>CM029931.1:2500000-5000000 GCA_017639245.1 Myiopsitta monachus | reverse complement strand
AGCACTTCTTGCACGGTTGGGAAGGACTGGACCTACTGTCACAACAGCTCTTGCAGCAGAAGCCAGAGACCTTGCCAAGTCTGTCCGTGCCATTTTGGAAGTAGACTGTGAGTGAGCCTGTGTGTCTTTGTGTGCATGTCTGCATGTATACACACACACACATATAAATACTTTGTTTTTTCCATCAAATGTCCTGACTTAGCATCTTGCTTGCTAACTGAGAGCAGTGTGTTTTAGTAGTCACCATGATTCAGTTTTTCTTTTTTCACTTTTATTCTTCTGTTTCCTTTGCCTTTTGCACAGTCTCTTTCTTTTGCGTTCATCAACAGGCTTTTATCTAACAAAGACCTGATGAAGCTGTAGTAGCAAGAAGTTATTTTGATGCTGTTAGTGTCATTCATCGCTCTTCCAAATACGACGTACAGAGGACTTTCTGTAGTTCAGGGTCTAAACATTAGGAGGAAGAAGCACAAGGTATTCTAGAGACTTGGGTTTCCTTGTCTCAAAAGACATTACCTGAAGCACATTGCTGGGAATATTTCCATTGATCTTGATGGGCTTTCAACAAATGTGGTGAATGCAGATTAAGTCAACGGGATTTTGGGATATGAGCTTTAATAAGTCAGTGCCTTAAACCACGGAGAGAGAGAGAGATCCTTCTTTCAAAACATGAAGGATGCATCAGAATGAGAAGATTTTTCCAAATTCTTAGAAAAGCAGAGCATTATTGTTGAGGATTTTTTAATGTGAGTTTTGAAGTCAGGAAACGTCCTTGGGGAAACAAATCAGAAGATAGTTATTTTGATTTCAAATTGGATGTGAAATGGCAGAATAAATCATTGATAGCACCAGAGAACAGGGCAGGTTCGGTGTCAGTTCAGAATGCACCTTCATCAAACTAACTAAAATATAATGTTATTCCAAAGGACAGTTTTTCCTGGAAAACATAAAGCAGAAAATTAATGCCAAAGTGAGGAATATGAAGATTTCCCAAATCATGTAGAGTTAGCAGAATTTCCTGGCTGTAATGCTCTATTTTCATACAGACTATGTTTACAAAATGTTATTCTGCTGAATTTACATGTATCAAAGTATCTAAATGAAGACTCTTGCTGTAGGGAGTGGATGCAGCCTGCAGTTTCATTTGGAGATACGTGTATATCCTCAGGTCATTAACAGAAATCCGTTCCCATTGGTAAAAATTATGCTAGTTCATGAGCAGTTACTGTAATAAATGCATGTAGCTGCAAATCTAAAAACCAACTGTGACTATTTATATGATTCCCAGTTCAGATCATTGAAACAATTGTATATTTTGATTATATTTACCCGTAGTTGAGCAGAAATGTCAGTTCTAATCCAGCAAAAATAAAACAGAAATTGTCTGAGACATTACAAGAGTTTTTAGAAAGCTGGTGAATTATGGTTGACAATAATCTTTGTATCAAAGACTTGAATATCCTTTTTGCATTGTTTGAGAATTCATTTAGAAGGGACTGAATAAATGTATTTGTAGAGGAAATGTTTCAAGATACAAAAACCGCCTTATTTGGCTATGTATGCAGTATTTATGGTTAACTATTCCATATTTCTGGCTAACTGTGACATCCTATGGAGAAGAAAGCAAAATAAGAAGATACAAAAATTACTGAGAAGGGCCCAGAATATTAGAACTAGAGTTACTGCTGGAAGTAAAAATAACAGTGGCCAGGAGAGGAGGTAATTGGGTTTCCATCAGTGACAGTGGTAGAGTTCTGTCACATTGAGTCATTTCTACCACACTGCACAGGAAATTGTGCAAGAACTTTTAGTTCTAAATGTGACTGGATTCTAACGTGTAGTTGTGTCGAGCATAATAGGTAGGATACATGTTAGAAAGCTCTGGAGCCACAGCAGGGATCCATTTTGTGAACCTGAGAGTTAAAAATAGCTCTGCAGAGAAGGATTTAAAGATTGAACGTCATCCTTCTGAGTTCATTCTGATTTGGAGAGTATTACAGATAGATTTGGGCTCTGACAAGCTTGTGCATGAGATTAAAGCTTTAAACCTTGCTCGCTTTCTCTCTCTGTCCCTCTTGCTCAAAATATAGTAGTTAAGGCAGAGTAACTGTTTAGTAGCATTCTGTCTGCAGTCTTCTATGCCAGATTCTCACAAAATGTTTCCTGTGTGATCTTCCATTTTCTTCTAGATGGGCTGTCATAAAGAGGGGGCTCTCAAGTATGTAGCATCTCATAAATATCATACATCAAAGAGAAAAGTACAATAGACTTTATATTGCAGACTGAAGGTTTTTCTTTCTTCTGCAAAGATGCCCATGATGTAATAATTTGTTAATGAGTTCTTAGAGAATTGAAATTAATATGTGTGAGATGGCTAAGTGCATGAAAATGTATAGCTGGGCAACCATCTTACCTTCTCAATAGAACTTCTCTTTCATTATTTGCTTCATTTTCTACAACATGAAGTAAAGCCCTAACCAAAACACCTTTTGACTCATTTACATGTGAAACAAATCTACATGCAAAGACAAGGTTATGGAGTGTTCTTCCAAAAGGAAACTGCTTCCCTTCTTAGAGGTCATGCTTGAGAACCAGGTCAAAATTACATATTTATTTATTAGCCACACAAGCTATCCTTTTCCATCCATAATAGCACACCATTTTGCCCAAGGGGTTTCAAGAAGTTCAGTGTATTCCTGAAAATCTCTAAGCACACACTGCCTTGTGATAACGCTGCGGATCAGTTTTCAGCTGTGTAGGTTGAGTGGCAGCTATGTGAAATCAGTTTGGCAATTCTTCAAGTGAGGATTCTGTTAAAAAAAAAAGCCAACCAAACCAAACTTGTTTTCCAGAGCTTACTACTACAGGATCCTCCAGCTCCAGAAATGCAAATAAGAAAGTAATAAACTGAATAATAATCAAGCTCATCCCTTGAAAGGTTCATCCTTGATCTTCTTGAAAGGTTGTAAGCTATTTTTAGAAACAAAGTCCTGAGAGGCCTTTCTGCTTTGTAGAATATGAGCATCTCCTGAAGATATAAAATTACTTTCATCATACAAAGGGTCATAATGCATCAGTGAAAGAACTGTAGCATTTAGAAGTAGTTGCTGGCTGCACTTAGTAGACCATATGGTGCAAATCATGCTAAAAAGAATTGGGAAAGCATTTTCTTCTTTCCTATTACAAAATTAGAAAAGAAATATACTTGGTACTGGTAATGGCCAAAATCTGATTAACCCTGGAACATGCTTATCTCTTCATAAAATAGCAGGCAGTCAGCATTTTGAAATGTGCACTAGCATAATGCAGCTTTCAAGTATTTTGACTAATTTCCTCACTCTGCCTCAGAAATTTCTATCCAAGATACAGTCTTGCTCTTGTTGATATAATCCCAGTCATCAGTATCCATTAAGTGCTATGAAGCCTCTTTCTCTGCTCAGCAGGAACTCAAGCAGTGCATCTTGAACTACTTTTTGCCCATATGTTCCTTTAATCTATTGCCAGCCTGGGATCTGACACACGGCAATCATGATGCAGTTCTCTGAAACTGGTCTCCAAATTAATATAGCTTCCAAAATTCCTACTTACCTTACCGATATTATATCACTTGGATAACATGGTGTCGTGGTTTAAGTCCAGACAGCCACGCAGCTTGCTCACTCACTCCCCACTCTTTCTACCTCCCGCTCCTGGAGGGATGGGGAGGAGAATCAAAAGAACGTAACCCCTACAGGTTGAGATAAGAACAGTCCAGTAACTAAGGTATAACACAAACCACTGCTGGTACCACCAATAATAATAATGATAAGGGAAATAACAAAGGAAGAGAACACCTTTACCCAGACTGATGGAGGAGTGAACCCCACCCTTCCGGGTCCCCTGCCCCCGTTTTTACATGCTGGGCATGATGTGCTGTGTTATGGAATACCTCTTTCGGCTAGTTTGGGTCAGGTGTCCTGTCTCAGCTTCTCCCCGTTTCCCCTCCTCCTTGGCAGAGCATGAGGCTCAGAAAATCCTTGTCAGACTAAACATTCCTAAGCAGTAGCTAAAACCATTGGTGTTATCAGCGCTGTTCCCAGGCTGAAAGTCAAAAACACAGCACTGCATCAGCTACTAAGGAGGAGAAAAATGACTGCTACTGCTGAACCCAGGACACATGGTTTAGTGTGAGGTGTCCCTGCCCATGGCAGGGGGTTGGAACTAGATGATCTTAAGGTCCTTTCCAACCCTAACTATTCTATGATCCTATGATACTGATCTTGCTAGTCACAGTAGTTACTATGCCTTCGATTATGAAGATCCTACCAGCAGAAGGTTAGTTATCCAGTTTTTGTATTACTTTTCCTTGTATACCATCTATCTATAAAAAGAAGGCAGTGGAAGCTGCTGGTGGTCAGTGTCCACTAGTGCTTGTTCTCTTGATAGTTAAGTTGCTTTTGATCTTTGTATCAGGCGAAGTCTTAAGGTCTCGGGCATTAAAGGCTGAAATATGCAATCTACCCATTTCTTCAGTTTAGTCTTTCAAACTATATTATGGTCAGTTGCCAGAGCCATTCCATATTTAGCAAAGTGTTCGTTGTCCCTGCCTATTCTTTTGACAGAGCAGGTGAAACAGAGTTAACAAGGTAGAGTAGCAAGTCTTCACAAATACCAGTTTTGCTATTTTGAGAACTTTTAATTTTAACATTAAGTATTCATCTCTCATTTTTTGTTTATGACAACAGAATTAATGCTGTATAGATTATTACTATTTTGTTCCTGAAATTAAAGATCCAACAGTGCTATATTTTGTACAGATAATTGGCTGTAGTTCAGCCAATGAGAGTAGTTCAGCATGAGAGTTCTGAAGTAGTTGACATGTAAGTGTGGGCTTGTCCCCTACTTTTTGGTGCCTGTACATCAATATCCAGATGTAATTGTATCATGGGTAGGCATACCCTGGCTAACTTGACTTCTGATAATTAGGCTAGTGATACTAAAATGCATTTGCAGAGGCTGAATATCAAAATGCAAGTTTTCTGTTGACCCCAGGAATACTGTCTTGTTGCTAGCGTTTGCTGAAACTCGCGCTGCTATGTCTTTTTATACTTCTAGTATTAGAAAGAGAAGATTATTTCTTGCAAAATAATCTTTGTGGGGACAGTACTGCACTGGGAGGATAGCATACCTTTAATATTCTTTCAGCTGATAAACTAGAACCATACCTTTTCTTTCTTTCTCGAAGAGCTGCTCAAGAAGGAGCAGCATAATTGTAAATAAAGAGAGTTTGTCTGTGTATTCATGATTCTGGCAAGGCCATAAATATTTCAAAGAATTACTGAAATCGGAAATAGAAGGGACCTATTAAATAATACAGTGTATATCCTGAAAATATCTGTACAGCTCCTCTTTCTAATAGTTTCTGACTAGCAGAAGAATTAAATCTTAAAATCAGTGCCACATGCTTTAAAAAGAGGTTTCGATTGTCAATTAAACATTTTCTGAGACAGTACTTCTATTAGAAAATACTAATTTGGTGAAATTAAAACTTCTTATTCCTTTGAAACTTTCAACAAAAGAGGTAGATTCTCCTAAAAGAGAATTGATCAACTGTTTTATCCAGTGGACGAATTCTCTGTTTTGCAAGTCCCTGAAGGTTGAAGATTTTTTTTTCCTCAAACCAAAATACCTCCTGGGAGGATCATTTCATTTTTGTCGAAAGTAATAATATGAAGTTATTTGCAGGACTTTTTACTGCAGATTTTTTTCTGACTTGGCATTTTTAAAAGAAAAGATATATCCCAGAATCACATCAGTAATTTTGGCATGTGACCTGGTCATCTGTGGCTCCTACTTGCAGAATAGCATGGAATTCTGAGCTATGGGTACTGCAGTCTTATGCCACAAAATGTTGGCACTGTATTCCTCATGTAGCATCATGGAGTTATGCCACATGTTATCATCTTCTTAAGAACAATGCTTCAAAATCAGTTCTTCCTTACAGAAGAGCAGGAGTTAGGTGTGCCTGTAGCACGTCTTCCTGGCCTCCACTAAGTTCTGAAGGCAACATGAGATGTAAATCCTCTTCTTTATGTGGCTGAAGTATCTCTCAGTTTGTCTTGAAATTGGAATTTAGTTGCTTTCTTGTTTGTTCAGTCTCATCTTGTAAAGATAACATAGGGTAAGACCAGACAGAGCAAGACAGGAGTTTGATGCTGCTGCTGAATGCATCACTTGATTTAGTCTCTGTGGGGCAGTGGTTTTCTGGTTTCCAGCTCTGCTGAATGGAAAACTTCATAGGAACTGGCATCACTTCCAGTTCAACATGTGCTCCATCTGGATTGTAGGTCCCTGCTGTCAACCATGAACTGTGAGTGACTCTATGCAGGAGCAGTGGCTAATTCACAAAGCTGATAGCCTATCCAAAAATCACACTTAAGATTGCAAGAAATGTTCATATTTTTTCATTAAATTGCACAGTTACCCACATTTCTCTACTGATCCGAAAACATTGCTGGTGCAGCACAGGAATAGAGTTTGGGAATTGAACTAAAACTTAGTAGTTTTCCTTTTATTCTATCTTCAATGATGTAAACTAAGGATAACCCTTGATTTAATTTTAGTTGTCCCAGTACATAACATCAGATACACATGAGATGAGAAGTGGATCCCTTTTGCCCTGTAATATAATTGTTTGCCTCATTCTGCAAATGAGAGTATTATATTGCAAAATCGATAGCTTATCAGCAGCTCTTTGGAAATGCTGCAAACCTGATCGCAGTAAGAAACCCAGAGGTGAACAACTGATGTACTTTAATAAAAAATAAAATTCAAAGTTGCGTTACAGGGAAAATGGTTTCTGTAATCACCAGGAGAAAAAAAACCCAAGCATATTTGATGCAATTTTACAAGGTCACAGACAAGAATTTAAAGGCTTATTCTACAAAAGTGTTTACTTGCAGCGAGACTTTGAATTTTCTGCAAATCATTTAAATCTCCAATCTTGCCTGCATGGTGAATAAGAATGAAGGGTAGTCATTTTGGCAGTGTTCACGGAACGGTAATTCCAAAAGGAAAATCTGTTCAAGAAGTTGAAAATGTTTCACTGCAATGGAAGGGAAGAATTCCACTTCAGAAATGTATTAGTGTATAATATTTAAAATATTTCCAATATAAATGAAATTAAAATGAGTGTGCATGGAAATTGAGTTAAAAATGGAGCACTGGACCTGTGAGAAGTCCATTTTTCAGTCTATAAATCCAATAGGATCTGTTTTATTTACATCCTTCATAAGCCTTGATTAGGATTGTTATCCCCATTTTAAGATGGCATTTGAGTCATAAAGCAGTGAACTTGCTCATTCATAGGAAAGGAAAAAGAAGAGCAAGGATTTAACTGGTGTCTTCCGAATTTAATAGTTTTTTTCTCACGAGGTGTCATATTGATAGGAAATCCCAAATGTAGCTCCTTTTTCTGCCTTATATTACTAGATATTGCTAGAATCTATTACAGTATAGTTAATCTTCTGAATTCTTAAGTAACTGTTCAGTTTGTTAATGACTTACAAAATACTTTGTTTCTGGTTCATCATGACTGTATATTGTATTTATGCAGTGTGTTATTGAACAAAAATGTCAGCTGATGCCTTGAATGTGGAAGTGTTAAGTAGCACTTTACACTGTCTTAACCTCTTGAAGTCTGCATCAGAAAAGAAGAATGATTAATTACAAAGGGTAGACTTGAGAATAGAGGTAGCCATAGGACATAAGCTCCACTCTACTGGGCTTGGTTTCTTGTCTTTTTAGTTTGAATGTCTGTATTTTGGTACTCTGTATTTATTGCGAGATTTTATTGCTGTGTATTTGATCTGAATTAGGTTTTTAATGTCTGGTTGTCCACATATTTCAAAGTAATTCAGAATTACAGCTGTGGTTTCCAAGCTTTAGTTTGTCAAAAGCCACTGAACCACAAATCTCTTGCAACTGATTTACAGCTTGCCTACAGAACCTTAACATTTTCCCATTCTCTTCAATTACAAGGTTCATAATGATAATCTCTCAGAATTTTTGAGGGGGCTGGGTAGTGATCCCTGACTCAAAAAAATGTGAGATCACTGTTAGAGCATCATCACTGCTGAATTAGCAATGTTTAAATGTATACCTGTGCTTAAAAGCAGTGCCTATAATGTTACCTAAATAAGTAAGGCCAGTGAAGCCAAATCAAGATTGAGTAGTTTATTAGCAAGGTAGTAGACAGCAAAAAAAACCTTTCACAGTTTCACCTTTGGCTGTGTTGTTTGGTTTTAGTATTACCAGGATGTAAGTTCAGGCACTGACAATCCTAAAAAAAACCCTGTACTATGAAGTCTGTTTCTTTGGCCAGGATTGGTTTGGTTCTACAGTAAATATTTAG
Source organism: Myiopsitta monachus (assembly GCA_017639245.1). NCBI lineage: Eukaryota > Metazoa > Chordata > Aves > Psittaciformes > Psittacidae > Myiopsitta > Myiopsitta monachus. The sequence goes on along the minus strand of CM029931.1, from coordinate 4,991,608 downwards.
AAAGAGACCAACAAGAGTTTTTGGTATGCAGTATAATTAAAATATATTACTTTTACCTACATTATACCTACATTAATCCAAACAGGTATTTGTCTGGCATATTCCACAGCTTCTGTAGGCTAACTATGCCCATCCCTAGTTATCTTTGCCATTAGAAAGCTTTTCCTTTGGCATAAATCCTCCTTATTGCAGCTTAAGCACATTACTATTTGTCTTCATCCCTATAGTTATTGAAAACACCCTACTATTCTTCTTTTGTAGCAGCTTTTAACATATTTGAGGACCATATCATCTCTACACTGTTTTCTGTTCCCCAGAATAAACTGGTACCAGTTTGCTCATCTTTTTTCCTTACACGGCATGCCTTCTAGCCATTTCATCACCCTTGTGTTTCTCTGAATTCTCTTCAATTCATCAAAATTATATTGAGTTCTGTTCTGGGACCTGCTGTTGGAGACAAAAATGGAATGATAAGTTTGTTTGCTTCAGTATCTTGCACACCAACTCTTACATCCTCAAATTGTTTTCCCTTTCCCTTGTAGCTTCATGTTACTGAATCGTATGAAGTTTGGGCTTTCCTGTAGTTCTAGAGCCTTTTCTGCTGAACCAAGAGCTAGCTAAACATACCCCACTTGCTTTTGTGCAGCTGATTATTTGCACCCAGGGTAGTACTTTGTCTTTGTAAACTTTATAGAAGTGCACCCTATTTATTTCAGACATCTACTAATAGGCTCTTACAAAATTCTAATCCTGGTTTCCAGTGACATTCCAAGAAATGTCCATTTACAAATGGGTTCTAAATCCTGAATTATCCCTGACCTCTCCTTATTTGGGCTAAAAGCAGATTTTGTTGAATGTGAGCAAGGAGTAACACAGTTTTCACGTAACTGGTCTTACTTGTGGGTATTGTTACAGGATGTAGAAATTCGACCCCACTTGTTTAATTTGGTGTATGAGGGTCAGAACATTACAGTAATTATGTACAAGCAGGGAAGCTAGATAAAAGGTGACGCTAATAAGGACAGAATATAGCATGATCAAATGAAGAATTACCAATTATGAACAAGTTGCTAGCCAATTTATTGGTGATTGAACATGTGTGTGATTTCTAATGTTTCACAGCAAGGAAAAAGCCAGTTCAATGTCTAAAGCTTGTATATAAGACAGTTCTTTAATGTGACCTAGATTTCAGAACCCTGTTGTTGCTGGTAGAAAAGCAATTTATCCTCTCTCCATTCACTTACCTTTAATGAGAAAAGATGAGTCAGCTTTTGAATAGGCACTGTCTGTACTGACTTTCAAATCAAAACATTTTAATAATGAAAACCAAGTAAGTGATATTATTATACCCTAAAATGCAGATGAGCTATCAAGATTTGCTCATTAGGTTAATTTTCAGCATCTCTGAAGGAAGACTTCATTAAAGAGCAGACCTTTAAAATCTATGGACTCATTTAGTTCATACTGTGAGCCCACTATGAAAAATTCAATTGACTTTGTGTCTCTTCCCATACAAGTTGTGCTTGGTTCTGGTAACTATGGAGACCGAAGTCGAAACTCTCCAGAAATTTTACTGGATGGTAAATACTTCCTAAATAGCCCATCAACTAATTTCTGTTGACAAAATACTTAGAATTTTGGTATCTTAATCCTTCATTATAGTATGATGTTTTGACATGAGGGGGGAGGAATAAAACTTCCACATTGTGTAGCATGGAGATGCAGATTGCTCACAGTCAGAGGAAGTACACAGGTGAGATAGGAATTGAACCGTGAGGTCTCAATCCCAACCCAGCATCTCAGTCTCAAGGCTGACACCCTTCCTTTGTCTTCTGGTCTTACCGAAGTACAGTTCAGACGTAGTTGGCTGGTTATCAGAGAGGTGGATAATCCCATGTCTCTCTATGGGTATATGTGTCTGTACGCCAGTCCAAAACTGTCTCATTATTTCAGGTACCAAAACTTAAAGCAACCATTATAGCATGGGGCTGAACCAAAGCAGTTGTGCATACTGTTGTGCATTTAATGCTGAGTTAATTTCAGTGGCTTCACAGCTATGAGCATCCTGAGAGAGCTGGATTAAAGCCATCGGGGAGAGGGGAACGATCAGACCTTTGTTTCGAGTGTCAATGTATGCTAAAGCTATCGGGGCTCATCTTGCCTCAGAGGGTTGGTATGCTTTTCTGTCAGTTCCTTCAGTTGTCACATTTTTTCACTTCTTTTCAGTGGGTAGGAGTGAGAAGCTGAGGGCTAACAGAGCTGCTTGGATATGGTGCACAGTGTGATAATTGAAATGGAAAGAAGTACAGAGAAAGTCAATTGCCAACGATGATATAGGAAGCTTCTTAAAAGTATATTTTCAGGAGAATTTGCAAGAGGAAAACATAATTGCTTGATGCTTAGGAAGGAGACCTACATGAGGTAGAAAATGTGCGTAAGTCTCGTACTAGATCTGTTCTGCTATGCCATAAGCATCTTTAAAGGCAGTCTGTAACTGGAAGTTAAGCATTGAGATTTTGCTTTCCATTAGTGATTGCTGTAAGTATTATGTTTGAATTCTTTACAGCTGAAGTAAAATGAATTACGATAATTTAGGCACATGGTGGATTATTTTTCCCCTTCAGTTTTATATCAGAAAGGAAAGGCATCTATCCTAGTGTCTAAGAACTTTTGACATTCATTTTAAAATATGCTGGCTTTAAAGTCATGTCTTCCTGTAAATAAACCCCTCTTTTACCTGTGTGCAGTGACAGTGTTTTCTGTAACAGGCTAAAAGGGTATCTTGTGTTAATGTACTTTTCCCAATTCTTGTTTCAAAAGGAAGAAGTATGACTTCGGTCTGTACTTAGTGTGAAACGAGCTCAGCAGAGTAGTTCTGTGTCTCTCAATTGTAGGTGGTTCATGCCAGCCCCCTGTACAGTTTAATTTCATCATCAGTGCAAAAAAGTAAGATATTACTTAGCAAGAAAGATATATCATTTAATACTACTGCTTTTTAAATCTCAGACAATTTCTGCTCAATCTAATTTTAGTCATTTTAATTTGTTACCAATGAATGCTTTTAGAAAGCTTATATTTAACTATCACATGCGTCAGTGAGCAATGTGAGATGACAGTGATGGACGTGGGTGGGTAGCACAATAGATGGTGACAAGGGAAGCTGATCCAGTAAGGAAGGGAGGAGATGGATGAATTCTGTACCAGGGTTATCAGGAGAACAAGAGAGTTGGACAACTGAGGAAAAGAGAAATGGTTTAGAGCTGGGCCATGTAGTGGACTGTTGCAGGCTGTTCATAATTTGCTAGTGGTGGTGGTGAATGTGTGCAGAGGCTTGCATTGCTGGAGTAAGAACACGTTATTCCAGACTGTCTTTAATCAGCTGAAAGTGCATTGGATCAACAATCAGAACAAGAATGTTCTCAAGAGGTACTCCTATGAATTTCTGTAGCCTACATGGCATTTCTGTCTAGTTCCCCAGTTGTGGACCATAATGTTTTCTGTCTTCTCTTCAGCAGTCTGAAACTCCTTTCTGCCTTCATTATCCCTCAGCTTTGAGGGCTTACACTGTCCTGACCTGATGACGAAACAAACATGTTGCATTCATGACTAAAATAGCTGTAATGTTGGAGGCTGTACAGCTTAATGGTGTCTCAGGCCTCCCAAGAATCAATTGTGAACTTCTGACTATCAGATGTGTGGTATGTGAAAAGGCATTGTAAGCCAAATGGGATGCATCTTGATTGTATTAGAAGTACCTTGAAATAATGAACTTGTTTTTTTCAATGTAAGTTTCTAAATAATTCTTTTCTCAGAAAGGTGATTACATTATAAAAATAATACTCATTAGTAGTACTTTAAATTCCTTTTATGTCGGCATTTCAATTTCAGTCTTTTTTCAGCTTTTTGTATGCTAAAAAAGTTCCTGGTTTCGCATCAGTAGCTGGTGTAGATGCTCAGATTCTATCCTGTGACAGCAAGTAATGGATAAATCTTCTGTTTTACCTCTGGGCTAAAAGGAGGACTTTACCTTGAAAGAACACTTTCTATTTGGTGAAGCAGACAGCTCAATACTTCATTTGCTGTATTCTTTCTATTCCCTTTAGAAGTCAGGATGTTTTATGGTAGTGTTATTGTAAAGTATGTCCTGCAAGCTCCAGTGACTTCTGCCATTTCTGGATAGTTAGTTGTACATGTTTGATTGCCATCAACTGAGCAGAAGAAAGTATTTATTGCCCTTTCAAGTGTTGTGCTTGTTTTGTGCATTCACTGCTAACTTCCTGCATGGATAAAAAATGAGCATCCACTGGACCTTTTGCGTCTCATTTTAATAACAGTTCAAATTGGTTTGGGTGGTTTTTTTTACTGTTGTATTTCCAATATTCAGCTTCTGAAAAGGTATATTTTTAAAGTAATGTTTCAGGAAGATAATAGTTTATCCTTCTCGAGGACAAATAGCAGCAACCTCATTGCTCGGATGGCTGTAGTTCTCATTTCTGAAGAATTCAAGTGCATGTGGTGGGCAGAGTTTATTCTAAATTTGGATTTCCTTATTGTTTAGGTAGGAGAGCAGTATGTCTACAGCAATGTCTGATATCATATACTGATTGAGGTCTTTCTTACTTCCTTCAATCAGTCAGTTGGCTGGTCATCATTCATATATTACATTTTCTGTTGTGTTCATACTGTTTCTAATTAACTGTACCAAGTTATTCACAGACAAATTTTAGAATAGAAAAAAACCCACATTTATAACAGTGTGTAATTTCAAAATTACAGTTACATTCTTAAAATCGATCATAGAATCCTTCAGCACACAAAGCAAAAGATTTTATAGCTCTCACTCTGAATTGTCACTTGATAGGGTGTAATTGTTTTAATAAGAGATTAATGAGTTTGCCGTCATAGACAGGTCAGTATCTTACGATTAATAAGAGATGGGAAGACACAAGGTCACCATGCCCTGGACATGCAAAGAAAAATATTTTTCCTGAAGCATGGTTTCTAGGATCAAGACCAAAGGGAGACAAACCAATCTGCCAACCATATTCTGAATTAGCAGAGATTTCAGTTGCTAGTATTTCCCAGATGTCTCCACTTGAAAACTACTTACTCCATCTTTGCTTTATTGAATTACCAACAACAAAAGAAAAAGAACAATTTCTTTATAATAGGATTTGATATATGAAAGAAAGGAAAGGAATGGCCCCTTAGCAGACTGTTATTCACAAAATGAAACACATTTGTTTGTGGGAAGAGCCCTTGAAATGATCTGAAGAATAAAGTGGCACACAAAAACAAATGCCAGAGTGCGTACACACTTCTAAGAGCTGTTTTTCTGAACCTGAGTTTTTATATTCAGCTCACAAATAAGTAGTAGAATACAGTACGTGTTATTGACAGCCTCAAAAAATAAAGAGCCCTTTTATGCCTGCACCTCACTGAACACTCTTGATAAGCAAAGTTGGATGTTTCTCCACAGATTTTAGCTTTAGCTGTGTCAAATTTCCTGACTCCGAGGAGTTCCTCTGCTGGTCTTGCATCATCTGTTACCTCTAGTCTCCTATCTGGGATACTGCCATATTCCTGTAGCACTTTGGAGCCCAAGACCAGTTAAAGTAGAATCAGCAAGTCAGCTTTTCTTCCTATTTGCATTGCCCGACATAGCTCAGAGAGAAGAGCCAAAGGCATCTGGGATATCAGCTAGCAAATTTTACATCATTATTGAGGCCACGTGAGGAAGGTTTGAGTGTTGGTAAGAGCTGGAATTGGTGGATATTAAGAAGAGATCAGAATTCAAAACCTCATTTACCAAGTGACAAAGTGTTTATAATGTCCTTTAGCAAGTCTTGCATATCAGAAATACTTTTATCAGGTAATTTCTGTTTCTTAAAAGAAGTTATCATTTTTGAAGAACCTAAAATATGAGTAAATTATGAGGAGGCAAATAAAGGGTAGTTCTGAGTTAGCTTGTGCTCTCTTTGTATACACGCTTTAAAAAAGTCTGTGTAAGTGGAGAAGTCCAGCTAGGTAAAAGGATACCTGAAAAAAGACATCCTTATTTCAGTAGTTGGTCAAAGAATGTGTTCATTGTAAAACAGAATACTTGTACTCTGTGGCTTTTCAATTCCAGATAGATATTACATCCCGTAAGCATTATACTTAATATGAATTCCAGACGAGGTGGTTTAATGATGCAGGCATAAGATTGTTTAGCCTTAACAGGAGCCAGTTATAGCCAGACATCCTTTTTATGGTGGATGACAAAGCTGTGAATGCTGCTGGAAATAAGTTTATGCTTCACAAAAGGGTTTTGAGGTGAGATTATCCCTCTGGTAGGCAGCTATCCCTAAGCACTCTTTTCAAAATCATCAGTACTATTTGTGTGCCTGCTTATAATGGAAGCAGGGTTTTAGTCTGGCCTTAAGGTCAATATAAAGCACTGAACATGCTTATCTTGAGGCATTTAAATGGTCTCGCTTTGGCCAAATCTGGATAGACTCCTAATGAACAGTAAATTTTTGAACAATTCTTGCTATAGACTCTAAATCTCTCATTTCCTTTGAGTAATTTTGCCAGAAAATAAGAAAAGTAAACCGTATTTGGACAGCAGTATTTAGATGTTAGGGAAATAACTGTCAGTTTTGAGTCAGCTGAACATTCACGCTGTGGTATCTGCGTTTATTAGTTTCATCTGCTGATCTCCGTATTTCTTTTGCTTTATTATTTTTTTAACTAACATATTGGGAAAAAGCCCCACCCAAGTACATTACTGCACAGTTTCTAGCTTCGATAATTATCCAGTAAAATGAGGCTTTTTTCTAGTATCTGTATTTTCCCCCTCCTTGCTTTGGGGACATACTTTGATCATGCTGTATATAGCTTTTATTGAGGAAGTGTGTATGCTGGAAACAGTAGACAAAATCTTCAATGTCTGTTGTTTCATATAAGTTTATAACTTGGGCTGATGCTGATCTTTCTACTTAGGGCAACCAACCATGTGTCAATGCTGATGCATCTTCTGTCCTTTTAACCGCAGGAAGTGATAAAGATCGATAAGATCCACACTTTATCAAGTGTCATGAAAATTTTGCTTGCCTTAGGGTTTCATTTCCTTTCAGCTTTATATAATGTTAACTTTACAATCGTGTTATCGCAGCAGGCATCTTGCAGCTGAGGAGGCAGGCAGACACCAGGGGTTCTGCCTTGCTGCTCGGTAACCAGCTCACAGTTCTTGTATACATATGACAGCAAGTGGTTTCTTGTTTTAATTCTTCACATCGAATTATAGAAATCGCTTTTGCATTAACCCTAATTAAATGCATATACTTAGAGGAAAATAATGGTAGCTTACAATGTATTTTGGCTAATGCTGTCTCAGGAGACTGTTTATTCTGTTCAGGCAAAGGATGCTTTGGACTGTATCCACTTCTTTTGCAGGCGTAATTACTTTTGCAGTTTTACCTTTTCTTTACCTTGCAAAGGTAAATAGTCACAAATATTTGAATAGGAAGAAGTCCTGTCTTTGCTGCTGAAATTACTTTCAAATGTTATAAAGCTGTAATTTTTTTAAGATGATATATGCAGACAACTGCAGCCAAGATATATATTATTCATGAAGTTTTATCAAAGACTGCAGCAATTCACAGAAGAAATTATAAATATGTAGGAAACCTGAGACTGCCAGGGTTTATATAGGCTAAATCTTGTATCTTTCAGACTGTATTTCTGATGGTTTGAGCTCCTGTACCTCCCATTTACTCCAGGTGACAGCTTAGCAGTCTCTCAAAGCAAGTCCTAGGACAGGCAACAAATCTGACCCTGGAGGGTGGGAAAAAATAGAGCACTAGGAAGTAGATCAACTTATGAATGATTCATAGAGAAAGTGAGCTTGAAGGAAGTGAAGTTGATGTCTAGGGAAACACGATGCAAAACATAAGAGCCTTCTGGCTGCCATGGGAAATACCAAGAGATACAAGTACAAATCTAACCGTGAAGGAAATTAGTAAAGGGAACAGAAGTGAAAAACCAGTGGAGAAAAAGTAAAAATGTGGAAAAGAAAGGCATTAAAAAAACCTGCAGATGTAGGTGGAACTTTGACGCATATAAAGAGTGGATAGGATATACAATCTAATGCACGTATAGTCAAAAAGGCAAATAAAACTGTGGAGATATCTCCAGAGTTTAATTTATAGGTGACAGATGTATTCAGTGGTTTTGAAAAGCACAGTCTTTTGTGTTAAGAAAAGACTACAGAGCATCAGTTTTCATTGCTACCTACGTACCATTCTTCATTTAGAAATGAGGAAAAAAAGACGTAACTTTAATCAACTCTAGTGAAAAAAGGGTTATAATCACTAATGAATGAAACAGGTGATAGAGGGGATTCGTGTGAGCACAGAGCAGATGCTGAGGTTCTATTTATAATTTAGAAGAGATGTTCTTACTTATTTTGGATATGCACGTTGCATGCAGGCATGAAGAAAGGCCAGGGCAGATGGAAGCAATTGAAGGATGAACCCTATTGCCATTTAAATGATTAGAAAATATCCATGTTGAAGGAAGGTCCCATATTTCATGGAAGAGGAAGAACTTGTGATCATGTCTAGCATATTTGTAACTTGAAACATCCTTTTCTTCCTTTCTTCATGATGGAGTCAGAGCCTGAAAACTGTTATGCAGCAACTACCTTGTATTTAAAGGGAAGTAGCTGTGGATTATTCTCCCTGAAAGGTAGTAGGTGGCATATTTTGAGGAACAGATTGTATAGCTCTGTTCTAAACTGAAAATGGGAAGAAGTCTGAGATAAATGACTAATATGGGGTAAAAATGAAAGGAGAAGTAATCCAGTGAGCTTTTTGCTTTTCAAGCTGTACTGAACAGTAATGATGCTGTTCTACAATTACTAATTCTCAAGTTTCCTTCCTGACTTCTGGAGTTTTGTCTGACTGACTTGTTGCTCTTCACTTGGTGCCTACAGGTGTAGCTCCTTCTCAGATGATTTGTAGCTTCTTCACTGTGCCAGGTCATGAATCAGTAGCTGTAATGTCTCTGTTTATCTTTGAGAACTGAAGTTAGCCCTTTCCAGATTAAGAAGGACCACACGAAAGACAAAGTTGTGACGGTGGGAGAGAAGAAAATGAGCCTTTTGAGAAAGAAGTTCCAAAATAAACGTGTGTGCTTAGGGCATTCCTTGGTATGAAGCAGCTTACAGAGATCATTTGGTGCTTGCAGGCCAGCACATTTTCCAAATAAGAGTTTTAAATCTAAAGCAGGCTCACAGATGGTTCTAATGAGCTGGTCTTTGAGATACACTGTGACTTGCACAAAAATAGTTTAACTCCTAAGACACACTTTGAGATGGCTCCCAAGCTAAAGCACTTCCAGAATAATTTTTCGTGCATATTTTAATTTCATATACATATTTCTAGTCTCCAAGAAAGGGAGGTTTTTCAGGACCTTTCACTTTATCTGCATTACAGGGCAGTATCACCAAAGCATCCATCAGGAGCATTTTTGCACATTGACTGATGCTTCTTTCTCCAGCACTTTTCAAACCCTACAAACAGTTGGTGTTGAATGAACAGTAATTGAAAAGTTAGAGATTTGCTATGAAAATTTAGTTTTTCAAGTGATATAGTATTGTCCCCTGATAAAAGTATTACGTATTACTGATCATTCTCATGGATAGGACTTTCGACCTAAGAACAAAAACCAAGACTGAGTTTTTAAGATTAGCATGACTGATTACATTAGTGTAAATCACAAAAGTAAGCAATGCATTTAGTAAATTAACCTTTTTTTAGGATATATAACACAGATAAGAACACAAATATCTGTACATATTTTCTCCAAAACCGTCTCTGTGTGGAATTTGTGCCTAAATTCCCTATGAATTATGTATAAACACAAAACTTAGTGAAAAAACAAACAGCAGAGGATTTCATTCTACCCAGACTTCTACCTTATGTAGTTATTAGCATCTGTATTTAACAGCTGTAAAAACAGACCTTAGCAGATGACAGGCACAGGAGGGTTTTGGTCACTTTATGTAGGTGTAAATTACAATATAAAGTTCAAAAATGCTTAATTACTACGCTGTGATTTGACCAGACTGTCAGCTTCTACAAAAGAAATGCTAGTCATGAAAGGATCATGAAATGGTTTATAGCTTTGCAGCTCAGCGAATAGTTATTAAATTGTATTGTTTAAATTATTACATTACGAAATAGCAAAAATTCATTTATGATCTGTTTTAGATGTGGTTTGAAATTACAGCATTCTGATTTATAACATCTCAAAACTATGTTCTTTGAGTCACTTAAGGTTTGAGACACATCTTATTTCTTTCTTTCATCTTAGGTCTGCCTTATGGATGGGAGGAAGCTTATACAGCAGATGGAATCAAGTATTTCATCAAGTGAGTACTTCTGGGGGAAAATGGGTCAGAGTTGAAGTAAAAGCACATGAAACTAAACGTATTTTAAACCTAGAATTAATGGAAAAATCGGTAAAATAACAAAAGCTGCCGTGTGCTTTATTTATATCTTTATTGCCAGTATCACTTGTTCTTTCCTGGGTTTTCTGACTTCGTTGCCCAAAGGGTCCTAGAGGGCTCAGTCACAAACCCAACTGAAATTCAGTATGAAATGCGTGTCTCAGTCCTTCACGTAGTTTTGAAAACCCATCTGCAATGTCGAGAACTTCCCCAGTTCCGTGTTTGACCCTACAATGGACCCAGGAGGTAAGGAAGAAAAATCTTACCCCTGAATGGTTTACAAGTATAAATACCAGTTTGAAAAATGCTCTCATATTTTGGACGAGTGGAAGAATTCTTTTAGATTTTTAGGAGTTAATACCTTGGTTTCACCTAAGCTTAGTTACTGATAGGTTTTTGTGAGGTCATATCCTGCTCCTCTGTGTGGAATAAGTTGTTCTGTTGCTGCAAGAGGGTGGAGGAACAGGAAAGAAAGCATTTAGGTACATTTATCAAACAGTCAAGATTTTCCCAACTGCCATACCATTCATGTAGAAGAAGAGTCATTATCCTCTAGTCTTTACACTTCAGATGGTAAATGAAGGTTTACTAACTTAAGTATCACCAAATATTGACATTTCATGGTATCACTGGCTGCAGGTTAAGCAACTTCTATTCCATTGATCATGCCACTGAAGCTGCACCAGGTGCAAAAGCTTTCTCTCATATTCTGCATATATCCTATTTTTTGTTCCTGATGTCTACCCCATGAAAATGATACCTCCAGTGTCCATAGGGTTTGCTTTCTACATTTTCACAGGACAAAGACAAAGCCATACTTTTCATAGCAGCTTATTAGAAATACTTATACTAACTCATGTGAATCGCACTGAGAGGTGCTCAGGGTGGACACTGCACCAGTGAGCAGTTGTTATGCACCCCAAAAAACAAATGACAGTAAAATACTTTGTACCAGGAGTTACCTGTGACTTTTTAGGAGATGTTGCAAACGAATTTCTCAGAACAATCCAGAGACTCAAGCAAAGGTGCCATGGATAAGATGTTACAATCACACAGTGGCTAAAGCATAAAGGAAACCTCCACAAAAGCTTCGAAGGCAGTAATCATTTGGAGATGTAATCATCTGGGGAAAGAAAAAACAAAAAAGCAAAGCACTAAGCTTGGGCCCTTGTTACAAAGCTTTTTTTGGCTTTCCTTGAGTATAAGATTGCCACAGTGATCACTTTTCTGACAGACTAAAAGAAAAAATGCAGTACAAATCTGTTATTTACAAAAAATGGGGGGCGGGAAGGGGAGGAATATTATTTTTTATAACCAAATCCAAACTATGGTTTATGTCCTGCTCATGTCAGCAGGACGTAATAATGCGCCCGCCAGATAGAGAATTGAAAGAGTTTTTACAAAGACCTGCTTGATAAAAGCTGTAGGAATTTGTTGTAAGCTATAGGAAAGATTTTATTTCAATTGTGTTCTCTGATGCTGGAGGAAAGATGCATGAAAAAAGAGGTAGTTCCGCTGCGTGTTCCAGAAGCCTCAGGAAATGAATTGAACAATTATGTTGTTGATGTTTCAGAATGTAGTGAAAAATAACTAATATAATAGGGTTGGGAGTTTTTTATTATTCCCTTAAAAGACTGAAGTAATTGGTGAAAAATAAAATTCATCTCCATTGCGCATATATCATGAATCATTGAATTAAGAGCAAGTTATTCTTGCTGCTGAAATTGGCATATTGTTTAATTCTTAAAGGTGCCAGGAAGCCCCTGTTTTGCAGGTGGACTTCCACAGTCTCCTCAAAGACAGGAAATGCAGCAAATCAATTTTTGCAGGCAGACAGAATTGCTTTTACCCCACACTGTTATGAAAGTCACGTAAATAGCATTGAAGTTTATGTATGGGCAAGCCAAGAAAAGCAGGGACATTGCTTTTCCTTTATTTCAAACCCACTGCTCTGTTGTCCTCGACTCACCCCGTGGTGCCTCGAGCTAGATGTATTAAAGCAGACATGTTTTTTTGTGCAGAGGTTTCCAAACACACAGTATATGATACTGCATTCCAGCTCTAATCAAAGGGTAGCTTTTCTTTTCAGACAGATGTAGGTTACGACATGGGATTTATACCAAAAAAAATTGTAGGAAAATAACTAAGGAAATGAAAGTGAATTAAAAGCCAATTTCATAGCAATGGAAATAAAAACAAGAGCAACTATTAAAATAGAGCACTGTTTCCTTGATCTCCATTTGTTCATACAGGGAGCCATTATAGGACAGTTTGAAGAGTGGATGCTGGATTCTGTTCTGGGTAAAACACTTGCAACACTGTAAGTTTATACCTGTGTAATTGGAAACTGAGATTGAAGATAGTATCATCTAGCAATAATAACAAATATAATTTAGAGAAGAAATAGAAGAAATCTCATTTTCTTCAAACATCTCGCCTCTATTTTTGCTGGGTTTGTTACTGTGCTTCTCATATAAGTACTTATCTTGGTGACTCAGCAGAAAGCTGGATTTGCTGAAAATGTGCAAGACATTTCTTCCAAAGTTCTGCATTTGGACACTGACCTATTGCAGATGTGCCATTAAATTCAGATGAGCAACATCAGCATCTCAGCTAATCTAGATGGTGGAACCCTCATTTGTAGGTGTTTTGCACATTACTCCCACTTGCTGAAACTACAGATTTTAATTCAATAGTTGACATGAAAAGGCTTTTTAAGGAAGTTTTGTATATCTGATCTTTGCTTGTTAAGGACTCATGAATGTTCTTCCCTCTTCTTAATGTGCTCCTAGCATTTCAAATGATAGTGCCTCAGTTTTCCATCATTGTTGCCTGTCCTATAAAGTTCTGCATGTCAGTCTTTGTGGCAGGCAAGTAAAACCTACCCATTTTAATTGCAGGGAAGGTTATGAAATCACCTTCGTGACCACTGTCTAAAAAATGCTGTTCTGAATGGAGCCACCACACTGGTGTTAAGAGCTCTTAATGCAGTTCATTAGAATGGAATTAATTGAGCATTGTAATAAGGCATTATGGTAATTAATATTCATTTTAACTATTTCCGTATTTTGCTTTCATCACTGTTTCCAAATTACAGTGTAAGCCAGGCTGTTTGCATGCTTGAAAATTCATACCTCTTACTCCACTTTGTAATGTGTATGAAGTCAGCCTGACAATGTTAACTGTTTAGAGCAGGGAGCAGCGTTGCCCAAATCTCTTGTTTCTAACGCTGTATGTTAGAGGTTTCAAGATGAAAATTCTGCCCAACACTGATTTCCAGGAGGAACTTTGCTTGAGGTGCATCTTAACAGCTGATCCTTTTCAGTGGGATTTAAGCTAATTGTTTAAATGGGGATTAGTGGAATAGTTGATACTTTACAGCCCTGGTGCTAATACTGTAACCTTCTTGTTCCCTTTGGCTGTGAATTTTCGTTCTTTTGTGTTTAGAACAGCCAAAGCCACAGGGTGCTTAAAAGTATTTCAACACTAGCTCACTTCCATGTATACAAACAGATAGAAAAACATTATAATTCCCTAAGTGTAGCCACAAATAAACTGATCTTACATGCAAATTGTCAGTTTTCTCATTATGCAGTTAGGCTGTGAGGCTTTATAGGAGCTGCAGTGGCTCTGTTTAAATCCACAGCAGTTTTACAATATGCTAAGGACAATCAAGTATTATTTTAATTAGTAGTTGCCTTCAGTTCCAACATGCTTTATTGGGCCATCAAGTAGCTGAGTCCATAAATCTGTGTGTTATAAATCTAATGCAGCAAACACCCCAGAATGGAATCTTAATGGCACATAAGCTTGAGAGAGCTTGCTGTGAAATTTCCATAAATATCTCTGAAGGGGGTGTAGCAATATGAAGTGCATGAGAAATCAGAGTTTAAAAGAAGCAAACCAGCTGGCTTGTGTTACACACTAAAGTGAAACCCACTTATGTGAATAACTGACATGAATAAAACATTTACATGGCTATATCCTAAGGAGCTGAACAGCTCTCTGTACCTACTGGGGAAAGCTGTGTTTTGTCCATGCATCCTCACCTCAAGACAATCTTTGAACTCACCTCAGGAAATCATTTCAGTGAATCGTTTTCAATCAACTAGGTTGCTAAGATCAGCCACAAGTGTGAGAAAACTACCCTTTAGACTGCTGGTGTGTCAAAACTCACTTGATTCTGTGCGAGGCATTAAGGTCATGTATGGGTTTACCATGAAATAGCAAACAGTAATGTCAGCCCCTCTGAGTTACATCTCTGTATGCATTGGAAGAGAAGTGAGTTCAAGTGTCTTACTAATATAACAACAGTTACCAGAAGGCCAAAAATTAAGCCAGTAGACTAAAAGGGAGGGATCAGGTTCATTGCTAGTATAACTGTGCTTTCCTGCTGCATAACTGCATTACTCTGCTGCTGGAGAGTAAAGGTTGAATTTGGCCCCAGATATGTTTTAAGATAAGCTGGTGTGCTTTAATGGAGAGAGCAAACACTTTTATTTTGCCTGTAGCAATACAATCACTCATTCATACATAGCACCAGATTCATGCCCCATCAATTAATGTGTAATAGAAACACATTACTGGTGCCCGTTTCCTCGCCAACTTACATTTCTCATTTCTATCACTGTATCAGCCAGTTTGGTTAAGAAGAGTTGAGATTCTGACCTCATTCGCTCAGTGACAATTGTATGTATCCTAATGGGGGTTTTGGCAGTCCATTACAGTTCCAAAATCATATAATAAAATCATAGAAAAGTCCAGATTGAAGGGATATCTGGAGGTCACCTGATTTGATGTCTGTGAAAGAGCCCTGTTGAGAGCCCTGTCAAGCCAAGTGTTGGGTATTTCCAGTGAGGGAGATTCTGCCAGCTATCTGGACACAATATTCCAATGTTGTTTTCAGTGAAGAATGCCCCAAGCTTTCTCTGCTCTAGGCTGAACGCTTTTCCCAATTCCTTCAACATTCCTTCCTGAGCCAAGTTCTCCAACCTTCGCTGGATCCTCTCCAGTTTTTCTATTGTCTGTCTTGAACTTGGAGGACCAGCATATTGAAAAGACCCCACATAATAAGGTAAAAAAAAACATATATCAATATTAATTATTTTACTTATTAGATCATTAAGGCTGTTCTGTTGCAAGAAATAAAATTACTGATTTTCTAATAGAAATTCCTGACCCAAATAGAAGTTTTATCTGTAGATCCCAGAAGCATAATGGGGATAATGAGCCCTCATAAAGGATCCCCTGCATCCAGGTGTGTACAATGCACTTACCAGTCAGCTGGGAGGCATTAGGATGGAAGAGCTTTGTAAGTAAGAGAAATTCTATCTTGTTCACTTTTAAAGCTAGTCATGTGGCTAATTTTGCCAGGCTTAGTTCAACACTTTGGTTGTATTCTCTGGCATTAAAAGTCCTCATGGAAGTGGTGGTACTGTAGCAGTGCAAACAGAAAGTGTATTCTGTCATCGAGCAGATTTTGTGAATCAGTAACTTCTGGGTTTGATTTTCAAATAGGAGAGAGTGTGCAGGCATAACTGCTCTCCAAGTGAAGTATCATGTAGGTGATTGATTGATTAATGGTTATACACTGGTGGATTAGGATCACAGAGGAACAGTATAAAAAAACATAGCTGGGACACTGTAATTTTTTTTACCAGAAACCCATTATAGTCAATCTCTTCCATCCTCCCACTCCATTCACCTTTAACATATGGCAGCTTTGTATCATGAGACTGGCACCTAAAATTAGGTAGGGCCTTGCTATTCTCCATCCTACTCCCACCCACTCCTTGCATATGTGTACAGTTTGTAAGGACCAGCTGTGAATTTTGCCCCTGTAAACACTGTTCTTCTAGCATTTTAATAGGACTGGGTTCCAACTATTCCACATTAACTGTTATTTTCCTCAAGAACATTTATCTTAAATTTTCCTGAAAGACAAGAAAAAGTTTCCAAGTATTTTAAACTTTTGTGATCTTTTCCCTTAGATGCATTAGGGCCTGTGATGTTTTCTATCTTACAACAAAGGGGAAATGGTAATAACGTGATTTAGACTTTCAGGAGTTTCATGTGGAAGCATTGTGCGCTTCAGTGTAACAAAGTAGGCAGCGAAGGCGCCTTCATTGGAAGGTATAGAATTTTGTCCATGTTAAGTAGGAGCCTGATGTCAGTACTTGTAAAATGCAGATAGATAAAAACCATACATGGCGTGTTCTGGCAAATCAGGCTTCCGCTTCAAAAGCCAATACATCATACTTACCTTTCATAATATTCTGGTTTGTTTGGTTTTGCTTGGGAAGGAGCCATCATTAATTTTACTGAAAGATGGGCATTCACAGAAACTGTTTATGATTTTATGACTGAACTAAGAATAGCAAAGCATGTGTGATAGATGAAGAACTTCTGTAAACTTCGATGGTCTAGGACACTAAAGGTATCATCATAAAAGGAAAGTAAATCAGAGATGTTTTTGCTTACTGCACGCTAAATTGAAAATACAAAGCTGTTCCTTTCTTAATGTTATTCTACACATTTCTGCTGCATTACAAAGGAAGGACCCAAAACCCAACATAGTGAGGTATGTTCAGTTTTGCCTCTGCTGTCCCATTCCATTATGTACTAATATATTACCAATGTACTAGTTATCTGCAGGTTATCTAAGTAGTGGTTGGAGTGGCTCTTCCTAAAAGTAATCAAGTTCAACATAGTTCTGATCATAGCAGAGCTGATCTAGAAGCAAACTCCTATATGTTCGACTCAAGTTTCAGAGTTCAGAGCAGCAAACTAAGCAAAACCATCATCTGCCATACTGAACGTGCAGTTGAAATCCCTCTGGATTGAATCCAGTACACGCTCTGCTCCCAGCCCCTTGTATAGCAGTAGGCAAGTTTGTTGCATCAGATTTATAAGTTATCAAAATCATCATTGTAGGTGTCACCATCTTAATAACTCTGATGTCCTGTGAGTAGAAACGGGTATTTTGAGCCGTGGAGTGCTTTATGTTTTCACTGAGTTCAAAGAAAGATGCGGTTAATTTGCATCCCTTAAAGTTGGACCTCCTGTCTGAAAGTAGAGGAAAGAGTAGTTATATAGTCACAAAAAGTTGCAAATATTTAAATAAAACTGGCTCAGGAGTAACTTATTACTACTTTTTAATGTAGAACGATCCAGCGTGCTCTGCATCCATCAGCTCCACATCAGTTCAAACACTTTCAGACGTAACTGTATGAATTTGGGTAATCCTGACACTGTTCTTTTTGATTTTTCAGTAACTAACTTGAGACACGTCTCAGAGAACTTCTATTTTCATGAAGTGTTAATGCTTACCATCTGAAGTACAGGACTTTGCTGTGTCTCAAGTTGGTCACCAGGAATAAATATACCCAGAAGTAACAGTCCTCTTCTGAAAAGTGTACCTCCTCGTTGTTCTTTGTTCACAGTCCTGTTGAGTGAAGAAAGAGTTCTTATTAAAAAACACAGCCATGATTTAGTGCAAGGCATTTTGCTATCTAAAAAATCATGAGGACTTATAGACAGGCAAGATCCAAATTCCAAATAATTTCTAAGGTTTAGGAATGACTTATTGCCTGACATTTGTGTTGTAGGGAACTCGGCTTCTCTGATCTTCACTGAAATCATTTTGCATGACTATAAGGAAAATAATCTCAGATCTAAAACTAGGAAACTTGGTGTTGGATTTTATGATAACATGAGCTTGTAATACAAGAATGTTAAGACCTTAAGCTGCTTTTGGTTGGGCAATCTTTTTTTCTGAGAGGGTGTTTGGTTTTAGTATCAAGAACCAAACTGGAGAAACAGGAAACTGAAGCTGGAAACTGGTGTCTTTCAGCTTCCACAGACACTGCACACTGACCAGGTTTTGGGCTGTCGTATAAGGCAGCTGTTAAAATGTCTTCTGTGAGAAAATACATGAAACTGAGATTATTTGTTCACTCTAGAGCTACAGATCCCACTGAAATCAGTGCGATGGGTCTGTTGCCTCTGCTGGGTTATTTTACTCTTAGACTGGTGTGATCAAAGGTTTAATTCTTCCCTACTTCTGTGAGCAGGACTGGAAATGTAAAAGCTCAGAATCCTAATTTTCCTTTGTTACGGCAGGATTTGGCACTTGGGGAATCATGTTGGGGAGAGCCATGAGAAGCAGAACAACGCACAGCAAGGTTTTTTCAGTATGTGCTTCATCTGAAGCATGGGCCTAAGCAATTACTCTAGCTCTGTTTCTCTTTAGTACACGTATAGTTTAAACATAAGCCTTGAGCACGCTCTGATGCATTTGCTAATCAACTGCACCAGATTTTTTATGATCACTTAAAGACACAGGATTAAGAGTAACTGCATACATCAAGCACTTTTAGAATAGCAGATGGCTAATACTGGGGGGAGATAGGTTTCAGGTAATGCTTTAAAACCGAAAAGTCTGCATATCCTATCACTCAAACCTTTGGGCATATTCAGCCTTGGCTCAGATCCTGCAATTATTGCTGTTTTTATCTCTAGATTGGGTCATTTGCTTATTGTTGGCAATTTTGAATGATATAGCACACTATTTGGCTATATAAATCTTCTTCCTAGTGATTACTGCCTTACAAAATTGCTCATATTTTTTCTTAGTAGACAAGCGTTTAATCAGTTTAATCAAGAAGTAAATAGCGAGACTCTCTTCTGGGGTTTCATTTTATATCCTTCAATCTTTAATTAATACTCAAGCAAAACCCATGATCCCCAAGGGAAATACAGGAAACGTTTCTGCCGCCTTAGGACACAGCTCCATGAGGTGACAAGTGATCTCCATTTTATTGCAGACAATAAAAGTTGAGGTCACTGCCATCTTAGGACCTGCCCAGCAACTCCCGGGGTGCTATTATATGTGGTATGTTCCTTGTGAAATGCTGTCTTGAGATAGGGCACAGTCCAAAACCAATTCTAACAAAAAGGGGAGAGAAAGAAGAACTTTTAATTTCCGATAATCTGATTTTGATAAACACAATGCAAAAACCCTTCCCAAACTGCTTGTAGGTTCCATGTCTGGAAGCTGTCTTCCCTGAAAGCTCTCAGGGCTGATTGATTATACGTGTTTTATTTGTTCTAATTGCTTATCTACTAAATTAAAATCCTTCAGTTACAGTTCAGAATAGGTTATTCCTTGCAGAGCCTCACAGCATTTGCTCTTCAAAACAACAGGAGTTTTCTGTTGCTTGATTTAGTATCCCCTTACGGCATTTTCAAGGGGGATACCAAACATGGAAGACATCACAACTGGGTTTGCAAGCATGTGATAGCTCTAAAAGCTTATTTCATGATAAACATTGACGTTGAAGGAACAGACGATTAATAACAGAATCTTTTTTTGATGTTATGCTTTCTTATTGTGCAGTGTTTCAGAAGGTACATAAGGAACATCGATCCATAGCCCAAGAGGCTTACCTTAGCAAGTTAGAGAAGTGTGAGTGAAACAGAGGTGAAAGAGCCTGGTACTTTTCCAAAGGTGCAAAATTTGGGACAGTGATTTTTAAGGAGAAGAAAAGGATCTTTGCAAAGCAAAAGGCTGTTCCAGGCTCAAAGGGCACAGAAACAGAAAGCCCCAGCAACCAAAGACAAAGGCAGTAATTAAAACAAATCTCACAAAGCTGTGTGCAGTCCAGCAAAGAGCTACACAGAGAGATTCTGTGCAAGAGCAAGCAAGGGAGATGATATAACCTCTAGATGAAGGATTAGGTTTCAGGATCTTCATTCAGTGGCATTGTTCTTTGTTTTCCTGTTGCTCTGGCTCTCATTAGCCTCCAAACCACCACTGTATGGTGGCCTGCATGAGAGTGTGTAACAAAGGAACACAATCTCCCATATTGCTAGTCCTCTAGCAGACGGTATATACTCCTGTCACAGTAACTTCAGAATTTCCCACTGGGATACATGTGTAAGTCTAAAAACTAAAAATATGGAATATATTTCTGGATAGTATAAAGGATGTCCCCTTCCAACCCATTACATCTGCATTTAGCAGTGCTATTTGCTACATTTATTTAATGATTATTTCAGTAACAACAGTGAAAGCTCTAAGGGTAAAGCTTTCAAAGTTGTCAGCAGTACAACACTGTGACAATGACTTTGCCAGGGTTTTCAGATGGGCACAGATCAGTAAAACCTCCATCAGGCATCAATACTCTAGCTGAACATTACCGCATTCTAAAGGATAACGAAGTTTTGGAAATATGAAAGTAAGATAAGAAAGATGAAAAGTATAGCAAAATTACTGCTGTGCATATAGGCCATGGGGTATGTTCATTTAGGGAGGAAAATAGCT
Organism: Myiopsitta monachus; assembly: GCA_017639245.1. NCBI lineage: Eukaryota > Metazoa > Chordata > Aves > Psittaciformes > Psittacidae > Myiopsitta > Myiopsitta monachus. The sequence continues at coordinate 4,970,789 of CM029931.1, read as the reverse complement.
GCCTTGGAGTTTGTGTTATTGCATATGAGCAGAGTCCTGCTTTCACTTTCATCATCAGTACTGCTCAAGTTGGTAGAGAAGCAAAGGGTTCACACGAGGCCAGAATTGGGCTTTCTAGGTTCAGGTACAACTAAATCCTGCCTGGTCTCTAATGAGTAATGGTCCCTCATCAGTATGAGAGTTTGACTGATTAATTGTTTAAGTCTGCATTTTGTCTCCTGAACAGATGTCAAGCAAATGGGTCTTGCACAAGATTGCTCCTTTTAGAGCTAAGTAACCCTGGTGAACTGGAAAAATTCAGCCAGGTGTTGTGAATGTCAGCCCATGTCAAAAGGGGGAAAAAAGCCCAACTTCAAATACTGCATGATTGCTTTGTAGCTCAGCATCCTGCACAGTGACCTACAGCAGTTGCATTGTCTGCAAGAAGTGATTCCCTGTTAGGCTTCAGAGTTTGGCCCTAGTAAAAAGCATGTTTTGGTAATGCTCACAGCTAACAAAGGTACAGGCATTTTTTCCATTAGTTTTCTTTGAATTTATCTTTTCTTAAAAGATTGTCTTAGGTTCTCATTTTAAAAGAAAGCATTTTCCTTGCAAAGAAGTAAGAATCAGAAGGAGGTTAATTCTAATGGTATTTTAAGTAATTCACTAGCATTTCTTTGCCAAAAAAAAATCCCTATGTTCTCATGTTTTGTTTTTCCAAGCTCTAAAATTTGTCCTGCAATTTACTAACGTTAAAAAGATGGAATAAGCTACTGACATATTTCCAGATCAAATGCTTCTGTTTTCTAACAGTAAATTTGGCTGCCCTCCGATAGCAATGTCTTGTTTGAAAACCTGAAAATCTTTAATTATTGTTAATTGCCCTGAAAATGTGAAATTAATCTTTTGAACAGGAACGTTTGCAAATTGAAACCATTTTACATCTAGGATTTGTAGTGCTGGCTGTCCAAATATTCTTTTAATATTGAGTTTTATCAATTAAGCAAAACCTAGAGGTAGATTTGAATTCACTTTTTATCGCTGGCCCTCAGACGTGAATTGGAGAGGCTGTATTTCTAATACAAGAATGTTCTGCAAACCATTAAATCTGGGATTATCTCTTCGGACTGATTATGTCAAAGCTCTTTAGCCACAGCACTTTTGGAGAGCTAAAAATAAATTGGGGGGTGGGGGAGTGGTTATACGTTTATTCTGTACCTAAATAATCTGTGCGTATTGTGTGTGTCTGTCTACAATGTGAGGCATGGTGTCTGGACTTCAAGTTGACTTATAAGAGTTCTTTTCCTAGTGAGGATTTTGGCAACGGGTTTAAAACAAACTATCCCAGTAGGAGCGTTCATGGGGTAAAGTCTAGAGCAAGTTTAAAAGAACTGAGTTCACATCAGAAGCAATTAGAGCAGATTGACATTAGAGCAAAATTTGGCCTCATATTTTGAAAGTGGATGAAAATAGTTCTTTTTTAACAGTAATTAACCAATGTTCTGCTCTCTAATATAGACAATAGTAACCCTGATTTCAATGTCACAATTCTGCCCTGTTGAAGAGCTGGATGATTTTTGCACTGAATTTGTATGAGACCAAAATCAAGTTCTTAGAGCACTTAACAGGAAGTTAGGCATGTTCTCGTGTGCCTCCGGGTCCTGAAGTATGTAGGAGGAAAATCTTGTGAAGAATAAACACTTAACAAAGAATTTTTAGTCGGTTACATTTAAAGACCTGTGGATGCTGTTCCACATAACCCTTCTGCTGTGCATCTCCTCCCATTTCACAGGATTGATACATGCTTATAAGCAAAGAGAGCTAAGGCTGTAAGTACACAGCAGGTCATGCTACGTTGGGAAGCCAAATGGGAAAAAATAGAATTTACAAATCATTTTGTTCTTATTTAAATTCAGCAATGGATTGCTGAGAAATGGCTTGATAAACGCAAGCAACATAGAAGTTAAAATAGTACTGCAGGCAATAAATCTTGCATTGGCAGAGCTGGAATGGATGGAATCCAGTGAATTCAGCTCCCATGATTCCACAGGTATTGGAAGGAGTTCTGTGGTGTTATGCCGATAAATGAAATCACATGCTGGGACTCCGATTTACAGTGCTATCTTCTTTATTAAGCCGCATTGACTACATTATCTAATTTAAAATATGTGGCATTTCCTGGTATTATAGAAATAATTGCAGAAAAATACAGCAAAGATATTTTCCTTTGCATATTTACAAATACAAACATATTCATAATATATGTAGTATAAATATGAATGTTTCCTTGTGTTGTGGAATAATGGGAATCATGTTCTTGATTAGACAGATGTTATTCACAAATCGCATAAAACACTGTAAAAGGACTCTTCATATCCTTCATTGTTGGCTGTTGTCTGGCTTTCTAAAAGTAAATGTTGGAAACTTTGGGAAAGTTGCTCTCATTGCTAGCAAAAAATGGTACATTCACTTTGTTAGAATGAAATGATCACTGTACTTGAGAATGGTCAGTATCTGCTGCCTTGCACTTTCTATAGCTACAGGTTGGTTTTACTTCTGTAAAACTGATCTCTACAGCTCTGGTAAGGTGATGCACGTTTTTGTACTATGGAGGAATGGAGTCCACCCGGTGCTGCTCTGACCAAAAAAAGCCCTTATGAATTGTTTCTACACAAAGCTTGAACTTTTGTGTTTGGTTTTATTTAAGGATAAGAAGTGAGGATATGGCCTTTATCTTCCACATTTTGTTTACCTTGCTTGGTCCTTGCTTAGGCGTTGCTTAAGTTGAAGTAGTGGCTTAACTAAAAAATTACCAGTTCAAAGACAGGTCTGTTCATCGGCTGGAGATGTGATTTATGTTAGCATCATACCTACCTCTTGTGAACAGTATTGTTGTCCTCATTCTATCCAGCTTAAGATCAGTATACTGAAAGGAAAGGTGTGAATACAAGATCAGATCATAGCATGATCAGGTTGACTGGAATAGTGATTCCCATACCCATTACATTGGCTCAGTTTCCTACTTTAACCATGTCCATTTCCATAATGGGATATTCAAGTGAGCATTCCTGAAGACAGAAAGACAAAATCTGTTTTCACTTAAAAATGTAAATCTAGAGTAGTTCCATCATGGCACTTCATGTTTGATTAAACCAGTGCACCTGCAAGGTGAGTATAGGCATGGGCTTTAGGTACATTCTATGTCAGAAGTTGTGAGAAGAGCTCTTTGTCTTTCATGGCGTGTATTATATGTACGATATTTTTCAGCTAGTTCTTGTAATGAACTTATATTACAAAATTCATCTTTGCACTGACTTGACTGTAAAAGCTGTGAATTTATTAGCAAGATTTTTTTTTAAAGTGAAAAGAAGCTATTTCCTTTATCAAGAACACATTATTCCAGAAGGGAGAAGAGGCTGTGTCTTGCCCACACACAGTATGGCTAGTGTGCATACTACCAACCATAAGGTGTGCAGTGTTCTCACCCACAAACAGTAAGCTTATTCCATTTATCTGTCCTTACTGAGCCTTGGTCAGCTTCTTGCCATTCATATAGAAGTTTACCAAAAACTATAAAGCAGCTTAGACTGCACATCAAATGCAGGGTTTTAAGTCTTAAAAAGTACCCCTGACTTCCTTTTCTTACATGCGTAAAGACTGCAGAAGCATGTCCAGAGTCTGGTCTAGAGGATGTGTAAAAATATTGTTCTTTTCATTTATTCATCAACTTGGTTCTGCAAGAAGAGGAAGGACTTAATGATGCTAGAGTATTAGTTCATGTTCTGACAAATTGAGTATATTTTTATGATGTGATTCCACATTTGGTCAACTTCCTCTTGACTACTATGCCTTAGGCTTTATCTGGTATGATGACAGTGTTAGTACCTATGTCAATATCTGGAGTTTTGTAAGTCTTTGCTAGTCTGGGCTGTACAGTGTTGCTGGGTTAATTGTCTACAGCTCCATTATCAGGAAGTATCGCCAGTCTGTATGAGGAGTCTCTTACAAAAGCGTTGTCTCTAATGTATTGGGTAATGGGACCTTTGGTCCAGTTTCTAGCACCCAGAAGACTCCATGTCTTGTTTGTAAAAATCTCACAGTCAACAAGAAAAGGAGGATTCTGTATTTGAAAGTGTTGTAACCACCGTGACAACTCCAGGCTCCATCTTGTATTTCTTGCTTTGAAATTGGCAAACCTCTTTTGGATTGCTAATAGCATTTCTTGTTTCTTTTTAGCCATGTGACACAGACGACATCATGGATCCATCCTGTAACAAGCGCGCTAAGCTTGCTTTGCTCTGAGGATGACAATGATGGAATAAGAGAGCTTCCCAGGTCCAAGAGCTGAGGACATCTGCTGACATTGTTGTAGTTTGTGTAGTTTCAGTACACTAGTGAGAAGATGCACACTTTCTGCATACTTTCTAGTCTAATGCAATAGTACCTGATGATGTTTCTCCCTTTCAATTCGGAGGAAGTTCTGCCATTTTTTAGGTGGGTTTATTGATGGGTGCTACAGAAGATGCAGACACTGTAGAAGTCTCCCTTCCCTCCTTAATCTGTTACTATTCAGTGTCTAGGCACCAGTCTTATCTTGGGGCCCAGTCCAGGCTTTTCAAGATGTCTCTGTTGGCTTAACTCCCCTGACCTGAAGTGTAATTTTCACAGCTTTGACCAGCATGCGAGTTAAGATGGGACCATTGGTTGTAATTTCACATGGTGGATTCCAGCATGGTTGACTGAAAGCTGCAAGGTGCGGTGTGGTGGGTTTTTGTTAACCAGTGCTAGCGAATGTAATGTAGATACCTTTTCTTTAACTACTGAAAATCTTTATTTTTATGGAAGAAACTTGTGAATAAGCTTTGCTAATAGAAATTCAGCAATTTATCACAAGTATTGGAGCCCTGATGACTTTTAAAGCAAATACTTTTTTGAAGATTGGTGGTTGGGCTTCAGAAAAATGAGTCTTTGATAAGTTGTCAAGTAAAAAGAAACAGTTTGGTAAAGGACATCATACTCTGTCAACAATATGAGGCAAGAATGAAAATTATTCTACTTTTGTACTCTGCTAAACCGGTACATACATGCATCAAATACTTCAGTGGAAGCTGTGAAGTTTCAAGTACAATGAAACCTGTGAAACCACCTCCAGGATCAGCAGAAATCAGTCACCTCCTCAAAGTTGGTCTTTAAGTAGAACAAAAATCATTTTGTACTCATTGGTGATGTTTTAAAGAGGATAAAGAAAATGCCAGGAGGTGCTGGTGCAAGCTAATGAGCAGGTTTCACTGTACCTTGATAGCACAGGGTATTTTAAATCTCATTATTCGCAGCACAGTGTATGATGTCAGCTCTCTGAAATATATGACTTTATGCTGTGTTTCTCTGGAGGCTCTTTACATATGTGTGTATGTATATAACACATATGGTAGGTGTCGATTAATGAATGAAAGACAGATCTGAAACTTTGCAGAAGTTTCTCATACTGATGCGTACATCAAAGGAGAACTCTATCTCTGATCTTCAGTCTGAGATGGACAATGGGATTGTATCAGTGTGAGGGAGGACAGGATACAATCTGCTACTCTTAAGGACTTGAGAACCCCTCTAGAAAGGTTCAAGCTCACTCCTGCACCCCAGGTCACCCCTGCTGGCCGATACAAAGGGATGAGGCTGTGCAATCGCAGTTTTTTGAGGTCTGTCTTCAGCAGGTGTAGCACTGGATTTAGAAGTCCTTTTACTCTGAGGAATGAGTAGAAAGTCCTGACTTACTTGCAGTTCTGGTGCCTGTGTCCTGCTCTCTGTCCTTACCATTACAGAGCTGTGCCAAGTCAGGCACATTGTAGCTGTTGATCCTTTTGAATCAAAAAGAATATACCTTCTTTTTTAAAACCCAAGTCAAGTCTCTTCTTTGAATGGCAGTGCAGTGATTTGGCCTGTGAGCTGTAGAGCACATCTCCAAATGTTCTTCCCAGAGGAACAAAGTGCAGCTCATGAAAGAGTTTTCTGCAGGCTTTGCTGGAAGTGGATGTCAGAATATGTTGACTAAGCAACCAGGAAAAATCTGTTTTGTACTTTTAACTAGGTCAGAACCAAATTATCCATGAATCTACACAGGTGGTGTGGATTAGGAAGAAGAGCTTGCTCAGCAGACCCAGAGTAACCTGTATTTCTAAGGAAACTCCTCGTAGCAATAACACATAAATGCTTTAGCCATATTTTGCTCCAGTGGCTCCTACGTGCTTCATAGAACACAATCTGAAGGGACAGAGCACATGCTCCAGTTTCAGAGTTGGACACTCTAGAAGCATTTTTATTTAAATCCCTCTTCTGAAAATGGCACAGACTCATCACCCATAGAGGAGATTTCAGGTTTGGAATTCCTTGTGACATTTGCTGTAACTGTAGTAGTTTGGATGCTTTATGACAAGCACTTTGAGTTCATACGTCCATGATATCCAGACTGCATATAGATTCCAGTTTTCCTATTCTGTTTGAGAGGTTTGAATCTCTACTTGACCCTCACAGCCTTGATTTATTCCACTAGTGGCTTTGTGACAGCTAGCTGGATGCTTCAAATAGGAGAAGCTATTTGGAGACAGAGGTTATGGATCAGGCAGGCTGCATGAGCAGAGACTTCACAGGGAGAGATTTAAAGCACTGCTTGTGTTGGGTGAGCTGGAGGAGGACAGCTATGCCCATTGCGCTTGCCCTTCCCAGGGAGCTGGTGATGATCCCTGGCTCAGAGCGCGCAATGCTCAGCCTGCTGCGCACGAGAGGGGGAGAAACCGAGACACCGCGCTGGCGCGCTGCCTGCTCTGCTTGCTGCCTCCACCCACAGAGAGAAACCTGGAGACGATTTCTCCCTCTCCCTCACAGATTTGCCTAGAAATTGAAGACGTTAGAAACAGATCTCGGCTCCTATCTGGCTTCTCCTCCAGTAAGCAATTACCTCTTCAGATACTCCACTAATTCAGATTCTCCGTTATTGAGACTATATTTTCATACCTACAATCTCCAAATGTTCCAGTCTATTTTTGTACGCTGGCATACTTGTTTCCTAGGTTATTTCTCTCTTAGCTCCCCTTGTCTCTTCCTTTCTGTGAAATAGTTTGTGGAATTATTTTGATTCAGATGAACTGTGTATATTGAGACAATGGTTCTAGGATAGCTTAGGATTTGTAAAGCAGTTGGCAAAATACGCAACGCTGTAAACAATGACTATTTTTATTCCAGAAGAATAAAAAAATAAGTGGAAAAGAAATGAAAGTGCACGCTATATCCTTTACAATAACGAAACTACAGCTAATAATGGCCACAGGGCCATAAATTATTCTTGTGCCTCTATTTATTTTCTATTTAAAGGTGACATTGTGAAAAATATTGTTCTGCTACACACTGGTGTTAATCTTTACCTGAATACTTGCACCGCACTGCCCTTTGAATACTGCATATATCCACTAAATCTTAAATGGCACATTCTCCCATCAGGGCAAATAGCTTCACACAAATACCAACTACACGCGTCTATTAGATGCTTGGTTTCATAGGTGCTAGATAACATCCTTGTAACACTACTCAGTGCCTCAGTAAATTAGATGATCCTTTTGTCAACACCATCAGATACATACAAGCACACATACATGAGTGGCCATTCCATAACCATTGCTTAAATACAGAGTACCCAGGCGCATATGTGCTGGCCAGTGCACAGGCACAGCGCCCTACAATGCCTGCACTGTGCTTTTCTATGGTGGTCTATGGAAAAGATACAGCTCTTAGGTAAGCAAAGACATAAATCTCTATAGGCCTTTATGATCAGTCAGGGTGGAGGAATGACACACCAACAGCTGCTACTTGTACATTTAGTGCATAGCAAGGACCACCTTGGATGCAACCTTACAGCACTAAGCCTGATCTAACACCTTGAGGTCTCACATGGGTTTGTGGCAGTGCCAGGCTCTGTACAGAGAATTTCACTGTAATTCTCAACTAGTGTTATTCTCAAAGGATGATCCCCCTCGGCCTTTGCCTAGAAATCCCTGTTTAGTGCCATCCCCTTTAAAACCGTAACTGATGCAGACTGCAGTTCCTCTTTGTCCTCAAAAACATTGTTGGTAGAAGTCTCTTGTGTACAGATTTCAGTGATAGAAGGTACTTTATTCTTATGTAATTACAGTACACATCACTTCTTTCCTTTGCGCTTACTTTATAGAGCTGTTGTAGGCATGCCATGGGACAGAACTCCAACGGTTGGCCAAGGAGAGAGAGAACAAATCCCACTTTTCCTGCTCTAACAAAATATTTCAGAATTACCAAAACCCAACATCTAAAGGAAGATAAAAATCAAACCTGGCTTGTTACAGTTCCTGTGCAGGTCTCTGTGGAGCCTCACCTACTTTATTTACATTCCCTATGGTTGTAGTTTAAAGAACAAAAGCTAACGGTATTCTAGCTAGGAGTCAGTTGGAAGCTTTAGCCTCTACTGTAAATTAAGGAATGAGAAATTACTTAAACTGAGAAATACAATAAAAAAGGGGCAATTCCCATAACTCATCATTTTAGCTGGTTTAGTTCGGAAGATATGTTGTTTGTGGACTCTTATCTGTTGGGTGGCCTCATCTGCTCCTCAGAGGAAGTGGAACTGGAATTGCCTTGAGCACCCACTGCCGGAGAGCACAGTTTCACACGTGTGTTTTGCTGTGGAAGATAAACCTCAAAAGCCAGAGACAGGCTCAATCAAGGGAAGTGTTTAACTTGGGTTGACCTATCCCACGTAACCTTTACCATCTATTTAAACACTTCTCATGACTGGCTGCTTTATGAACCTGAAACAGTTTGGTTCATGTCTTTCCTTTCCGACACGCAGGAGGGTGTTCATTGAGCTAAGGCAGGGAAAATCCTTTAAGACAAATGTTTGTGGGTGTGGAACAAGCCAGGCTGTGCCTGGTGGGAAAGGCTCTCCTGAAGCTCAAGGAACGCTGTTATGACTTGGCCTGTGAAATCTTGACTTTTCTAGAAACTGATGGGTTTCTTAACACTTGGCTCAAGAAACTGAGTCAGAAACACGAATGGTTACCAAACCAAGCACCAAAATTCAGTGGTCTTTTAGCAAGTATTGCTCAGGGTGACTTCTGTATGGCTCTACCTTCAGTAGCAAAACTTCAGGCCAGCTCAGGAGCCTGCTGTTCACTTCTGTGCTCAGGTACCATCCATACCCCTTGATCCAAGGAGCATCAGCTTGAGCTTCATCTGCGGCAAACAAGCCCAGCAGCTTGCAGTCACCTGTCAGCTCCAGCGCCAGGGCCAGCTTTGCAAAGATGTTTAGCAGCTTAAACACGCCGATGGAGTTAATGGGAATTAGGCACCTAACCTACTTAGATGCTGCTATAAATGCTGCTAGGCATGTTTAGGTACCTAAATACCTTAGCAAATCTTTCCCCTTACTGCTTGCAATGATTGATAGCATACCAAAAATCAAATCCTAAGGAACAAAGCCTAACCTTTGTCCTCTGTAACCAGCTTTGCCTTTCCCCCGGGATTGTTTTCATGTAAGAGTACCAGCCATCCCACAGGTTATGCCATCCAGATTCTGTTCATGTTTTTGATGGCTTGATTATTTATTGCTCATTCTAGATTTTTTCCCCCAAACAATGGCTGATGTTGCCATGGATTTAATAGGTTGATGTTTCATAACAGTCTTTTAAGACAAGTTATTTTATTGCAAGATAATGGTATGGAATTCTCTTCCCACAAAGCTGCAGTGAGGTTTGTATCATCCATTGAGTGATAAAAAAATGGAATGTGCCAGAATCTCTTACAGATCAAGCCTCATGTCTCCAAATATGGGGATGGGAAGTTGAAATTTCATAACCAATACTGATTCTGTCCCCATGGTACAGAATCAAAGTCAAACCCAAACTAGTTAAAGCTGTTCATTCAGAGTTGATGGAAAAAAAAACCTTTATCCCTCCTGCTCCCACTTACGGGTGGTTAGTCTGTCCCCTGCAGATTCTGTCCCTGAAGCCATAAGGCCATATTTGATCTGATGTATATGACACAGATCTCCATTCACAATTTCAAGCATTAGCTGAGCTTAAATATGCATAGAGCTAACTACTGCCTAAGGATATTTTCTTGCATTAGAACATATATATCAGCTAGGTTCAGCTATTTTCAGTATAGCAGGAAGGATGATGATCATTTAGTGCTTACAGTGGTGCTCAAGACTCACACAATTTAGTTCAACATCTTTTCTAAAGCATAGATAAGCTATGTTCTTCAAGTTATGAAGGATATTGATGAACATATAGAGATCCTGAACTGCAACTATATGATCCTATTAAGCAGTCAGTATTTCACTATGTCCCAATTACTGCTATTGTCAAGAACAATCCTTTCTCTTGTCCATGAAAAGAACTCATTAAAACACAGCATTTAAATGGAAAAATAAATGAAGATATGTTTGCAGTCTAAAATAAAAACATAACAATAACACTGATATGGGAAGAGAAAGGATCTTATGAAAGGCAAAGCTTTGGTCTTCCTTCTAATCTTTTCATTTTTACTCCAAAGGCTGGTAGTGCATCACTGTTCCTTTCCAACACCGATGGTCTGAGAAACCCAAGAGCACTGAGCTCTCCAGGGAAGGTGAAGCTGTCAGCCCCCAGGCAGCAGCCTGAACTGTGTTTTTTAATATCCAGTCTCTGCCACTTGGGATCCTAATGTTAGATACTGTAATTAGTCACCATGGGGGTTACACATTCCAAGTCAAAGACAACTGTACATAATTGATGTCATGGCATGAGCAGGAGCAGAGAAGCCCATTAAGAAATCTGCCTGTCATGCTCAGATCCCATTATTCCCTCAAATTAAATACAATAGTGTTGTAAATAATGAAGATGCAGAGGAACAGGAAATAGGATGCCAACAGTGCTGAACTATGACTGTCTTGTTATGTGGCTATTTGCAAGATGCAACCAAAAGGAATCATTTTGTTGTTAAGGGAAATATGTAAATGTAATTAATCTCATTCATTTCCCATCTTTGGGAATGTAGTCTAGACACTTGATCCTAAACTCTAAATGTGTGCTTAACCCATTCAGATTTTAGGTGCTGAAGTAGCCTGTAATATAGACTCTGGTACTCCAATAGCTATGTAGAGTCTCCTCTTGCCCTACCTGGTTCTTATCACTTCCCTAGAGAGAACTGAGTCTCAGCTGCCTTTCCCTGCCATCTGCCATGTTTCCAAGGGAAATCCTGCAGCTCTGACAGTTCCCAAGCAGGTGAATCCAGTCTGCGGTAATCCCAAATACCTGAGATAAGAAGTACGGCTCTGGCGTGGAGACTGAAGGCTTTAAGAGCAGGGAAGGGCAGGGAGTCAGATGGATGTATGTGCCTTGTGTCACGTGTCCCTGCCAGGGCTGGAGCCTAATTGGATTTCACAAATGTGACTTCAGCGACTCTTGATCACAAAACCAAATTAAACCTCAGGAAGTTTCAAATAAATCCCTACCTCAGAGTTTGCCTCAACACGAACATCAGGAGAGCCTCATGTCAGCATCTCCTCTGCCCCAGAAGGGGGGTAAAATGAAAACTTCAATCCAAAAACTATTGCTTTAGAACGAGTAAGAAGAGAAGCACAGCACGAGCAGCAGATCTGCTGAATTCCTGGGTGCACTGAATAAAATCAGTCATGTGATGATGATGGGATTTTCTAGAACACCTTTTAGGCATGCAGTTTCTGTATTAAATGTATTCAGACACCCCTAGAACTGCTGTTTCTGCTATAAAATGGGAGTAAGAGTCACTTCTCACCGTGCATTGACAGCAACAGATAAAAGCTGGGTAATTGCTAGTAGTGACTACTGCCTAGCAAGAGACCTTCTTGCAAGTTAACCTGCCAAGACGTTTACGACTATTGCCCATCTAGACGCAAATTCTGGTTTAGAACCTCAGCTCTGATAGCCCTGTGCCGGTGACACAGTTTTGAAGTGGGGTACATGTTAGAATTACAGACAACAGTGGGATTCAAATAGATTCCAGCCTCTGGAAGCCAGATCACAAGCTGGCTGATGTCTGGAGTCGAGGCAGGAGAGGGAGCAGAGCTCTCCCCCCAGGCTTCCTGTTCCCTCTGATTTGTTCTTGATGTGACCTAAAAGCAGCGGCGCTGCTTTAGCACATGGTGCAATGGGCTGCTCTGCCTCCCTTCGGGGAGACACTGAGACTCCAGCTAAAACACTGGGTAGCCCAGAAAGAGAGAAGCCAATTATAGCTAACTGCCTGGGAAGATCCACAGCTCTGCAGCAACAAGGGTCCTAGCTGCTTTTCATCTAGCTCCCTATTTCCCTATGTTTATTCATGAGCCAGGGTGCAGGGAAGATGAAAAGGCTGCCAGCAGACTTCTCCCTGGAGTCCCCACTTGAAATGGTACCACATTTCCAGGGAAGCCTCGCCTGTCTTCAGAACAAGGCCGGTGCTCATGGGAATGCCGTAGTTTCTCTGTAGCTGTCAAGGCAAGCAAACATTATCCTTATTGTCCAAACACCAAGGCGCAAGGAGAAGTCATGAAATCTAACTCAATCTGGTAGCATCCAGAGCTAGGGTGAAATACTACCTCTCCTGAAAAACCCAGTGGCGGTATTGTGATGGGCTTGCCTGGTGCCAGGCTGCTCCTCTGGTCATGAATGCAAGAACAGCTGTAAAACAGCACCTAAAACCAAGGAAAAGGGGAACGTGGATTGCTTTCACACAGGGCTCCAGCAGAGCAAACTTCCGCTACAGACAACCTGGCTGACATCCTCGTTTTCAATCGGGAATGGCAGGTACTGGAGGAGAAAAATAGCCCATGTCTGACTGGAAGGAAAGTAACTCTGGGGAGGCACCAGCTCGGAATAGCTCCTGGTTTCCTTAGCGACCCCTCATTCCATGAGGAGGGATGGCCAGGAATGGGCTGTCAGGGCACTTGGTTCTCAGTATGCAACATCCTCCGTGAAGGAACAGCAGTTACTCCCCTGAAGCACCTGCAAGCTGGAAAAAAGCTAAATCAGGCTGACTTTTTCAATTTTGAGGGAAACTCTTATGAATACTGACAAGAAAACCCATCTCCTGTTATCTATTATAGAACTGGAAAGCTTGAAATCATTTTCTTTCTCAGTTGATTTGCAAAGTCTCATTAGCACGGTCTGTGCTGATGCCCTATCAGAAGGGTGCCTTCCAAGAGCTGAAATGTGTATTCTCTACATGAACCAAAAGCACAACATCTTGTGCGTGTAACTGCAATGTGTAAATCCTCTCCGTCATGCATATTGTTGTTAAAATATACAAACACCTTCACATAACAGCAAATCCTATATTTATAATAGAGCCAATCTCACCTTTCCAGAAAAGACATTTTCATGGACCACGATGGGCCCTTTTCTGACCCTTATGCCAGAAATACACTGTTTTCACACATTTCTTTGATTTTAAAAACCAGTCCATGTGGCTCAGGTACAGCACCTGACAAATTCCAACAGCCTAGTGAGAGTGAATTGTTCTAGCAGAGATTACTCATGAGCCACTAATCTTAGCATAATAAAGCCTTTGACTGACTTCCAAAGGAGCTCAGTGCAACTCGTAAGTAAACTAGTTTCACCTAGAAGTAATCCAGAGTAATCAAGGAGATTTCTTGCAGGACAGCATCTTGCAGAGGTGCCCTGTCTGAGCCAGACTGGACCTGCAGCATGCCGAGTGCCTTTATCAGGCTGAGGATGGCTCAGCTCTCAACAACCATTCAGCACCCAGCAGGATCACACCCTAACTGGGACTTAAACAGTTCAGATTTCTTATGGTGAACCATTATTAGACTGTCTGTTACTAAGCAGATGCATTCTCCCAGCCTCTGAGCATCTCATTAACAGGGCTTGAGAGAGCAACAAGAGGATATTACTGCAAGGTTCAGAGAAGTACAATGTGCTGCTACAGGACTTATTACTGGAAAGAAATAACTGGCTACGGTGTACAAGAGGCTTGCAATCTGTCAATGTCACAACAGAGCTCATTACCTTATTTATATGTGAAATCACACAGCTAATTCCTGCAAATACTCACCTGGGATCTTAACTCCCTTAAGATCCTCCGACCTACTCCTACAGGAAACAGGGACAAACAATGAGACAACACTGATGGAAACTGAGTGACTTGTCCAAGGTCATGCAGCAAGTGGTGGCAGAGGCTGGAGAGATGAGTGCTAGTCTCCAGCCTGGTGCTTTAGCCCCTGTGTTGAACTGTCTGGGTAAGTGAAGGCTGCAGATCCAGCACAAAGGTTTAAGTTAGAAGAAAAACTTATTCTTCAAATACAGTGTTAAAATAACACTTCTGAACTTTTCCATCTGATAACACACAGAAGAGCAGTTCCAGTGATGAAAACTCCAGGACGACATGGATGACAAACATCAGATGCAGCTCCGCGCCTTTCAGTGTTGTTGCATGGCTCTTCCCACCCAGCTGGGGCCTCAGACTGGAGGTCCCCTGTAGCTTAAAGCCCAAATATAAGTGATTATAAACAAAGAGTGAATACATTCCTTGGACCCATGTGCAGGATGCAGAGGGCTGCGGGAACTCAGCACTCCAGTTATCTCAGGGGTGCCTGGGTCTAATGCTTACTGCTCAAAGAAATTCAAATGAGACAACATGTCCCTGCTTGCAGAAGGGACAGCTTTTCCAAGGAAAGCTATGGATAATCTAACAGTTGATAAGTCAGTTAGATAACAGCCAAGGTAAAATAATGGGTGTCTGAGCAAAGCATCAGAGAAACGTTCCCAAAATCTTGTCTAAAAGTCTACAGCGGTTGAAGATTTGTTTCTGCTATGTGGAAGCTTCTCAGCCATACAAGCATTTCAGTGCACATTGGCTCCAGTTCTCTCCAGGACAGAGGAAGGAGCAAAACAATCATCCAGTTGTACAAGTGCAAGTGCAAAAATACTGTGAAAAGCTGATGGTACTTAATGGAGTTAGCAGATGAAATGCTGTATCCGTGGTATCTAAGGTGACTCATGTCACCACTATAAATACTATCCTGCTTGCAAAGAATATATTCTAGTAAAAGCTGTGTTTGTACTGCATTTGCCCAACAAGCTTGTACTGAGACTCTGCTTCTTCCAGCGTTAGCAATGCCTCTCTCAAGATGAGATAGTGGTGTAGAAAACCTAAGGCCCAAAGGGAAGCAGTGTTTCCAACACTCTGCCTTGCCTTTCTTCAGCTGATGGCACTCAGGAATGATCACTACGCTGCCACTAGCAGCGTACTGAGCTTGGCATTGTGCCTCTGGCAGCAGGCAGCTCTCCCCAGGCTGAGCAGGTTATCATGCATTACTATGAATCAGTGAGGAAACATCTTCACGATGCTTAATGCAGTAACTGTAATTCAAATACTTACTTCAAACAGAGACAAGCCACTGGCTCGTCTCTGATGCCATCAGTGTCATCAGGCATTAGGAATATACTGATGCCACCTGGAAAGAAAGGTAGCTGCAAATGGGATAACCATTAAATAGCTGCATGCCAGCTTATGTAGGATCTTTCCTGGGAAGCAAGAATGTTGCACTAGAGTATCTGAAAGTTCCTAGAAGAAACAACAGACTCCATAAGGTAAAGGCATCAGGCAGAGCCCCACTGGCAATATGGAATTCACATCAGTAAATAGCTTTGGATGTTTGCACTGGGAGAGGAGACTGTGACTTGCCTCTCTAGGAAAAAAGGCAGCATCTCTGAACTGACAGAGCTGTTCACTTCTGTGCTTTGGAGGCTGGTGCTCTGGAAGCAAATGAGAAGATGGCTATGGGTTTCAGAACATGGTGCTCTCCTAACTAAGGAGCATGGACATGTGCTACCTCTGCTCTTCTGGCTGAATATTGCAGGATATGAGTAAAATCATGGGGAAGGGAGAACGGGGCTCATAGCTGCTCTATAGTCAGATGTCCTTAAGTGATACAAATAGGACTTTCAAAAAACATACTGAATTCTTAGTGGGTTTTAGGAGGTACAAATAACTGTCTTATTACCAGAACCTTCTTTGCTCCCCTAGTTTAAATATTCCCTACTTCAGTGAAAGCGGAAAAAGTCAGAAAGCTGAGTTGGTTCCATGCTACAAGGCTTTGGAAAAAAGAAAACAGTGATAGACAAGCACTTCTGCTCTGTCCAAGGTCACAAAATAGATGAAATCTAGCTGCTTTGGTAGTTTCTTCCTGCATGTATTAGTGTATGTCTTGAGATTCTGATAAAATGGAAAGATAATCGAATTGGAATCCCATTACCATGTAACTTCCGTAAGAACAGTAATTTCACAGTTTATTAATTTTTTCCTAGATTAAATGTCTAACGGCACTTAAGAAAGAAGCATGGGTAGACAGTATTCCAGCATTGCTGTGAACATCTGTTCTGAGTTACCAAAGTTCCAGCTGAAAAACAAATATTTCCACTATAAATCAACCAAAACATTATCCTGAGTGTTGTAACAGATGCAAAATTATTCTGGCTTCCTCTGCCCTGTGGTTTGGCTCTTTCTTTAAAGTTGCTGTGAATGTATTTATGTACACACTTAAAGAAACATACATGTGAAGTGGCTGTTCAAGCTTACTTAGAATATGGCTGATGTTAGTTCAAAACTACTGATCAGTTGATGACTGTCTCATTAACTACAGGTTCTAGCAGTTAACATAAACTCGTTACAGCTTTCCAGATAAACCTGGTTTAAAGCAACACTTAAAAGTCCTGCACAAGTGTTCAGAACACTGCCAACCTAACGATGACCTGGAGTTTGTGCAAGGGGGAGTATTTGGTTTGGGTTTCATATTCATCATGTTCTGGTGCGCTTTGGTGGGGTTTTTACCCCTTGTTGTTACTATTGTTATTTATATTTCATTTCTTGGGATAATTGAATCAGAAGATTGCTTTAGTTGGGATAAAGAAATGAGATTTATCTACTAAGCCTGAAACTTGCAAAAAGGCTTTGCAAGACTTCTGGGTTAATGGTCTCAGTATGTGAATAAAATGGTTTGTTTGGGCAGAAGCTGCAATTCCATGCTTTGAGGTGTTCAGTTGCATTAAGCTGCATCTGAGCAACTCTGGTTAAAGATGCTTTCCTTTTTTGAAGTATTTCATATGTAAGAGATAAACCAGACAAGGAGAAAACTGAACTATGGTACCATAAATAACAAAATCTTGCAGGGGGAGAAAAGTGCTTTTGGTTTATCCTTGTTTGCACAGAATATGCTTTGGGGGAAGAACCAACGCTGTGTTTTGAGGATGACGTTTTGTAGTTGTTAATCATTTTCGGTCTAAAATGCTTGGAGGAAAAACAGTGTGTGTAGACTAAATATAACCATGCCTTTTGTGATGAAATGGGAGCTGCAGGCTAGTTATCCTGCCCACAAACAATAGGAACACATGGTCCATCCAGAGATGCGATGATGGCAAATGGAGCACTTGGGGGAAGTAACAGCACAGCTCATGTCATCAACACAACCTAGGGTTTTCCGGAGTCTGTGTCAGAGCAAACAGGACCAGTACAGAGGGGTTTCAGCCATCAGCACCTGCATTATTCCCCTTTAGAGATGCCAAGCATGTTATAAAAATCTAGGACCACGTTTTCCAAAGGCAATTTGTTAATTAAGGCATAACAGTTAAAGAAAAAGCAGCTGCATGTATTTAAACCAGCACAAGAACGTGTATTTTGTTCAACATTTCTATTTGTAAAGAGATTGCAACATTCTATATGCAGGCTACATCCCTTCTGTGGCATTATACATTTGCTTTATATATTGTTAATTAGACCTAATTTAGGCCTCGAAAAACCTCATTAAAATTCTGATTAGTGATGTTGGCAAGCAGCCATCCGAAAAGCCTCTATTTCTTCCTCTGGTAAGTTTGAAACCGCTATAACAAACAGTAAAAATAAGATCACAGCCTTCATCCTCATGCCAGTCAACATAATGTATTCTCCAGGTCAAAGCCGTTTAAGGGAAATTACAAGAGAAGGACATCTTCATCTCATTCCATAAACGCTGTCATATGGCCATAGAAAACTGTAAGTACGTTTATGCCTTTGGTGTTTTTAAAAAACCCAAGAAAAAGAAACAACAAACCCTGCCTATGGAAATGCTAATTGTGAGCTTTCAGAACCAATTTACTCTGCAAGGCAATTAAAGAATTCTGTTGAAAGGCTTCAAAAATTAGTGGGAATAAAAATAATTCAAAGCTGGTTTAATATTAAACCAGTTGTGCCTGATGTTTTCTGTATAAACGTCTGCCTGATGCGTACAATATAGCTTATAGTCCAAATGCATGGCCAGGAAAACATAGAGACAAGAATATCTTTAGTCCAAATACAGTCAATTATGCACCCACATTACTGCAGCTCAGAGCAGATCACTTTAAAAGAATACATGACACAAAAAAGTCAAAGGCAGGATAAAGCAACAATAGCAGTGTCTATGCTTCCTTGTGCCTGCATGTATATTGAAGGGTTATTATGATACAGCTGCCAGCTATCGTGCTCATCTCAACTAACTCAAACATTTCACTTCAGTTCATAAAAACAGCTTTACAAAGCTGAACAGTCTGAAATGGCAAATATTATACATCTCTTTCAGTGTATGCCTCATATGTACACATCTGCCTCTGTAGGAGACGTTAGCAATTAGTCGAGTCTTTCAGAAGATGAAACGGGCAGCAGGACTGCTGCAGAGCTGCCAACTCCAGCAGGAAGGAGAGGTAACTCATGGTCTGAACGCTCCGCACCCGTTCCTCTCCCTCCAAGCACAATCCCCAGTGTGCAGCTGCTCCATCCTGCGTCACAGCACACAGCGGCTCTGCACACTGGTAAGACAAAGCCAACATGCGATTACGGGAAAATACCTCCTTTTGATAAACACAGAAATCCAGCTTTGGGATGCTCTGTATCAGTAAAGCTGATTCTGTGGCTGGACATACATTTAAAAATCCTGGTTACTAATACCCTATATTTTCCAAGCCCTTTTAAACTGTAATCTTTAGAGATCTAATCAGACTTTCCTGTATCAGCTGAAATAGGGAGATACATGCACAGAATCTGGGGTAAGTATGTCTCTGAAGACAGTGTTCATTGTTACTGTCTGTGTGTTGCATTATGGTATTTGCATAAGTAGGTTTCCAGAAACCCCGGAAGCTGACATGCTGATATTGAACGTATTCAATGTGCGTATTCTGATACTGAGATAGCAACTAGTTTCCAGCTGGTATTTCTGATCAGAGATTTAGACAGAATAAAATGGGCCATAAGACAGAGGATAATTTAGCAGAATCCCCCTGGCTGGGCTAAGGAAGGGTGCTGCAGGCTGGCATCCGCCTCAGGAACCTGCCCTGCTGCTACATATAACTGAAAGGGGGAGTACCTTGGAAAGAAAAGGGGGGGGGAAATCCATGAGACCAAGCCAGTCTCATCTGCAAGATGTAATGAATCTAAACCTAGAGAATAAACTGCATACAGGTTAATAACGTGTGTTTCTGCCCCCTTTGCTGCTTGTTTAAAATATGCAGTTACAATGATTCTTTCGTAAAGATACATGGCATGATTTTAGTATCTTTATGCTTAGGATTTTTGTCTGTAGGGATTTTCCCAATCCTCTGCAGAAGGTCAGGCTTTCTTGCCAAAGACAAGAGAGGTTTACCACACTTCTGGGTTCTTAATAATCTAAACCTATGGGATTAAAAGCCAGTCTGGGTTTTCTGCATTCTTTCTTTACATTTATTTTCAAGAGGGAAACCTGGGAGCAAGGTGGATGGCACAGAACTGGTCCAGAAATTAAGGACAGAAAGAAATCCCAAAGATAGTGCAGCGTTGCAAGCGTGAAGCCCAGGGTACCAGTCATGTCACTGACTTTCACAGACCTCGCTGAAGAACATGGGGTTTCAGTTGCAAATTGTACAGATCCTGATCTGATAAGCCTATGCATGCAGAATACTTCAGGCTAAATTCTTCCTGACCTTCCCCAGCACCATGCCTCCGGCAAGCTCTCTGAAAACAGCCATTTGAAGTCAGAGAAATCTGGGTCATTGACTTCAATAGAAACTCTGATTAAGGAGGAGATGCTCAGCTCCTGCACCTTTCACTCTACCCTTCTGTTACAGCTCTGCCTGTGGATGGGCTGGTTTATTCTGTGCTTGTGGGTGCTCTTCTATCTCCAGTAAAACCAGTGCCAACTTCCAAAATCAAACAGCCTGAGCATGGAAGAACAGCTATTTCCAACTGTCTTTCTGCAGCATGCAAGCCAAAAGTGAGAAAGAAAGAGGAATGGAGTGCAGAGGAATAAATGGAAGGATCAAGTTGGTTCCCATTGGCACCAGCTGAGAGTTGTCCTTATTCAGAGAAAGGTCTGACTGCAGAACAGGCCAGCTACTCCCTTATCGCTTGTCTCAATCCACTTCTGTCATCTGGCTGCTCACACCTACTGGGTCTAAATAATTTGCTGAGGCACCAAGGGCACAGGGTGCTTCAAACAGGCTTGAGAGGCTGGTTAATGCTTGACAAGGTTAAGGTTGCTTTAAAAAGCATAGCAGCAGAGTATTTGCTCCCAAAATGCAGTCATCAGAGAGAGTAACCCTTGCTGAGTTCAAACCAGGTCAGCTGCCCAGGCAAGTACATGTACTTGATCTACTGTCATGGTGAAGGCTGACTGTAAACTTTGGCAGAGAAAATTATTAATCTTTCAACTCACAGCATATAAGCAATGACTGGTAATACCTATTTTTCTGAGAGCTGGAATGCCTTTTGGAACCACACCAGATTACTTAAAAGAAGTTCCTCTGCCATTGCCCAAAAGCAGTTCCAAACCTGTCTCTCCCACATTCAATTAAACCTTAAAAAAATAAAGAAAATAATAATAAAAGAAGGTGGGGGCAGATGATGGTTCATTCAACAAGCATTTTCCTCTTTGCAAGGAGCCACAGCAGCTAGCTCAGCTGCACACCATGTGGGCAATAAACATCAATTTTTAAGTAATCCAGCATTGTTGGTAGCGGCTTTCACTTGGAAAGCTGAGAAAGGGCTAATTCCAGCACCTCCACAATGGTGAGGGAAGCAGGGGACAGGCTTTGCTCTGGGGGCTCCTTGACCTTCTCTTCAAAAGCTGCTGTTTCCCAGCTCCGGTTAGGGCGTGGGTATCTGAACGTACTCATGTGGCTTTTATGTACCTCTGAGTTATGCATCACATAATGCAGCTGGAAATGTCCTGCTGTCTGAGGCCAGTCTAGGAACCTTTCTCTGTTTCAGGAGAAATCTGAATTAAAACAAAGGCTGAATCTTGAGCCTCTTCAAATTCTCTTCTCTGTTCTTCTGTGCATCTCACTCAATCCTTTCATCTTTTGTCTCCCAAAGGGCTGAGATGAGGATCTGTCAGTAAACCAGGAGGTATTTAAGGTCCTGTAAACCATTTGCTTTTCCCACATGTCCTGTGCCTTGACCCAAAACCTTGTTCTCCTGCATTATTTATCCTCTTCACCTTGTTGCTTGTTTTCATCCACCACTTCTGCAGTTCTTTTCTCCAGACAGAACATACTTATCAGAAAGCACTTAACCGAGGAATTGGCACTGGCAGCCCAGTTGTACTCATGTGCATACCTGATCAGAGGGAGCTTTGCTCAAGTTTGAGGGATTTCTCAAACTGCATGTACAGTGCTGGCTCCTTTTTAACCCAGAGGCAAAGGACATGATCAAGAAAAGGGACTGGATTCTTCAGACCAATTTATATGTAAATACACATAAGCTGCAGATTATAAGGTGACTATGATATACCTGTTTTACAACACCACAGCAGGTATCTTTCCATCTATCAGTATCGATATTTACGCTGAGCCACGACTACTGCACAGCCTTCCGGGCCTGCTTTTATTCACGTTTATGGACAAAATACAGGTAGGTCCCCTGGAGTATACTGGTTGAATGGATCCTTGAAGAAAACTTTCACTCAAGCTTTCTGCATAGGGAAGAAAAGCTGCAATCTTGTTCACAATACAATACCTTGTTTACAAAAGGTATTTTGGAGCAGAATTCCCAATTGCCAGTGCAAGGTATGGAAATGCAGTAGGTTAGAGAATGGGAGCTGCAGCAAAACCGTGGACATGCCACAGTTGTGAACTGCTTTGTTTTACTTTAAACATGCAGAACCTTCACTGTAAAACATGCTTAAAATAACTTCATTTGGGAAAAATGTACTTATTCAGTTTCAAACGCCCGGATAAGGGCAGACTGAAGAACAGGACTATTGGGCTGACGCTATGCTAAGGGATACCCCACCGTCAGCAGCCACCCCTGCCCTCCCTCCCGCTGGAGAGCCGGGGTTTGGCACGGTGCGGGGGTGCCACGCGAGCGGGGCCGCGGTCCGCACGGCGCGGGTGCAGCGGCGAAGCCCCGGGGCGGCCCCGACGGGCGCCCCCACCGCAACACTCGGGCGCAGCGGCCACCGCCGAGCGCGGCCCCCGGGGCGGGGCGGGCAGCTCGGGGTGAGCCCGGGACGAGGCGGCGGCGGCGGGGCCGGGACCGGGACGTGCCCGCGGGGGAGCGCGAGGCCGCCCCGGCCTCCGCCATTGGCCCAAAATAGGTCAGCCCGCGCGCGCTTCCGCGTGACCGCGGTGTCCGGTGGTACCCGCCCCGTCCCGCCGTTGCTCCCGCCCCGGGTCCAGCTGTGTGTGTGTGTGGGGGGGGTGTCACCGGGGAGCCGGGCGGCATGGACCGAGCAGCCGCTGCTGTGCGGGTGTCGGTCGGTGCCTGCCTCCAGTCAGCTGCAGGGCTGGGGTAACGGGTGTCCCCGGGTCTGCGCGGCCACAGGCTTGTGCTGCGACCGGTGCCTGACCCGGTGTGCTTGTCTTCCGGGTGGAAAGAACCCTTTCACGAGTAAAGGCGGTCCGAATTGTCTTCTCAAGTCATAGCATCAGCTGGGGTGGAACAGACCTTTGCGATCATCACGTCTGACCTTTACCCCAGCACTGCCAAGGCTGCCACCAGCCCATGGCGCTGAGGGACGGTGACTCCAGCACTGCCCTGTTCCAATGCCAGAGCACCCTTTGGGGAAGGAATTGTTCTTAATATCCAGTCTAAACCTCCCCTTGGTGCAGCTTGAGGCCATTTCCTCTTGTCCTATTGCTTGTTACTCGGGAGAAAAGACTGACCCCCACCTCACTACAACCGCCTTTCAGGTAGCTTACAGTGACAAGGTCCCCCCGGCTGTATTTGATAAAGAATTACATTTAAAAAAAGGTGTTCTTGGAAAACAGAACATTAACCTAAATGCACTTAGTTTGGAAAAAAGAATCCAACAGGATCTTTGGGCATGTAACTGATCATATTTCTGTGATGAAAACAAGAAGAACATAAAACATGGGCTGAGATTTCTCTTTTTTAATTGGAGGACCACCTTTGGAGAGGTGTAGCCAGCGTATTTGGGTAACTCACAGGTACATGTGACACACCTGTTCAGAAAGAACACAGTGTCCTGACAGCCTGGCAGTTTAGGCAACTTGGTATGAGACCCTGCCTGTGTGGCAAGGCTGGGCTTAAATTGCGGCTCCAGTTGTAGTGTGAGACTGACAACAACAGCTCCAGCACCCTGCTCAGGTACATTGCTTAGCATTTCTGGCTGGTCTGATATCCAGAAGGATGTGAGAACATTGTTCCAATGTTCTCGCCCAGAAAATTGCAAGCTTCTGGGTGTTGGGAGTGCAGGGTCTGTAACTGTATTCAGGCTGCTTCACAGATCTACACATAATTTATCCTACTCAATGTCAAGTGGTGACACAGCGCAGTTTTACTGTCATTCTGTTGAGTTGAAAATGCAGCTGTCGAGTGTATTTTGACTGTAATGGTCAATAACCATAAAATAATAAGTAGTTATGCTCAGGCTGAACTCTCATCACATCCCTAAGCATGTTTGTAATTGGTGTTTCTCAATATCTCCATGACTTTTACATATCATGGAATAACAGATAGAATCATAGACTGGTTTGGGTTGGAAAGGACCTTAAAGCTCATCCAGTTCCAATGCTCTGCCATGGGCAGGGACACCTTCCACTAGAGCAGGTTGCTGCAAGCCCCTGTGTCCAACCTGGCCTTGAACACTGCCAGGAATGCGGCAGCCACAACTTCTCTGGGCACCCTGTGCCAGCGCCTCAGCACCCTCACATGGAAAAACTTCTTCCTTGTCCAAAGCCCCTCTCCAGGTTTGTTGTAGCCCCTTTAGGAACTGGGAGCTGCTCAAAGGTCTTCCAGAGCCTTCTCTTTTCCAGGCTGAACCAGCCCAGCTCTCTCGGCCTGGCTCCAGAGCAGATGTGTTCCAGCCCTCAGAGTATCTCTGTGGCCTCCTCTGGGCTTGCTCCAACAGCTCCACATCCCTCTTATGTTGGGTGCCCCAGAGCTGAATGCGGGACTGCAGGTGAGGTCTCACGAAAGTGGTGTAAACATCTTCTATTCTATTCTTTACTCTTCATTGTTGCTTACCTAATCTCTTACGTGTATTGTTTGGATTATTTTTTCTTCCTTTATACTGCATAGAAAACACATTCTGTACCACATCTGCATATGGATTGCCAGTTACCCTAATCTTTCTGTCACTCACTGTGCACCCCTGTAATTAAAGGTTTCCAGTAACTAGCAATTTGGCCGTCTGAGGCAACGTTGGTATGTGTACAATCATTTAATAATCCACTGCTCGTTTCTGGTTAGGTGATTTTAAAACTACTGTGCTGCCACTGTGACATTCCTGCTCACAGCCTCTCGAGCCACTGACTGTGGCCTTGAAGGTTCTCCCACAACCGCTGCTCAGTTGTCCATCACCGTGTTTGTGTTACACTATCCCTGGTTCCCAGGGCCTGGCAATTCCAGCCGCTTGTCCTCGGATTTTGGTTGTGCCAGTACAATTTTATTGATCTGAATGTACTTTGGACTTTGATTAGTTACTTGGTTTAGTTGGATTGTTTGACCAGACACTATTCAGTGCATGTAATTATAGACAGGTATGTAAGGGAAGAGCAGAGCATTCCAAGGCAGAATTCTGCTCCTTAGGCTGCTTTTATTTCTAAATACTGGGTGCTCCAGCTAAATGTTTATGCAGTTAATTTACCTTTATTTCCTTACAGTATTTATTTATATTTGCTGATTGTAAAGAAATGACTTTTGATGAAAGCGTAACAACTAAATACAGGCAGTAAAGCCTTGCAAAACGCCACCCAAAAAGAAGAGCTGAGAAGGATGGAGATACAAATGCTCGCGGGTACTGATGGGTGGCGGGAGTGCTGCTCTTGAGCAGCTCATGGACAGGGCTCTGCTCCTGGCGGGGTGGCCTAAGGACTGAGGGGATGATGCCAGCCCAGCTCCCGGCGAAGACCTTGGAGGAGAAGGAAGCTCCTTCCTATACAATTTGCGATGAGATAGCGGGAACCTGTGCGGGGCAATTGTCGTCTTACCCCGGTTTATCTTGGTACCGGTGACAAAAGCCATCTGCTTTGGGAAATGAGGCGTGCAGAAGGTCATTGTGGCTCCCACCGGGAATGCTCACGGCCTCGATAACCGGTTCCCTCAGGAACGGATGAACACCACCCCCCCCCGCAGCCCCTCTTCCGCCCTCAGCTCGCGCTGCTCCCCGCTGCGCTGAGCCCGACCTGGGTCCCGCAGACCGCGGCGGCGGGGGGTGCCCGCCCTCCCCGGTGCCCTCAGGGGTGCCGCCGCTGCCCTCACGCCCGGGTGGACCGAGCGAGGTCAAACAGTCGGGATCATTGGCACTGCTCCCGGTTACCGGGGACACGGGTCCCGCGGGGCGAGCGGCGGACGGGACACACAGGGCCCCGCGCACCGCTCCCCCCCCCCCCCCCCCTCGCCCCCGCCGCGGGGAAACGGCCGCCGAGCGCGCCGCGGGGAGAGCGGGGCGTGGCCCGGCGGGGGGGCGTGGTCCGGCGGGGGGGCGTGGCAGCCCGCCGCTCCCCCCCAGCTCCAATGGCGGTGCCGCGCCACGCCTGACGTCAGCGCCGGTGGCGCCTGCACATGGGCGCGCTGCCGGTGCGCGCGGCGCAGAGCGGGTGGCGGGAGTGGCGGTGCTGGAGGTGCGCGGCCGGGGGGCCCTTCCCGCTCCTCGGCTCGGCTCGGCTCGGCTCGGCTCGGCTCGGCTCGGCTCGGCTCGGCTCGGGCGCCGGTTGCACCGCGCTGCGTTAGCGGCGTCGCGAGAGGCAGGGGGAAGGAACCGCTGACGGCGCAGCTGCCCCGACGGAGAGCTCACCATGTCGCGGCCGCTCCCGCTGAACCCCACCTTCCTACCTCCCACCTACGGCGTGCTGAAGTCGCTGCTCGAAAACCCGCTCAAGCTTCCGCTCTCTCACGAAGACGGTGAGGCTTCCCCGGGCATCCCTCGCCCACCGGGGCCGGCGGTGTCAGCGGGCGCCTTCACATCCCGGCCCCCGAAATGGCGGCCCCATCCCGCTACCTCGCTTTCCCTTTTCCCTTCCCTCCGACCCCGCTCCCCAAGGCGATGGAGTGACGGGTCGGGGCGGTCAGGGCGCTAAGCGCAGCCTGCCCGGCCGAGCGCACCGCGCTCGGGTTTCCCATAGCCGCCGGGGGAACGGCTCCGGCAGCCTGGAAAAGCAAATGAAAGGGCGCGATTTGCCTCGGTGCCGGGTAAAAAGGGGCGACGGGGATCCCCCAGCCGGAGCCGGGTTCCCCTGCATCCGCCTCTGCAGCCGGCAGCTGCCCGGTCGGAAACCTTCCGTGCGACTGGAAGGTGTCCGGACAGTGGGAAGTTACAACTTTCTGGGAAAACTAAGGCAGTGCACAGTTCCATCCGTGTTTCTGATGAGCCAAACGCGCGTTAAAACTAGAAAACTATGAGAGGTCTTCCAGAGCCAAGGCATTTTGCATTCCCGGCTTTCCCAGTTTCACTGCAGAGCGATTCTCAGGATTTTACCGGGGTTGTTGCATGTGGTTAAAAAGAAAACGTTATGAAGGCAGTTGACAGGATGCTTTATTGGTTCGGAATCTTGCAGATCTTGTGGCAAAAGCCGGTGTTTCACTTCCAAAGCGTGTGCTGAAACCGCTGGATGTTGTAGGAATGCGCAGGAAGCATCGTTTTAACTTTTTTTCCTCACTTCTAGTTTTTAATTTTTTGTTAACTTTTCTGTACATTAAAATACATGTTCTGTCAGATTTCACTGCTGTTTGAAGTAATGTCAAGAAGTATGGGATTTGAGGACTGCTTTCCTCATGTGCGGAGTAGCAAGACTGGGACATGAATTCAGAAGTGTGACAGGATAATAAATTGCTGGGATTTTAGGTTAAGACTGCCTTTTCAACACAATACAGCAATAGTTTCCAGTTTGTTTTGCTTAAATAATCACTTTTAAGTCTGAGCGATTGAAGCTGACAGTCAAACATGTATGCAGTGGAATTGTTAACTAAAAATAGAGGGAAAATCTTGCAGTTGGATCCGGCAGAGGTGCTCTGCTGGTATGAGCCTTCAATTCTCTACCACACAGAATGAATCGAAAGGGTTATATTGATGAAAGGGGTGTTTGTTTCTTACAACTGAGTGCAGCAGAAATAATTGGAATAGTAGTAGCTAATATTTTAATTACTGAGCTCTTACATCTTTATTGTATGTTTTGTTTAAGCATTTGGTAAAGAAAAAGACAAAGAGAAGAAGTTAGATGATGACAGCACCAGTACCACAGTCCCTCAGTCAGCTTTCTTGGGTCCAACATTATGGGACAAGACACTGCCATATGATGGAGACACTTTCCAGTTGGAATACATGGACCTGGAAGAATTCCTCTCAGAAAATGGCATTCCACCCAGCCCAAACCAGCATGAGCATAGCCCGCACCAGTCAGGTCTCCAGCAAGCTACCTCAGCATCACCTTCAGTCATGGACCTCAGCAGCAGGGCTTCTACTTCAGTCCATCCAGGCATGGTGTCGCAGAACTGCATGCAGAGCCCGGTCAGACCAGGTAAATCAGCCCTAAGAACTTCCAGTGGATTTTGGCATGAGTCCTCCTCCCCTGTGTAAATCATTACTTCTCCCTGTATGGTTCACAGGCAGCTTAGAGCCAATATGGTTCAAGTCACTCACACTCCAAAGAATAAAAATAATAGCTGTAGTTATTGCTAAATTGCTCCATAGGGATTTTTGTTTAAATTATGTAAGGAAGCTGTGGGAATTACAAGGAAACTTGCCTATCTTTTCTTCATTGGTAGCCTAGCTATTAGCATGTAAAAGGACCTCAGATGGAATAGTAATGCAGAGATGCCATGGTGTTAAATGAACAGGGAGAAGGACCAAGAAGGAGAATATTCCTTTGGCCAATATTCGATGTGAGAACATAGGAGTGGGTGATTATTTTGAAGTTAAAACTGAAAGACATTGCTTCCAGTAGTATGAATTCAGAATAACTACTCTGGCTTGACACCAGCATGGCTGAGATCATGGTCAGTGGAGTAGTGTCAACATTGAAGTTTGGAAAACATGGAGCTTTGCCTTTCTTTTTTTCTTTTAAAGACCAAGGGTGACTTATTATTGTGCTCTTCTGCTCACACAAGGTTTGCGAGAGCAAAGAGTGCTCTTGGCAGCAGGAAACCACTCCTCTCCCTTCTGCTTGATCGTTTGCCATGCTCAGCGTGCGAAGTCATTGTCAGAATCATCTGATAAGGAGGCAAAATAAATAAATAGAAGGACAAAAGTTGTGGAGCAGGATGAAATAGAAAAGTCTTACAACCCTGCAATGTTCTTTTCTCATTCGAAAGAAATAAAACACCCCCCCCAAAACACCCCAAACCTGTCAACAGACGCCTTGGCCCCAAGTCAGAAGTGTGTGTTTAGTCGTGGATTTCTTTTACTTACTTTTACTTTATGTGGATTTGACTTTGTTTTGTTTTGAGGCATTCCATAGTTGACTAATAATTTGCAAGGATTTCTAAAGTTAAAATGTATTTGGAGTTGGCAAGAGCAGGATATAAAAAACTCTTTGCTTTTCCTGAGCCTCTTTAGTGCGTATGTACTACGCTGTTTTCTGTCGCATGTGCACACACCACATTATCTGGCAGATAATCTGTCCTCATTCTTTTTTTTCCAGAGGAGCCTGGTTATAAGCTGGGCTTTTAATGATCACCTGTCAGAATTTATTTGTAATCGGCTGTCTCTGTGACTTTTCAACTCATTGATTTTGTTGGAGTTTTTCCTGAGCTGTTTCCAGCTTAGGGTTACAACTTGACTCATGAAACTGTGCACTTTTTCACTCCTGTAAAAGAAGTCCTGCCTCTTAGGGCAAGATAAAACATTGTCATTTTCAGGTATTTTTTTCCCATGCCATCTTGCCTGAAGAATAATATGATTTTTTTGTTAAATGTATTTTTAAAGGGAGCTCATTCCATTTCTCAGACTGTTTCCCCTGTAGTAAGTGCTAAGCCGTAGTGCCCACCGCAGGGGAAATTGACAGTAGTCTGTTTTTATATCAGATTGTTGAAGTCTTTGTGCTATTGTACAAAAATCTTTCTTTGACAATCTGTTTTGAAGAGAATCTTAGAGTTTAGCAGTTGAGCGAGTTTTAATATAAGAGAGTATATATTTTAAAAGTCAAAAGTCAAAATGAGTATTTAAGGTGGTTGTGAAAGTGCCAGTGTGCTGCTTTGCAAAATGAAAGTTAGCCTGGAGGTAGATGTTAAAAATCATTATAATGGAGCCTTTTGGTTAATATAAAGACTTTAAAAATGCTTTCTTTTTAAACTGTCACATGGAGAAGATCTGTTCTTATTTTTAACTGGTGTGAGCTGCCGTTCCAGTATACCTGTTGTGATTTGTATTGCTGTAATAAAACCCAAGAACAAATAGTATAAAGTATGAGATTTCAATAAAAATTAATTCCATGCAATCTTCCTATTTGTAGGAAAACTGAGATTTATTTTTTTTTAGGTGATAGTAACTGTCCTAAAAACATTTCATCGTTGTATCCTCTGAATTTTGTCTTACAATGGAAGCCTGTTTGAGCATGTGGACTCTGGCTGAAGGAAGGGTCAAATCCTGTGCTGCTTATGTTCTTACTTTAGCTGGCTCTGCAGCACTTAGCATCAGTGTATCACATGCAGTGGGTCAAAACTCCTGTACCTGTATGTACTGTGGACGGGGGAGGATGCACACACACGCACATGGAACACCAAATGTGACTTGTATGTACGTGGTGTATCTCAGGCATAGATGGTCTATAGAAGATTTGTGTGAGTGTGTTGAAATACAAGCCTTATCTGTCTTTAGAAGCTAATGGCATTGCCCAGATACGTGTTTTATGCCATCTCTGGGAAATCTGCATTGGTCTTCACTAAGAAATGTCATCAGGCTCAGCAAAGCTGAGCTGACCCTGGCTCTAAACATGACATTACAAAAATCCTCACTGCTGCTTTTTTTTTTTCTTCAAGGTAAAAAAACCCAAACCCCAAAACCTATCAACAAAAAAGTTTGTTATAAATTTCACTTAATTCTGTATTTCTGGCTTGGATTGACTAGTCAATGGAAAAATGGTTAGGTTCACCAGTTTGTCATCTGTTCTCTGGACAATAGCGAAGAATAAAGCAAGCATCTACTTTTCCATAGGTATCTCTTCAGGGGATGTACCTGTAGCAAATTGATTTTTTTTGCCTCTTTTGAAGAGGAGGGACATGGCATAATGGGTGTTGCAGGATTCCAGTCTGATGTATTTCTTTTTTACACTTCCAATTTTGTTAATAAATAGTATTTTGATATATCTTAGCATTATAGACTACCACGTGATGTGCAGGCACGTTTGAAACTTCTGTGTTGGATGCTGGTTAGTCAGTTGAAATCTAGTCTCCCTCAAAACCAGGTTTTATAAAGCTGACTTTCAAACCTGTTACTGCAAATGCATTTTTGTGGTTCATCTGTTGCACACCTTGTGTTGCCTTTCACTGGTTTTTATTTGCTGGAACGTAAATCTCATTTAGCTGCAGAGCTCTCTAAGGAATTTTGTAGTATTTGTGGCTGTTTGTATGTAAAGAGAGGTTCATATTTTGCAGGTAACTAGTTGGTGGTTGCTTTTACCTGGCTCACTTCTCTGTGTAGCCCTTATTTGGGGGAATGGGGCAGTTACTGTAAAGGTTTAAGCAGAGTGAGGTGGAGTTCAGAAGCATCGTCTGAGTCTGGTGGAAGACCCTAATTAGAAGGTTTTGGGGATTTTGTGGTTTAGGTATGAATTTTCTGTTGGCTATCAAAGCCTTGGATATAGGGCTGCAGCACAGAGATGCTGCCGGCACAGTGATAACCTGTGTGGTGGTGCTGCCCTGCTCCTTAAGGAGGATAGGGCTGATGGGGGCTTTGGAAAACCTTGCTCATTCTTTGTGTCCCTATGACAGTGGTTTTGAGTCTGTGTTGCCTGGATGGCTGGGTGCCTCAGACTGCTTGCAAAGGATTTGTTGAAGGTTATTTAAGGAAAGATAAAAATGAAATAAAGCCTTGTAATCAGCTGCAGAAACACACCTATGTGCAATATCTGCAATTCTTTCAGTTTAAAAGCAAAAGAAGTTACATACATTCAGGAGTACCTTAATCAAAACTGAAAACTGTTTCCATGTGAAGCGTGCTTGCACCTTCCACCCCCCAAGAACACAAAGATTTTATTACATGCCATGTTTTATTTATTCATCCAAGATACTTCATCTACAGCACAGTATCCATTACCTTTTACTTCTTACATAGATGCCAAGCGGTAGTGATTGACACTAGGTGTGATTGGGTGGTTTTCAGCATTTTCTTTTAACTCTTGTTTGAATGGCCACTACGGCCAAGTGGGAGAGGTTTGGTCTTGCTCCATCCAGCCTCCCAGCTGCATGCTGGGGGTGACTTGGTGAAGGGGGCAGCCCACAAAAGGGTGTGTGCGCAGCACTCCCTTTATTGCAGTCTTCCTTCCCTTGTGTTTCTTAACGTGATCTCCCTCCTCCTCCCTCTCCTCCTCCAGCACAGCCTTTGTAGTGCGAAGGGCAGCATTCCCAGCAGCCAGGTTCTATGTGGAATCCTCTCCTATGCTTTCATCATTGTTTACAAGTAGTTGCCAGGTGTTGCATGAGCCACAGTGCGAGCCCTGAGCCCCCGTTCTTAGAGTCGAAGGACTCTACCTCCAGCGCCAAGAGGAGCTGGGAATTTCCTGACCTTTGGTCTCCCACGTGACGACATGGGAATGACCAGCTAAACCATCAGGCAGGCTGGTACAGAGAGCTGCTCTTCACATTGACTCTCACGTGAGGCTCTGGGTGGCTGTTGCCTGCATGACCATGTGCTGTAGGCACGTGGCAGTCCCCTGTGCAGCCTGCTCAGCATGGCTTTTGCGAGAGCTGCAGGCACACGGGCAGGGCTGTGTGCTCCTGCCATTACCAGCCGATGCCGAACCGCAGTGAAATGGAAAAGCCTCGCTCTGGACTGCCATGGCAAGGGAAGTGCAATATGCAGACAAGCCTCACAAAACTGCTTTCTGGATCAAAGGAAGATGCAAAATATATTCAGGCAAATATTAAAAATAGCCCGTCACATGACAACAGGGAAAAAAAGTGCTGAATGCACAAGCAAGTTAATGCTAGAAGCAAGAACACTGTGTCTTCTTCAAGGGATCTAATTTTAATATTCACTGTTAAATGTTGATTATTAGTTAAATAATTGCTTGACGGTATGAAAACGCTTGAAGTTCGTTCAAACAGTAAACAGCCTGAAACATCTTTGGGTTTATGCTGTGCTTTCAAAATGTACCTTCAGTTCTCATCGGGAATAGTGCTTTCCCCACAGACAGAGCTACTTAGGCAAGTAAGGGCTATCCAGTCTTAGGAAGTGAATACACAGAGGGAACAAGTAGGGGTTTTGTCACCTTAGAAAGACATTTCAAGGATGTCTGAGTGTCGAACTTGTTGCACTGCCCTAGAGAAGTGCAGTGTTTTTTCTCGGAGCCTTGCTTCCCATCTCAAAGTGTGTTGG
Organism: Myiopsitta monachus; assembly: GCA_017639245.1. Taxonomy (NCBI): domain Eukaryota; kingdom Metazoa; phylum Chordata; class Aves; order Psittaciformes; family Psittacidae; genus Myiopsitta; species Myiopsitta monachus. The sequence goes on along the minus strand of CM029931.1, from coordinate 4,937,797 downwards.
AGGGTGTTTGATTGAATGATGCTCTAGTGCAGTGATCTATGTTTGGGTTTTTTTAAGAAGAAAGAATGCCCTGAAGTCTTTGATAAAACAATATGTTATAGTTAAGAGAGAAGACGTTGTCAGGAGATATAGGCAGTGAAGACATTGATATTATCTGATTAGATGAAGCTCCTAGGAAGCACATTAAATTGTTCAATCTCTACATGTTTATACGATGGCAGATTTGCAGTTGTGGGAGTTAGCAGTGGCAAGATTCTGCCCAATTAATCTCAGCAGTGAGTACTTTACTCCTCATGTGGTCTTACTGATTTCAGTATTGCTCAGCAGGTGAGCAGCTTGTTGACTGCTTTCTGTCAACTCCTAGGTGGAGCAGTAAGACGTCACCATTCACTCTCTTGTCATTCATCTTTCTGGATTTCTTTTTCTAAGGGGGGGTTACAGCTCTTGGAGTGCCAATGGAGTTTGCTCAGGATGGAAAGACGTAGTCATCATTGGTAAAGAGGACTTGAGAGCGTTATGAAATGAGAAGCTTGGTTGGCTGGCAGTGCGCTATGAAGCTATTTCGTATTTATATTGCACAAACATGATCTTAAGTTTCCTTTTTTTGAAGTTTTACTTTCATAACGAATAAAATACTTGTTCAGTATTTTGTCTGAATTCCACAGAAGATTGTGATGATCAGAAAAGCTGTTTCAACTAAGTTATATGCAAAAAACCCTGTGGTTTGAACTCTTCTGCATTAAGCAGATAATGAAAGCTCTGAAAAAAACCCATTTACTTAAACCTCAAATCTATTCCATTAAATGGAGTAAGTTATACATGATGAGCTAGTATAGCAAATGAATATAAAATGTGTGTCAAAACAAATACATGACATTTTGTAGCTTGTATCACCTTTATTTTTATATATATGTATATATGAACAAATAGCATTAGAGAAGCTGTCTGTTTCTCACAATGCTGAATTTGATCCTGAGAGCTTAAGAGCTCACGTGGGAAGAGCTAACGCAGGTAGGTATGGCAGCACGTGTTGCAATAGTATTTATTTCCTTTTTCTTTCTCTTTTCTCCTAGGGCTTTTCATAGCACTTCAGCTTTGCATAAGTGAGGTGCTATTCATCAACTTTTAAACAAATACAAGTTATTGTTCAACCCCTCACAGTTCTGACACGCTTGAAGCTGTTGTACGGTTAGATTGCCCAGTCCCATTTTCTGAGCTAAATCTTGCCAGGGCTAAATTTGGCCCAGATTTTCAGTGCGCACCATCCAGCATCATTGCTTAGCTTCTCTGATGTGGTATGCTCTTGCTGCAGGGTTCTCCGCTCAACTTTGAGGGGAAACAGCTTTAGCTCTTCATCTTACTGGTATTATTCTCTTGTTCATGGTATTTGCCATTTAATGAAAACAGGCATTGAGCATCTTGAAGCTCTTTGCTTGTGTTTTGGTGTATGGCCGTTTGTAGGAGGAAATAAAAAATTCTGATTGCATTAGAGTCTTAGAGACCTCAGGTCCTTATTACTGGAACACAAATTGAGATTATAACTGAACAAAAACTTGACAGGAACCACAGATCAATGTATTCACATGCATTTATTACAAGTAGAAGCTAGAGTGAACTACAGCAGTAACTCATCTGTGGCAAAATACCATCCTTAGATATGTAGGTGTATAAGCAGAGAGGCAAAAATACTTAGTTTGGCATATTTGTTGAGGATGGAGAATGGCTTAAAACAAGAAAAAGCTTTCTTTTCCAGTTAGCCGTAGGGAGCTCAGCTTGCTATGAATTCTGTGTTCTGGAACATGGCTGTGGACAATAGGTCAAAGATTAAATAATTCATTACAGGACTGGTTGGTAGTCCTCAATTTAATAAACAAATGAACAGGGTTTGCCATCCATAGCAAGATCCAGTAGTGTGGCAGTGATTGGATCCTAAATTATTTTTCTTCTAAACTCTTGCAAGGCTCCCCACTAACTTAATTCTTGTATGTGGACATTGCTTTATTTGAGATGACCTGGTAACTCAGCAATCACGATACCGCGCTCAAACCAGAAATTAAATGCAGTCCTACTAGTAACTGCTTATAACTTGAGATGCTAAGGAGGTGAGGAAGAAAACTGTTTTGCATTTTGAAAAACCAAAGGAAGAATAATGAGAAACTTCTGAACACAAAATACTCCTGCAGCACTCTGCTTGATGGAGCAATCAATATTTTTAGCACAGCGAGAATACTGAAATTACAGCACTAAACCTTCTCATAGAAGAGTACATTACTCAAGGCTGCAAGATACAAAGGAGAGGCTCAAAGCGAGAGGGCTGCATTGAAACGGAGGAGGTGACTTACTTAAAACAATTTAGTGCTTTTTACAAACTCACCATTTCAACATTTGAAATGAGTTCTGTTCCAGTAAGAAATCTGCTTAAAAACCAGCTGTATGCTTAGCTTCTAATGCTTAAGTAGGAACTAAGCGCTGAAACTCAAATCCTGTTCCTCATCAAAACAGAGAGGGTTAAACTGACTTATTTTGAAGGCCCCTGCAGCAATCAGACATACCACTGTTCCCTCTTTCTTTGTGCTGCAGAGTGGAAATATAGATGTTACTGACGTCTGTAATCCCCGCAGCTGCGGCCCCTTGTTGCCGCGCGGGGCATTTGGCTGTGCTGTGTATGTAACTCTTGCAGCTCTGTTCCTTGCTGTTGTAGATGAGCATTGGGGTATTTTTTTTGCCTGATTTGCTATGAAAACAAACTATATCCAGTCATGCTAGGTATGCGCGGCCTCTTGATCCTGATTTTTGAGTATATTGGCTGATGTTAACCAACACTGTCAAGAAAGTTGTGATTCTGAAAAAATAATCACATTCCTAAAAATTCATGAAAGTAGAGGAGTGGATAGGGTGGGAATCTGTTACTGAGCAGGGAGAGCTGTAATGTGAATGTGCATTTTCTACATCATAAAATTTACATAAGACCTTTAAAATGCCCGATCTGTGTGAAAAGCTTCTGGGAAAGCTGACATCCATTTAGACACCATGAGATGTCAATTCACTTTGAGAAATGTATATGAAAGAAACCAGGTTTAATTGGTTTAGTGTGTGTTGGGGGGGGGGGGTGTCACAGACTTTTTTCCATCATTCTTCCTTTGAAGTGCTCAGCTGCTGGAGTCCTGTGATTATATGAGACTCCAAGGTTTCATTTATAAAGCTAGGAAACCAGCTATGAGATTTGTAGGGCATGCTCTTGAAAACACTCAACCCAGGCAATGGAACGCTCTTGATCCTCTCCAAAGTCAAGCACAGTTATTTTACCTAAAAGTTTTCTGAACTTTTACACAACCTTGCTATATGTTGTTCCTCTTTTGCAGCAAGTTTGAAGCTACCTTCTAGTCAGCCAGCTTCAAATTTGAGGCCTGTTATCACAATTATTGCAGTATCACAGGTGGGCAGATGTCCAAGCGACCTTGTGTATGCATCTTGCCATTCATCCTTCACAGCCCGTTTTGGCAGGGGCTCTGTGCTCAAAGCTGCCTTCTGTGGCTTGCTCTAATCAGTGAAAATTTCCGTTCTTCCACTGGGGTTTGGGGTGGAGGTAGGTTAGAAATGAATGAGAAACAGAGGAAAGCAAGAATGGGCTAAAAATGTTGAGAGCTCAAAGAGGAAAAGTAGGTCGTGGCAGGGAATGTGTGTTGGGAGGAGGGCTAGGGGGAGCACAAGTGGGGGGAAGATTTGTTTTCCTATTGGCTTTTCAAAGTTGTGCAATTTAAGAATTGGATTAACCTGATATGACTTTGTTTTTCTGCCAGATTAGATATGTTGAGTTTCTTGGCATTGTGAATTGTACAGTACATTGTGTGCTGTAAAATATGGGTGTGTCGGGATAAAGCTGTAATGACACAACATGCTCACAGTATAATGCAGTGCTGCTGGGTGGACTCCCCTGCTCCCTTCGCATCCCATTCCCTCTACCCCTCAACACAAATACTTGTTGGTGCGCTTACAAATCTGTTAGAACCTCCCTGCCTTCCTCCATTCTGTTTCCAGCACAGCATCAAGACATTTCAATACACTTTGTGATAAGGTGAGATTTACCTAAGGCCTGAAAGCCCATTTGATCTGGTAGTGGCGCACACTATATGAAGTGTCTTTTAAAAAGCAGAATAAGAAACTGCTATATGAAGACACTCAAGAGTTTCTTCCTGCTTTCTCAGGATTAAATTGGAGAAAGTTTACTGGGAAATGTTGCAATATTTGATTTGTTTTCTCTGCCTTTTTTAAAGTAAGACATTGACTTTGGGAGAGTGAAAAATCAGGTACAGATCTGAAATAACTGCAAGTGCTGAGCTCGCTGTTGTTTGAAGTACACTGCAGGAGCATATCGATGTCAAAGTAAAATTTTCACAGCAGTATGTATTTGTTCATTTGGTGTTACATGCATCCTGAGATAATTTAATTTGGTGGATCTGTTTTATATGCCGGGCTAGCCCCTTGGAGTGGCCTGATTCTCTTTGCTTACTGCAGAGCATGGGATGGAGTAATGAGTAACTGCAACTAGTCAGCTGCAGAAAGGTGGCCAGAGTTGGAGCCCTGTTGAGCTGGTGGTCACTGCTCTGAAGACTAATAAAGAGTGTGCAGACTCGGAGGCAAGCTACGAATAACTTAGGGCACCACTGTTTAATTCCCGCTCTTGATTCCCAGACTTCTCTGGAGACCACAGACATCCAAGCAGGTTAGTCATAGGGGACTGACCATAGTTTGGTCTCCAACTGTCCAGGGACCTGCCCTCTCTATCAATTGAAAAACAAGGAGCTGATTCTCCTGCCGGTGGTGAAAATTATTTCTCTGGGAAGAGAAGAACATAAATAGCAGATAAGGTTGAATAGGTTGGGAATCAAGAGAGTGCCGTGTTCCTTAGCTGTATGTTCTCACAGTGCCTTACTCTAATTCACATAAGCAAAACCAATGCGATTTGCTTATCAGCTGTGGGTTTTCCTGAAGTGATAGTAGGGAATGGTAATTAAGCCATTTTTTGAGAGCAACACAAACCGAGTAAAATGGAGCAGAAGGTTGATCTGCATCACTACTGGGTGCTGCCATGAAGGAATTAGGAGTGCAGCATATTTAAAATTAACCTGTATATCTACCTTTTGATGAGATGAATCCACAAGCCTTCTGTTATAAATGTTGGACAGCTGTGGTTTGGGTGTCTACTTAAAACACCTGAGCTGTTGGTGTCTCAACACTTGAAATCTCAGGGCATTGTCCAGACTTAGGGACCTCCTGTTCATGCGTCCGTAATCATGTGGCTGCTCTCAGAAAGCCTGATCTTTCTGTTGGCCTGGACTTGTTGCCAGCTTTAAGGAGCACTTTTCCAAACTCTCTTATATCTGATCAGTTTTCTCAGTGTGATGTGGTCAAAGTCATCATTGAAAACTGTGGTAGTCTCTGTCTGGAAGCTATTCTGAACACGTGAAAATAAATCATTAGCCAAATAGGAGAACTGGAGGTGTAATTATCAACTCGTGTGTGTCTCTGATTTCACCAGCTGCTGCATGTCTCTAGGTTATCAATTTATTTCTGTTAGAAAGTAAATAAAATCTCACTTTTCTTCAGCATCCTCATGACTGTTTCAGCTGAGTAGTTCTTATCTATAGCAGGGATGTACTTCTGAGGTCTTGCGTCTGGAGGCTTTAGTTTCTGCTTCCACGTGCAACATGCTCTCACGAATCATGTGCACCTCTGACCCTGGCTGGGGATGCTGTTTGTCTCTTCTTAATCAGTTATTTTAAAACATTATTATCACTGCTATCAAAATATAATACCTTACCATCAGGGCAGCTTTTACCTCATTAGATCCTGCGTGGGTTTTGGCTTGAATCCTTCAGCTGAATTCTGTCTCACTTCATCAACACTACTGTGTTCAGCAGTACTATATGGGGGCTATTTAAGTAGCATCAGCAAAATCTGAACCATAGGGGTTATATAGCACCGTCAGATTCATGCCTTTCCTGTACTGGTGGACCATATCCTGAGAGTCGAAGTATCTCTGGTTCTCCTAAGTATGGAATTTGAAGTCATAGTGGTTTGCATTTTTGAGCCACTGATGGGAAGCTTTCATAATCCTGTACAATGAAGATCTTATAGTGCCTTTTCCAAGTCAGGTCCTCTCAGGGTCTGCATCCTCATCTCCTATCAAAACCCAGGTGAATATCTGGTGCTCAGCACCCTCACTGTATGTGCTAAGCCCTACGAACCCAGTTAACACCAAGTTAAAATACAGCCCTGGCAATACTAGCATTTAAGTAAACTCCTTAAGTGGTTTTTTTTTTGCTGCCCTTCAGTTTCTAGCCCCTGGCTGCTTGTTTCCCACTTTCTCACGTTTTCCCAAAGCCGCTGATGTGTACAGTCTGAAGATCACATTTAACCAACACAAGGAAATCAGCTTGGCCCGACGGGCTTCTTTATCACGTGGCTGAGAATGTGTTCACTCTGTTCTGCCAGATTATGGCTAGCTGAGCAAAATACAGTGAAGCTCTGGGCTTCTGGCCAAGCTTTTATTTCAGTTTGGAGCTTACAGCCACATATTTGCTATTTGGCAGGACATCCACTGGGGTATATTTGGATAGTAATCTAGCATTGTTTTGCTGCTTTTTTTCTTCTCCTCTCTTTTTTTTTGGTTAATGCACACAGATAGTATAATCCCAACACTTACTTTGGCCAGTCTGTACAAGATTTCTCATCGTGCACCGTTATGTATGTGCACACAGAACTTGTAGCCGTGACCTTTGATAAATATAAGTCAAAGCAATTAACTTTCTTCTACTGAAAAATTGTGGATGTCCTACTCTTTGCCCCCTATGTGCTGATAACAGAGTTGTGTTGTTACTCTTTCCAAGATCAAAAGCTTCACTAGGGTTTGATTGAAGGCCAATTATGGAAGGAAGTAGCTGTGCTGGAGCTCTGAAAATAGCAATAATTGTTAAAATAATCAAGTGTGTCCTTGTGTGTCTTTATCATATTTAAAACTTCTTTTGGGGGAAGGGGGTGGCTTTCCTCTAGTTCGAAAATATTAGCAAATGTCTTGGGAAAATAGGAGTGTGCTGTTCGGAGAACAAGTATCCCTCTCTGGATTCTGTCAGTTCTATTCTCCACCCCAAGCCTTGCCTTCCTCTGGAGCTGTTTGCATGCAGCCTGACTCACGCAGGAAAATAAAGCTGGATTTGATTTTTAACTGTATGGGAGGCTTTGGGTTCGGGGGCATAAAGGCTTTATGATGAGAACTCATTTATTTCTCTGTGAAATAAAAACGGTCTTTTCAAAATACAGCGTGTTTTGGAAAGTTGGCTCTGGTTTGAAACCCAAACATCTCTGAGGGCACCCTTGTGTGAAAAAATAGTGCAGAAAGACATAACGCTTGAGGAGGGGATACGAAACAAGCAATAGTGTTTAGGAGCCGTGCTTGTTCCTTTATAAAGGGACATCTGTCTTGAAATAGAGGTAAGGGAGGGTGGTTGGTTGGGTTGTTTTATTATGGACAGTACCGAGCCTGGAATTCTGTTTTCACAGTAACTTTATCAGACACTTTGAGCTGTGTCTGAGCAGATAAATGCTGGCAAAAGCTGCAGACTTTTCCCCAAATCTCCACATTGTTCCTTAGGGTTTAAATTTACAGTTGCCTTCTCTTGGTCTTTCTTGAATCCTCAGAGAGAGAAGAACCTGGGAGAAAGAACCCTGTGGTGAGACCCTTGGCTGGTGTTGGCTGAGTGCTTCAGGAAGGGAGAGCTTGGTTCTTAAAGTTAGAACTCAGCATGTATAAATGTCCATTTATCACTTGCAGTGTAGTTGAAAACATCAAGGGGAATAAATAGAAATTAAGATAATAATACGGCCAGTGCTAAGTAAATCTTCTGCAGTGTTTTATACTCACGGCTATAGGTGCTGCTTTGGTGATCATACAGTTGTGATTGGGTTGAACTTACAGCAAGATTTTACCCGGGTTTGGGGTTTTTTTAATCAAACTCACATGCTTGCAGACATCTATAGGACAAGATAATCCGTGTGTGAAAATCAACCCTCTGTATTTCTTTTCAGCTAAGTAAGTGGACTCAGAATCACTAATTACTTGAGTAAAATATTTGCATTATAGATAAATGGTGTCAAGTAATAAGCCCAGAGGATTGTACAGGTCCAGTGAAGCCCTTTGATTTGTCATTTGAACCTTAAAGACTAGAATTTTCTTAGCCCCTTAAATTACTAGGACAGAACCTGTTATTTATTCATTTGAATCTCACTGTTACAATCTCTCCATTGACGTGAGAATTATTTAGTCTTTCTTCATTCACTTAAACGTGTTTTTAAATCATCTATTTATTCTGACCATAAGACAGTTTTATGTATATAACAGCCATAAAATACTCTGCCTAAAATAACTCCGTTCACTGCTCTTGCTGGGTTTGGATGCATCGTTGGTATACAAACTGCTTCATTGCCTTCTAGAAGTTTTAGTTGTCAAAACCACAACCTTAGCAAGGGGTACCCTGTTGGTTGACTCAAAGGTGTTTATGTAGTTGGCAGCTTCAGCTGCTCTCAGAAACAGCCTTGCCAGATCTCTAGGAGCTGCTGGAACTCATCAAGCAGGTTCCTGCTAACCAATTATCCAGTTAAGCAGAAAGAGGAAAGGTGTTTCTCTGTTTTTTTCTTTGCTAAGTTTAACCCATTCTTCCCCAGGCTTCAGTAATTGTGGATGTTCATAACCCTGGAATGACAGCAGTGAGAGTAAGCAGAATGGTGCTAGAAGGGACCTCTGATCTTACGCACAGATCAGTATTTGCATCCCTCAAGTGGGCAGAGACATGCTGTTTCCAGCAGAAGTGTAGAGCACTTGGATTCTTGGCTCTAAGCCCTGTCTCATGCCCCTCACTTAGCTTTTGGTCTTGCATTTTAACAATATCTTAAAAATAAAGAAATAAATTCCCCCCTCCAATCAGCCCCCTCCCCACTCCAGTAATGAATGTTTCATTGCTGCCAGAGCAAATTTGTTGATTCCTAAACACTCCTACTGTGTCTTGCTTGGAAGACTTCAATTGCTTGTGTAACAAGTGCTGTGGATAATACGAAAAACTCTTTCAAGTAGAGCTCTGGTTTCCTCTACATATTATAAGAATAAATAAATGCTCAGCTGATAGCAGACAGCTGGGTTGTCCGCATCTGACTGCCTTCTGCATTGATTTTTAAGACAGGACGTGTGCATGACTGCTTTCATGGCTATCAATACCAGATGTGTCTGTGTGGAATTCGCAGAGATGGCAAAGTGACAGCGCAGTTGTCAAACAAATAATTTTGCTCGTGATTACTGGAAATAGTAAATGGGTGGGTGGGATAACGTGAAAAGACATTCTCAATTCCAGTAGAGAACAAGAGCATTAAGTGACTTTCCTGACTGCTCTAACAAATAGTAACATGGTGAATACTTTTCTCCTTCCCACTACCTGCCCTAGGAATCTGTTCCGTGAGCAGCAGTCTCTGTGGGTCCTGTGATGTATGAGAAGGCTCCTGCAGCCTTCCTTCAGCCAAGGAGTTACCTGCTTCTTTCATTTGCATTGTTTTCACAAAGCGTGCTAGTAATACATGTGGATACCTCTCTGCCAAATGGGTTTGAAATTGGCCAGCAGTTTCAGAAGCTGTTGGGAGGAGGCTAGACAGGCATGTGCACAGCACCATTGCGCAAACCTCCTTTCTCTAGGAAACTGAGCTAAAGAGTAACTGTCAAGTACTGGGACGCTGAAATGAAACTTGCGAAGTAATTGAAAGGGCTAAAAGGCCATTTGGTATCTTAATTGTGTACATAGCCTTTAACCAGGTACACAAGTTCTTGCCCACAGGTTAGATCCGCAGGGGCAGGTTTCCATCTGCCCTGGACCTGTCTTGGCAGAAGTGAAGTGTAATTTGGTGCCTGCATTGACTGTTTTGAAAGTGACTGGAAATGCCTATGAAGAAGTAGATGCAAATACTCACCAGCTTAGGTTGTGGCTGTCGCAGAGCATGACCTGGTGGTCTGAGCCGTGTTAGCAGCTGAGTTGTCTCTGCAATGTCCCTTGACTATAGATAATGCTTTCTTTTGTTTCGTGAGTAGCCTGAGGGTGTAACTGAATATTTACTACTGTTCCACATTGGTTTGTTTGGTTTTATAAAGGAAGATCTGTGAGTGCATGAGTTGGAATGCCTGTTAATAACAAAATTTAATAAAGCCTTTCTGTCATGAGGATTTTATTGAGTTTTGCTTGTGCATTGAGTCCTCAAGGACCTTATTCAGGCATCAAAATGGAGGCAAAGGAGATAGAGCAAATTCTTAGCTTAACTGAGCAAGGAATCTGCAAAGCTGGATGGCCTCCCCATCCAGAGCAGCTAGAGCGAGCCTTGAAATGGGTAAAGACAGGTTGAGACGTCTGCTTCAGTAGATGGTTCTTCCAGGCTGCTGTTTGATGGGGTGAGGTACATGGGTTGAACAGCATGTTGTGTGCCGTGGATGGGCAACAGCATCTAAACTGGGTGTGAATTGGGTGGAATGTATGCACGTAAATGACCTGGGCATGAGGAAGCAAAGATGGTTTCACTTGTGAACAGATGAGTTACTTCTGGTGCAGTGCACCTTAACACAGGGTTGGCTTCTGTAGGAAGAACACATTAAAGGTGGCACAAAGCATCTTAATCAGGAAACCTGCTCATAATTTCTGAAACTCTGGAGCCCCACAGATCTGGTCAGTGCCACTTTCTTTATTCCTTCTGCATTTGTAAAGGAAGAACTAATAAAAATGTTCTGCTACATTTTTTAAAAATACCATTTCTATGGCACAGCTCTATTTTGTGTAAGTTTTTATGTCCAAAATATAGAGGGCTTTAGAATAGAAGAAGAAAAGCTGCATATCTGAGTTTAAGATAAAATAAGATGATCTCTGTGACAGAGACAGCAGAAATGATGTGATACGACAGTTGCTGTAGCAACACCACCTACTTCATGAAAATCAGAGTTAACAGGAGTGTAAAAGGTAAAGCCCACATAATTTTCCAAGCCTATGAATTGTTGCTGCCCTCAGCTTGCACTGCTTTCCAACTCTCCAGTGTTTCTCCTTTCATTCGGGCGCAGATACACCTTTTTCTCCATGGCCAGCTCCTGCAGACCTGATCCTGTATTCAGCAGGGTCACACAGTGGGGGTTCTGCAGGAGCAATGAAGCCTGCAGTGTCTTTTCCTTCAGGTGACCAGGTGAATCAGAGGGCAATGGCATGAAGGATCGTATCATGTCATGTCCTCTCCTCCCTCCCAAATCCTCTCAAAAGCCTTGGACAGCAAAATGCTGTAAGGCCTATGCTGTCTTACAGATATCCTGTATAGGGAATGGGATGACCACCATTGTAAAAAGGAAACCAGACCAGTTAATCTGCTTCTGTGGGAATAAGCTTTTAGTAAAGCAGTGTTATGTTCAATTAAGTATTGTAGAGACTGAAGGTGTCAGAGGTAGGGACACTGGGACTTTGCCCCCTCCCAAATAAACCCAAAATAGCGGTGTTCCATACCAGTGATATGTAAAGTAGGAAAACACATTGATTGAGTGGCATTGAGCTGGGTGTCTGACTTCTGTACCAAGAGCTGCTGCAGAGGGCTTTGTTCAGGACAGGCAGAGACTACTGCAAAATGTACCGTATTGAAGGGAGTAGAAGGGTCTCTGTTAAAGAAGCGTTTCGGTGCCAGGCATTGTTGGAAAGTTATTTGGTGTGTCTGGATTGACAACTCATTTTGAAATTTGCAGCTATGGTTACTGGAAGAAAAATCCTGTATTAAACATATGGTTACTGTCAGTAAGGCTGCTGTTGGCTTGCACTCTTCGTAATGATAATTCTCAGTGAACTGGGTCCTCAGTGTATATTTATAAAATGCAGATGATGTGTGTATTTAAAAGCTCCCATATGCAGTGAATTGATTTGCCAGTTCCTGTTGGCCTCAAGGTTACACTCAAATCTATTTTTATTTTGAATACGTTGATTTTTTAACATACATCAACTTGGTTTATTGGTAATGTTTTTATGATTGATTGGCAATGGCAAGCCAAAATGAGTGTGATAACAGAAGTAAAATCTCTGTTACTTGTGAACTGGGAGAAAAGAGCTTGAAAGAAACAGCAGCCTCAAATGGCAGTCAGGTTTCCCTAAACTGTTTTGCTGAGATGCCTTCTGAAGGCAGCACAGTAAATGCACTGCTGGGAAGATGGAAGGAGGTTTGACTTTTGTGTTTTGTGACGGTTTTATTTCATTCTTTACGTAGTTCAGAATCTGCACAGGTTTGTGTAGTGTGTTCAGAATCACGGTTCTGGGCTATGGACAGTTTGCAGAGGAGGTCCCAAGAAGGAAAAAAAGTATTAGGATTCCAGGATTTCTTCAGGAAATATCCCATCACCAACCTTTTTCACTGCTACTTTTGAAAGATAGAAACATAAAGATTTCAGTATGTGTTGCTTTTTCTGCTCACATGGTTTACCTTCATCTTCCTCCAGATCTCCCTCTATAGAGCATTGCTGTAGTTTTGTCACAAAAGGAGTGTCCTTTGCTTTAGCGAACAAAAAATGTGAAAAAGCAAGTACACAGAGCTCCTGCAGCACATAGCTCAGGTTTGTGTGTGCAGAACAGACCGCAAGAGAAGAGATTTGCAAGTTCCTGTAACTCTGCCCAGTGACCCCTTTTTCTTAAGGGATGTATTCAGACAGCAGCTGATAGCATCTGTTGTCTGTCTCTCAGCCTTGCCATTAGCTACCGATTGGGAGTTAAGAGGAAATGTACCTGTTTCACGTGGCAGTTCCATGCCATTTGAAATCTCACTTGGCTGTGTTTTGATAACACACCCAAGCAAGAAGGGCTTGGGTACCAGAACTGGATAAGAGATACATGAGTCACGGGTGGCATATGCTTTCAGGATTACATGATGGCTTTCTGCAAGACCTGTTTACTGACTCAGAGCATGCTGTCCTGTGTGTTCATTACCCAAATAAATAGAACAATGTGAGATGAGCTTACTTGGGCTGGAACCTTGCAGAGCACATTGGCTGTAGCATGAACCCATCTAGAGAAAAAGCATTGCCTTCAGTTTTGAGTGGGATTCCACGTGAGGGTACATTTATGGATGTTATATGAGGCTGTTAGCTAAAGCAGAGACTCTATCTAAAATCTACTGTTTGAGATTGGTTTATTAAAGCTGGGTACGTAATTGTCCAAGGAAAGAAAAATGGATCTTTTTGTCTCCTTCAGAACAGGTTAATAATTCTTATGCTTCTCTGGAACCTTCCCTTTAACAAAAGAAAGAAGAATTGTACTTTTTGAAGAACTGTAATATATGTGAATTGCCAATTAACAAAAATATACACAGATATGCCAAAGGATGTCACGAAGCTCCAATGCACCAGAGAATAGCAGTATCTTGAAGTGAAATGTGCTTCTAAGCCAAATGTAAATCAAAATGAAATACCTGTCTGAATGTTCTTTCCTGCAGCTTTTCTGTCCCTGCTGAATGCCATCTTTGCCTATCTTTGTGAGAAAAGCAGCATCCTACAAGAAAATCAGGCATTTAAGGGAGCTGTGGATTTCATGCTTTTCAAGAATGTGAAAATCCCTGTGCAGTGTCCTGGGAGCAGGATCAACCCCTCTGTTTCTGTGTGTAGCACTCCTGCAAGGGAAATGTTCAGAACAGGAGCAGCTACTTTCAGGCATTTTGCAGGGGCTGGTTTGGAAGGGAATGGAAATTGGATTTCCTGGTAGCTTTCAGTAACTGGGGCCTCATTGAGCTGCCTTCACACAGGCTAATGACATGGCAAGGTTTGTGGAATGCTGGTCTTACAGAAAAGTTTTAAATACAGTAGATATAGTGGAAAATTTTACCTGGTGGTGCCTCAGACTTGTTTATTTATTGCTTTTATTACCAGCAGAGCAGGCATAGCATATTGCAGGCACATTATTCTAACCACATGCAGGAGCTTGCAAATCAAGCCCTCAAAAGCCTGCACTCAACTGAAGGCCACGTGTGCAGCTTCAGATAGATATCCCCCCCCCCCCCCCCCCCGTTTGCTTGGATCTCACAGGCTTTAATTACATTATATCCTCTTTTTCCCCTTTTCCCTTTTGAATGCAGAGGTCAGACCAGCTCTGGGTTGAATCAGGGCTGTATCAGGAAGGAAGCGGTTGTCTGTAGGATCTTGGATCTTGACCTCATTTACTGCAGATGTGAGAGGATGCGGGGAACGACAGGATCCGAAGGGAAAATCCGGCAGGAAGGACAGAAGGATTTTATCTGCAGAGACTGGATTTTGACACAAAGTTTTAGCAGAATTCTGAGCAAGTCATTTGATGATGTGAGCTTGTCGCACTCTGTGCTTGCTTCCCTTTCTGTGAGGAGCCTAGGTTGGGGGCTTGTGGGGAAAAACTGTTTCTGTGAAGCATGCAGATGTAGTAGTCACTGCTAGGGGAAACTCCTGTGAAGTTCCTATTTGTGTCTCTAAAGGAGGCTGGAATAATTTGTGGCAAATAATGTACGGATCCATTTGGGTCAACCAAATGGGTCAAAGGACTGACTCCTAAATGAAGGAAAGAATCTGGGAAAAAATAATGTGATCAGAACTTTAAAGGTTGTGCAACCACGACTGTGCAGCTTAAAACTTACTTTAAAAAACCAATTGAAAAGACAACTGGGATTTTCTCATGGTCCACTGCGACAACAAAAACATTGGAAATGAGTAGGAATGGACCTGACAGGCACCCGCAGTGTCCTGCCGCTCGGGTTGTGTGGAGCACTCTTGCTCTTAGGAGCTGAAGGGGGACAGGGCACTTTGCCAGTGCCCTGTTTGCTGATCAAAGAGGATCCGTGGGACTCGGGCATCTGGAGCTATGTTTGATCCATCAGCACAAGCACTCTCCTGCCCTTGTTCCTTCCGTTGTTCCCTCCAACGATGCTCTTCTGCTGAACGCAGTCATCCCAGCCTTTGCTGAAGCAGCCCTCCTCTTGCAGGCTCTTCCCCTCTTCTCTTTGGCTACCTGCCTCCCTCATCCTCACCTCCTTACCCCCTTCTCAGCTTTGAGTCCTAATCTCTTAGGGAAACTGCTGCTTTCTCACCCAGCCTTAGCATGCAGGCAGGAGATTTCAAGGCAGCAAACAAAAGGGAAATAGCCTTGATCAGGAGCTGCTCTCGCTTCCAGTGCACAGCCCACTAGCACAGCTTCTTTGAAACGTTTGCCAGCAATTTGTAACAGGTTCAAAACAAAGGTTTTTTTGCTAAACCTTTTTCGGGAAACTGTAGAACCATTTTGGCAGAAACATAATTGGCACACGTAAATCCAAACAGAATGGTTGGAACCTGGCAAAAGGCTTAAGGAACTGAAGACGGCGTCCTCTAATGGGAAGTGTCAGACAATCTTAATAAGACTACCAGTCCTGCCTGTAATAATACTGTAGAGGCCCAGTGCGGGAGGCGCCCAATGTTGAGAGGGGAAATGACAATTCTTTCATAATTAAATGCACAAGGTTTGTAAACAGCGCTGATATCTGTAAAAAGTACACATTCTAAAGGCACTTCAATGTGCCAGTCGGTTAGTGTGTATTAAGAGCAGCGAGTATGTTGTGGTTGTGTTGGATTAAGATCCTTCTTTCTGCAGGAAGTGTTTGCAGTCACCTCGTGTTCAGCAAAATAAAGTTTGTGTAGGACAAGCGATAGAGGAATGTCTGTGTCCGATTGGAGCATTGGTCAAAATACACTAATCTCTAGTTCAGAAGAAAATAAAGCTCCTCTAATAACTGCTTACATAGATACACCCAGAGGTGAAGTGTCTTCTGCACCCCCAGGCAGAGTGGTTCGTCTTGTTCTTCCAGTGGGAGGGCTGGAGGGTCAATACAGTGCAGCTTGTCATTCCCTTTAGTGCCTATATGGATTATGATCTTACTATCCTGTGTAAATGTTCCGGTTTCTGGAAGACACTTAAATCCTGATAGTTGGGAAATTGAAGAGGAAGATAAAATATTCGCATATAATATTGTAAGTGAGGAATTATAACCTGACAAGATACCGTCCTCAGATAAATCTTGACTTCCAGAATACTCCTTTTGCTTTACTGCAGGTGGAGATTTGCCTGTCTCGATTCCTGCACGCTGCCCTGTGTTCTGCAGTGAGGTAACTTCTAGAGGCTGAAGGAGTTAACACAGAAATAGATGACAGATTAGCCTGGGACAGGCTGTGATTTGGAGTAAGAGAGCTATTCCAAATAGCTGGCCAGGCACCAAGCGGATAGACAGTTTGGAAAACATATCGGCAGAGCCGTGGTGTTCTCTGGAGCAGCTCTGGGTGAGGATTATCTGTCAATTTAACTGCCGCACTATAGAGTCTGACTGACATTCCCAAAGTGCCTTTAGTTTATATAAAGAAAAATGATTATCAAACACGTATTTTATCTCTGGGCTGCTAATAAATTGAATAAGAAGCTCCTCTTTTCTTTCTCTCCAATACATGCGTAAAAAATAGGGGAAAATATTTTGATTAGAACATTTCCACTCCCTTTTCTTTTTCTCGTCGCGGTTCTCCAGCCGGCTGCTGAGCTGATGAAAAGTGTGGAAGGGCTGTGAGAAGGGAGATTTTGTGAAACTGAGACTCATTTTCATGGGAGTTGACTCATGCAAAATTGAGTTCCACATAGTTTAGCAGGGATCTCTTGCAGTACAGATAAGTCTGTCAAGCAGTGGTTGCAGTTGAAGAGGTTATTTCCATCTTAACTCTCCTGGGCACATGCTGGAAGGTAGGATGTTTCAAAAGGGGAAATCAGGAGTCAGGATCCAGCGGCTGAGCTCCCCACGATACCCGCTCAGCGTTTTGGTTTTGTAGGTATATAAAAATGCGACTGTACTTTTGAATTGTGAATTTTAATTATTGCAGGCAATTAAAAGCTGCTGTTCTTTTTCTTTCACCAGCCATTCGCTGACCTAGATAACACAAGTGAATGGCTCAGTTCATTTCTCTTTGAACAAGGAAGCACAGTGAAAATGCTGCCATCACGCTGGGTTTCCTCACTGGCAGTCTCTGCTGGGAGGAGGACTGGAAGGGTTGGAACAGCCAACTTGCTTCAAGTCCTTCTTTCTGGAAAATTTTCTGCTATTGCTAATATCTGCCAGAGCAACACCGAGAGTATGAGCGAAGGCAAGATGTTGGGGCAGCCGCAGCAATTGGGGTTGCAAAACCTGGCGATCCCTTTGCCAGGAGGCACTGGGAGCTGGGTCTGGCCTGGCATACTCAGTGTTGCTTGAGTGGAGCTCTAGAAGCGGGAAGGTCTCCAGACAAAAGGCCAGTGTTGACATAGTTGTGGTCTCTCCAGGCCATGGTTGAGACACATCACTAGGGTGGTATGAGGGGAAGTTTCCATTAACCATTGTTCCCAGCTTGCATCCACCACCACCGTGGAGTTCTGCAGCTGGATTTCCAGAAGAGCTTAATGCTCAAGAGCTCTCATTTCAGCAACTTAAATAGAGGGGCTAAGTTCTTTCCAAAACACTTGGCAATCCTCAGCCCCCATTGAGAACAAAGCTCAGCACATGAAACAGTCCAGCCACTTCACTGTGAAGATTTGGCAGAGTGTTTAGATAATACAGAGACTGGCAAAAAAGGCATCTGGCTCCCCATGCTGAGCAGTGAGGTGCTTTACCTTCCCTGGCCTTGGTGCCTGGGGCTGTGGGCTTCCTCCGTGGCTGATTCCTTGCACATCGCAGCCTCTGACCAGCTCTGTCTCTGGATGTTGTGACAGCTGCGGAGCTTGCTGATGTGAGGATTAGTCAGCTGCTGGGCACATGACGTTCAGATTGCTTGTGCTTATTTGACCTACCTCTGATTGCAAGGAATTTAGTGCATAAAAATAACACCCAGAACAAATTTGACAGAAGGATGCGCGGCTAAAGTGCCGTGCACACAGAGGGAAAGGAGCTTGGAGAGCAATGTAACATGAGGCCATGTCCTGTACTCCTGCAGTAACAGCGGTGCCAAATCCAGCGCAGCCCACGCTGTCTTGGGTTACAGCGAGTTCCAGCACCACATAGATGTAATGGCCATTAGCCAGTAAACTAATGAAGACAGGTTCCTGGCATGTGTTATTGGCAAAACTTGGTAGAATAAATAAAAGGATAGCAAGTGTTGCCTAATGTAAAACACTGGACAAGGAAATACTGGTGTTTCTGCCTGGGGTTTTAGACATCCTGAGTAACTCTGCTCTCAGTGGAGTCCTGCTCATTTGCAGGAGTATGACAGGACAGAGTCAGCCTGCGCAGACTGATGGAGACGAGTGTACCCTGCGAGTGATGGATACCTTACAGGGCAGTATCTTTTGGCCTCCAGGTGATAATGTTTAGCTGTGTGCACGATTTGGTCAGGCTTTGCAGTGGTGAATAGCATTCATCTTGACCAAGCTTCACACCAGCACCTGGGATGTCTTACGTTTGCGGAAGCAACCAGGTCTTTTAGTAGTGAAAGCTTCTGAGACCTGGGGAAGTGAAATGTGTGCACACAGGGAATGAGGCAGGATCTTGATTGCTGTAGGTTCTTCTCCCAGATCACCTTGGAGATGTATCCCTCTTCCCTTTATTTTGTTGTTGCATTGGTGCAAACCCTCAATTTCCCACGTTTAAAAAGAGCATTTTTGCCCTTTTTCAGAGAGATACCGTAAATTTTCTTGAGGCCAGTGATTACAAAGCTCATGTGGTTGTGTAATAACAGCACATTATAGATTAATGATAATATGTAAACTGATACTGTGTACCTAGAGCTTCGGCAATATTTAAATACAGGTTCTTTTGTTTAGGGCAATTAGAAAGCTGAGGCAGGTTTCACAATCCACTTGACTTTTAGAAACACCCTGCGTGCTCACCAGAAATAATACAGAAGGATTTAGAGCTGGTGTCTTGTTTCCTTCTTAGCTCTTTTACAGAATTTGCAAGATTTGTGGTGCATATGTCTATACATTTGTCTGCATAAAAAATAATAAGCTGTTCTGGTACCAGCATACTCACATCAAAGGAAGCTTTCCTGCGTTTAAGCCTTTAAATAAGGCTGTTTCTGCCAACCCGTGTATCCGAAATGCGATTTGCCATCCCTCTGGAGCAGGGCTGCGGGCATGCCTTGGTGCTCCCAGCCGGTCAGGCCTGTATTAGGGCAGTTCCTGGCCAGGGTTTTCCCCCACCCGGCACTGCTGCAGTGTTTTAAACAGGGAGCGCCCGCTAGTGAAACCCTGCTCCCTTTCCTGCAGCCATCGAGATGCATTAATAACTTTGATCCTCCTTTTCTCTTCTCCCAGGCCCTCGCTAGCCTTTCCTGGAGGCTGATGTTATCAGCTCTGTGTTAAGACAGGAGTTACAAAAGCCGAGCTCTCCCTTAGCAAGCCCTGTTTTGCGCAGTGCAGTCCCCTGGTGCATTTTCTGTGCAGTTCCAATGTTGTTGCTGCCGTCACCTAGATTAAAATAATGCATTGTTAACACTGGCCTTGGCTTGGAATTAGAAATGTTGATCATTTTGCACCCTAAATAGTGCAGATACAGGCTCAAATAAGGAAATATTATGCAGTCACAGGATGTTTGTGTCGTTGTTCTGAAAGCCTCTGTATTCCTAAAGGCAAAGTGAATTAGCTAATAGCCAAAATGATAAAGAATAATGGGCTTCAATCACAAGTCGGCCCTCTGAAGCCTTTGAGGCTTGTGCTTCTGAGGCATGTGAGAACTTCTGAAGGTTCTGCCCCCAGGGATAGTCCCTCTTTAGGCAGCTGACTTCAGGATCCTATTTTTGGAACCTTTGGTTGGGATTTTAAATTGAATTTTTAGCGGGAATGGTGCCTGAATTGGTGCTGGAGGACCTTGAAGCAAGATCTAAGATTAAAAAAGAAAAACTGAGGGGGGGATATCATTCTTTTCTGGGGATAGGCTCCTTTTTATTTGATTTTATATACCATAAAAGAGCAGTGTGGCACGAATCAGTATTCATTTTTGCAGAGCATCTTTAAGTAGTCACTGTAGCCCTTCACGTTCAAGTTTTCTTCATTGTCATTTAGAATATCACAGGTAGGATTTCAGATAAAATAGAAGTCTCCTTAGAGGAGTGCTTCAGCACAGCTTGACAGTACATTTCCATGAGATACCTGTCCTATTGCAAGTACTGTACATCATTGTAAAGTGTACCCCCAAAGGTATATATGAATGAATCTGTGTATGAGAAAGCTGGGAGGCATTACAGTGTGGTGAATAAATCAGAGCTAAGTGACAGTACTTAGGATTTGTTCCTGAGGATGTGATCTTAATGAAGTGGCATGAGTTGAAGCAATGTCTAGTGCAATCAGTGTTGGATTCACTGATCTTACGTGGGCATCCAAGATGATTAGCAGCCAGAAATGAGAACCAATTCTGAACATAACGGCATGAGCATGTCTGAATCTGAATATGCAAAATGGACAATCTGATATTTAGCAAGAGCAGATACCAAATTCACAGTAAAGCTCGAAGAATTAATCCTTGTAAAGTATTGTGAGGTCTTCTAAAATCCATGTTCAGTGATGTTATTTACATATTTTCTGCTAACATATCTGGCTTTATCCTTTCTTTCTTTCTATAGGTCAGATCTTGCCAGCAAACCGAAACACACCGAGTCCCATTGATCCTGAGACTATCCAAGTTCCTGTTGGCTATGAACCTGATCCCGCAGATCTTGCTCTTTCCAGTATTCCTGGCCAGGAGATGTTTGACCCTCGTAAGCGCAAGTTCTCTGAAGAGGAGCTGAAACCACAGCCGATGATTAAGAAAGCTCGCAAAGTCTTCATTCCAGATGACCTGAAGGTAAATTGGAACTGGTGACGAGGTTGGTTGTACTCCATAACAGTTCCTCTCTGAGGTGCAGGTTTGGAGCATGAATCTGGTTTCTCCTGTAAGGTAGATCTGCCAGACTGCATTGTAGAATGAAACTGGCAGCAGTTCTGAATAAGACAGAGGGGAGGATGTCCCTTATTTGTTATGCAACAGTCGAAATTCATGAGATCAATATTCATTTCCTTTGTATGCCAGAAACTTCCTGCGTGACCTTGGACAAGCTTACCATGTCCCATACTTCCCACTAATGAAACAGCCTGATCGTGTTTCCTTTTCCTCCAGCCTCAGTGTGTCTCATATGCATTAATGGTGAATTCTTCAAGGAAGAATCTGTGTCTTACAGGGTTCATGGAGGTCCCTGACAGTAACAGAATGAAATATATTGTGTCTTGTTTGGAAGTTGCTTTAGCTCTGTGCCAATAACTCTGTATCCCAATAATGGGTGGGAACAATATAGTAAATACCAGTAGGCTAGGTGAAAGAACTAAACGAGTTGTAGGAAAACAGAACAAACCTCTTTTGCTGATCTGTGTATTTTAATGCAATATTTATAAGAATAGTACTGCAGTATTTTAAAAGAAAGAGCACCCTTGTCTATGCCTCTCACTGCTTCTGAGATATGAAGAGCAAAGAGCGTGAGGAGAGCAGAACAAATTGATCAGCAGTTTCAGCTTACCAAACAACTGTGAAAATTGTTGTGATTTGCAAAATTCCATCCCCAGCATGTGATTTCCGAGAGGATCTTTTTTATCAGGGGTACTCAGTGCAGATGCTGCTGCCCCCCAAGACACAGAGTGAAGCCTGTTGGAGTTGGTGGGAATCCCTGGCTGCGCATGTGAAGAGACTGTGATGCCACGTGTTCACACCAGATTGATAGCATTAGGGAAAGAAGCTGATGCTGTTCGCTATTTTTATCCCTAAGGATACTGTTGTGCAAGTTAAAAGCACAGAAATCACGATTCCAGTGGTGCTCAGGTGGTATGTTCCTGTCACTTTGTCTGTGGTATCTTCAGCTTTCCTTTACACAGGTCTATCTGCACCATGCCATTACTTACCTAGGCAAATTTTACTGCAAAGAATAAAGAGGTGAAGAGAGGTGTGTGGTACAGAAATGGTTGTGAGGAGACAGGATTTTGCTCCTTGGTGCCATTTACATTTTGTGGTATCTCTTAGGTATCCTTACTCATCAAAGCAAAATTTACCGAGGATGCTGTTGGACTACCGCATGCCAGAGGTGGAAAATGCCAGTGTCTTGCATGCAACAGCGGGACACATAAGTTTTTAGCCTAAGACTGAACTAGAAGTTCAGGGTCTTGCATTTCCCTGAGATAATCCCATCAGTTGCCCTTGACTCGTTTCAGAGTGCTTGACCCAAGTGCTGCTTCTGCCCTGGCATGTGGAACGGCTGCTGAGTTCTGGGGGAGGGTAAGCAGATTAGATCAGTCAATCGTCTCTGGGTTGCATGTGATTTTGAAATGCCAGCCTTACCTCTTTCAGGCCTGGATTAAGGGATTTGCCATAGCAATTTGTTAAAATAAAGAGGGATGAAGCCTAGGTGGCACACTAATAAATTGCTTAAAGCTGATTTTTATCGAGTGGAATGAGATGGGAAATTATAAGTAAGATTTGGGTCATAGCTTTTTGCTGCATGCTTGTTTTTAAGAGGATTTTGGGGGTCCCATCTAACTACAGGTGAAGAGCACTTTAGAGATACACTGGCTCCACCATTGGTGCACACCTTGTTAAGCTAAACTGATACAGAGCAGTTCTAGAGGACTTCCAGCAGTTGTGTTGCTCTTGTTTTGCCTTAAACAAGCAGCTGGAGAAGATGCAGAGCAGCAGTGTTAGGCCTGGCCTGGTTTGTGCTGAAGACACCGGAGCGGTGGGGTGTGTGTTCAGTGCAATGTAGGACCTGGCTCCTGTGCCTTGTCATGGACATGGTGCTGTGCTTTCATGCGTGGTGAGACAAGAGCCACACAGGCACATGGAAGCATGTGGAAATGAAGGGATGACTCTGGGAGGGGAAGTCTGAGCTCTGTCGATCGGGCAGTTTGAGGCCTGAGCGGCTGCATCACTTTGGGGTGTGTCCCCTTACTCTGCAGGGGACTGAATTTCACTTCTCATGGGGGATTCTGTATTTACTGGGCTGTTCCAAAGCTCTAGAACTTATCAGTTTCAGTGCAGCATTGAAGCTGCCATTTCACTGAAGGCCACCTCCTTGGAAGAGTGTAAAAAATCAGGTAAAATGCAGTAGTTGCCTAGAGCCTTTGATGCACCAATGCAGTGAGGTGGTCTCCTAGAGGTAAGCCTTTAGGGATAAAACTTTGGGAATGTGTTAGCTCATGAAACTTCTGTGTTAATGGACTTATTCCTGGCAAAAGCTTATTTTCCCATGCTCAAAGCCTATTGTGCTCTTTGTGGATGGTACCAAAGCAGCCGTCATTGTAGTGCCAAGGACTCCTCTCCCAGTGACTAGGGTGGAAACAGGAATGCTCTGGGGCTCTGCAGAGAAAGAGCTTTGAACATTAAAAAGAGCTGCACAGTAGATGAAATGGATGATACCAGCGAACAGAGTGAACCAGGTGTTGGCTGGCAGAGATGAGCAGGGACATACAAGAGGTAATTATCACCGCTTCAGCAACCGTAGGCAATGAGTCATGGCATGCGAAGGTGGATGTGCTAACTAGGTCAGCCGAGATGCATTGTACTGCTGGAATATCGCTTCCTTTTCCCTTGGAAGAATTCACAGTCAAGAGGGTGGGGGGGGGTTGGCGTAAGCATTTTGACAGAAAGAGACACGAGCATCTGTGCTCCCTGGATGGGTTATGCCACGTACATCTGTAACTCTTGTCCCAGCAGTGCCTGGCATCCGCAGGGCCGGGCAAGCGGGATAAGTGAAGTCATCCCCGGAGCCAAGGCTGTGGGTAAGAGCACATCCTGGTGGCTGCTTGGTTTACTGAAATCTAATCCCCCGTTTGCTTCTCTCTCTGTTCCATGAGCAGGATGACAAATACTGGGCAAGGCGCAGAAAGAACAACATGGCCGCGAAGCGATCGCGGGACGCGCGCCGCCTGAAGGAGAACCAGATCGCCATCCGCGCCTCCTTCCTGGAGAAGGAGAACTCGGCGCTGCGCCAGGAGGTGGCCGACCTACGGAAAGAGCTGGGCAAGTGCAAGAACGTCCTTGCAAAGTACGAAGCTCGACACGGGCCCCTGTAAATTGAAAAGGGGGCAATGGGGGGGGGTTCTTTTTTCTTTCTTCTTTCGTTGCGGGTTGGCATTTGACTAGATGGACAATGTGTTTCCTGTTTGATAGCACCACACCCAAACCAACCTTTCTGTCTTCAGCACTTTACCAGAAGCAGAAACAAAACTGACTTAAACGTTACTTCTTCTTTCGTTCGCGTATGCGTGTACCTGCGTACGTGTGTTCACACGTCTGTACCCGTGTGTGTGTGTGTGCATGTGTGTGCGTGCGTGCGCATCTCAGCACTTCCCATTTGTATGAAGCCCTCTTCAAAGGGTGCCACATTTTTACCTGGACTGTTGAGAACCGCCATAGTAAGCTTTTTATTACATACGTTTTTTCAGTGCTGCTTCAGAGTAGGGGTTTTATGTTATTGTAACCAGTTCCATCCTGAGTGACTTGGAAAGATCCCAGTATAAATTATGGAAAAAAAAGGAAAAAAAAAAAAAAAAAGAAAAAAAAAGGAAAAAAAAGAAAAAAGTTAAAAAAAAGTCGATCTCAGTTTTTTGGAGAGTAACGAGCTCGTGTTTGAGTCTGTCTAATCAGAAACGTTAACATGCTAATAAAGTGCACAAATAATTTAGTACTACACTGCAGAAATATTAATTTATAGATTGCTTTCGTTGTATTTTAAGTTTTGGTGGTATTTGTCTTCAGATTTAAAGTGCTGTTAGACTGAGTTAGCTGTACTCATTATAGAGCCCATAATGGCTTCTCTGTAGCTATTAAGGTTCCTTTTCTTTCCACAGACCCCAGGTAGGTAGGAGTCCTCTCGATGGACCACAGAGTGTGTATTTGCACTGTCTGTACCTGAAGCAATAATCCTGTTGTACGCTAGCACGCATGCTGCCCGGGTGTTCCCAGTGGATGTAGGATGGTTTCCCTCCCCAACAGGAGTTTTTAGTGTCTTTAACAAAAAGCTAAAGGTAAAAGCCACCTTCACGTGAGCATGCTAATTGTGTCCCTGCTCTAGGGAGCGCATGTGTGAGAAGCAGGATGATGAGTTGAAATGAGAACAAAATTGACAGTATCAGACCAGAGCCGATGTCGAAATCAGAGGGGCGTTTCTGTTTTCAGTTAGTTATGCATCTCTTCAAGTTCCATTTTGTGATTGAAAATTGAATAAATACCCTGATTAATTTGGTTTTTTTCCCCCCTTGTTTTGTAATATATTTTCTGTGGATTATATCTTGCTGTTTTAAAGATCACTTTCATTCAGTTAGAAGTCACTGGTTTGCAAAGCCCATTTTTCCTAGTGATTGTTGTTTTGAGTGTGACATGAACTGATGGTTCTGAACTTTATTGTTTTAAACTCTATTTGCTTCTGAACATGTATGTTCTAATATAAAGTGGACTTCTGAAAAATGAATGTAAGAGACACTGGTGTATTTCAGAAGGGGATGGTGTTGTCATATACTGTGGTTAATCCAATCAATCTTAAGTGTTTACTATAGACCAAAAGGATAGAGATTATAAAATGTATAAAGTTTATACAGAATAATTATAGTATGTTCGTTTTGTACAGTATTTTTCAAGTACAAATACTGACAATGTATTTTGAAAGACAGACATATATATAGCAAAAAGAAAGAGCTATTCCATGTTTAAAACTATATAGCAAAGATAGATATATATTCTCCATATTGTACAGAAAGGAAACGCTTTGGGGTTTGTTGGTTGGGTTTTTTTTCTTAACTTTAATATTTTAAGCCTACCACTGGCACACCGGCATGTTCTGTGCTTTACATTAAATTCTGATGGCAGTAATATGGCTTTCCAGGATGTTCCATATTACTGGAGAAGAGGGACATTATTATTTCCCATGCAAAACACATAGAGAAGCAGTTTAATAGGGACAAAGCACAACCTGGATTTTAGTCACCTGTTGATGGGACAGAACAATACTTTGCAAAGGCAGAAAAATAATATATAGGACAAGAAATCTCAGTCATTTCTAACCTGCTGCTGCTGCTGCTGCTAGAATCTGTTTCCAGCTGAAATGTTTCTTACAGCTAGCGCTGTTTGGGGTATACAGTTGTACGTGCTGCATCTGGTTATTAATAGGTGAGGAAAATATGGTGCTATGTCTTGCTCACAGTTCTCGAAGTGGTTTGACCTTATTTTCAAATAAAAAGGTTGTTCATTCCATTAAATCATTATTCATGCTTCAGGAGGTCGATACAAAGGACTCACCATTTTGTTCAGCATTAAAAATACCCTCGCAGGAATGGCATCTTTCCAGTACTTTTCCTCAAGCATACCCAAGTTGTCAGCAGCCCTTAACGTGCAGGACTTGCCTGTGGACCATTTATTCAGCAAATTGAATTTCCATGTGCTGCAGCAGAGTTTAAAGTGCAGTAAGTTATTTTCTAAAGGTCAGTATAAGCCACTGGATGCCGGGGTAGAGAAATGAGACTGGCGGTGTTGGGCACAGCCCAGTGTCTGCTACAGCCTCTATGAAATAAACTTCATTTCTCTTCTTAGAAGCAGAGTGACCATGGCAGGGCTCAGCGGCTGCTGCTGTGGGTACACTTTTAGCAGCAGCACAGCAAATGGCAACAGCTTAGAGTCACCCTCGCAGTGGTTGTTGTCGGGGTGATACTAGAACAGCCGATGGTATGTGTGAGATCAGCTGTACCGAGCCCGAGCCATCGGTGGGCTGTGGTGTGACCACAGAACTTCCTTTAACATGTAAAAGGCAGCTTGGAAAAGCAATTACAACCGATTCTTTTGTTTCCTTTGGGCAGGGAAGGGGTGGGAGATGATGGTAGATTTGTAGGCTGGAGAGCACAGATTTAGTAAGTCACAGCCACAGAGGAGCACAGAGGTTTCCAGCAGCTACCTCGTCCAGCGGTCCCAAAGCTGCTGCCATGCCTCCCAGCCCTATCCCGCTGTGCGGGTAGACAGGAGGGCGAGTGTGTGGCTGGGGCTGGAAACGGGCTGAGGGGGAGTAGGATGGGCTATCCTGGTGCCCCCAGAAAGTTCATGCTTAAAACAAGAGAGGAAAAGCCAAGGCAAAGGATGTGGGCTAAAACTCGGAATAGGTTCTGTAACCAGTAAGAAGTAAATCCAGGCCAGTTCAGCTCATTTCCAGTTCCTGAGGACAGCTCAGCTGGGCTCACCACACCTCTGGTGGCTTTGTTGCTCATGAAGGAGCTTGTAGGTATATGAAATTGTAATTTTATAAAAATAGAAATATATATATTTGCAGAATAACGAATAGCTTGTCTGAATAATTCACTGACTTGTATTAAACCGTAAATAGGCATTGATGAAATGCTGCTTTCTTTTTTGTTAGTTTTTTGCCGAAACTTAGAAGTGATTCATTTCTTTTTACAAACGAATGCCCTCTAAAATCAAATGGCATTTGGGATGTGTTTGTGAGCACCTCAGGGCTCTCTGTGGGAAAGCCCACGGCAGACGAGGCCGGGGGGGATTATTCCTTTTCATTTTCAAATGGTGCTCAAGGCACTGACCCTCACACCATGGGAATAACATTTGGACTTGAATCCATAAAAGCAAGAAATTCCCAATGAAAGGCCGGTGCCAGGGCCTCTGTGCTTGGCTGTGCACTGTAACTGCACACGAGGTGAGTTCAGTGGGGCCGAAGGACCCCAGCATTTGACTCTTTTGCCTCTGTGGGTTTGTTATGTCCCCACTGATGCTTTACAGCTGTTTCTGCATGTGACACGCTAGAGATGTGCAGTTTAGTTTGATTTTGTCGACTTCTTTTTATATGTGAAGAGAAAAACCAAATGTATTAAAACTCACAAGTGATCAACCATCGTATTTCTGGCAACACCACAAGACAGCGTCTGTTCCAATACAGGTTTAGCAGCGAGCTCAGCGGAGCTGTGTGACATGAGGTGGATGCAGCCTGCGCTGCTCAGCCCAAATCCTCTTTATTTTTATTTTCTTTTTTGTCTGTTATTCTTAATGTTTAATAAACTTTGAACTTTCTCTTCTCTCACCGTGTGCTTTGGTCTCTCAGTGCGTGCTCTGCTCTGTCAGCGCTTCCCCCGGGGCTTTGGGAGGGTGTATTTGAACCTTTCTCGCCCAGAAAGAAGGTCTGGGAGTGCCTATGGCCTCCAGCCCCAGCTGTGTCCCATCGGGAGGATGGACCCCAGGTTATGGGGTGCAGTGTTCCCCCCAGCCCAACCCTGCTGCTGCCAGCAGCCTCGATGGAGACTCATCAGCCAGTACCACCGCAACCGTGCACTTGGATTAGAGAATAGATTGCTAATTGTGGTGCATTTAGTGTTGTTTAGTATTTTAATAAAATATTATACTTCTATCACACTATATAACTATTAAACTGACACAGTGAAGGCCATATTACATCATTTACATAGATACACACTCTACACTTTATATATCATGGGATGTGATCATGTATTACTACACAGTGCACAGCCAGTAATACATTCATTAAAATGCTGCATAATGAGTATTTTTTTTATTATAGTATTCAAAATAATGCATTGATTTTCATCTCCATTCTATTTAATATTTTGAATAGCCCACATAGGTAATATGTACTACATGCTTTTAGGTACAGAGTTTATATATAATACAGATAGTGAGGGAGAGAAAAATTGTGTAACTGCCACTATTTATGCATTGCAAGTCATTAAATAGGTGTATGGGTGATTCTATACATTAATCTGTACACATTTGTAGATACAGAGGTCATTGATATAAAGCCTGGGTTTAATATATATGTATTAAATTTCTGCTATGCTCAGTGTACACACACACACACGTATACATGCACACATATACGAACATATACACAGGCGTGTGTGTGTGGACACATGCAAAAACCGTACACATCTATACACACACCTGTGCACGTGTGTGCTCTTCTCACTGTCCAGTCCAGCCACATAGATACAGAGCGTGATAGACCCATATATATAGAGAGACCCATATGTGTGTATATATAGCACACACGTGTGTATATACATATGTGTGTGTATATATATGTGCACATATATACACACACATATATACATAGATACACATATATAGATATATATACATGTGTAATTGACATATATCTATATAATTTATATATAGATATGTAAAAAGGGCCATGTTTTAATATCTAGTATCTTAATGCACAAGAAACATGTTTGAATAACAGAGTCCCTCTCTTGCTCTGCCCCCCATGTGCATGCACCTGCTCATTAGCCGTATCTATATAATATATAAAAATGAATTGATACATTTTAACACACTTAAGCAACAACATTAAAAAAGAATAAAATGTGACTATTGAAAAGCATTTACAAATTCTATTTTCATAAACCATATTTAGCAGCATTCGTTGTTAAACGCTAGCTTTATATTTATCAACACATATAGGAGATTTTATTAATATGAAGACTGGCTTCAATGAGACACAAGTGTATCTGTTCTAGCACACAGACACAGGTGCACATCGAGCTCTCTATGTAGCTGTAGAAAGTATTGGTTTAAATCGGGTAATTGCACTTTCATAACATGTATTTAGCAGCATTTACTTTATTACTATGGCTGTTTTCTTACACATACACTATATTTGCTATAATACACACCACACCCTGTAGCATCAGAATTTACTAACTGAATATGGCTTTAAAATATGTATTATTAAAGCTGTTATTGTTTTTAGGATAAATGCTGTGTATTATGCACACAGTTTGCCAAAAACCACATATATGCCTGCACACTGTGTATCTAGATGTCTCTATGCCATTGCATATACAGCTATTATATGAAAAAATATATAAATATTTTAAAATATATATTTATTTATAAATAATATAAATTTATGGTCATATAGCATGCTTAACAGGTTTTAATAATCTAGGTTAATGTTCATGTATCTATAATGACATGTTTTACTGCTATAAAGGTCTGTGTTTAATATCCGTTATGTATCATGCACAAACTATATTTGTTACACCAGATGCATGCGTGAGCGCTTACACACACACACAGACTTGTGCACTGATACGCGTGCATAGACACTATGTCTGTTTACCCAGATAGCAATGTAATAACTTAAATTCCATATAGTGTATGTAACAGAATTGATTTTAATAAGCTTTTAATTATTTGAATATGAAGGTCATCACTGACATACAGAGGTCTCAGTTTGGAGAGGCAGTGTACATATGATGACCCAAATATCTGTTCTAATAACACTGTCATGCTCAGTTGCTCCTCCCCTATGCACGTGTGTTTGTGTGTACACACCCATCAGAAAAAGCTGCATTAAAATAAGGATGTACTTTTACAGACACACATATAAATAATGTGCATTAGATAAAGGTCAAGTCCCTGTATTTTATGCCCCGTAATTGGCTGCAGTTTTTAAAAGCTAGGCTTAGATTTTTGTATGCATTTAAAAATATTTAAACTGGATTTTATTGTCATGAAGATTTGAGTTTTAATAAGTGTTAAATGAAACACAAAGTGCATTTGTTCTAACACTCATACACTTGCCTCTGTGTGTGTAAGTGCGCATTCACCTGCAAAGGCACATAGCAATAACTGTAAATTCAATGATTATACTTCCACATAGCACATTTAACAGCCGTTCCTTGGTTCCGATGGCCTCATAGCTTTTTATAGATACACACACGTGGATTTTAGTGAAGTAAAGCACTAATTTTGCTATTTACGTTCTATATTACGCGCAAAATATATTTGTTGTAATACACAAACACCTTGACGTTGCCTCTGTGCTTGTGCACGTGCACACGTGCCTGTAGCATGTGCTCTCTCCTATGCATATATATAAATTTAATAGTGATCCTTAATATATTTATAGCAATTTGCTGATTAATATAGCTTTATGATAGATAGATAGATAGATAGATGATAGATGATAGATAGATAGATAGATAGATAGATAGATAGATAGATAGATGATAGATAGATAATAGATAGATGTTTATTGCTATTAAGACCTGGTTTTAGGATATATGTGATAGATCAGGCACAAAATAGATATGCTGTAATACACACAACACATGTGCACTCTCACTTTCATATGTGTCCATATATCTATAGTTGTATCACCATATATTCATATACTTCTTTTATATACAACATATACATTGTATATACAGGCAGAAATACAGTTATTTTTCATCTATATTATATTTCTATATATACCATATAATTAATAATCTAGGTCTATATGGACCTATAATTATAAAATGTATTGATATAAAAGGTCTGTGTTTAATGTACATTAGCTATTATGCACAAAGTATATCTGTTTTAACACACAGAGTGTCTCTGTGCACGTGCATATGTATATTTATAGCGGTACCTTCAATAATCACATTTTCAGAAAGAAGATTTAGCAGCATATTTTTAATAGATTTACTTGATATTTCTATGTAGGAACTAGATTTTAGTGGTATAAAATGTCTGGGCTTATAATACACAGGTACAAGTTCCTGGGGCTGTGCCCTTGGCCAAGCCCCGAGCCCAGGGTAAGTCACTACAGCCGCACTGTGATTGTGCCCTGTGCCACATGGGCTTATATAGGGTGTATATTCACCAGCTTTTTATTAGTATATTCTTATATAATTTTATAACAGTCAGAATATAAAACAAGCATTTTTTTTATATACACTAACACATACAATGAACTATACATACAATGAGACGTCATTGAAGTGGCTTACGCTGTGTACATGTATATGTAAAATTTCAGAGCTATTGTTAATATAGCGTCATTAGTAGCATTTTAATCTAATACATTACTATATAAAATAAACTATTTTAGGTCTATAATGGGGATTATGGTAATAGAGAAAACATTTCAGTGTGTGTAGGTAGCTGTAGAACTCTGTATATTGATACTTATTTAGAGATACTTGTACTTAGTTTTACATATCTATATGTATGTCCATGTACGCACATGTACGTACTTGTTTTGAAACAAATCTGCAGGTCCCCTGAGCCACCCCATAACCCAGAACAGGAGATCTTTAATTGTGGTTTTAATCAGTCGGTGCCTGGTGCCCTCTGGAGCCGCCAGTGGGGAGACACAGCCCAAGACCCCCACTTTGAGCCCTTTTAGGTCTCTGTTAAACTCTCCCCTTTCCTTAAAGCAATTACTCAGGAGCGAAATAAACAGGCAGCCGTACCCACAGCACGTCCGGCAGCAGCGATGTCCTCAGTAAGTCTGACCAGTGCAAAAAGAGGCCTTAAAGCGGTACTTAGAGGTAACGAATAGGACTTGTCGCCATGCCTAAGACCGGTGTGTTTCTGCTACACCCTTTACACGGAATCATCCCTCAGCTGTAACTGTGTGCGATGGAAACGGGAGATACCCATGGGTGTGAATGCAGGGCTGTTTCATTCCAGCATTGCCCGGCTCCCTACGGCAGCACCGACACAAGGGGTCACACAAGAGCCGTGCGCCGGGCTCGGCTCAAAACCGCCATCGCTTTTTCCTGCTGATGGTTGGTAAATTCTCCTCCTCGTCCCTTGTGCGCTTCTTCCTCAGTGACGCTGCAGCAGGTAAGAGACCCCGCAAAGCTGCAGCCCATGGTGAGAGACTGCGGGGCCAAAGGCACCAGGGATTAGGGGGCAAACGCAGCATCACCCCCTCAGCAGCCCCAATTGTAATTGGAAGACATGGAAGCAGCCCCACCTTTCGGCAGCAGTAGCAGCCAAGTTTCACCTGGGATTGCTGAAACCAGGCAGAGGTGATTTCTAATAAAGGCTTTGACCCAGCGAGCTCATTCCTCTCACCCGTGTTTCAGTCTCTGATTAACCTCTCCATCTCTGCAGCCTTCAGCCAAAAGACACCTTCACCTGCTCAGCCCCGATGCTTTGTCTCAGCCCTGGAACCTGCATCCACAATGCGGATGAGCTGGTGCCCCTTTATAGAGGCCTCGCTCCCTTTTTCTTTCCTGCCCAGTCCTTCAGGAACTCCCCTCCTTCCAGGATGATGCTGTGCTCAGGAGGGGCTGATTTCTCCTCCATAGTTTTCCCTCTTGGCTCTCTGCTGGTTTCTGGGGGATTGCCTGCTCCAGGTTCCCTGTCGCTCTCTCCTGGACCCAGGAATACAGCTCCTGCTCCCACCTCTCCCTTTTGCACTGTCACTAAATTTCCCAGGTCCCTGTGTCACATTATCAGCAGGAAAACAGTGCCTGAAGCAGCTCTGTTAAATGAGCTGGCTGCAAAGAAAGACTGAAGGGGTTGAGTCTGAATCCAGGGGAGAAAAAAGCAAGGCAAGAAGTGAGTCTCCAGCTACATAAAAGCTGCATGTAAGGGCTCTTCTCTGTGCCCACTGCAGACAGGACAAGGAGTAACAGGCTTGAATTACAGTGAAGAAAATACTGCTTGGGCAGCAGAAACCATCTCAGAGGGCGGAACACTGAAATAAACTGCCGGGAGGATTGTGAAATCCCCGTTGTTGGAGGCTTTATACAACGTTGGACAAGCACGTCAGGAATGATGGGCAGAGCCGGGCCTGCCTGCAGGCAGAGCGTGGGCTAAAAATACCTCAGAGCCCCTCGAGCTTTATTTTCAGTGGTTTAGCAGAAGGTTGATGAAAGCCCTCAGCACCATCATCTGCTTCAGATAAAAGCCATTTCCATTCACCCAAACATGCTCACATATGAAGAGGTATTTAAAAACATAAACCCCATATTCCCTTCCTAAACTAACCCTCAGCTTCCCGAGTGCATGGGTTTTAATTTGAGAAGATGGCAGAGACTCCACAAGAACGATGTTCGAACCTTTATGATGCTCCTACACCACTGCTGTTTGAATCCAGATGTACCGTGGGTTCCCCAAGTTCAGTAGTGCTGTGGGTTGCGTTTCAGTGTTCTGACCTCCTAAGTAATGACAGCTCTGTATCCAAACATCCCGTGGTCCTTCTGAATGCCCTGTTGGAGACAAGGCTCAGTCAGCAGCTGCCCGTACCACAGAACCACCTCTGTGGCTGGTCACTGCTCACCGCACCTCTGCGTCACCCCTGGAGGCAAACTACCCACCAGAAAGCGAGGAGCCGGCTGCTGGAGCTGACACCACTGATCCCATCGGTCTCTTCCAATGGCTTTCTACCTACGTGAATGGAGCTTTTCAAAGGCACCTAAAGGATCTGGACACCCAGATCCACTGCCAGCAGGGCTCATGCTGCTAAGCAACAAAGACATCTGACTATATCCTTCTGAGAGCACGCTAGCCTCATTAGAGTCAATGATGTAACTTCTGTTATAAAACTGGTGTTGCCTTCTCTGCTAGACCTCTGCAAGAGGATTTTGGTTCCCCAGCTTATCCTTAGCAGCAACTACAAGCGTTGCCACCCTTATTGCCTGTGGTCAGGCTCACCACAGACAGGAGGAGGGTGCCTGCTGTGAAAGCAGCGTGGTAACACATCATTCAAAATACCACCCAGATAGGAATCTGAAAGCTCTTTTTAAAGAAGCCAGCGCTTTCCCTCGAGGTTGGACCTGTAGGAAGGATCTGCTCCATTAGTTCAGACTGTGTGCATGGATAAAAGTGCTTCACGTCAAACTGCTTTGTGCTGAGTTTTCAAGACAGGCTGAAAGAAGGTCCAAAACCTGACACTGAGCAGCCTGAGAGCATTCAGCCCAAGGCACGGTGTTACCTGTACACTACTGGTGTGCTACAGTTGGCCCGCACCGCTTCCCCCAGCACCACTTGAACACATCCAATCAGCTTCCAAACAGTGAGCACTTCAGGAGTCTCCTGTGTTCCCTTTCCAGCCCGTAACAGTGAATTTATTCAGACAGTGATGAATTAAACCCTTTCAAACAGTAGAATGACAGGGAGCAGCCTCTGGCTGTTGAGAAGCAACAGTGCATGCCACAGGCCACCAACCTGCTCAGCACTACAGGGAGGCAAAAGGCTGGAAGCACCAGTAGCAGAGCCGGTGAGCACTCACCTTGCCATCCCCGTCATTCCTTTGTTAAGTATTTTTACCTGTAATCTTGTGACACCTATTGATGGTGAAAGCAATTAGCAGAGACTAACTAAAAATAGCCAAGCACGGAAAAAAGACTTAGTCAAGCACATGATGTGAACATGACAGCCTTATCCTCCAGAGGAATCACGGGGCTGAATACACCACACACCTAAATAAGGAATTGAGTAGGGGCCCTGAGCATGAGGGGCATTTAAGCAAGAGGTTTAATAGGAAAAAGTCTATGAAAAAGTTTAACTTGCTCGTTGCAGCCCCTGGCACACACATTGCACCAAGCAGCGTCTCTACAAATGCTACAACATCTGTATGATTTACACACCATGTATCAGCATGGAAGGGTTCAGTTACCAGCTGTGAAAGTCAGGTAAGGTCCCATACTGCAATTCATAATCTGCCACAGCAACCACCCTGAGCCTCGGGAGAACATTTCTCCATCCAGCCGACACTGTACAACTGCTGGTCTATGGAACAACCGGAACGAAGCATGCCTGACCCAGGCTTGGTGCTTCAAATCAGGTAGAAAACCAATTAGAACAAACCTGTGTAATGCACACACCGAAAGGAAGTTCCTTGCCTGTCGGATCTGGGATTTAGTTGGCTTTTTAAGTTTTGGAAAACCAACTAATCCAATGAGTCCCTGAAGGATCCCATTTCACACCACAGCTCAATGTGCTTTGGACACACTAACCATGTTTGGTCACTCAAGCCTCCTTTGGAAGGACTTCATTACTTCCCTAGAACTGGGAGACAGTAATACAGTTTCTTACCATAATCACAAGCAATTCAGAGGGCTCTGGGGAAAGACAGCATTGGAAAAGCAGCCTGCTTGTATGACTGCTTTTGTTAGCAGACAGAAAAAAAGGCAATTATTTTCTTTGTGTATATCTGTATATTGATGCTGTTGAATTAAAAAACGAATACAACTCAAAGCACACTATAATAAATTCTTAAATGAATCCTTTCAGATAACTGAATGACTTCTTAGATGAACACAATAAATCGTGTTAGCAAACATGACCCAAGAGTGATGGGACTGAGAGCACGTGGTATTCAAAGTACCTGCTGTCTCCTAGACATCCTCCAGAAAAGTCCATCTGCAAAACACACGTTATCACTGCTTCAGACTCAGTGTTGCACTTCCAAATGCAGAGGCATAGAAAATACAGGAGCAAGTGCTTCAAAACCACTTGCTTCAGAAGACAAAGAAATCCCATCTCTGCTACTGCAGCAAACATTGCTGGGAAAAGCATTGCTGCTACTTCTGGGAGCAATCTGCCTGGAGAGCTGGAATTAGATGGAGGGGGGGAAATAAGAAAATACGTCTCTTTGACATACTTGCTTTCCACACAGAGACACACTTTTAATTCAGCTTGCATGTATTTTATGCAATGACGCTGCTATAGGGATAGGAGCATAATTATGTATTTCAACGTTATACCATTGAAAAAACCCAGAAGTATACAATGGGATAAGAAAAGTGATCCATAGCTGCAAAAGGGAAAGCAGCAAGTTCCCAACATTGACCAAATTTAGACATATTTTTCCATACCACATATTGAATAACTTGGGCTGTAACCTTTCCTGCTGTTTTTATTCTGAAGAGTTGGCTGAGGGTCATTGGCTCAATTCTGGATCTCTCATGTTAGGAGTAGCAAGTCAGTCCCTTACTTTCCTGCGTAAGTGGGGGCAAAAAAGAACAACCACTGAGGATACAAGAGCGTCCAAATTGCACAAAATGTTTATTGTTAGTCTGGTACATTCAGTATCGTATTGACTAGAACACGGTAATTCAAAATACTTTTGGCGAATTGAAATCTTTAAAAACCATTTCAAATACTCCAAAAAAAGCAATGCCATGAAAAATTAACTTAAACATATTCAAGCAACAGTTTCACTTCTGACTACAGAAACCCCTTACATGTATTTTAGTGGTTTTAACAGTACTGCATTTAAACAGAATAGATGAACTCACAAAAAGTAGAGAGTATTAAAATAGACACAATGTTAAAAAACTGAGGCATCCAGATGTGCGAGTGTCGTACTAGGAATCACCTGCCCAGATGTTTCATCAGTTCTCTTTCGGGGCAGTCAATTAGTCTGCTGTGGTGGTGCAATTTCTCCTATCACCTGCCAACACCATCCAGCAACTCTACAATGCCTTGAATTTAAAGTTTGTCCCTCTTGTAAATTCTGTATACAAATGTGTGTTCTAAAATATGCAACCCACTGGCAAACCAGGTGCAGTATTAAATGGTACCTTGAAAAACATCCCTATCTTGCTACTCATTGTTTGCAGACAGGCAATATCCAGACCAAAATCTGAAAAAGGCAACACATTTTGGTTTTGTTTTTAAATACTGACATGAAAAACTGAGTAAATTAGAAAAAGGATAAAGTCAATCTTAATATAAGACATTCATTATATAGTGGGACAGGATACAATTATTGGACAACCAGTATTACAGTGACTCCTCTACAGCTGGTCATTTAATGAGCCTGTTCTACAATCATGATTTGCTACCACATTTGCTTCTCCTGTACAGAAAGACATCAACACAATTAATGACCAGTTTTGCTCTGTGTAACATCTCAGAATACCAAGTGACACTGAATCAGGTTCTTCAAGCTCTCCCCCTTGAAAGGCCGTGCTTGTCATGAACCAGTAACCATGATTCGAAGTGGTCAGTAATTGCTCTATAGCTGCTGCTCTGACCAGGATCTCCCAACAGAACCACCACAGCAGAAGCTGGTGGGAATGGGTTCTGTTGGACAATTTAAATCCCTTTGAAAATCCAAGCCTTACTATTACAGCACCAATACCTGTATATCTATCCTGGAGAAACGACTGACTCTGGTTTGGCTGTTAGCTGTCCACCTTCCTCAATTCTGCCAACCCTTCCTACGTCAGCTTTCATCCAAGCTGCTGCCTGGCTGGGCAGCATGGTGTGAAATTTGGAATCTGGAGGAGAAAAATCGCATTAACAATTCCTTTTAAAGCACTTCATTTCCATCACTGATGAAACCAAATTAAAGTGCTGTTCAAGTGGTACTACAGATGAGCAGGATGCTCTCATGTTAAAAATCAGCAGAATCACATTTAGATTTTAGTTTGTAAAAGTGGTTATTACAATTACACCTGTAATACAACCTTTGGAAGAGGTACAGCGTTTGCTTGTCAGTACAGCGTGCGGAATGTAACCATTTCTTGCAAGATTTTGTAACATGAGGAACTGCATAGATGACACTTGTGTGGTTTCAGTTCAAGAAGTGTAATTGCAAAGTTTACCAAAAACACAGAAAGTTTCTATAAAAGTCACATTATACCAAGATAATGGGTGGTAAAAGTAGATTATCTGCCCATGATTCATGTTTAATACATGATTAGTGGAAAGGTGATAGAAACCAATCGCAAATCCAGAGTTACATTTTCACTCTTGCACTGACTTCACCTTTTGAATCACTAATTTAGAAAAACCCAAGTAGTTAAAAATTGTGAAATTAAACTAGAATACAAAATTTATTTGTAAACATCAGGTAGCCAGTTCTACTAATGTGGAATGGACTCTTGGTACTGCAGTGCAGTATCTTGGTTATTGACGGCACTTGCCATCCGATGGGCAATTGCAGGACACACACGACATCAGTTCACAGTAATTGTGTTCACAGAACTACCAAAGTCAGTGCAGGTTTTCTGTGCAATTTTCCAATCTCCCCCCGAATTCCTTAAGTCAAATAATACTGTTACAGAGGCCAAGTGCAGACCATTTTTCGTATATATCTCTCATAAGTGACGAACTATGTCTGCAGGACTTCTGTAAAGGTACTTCCAAATGGCATAGTAATGAACAGCAGCTGCTGTGGCCACAAATATGTGCCAGATGGCATGGGCAAATGGGATGACTCCATCGCTCTTGAAGAACACCACACCCAGGCAATAGATCAAGCCTCCCCAGGCAACCTCCTGAAGTCCATCGGTGTTGCTCTGCCAATTGACAAGGAAAGATTAGGGATAGGGTATAGAGAACGAAAAGGGTATTTTGTATACAAAATACAAAGTGATTTCCTCTCCCAAGAGAAGAAAGCTGGATATTATAGCTCAGAACATCTTGGATATGACAGATAGACAAGTGAGAAAACAAGTGTATTTAGATTACATTTTATGAAATATGTAATACATCAGTAGCACTATAGAAGTAATAGTGGGGTAGCTTTTGATTTATGACAAGTTTGATGCTTTGCTTCATGCTCGCTACCACAGCAGTCAAACACAGAGGAAGAAAACCACATTATTGTGTGTAAGGGTGACTTTAATGCAATTCTTACTAGTTGGGGGAAGCATCCAGCAAGGTTTTGGCATACCAAAAGGTACTTCACATCTGTATCGCTTTTACTCAAATGAAAGTAACTGAATTTGTATGTCCAATATCCTTTCAGAAGTGAGAGTCTCAGAAGTGAAGACTGAAACCTGAACTCTTTTTATCTGGAGCCTGCAGCCCAGATTGAAGAACATGAGGTAGCATTTCAACTGAAATGTAAACTATAAACCCAAAATACAACTGACTATATTTGGTTCTTCTGCAGGGAAGATTTACAATTATGGCAGACTAAAATTAACATCTTTTCAGATAAAAGGGACCTGCAATGGAACTTAAGCTAGTTATAAAAGGAAAGTCTGTGTGTTTGTAATGTTGATAGTCGCATTCCTTACCATGGATGTCACTACCAGAGCAGGAGAAAATCCCATTGCTAGATAGAAAAAGAGTTCAACGATCTTATACCTAAAAAGGAAGGATTGGAGTCATTTAAGGAGGTGTACAAGAGGAGGAACCTAAATTTTATATTAGCATGGGTCCCTTTAACTATCCAAAAAGCTTTCTATGCCGACAGATAACCAAAAATAAAGCTAGTATTTATCTGTGCATTATAAAATTACAGCAAATACCTTCTTCTCTAAATACTGCCCAGATGCATTCAATAGCATTAAGTAGTAGTGAGAATAAAGCACTGAGACAACTTGTATTTTCTTATTTGCCAAGACCCTCAATAGCTCAGCTCTAAAACAAGAAAGTTGGGTCTTGCTCCCTGAGGACAAGTAATGAAAGCAGCTCAAGAATTCAGACCTGAACTCGAGGACTCACCTCAAAACAAAACCAAGAAAGCTGGAGAAGAACACTTCTAAAGCAAGAAAGCCCCCACCCTTCAATTTTGAAGCTTTCAGTTTAAGATTAAATGCAAATAATAATTCTTACTTTTCATGGTAGAGAAATACATAAATGGTTCCTCCAGCAGCCATCAGCCAGATAAACCAACGCATGTGAGATGCTAGAGGTCCAAGTTCACGTAGATTTAACCTGGAGGTACAAAGATTTCAAGAGACAGAAGTGATGAACAAAGGGACCATATTGACATAAGAGGAGTAGGGCTAGATAGAAATAAATAAATATTCACAGCTATAACACAGGCATGATGGGGGAGAAGACACTTGGACATTCTATACAGAGACGAATAAGGTGCATTTGCATTGATGTGAGGGAAGCATGGATGTGGAATATAGATAAATTACTTTCTGTTCAGCAAATCCCAGGAGATTACATTATGTAGCATTTTGCAGTGCTGAATGTAATCAACTGTATCTAAGAAGATCTCTCTACATTTTGGAAAGCCACAACAAGAAACTGTTTATATTGGAAAAAGCTTTATTCTGAAGCTGCACCTCAGGTTTCTTACCATGGTGCATATGAGGCTGCAATGAAGACATAGATCATCATTCTGTCACACATGTGAAAGCAATGCTCCATTGTCCTGGTAAGAGAGAACAAGTCACCAAGTCAGATTTTTGAAAGGTTTTTGTGTTATATCAGTTCCCTGACACACTTTGGAATTACTTTAGGGAAAATACCATCAGCTGCATAAGCTCTCATACCATTTGTTAGGCTGTTCAGCTGACAGGAGGCTCTAAGTGGAAGACGCAGGGGGATGAGCACTCCTCCATTTCTCTTCCCTTCTCTACCCCAACATATATCCTGCTGTCTGGCAAGGAGGCAAAAAGCTGGCGCACCAACTCTGCCTAATGCAGAAGCTGTTACTATTCAGTGACCACCGGTTAAATCCAATTTATGGCTCAGAATTATACAGGAATCTTAATGGGACCAAAAATACAAACATAAGTAATAATGAAAAAAAATCCCATCTTAGCTTTGCTGCTGCTGCCTTGCTCCCCAGGAGGCTTCCTGCCAGTTAGCTGTGCATGGGATTATAATTCCCTTGGCAAACTCTCTGTTCCTCAAAGTATTTGAGCATGCCATAGTCCCAGACAGTCTTCTCATTTCTGCAGTGGGATCATATTCACTGGGCACTTAGATAATGTTTTTCCCATTCAAATACTGGATTAAGAGCTGCTAGGGCCTAGAAGAAACAGCTGACATTGAAGTTCATTTGTGCAAGAACTTGGCTCACTATTTCCTCCAACAGAATCAAGGGTGGTTTTTTCCTGATTCGGTGCATGGTACCACTCCAGCCTTCTTTAAAACCATCACCACAGTGGAAAACCCATCACAGGACATGAAAATAAAACACCTCCTACATCTTACAGTGATACCTTAAGTGACTCTTTTTCCAGGAAACGATATGAAATACTGTGGAGACAATGAAGAGCGCACAGAGCCCCACGCCGTACATCCATGCTGTTATCTTTTCCCATCGATCATCAGAAAGCCGGTGGAGAAGGGCACTGCCCACAATCGCAGGAACAATGAGGAACTAAGGAAACAAAAGGCCTCTGTTCACTCTTTTCTGGCAGCCAGCGCAGTACCACCCACAGTACAGCACCAGCAGGGCAGAGGCAACTGCAGCGTGTCTGGTAAGACTGTACATATGTGACAATTAGTGATGTGCTCTGAACCAGAGCAAGCTTCTCCTTCAGCTGGGTGTTGACACATAAGCATCAAGATTTCACCATGGTCTCAGACATCCATGTTATATCCATTTGTGATAAATTCCTCCTCACATGTTATCAGGCTAGGCTGCTAGCTCCTCTAGCCATGAAAAATGAGAAAAAGAATCCGCTACACCTTAATAGTGGTTTTATTTTCACATTCTGCTTTGTGTTTTGACCTTACTCTAGGCTTGGCCCTAAACCACCACTTGTGCACAAAGGCAGAGCATGGGGCAGACCAAAATAAACTCAAATCACAAATGAAGAAACGAATCATCTGGAAGTATGGGGTGAGGAGAATTAGGCAAAGGCTTTGCAGAACTTGGGGGTCAGGTATCATAAATAAACTAACTGCAAACTTCTTTTATTAACAGATTCTACAAAGATGTTCTTTTCATGCAGTGTATCTAAGTCTGTTCTCCTTACCAGCTTTATTCTCAAGCAGTTTTAATTCAGATCTTCCAAAGCAATCACTGTTAGAACATCATGATAGTATTAGCATGCTCATATGACATATCTACGAAGTAGGCTTCAGGCTTCATATACATTTACAGAATATCCCCTTTCCAGAATCAGTTACATCAGGTACCTTTGCCTCATTCAGAAAAAAGCAAACTGGGGGGGGGGGGGGGAGGCATGTTCAACAAGTATTTTAAGAAAAGAACCTGCTGGCTCAGACATGTCTACCTGTTTCCTTCCCCTACCAAGGCAGATCTCTGTATCATTGTCAGCCTTCTAAGTTAAAACACCACCCAAGTTCCCTTCCGGTCCCTAGAGTGTATCTTAAGATGCTGAATTGTGAATAACCTTCATAGGTTGAATTCTTCATAGTTTAACCCAAGTCCCGCATGCTAAACAATAATGCTAGGAACAAAAAATGTTTAAGCAAACTGCAGCTCTGCTTTGCATTTCAGGTTTGATAGCTCAGGGGGCAGAGTTCTGGTCTAGCCTGCAGTGTCTTTGTCCTTCATCTGCTTAGGGACTAGAGGAAACTGAGGTTCTAACCACAGCTACCGTGCAGAACATGCAGAATAATTGGTTAATGCAGAGTTGTAAAAAACCCCAGACAACTGAAGGTGGCATTTACTTCTGGCCTTTGAAGTACATGAACTGGAGCTTCATTACTGTGTTTTCTTCCTTTTCGAAGAATTGAGTACATTTAGACCAAAAGCTGTAGAGCCATGGAAGTGAAAAGTATGGAATTCCTCTATCCACAGCACTTGGATCAGAGGGGAAAACGCTTTCTGAGTTTCTGTAATGAGACCATGGAAGTTGACCTCATGCACTCTCAGGACAAAAATAGTCTGTCAGTCTGGCTTCTCATTTATCACAAACCATAGATTTCCATCTGCGTATCCTGGACAGCCCCCAGATTCAGGAAAGGTTAAAGCGTTTCACTCCTCAGGGGATTAGTCGCTCCTGGTTTCCACATATGACATACGGTTTAAAGAGCGGCTGAAGCTCTTGAGACAGCAAGGGACTGATTAGCTGTGGCAGTTGTTTCGGTTAGTTTTTGCAGGAGAAAGGAGGATACTGAGCTCCGGAAATAGCTTCTTAGCCATGAATCTTCAAGCTGTGCAGTCAGACTGTATCCATGGTCATCAGACTCATTCCCAATTTCTAGTGCAAATCTCAGTTTTGACTAAACTAACTGAAAGGTTTCAGAGAGATTAGGCACCCACAATTATCATGAACACAAGTACTGGGTAAAAGCAAATCCTTCCTAATTCCCTACTAAAAGCCTGGGCATAAGCTGCTCAAAGGTTCTGCCTGGAGCTCTGACTGAGACCATTTCCTAGGAAGGAAGACCACTTTGGAAACCAGATATTACACAGGACAATTTGCCTTTCTTACACAGGTATCCCAGCTTTTTCTAATCTACCAAAATAAGTATTTCACAACTTAAGCTATGATGTGTAATGCCAACAGACTTTGATGTCAACGACTCTTTCTAGTAATTACTGCATATAAAGTTATAGGATTAAAACAAACAATCAGTTTTCTTTGCATCTTCAGAATGAAGAATACAGCTACAAATAAGTATATGAATGAAGACCTGAATTAATCTCTTTTCTGCCTTGTCTTCTGATAGGGAGCAGCACTATACTACCATAAGGAGAATTTATTGGGGTTTTTAAGCATTCTATTTGGAAACACTTTTCCCTCTGTACCCGATATGCATCATGAGAGCAGTTAGACTAAACAAGAGGTGGTTTATTACTCTTTTTTCTGACTAAAAATAGCTAGATTAAAGACAAAATCCAGAAATGATACCCTGCTGTTCCAGTCAACTGGAAAAGGGTTCTTCAGATACTAACATCATAACAGATAA
Organism: Myiopsitta monachus; assembly: GCA_017639245.1. Lineage (NCBI taxonomy): Eukaryota > Metazoa > Chordata > Aves > Psittaciformes > Psittacidae > Myiopsitta > Myiopsitta monachus. Next base: position 4,893,412 of record CM029931.1, on the reverse strand, counting down.
CATATGCTACAATGGACTTCGTTATATCTAACATCCGTCTTACAAGATAAATGCAACACTTTAATCAACAAAACAAGTCAGATTTTTCCATGTTCATTCAAAAAAAAAATCACTCTCTAGTGTAAGAAGTGCATTTTGATCTTCAGAATGGAGAAGCAAGCAATCAGCCCCTTAAAATGAGAGGCATTCAATCAAAGAATCAGAACTAATAGATTGTGAGTGTGACTGCAGCCACCGCAAAAAAGCCTTAAGGCACAAAGAGAGATGCTGAAAGGTGCTAAATCTTCCACCTATCCGGGGTTGCTTAGGATATTGCTGCGCTGGTCTGTATCTTACTGTATTCTTGCTGTATTTCTGTAGACAATCTCTCCCACTCAGAGGTTTAAGAATCTGTTGAAATTGTGCTTTTGTATGCAACTTACTTTGCCACGTAACGTCATTGCCTTTGCACGCAGGCTGGGCGCCTCATGTATCCAGCAACAACTTGCAACGCACAAGCCACTGTTGCAAAGCATGGTGTTATTGTTGCACTGGTGGCATTGTAATGGAGTTATTGTTGCAATCTCATGTGCCTTTCATTGGGAGAGAAACACTAACTCAGAGACTGTTCCTCACACTTCCTCTTGGGAAAGGAAGACAATGGAATGATCTGCAAAGCAGCCAAAAATCACATGTGACACTCAGAAGGAGCCATGGAGGACTGTGTTCACCTCAAGCTGCCCACTCCAGAGTGCAGACCTGAAGCCAAGCACAGTCTCCCTACTCACCAATTTTCTGTTCCCAAATCAGAAGATGAGCACGGCAGAGCGGGAAGCCCACCAGCTACTTGTGTTGGTCAACACACAGAGAGCAGAGAAGCTGCTCAGGTCAGCCAGGTAGAACAGAGACTTTTCCAACACAAGAGCCCTTCTGAAATCCGATGTGCCCTTCTTCCACGCTCAAATGACCTGCCAAGGGCTCCAGGCCTCGTTTTTGGAATATTTACACTTCTTTCTTCTTTTTTCCCATGCACTGCACAAACCAAGACTGGAATTTAGAGACTGTAACTTATGTTAAGAATAGTTCCTCCTTCTAAGGCAGTTGGAAGAAACAGAGGAGTATAAAGCAAGCTGTGCCTAAATTCTGAGGGTTTAGGGCAGCAGAGTGTATCTTTTGTCTGATAAGCCTTATGTACACTAGAACATTTCACTGTGTAACAGCTATCCCTCCCCCTTAGATTTAGCTTACCTTACAACTCAAATTCTTAGAACTCCTGCCTCTCTCATACAGTTTCCTTCCTGTTCTTCTAAACAGTGAGCAGTCTTTTCTGTCTCTGTATTCAACTGCTTAGCTGCCCTTCCTCTCCTCGTGTCTAAAGACAAGTCAGTGCTTCATTTAAAGCTAAAAAAGTCAAGATATTTTAAACAGCCTTACTAATTAGAAATTTGAAGATACATTTACTATGCTACACAAAATTACCTTTCAAGTACTGTACCAAAAAGGTATGCATGGAGTTATGTATCCCCATTTACTGTTCAGGAGGTTTTGGCTCGTTGGTTTCGGGGGTTTTGGTTTTTAAGCAGCTGTATAAACTGAGTACTGTGTATTTTTAAGTCAAATCCCAGACAGGATAGCTACTGAGGAGTACAGCCACGCTCATAAAATGCAAGTTGTCTGTGTCCTGAAGCATGACCGAAGCTTTAGCAAGGGTTCTCCGTATATTTTTCAAACCATTCTGTAAAAATTACATCAATGTCAAATGGAAAACTCATGCTGTAATGTAGTGGCAAAGACTCATAGACCACTTGACTGTCTAACGTAGAGTAAACCAATCTGTAACACTGGAGGTGAAGCAAGCATGCCCCACAGCTTTTCCTGTATAAACCACAGTGCTTTCCCAGATCAAACTCCTATTTCAAGGGTTTAAATTTTGATTTAAAGGAATTTATGGCATACAATTTTCCTTAAGGAGTAGCAATCCCTCTTTTATGCTACACTGTCTTCTTCTAATGGGTATGCCAACACTGCTGTATCCCCAAGGCATTAACAGCTCATGGAAGGTTTTAGTGCATAGCTTGGCTGTTCATAAAGTAATTAGACAGCTTCACCAGCAACTGAAGCATACCTGAAAATACTGATAGAACACCTTGGCTGCAACCTACTGCTAACAGGCAGGAATAAGACATGCCTATTTTCCAACTAGACGAAGGCTAGATTTCCTAAGGAGTTCAGCAACTGCTGCCAGCTATTTTGAAATCTAACTTTATGCCCAGGGTAAACAAGATTTGTACAAGGATTACAAGATAAACTACATATTTGTGCTAACTAACAGAATGTTGCTTCATTCTCTGGACAAGTAAGCATATATTTACATAATGGTGTACATGAGACCCTTGGCTTAGAAACACTTGAGCTTCAATTACTATATGTAAACCAAGGTGATCTTGTTTTTACCAGCAACACTGAGCTGTATGTATGTGGTTATTTATACACAAAGGGTCCTTAAGAACAGAGCTCTTTCTAGGACTGAAGAGTCCTGTGCACTACTTTGAGCATTCCTATCTGTAGTTCATTCAGACACACTGAAGATAAGAGACTAAGGACAAAGTCAAACATACTTCAGATGTTTGGAGTTAAACAAGGGGCTTAGGAGAAGCACAAGTTGCTTTTATAAAAGGGCAAATGCTATCTTGAAGAGCAAACAAACACATTTTTAAGTCCTGTTCAAAGTGCCAGACAGCAAATTAAACTTCCTGATTATAAAAGAAAAAAAAAAGGGGGGGGGGGGGATGATGGACGGACACAACAACAGGACGGCTTTTCTTACTCTGTCCTATACCATATATCCAAACCTAGTATGGGTCCTTACATTATGAAGATAAGGACAGAGTAATGTTTTTAGTAGGGTTGTCAGCCTTATTAGTGCCTCCTCCAAAACAGCAGTTTTCTCAAAGGATCAGTTCATAGATAGTAAGCATTAGAATTAAGTTGTTCCTGATCTTCTAGCTAACATCCACATGATGGTCTTAGGAAGCCTTCTACTTCTAACATGAATAAATCTTACAGTTGCAGAACACGATTTGCCCGGTATGATGTCAGCACAGTACTGAGAAATCTATCTTGCAAGACTAACTTGCATAGGCCTGTGTTCGCTTTACCATAGTCACCCTTTGACTGAGACAGAAGAAAAACCTCTCCTTAAAGACATGCAACTTCTTACTTCAGGTGAAAAGGAGCCTCACGAAGCATCTGGAGCTCCCAGAGATTCAGAACAGGGACTAGTGATTACCAACCATCTAATTAGCATTATGGCTTCTGGGCTGTTATACACCCAGGCAAAAGTAAGCATTTAGCCATCCCAAACTCACAACTATTTACCAAAACAGCTGGTTTGAAAAAGAAAGGCAATGTACTTACTGCATGTGTGTAACAGTTTGCAGCATGCTCATAGCAAGTGGGTTTGTAGCGGCTGTTTGCCGGAGCTGGGTGGTTCATGAACCTGTCGAATAACAAAGAAGAGGTAATTTTAGGAAAGTATTTAATAAACGATCTCTTGGGAGTATCATGGAGCAATACCTCCAACCTCGTCATGTTAAAAACTGTAAGAATAGACATGCTAAAAGTGACTTATTTAAACTGTAAGACCTCTAAATAGAAACGTACATTACATGCATTTCTGTGACTGCCTGTCACAGTGGATCTTTAACCAAGTCTTTGCATACAGAAGTCAGACCCCCCTTTTCTGACACCTTGGTTGAGGAATCAACTATTTCCTATTTAAATTACATAATATGGGTTCAAATTACTCTTGAAATGTGGACTTTATAACTGCCAAGGGTTACACTTTGTCCTGGGTTCAACCACGATACTCTTTGAGGAAGTTCCTGAAACCAGAGCAGTATTTCAGTATAACACCTTGGAACAAACCAACTTGAACACTGACTTTTCAATTCCTATAACAAGTGATATTTGTGTTTGGAGCATTGGATGGTTCAGTTTTTCTTTGAGGCTAATCCTATCTTCTGCCTCTAATAAGATCCAAGCTACAAAGGGATGAAAGGAGACTCTAATGGTCAACTCCAAAGACGAAAAGTTTCAAGAGTCTTACCATAAACTTCTACTTTGTTCTCAAAGAATGTTCAAATATTACCCAACAATCACACCAAACACAGCCTATGCAAGCCAAAGGGAATATGATGAAACCCGAGAAAGCTTTGGATGAACTTGCCAATACAAACATCACTTTTAACTATCCTCAAAAAACAAACACTTGCTTCTGTCAGACTGCACAATTAAAATCTGCGTATAAAAACCTCTATAAGACAGCACACATATATACAACCAGACAGCCAAAACAAACCTATGAACTACTGCATCTACAGCACCAAGCACAGCCTACCATCATACAAAAGTGATTCTCTTCCACTAACAAATTCCAGTTCACTTCAGACTATTAGAAAACTATGCATTGGCAATTAGTCAGGTATCAAACAAACCAGGAACAGCTTCACAACAAACAGAGGACATGCCTGCGTGCTGAGCACTGAGAGCAGCTTTGTTAGCTAGACGTACTAGAAAGAGCTTGTTAGACAAACTTTGGCCTTCTCCATGTCCCTCCTGGCTTAAATCAAACCCAGCCCTTTTTCTATGACACCCATAAAATATTGGCCAATCTCAAACCAGGATAAAAACAACCAACCCAAAAGCAGCCAACCAGAATCTTATGGTTTGAGTAAGCAGTTACAGATTTCTGGGATACAAGACACTTGGTTTTCTTGACTGATTTATTAAGTGATTTATTTGTAAGCCTTTTCTTTTCTAAACTGATACATGAACATTTAACAGCATTTATCAAACAACAGTGTCATGATATCTCTCCAAATTGTGGCAACTTCAAAAACCAGTTCTAACTGTTACTAATACAACAGAGAAGAAAAATGTGTATTTCATCCACAGCCCATGAGTATAAATGGTTGTTAGCAAGTGAATAATTCCATGGGAGTTAATATGTTGCTAAAAACTGGCAAGGCTTTGTCAGTGACAATGACACCTTGCTCTCCTCTCCAAGAGGATAATGACATCGCACTCATGTACATTTGGAAACTGATTTTGTTTCCCAGTACATGCAGGTCTTCAACAGCTGCTGAAGCCCATCTCAGCATCCTCTAAACATGGAACATTCAGTTACTCAGTTCTGCTCCCAAGTTAGGAAATCGCGGTGAAATAAAAGCATCTGTTGGCTCACTTGAGTGATCAGGATTAGGCTGCCCTTGACCCACTCCATAAATCCAGAGCCATGGGAAACCTTTCCCTGATGACATCTAGAATTTTAGTATGTTTCTCCAAAGGCCGTGGTGGTACTTTGGAAGTCTCACAAGAAGTAAAAAGTAGGTGATAAACAAATAGTAAAAGGCATAAGCTTATCCTCAGTATGAGCTTTATCACTTCTGCTGATCCAAATTCCTGCACAAGATATTGTTATAACCTAAAAATCTATAAATACTTGAAGGGAGCCTGCTGATGGGACCTTCCATTATCCACTAGAGGGACTATTCTGATTTCTTTTACTTTTCATTCATATTTATTTGGTAGAAAGCATACTCACAACAGAGCCTGGGATAATGTTACATTTTAGATAGAATTATGAACAAACACTTCAGAAAAGTCCATTTACTATTAGGAGCTCTTACCTTCACTGATTTAAAGACAGTGTTATCAGCAGTAAAACAGACCAGAGAAATGAACAAAGCTACCCCTTGTCTGTTACCTACACAAAGGGTTGGGGTTTTTCCCCTTTCTTTGTGCCAGCACAGGAATCATGCAAAGGGTCATTCATCTGTGTGGTAACTTCAGGCTGGAAATCAGACAAGGAGCTGGCTTCTGACGACTTCACACTTGCATAACACTTTCAAACTTTTTTTCTTTTTAATTATTATATATTTCAGTTCTGATTATTTAAAACAACAGCAACAAATGGTTGTTGAACAGAAAGTTCTACTGGGCTCCCACAACAGCTGAAACTTGCTTCCTTCCAGCAGAGAGAGTTCTAGCAGAACACCTCCATTAGCGATGCTTTACCCATCCCCTACACCTACAGGTTTACACTAACAACACCAGCACCAACATCAGCACCAGTACTGTGTTTGGTTTGGGCAGCAGCAGAAGTGTTAGACTTCACCTCTGCCTTAAAGAAAAGGATCTTGCAACACCCCAGTAACCTAACTTTGATGGACACCTGACATACCTGAACCTGTCCTTTCTGAAGGGTATCAGCTACAAGACCCGGACTGCTAATGCTGGAGCACATGCGCTCAGGTCGCTACTCACAGCCGTTTGCAGTAAAGCAGAAATTCAGGGGTTTTCCCCCATGCCTTTTTACAATACTATTTATAAAAGTTACCAGAAACAACTTCAGAGGAAGGGTCATTTAAAAAGTAGCTGAATAGGGCAATAATTCCAGCCAGTGCTTCTCTTGCGTTTGTTTCATTTCCAGTTTGACAGTTGGTGTTTAATGTCTTAAGAAACAGACCTGAATTTGAAAGTAGCTGCTTTGTGATACTACACTGAAGTAAGCATCAAACCCAGGAACAATTATTTTGACACATACTGTTAAGAGTCAGTCATATACTCCTGTATGTATGATATTGCAATATGAAGGCAGAAGAATTTGGTTGCAGACTTATTCACAGTCTAGAGGCAAAACCTGTTCCTGTTCTTTCTTAAAGGTAAATAAATTAATAAACCTCACACCACCACCAACAATGGATGCCTTTTGTTTTCTGCCATATGAATGCTGCAACACAGAGACATTGTTTTTCTTCCTCTCTACAGGTCAACTTTGCCACTTCTCGAAAAGATAATTGTGGGGAATATAATCTCGCCTTCCTAAAAGTGGAAACCTGATATACAGCCTCCAGATGCTGCTTACTCTTAAATAAAGGCTCTCTATAACACAGCCATTAAGGCTACTACCAAATGCAGGAGAAGATCCCATTGAACTAGACTACAGTTTACAGGAAACATCTTTAAGTGAAGCCTTTTGATTCCCTAACAAATCTCTAATGTATTCTTTAATAGGAGCTCCAGTGAAAACTGGAGTGATTTAATCAGGGGATATGCAGCACTATGTCACAAGAACACAGAAACTATGTCTCCATTTAAGATACTTACAATCCAAGATTTCTAAGGATAAACTATTAACTCCTGCAATATCAGAATGTGACATTTCCAGACCAAACAGACTAGCTAACATGGGAGCAGAACGCTTTTGCACTGAACTGAGTTACGAGATCATTGTCACAATTTAAATGCACTCTTAGAGCTCAAGACCTACTTGAAGCTAAGGAGGCCCAAGCTTCATAATTTCACAGCACGCAACAGCCTCTGATGAGCACATTCCCAATGTAAGTGGAAAAGGGGTACTGAGAAAGACATACCACTATTTAAAACAAGAGTGAAAAAACTCATGTCTCTCCCTTTATACTACTTGAATGCAGATCTCGAAACACTTCAGATATTTACAATGTTAAACATATGGACCAAGCCATTCTTCGTGAGACCCCTGATCTCCAGTTCCTATTCATTTCCAAGGAGCAGATGCTGTATGTTTCACAGTGATTCCAGCAAGCAGGAGGAAAATCTGAGGTTTCTTAATGCTTTGTGTTTACATGCCAACCAGCTTAGAAAAATAAACGGTAAAATCCCAAACCTATTGCACGTATGTGTCTGGAATTTGTCTGGTATCACAGCTGATACCCCAAACTGCAGAAAAGAAAAGCACTTTCAAATCTTGCCTTATTCCTGAGTTCCATCTGCTAAATTAGTTATTCTTTAAAGCATGTCAGTGAAAACAGCAAGCACTGATAATAGCCTCAAAGATCTGGATGTTCTAGTCTTTTCAGGAAGTCCATTTCCTTTGTACAGCTCAAAAGGCCTCACACTTCCTTTTATCAGCTTAAAAGCACATTACCCCTTTTTGTATCTCTTTTTCTTGTGCTTTCCAGCAGCAGGAGAAGCCATTTAGATGTAATAAACCACAAATAACAGCATATGAGGAACTGCAACGAGGTGGTGATAACTCCCCAAAACCGGCAGCAGCAGCATACATTAAATGGGGTTACATATTTAGTCACTGAAGCAATTTTTATGTTACCTAGGCTCTTTGTTTTAGAGAGGAAAAAACAAAGCCAAAAATCACAAGCATGTCAAATAGATCAGCACTGCCTTTTCAGGACGATCAGTTAGGTAAGATCTTGAAAAGAAACAAATAAGTTTATGAGAAGCTTGCTTTCTTTGACCAAATTGGCAGATATTCCCTATTTCCAACTTCAGTCCATTCAGTTAAAAATAGAGCCATATTCCTCAGGACTAGCACCTTCCTTCCTGGGTTAGAAAACATCTAGTTGTGGCTCGTAACTCTTCACATAATCTTTGCTATCACTGAACAACTGAGTCACAGAAATAACTCAGATCTGCACAGCAGCAGACCACATTTTGGAAACATCAGTGAAATCACACACTGCGTAAAGGCTCACGCACCTAGAGCGGGATACTGAAGATAAAATGAAATCTGCAATACTCTGAGAATCCATTGACAATTGTGGTATCATACATAGATTAGGTCACGGAAAAACGTGTCTGTGCATCCCACTGACCTCCCCAAGGACTCCTCAACCGTCTGGTAAGGAAGAGAGGCAAAACGTCAAGTGAAGAGTGTGGAGCGAACACAAGTCACACAAAGTGCTGTATCAAACAGCACAGCAGCCGAGGTGTGGGTTAGTACCCAGTCTGACCACATTCACATCCTTCTCTCTTTCAATTTTATTCCCTTTTTAATACTTAGGCTTTGGTTCCTTGGGCAAGTTGGTGAAAAGAGAGGAGGGCAGCCCTACATCAGCACACCTGATCTTCTCTGGGGGCCAGACTCAACAGTTATCGGCCTTGCACCTGGGCTTTGAGCAGTTCAGTACCTAAAGCCCACATACATCCATGTTTACCGGAGAGCCTGGATCCCACTGCTACCCAACCGACCTGCCACGAAACCAGCAGCATCCTCAACCCTCCCTAAGAGACACCCGAACGAAGAGCTCCAGCGCTGTGCTGAGGGGCGCGGAGGGGCCGGGGCAGCCCTGCCATGCCCAGCCCGGCCTGCCATGCCCAGCCCTGCCCGGGAGCCACAGGTCGGGCTCCGCGGGCGGAGCGGCGGGGCCGGGGATGTGACATGGCCGGATGCGTGAACCTTCACCCATTTAAACTGGGGTAAGAAAGACAAAATCATAAACAAAGAGAAATCCCGCAGAGCCCCCATTCACACCCCGCACCCCGCGCTGGGGTGGCCCTGCTCTTCCCACCCAGCACCGGCGATGCTCCGGGGACCGGCGCCTCAGCGCGATATCGGGCGTGTGAACGGCACCTCGGATACCCATAGCCCAACCCTCACACGACCCCGAGCCCCGGAGCGCTCTCCCGGCCGTGGAGGGAGCGCGGGGGGGGGGCTCCCATCACCCAGAGCAGCCGCGGGGAGAGGGGCAGCACGGCCGTGCCGCGAAGGGAAGGGGGGAACCTCACCTCCTGAACCTCTCCTGGAGCCGCCGCATGGGTCCGGGCCGCCCGCCCCGGCTGGGTGGCGGGCGGGGGGTCGGGACGGGAGGCTGCGGGCGGCTCCTGAGGCGGCGAGGGCCGGAGTCCGGGCCCTCATTGGCGTGCGAGCCGCTGCGGCGCGCAGCGACGGCCGCCGCCGCCGTCCGTCGGGAGGTGCGGGAGTCGGGCGGCTGCGGGCGGCCGCTTTAACCGGGCTCTGGGCGCCTCTCAGCCCGCCCGGCCCGCGCTTCCCTCCGCCCCTGCCCGCCTACAGCGGCTGGGCCCGCCCCCGCCGCACCGCGGCAATGGCGGGAGGGCGCGGGGTGGAGGGAGGCGGCACGGAGCGGGGTCGCGCTGAGGGGACCCGGGTTGAGTCGGTGTCGGCCTGGAAGGCAGCAACAGCAGCATCAGCATCAACGTCGGAGGCTCTGGGCTTCCCAAGCGCCGCGGCTGCAGCTCATCCCCGCAGCCGTGGGAGCGGCGGCCGCGATTTAACAGCAGAGATTGACAGGAGATGGTGGCCGGATTGCCATTGTCTCAACGCATTCACCCACACAGGCACAGAGATGAGGATTTAACGATTTAAACGTGCCTAATTTTTAAACTCTGGAAGCTGAAACAGCCCTTCCTCCGGGAGTACAGCATCGGCTGAGGGAGGGCCTGGCCCGGGGTGCCCTTACCCTCCAGCCTGCCTCTGGCAAAGGAGGCTCTGCTGTAGCATAAAGCTACATGTGGAATAATTTACTTGTCTCTAAGTCAAGGTTACAGTGGCTAGACAGCCTGTGATAACCTGGTTAGCGCTCCTCCTTCTTCCCCCAGCTGTAAACCATAATCTTACCTACTCAAACCAAACTTTTCCGAGCGAGGGTTTTTTACTAAGCAAAAAGACCATGTCAAGCGTGTTTCTGGAAGGCTAAAGCCTGTGTTTCCTCAATTGGTATAAATCAGAACAGTGAATTACAAGAATATTAAGTTCTATACAAACATCTATTTTCTAATGTAAGATCTTGTTTACAATGAGATTTTAACTGGTTCCAGCCCTCAATAGAAGTGATTAGCAGAGGCACACCAAAGCCAACCGCTGGTTTAGACAAATAAACTATACTCATGATCAACATCTTTTATGGTAGGACTGAGACAGACAGATAGGATCTGCTGACTGCTGCTGCCACGGTGTGTAAGTCATCTCCACAGACAAACTGTCACCTCAGGCAGCAGAAGGAACTGTGAGCACCATGACTTGGCTGGCCGTCAAGTCCAAATCTGGCTTTACTTGGTCCCTTTACTAATTCTTCCTCCATGCCAGGAGTGAGGAATCGATTAGGTGGTAAATGCTTTGTAAACTGTCCCTCGGTTTCTCTAGTTTCAGGAATAGAATAAGCTCTTCTGGTCCAAACTTCAGATTTTGGTCTCCAACAAGGATGGCTGGGGCTGCAGGACCACTGCAGACATGGAGGTTGCTCAACTTCACTTAAAGGGGAGGTAGAGCTTGTTGCTGGAAAGGAGAGCTCCTGAAATGCAGAGCCACACTAGTTCCCGGAGAAATACTTCCATTAATCTCAGTGAGGCGTCACTGTTAATAAGTTAGTTCAATCTGTCACCTGTACTTAACAGTGTCACTGCTAATGAAGTTTCATATTGCTTATGTTATCTGTTAATCCAAAAGGAACAAAGTGTGAGGACACCACTGATAAATCCAGCCATGCGCACATGGCTGCATTTGAACACCTGAAGCGTCAGCAGCATCCCAAGAGACGGCTTTATTTTGAGGTTGAAGCTGTGGTGGCACAGCTACCTTCCTGCTGAGTACCACACACCTGCCCTTGCATTGCCGGGTGACTCCCCCAGTCATTTGCTCTTTCAGGCTGTAAAACTGTTCCGGAATGGGTGGCACTGTGGACGCTTTGGGTGCAAGGTTGGCTTCTGTGGGCTCCTGGCGAAAAGCTGGACTGACTTATAAAATGGATCTGCTGCAACCTTCAAAGGTGCGCACAAAGGAATTGCATTTTGTCTCCTCTCACTCCCTCTGCTCTTCTTTGACTCTTCTGTCTCTTTCCAAGCCACTTTCATTTCCTTCCCTGCTGTCTTTGCCATTTGAGCTGGACTCTACCAGCAAATGTTTCACAGAGAGTTTTTCTCCTCACCGTTTTCAAAACCTGGTTTTCCACCTTTGTTCTGTGGTCACAGAATAGTGAGATCTTTAAAACAACAAATGCTGTAGCTTCCTGTTGCTGGAGCATCAAAGATTTACAGATTCAAGATACAGGCAAAAAAAAAATAGTACTGTTCCTAACTTGTTCATTTTGAATGAAAACATGAAGCTTAACCAAATGGAACCAGGTTAAGACCAACCACCATCATGACAGCAGCGAAGAGACTGGAAGCTTTTGACCTGAATGTCTATGTCTCTTAAGGAGACCACTAAATTACTCAGCATGGGTACTGTTAAAGCCATCCTGACCAATAATATGTTTTCAGTACCAGTGGCTCTTGTTGAACTCATCTCTGTAATTGTTTTTTATGATGTAATGAATCAGAATATCTTTAAAAACAATCACAGCAAAAGAACCCCCTTATTGTGGGCCAAGTAACCATCAAACTTAAGTCCTAAAAACTGGCATTAAGCACTGGCATTAAGCATACAAAATTAAGGAAGAAAAACCTATTCACTTGATTACTCTTGTTTACAAACAAAGAATAAAAAGCCTTCAAATACCCAATGTCTGCCAGATTTAAAAATGTTCTTAAGGTTAGAACTATGTCATAGTGAGCTCAGCCAGAAATGTATTTTAATAAATGAGTCAGGGCTATGAGAAGATGGAAGAACTTTCCTCGCTGAATGCATCTTGCTGTGGGGCACCATCACATGGTGCATTTGAAAGAAGAAGCAATGTACTGAAAATGAACAGCCAAGAATAATTCATTAATAAGAAATTTAACCTACTATTTTTTCATTGGGCAAAGAGAATTTAGTTCTGATCAGGCCTGTGAGGTATTCATAAGATGGATTGTCCAAAATGAACTAGGCAATCCCAGTCTGATACCTAATAGACTCCCTCTGACACCTAATAGAGGGGTTTTGCATAGCAAATCTCTTAGTAATTGCAGTTCCTGACAGTCTCAGCAGCGAAGTCAATGAGTACGTGAGCTATGTGGTTTGCCTTTATTATTTCTAGGTCAAATTTTCCCATGCTGAATCTCCTGCTGGTCCCTCACAGGCACTATCTGCTTGTCGAGGGATGGAGGAGTTTGTTCTCTTGGACTATTTATAACATCAAGTTGACACACAGAGGCATACGTAATTCCTGAATCGGACATCAAATGCTTTTATAGGATTATGCAAATAGGGACACAAAAGTGGGGTCTGTTGTTTTCCTGCACCGTAGAATTGTCTTGGGTTGCACGAATCTGTCAAACAAATAGGCGGGACTTGCTGAAAGCTTCCTTTTCCCCACCCAAGAGGACAATGAGATGTCAGCGGTAAATGAAATTCGATCAGGAGGCTATGCGAATAAAACTAAACGTTTCACACAAAAGCTGAGTTTCTTCTGGCCATTTGGCACAGGCAAGGTCTTACAATAAGCCGTCTCCTGATTTGCTAAGCAGGCAACAGAGAAACAAACATTTGTAAGCAGCTCCACGGTTACCAAACCAGGTGTATTGGTGACAAGACATTGCTAATGTTCCCAGGTACTTACTTTTTGGAGGTGCCAGTGGTGAGAGGCTGACTTTGGAGGAAGCAGAACTGCGTGCTATGGCTCGAGAAGCTCTTAGCCAATTTAATGCAGCAGGGAGGCAAGCTAAGCAGCACGGGCATTAATGAGGCATGGGAAACAAGTTTGGCAGGTGAAACTCCTCTCCACTCCCAGTCTACATGGGAGAATAAATCAAGCATTTGTGGTGAATGGGGGTGGAGAAAAGTATCCTTCTGTTTTCTTTTGACTTCAAAACAAGCAGAGAATGAGCACCTCGTCTCCTAGGGATATGTGTGATAATGCAAGGAGGTTAGATTTTGAAGCTTTAGAGGTAAAGCTCCTTCCCCTCCTTAGATTTAGAGAACAAATTCAGAAGTAAGTGGTTTGTAACTGAGTGCCTGCTTTAGATGTGTGTGTGGTTATTGTAGAAATACATTCTAAAACAGATCTTGGCTGTTAGAACATAACTTATTAGTGCAATTTTTGAAGGGAATTCTATTTCTTCTTCAGGATTTCTAATATGAAAATCAGTTTTTCAATAACGTGGACTGTAAGACCAGGGCAGCAACAGGTCTTAGGTGAGCCCAAGATAAAGCAGTGTGTTCCACTTCGGGCACAAGCCCATGCTTAAGTGTGAGCTGTGGGGTGCTGACTGGGGGAAATGCTCGAGGTTGTTCTTCCTTCCCTTATGCAGAGATGTGTCCTCAAACACATCTCTGCAGTACAGATCAAGTGGGCAAACCAACAAAAAGCCCTTCAGAGAAGGGCTTGGGCTTTCTTGCTGTGTCTGAGAACACACAGCAGCAGGGCTGCCCTGTTAGAAGTTATGCTCTGAGTCTGAACCAGGATGAGGGTCCTGCAGGCAGCTGGATGTAGCTCACTTTTTTTCCTTTCTTGTTCCAAACTGACCCAGATTCAGCTTTATCTAACAGTCTTTTTTGAGCGCAGTGTGAAGGAGAAGCATCTCTTGCTGAAATGCATGTCAATGGGCTTGTGAAACAAGCACCTCTCCCTCCCTCAGCCCTCCCCAATCTAATTAATAAGGTCATCCCACAGAAGGCAGGCTTATAAATAGCTTTCCAAACACTAATGGAATTAGTTCTGGCCTAGGCAACTTTTCCAGGGTGACACAAGTATCTAAGAAGGGCTGGCTCCTTGGCATATACAGCTGCTTGCCGTAGAAATGTTGAAACATAAACATGCAGCTGATGTCACAGTGCTCTTGCTGCCAGCATTAAACCTGAAATGGGATTACAGCATTTCCTAACAGAACAGAGAAGACTCACAGCAAGTAAAGCAAGGGATTCTAGAGGGACGTGCCTTGTGTTAGGTTACAGTAGGCTAGAAAATGAAATGTCAAATTCTGCTTAAAGTTTCTCTTTTGTCAGTAATTCTGACAAAAGTGTACTTTTCACGGCCTCAGACCCACAGGATGGACAAACACCATTTCCCAGCCGCTTGGTCTAGGTATCAAATAATAGTCCTACCATGTATTGTATTTCCGGTAGGAACCAAAATTACACAGATTTGAAAATCCATATTGAGAAAACCAACGATGAAATTTGATACTGATTTATCTTTCAGATAAAAGAAAATATGAAAAGGTCTCTTTTCTTGAAAGTTGCTAAGATCCCACGGCATACTTGATCCTAAAAGCGCGTTTCTACTGTATCACTTGTTAAGACTGTTTCAAAAACACTGATATTTTTTCCTTGCTTAACAGAGTTTTCTGGATTCATGATGTACCTCAAACACCTTTCCACAAGTAACAGTTTTCAGTGGGAGAGCAGTGATTTATTTGTTACACAGAGAACTTTCTGCTGGAGTGAAAAATCAAATTCCTTCCTGTTGAATGTTACAAATTAAACCTTCTGCTTAGATGAAGTTGATGCAAGGGCAGGAGGTGCTTGGCGTAACTGAGGAAAGATCACATCTTTACAGGAGAAGTAGGAAGAGCAGCACTTGTCAGTCTCTGTACTGGCCTTGGACCAGCTGCACAAATTCTGAGTCATCAGAGGAATCAAGTCTGTTAGTGACTGCAAACGACTTTTACTTCAAAAAACGTGGAATATTCTGCTTTCAGACATTGATTCTGCACTATTTCCTTTGGGAAGCCTTAGTCATAAAGGTGCCACAATTCAAGGCTTTTTTAGAAATAACAAACGTCAGGCGTTTATAGCTTTTAGTAATTGCACCATAAAAAATATGATGAAGGATTTTTAACCTGCTGGTGATGGTTGCATGGCCCATAGCCCTCGGAACATCTATCAGTTCCTTCAAATGAAATTGGTATGTAACTTAAGCTAACAGGCAAAAATGTTCACACTTACACCCAAGCCACAATAAACCAGTTCCGTGTTTAAACCCTTTCCACAGGTAAAGCTGACCGTCTTCAATCAACGTTTTAGACATCAACATGCAAAAACATTTCACCCTTCTCTTGTCTTCCCACCATTGGGGTTTCACTCAGTGAACATGTTACTCTTAATACCTCATTTTCGACATCACAATCAATGAAGTGAAATAAGCTGTTACTTAATGGTCTGACATAAAATCCATTAAAGTTAACAGACAGACTCTTATTGTCTCCTATCAGCTTTAGGTCAAGCCTAAAGTGAATGGAGGGGATAGAATTTAGCCCATCATTTGTCATCTGAGAGGAAATGATTTCCACATCCCATTTGGACTACTTAGAGATTTTAAACATATTTAGCAAAAGAAAACATTGATTTCTTGTCAGTGGTTAAAGGGTTGAAATTTTACTCTGGATTATTTCGAGATTTTAAAGGTAAGTTTGCTTGAATTGTACTTTGGTGATTGTATTTTAGCTTAAACCAGCAGCTCGTTTTCTCAATAGTTTAGAAAACAAATATAGGAGATAAAGATGGAAATGAATGAAGTCAGTTCAGTTGAAGAGGGGTGTGTGAGGGTCAGGCTGGTGCAGGAGCTTGGCCTCACCGGCAGCGGTTGTGTGGAGTCCAAGACCAGGCAGCCTATGGACCTCCTCACAGAGCACCTTGGTGACACCTTGTTAGCTTTCTGGGGCTTAGTTTTGGAAAGGGAGTAACCACCTGTACTCCAATGCACAGCATTACCTCAGGTCTGCAAGGTTTTGCAAATGGACTTCATAAAATATGAATCCATGTTCTCTATTGCTGGCAAATGTTTACAAATACAGCTCAGAAGCAAAACGAATATGTTCTTCACTAGAGCCCAACAAACACCAGACACACTGTTCCTACCATATATCCCAATCTAAATAATGCTTGTTAACCTTGGAAAGAGGGAGCAGAGGGACTGGCAGGGACAAGAAAAGCCGGAGATCGTCTGACTTGCACTTCCCCTGATAGGTTGAGACACTTTGTTTTCCTCAGTGTTTCTGCAGAAATAACTTATGGTGTTCAAGGACAAAAACCCAAATGCTTTTTCTCTTGGCTGTAGTTCTGTTTCACAACATTCCTTTGGACAGCGGGAAATTCTTGGTATGTACCATTTAATTACTGGTGGACAGCCCAAGTTGCTGAGAGGTTAGAGGACATGCAAGAGACAGAGGCATCAAGAGGCTTAATTCCAGCGCAAATTTGTCTACTCAGCTCGCAAACAGTGATTGCAAACCAGATGTAACTGCTGCTGGCAACCTTTGTGAGGCCTTGCTTCCATTACCCAGCCAATTTTCACTCTTGAGATAGAAAAAGTGAAGACAGAGATACATTGCGTTACCTTTGGCGGAAGAGATAAGTTTTCAGACAGATGCTGACCTGACTTCTTTCTGTTGTGATGGATGAAAATCTGAAGTGTTCCTGTGGTATAACCGCGTGGTTGGACCCGCAGCGGTGAGACTGACCCATTGCATAACTGTGGGAATGCCTACAGGGAAAAACCCTACAGTTGGGAGGTTTATCGAAGCCAGTTGAAGAGTGAACAGGTAAACAAGCATCCAGAGGGGCACAGGAGTCCCTCAAGCTGTTTTTCTGAGATTGGACCCTCAAACAGCAAATTCCTGTCCCCTGGACTCTTGTGGCGCAACAGCAGTATATACAAGGACAAAGATAAGTTGGTTCAACAAAATCAAGAAATAACACACAGTGTCCTTGGGGAATGCTGCAACAGAGATGTGTGTACAGACAATGGTTCTTTAGAAACTGCTCCTTTCCCAGGGCCGTCACTTCTGAGCTGCTTCTGGTTATCCGAAGAGAGGAGCAGGAATCCTCACTGAGGCTGACCTTGTTCTGCCGCACTGGACGTTACAACCCTCTTATCTGTAGCTTGTGGAGGCAAAATTGCAAGGCCACATTTTTGGGAATGGAACCCAGAGCCTTGGAGGAAGGCCACGCTTTCAAAATCTGTTTCCTCAGTAGCTTCCCCAGTGGCCAGGATGTGGTGCTGGCATCAGATCAAAGCCCGGGAATTCCTGTGCTGTGCTTGGACCATTCCTCCTGGCTGAGGTCACACCACTCTCCTTTCTGTTCGGCTTTGGCAGGATCAGTTTTATAAATTACAGGGTGAGATAGAGCCCTGGTGTGAGAGCAAGGATGTGGAAGGTGTGTGCTGCTCACCCAGTGTGACAAACAGCCAGCCACCATGGTGGCATCTGCCTGTGCCCTCAGCCGGCCCCTCACTGCTGTTATCAACTGCACATGACTCATTTTGACCAGTCTCACATCTGACATAAATAGGAATGTTGGGCTTTGAATTGCGACCAATTAGTTGTAAATTTTACTGGAGTTTTGTACTAGTATTTTACTTAAATATTAGCTTTTTAAACAAAAAGAAACCCAAAGCCATCAGCTCCCTCGGCACTGGGAAACCCTTTGTGGAGGTTCCAGTGAAAATGACAAATGTTTTCATCTGAACTTTCTAAAGGCACATTTCAGCAGAAACCCAAATTCCTCTGTTGCGGCAGTAGAGCTCTGCTGGGTACATCTGGACTAACGTTAACTAGTTAAAAGATCTTTAGTGCCCTTCCAGACTGAAAGGAGGAATCTGCTTTGAGGAAAGATGCCCCTCAGCAGCAGACAGATGATAGTCTGGAGGAGCATCTCTCTCCTCTTGTTCTTGAGTTTTGGAAAGCAGAGGCCCAACCTTTGTGCAGTTACATTAGTCCCATTCAAACTGAGGGGTACACTACACCTCCACAGGTATGCCTGCCATGTAGGTGGCTAAAATAAATGGTTGATAAATGTCATTAGTTTTGGGATCACCTAACAAAGCTTGTTCAAACTGTTACTTTTCTTACAGCTTCCCTGCAGGCACAGCAGAGCCCTGTGCTCTGCCACACAAGGGGTGGTTTAAAAATAAACAGTTTTAAGCACAAAATCTCCCCACCCACCGCATAAAAGAATAGTACTAAAGTTGCAAATCAAAGGCCTTAACATCAGAGAGCACCAGAATCAGTCAGCTCTGGCTTAGCCTTTCTGTGTATGTCTAACATGGCACAGTACATAATGCCATAACCCAACAATTTTTCCTGTAGGAAAAATCACACCCTGGATAGCCAATGTTCATTTTGGGCACAGCTATTCAATATTAAACTTTCTCTTTACTTTTCAGTATGCATTCTAAGGCTTAATCCAAGCTGGGAGGGAGAGGTTTATAAACTGCAGTTGTGATAATCTGATCTGATCCCTGGCCATTTGTAGGGCAGCCCTAATCTAACTTGAGCACTCAATCTGCACGCTAGATCTTTTCCGGTTAACTTCTTTTGTCTTTAGAAACACATTTCTTCTCCTGTAGTGAGAACAGTGTCTTCTGCTGCAGTGACTGCAGGAGAGCGAACTGCCTGGAGCAGCCGAGTCCCACTGGATAAATAACCACCTGCGTTGGTGTGCTGTTGCTTGGATGCTTGTGGTTAGATCCCGTGTTCATGGGGTGCAGACTGACGCTTGTGATAACCAGATATAGATGGAATTGTACAAGACTGAGTATCCCAAATTTGTCCTTTTTACAGCCGCTACCCAGGCCCCAGGGAGGATTTCCATCATTTCCATCATTGCAGCATGGCTCTGTCAAGACTCTTGCCTCTGCTCAGCAATGTGGAGTGGGGGCTGAGCTACACATTACACAACCTGCAAAATGAGCTGGAGGTTTATAACAGAACCAAAATTGGACCAAGTCTTTTGTAACAAGTGAGTGGGACCTTAAATGGAGATGTTTGTAGGCATCTCTGCTGCTAAGGAGCAGAGAACAAATATTTGTTCACCCGCCTTCACAAATCCTGTTCGCATAAACCCTCTCCCCTCCCTGTAAGAAAAAGCTGCCAAAAAGGTTGGCTCTCCATTAAACTTTGCTGCGGGTGATGAACGTGCCTGCCTCTAAAACCCGTGCTGCACTCAACACCACACATGGCATGACAGGAATGAACCAGCCCTTCTGCTCAGTGTGAAGGGCAGATTCTTAGCCGGTGTCGAGAGCTGTGACTCCAGGGCAGCCAGTGCAAGCCAGGGCTGCTCTCTGCACCTTTATTCTGGCTGATTCTGCAGAGCTTTACATCTCAAATCCTGCTTTTTTATCCTGAAACATGAAAACACAAACCAAGCAGTTCAGGGTCACTATTTTAGTCACAGTATACCCACTGCAAGTAGGGGTTGATGGTGGAGGGATGGACAACAGCACCATGAAGATACCAGCTCTGCCCATCATCACTTCAGTCTTAGCACCTACGAAGGACCAACCAGCCCATGTGGGACTGCATTCCAGTCATCTGCTACTGTTTTGTCTGTGAGGATGGGCTCCCAGTGGGGGTTCCCACTCTGTCACCCCACAAACACTGTTCATCCCGCTGCAAAAAAAGGGCTGGTCACAGCATGGGCTAGGGGGTATCTACACCAGATGGAAATGTTTTCACACTGGAGAGTGTTCCCAGCTGGAAGGACAATGGGACAATGCCCATCCTTCCTTCAGTGCTCACACAGAGGAGGTGGTGGAGCTGGTTTTGTTGTCAAAAACGGGCATGATAGCAGCGGCCAGCTTGAGCTAAGCACATGGGAATGTGGGCAGCCACTCTGCATGCCTGCCCCGGGGAGCCCTGCCAGCTCACCTCCAGCCCTGACCTCACCTAGCCCCTGTTATTCCAGCTCTTGAGGTCAGCTCCAAGCAGCAGCTTTGTCCTCAGTGCAGGAGAATGGTTTGTTTTGACAGCAGGATAATTAATGTGCCTCAGCCCCAGAGCTGTAAAATCCCTGCGGAGATGAGGCATGTCCAGTTTTTACTGCACCACAGCCAGGTGAGCAGGACACAATATCCCTACTCAGGGGTGACGATGCTTAGCTACCTGACTGCAGTAAAAACTGCAGCTGTTCTCCTCATTTTATAGTGGCAAAGCTGGTATCCATTAACCATCCCACTTGGAAAATAACACCCTGAGAGGCCACAGTCAAAAACTGTCAGCTATGGCTAACTTTTTTCATGTGATTTCATAAGAAATCACATTTCTTGTGTTGGGACTTGAGGCAGCATTGAAAGAGTGAGCTCTGCCTTCTGCTGCTTGCAGGTGAGGTAGTGAAACTCTTCCTGTTTGTTATTAAAAATGGACTAAAACCATTTAAAGCCATTTTATATATGCACATTTATCCCTTCATATAACAACATTCACACTTACATATGGCTGCTCCATCCAGGTCTTATCCTGATTTCATAAACAAGAATCACTATATTTTCTTCCTTGGCTCTCCCTGTAGCTGTTCAGTCCTGTTTTGGGAATACTCAGCACTGATGTTGGATAAAGGCACTGAAGCAGCAGTAAGGAAAGGTTGACACTACTCCCATATTCAGTATGGTTTATTTTATGTTCACCATGGCTTATTTTTTGTTCCCTTCACCATTATTTGTGCTAATAAACTTTGCAAATACAGATACAGAGCCATCTAGTATGTGTTTTTCACACTGATAGGATGAATTAGCTTTCCTGCAGATTCTCCATTATATACTGGCTTCCACTATGTGCTGTACATCGACACGAGAAGGAAACATTTGCCACTACAGCCCTCTGCAAACATGGTTCTCTTCCAAGCTGTCTTGCTACTAAGTAAATATGTATGTGAGATAGTCTGTGTATATTACTACAAAAGACCATTATTTACACATCCAAACTTAATGTATGGCTCACAGCAAACTTCCTGAGACATGGAGCTGCAGTGGAACTTCTATAGAGCTGTGCGCACACCACCTCCAAGACCTGAAACCCAAAATACATGCTAGAGACCAAACTGCCTTCTTCCCACTGAATCTTGAGAACCCAAATGAAGTGCCTTGTCACCTGCGGCTTTCTATCAGAAGAAACAAAACCCAGCTAAGGTCTGAATTTCCTCTGGAGGGACCCATCCCTCTCCCTTGGCTGGGGAAGCACACTGGATTTCTAATCAGGCACTCGGGTTGGTAAAAGAGAGGAGGATTGCTTCCATAGCCATGAGATTGGGCTTGAAATCTGATTGAGCCATAGCACCAACTCTGGAAGAAATCATCTCACCTGCCAAAGAAGGTAAAATAAGGAAAATTTTCAACACCAGCCAGTGGGTACAGTCACAAACCGGATACAGTCACAAACCGGGTACAGTCACAAACCGGATACAGTCACAAACCGGGTACAGTCACAAACCGTATACAGTCACAAACCGTCACTCTTAGAAGAGCAGCAGTTGCCTGGCCCGAGCATGGGACTGCAGACTGGCAGCTCTTCCAGGGCTGGGCTCTGTGTTCACATCACCTGTGGTTCATCCCTGCACACAGGCACAGTTCAGAGCCCATGGGTCCAAGGAATGGACCCACAGGGAGGGAACTGAGCAGTTCCAGGACCCCTTTGTTTACCCTTGGGAAAACAAGGGTAAAGCTGAAATCAGCACCTCCTGACCTCATTCTGTTCTTACTCTCATTCCATTTAGCACATTCTCTTCCATTTTGCATGGATGATTGCATTGCCAATTTGGAGCCAGCTCTTGGAAGCCTTACCAAGTTGTATATGTATATTGCAAATGAGTGTGTATTCATACACGTGTATATACATACCCACTCAGAGAGAGGTCACCCATGGCTTGCCACCTAGATTTGACTGCAGAAGTGTTAGAAAGGGGAGCGAAGACTGATTTATACCAGCTGAAGGTCTGGTCTATATGTTACAACATACCTCATGCAAAGTAAACATGGCCTTGCATCATAAACCATAGGCTGGAGCCAAGAAATAGCTCAGCTGGAGAAGTCACAGAATGAGGAGAGCACAAGTCGGTTCAGGTAAGAGTGCTCTGTATCTAAAAACATGTCCTGACTTATTCACAAGAGGTAGTTTTGAAGCTGATGTTTTTCTCTTGCAACTCCCCAGTCCTCTGAGCTCATTAAAATGAAGACACTCCAATTTCCAGGAGGGGCCAAGAGGGAAAGGTCGAGGAAGGATTTCTTTGTAGCGCTCAGTCTCAAATTCCAGTGAGAACAGCATGGTTTTCATTAAGCCGCTGTCAAATGCTAAATTACTGCACTATCAAAAGAAAGTAGGACTGCTCTTACCCTCTGTGCAAAAGCTGGAGACAGAAAGGACCCGATGATTTATAGCTTGTGTACAAGCCTGCCTTGTGTGATGCACAGGCCATTGTACAGGGCTGCCAGAAATGAGATCTCAGGTTAACAAAAACAAGGTCTTGTTACCAGCAGCTGGCCCCAGCTGGGTGAGGAGCAGCCAAAGCTGCTGTAATGGTACCAGTACACATCCCCTTTTCGCAGGAGGCTTTGTGGGGGTTCTATCCATAGGACCTCAGTTCTGAAGGTGCAAAGCTACTCAGAGGATGAGATGTGTAAAGTCTTCAAAAGAAGCAATTTTTATTATTGCACCAAATCTCAGCTGACGCCAGAAAGCCCTGGGAATGCAGTGAAATCTCTGCTGAACAGGACTCAGCCTCTTCGGGAGGTCGTTTGCTGTTATTCGCCACTCTGTATTTCCATGGACTGATATCAGAGGAAGACAGTTTGATGAGACAAATTATTTTAGGTCAAACTGAATGAAATATTTGATTTCATTCATCTTTCGCCCATCTCCACTTGAAAAGAGCCATTTCTCCACATGAAGCATCCTAACTGGCTAAGAAAAAACATTGCTTGAGGCCCTCAGAAGGAAAACAAAGCACAGTGCTGGGTCTTGCAGGTGCACGCCCTAACAACATGGCTTCAGGGTGTTCACAACAGTAACTGCCTTTGCCTCTCAGGAAAGCTTTCCTGGAGTCCATGGGTTGAGTCTGAGGACGAAGACACTGTCTTTTTAACACTTAATTAGCTGGAGCAATTAGTGGTCATGTTGTTGCACAAAGAGCAACAAAAGGAGTGTGGAAACAAACAGACTGAGAGCTGCTCATCCTGAAACCAGAGAGGGATGGCAGAAACACATCCAGCAGCCAAATTGAGTCTTGACACAGGCTCTGAAGCATGGCAGCTAATGTCAGTTGTGGGTGTATTCATGCAAATTTGGACATTCTCTCCTGCAATGCACTTGCACTCATGTCACCCTCGGGTATTTCCACTGAAATCCCATTGAATTACCTGAAGTAACCTCCTGCCCACAATGGGGAAA
The DNA here is from genome assembly GCA_017639245.1 of Myiopsitta monachus. Classification (NCBI taxonomy): domain Eukaryota; kingdom Metazoa; phylum Chordata; class Aves; order Psittaciformes; family Psittacidae; genus Myiopsitta; species Myiopsitta monachus. Next base: position 4,869,613 of record CM029931.1, on the reverse strand, counting down.
CAAAGAGCAGAGAACAGCCCTGGCTTCAAAGCCTGTCCAGGTTCACAGCTGAGCCCCAGGCAGCAGAATCTGTCCCCTGCAAACCCAAAACCTGGAGCATGGAAAGAGCAATGGTTTGTGGAGAGAAACAGAATGCACCTGGTGGGCTGTGCCTGTGTCCCACAGTGTGCTTTTTGGAAAGATGATGCTTAGGACAGCAGTTGCTTGATTCAGTTGACTGTCAAATCATCTGCCCTGCCCCATTAGCTCTGGAGAAGAGAAAAGGTGGTCCAAGGCAAGGTGAAGAATGAGAACAAAGCTGGGCTTACTTCTAAATTCAAGACACTGTAATACACAGTTAAAACAGAAACACCTGCAGTCTTTATACAATCTGCAATCATGTGCACAAAGACATACGTCTCTGCATGTGTAGGTGTATGCATGCATTGTACATTAATATGGGTACAACAACCAAAGAAGCTGATATAGTTGCTTTTCTTTCGATATTATCTTTCATTAGGAGATAATGGATTATGATTGTTTCCATTTTTTGAATCCATGGGAAAACATTAAAGCATTTTCTGACTTCACCACATGCCCCTTGCAGGAGTCTGCTCTGTGCCGGCAGCCAGGGCTGTACCTACAAACCTATTTCTCTTTCTCAAGTGTGGCAGCCTTGCCTTGCTCCGTCAGCTTGGGCACTTGCTGTCCCCACCTCAGGTTAAAGTCGTGATTAGGCAAAGCAGCCCTTTGAACTCAGAGATTATCTGGGCCCTCATTGCCTTCTGGCAGGTTATTCTGCTAGTTTCAGATGGATGTGATCTGGGTGACAGGGGTTTATCTGTTAAGACAGGAAAGCTGGTGCCCTGTAGGAGCAGAGCTGATCTGATGGAGCAGCACTTAAATCAAGAGTGGTAAAATGCATCTGATCCACAAAGATGCTTTCAAGCCCTGCACTGGGCAGGATGTGGTGACAGGAAGCTGCACCACACTTACAGCATTGTCACGCACTGCTCCAACTCAGAGCTGTGCCACTGGCCCCACACGTCCTGCTTGGCCCTGCTCAGGACATGCACTGGTGCAATCTTGCTGAGGTCTGGGTGCTCACCCCATGGGGTCTGGTTTCTGTGCACATGCAGGTGGCTGCTGAGAGCCATCTGCACCGATGGGAAGTACCTGGAGATCAAAGAGTGCCCTCTGCATTGCAGATAGGCAAGAGCACTGCTGCACACCTGCCTGGGAAGCAAGTAACAGCAAACAGCTGGACCTGGGCCAGTCCAGGTACGAGCAAGCCTTAGCAAAGCCTAGAAACAAAGAGAGGTGCTTCACCTTGTGTGCCAGGGCACAGCTTGGCCTGAAGCTATTTTCCTTCATCCTTTTCATCCACTAAGTATGCTTTGACTTCTGCTCTAAAACAAATGGAAATGACCTTGCTTCTCTAGCACCTGTTACTCCAGGTTACCCTGTGTACTTCCCAGCACAGAGAACACAAAAGCACTTCGGTCACAACCCACCTCCTCCCAGGCAGCTGTTAAACAAAACAGGAAACAGCAGCCCTACAGTGTGACCGTGCTTTGCAGCTCTGTCCTGTGGGACAGGCTTCAGTAACCTTTGGGGGGAAGCTTCAACAGCCCCACCACTGATGGAACCTTTCTCTGCCCTCTTGCCATAAGTAGCGCTGCCCGCTCCTCTCGGATCCTGCACACCAGGCTGGGGACTCTCTCTTCCACTGCATGCTAGCAGGCAGTGAAATCACATCACATATTCACCTTAAGGAGATGAGGGCTAAGCATTTTCTGTTTGCAGAAAGGGAAGAGCAGTGAGTCCATGTATAAAATAATTTCCCATTAACCATCCTGCGATAGTATCTTACATCCTGCTCATGGCAGTTTAACTGTCACCCCAAGCTGATGGACCTTTGAAACACTGAGAACACAAAATCACAAGAGCAGAGAACCTCAGCATCTGCCACACTGCAAAGCTGGCAAGAGAGAGTTAGTTGGAGGGAAAGAAAAAGGGTCCTTTGTTCTTTCAGCAATATAGAGATAGTAGCAGGAGAGCAGCACATGTCCTCCAGGCCAAAGAACCCCGCCAAGACAATTTCAGGACTACATAGACTTGACTATGATGAGCTGTATCTTCTCCTTCAGTTATGGCTTAAAGCTCTCCTACTTGTTCAAACAGTTCTCTTACCTCTACCACAACAAGTTGGTAAAACCCTCCATCCTCCCAAGGAACACTAAAACACCATTAAACAGAGTCCCAAGGATGTAGCGTTAACAGTTCACAACTGGGTTTTCCATGCCAGAATGAGTTGAGGTGGGAGCCTCTGTCCTGGCTTTGAATTTCCTGGCTTTCCCCTGTCTGCGTCACGATATAATTCTTTCCAGCCATCCTTTTCCTCAGATATTCAGAGTTAGCATTGGGATCCCTGCCAGGTGTCCTTCCCAAAACAAACACAGAGCCTCCTGATGCCAAAGATTTGCCTTCTATTCAATACCCCAGGGACAAAACACTTGGCTTTACAGGCACTGCCCCGATTTTCAGTTCTGCAGATGTATATAAATAAAAGTGCAGCTTTACAGGGCCTTGTCTGCACTAGAACAGACTTAATGGCATGCCCCTACAAGCTGTCTCTCTCCATCAACTGTAAATAGAGCTTCAATTAATTAAGGAGGTTATTTGCCAAGTTAGTGCACAGAGTTTCAGCAAACATAATAAGGTTTATTGTCAGCTTACTTTTTCCTGGTGTGACCATGCCTGCATTGGAGTTTTGCTAGTAATAAAAACACCCACCCGTTCTTGAACCACAGTGTAAACCTGATCTAAAACTAATGCCCTGAAAAGTGATCAAATACTATTCCCATCTAATTAAAAAGCTTCTGTTGCCCTCCAGTGTCCCTCGGTTCATGCCTTATCTGCTGCTGTAACCTGTGTTTGTTGCCTGGAGGGCTGGAAATTGCAGAGCTGTTGGTGGCTGATGAGAAATGATTCGATGGAAATGTTGCTGTGAGCCCTGTAGATAGCAAACCACATCCCCGTGCTGCTCTGAGCTGGGAACAGGCTGAGATTCAGATGGATCCTTTCTGTCTACTAAGGGACATGTCCTTCAGGCTCCAGCCAGGTGAAGTGTGTCCTTTAGCGAGCCAAGGCTGCTGCTGCCTTCTCTTCTTTTGAAAGGAAAAAAAGGTTTTCTCTCTTTGAGGGAACAAGTATGTGACTTAGGTACAAAAAGAACATTCAGCGAACAGAAATAAATCCCCTCCAAGAAGCACTATTAATATGCTTTCATCAAGTACTGCCTTTTTATTGTTATGGAAGGTAAGTGGTACAGTGGCTATTCCCAATGACCATGGCATAAGCAGGCATTAAATCAAGTGCAGCTACTCACAGGTATTTTTTCAACCAACCTTCTTCTTATTTGATTTATATATGCCCAGTTTCCAGCGATAGACTTGAGATAACAACACTAATCCCTCAGAACTTTGGGTCTCCATTGCATCATTTGAAGAAGGCTCAGGTGAAGGATGTGCCTGATTCCTGCCTTCCCGTTTCTTCAAAGGTATAGACATAGAATTGGCCTGGATTTGTACATTTGTTTTATTAAAAGTGGCTGGGCTAAAAAAAGAACACAAAAAATTGTCTAATGAAGTTATTAAAAATACTGATGATTTGGGCAATATTATTAATACAAATAGAGGTGGATGCTAAGCCTATATTCTTTGCTCATGCTGAAGTCAATAGCAGTTAAGTTCAGTGTATTTTTAGCATAATGAAGAGCCTAATAAGCTTCAATACTGAAGGAGCATGAAGTGTGGGTGTTTAAACAATATGTCCAAGTCTCCTTGCACTCAGGAAGAGACGCAAATATATAATCATTCATAATTAACAACATCTCCGTAGCACCACCCGTGAAAGGATCGCATGTTCCTTCGTAAATATTAAATCAACCCAACACCCAGCTGTGTAACAATTACTGCTGCCATTGACAGATGGAGAAACTAGGACACAGTCTCATTGCCCACACAGAGCATCTGCTGCAGTGCTGGGAAGAGACTGACCTATCCAAGTTGAACAATCCAATGCTGGATCCGGATGTCTCATGACAAGTATCTGCCTCCAAAAGCTGCACCCAAATTGTCACATCAGGGTGGAAATGCTTCTTTGAAAGGTTAATGTCAAACAGCATCATTATTAGAGGGGGAAATGAAGCAGCAGCATCTCTAAGGAAACAGGAACATGTGAGAAGGAGGGAGCAAGGAGGCAAAACCAGGAGTTGGAACTGCAGCTAGAGATGGCAGCTGTACCTACTGTCCCATGTTTTATATTCCTGGTATGACTTTCTATTAAGCTAGGCAGCTTCCTGCTGTGAATGTCAGAGCAATTTACTTATGAACAATTTAGCTTTTTGTCACTCAAGCATGAAGGACCAGATCTCTATCTCAGAGTCCTGATAGATGCCCCAGGAGTCACCCTGCTTTCCTCCTGGGCAGAAGCAGCAGCCACCAAATAACCCCAGCATACAACCCCCCATCCTCCCACCTTCCTCATGTGTATCCTCCATATGGCTCTGGCTGTCATTTCAACCCCCACTGAAATGCAGCTATTCTGGGTACAGGCTGCAGCAGCCCCTTAGGGACATCAGCAACACTCATGTGTTTTCATTCAACACCCAGACCCTGAAATTCAGCACAGGGAGTCAAACACTTGGGAGAGTCACAAAGTCATTTGGGCTAGAGCAGGACCAGGAGACACAGGTCAATGCTTTGCCTTATGAAAAGGACAAAGGTAGCTTGGGAGACAGGGCTTGCAGGTTTTAACCCATCTAAAAGATGGCATGCTGGGCTGTAAGGCTCCTCTAAGCACAAAGAGGATTGGCTTACGGCTGGGAGAACAGTATTTCCAATTAAACACCCAATATCAGTTCTTTTGGCATTCACAGCAAAGCACCAGCATTACGCAAGCTGAATAGCTGAAAACACAAGGTGATGTGGTTCTAGGCAATAAAAACTATTCTTCAGCTCTTCTTAGAGGCAAGGGGTTTGACCTGGACATGTTGCTGTGCTTCTACACTTGTCACTATCAGAGGATGCACATTTGCACCACAAGCACAACATGCTAAAAGAAATAAAAAGAAAAAAGCTTTATCCTTTTTCCAATTAAAAAAGAAAAAATTATTGCAGGGGAAGGAATTCTCCCTTGTGGATATGGGTTAAGTCTGTCTGGACTAATCCTCTACCCATATGCGGTGGCTTATTAGGGATTTAAAAAACCCTGAAGGCTTAGATACATATTTACAGTGGAAGAGGCTCAAACGAAAGATGTATTTTCAGTGAATTTAATGACACATTTGACTTGAATTCATGTTAGAGAAATCTAGAAATCTGGTTGGTTTGGGGTTTTTTTTGCTGTTGTTTCTTTGAAACCCTTTAATCAAGGCTTTACAGAAGCAGTAATACGCAACTTTAAAGGTCTCTAAAGCCAATTGAAAGCGAGCCAGAGCGGACTGAATTCCCGCTTCCTGCAGAACAGCAATAAATCCTTCCGCCTCCACTCGGTTCCCTTCAAGCCACAGTTACTGATCATCGGACTGCCGCGATGACCAGAGCTCACCCAAAGCAAGTGTCCTGAGGCTCTATGCCAATTGTTTCCCTGGATTTACCATGGTTTGTTCATCAGTTTCGCTGCTCCATCCACTCCAGCTATGTTTTGTTGGAGTAGGTTTGGTTTTCTTTGAACGTACTGGAGTTAGTTCATAAAATGCAATTCAAGTGCAGCCCCTGCATGCCGGTTTTACAGTAATCCCCTTAGGAACCACAAAAATGTGTAAGAAGAAAGCAATCCCAGTGCAGAGGACAGCAGAGCAGGAAAAATTAACACAGAGAAGAGACACAAGGGGCAAAGTGGGAACTGAGCTGCCCAAGGATGTCCCATAAACCAAGGGCCAAATTGGGAACAGAGCATATTTTCTAAATCCTTATCCATCCAACACACTCCAAATCATATTGCTTCTGAATAAATGTCAACAAAATTCTTACCAACGTCTTACTTGCACATGGCACATACGGCAGAACAGTACTTCCATGTTAGATATCCAAGCCTTAAAATACCACCTAATCCTCTCAGCAAAACACCTCTACATAGGCACAGACCCTGATCAACTGAACAACAATGTAAGAGCCAGACAGATTGTATGAAGAGCTCCAGGAGTGCTGTTTTACAGCAGCTGTAGATCTCAACAGCATTTCCATCCCAGCGCTTTCCCCATGCTGCCAGCTATGGACCAGAGCTTGCATGATGCTGTAGATACCTCAGAGGGATACCACAGTCTCTGCACAACTCCCCTGCATGGCTTGGTTTGTTATAGCTATTGGCAGAGCCTCCCTTCAGGATCCTTTTTAGGTTGTGTGAATTCCGGCAGGGGATACACATTTTACATGGCACAACTTAGGGAAAATAGCTGCACTGCTACAAGAATATTTGTGCCCATTTTCTCACAATGATGCAAAGGACGTGGCAGAGGACTGCAAGTGCTGGAGGGAATGCAGCTTCACGGGTGATTTCCTGCAAGCTCGGCCTGATAAGAGCCCATTTGCATGCATTAATCCTGCCACAGTCATTAAGTAAAACATGGTAGCTGAGACCACGTACTGCAAAGCGGTAATTTCACTCACAGCAACTTGATTACTTGCAATCTCCATACCTACCCAAGGGCTCTCCCACTGCTTTCATACAGCAATATTGTTCTAGTAGAGACAAAACTAAGAAAGCCATTTTATCCCCATTGGAAAGGCAAAGTCCTGATGCACTTTAGTCTCTCATCTTCTGGAAGGGGATTTTACCCACAGTAGAAATACTATCAGGAGGAAAGTGTCACATACTGCTTTTACCTCCGTGTTTCAGGGCAGAGTCCACCAACTCTATCATAACTGATAAATTTCCACAGATGCAAACACTGCGCTCCTAGAAACTGCCCCCCTGCCTGCAGCCTCCCTGCTTAAAGCTTCAGCAAAAAAACTTGCCCACACCAAAAGTCAATGACTTTGCCATTGAGTTGCTGGAGCCAAGAGTCTGTGGTTGGTGCACACTAAAAGGTTTGCAGATCTGGAGAACTGCAGCTATGTAAAGTACTTACTAATAGCCTTGCAAGCCTCTATCTCTGCATTATTACTTACAGAAACAACAGGGTGGTAAAGATCCTTGAGCAGCTCAGTTCCCACTTCAGCCCTTTTGTCTGCTCAGTGTTATTTTTTCCTACTCTGCACTGAGATTGCTTTCTTCTTAGACGTTGGTGTGGTTCCTAAGGGGGTTACTACGATACCGGCGTGCAGGGGCTGCACTTGAATTGCATTTTATGAACTAACTCTGGTAGGTTCAAAGAAAAAATATGTCCTGGCATCATTACATTGTTTGCATGACCTTCATCAAAGAACCGCAGTTCCTCTCTGGCATCGAGGCATTTTATGCGACATCTCACCATCAATGAAGAGAGCTGTGCCATGCATTTGTGATATTTTTGAGGTGGTTTTCGCCCCCCAAAGTCTTCTTAGCAAAGATTATTATTTCTGTTCCCTAACACCAAGAATCGCTTATCACCGAGAAGGCTCCTAGCATGTTAGATGATATAAGAACACACAAAAGGCTTTCAAGAGCTTAAAAGCTGAAGATAAGGCAGATAGGAAAGCCCCAAAAAAGATAACACTGCCCTGCATGGGTGACAGCGGCAATAACATACCAACCGCTTAGTCACTGCCAAGTTTTGGCAAAGCAGCTACAACTTGCGGTTACTAATTGAACTTCTTCACTGCTATATCACCAAAACAAGGCATTCAACATGATTATTGCAGTCTATGTGCCAAAGGATCATGCCTCCAACTTCTGATTTATTACCAGTTTCATCACATCAAGGGTTTTAATCAAGCTCCCCAGGAGCTTTCTTTCCAGTTCAGGCTTCTTTCCAAATGCAGGGGTATATGTAACCCAGAGGGGTGCAGAAGATAGACTGAATAAAAAACTAGGCTCACCCTCAAGAATTTAGAAACCAAAATGAAAGCCACTAACCATTCTGGCTGCTTCTTAAAATACAGATATATGAAAAGACACTTAAGGTTTGTTAGTGCCAGGATGCTCTGCTGGCTGATGTATAAATCACCACTTTGGGATGCAACACAAGCAGATGGTTACTACCCAGCTGAACAAGAGCTTTGTTCAATTGTGATTCGAATTCACTGAAGTTTATTTCTGGAAGTATTTAAAATGCCTGTGCTGAAGGCAGTAGGACCCCTGCATCCAGTGAGTCATCCATGACACCTGATGTAGGCAGGTAATAAATCCCAGCATGTTTACTAAACCTTTCTACAGGACTCTGACGGTACTTCACATTAAGATGAACTAAAATAGCATATGGGACAAGTACCTTGAACTGTGTGGGTCCAGCACTACTTTTCCCTTAAGAACTAGTTAAAATTCACCAGTTAAAGAGTACCACACACAGTAACTCTGTTAACCAGAGGGACACATGAACCTGGCATTATACATCTTTGGATTTCAGAAAAGAAATTTCAGGTTTTTGCTTGATCTCCACATGTTTGGGTAGAAAAAACAACTTAAGCCACAAATCTGTAGCCAGATTAGTTTTGAAATCTGGTTTGGCCACCAGTGACAAAGTGCCTCTGTCAGCATGGAACACAGTGGGAACCAACCCAGGCAGCATCTCCTCAGCTTCTCAGGTGGGTTTTGCAGCCCAGCCTGATGGGGACAGAGCAGGACCTGAGCTGGCTGTGCTTGGGAACAGCTACACAACGCTGCAGCCACTTCTGTGGCTACAGGATCAACATTCTTCTTGTCTCCGTCCATTTGTGCTTCACCTGGAGGACAAAGGAAAAGCATTTTCCTTCCTTTCAAGAGACATGAACTTGAGTCCACCAAACACCTACAGGGAGAAAACCAGCAAGACATGGAAGAAACTTATTAGCCAAAAAGGTGCCTAAGCTTATAGCTCCCAAATGATGGGGAGAATAACAGGAGGTGACACAGATAAAGAGTAGATTTACTGGAAGTACAATAAGAGCCTTCACGCGGCCCAGCTGGAGCACAATACAGCTGAAAGAAGGCTCGGGGACAAGAGGCATGGTCAGACACATGGAGATGCACATTGAAAGCTAGGACGTAGGTCAGACCTGCTGCAAAGGGTCAGAGATTCCTGTTTCATGGGGCAGACAGCAGCAATGACTCACACATATTGCATTACTGGTACATTTACCCTGGTTCACACTTTCCCTTGGGCAGGAAGCATTGTACCCAGCTTTTCCAGGAAGCATATTGTATCCTGTCAGGGGATTTGTGCAGGGCAAGGGGTACTCTGCCTGGTAAGAGCAGAGCTCATGTTCTCTGTGTGGAAAATAACTGCCAAGACAGGATTGGCACTGCCTTCTGGGGACAATATGGAAAGTATTAAGTTCTGATGGGAGCAGCAGCTGGCTTCTATTAGAAAGGCACTATCTCTATCCTTTTAAAATCCTTTGTGCTTCTTTTCTCACTGGAGAGATAAACAGCCTTCCAAGGTCATTTGCACTAAACTGGCTGGAGAAGACGTGCTGAGGCTACAGGGCAGTGCTGTAGGTGGGATGCTTTGAACAATACCATGTTCCTGCAAAACCAAAGGTACCAAGCATGACTTGAAATTAAACCGAGGCCCTTTTTCAGCGCCTGAGTGGATAAAGCATCACTGCTTCTGACTGCCAGAGGGCTGCAAGGCAGCAGCAGCGCAAATGGAATTAGTCTCTTTATGGATGGCAGGCAGGACTGCAAGCCTACATCAATGCAGAAAACAGCTAAACGTAAAATGACCCCCCTGACAATGGCACCGTATCAAATAAATCAGCGTCTCAACTTACCTTGTGAACACATTATCCTTCTGCACACGGAGAGTAAACATAGCAGAGGAGGCAAGCTGATCAGCAGAAACCCGAGCTCCGAGGCAGGGTCCCCTTACACAACAGTAGTCCTTTTCCCTGGCAGGTCAGAGGAGTTCTCGTAGGCAGAGATGAGCCCCTTTGCCCAGCGGGTGCTGGGGGAGCCCTGCTGCATCACCACCAACCGGATCGGTGGCTGGGTGTCTGCAGGGACCTCCGGAGCATATTCCTTGCTGGGATCCTTCCCCCTGCAGTCATAGAGCACACAGGAGATCAGGAAAACCAGAAGCAAAATAACATAACTAGCTACCAGAATGATGAGATTCAAGGTAACAGGGTCAATCTCCAAATAAAACTCCATTTGGTCCCATACTATTGAGTGCAAACCCAGAGAAAGAAGTTTCATATGCTCGAGTGAGCAACCACTAACTGATCAGAATAGATGTATTGGCTTTGCGGTAAAAATACATTAATCCTCAGGTCTCCTGTAGCAATGGATTTCCCTGAACTGGATGATTAAAGCAGCTCAGTTTAATAACTTAAGCTCCTTCTTCTAATGCCACGTTGCCTACAGTGGCAGAAGCTAAATTTGAATGCTATATTGACAGGAAAACATCCTTCTTGCTCAGGGAATCTCTTTCTTTGCTGGGCAGGTATCAACCCAGTTTTCATCTAAGGGCATTTTGCAGAATCTCCCTTCCTCAAGTGAGTTTGGGACTCTGGGCTAAAGAGAACCAAGCTGTGGAATTAATAAATGAATACAGAAACAAAGCAGGGATAAAGTAATTTGCAAGGTAATTTCTCACTGATTCTGATTTCAACTAACACCTTTTTGTCCTGTGCTAGTGCTATAGAAGGGCTTTTAAAGTGAATTAAAGACTTCTGTTACCCAGGTCCAGATCAGGATTACTGGGACATATGTCACACCATATCAAACCCCTGCTGCCCAGCCAGTCCTTGCATGAACTCAGCTCTAGGGTCCTGCTTCCCACAAGCTGCTCTGTCCTCTTTGAGTCTCCCACACGTGAGAAGGTGCAACACAACTGCAGCATTTCTGTAGCCTGGACATCACTAACTTCTTTTTCCTACGTGGACCCTCTGCTTGCTAAAACAAAAGGTGAAGTTTGTGATGTGGCTGTCCCCTGCCTGGCAGCACTGCCCCCCCTGCCCAGCCACAAAACCTGCAAGTTCTTCCTGCATCTTCCAGATTTACAGCTCCAAAGCCGATGAGCAAATAGGAACACACATAACAGCCATGCATTGCCTACACAGCACTTGCTTCAAGACTGTGCTAGAGAGACCACCCTTCCTTCTCCTCCTCCATAAAATCCAGATGTATAAGATACCAGGAAGGCAGACACAAAGGGCAGGAGGTGATGCTGATGAGCACCACAGACCCTACATCAACATGCTCACCCCTTCCACACAAAACTCCAAGGTTTTGGTCAGCATTACAGCACAGGAGCGGTTTAGGAAAAGATTAGGCTGTCCCAGCCCTTAGCACTGCCAGAGCTGTGGAGAATAGCTTTACATGTCAGCAGGAATCCAATCTGGTGCATCTAAGCTGCAAGAAATATGTCATGGGGCCATCCTGCTGCCATGGACCTCAACACATGCTGCTCATTTTAAGTCCAACATCAGCTGCATTCCCCACCATCTGCCTTCACAGCTTTTTAGCTGAGAAGTAGCTTGTATTGAGAAGTAATCCCAAGCCTGACACTGCAAAGAGGCATGCTTAGCAGGGAGCACAAAACGCAAGATGCACATGCGTGTGACCCTCACGTTGTGCCTGTTGCATACCATGTGCTACATCTGAAGCAGACCAGGCTGTTGCATGCAGCTTAGATGAGGCTTTTTTCACGACAGGCCGAGTGTTTTGATTACACACTTCCCCTCCACAGCAGCGATGATCAGAGCTGGGATTTGGTTTCATGCTTGCTGGGAAACCAAACGTCTTGTGAAAATCCCTCCAAAATGCCCCAGAAGCACAGGCGCCTTTGAAAGACAACAGAGTTTATGGTCTTAAATTTCAATCATGTTGCACTACAAAACCTTAGTACCAAAGTAGTAAATACTGCATAGACCTTATGTTGAGATACGGGATTTTACATTCCTTGAAATCTTTTAAACTAGTCCTCAAATGGCAGCACTGTTCTCACAAAAGAAAGTTAATGTGATTTTCCCCCTTTGCATTTATTTGGTACCAGCAAGTTTGCCAAACCTGAATCGGCTCCTTTAAAAGGTCCTCCAGGCTGGTTTCAGGTTTCTGTCCCATATCACAGCTGGGAGACACATGCCATTAAGTGTTTAATTTAGATAAGCATCATGCCAGCTCCTAGGGGACTTCTCAAACTGTAAAATCTGGTACTAGATTACTGCACCAACTTCCGTTCTGCTACAGACACAATCTCAGAGAGAGAAAAGTCTCCATGTTCCTACATCTCTGCAGCTTCTCAAAGAAAAGAAATAGAGTGAAAACACATGATGCTTTCAAAACACCCCTAGAAGGCTGTACACCCACGGCCTGTTTGCAGCAAGAACTCACGTTAATGCTGTTGTATTCCCAGGTCTCTGTCCTTGGGCCAGAGCTGCTCACAGCAGCCTGTGTGTGAGGTCAGCATGCTGAAAACTGAAGACTGCAAGGGGACGTGGCTTTGATACCATTATTTCTTCCCTCCTCCCAGCTCATTTCACTGTTTAATATTCCTGTGCCAAAGGATCGCGAGGGTCTAATTCCACCTGCCAGCACCCCTGCCCAGAAGAAGGAGCATCACTCCACCAGGGAACCTTGTCTGCACACACGCTGGGGCTTTTTATAGCAGAGGCTCACTCCAGCACTGGCACTATTCCCAGGGCTGGTATCCGGGAGTCCTCCCCTGCCCAACACCGCTCCCTCCCGCCCATCCTATAGCCACAGCTCCGTAGCTGAAATCAGTCTGTGAGAAACTCCAGCATCTTCTCACCTAACACAAGAGTTCAATAGTGGCTGTCTGCTGTGCCAGCTCTCTTCCACTACAGCAGGCCAGGGCTGATCACACCAGCGTTCTGGCTGGTGGATCCCAGCTGCAGCAGCTCAGAAGGGGCACCCATCATACAATGCATCGAGATGGATGTACACAGCAGAGCATCCAAAAGGGACCAGGCTCTGCTGGACTGAGCCATAGGGAAGCAAAAAGCAGTTTCCAGTCCTGGTGCTTCCCAGACAAAGCCTGAGTGCCTCATGAGCTGTGGAAAATGCTTCTCAACACACCTCGCACCTTGGAGCTGCAACCCAGTGAGGGAGCCACCACTGCCAGGCTCGTTCGGCTTAACTGCAGTGCCATGGCTAAAAATAGCCCCAGGAAATAAAGCTCCTCAATAGTGCAGCATGAAAGAGAGGAATATGGATAACAACAATCCGAGCATATTCCAAACAGAATAACAATCAGTCTGAGACCATTTGAGACCTTAGAAATGACAGGCCTACCTCCTGCGTAACACCTTGTCCTGCCTTGTCTTTTCCATGTGCCTCCTTGTAAAAATGGAGTCTCCTTCTTTGTAGCCACTGTTTAAATACTGGAACACTGTGATAAGGTCTCCCCTAAGCCTTCTTTTCTCAAGACTGAATAAACCATCTCAGCCTTTCCTCAAGTGGCTTCTCAGTCCTTGGATCATCTTTGTGGTCCTTCTCTTGGACCCTCTCCATCGTGTCCACATCTCTTTTGTATAGCAGGGACCAAAACTGACCAACGATATCCCGGCTTTATGATTCAGGTGTTTCCTGGAGATCTCTTTCAGCTCAGGTTTGCAGGACCACGCTCGCGCCGTTACAAACGCCTCACTCGGGCTGGCCACACGTAGGTGCTGTTGCTTTCCCTATGAAAGCATCGGACCCGGGAGCGGCCGAGCGCTGCGCTGGGAGATCACGGGCAGAGCCCGGACCCCTCCGTACCAAGCAAACTCCTCTGTGCGAGACACAGCCTCGCTTGCTAGGAAGGAGAGCTCTGCTTTCACAAGCCCTTTTGGTCAATGGTGTCAAGCCTCCGTCAGCATCTGACGAGAGAAAAAGAGCTTTCACCGTTATTGCGCAGGGTTTATACTGCGCTCATTCTCAGGAAGCATTTGAGTGCAGTGGTTAAACCATTTCCTGCTTTAGGGGTGCATTTGTTACCTATTTGACCTCGACAGCATTAGAAAACAGCTACTAAAATGCTGCTTTTGAGAAAGGAATAGAAATTCAAGTAGGAAGATGAAAAGGAAAAATACAAAATAGCCATTGTGGTACAGAATCAGTCTACATTGTTATTTGCCTTGCAGCTCCCTCCAGAGACCCTAAACCCACAAATACACGAGTCAGTAAAGCATCTGGCTTTGAGACTCTGTATAGTCCTACAGAGGTACAAGAGAAGCTGAATCACAGTGAAAAAAGCCAGATGCTCAAAACAAAGGCTGGAGTCTTACCACATTAAACACCACTCACAAACATTACCTGTATGTCTTCAGCTCCTCACCCCAACACCTTACACACCACTGCTACCACACTCACAAAAACATTTCTCCCCTAGAGCCCTTTATACCCAGCCGACGAACACACAGACTTAAATCCAATTGCCTTTATCTGCAAATCAACTTACTAGAAAAGCCTCAGCTGGAGAGGATCTGGTGCTCGGTAAAAGAAAGGCAGTTGCCATAAGGTGGCAGCTGTTGATCAGCTATTTTTCTGATTGCTTTCTCCTCATCTCAGAGCTCCAGGTGAGATATATCAAACAGACATGGGGTGCTGATGCTTACTCTTACCTCAGCTCCCTGCAAGAGCTCTCCTGGCATCAGAACTGGATCTATTTGGTGCTGCAAGAAGCAAAACCCAAAGGGATATGATTTTGTGCTGTGATAGTTTCACCTTGGATAGGGATTATGTAGGTAAAAAGATAATTTTCCTAAGAGAATGTGTACAAATCCAGGGTGATGCACGACACTGGAGTTAGGTGACCTTAGTCGGGGGCTTCACAAGGTGTGACAATCCAACTTCAATCCTTTTCATGATCCCTGTAGGATGTAATTCAAATGATGCTGGATGTTCATTAAAAATACTTTAAATTTTAATCGACTTCTTCTGCTAACCAGGAAGACAGACTGGATATGAGAGGTAAAACCCACCAGTTGATTTCAGAGCAGTGACCCAAACCTTCATTTGAGATAAATTTCTCTGTATAACTTTATGAACGTAACTGGGCTGATATCAGTGGAGCATGGGTGCAGTTTAGTCAGTGCTTGTAGGGTGAGAGTTTATAGAGGGTTAGTACCTGAAGAAAGGCAACATTTTTTTTCACCTCTAGGTAACTTTCCAGTGAGAGCTCGAATAAGTCAAACTGTAGCAGATCTGGTTTGGTGTACTGTGACATATCTGGTCAGTCCACTTGTCCTCAGCTGCTTGAGAAGCATATGCAAATGGGAATGCCTTCTCAATATTAATGGTAAACTGACTTAAAACAGGAGGGAGAAAATGAAGATGTTTGATATTGAATGCAAGTCTCCTGAAATGGGTCACGCATAGGAAAGCAGACTCAAACAGGGTCTCAATTTTGCTGGAGCTGGGATGCTCACTTGGTTTGTCTTCTGTCCCGTAACACATCTTCTGCAAGAGCTAATGCACATAATGCAGATACAAAATCAAAGTGTATAGACATGGTTGCATCAAGTGCAATGAATGTTCTTTTGCTTACCCCACTGGAGTTCACTGAGTTCAATCTCAAAGTTACTCCACATAAACTATTCCCTCCTTCCCACTGTTCTGACTCGGCGCTGCAAAAGCAGCTTTAGCCAAGACTTTAAGGATACACTTCCCTGATTTCCCTGGCACTGTAGTACATGTTCATATGCTTTGCCAAACTGGGATGGATTTAGGCACACACAGCACTTAGCCCAGGCATGTGTGCTCAGCTGAACTTGGGCTACTAACTACAGTGTGGCTGCCAGGAATACAATTATTATTGTAGGTAGTAAAGCACTTAATATGAGAAATCACAAAGTGAGAGCTATAGCTTCTTGTTTTAGAGCACTACAACTTCTTGGTTTATTGCTTATGAAGATTAAGGGCTATATTCTTTCTTTCCCCATTCCCAGTTAATCAGGAGTTTGCCGATCTGGCTCACTGGGATTGAAGCAGCTGGAGCATGTTAGCAAGAGGCACTTGATGCACTGAGAGCCAGGGTGCGCAGGGATAGTAACCTCTTCACCAGTACAACTGCAGCCTGCAAGAGGAAAATAGGTGCTGGCACCCTTAGGTGCCCTCTCTGAAAAGCCTGGCGCTAAAGACATGCAGGAGAAGCTCCAGGGCCCAGGGAAGGTCAGGAATGGAAGGTTCCAACTCCTGGCAGTGCTGCTTACACGTTTTTTGCCATTGCAGACAGGCTGCAGAGCAGTTCCCTGGTCCTGATTGGCACAAACCCTGTACATCTATCCTTAGGGTGACATATGTGAGATATTAATCTTTAAGGTCCCTTCCAACACAAACCATTCAATGATTCTGTGATTTATGATCTATGTGGGTTTGCCTCTCTTTCTGTTTACCTTGAATAAACCTCTGTGAGGCAGGGTGTAAGGAATACATCAGTATTCCTGGGGCATGTTTGAGTGCTGGGGTGATCATCTTACAGATTGCGGGCAATCAATCAGTTTTGCTTCTGAATTCAATCTGCTTCTCCTTGATTTGCTATCAAGACTCTGCTACCTTGGGACAACTGGCAACACACAGCTACTTTTCAAGGAACCAGAGGACTTCTGGTTCTATTGATTATTGACTATTCTATGTTCCTATGATTCTATGAGCTGGGAATACATAGAGGCTCCTTGCCCAGGCATGCAGGAGGCACCATGGTTGTGAACAGCCACTGCTGACATGTCTGCAAAACCAGTGGTCTCCAGATCTGACCACGGCTTTGTCGAATGTGATGTCGGCTGAAGGAGGCAGAGAGGAGTTAGATGATGAGAAGAGGAAGATTCACTAAAAATAACTTGGCAAAATCAGCCTGAGAAGGTCTTGCAGAGCTCTCTGCTTTATTCAGCTGGGGTGCATCTGGAGAGGAAAAACCCTGAGGTTTCCTGAAGCAGCTTTTCTTGTTTGTTTGGATTTTCAGGCCCCTTGCTAGGATCCCTGCAAATCTGTGTCACATCATGTACGAAGGCAGCAAATAAAGTGAACTCTGAATTTTGCCTTTTTAGGGTTATTCAGGGAATACAGACCTCCCTCAAAAGAGGATACTTGAATACCAGTGAGACACCTGGTGAACAAACCAGCTGTTCACAGCTGTTCTTTCCATCTCTCTTTTTCATTGTTTGCAGAAACAATGAAGTGGTCGAGGACTAAGAGAGTTGAATGATGAAAAAAAATAGAGACCCAAGTGCCAAGCTCTTTAGTGCTCTTTGTAAAACCCAAATAAATGGAAAAATAAATCAAGTTTAGACATCAACAGGAAATTGAAAAGTTACATCAATGGAAGGACAGAAATGTATACGTCAATCATTTGGCTGGAGATGTTGTGGTATAAACAGATTTTTATCACTTATAGCTCTCTATTCAAACGATTCTGTCCTAGATTTCTTTTGTAAAAGTACACAGAGTACAATTTTGCCAACAAGCCTCTGGGAACAAATATGAAAACTGGAGCAAGAGTGGCTTTGCTGTCCCTGATTTCAAGTTCTCAGTGTTTTTAAAGCAACAGTTCAATTTAGAAAAACAGACCAGGCTTAAACCTAATCCTCAGTCAAGACTGCAGGACTTGTTCAATGCCTCCAGCTAGGCACATGTGGACATCTTTGCTCAGTAGAGATGGATGCTTGAACTGTGCCGTTCTCACCATATTCAAACCTAAGCAGCCATGTCACCTCTCTTGTCCCTCCTTCACAGCAACCTGCATTTCTTATAGTTAGCTCATTTGCCCACACGGGAAGGTTAAATGTGACCATCCCAGCACCCCAAGCCCCTGTTCCCATCACTGTGCTTCTCAGCTGACGCACAAGGCCAGCCTGGCGCCACCTCCATCCGGGGATGTGGTCCTTTGCCACCGGAACCCCACTGCTGCCAGCCGCCCTTGGGTGCAGATAACCAGCCCTTGAGGACAAAGCCTTTGCCTTCCTTTTGAGATGGAAGATATGGGGATACAAACAGTAATAAATAACTGATGTGTCAGTCTGAACTGAATCCTGTTCCCCTGCCTCACCCACTTCCACTCTGTTCTCCACCAGGCTTCTGTTTTTTGCTCTCTCTGCTTCTTCCACACCCACCTTTTAATTTTGCATTCCCTTGGACAAAAGCAGGACTCCTGTCTGCAGCAAGGGACTTTTCCTGGGGGCTTTTCATCTCTGATGAAAAGGAAACCACGTCGCCATGCTGTTGGGAGGTTTGGGCCTCTAATCTCCTCCTTCCAGCCTTGCTCCCAACGCTTGGGCTTGACTTCTTGTCTAGGCCCATCAGTTATACTGCAATCAGTCTTGCCGTGCTCCTTGGCACCAGGCATCGTTTTCTGCTGCACACTTAGCCCCAATCATTTCTGCATTGTTCTCTCCCAGCTGCTGTCTTATCATTGCTGTGTTGTTCTCTCTTGGCTTCCTCTGCGGTTCCTATCTGTCTTCTGGTTCTTTGTGTACCACTGTAGGCTTAGCTTTAGTCAAGTTTTGATGACATCCATCAGACATCTTGTTAGTGCTAATTCATAACATTCTGGTTTCTCTTTGTTCCTGTTAATGTATTTCAACCTTCCTGAGGGAAAACTCCACTGAACTCAAGTTAAATGTGTCCTTTGACTGAAAGTGGAACTCAAAGTGGTCAGAAGGTGACCATGAAAATGTTCACAAGCACAAGATGAAATGAGGATTTCTTTGCCCTGAGCTTTCCCCGGAGCCATGTAGCTGAGCCCAGTTGGCCAAAACCCCTGTGATGCTCCACAGACCCATTTGTGTGAACTCCTACTAAAGTACAGCTCATGCTTTCAAGTAATTCACTACCCAGTAGCACTTAACTGTGTATTGTGTCATTCAGTGGAGACAAATCAGACAAATACATGGTATTCTGAGAACAGTTACAACATTTTGAGCCAATTGCTCTGCACCTTCTTTGGATTAGCAGCACACTTAATCTTCATGGAGCAAAGGTGGCCAAAGAGGAAATGATGAGAGCTTAAGCTTTAAATCCTCCAGGCATTAAATCCACCATTTGTGTCAGAGGCAGGTCCTGCTGTGAAAAGGGAGGATGATACAATTTATGCTCTTGTCACACTGTATAGGGATACCTGTTTTCAATTTAGCATATCAAACCTGTCTTTTGTCTAATGTTTGATAGCTCTTGGTCACAATTATACTCAGATAACCAGTAGTCCTTTGGGACAGAGATGTTCTAGTCAAATTGTTTAGCTATGTGCCATCTTTGTGAGTCAATGATGCATTCCAGCAGCTGCAGCCCACATTAACCCAATAAGTGCAGAGACATAACCAAACCAAAGGAAAACACTGTGTGATGTGAGACTGGTAAGTGCCACCCTCCTCTCTGGTGCCACCACACTTCAGTTAACGTGAGGGCTACATCTGGGCAGCAGTGGCTGAACCTCCTGATAGCGACAAGCCTGAACTCCACCACCAGTATTGTCCTAGTTGAGGCAGTACCTTAGTTAAGTGCAGCCAAGTGTTGTTTTCATTCTTATTCTGACAGATCAACTAATTAGAGTGCAAAATCACATTCTCATGCTTGGCAAATCCTTTGGACTTTGAAAGATTTTGTATTTTTTATTCCCAGACAACATGGAGACTCAGTGCTTGACTACACAAAACAAATATCCAATTTCAAACACTTGGCTCTGGGCTGAAGCACTTCAGTGGACTGTCGTGATTCAAAGGAGAAAAACTATTTCATTTTGAACACTGTAATGCTTTTCAAACAGCACATTGGCTGACCCATTGCGGATCATGACCTCAAGAGCTCCACATACATGTTTGTGAAACAAGGTTTGTGATTTGCCTCATTAAATGGATGAAGAAGCTTCACAGCTGCAGGAAGCAGAGAGGAGTTGCCCCTCTACCCCTTCACACTGTTTCAAAGGACAGAGAGGTCTCAGATGACCCACACTGGCATGTTCTCAACCCCAACCTCAACCCCAACTGTGTGACCCTGAACCACAAAGCAGTCTACAAGAAGCCATGGACAGTTCTTCAGTGTTGAAGGAAATGGTTCATTTGTATGATTGTGTGTTTGTACGAGTATGCATTTAAAGGTCAGATTCATGTGGAAAAAGCAAGCAGGATGTATCTTTTTCACAGAAAAGGCAATTTTAGTTTAGGGCTTTCCATTCCCCCCACCATTTTCTAGAGATACCTCAGGTGGAAATCAGTAGCCATCCCCCAGTGCTTGTCCTTCAGCTTCACAAAGCGCATAATTTTACAGCAGCAGCACATGGCTTTAGGAAAAGCCTTGGCATGTAACAGGAGGCAAACGAGATGCCCGATTCTGCAGAGATGTTGTGCTCAGAGGTGTGCTCAGTTTCACAAGGCTCAGCACAACACTCCTGTTCCACGCGGACCACCCAGTTGCATGGCAAGAAACCCATATTTCTCATGGTTTCAGCCGTGCCTTTGCTGGACTGCTGCTTTTACAGCAACCTTGTTTTCCCAGCTGGTTCATGTGCCTGAGCTCAGGTCACTGAAAGCAAAGGGCTTGCCCAGAAATTAAACAAAAGCTCTTTCAAGTTTAAAAAGAAGAAGAAAAGAAAAAGTCCACCTGCAGGGAGCCCCCTTCTCCAGGAAAGAAGAGTTTGCTTTGGAGGCCTTGCTGCAAGAAATCTAAGGCTGAACTGGCCCATGACTACCATTGCCAAGGTGTGTGCTGCGGCAGAGATGTGATAGCCTCTTTAAGGTAAGAGAACTTCAGGAAGACTTCAGCAATAGAAATACTGTAATTGAGTCATTTAATGGCAGCTTTTTTCCTCTCTCCTTTAGCACAGAAATCAAGGCCCTTTCTTGCCTGGCAGGAATCAAAGAGGCTTTGAATGAATCAAAATTACTGGAGAAAAAATGTAAGGACTTTAATGCTTTACACAGAAGACCAACAGCTATAAGTGCTCCGTGAGCACACCAGGGTGTCCCACATTGATCCCTGATATCTTAGGTCCGTGCAGACATACTGTCTTGATTTTTAAACAACTGCAAGAGCAGGAATTTTGTTCCCATGGAAGCTACTTTTTTATTACACTCCTAAACCTAATCTTAATTCTTCCAAGTGTACTTTGGACCATGGCCAACCTGTGCACGTGCAGTAGGAAGCTGCCTCGCACGGCTCCCTGTAAAATGGGACAATTGAGAGTGGCTCCACAAGCTCCCATGGCATTCAAGTCCATGAGAGGCAGAAGACAGCAGCTTGGCTGGCAGGAGATGGCAAGTAGCATCCTGCAGCAGCCAGGGAAGAGGCTGGCGTGACGGTAACAGGGTGGAAAAGCAACATGTAGAGATTAAACAAACAAAAAAAGGAGGGTGAACTCCTTTGATAGCCTTAATATCACAATCAGGAGAAACTTCCTGGCCTCATATTTTCCATATAAACACTCTCCACTGGATAAAGTTAATGGTTCCCTCACTGCAAAGCAGAAGGGCTTGATCAGTTCAATTGACGTCACAGATTGAGTATTTTAATGAAATGTGCTGTGCTTCCCCCATTTATATGTTTGACCCTAACCTTTACCAGATGTTCAATTCACGCTCCCTCGCAGACACTGCAGCACTGTGCTTTGGAGGCTCTCAGAAATCTAAAATGCTGAAGTGGAAATAAAACCCTCTGACATGAACTCTTTTGTTTGAGCTGCTCCACACCATGGGCTACATGGAGGGCTCAGCTCTGCTTACCCAGGAGAGTGCCCCAGGAGAGAAGAAAGAGTCAAAAGGGTTATATTGTGCACTGCCTGCCGATGTAGGAGAATAAAGGATCCCCTGCCAGGGCTGAAATCACAACAGTCCCCTGTATTCCCCACAAGCAGTGGTCCTGAGACCCGCAAGGAAAGGTGAGCGTGTGTCAGAGGGAGCAGAAGAGCCAGAAACCTGAATTCAGCATTCAACTCAGTCACATATCCTTGGGCAAACTGTTTCTGCCTTTCAGACTTGTTTTTCAGCCATAAAACAGGACAATGTCCCTTTGCCAGTGACATCCTGGGCTTATCAGGGGCAGGGCTGGGGAGAGGTTTCATGGCTGGGGCTGCAAGGGCTCACCCCTGTCCCCTGGGACTGCCCAGGCTCTTCCTTGGGTGTGAGCAAGCTGGTATCAACACTGCAGTCCCACCACCCCATGATGCAAATCTGCTCCACGCTGAGACTCCCCCCGCAGCACTGCACATCCAGAGCAGTGTGTTGCTGAGCTCTGCAGAAAGCGAAACCAGCTGGAAATAAGTCACCATCAGGAAAAAAGCATGTCATCCAAAAAGATGCCATCAAAGGTTTTCTGGTGTTTGATGCTCATTTAGAATGTCTCCTCATTTTTTTTCTGCAAAGAAGATAAAATGATGGAGCGACAGCAGTTTGAAAGGAGCTCCATGTCCCCAGACCTCAGCTTTGGTTTTCAGTCACTTCATTTTAGATAAATTTTAGATAAAAAAGAAGCTGGACCCAAGGCCACCCTTTAGTTTTGGGTTTGGGTTAGCAAATTAAAAGTCACTGATGAGGTTTTGCAAAACCAAACCCATATCCTCCTTGGCCTGCTCCTACTGAAACCGAGCTAGCCCTGAGCAAAAATAAGTGAATCACTCCTTAAAACACACACACCAAGAATGCTGAACTCACCAACCACAAACTGAGAGAAGGAGCATATGAAAGCCTGTGCAAGGCACTCATTCCTTTTAACCCAGGAGAGACCAAACTTGCAGCACCAGCACTTTGCAACACATTAGACAGTAAAAATGTTTGGAAATGTTAAAAAATGAAAATTGATGGGTTTGTTTATGGAAATTCCATGCACACATATAAAAACTATGTACTCTGCAGCCAAACGATTTGCATTTGTCCTCGAATAGATGGCAGGGGCTGTTAGTGTGGCAACCTCTGACCTGCTCATGTTTCACTTTGACATCAGTCCTGCAAACACAGTTCAGTGTATTGAAAGAAACTGGGCCAAGGTTCTCTTGACCCCAGGATAAGACCAGCACTGTATCAAGCACACAGCTTGCTGTAACCAAAAACAATGTCCATGTTTAGGTAAGCCTAACATGTTATGTTCTTGAAAGTCACAGCTGCTCCTTATCCCCATCTAGTTGCAAAGGAAACCTCCCACCTGCCTGGTGTGTCCAGAGGATGAAGAGATGCTCTTGAAAGACAAGCCTCCCCTGTGCCAGAGGGCAAAATATGGGGACAGGACCATTTAGCTGGGTGCAGGCGATGTGCATCGATGCAGAAACTCAAGCTCTGGCCACAGGATGGTTGGCATGTGCCAGAGGAGATGCAGCAACACCACGAGACCCGTGGCTGAGGGTTTGGGCAAGAGCTGCCCACCACTACAGTGATGACACCGCAGCACTGCCCATAGCACCACCAGCCTGGGGTTTTCTTCCCAGAAGTTGCAAAACGAAGTGGGAATTTTACAGTAACTGGAACCGCGCTGCAGAAAGCAGATGCTCTGCCTGCGGGTTTGCAGCCAAGGTGCTCAGGGCTTGCTGTGGGGTGTGCAGTGTTCCAGACGTGCACTGCAGCAACGCTCCCTTAATCCCACCTCCTGATCACTGGCGATTAACACCACCACATCTTTATTAATGGGAAATGCTACATCCAGCCATCAAGAAGTTAAAGTAATTGCAATCCAATAAATCAGTAGGTAGGGCCCTCTTGGCCCCATGGTGTGCAGAGGGGCCTCTCTGAGCTCCCAGATTCACAGTAAATACAACCTAAGCATCAACAGTTAAGAGTATTCTACCAGTGGCAACAAGAGGGATTCAAGCAGAGCAGGAAATAACAACATCTTCATTTGGATCAGGGATGCGAGCTCAGCTGGGCTGTCTTCCCTACCATAATTCACATGTCCCCACAGACATATGTATTGGAAGTGATTTTTACAGCCAGCCAGGAGACAGCCACCCAACCCACACCAGTTCTGGTAGGAATCACATGCCTCAGGCCCCTACAATGTGTCTGCCTTTCTGGTGAGAAGAATGTGGAGGGTTGTTTTCCTGGTATCCCTTAAGCCCATTTGGTTTTATTTTCCTTTACTTACTGGCAATAAATTGTTCCATTTTTCCTGCTCACCAAACACTTTTCTTTATATTGGGCTTTTTGTGGGTGTGTTTGTTTGCTCATTTGTTGTGACAGGAGTGGTGAAAGGCTCTGGGTTCTCTAGATCACGCACCAAAGCTAACGTGGGCCATGCGGCTTCTTTAGTCTCTTCTTAAAACCCCACTTCCAGCTCCCAATCCCAGCCCACCTCTGTGGGCCAGAGCCACGCTGGAAGATGCCCAGATCCCGGACCAGCTAGGCTTTCCCACCTCCTGCCTTCCTATACATGGCTTTTCCACCAGCCCTTCGCCACAGTGACAGTTAAAGGACTGATGTATCCTGTAGGTGCTTGTTATATATGGATTTGCACCCCACAGACAAGAAGCTGAAAGGGAATTCTGCCTTTCCTTTCTGAGCAAAATCACTTATCGGGGGAAAGGCTTTGTTCTTGAGAAGCTTCTCTTTAGAAAGTCAGCTCTGGCACTGTCTGACACAATGGGTTATTCAGAGAGGTGCTGATCCCAGTTAACACACAGCTCCTCTTGCAGCAGCCATCTCCCTGGATGGCTTAACTCAGCTGCAAAAGGAAATTGCCTGAAGTGAAAGCAAGTGGAGCCAGCGAAGCAGACAGCATAATCACTTAGTTTTGTGTTTTCACAACTGGGCACAAAGGACTGCAGCCTGGATTTATGGCTGGGCTTACAGCCTTTGGTACCTCCTTGCAGCTGTTGTGCAAAATAAACCAGCCCCCAGAACAAAAATCACCCAGTCAAGAGCACTCCACCTGAGAGGGAGAGGTGCACTTATTAATGAGACTGATCACTGAGAATAAAATATCTAAGAGGAAAATCATCTTCTCATTCATGTGAGAAGCAGAACTCCCTTGCATTCACGAGTGCATGCACACTCAGGAGAAACCCTTGGCAGCCCTGCAGCTTGTCCAGGGCGCAGGCTCTTGCTAAAGCCTTTACCCAGTTCTCCCACTCCAGCTGGGGCTGAAGCAGAAGAATAAACCAAGGAAAATGTGGAGAAAAAAAGTGAACTGGGTGTTTATCACAACACAGAGAGTGGGAGCCACAAAGAATAATCTGGCCTTTCTTGCCAGGATGTGGTATCAGCTGCACCATTCTCTAACTGGGCTTCCACAATTGCTGTGCAGACTGGTCCAGTGGCAATGCTGCCTGGGGCATTGCGAGCTCTGCTTGTCCAAAAACCCTGCCAGAAACCCACAGCCTCAAGCAGTCAGATAAACTGGGGGAAAGAGTGAGTCAATAGCAAGGGTAAAGTAGGGTTGCTATCACGGTTAAAGTGCAAGTTTTTGGGACGATGAGTAGTGAAGGGCCACTTTGTGGCTGGGTTGGCAGGACAGTGCCACCATCTCCAGTGTGGAAATGACAACTACAGTGAGTTTGGTGGCTCTAAGCTGAGCTCCCTGGCTCACATAGGAAGGGAAGGAAGAAACGGGATTTGAAGATGGCTGTTGTATTAGACATGACGAAGCTGCTGTTGATTTTAGGCCAGGGAAGAAAGATCTACTGTATTCCCTGGTTGTCTTGGCTCCTGCTCATAAAGGCACTTAAAAAGCTGTCTAGCTTCAAGTATGCGCTTAAGTACCTTGCTGAAATAGTCAATTACCATATTTGCTTTCCTGCAGTCTTTGCAAAAGTCAACTGAAAGCACTGGGATTTTGACAAACACTTTCTGTGGCCTCTGGAGCAGACAACAGGTACGAAGTTGCCCTCCCCAATCACACCTCCATATCCTGTGGCAGCCCTGCCCTGCTGAGCTGCGGCACAAGGAAAAGATGAGCTTGGCTGCTTGCCTCTGGTCATCTCCGAGCTATATCGAGGCAACTTTTGTGATCAGCTTCACTGTGTCATTTGCAACACTCAGTGCCATTTAGAAACTCCTGACTGCATGAAGCAGAGCTCAGTGTCTCCTGCCAGAAATGGGTTTAAATTCTTATGTTTGGAGTTTGCTTTTCTTGCTAATTGAGGCTCTGAACTCCAGTGATGCTTTTCTTTCAATTTAATTAGGGGAAGCTGTTTCCAAGGGATCATACATATAGCTCACATCAAAGACTTTAAGAGCAGTGATGCACCCTGAGATGCAACGGATGTGATTCACAGTGACTCATGGGCTGTGTCCAGCTGCCAAATGAGTCAGCACTTGCAGCAACCTCATCAGAATCCACACACCAAAATTAAGGAACTGTGGTACCGTGTCCATGCTGGGTGGAGGGAGATGAGCTCCAGATGTCCCATTGCTCCTCAGGCCACAGCACACAGCAGTGGCCCATCCCCAGATGCTGTCCCGTGGGACATGCAGCTTTGCAGTACCATGGACATACTCCCCAGTTGGAGCCTTGTTCATGTCTCTGGTTTGCTCATGGGAGTATAGAGCAAAAAAGAGCTGAACTTCTGGTGAATATCAAGCCTGGGTGCAGAAGACCTCGAGCCTTCTCAGCTCATTAAAAGCCAGACTCGAGGCAGTTCCAAAGGAACTTGTGGCCAAATGAAGTGCTGAAACAAGCTGTTTCTTTTAAAACTTGTGCAGAAGCAATATCGTTGCTGGAGCAGCCCAACAGAAGGATTACGGCGTTGCCTCTTCTTCTCTCACATGGGCCAAACAGCAGCAAATAAGGGAGTTTTTTCCCCTTCCACATAAAAAGTAATACAAATTCTTGCCGATTCTTGTAAAACTTGAAACGTGAGCAAGCCTGACTTCTCTACCCACACCCCGTGTGATTTGTGATGCATTTCTGCCAATGCAGGGGAAGACGACAACCATCTGTTTTTCCGGATGGGAGAGCGAAAGAGCCGTGAGGAAAGTTCTGGTGAGGCGGGTCAGCTCAGGGCTGTGATTTATAACTTAATACAACAAATCCTCTCCAATTGCCCTGGTGTTGCTAGGGAACCAGCATCCAGCTAACGGAGCAAGCTAAGGTCAGGTGAGTTATGATGGCCAACTTGACTGGGAAAGCGAGGGAAGGGCTGGATAAATTGCTGCCCTCAGGACCAAGCTGAGTTGCTGTGGTCTGTGTCTCTGCAGCCACTGGGCAGGATGGAGTGATGGGCACTGGTATGTTCCAGTGGTCTCGCAAAATGGGGCTTAAACAGCAAATGCAAGAGTTCATCCCTCATCTCTGCCCTTCCAGAGGCATCACCAGGGACCAACAGCAGCAGTCGGCTCTGTCCCCGTATGTGTCAGTGCAGGCTGCAGCCTCTGCACCTGGAGGAGGCAGCAAGACTGAAATTTTACTTTGGATTGGTTAAAAAAATAGCTCAGCAAATCCAAACATTTTATTTAAAATTTGGGGGGGGGTAATTTTTTTCTTTTTTCTTTGTTGAATGGTTATTCAATCGGAGGAAATGCTGAAGCCATTTCCAGCACCCTCTCTCGAAACGGGGACCACTGTAGTTTTGTGAATCTTAGAAGAGGACATTGAAGTTACTTTTAGAGAAACCCCTAAATATCTAAACAAAAGCTTCAACAAACATAACATAGGCCCAGAAAACATCCTGATGTCACCAAATCTATACTTTTCACTGGAAAAAGATGCATGAGAAGCATTTACATGTGTTTACAGAGAGCCGATGGGAACAGACTGGCTGCTGCCATATCCCTGGGGCTTTTTCCCATCCCAGCCTCCTGACCATCCCCTCCAAACTGGGAACACCCTGCATACCCATGTGCACAGCTCTGCTGGTGCAACTGACACCATGACATCAAAGGGGCGAGTTACAGGGTGGGCAAGGAGCCCAACATGCTGAGAGCCTCACTAGCTGCTTGCTCTGAGGGCAGCTCCTCATGGATCTGTCCCTCTGAGGACCACACTGGCTCACGGCAGAGCACATCCTTTAAATCACTGTTGGAAGAAAACTGTGGTGAATTCCACATACAAAATAACTTGGTGTGTTACTTAGTTTAAATGATATGTTTTCCTTCTCACACCCAGCAGGGCAGACTAAATAAGTCAGAGCTAGGATATCACACAAATCCTCGAGCAGGGCAGTTTTACTGGAATAAACTGCTTTTCCCAGAGCATTTGCCAAATGGCACAATGACATGGAGACCCCGACTGGGGCTCCCTCATACTGCTGTGGTTGGGTGCTTCCCTTTGTGGCCATGCTCCCCAGAGGACACCGTGCAAATCAACACTGATGTTGAAACATCCTTGCACACCATTAGTGGCCAGCAGCCTGTAGGGGTGCCCTGGGGTGTGGGACTACAGGCACACTGCTGAAACCCTATCTAAATGGGCAAAATCTCGGACTTTCCTCACCCACCTCATCCCTGCAAATAAATCACTGCTTTTACAAGGCATTATTTAATTCTTTCCATGCTGACCATCCAGCCCCTCCACAGACATGGGACAGACTGGCACAGGGTCGCCTCAGACAGGATATCCTCCAGGGAACAGCCTCTCCACGACACAAAACAATAGAGCCCTGCCTTTCAAACCATAGGCATTTTAAAAGATATACAACATGCCCAACCTCTTCTCCCCACAAACCTCGGATATCTGCTATCTGCACAGCAGTCAGCACCAAGAGATCAGATCTACAGCATAATTTATTTCCTGCTGTTTGTGAGCAATTCCCACCAGCGTTAAAGGGAGCAGAGCAGGCTCCAGTCCTGCGCCTATGTCCGCTCCTTCAGATGCTGCAGGTTTCAAGAGGTCAGGAGTTTGTACATTCACATGCTGGGCTGAGACAGGTCCCAGGGCTCAATGGCACAAGCCCACTGGCCAGTCTTACCCATGGCAATGGCTACAGATGCCTCATCACAACTCCAGTTCCATAGGTACCATCAGTGTTTGCAGATATACATAGCGTACTGAAGGCTTTCACGAGGGCTTTTAAGAAACTGCTGGACTGAAGCACCTAATGCACCAGATGGAGAAACAACATTTACAGTGATCCAGGTTGGTCATAAAGCAACCAGCCATTTGTTCAGGGTCTCTTTGGTTTGATCAGGTTAAGCCGCCCTGACTTGACTGCTGTCAGCTGAGCTGCTGGGCCTTATTCTGCCCTCAATTATATCAATGCAAATTTGGAACAACTCCACTGACTTTCAAAGCATAACCTAATTTAATGGAGAGCTTTCTAGATTCATACTGAGTAACAGGGAACAGACTTAAACCTCTGACACATTAGCAAGAGAACACATACTGAAATTAAGTTCCTGGTAGATGAGCATCTCTTGAGGCTATGGGGTTTTTTGCCCTGGTTGTGGAAACGGTGTGACTTGACACTGAGCTGTAGCCTGATACCCACTGCCTGCAACTTCTGGAGTGTTGAAAAGGTTTTTATCTGCTTGACAGACTGAAACAGAGAAAGTCTCTTTAAAAGCCATGATCAGACTTAAAGCAAAGCCCTGAATTCCTGCCCATGGGAGCACATGCACCCTGCGCAGCCTTGAGTGAGCAGAGGACTTGATGGCATGGCCCTAGCAGCACGCAGGATGAGTTTCGAGAGTCCAAGAGATATTTCTTGTGTGTGTATCATATCTAGTTCCTCCCTAATAAGTCCACTAAAGCTGGGCTTGATTTATTAATGTATTTGTCAGAGTAGACACTGTTTATACTGCACTCTGGGAAGAAAACCTATAACTGAGGCACACACTACTGTGGGTTGGCTGTGCAGGGCCAGGTGGCTCCTTTCTGTCTGGTAGTGGCCTCTGGCATACCCTTCGCAGTGACACTCACATCTTTCACAAGCACATGAAAATGAAGAGCACAGAAAACAGCTCCTTTTCTCCCCCAGGCAAAGCAATCCCACCCTACCAGCACAAGCAGCACTGCCTGCAGGGGATGCCCTAGGAGGAGGGTTCAGTATGGATTTTGGCAGTAAGAGCCCTAACTGATTGCCACTTATAACCAAACACTGGACATTGCTGAGGATTTTGGTCCTTTGGGATCTTTGTCATCTTCGGCAAGAGCTCAGTGATGAGCCGTGCCTCAGTTTACCAGCTCCTGTGGGCAGATAGGGCACAGCATCACACTGGCCTGATAGGGAGCAAAACTCCGTGACACGGAACCAGCTCTCCCAAAACACTTCAAAGAGGTTCAAGCTATTTTTTTCCACTTGCTCTCATTTTAGCTGCAGCAGTTGCTGTGTCTCAGGGGTCTGCAGGGTCAAGCTCCCTGCCTGCTCCTTCCCTCCCCTTGCACCCCAGTGGGGATCAGCCAGACCTGCTCTCCCCACAGCTCCCGCTCTCTGAAACCCAGGATCTGCTAAGGTTTCTGTGCAGCCTTCAAGAAAACAGCTGGGGTTTGTAAACAGTTCTTCTCCCACAGACAGATTTCTTTGTGCCTGCTGAAGAGCTGGGACACCACCTACACTGGGAGTTACAAATGAGGAGCAGGTCACAAAAAGAACCCTTAAAAAAAAACCCCAAATCCCTTGTGCCAAAATCAATCTCAAGTGGACTCCCAGCCTGAAGCGCTGGGTGCATTTCACAGCGAGAGGTGCATTTAGCTTCATCCCAAGCAGGAAACGGCTGTTC
The DNA here is from genome assembly GCA_017639245.1 of Myiopsitta monachus. Classification (NCBI taxonomy): domain Eukaryota; kingdom Metazoa; phylum Chordata; class Aves; order Psittaciformes; family Psittacidae; genus Myiopsitta; species Myiopsitta monachus. Next base: position 4,839,002 of record CM029931.1, on the reverse strand, counting down.
CAACACGCAGTTTCTTTGCTGGGTCCTTGTCTTTCATTTTGCATCCCAGAGCCAGTGCAGGATTTGCAAACATTTAATAATTCCAAGAAGAAGCGCATTAAAGCCTTGGAGCAAGGGGAAAGCCCTTTTCCTGCCAAAGAGGCATATTATTGTCAATATCCCATTGTTGTACTTGCACTCACCACCCCTTAAAGCAATTAATGGATAAATCAGGGTTTTTTCTGTGGCATTTCTGTGGGTGGAGTTTATTCCCATCCTTATCTGAGCAGCGGATCTTTCCCACCAGTAACCTGGTGCCAGGGTGTCCCACAGCCCATGACGCCGGATCGCGCTGCAGAACAAACAAACTCAATTACAGGAGGATATTTACAACTGCTGACCAAAGTTTCGATTTCCTTGGTAAGCTCCTCAAGACAATACACTCGGGACGCTGGCCTCCAATTGTACTGTCAGAAATTCATACAGGCCCAAGAATGAGAAAATATTGTGCTTAGATTTGTGATAGGCAAGCAAAACACGGTAGTGATGTTTGGGGGGGGCTCCCCCCCCTTCATGTGCTTGTTTTTACAGCCACAGGATAGAGCAGGGTGAGTGCGGAGCTTCCCCTTGCTCCTGCCAGCAGCCAGCCACACAGTGCCAGCAAGCATCAGTGCTCCCCTGGGAGGGTGAGGAAGAGGGTCAGCGCTGCAACTTGTGCCTAAGGCGCTCATACAGTGCCTTTACTGAGCTCATTAAAACAGCCTTCCTCAGGCCTGCCAGGATTCAAGCAGGATCTAGGTTAGATACGAGGAAGAAATTTTTCCCCATGAAAGATGCTGAGGCGCTGGCACAGGGTCCTCAGAAAAGCCCCATCCCTGGCAGTGCTCAAGGCCAGATTGGACAGAGCTTGGAGCAACCTGCTCTAGTGGAAGGTGTCCCTGCCCATGGCAGGGAGGTGGAACTAAATGCACTTTAAGGTTCCTTCCAACCCAAATCTATCTGTGATTCTACGAAACCATGGTGTCAACGCAGGTTTCCAACGGAGGATAAAGGAAGCTTTCACCTCCCATCACAGGCGTAATCCTGCTCATCCAACCTTGCCCTGCGTGGGTCTCTCAAGCACCTCTTCCCCAAGCAGCACTCACAAGTTGAGTTCACCCTCGCTCAAGCAGGGGATCCAGGCTTTTCTCCCTTTTGGCTCTAGTTCCGTTGTATTTTTCTTGATTTTGGTCACAGAGCAGCTCACATTCAGCCCTCATTCTTTCCCCAAGCAAAAATCAGGTTTACACCTGCATACACCCAAATTAACAATGGAACTTAACTCTGTGTGTTGGTGGTTTAATGTTTGGAGCAATTCCCTGTTTCTTATTACACTAAGCAGATCTTGAGTGACAGCACTGCAAGTAGTGTTCTCCAGATCTGCACCAGTTTAATGAAACCCAGAATTTGGCTCTACATCTTAAGAGATAACGTTCTCTGTAGTTGTGGCCAATACATTAATGTCTTCCAGCATCATGCATCTTTCTCCAAAGCTTTTGCAAGCCTTCCCTTATGGGTTATCCAGGGATCAAGGTCTGAAAATCCATAAAATAGACTGGCTGTGCAAGATTTGCATTTATTGTAGTATGGCTTTTCTTATGATAAAGCAGTCCTGTTTGACTGCAAACCTCTATTTGCTACTTAGGGGATTAGGAACATACACCAAGAAGAAAAGGGGCAGGTTCCAATAGCTGTGGGACTTGAATTCAGTAGGACATGTAGTAATTTCTCTAGGTCTACATCAGACTAATATCAAACTCTGATTCAGAGAAGGAATATAAATTAGTTGGTTAATGAGAACTGGATTCCAACCAGCTGGATTAGGATCCTGTAATACTCATGTATTCTGCTTTTCTTCCCTTCCCCTGTTAACTAATGGCAGGCCACCCAGGGTAACAAAGACATATGACAAATACAGTGTATATTTATGTTGGCTTGTCTTGCTGTAGTCTCCCTCAGGGTATGACCTGACTTTAATGACTCAGAGACTTACCCTATCACTTTCTGGCTCATTTCCTTGTGGGCTTATAACATATACAGTCCTTTTCAGTTTATTCCTTCAGTAGATTTGGGGAAGAAAAAAAAGAAAAGAGGGAAAGGGAAACTAGCTATAAAAAAATCCATTGAAATCCATCTCAGGGGCTCCTACACATGTTTATTAGCATGGATCACTTCCAGACTATGTTTCCCCATGGCCAGTAACGGCATCGTCAGAGAACTGGAAGATGTGAGCACTGGTATCTGTTCCACTCTCAGTGAACTGAGAACTATAAACATCTCCAAGGCTGAGTAATTTATCATTACAAGAAATTATACAAAGAGGCAGGAGTTGAAGTAAAACCAGGTTATATCATAGGAGGATATCTGATTGTAAAGGCATACCAAAATATCTTCTAATCCATCAGCCTTCCTAATGACTTGCAATGGCTTGTACATTCAGTTCTCTGTAGCTGAGGCTGTTTAACTTAAACCTGCTTCTTTCTAGTTGTGTACTTCTGATATTATTAGTATAGATTGTCTGGTGACATTGTTATAGTTATGCTTCTATGTTTCAGAGAAATCATCAATTTTAATAGCAATTTCAAGTATGTTACTGGGATAAGGAGAGGGAAAATAAAGTCTTACAAAACTCAGTTATTTAGGATGGAGCAAACAGGTTTTTTAGGGTAGAAGTCCGTAATCAATGATTTTACCTTAAGGTTCACAAACAGGGACCAGAAGCAGACCTTTTAGTTTCTATAAAGCTCTGTTCCACCCCATTTGTTTATCCTTCTGAAAGCAGGTTGTTCCTAAAACTGAGATTAGAAGAAGTGGTGAGTATGAAGATAATTTAGGACTAAGGGAAGCTGATCCCGACTAGAAGAATGAGAACTGCCAGCCCAAGAAGAGGAAAAAGCAGCTGTGAGCAGGTTGAAGGGGTGATCCACAGGCACACAGTTGTGCCTCTAGAATGCAACAAAGGATTCAAGGGAGCCAAGCATCTTGAAGAAAGAAAACAAAAGAATTTGCCTCACATGAACTTTAATCTTGTCCAGAAATTCCACTCTGGATCAAAGAACTACAGTGAAAGTTTCCTGTTAATTTGAATCACCATTTTCCTGCACAGAGGCTCAGCTCCAGCAAGGGGGAAACTCTTCCCCTCCCCTAGTTTTGTCAAATCTTTGGCCTGGTTCTAACGTTCAGCCCAAAGGCATTTTTTGCAGAAAAATCAAGAGCAAGACATGCTGGGGCTGTTGTTGGGCAGACAGGGTGAGGCACACAGGAAACACTGGGGGACTCCTTTAGCAACTAGCCTGCCAACAGCCTGGAAGGAATTTGTGGGGTGCAAAGAGTGCGGAAAGGTGACTGGTTCACGTGGAGATGTAGACCTGCCCCTGTGTCTGAACTAAGAGGCTGTGGGGTACAAGACGTGTTTGAGACAAGAGCTAGAGATATCGAGACATGAACTTTTGGGATGCTTTTACTGAATTTGGTCCTTTTCCTAGGGAGAAAAGTTGCTCCTGGACAACACTGAGGAAAAAAGCTACTGCAAACACTGAGGATGTAGAGAAGACATGGAGGAGTGAGCAGAGACAGCAGATTCTTGCATCACCCTGGTGCAACAGAGCAGATGGGAGGTCACAGACATGCCTGGGAGTTGCATCGCAATGGAAGAAGCATATCAGCTCTGAGTATAACCATACTTGCAGCTCTGAATAAAGTTGAGGATTTAATCACTTGGTTTATAGAGATGAGACACGATAGATTTACTACCTTCTGCCTGCAGTTCATTATCTACTGACACGGTTTTCTTTGCAAGTTCCAGTTTCCAATGACTTGCTGGTTTTAGCACTGCAACAGCAAAGTGCAGAATGATGCCAGTTAGCTCTACTAGCGGTTCTTCACACTGTTCTTTGGCCGGTGCTCTCATTTCTTCTGAATAGACTCGAAAAGTAATTGTAAATCAGAAGTCTTTTGTCCAAAGCTGGAAGTACAATTGATGTTTTCAATGAACTGCACAGGAAGTCCTCCTTTACAAAGATTAAGTGAAGTAGAGTGAAGAAAATCTGCCTTTATCCTTTGAAATACGAGCAGAGATCAGGAAGAGATCTGCAGAACTGCAGACAGCAGTTGTGACATGTAATTGCTCATATACACTTGGTAAGCTTCATCCTGTAGGGGGGAATCAGTTTCTTTCCCACACTTCTTTAACTGAAAGAAACTGTCTCTGATGGCCAGAGATCTTCCAAATGCCACCCCAAGTATATTTATGGCCAGCCTAGACTCATTTGTTCTTGTGCCAACATTGTCCTGTTTCAATAGCTCTTCTTCCTCCCTGGTGCTTACCCTTCTGATGTATTTATTACCCTCATGATATAGTTAAATGAGGACAGCTTGTATTCAGAAAGCTTCTACATCTTTCGCATTGGTTACTTTATTGACAGAAACTGTAAGCGCTTTTCCCAAGGCACTCAAAAAAAGAGGGACCAATGCAAGACTCACTGCACCTGGTAGCTCACCTCAAGTCAACAGCCGGGCAACAACTGGCTATTTCTGATTAACTCACGGTTTACAGATGTTAAACACCTTTTGGTAGTGTCCTGTTCCTTAACTCTGAAAACAAATACAGGAAAAGGAGTCTGACTTTTAATCATAAGCTTACCATTAAGTCAGTAAAACCCCAATGGTTATTGGAAGTCAGGGCAATAAGACATCAGCACTTCCTCAACAACTGTGCCATCCTAGAAAGCAGTCCATGGAGCTGCATGCTATAACTGCACATCATCATCAATGGAAGTTATACCTTCATATCAGCAACTGCTACTGGAGGCAGGTCCTGATACATCAGAATCATAGCCCACAGCAGCCCTTCCTAACACACTGTCGGTGTTCAGGGCTCACATGATAGCAGGGCTCCAACACACACATGGAATGGCATTTCAGAAGAGCAGAACACTGATGCATCATCCTTGCCAAAATAGGGTAGAAAGAAAGGCCATAGAAAGCCACATTACACAGATCTGAGTATTGATTCTGTCCACCTCAAGATCTGAGGATGTTCATTCCTGATTGTTCGTGCTCAAGCTGAAGTTGGAAAGGAATTAGCTTGGCACACTCGCACTTGGTGTCTTTCTTTTGCAGTGATCCTATTGTTCTGAAACATAATGGGGCAGAGTTTTCTATAGTCCCACTGGGACTGTATCAAAATTGACATCAGTAATGAAAAGCGTGCTGTGTAATGCTGCTGCCTGCTCTTAACACCACAACTTCAGCCAAAAACAGTAAGTTATTCACATGTACTCCCAGTGAACTGGAAGGCCTTTTATTCAGGCTCCACATTAAATTTCAGCTGCCCAAAATGGTCTCATTCTTATTCAGGTCAGTGCTTTTGACTTCTTAGGCTTGTACAGTTCCCAGGGAAGCTCTGGCCTGCAGCAGCTCTGAGGAGCTCTATTATTTTCTGCAGTGTTGTTACTTGATATCATGTTGATTTAAGCCACTGCTTTTCTTCAGACTCCTTCAAATCAATACCCAGTAAAGGAGAGTGGAAAACAAGCTAGTCAAAGACATTGTATTTTCCCCCTAAATTCTGAATTCCTATTGACATCCTCACCTTTAACTTTTTCTACTTAGGTATGTACTTGAAGCTAGAGATGATCAAAAAGGAGTTTGTATCTTTGGCCTTAAACTAGTAACATTTGTGCATAGTTGAGGTAAACATTGCAGGAAGCCAGGCTGACAAAGACATACTTCAAGACCACATGCTGTCAAGTTTAAACCTTCTCATAGCGTCTAATTGCACAGATGACATTTCACAGCAGCACAGAATGGTTTGGGCTGGAAAAGACTTTCAAAGGTCGTCTAGTTCCAAACCCCCTGCCATGAGCAGGGACATCGTCAGTCAGATCAGGTTGGTCCATTCAACCTGACCTTGAACCTTTCCAGGGATGGGGCATCTACCACCTCTCCAAGCATCCTGTGAGTGCAGGGGTGAAGGGAATACAATGTGCAATGAAGAGTTTTCCTTCACTTTCTCCCCTTGCCCATGTAAAAGGCTTTTCTTTAGAAAAGCCACTGAATAATATTTTTTCCTGCCATTTACACTGGTAGCATCACTATGTTATGTGCCTATGTCAGGGACTGAATTCCTGCTACATGAGACAGGGGAGCATCAGGAGCCTAGGGCGGATGCTGGCTCCTATGGAAGAGATGGCATTCAGGGCCTTTACCCTGATGAGAACAGGCTGAAAAGCCACAAAGCTGCTGTGGTTCTACAGGGACTTTTTAAATTTAAAAGATAGAGAGGGTCCATGAGAATCCTGATGAAAGCTGAAAGATAATCAGACTTCTTGAGAACTTAGTGAGCTCTCAAAGATAACTGAATATGTACGTTATTCCTCTGCACAGAACGGCTGCCAGCTTGCCTTCAGGTCTCTAGCACAGTCCAACCACATTGCAGTCCTCCAGGATGCTGCTCTGAACCAAGTCAGCTGCCTTTGCTTTGGCTGTGCCTCTCCCTTCAACAAGACCTCTGTGGGTGCTTCCCCTGAGATGATGCTCATTCTCAATCAGCATTTCGAGGGTCAGGGATATCCAAGAGGCCTGACTGCCCTTCCCTCAAGGGGGGTGGGACCAAAAGCACTCTAACAGAGTTAGTGAGGAAAAACAAAGGTTTAATTGGAGTAAATGGTGCTTGATCACCACCAGAAACAACCGCCTCTGAGAGCCCAGAGCTGTGAGAAGCCCTGGACAGCGCTGTGGTTTGCACCAGAGCTCTCTGAAAATGAGCCCTGTTTGTTTTTCATTTTCCCTTTCCATGGAAGTTCTGCCAGCACAAAGCTGGGGAAACTGAGTGTTTTCTTTGGAAATGCCTCAGAGATAAACATGCTCTCAGAAACGGCATCTTCCACATGGACCCCAGCAGCAGGGGAGGTCTGAATGAGCAGTTGAATGTTCCTCAGCAGCACCTTGCTCCATCCTGGGGCAAAGCCTCAGCACCCTGGTACACAGCTGAAGCAGTCCTCATCTGCTGGGGCATCCCACCTCTCAGGGGGTGCTGGCTCCCTTGCTCCTGGCAGTAAATGCTTGATGAGAACCAAAGAGTCCTCATTTCATACAGACTCTGAGTCTGTATGAGAAGATTCCTTCCTTCTAGACATGCCTCATGATGATAAAGCCATTTCACCACATCCATCTTCCCACTAGTAGACACAGCAGGATCCAGAATGGTCATTTCTGCCATTGCAGGCTCTGCTGTGATCTGTAACCAACACAATCCCCTACTGGCTCCAGCTCCAGGGTATATTTGGCACCTCTACATAAAGCACAAGGCCAGATCTGATCAGACCCACAGTTTACACCAACAACATGGGCAGAAGAGAGCAACTGGGGGGGAAGTGCTTAGCTTCCTTCTAAGAGATCAACCAAGGAGGCATTTAAAACCAGACCTGATGACGTGTGACATGCCTGCATACACTGCAAAGGATGGAACACCGATGCACCTGAGCTCACTGCTCTCCACAGGTTTGGGTGTTGGAAACCCCAGAGACACACTGAGGAATTTGGGGACCTGTGGACATGTCAGCACCTGTTTGTAAAAGCGGCTCATCCAAAATTAGCCGGGAGAAGTGGAAGAACCATTTGTCAGCTCCTGCTCTCCTCAGCCATCTTTGAAAAATGTCACAGATACATTGACACTTCTGCTGTTGATTTAAATAGCAGCCACCATCCAGGATCGGCTGCTGGGCCAGGGGGCAACGTGTAGCTCCTGTCTCAGACTCCTCCTGTATCAGATGACTCACCGTGCCTGAGAAACTCCCTTATATCACAGACTCCAGTAGCAACCCCACAACAAACAGTTGTCCAGGGCTTGCAGTCATCCTTTGGGGTTAGGATGTAATCTTGCTAGCGCTCAGCGAATGGGGCATGAGATGGCAGCGCTTCATCGCTCTTATCCTGCTGCTTCATGGCCAAGTTGCTCCACTGGGATGCAGGTCACATGGAACCCCCTGCTTTGCCGTAATATCCTTTGCTCCCCAATAAGCTGTTCAGTCTCTTGGTCCTGGTTTTAATCCAGGACACTAGTGATAGCAAAACCTCCTCCCCAACTCTTCCAACTGACCCCTGAACTCCTTGAACAAGAGGATGTTCACACCTACATTTGCACACTGTATTGGCTGGGCCTTTATGTACTGCCCTGTCTCTGAAGCATAACTGCTTCTGTGGAGCTGCACAAAGTATGTTGATGCACAAATGCCTCCTCAGAACACTCTGAATTATGAAAGCAGAAAAACTCATACCCCAAAGGAGCTAGTGCGGCCATCCAGTACCTCCTGTCTGCAAAGCAATAGGAGTTTCTATTCCAGCCAACACTTTGGCAGCATGATCCATCAATCCTGCTTTTTTAACATGAAAATAAAGAGCTCCTAGGAGTGACTTGGAAAATCATTTCCCCTCCACCTCTCCTATCATGCTGAGGGCAGGAGCCTTGATTGCAACACTCCCACCCCTACCCTGGAGAATTGTAGCTCTACCTCCGAAATGCAAGTGAAGCGACTTGCCTCTGCAGCTACCCAGCTCTGCGGAGGACACTCCTAAACAAATACTTCTCTCATCTGGACCAAGAAAAACTACAGAGCTTCCTATGACCTCACTGTGATCCGCACCATGACCCTCTGCAGCTGCATTAGACACACCTTCATCCTTCTCTAACCGGTGTCGAGTCCGTACAGCGCTACTCACACTGTCCACACCGTTTCACTAGGATGAGTGGAGCTGCACATAGGATGAAGGGCAGCTCTTTAACATGGGTTCACAGGAGCAGGCACTTCATTATTTAAGCTATCCCATCACAGTCTTATCACACAAAATATTCTCTCTTCATCTTTCAAGAGAACTTGACCGGTATCCAGGGATTTCTCAGCAGCACTGGGAAAAAAGCTGTGCTACAGATGATGTATAGTTTTCAATATGACAGTGAAACTATTACATAAAGAGCTTCAGAGCCAATACAAATCGACATCCTATGAGGTTCTCCAAATGTGATTCTGCTCTGGCCATGCACAAAAAAATATCTAACATGTTGTAGGTAACATTAAATGAATAAATTAATAATAAATTAATACTTAATTTTAATACTGAACTGCTGCTGCTGTAACTTCACGCAAGCCATCTTTCCTCCACTGAGTTTTAAGTCTCTAAACACACACTAACTCAAGCTAATAGAGTTAGAAATAGACTTTGTGCAAGTTTTTAATGCTCTGAAAAGAGATAATGTATGTTTAGAGCTAAAATCATGTCTTTATTTGGAACCCAATTCTTCAAACATATAATTATATAAATAGTCCTTGGCCAGGCAAAAACCAAAAATGTCTTCAGGATTTGTAAGCTCTGAGCCAAGATCCCCAATCTGTCAGAGCTCTGTGAAGAGAGAGCCTGCTGCAGGCAATAGAGCAGCAAATGCACACAAGACCCAGCTCAGACTGGGGCTCAATGTTTGTCTGTATTTATATCCCATTCAGTGCTCACCCTCTTTTTGCACTGTTAAGGAGCAATCAGCATCACTAGCTGTATCACTTAATGAGCAGGAGCGCAAGTCCTTGCTGCCCAGGTCAGAGACAGGTCTTTCCAACCCAGGACCCCATCCCAGATGGCCACCAGCTTTGGGAGATGGGGGTCCACAGCCCAGGAGCCAGGCTTGCAGTATATGGTATACAATTAATTGTTCTTACATACCCATGAGAGACCAGTTCTGTGTATACATTCAGATGGAATCGCAACCCTTTCCTACTGCTATCTACCACACAATGTTTATCAGGGCTTACAGACCACTTCCTTTTCAAAACCCTTATTGAAATTTGCACAATACACAATTTACTCAATTGGTTTTAGGAAGCCCTCAGCCCTTTTCCTTTCAAGGCAAAAGAAAACAGATTTATTTATTATATAGAAGCAGGCTGGGCTCTGGAGGGGCTGAGGGAGGCAAGCAAGAGGGCTCAAGACTCTGGCCATGAGCATAGACACCAGGAGGTGACATACCTGCCCCATGAGACTGTCAGACCTCAAGAGACAAGAGTATATAGCATTTACCCTCCAACTCAGATATCAGAGACCATCCACATCACAGGTTAAAGCATGGCAGCAGCACAGATTTCCTGAAGGTACCAGGATTAGGAGTTGCACACACAGCATGGCCTTAACTGTTCCCCTTGTATGGCAGTGCCAGAGCACCAGTAATCAGGAACAGCGGTAGGCTTAATATCACTGACAGTTCCCCCAGCTGAATGTATAGCCTATATGTAAGCTCTGCGTTGGTTGAGGAGAGGATACCACAAAACTGCTGCTTCACCATCCACCTACAAAGCTTCCAAGCTCCTGGAGCCCATTTGGCCCAGGTTTGCTGCAGACAGAAGCAGTTCTATCTCCAGTTGGGGTTTTGGTCCCCGGTTTTTGTTTCCGAGGAAGCTGTGGAAGGCATCCTCAGGAACACAGGAGCTGCCAAAAAATCACCTCATACCACATACAGGTGGCACAGCTGGGAGTGCAGATACCTATTAGGTTTGATTTTCAATTGTCTTCCAACTTTTCCAGGTGCAAAGAACTGAACGAATGTTGCATCCCATTGGAAATTTGTTGCCCTGTGCATTGAGCATTTGAAGACCAAGCACTACAAGCCAAGTATGCAGCTGTTCTGAGAGAAAGAAGGAAACTCTTTCTGGACAGAGGAGATGCATGTTTAACACCACCAATATGAAAAGAGGGGACAAGAGAAGCAAGGGAGTACTTGCTCTTTGGGAGACGATGCCCATTCAAACTACAATTGCAGAGAGGCACATGGCTACAAGGAGGACTGAGGTGACTGTTTCATGCTGAGCTGCTGAAATGAGACCCCTCCGCAAGGCGGGCCAGGCAAGGGGCAGCAAAGCAAGTGCAGTAGCAGGGGAATCCAAGCCTGGAGTAATTCACAGGTACAGAGGACTCCCAGAGGAGAGCAACAGCTTCCGTTGTTTTGATAGCCCAAGGATTTCTATTAGTCTGAAGCCTAAGCAGTTCCCTCTCCTTTTTCTACCATGGAAACCCCTCTGTTGGGTTTTTGGTAACATGTTTAGTTTTTCCTTCTGAAGTTGCTTATATTACAGGGTACAGAGAGAACACACACTTATCACTGTGTTATCACCCAGGAGAAGTAGATTTAATACAAGATGTAAATGATTTACTTTGGTTTTCTCTGTCTGAACTGTCATCACCTGCAAGGGGCAGGATCCCCATCTCACCCTGAGGAGGGCAGGCAGCTGCTTTGGGCAGTAACTCCCAGACTGCTGGAGATGCTGACCCTTTGTGCAGCCACTTCCAGACCTGCAAACAGTGGGAATGTATTTGTTGGGGAAGTACTGACCTTTCTGCACAGCAGGAATTCATGGCAATGCTTTGAATGCAAGAAGTGCAGCAGATAAGAGATGCCACATTAATGATGTATCTAACAGCACAGTGACTCTCATGTTGAACAGCTCCACACCTGGGGTGTTTTTAAATTGACTTTGTACTGTTTGCAGATCTTGTGTGAAATGCAGCCACATCTGAAGGGGAAGGAGTTAACTCACCAGTACCGGACACACTGCAGACAGAAGGGATGGATACCGTGGCAACAGGCATCTGTCAAGTGCAAAATCATTAGTGCTTTCATAAAGTGCTTTCAAAACCAGTGAAGGGTAGAGCAGAGTTTTTTTGCTGGAGTGCTTGGGGTAGGAAGCGTCACAGCTGGAGCTGGGATAGTTCAGTCTTGCAAAATTCTGTTTGTATTCTCTCAAGGCAATGAATACTTGCTGGGCAAGCCAAATGCAATTAATTCATGGTGAGAGCTGGCAAGTACAATTCTATCCCCAGATTTCCACCCTTCCCCTCTATCCTGACACACACATTCTGCCTCCAGAAAAATATATGCTCATCAGGAAAGCAAGCAAGGAGCACAGTGTCCTGGGAGCCAGCTCTGTCTCCAACTCTGAGCTCCAGCATTCAGCATTTCCCAGGGCCAGTCATGTATTCTCTCAGCTTTGGCTGTGGTCAGCTTCTTTTGGGGAGGGGGTGGCAATTCAAGGCACAACTAATCACAATTTTAAAGCGCTTCACTACTTGTCAGGACAGAGATCTTACAGATGGGGCAGTGTTAGAAGCAAGCAGTAAAATGCTGTGATTAAGCACCTGAAGGTCATGGATGTCCTCTTCATGAAGGAGGGAAAACTTCCTCCTCCCTACCCCCATCCCTTCTTGATAGCACAAATTAAAAACAAAGCCAGCTGTTCAGTTGGGAGTGACTTTAGTTTAAATCTGTTTCTTGCTCAATAACCCTTTCATTATAAGCTTCCTGCTGGGAAAGTTTGTGAGCCAAGGCATGCTACTGAACACGCAGCACTCTGTCTGCGGAGAACAAGCGCCCAGCGAGCCCACATCCACATCTTTGTTGAATCATTACGATTTCTAGACCTGATGAGGTAAATCAGAGGGTGTTGGTTTGAAAATAAGGAGTAAAAATATTAAGATACAAGCTGTTCTCCATGAGAAACTAATCACATGCTGGAAAGTTCTGTAACAGTTTGAAGAGGAGGCAAGAAACAGAAGGGAGCAGCTCTGGGATTTGAGCAGCAGGCTGTTTCTTGCTCTGCACGGATTACATTTGTAACATAACCTTTCTAATTGAAACAGTTTGTTCACCTATAAGCTCACCCCAAAGTCCTTGGAGGTCTGTAGGAAAGTCACAAGAAAGTCCTGGATGGGCTTTTGCTCACCTTCCCCATTGTTTGCATGAAGGGAAAAATCTGAATATTGATATAAACCCAGCAATTTGGAGGCCTTGCTACCAAACACTGGATGTGGACAAGGGACGATGGAGAGAAAATATGATCAGAAAGGTAGCATGGTACACTGGAAGAGGGTTTCCAATTGCTATCTCTGTCTGTGATCGACATCTGGAACATTTAAGACACATGTATTTGGTATGTAAATTGTGAAACTGAAGAGCATCCCACATTGCCTCTGAAATGCCTTTTCTGAAGCATTGTCTTTGGAAGAGAAGTTATTGCAATCACCCCTTCAGTGGTTGGATAACACAACTTAGTAATTTACAGAAAACACCACTACCCAGTGCCAGCTGCCCAGATACGTATCTAGGAGAAGTTATGGTGCACAGAGCCCAAACAAACCAGCTGTGGGCTCACGGAAACTGAATGCAGGGAAAAACTGCTTAGTAACACCCACAGGATCCAAATACCCACCCAGGCTGGGCGCACTGGGCTTTCCACCTTTCAAGTACCTCTAGCTCAATTTTTACTTCTGCTGAACCATAATTAAAGTCAATGAGCTGTTGTAAGCTTCAGATCAATCCATGCAAGCTTTGTTTATACAGACTTGTCAGCAGTTTAAAAAACCATTCTCAATCTGGCTGACTACATCTCTGCAAGAACACAGTGGTCATTCTTTTCCCTTCAAACAGTTCAGGACCCAACACACTACTGAAACCAGAGAGCCCACCCCAGTCCTCCTCCCCCAGCTGCTCCAGTGTACATTACATTCAAAGAGGCTCACCACCTCCATTCCCAAGGCTGTCACTTTCTCTCAGTAGGTCACTCATTTTTGGTGTATTTATTTGCCCAGTGCTGGAATATCCCGTGCCTGCTGACATAAGTGATTGCACGGCAGCTGAGGCTCCTCTCCCCCCACGCAGAGTGTGTTTAGGCTCTTTCGGGGTTTGCACAGCCCAGACCTCACAGGCAGCTGGGCTCAGTTCTTTCAGTCGTCGATCAATCTTTCAGAGCAGTGGCTGACAGATTTGTTTTAACACAAGCGTCTGAAAAATTCTATGGCTCTTTAACAGCAGGAGTGAAGGGGTAAAACCCCCACCTTTTTCGACAATGAGACCTAAATACCAGGTCTGTTTCAAATGATAGAAAACATAAATGTTATGGTTTCAGAATTGAGCGTGCAAGTGGAAGAGGATACTGCCTTCTACCTCAGAGGTTCCACTGTGCAGCTACAAAAACACACTGGGGAAGGTGAAGTCAATGCCAAGTCCTAATGACTTTCAGTAGCACTGAAGTACTCAGAATTCTACTCCTACAGCAATGGTTTCTTGGGAGAGTATCACACCCCTTCATCCCAGGCCTTTTATGCTGAGCAAAACATCATTCCCAGGACTGTATCCAGTAATTTCTTTAATTTGCCAACAGCCTAAGCTGGAACATACCTTTAAAGAGAAATCAAATCCATAAAAGTTGTAGAGCAATAGGACAGCCTGCTTAATCTCATGTCTTCGGGGCAGAGCGTTCATTAAACAAGCTTGGAATGTAGCTAATTCCAGGGAATATCTTTTCTCCAGAAGACTAGCATTACAATAGTGACACTGAGTACTACCAGAAAAACAACCCAGTCATCTCTAAGCTCAGCAGCGTTCATGATGACATTCCTGTCCTGAGACTGCCACCAAGATGTTCTCATCCAAGCCAGTCATATGGAAATCAGCTCTCAGAGCAGCTGTGCTTTTTGGAAGTGACATCATACTTTTGGATGTTGTCTACCATACGGAATCTAACATCTTCAACAGCAAATAAAGCTCTTCCTTTCATCCCATGCCATATTTCCTCCATGTAATAAAGGTGGCAAATGATTTTTAACTCTACAATGACTTCTTTTTGCTGCCTCCTTTACAACACTATCTCTGTAAATGCCTTCGCAAGCTTCTGGTATTTCTAATACAAGTTTTGCTGAGATTTTTTACACAAGACTGAAAGGATTCTTCCTCCCACTTGCCTCACATCTGTGCTGATGTGGATATACTGACTCACTCCAAAATTGTCATTCTTGCAAGTAAGTTCCTTTCCCAAAACTACATGTTTCATAATGACAGTTCCACATGTCTGTCTGTCAAACCACAAGGATTGCTGGCTACCACCTTCGGGAGAGGTCCAGCTTGTATGGGACATGCCAGAACACACCCTTGGACCCTGGGCCATGAGAACCAGCAGCTCAAGGAGCTCAGGGGGTGCCAACAGCCAAAACCTCCGCAGCCTCCTGTTAAAGTGATGGCTGACAACTCTTGCGGGGGTAACAAGAGGACATGTCAGGCTGCAGGGACATGGCAAGATGAAGGGCTGGGGTTAATCTTGCTCACCAGGAAGGAACTTTCCTTTTCATTAGGGCATCTTCAGCCCCAGCCATACCCCATAGGTACAGTCCATGCAGAGGAAGCAACATTGCTCCCCACACGTTCAGGCAGATGAACACAGCTATGCCAGCCCTCTGAGTCACAGCACAGTTTCCACAAACATCAGCCAAGGCAAAAGCCAGCTCCAGTTCCCCCTGCCCTGCTTTGCATGATAACCAAGTCCTTTCTCAGCCTGCCCTTCTTCAGTAAACAGTGCTCAAGCCCCACTACAAACAACGCAGAGCTGTCCTTTTATCTGCTTGGGAACATACTTAACAAATAAACCCCAAACATTTCCATTTGAAATAACAACCATCTGCACATACTGCTGGAGTGTATCTGCCATTCTGTCCCACCAGTCAGCTGCTCACCGCTGGAAAACAGCTGGATCTCCATAAGCGCCAAATGGACATGCACCAAATGTAGCTAACGCAACACAGGGAATGCTGCTCCGAGACCCTGCAGTCAGGATCTGCCTCAGCATTTCCGATTTGAGAAGTTGTGCAAGCAACTCTCAGATCCATTGGTGCATGGCTTCTATCAGTTCAGTTCCTGCAGGTCCAGGTGACCGTACTTACTCCCTACTGTTCCAGGAACTGATAAAAGAGCGTTTCACTTCAGCATTTTGGAGCAAACTCCAGACATACACCAGGATGTTCAGCTCTTCCTGACAGCCCATTTTCTACCTTGTCCAGATCACTCAGGCTAATGGCAATTTGCAGATTTCAGAGAAGTGTCTGAAGATCCAGATACTCAAAATGGTACCAGGTTCCTAAGGGGCTTTAGGGAAAAGCTTCTTTGCTTTTTTAAATCCCTAACGGCCTTATATGCATTTTAAAGTACCTGTGAAAGTGGGAGGAATCTAGGTCTAAATAATAAGGCATCAACACCTCCACTCCAAATGGACAGATCTAGAATATCAGTGTTTTTCTTCAAGATCTCTATTAAGTGCATTTGCTTTCCAGTTTCCTTACACCAAGGACACTGCTCAAGACCAGTGTAAGTCCAGTGTTATTAAAAAAGTTGAAGTTCTGCATGTAAGGATAGAAAGATGCAAAAGTGATTCTATATATATTTTAAAATAACCGTACATTAAACACATTTTCTATCCAACTTAAAATGAAAGGCAGCAAGAGACTAAGTTTCTTACCAAAAGAAACAGCTCAGCAAGATAAACAAAAGCACCTAAGAGAGCTTGGATGATGAACCTCAGACACGTTTTCTCCATAACTGCTTAAAGGTTGAGCGCCTGACCTCAGAAGCCTTGGCGGAGGCTCCCATTGCAACACTAGGTAAATGACCTGCTCACAACAGTGCTGGCCCGCACGAACTGCCAAGTTTCTTCTTACCTGAGAGAGTGCCCTACACAGTTGGCCAGAAGCTCACTTGTGTGTGCTTACACCTCCCTCATCATTCTGTTCTGCTCCATCAACCACGAAGTATTTTACGTAAAGTATACACAGTAAGGGACTAAACCGAAGATAACTGGTCTAGCACAACAGCTGAGGAAAACCAGAACCATCGCAGCCAGGTCAGGCCGGAGCACTGGGACTGCTAATGCCCTTGGGGGCTGTAAACAAGGACACCCACCTGATGGGTGCTGGAGCACTCAGCTTTCCAAAGGGAAGCAGCGTCTGAGTCAGCTGGGATGCCCCAAATACGGACCCTCTAGTAATCGCCCACCTTAGACAGCAGCTCAGGGAACATTATGGGGTTGCCATAAGATGGTTCAGCCCTTCCACAGGCCTAACCCTGCAGTGCTGGTAGGAGAGTTATCCAAGGTTGCTTTGTTTTCTTGGGTAAGACCTGTCTGGAATTGAAAATTTGCATACATATATAAATACATATGCAAGCTGCAGCTAGCTGGGAAGGAAGTAAACAAGGAAATAGTCAGGAATTGGGAATAGCAGGGTGTCTTTTAGTTATTTAAGGTATTAGCTGGGCCAACGGGCATGCTCTTCCTGTTTTAAATAGACACAATAAGAAAAAGGTCAGCAGGGGAATTGGTTACATTTCTCTTTCCCACGTATAGGTATACTGCCATGGAGGATGTAATCCTGACAGAACACTTTAAAAATACACAATAGTTTAGAGATCTTAGAAGTATCATATTGGTTCCATCAGCTCAAAGCATGCTGCACTATAGGAACTAACTCCAGTAAAAGCCGGAGTTTGGGCATTCTGATACTCATACAGCAAAACTAAATCCTGCTATGCAACTAAGGGATCCCACAGGAAAACTTACTTAGCATCAAAGCTAAGTACCCTGTATGCTAATCTTTATAAAGCATCACATTATGGGGAATATAAATTTTCTAATCAGCTTTCTTCTGCTTCAGCAGATAACAGAACCAACGATACCTCTCAAACTGCACCAAGAGGCTAAATAAATACCACCAAAAAAGGTAATTACTGAATTTGTAATTAAACCCTTACTTTTTCAGTATACCAAACAATTACAGAAGCAACCCACAGGTATCACAGCCTTACAAAGCTGCATATCCTATCAGGATCAGTAAGAACCTTCAGCTTAGTGGGAATTCAGGCTCACTTGCAAACACATTTATAATGCCTTCTGGTGCATTAAAAACCAATTGAAATCACTGGCAGCTGTAAATAATTCAGTTAATCAGTTGCTAAAGCACAAAGTGATGCTTCTGGTTACAAAAGTACTTTTAAATATGTCATTTCTTGAAGGGAGAACATTAAAGGTTGGGTTTTATACAAACATATATATACACACACACTTCATACACCGGCACGTATATAAAAGCCCAAGAGATTTTGTTTCATGGAGAAAGGTAGAAGGACATTTACACTGGGCAAAGTGGGTGTTCTGAGTGCTGTTTCCTTAGTTTTAAACATGAACTCTAAGACTGTCAATGCAAAATAGAGAGCAGTCTGTCTGAGGTATTGAGCGTGTTGTATCTTGTATCCAGGTTCTGTTTTACAGCTCCCTTTTTGCCTCCAGAATCATTACACTGGAGAACACACTGTTAACTCAGCAGAAGTCAGAACCCTGCTCTCAAGAGCTAAAAGAAAATCTGTAACAAAAGCTAAAGTGTAAAGTGTGATGCTACTGGAATGTTCCTGAATACGGAACTTAAAGCAATTTGTTTGCTCTACTTATGTTTTGGAAAGGAGCAATGAAATATTACTCTTATGATCCAAAAGGAAGAAGAGATCCGTTCCCTCCCTTTACTGTAATATATCCATGTTGCAAAATCTGTTTTGGGGGGCTATTTCTGATCCAGATATTTCAAAATGTATGTGGCTGTCCTCAACCCTTCCTTGAAAGACATGAAAAAAGACTGTATTATTTTAACTTAGAAAAAACATTCCCACTGTATGCAAATTCCTTCCCTGGCCTAGATCATAGCAACCATGAGTTGTGAAACCTTCATTGCACAAACCATGATACAAACCACTGTACACACCATGATGATGTGTGGTTTGAAAAACACCTTATTTCACCCTTCTACTTGACCAGTTGAACTAGCACTGAAGGGCAGAGGTACAAGAAGTCAAACAGTGTTTTGTTCAGGGGTTACAAGTGTTAGATCCAGCAAGAGCAGTAGCACCCTTGTTTAACCTTGAGCGTCTCTGTATTCTTTGCTGAATTTGCAACAACAGCAGAAAGTCATCCCAAAGTGCAGTCATCACAGTGATTTTCATCTGAACAAATGTATTCAATGGCTTCCAAATAAAATACATAGGCCAGGGAATAAGGGGATTTGATATTGAGTGTAATTGCTGTTGTTTGGATGCCTTCAAATAACACTAGTCTTCGGGCAGGCTGCTTTCTCAGCTCATTGTGATCCTACCAAGAACCTCTGGCATCTGAACATACAAAATGAATGTTGAAGAGCTGGCTTTGTGATACGGCAATTTAAAGAATAATGGATCTCTAGTGACAAAGTCTCCACGTTGGGCTATTATGTTAGCAATTATGGCAGAGGAAGTTTGTTTAGGATTTAGGCCCAGTGTTCCTTAAGCAAGGCTTGTAAACAGTGTGGAAGTTGACTTTCCTGTTGGTGATAGAGAGACTGACAGCTAACAGCAACCTCTTGTGTAGCAATGACAACTGAGATTATTTTGCAGTTTCACTGCAATGGGATTAGATTGTAATTGCACTGTGGCTCTGGTTTTGGGTTGCTTAACTGATGGCCCCAAACCAAATGACTTTCACTATGAGAAAAAAAACCTGAAATTGAATTCCCTGATGTTGATTTAATACATTTTAGCGCAGTTTCATGCTCGTAGAAAAAGAACCTTCTTTCTTTATCCACTTCGAATAAAACCCACAGAAAGAGTGGAAAGATCTGCTGACAGGTTCTGTGATGCAGGTATCTGACAGAGGCATCTACATTAAAAAGTTCCTCAAATTTGGTTGAAAGAAATTGCTTTCTGATTTGATTTAGAGAATGGCACAAATTTCTTTCCTCAGTGCCATAAAACTGTCATGAAGATGAAACTCCTTTT
Organism: Myiopsitta monachus; assembly: GCA_017639245.1. Taxonomy (NCBI): domain Eukaryota; kingdom Metazoa; phylum Chordata; class Aves; order Psittaciformes; family Psittacidae; genus Myiopsitta; species Myiopsitta monachus. The sequence continues at coordinate 4,819,330 of CM029931.1, read as the reverse complement.
ATAATGAAAAAGTAGTTGTCAACAGAGAGACATCTGTGGGTACGACCTTGGTTTTATGGAGATCTGAAAGTTGCGCTACTATTACCAGTGAGACAAAGATATCATCTGGTGGATTCAGAATAAAGGAAGTGTTGGAGTTTCTTCATATTGTATATTTTAATAGGTGTGTTGCTCAGGGCACATTTCTAAACTTGAGAATTAATATTTTTAGATCATCTGCTTTAATGAAGAGAAAAAGAAAGCGTAACAGCATAACAGGATGATTGCTTATATACACAAAGATAATAAGCTGTTTAACTGACGAGATGTTAAAACCAATGAAATCACAACCAAATAATGTCTGAGAAAATCAAATCAGAACTAATTTCATCCATTAGGAACAAGTGTCTAATGAAGTGTAGCTAATGAGCCCATCTAGGAAATGTTTAAATGTATCCAGAAACTTGAGCCACAAGCTTGTATTTGGCAAACACTATCAAAATGTTCCAACGTCATATGATAAGATTGAGTTATATAAACACAGCCTATGCAGGAGAAAGTCCCCTATCTATGCTTCATTTATCAAATAAGAGGAGGGGAAACTTGCCAGTATTTAAAAAGATCCTGTTAAAAAATAAAGACTTTTCTTTCTTTTCTCTGCAAGAAAGAGTAAGTTTAGAGAAGATGGAGGCAGGAGCTGAGTTCTCTATTAGGACCTGCTATCAAGGTCTCCACTATAGAAACAACACAGCTTTTTATTTTCTCCTTTTCAAACAACTAGGTATGCTCACTGACCTCGTAAGAGGCTACTTTGTGGATGTACACATTCATTTACAAACAGACTCAAAAATCCTCTAAAATGACCTAATGTTGTAGAATCCATTCTTCCCCCACTAGGACCCTTTCTCTGCAGTTGGAGGCCATTCATTAGCAGCTGCCAGCTATGCTACAAGCCCCTCTCTAATCAGTCATTCCATCATCACTTTAGGACACTTGTAATGCTTGACAGGACTTTAATACAAAACTTCCCAAGGCAGTTGTCAGATGGCCATGAGTTCTGACTATGATATAATTCACATGTTCAGGAATGTAATTTCATGCTATGTGTGTTGCTGAACTGCAAGCTTTTAGCTCTGACTTCACGGTACTTAATCTCTTCCATGCCAAAAATTGCTTCAATAGCATCTTTTATGTTCAGCTGAACTGCTGCACTAGCCCAAGGGAAAACTTCGGTTCAAGGCAGATTTAAACTTTGCTGGAAAAAAAAATCTAATCAGACTATTTAATACAATTTACACTGTTGCTCCTTCTGCCTATGAGGCACAGGAGACACAGAACAGCTCTGCCCACCTCACCCCATCAATGCCTGGCACACAGCATCTCTCTCTGCTGGAAATGAGGATTTCTTCTCCTCTCCTGCCTGTAATACTTGTTCTCCAGGGGCTTTTGAGTGATTGGCTTCCTGAGCACTTGCTGGTCTGCTGGAGCTGCTGGACCACTGGAGATACCTGCTCACTGCTGCACCGTGCCCTACGCACCTACACAAACACTGTCATACCCACAGAATAACCCTCCTACTACCAGTTTTAAGCTGGAAAGAAAGTGAAGAGTGACTTTGCAGGTTATCCTTCACATAGCTCACTCTCAGACTTTTCTGTGATTAAATGATCCCTCTGCACAGCTAGCGTGTCCCAAATGAGCTAAAATGAGTGGCTGAATGAGATAGAAATAGAAGTTGTCCTCTGCAGATGGTGTGTCACCATCAGGAGCTAACAGTGCCCAAGCTTGAACAGCTCTCCAACTCCTGGTAAAAACTGGCGACTACTGCTTCTCTCCTTTGCTCCAAAACATTTTTCAATACAACTTCATGTCTGCTGTCTGGTGTTCAGATTACAGGTTTCTGCAGCAGAAGGTGCCTTCCCAAATACCTGATATTCTGGGTGTGATGCTAGGGAGACCTGAGATCTTCCTTCTTTCAAATGCCAGATCTGTGCAGATGAGAACTCTCTCAAAGCACTCTGCAGAGCAATGCCAGTCACATTTGCAGAGTTCCAGCATTTAACAAAGCCTTCACTCTGGGGACAAGAGCATTGTCCAGCAAAGGAGGTGACAGAGACGTCAAATCTATATGCCAGATGTCAGTGTCGTAACTTGTACTGAGGCTCCTTTCTCTTTGTACACTTGGCTTCACTGCCTGCAACGTGCCTTTCCCTGCTGGAAAGACCTCGCACACTTCTAACACTGGGAAAACGAAAATTGCCCAAAGGGAAAAAGTACAAAAGGTTTGCCTGTGCTACAGGAAACTGGAACTGCCAACAGGCTGCTCTGCTGGACTGAGGACGTCGGCAGAACTAGGGTTTAGCAAGGTATCAGCAGCGTGTGCATGGAGAGAAACACAGACAAAGAACTGCCCAAGTCAGGCTCTTTTCTCTCAAAACAACACGGAATAGAGAAATAAAAAATTAGGGATGGGAGCTCTGTACAGTCTGGAAATTCAATCCATGAAAAATTCCAGGATTGTTCTCATTTTATTACCTTCCCAAATAAGGATGCAAATCTCAGTTTCCGGATTTTATCTATGTATGGATTAAGGTATACGGCTTTCACATATGTGTATAATATTTCATTTCAGCAGATGAAGATGTTCTATGTCATCTCCCTTTTTGATGTTTGTTAAAACAATGCAGATGAAAATAAAACATGTTTAATGATCACAATTTCCTGGAAAAATGAATAAGCAACAAAATTCTTACATTTCTGCTAAAAGTTTGGAGTTAATCAGATCATCATATTCCAGGGGAAGACTGTTCCCTTGGGGGTTTCAGAACAGCTGTAACTCCAGCATTTGGTAATCTTTCACCCTAGGAAACAGTGGAATATCAGAACCATGAAAACATGGGAGCTTGCTGTGACACTGTAGGGATGCCCATCAGTCGTGGGAGCACTGCGGTGCTGAAGTCTTACTTTCTCATTCTCCTCCTCAATTTGAAATCCTCCACACCTCTTAACGGACCGTATTATGTATCTGTGAAAACATAGGCAGACCGCTTTGTGCGCAGTGATAAAACAGATAAAACTCCAGTAGATGGCGCTCAAAAATATCCAAAATTGGCGTCCCGGCGGGAGGCCATCGGGACCTTGGTGCTGCGCAGAGGGCGTCCTGCGGGCGGCCCTGCGGCGCTGGGGATTCGGAACGAGGTGCTGGGCTGGCACGGCCATGTCCCAGCTGCTGTGATGCAGGTACTGAAATACTTTGCCAAGGGAAGAAAAGTTTGCTTTATTGGTTGTTGGGTTTTTTTTTCTATTTTAAAAAGGCCAATGAAGGTGTTGGTCCTATTACACGTAATCACTCATCTTGTAAGAGCTGAAACATTAGCAATAACTTGACTTCAAGTTATTTTCTATGTATAAGACTATTCAAGTTATTAATCTTCAAGCCTGGATTTCATTAAATCTAAGCTGTACCAGTTTTGTTCCAGATCAGGCAATGGTTGCCCCAGTCATGGGATTTTCTTTTGAAAAATACTTCCAGGAAAATGGCTAAGAGATCAGAATGTTTCTTTACAAATTTGTTTTACAAGCCAGAGTGATGACTGAAAAGCTGTTTGCTTGGGTGATAGTAAAGGTCATTCTTTCAAGCACTATCAGCTGGTAGGCAAAGAATGACATTTTCTTTGTCTCTGTCTAGCTAAAACCAAAGCAGAAGTGACAACTCAGATGGTTATGCATGACATACCCCATTGATTCCAGGAGACTAAGCCAGTTCTCATGAACAGTGTATCTGACTCCAGCACTCTTAACTAAGGAGCTCTTGAGTTACATGATGTGAAGTACAGTGGGATTTCAGCTCTTCCATTACACAGAAGATGAGGAAAAATGATCATGGTTTGATTCAGAGGCACAGACATCTCACCACATGATGCTAGAGCCAGCTTGTGGGATCAGACATCTCTTACCCATAAAACTGCAAAGGGAGCGGGGAGGTGGTGAGCACTGGCTTACAAACAAACTTTCATTCCAGCTCCAGCCCCAACATGCCTGGCCCTTCCAGCAATTATTCTGGCTCTCAGCCATCAGCCCTGGAAGAAGCTTCCTTTAGGGGAGTGCATTTTTATGCTGCAAGCATTAAAAGTGTACTTATCTCAGGCTATTTGTCCCTACATCTAATCAAAGGAGCATGTGTGTGTGTGTGTATGCATGATCTTTTCTCTTTTTTTACCAATCCAGAACAGGTCAAGATATTAAAACAAATGGACTAGTGACTTTGGGTTTCAAAATGGGATGTCCTTCAGGAGAGCACAGCTACCTCTACCCCTTTGAGATGAGAAGCAAGAGGACTAATATTCCAGACTAATACTCTGAGTACCTCAGAGAAGAATTGCCATATGAGAACCTAAACAGATTTTGCCACATGTGGTCTGGCAGAGGGGTGAGTGGGAATAAGAAGTCTTTCTATCCTCCTCTGCACTCTGCCCAGTGCCTATGAAGGATTTTGGGCACTAGCTACCCAGATTGAAAAGGGGCTACGGAGGTGATCTTGGAGAATGAACACTTCAGTTCGCATAAACTGAACCCAAGTCTCATTTAAGGGATGATTTGGGCTCCCCTAACTCACCATTTAATCTCCCAAGCATTTGTCCTCCTAAATACTGAAGAGAACTACCTTTCCCAGAGACAACAGTGCAGTATCAGGAGAAAGCTAGCTGCCAACCATTCAGACTCCTGTTCCCACCCAGTGCATTTCCCTCCTGAAGTGGTGAAAGTTGTTCAATGAAGCCTTTGTGTTCTTTTGGGGAATCTCAGCTAATTCACATGCAGGCCTACTTTGTACTTTGGTTTCTTTGTTAAGCAGCCGCTGTACTATCCTCAGCACAGACAGAATGCAGGGAAGAGAACAAAGAGCAGCCGGCAGCAAGAATGTGACACCATCTCTTCCCATGCAGCTCTGTTGCTGCAGCCCAGGGCGACTGGATGTTATTTTAGTGGCTCTGCATCCCACCCATGCGTTTCTGTGGGCCCTGTGGCTGTGACGCCTTGTGAGCGCGAAGCTTATTCATGTTCAGGAATGGGAGGGTCAGGGCCATCGACACACACCAGCATCCTGCTGCCTATTATTTCCTGCCAGTGCTGGCGTCGCACCAAGCCCTAACATGACAGGTGGATGGAGTTCACAAGGAAATAATGTCATGGGCCAGTTTTCCAGGAAAGCTGTTAACTCTATTCACAAACTCGGGCCCTCAGATTGAAAGGGAACGTGGCTGAGAAGAGGTGGTGAAGGGCTGCTCTGGTGTTACTGACTTTTTTAAATAGATGATTCACTGACATCTCTTGCTGCAGTACAGAAATCTTTAGCTCTATATAATGCCTACCTCTTCTAGAGTAGACTCTGTCTGAATGCTTTCTAACTTCCAAAACCACGCGGGCACTGTCTCTGCAAATCCCAAATGGCCATTTGATTTCAGTCAGATTTCAAAGGATGCAAGAAATTAAACTCCTGCCTTCCACTGAGCTAACTGGTTCCTGGGAAACAGAAAAGGAGAAGAAATATGAGGTGAGATCTAACACTAATCTTAACCTGGAGACTCCAGATATTTTATAGGAAGAAAACTGAGGATACAGGCAAGGATGTATCAGAAACAAGACTCACATATTGATACATTCTCTGTCTTTCAACAGGGTACTTGTGTAAAGCTCTGCTATCCCTCCCTGACTTTATGCAGTGTCCATTTGCTGTTCTGTCCTTTGTGTTCTCTTTCCTCTTTTCCTCTGTTTTTAAAATTTAATGCATTTTTCTCTTAGTCTGCAAAGCACAGAAAGTGAAGAAGTGAAGCAATCAACACAAAAATACCATGTTTGCCACAAATGCAAATTTTGGGGGTTCAGGAGTTAGGACAATAGGACTCTAACTGCCTGCTCACAAGAGGAAGGATTAGGTCCTCTGTCATGTTAATAGTGACATCAACAACCTGAATAAAAGCCAAAAATTCAGGTTGATTCTGCAGTTTAAGACCATTGTTCTCCCATATGGTTTAGTCTGGAAGATTTAGTCTACACATAGAACTTTTCCAGGATTTATATAATGCTTCACATCATACAGTGCAATTTTTGGTATGTTAATGTACTTTTACATATCAAAGCCCTTTGTAATTGACAAAGATTTACACTGATATAGCTAAAATCTCCTACAGCTTAAAAGCATCAGAGGTATTGGAAATACATATGCAAAAAGAGGGCTGCCAATATTGTTCTGTTCTTCTTATTTCAGAGCCCATTGTAAAAACAAATCAGGTGAAACCTGCTAACAATATGCACCAACCTCCATGTCAGATTAAAGCAGCGTTAGCCCTGGACTTTGGCTCCGGATAAGCAAAGCTGAGGCAAGAATACGGGATATTCCAGAGGGCTTGTTCCTGGCCTGACCCTTCCGGATCCTGATGAGACTCTCAAGCCTTTCTTCATTCCGTACTCTGAGCCCAGTTCCTGTTCTGTTGAGCTGCAGTAATGTTGTACATTCGTTGTTTGGTAACAGGAGCTCTCCCGAGTGTCCAAGGCAGAGAAACATAACTCTCGACACAAGTCCATGAATCTACCCTTCCTTTCTCTCTTTTTCTTTATTTTTTTGGCTAATTCTGGTGTTAGACCCACGGTCACGTACAAATCACCACACGTTAGTGACTGGGGAATCGTAAATTGGGCGTTTGGACTTGAACAAATACTGAGCATTGTCATCCTAAACTGATTATTATTTTAAATACTGTCCCGGGCTATAACTGGCTTTGTGTACAATAGCAATACAGGGTGTAGTTACAGACACAATTTCCTGTGCTTAGGGTTTGAAATTATTATTTAAGATCACCATAACGTTTGCCCGGTGCACCAGCGCAATTCCCCTATTAGATAATTTTCTATCCTTGTGAGGGCAATTTTGCTTGTGCAATGCTGCCAGAGCTTTCAGGAAGGGAGAGACAAGCAATTGTGACAATAAAATTTGCATCAGCTCCCACCCAACCTCTCCCACAACTGAAATACCATTTGTCGCATTCAAAGCGTTCTCGTATCAGAAGGGAAGGTGCTTCTGAGCTGGAAAGTCATTGTGATCTCCACAGGGTTGCATCCTCCAGGCTGACTTCTGCCTCTCAGGTTCCCACGAGAAACACCAAACAGCAGTTGTGAAGCATGGCTTTTTTGGATATGGCTTTGTAGCAAAGACTTGGTGGGTTGCCTGGCCCAGCATCTAGGCATGAAACCCCAAATCAATCCAGATTAGGTCATGGGGTTCAGAAGCTGAAATTTTGCTGTTTGTAGCGACAGTTTGAGGGGGTTGACCCTTGTAAAAAGCACTGCAGACGTGCCCTTGTAAAAACCATTTCAGATCTAACAAAATTATCAGTTTCTGGAAAAATAAAGGTGCCAAACCTGCCACACTGTACTCATGTAACACCTCCCTCAGGACAACTCGGGGCCCTATGTTGGAAGCAGCACCAGGGGCACAGAGAGAGAGGATGGTAATGAAAAAGTCTGGAATATGTAGATTTGCGGGAACAAAAAACGTAGACTGCAAGACTTGTGTTGGATGTCATCATTGCTCATTCAGAAAAGACGGTACTACTACTTCAGACTGCCCCAAAATCAATGCACACAAATCATGGTGATGAAGTCTGTACCAGTTTCTAAGGCCTTGTGGCAAGTCAGTGATGAAACGTGAAAATGTCTTCAACAGCATAAGGTCTCTGACTAAACGATGCACAACCTCTGCCTTGCTCCTGCAGGACGCTGAGACCAAGTGATGGGATTTTTCTCCATAAAGTTACTATTTTGCTTCTCTGAGTAAAAGAGAAACAAGAGTGAATTCCTGTACAGACTTCACTCCCTGATTGATATGAAGAGGCTTGTGCATGTATGTTGTACCACTGGGATAGAGCTGATGCTGCTGAGCTCAGCAGTTTGTGCTGCGGCAGCCCTGTATTAGCTAGAGGCCTCTCAACCTGTCTGCTAGCTGGTATCCTGGGACACCATCCAGTAGCTGAAACTCTGCTTGCTAGGGCATCACACCTAGTGCCAGCAAAATTCTGACTGTCACTGCTTACATGCTGCTTAATGCCTAGATGCCCACACTCAGCAAGGCAGAGGGTGGTGCAGGCACTCTGCTGTGTCCTTGTACGTTCAGGGCAAATACAAAACAGAGTAGAGATAAGGGAAATCTCTAGCAGTATCAGAGCAACTCTGACTCATATATACTTTTCCTGGAAATAATGCTCCACAAAACCCATTGCCTCTGTTCCACTGAGTTTGGCCTTTTCTTTTGACTTGGAGCAGAGCCTCACCTTGCACCTCTGCTCCCCTTCCTCATGCCGCACGCAAGCTCGCCTCTATCGCAGCAATGGCGAAGGGAGGACCAGCTTATGGGAAAGACTTCTGCAGAGGACAACAGACTGGGAATGATGGGACTGAGCTGTTCCACGTGTGTAGTGGAAATCACTGCATCTCTACAGTCCCTGCAATTCTCTCCTCGGCAGCCTGCAAAATTCCACTGAGAAAAAACAGAAATGGGGAGGGGGAAGAAAGAGTCAGAAAAACTACTGTGTTCCTAGGGGGGAAGAAATAAATAGCACTATTTAGCTTATCCAGCTTTGCTGATGTCAATCACTTTTCTCATTTTAAACAGGAAAGACACCACTTTAGTTCCACCTGTTCCATTATTTATCATGCTATACATTTCCCATGAATTGTCACTCATGCAAAACCTGTACATCGTAAGGGGACACTCTAATATTTTTAATGACCTTAAGCAAAGTGATTGACATTAGACACCGGTGTCAGATGTTCTGGTGACGCAACATGTTCTCCTAGCAGCAGGAAAGCTTCCTGCCATGATTAAGTTAGGGCCGTGGAAGTGCTAAAATGTGTTGTCAGCTTTCCTCTGATGCAAGTGATTTTATTATAGTGTCTGGTAACCACGGAGTGTGGCAACGCAAATACTGACTCCAAACATCCCCTCCCATACATATAGCTTGCTCTATTTAAAACATGAAGTGCAATGCACAAATCCAGGGATAGATTATGTGTGTAACAAGCTTAAACCATGGAGGGCAGAGGAAAAGGTGGCACCTAAGCCAGGATGCTGGGTGATTTCAGGAGGTGAAGCATACAGCTCTGGGATGACCTGCGGAAGGCAACCCCCCTGGTTGGCAGGGATGCTCTGCAATGGCATCACCACTGCTGCTGTGGATGCCAGAGGCACCAGAGGGCAAAGAGGAGGCACATTAATATCAGCCTCACTCACTGCAGCAGTGGAAACCAGAAGTTACATCCAGCCCTTTTAAGCTGGGAGAAGTTAAGGACAAAAAAAAACAGGAGAAAAATAAAGAGGGCTCCATGCAGCCCCTTCTGCTGTCTGACACCCTCACACACACTGGGTTGGAAGTCTGTGACCTGGCTCAGCACCACTTGTCCTTCAAGACAGAGATGAAGAAATAACATTCTGGTTTGCTTCAATTTGGGACCGGCCCCTCAATGATTCATTATCTGAAAAAAAGCTGGAAGACCTCTGGAACATGCCAGTTACAGAATCAAACATCTCAGACACACACCTGATGCCTGGCACCTGCTTTCCTAAAGGTCCATAATCCCAAAGCTCTTTCAGCAAACAGTTACTACACAGATGACTTTGCTTCCACAAGTAATTATTCATAGTTGTGTCTAAAGTGACCATGCCAGTATGTGTCTGCAGAACTGACCATTATGGTTTTCCAGTAACAGAGCTGTTAATCAACCTGCAAGAGGAATGGGCCATCAAACTACAATCCACACTCTACAGAGATTTTGGGAGGAGATCAGCAGTACATATGTTCACAGTTACTGTTCTACAAAAATAGAATCATAAAGCAGTCAAAGTTGAAGATACAAGATATCTTGATGGCAATAACAGATTTGCTAAAGGTCTAGCAGCACTGAACATTATTTTAATGAAATTTACTTTTTACTTTTATAGCAAAATAATCCAAAGTGCTAAACCTGACCATTTTAATTTACAAAACCAAAAAAGTCTCATCTTTTAAGCTATAATCATACCCCGTTATTTAGGTTAGACAATATCATTATATATTTCTACCTATTTCTATTCAATAGTAGAACAAAATTAATATTAGTTGGTTTAAAAAAGGGGGAAAAGTACCACAGATATTGGGAGGGGAAAGTTACATATAATATAAGAATCAGCTTATTGAGCAATCTGCAGTGTTTGGTTGTTATTGCTTTTTTTTTTTGAGCTACAGTTTAAGTCACAATCTGGCCATAAGCTTGTAGTCACCTCAAATGCTACAACTTCTCCCTTAGTCAAATGTCACAGTGTGTTTTAAGGAGATTCTGGCATTTCAAGTCAGTTCAAATTATTCTTAGTTCTCACAAGTCCCTTTCCAACATGATCGGCATGTTGGAGAATGCAGTTGTGATGATGGAAGTCAGGATGACGCCGCTTTCTGTACAAGAAAAGTGGGTTTTCCTCCGTCTTGGAAAGAATCACTACCAAATCTGCAGTAAGAAAAATATTAAGAGCACTTGCAGAATTTCAAAGAGTATTTCTTAATCCATTCCATTTCCACTTCAGCTCATTTCCAAAGTTAAATTAAAACCTGCAATCTCTCCTATTGATAAATAGTCAAGTTGACTTACAGAGGTTCTGCCTTCTGTCCGGCCTTCCCCTGGTTGTCTTTAACCAAACAGGGTTCTCTGATTTGCCACAAGCGCTGTCTGGCTCTCCCGCCTCTTCGCTTTCTTGTTTTCCTGCCAGATCTTCCAGCACACTGCACTAGAAGCCAGCAAAAGGAGTCCTGATGACAAAAGGACTAATCCAAACACCGAGATGATCGATCCATGAGAATTAAAGCTGTACGCCACAGCAGTAACCACGATGCCGGCTATGAGGATAACCACCCCAAAGGGAATGGTACAGCGGTAACAGGAGAGTTCTGCTCCCCCTGTTGCTGCAGTCAGCTGGCACTCACTGACAAGAGGGATGGTGGTTATCACACAGTCATTGTTATTACACTTCTCCATGGTTACAGTACCAGGATGCTTTGGAGCACCCAGAATCTCTTTAATAGGTTCGTTTGTCATCTTGATTGCCTTGACTCCGTCAGTTCTTAGGCTAGAGCAGGCACTGCTGAGCACACGGTGCACTGTGGAGAGAAGAGCACGAGTTCAACCAAGTGTTACTGTTGTATGACAAATGGGTGACAAGGGGTTATGGATAAGCTTCCTTGTAACACTACTGATTGTTGAGGATCTGAATAAATTCTTATAGTAGTCATCAGTATGTGCTAGAAAGAACACAGACCAAGACAGACAAACAGACCTTGAAGTGCTGTGGGCTAAATCTTACTTTAAGTCACATCCTAAAGTTGGTATTTCTGAACGCAATTTAGATTTCAATGGCATCACATCTTCTGATGAGCAGGTGAAGTTCAGAGGCTGCTTTGGTTAAAAATTCTGCTCTTGTTCACACACTTCCCCCCACCCTGCCCAGCTGAATCTTAAAGGGTGTCCAGCATTGAGGTATTCACCACTTCCATGGGGAAATTACACATCCATGTTACACTATGGGAGGGAAATTTAGTGTCATACTCACTCATTTTAGTGACATTAAGTCACTTTCCTCCTGTTTCCACATTGTATACATGCTTTCAGTCCTACAGAAAGCATGCACAAATTAAATTGTATCTGCATTATGAGGCAAAACAGCTTTTGGCTCCCTGTGCCCAGTGTCTAACTGGAGTCCATCTGACCAGCGAAAGATGAGACCATGACTCTCCGCTGCTACAGACAGCCATGAACAGATCTCATAATTCCTGCTGGGAATGTGGTGGTATGGGGGTTACTGAGTCTCTGACAATGCCAAGGCTATCACGGCTGTGTGCTCAGTGCACCTCACCACATGCAACAGACTGGGACACCACAGAAGCACTAGGTTTTCCTTCTGCGTGTAGCTCACAGGACTCTCCCACCACTCTCTGGTACAGGCTGTGTAGCTTTTGCTCTTATGAGCAGCATGATATGCAGCTCAGAGAAGAAGGAAGAGTGTTGGCAATGCGGTAATGCTTTTATCACTTTTATCACCTTCACATCTGTGACTAGGAAGTTAATTGCCAGATACTCGTATTCTCCTTTTCCTTTCCCACCACTCCACCCTTGTTGCTAAGATATATTCATCCATTGTGGAGGCGCCCTTGGTTTTATATCTCAGTACCTTCTATAACTGTGTGTTTTGTGAGAAAGAGGATTTCACTATTTTTAAACACACACACAAGCAGGCTACACTGTAGTCAGAGTTTGTATGGGAGTTTCCTTGAACCCTACTGACAGAAAGAAAGTTCAGATCTGGTTTGACAAAGCTTTTGTTCTGCTGCCCTAAAGAAGAGTGCTCAGCTCAGTAGTGTTTCTTGCTGTACACAGCTGTCCTCAGGGCTCAATCCCACAATGGGTTCAGCAGCTACAAGACAAAGTAGCCTCCTAATGACAACACTGAGCACAGCGCAACTGAGCATACACAGACAACACAAGAGAGGATGGGCACTAACTGAAAACACAAGGAGGTTCTGCCTGAACATCAGGAAGTACTTTTTTACTGTGAGTGTGACTGAGCACTGGAACAGGTTGACCAGGAAGTATTAGGGGTTTCCATCCTCGGAGATATTCAAAAGCCACCTGGACAGATTTCTTTACGTGACCTTGTTTGAGCAGGACACTGATGGACCAGATGACGTCCAGAGGACCCTTCCAGACACCACCATTCCATGATTCTGTGTACTGCTGTGAAGTTATTTGGTATCTCCAAGGGCAGGAACAGTATCTGATCAGTGCTTATTGGACAAAGCAAATAGATCTGCTCTCTGAGGTTCTTTTGCTTTGCTCTTCAAATTCTAATGTGTGATTAAGTGCCTTTTAGATCACAGAGAAAGAGCCTGGGAAAGCCATGGGGTTGCTCTAGAGCACTATTGATCTGTCCCCACATGGATCTGAGTCCAAGTTCTGCATTCTCAAAAAGGTCTTACATGGCAGTGAGGCTCACTGGTGCCACTATGTTGCTGCATCACTTATCCATTAAATGTCACAGAAGTTCGGCACAATGGGAGAATGCACTCCCTAAATGTCACCTTATTTTGATCTTACTAACTGTATAGGGCTAATCTTTGATATTTGATAGCCATATTCAATTAGTTCAACACTTTATTATTAAATCTGAGCGAGAAAAAAAAAACCATTTTCCATATAAAAGGTATTTCATACCCAAATATATTTTAATGACTATGCAAAAGTCTAAACACTCCCTCTAACAGTCACAGAAATAGGGAAAGATCCCAATAACTTGAAAAGACTTTGGACTGGGGTCATAGTGAACGTGATTATCCTGAAAAAACTTTAACAGTCCGTCAAAGTATATTTACTCCTGTCCTTAGAGTCCTTGTCCCTCTGCTTCAGGTACATCCCCAATGAACATTGAATCTCTCAGATGTCTTGTACAGAGGTTTATGAAGAAAGGAGATACATTTATACAGTCAAAACTAGCATTAACTTTATAAAAAAATATCCTGAACTACCAAAATTAAATTCATGGCAAAATACCTGTTGACTTCCAAGAAGCACATTTCTTGCCTGTAATAGGATGTAAGCAGACAGGCATTCATACAAAACAAATAAACAACCCCCTATTGAAAGACTCTAACTAAAATAAACAACAGAACCTATTTGAAATGGGAGTAAAGGTTTTCACCCTAGAAAATAGGGTACTAGATCCTCATTGCCAGCAAAGCCACTTCTGACTTATGCCAACAGGTGACTTGGTTCAAGTTTCAGGGTAAGAAATTTAGGCGAAGATTCCCGGCAGCACCAGCATCCTCTCACTAATCATACCACGAGTACTGCCTTATGGAGCTACGGTGACTTGGAGGAAGAATGTGTTTCTCTGGCAATCTGTGGCTAACATCAGACAAAGGAGAGAGGAATGTTTTACCCACTAATAAATGTAAGTTGAAAAGCCATGAAATCCAGCAGCACCCACACCTACCAGGTCCAGGAGAAATCCATCGGAACAAATCCCTTGGCTCAGTAAGCAGAGGAAGACAGCTTGAGATGTCTCATATGTCAATTCAAGGGAGAGTCATGCAGCAGTAAGTGCTGCTCCAGGCTTTGAAGTGTTCAGAGGTTGCTGAATGGGAGGTGACAATATTCTAGCATGGAAGTTTCCTACAAGAAAAGTTGTTGGATATTTATCAGCTTCTCAAGAACAAAGCTCCTGCTGCTAACTGAATGGAAGCAGGAGATGGTTCTCCCTCTGGCTCTCCTAGGGGTTTCTGCCTCTCTTCTTGGCAGCAGCCACACATTCATGGCCCTATATAATTTTTCTTTGATGATCTGACATCTCGGTGATGAGTGTCACAACCCAGGCAAGACCCCAGAAAGAGCTAGGTAGGACAAGATAATGCATGGGAATTTCTGTAGTCATAAATCTCATTTAACTTCATTTCTATTGCTCACTTATGTGAATCACAACTTGGAGTACTTGGGGTTTTGCCTATTCTGTCTCCAGTTTCTTTGAGCAAATTACTTCATCTCCCCGTGCCTTGGTTTTCCCAGCTGTAAACTGGCAATAACAACACGCATCCCACTAAAACCCCCTCTAGTGTAACAAAACCTAATATAAACCCCAAAACTCCTCTCAGAAAAACAAACAGGCAAACTAAATGAGTCCAAGAACTCGCTGTAATAAACATAAGTCCATTATGTTTGCTACTGTTAATTTCTGTTATTTGGATTTTTAAGAACAAGGTTCATTACTCAAACAGGGACAAGGCAGACTCTGCAGCACAACAGTGATGGAAATTGTAATCAAGTGCAGAAACAGCTGGGAAGTCACCGAGCAGCTGGCTAAAACTCATGAAGCAGCAGAGATTTATGTTGCTAATCTTACTCAACATTCCCTTTCTGCATAGGCATGATTATGGAAACTCATTTCCACACTAAATTTGGAGTCCTAAGTGGGGATGGGAATATATTCATGAGCATGAGTTTGTATAATGATAAACTTTAAGGGCTTCTTCTCCTTTTAAGTTGCTTAGAACATGCTAACAGCTCACAAACATTTACAGGCACAGACTGCTGCTGCTCTTCAGCTGATCCTTGGGAAAAGCCTGTGACACAGCTAAAGTATAATTAGCTGGTTAATGAAGGTAGCTAATAATAAAGGTCTCCTTGCTTATCTCCTTGACTACATTCTTGTCTCTACCAGCAACTAGTTTCACTTTCTGAAAAGTTTGGAGGGAAATGCAGGAAAACCCCCCACCGCAGATAAATAATCCAGGTTACATCAGACCAACAGCAGACCTCCGGAATGATCTTGCAACTTGCACACCTATTATAAGAATGGTTATGGTTGTTCAAAAGGCTCTTCCCAGCACATTTGTGCCCCTCAGCCAGCATCATTCTTTGCAAAGATTAATCCCTCTGTCAGTCAGTTCTCCGGATTTGATTTGACCACAGACACTTCAGGTCAGTTTTTAAATCAACGTCTTTACCAAACCCCTGAGTGACAGACCGAATTTCTTCCCTCTTCCTTCCCTCCCTCACCATAAAGTCAAGAAGCAGGAATACAAGGAATCTCTACATTCAGCTTCCAAGATTTTAACTGGGAATCGTTTCAATGTGGTGCTCTCAGGAGGCTTCCCACATACTGATGCGTTCTGTGCAAGTGCAATGAGCTGGTATTTCTCACCTACCGCAACTCTCTCCCCTCTCTTGCATTTACCCAGAAGCAGTGTGACACATTAAGTTTTCTCCTTTATCACAGACCCGAGGCTGTGTCTTGCATAACATTTCAGACACCCCTTTTTTTCTTATATAAATTCCAATAATTCAAAATGCTCGCACTTCACACTTGGGTTTGTGTTAAAGTGACTATGGAAACCAGTCTAAGGAGTCAGTCCTCCTATACTGAGTGGAGAGCCAGAGTTCATGTGGAATCCAGCAGCCTGTGGTAACCCTGAACACAATCCTGCAACTCTTCCCCATGTGAACGATCCTGGAAACATAGAACTAGGGTTTGTACTCACAAGGCTCCAGGATCAGGCCCAGAACTACAGGGGGAAGAACACGCTAGGCTCGTGCGTGCCAGCTCTCTGAGCCTCTGGATGCCCTAAGTTCCCATCACCAAGTTTTTCGGTAAAATCATTACCAGGTCTGAGCTCTCACACCTTGTTGGGTTTCCAAACATACCTGGGGCAGGACAGAAACCAGACAGACCCCTCCACAAACAAACTGTTCTGTAACACACCACAGGCACCGAGGCAAAGTACCGCGTGTCGCGCCTGGCCGCGCACACCTATGTAAGCGAGAGCTGCGGTGAGCGGGCAGGGAAAGCCCAAAGCACGGCTCCGGCTGTCCGCACCGTGAGGCTTCCATTGTACCACCAGTCCCTGGGGCAAACCCTGAGCAGCGCAGGAGGGAGCGGTGCGGGAATCGCCTCAGGACCGCGGGCCGGCGCACGGGTCCCCGCAGGGCCCGAGCAACCCCAGCGTGCCCCGCCGGCTCCGGGAACCGGGAGCGGCCGGGCAGCAGCGGGGCCGGAGCCCCGCGGGCACTCAGCGTGTGCGGGTCCTGCGCCTGCGAGCCCAGCCGAGCCCTGCTATGCTATGCCGAGCCGAGCTAAGCAGTGCTAGACCATGCTATGGTATAGTATGCCGAACGGAGCCGTGCCATGCTGAGCTAAGCTGAGCTCTGCTAAACTAAGCTGAGCTGAGCCATGCCAGACCATGCTAGTATACTATAGTATGCTGAGCTAAACTAAACTGAGCTAAGCTAGACCACGCTGTAGTATAGTGAGCCGAGTCGTGCCTTACCTCCCGAGTGCCGGGCAGGACTGCGGGGAACACCAGCCCGGAGCAATATAAGAGGGGGATGCCGCCCGCTGCACAAGGGACTGTAAACAAAGTTCTGGTGAGAGCGAAACAATTGAGGGACCGGAGCAAACTCAGCGGCGGGAGCTGCGGCGGGCGGGGCTGCACTCACCGGGGAAGGTCCTGCTCCAGCACTGAAGAAGGCTGGCCGGGGGCGGGCAGGCGGGACTGGGCAGTTCCCCGCCTTGTCTCGCCTCGCCCTGCCCTCCGCGGCTCGGCGCTGTGCCGTTCACACGCCCGGTTCGGATGGGCTCGGTGGCCGCTGTTTTGTCCGGTCCCGCACTGTGCGGGGCTCTTCTGCACCCTGCAAGGTCAAACACGGGGTCGGCGGGTATCGTCCAGCCCTCTTTGCCCCCCTGCACAGCATCATGGGGTGTGTGTGTGTGTGTGTCCTGTCTCCCAAGTAGCAAGACACCCTGGTCCTAGCAGACGAGGGTTCGCTGCGGTTCCTGAGCCGTTCGGGGCTGGACGACACCGCGGAGCACAGCCAGTCCCTACTGGAATCCGGATGAACTCCCAGCTGGTGCTTTGCTTCTCGGGCATTAAATGAGCAGGAGCATAGTTTTGGATTACATCCTTAGAGGATAAAGCTTTATGTATCATCTAAAAATATTTTAACTGGCTTTTCTATGCTTTAATCACTCATTTCAGTGGAACATTAAACTCTTCAGGGGGTTGGAGTGGAAGGGAATGGGTGTTATTTTTTACCATGGTTTCTGTTCTTTCCCAACAGATTCTACTTTTGAGGCTTGTAAAAGAACATGTTTGTATTGTGTGGTTAAGCTTACCCAAAGTTTATATTTGAAAGGCACTATTTTATCAAAGATTGATAAAAGAGCAGTGCTCCAGATGTATTTAATCAGCCACTCTGTCTCTGAAAGCATGCATGTACTTTTGACTCCCTTTCCAGGATGAAATCCTGGCCTCAAAGAAATGAATAGCAAAACTTCCATCAACTTCACAGGAGCCAGGATCTCACCCTGTGTATCATTACGAACTCCCCAGTGATGGAGATCCTGCCAAGGATTCATCTCCTCCAGCTGAATCAGTCAGGAGGTTCTGGAAGAGCTCCACAACTTTATACAAGAAACTGGCACTTTCTTCCCCATTTGCAAGTGTTTCCTCCAAGCACATCGGCCTTTCAGCAGCAATGACAAGCAACTGCATCTGAGGGTAACTGTCACCAACAAGGAGCTCCTGGGCTGTTAAGTCCAGGCCTTTCTCATACAGGCAGCAGTGCTAGGTAATCCCTTTATTAAACTGTGAAGTTCCTCCTCAAATTAAGTGGATTTCCTGCTCCTGCTAAAAATCTATGAGCCTTATTCTGTTGATATCTAGGAACCTTAATCTTGTTTCTAGCTGCATGGATTCATAGACAATGATACATTCAGCCTTGGGCTGAAATAGATGATCTTTCTTTAGCAATTGACGCTCTAATGTCCTAAGAGGTAGAAATCAGACTCTCTCAGTCTTACTTTTGATCATCATTTTTTCAGATGTGGCCTTGCCAGTATCCTGCATGGATGTAAAATATTTTCCTGTCCTACCAGAAATACTAACACTTCCTATTTATCCTCTGATTGCTCAATATATCTGGATTTTCCTCAAGTATCAGTTCCCTTTATCACTTTATATTAGAAATTCTTGCTGTTAGCATGTCTGTGCATGACCTGACTTTCACCCCATTCCTATTACATCAATTCCTCTCTAGTCTTTCCAGGGTAGTATTTGGTCCTGTGTTGACAGAGAACCTCCCTCCCATGCTTACACCATCAACAGTTCCCCTAGTACATTCTTACTTTTCCATGCCAACTTTATTACTGAAAGTATTACATAAAATAACTCCCAATGCTGATTTTTGAGGAAGTAATCTTAAGTACACATAAACAAGCATCTAACTGGGCTTAGAATTCATGTATTTCTGAACAAATAAATGCCCTAATAGGCTAGGAAGTTACACTCTCTTCTAGGCCCCATACAA
This sequence comes from Myiopsitta monachus, assembly GCA_017639245.1. Classification (NCBI taxonomy): domain Eukaryota; kingdom Metazoa; phylum Chordata; class Aves; order Psittaciformes; family Psittacidae; genus Myiopsitta; species Myiopsitta monachus. The sequence goes on along the minus strand of CM029931.1, from coordinate 4,800,424 downwards.
TTGTAACTCCTCCTTGTGAAGCAGAAAAGCTGCAGTGAGAAGCGGTAGGAATGATGCCTCCTTTCAGTGCTGCCAGAGCAGTGGGCTGTCCCCTACAAGGGGGGGTTTGTAGCTCTGAGACACAAAGAGGTCAAATACAACCACCCCTCTGGCCATTTAAAAAGGGGATGACTACCTCTGCCTTTTAAGGGCCTGCTGTGCTCGGAGCATGACTCTCCAAGGATATGAAGGAAAGAAGTAGCAAACATACCCGAAGCAGCACGTTTAGCACCTGTAGAAATGCAGTGCAAACAGCTGAGGAAACTTCAGGACTGAGCAACAGCTGCAGCGAGGGGTTACAGGTTCACAGTTTTGGACTGCCATGCTTAAATGCCTCATAGTTCCCCTTTAGGACCTGCCCTAAATGATAAAATCTGCTCCCTGTGGCCTTAACACAGCTGCTCCAAGGAGGTGCAGCCCCAGAGGGGACAATGAACAGAAGCCTGTGTCATTCTGGAACTCCTGCAGCCTATTGAGAGAGCTCAGTTTTACTCCTGAATCGAGCAGTGCTGTTGCTCTGCCTACTAAGGCACACTTGCAATACTTCATGGCTTTCTTTGAGTTCCTGACAGTCTCCTGGGCCTTTAGAGCACAGCAAACAGTGACTCATTAATCTGGCAAAGCACAGTCTTTGTGGGCTCCCTATTTAATTAGTTTTCTTGCCTTTTCCCTAACTCTCCACTGAATTTGCCTTTATTTCATCCCTAAGCCCACACATGGACACAACATGCCCATTGATTGCATTTACTGAAACTTTTAGAAAGCACTCTTTCAGCATGTTTAATATGTTGGAAATGACCCTTACCATGTCCTGCTGTGCATGTGTTTCATGATGAGGAATGGAGTTCTTAGCAAAGCCAATTAAACCAGAGAACATAAAACATTGTAGCTCCCCTCTCATTAAACCAGTTTCCAGCACCGGGGAGTTCAGCCCTGTTGGTTGATAGCTGTGCAAACCACCCACCCAGTAATCAGGCTTATGAAATGGATGTGCTTATAATGATAGTGAGAAACCTCTTTGGTAACTACGAATATGGAAAGGAGTTTTCTTTGAACTCCATTAGATCCTACCCATCCTTCGGTCAATTTCAGCTATCCTGCTGTGCATTTGAACTTCATTATTGCCCTACTCGACTTTCACTTGATCTTCCTGCAGTGCTGAAGAAGACAGGACATCTGGAGCTGAAAACAATTATTCTTATCTCCTACTGCTTTCATAATTACATGAAGTTCAGATTTGAAAAGCTGCATTCCTTATGTGGATGTGTGCTTTTCATTAACAGTGGGATGTGCCACACCACCAGAAGCCAAAGCCTGAAGCCAGCACAAGTATGTTACAGAACCTCTGAATCTTTAGCCAACTGGAATCTCTGAATCTCAGCTTTCTGGCTGAGCTAGGAGGAGCCTGGTAACAAAGACAAGACAATGTAATTTCACCGTAACAGTGCTTTTTGTTAGAGGTTATTGCAGTAGAATGCAGTGGATTCAGCTGGGATTTAAGTCAGGGTGGGAATGAGCTCTTCCCATGGCTCTGCAGAGGGCTTTCCTTGGTTTTCCACCTGCACTGAGTACCCCAAAGAATTCACAGGGCACAAAGACGTGGAGGGGAATGAAGACAAAGAGTTGCAGAAGTGACTTGCCCAAGCTCACGTAGTGGGTCATGTCAAGATGCTTTGTATGTTGCTTCCCTGCTCTGTCACGGGGTATGGCACACACTGTTCCCTCTTCTAATGCTCACTCCAATGAATATGGATCATTTCAATCACTGTAATTGACTCTGTCAGTAGACAGAAAATGACGAGCTGTCAGCTACCCTACACAGGCCATCGGTTGGATTACTTGCTTTAAAACAAGATTCTAGACAGCTTGGGAACATTGGTGAGAAGGGAAGGAATTATGGGGAAAATCACCATGTGCCAGTGGTGTTCAGGGGCTGCTGGTACACAGATATACAGGTCAGAAGAAGCCTTCAGATTCTCTTAGCTGACATCCTGCATATCACAAAGCTTTCCATTTTACATTCAGCCCAAGATCTGGACTATGAAACCAAACTTCTCTGCTCATCTGAAGTATATTTTGAAGAAAGTGATCTAGTCAAGAGATGGAGAAGTTGTCTTACCAATTCATTGAAATGTTACTGTTTAAAACCTATGGTTTATTTCTAGGGTTTTGGTTTTGGGGGGTTTCATAATTCCTTTATGTTAATTTTAAGTCTTTGGCCTTTACCATGTCTAATGAGTCTTTTTTTGTCCTACTCCACTACAATCCTTGGAACTAAATTTATATCTAATGTACTGCATGTAGCTACATACACAGTTTTTCTCCTGCAGAACAGATGATTTCTTATGGAATTAGCAGTAAATTACATGTCTGATCTACAGAGGAGTTAAGAAAAAGAAGAAAGCATTATTGCAGTAAGCCTAGTTCTCAATGTTCCCACAAAAAAAGAGCTTTCCATCCATATCATCTGGGTTAGCATCACATGCTAAGGGAAATGCTTAGAAATAGTTGTACATCCATGTAAACAAGTTAGGAAAGGAGAGGGTGTGGTAGTGACAACCATTTGCCAAATCAAGATCTAAACAGCCTTGCTTATCTTCTGAATGACTCATTTTAGGTCATGCAGATGGTTTGATAGTGCAATCCCTTCTTTCCTATAGGGAAGTTTTAAAGTTGCCCCTTTCCTCAAGGAGAGGTAGATGGGTTGCACCTCACAATCTCCAGTTTATTTGTACTTGGAGGGAATGAGGCTAAAAGGTGTAAATCAAAAGTAAACATGGCCAAATGAAAGAGATGGGTACTAACACCAGGAGTCCAGCATATTAAAGATAAATAATATTGAGTAGTAGCAGGCAGGTAAACAGCAGAACTCCACTTACTCTCTGAATCCTCTTCTGTTTGAGTGGAGCTCTGCTGAAATACTCAATACAGATAGAGTCATAGTTTGGGGTTAAATTCAACTCTATGGAGAAGGCCATTACAAGCTAGTGTTTAATGGCCACTTAAGACCTCTTCTGACAGCTCAAACAGTGCATGTCTTATGCTAGTTCTTTGCTCTCTGGGTGCCCCTTCCTGCCTATACACTTAGGCAGGAATAGAAAATACATAGAATATATTTTTATATAAAATATATACAATACGTATCTCAGTGTGTCAGACAGGCCAGATTTTCTACATGTTCTTTATGTGTTGGAAAAACAGATTTCCCTTTGACTCCCACAGCAGAGGAGAATATAGACTGCCTTGCACAAGCATGGCTATACTGGGAGATGCTATTGTTACTTTCCAGCTTCCTGGATGAAGAATTTGCTTCTTGCAAGCTGCAAAAGTCATGAAACAATTTGTAAGCAAGGCTTTTACATAATGCAATCAAGCAAACAACAGTAGCATAAGATTATAATTGGTTTGGCCGTGTATAATAGAAATATGGAAGTGCATACTACATAAATGTCAGGACTGTTCAGCACTTCTGCAAAATTTTTGGAATACACTGAGTAAAATGGAATTACAATAGTTCATAAATATCTGCACAGCAGTAGAAGCCGTCAAAATCCCACATCTTTAGTTCATCTTCAAGAATTTCTCAAAGTGCACCAGTGCCACACAGAGACAGACGCAGGAAAACACAATATAGCTGGTAGCACTTTCACATATGGATACCCATATCCAAAGCAAACACTGAAAGTCATCTGAGGCCTGAAAACTTCAACGTGGTATGTTGCTGGTTTTGTTTCTGGCCACATATGATTTTCAGATGGAGGAGTTGTCCTATTCACTGCTTTGATTCCACAGCACAGAATTCAGTGGATTACTCGGCGCTGATTTCAGAAAGGGTGGAAGTAATACAGATTATTTCCATTCTAAAAAAACAGGTGGGCAATTTAGGTGCAGTAATCCCATGGACAGCCCAGATCAGCAAGTTTCCTTGAGGTATCATTTCCCACTGAAAGCAGCAGCAGATGAATACCTAAGAAAGACTAAGTATGCAGGTCAAGTCCTGGGCACTTTTGAAACTCCCCCTCATTGCCCTAGAATAGTAACCCTCTATTTTCATTCAGCTAGTATTTAGGTCCTGATCCATGTGTGGGACTGGATCGTGCTGTAGCTAGGCTGCCTTTGGTAGCTGTGCTCAAGCTTAGGTTCGTGTTCCCAGAACCAGCTGCCTTGAAGCAGTTGCTATCCCTGTCTGTTGGGGCAGAGCTCTAGGACATTAGTCTCTGCTGTGTCTGAACTTCCCCCAAACTACAGCCCACTAGCCAATAGTGCAGATATTAAAGGGTTCGGGTTCAAAGTTTAGCTTCTGTCCCTAAGCTAAGGTCTTATGACATACAAGTGATAAATAATAAGACTTGCATAAACATACATGAAAATAGAAAATAAAGTCTCCTTTCAGAACTGTTTGTGCTTTCTTAGTAATCACCACTCCTTATTTACCAAGAAAAAAGGGCACATAGTAATGTCCTTTTTGAAAGCTTTGGTCCCTAGAGTAGCATTGGGAGAGAGATCTCTTTTTCCATGAGAGTGTTAGGGGATGGAGGGAGTGGCCAGGCAGCTGTAGCCAATGTACAACTCTGATGCCATATGGACAACAATATAATGCCAAAGATCTACTGTAAAACAAAAAACAATGTTGAGCTATGATCACTTCAGTCCTTTTGCACAAATAAGGCTCTGTAAGAGGTCATGTAATCCCACAGGCACACGTCCTTGCTGCATGTGAAACACTAGGTTTTGACTCACAGCTCCTCCTTTTTCACGCTGGGAGAAAGTCATCTCTGTACAAACAAGAGCCACAAGCTCTTTGTGTCTCAATTTGAGACCAAGTTCAGGGCATGAATGGGATTTAAAAGTGAGATAGAAATCTGATAAAATCACTGCAAAAGTAAAACTACCATTTAAACAGATATTTCTGCAAGATAAACTACATCAGTCCCACCATTGTCTCATATTCCATTTTAAACAGCAGATCCTCAGCTCGTTGAGCAGCACAGCTCCACTGAAGTCACTTTAGCTCCACCAAGAATTTTCTTGTAAGGCTTCAGCCATAAGAGTGTCATGTTTTGGAGAACCAGCTGGGCTGACTGATAGCACACCATTGTAATTCACAAAGAACACAAACAAGCCAAAATATTTTATATGTATTGCATAAATATCAACAATAAAAGGTCATAATACATGTAAGCATCCTACAGAAGTCTAACACAAGAACTGGAATGTTTGCCTAGGAGTTTCATTGGGAGGTGAGAGCAGGTAGTGTGAGAGCAAAGACTTGGCAACCATTAGGGACATTATTTTAGGAAGATGCTACAGGTCAAATTCTGGCATCAAATGTATACGCTGGGGGCAGGTTGTTGGATACCACCCTACCTTCTGCCAAAATCCTCTCTCCAAAAGTTCTCTGGACTGTGTACGAATGCTCAGCCTGTGTGTCCAAACCAGTCGGCCAGAAATGCTCAGCTCTGCCTGCAAACCAATTGTCTGGAACTGGAGAGGACAGCTGACGTAAGTGAACTCTTTGTCAAAGAACACAGCCACTTGGCAGGGAGCTAGAAAAAGCTAACTTTTGCTAGCCTTGCACAGAGGTTACCACCCAGTGCATTGCGCTAGTGAATCTGCTCTTTGTCAGTCAGTAGGTTTGATGACATCCTATAGCTCAGAGCTGCTTGTGTTTTATTCTGAAGACACAGTGTTAAACAGGAAAGTCTCACAGGAATTGGAAAAAAAAAGCTGGAATGAAACCAGGCTTACAGCCCCAGGGAGAAAACCTGCCTTAGCCTTTTTCATTTTGACGACCTGAATGCTCTGGCTGCCTGTGCCAGCCTCACACATCAGCATATTGTTATAGGTGGTGTCATTAGCAGTAGCCTAAGTAGGATGCGAGAAGTGTCCCCATCAGTGGGCTCCTCCTGCTCAGGAGCTCAGACCAGTGACAATTTTGTCCTCTTCCATTCTGTCCACCCCAGTCCACTGTGGGCCAGGGCCTGCTCCCACCTCTCTTTGCTGCCCACTTTGCAAGCTGGCTGGGGTGTACCTGTGTCCAACACACCTACCAGCTGATGCACAGTGTTTATGGGTGCATTATACATAGAATAATAGAATGGTTTGGGTTGGAAAGGATCTTAAGACCATCCAGTTCCAACTCCTCTGCCATGGGCAGGAACACTTTCCACTAGACCAGGTTGCTCCAAGTGCCATCCAACCTGGCCTTGACCACTGCCAGGGATGTGACAGCCACAGCTTCTCTGGGCACTCTGTGCCAGCACCTCACCACCCTCACAGTAAAGAATTTATTCCTTAAATGTAACCAAAACCTCCCATTTAAGTTCCTCATACAAACAACCCATAAAGAAAACTGCTTTTTAAAATGTGAAAATACATACACAAAAGTACACGTGCCCGTAGAGACTCTTCAATCTGTCTTGGGGGACACCAAAAGGCAAAGCTCTGACTCACGCATCAGCAGAACCGGACCCTGTTCTGGTATCGCACATCAGACATTTAAACACCACCTCCCCCCGGTGCCGCTGACAAACCGAGACCTTACGAAACGCGGAGCGAACGCTCACCCCGGCACACCCTACGTCCTCCGCCCCCCGCACCGGCCCGGCGCGGCCCCGCAGCCCTCTCCCGGCTGCGCGGTGGCTCCGGGGCGCGGCGGAGGCCGGTCGTGGTGCGCGGAGGGGCGGTGCCGGCCCTTGGCCCCGAGCTCGCCGCCGCCTCCCGCCGCCGCGGAGAATGGAGGCGCCGGCGCTGCGGGGCTTCCCCGAGGAGCAGTTTCGGGCCGCCTGCCGGGAGCTGGACCAGCCGACGCCGGCGGCGGGGGGGCCCTGGCAGCTCCTGGTGGAGAGCATGGGCGTGAGGATCTACCGGCTGCTCGACGAGGTGGGCGGGCCGCGCCGGGGGCGGCCGTGCATAGGGCCTGCCCGGCGCTGAGCCCCTCGGGGAGCGCCCGCGGCGCGCAGCGGGGCGACGGACTCGGAGGCTCGGGGCAGCGGAGCGGGTAGAGCCGCCGGGCCCCGCACATGGGCGGCTGAGGCCCGTTACCCGTCCAGGTGCCCTCGGCTCGGTTTCTCGGGGCTCCCGGAAAGCAGCTTTCAGGGTAATGCTATTAAATGCTGATGAGGAAGCGGCTCCGCTGCTGTGAACGCCTCCGTGACAGGCGGTGCGCTGGGAAACCCGCACCCGGTGAGCCCCGGGAAGCTCGTTAGCAGCCGGTGCCTGGGGGCGTTCCTGCTGGAAGGTGCTCCCGGCCTACCGGGGTTTTCCCTCTGCGAGTCCACTCTAGCAGTGGCAGTCTGGGAAACTGAAGGCAGCAATTATGTTTCCTATTGGCTTTCCAGCTCCCTGCTGTGTTCCAACCCACTGCGTGAAAACCTGAAATGTTCCACTCTTGGTTTAACTTTGTTATTGTAAATTGCTGGTTTTACTGAATGTCTGTTTTACCTCCTGTAAGGTGTACTGTTCACTTCTCAAATCCCAATCTGCTATTTCATACTGTTATCAAAGTCCTCCCTTTTTTAGTAGAACTTATTTAATGATGTATGCCATGATTTGTCTAGCAGTGGCACAAATAGATTGGGAGAGAAGTACACCATAATTTATTGATCTGTCTTGAGCAACAATATAAGAACTTGAAGGCTACAGATGTAAGAATGACTGAACTGACATTAGGAGCCTACCTTTGAATGTACGGTAGAGTCCCATATGTTAAGTCAGCACAATATATAGTGCAACACTTGCACTCTCTAGTGACTTCTGAATAATGTGACAGTAAATGACATTGCTACAGCTCTATTTTAACCTCTGATGGAGGGTTTACCTATAACAAAAGTGCTTTGAAGACCTATATTGTTTGTGTATCTTTGGATACTCCTCAATTAAAAAGTATTCCAGGCACTTCCAGCTGCTTTTGGGTGGAATGTGAAAGCTTTAGGAAGAAGCAATATAATGTAATAGCGTGTTGTGCTAGAAGTGTGGAACTGTAGCCTGCCCTCACTAAGGTACAAAGCAGACACTTATGTGTCTTTGAGGCAGGCTGTGATAGCTTAAATGAGAAAACAGCTTCACGGCTTTCTTCTGTCAAATGGATTGAGAGGAAGCCAAAGGATGCAAAGGATGGGCGATTGTGCTGATGAGCAGCAAGCTTTGCATGTTGATTGCAGAATGAAAGGTTTTGGTGAGCTTGATTTGTTACCTCTCAAGATGCAGCCATAATCAAGGTCCAGGAAAAGAATAGCAAGAATATTTTTGAAGCCCCAAATTTTGTGCTCTGGCATATGCTGTTGGGTCTTGGCTCAGTTTCAGGTGTGATATTTTAAAAATGAACTTTTCCTTGTGAAAATAAACATGGATGCCTTTAACAAAGATTGTAAGTGTGTGGGGCTGCACAGGTGCTGGCCAGTTTGGGCTGGAAGCTTGTGACTGATGCTTTGGTGAAGCCACAGTAAAGATGAATAGCTGAAGAATTATTATCTTCTGGTGCATCAGTTCTTCATCTTCTGAGGTTGATTTACGAACGGGAGGGGGAAGAAGAAAAATCAACCATTCACTGACAGAATGTTATAATCTCTTCCTTCCCTTGAGAACGCTTGAATTTGACTCCTACACTGCATATTCAAAATATTCTTTGTTTTAATTTAGTCCTGAGCTGGTACTAACAATAGTACAAACGTTCTATAGGCACAGATGGAGTTTCCATATGTTGAGAGTAACATTGAAAGCGTTAACATAGGAGATATCCTGCACCCCACCCCTTCAGTGCAGACAGCTTTCAGAAAGAAAATAGCTGATAAATATTGAAGGCAGCTATAACAATGCATTGTACATAACCAGGAACATTGTAAAGCATTCTTATATCACAGCTTGAAGGATAAGCACACCTGCTTTGCTGGAAAGCTTATTCCAGATGGTGCAGTACTTGGTAACCTGGGAGGTTACCTGAGATTGTTAAGCATGTTATAGAGGGTCTGGAGGCTTTGCCACAGGAATTTAATGCTTCAGGCAGACTTTGGTGTGGGCAGGATTTATTCTACACTGACCACTGGAGATGAAAAGTGGAAATGTGTGGGAAGAAACATGCTCCCTTTGGAAGGACTTATGAAGTAAAAGGGTACTGGTGTAAGGGAAGGAACAACCATTGTGCAGGGCAGGTCAGCCTGTCTGGATTTACACTTTCATGTGTAGATCAAAAAGTCAAGAGGTTAAAGACTGCATCTTGCATTGTTTTTTGAGCACTTCTTTCACAGCTCTTGGGCAGATTTGTACTATGCGCCCCACCTAACTTCCTTCATCTGCTCTCCCTGCTGCAGTGCTTCCCTTTCCTGTGTGACTTTTCCTCTCCCCATTCTGTTTCCACAGCAATCAGGACTTTATGAGTATAAAATCTTTGGGGGTCTTGCTGACTGCTCCCCAAAGCTGTGTGTGGATGTCTACATGGACTTAGATTTCAGAAAGCAGTGGGATCAGTATGTTAAAGGTAAGCTCCTCTAGGCCATTTAAATCCAAGCTTTATGTCCACATTGTCTTTTCCCACCTGAAGTTTCTTCAGAGGTATTTAAAGTTGCTGCATCCAAAGACTTTGAGCCAGACTTAAGTATCTTTTGGGATAAGATTGCACTCTGCAAATACACAGGTAAACACTGACATTCATCACCATACACCTTTTTTCCTGGAATGAATTCTTTCCGTGTTGATTAAAGCATATGATTGGCATCACTTTTTATGCTAGAGCACCCTGTATGTTCTCGTTGTTGTAATTCCTAAGTTAAATTTTAGTAGGTGTTCTGGGGAGCAATGGACATGGTGCCACTTGTGTATCTTTGCGTATTGCAGTGGAGCAGTGCAATCACAGAATCATAGAACACCAGACTGGATCAAGGATCATCTAGTCCAAACTTTCTTGGCAAAAGCAGAGACTAGACAAGATAGCCCAGCACTCTGCCCACCTGAATCTTAGAAGGTGTCGGGGAATCCACAACTTCCCAGGGGAATTAGCTCAATGGCGATTGTTCTCATTGTGAAAAATATTCCTCTGGCTTGCACCAGTTTGATGCATGATGGAATGTCTTTTCCTGAAAGCACTGGTTGTGCTTGGCACTTTTTATGATTAGAAATTGATGTACTGAGAGAACAGTTGGTGACTTTGTGCTTTTACAGAGAAAAGAATAACTAATTTAGTTGTGCTTATTTAATGTCTGTGAAAAAGGGAGTTGAACCTGGGTATCCGTATGGTGTTAAAACATCTTAAGTCAGCAGTGACAGGGCAAAGATTCAGCTGATGTAGGCATCCAATAATCCATTTATTTTAAAGATGGGAAGCCTTTCCCTGTTAAGCCTGTGCTTAAAATCAGTTCAGGCCAATGAAAATGAAACATGGTCAGAATGTTTTGCTGAACTAAGAAAAACCAAAGAACTGTTAAATGTTGTGCTTGTTAAGTCTAGGACAGCTCTGTGGGGAATGACTACTGGTGATGCCTTTGGCTGTATTGGTACAGAACCCCATGTTTGACTCATGTCAGTACATGGTCAAGCTTAAGAAGCAGTGTCTTCATTAGTAAGTGTTATTTGTCAAAATAGGCAATGGATTTCTTATAGCAAAGGTCACTTTGCCATTAATAAAACAGTAACATCCAGAGTGGATTCAACATTATCATGCTATGGTACTGATGTAAAAATACTGTTATCTTGAATTACTTCAGTAGTCATCAAGTGCATTAGTGCATCCTGCTTTTTTTCTCAATGGCTTCTTAAAGAAAGGAAAGGAAGCAGTTTGGGGAAGCTACACCCCGAAAGTAAAAACTAGATAATGTTGCAGAGGTGGCATTTACATCCTTGCTGACCATGGTATGTTCATCTGTGAATTTGTACTTGTGCTGGTACTTCAAGTCCGGTGTCTCACAGAAATTAACTCTTGGAAGGTTACAAACATAACGTTAATGCTTTCCTTTTAGCTTAACAATTGACACAAACCCACCCATTCTTCAGAACTGTACACGGGATGAAACAGTGCCAGCAACTGTTTTCAGTGTTTATGATACAAGCTCAGGTTTTCTCCTTTCATATTTAGGGAGAAAAAACAGACCACTTTGATTCAGAGCCTTCTTGCTCTTTGTTTTATGGTTTATAGGTATGAATAATGGCAATGCAACGGAGTTCTCTGCTGAAGTGCTGTCTGGCATTGAAATAAAAACGTGACCAGAGTAGATGTAGCTGCCTTTTTAGCTGAAAAGGTAATTGCTTCTGCACACAGCATAAGAGGAACTAATCTCTGCCCTCTAGTTCTGTTCAGCAAAACTCTTTCTGAAGGCCTGACTAGAAGCAGGTATACAGAGGGTTCCTGCAAGTACTTCAGATTGTTGTGCTTTGATCTGTTCTTGCCAGGGGTTTGCCTGAGGCCTCAGAAACTTTGGTACCAGACTGTTACTGTTGTTGCCTTGCTGTTAGTAGCCTGGCTATTTCCAAAGCAGCCTTCTGGCTATCCTGAAGATGTGGACATTCTGAGGCCACATTCTGAGTGCGGAAGCTGCCAATTCAGCAGGAAAGTTGTGACTAAACTGGAATAGAGATTGAGGTACCATATGCTTCTGTGGCATGATCCAGAATGGCTGGGCCAGAGCTATGTTGAAATTTGCTACTCCTGATTACAAGAGTCCTGATTGAGTTCATGATAAAATAGTTTAATGGTAATAACTGACTGCTAAAGCAGCAAATGCAGCTCTGCCTGTTATGAATAGAACAGCCTTGTGATTGATTGTAGTAATGCTAAGTGAAGTCTGGTTATTGATGAAAATAGGCTGTGTTCTGCTTTGGCCAGAAGCTGCCTGGTAGTGTTGATGGACTAAAGTGATACAGATGAGACATGACTTACCTATTGTGTCTTTTTAACATGGTTGCAAAGATACAGAGATAGGTTTGTTAGCAGCTAACAGTTGCATTGAGGTCTTTAAAATACTGTCTTTATCCCTGAAGGAAGGAAAGCTCTGCAGTTAGGAATGAAAGTAAAGCTAATATACCAATGCTCCACTGACCTCTGGTGGATAGCGTAATGCTCCAACGGAGAAGAAGAGCTGTTTTTGTAGGTGACAGCTGACTTGCAGGGCACACTAGCAGGAGCCTGGTTTGGAACATCTTACATAGGGGAAGAATCTCCGATCAGTGACACTCTTGCTTCCTTAGCAATGAAAATATTGGTCTATTCAGCCTTATTTTCAGCAGAACCCTGCTGAAAGTGATGCGCAGGTGCATTAGATCTGCAGGATACACAGTACCTCAGGCAGAAATCTGCTCTAAAGGAGGAAAGCTCACTCTGACTGTTAATGAACCACCTCCCTGGATCACACCCATGATAATGCATCCATGTAGTGACCAGTCCCTAACAGACAGGAATTCACCAGGCTCAGCCTCATGGCTTATCTGGTTCTTTCCCCGATAATGGCAGTTACCGCCTCAAGGGAATAAGCCGTACAGTAATCAGCTTTTCGAACTCCATTATGTAGTTGGTTTTAACTGTTTTCTTCTCCTTTTTGCCACACTACTGTCTGGCTGAATCACTGCCATGATTTAGGGACTATTCTTAGATTTTCTTTCGCTTTTCCTATGCAGCTGCCTTCTGACTGAGTTTCCAGGCAGACTGAAGGTGTGATGAAGGCTTGTAAACTGCTCAAGCTTCTTGTTCACTGTTGCCTGTGTATACTGCTGTGAAATTCCTAATAGCTTTTCCAAACTTCATTAATCCTTTATGTAAGACCTCTTCTTACATGACAAGCAGCGCTTGTCCTAGTTCCGTGTTAACTCAGAATCATTTACAAGGATAGTGACATGCTTGTGAAAAAGCATACTGTACTTGTGGCTCAGATTTATGCAGAATATGGACATATGAAGGAGAAGCTTTGAGAGGGAAAGGCTGTGGATGAGCTGACTCTCTGAAAGGAATTTGACTTTGCCTTCCCCCGAGATTGTTCTTTTTTTGTGGTTTGTTTGGGTCTTTTAATCAACTACTTCAATAGCAGCAGAAAATCAGGCCGCTTATTTTTGTGTATTTGGTTCCTGCACAACCCTGGTACAGAACTCTCTTTAATGCCTCCTACTGCTACAACTTTACATACATATCAATTTTGATACAATGATGCCATGTAAAATGTGTTCATGTCAGAAATCTGAGCAGCTCTTGGTCCTGTTGCAGTAGAAAGTAAAAATATCTAATCATCTTCCTTGTTCAACTGCAGAACTGCATGAGAAAACTTATGATGGTGAAAACGTAATCTACTGGGAAGTGAAGTACCCTTTCCCCCTCTCAAACAGAGATGTATCCTTTCAAGCTTTTTGTTCTCTTGCACTCTTTGTCACTTGGTCATCCAGGAAGCCCAACAGTGTACTGATTCTACTGCTCTGCTGCACATCATCTAAGGTCTTGCAGTCATTTTGTGACATGAATATGTATAACATGAAGGAGAGTGGGGTGCCTCTTCCCACACACAACCAAAGCTCACATAACTGGATTGAATCCTGTAGAAGCATAAGAAATAACTTGAAGGGGCTGGTATTTATGATGGAATTCACTTGTCAGTTCATCATTTATCAAACTGACACTGTTTTGACATGCCTCCTCAACTTGAACACAGTATGTCTATATCCGTGAATGTCGAGAGATGGATGTTGCTGGGCGGAAGGTCTGGGTTGTGTTAGCTCGGAGTGTGTCTGTTCCTCAGTGTCCTGAGAAGCCCGGTATTATCAGAGTTAAAAACTACAGACAAAGCGTGGCAATCGAAAGTGATGGCAAGACTGGATCTAAAGGTAAGAGGTCAAGAAAGTATGATCACAAGTCGTGTCACCAAAGAATGTCTGTATTAGCAAGATGCACAAAGTGGAAGACTGGAAATTTTAACCTAAACCCAGGTACTGTAAAGTGGATGTACTGAGCACTGGGAGTACTACAAAATAAATGACGCTTTTAGAAGTGCCCAGTGCAGTGTGCTGCTCTTAAGAATCTTTTATTTAACGGGCTGGGTAGTTAAGAATGAACTACTGACCACTTAATTCTGGCCCCTCATTTCTCTTCCAGTTGAGTTGAATAGAGTCTGATGCCAGCTGCAGTCTCGTGAACTCAGCAATGATTTAAGTGTCAAGTTTGACAGATGTATAGATTAAAGGGTTTGCCTATAGCTTGACTCCTGTCTGAGATCAATCCTTTAAACACAATCTTATTTTAAAAGACATGCTGCCTAAAATAGTTTGCAGTAGTCTAAGTTAATATTATGGCACTCTCAAGCTTCCCAGAGGTTACCTGGGAATGGCTGTGCTTATTTCACATTCCACTTCAGCATAAGTTGACTATTTTGTGAAGAAATGAGAGCAGAACTGTTGTACTTGGTGCTTCCGTGATGCACACTGACACCTTCTGTCAGGGGCTATGAGAAATGGGCTATGGCTGGATAACTTTCTGGTAACTTCTCTCTCCTCTCCAGTGTATATGTACTATTTTGATAATCCTGGTGGCATGATTCCATCGTGGCTGGTCAACTGGGCTGCCAAGGTAAGTAAAGGCTGACAGCACAACTGACTTTGGCTAATCTGTTTCAAACAGTGCATTCACTGCATGATACCTTCTTCTGCATGGTGGGTAGAATTATTTTCTTTCTGAAATGAATGTATTGACCTTTGTAACAAAGTCCCATTTTAGGGAATGGCTATTGTTGTCTGCTCTTACTGCAGTTGTCTTCATTTTTGGTTTTGTTTTAAAATTCCTATTAAATTCCCTTGGTTAGTCAACTAGGCAGTTACATTTCTGCAACAAAGCCAAGAAACCCATCTTCCAAAGCATACGCAAATAACCTTAACCCAAGGAAACTTCAATAATGCAGTCTGTTCATGAAGTATGAAGGAAATGGTCTACTGCCTTGTACCACATCTTAGAATTGTCTTGAATTAGTTAAAGGCTTTTATTTACAGAGGGAGAATTCTTATTCTGCTTATAGTTTTTCTTGACTCCACTATGCAAGAATGACTTTTCCACTTTTCTCTTTACAGAGTGGTGTGCCTGCTTTCTTGAAGGATATGCAGAAAGCTTGCCATAATTATTCTAAGAGCACATAGGGCAAAGTTGATCTCAATTGCTTAATTCCTAGAGCTCTGCACTTTCAGGAGTGGCTATGATATATTACACTGGATAAAATCTACCTCTAATATTGGAAAGAATATTATTATAGTTGGTTTATGCCTTGAATTTTATTAGCTCTTTGTTTCTATCTCCAACTGAAGAGCTAGCCGCTAACAAGGTAGCAGCAGCATCAGCTGCATCCTTTGGAAAGAACAGAAGTTGAGCCTTGTCCCTCATGCTTTGCTTCTGCTGATTGTCATGTGCCAGCCAGAAGAGCTCTGTTATCTCAAATATTGCATCCTTGGACAAGAGACAGCGATCTTGCAAGGAGAAACATCTGAACTTGGACTGAAAATTCTCTGCATGTCTTATGCCTGGATCTGCCTTCGTGGCCTTGCAGGGTGGTTGCCTACTGAAAATGGATAATGGAACTTGCCATTGCTTAGGAGGAAACTCTTCTGCTACTCAAGTTTTAAATTCTTAAACTGTGTGCTATAAACCTTTAAAACGCTGAGGACATGCAGGTAAATTACTAGAAGTCTACATCAGGAACTGGAACTCTGCGTTGTGATGCTTCTTTATAGTGGCTTTAAGTCCAGAGCTAAAAGGACTTGTGCCTAAAGCCTTGCATTCACATCTCAATACCCCTGTATGCAAAGTAAAAACCATTAGCTGTGTCCAGCTAGAAAAAAGGAGGAGTTGGCTTCCATATCTAGTTTAATGGGAACAGATTTTATCTTCAGAGTCAGTACCTTATCTAGAAAGCAGCTTGGGTACCAATTTGAGACTGGAAGTAATTTTAAACTGGATGCCTGTAACTGATTGTGACTGAACCTGATGTGAAATTTGGCCTTGCTTGCATTTTGAAATTTCATGCTGCTGTGAAGAATGGAACTGTAATTTTGGATGGTGATCCATTGAAAGCACAACAGAGCAGGAAATTACATTTCCAGCGCCTTTTCACGGGGCAGAGGGGTGGTGGAGTCCATAAAAGATGAGCGGGCCTCAATCTCAGGGATTTAAGATGTTCTGGGTTGTTACTGAATCTAATCCTGCTACTGAACAAATCTTGTACTGGGGTAGCTCTGTCCTGTTAAAAAACCAGTTGGAGTGATTGCCTTTATCCTTTGTGTACATATTCATTTCTAATAAATCATTATTCCATCCATGTAGTGTTCTTGTTTCTTCTCTCATGTTCAGGAGTGGCCACACTGGGCAGGTCACAAATGACAGCCTGATATTGTGGACTGCTTTTTAAAGGCTTTTGAAAGAATAACTAAGTAGGATTCTATGTATTCTGAAGAGCTTGCTGCCAGCAGTTTAGGCATTTTTCAAGTATTTTTGGCTCAGAGACCGTTACAGAATTCAATATTACAGTGTTAGACAATTTTCAATCCATTTTAAATTTAGCTGTCACTTTTTTTTTTCTCTAGCAGATAAAGAACAGACTTGGAGAGAGAATAGTTCTGAAGCATAATTCTTTTCCCATACTGAAAATGAATTATCTCCATCCTACCAAGAATATGATGATGTTTCACCTGACTACATAAGTTCTCCAATTTTTATTTGTAGTATTGGAATAAAAAATATCTTCAGAAAGCATTTTAGCAGTGTGGTAAGTCTGTAAGAATTCAAATGTCATATGCAATCAAAAGAATACCACAGTTGCTTTTGAACAACACAATGTGGATACAAGTTAATGTTCTGAAGCCCAGCAGCAATGGTGGGAGTGGGGAGATTGTTCAGAATGAAGATAGAAAAGCAAAACAAACTGTTCTAGACTTGATATAACAGCAGTTAAGAAGGGGACTAGCTGAGGATGGATCTTCCTGGAGCAACGATCAAATTCCTTCTGAACAAAACTGACCTCTGCTGCAGTACAAACCCTGTCTCTAACTGTGAACCTACCTTAAAAGGCAGAGTTTCAATGTTTACAAGAATTGTGTACCTAGCAAGCTGAGTATGTGCACAGAGGTGAATCATGTACAGATGGGGTTTTTTCATCCTTTTTCTCCAACCAATCTATAATTTTGTTTATAAACAAAATGCAAGCAGGAGAGAAAGCATTCTATATTCATAAATTCACAGTCACATCTTTGTCATTATGGTGGTTTGTCATCAAGACAGGCTGTACATTTTTCTCCAGTGGGCTGAAAGAATAAGACTTGAGCATTCAAGAGGGTGAATGGCTCCATTGTCAATCTTGCTGAAAACCTGATTTCCTACAGGCCCCACACAGAGAGAATAGAATACACAACCTCTGCTCATGTATCCTTATTAAACTGTTGCACAGGCAGTTTTTTGTGCTGCACACAACTTCTCAAATCAAAACACATTTGATTAAACAGTACCTCCATAAGGAGTGATGTTATAAAAAAGTGAATATAAACCATTCTTCCACATTGTGTTTAAGTCATTCAAATCCATTCTTTCCATGTGATCTTGCTGTAAAACTATTGTATTTGAGTTGGAAGGTAAAGCAAAGGAAAGATTCTGAGTAACCCAAAGTCAACATAGTGAATGATGTCAGATATGCAATCACTGCAGTGTTGCCTCTCAGAAGATGATGTGTAAAGGGAAACACAATTTGTCTTTGCTCAGGAAACATCTGGTTGGTACTTTATTTCTCAAGCAGGTTGTTGGCTGTTTTTATTATTTAGTGAAACAGAAATGTGGGAAGATAGAGGGATAGGCTTCTGGTATGAATGCACACTAGTAGATACATCTTCTCACCAACACTTGTTTCCATTCTGTTAATTTTCTACGTATAAAGAACATTTTCAAATGGGGTCTAATGGCATTTAGATTTCACTCAGCTGAGAGTAATCTCTTGCTGAGCATGGATTTGCCTTCCCTAAACAGGAAGATATTTCTTAACCAAATTTGGTGCCCCACTGTAGTCTTCTGATCAGAGGAAACTACTAGACTTCCAGACAGAGCACAGGTTTTCATTCATCTCTTAAAGATTAAAAGACACTGAAAACTTTCATGCAAAACCAGAAAGGAAGGCTTCCAATATGAGGTAAGTTGTTAGAAGTCTGGATGGACTGTGTGAAAGATAAATGCTTTTTGGGGAGCAGTAACAAGAATAAATCTCTATAGCATGATGAGTATTTGCTGGAAGACTCATACCACTCTGTCTTGCAGCTGCAGATTTAGGAGGAATCCTGACCAACAAGGTAAATAGAGCTGGTAGTTTAAGCATCCAACTAATTCTCCTCTGCAGCTTCCAATCAACGTATGAATTAGCATTACAAATGAACATAACGTGCACACATTAAGAGAATGTCTCCTTTCTCAGTTCAGCATTCCCTGTTCTTTGAGAACTTGACCATAAACAAGTAATTCTCATCTGGAATCTGGATTACAAAAGTAGCCTGAAGTCCTGCTGTGAGACAGGAACATTTTAAATAGGAACAACTCTCCACTGGAAACCTTCATTTCCAAAGTAAGAACAACTGCATCCTGTGAATAAGTGTTTCAGTGGAACATGCCATCGTAAGCAATTACATTGAAGGGCCTTGAATATAAATATTAATTTTAGCCTTGTGAAAAATTTCCTGCACCCCAGCTGTGTAAGCAGTTAGACTGAAAGCTGTGCCTGCAGATGAAGCACAAGTACCTGTAACATTAAGAACTGAGTTTGCCTTTGTCTGTGCTGGATTTCATGCAGATTTTTAGATTTTTCTAAGGCCTATTTCATTGCTGGAAGCAGAAGAGGGTCTATTATGGGCTTTGTGACACTGGAAGTGTCAGCTTTTGCCCCAAGCATAATTCTCTTACTATTCCTCATCTATGAAAGAAATTCCTGAGAATTAATAGTTTTAATAGTCTGTGGTGTTCCTGAAATGACCAGTTTGGGGTTGTAGCACTTCTTCTTCCATAATACATAAGGCCAAGGATTACGTCTGTGCTGTACGTACTTTCAGTAGATGCCTGCTGTTCAGTTACAGGGATCACCGCATTTCTGCCGAAGCATATCTTAAAAGGTTTTCAGTCTTCCCCTATTTCACCTAGAGTTGTAAGGGGTTTGGCTTTTAGTATTCCTAGTGCATATATGTGTCTTCAAAGCATGATAGAAATTGTAATTGGCTGTAAGTGGATGTTCCATAGTAAGCTGAAACTTGGAGACGGGGTTTAAGAATGGGTTTGAAACAGTTTTTATTAAGACCAGGCTGCTGCTGTGCATTTTAAAAGTTAATGTGTTTTCTCAGCATGGAAATCACATAATTGATTTGTACATTCGAGTTGAGAGCATGATCCCACAAGAAGCCAAAACTGCCTGGCCAACCCTTTTGCCCTGTGCAAGGCTCGTATGATGCTGTTCACCTATTCAAATAGAAACAAACAGTAGGAACATTTCTTCAGCAGGAAATTACTTTGACACTGAAAGGGTCTATTGTCTAAGCGTGAGGTGAGTACGTGAAAGGGTACATTGCCTTCCACTCATTTTTTGTCTTAACATGGGAATAAACTGACCCTTGATAACATTTGAGGTGTGGTTGTAGGAACCATGAAGTTGAGAACATTATCACTGAATAATGAGCTTGATTAATTCACTACAGGGACAGGCAGCGTGTCAATAGTTTAGAGAAAAGACCTTAAAATCCATTTGAAACAAGTTAAACAGTAAGAATAAACAAGTAATCTGAGGACCCTTTAAGGTCTTTCAGCAAAGACAGGCCTAGAAATGCCTGCCAGATCACCAAATGCAATTACAGGCATCACATGGTATAAATCATTCCCTTTCATAAAGTACATTTCACAAGCATGTGTTTAACCCATCTTCTCTTTCAGACTAGTAATCCTGTATGCTGAATATCTTTGCTAGTAAGTTTATTGTGAACTGTATGACTTGAGTAGAGAACTAATCTTGTTCTTCATCATTTTTATGGTCAGCAGATAACTGAATATTTTATGACAGTATAAAGGAAGTGTTTTTTCACAGTAGTGCTAATCAGCAATGAAAGAAGTTGGTGTGAGACACTTGAAATCTACGTTTTTGGAGATACCCAAAGCTCAGCAGAATAAGGGCCTGGGCAATTTATCTGACCTTGAAAATAAAGCCAGCTTCAAATCTGGTGCTGCATTGGGCTCCAGGTTGGACCAGATGAGGAGATGATCCCTTGTGTCCCTTCCAAGTTGAATTATTATATGACTTTTAATAATAATAAATCCAGGAGATTACGGTGTGAATCCTTCTGAGAAGGAAGCATTTTTTTCTTTCTAAATACTGTTATTTAACAGACTAACTTGAATGAGCTAAATTCCTATGATACACACTGAGATGCACAAGTATATGAAAATGCCTATAATCAATATCTTATTAGAAACAGGTACACATGTGTTTTTGACAGGATGCTTCTTTAGGCTTGCATTATTGCTTTAGTTTAATATTTGAACTAAAATTATTAGTAGGAGTTGGTGAGAAATCTGGGAAATTTAAACTAAATTAAATTAGACTTTCTTAATCTTTGCTAGTGAGGCTTCATATAATAAATACAATATCAAGTGTAAACATGGTAACTGCTTTTGGAAAGGGAGAGCAGTAGCAAACTGAGGCTGTGCTGCACACTCAGAGGAAAGTCACTGAGACTTTTCTTGTCAGATATACACTCAGTCATATTTAATTAAAATTAAATTAATATTAAAGGATATTTAGTGTTAGTAAGTAGAGTCTCCACCAGACCCGGTGCTCCTTACCAGCTTAATTCAATACTTAGCAGTAGAGATTAAGAAATCTCCGTGTTGATTCTATAATGTACTTCCCTCCAAATGGTCCAGTGAGGGATATTTACTGGTGAATACAGTGTCCTTTACTGTCACATGCCTTTCCCTTTCCCTTCCCTCTTCAATATTGTGTCAACATTTGGGATGAGCCCAAACCCTAGTGTGTGATCCGACCTTCTGACATCTTAGCCCAGTGAGCTACCAACTTAGCCATGCTTCCTGCTCTGGAGAGTAAAGCACAAACATCACTCTCAAGGATCCTCTTCTACCCACCTATTATTTTCATGCCTTCCAATGCTTGTGCATTTTGCTGTATTATAAAAATCTTGGATACACTTTCATTCCCCAAATATGTATGTGGATCTATGCATCTGGATTTATGTGGGAATAAGAAGTATGCCTTTTGGAAGTGGTAAATGTTGAACTGAGAACAATTAAAGGGAAAAATACAAACTGGACTGAAATCAGTGTTGAATATGAAATTATGTTGATCATCATTAAGCAGCATTCTGAAAATATAATAGTTTTGTGTTTAAAATGGCATGATAAAGTATATACACTATATTTTATAATAAACCAGGGCATTTGTCTCTTTGTCCATTAAGCAGAGACATATTTTGAAATCATGACATTTTTGGCTTGTGCCAACTCATCAAAGATCAAACCTGTTTGCTAGAGTCCCAGTAAATACTGTCTTTGGCTTTTAAAACATATCAGTTTAGCTCTGTTGCACCAATGGAAATGCCAAGCTGTTAGAGCATTCTCCCCTAGATAAGTTTCCTGTTTTCTCCTAACATTTCTTTTAAAGGTTAGAAGAAATAAGCTGCATTGCTCCACCCTTGCCTTGCACAGAGGCTCCAACTCAAACACCATTTTGTTTCGGAGTAAGAAGTTCATTGTCAACAGTAGCAAACAAGGCGGACAACAAGGTAGGTTCCCTTTCAACTCAAGTGGCAGTAACAGTAATATGCCTTCTGCAGCTTCCACAGCAGAGACCAAATGAATGAAGCACCAGCATACTGGGATAGTGCAGGCTATTTTTGGTAGTGAAGCTGCATCTGCATCACTGGGGATATTACAGGAAATGCAGATACTGTGGAAGGCTGTTCTGATGTGACATGCTTTTAGGTGAGTTAAAAGGACAATACTGAGCGTTTCACTTTGGATTTCTCTCTGGCAGTTGCTGTTTCTCATGCATGATGGTGGGTTTGTCCACATCACCTACATTGCCTCATAAACAGCAATTTGTTTCAAGTACTGATGGAGTCTATAATGTGGCAAAAGTACATAAGTAAGCAGTGGAATAAGTACAGATTTTTCACTCAGCTTTAAAAGAGACTGGAAATCTATTGGATCAATTTCAAATGCAAATAGAAAATAGTGAAGCTTTCCCCCATCATTTTCATTCCACTTCTCGAATTTTAAATATTAAAATAAAGTGGAGCTAGAGAAAGATGTAAAAAGAGGGATAGCAGCACGGGAAATAAATCTCAGGTTGGGGGGAAAACTGGGGCAATGCTCCAATTGTCATGGAAAAATAAGGAAAACAGTATTTTACTTTCCTTTTGTGAAAGAAATGGAACATTTTTCAGCTATAAACAGCCTGTTCCACTGCTGCAAAGCAGCTAATACTCTGCACAAAACAGAGACAAGGTATTAAAACTGCAGAAACAAAAAAACCCTTCCCTTTCTGCCAGTTGTATGGCACAAGCAGCAGTGGAAAGTGAACCCCCTGACACTGTTTTAAAATTGAAGATTGGCTTTGATCCAAAGCATTACTTCCTTCTCAGCAAAGCCCTGAGAATAATCCTGCCTCATCCCCATTGACTTGAATCGTTCTGCCTATGTTAAAGGTTTGCTTTACAGAGCAGCACAGTCCAGGTACAAAAACGTTTATCTCTCCAAGCAGTTTATGATAATGCCTAGTAAAGAGACTGAAGTCCCATTTGTAAACCATCAATCTCTAGGTAAAGGAACCCTGCCTGTCATATTACTTCAAATACTATTTTATTAGTATTAGAAGGCCACAGTTTGGGAAACCAAAAGCATAGAAAGAAACATATTTATTATCATCCTAATTTGGCTTCAGTAGATCTATCTAGAGAGCTAACAGCATCTGCATAGGAAATAAGTTCTTTAGTTACTGAACTTAAGACAGCAGATACTGATTATTTGAGGAAGCTGACAAACAAACCCAATGTGTCCTGATCCAGTGGATGCTATTGCTCAACTGGCAGCCTCATTGTCTTACAGTGACCTTGTACACGCAGCCTGGTGAGCCAACTGGCAGAGGCTGCAAGCTGAGGGTTACTGACTCCGAAATGTGGCAAAGGGGAAGGAAACCAGCAATACCTACGCACAGAAAGGCATGCCTGTGAAGTAAAAGAGGGCAAAGCAACACCTGGAAAAGGGCAGTAAATAGAGCTTCATAGTGAGGAAAGACTACAGGAAACTGGGTACCCAAACGCAGTAGAACCAGGAAGGCATATCAAAGCACTAGGAAAGGGCCACAGGTACAGCCTGAAAAACAAGGGCACCATCGGGCACACGCTGCTCACTGCTCTGGGCAGGCTCCAGCACCAGGGATTTGGGACATAGAAGCCATGTGGACACACTGTCTTTTTTTTTGTTTGTTTATCTGAGAACTCACATCAGCATTTGGTTTCCTTTTTCCTGATACTTTCCTGATTTTTCCCACGGGGTTGGAAAAAGATCAGCAAAATTAAAAGAAGAGGAATTTGGTTTGAAAAAAACAGAAGTATTTTGCTAATTCATGTTATCCAGAGGCTAAAGTACAGCTGTGAAGTGAAAGAAGTAGGATATAGCCATTACTGGAAGAAGACACTGAGCAAATTCTGAGCTGAGTGTCTAGGTTCCTAGGAAGGACCCTCACTCAGGCCTATGAGAGAATCCACTCAGACAGAGGTACATTCTTGTGTATCACACAAAAGTGTCACCCTGCAGTTCCGGTGTGCAGTGAATCAGAAAGCTCAACATAATATTTTCAAAACCGTGTCAATACCCTCCTTACACAAGCTCACATGCACAAAACATGGATTTCTGTCAGCTGATAGTAAGCGTCTTAGAAAATTTGTTCTCTGACTTCATAACCACAAAGACCGCAAATATGTCAAAACCAAGTAAATACTAAGATTTGGTGATTGGAAGCTTTAAGTCTCCCAAAAATCGTGATGAGCTTTCAACTTTGCTCTTAGAGATATTAAACATTCTGCAACTGCCCACTGTAAACACAGGCTGAAGTCCTGCATAAGGCAGTGGAAGTTTTGCTTTGCCTTCCACCCACCCAATCTCTTTTCAGTTCCTGTTCATTTCCAGTATGACAGAGGAAATGAATTCTTTTTATCCTCTGAAGTTTTGCTGGTCACCATGTGAATAAGGAAGCACTCAGCTTCATACTTTCATAAACTGCTAATAAAACCACAATGGATGAAATGTCACTTAGTCTTTCAAAATTCTAGCTGATAATATCTTTTGGATTATTAGACAGAACTGCCCAGATTATCACGAAATATTTCTTCTCCCCTCTCCAAATTCACCAAATAATTTGTATTTCTTTAAGCAAATGAAAAATTTGACAGAGTTCTTTATTGCAGTAGCTGTTCTCTCCTTGTTAGGTCTGATTTAACGCCTGAATCTTTGCAGATCCCAAAATCTGGAGCAATACCTGCTTGTCTGTGACTTCATCTCTCGATATCTCCACTGAGCCAGTGCATTCTGATGTCTTCTCACTCCCTCACTCTTCTTTTACTCAGGAAGTGACAGAGCAGCCACCTATCAGTCTCCCCACCAGCCTCTTTTCTGCGCTCACAAGTGAGATGTGCATTTTCTAGTACATAACCTACTTTTTCTCTGTTTCAGGACTTATGTTTACTAAATCTTTACAGTGCATTAACATTAGGCACTCTTCTAAGCCAAACCCACAGAGAAATGAACAGTCCTTAGAAACCTGTCACGTTTTTCAAATCACTTTCTGATATGAGCAGCAGAGATTACAAAAAATGTGTCATCGTGCCCTCCTGAGGAGAATCTCTGAGAGTGAAGAAGGGGAGGAATCTACAGACAAACTCTCCTCAGGAGATATGTGTCTAATCAACCTATTAGGGCTGCAAATTATTCTCCAAACGTGAGCAAAGTATATTTTTAAACACACTGTGATTTTCTCAGTTTAAGCAGTGCCTGTGAGGAGTTACCGGGTTTTTTTGGTGACACCTGGTGGTGATGATTGTATAAAACAGAGTTCCTGCAAAACACAATAATCACAGCCTGTGGCATCACCGAGCTCTGAATTTGGTGTTTGCTTCTTGCTTTGTGAAATTATGGCTGTGAAACTTGCCACAAATAGTGCCTAGTGACAGCAAACCTTCCTGAAAAGTTCAGGGTGACAAATGAGCTGTTAGCTTGACTTTTCCCTGCAGTGCTGCAGAAGGCGACATCCTAAAATGTTTTCTCCCCCTGCTGAGCACTCTGGTTTGCAGTCTTATCATGTATGAGCTGAACTTCAGGCACGTTCAAAGAGAGCCATTTTAAACCAAACGAAGAAAATGCACAATCCCTGATACTGTATCTGCAAGTGGCAGATACTGCTTTCATTTACAAAGGCAGATCATAACATACATTCACTTTGCATCTAATTCATTGTGAGCTAAGAATTTGTAAAAGATAGTTATTTATTTAACTATTTTATTAAAATTAAGGCCCAAAGCAAATCTGTTCAGGTTGTGGACATCTAATGACAGAAAGCTTTCAAAGTGTCTGGACTTTTAGAGACAAATCTGTAAAGGTCACTTAATATTTATGCTCTTCTCTTTACACCATCTTTTACATGGGTCTAACTACTGTGCAGAAGATTGACAGGTTTCAAGGAACACTGAAATTCCCCATTGGAACACATTATTGATGTAAGTCAAATTAGGATGTAAAAGATATTGGGAAGAGACATTTATTCCTCTTTAAGGATGTTATTCATAGTAATACATCTACTTCTGCAAGAGAAGAAAGATAATGAAAGAAAAAGAGGGACAAAAAGAAAATGCAGCAGTAGATTTGGACTGTGTAACTGCTGTTTCTGTTTTAAATCAACAGAAAGAGTGAACTGGAACTGGGCTGTGCTTTTTCTCCCCACTGGCTTGTAAACAGAATCATAGAATCATAGAATGGTTTGGGTTGGAAGGGACCTTAAAGATCACCTAGTTCCAACCCCTTGCCATGATTCATTTAACATGATTCATTTAACTCAAATTTCCACTAGTAAATGCAGCAACACTCAATCAGAAGTTAAGATACTGTCTCTCTTTCTTCACGGTATGTAAATGCATGAATAGGATCTTCATCACATCCAGGGAAACAGATTCAAATACTGTTTCCTACTTCCTGGGAACTGACAGATACTAATTGCAGGCAGCCATATCTCACAGCTCTGGAGACAGGATAAACATTTCAGCGGCATCACCAGATCACTCATGCTGGTCACAGCTGGCAAAGAACTAACCAGAGGGATAAGCACCACTGTGCTATTTTGTATTTTGGAAAAGGGGTTAATGAGTTTTGTCTTCCTGGGGGAAAGACCATTTTATGATATTCTTTGAACACAGAAATTGCACAAAACTAAGCTTTGTCTGATCAGTATTCTGTGTGAAAGGCATGGAATATGTTTCATTAGATCCATAAAAAATTGGAAGGAAAAATAATAAAGATTCATTCAAAATTATAGCTGTTGTAACCAAACAATACACTGCCATTCAATCATTCTAATGTAGCTTATTTAGCTGTTTAACAAAAAAACCCTAAAGCTTTAAAACACAATGAAAAGTATTCCTGAGCCTAAAACTTTACAGCACAAATCCCCAAGTTCTTTTTCTAACTAAGAAAAAGAAAGACATTATAAAAGTCTGCAATGTAGAGCAATGTCTGCTTTATGCAAAGACTTCTCTATTGCATATTGTCATGTCTTGGCATAGAAAAATGCCCTCTTATTACTCTCCAACTCTTCCAAACTCTTCTTTCAGCAAACCTGTTTTTAAACTGAGGTGCTGGCCTGAACTAACCTCTCCTTTAGTGAGATCACTCCAAAGAAACAAAAAACCTTAGAATACTGGGAAAAATCTGACTTAGCTTCATTCCATAGGCTGTTTGAGCTGCACCATTATGATGGTGTTTTCAAATCATAGAAGGTAATAAATACATTTCACAGTATGTAATCTTAATGTCACAACATTTCTCATGGAGTAAAATACCAACCAACCTGAGCAGGAAGATCAGAGTACAGATACTTCACTTAGCTTTTAGAATATAAAAACACAGCATCTTATAAATAAACCCAGAAGGATTTTAAGCATTGTCCAAAATACCATTCACAGAAGTTTCTTACAGTTTGCAGTTTCTTACTGACACTTACTGAGGTTTAATATTACCAATATCTCAGACTGAAACCTTTTCTCATACGTGAGTAAATGTTGGCTCAAGGGACGGATTCTGCCACTGACATTTTGATTTGAGGAGAATAGGGTCTGGAAGGATCTGGATTATTCTCTCTCAAAAAGATCAAGATTATTCACTCACTCTTACAAATTATATATCAAAAGAACATTCTATGCCATCATGTAGGATAATGGTAGAAATTTATAAGGGTTTGCCTCTAAAGAGGTACACTGTAAGGACCCTGTTTGTGAAAAGTCAGAGGGAGAAAAGGAACTTGTGTGTAATTAAAGCAACTTACTGGTTCTGTTCATAAAATATTGATTCTGCCCGAAGGAGTACGAAGTCATGATGTGCAGAGAAGGGGAAGGAGTCCTCATTATGGCTGAAATGTAATGAGAGAATATGACTTAATAGTCAGTAATAATTGCTACTAAAGCCTGCTTTCATTAATTTACCTTGATGTGCTTTCATAAACAGTTAAATATCATTATTTCCACTTTAAAGACAGAACACAAGAAAAAGCGATCCACTCCATCAACAGCAGAACAAGAAATGGAACCCAAGTTTTCTGGATCAGTCATTACAAAACTTTGCAAGATTCTTTGTCTTTATCATGAAATGAATAGCATATGGTCAACTCTACAACCCTCCTTTGGGGGCAGCTTCACCCAAGTTTCTTCATCCAAGTTCACTCACACAAACATTTATTAGTCAAAACTTTGCCTCAGCAAAGAAGGCTGTTTGGTCCGCAATCATGAAGTGTTTGGATGAAAGCTAGAGGCAAAGATCCATCTTTGATATTCCTTAAATGATAGCCCTGCATCTTTAAGATGAACACATCTATCATCTCAGTATCAGTGCATTAATAACAGAAGCTTCTGCAGTGAACACATGCAAGTGGTTAACAGTTCACAGACTGTTTCACATCTGTTTTGGACAATAGGAACAGAGGCTCTTTTGCAGTTACGTCGATTTACACCTGATGAGAAAAATCTCCAGGCAAGACTAACTGAAACTATATTTTTGTACATTCTGCCATTGACATTCATCACATTTATCTCATCTTCAATGCAATTTCATGATTGCAGATTTAGCTAAATGTAATAATGTGTAAAGCTTTTTGATTTTGTGGGTGTCTGAACTGACTATTCTCTTGGCAAACACATACAGGGTTTAATTAGTTGGCCCTTGCAGTGGAGTGTGCTGTGTGCTCATGAGAAATGGCCTTTGTGGTCAGCTTAGATCAACTTCAGACTCTAGACCAAAACAAACTCAGCAAAGAAATGTGTTTCTATTTTGCACTTGGTTTATATTTCCTAACCCAGATGACTAATGACACAGGGAGCCGATGATTTCACTGGGAAGTGATGTTACTGCCATCTAGTGCTATGCAGTAGTCTCAGCCTCCGGCATGCAGCTGAAATGTAATATTTTAACATGACACGTGGGAGCATTAGATAAAAAGATTACATTTCCCATCAGTTGATCTGAGAAGCTTAGGAGACAGTTGAGTGACATGGTGACTTTTGGTCTGGCCTCGTGATCTGTCCTCTATTAAGACCATAACAATGAACAAGCTCCAAAAGCAGCCAAGAGGCCAGGCAGAAACCGTGCTGAAAAGGTGAAGGCTGCTATCTTCAAGCCTAGCCAGGATACGGCTGTCTTTCCCTCTATTAAATGAAACCCCAGAGCTCTCAGGTGGCCTACACATGGTTTCCCATCATGGTTTTTCTGAGATCATATGGTAAAAATTTGTCAACATTGGAGACTAAGGCAATTTCTTGGTCAAAATTTAGACCCTTGACTCATAATGAAAAGAATAGAATTAAAGTTCTGCTGGTTTGGTTTATGAGATCGACTTCTGGATGCTGATAAGACACTTGGAGGGAAATGATGCTGAACCACAAAAAAAGGCTGCCAAAGGAAAAACACATTTTAACTATTCAAGCTCTAAGCACTGTTAGATAGTATGTGACTAAAATAACTTCAGCTGTCAGCACTGAGTATCTCATGTTTATTGACAACTATAGTTGGTACTGGTGCAGTAGTAGAGAAGCCAAAATATAAAAAACCCCATTTGGGCAGAAACAGTTCAAAACTTATCAGAGTCCATGAGACTCTTGATTTGAAATTTAGGCCAGCACTTCAAAATATGTAAAGAGAACTTCAAGTATGGCTTACAACTGGCATGAACAGTGCAGAGTTAAAATACTTGTGGGAGAAGACTCATGCAAAAGTCTGTTCTGCATTTCTCTCATTTAAAACTCATTATTTCTCCAAATAGAGATGCTGCTCAGGAACTGGAAAGGTTAGAATAATTATTCACTCAGTTTGGGCAGTATTGGAAAAAGTCCCTCAGCTATATTCTTTTTTGTAGCATATTCCACAGTAAGTTGAATAAACTGACTGTAAGCAGTAAGTGTGAGCTTCGTTCAATACCCACTAACATCTTTAACAGCCTTCTATCTCTTTTAGAAGGCATCTGATTAAGCCCTAAATGTAAAATTACAGCTTAAATGGAAATATAAAGTTTTTAAAGGATTCAAAGGTGCATTTTTCAAATGTGGCTCAAAATAAAAATGAAGTCAGTGACATTCTCAATTCCTTATTTTAGATCAAACCTGTAAGTTCTTATTTATACTTTCCTTTTACTGAAGGACCTGAGCAGTATCTTCATGGTTTGTGCCACTGAGATTATGTAGGTTAATAAATTCTATACCATATCAAAACTTGCTATTGTAAAATTGCTTTATTCTACTGACAAAAGATGAAATGCCACTGCAGCTGCTGCCAAGTGCAGCCATTCATGTTTTCAAAAGAAGTTTGTGACAGCCTCTTAGTATAATCAATTTTACATAATTTAGGCAGCTGTCTTCATTTCTCCATTTGCCGAAAGTATATTATAAGATGTCATTCTTTTCCAGTTAATAGAATTACACAGCTTGCAACTAGAGCAGGAGTAATATTTCAGAGTGATTTCCAGGAGAGCATGTAGAAAAGAAGCCTACTTTGATTCCTTTGTGATAGTTCAAAGAGAATCCTTTTCTATTTCTAGCCACTTCTACACTGCAATGTACAAGAGCCCTACAATAACATCTAGCGAAACACACTTCAGTCCACATTCATCCCATAGTCAATGGAATGCTAAACCAGCAAGATCCAAGTCAAATTTGTAACATTTGTTGCTTGAATTTAATAAAAAACCCAAATAAGAGTGCTGGTGAGATCTGCAACAGCCCTCTGGTGTTATAAGAAGCAGATTACAGATCAGATGTTCATTTCCTTTTGCCCTGCATTGGACTAACATTTTATAACCTTTATAAAACTTCAGAAACGGTGGAATGTTGTCGTTTTGCACTGCTGAATGCAAGAACAACACAGAGTCAATCCCAAAGTGGAATGGGAATATGCCTACTCCTTGGGGCATCCTTTAGTCTTTTGCCTACCCAAAAGCCAAAGCTATGGCTTAACCATCTAGCCCGCAAATCATTCTCACTGCTACAATGATTCCCAGAGCTAGTCACTCCCTCTCTGTTTTTTCATCATAGGCTATAGATGTATCTATGAAGACCTTCTTGACCAAAGGCCTGCAAGCTTGGTTGCTTCTTCCTTTTTCTGGTCCCTCTCCCATCTTTATGTACATTCAAGTCATCATTCAGGCTCTTCTGAGACAATGCTTCCCAATTTCTAGGATCAGTATCATTTCCATCTTCTATCATCTGCCTAAGATGATAGCAACATAGGCTGGGAATGAGCTTTTTATTGCTGGAATTCCTTGTGCAGTGCAAACCCACGCAGTCAATAACTCAAACCAGGCATACATACAAATCTCCTGGCTCAGCAAATAATACATCTCCCCTCAGGCTACCAAAGAGTGAAAAAAGCATCTAGAAACCTGCCCATTAGCTGCTTATTCTCTTTGCAGTGTACATAGCCCAAAACCACTGCAAATGTAGTTATTTCCCATTGAAGAGAAACTATTTGCTTTTCCTATGTTATGATCAAACCAGGCTTGATATGCATTAATAGAAGAGTATTGCTTTCAAGTCAACAATTTCCTTCAGTTGCAACCACAGCAACAGAGTGAGAAACCAGGTAGCAGAAGTAGCAGTCCTGGGAGCTGTTAATGACAGATCGGGAATTGCTTTTGTTCTGTGACTTTAATGATAGGTCTGATACACAAAGAGAAGCATGTAAGAAACAGCCTTCTTCACTATCAGACTTAGTCAAAATCAGCTTTCAGAGGAGACTGAGGCAAACTACTTTGCAAGATTGAAGGAAAGGCCATTCCATCACGGAAACAGAAAAACAAATCTTCAATTTCTGAATAAACAGCGCTGCTATACTGATCTATGCGACCTTTTACTGCATCCTCTTTGCAAAGGCCAACACGTTTCTCCTTCAATGAGAATGATATCATATAAACTAGGCAATGCAATAACAACTGGATAAATTGATCCAAAAGGACTTCAGCAGAAACTGATTAAGCTTGAGAAGACAATTAAGCAAGTACTTGACTACAGAAAAATGAAATTGCTCATCTAAAGTACAATAAACATCCAGAAACATCATAATGGATGGTTCTTAGCTCAGTAAGTCCTGTCAACTAACTCTGCAAATATATCCCTATCTGAGCCTGAAAAAAATGGGACACATTACAATGACAGGATGCCTTTCTTTCAGATTATATCAAAATGATAGACGAGAATGATTTGTGGCATGGGAAAGTTTGCTCTTGTCACAAGGGAAAGAGCTACTAAAAAGGCAGCCTTGGATTGTCTCAGGGGTAAAGGTTTTCCTGATTGAGATTATTTATAGAGAATTAGCTTTTATGGTGGGCGTTTTATTATTTTCTTTTTCTCTTGAAAATTCCATCCGTTCCTTGTTATTCATTTCAGATGTTCTCCATGAATGAAGCATAGCAAGGTGTCCTTTGTAGAAAAAATCCAGCAGCAACTCAGTAAACTCACCATCACTGTAAGTAAATTCAACAATCAGAAAATTGCTAACATTTGTCAGAAATGTTTTGTCTTCTTCCTGCTAATCAGCTAAATGCATTGGAATCAATGGCATACTTTAAAGTTAACCATCCACACTGCAGAATATATATATGTATTATCTGTGGGGTAATGAATTCCTCTCTAAGCAGATCAGAACACTTGAGAGCAGTCAGCATATTTAGAGTATTTCCTGAGCTGTATCTGCCAGGATGGTGTTTTGCATGGGAAACTGATTTCTACTCAGTTTTTACTGTACTCGCAACACTGGCTTTCTCACAGCAGCTGACTCCCATTGTTAGACTCTACCAGGGTTAGTATATGCGCTGCCTTCCCTATGATTAGCAGCTCTATTATATTCAGCATGATTATAACACAAATTTCCATTCTTTGGAGTTTTTTATTCTTCTGGATTTCTCAGTGATTAAAATCTGATTTCTTTAAAATCAATTATTTCAAGGAAAATAACGCCTTCCTTATTTGATTAAAGTATCCTACGCTTATGCTTTCACTGGTAGAAAAGGATGTTTTTAATCAACCTTTAGAACTGTTTCAATCTAAGAATGTCTGTATTTATGAAATTCTAAGCCACTCCAGGATGGTGATTAAATGACTTAAAATGTAGATACATAAAGATACAACCACACAGCATTAGAATTTCAGGGCATGTGCTTAGAGAGCTATGCTGATAGATAATGCCCTTGCCCATCTTCCAACTGCTCTTCAGATCATCCTGACTCTCCTCTGGACCTCTGATATTCTCCTCCCCAGACAGAGTGCAGGAGGTAAACCAGTATAGCATATCCCCAACATGCTTTATATCTCCATGTTACATTGTCACGTGCTCATTTTATGAATACAGAGGCTTCTAAAGGTAACATATATCCAGGCTGTCAGGAGGCGTAAGAGCTATGAGCACAATGTTTTCTGTACACAGATTACATGGATGCACCTTCTGTTACAGTGGTAGAATGGGAGTATTCATTTTCATGTTTCTCAGCCAACTCTACAAAAGGAGGATGAAATGATGACATATTCAGTGGTCACAGAAAAGCTGTTCAGTTGTCTTAGAATCTGTGCTGAGTTTAAGAGTAGGGCTTTGTTTGGGTTTTTTATGCCTAGGAATATTGTTTCTACAGAAAAACCCTGCACTTTTATGAGTGACCTGGTCTTTACATTACGTTATTTCTCCATGGCATACAGGACCAGATAAAAACCTGCACAAAGAAAAAATTAATTCACCCTCTCCATCCCTTGACATTGTAAATAATTTCCATGCACCCCTGGCCTCTGTACAATAACAGGCATAGAGAACCATAAAACTGTGGGCTGTTCAGCACTGAATACCATCCTTCTGAGCACTGAGGCAGCTAGAGAGGTTAAAACCGCACAGAACAAAAGAATAAGACCAAAGAAACCAAAAGAACAATGTTATAGACTTCGAGTCAATCCTACAGCTGGTGTAAATCAGCACTACCTCATCCAGCTCCCACGTAATTCTGACAATATCAGCTACCTGAGACTGGTCCTTTTCATGCAATATTGTGGGGAGTATCATGTTTAAACTGGCAATTCTCATTTTGATTGCCTCCATTTTTCCAAGACAGTGAGAAAGGAATGGGCTGTTTCCTTGCTTTTAAATCAGGTATTTTCCTTCAATTCCCACTGTTTGTGGGAAAAAATGTAATTTTTTTTTAAAAAAAGGAATAGTAAAAGTACTCTTTATTTCCATTTTTTTTAATTAAAATATATTTTGTATTTCAATGAGAATTGGAAAAGATAATTGAAGATGGAAGTTGAGAGAGAAAGAGAATGTAACTGGAAAGCAGTTTCTTCAACAGGGAGTGATTCAATGAATGACATCCATCCATTTGAAGGTATAAGATCTTTTAGTGCCATTCGAACAGCCTCATTTCACAGCTTGAGTACCTTATGTCTCTACCCTCACACCTTTGGGTATTGCTCTACAACAGGTGAAGTTTGTGACATTGTATGTATCAGTCTTTCTCTTTTGAAGCCTTTTCAGTTCTGTACCATTGGAAAGAAAGTGTTTTAGATAAGCAAAACTGATTTATGAACCCAATGGGTCAGTTCTTGCTTATGCAATTTACATTTTTCTCACTTCACACTCCCTTTAGATTTGAATGGTTAAACAGTTTCTTGCTTCACATTCTAAATAGTCAACTATATAGTTTCTTGCAGAGAAATGTTTTTATGTTTTCTTCTAGAAATAACTAGAAGTATGAGTTTAGTCTTTGTATATTGCATGCAAAGTGTCCTTTTGATATCTTTTAGGTTGCACAATCCCATACAAGTGTGAACTCTTGTATAATTACAGTAATTGTCAGGAACTGCAGACTTTACAATAAACTTGGAAGTAGAAGAAATCTGTTCTTGCAGGGAAGAGTTATTCTGAATTCTCCCCAGAGAAAATGGAAGGATCTGCATGCTTAGCGTTAGAGAAATTATTACAGTGATTATGAATTTTGTAGTTATAGAATTCACAGAACAAAAGTGCCTTTAAGAAGGATATGTCTCACTGTGTATTTATTCCTGTATTTGCCTGTTTGATTTACTGTATTTAAGACCTTTTCAAATGATAATGTGTATGTAATGCAAGAGATGGGAAAGAGTGAACTAGTACAAATCAGAACACTTCTACTAACTGAAATGGACCAAGAAACATTTATTTCAGCTGAAGTTCTGGTTAATTAATTCAAACCTGTTCCAGATGTGGATATTCCATCCAATTCTTTTCAATTATTTGCTGGTCTAAATTGCTTTTCAAAACGAAGTTATCATCAATCAAAACAACATAAGCATCAAAATTAGAAGTAGCTTCTCTGACGTAGTTTGGCTTGGTAAGAGTCTGATGTTTCCACATGTAAAACATACATAATAGAAGAATTATTGGTGCCATTGTCTCTATCTCAAAGAACAACAGTATTAGATTTGATTGAGGCTCAGAATGTATTCAGTGCTGCCTAAATGAGTGAAAAATTAGCAAGTCAAATTCCAACTTTATGGAAACAGAGGAAGTAGAGGATTGTAATAAAGCAGTACTTCTCCTACAACAGAAACTCAGCACCAGTGTAGGTCCCACTGATGCTGTAGGCAGTATCCCTCCATATTCCTTTCATTACTTTTCTTCTGTTAGCTGTGTATGAAATAGTATGCATGACTGTCATGGCAGCAGTTTCATTTTGTGATGTCCTTGTAAGACAGGGAATTTCTTGTCACGATATTTGTCAAGGACATCATTCTTGATATTGGGGAGGGTTTATATGTTCTATAGTTTGAAAGAATTTTTTTTCCCTTTCCCTACTCACCCAGTGACTTCCTTCCCTGCCTGCAGCAGTTGGACCCTCTTAGTTCACTCCATCTGATTTTTCCTTACATCTTTATTGTTTTCTGTTCATGGAACTGAATAGAAATGGCTGCCAGGGGGATTTTAATCTGTTCTGGTGAAGGTTACACTTTTCAACTAGCATACAGCTATATAAGCAGGAGTTCAAAGAATACACTTGTCCCATAAGGATTGCTATGCTTTGTTTTCCATTTTAAAACCAGAACTCAAGGTTACTCAGTGTCAAGAAGTCTTCTACACTCAAAAATTAAAGCTCCAGGACTTCACCAAGCCTGCAAACGACTACTGTAGTACTAGCTGGTAAGGGATTTACCTGACTAACATAGGAGGGCACTACAACTAAGGATATCAGTTTTAGTTCCTTTCTTTCAATGTGACTTCAGACAAATACTTAAAGATCTTGATTGCTCATCTGTGAAACGAAAATAATCTCTTGTTCCTTCAGATGGGAGTCACTGTATGAGTCACGAGGCCTATTGCCTATTTGAGCAATATGAAGCACTAAATAAGTAATAGCTATGCCACAAGATGATGGGTTTGTCTGTGTCATAAGTAGCCTGGAAGCTACGCAGCTATTCTCCAATAACAATAATGGTTCACTGTTTCAGAAATTTGAAATGTATTCAGATCTGGTCCCTGCCCATTGGAATTGGAAGGTTAGGTTTGGCACAACAAAAGGCTGCTGATAGAATGCACTAAGAGATTGCAGGAGCCCCACATGGTGGGCATTTATCAGAGCTCACCAGTGAAAGGCTTTTTTTGTATCCAGTACATTTGAGCAAGTAGGAAAAACTAATAGCTTTGCCTTCAGGAGGCCAGACAGTCTGTAGACAAGCACTGTGCAGATCCCCAGACCGCCCTGCGAAGGCTCCTCATTTCTTGCCCTCAACACTCCTATTATTCCCTTGCAATTGCTGCCAGTTGGCTTGGTAACCATGGGCATATTTGAACAGCTGAATTCTTCCCTCAGTTACATTTGGCACCAATACGGACTTCAGGGGAGCTACAGGGTGTAACCGAGGGCAGAACTTGGCTCCCGGCATCCACTACAAACCAGGTCAAGGCCACCAAATTTTATCCTTAATGTTTTAATCCATATCGTTAGCAACAGGAACCTAAACCAACTGTATCACCTTGCCTGAGAAAGCCTGGCTCCTTCATTTGGGCATAAGGCTCTGTTATGCAGGAAGCTTTGTCAGTGTGCCAGCAAGCGTGGAAAGAAACATGTTTCTTATACCTGAAGTACAGACTCGGTGTCACTCACGCTGCAGTCCACCCACCTATCACACCGACTGAAGCTTCCGGAGCTCGACTTGAAACAGGGCTTTGTTTTAACCACAGATTTTTATTTCATGAAACAGAGCTAAGTATCCTGAAACTAAAGGAGTATTTCTTCATGCTGCTATAATTTGTGAAATAATGAGACATTTTGGTCTGTTAACTCCTCTTAAGTCTCACCACAATGTTATGCTTTGACTTCATTTGTGGTTGCAAAATATTTACTTTTCTCTTTAGCAGATTATATGAAACTGTGTATTTTGTCTTGGGAGATATATACATATGTTTATATATGTATTTAATCTTAGTAGGAGCTCTTAGTAAAGCTACCTTTGTGCTCTGATCTGTTTTGGGGTCCCCTTTCAGAATATTTACCAGGATATTGTGGATTTATTTGCTGATGCTATGTTTTCTCAAAAAAAAAAGGACATACTAATAATGTTTTTCCACTATGCAGGTAATAGACATACAAAGAACTCTTCACTTGAATGGGGAATGTATTCCCCAAACAATTATTTAGTAATATTAAACTTCCCTCATTAGAGATTATTAATACAAGGTGGTATTTCTAAAACTGCCAGAGGGAGTTAGAATCTTCAGTCTTCTAAAAAGTAAGAGTGAGCTTTTACTAGAACAAACTCCACAGCAAAGGAGGCAGTACTGTAGTATTAGGATTTAAACAGCAGGGCACCTTTGCTTTCTTTCCTTCCCTTTCTACCAAGATACACTGGGTTCAGTCACCAAAAACCTGATAATCAGTCATTTATCAAGTGAGCTGCTATCCAAGCAAAATTCAGATAGGAAGATCCAATCTAAACCCAAATAGCTACAGTGTTCAGGAGACTTCTGATTCTACATTTGAGCCACCTGTAGTTACAGCATTGCTTATACAGTGTGACTGTGAAGTAAATAACAATTTAATGCAATTGGTTTATATTTGGTTTATATATTACCAATATATAATATTGGTAATATCCTTTGAAACAAACAAATGTGTATCTAGTCATTCTTCTCTCCCCCCACCCCTTCAGCGAGAATTTAAATGTGACTTCCTTGTTGTCCAGGAATGCCTGGATAATGTATTTTCTTGGTAATGAGAGTCTATCTCAGGTGGTACCTTTGTCTCTTCATTCCCTATCAACTTAATGCCTTGGTGTCCCCACTGCTGCCGTTATCTTGGGGATGTCTCTGCCTGCAGAATTGCTAAATTTAGTAGTTACTGAGTTTGGCATCAAGGGATGAAGGAGCCTGCAAAGGAATTCACTGCACATAAGGACACTAACACTGCATCATTCTCACAAGTTAAAGGGGCTTTTAGTAGTCTTTTTCATCATTCCTGTGGCTCGCTACTTAAGCTTGCCCAGACCCTCAGCAATTTTAAAGATGCATAGCAGCTGAATCTGACAGAGATTCCAAGACTTGTATGACCAGTGCCAAATGCAAATGCAACATAATCCCTCCACTTTTACTCAGCGT
This sequence comes from Myiopsitta monachus, assembly GCA_017639245.1. Taxonomy (NCBI): domain Eukaryota; kingdom Metazoa; phylum Chordata; class Aves; order Psittaciformes; family Psittacidae; genus Myiopsitta; species Myiopsitta monachus. The sequence continues at coordinate 4,762,005 of CM029931.1, read as the reverse complement.
CTTCTTTTCCTAAACAAAGTATTTGCATTTGCTCTGTTGGCCAAGGCATTCTAAGGTGGAAAGTCATGTTCTGTTGAGCCTTCCACAGAATTCTCAGATCTTTTTCAGGGGTAGCTTTTCCCATGTAAATGGTATTTTACTTGGTTATACTGAAATGCAATTTAATGTTCTCACCATACTGAATGAGTGTTGCAGACTGCTGTCAGCGATCTTAATTTTTCATAGCTTGTCAGTGTGCGTGTGATCTGCAGTTCCTGTCAATTCCATTTTCTTTACATTTGACCTGAAACACTAAACTTGACAGAAGTAGATTTTCAGAAGACTTTAGGTGCCTAAAGAAAGGCACCTTGTTACATTAAAAAGGGACTTAAAGAAATAAGGTACCTAATTCCTGTTAACTGCCAATGGAGAAGTGCTTAAAATATTTAATGGCTTCTCACAGTTTAATCAGCTGCTTGCATGTGGTGTTAAGTCCCTAAAAATACTTTTGAAGATACCAACCTTTGCTTTTCATTTGTACATTGTTTCCTATTGTAGAAGCAGAGAAAGGACCCAGAAATAAACAGAAATTATATCCACTTTTAAGTCCCTTTGTGCTGGAAGAATAAGATAAAAGTGTAGTTTGTTGTACTTTGTACTTGTGGACCTGTGCTGTCTTTTATACATACTTCCAACTCCAGACAATCTGCAGCTGGGAATCCTTATGCTAAATATCTATATTAAGTATAAGATTCCTAAAAAGATATAAAAGTAACTCAAACTGGGCCAAAATTCCTTTCCCCCCCCCCCCCCCCACTTTGCAGAACTTAGATATAACATAAATTCCTGACCTTTTTTTTTTTCATTCTTAAACAGAATTAAAGCAACTTGGAGAAAGGGAGGGAAAGGAGGGAGGAGTGAAGCAGATTTTCTAATTTTTCTACAAGGCAAATCTTGGAAAAACATGAATTAATTTAGGAAACATCAGATGCATATGTCTTCCAAATGCCTCATGTTTTTTGAGCTTGTGAGGAAAAATGGTGTGTTTTGTTCTTGTCTTTGATACCTACTGATCAACTACTTGCTTCTAGTGAAGTCCCAGGATTTCTGAGGCTTAGGTTACAGAGGAGCCACAAGAACTTGGTTCAGTGAGGCAGTCTGACACTGGTCTTGCACCTCTGCTCAGGAATGTTCAGTTTTGCTGAGAAAACCACATATTTAGAGCTGGACTAAAGTATTTCAAAACAAGCACTGAGGTGCTATTACAATAATCACATATAATTGAATCGAACACTTTGGTCCAGCGAGGGATAAAATCCTACAGAATAATACATATCTAGTGAAAACTTTATATACACCCAAAAAATTCTGGCTTAAGTGTAAACACTACATATTCATGCTCCCTGTCAAAAAACTTAGCCAAGGCTTTACTTGTTTCACTGATAATTTTCCTGGATGCAAAGAGGAACAGCAGATGCCTCCAATTGTCACGCACATGCTTTGTCACTGAACTCCAGAGGGCAGTAGGGTAATATACATGAGATATGTCCATCAAGTCATGCAGGCTATTTTTCTCTCAATATATCAGTTTGGCTGCATAAATATCTTGAATTTCTGAAGCTCTCATTTAGTATTTTGACTTGGAATAGGGATGGATATTATAACTATCCACCTATACTGAACAAACTCTGGAAGTAAGAATTCTTTCCAGCTCTCCGAAATGAAAGCAGAAATCAAATTTGCTTAGGTACATCTCTGTCTTTCAAGGTGATGTATATTCTTGAGAGATCAATTGCAATGACCAAGAATATATCTCATTCTTATTAATATGAAGACTGGAGAAATGTGCATGTAATTTCCTGCTCATATTTAGTGGCTACGGGTTGCTCCAAGTCATAGTATGGACCATCCCAATTTGCAAGTCCTGCTTCAAAAGCCCAGTGGAGTAGTGCAATAATTCACTTATCCTCCCCTTTTACCAAACTCTTTTTTGATTTCCTATAACTTTTTTAATTGTAACTTTAACATTTCTCATTTCCCCCCTCTTCCTCTATCTTCCTCTATCCCTACCATAGACACAGAATGAGTAATGACAACTGTCTGGACAAAGAGCTTTGTTCCATTCCATCCCCACACCAGCAGCTTTATAATATCACTTCCTTGAGCAACACTAGACAGGACTTTCTGCGTAGGTTTCACAATTGCCTAAAGATGCCATGAGCTATGGCTTAAGGCATCTCTCAAAGGTCTGAGGTCAAAGGGTCGATTACAATATTTGACTAATTACATGATTAGAGTACAATTTATCCCCTCTATCACTGTCCTTAGTATGTTAATGCAGTGAGTAGCCAGGCCCCTATTAAAAGTGCATATGTATACCAATGAGTATGTATGTGCCAGAATGCAACTGAGAATCAATCGCCACCATCATAGTAACAGTAGAAAACTATTCCTCAAGAATATTATTATATAAAGTTACAATAGGATCATATTCCAATTGTTATAATAAAATGACTACAACATGAGGCATTTTTAGTCAGCCTTGGCCATAAAATTCTGAAATTAAGCTTAACCTCTATGTAGCAGGAGGTTTCATATAAATAATGCCAGCAAGACAAATGGGAATCCCTATATAGTGCAACCATAAAAAAAGCTTATGGAGTGTTGCCTTGCTTATTATGGATTTTATCAGGGGTTTGTGGAGTGAAGTAGCAATTAAACTAAATATGCTGTCCTAGAAACCATTTAAGACTCTTCTGTCTGTATAGAGAAGACTATACTAAAAGAGACCACGATTTGCATTTCAAAACATGCATTAGGCTTTCTTTTCAGTGTTTGTAAATAACCTAGTCTGAGTCTGATTTGATGAAGCCAAACCCCTGCTTTTAGAATTTTGAGTCCTATGCCACTTGCCTAACACAGTAGGAGCCTTTCTCAAACAATTTAGGTCATTTATGACTTCAGTAATCCAATATAGTGTTCTTAAAGTCAAAGGACATTTTTTGTGTCTGATGAGCTGTGGAACAAGTCCTGTAGCCCACAGATATTTTTCATTCTGTAAGGTTTTTTTTCTTGCTTAGTTTAGACACAAGAAACCTTCCCAAGGAATTCTGGAGAGTTATCTTTTCCTGTGAAACTTTTAACATCTTTTGAAGGAAAACTGTGCAGAATCACTTTTATACTGTGGCCTTCCCAGTCCTAAGCAATGCCAGGGCTGTACCAACACAGGGCGCCTGAATGTGCTGCAACACTTCGGCTCAGTGTTCTCCAAAGAGAAGTACTTATTTAAGGAGGGATCAGTAGGGGAAAATCAGTAATTATAATCTGTAAATAATTGTGCTTAGAAGGAGTTCGGCTGCAGGCAGTATCTTGAGAGAGAAAATACATTTGTCCAGTCTGAAAAGACATGGATGCTGACACAGTATGTTTTTGACTGTTCATTAACTTTATCTGCTAACCCTGCCCTTCACCATTTATCTGTGTCTCGCAGGTCTAGCAAAGCTGCTTTCATTTCCCTTTGTCCAATTGCTTGTTTTAAAAAATATTTAAAAAATAGATTTTAATAGTGCAGCTAGGAATTTTACTATATGAAACTCAGACTGCATGCAACATTTGCTGTCTTGTGTTCAAAAGTGCACCAACTTAGGCAGCAGCAGCATCATTTAGCCCTGTAGTAATCAAGTCTCATACTTCTGTGGACATCTACAGTGATTACAGTGGACACATAGACAAATGTAGACAGAGAAGTACCACAAGTATATGGTAAACATATATTCAACTGACCTCTGTAGTTGAACTGCAATGGAAATAATTCCACTACACAGCAAAAGTAACAATGCGGATTGCCACAAGACTGACAAGAAAGAATGTTCTTGTAGGTGTAGTGTTCCCTTCAGACTCAAGATCTGTATTCACCTCCATAAATATTTTTTTTGTTTCACAGAGGAAAAAACACCTCTTTTGCCCTATATTTATCCATGTGTAACACGCTCTGTCTGTCACACTAGAACAGCAAGATGCTTGGGACAGAGGCTGTGCAATGACACTCCTTGTAGAACCTTGTAGCAGTAGTGGCTGATTTCAGCTGGGTCTGCTAAGTGCTGTATGCAAAACAAACATTCTTGGATTTGGCTTGATTTCACTGCCAACACTTCAGGTCAGCCCCCAAGCTGTGTTAGTTTTTAATTAAAATACATCAATAACACCCTTTGAAACTTGGTGTCTCTGTTGTTTCCAGCTATACACTGATTGACTGTGTAAATAAGACAACATTTAATTTTCTGGTTGTTATCTGAAGAAATTCTCCAATATTTTTCAGAGGTTTTTTTCTCACTGCTGTGGATATGCTGGCTTCTCCGAAAGACGCCTGCCCTGAAGGCAAGTCAGACTCTTTGCCATCTTCTTACTCACTCCCCCCATGATTTCCACAGAATAAGAGCGTCAGTCATTGGCCTGTAATTACCTTTAATTCACTGGTACTTTTGTTGGACCAGTTGCATGAAGGACTGAATGAGAAGTCAGAATTCTCTGGGTTCAATGAGAAGACAGAAGCAGATACATAAAGCAATAATCAGAAGAGGGAAGCTATACACACACGTAACTGCAAGTACATCACTTAGTCATGGTACAATTATGACTCTTGCCCCAAAGAAATGAAGATTGAAGGCATTGATTCTGCAAGCTTAAAACAAGTGCCTCAGTGACTCAATGCTGTGCTGCCTATGTTGCCAACTCTCTCAGTTCCTACCAAGAACTTTATAATGTATGACATCTGCCTAAAATCTCATTTCTGAAAGTCGTAAGTCTGCATGAGAACCTCCAGATTCATTTGGGGAAAAAGGAGAGTTTCTGCCATGGCACAGAAAAAGACTGGAAAACATGATGCTGTTTCCTTAAGGCTCAGTAAACAGAAAGCAAATTTTAAAATACCCTTTATAAAAAAGTTTTTCTGTTTAAAGCTCACATCTTTTAAATTTAAAGGCCAGCCTGATGATGTTTTAGTACTTCAGGTTGACAGAACGATCAGTGGGACTATTCACAGAGTATAAAGATAAAAATGTGCAAAAGATCTTTGTCAGATCTGGGCCTCCAGCCAGCCTCTCACTCCCCAAGTGCATGTCATATGGCACTACTTCTAAATTTGGCTCAAATTTGCTTTGGTGAGTGCAAAATTTGCCTAGATCCAAAGCTGGTTCTGTATCTACCATTTAAAACTTTTCCATCACATGTCGAAACCTCCAAATAAATAAAAAAGTACAGAGAAGGTTTTATCTGGATGCAGATGTGTTTATAAAAAAGTAGGAGCAGTGAAAGCAAAACAACATTGGGCAGCAAACCAGAGGCTGATACCTCAGCTATAAACTACCACTGATTACAGTATTTAGTAAATCCACTAAAAACCTCTTCCTCAGTTTCGCTGCTTGCAGTCACATAGCTTCCCAGCTCTTCTTGTCTGGACTAGAATTTGCCCCCATAAAGCCGCAGGGAATCAAGATAAAAGCAATGGCAGAAAATGAACAGGATAATTTCCTTCCTCCCCAACATTTTCCATGTAATGTTGGCAGCTAAATCAGCAAAGTAACAGTTCAGCAAAGGAAACCTTTGACAATGACAGCATGTCTCACAATGCAGCCCCTTCCTCCCACTTTTTAGCTGTTTATGCTAAATCGCTTTTTATTTGCCATATGGAAAACCACCTATGTCCGCCATGAGGATGCACTGTGCAAGCAGCCTCTTCCTTAACCCCTTCCGAGCTACAGAAAACTCAGAAAAAAGGTAGAGTTTGCTCATCTCCCAGTTAAAAAGCAGCAAAAGAAAATACCTGTCAATGCAGTAAACGGTCCCTTCCCTCAGTTTGCTAATACATACAGAACACCACAGGGGTAACTTCCCTCCTCTGTCCCTTCCTGATTGATTCTTCCCTCTGCGATCACTAGCTTTGCTCTGAACAGGGTAGGGGAAAAATTACAGCAAAATCAACAGTAATATGGCAGTAAAATATCACCTAAAAGACCTGCGACCTGTGCCTAGACCAGCACTTTAACGTGAAAGCCCTCTGGAATTTTCTAATCAAGGACCACCAGATGGGTGATGGGGGAAGCAAAATGGCGCCGCCATTGAGCACAAAGGCTAAAGGGGACAGTTTATAATCCAGCCTTTCAGTATGGACAGTAGGTTTTTCCCTCCCATTTTGCCCTCAGCACAACGCTGAGGTGCTGCCTACCCTCTGGCACTCAGACCTTTCCCCAGGGGCAGGCTCCTCTCCTGCCCCTGAGGGAAAGCTCCTGTCACCTGAGGGAAAGATTCTTTCTTATTACCTGGAGGAAAACTCCTGTCAGTAACAGAAGGCTCCTCTTCGGTCACCTGAGGGAAAGGTCGTTTCTGTCATCTTTGGACATCCTTGGACAAGGGGTAATGGGTTCAAACTTAAACAGGGGAAGTTTAGATTGGATATAAGGAAGAAATTCTTTACTGTGCAGGTGGTGAGGCACCGGAATGGGTTGCCCAGGGAAGTTGTGAATGCTCCATCCCTGGCAGTGTTCAAGGCCAGGCTGGACAGAGCCTTGGGTGACATGGTTTAGTGAGAGGTGTCCCTGCCCATGGCAGGGGGTTGGAACTGGATGAGCTTAAGGTCCTTTCCAACCCGAACTATTCTATGATTCTATGATCTGAGTGAAGGCAACTCTCTTGTCCCCTGAGGGAAAGCTTCTCCTGTGTCTCCTGAGGGATGGCTTCTCTGCTGCCCAGCCCTGCCCTGGGGCTGCATTCACCCTGAGGCCCACGCGGTTACCTGTGATCTGCCCTCCCCTCAGCCGCCTTCCAGAAGCTTCCTCAGCGCAGCAGGCCCAGGACCCTCAGGGCAGCACGGCTTCTTCCTGGGAGGCTGGAGCAGAGCCTGGTCCTTGCAGGCAGGACCAGAGAAACAGCCATCTCTCACCCCAGCTTCTTAGCCATTTAAGAGAGTGCGTGCTGGAGGGCAGCAGAGGAAACGCTTCGGGAAGGCCACAGTCCTAGGAAGTTTCTGGAAAGACAGGTACAAATGAGTGTCTGCTCTGGCTGATGGGGTAGAGCTGAGGTAAACTCAGGCCTGTTTCCCGGGCAGTTTGGTGTATCTGGTGAAAGGGAATGTAACTTCAGAAATAAAGTAGCTTTCTGAAGGTGAAAGCTCTCAGAAACCAGGAATGAAACTGTAAGCCCTCGAGGTGCAGCAAAGTGTGCTCTCCTGGATACTAACGAGGCTTCAGCAGTCTCAGAAGCCCAAGTTTGGGACAGTAGCACGTCCCTTGAAGTGTTAATGGCAGTAGCTCTGGATTTCAGACATCTTTCCTCTTCACTGTTCTCTTTTCCAATCACACCATGGTGCCTGGCGCTGGAGAGCAACAGGTCTGATGCAATCCAGTGCAGAGCTGGACTTCCAGGCTGTGGATGCTGGTGAAAAGGTGCTGTGTGGGAAGGTGAGGCGAGAGGAGCGAGGCTGCCGCGGGCAATCGCGGTTTACACTTTAAGATGCAGTTTTGAACTCCAGCCGCTGGATGGCCACATTTAAAAGTCTTGTTTCAGATAATGCCAGTGATGCAGTCGCAGAGATCACGAGCTTAAAATGAGTGTGGTCAGAAAACCATCCAGACAGCCTCTCATACAGGAGAATGTGCGTGTGTCTAGTTTGATTGTGTGAGTGCTTATTTCAATATCTTTCTGAAACAACTGCATAATAAAGCATGGAGGAGACGAAACGGTTTTATACTACGAGCAGCCATTCAAATTTAACTCTCTGGTCCTGTAGCCTGGGGTGTGGTGGTTCTTAGGCGTCCGTGGCCTTAGATTCCTTAGCCTCTGTTCATGCTGTGGCTAGGATGTGGCTGCTGAGAGGTTTGGAATAAACATAGCATTGTCTTTATATACTTGTACAGAGTATAATAATACAAAAAATAGAAATAATAAGATAACAATAGAGATATAATTTCACACAGTTTGTGAAAGAACTAGCAGTGGCATGAAAGAGTGGTTAGCCAATCCAGCTCCCAATTTCAATGTTGAAAGAAAACACATTAGAATACATTTTGAGATTTGTTAAGTTTTTGATATATGAAGAAATAGGGTAATTTAGTGGTAGTTCCAAGTAGAAAAGGTAGTTCCAAATAGTTTCCACAAGAACGCTTCATGTGGAAAGTGGGTGCAGAACTGGAATTCTGAATTTTTTGAGTTTTAATTTCCTCCTAAGTAAAACATTAGATAAGTCAAAATGAAGTTTTGGCTCTTACGAATTTGTGCTTTGAACCTCTGACTGAATCCTGACCCATTCTGGCTAGAATCATGGTCTGAGTGTTTCACCTGAGAAATGCAAACCTTCAAATGATTCAAGGATACAATCCTAATGGATGCAATTTCCTCTTGGAATTTTGTTCTTATGTGGCCCATTTGAAAGTTGTGCAACCTGATGTCATTGCTTGTAGTAAAGTTCCTTTGCTCCTGCCATAATCTCAGGGTTACAGGGCCTCATTGGCAGGATAATCACAGCGTTACTTCAAACAGCATTGTTCCTTTTAACTGTCTTGAGAGCACTTCTGAACATTTTATAAAAGGAAAACAAATAAGTTTATTGTTGCCAAAAAATCTTGGGAAATACAAGTAAAGGAGGCTGTAATAGTACTGAATAATAATAAAAAATTTATATGTTCCTACTGCAATTTGATAAGATCTGGACAATTAAAAAAGCATGTTTCTTTGGATTACTTTAAAAATACTTGGTGGCATTTTTAAACATTGGAAAGTTTATTTTAAACTTGATGGAAAGAAAAAAGGAAAAGAAAATAATATTTTATTTTTTCAGCATAAAGTAGTTTATCAAGGAGTCTGGGACGGGATCTGGCTCCAAGATGTAAAATGTTCAGTTTAGAAGTGTAATAGGTGAACTTCTAAGATTGCAGTATACATTTCTGCCCATTGAACAATGAAACTAAGTTATGTCTAATCTCTATTTTATTAATTTGACCTAACTACATCTCATGAGGCCAAAAGACAGTATCCTCTGCTTAGGTTAATGATCCTTTTAAAAGTTGATAATAATGAATAAGATAACAGAGATTCAAGTTTTAATGTGGTTGAAGTGATCTTAAATTTAAAGCAAGCAAGCAAGCAGGGGTTTGATCTGAAGCTAGAACTTTTGGAGCAGTATTGTACCAAACAGCTTAAGCTGGGTATAGCTCCTGGGCAACAGCAATCTCATGAAAATTCACTAGGATCTACAAAATGGAAGACTCAAAGGGAAACTAGGAGTTGATTTGTACTGTTTCAGAAGCTGGTTTTTGAAACTCATACAAACCTAGTTCCTTTTCCTGGTTCTTTCTGTTCAACTCTACGTGTCTATGAAATGCTGAGCAAGAAGAGCTATTTATTGTTCTTTCCTAATTTTGAAACTGTTTGAAATTTTTGTTTGATAAAATCTAAAATCACTTATCTTCACTGTGGTCACCATGAGTTTCAGATGATTCTACTAGTTGCTCATACTTAATAATGGAGAAGAAAAATAATGCTGCAAATTCTTTCACTTCTTTTTTCCTTTTCCTCATCTTCCAGTGTGGCTGTGGCATTGAATACAGCTGAGACAGAGCTGGTTCCAGCCTCTGGTACTTATTTTGGCTCATTAATCTTTGGCAAAGAAAGGACACTTAATAGGTCTGACTTTCCTGGCTAGGTGGTGATTGATCAAAAGTCAGCACAGTCAATGTTGTTATTTTTTCCAAACTTGTAGTAATGTTATTCCCCAAGAGCCCACAAAAACAAAGCAATTAGCCTGGCTAGATAGGAAAGATGGTGGCTAAACCAGCATCAGAAGGGAAGATAGTGGTTTTCCATGGAATTACCTTTCCCTATTTTTTTCTGAAGTCTGTTGCAGTCTAATTTATGAAATGACAAGGTAATGCATGTAGTATTTAAAATACATTATCTAGATTATGCCAACTGTGCTCTTCAGGAATGTGACATTGTGAAATGAGATTTCCACACACCTACAGGAATGAGCAGACACAGTATTTATTAGCCTAGTAAAAATACAATCTTGTATCAATAACACCCAGACTCTCTCTCAGTTTCTTCCTGTTTGTGTTGTGTGTCTGTGTCAGCCTTGTTCTGAGCCAGTGTTGCCAGGTGTACTCGCCAGAGTCTACTCAATTTGAGCTGTGAATACCAGCCAAAAATAGCTTGCACTGATCAGATGCTCCAGCAGAGTTAATAATTCAGAGTCAGTAAAAGCACATGCAGAAGGTACACACAGCTATTGGCTGTGGAGGCTTGAACTTGACCACTGAAGATGAAGTTGTAACTGACATCAGGATGTGGAATACTGTTAGCTGTCTGGACAGGCTGGTTAAGTAAGAAACTGGGTCCTAACATCTAATATTTAGGCTTGAATCCTGCCTTAAGATATTGAGCTACTGGGTACTCTTAGCTACTACTTTGTGACTTGATTTCCCCACCTGTGGAGTAGAATGATCCTGGCTGTGAAATGGAAAGGTTACATATTCCAAACGAAACGCAGTGTTGCTATTATTGACAGGGGAAATACACCAGTTGGATTGATTTGGTATTTCTTAATGTTGGTGATACACTCTTGAATAAGGTGGTGCTGCTGGCATTCAGTGGAGCGCATTCTCCTTTGAAAAAATCAGGAGGTTTATGGGACCCTGTTGGAATTGGTGATATAAATGTGCTCCACATACAGATGTGTTTCACTAATTCCCCTTTGAATCTGTGAAAGAATCTCTGTGGGGATTGATGGGGACCAGAGAATCTTGAGACCTATCAAAACCCTGGCAGAACTTTCTGTCTTCATCTGGGCATGTACAACAGCTCAGAAAATGGAGAATGTCCACTTTGCATTCGTATCATAGGTTTAGTGTCTCCCTGATCTGATAACAATTTTGCTAATGTTTTGAGAAAATCAGGGGTTGAATGAGCCCTGAGAAACTACACTTTCAGGATTAATGAAAACAGCAAACGGGTCTGGTTTGGGATCAAGTAAAACAGTTCTGGATTGTTTGCTGCAGCTGGTAGGCTTCCAGGAGGGGTCTGAAAAGGGAAAACTCAGCTTTGGTTAGGAATACTGTTGGAGGACAAAGGCATGGGAGCTTGAAATGAAGAATCTCTTTCAGAGTCTTCCTATATAATGGTAGGCACAGCAGGAGTTTGATTTCATTGCATGTCAATGTCTGACTCACTCTAGTCTGAGCCTTGCTCAGTAAAGCTGAATTGTTGGTGCTTCAGAAAGCCAGGGAGCTGACAGGGAGCTGCAAGAGGTCTGCTGAGGTTTGAGCCTGAAAGCAGTGAAAGACTTTATGTGTTATTTGAACTTTAAGAAGGAATGAAAAAAATGTTATCTAACTGAAGTGCTAAGTCATCTTAGCCTGGAAAGTGTTAGAAGCTGCTTAGGTCAGCTGAAAGGTTGGGAAGGAAAATACTGACTCAAGTATTTTCTCGTGTCAGCAGAGGGTCCCTGCTGCAGTATGAAAATCTGAAGGGAGATATTATACACAACAGCTGCTTTAAAAATAGCATCATTCCTTTGCTTCTGAGGATTGCCTAAAGTCATAGGAAATTCTGCCATTACTGTCCCTTCTAATTTTTCAACAAGTAATATTCACATCCCTCTTAGTTATTTTCTAGCAAGTTCCATTACTTAGTGCTTGCTTAAGAAAAGCTTGGTTACACATCCTTTCCCTAAACTGGCTTCATCTCAAACAAAAATTTCAGATGCACAGAAGCGATTTAGGAGCTTAAACCTGACTGAGCTTGGATCGCTCCTGAAAGTTAGACCTGACATTTATGAAAATGTTATCTGCAGCCTATTGCTAAAATCATAATCATAATATAATATAATATTTTTCAACTGCTTTGGCTGAAAGTCTCAAGAACCCTGTGTGTTTAGAAATGAATCATTTCATTCAGCCTATGTGTAAAGATGACATCAGTATGATGACATCAGTATGGCCCTTGGTCATGGGAACAGTTTGGGAATTTTCTGATGTTGTTGGAAAATGCTTCAAATGGGGCTCTCAAGGCTTCACTTATTACCTGTTCTACTGTAATTCTATGAGCTGTAATGACCAAAACCTGTACTCTGGGCCTTGAGCACAATTTGGTGCGGCCCCAAAACTCTACTTCATTCCTCCTTCTGAAGAGGTCTCCACATAGCAACTACTTCAGTCTCCTCTTTGCTTTCTGCTTTCCACCTGAAATAGAAGACATGATGTTCCACTGCTTCTTCCAGCTATACATGCTGCATCTCTTGCATGCCAAGATCTGTTCTATTAATGGTTGTAAATAGCTCGACTGTGGGAGGGTTTTCTTTACATAAGTTGTGAAATGGTTTGTCTTCTATCAGTTCTCTTCATGAAGTTAAAGTAGCAAAGATTTGCAGCAAAATAGGCTCTCTTTAGGGTGCACAAGAAGATCTTTCATTCAGGGAATGGGGTACAATGAAATTTCCACCAGATTGCTTTCAATCAAATTTTCCTTTTCCAGCTTACTACCTAGCTGCTGGGGTGAGAATAGCACTTCCCTGGATAGAATTGTCCATAGAAGTCATGCTGAAGGCCTCATGACTATAATTATTTTGTCTCCTTGCCCTCCAACATTGCCATGTAAATGAGGTCATGGTAATAAGTGTTTCTAGTCTGGCTCCATAATACCTTTGCTTTATGTCCTGAAGGACTTCTGGGATCTAAGGGGGACTATAAGGTAGGAATCATTTCTGAAGAATTTAATGACGTTGTTGGATTTATGTCCTTATGTGCTTTCTATATTTAAGTGATCATTTAAGTGAATATAAATGCTTCAAATACCAAGATTCTGGTAATGTGTATTCTGCAAGGAGAGTAGGGGGCAGGATTCCCAACTCATTGATTGCAATTCAAAAAGGGAATGCTCCTTCATAAGAGCTGTGCTGTCCCAAGCATTGCAATCAGATTCCAATTTGGAAAAATGAATCACGGTACTTAAACTTTTCTTCTGCCACTGTGTTTAACATTTCTTTCTTTTTTCACTTAGTGTCAGGAAGTAGTGCTGAGTTGGCAGCAGTATATACCATCCCAGAGGAGGCTGTAAAGTAAGTGTTAAAAATGTTTACTCCTGTCTATAAAAATGACTTTTACCAAACTCTAAAAAAGTGGTAACTGAACTACCTCTTCCAGCAGTTTTTGTGGTTATTAATAGATGTTAGTGCATTGATTATTTTCTAATTGAGATTTAAATTCTTATTTGAAGTATCCATCCAATTCAAACATTCTGTTAACCTCAGCTGCCTGACAAACTTTCTAGGAACTCCTTTACATAGAATATAATTCACTGTTGTTTTAATTAGTAAGCTTGTGAGAATTATTATTGATTCATATGACTAAGTGTTGTAGGGACTATTTTTTTTTTATGGGAATCTTGCCTTGAAGATTGTTACAATTCATCTGTTCATTTGTTTCAGCACAGAAGTTATTGTAATTAAGATCTCATAAACTAGAATGAATTTAGCAAGCTGTATTAAAAAGATGCCTCTTTATCACAATACTAACATTGTTTCCTGTTATTTCTTCTAAACTGAAGGTTTATTATTTAAATACTGCCACTGCTTCTGATCCTCATGCAATATAATTTTCAACTTTATGGTGCTAACATCCGTAGCATATTTAACTTACTGAAGTGGAACATACTATCTGTCAGAATTATTTCAGCCTTTGCTGTTCTCCTGCTAAGGAGAAATTGAGAATTTTTCCTTTTATTAAAACATAGCATCATTTTAAAGGGACATCCACCTTTTGAATTCCATGATATTCATGATACCAATTGTTTAAAATCTTTTTCCTTTGTTGTGCCTCCAGGCTCGTATTAGCAGTATTTTATAGTTTTTCTGGGGGTTCAAAATGCCACCAGAGGACAGCTGACCTACCATAGTATAGCATTGCAGTCTAAAGTGTTACTTTGTGGTCTCAGGTTGCTTTGCCTTGAGTAGTTGGATACTATCAGTTGTCAGTTTCTCATCTATTGTTTCTTTCCTGCAGAAGCTCAGTAAGTGGGAGATGACAGAGCGGGCGTGCTGCCTGTGTTAGGGGAGCAACAGAACTCCAACAGTGATATGAATTATTGGAACAGTGTTTATCTGGGGAACTGCAGACAGACAAAGCAGCTCTGAAGAAATGCATCCCTGTCAAAGACGGTTTGTTTCAGCTGAGGCTTAAATAACAGCAGAAGTAAAAATAGAGTAATCTGGTGAGGGAGAAAGCAAACTGGAGCCACTGTGTGTAAGTATTTTCAGATCATTTCTGATAAAGTTCATTTATCTGATGAGCAGATTATTATATGCATTTCTGGAAACAATTTTTCATCTTTGAAGAACAAAAATTGCATTTCCTTTAATGTGATGCATAAGCAGATTAGATCTTTCCTGATCTCTAAATACATGGAATGTTTTATATGAAGAATGGAATTTCAAATATTTGTAGGGGAGAAAACACTTTTGGTTTTGCCTTCCAAGTATATGCAGATATTTATTCCAAGTACAGACTAGTACTTTGATGTGTGGTCAATACCTTTTCATGGGCAATAGTTATGAACGAGTAATTGTCATATTTAAGACTGTGTGTTTATAATTTCTATTTATGGAACTGTTTGCATTTCTGCTGTTTTCCTCAAGAGTCAGTTTTTGGGAGGATGTTCATAGCAATAACTTACCTGCACATACACATGAGCAAACCCAGTGCTAGAAACTGGCAATCTGGAATGAGTAAGCATAGAGTTTGTGGTTTGTGACAGTCTGAGACAAACTGGTTTTTATGAAAAGTTCTTGTTTCCTTTGATTCTCAGCAAAAAGGTGTGTGTGCGCATGTTTGTTTCTGAGAAGTAAAGAATAAGTACATTTTGGCATCATCAGAAACTTTATGGGACCAGTTTTGAATGGAAGGAATCAACTCCAGCCAATGGGAATTCCAGGAGCTCTGCATTGTGCTACCAAACTCAGACTGCCATGGCAAATGGAATAAAAAAGGATCATTTGGATTTTCTGAAACGTGGTATTAATCTGCAGTTATTTCTCAGTATGTTTTCCAAGCAATATTCATTAGCAACGAATTCAAAGCTCACAAGCCTGCTATAGCAACAGCACTTCTCATTTTTAGAACATTTATGGGGAACTGTGGCACTGCACCAGCCTAGATTTTTTACGTGTTTCATAAACTGATTATGATGCCTTTTTGAAGTGAAAAACAGTGCTATAACAGTGCTATAACTTAGCATGAGTTTATCTTCACTGGAAGAATTTGATTTGACTGTATCTTGTCAGAGGCTCTAGATAAATAGTGATTTATATAACTAAACAGTCTCATGGAGACAGTTCCTTCAGATGGAAGAAACTTGGCGTGAACATGCATGTTACAGTTTAATTGGCTGCCTTGGAAGTAGCATGACATTCTTGTCTGTACTTTTTCCACATACACGATGGAGTTCTACTGGTTTCTTTTCTTACAGATAGCTTAACACTTTTAAGCTCATGATAAGGGACATCTCCACAGAACGTACCTAAAACTTTGTATTTCGCTCTATCCATGCTATTATAGAAGGGTAGATAAATCACTATAAATCACTGTAAATCACTAAAGAATTCATACCCATTTCTCTTGTTTTCAATGTGATGTCAAATTACATTGTGTCTTTATGAACATTTGCTGATTGGGGTTAAAACTTTATTGCTAATCTCCACAGGCCCTCTTGCACTTCTTGACTTTTTTATTCATAGAGCTTCCCTAGTGTAGAGTTAGTAGATTATGTTATTAGATTATATAATTCTAGGATTTTACAAGTATTTTCTATATTTTTAGAATAAATTGAGGACTCCTTATTCAGCCAAATTAGTTATTTTCTTAATTTAAATATTAAAAATAACACATAATGTATACATATAATTGTTGTATACATTAAAAAGTATATGTTATACATATATGCATTATAATTTGTTGGCTCTCTCTAAGAAGTAGGTTTCAATCTCTTTGAAAAGATTAAAATCTCAGCACTTTCTGATGAAAATATCAGTCTATTTATCATATAAAGTATTCAATTTCCCAAGCACTGTTTTTTAAAATGAGGATTAAGCATCAGTGAAGTCACTTCAATTCTCAAGATAACCATATTTCTGAGGGTGTTTGCGTACACTTTTGGTATAAATGACCACACTTTCAATAAACTTGGTGGAATAGTCTTATGCCAGCACTGTTTTGATGTCTGCCTGGCCAAGGATGAGAAGAGGAAAAGGGCAACCAGAAAATACTGATTGCAAATTTATTCTTTTTGAAATAGCTAGAACTACATTTTATTCTTTTTTTCTTTTTTTTTAGGTGAATAACATTTTATCAGCTGGAAACCATTTCTGAATCAGTGCTGCACTGCTCTTTAGTTTGTTCAAAAAAATTAAGCAGAAATCTTTGCTTCTGTTTGAAAACAGTGTTTGGAGACTAAATTTAGCTCTGTTTAAAAACTAATTTAAAACCAAAATGCTCTAATAAGAATTTTAGATTTGACCTCTAATTCTCATTTTGATTTTAGCCACTGAACAAAGTATAAATACTCCCTATTAGTGCAGCTATAACTCTAGGAAATTAATTTCCAGCTAAGGGATTGGCTTTTCAAGAAGTGTCTTCTTGACACTCTTCCTGCCTTCTTCATCCTTAAATTGATGCATTCCCTAAGCATGTAAAGAAACTTGATATGTGTCAAACGAGTTGCCACATATTTGGCCTAGTATTCAGGGAGCTTTTATGAGTGTAAATTATTACTTCAGAGCACTTCTTACACCAGCAGAAAATACATCTCTTAGAATTGACATTTCTGTGCAGAGTACTTCATAATCGTGATGCATGCAGCGTTCTACTATATTCCCCTCCCACTTACACAGAATTTCTGCTTTTCACCCCAGATTAACTGATCAAATGGCCTAGCTGATTATATGACTTGTTACAAACACTATTATACCTCTTTTAAGTGGTATTAGAAAAAAAGGTTGGGAATTGTAAATACGGGAAAGCTAGCTGAGTTGATGTTTAATAGATATGAAAAAGCTTTGTATGAAAGACACTGCTTTGAATCTTTTTAATGTATCTCTTACGACAGTGTTCAACATCTGGCTGTATTTGTGAGCCCAGAAGTCTATCCTCTGTCTTGAACTTCGAAAAAAGCAGAGTGGAAACTCACCAGTAAGTCAGATGAAAACATTCTGCAGCCTACAGCTGTTTCTGTGCTACATGGCCTTTTAGTTGCCTGAAGAACAATTGTGGAGTGTGGGAATTGCTTTAGAGAACTCATAGATTGCTCAGGGATTTACTCAATAGACTCTGATTTGGATGAAATATGTGATTATGGAAGCACATAATAAGCATTCTCTCCTACACTCACAAAGAGTCTTTCAAGTATTTTCAAATAGTTCTCTGTTAAGAATACTCAGATTCCATTGCATTGTATCAGCTCAGTCACATGCTTCAGTAAGGTTCCGTAGTAGATTTGCTAATGATGGAGAGTTTTACCATCTAAACAAATAAGCAAACAGAATTCCTACCTGTCCTACAAATAACACTGTTCTTGGCACAACTGCTATGCACTGTTGCCGGGTTTGTTTCAAGTACAATGCCTTCCACCCTTCCTGAGAATGTGGAAAGAGAATGAAGAGCGCAGTTCATTAGAACCTACCTGTAAGCAGGTAGAACCTGTTTCTCATGTAGATCCTGGTGAAGAATTAGCAGAGAAGGCCTGATGGTAGCATTGGGGATGTTTGGCCAACCTTCCACTCAAGCCTTGGTATATTAATTGAATTAAGACTTTGTTGAGTCCCCAGCCCATAAGGGATGTGGTGACAGAATCAGAAGAATCTGTATCAAAACATGGCAAAGATGAGGACATGCTAAAAATTTCTGAGCCACTGTAAAACCTATGAGGGTTTTTTTTTTAGCTTAAGGAAGCAGCTGAAAAGTTTATTGCCTCTAACACTTTTTTTAAGCATTTTTAAAATCAGGAGCAAAACTACATATCTGTTGGCAGTGCTGCTTAATGTCCTTCCCTAATACCAAAGAGGTAAAATAAATCAGGGAATTAAGTATAGAGATCCAGAGCCTTTATGTGCAAAAAAAATATGCCCTATAAAATTCATATTTAAATTTTTTGAAAGTACAAGTGGATTTTCTCCTGCTCCTATCCTTATCCTTGTAGAGTATTTTTAGTGACTATAAAATAAAAAAATGTGGTTATTAGATAAAGAATGTGCGTCTTGCTGGAGTATTCCTCTTCCATATATAGATATCAAGATAGCTACAGATTATAATGACAGCCTTTTGGTCCAATAAATGTGTCAGTAAAGGAAATCAAGCGTTTCTCTTAATAACTTTTCAGCATCCTTGAGGACACATGAAGTGATCTCTTTAGAAGTCACATTTAGTAAGGTAATGAGCATGATCAGAGTGCATTCCTTCCTCATGATCAAATTCATGGCACTGGAAGGAAAACTCTAGGTAAAAGTCTTACAGTGACACTAAATACATAGATTCTTATATTCTGTATTGGAATGCATGACACACTGACTGCAGTTTAAATGACTGTTTAAAGTATTTCAAGAGCAGCAAAGACATAATTCAACTTAAGCTCTCACTTTCCCTCAACAGAAATACACAGGGCATTAAACAGCTTGGGCAAACAGTCTGGAAAGTTACATTGTGGTTCATCTTGTTACACTTGATGCTTTTTGTGTAATGGTGATTTTTGCTCTGAGTTTTAGTCAGTAAGGCTAGGACTTCAGCTTTTTCATGAAAACAGGAATTTACAATACCTTATCTTCAAAGTTGTGATAATCCATGTACTGCAACACAAAGAGAAAGTGTATGGAAGTGATAAGGATCACTTTTATCACATTCTTTAAAGTTTGATATCTAAGAGATTAAGAATATTACGGCATAAATTACAGGAAAAAATGCTACTGATGTCTTTTTTAATTTTTAAAAACTTAACTATAAGTGATGTTTCCTATTGCTGAGGCACCTGCATTGAAGTTATTTTGCACAGTGTTGTTTTTATAACATCCACATGAACACTGCTCCACAGCATTGTGCTCAGGGTATAAGGCCAGAACTGTTCCCTGTAAACCAATACTACTGTCTAATCTCAGTTTAGTTCACTGAACTATACTTAAATTATTGAAAGCCAATAGCCTTTGCTGTTAGAATTTTGATTGAAGTAAGATCAAAAACAAAATATTATATTCCTTAGAGCTTGGGGCTGAGACAAATGAACGTCATGGTGTTACTTAACATTGCATTCAGGGTTTAAGCAATAAGTTCTTCACCAGAATTGCACAGCTTAAATATTCTGTTTTCCTGTGTGTCTGCTGTGGTGTACTGCCTGCCTGCTCTTAGTTTGCTTGAACAGATGTCTTGTGTCAGCTATGATGAGGCAGATCAGTGTAGCCTCCATTATACTCTCTGATTTCTATTTTATTGCTCGTTTATGTCAGTCTATCAACCGGCTTCCATGTTTCTTCTTGTCATATGGCCATTGAACCTCTTGAGAAATTACTTCTAGCTGAAACCATAGCAATATACTTCTTCAGATTAAACTCTACCAATTCTGGGCCACCAGGTTCCTATGAAAATGAGTGGGCTTTGTTAATTGAAAGAGCTTTACATGTATAATTTCTGGGAAATAATTATTACTCTAGCCTTGAAAACTGACTGTTAATGAGCTTACCCTTAAACATTTGCCTTAATGTTTGTCAGTTACATAGGCTGAAGCTCTTTAGTAAAGCTAGCCTTCATTAATATAGCTAAAAATACATGTGGAGAGGTTTAAGGGTAGTCTTGTCCACTGAACCTGAAGAACACACATACTGAAAAGGATGGAGCAGACAGTGGTGAAAACAATTGAGAAAGAGAAATGTCAATGCAAAAACCAGGAATTGTTTACATGGGATTACTTGCTGGTCTTGAGACAACAGCAGAACAGATGGGTATAGCAGGTGTTTCAGTGCATTTCAAGAGGATTGAAGCTCCAGACTTAGTCCTGAAAGAAAATAAAAAGAACTTTAATTACGTGCATTTTTTTCACCTAAAGAGCAATAATGCTATTAAAAGACATCCTCTGTTTCCTTAAAGCCACATCAGAGCTCCTGTTTTCATTCTATAAGAACTGACTCCTGATTGTGCAATCCTGGTCAGGTCAATGAGGAGTCCTTGTTTTTATCAGACAATGCTATTTTATGGTACACTGTAATTACAGATTACTGTTTGTGTAGTCTGTCCTACAGAGCAGAGAAGGGGAGAATGCAGTCATATGTTCCACCTTTACTACAGCATTCTTTGGAAGGTTCCATACATTTACCTTTATCTGACTACAGACATTGTGCTTTCGTGGTTGCTGGCAAGAGCAGTTGAATTCTTTCATGCCTATTGCTTTAACAAAGAATGTGAAGCCACATATATAATAGCAGTAGAACACAACAATATGAAGCACAAATGATCCTTGATGGGATGTATATCTTGAGTAAGGTCTAGAAATGCTTTGCCCCTAATCCTTCATTTGGACTGTTACACTTAAAAATTCCAAAAGGGGGCAATCTTACTCTCTGCCTGAAATTCTATAAATATAATTCCACTGAGAAAATACAGCACACTACTTTCTAAGTTTCATTTCCCTTAGAAAACTGAAGGTTGGTACAATGATGAAAACAACTTTGAGGGGGTTGATCTTGTTTGTGAAAATAAAAAAATAACCTGTAGCCTTGCCAAAAAAACCCAAACCCCAAACCCTTCAAGATATGTGCTTGCCATTTGCTGTGGTAACTTTTTAATGACATATATTATTTTCTGTAAGAATTATACCTATTTTCTTTCTATATGTTTTTTAAATAATGTCTTGTGGAGCCATATTTTGTGATTTGATGGAAACAATAATTTAACTATAAGAAAACATTTCATGTACATGAGATATATATACGCATCTACTAGCTGTCGAAAAATAGTATTTCTGTAGATATTGGAAAGTAAATACTAAATCAGCATCGTTTGGCTGAATCAAATGGATGTTCAAAGGAAAGAGTGTGAGAAAGAAATGCTGATGAGAGCATTCTTGCTCTTGACTGTGTGTCACAGGAGGTTCAAGTCACACCCTTTCAGTTTTCCTCAGGTACCAACTTTCTGAATATACTGTCTGACTCTAAGAGTGAATGTCTGTTACATGTTCATAATTCTGGCATCTTTCTGGTAACTCCCTGCCTCAGTAATCAGGAGGTATTGTGCAGATACCCTCTACCTCAAGTGAGCCAGCATGCTAAAGGGAAAGATCTAGCTCTTCAGATGTGCTGTTTGTTACAGGGCAGACAAGAGGTGTGGGGGGTGAAGGAAATGGAGGGATACACTGGGACGTGTATTCTGATCTTGGCTTTATCTTAAGTTTAGTTATAGAACACTTCTGAAGTTTTGAAGTTTTTGAGAGACTTCTGGATGCTGATATTTATAAACTGCAACATCGCTGTTCATTAATTTCTCTTTTACTTGTGGTTCCTCCTTTTACACCAGGGCCACGTATCTTCTCATGATAACACCAAATCCTAGAATTAGTCATTACTCCATGGAGTCTGGTTAGAGCTGATAGATTACTTGCAGTTAAATGAGTTGCAGCTTGTGATGTTTGGAAGCTTGAGCTCCAGCCCATGTAGTATGAATAAAGAGGCACAGATTGTCAACCTCTTTATGCTGAAGTGGCTCTGACCCTTGATTCAGAGCCAAGCATATGGCTGGTACAGTCAGAGTTCCATAAAGTGTCACAATTAAAGATGTTTTCATAAGATGTAAATGAAGCTAAAATAAATTATGGCACCACTTTATTTTTATTGTGATAAGCGGTATGCATAATAAATAAATATAATCTTTCTCTTTGGTTTTTGCCTTGCTTCACATTCGTAGGTTGTGGACTATTTTAAACCCAGCTGCATTTTTTTCCCCTCTTGAGAAGATGACCATACCAATTGCCTCACTATCTGTTTACATTCTGGAAAGAGCCATTTGGGATTTTGTCTTTCTGAAATAAATGTTTGCTTATGGATTTTTTTTTTTATTGTCACATCCATGGCATTTTTAAAATAAATAGGAGTACAAGGTTTATATTATTTTAAATGTATATTGTATTTGTCTTCCCAACACTGTGGTTTTTAGTACTGTGAATAACGTAGTATGGAGCCAGCCTATTAAACAGCCTGTTTTTGTAAGGAAACTGTTAGTCCACCTACAATATTCTATTGCTTACTGTGTTCTTCCAATATGCTTAGCATTCCACAACCTAAATGATCATTTGTTGAACAAATTCATGCTTTTATTAGTCAAAATACAGAGAAAACAGAGCCCCCCTGTTTCAAGATATTTGCTAATGCACGGTTAATTATCACATATAGCTTACTATAATTCATTTTACAGGGAGACCTCCTGCAGGTAACATACTAGCAGTTTATGAAGCAAAATAACCTCACTATAGATTAGAACTGTTTCACTACTGGTCAGACAGTTGCTGCTTCTAGGCCTTCTCACTTCACATTGCTAATTTGAACAAGGCTTTATTTTTATATTTGTCAGCAGCAAGACTGTAGCATGGTTGTTAAACCTCTCCCAGGCCTAATTAGAGTAGCAATGCAAGCATTCATAATGAATCTCGTGTCCTGGGCTGGAGGAGGTAGCCGTGGTGCTACAGTAGCTTCCTGGCAGACAGTTGCTGGCAGGTTTAAGGTAGCTTGTGGCTTGCAATATTAAGTGACTGTTGAAATTCATTGACTCCACTGCGGCTTATGTGTCTAGATGACAACAAGTTTACACGGTTCTTTTATAGTTACAGCAAATGGGTCCATTTAAATATTTATTAGGTGATTATGGTGATGTGAAATGGAAAAAAAATTGCAAAGTACAGTATTGCATGTATAACTGTTTTAACTGTTTGTACAAAATAGGCCTGTGGTATCATTTGAAATTACAGCATCTTTTTTTCCTCATAAATATTTATAGTGTATCAGTAGCTAGGAATGCTAATTTATTTGCATTTTGTTTCTTATTTAATTTGACAGCCATTTGGGTAGCCATTAAAGGCACTCACTCTGATTTGAATGAAGGATATTTCAATCAGCAGCTGAGTGGCATTTTGATTTGAGTGGGTGAAGTTCAATTTTAGGAGCTCTTTTGGCCTTTATGAGACCCAGAAAGGAGCGTTACCTGTGTGTGCTTGGTGACACCCACAGCTTGCTTCTCTGAAACTGCTACTTTTGAGGAATTTGTCCTAACTGTTGGATTAAATATAGTAGCTGTATTTTGTTCTTCATCTGGCTTAATCAAAGTAAAAAGAACACAAGAGCCAGGTAAAAATTAACAAAGAGATCCAGTAAAATATGAATGTGACCTGGATGATAGACCAAGCTGTCTCAGGTATATAGATAAAGGGATTAAACACACACAGGAGAAAAAGAAATCCAATGTATTGACAGCTTTGTAGCTACTGTTTACTTCTTCATAGCAATAAAAGAGATGGAAGTGAGTCAGTCTCACTGAAGGGCATAAGAGAACATAATAATGATATCCAGAGGTGTCACAACAGATATGTACATTGGAAATGCTCCAAGTAATAGCATAGAAAATAGGTATAGTGAAGAGAAATCAGGTATAGTACAGTAAGTTTAGTTTGAATATCTCTGTGTGTCTATATCTATATTTAAACTTAAATAGAGTATGAGAGACTTGCTCTTTGTAATAATTAAATACACTCCAGCAGTTTCACTAATGATGCTATCACTGAACTTTGCTGTTGTTTAGAAATTTAAATTTGCTGCAAGTGGGTGGCATAACTTTCTAAATCTGTATTTTATAAAGAGCAGAAATTAACAGCAGAGAGAACAAATCCAAAGTCATCTCCTGTCAGGGGAAGTGTAAGATGCACATCATTGTCAAGTGGAGGCAGCGAACAGTTGTTGAAGTCATTTGACTACATTTTGGGATAATGAGTAACTTAAATCCACAGGTCTGATTTGCGCTTTCCTAATTCTGTGCAAAGACTTTCTTTGATAGACTCCTGTTCTTTTCAGCAGGCATGGAATACATTCTATTTTCTTATGGTGAGAAATTAATTGGAAATTAATTGGTCCTGCCCTCTTTGGGTGTTCCATTGCTTTGGTTGTTTTCATTCCTTTGTTCTCCTTTAGTGCTTTTCCTTTTTCAGTTCTGCCAGTGTCTCTTATGGCCAAACTTGCTCTTTAAAAAATTGAGAACAATTATTCTGTTTCTTTTGCAAAGGATTGGTGTGAATATTGTTTAAATTTATAGTTGGAAGGAGCAGAATTAAGAATTTTAAATAGAAAATAATAAGCATAATTAAGATTTAGAAGATTTCCATGATTAATATGAGTATACCAAGACTTCTAGAGACCAGCAGTGGACAAGAAAATATCTTCCTTGGTGGAGCCAGTTTTGTCAATTGTACATGAGGAAAGGAGCTGCACAGTCCAGAAATATGGACACCAACTTGAAATGGAGATAGAAAAGTTTTGTACTTTTGAAAATGAGTGAGTTACTCTTCCAAATAGGATAAAATATTTCTGGAAAGTAAGATGGAGACGTGAAGCTGAATTAACTCTGAATTAACTCTTAGGCTTCCTTAAGACTTTCTGTGATATGTCTAAGGTTGAGGTTTTGTCTACTGTAAAGAGCGAAAGATTGACTGATATTTTGTTATTTCACTAACACTTATTTCATGATTAGTAGCAAAACACAAGACAGCAATTTTATAGGGATATGTTTAATGCTGACTTTATTTCAAAGTTGATACTCTTGCTCCAAGTTGAGAGCACTAGTGACTGATTAATACTTCTATCATAGAAGTAGTATGAATTACCCAGTTGAGAACTTAAAAGCTTTGGTGATTACTGACTGCATTAATAAACTGTCTATATGATTATATATATATTTAACCTCAGGCTTAAGAAAACTGTGCTTTATTTCTTCAGGTTTTTTGAGTTAAGTCCTACTAATTCTCAAGATGATAAGTTAAATTTGCAACTCAGGTTGAACGTACATCAGAGTGAAGCCAGGGGTCTGGGAATGGCTGTGTCCTTGTGCACACACAGTAACCCTTGGTCTTCAGTGTTGTCAATGTAATTTTTTTCACAAGCACTAAATTCATTTAAAAGAAGACGAAGGGGGAGAAAAGAGCATTCTTTAGCTTTTTGAGTCTGGAACTTCTGTCCTACTGTTTGCTCAGATTTTCCAGTGAGATCACTTCCTGAATGGGGCATAATATGAATAAGTGTTCTGAGAAGCAGGTACAAAACCTAAGCATGCAGAAACTGTCCAGATTTGCAGTATCTCATCAGTGACAAAGCTGAATTTGGTTCAAGCTTTCAAATAAGCTCAGAAATTTCACACGTGCAGCTTGACTAAGATGAACCTTTATTGAGTCTTATGTGTTAAGTTTAATTAGATGTTAAATTCTAAAATACTATTTAGGTTTTAAGAAACTTTAATGTACATGTGCACCAGTAGAATAATTTGGTCTGAACAGAAAAATGACAGAATTTCACTCTAAAAGTACCTGCCAAGTACTTACTTGCAAAAACTTTAATGTTTTTTAAAACATCATATGGTTTTACCTCCTTATGAAGTGCTATTGCAACAACACATTGCAAAATTCCTGAAGTAGTATGGTTATAATCAGCTACTTTCATAGAAAATTTGTGCCCTAGTTATAGACCAGGATTCTGTCCAGCCTCAGTGCAAAAGCTGTTCATTTCCCCCAAAAGCATTTTGATGCAAGCCTACTTGGAGAAAAAAAAACGACGACAAAACATGAATTAACAGACAAATGGTGGTTTAGCCAAGGGCTCATATAGTTGTTTCTGCTGTTAGTTCTTAAGAATGAACTCAGAAGGAATGATTTTCTTGCTGCCATCTGTTGCTATCTGTGATTGGTTTCCTAATGCCCCTCTCACTTTTACTTCATTGAGTAACTAGAACGATTTCTGCAGCATAATAAAACTACCCTAAATGCAGGTGGAGGAAATAGATATTTCCCAAGTATAATAGAAGCAGAAATTAACTATACAAATGTTTCTGAAGCAGCAGAATGGAACTGCTCAAGTAATCAGCTCTTTTCTGTGTAGCCTGTTAGCTGGACTTGGGAAATATCCGGGAATATCCCTGGAATTTTGCTAGCTACAGGCATGCTTTTCCCCTATTATTAGGCAGTAGTAAGCACTATATTAACCATCCTTTTCACTAGTTGAAGTGGCATCCAGGTGTCACTTTTCAGTTTCTGCAATACCTGCACCATCCTGACTCTCAAAGCCTCTTTACTAAAGCAGGAATTTCACCTCTTGTCTGGCCCTCCCTTGTTTTAAGAACCCTATTCGATACATGACTGGGTTTTTTTATATGATCTAATATTTTGGTGATGAGACAGTACTCCTGCCTGCTGAATACAGTTTGAGTGTTTGAAGTAGGATCAATGAAGTATTCCCACAGAAACATGAGATTGAACTGAAAAAATTCTGTATGTACCTGAAAGCAGAGCTTAGTGTTTTGGCTTTTCTTCTATTATTAATTCATGTACAGAAGCTTGCTCATGTTCAACTTGCTACCTTGAGGAAATGGAAAAAAAACAGATTTGCAGAAAGGCCATGCTGGAATAATTGATTGGTGTCCATAATGATCCATGGATATCTGAAGCAAGACTTGTAGAGGAGACAGTAACTTTTGTTAGCTGGAATTGTATTTCAGACAAAGGAGAAAATCTGGGGAAGAAAACCCTGCAGAAGACCATATAGACACACCAGGGCCTTCAGATTCTGATTTGGGAATAATAAAGGGGAGAGGGAATCGGCAGATTTAAATAAGTAAATACAATAATTAAAAGGAGTGTTGGAACTCGAGGGCTAAATTAAGCTTTCTTATACAGTTTCACCTTAAAGAATCTGTGAAATCAAATATTTGAAGTGTGTGTGGGTGTGTTGTATGTGCAGCTAATACATGGTTGACTGTTCACCCAGTGCTGTAGCCTTCTCTACCTCTGATTTCTGCCACAGCTTCGTGACATCTTTGCTCAGGATACTTTATTTTTAAGAGATTTCTGCAGTTGAAGCACTTGAAGTTATTTTATACATTTTCCAGAACTGTTAGGGTCCATTATTATAATCCCTATATATTAATTCTAGTAATTCTGCAAGGTGGAGATGTAACTATTTTCCCTACCGAATTCATACAGAGTTCTTGTTCCAAGATGGATATTATAATCTGCCTCTGAGTACAAACTAGCTCTATCACCACTGAGTCCCTCTTCTGCTGACTCTCCATGTTGTAATCCATGCAGACGAAAGGCACTGAGGGGTGCGCGGGCTGCAAAAAAGCATGCAGGCTTGAGAGAACAGCCAAAATAAAACTTCGTTTTCAGTAACAGGGCAAATAATTTTAGACAATCAGTAGTACAATAAACTATATTCTACCTCTGTGCATGACCATTGGGAAATAGAAATCCATTTTTCAGTTGAATGAAAAATAGGAGGTCCAAGTGTCAAGATCTTAGCACTAGGGCAAGTTGGAAACTTTCCAGTGGAACATTTTTCTCTCAGCTAATGCTGGTTCACCAAAACCTAACACATTGCATGAAAATGTCTATTCCAATGAAATTTTTGATGGAAATGTGTTTGGTTTCCTGCCAGCTCACCCGCTTTTCCCAGCTCTCAGCTCCCCGGCATCTCGCGTGGAATGGTGCCAGAAAGTCAAGTTTCTTCACGTTCTTGGCCTGTTTGGCAGACTGCCACAAAGGATGGGAGTCTGGGCTCACGAAAGTGGACAAGAAACCTTATACATGCACATACAACCATACACATACTCTCACAGGTCATTTAAATCCATGTCAGTTCATTCAAAGTAAAGGTTTTTTTACATAGAGGGTCTTTTAAATATGACCCTCTGATGGAAAATTTCTCATGTTGGAATTTTAATTCCAAGTTGCAACTGAAAAAAAAAATGGAGAATATGAAAAATTTTCCTTCTGAGGAAAATACTGGTTGCTGCGTAGATGCATGTTGCACTATTGTCATTGAGGCTATCAAGAGCTCCATCTGCTTCTCTTTTCCATTCCATAACAAGATCTATATTTGTAACAGGTAAGGTGTTTACACACTTACCCTTAACAAAAGAAGATGATATTTTTAGAGTTTGGTAAATATTGGTTTTAAAAATTCCTCTTAAGCCATCTTATATGGGGCAGAAAATCTTTTCTTGGTCACTAAGGTTTAGTCTGTGGATTGAGGGGATAGAGAGTTTCAATGTTTTTGGCTGAATAATAAACTGAAAATAGGCACATATACTGAAATCCAGACTGAGAGGTCCCTGAAGCAGGAGCTCTGTAATGTACTTTTCCATAGCTTCACTTCATGCACTGCGACCTGCTCAGTCGCTTATTATATGTAAGTAAATAAATAAACTTCAATCACACTGTGTTAGGTAATTTCTGACTGGGGGGATGTGTTCACATTGGAGACAAAAAGCAGTTGATTCAAGTAGCCAATAATGAATTCCTTTTCTGATTATTCTTAATACCTTGGAATAGCATAACAAAGTCAAACTCTTTAGGAGATCAGTACTTGAAGCAGTTAATTTTTTAATGGAGCTTTTGAGAAGCTGGGATTTATAGTAATAGATAAAGTTCTTACTATTTCTTACTTACCGAGAAAGGATCCTGACTAGAACACTTCTGTGTAAAGTGGTGTTGTGATATCAAGCCTGAGCCTCACTGCCAGCCTGTCAAAAATATGTTGCTTTTGGAATAACAGGAAAATTTCAAATGCCCTGTAGAAGATACTAGAATACCTGGTTTAGAATAGAAAAAACATCTTTGTTACTCAAGATAAGGGAAAAAACATTATTTGTTCTTTTTGTGTGGGGCACGATGTGTGGTGGAGCAGTAGGCTGCATTGATGCTGCCCTTGGCTTTTTCATAAAACTGTAATGTGATCTGAAATGGCTCTCAGTGTCTTTACATTCTGAAGTGATAGAATGGGAATGATCAGCAAAATACTTCTGTATTAATGATAGCATTATGTACACAAATACTTGTAGCAGGCTTACATAAAATGCAGTTAGAGTCACTAAGCATTAATTTGCAGCATTGAAGGTTTTTATCACGCTGGGAGCTAACTTTGAATGTGCTAAATGCACACGGGTTTGCCCTTTCATTGTGATAGTGCTGAAGAAGGCTCCATGGGTTGCAAGCAGCAGAAGAAAGTAAAGAATTTATTGACAGAATAAATTCTGCCAATTTCAGAATTGTCCTAAAAGCTGTTGTCTTCCTCACTGTGGCTACACAGAATGGCAAGATCCTTTGCTTGCATTTACTTTGACATCAGTCTATCCATGAGGAGGAGGAAATGGGAAGTGTGTGTGTATACAAACACAAACAGCAGGATTGAGCAATTCAAATCAATCCTGTGAAAGGAAATTAAGAAATAAAATTGCAAACTTTTTAATTGGTTTGCTATTAATTGTTCCTTGCTAAAAATGATGCAACGGAAATCTGAATATTACCAGCTGCTTTCTAATGTCCCTATATCAGACTCCCTGTTGCCCTCTCTAATCTCCTAACCTTTTTGTAAAGGAGAGCAGAAAGGCCTCTCTACAAAGCAATCATGACTGCTTTATTTGACTCATTGGGGTGAGAGGAAGAAGGGGAGGGGGGGTGCAACACATCATGCTGCAAATACAATTCAACATGTGCAATGAAGTGACAGCTGAATTCTTCAGGTCTTTATGTCAAAGAATCAGGGCTGGACTGTGGTGTGTAAGCAAAGACATCTCATACTGTTATCTGGCTTAGTGTTCTCTAAGAGCAACAGTCTGAGGGGAAAAATATCAGCTCAGCTCTCTGGAAAATAGAGGAACGCTGGCACTGACCTTCCACAGCAACTTCCTCGCTTGAAGTGAAGCTCCGCTCTTTACTTACTGTAAGCCTGAACTAGGTCTGACCTCTCTCCACTGTTGCAGGCAGTCGCAGCTGCTCTCTGGTGGAATGAGAAAAATCTGATTTCCATACAGAAGTGCATCATCTGAGATCCTGAACTTTTGCCTGTTCATCCTGACATAATGTACCATATTTTTCTGATTGTTCTCTGGATTTGTTAAGGGACTCAGATAAGTCTATGCTTGAAAATTTAGATTTGGATCCAAGCCTTTGGCCATTTCTACCCCATAATCTTAAAGTATTGGAACAGGTAATTCCTTAGGAAAAAATGCACCCATTGTATTTGGGATAGCATTTTTGGTGTCACCTGAAAGAGGCAGTGGGATATGATTGTGCTGTGCAATGCATGTTGTGCATAATGAGGCTGATGTTCTTAATGCAAACAAATGGAAAACAAAAATGCGAACAAAAAGTTTGCATTAAGAGGCTAGACTCAAGGTGTTTCTGTTCCCAGCATACTGACCTCCGTGACAATTTCTATAAGCTCTTCATGTTCTAGGACATCAGACTTACAGTGAAATCACCCATATCCAAAATACACATCCTGGTATATTCCTTAAACCCAGATATGGACAATTATAAGAATCAGGGATTCCTAACTCCATATGCTGAATTGGACTGAGACCAACTGGCCTCTGTGGAATGTCAAATTCTCCAATATTTGGGGGTTCAGGAACACGGCCAGTACAGGGCTGGGCCTGAGGCACAAGAGGCAGCAGGGGAGAGCAGCCACAGAGCACAGAGCTAGCAATTCAGGCTTGGATTTTTATAGGAGCCTCTGGAAGTAAAGGCATCTCTCTTCCATAGTCAGTCATGAGTACCTGTTGAAAGCTTATATTTCTTGCTATTATTCTCTCTCCTCTTGATGTAATAAATTTGATCTGGTTTCTTGATCAAGATAGATCAAGATTTCTGTAATCAGCTACCTTGATCCCAAGATCTGATAGCAATAAATTAAATTAAACTGTGTGCAGTGGTCTATCATCCCATCAGATGGCACAGATGAGTTCTACAGTTTCCTTGGAGTCATCCAAATCAACTAGTAATAGCTGGATTTAATGTAAGAATTCTGAGGCAGTTCAGTGTTTCTTTGGTATAAGATATTCCGGAGGGTTGGCTTTTTTTCTTCCTGAAATTGTTGTGCTGTTTGCAGTACTTAAGAGACAGACTCCAAACGAAGCAGCCATTCCTAACCTATGCAGACAAAGAGAGTGGTTCCCTTAGCAACAGGAACCATGTGGAGCTTCTCAGAGAGCTCTCTTTTCCCCCTACTCGTGTTTTCTTTTAACTCAACATTTTGCACCGCATCGTGCATGGAGAATCCAACAGCTGGGCTAGAGGCAAACGGTTCTTCCAGCTCTGGCTAACCAGTACTCCAAAGACAATTGTTCTGCGCTCATCAGACAGCAAAACGATAAGCATGGGTAAGTGAACTGGCACAGGATCAGAGTTCACGCTGAGGAGGGGGAAAGTTTACTGGCTGGCAACCAGAAGCGTCCAGCACTTCCCAGTAGGCATGTATGTTTGAAACAGGGGTACTAATGTGATGATTACCTTGGTTATTGCTAGGATTGTCTGCATTTACATTTCAGGGTTTGGAAACAGTAGCACAACTGTGTTCTAGTCCTTAGTATGTTACTGACTTCCTCTACATCCCTGACATCTCACCTCTCTGCTTTTCTTCCTCATCCACTAAATGGAGATGATATGCCTTAAGGATCTTGAAAGGACTGTAAAATACTGTAGAAATATACCATATTGCTTGTCAAAATTATATTTGCTTTTGAAGTTAATGATTAGGTGTGCCGAATCTGAGATAAAGTATTGCTCTTTTATTGAAGATTTAACTCAACTTTTCAGTAGATCTAGTTGGTTTTCTTTATACGGCACAGAAGAGACGTGTGCACGTAGTGCCTGTACAAACATATGTATATGCATAAAAAATTATGTATGCTGATGTACAAATAATAGAAACAGAGCAGTTTATTTCCCTCAAAATAGCTGTAGCATTGGTAAAGTAGCAGCTGTGTTTCAGTGAAATCCAGCATACTACAGAATAATGAAATTTAATCTTTGTCTGTCTTGAAATAAACACTTGCTCTGCTGTCCCTAAAGTATTGTGTATTACCAGTGCTCTTGCCATTCTCGGTTGGAAAAGCTTAATGCATAAACTCCATAAGTTTGTAGTCATTTACCTAAAAAGAGACGTGGGGATTAATCCAATTTTAAGTCAGTTATTTTGTGGGGGACTTGCGTAAGGGATGAATTTGGCCCTAAGTTATTCCTAATTTAATGTGCAAAGTTCCTTGGGACACAATTTTTCATCATATTTGAATTAAAATTCAGGCATTCAAGTTCATATTGTGACAAAATGTGCTGCATACTGATCATTTGGATGCAGGATTCCTTTTATTCCACACTTAGAGGCACATCTCATAATGTCGCAGTGAAATGCATTCACCATCACAGGCAACTTAGTTGCTCTTATTTCAAATGTGATTACTGCAGGAAAAACAGTCATTGGTAACTGCATGCACGGAGCAGCTGCAGAAGTGTCATGCAGCGGCTGTCCAGTCATATCAATAATGTGCTGTCATTACTCTTCCTATTTGTGCAGCACTAACCTTCTGCATGTCACTTGTTATGTGCTTGTACAGGCACCCAGTACCACTGAGCTTTCCCTATATGATCACAGATTCAAACAGTCAGAATACTCCCTTTTGAGTGGTGATTGACAATTAGCCTCTTGGCTCCAATTCAAATTGAGAAAATTTGCCCTGTTTGCACCTTTCTGAATAATGTTCTCTGCCTGAACAAAGATGAATGCAATACTGTAATGTAATTGAAATGAATTGTGCCCCTTTTCTCTCTGTGGTTATATTTCCCTCCTTTTATGCCCTATTTCAAACAATACTACTGCATGAATCAGTGATAGTAGCTTAAGGTACAGGATTAAGTTTTTTTATATTTAGTAGCCAGTGTTTGAATTCCTAATTACAGCTCAGTTTGTGTAGTTTGTAATATTCGAAGAAATCCTTGCATAGTGGGGGCTCAGCAAAGGTTTTAAGTAATTGCAGATCAATCTTCTTGGTTACTCCTCTGTCCCCATTTGGTGTCTAGTTCTGAGGTTTCCCTTGTTCAACATTGACCTTCTCTTCTTGGGCAGAGTTTATTTTCATTAAGGTAAACAAAATCATCAGTCCTTTTGCCAGGCCTGCTGGTAAAGCAAGCTGGTAGAGCTTTGATATGAATAAACCACTGAGAGCCACTTTGAGTTACTTCAGATTTAATAAGTTTGAATTGTTACTAGCAGTAGTTACACTGTGCTTTTGAAGCATACTGCAAAAGGAAATGAAGCCTCCCCTGAAATCTGGAGACAAGGAAGTAACACGGAGAGATTGCTTAATCCATAAACTAAGAACAAGAATTCTAATCATCTTCAGAAGCAAAGAACAGGAAGCAAAGATCTAATGTAGAAGGAGCAGATTAGTACCTATTTCAATCTCTTGCTGCTTTACACATAGGACACATAAATAGACTAAGCTGAAACGGAAGAAAAAGTGGATGTTAGTCTTAAAGTTTAAAGAAGTGAATGATGATTGACTTTTAGGAAGAATTATGAGAAGCATATTTATGTGGCTGGCAGCCAAAAAGCTGGAGTGGTTTCATACTTTTAGTAAGAAGGATAATCTCATACAGGTCAAATTTGTGGATCTTACCATTTTTATGTACTATATGATTTTTCAATACCAAGTCAAAGGCAAGGCTTATAATGGGAGTAATTCTTTCTTCAGTCTGGTTTATTCATTAGAAGATCAGCAGGTAAAACTCCACTAAGATACCTCTGGCAAAAAAGAAAGCCATATATGAGTTTATGCATGGTTCATGGCTTTTTCTCCTGTAGCCCTGAAAAGAGGACTGGTGTGATAGTCTGGTGTGATACTGCCCCTAGCAACCTGTTATCACTCATCTGATCCAATGCTAAAATACATTACTATTGCATGAAGGGCATCCTCTTCTTTAAAGACTTTTCAACATCTTTTGTGGGAAAAGCCAGAAAACCTGGGAACTGTGAATGGCTCTTATGCAGCAGTTTCCAATCCTGGAACTGGTCTGGCATTTTCAGAGAGCCAGGGCTTATATAAGCCAGGGCTTATACAGTCTGTAACTGCTGTTCAGCGAAGTAGATAGAGTCTTTATCCTTGTGTCATTTAAATCCTGACTATGGGTATGTCTACATTGCAAACTTTGTAATGTAGCTGGAGATTCATGTAGGTCAGATGCCAATTAGTCCATGGGACTAATGGCCCAGCTCTTTGCTTATGTAAATAGAGACCCTGAAAGTAGACAAAGTGCCCCAAACCTTTTATTGCCCTGACACTGCACTTAGTCTCGTTGTATCACTGAGCCAAATACAATTCTTACTGTAGCATGTGTGCTCCTATTGACATACATAACAGCAGCTGTAAGAAGCACTGCAGCAATGAGTTTATCTTATTCCAGGTTGATGAGAAGACAAGCTCTCCCAAGACCCGCAAGAGTACTCTATTTCTAAGGTGCACGAAACTTAGTGCCTTCACATCTTCATTGCTAGTGGTGTCCTTGCTACCTCATTTATGACAAAATCTGCTATGATCACATTATGTTAACTTGATGTGTAGACATACTTGATGTGGCATAAACTGTACTGAATAAACAACTAGAAAGTGTTACAGCCCAAAGATTTATTTCACTGAAGTATTCCCCACAAATTAAGATTTAAAAATAACAATGTGATGTACTTAAAAAATTAATGGCAATGAGCAGTATACATACAACTTCTAAAGCACAAGAGTAGGTGGGACATCTGAAAGAGTTCAGCAAGGAGTTCGAATAAACAAGCCTTGTTTCAAAGCTTATTTCAAATACACAAATATCATACATATGAGAAGACGTAGGTCAATGTTTCTTCTCTCTACTTGAATGTAATCAATCGTTTTAACAGGCGGCCCTATGGAGAACTGGTATTACTTCCTTATTTCCTCATTTTTAATCACTTGCTTCTAGTAACTCTTTAGTCATGGGATTTGTAAGCTGTTTTCTCCCCTTATGACAAACTGATTTTACTTCCATTTTTATTTATAGATGTTGCCTTTTCATACTTCCTTTCTACTCAGTGGATAGAAACCAAATCTTTTCTTTCTTTTCTCTGGTTTAATGGAAGGTGTCCCTGCCTGTGACAGGGGGTTGGAACTGGATGAGCTTTAAGGTTCTTTTCAACTCAAACCATTCTGTGATTCTATGAATCTCTCTCTACTCTTTCAGCACCATAATGAAAAAGCACATAAATGTGTGTTTGTAGGGTCTGCTATACAGAAGCTATTCTGAATTTTAATAGATATATTCATGGGACCATCCTTCAGGCTCTAGTCTATTGCGTGGCACAGTTGTAAGAAACACTAAATGAGATGCTCTTCAAAATAAACAATAACCATGGTTTATCATGCCATTTATCTCTCTAGAAATATTCCTCTTTGAACTAAAAAAAGGTAAAAATAAGACCTGAAAAAAGTCCTTTGCTGAACTTGTAGCCTGCCCTTATGTCATCTTCACGCCTGTGTAAGGATCATCTCCTACATGGTTCAGATCAGGTTTTTCTGTAGAAGTAAACTTTGAAAGTTTGGAATGTATTTTGTAGGAAAGTCTGAAAGTTCAGTATGAACTTAAAGTTGATGCCTAAACTTGCCTTCCCCAGAAACATACCAGAAATGCATATACAACAGCTCTTGAGTTCAGGGTTAGTTTCCTGCCTTAAGGCAGTTGGTGAGCTGAGAAAGAGAAATCTGCAGAGGATCCTAAAACACCCTTTCCAAAATCTTTTAAGGATAATGTCTCCTTTTGCATCCGGACAATGCTGAAATTAATGATCTTTGGATTTAAATTTCACATGGAGTCAAGCTGAGAAGATGTACCTGAATCCAAGTTTCTTCTAAATACAAAGTTGCTGCAGCTTTTGTTCGGAGCTAATCCTTGTGTGAATCATATGGCAACGCTCAGCATGCCTGGTCTCCTGAAGATGTTCCTTTGAGGTCAGCAATTGTCTCAAGCAAATATTTGCCACTTCATAAATCTCTGCTTGTATAGGCTGGGTTCTATAGTCTCTTTTTGGGGCAGTGCAAGATTATACAATAGCTATCATGCATCACCAGGGAAATAACTAATTCTTTTGCAAAAGGAGAGTAAGATATTCGGACTGGAACACAATGTTTTTTTTATGGCCAAACTAAGTTAAAGATCAGTCAGAATGTCACTTAAAATGGATAGGAGTTTCAGATCCAGCATCTGAATGACTAAAATAATCCATTGTGGAAACTGATGCATGCAGCAGTGCACTTCTGAAAAGGAAAAAAGGTTGAAATATTTCACTGAATGTATGTTTATAGTGGTTGGGAAGTTTCTGTAATAATATTTAAAATTATGAATGTATTTCAAAAATTATTAGAATGAAGTGCACCAAATCTGTTCAGAAGTTAATGGTGAGTTAGAATTACCATTTAGCCATTCATACGTCTTGAAAAATGTGTACATCACTGGGCATTTTGCATATGGAAAATTTGATCTATGGTCATTGCAAAAGGATATGGAAAAGAACTGGCCATTTTTGCTGGATTCTGTCTGTGTGACAATACTTTTTGGCTCACAAATGAAGGTAATCATTCAATTGTCATTTAATATATAGCCAGATAGTTATTCTTTAAAAATAATCAGCATAGCGTTTTACTTTGACTTCGGGTTTAAACCAGATGATGGTTTTTAGGGGCTTTTGAAAACTAAATGGGCTGATCCATTGTAAAATGCCTCACATCCAATTAGTCAATGTTGATTACTTTAGAAGTGTCTTCCATTGTATAATTCCTTCTGCATAACCTGATTGCTTGATTGCTTTTTGCTGCGGCGCTGTGTACAAAGAGCCTCTGACATCACTGAGCAGTGAATGCCTGTGTTGTCTGTTTAAAATGGGTTTTCCAGTTTCAAATACAAAGTTACAAAGTTTAGACAAATGCTGTCTGTACTTGACCATTGTGGTCAATTTGGATTAACAGCTCTACGTTCACTGCTTTCCAGGATATTCTTACATAAATTACATTTTGCGTCTCATTATCTGCATCTATTTTGAGTGTTTCGGACAGAAAGTGTGCGGCCTGAATGTTCACAGGGGTAAAGGAGCCTCTGCCCTGACATGTTTCAGCATTACCAAATTCAGTTGAGCTACTACAGTTTATATTAGCTAAAGAATTGTTCCTTGCAGCAGTACATTAAAAAGTAACTCAATTTCATTTCAATAATAATAAGAGGCTGAGAGTTGCAACATTTGCTGCCTTACAATGCAATGTGTATTATTATATCATGTCATGCTACAGGCATGAGGTTTTGGGCATTTTTAAAACTTTGTAAGAGGACACAAAGATGAAGTTTTGGAGAGCATACCAGATTCTGAGCAATGTAAGAGAAAAAGAGGGTGGAGAGAAATATGGGTTTGAGGAGTTGAAATTTCTTTCCTTTTGTCATTGCTTGTCTGCAGTTTGGTGATATCCACTGCTCCAGACAGCTCCCATCCTACCTCGCTATTGTCCCTATTGAACAACATGTAATTCTTTGCTATTCTCTATTCAAGGGAACAAAGCAGAATGGCAAAACCATTTCTCCAGCTGATATGTGCTATTGTGTTTATATGGTTATTTCTTTAAACCCAGGGTATGCAAACAGTAAAGCTGTGAAAAAGATATTATTTACACTGAGCATTGTCTGTCCTCACAGCATGATTATAGCGCCAAATAAGTTTATATTTAGATTCAGCATTTGAGAAACAAGGAATTAGGACTGCAAGAGAAGAAATGCTATGGGAGGATGGTAATGCGAAAAGTATAAATGTCTCAGCCCATTTCCTCCTAGTCTGCATGGCTACTTGGTCACAGAGTACAGTGAACCTCTGCAGGTAAACGTGGCTGAGAGATAAATGTATGTAGCTTTATGCATCTTCATATCTTGCAGCTAAACATTATTTATAGATATTAATTAGTTCTTTGCCTCTGCTATTTTGTTACTTTTGTTATTTTCGGTGGTTTAAAAACTAATTTCCCTGCAGCAGTCTGTAGAGAGAAGAAGGTGATAGTGATGTATCACTTCAGTGTGATACTGAGAAACTGTACATGGAGAATAAGTGTAGTCATTGCAGGGTGTGACTTTTTTCCTTTGAAAACTTCTGCTGAGGTTAATATTGCTATTGAAAAAGGTGATGTTTTAGAAGTCAGGTTTAAGTTGTTGACATAAAGTGTATTTAGTTGTAAACCCAGCAAACTCTTTGTAAATTGTATGTCTCAGACCTTACTCTTGCAAACACCTACTCATAGGTCTTACCTCATCAAAATCAGCTATTTATACACATAAGTGTGCCGATTGGGCTTTCTTGCTTTAAATCAATGACTTACGAAAGACTACTGCTTTCAGGACACTGATTGATTTATGCATGTTAGCCATAAAATACGTAATGTACCATAGTTCTTTCAAAGTCCACAGCCAACTTTATTGGGACTTTCATCCTGCTCACAAAGTTTGCCTTACAGGACCAGGTTTCAGCAGTGAGAGACTTCACAAGTGGCTAGATTGTTTATTCCATGTTCGTTAGGCCACTATATTCCTTAAATAGAGTTTTTACATTTATCTGGGGATTTCAAATTAATATTATAAAGGGGTTTTGTTGGAACAGAAAGGGAACATAAACCAAAAGCCTCTGAACTTAATGGGAGTGTTTATCTGATTTCAATAAGCTTTAACTTCCAAAGGATGTTTGAAGAATTAATCAGCTCATTTAAATAGATACCACATTTATGAATGTGATAAGATCTTTTTCTGTCCTGCTAAATCCACAATGTCTTTAGGATCAAAATCCTGATATTTCAAGTTCCCAGTACCGTAACTGAAGTAACAGCTCATACCTCATTTTATCATTCTTTATTTTTTATCTTAAAGAACAGATTGAAATTATATGTAAAACCCAAGACATTCAGCTGGTCAGACACCAGAATGGGACTAACCTCGGCCAGCTGCTAATTCTATCTCCACTACCATGTAACTAAACCCACATATAACTATCATCTTCTCACCTTGCTGTTCCCTCTGTGTCTTATTTATTTATACTGAAAGCTTGAAAGGGGAAGTATTATCCCTTTGTTAAGTGTTTGTAGAGGATATAACCCCAGTTTCAGGAGGGGCCTCTTGATACTATAGTAATAAAAATAAACAATTTAAGTCAAGAATAATTGCTTTAATTAGGTGGTTTAGAGCTGACCAAGTGCAGATTATGGTAGAAATGTGTCATGCTGGCTGCTGTACTGGGTACACAGTAACTGGTTG
Source organism: Myiopsitta monachus (assembly GCA_017639245.1). NCBI lineage: Eukaryota > Metazoa > Chordata > Aves > Psittaciformes > Psittacidae > Myiopsitta > Myiopsitta monachus. Next base: position 4,722,582 of record CM029931.1, on the reverse strand, counting down.
GAGTCCTCAGGCTTGCCAACAATATTCTTTTCAATGGGAGTTATTAACCTGTATTTCTTCTGAGAACTGAAAGGTAATACCAGTATGCAAAAATCATGACAAAAATGCATGCCATGTTTCATATAGTACTGAATTGTTTCAGGAATCATTAACTATTCTCTAATTCCCAATCCAAAGTCTGTAACACGAGGGATTTCCACAGATCTTTGCCATCAGCATGTTCTCTCTTATTTCCTTGATGATCTTAAAAGTCTTTCCCAACCTAGCTGGTTCTATGACTCTATGATTCATACTTCTGTATTGCAAGGGTAAGAGTAATTTTCCTAAGATCCAGAATTTTCCTCCTTTCTGGAAGTTCTGGTTTCTGTTCATAGTTCTCAGTTTGCAGCAGGAAAAGGTTTTTAGCGCTGCTAAGTTTGCATTGTCAGTTGCTAATAGTTGAGTGCTACAACACAAAATGTGCACCATGGTTGAGAAGTGTGGGAGGCTGGAGAGAGACGTCTTGGGTTTGTGCAAAGATCTGCTGCTGCACTTGTCTGGTGTGACTAGAGAAATTCCTGCAGGCAATAAGAAAAATAGACTCAGGGTTAGAAGTGTAGAGTAAATCAGATAAATTATTTCCTTTGCATAATGGAACATGAATAGTTTATACATGAGCCTACAGGTGAAATTCATCATTAATGGTTTCCTGTTCTTTGGTTAAATCTCAAACAGGAATGGATAGCTTTTGAAAGTTCTTACTTAGTGTCTTACTGTAGCAACTAATAATTCCTTCCACCATGTGTGTGACAACGTTCTCTATGTATGAGAGAACTCTGAGTGTCGAGAGTCCAGCAGACATTTAATAAAATAAGTGCTTGTTTTTCTGAACAAAGGGTACTTTAAAACAGTGGCCTTTAGAGTCTATCCTTGTTGGGAGCCACTTCATTGTTTGACTTAAAGGTTGGACTCTGAGATTTGTACAGGAAGAACTGGATTATTAACATGCAAAACCAGGCACCACAGACACATAATATACCTGTCTCAATATACTTTTGAAATGTCAACTAAAATAGTTAATAGCTAAAAGAAAAATTGCTGCAAAGGAAGCTAAGGCATCAGATCGTGTGTACTAGCATATGCAGCCACTCTGTGTGGTCATTTTGACCACTCAGTAAGTACAACAGCTTATTTCACTTTGTAAGGATTTGGGGTGTGGTGAGTGGATTAACACAGAAATTACTTCAAAGTAATTGGTATGCTGCAGATTAATGTCCCAGTGTAATTTGCATTAATTTCCTGGGTAGACAAATGCAAAGGAAAATGAAAAGGAAATAACCAAAGAGGGAGAAGCAGAGCAAACCCCAGCTTGCAATCCAGGCTGCAGGGCTGGAAAAAAACCCAAGTTTCCATGTGGCTGAATGTAAAGGAAACACAGTCCATAAAAGAGGATACTGAGATCTCCAAGTTCAAACAAGGACAGCTATGCATCCTTGGAGAAGCCATGACCAAACTTGCATGGATAGAAGTACAATACCAGACTGTCAGCAACTTTGTGGGTTTGTTTTCATGTTCTGTAAGACAGTCACTGGTGGCAGACAGACCACCCCAGTTTGCATCTGACCGATCTGTACAGGAGGTTTAAAAATGAGATATGATTTTTGCCTAGTTTCTCCTACTCTGCTTGATAGAGCTTTTATGTGGCATATTTGGTCAGACCTGATAAGGAAGAAGCGGTAAAAATAATTTGTGGACTACTATGAAAATGAAACGCAACCCCTGTATATGGGAAATATGGGATTTTTTATCTAATTCTGTCTCAGTGCACTGAGACATTTGTCCCTCAGCAAAGTGTTGATACAGTAGTGGGACGTAAAGGCCTCGCGGATATCTTTCCTGCCTTGGTTAAATGCATTCACTGTAAGTAGAAAAACAAAGATAACAAATGGCTCAGGTAAGCCAGACATCCGAGCACGCCTTCATACTGTTACAATCTGATCTTTTCATGAGCAGTGTTACATTTCCTTTCAAAATTTTATTTTGCTTCTGATTTTGAAGTGTAACGGTCAAGCAATCTGAAATCTTTAATGGGAACCTCAACAACTAAGTCTCACAGTCTCCTTTGCATAATCTTGCCCTTTGAACACAGAAATATATTGGACATTTCCTGCTCTGACTTTTGGCAATGGGATTAGTGGTATATTTTTGCAAAGTGAGATGCTTCTCCACAGCTTTGAGCACCCAGTAACATCAGTCTTCAGGGATCCTTGTAGGCTGCCAGGAAACACCTTGTATCACAAATGAGTCTTCCTCACAGACCTCACAGCTTTTGCCTGTGCGTGCTGCACAGGTTTATCTGGATTCATCACCTCCAGGGAATAGGAGCAAAAGAGTTTTTATTTGCCTGTGCCTGCTTCTGCACCAGGCAAGGTTAATACTGCAAGAATAAAATTGTCCAGCAAAAAGAAAAAGCAATTCTTTTCATTGAAAATTGGAAACATAAAGACAGAAGGAAAAAAGGGAAATAACAAAATAGATAAGGCTTGTTACCAGCCATCTGAGTGAAGGAAAGACAAAGAGATCTTTCTAACCCTCTTCCTCAGTTAGATAGGACAGACCAACCAACATTTGTTGGTTATCTTGTTATCTAAATAATTCTGTAGTGACATGTGTTTAACTGGAGCAGGGAAAGAGGCAGTTCACAGATGGGTTCAGTATCACCAGGTGACATTAACCTGTGACTCATAAATGCTACGAAGCTATTACTACAAATAACACCTTCTACATAGTGTGTCAGCCTAAGCCTTCCTATAATCATCCCAGCTCCATACCAGTAAATCTCTTTGCAGCACTTCTTGTTGAGGAGGAGAAACTAACCTGGAGTTAACTCTGTTCACCAGGAATGGAGTAGTGCCCCCTTCATTAGGTCACGCAACAGACTCATAAAGAATTAAAAATATATCTGATTTTCATTTCTAGTTTGTTCCAGCCAAGTTCTTTTGCATAAATGAATGTTGTGGTTCTTTTTCCAAGAATGATGTGGCTTGATGGGATGGGGATTGGTATCTTTAGGGTTTACATGGAAATTGCCAACAAGAATATGAAAAAAAAAAGAATTTTCTTAATTTAGAAGCCACTCCAGGAGGCTGATTTCTCAAGAGCATAAACTTCTCCCACATGATTTTATTTTGTGCTTTTCGCAACTGATTAGAGAAGATAATGCCAGAGAACATCAGAGAAAAAAGATGAGAAAAACACTAAATCATGAACTGGAATAAGAAAGAAAACTTGACTGTCATCTGTAAATAAGCTGTCTTGACTAGTGAGTATTCCTACCGGCCTTCTCTCTTTCAGGGCAAAAACTAATGTAATTATTTTCCCAGTTTTTTCCCTTGAAAAGTTGAGCTCTGAATCTGGCTGTTAATACAAAAGCATTTGAAAATCACATCCCTGGTGCTGTATTTGAAGCTCTTCCCCTTTCAGATATCAGCTGACCAAGGTATTTCAGTCCATGCCTACAAATAATCAGATTAATTAATCGTGCTGAAGGGGCTGCATGAATTTCCACACATGAAGAGGGACTCAGGCTTCTGAGTATCTTTTCAACTGCATCTGAAACCTGCATTTCATAAAGTGTATTTAAGGATGAAAAGAGTGTTCCAGCTATACCTGGTTCAGTTCTTCGGACAGTAGCAGACTTTCACTGCAGAAGGTATTTGCAGCACATAGGTAGCAAAATGGGGTCCCAGACTCACCTCATGGGAGATAAGTGACATCCAAATTTAACCACTCTCAGCTACTCTGAGGTGCTTTCCTGCCTGCTTTGACAATATAGGAAGCTTTTACTACCAATCCATATACCTAAAATGAAGGTGTGGCAGTCTCTTCCTCACTAATCCTTACAACAGAGCCGGCAGTATGGCATCTTGATTGCAGGATTTTCTGCCTCTCAGATAAGTATTTGTTGCTCTTTAAACTTTTATGTTATTGAAAGAAAGACTACATCTGTTTAAACTGAAGTGCATACTTAAATACTTTACTGTATGGGGGGGGAAAGACTTTATAATGAGACTGATGTAATAGAAATTCTATGCTGTATGATGCTCACTTACTTGATCTATGAAATCAGGATCTGGACCAAATTTTGTTGAGGTTTTATAGCCTAGATTTTCACTGATTGCAAACGGTAGAAAGCTGTTGCTCTGAAACTTCTAGCTTGTTTTTCAGGCTGTCAAAGCTCACAAGTTCAGACAGACATTTGGCTAAGAACCCCAAACCTGGAATTTTCACCAAACTGGAAAATTAGTTGAATTTTACTTGTCACTGTGTATAATACTGATATTGGCATTTACAGCAGCAAATTTTCCTTTCCTAGCTAGAATGGTAAAGCTTTCAAAATGAGGTTCTTCAACTTAAACACTGTGGCATCTATGAAACTTCTGCCAACTTTTAACAGCAAAATCGTTGGTTCTCTGGAAATAAATGTTACAAGCCTCTTGATAAACCACTTTAGACTTCAGAAATTTCCAGCTTCCCAATTGTGATCAGTAAAGGATTCTTCAATTGGCAGAATAACTTCCTTTTATATATATGCTTTCTTTACACTCCAATTTTGTTGACATCAGTGGATTTTGTGCATGAAACAGCACTAATGTACAGTGGAGAAATATTGAACAGCAAGAATAATTTTACAGTAATTGAACTTGCATATAGAATAGTGAAAGATTTGTATGGTCACAGATGTTGTGAAAGATTAAATATAAAGGCACTGTTACCTGCAGGAATGAAATCCATCTTGTCAGCTACTTGGAAGACTCATGAGAAGGAATTTCCTGTTGTGGCCAATTCCATCTCTCCTTCCTCCGCCCCCATTACATCTTTGCTGTGCCTCCTTCTTCAGCTCTGTCCGAATATATTTTCACTACGGCACATTTAGTTATCAATCAACGGGAATCTCAGCTGCTGTTGTGCTTGGTGGACAAACTGTTCTTTCTTTACACTAACAAGGAATGCCTGAAATAGCCAGACACACAGCACTGATTGATGCAGCTACAGTTTATACACCTAGATTCAGACAGTCTGAAACTGCCAGAATTAATGGCTTATTATTAGAAAAATACTTCAGCTAGACTTATAATTTAAAACCATTTAAACGTCTCAGGCATAATCACTGAAGTTAAAGTTTTAGCTCGTTGCTTGATGGTTTGAATTAGATGCTTCTGCCTATCTCAGGTGTGTTTCTTCATCATGGTTTTGCTGGTTTCAGGTTTTTCTGTGTTTTTAGGATGTGATATCTGGGATGATCAAGATTACATCACTAAGCAAGAGAGAACTGTCCTTCTTCCACTGATTTAAGCCTCCTCTAAGCAGGGTCAGGAGCTCCCACTTCTCAGTTCTTGTAGAACTGTTCTGGTGTCAACTTCAGGGAGGGAGGAATAATTGCAAAGTGAAATGCTAACTTCCCCACTCCATAAGCTACAAAGAAAGGGAAGAGAAGGATGTAGCAAACAGCGTCAGAGATGGGATCTGTTTCTTGCTCATCACACTAGCGAAAAGCATGTTTAGATGCTCTTGCAATGAGCGCAGTTCTAAAGGGCTGAGAGTATAAACCAACCAAAGTTCAGATCAGCTGGAATTCTTAAACCATATTAACACCCTGAATTGGGAGAAATCACAAGAAAGATTAAGGGATCCCCAAAGTTTAGGCTATGTAAAGTTGTTGCACAAACAGAAAATACTGGCAAAAGCATCAACTGCTTCTTCTCCTGCAATTATTCTATGGCACATAACAGGATTAAGAGCTTCAAAGAAAACATGTTGGAAATTAAGGGAAGGTACCGAGTGAGGGGTGGGAGGAATAAGATACCACACAAGCAGGGGCTACAGGACTACAGAACAAATTCCTCAATTTTGCCACACACTTTCTTACTGACTTTGCCTGTGACTCTTAACCTAATGGTTAGCCTTTCTGGTTTGTATATGAGACTTTAAGTTTGCGACTGGCTTTCATCATGAAAATAAAGCATGATTTAAATGCTCAGACAGCTCAAAATGTAGAATACTGAGCTATGGGAAACTTGTCCAAGGCTGTATTAGTACTGAGTGCTCCAAAACAGAGCATGGACTGCCCAGTTAGGTGAAATCAGAAAACATGAGGAACTAAAAGAGCACTCTGGCTCTAGCTGAGATTCAAAGCATAAGGCCATGTGCTGTCTAAGCAACAGTCTGCACCCAGAAAAAGCTGCTAAACAGACCTGGATATTCTCATCACTGAGTGTGTTCTGTAATGTGTAGTTCATAGCGCCAGTACTCCAGAGCAAGGGCAGTCTCTTCTGTTCTGATGAACTGTAAGTGGCTAGAGCTTTGCCACTGTGTTAATACAATACTCTTGGTTTGTGTTACTGTGTAAAACTGTAAGAGCGAAGCTATCAATGTACTTAAGGAAGCTTTTAACTGATGGAGTTCTGTTAACTAAAATAACTTTCTGGAGAATGCTCAGCATTGCAAAATATTTATGAAGGCTGATACAAATATTTATTTATGTAGCACCTGGTAGACATCTTTTTATCTCTATTCTGTTGTAACCTAGTCAGTCAGAACATCTAGTGCTTGAATCAGGGCAAGCTTTTTTTGTGCATTGATAAACTAAAAAAGGTGGTGTATGCTGAGCAGCATATTTGTTTCATGACAAGTTTATGCTTCAACAACCCCCAGTGTTGTTATTTTAGCAGTCCTCTTTTCAAAGAGAATCTTTTCCATGGTCCACTATGCCATTCTCTAAGGCACCAGGAAAAAAAGTCTCAGCACTATTGCATTTTCCCTTTGAAACTAGATGTGTGGTATTTCAAACTAAGACTTAGAGGCTACTTGGGAGGCTTCTATGTAACCTTGAGAGCATGTGAGGCTGCATCCAGGGCTGCCTGTGTGCTGAGGACGCGCAACGTCAGTCTGCCAGCTCAGGTGGAAAACCAGATTTTTTCCCTGCTCTTGCAAATGGCATCTTTTTTCCCCCAAGCCAGACTCCTGGTAGCTGAGCCTGGTGTGTTAGTCTTTAGAGCCCAACAACAGCCTGAACACCGGCGGTTCATTGTTCCTCGGTTTGTCAGAGCACTAAGTCACTCTGTACATACGCATGGGGTGTTAAGTAAATCTCTGTTCTCTTTCTGTAAGGGCTGCTGCTGAAAAGGTTTTATTAACTTGAGCAGTGGCAGGAAAAACACTGTTAGTATTGATTTTGTAGTTTAGCTGAGGCAAAGTCTTGTTTTGCTTTCTCTGGATAATTTGAGGCATCCTTTATAATCATGACTTTGAGACCTTCAGAAATGAAAGAATTTTAGAGCCTTTGTTCCTCTCTTTTTTTCTAAAGTGAATTCAAATGTAAGCCCTTTATTCACCCATCTTGGTGAATCTCAATACACATGCTCTATCTAAATAAAATATAGTTTTCTGTTTATTTACATTTTATTTGTTTCAGGAATAAGTTCCTAATACAGCCAGTGACAATACACAAGTGCCTGGTTTTTATCTGCCTCTGAGTAGTTAAAATACTTTTATACAGATTTGGGCTAAATTAATGACATGTTTGCACTAGGAACAGTAGGACTCTTCGCACTCTCGTTGCACATAGAAGTTCATGCAAGGACGTATTTCTTATTTTTACTTAACATCCCAAATTTTATTGACTCAGAGTCTTAAGGTTAATAGGCATATTTATAAATATACCCACATCAATCTATATTGTGGCTCTCAGTAAGTGCTAGAGAGGAGTTGTTTGCACAGGAAGTTAAGACAAATTAACTAAAGATATGATTTTAAAGTATATTAGTTAAAGTGCATTAAAGCTTGGTGTGAATGTTCTCATTCAGAAGTAAAGTGACTGTAGTTCACTTTACCTTAATGCACTTTAAATTCACACCTTTCAGCTAATTTAGCCTAACTTCCTGTGTGGACAAGCCTTAAGATTGTTCCCATTAAACGGCTCTGCTGAGCTTTATTTTCTACTTCTTAAATGCAAACATGTAAAACAGTCTTATGTTCTAAAGAGACTGTTTTAAAAAGAGATTTTGTTATGAGTTTTCCAATCATGACATTTGCTTGAATGGAGCATTAAGTGGAAAATTTTAGGATAAATTGCAATTTCTAAATTTTATTTATTTTAGGTATAAGATTAGTGAGAGACAGAATGTATTTATCAAACAAAAGCCACAAGACACTATGGGCAGCACATGGAACTATGCAGCTTTTACTCAGTGAGTCTGGATTAAGGAAGATTGAGGGAACTAGTACTAACTGAATTCAACTCATGTTATGTGAGTTTATCCAGTCTACTTGTAGCATCGTTATTCACCCATCACAGAGCTAGTGCTTCTGCAGTTACCTGCGGGTTGCTGCATCAAGCACTGTACAGAGCTGGGTGATCTAAGCACATTCAGCTGAACACAAGGATGTGAATTACTGGTTGGATCTGCAAAGTGTGCTGGTCCCAATCCAGCAGCCCACCTGAGCTCCTGCTGCATTTTTAAGTACTTAAGTGGTCTCAGTGTTTTCAGTGGAACTACCCAGTGTTTCAGGGGGTTAAAGAAAATCATGTGCTTAATGCTTTCCAGGGTTAAAAGCAGAATGCTAAACACACTTTAGGGTTTAGCACTATGCATTTTACTCTGCTGATGACATGAACTTTAACCAGGGAGTGTGTGTTACATTTGCCAGCTGTTATCCCTGGTGTTCTACGGTTTGATCAGAGCTGGCATGTAGCTCCAAAAAGACTGTGCAGCCGCTGATAGTAAAGCATGTGTGTAATAAAAATTGTAATTTTGGTCTTCAGATAATGGTGAAAAAGCTCCAGTTCTCTTTCATACTCTCCCCATTTGTCTTACTGTTCACATTTTTAGGAAGCCATAATACAATTTTTGGATCAGTCTTTATTCACTGTATTCACTTTGAACATAACTTCTGCTCCTTTTTGCATTGTTGAAAATAGTTGAGTATTTAGAAAATTAAACCCTCAAGTACCAGTAATTCCTGATGACCTTTTCCATAATAATCTAAACCTATGTGAGATAAAAGAAAAATGTATGAAACTGTGGGTTTAAAAAATGGGTAAAGAACAGCAGAGATCTAGTACTGGGACACATTTCCAGAGACCAAGTTTTCCACATGCTTTAATAAGTAAAATAAAAGATACTAATTGGTGTTTGAATATATATTTGTACATGATATATACTAGAAGATTTGCAGACTACAAAGAAACAAAAAAGCCTTTGGCATCATTCATGGTTCACATATTTGGAAGACTGTTTTGCCGCCAGGAATTATGATAATGTCTTCTGTGAGTTTGACAGTTCTATGTTGCCATCTCTTGAATCATAAACATAGAGGGGATGTCTATATAAACATAGGCGAGAAGCATTTTACAGATATTATTTGTGTTACAGGATCACCCACAGGCCCTATTTTACTAGGTATTGCATGTAAGAAAGCAAGCTTGCTGTGCAGACAGATGATGGATGAGGGTGGAAGGGGTCAGAGAAACAGGAAGCAACTCGGTCACAGTCATATAACAAGAATAGAAACGAAGTCTCCTCACTCCCTAACCCAGTGTGCTATCAGGTATTCCACACTGCTGCTCTATCTGTATGCTTAGGTCTTTCTTAAGCTCAACCACTGCTTGAAATAGGAGCCCACCTACCCTAGATGTGACAGCAAGCATCACCCAAGTTTTAAGTGGGTATGTAGAATGGGCGGGTATAGCACATTACTTAGCAAGTGTAGTATCAAGTTTCTAGTTTTATCTGCAGACACCATCATTCCAGTTGCATTTTAGCCCCGAAATAGCAAATCAGGCAAAACAAATTTGGCACAGTGAGTTTCTCAACTGTTTCCTTTGTGTATACAAAGTTGCATTTCTAATTGCTTCACAGACATAAGGTAGAGTGCAGGATGGACCGTAAACTAGTGGTCTCTGCAGACAAGTTTTTCGATTTAGGGGTGATTGTCAAAGGAAATCTCTTTTCAAGCTGTTTTAGCATCAAGAATGATCAGCTTGTACCAGCTTTTAAGCTTACGTCATAATCTCTGGACTCCTTTCCCTGGTAAGCCATGTTCATTAAACAATAAGATGTCTTTTCTGTAAAAAAAAAAGAGAAAGTCAATCATATTATTTTGAATCAAGCATGCAATTTTCCCGCAAGCTGAATCCCTTCTGTAGCGTGTGAAGGAGGAGTGAGATTGCTCCCTTCATGATACAGTGCTACCTGTAGCAAAGGAGAAGTATCCTGCAGCTGCAAGAAACTTTGTCCCTGTTGCATGCATGTACATTATCTCACAGTCCAGCATGGGAATGTTTAGCTTGGACTTGGGTCATGTGTCAGACTAGGAACAACTGACATGTTTTAACATTATAGTCGTTACAGTGGTTCAAGAATTTCAGTTAGGAAACAGTTCTTCACACTGGAGCTTACTGAAGAAGAGACATGGGCTACCACACTTCCAGGTTTTCCTCTTTCTGGATAAAAACTTTAGCTTCAAAGATTTTGACTTATTCAAGCATTTATCCAGGATTTCTGGTAACACAGCAGGTCAACCAGAGCATCAGTGGCTGCATTCCATGTGGCACTGTAGTAGAAACGCTTGAGTAAGTGTGCATGCATTACACAGTTGCTGTCTACCTGCAATAGATCTGACACTTGCTGGAAGTTTTGGACAGACCTGCCTTACCACACATGTGCTTTCGATTCAGGCTGCGCTCACTCAGTAAGTCAGGTCTTTCAAGAAGCATCTAACCTGCTCCACTAGCTCTGCACATTTTTTTCCCTGCATGCACAGATTCATTCTGTTCCTCATGTGCACAACAGTTATACCCCATACAGTAGGTCTGGCATGATGCTTTCAAGGTGAGGAGCTGGCTGCACTGGTGTTGCACAGCATATGTGTAAGTTTTTCAAGCTGGACTTAACATAGATAGGGACCCCAGGGGACTGTGACTTATGTTTAGCTGAAGTAGCTGCGTCACAGACAGTTGCTATGGCAGAACACAGGGTGCTGAATTGTTTCTGTATGGATCAAACTAGAGACAGGGAGGTGTGGGGAACAGAAACGCCTCAAGTCAGTTCTGCTGTCAGGAGAAGTGCTTCTGGTACTCCAGCCTTTATGTGCATGTGCCGTGGAGTAACTTCAAGCATGTGTATTAATCCAACATAACCTCATCACTCTAGGTGAGCTGATCACAGCCCATGCAGCAGCTGTACACTAGGCCCGAGGACTTGCAGAATTGTTAGACTTAGCGTGTATGTGATACATGGATAACATTTCTATAGAGCAACCCTTAGAATAGACTCATTCACTAGGCTGCAGGAACACAAAACATAATCATGCTCTGCAGCTATAGTGGCTTTGAGTACTTAGGAGAGAGTTGCAACTTGTGCTTCAGTTGATGTATTACTTAGAATTACTTTTCTTCTAGAAATGGGGGGGAAAAAATTGTTCTTTAATCTCCATAGAAGGAGAAAAACAACTTTTAGAAGATTATTTTAATCACTGATAGAAATAAATTGCACTGAGTAGCCACTCCTATGCCCAGTTTATTTATACCATGTGTCCTATCAACATACCAAGTCATCAGATTTTCTGTTTACAAAAAGAGTGTGGCCAGTGTGATCAGATGTGGCTAGTTTTTAGTCGTTTAAAACTTCATTGTCTGCTCTTCCAATAACTCATTTGCATTAGAAATTACACTTTTGTGCAAACTGTTGGCAGATAATAATTACAACTTAAGCTGTCAGCCAAAATACACCAAAGCAATGGTTCTCATGTTTGCATTCTAGTATTCCTCCACTGTCCACTGAAGCAAATTAATTACACTGTGTTTCTTTCGCAAGTCAGCAGGAGGTAAATTGGTTTCATAGAAATTAAAGGGAAGAGTCAAAAAGAAAATTGTCAACCAATTTGTTAAGTTTTCCTTTCTCTTTGCTGCATTGTTTTGCAATATCAAAGCCAGAAAATGAAATGCCTCTCATTGTTTTGGGCATTGTCCTAGTGCTGCTGGCACCGGAACTGATAGCGGTAAGAGAAAATGTCAGATGGCTTTTTGAATGGCAGCTAAAGGGCATCATGAGGACTTTAAAAATCTGTTTCTTTTAATTTCTAATGGACTTCATAATTCATTATATTTAAGAGATATTGAATAAGACATTCCTAATTTCTGTTTTTAGGCTGCTGGTATCTTGACCTGTGCAGGTGGGGGGAATCCATCTTACTTTTTCTTGACAATATAAAACTGTTCTCTAAAGTCTGCACTCCATAGAAATATATATTCAACATATTACATTCCATGAACTTTAGGATTGGGTGTGTGTATGTGTATATATGCGTGTGTGTATATATATACATATATATATAAAAACCAGCACAATGTTGTAACTGCATGTATTGCTCCTACTTTTTACACCTGTGTTTAGATTAAAGAAGTTGAAGAAACTCATTACTGAAGGATGAGGCAGAAGCACAGTATTTATGTACCGAGTGTGATCACATGTCCTCCCCTCAACTTCTTATTTATTACATCCTCTTGCCTCTCTCAGTTATTATGTACCAGAGTGCACAGATCTGTGAGAATATTGGTTATCAATAGTGCTCAACCTGGAAATGGAGTTCTGTGCACCAATGACCAGTCTGACAGTGAGCCCTTGCAGATAAGGTTCAGTTTCTCTATTTTGAATCAAATGATCTCTAGTGTCAGTGAGCAAATTGGAAGAGTGACATCTATTATTGCATATACAGAAAAAAAAATAACATTTACTACAACATTCTTGGGATAACACAAGGGAAAGGACATCATGAATGGTATAAGAATTTTTAGAGGTGAACAATCAATTTTGAACTGAACCTTGTTGTCTAAAGTAGAAAAAAGCCCCACACCCAAACTGGAAAGCCTCAGAGCATTTAAAAAACATTTTGGTCCAATATTTCTAGTTTTAAAGCAGAGGGGAAAATCTCCCCCTCCCACCCCAACCCACGGAGTAACAGGTAAAAAAGTATATATGAACTTTATACAAGAACATTCATTGAAATTTGAGATTTCAAAATTAAAAGAAAATTAAAATCATCAGTAAAGCTGAACATTTTTTATGCTTCTGAGCAGCTTCAAACAATGACACTAAACCCCAGTTTTAATCTCTACAGTGTTCATTTCCAATTCTATGATTTCGGTTTGCTGAGCAGATGGTGTGTAGTAATAAAGCGGCAGTGACATGGGTTGAAAGAAGCTGCAAATATTAGAAAAGCCTTTTATTTTGTTTTGTTTTATTTTATTTAGATTCAAGGGCAAGTCTGAGGAGTTCACAAAAGTCAAGTATGTTAGTTCCCCTGTATGCAGTAATTCTGTCTTCTTCACTGAAAGGGTTAAAGATCTGACTCTGATCTGAACCTCCAATACAAGTGTAAATTGAAAGATGTAAATCTGATCTCACAAGTCTAGACATAGCCATCAGCTGCTTTTAGCAATTCTTTTGTATTGATTTTCATGTTCTTAGTTTTATTTAATGAATAGGTTATTTTTCCCTTCCTCTGTAATTCTGACCTTATTCCATAGAATCTCAATCTGCAGCTCCCCTTTAACTTGCAAAAAAATCTCTTCCATAACAGGTTCAGAAAGCAGTTTCCTGTGAATTTTTATGGGGATGTTATGAAAATTAGGGTTGCATTTTTGACCCCATTTGATCAAGCATCTGGCTCGCACTGCTCTGTTTGGTGATGTTGCTTTCCCCCAGTCTGACTTTGATAAATACTTTTGGTAGGCTGCTTACCCTTTGCAATTCAAAGCATTAGCGTTATTTACTACACTCCTGCAAACTTTCCTATTGTTTTCACTGTCCTTTGTATCAAATAAGTTGAAGACCAGCACCAGCTTTGCAGCAGATTGATTATGTGGCTGTTGATGGCTGCTTCTTTTGGTAGTTTTGAATTTCAGTTCAGAGTAAGAAGAACTGTGCAAGTACTATAAAATTATATCTTTCTTGCTTTTATTTTCCCTTTGCACATGATGCTTTTATTAAGATGATATACTATTTTTATTTGCCATGAAATCTTAGTTCTACAAAACTAATTTAGTTCAGATGGCAATACTTGACATATGAATTTTTAAGAACTTTGATGTCCTACAGGACAAAATTCTTTTCATGCACCTTTACTTGATGAGCTGGATTTTTACTGTCAGTAATATTTACTATTTTTTCTTTGCAGCGTAGTAGTACCCCACTGTGAGCAGATACCCATTGTAGTAGGCACTAAACCAACATTTATTAACAGAATTCTTGCCCTAAAGAATTTACAGTCTGGACATAAACATATAGAGGAGAGGAAAGGAAGGACTGTTGATTCTTCTTTTACAGAGGAAAACATGACTGCAGGAACATGAAGGCTCTGATCTACATAGGCATTTAACTGCTGTTGATTCAAGGTCCAAGATCACCCTCCGTATAAGTATGTAGAGGAAGGGCACCAAAGTTAGATGTACACCTCTGAATAAAAATAATAGAAGTAAAAATAGCTAGCCACAAATACATGTTTGCATACAGTAAATCATCTATTGGTGGAAAACACTCTTCCAGTACGGGTATTGGCAGTAAGAAACTCAGCCGTACTCATGGAAATTCATAACTCAGTAATCTGATGATCGGGGAAAATTAAGAGGCATTTCAGGAATCGAATCAGAGAAATCTTGGAGGCTTGTCTTTGTCCTTGATAGCTAATATTAGAAGCTGCAAAGTTCACTGGCCCAGACTCATGGTTGTGTGGAGGTTTTGTTTGCTATAAACAGAGTTATAAATACATAGTTTATAATACTTTTGTTTAACATGGAAAATACCCGTTAGAAGTACAGAAGCTGTATGACATGTACAGTGTGTGCTTCCAACAAAGCTTCTCATTGATCTGCTAGAGATCTTGGAGTTTGATCTCTGCCCAGTGGATGCCCCCAGACCAGAAGATGACCCCTAGGACTATAAAAATAAAACACCATTTTATCTAGGGACTTCTGTAAAAAGCCCTTTTGACTGATTAATCTTAGAAAAAAAACATAGAGAAGACTGATTAAACCATACACTCGACATGGGAGGAATACTTGGAGACCTGGTACTCTATCTGGTTATGTCAGCCAAAAACACCCAGGGCAAATACAGGGCTTGAAAACTAAACTTATATGTAAGCTTTGTTGTTTCCTTAGTAGCAGCCAAAGTGACATAAGCCAGTTCACTCTGTGTGAAACAGCACTAAAATTGAAATGGCACAATTTCTTTGAGCTATCCAGGCAAATTCTGTGTTCTTAAGAAAATTAAATGTTTCATAATTTGTGAGAAACTTCATTTTTATTATTGTCTTGACAGATTATGGCATAAAAATAATTGTGTAATTTGAAGATCAATGTAAAATCACAAAAGTTAATGTTTTCCTAATAACAGCACACTCTAAGACGCATCTCTCTAGTTACCTTACAGACAGTTCTGTTTCAAAGCTAGGAGAGGAACTGTTTTTACATTATCTCTCTGGATAACAGAAAATCCCCAGTAATTGTTGCCAGACTCTCAGCTCTGATGGTTTCATTGAAGCCATTAGGTCGATGCCAGTTTACATCATTTGAAGATCTGACCCAGCAGGTATAAAAATGAATATGGCAAGGCAAAAAAATATGAGCAATTTGATATCAATAAAGATGTGCCTGAGGTCAGCAGGGAAAAAGGCTTTTCAAGTTTCCTTTGACGCTTTTATCCTAAGGAAGAACTTTGTTTCTCAGTCACTGAGCAGGTAATGTACAGCAAATGATAAATTACAAAAGAAAATAATCTCTTGTAATAAAATCTGGGCAGAGGCCCAAGTATTTGTTCCTAAAATATTTATTTTTCCGCAGCTGTATTCGTCTGTGAATACACCACTGGTTCTAAAGCAACTACTGCAAAATGCAACATCCATGGAGTAAGAAACTGCTTTCAGTTAAGGACATTTGAACAAAGGGGTTTTCCTTTTTCACAAGGTGAACTTTGACCTTTCTGAAATCTCACCGTCACAAGTGAGAAATCCCAACTGTTTAGAGAAGAAATTTCAATTCAGATGTTCGAATCAAATTTTTGACAAAGTTACTCAGTTGCCCAGAAAAGAAAGTGAGATCAGAGGGCACGTTAGTCTCTTACTTTAAGTAGCAAATATATTCAATGGCTTGCACTGAAATTACTGTCACTGTAACTTATGCCTGGAAAAGATTTATGAATAACTATTTTACCAAAGAAAAGTTAAACCAAGACAAATACAGAATTTGCTGTTGACTCAAAGAGGGTTTTTTTTCTTTTTATTTCACTGTAACACTTGATAGAAAACCTCAATTCAAAATTTTTGTAAGGAAAATCACAGTTTAAATAATGACCTGGGGGGGGGGGGGAGTGGGAGGGAAGCTCAGACCTGAGACCTGAATGGAGAAAATGGAAAGTCTGAATTTTAGTGAGCCGCAGGGCACGAATATTGCATTAAGGGGTAAGGGTGCAGCCCCACATGTGATTAATTAGCTGCACCCAGGGGGAGATAAAAGGACAACAAGCAGCTTAGTTGAAGGGAAGAGAGCTGCAGGGAATAGGGATTGATGTGGGAGTGCTGGGTCAGGGGAAGGGGCTTGCTCTACCAGCTAGATGAAAGGCCTTGTGGGGTACACCTGCTGTGTAGACAGCAGCAGAAGCTCTTGGAAACAGAGGTCTTAAAGAAGGTCCAACAGCAGGGTTTGGTTTATCTGTTTTCTTTATTGATGACCCATATTTGAACAGTAAATATGTTCCTTAGAGGAGGACACAGTGATGGTGAAGATGTTTTGTTAAGAAGCGTGACTGGCTTATTTCAGAGCAGGGAAACTGAGGCAGGAATCTTAGAAGGTGGAGTTGTTGCTTGTATTGCAGTGAAGTACTGTTTATTTCTGCAAAGTCTGTCTGTGACTGCTCCCTCCTGCTTTGCTTTGCTTTCAGAGTGTGTTGTGAGCAGTGGAGCAGTTTGGAATGTTCTTCAGATCTCTTACTGAAAGTGAATAGCGATGATAGTACTGGCTGCTAGAGCACTACATAGAGGAGCTGGGAGCAGAAAGAAGTGAAACCTATGGAGGTGAAGTTCCTTGTCTAGAATGGTTTGGATGCATGCTGGGGCCTAGCCTCGTTATAAGGAATGGAATATATGGAATCAAAGTGAAATTCTATATGGGACAAGAAATGGGGTGGTCTTTATAGCAGGGTGGTCTTACACTGAGGTTTAATGTATGTACAATATACAAACATTTTTGACAGACCATTAACACCTATAATCTTGTAAATATTTGCAATTTTCTAGATCATAAATATAGCTGCATAAGCAGTTCTTTCAGGACATCATTTATACTCCATTAAAGGTTAATTTACAAGTTAGTACCTTATAGAAAGAAGATATGTGTACTTTTATGTTAACTTTCTGTAAAGGGAGACTGGTGTCTCCAGCAGCAATTTGTAATTCTCCTGTGACGCTCCCAGTGGCACTATTCAAAGCACTATTCGAATTCTTTTCATCAGCTCGTGTTCACAGCAAACTTAATCTTCTGTTTTGAAGGCGGAGGGAGAAAGAAAGAGAAAAAAAATAGAGCAAGATCTTTAGTCTTCTGTCTGCGTTCCCAAGCATCCAACTGTTTGTTTAAACAGTCTCCCCTGACACACATTCTCATTTGTCACAGTGCTGATGATACCTGCTGCTGCATCTTAGCCTAACTTCATTGGCTTGGCTGTGCCAGAGTCTTGGTTGTTAAGGGGGGCAGGGAGGGAAGACGTAAATAGTAGGAGATTGACTCTGTGGGCTATGACTTTATTCACTATAATGGCGTTTGTGCTTTCTAAAGATCAAAGGCCAGAAAAAGGGTGGGGGCAGGGGGAGAGAAAGAAAATTGTTCACTGTAGACCTAGTCAGGAGCTTTCAGAAGTGCCTGTGAGAAATTAGGTGCCTCTCCACACATTTGATCATCTAACTTTGAAATCGTGATGAGAGAGCTTAGGGAAGGATCTGAAGAGAAGGGCGAATAACAACTCATAAGTTGGGTCTATTGGGGAAGAATGAACAAGAAAGGTTCCAAATGTAACTGATTCTTATTTATTTTCTTTTTCTAAACGACAACTTTCCTTGTTGAGCCCGGTAGGCAAGCAAGCGAGTGCTTTTAAAATTGCAGTGAGCTGCAGATATATGGGGGAAGAAGAAACCTGTTGCAAATGCATCTACTCTGCTGTCAGTTACTGGGATTGAAAAAAAATCTTTCTCAAATGGTATGGCCTGAGTGTTACTAAAATGGTTTCTATGGGTTTGTTCACCTTCCATAGGATTTCCTACAAAGAGAAAAGCTTTGTTCTTGTTGCTCACTATACAGTATATACATTTTTTATTCATATCTTAATAGTGTAGAGATTTCAACAACATTTTTTTTTCCTGTTTCAAACAACTGTGCACATTGCAGAATGTTCCAAGCTTCTGTTCTTCATATATTGAGACTTTTTCAGCTGGTTTCATACACAAAATGGAGAGTAGGCATTATGCTTGTTTCAAATGATTGCTTGTTGCCTCAGAGAGGAACTTTCTGAGGCACCACTTATAACCTCAAACCAGTTTTTCTCAATAGTTTTAAAAATACATCTTTATTAATCCAGTTGTACCTCTGGTGTTGAGTGAAATAGGCTGGAAGGAATTGGTATGTATCTCAGTACTAAATTCAGTGGAGGGACCTCTCTTATAAACGTAGCTGGGGTTGTACCTGGCTCTAGGAGGTATCTGGTATGCCAGTGCCCATGCTGAGTCCTGATGTCACATGCATGGTTGGAAATCACTGCATTTTGCATGAACAAGGGGACATTTTAATAAGATCATTAATCTTGGTACCATGTGTGGCACAGGAATCCAAAGAAGAGGTTGGGGAGGGCATCTTAAAATGGCAGAACTGGAATGTTGGTCCCAAGTCCAGTCAGTGCCCTTATGAGGTGCAAAGATGTGTCTCTATTAAGTGGAGTACTGGGTTTGCATATACATATCAAAAATGTGGCTTTAATTTATCTTGTAGTAGTTACCGTAAATATCCCTGTTATAGCTGAGGTTGTAAGTGGGTGGGCAAAACGAGAGTAATCAAAGAAATGTCCCGTTCACTAGAGAGCTCATCAAAGAACAGTTTCTTCCTACAGTCACTAGTAAAGTAGCTGTGGTGAAGGAGCGTGAGCTTTAAAGGCTTTAATGTAACTTAGCCTTAGAAATCAGTTAGCCTCAGTGTGTGCAAATCACTTCGCTATTTTTTTAGTACTGGGCTTGTTTGCAGATCTATGGCTGGCAATTGGGAAAGTAGTACTTACCTAAACTAAGAAGCATCACAAGTATTTCATAAGGATGTTTGCCACTCATCTTGCAATCTGTGGAAGGACTGCCTTTATCATTTGTCTGGCCATTCTTCATAACTCTTGAGGTAACTCTCCTCATATTCTTTAGAAATAAGAAAATCTGAAGAAATCCTTTCACGTACCCTTTTCCCACCCTTGCTTCTTAGCTCAAGAAATGTGCAGTCCCCATTGTTCTAGTTAAGGGCAGGGTCACACCTTAAAAGGATCCTATTTCACCTTACTCTATCTGGTGCACACCTGAGGGATAGCTCTGACTGTAAGAATTTGCTCCTGCAGCAGCTCGAGGTATGAGTGTATAGTGAAGTGCTCATGAGTTTGCAGGGTCAAGCCCAACAAATTTGCTCTTGGCCTTCCTCTCTCATATTTCATATATAAATGTAGACAGTGGAAGCTAAATTAAAAAAAAATGAATAATCAAATATATGACTACCTCAGTATGTGAAATCTTCCTGAATTCTTTGGGTTGAATCCAGAATTACACAAGTGCAGAGCTCAGTGAGTGCAAGCATCACTTGCCTCTCTGCATTTTACAAGTTGTGGAGCCTTTAGGCTCCTCTATAGAAAATTTAAACAAAACTTTGAGGTCATGAAAGCCTGAAGGTGTAGATTAAAGCAGGATCCATTCCATTAACTTTGTTTCCTAGAATGGAAGCAATTTCAGCTACATTAGGAACTTAAAGGAGTGTCTTAATTATTAAACTTGCAGTTTAAAAATCTTGCAGACTTGCTTGAAATTGCATGAAAACCTATTTTGTATGTAAATTGGTGCAAAAGTATGTTCAGTTGCCCAGCTTTGAAGTAGTGATATGTCACATATATTCAGGAAGCTTTCCAGAAGGTTACTTGAGGACACCACTGATGTGTAACATCTTTCTGCTGATAATTGTGTATATTTTATGATGAATGTAGCTCTTGTATCTATCAGACAAGTATCTTTTCCCTGTTCATTTAAAGTGTGATGCATGGACATAAGAGAGCAATCTTTCTTTACTTTTGTGAGGGAAGGGAAATGTGCCAGCACTTACGAAATGACTGTGTTCTGGTTTGTTCATGACACAATTGAGATATTGATCAGAAAGGGTTTATTCCTTCAGTAGCAAAGTTAATGAGAGATTAACCAGTGCTTTGCAGTTGGATCAGAGCTGTCATTCCACAGTACTGTTTTGCCAGTCCTCCAAATTGCTACTTTTATAGTAGAGTATCAGTGTGAAAGAAGACAGTTGAATGTTTTCTTGTCATCTCGAAAAATACTTTGTTATAATTGCAAATACAAACAAGCAATTTCATCATTGCAGTAAAACTCCGGGTATAATAGGCTGTCATTAAATTGTTTTGCTTTAAGTAGCTTGTAAATTGTCAGTACAATTTTCCTGGGTAACAGTCAGCTTTCTTGTCCAAGTGGTAGTTTGTAAGTTGAAGATCCTGACAACTCATGCGGAATTCACCACACCTCTGTCTTTCAGTATACAGCAGAACTAAAAGGAATAGCTACCAGAGCAGTTTACCCCAAATTCCACTCTGAAATGATGTAATTTGCAGGACTACTGTCCTGAAGGTGAACATCAAAGCAACGAGAAGACCTAGATACTGAGCTTTCGAAGAGAGAAACAATCTGTTATCTAAACATTTCTTTTAGGAAGTTTGATGCACCTTTAAAAAAGTCTTCTATTACATTATAACCAGACAGCACAGAGGTAGTAACTGGAGCATCTTTAGACTGTAATAAACAGTTGCTAAAGTGCCACAGAAAACTGCAAATTGAACAGTTGCACAGATTTCTTATTTTATAATATGTTTTTATTACTCAGAAGCTACTGGAAAGCTCTTTATCCATCTCTTCAATAAACTTCTATTTTTTATATTCCCATGTATAATACTTCAGCCAAAGGGCTGTAATTCTGAAGGCTTTACAGGCAGACAAAATGCTTGAGATATATATATATATATCTCAGAGGTCCTGTGTTGTTTGTTTATACTTTGAAGAGCCAATAAATTAGGGTGTTTTTTTCATTGTTGCATAAGATCTGTATAATTGTGGTTCATTTAGCTTTAGGAAAAGCAAATTCATATTTCCTCTGTTAGAGAATATTCCTATGGGGAGGATGTCCTAGTTTTTCAGCTGTTTACAGACTGCTATTGTAATTGAAGAACTAGGACTGGAAGTCGCTTTTGGAAGTCCTGTGTATGTTTTCCTTTCCTAGACCCTGTCACAAATCCATTCAATAAAGATAAACGTTAATTCAGCCTGGACCATTTCTTCTCAGATACACATCTATTGGGTCCTTTGAAATCATTTATTAAAGTAGTGGTGCACTTTCTTCTACTGACTGAAATTTTATCAGTTTAAACTGCAGAGAATCTGAAAGTACAGCTAGTCATAAGAAGGAATAATTCCATCACTGAAATTACATTTTCATCTATCCTAGTTTCACTGTAATCGATCATTTGTCCATCTTTTGGTACCGAATTCAATTTCAGCATCTCCTTCTGCCTTAGTCTTTATCTTGGAAGAATGCTGCAGATGCCATAATAATTTCTATATTATTTCTAAGCATCTGCAGTTTTCAAACAAAATGTGTTTCAAGATTTAGAAAGATCTTTCTCCAAAGCAGTAATAGGTGGATGTTACACATTTTGACTCTGACAGCTGCTTATTGTTGCTATGATGAGATCAGTGAAAGGTAAAGAAGCTTTTGGCTTTGCTGTTCAGATTTCATAAAAGATGCCAGCAGAAGAACATAAACAGGTGAGATGTGGGTAATAGGAACAAGCTGCAGAATGTGCAGCCTGTAGTTAAAGTACTCAACATCTTCTGTGCTGTCCAGAAAAAGAATTAAAGCAATCAACATGCACTCCTGAAGCCACTGATTGGCTCAAATCCTGCTGCAGTTAATAGTGGTCAGTAGCATTAGATAGTGATTTCTGATCCATGAGTGGTCGTCTTTATTTGTTGCGGTTTTTTGAAGATACTTTATGTGTCGTTCATTATTAATATAGTATTGGTTTCAGAGCAGCACAGATAATGCAAATGCCATTTTTGGATGTGTTTTAATCCTGACCTATCATTTGCAAAAGGTGTTTTTAATGTTCTTCCTTTTCCATTTGTTCCTGGATTAGGAACTGTATAAAATCCCATGTTAATCAAAATATGTGAAACTATATCAGT
This sequence comes from Myiopsitta monachus, assembly GCA_017639245.1. Lineage (NCBI taxonomy): Eukaryota > Metazoa > Chordata > Aves > Psittaciformes > Psittacidae > Myiopsitta > Myiopsitta monachus. The sequence continues at coordinate 4,700,019 of CM029931.1, read as the reverse complement.
GCACTGCCTTGTCATCTTAGACACAGAGGTGAAAATGAGTTTATATAGAACTATGAGTTTTATATAGAACTAATGGATTACAATTCCATTGTAATTACTTTCAGACTTCACTGACTTTTACATTTCACTCATAAGCTTTATTTTCTCACCCATCTCCATATGCTCTTCAGTTGTTTTAATTGCTCCAGTATTGAAAGGCACTACTTGATAATTAGTTGGTTGCACAATTTGAAGCAAATGCTGTAGTGAATTTTGCCTTTCTTTTAATTCAGAAATCATCTGCAAGCAGTTTTCTCTAAAGTACTATTTACAGAGAATTATTTACCTGGTAGTTCTACTGGAGGAAATACAATTGCATGTCTAAAAGGCTCATTGTGTGTATCCAACATTTTAATATATTCTAATTCTCTCGGTTGTTTTTTATTAGATGGATACATTGATATGGTAATATTCAGTACAGCAATTCCTTCACTTTCTGCACTGCTTTTCAGGGATAGGAATAGTTCCCGAGTTATCTCAGAAATAAGTCCTTCAATATAATTGTTTGTTTGGAAATACAGTTCAGATGCTTCTTTGGATAGACAGATCAATGAAAGAAATCAAAAAGTATTAATTCTGTTGTGGAGCATTTTCAAGCCCACACCTTGCAGGCAGACAACTTTTACTGCAAATTCAAACCTTATCATCACAATCCTGTTTTATTTTCTTGTATTACTTGTGATCACTCATTCCATTTCACTTTTCAAATGTATTTCTGGTATGCAAGTAGCATTTAATTTTTGCACTGTCATCTACTGAAAGCACCATGTGCACGATTGGAAATGTTGCCTGAACTTAGAAACAGCTTTCTTCTACATTTTGACAGCTGATTGACAACACAAACCATAAGTAGCTCAGTTCTGCCAACATTTGTTAGGATTGGTGTTTCTGTTGTGTTTTTATCAGTTGAATCTGAGGTTGAGGCAAGATATTTCTCATATGCAGTGAGGTTTCACATCTGTAACCTCTGGATTCTCCCTGTCCAAACCTAAAATGATAGAGCTAAGGAAGCTTACATAGTATCAGGCCTTTAGCGAATACCTGAAAGGCAGTAACTTAGAGGGGTGGCTATCATTTGGTAATAAAATAGGAGTCCCCATTATGGAATGTAGATCATATTGCACTAAGCTGTGGAACTTCACTTAAAATTAGAGAAGATTCATTTCACTCTAAAGCCTGAACTCCTTATTTTTAATGTATAAATGATTCTGGCTAGAAGTAACCAGCTGTATTATTCTCCTCACTATTCTCAACAGCCTGCTGGGCAAGATGCTGCATACAGAAAGAACATTTGGTTGTTCATAGAAACATGGAAAAACCCTGACCAGAACTGATATTTTTCTCATGGTGTGAAACTATGAATTATTTCTTTAAACTCATATTAGAACTACTTGGTATTCCATGAATCATGTTTTTTTCTATGATTTATTAAGAAGTTAAATCCTGGTATAAATAGAGGGGAATCTAGGCAATCTTTGTGGTGGGCTGGTGCTATCGAGCTTGTATCTGTGTTTCTTCAGTGAAAAGAGCTGCTTCACTTGTCTTTCTCTGTATTCTCCCAGCGCTGTTTGTATCTGATATTTTGGAGCATTTCATTTTTAGAATGCCTATCAGTTAGTATTGTCAGGAGGCTGATAGTTACTGTCTTGAGTGTTTCACCCTTCTAAAGAATCCTTCTTTAAGGACTGCACTTGTTTGAACATGATTTTCTAAGTGTCTGGATGTTTTTCAGAAAATAGAAAGTTGAATTTAAACCATGAGGTTGTGCTACAATAGTGGGCTCAGTAATCAAACTTTTCTGTACTACTGAAATGTTGATACTTCACCTTGTTGCTGAAGCACAGGTTCTATTCTTAGGAAAAGTAGGCACAGGAGCAATATTAATATTCAATTCTAGCTCTGCCACAGGTATGTTGAGTAATCATTGGACAAATCACTCTCCCAACTTTCCTGTCCTATTTGCAATCCACTGAAATTTTAAGTTTTGGTACTTACACAGTAATTCCTGTACAAAACTTACATTTCTGGAGTAAAGTCAGTGTGAAAATGTATCTGGGTGTTCTGATAGAATACTGTCGAAGGGATTACTCTGTTATCAAATGCTCGTGTTTTTAAATTTCAAATGGAATATTTACGGTGTTTTTCATGGTTGCTCTTTATCTGTGATTCGAAGTTGAAGTCATTCTATCTGGCTCCACTTTCCCTCCCCTCCCCCCTGTAGTTCAATATTTCTGCCAAGAAAATTCAACTTATTTATATTGAACAGTAGGCAACAGAGCCGTCTGCACCAGCAATTCCAGGACTCTTATGATTCATGTTTAACATTGCTGCTTATGAAGTGCAGCTGGAATAATCAATTCGACCTTCTGTTTTTCAGCAAATTCATCTGAAAGATGAAGCAAGACAGAAAATTCATTCTGAATACTGATAGTGGGTAATTCTCAAGTTCTTTCTAATTGGGGCCCCTAATTAAAACCAAAATACAGTTTTATTATAAAGCACAGGCAATAGAAAAGATCAAGTGCTTACAAAGTATTAGAGCACAAGATTTTCTCAGAGGACTGTATATAATAAACTGTCATCCCTCTGAGAATCTCTTAATGTTTGACAAATATTGGTGATTTAAGTTTCACAATTATCTATCAACTGTATATTTAAGAGAACAGAAGCTGAGGCAAATTGTAACACTTATCACACAGTGAGGTATTAAAACTGGGCTTCTTGAACCTTTAACTTGTTCATCAATCTTCATGACTTACTTTCTTCTAAAAGAAATAGGTTATTCTACCTAAAAAGCTGTTGCTATCAAGTCTTCATACACCATCATGTAAGTAGAAGTTTGTTAACAGCATCATAATGTAATTGCATTCATGTTTTGAAAAGAGATTGACAACATATCACCAAAAGACAGGAAAAATTAAGCACTTAATTTCTGATCAGGGTGCGCATATTTGCCAGTACTGCTCAGATGAGTCTGAGGTTGGTTGTTTTGATTTGGGTTTTTTTTAAATGTTAGCCAAGAACAGCCTCTGAACTAAAACCTGTGGGTATTTTTTCTGCCCTAGGGCTCAGGTGTTATTGATCAGTGATTCCTTAAGGTTAGTTCTCTTGCCAGCACTTAGGATCTAAAAGATTTCAGTTGGATTCAGTGTTGCCTCTAAGCGATTCACTGCATTATGACACAAGAGACTTCTGTGCAGGTTGGTAGGTTACTTTTATACAAATGATCTATGAAATATATGCATACAGATCCTGCCCCTTTTTAACTTGCAGAAGAAAAGTGCTCAGTGAGACGTTTCACATTGTGTGAATTCACGTAATTTTTCCTTATAGCACCTCATAATTTTTCTGAACAGAGATCATTAATCATTGCAAAGTGTGTAGAAGTTTGTGTGATAGCTGTAAGACCACCAAACTCTGACCCTGGAGGAAATGAATTCCTAAAGGTGAAAACCAAGTGTTTTCTTAATTAAGCCACCTAAGCTGCCTGGGTTTGCAAATATTTATTAACTCCATTCAGATGAAGTCAGATTAGCACTTCTAGCTACAGAGAATGTTGTTCCATTGGACCATGAGTCCTTGTTTCAAATCAATATTCTATCTTTTAACACAACAGCAAATTATTCTCCCCATCTGTCTCCTGGAACAACTCTAATGAATGGTTGGGTTTTTTCAGCCCTGAAAGGATAAGTGGCTTGAAGGCCACATCCCAAATGCTTTGCTAAATCAGAATTTGAATTTCTGGAAATAAATCCAAGGATCTTATGGCCTGAATCAGATTCTCTTTGACCTCTTGGAAAACAGAGCAATGCTTGCTGCAACATGCCATGAAAAGGAAGAATTTATTTCAGCTTCGTTTCTCACCTTTGGTGTTGATCAATGTGGTAGTTAGGACATGAGGAAGATGGAGGAATGGAAAGAGAAAGTGTGAACTAAATCCATCCAAAAAGTATGCGCTCATTAGAGAGCAACAATCACTTTATATTCTGTCCTTATTTCTGCTGCTGGGGAGATGGTACTCGTGGCAACAAAGTGAGGACTAGTAATAATGTTTATTGCATAGTGAGAGGCTGACATAATGAAAGGAAACAGATTCATCAGTTTTAGGGCTTAAGCAAAGTGATGAGAGGTTATTTTCATGAACTCTATTCTAACTGCTACATAAAAGCCTCCACTGCAATAAAAACATGATGATTTTTTGCAAATTATGCTACAGATCTCCTATATTCTACACAGGAAAGATTTGGTTGCATTTCCTGCATTTGAATTTTAACTTTACTGAAATGTTGGATTTCAGGAAAGAGCAATTGCATACTTTGAGTTTTGCCATTGATCTTGCTGTGCCTTGTATCCCTTGTAAAGTATTCACAGCTAGATGTCCTTGTCCCTGTGCATTATAAAAGGCTTTAATAAAAACTCTTGAATATCCTATCCTCTGTAGTAAACCTTGAATCTGCATGATTTGAAAGCTATCATAAATGTTCATCCAAAATGAATGTTTAAATGAGCTTTTTACTCCATGTGAAATAGAATTGCACTGGAAAGCCTGGAGTTACTTCACAGCAATCACTTCTGTTCTGTTTAGGTTTTGTATTGCTCCTATGAGACACTGGTTTGGAACTCCTCAGAGTTATTTTCATTTTAACTAAAATGTAAATGAACAGTCACATCAGACCAAATGATTGCAGTATGGATTCCAGCCTGTGTAAAACTATCATAGCTGGGAAGTGTGATGCTTCCCTATTACAGAGATGACCCGTGGGGGTTATTATTCGCAAAAGCTGGTCTAGTGAGACAGATCTTGTGGTTCTTTATCTGATGATGCAGACAAACAGCCTGTTGTTATGAATTGTTATTGTCTAGAATAGTCTGTCTCTATCAGAATCTGTACAATTATTCTCCCCAGGTTATGTTAGGTTATTTGAAAACAGTCTGCTGAAGGGGAGCTATTGCTCCTTGACTCTCCAGTCTATGGATCAGCTTATGGTTGGGAATCAGGGAGTCTTGGTTGGTGTGATATTGCCACCAGTGCACTGTTGTGGTCGCAATTGGCACTTGTTGTTCTTCGACCTTCAGCAACCCCACAACAGAAGGATCCTCTGAGAGACCAGGCAAGGTGGACAGCTGCTCAATTTCCTCTGTCTTCAAAGCAGCAATACCAAAAGTCCATTGGTACCCTTTTGAGTCTTTGAAGTACCCTCTCCTGAGGTAGTTTATGCCAAGGAGGCATGGAGCCTCTTAACCAATCATAATGGGGTGCTTTTGCCACTTCCTCCAAGTCAGGCTGATTTCAGCCTCCAGTACAGTCAATACTTGGGATCCTCCTGTCACTGCGTGTAGCACCTGTTGCATGATGTGTAGAGGAGACCCTGCCTTTGAACGTCCAGCCCAGCACGGGCAACTGGGTATCAAAGTTTTTCTGAAAGTGTAGTTCTTGAAATGTGTGATTTTAATCACTGGAAGCTATTTGTTAAAGGGAAATCATTGCCCTTAAATTTCTGCTTTGATAAGGCAAACAAGCTGTTCTTTAAGGAGTATGTGTTTACTGAAATAAACACCGCTTGGGGCGCACGGCAGGAATTTTTTTCCTCTGTTACCAAAGTTGTTTCTTTACTCAGTATGAAAAATATGACTCTTGCTTAGTGCTTTGTAATAGATGTTCTTACGCATCAAGTTTTGAAGGAAAAGGAGAGTCACCATCAGAAATAGGACTTATGTTAGTAAGTGCACTGCTAGTCACTGTAATCATACAAAAGCTGCAATTACCCCTGTCTAATTTGTAAGTTCCTTTTGGTCTTTCTAATAGCCATATCAGAACCCTAAAAGTTGTTCTAATCTTTTAAGACAGCATCAGTTCATAGCTATAACTTAAAAAGAAAGGGTGCTTCATTGGAGTCGTGTGTATCTGTCTCTGTTCCGCTTTGTTCCATGTTTAATTTTGGTAAATCCGGTTTTTTCCTTATTCTCTCCTAATCTAGAAATTGTCAGCTACGAAAAACTGCTAATTTCTGTTTGTAAAATGTTCTGCTGAAGCTTGGATTAAGTGCAGTGCAGCTGGGAGTAGTCATGGCCAAACAATATGTGGCATAAATTAGCTGTGTGAAGTGTCTGACTAGATAGCATAATCAACAGAAGACTGACAAAAAACAACGTATTGAGCTGCTCTTGCTGACAACTTCATTATTTCTATGATGTTCAGCTGGGTAATTTGCTTCTGAAGAACAGCAATATCTTTAGACATATGTGATGGTCTGTATGTTCTTTTATATCCTTTCTGAAGATAGATGCATTTGCACAGGCTTAGGTTTTTTCCTAATTTGGAGAATGATTGCAGGACCTCTTAGCAAAGAGTATCCTGCTCTACTTTGGTCTTGCAATAGAGCAACATTTCCATCAAGCCATGTCCGTGAGCACCTCATGGTAAGCACGTGGATCACTTAGGATCCACATGCTGCTCTTTGATTCCTTGCCTCAAACAGTAATGGCTTTAATGACCTGACAAACTTTTTATACAAAGGGATTTCTGTTTAACTTACACACCAAATGATCCCGAATAACTAAGTACTGTTTTGTGCCTCAAATGCTCCAGGCCTGATTCTGTTCCACTGCATCCAAGGATTGTTTTTCTCTGGAATCTTCCAATTAAAAAGACTGGGGGGGGGAAGCCACTTTGTCAAAAACAAACTATACAAAATCCATGCCATCGTTAAAGAATTCCAGCCAAACAGTTCTGCAGTCCTATTAGTTCACTTAAACCCATACTGTGAAATACAAGCAACCAGGGCTTGCAGCTCCAAGGTACTGATGCCATCCAAGCTGCCATGAAGCTGGAGAACTCCTGGCCTCCATGTCCCTTCCTGTGGGAGTGGGAGTCTGCAAGCCCCAGGCACTGACATATCTGCCAGCTTCAGCCCTGCAGCAGAGTGTGCTGAAATCCAGGTTGTGCTGAGATTAGGAACCACAGTAAAGGCAGGAAGCCTGGAGGAGCTGGGGCTGCCAAGCTCGGTTTCTTTTTAGCCACTTACATCATGGGTGTCTCAAATATTTCAAAACACTTGGTAAAATTATTTCATTGGGAAATTTTCTAAACTTAATCCAAAGACAATTATTTTTTCTTCACTCACAATTTCAGAATTTCTTGAGTTTGATCACGTCTATGACTGATGAACTGGGAAATATTTGTCTTTTTTTATGAACATACTGAATACTTCTGTGTCTCTGTGGATAATAGGTTATTTGCTATGGATCTGGATCAAGAACACCGGCGAAAGAAACTAGTGAAACAGTAAGACTCAGATCAATGTCCTTGAGGAAACACAAGAGACCAGGGAATAGGACAGGGAATTAACAGATTGGCAAAAGGGTACGTGTGAAAGATGATAGGTAAACAGGGAGCCAGAGAGGCAGAAATTGCCAAAACCAGAGTTGGAATTCACTACAGTAGCTTATATGTATAAAAATCTGCAGCAAAGAGTAAGTGTGGAGACAAAGATACACTTCTATAGGCTTGTTTGGGATTTGGGGGTTTGGATTTCTTTTTTTTCTTAACCTTTCCCACTGTATATTTTTGGCTGCATGAGAAAAACACCTCAATATCTGAGCAGAGTCACTTTACCACCTTTCTAGTCATGGGTTTCCAAAAAGAGAGAGCATACAGATGTCAGAGTTGGACTGACCATGCTACTTTGGGACAGACGCTGGAGATCCCATTCCCAGTTATCTGATCTGCCTGGCTCCATTGCCTGACCCCAGCCATGACAGGGTACAGGCATCTGATGTTTGAGCAGTGATTGTTCTTTCAGGGGGGATCATGAAAAGTCTAAGATACAGCTTTGTCTCTAATGGTGATGACAGCTTCGCCATTGACTGACTAGGAAGTAAAGACAGGCTCCACATGAAGTTTTCAAGCTCCGCATGTCTGAGTTTCTTTGCACCAGACTTCCTGCCCAGTTTCCAGACAATTGGTCTACCACGTGTTCTTCACAAGCTGTGTGCATAGTGTCGAAACACAAGGTGATATAAACCGGAGGAGCGTTGGTTTCTGTACGTGAAGGACGTGCTTGCTACTGAGCTACCATCTGCAATTACCCTTCGGACGTTGTGCACTTGGGACAATGCGATACCTGTGTGTGGCTGCTGCTCCATGGACCACGAGGGGTTTGAAGACCTGGGTGGATACTGCCACCTATTGATTGCCGAGGTGAAAATGAGCGTCTCCAGCTACCCTGAGACTTCACACAGAGCAACTGCGAGATTCCCATCCTCTGTGTGAGAGCGGCCTCCCTCATCCCAGAACTGTTCCTGCTGTCCAGAAGAAACAAACAGGATTTGCTTCGTGGAGTTAATGGCCAATGCAATGTGCTGCTTGGCTGCTAAAAATATCTGTGGTGTATAAAGCTGAGAACAATACAGGATAAACGTTTTGACAGTTAATCAGCCAACTTGGGTGGCCTCTCTAAATGAAGTGTACTGCTCAGTGTACGTCTTCAGGATATCTTCACTTTAGCAACAGTAATAATAATGATAGTAGCTTGTGGAGCCAGCTTATGATGTGTACTGCATGTAGGTGAGCTTCAGAGTGATGAAACACGGAATGAAAGTCTGTCATAACAGGTTAAGTAGTATAAGTACAGCAAACAAAATGTTCTGTTCAATTAGTATGAAATATAGGCAAAGGAAATAATAAATGGCTGAAATCTTTGAACCATCTAATGGAATCATCAAAAGCTAAGAACAGTCAGGTTTCTGTACAAGGTTAGGCTAACAGATGTCTTTACATGTGTTTCATCATAAACCCAGGACTTTGTTTTCTGTAGATCTTTCAGTCTACTTCACCTCCAGATGTAGGTGCCTCTCACACTTATTTACACGCACTCATTCAGCATTTTCAGTAATTATTTCATGGTTTTATCATTCAGTAAATTCACAATTCTCTTACCTTCAGAGTGTTATTTTATGTCTTCTGGCTTTTGAACAGCTTAGTAGTGAACTGAAGTTCATATGGCAAAAAGGTTAGAAATCTGTTTATTTTATATAAAGAAACTATTTGTCTTTCATAGAACCAGCTTGGGCAAGAAAACATCTTGTCTCTTAATGGTCTTAATAATGTTTGCATTGATGTATTAAGCATTATAAATATTGAAATGGCAATAGCAAAAGTTCTACTTTCCACCAAGCTGAAGGGAGAAAGCGAACGAGAGAGGGGGGATTATTGCCCCACAATGAGCAACTGTTAGAAAATGTGTAAGAATAGCCTGGTTTCAGTAAACACACTTCAGGGTTTTGCCCTGAAAACAGCTGGAAGTTGAGAATTCCCTCACAAGTGAGTTCCACAGGTGGGCTCTATTAGAGACCAAAAAACTTAATCAGGGTTTTTGACTCAGAAGAATCATCCCTATTCAGCACAGCACTGAAAATGGAATTTTTATGCTTACATTTAATTTTAACTAATTTAGACATCTCAGATTTGCAGCATGCTTCTTTCCCAGATAATATTCCAGTGTTAGAGAAGTATTCAGTGGTTTTCGAAAGAGTTCCTTGGCAGGGAGCAGTAACCTCAGTCCTGCAGCCTTCTCGCTACTGGTCCTTGGAGCAACAGAACAAAGAGGGAATCCCGTACACGATTAGACTGTGATGTTCATGGTGTAGGAGAAGGAATGTCATGCATAGCTCATTGTCATCACACTTTGTAGTTTTGTGCTGCAGCAAACTATGCAGGGAATATGTAATATAATAATATATGTGCCATTTGGGAGAGATTTTTAGCAGGGTCTGTTGCGACAGGAGAAGGGGTGATGGTTTTAAACTAAAAGAGGGGAAATCCAGGCTGGAGGTGAAGAAATGCAAATGTGCATATAGAACAATAATTTTTTGGTTAGGTTCACATCCAGATTAATTTGAAAAGCATATAGCAAGTCCTATGAGATACAAATGTCAGGCCCAAGATAGATTTTAGTTTCTTTGGCAAAAGGATGCTATTTGGCATGAGGTACAGTACCCCTAACTCAGTTTTGAAGGGTGGGAGGATCAGACTGGTCACCAGCTTTTGGGAGGTTTCGAACTTTAAACGTCATGTCTGAATGAAGCAAGTGACATTTTCCCAGCAGATTGCCACAGTATCTTCATTATCCCTTTAAAAGCAATAAACCCCACTTTTTCTGTAACTATTAATTATCATTGGCTATGACAGACTCAGGAATCAGTGTGTTTAGAGTTTTGTCTATTGCCAGGTGTTCCTCAGGTGCATTCTGGTTACATTAATTTAACCTGCTGGACTCTCCAGAAAGGATAACTATTTCCTAGGCTGTTGTCTTTGCTTATCATCGACACTAGTTTTAGAGTTCTAAGGCTGGGCACGGTTATTCCATATTCTGATTTTGGAACATCTTTGTGGGGTGCTGTGGGATCCAACATCTGCATTTTTTGCCCTGTGGTTAAAAAAAAATAAATGTATTTTGAATTATCCTCATTCTACTATTTTTGGAAGCTCTTAATGCAGCCATCACAGGATCTGGTTTAGCTGAAACAGAGGCATCAATAAAATACGTTTTTCTTATTTATTTAATACTCTTAATTTCAGCATAACCTGTTCAGGCTGGGAGCTTCCAAATGATCCCACGGATGTCCCATAGCTATGGATGTGGTTGCTGCTTTTGTTGCTATGATTGCAGACAGCTGTAGTGATAGCTTGAAGAAAGAAGAAACAATACATCACATGCAACATGCATTAAAGGACTGAGTGTAGGACTGTGATTCTTCCCTCTTCCTCCCCCTTACCCCCCACTTTTATTGATTTAACATAAAACTAACTGCTTTAAGATGGCTGCATTAGCGTCTTTTTGCTACTACTTCATGGCAAATTAATTACAATCACAGTTCTGTTTACTCTGGCAGTAATTATTTTTCCTACTCGTACTCTGTGCTGCTGATCAATTTTAAGGGATGCACCAAGCTGAAAGCACACAGAACTCGAATCATCTTTGACTATGGAGGCAAGAGCTTTATGTATCAGTCATTCCTACAGCTGCACAGGTAGCTAGGACAGAGTTAAGGCACCAAATATTTTACTTGTGATACAGCACTATTTGCTTTTAAATGCTGGTTCACTCTGAGATCTTATCAATGAGCTTGGACTTCAGTAATTGCTGGTGATAAGCTTTCTCATATCCGATCATTCATGCAGTGTAAGGAAGAGGTTTTCTCCTTCTGCCCAGAGGCTGAAGCAGCAGAGACAGCAAAGCCAATGTGATTCATCAGGGACAGTGGACAATTACCAGCAACTTGCTCACGCTTTGCCTGGGATAGCCTAAGCTGGTAAGTCACATTTAACTCTTTCATGCATTGATTCCTAATTATTAGTTTCAGGTGTAAAATTGTTTCATAAATTTATGTTTCATAACATATTTAAGAACACATATAGTGTTTAGTTGTTTCTTGGCTGTTGTGTTTTCCTAAAGCTAATGTTTTTCCAGCTAGGCTGTGTCCTGCTAGTGCACATGTCTATGCAGTGCAGCATGTATGTGCCACATACCACAGACAGTGATCTAGAATTTAGATATTTATTTTTGATTTGTCTCCTTGCAATATGCTTTTAAAAGGGCATTAATACTGGGTCAGTATTTGCCAACCAAAAAATTAAAGCTTTCACAATGGTAACTAATTTATATTCATTTGTATTTGAATTTGGCTTTTAAAGCACCTTGTTGCTGGCCAACAAAACAGTTTTTATGCTGAGTTACCTCTGAATTAAGTATTGCACAGCTCTGCTCTTCTTTTTTGTCCTTGTCTTGATGACGTTTAGGTTTGTGTGGTTAATGCAAATTGTTCTCTCTGTCGTGAGTTTATTACTAACTGCATGGTATCTGGAGTTCAGTGACTGTACTCTTGGAATTAAATGATTTTAAGAAATTGATGCTTCCTTTAAGAGCATTCTTGTGACATTTATTGGTGTATTTTTATCTGTAATTTCAGACTGATTCTTGACCCATACTTTACTGATGAAAGGAAGAAATTCTTACAAGCAGAGGCAAGAGGACAAATTTATATGGGATGACCTGTAGCTCCATATACTAATAAAAACTATGGAAGTGTTACTCTAGCTGAGAATGAAATTATTATTGTTACTAATAGTTATTTATTATTGTCATTAGGTAAATTGCTGCGTTTCTTTAAAATCCTAATAAGACGGGCCAGTGGAAGATGAGTGCTCAGCTTTGGGAATAATTGGCTATTTCTTAAGCTTGTTTGTAATAAATACTGAAAACAAACAGAAGTGTCGAAGCTCTGGTAAACAGAGACAGATGTGAATGAAATCTTTTGACCACCTTAAAAGGAATTTTATTTCATGTTTATCCTCCCAAACGGTTCCACAGATGCATCTGTAAAACAAAAGGCTGTCTTCTTCTAAGTTTGCCCAGTATTAAAACTCAACACTTACCAGAAACTTCCATACAGTTCTAACTGTTCTAACTTCTTAACCCACGCTTATTCCAGCACATGGCTCCAAAACACTCTGGCATGACTGGAACATTTGTGAGTTGGCATTGGTGATCATAATTCTCGTGTTTTGCTCTAGTCTGACATTAACAAGCAGCTTCTAACGACAGAAACTTTGATTTGCTCTGTTTCTTGGTTTCTACTCACTTTTCTATCTAGTCTGTTTTGCAGCGCAGAGACTAAAATGCTTCATTTGAAGAGACAGTGATTTCTGTTAGTCCTTGTAGGCACTGCTGAAATGCATTAATAATTAAAAGGCAGAAATAATTGCTCGTATGAGCCTCACATTACCTTTATTCCATAAGCTCAGAGAGAAGCAGTCCAAAATCATTGTAGTATTGTCACTCCCTGAGTCCCAGAAAGCTCGTTTCTTATAATACCCCTACTTGCATTTTAGTTTCAAGGATGCAGCTCACAGAATTCCCTTCTGATTGCACACACTGTTGCTCTAATTTATCAAAGTCTTCTCATCACACATGTCAGTTATGTTGACACCATCTCTTTTCAGTCAGAGATTTGGTTTCTCTTCAATACTGCAAGAGCTTGGAGAATATGTGAGACTACTTGTAATCAGATACGTTTGTGCTCAGGATGTCCGCTTCACCACAACACGCAAATGAGAAAAGAAGGTGTAGGAAGCTTATGAGGCCTGGGTGGTATTTTTAACCTTAGGGGCCAATTCATGTCACCAAGCAGCCTCAACAGTAGGGAGAGTGTTTAATAAAGAAAGTTTTTATTATTATAGTTATTAGAGTCTGGTCCTGCAGTCTGATCTACTTAGACACAGGCTGAGACTGTAAGAACAGGAAGTTACAGGATTTGTAGCATAGTACGTAGTACAAAGAATCTAGAGATTATTTCCAGGAGAAGATAGTCTGAAAGGGTAGCCAGGTCTACTGTTACATCTGTGAGGTCTTCTAGAGAGGCATTCTGTCTTATAAATGAGTACACGCTCTTATCGGGGAAAAAGGAAATGTGAAGAAATTTGTCACCTTTCCACAGACATCCCTGGGGATGTTTTTCTGTGCTTGCAGTTGAGTCAAATCTGATTCTTTGTTTTCCTTCAGAAAGGCAAAACTATTCCCAGAGAGTTAAGTACTAATTCAGTTTTTCCTAATATGGAAAAATGTCTGTAATCATAGAGCACAGAAAGTGTTGTTTAATTATGGGATAATATGGAAATCCTATTAGGCTAGGCAGTCTTGGAGAGAGGAAGCAGTCCCTTTTGGAAGAGTTTGTAGTCTAAATGGACAGGGCAAATACAGAGCAGGATAAAGTTACACAATACACAGACAAAGCCAGTGCCTGCTTGTTAAATGAGTGAAGAAACTACTCATGAGACTGCAAGCAGCATATAGAATCACAGATTATTTTACCTTTAAAACAGTGTAAGCTGTTTGTTTGCAATAACCTGGACACTAGTAGGCCATAGGTAGTTTAAATTAAAAATGATGAAATGTATGTTCATGCATTATTTCTGTAATAGCTTGTGACGGGTTCAGAGATGAACTAGTATTTTGAATCCAGCCATACTTTCTGAGTGAGAAATATTGCTTGAGTCTCTGGAGAAGGAGAATCCACCCACCCAACTGAAAACACCACATGCTTTTGGAGCACAGTTTGCTAGCAGGTAGTAATGTTGGAAATAAAGCACATGTCTTGCCACAGTTGTCTGTGTCAGATATAAGCCACTTGACCAGCTGTAAAATTCAGTCCTGCATTGTGTTCCATAATCAGTTAAATTTTTTTTCCTCTCAATTGATTCAGTTTAAAGAAACCACCATGCTGACAAAGTGCAGCTTATTTGCATGTTACCCAAATTGTATTGTGACATTTGCACTTGGATGCAGTTTTTTCTGACACCTGCATTACCAGAACTCACTCTGCCAAAAGGCCGCTTCCTCAACTAAATGAAACTCCTTCTCCTTATACAAATTAGCAAAGAGTTCTGGACTGTTTTATTTTTCCATCCTTAATTCTCCCTCCCCATAGATACCTTGGCACTAAATAAAGAGCAATTTGCCACTGAACAAGCTCAAACCCACTCTTCTGAGTGTTCAAGCACTGTATGTGTGAAAGTGATTTTTGCCTCAGAAGTCTTGCAATGTGCCTTTCAATGATACAGCTCTGATCAATGATGTTAGTGCAGCAAAACCTTGCTAAACGGCTGTTGCTTTTCTTCCAGAAATCACGAGCTGAAAATGACACAGCAAATGCATAACTTAAGTCTCCTCCAGACTAAAAAGAACAGCATGCCTTCCTCTCCCAATGCTGCCAAGCGGCTGTATCGGAACCTGTCAGAGAAGCTCAAGGGGAGTCATACATCCTTTGACGAAGCATATTTTAGAGCTCGATCTGACCGGCTCAGCCTCCGTAAGACCTCAATGGTAATTACTTGATATTTATAAAATTGGCAATTTACTGTCCTATTCATCTCCTTACTCATTTTGCTTTTAATCTGTACAATTTTCATCATCTTACTTTGTTCCCTGACCAGAGCCATATGCTCTTCATAGAATAACCATTTATGATCCTGCGTTAAGGTCTGACCTTCATGAAGGCTAAAGACAAGCTACTTAAGTGACGATGCTTTATTTTAAGACTAAGGTCTTGGCATTAATTTAACAAAATATGGATTAAATATACATATACACAAGTGATTCTTTTACAAGAAAGGAAGAAGAAGTACTCTATGAAAACTCAAGATGTCTTAGGTAGCTCCGGGCATTATCAGTCTGGGGCCTCAGCTGGTGTCCACAAGCCAGTGAATAGTCTCCAACTGAACTTAAAAGTCTTTGGATCCCATTCTATCCATTTTGCCTGTTGTTTTCACAGTTTTCCCTAGAAATAAATAGCAAGGAATCCATCAGAGAAGGGGTGGAAACATTCCAGGTCAAGTTGCTAGCTGATGTATTTTCTAATCATCGGGTTTCTGTACTACAGAGCGAAGCCAATGACTAAAATCATGTTTCCAGACAAGTGAACAACAGTTGTTAGGGTTTGTTTTCTTTCAGCTTTGGCCAGTGAAGAGTTTTCTTTCCATTCTCTCTTGCTGTGCAACACTTTCCATTCAGTAAATTGTTGTCTTGGTGCAGACATAGCAATGTCCCAAAATAGCTTTATTCTTGAACTCATGTTTATCAAAACAAGGCTTTGCAGAAACTACTTTAATGTTTTTTCCAACTCCAGTAGCACATAGTGGACTTTTTCAGTCAAACCTAGAGCAAATATCTTGAAAGGGGCACTTCATTTTAATTAAGCTACATAAGATCACATTTCTAAACACTCCAGCACTGAATCACTTACTGGAACATGGTTATTACTTACTGCAAAGCAATACTGTAGTCCTTTTTAGTATATACATTTGTGCATCAGAGTAACACCTAAATAAATTAATCACATAGCACAGCTGTCTAGCTAATGATTAGAGGCTGTAGAACTGAGTCAAGGGAAAAGCAATGTGAAAAATGCCCCTAAGCTTTACCCAATCACTTGTAAATGGGATTCAATTTGTCTGAATTCAATGGTTTTATCCTTTCAAAGTGGAAGAAAGTTATCTAGTAAATGTAAATGAAGGCAAAAATCAGAAAGCTCTTGTTAACAACTGTGGCAATACCAGAGGGGCTAAAATTGAGTACATGGGTCTAAAGATACTATCTTAACCCTGTTTGAATTTCTTACTCCTTGGCTGCAATTCTAGAGAGTGCTTTATACTGAATATGATCAGCTTTTAGCAGAAAACTACATAATCTTCAAATACATTTCTGTTTTCTGTGTGAAAGCAAATAGCTGGGGAAAGGTTGGTCAGGTGTGTAGAGTGGTTTTGTGGACTTGGAGAGCTGGGCTTGATGCAGACATCCAAACAGGGCAGTCTACTGGCGTGGCTGAAAATGTGGTAGATATTTTGCTGTCTGACAAGGAAGTTTCTTGACCAAAACAGCAATAGCATGGTTAGCAATGCAATACACGTGCTATGTGGATGAGGGGATGCATACATGCCCAGTTAGAAAGTCCATATCGCAGCTCCCATGTTTTTACGCTCTTTGAAGTGATGAGATGTGCCAGCATATTTCAGCCTATTGCTTGTGTCTGAATTGTTCATTCGGAAAACCTGATATTTGCAATTTGGTCTCATAATTGTTTGGATTGGATGAAGTAGCTTATAAAATTCATGCTCTGTTTCTTGCTTAAATCAGTGCAGCTTTTTCAATCAGTTTTCTAATGAAATGAAGAAACAGAAATTTGCTTTTATTTTTTCCCTTTTGGTGAAACATCCTCGCCAACAGATCAGCTGGCAAGAGCATTTATGGGGAATTAACCTAAGCATATGCTTAGATTCTGTTCAGCAACTTCAGGCTAAAATTTCACAGGTATTTCATTTGGCAAGCAAAAAAAATCCAAAGATGCATTTCCAAAGGCATCGAGGTAGGTCTGAATTTTGACAACTGAATCCAAATCAAACTTTTAACAGTAACTCTACAGCAGTCATTCAGGTAGGTAACATCTGTCGTTAAAATGTGTGAATATATACGTGAAAATGGCCAGGTGACTTTGTCAGCTGTATCATTAGGTTAACTTCAGCTGTGATACTGAACCTCCCCATCATTTGTTTTATTATGTAACAGCGATGTTTTGTTTTCATATAGCACAAGGAACTCCTGAGATGTAATACAGGATTTAATGAGTTTCACCCAAAATTGGAATTAAAGCCAAGTGATGGTATTGAGTGCCTAGGGTAGCGCGCTGCAAATACCAATTCATTTCGCTTTTGTGCTCAAATACCAGTAAACTAAAAAAGAATGGCCATTCTTATTTCAGAAAAAGCAAAAACCCTGTATGTACCCAGTGCCACAGCAGTGGAAATGTGAACCAAGGAATAGCTGGTTCCTGCCCTAAGAGAGCACCACAAGCATGTTATTAAGCAGTATCATCAGCAGGACCTTTTTGTTCTGTTCTCAGACCATTAGCCCATGTTTCCTAAGATAAACTTTACTAGAAGAAAGGAAAACTAATGTAGTCATTCAGTTTACTTCAACCAATTCCCTTTGTAGTAAGCCCTTTCTGAATGTACTGTTAAATAAGTAGATTTTCCTAGCTGTGATCAGTTACAAGAGTAATACAATTTTGCTTGTTTCCTGATTGCATCAAAATGCAGATGCTTCTGAAGCTTAACTACCCTTTTTTTCCATAAACAACAGTATAAAGGAAGTTCCAAAATCAGTAGAAAATGAATATCAAATGGGTGTAAACTGTGAGGAAATTAATGCCTTTTAGAATGTTAACATATATTTTTGGAGAATTGGTGGATGTGTTTTGCATTTCTAATAATTTATATGAAAACTCAGTCTATGAGTTTAGTTCTGCATTGATAATAATGAAGTTTCAAAGAGCAAAGAAGCACAGCTGCTATTTTTGCCAGCTCTTTAGGTGGAACATCAGCGATTAACATCAACATGTTAATCTTGAGTACAGCTGTTCAATGCATAGCATTGATTTGAGTGGCAGTTGATTATATTAATTAAAATATTTTGACATTCGAATTAAATTAATTAAAATTATTTAATTTCTAGCCAGAGCACTTCAGAGTAGGGTTAAAACACCAAAATAAGAGTAAGGTCTCTGATCTCAGTATGATAAGGTGCTGTATAAACAAGGCAGCAGATGTGTGGAGCTACTGGAATGAAAAGAACTGCTGCATTGCAGTAAAAATATGTCTTTAAGTTTTACCTTATAATAAGAGAAATATGTGCTGGCCTCTATTCTAGATTTTCTGGAGCTGTGCCCCCTCTAATGACAGTACATGTCCTTAAAGTCATTATTTTGTTTTGACAGGGGGGTGGATAAAGGAAGATAAATCTGTCTGCTTACCATTTAACTGTTCCTTTTTCTAAGCCTTTTCTCTTACACCTAGCACTGCAGTATGAGCTAAGTATCTGGTAATAAAATTAACTCTGAATCTTACAATCTGGAGAATAACCTCTGGATTGTAAGCAACAATTTGACAGAGACCCATTTTGATGAAGCACTTGTTTAAGCAGTGTCTTTTATTCTGTGTGGAAAACTACAGCATAAATATTTCTCCAGCATGAGCCTATCTTTTGTACTTAAGTGCCTAAAAGGTACATTCTCAAGTCAGCACTACTCTCCTAGATTTCCTTTATTGCTGCAAGATTCACCTCATCCTTACATAGTCATCTCACATATGTATTTTGTAGAGTGGTACCAATACTGCATATGCAAAACCGTAGAGCAGAAGAATTTTGTCAGGCCCAAGAACTTCTGAAGCACGACTGAAACAAACCCTGTAGAACTGATCAAATTCCAAGGGGTAGCTGTGGACCTGAGGTTTCTGAACTGCTTGCAAACTATTAGTCTATGCTTTTTAGGAGGAGACGAAAGATCTTCCATCAGATCAGTGCTCTTTCAGAAAATGCTGTTTCCCTGAGAGCAAAACTTGGACAGGGATATGCCAAATAAAACTACATCAATTTAAAAAGGAAAATGAAGTTTTGATGTGGCTGAAATCCTTCTTTCTAATCACAGTATAAGACTGTTTCAATTCAGTATTTTCTCTGTTTCCTCCATATGGGTTTCAGGACATAGGAATCCAGTTTACATCATGTATCTGGATCACATCCTCTCTATGTATGCATTTCTCCAGTATGCCCACTGGCACAATATATCTACAGATCTCTGTTCCTTTATGTGACCACATGCTGAGCCCTCTTTGCTTAGCTGGGCCTCTTGCTTCTACTAATTCATTCTGAAGAGGAGAAAAATCTACTGGGTAATTATGGCAATGGGACAGTGGGAGAGAATGTGAAGAATCTTGGCACATAGCATGTCATTACTGTAGGTTCCAGAAGGATGTTCTCAGAACAGAAACCTGCAGGCCATGCTATTCTCCTGCACCTGCTTCTCCCCAGCTCATTCAAGTGAGAGGTTTCTTTGCATTCTACCATTGGTTTACCTCCTTGAAAAGGTTCAGTGGTTCTTCCTGCTTGAGAATTGGTGCCATGAATGTTCATGGGTTTGGCTGCTGTGTTCTCTGCTGTTCAGACACAGCACTTTCTGGGCATGCCAATATTTTCAGTCTCATTTCAACTTCTTTAAGGACTGTGTATTTCAAAGCTGCTTCTACTTCCAACTAAATGCAAAACTACGAGCACCTAGAAATGGCTGAAGTGTTTGAGTGATGAGTACCTGTTACTGCTCATACTGGAGCTGTGAAGGGTTTTCTCTAGAATAGCTTGTTTAATCACCGTGAGTTTGAAACTCAGTAGTCAAAAACTCTGCAAAAACCATAGTCTTTCATCCAGTTTCACATTGAAAACATATAATATTGCTCATATGGTTTGATTACTGTAGTGATAGGACAAGGGGTAATGTGTTAAAACTTACACAGCGGGAAGTTTAGATTGGATATAAGGAGGAAGTTCTTTACTGTAAGGGTGGTAAGGCACTGGAATGGGTTGCCCAGGGAAGTTGTGAATGCTCCATCCCTGGTGGTGTTCAAGGCCAGGTTGACAGAGCCTTGGGTGGCATGGTTTAGTGGGAGGTGTCCCTACCCATGGCAGGGGGGTTGGAACTGGATGATCTTAAGGTCCTTTCCAACCCGAACTATTCTATGATTCTATGATTATAGGTCAGACATCTAAATAAATATTGGTTTGTTATGTATAGGCTTGAATCTCATTTGAACATTTCCAGGTACATGCAGCAAGTTCAAGCACGCAAGTCCAAAGGCAGACAAAGCTCCGTTTTGCTGTAAACCTTTTTCACATTTCCAGCTGAACCTAAGCTGTGGCCGCAGGATCAATATTCCACAGCAATCTCAAAACTACAAATTTTCTCATTTTATTTTTAAAACACTGACATTTGAGAAGTGTTTACTGAATTTTTGTTTTTATTTATACACAGAATTTCCAGTGCAATGAAGCTATGTTTGAGGCTGTAGAACAGCAAGACCTGGATGCTGTTCAGATTCTTCTTTATCAATACACACTGGAAGAAGCTGGACCTGAACACACCAAACAGTGAGGGACTAACTCCTTTGGACATTGCCATTTTGACAAACAACGTCCCTATTGCTAGGACCCTTCTACACATTGGGGCAAAGGAAAGCCCACACTGTAAGTAAAGACACAAATTTAATTGATTTATGTAATTTCCTGTAGATTAGAATTGCTGCTCTTTTGGCAAATTAATTACTTTACACACAAAAATTGCCTGGTTTTATCATAAGGATGATTTTACCAGCAATAGTGCCACAATGCTGGAGGGCATTTGCAGCAATATCTGTTTGTTGAATGCATGCTCAGATCTTTTTTGTTCTCTGTGTCAAATACACCAACTGATGAATCAGGCTGAGCTTCTAATGTGATTAACACTGGGACAGGAGAGTCAATGCCAACGCTGAGGAAAAGATCTTTAAAAATATAGACACAGGAACTGAGTGATTCAAATGCCATGGTCTGAAATATGGAGCTTGTCATCAAAAATGAAAGGACGATGGGTTGTCTAGACTTTGGTTTATTTTAATTATCCTTTTGATTTTAGCTATGCTGCTTTCAGGAGACAGGTTGTGTTGAAATCTATCACTTCCATTACCCACAGACTCCTCAATTCTATTCTTCAAATGGCCTAAAATCTCACTTAGATGAGAATTTCAAAGTTCTACAGAACCAGCGAAAATCCAAACACAAAGCAGACCTTCTCACTTTGCTGGAATACCAATATCGCTTATAACTACATATTGTAATTCTAAAACTCCTTTGTCTTCCTTCATGGACATTTTAATGCCCAGTTTGTGGGTTGGAGGGTGACTTACCAACCCAATTAATCAACCCTATACCATGACACAAACTCTGACGCCTTACTTGTGTCTAAAAATACACCAATGTGTGCGAATTTGTTTTAAACTGTCAATGCCTATATTTAGGACATTCCCAGCAAGGCTATAATGAGACTGTGTTTGAGGGGTTCGGCCACTGCAGACTCTGCTATTAATTTGAAGTTAGTTAAATTAACAACATTTAGTGCTGGCATGTCAATCTCAGTGCTCCAGGAAATTGCACCTTGAGGCTACTAACATTGCCAGTTTTTTCACTGGAGAGTGTGTGTGCATGTGCGTGTTGAGCTTTTTTGCCAGACCCTCGGTGTTGGTACACCTTTATTGCTTTTCTATGTCCACAGCACTTATATTATCATTTATTCTGGCCTCCTTTAACCTTCCCTGGAGATTTTTGCATAGTGTAGCTGCTCAGTGAAAAGAGTTTTTTAGTTTTATATTTATTTGTTTATTTTTCTGTCATGGTTCATGACTGAGGCTTTAAAAAAAAGTGTGACAGCATTTAGAGTACATGATTGACTGCTGAAGCAACATTCATTAACCATGACAAATCTAGAGGAAAACACAGTCTTGAGTGTTCTAAACAGCAGTAAAAAAGACTAAACTAATTTTTCATTGACCTCATCTGTAAATAAATGCAGTCTGATGGCGAGCAGGGGCAATCATAAATTAGTATTCATTTCCTGTAATTAATGCAAACATGCCTATGAACACAGAGAATATGAATATATAACCACCTCATTTCCATTTCAAAATATACCCACCAAATTTCCACTTCACTTATCTTGATTTTTAGTTTTTCTGATTGAAATAATGGATGAAGCATTCTCACTAAAAAGCAAACGATTGTTTGCTTTGTTGGATTTCTGTTTAGCTTAAGGGTTTGCAGTTGTGCTACTTGAGAGCAAAATGCAAAACATTATTGTCTGCACTTAAGAGGTTCACAGCATCTTCTTATGTGGCTTCATTCTCATGGACCTGATAGCGCTCACTTTCTATTTGTCTTTCTGCTTTGCTTTCTGCACTTAAGCAACCCTGTTAGGATGAAATCCGTTCTGTTTGCATGATCTCAAGGCAGCGCCCAGCGGAAGTGCTTTCCTCTCCCCATGGCGGGCAGTTGAGCAAGGCTTCTGCAGGCTGAGTGGAATTTCAAAGTAAAATTCTGACTCATGCCAATTTTGAGACAGGACATAAGCATCTCGTAAATCGGATTGGAAGTTTTTAGGACAGATGCACAGATCTGGGAGACTGCAAGCTAGGAGAATTCTTCATTCCAAGTGCACACAGAAAACTTCCTAGTAGAGAAAAGTCTTGCTGTTCCACGGCATTAGCTGTAGTGACCCAGATGAAATCTCATTATAGCCCCTAACCTAACACTGTAGAAAAGAGGATCTGGAGGACAGATAACTTCCATCTGCATCACCTGGACTTCTGCCTGGAATAGGAACAACAGCAGAGAAAGCAATAGAAAGTAAAACTGTGGTCTTAATTTCCACATGGAGCTCAGACTGTGTAAATCTTAACAGGAAGCCAACATCTCTTAAACACAAAGTAAGATCAGACAGTGCTGCATTTAAAATATTAATTTATTTTGGAAGGAGGTAAAGTCCACTGTGTTACCTTTTCAGTTCCTCTTATTCATCATACTCATTGTTTGGCTTGGTTTGTTCATGTGAACCCACATAAGAATAAGATTAAAATTTCCAGTGGCTGATCAGACACATTTCCAAGACCTGACAATTATGGATCAGAATCTTGATTAAACAGATAGAGCCAGGTCCCTAGTGAGAACTTGAATTGATGCCAATTCTCAATTACCTGAAATTCTGGCACATAAAATCTCCTCCTTCAGTCCTGTTGTGCAATCAGATGTGTTGCATGCTTATCATAGGCTTAGATCCAGGAAACTGTATCACCTTTGGCCTCCCTGTAAATAGGCAGTTCTAAGGATACCAGCAGATTCCAGTAAGCCAGGCCATATGTCTCTGATGTCCATATGAAGAATGATCAAACTTCAAGGATGGCTTCAAGCCAGCTTCTGAAAGCAAAGTCTTGGAGACATTCTTCAAAAACAACATTTTGGACGTCAGAAGTGTTGACTAATTTGCTCTCCTCCTGTGGCTTTAACGATCCCATGGCGCTTTTCCTATCAGTATGAGGGGTTTCTTGAACACTGCTGAACTTCAATTGTGATACTGTTATGAGAGCCAGAGGGCAAAAGTTAAAATGTGACATTCAGACTGGATAAAAGATGCACCTTTTCACCTTAAGCACTGTAAAGAAGTGGAATAGATTGCCTAGAGTCTGTAAAGCTTCAATCCTGGGAAGTCCTCAAGACCAGATAGGTATTGGCCTCAGTAACTTGCTCAGACCTCACAGCTGACTTTATCTGGAACATGAAAGTTGGTCTAGAGAATGTCCTTTCCAGTCTCATCTGTCCCATAATCCATATGATTCTGGTTTAGGAATGACACATTCCTATGCACACACATCTTTGCTCCTGTGGTGTTATGACGTCAAAAAACTACCAGAGATTTGGTCCTGTGTATGGTACAGTTTTCAGAAATCGCTACTGCTCATGCAAGTGATTGACCACTGCATCCTTTGCAAGACTTGTGCTGTCCTCTAAAATCCTTAGAGAAAAATAGGGCCTGGCTGTCCCAAGAGAGCAACTCCCTGCCATTGCTAAGAGCAGCTTGTGCTGCTTAGCTTGTGCTAGGACAGTGCTTTCAGCCTTTCCAATGAAGACTCTCTCAGAGCTCTTCTGCAAAACTATCAGACACTAGAGAAAAAAAAATACCAGAGAAAAGTAATTTCCTGTGATTTCAGAATTACATCTCTTGTACACTATTTCCTTCTTAATGCACATCAGATCAATGGTTGCATTTCTTTTCAGATAAATACCCTTATAAGCCCTATTTTCTAAACTGCAAATAGTTTGAACACTTTCAGGCTAAGAACACTGCTGAAAATTAGGGCTTGATTCATCACTTTTCATGTATAACGGGGCTGGTTTAGGGTAGTCTTGTAGACTCAGGCTAAAATCAAACCTGTTTTAGTTTGTAACCTGTGTGATCTTCCTTTTCACCTTTGCGTAGCACAGAGTAGTTCATACAGACAATCTGAACTGCTAAATGTCAAATTAAAACTATCCTGAGCACTGGAGCGAATAAAATCTCTGTGTCAAGCTGCTCACTATCTGTCCAGCCTGTCAGAGGACTCATTAAACATTACACAGGCAAAATCGTGGCACAATGAAAACCTGGGAAAAGATCCATTCTATACCAGCCACAGCTCTCGGCACAGAACTCTAATTCTTAAGTTTGCCAATGAGATCTCTGTTTGCTTTATTGTATGTGTTTATAACCAGTAAAAACCTTTTTTTCTATGAAAGCTCATGGTATTATGGTGAAATATGAGTTAGATAGAAACCAAATGCTTCATTATTTTAGTTTGGTTTTTAATATTCCACCAGTTTAAAACATATATATACACTTGATGACAAGATAATGACTAGAAGGCAGTGTTCAAGTATTTAAACTTGTATGTGTTATACCAGAATGCATAAGGCCAGAATTTTGTCACGAGTCCACCAAGCAATTCCTTTTCCCTTCTCTTGGTAGTTGTTAACATGGAAAGCAGGTCAGTGCATCTGAGTACATTGGTCCAGGAAGCACAGCAGCGAATTACTGAATTGTCTGCACAAGTGGTGAATGAAGACCTTGGTACAGACAACACAGAGAAAGAGAAGCAACTAAAAGCATGGGAATGGAGATTCAGGCTATACAAGCGCATGAAAGCAGGCTACGAGCATGCTAGTAAGTAGAAGAAATCAGTTGCAAAATCTGAGATGAACTGTACAACTGGGAACACTCTGCCTTTGCTGAACAAACATGCTCTCATCAAGTGATCCTCACAGCCCTGATGTGAAGCAGGCTAATGTTAGGGTGAAAGTAATGAGGCATATGGCTAAACGGCCTTCCCACAAACGAGGAAGAGCTAGGTGTCAGAACAATAGAGGGCCACATATCTGAGAGCAACAAACTCATAACTCTTAGGAGTGAGCTGCATAAAATTGGTAAGACGAGATCAGGATCTAACAATTCAGTCTTGCTCATTTTTCTTCCTCGATCTCATTTAATGTGCTCAAAGTTTAAAACAGGATGATTAGAAAAGGATATGTGAACAGGGAGGAAGAGAGAGAGGAGCATTGGCCTTTGTTGTGATTATTTATTTTTTTTTAGCTTATTCTGATTCAGAATGATCAAACACTGGAATTTCATTTTCCTTATAAAAATTCATTTTCATTTTGGCCTTCACATCTAACGTTTTATCAGCATAGTCACAGATTGGGCCACTTTAAGCAGTTGTACAGGTCACCCTGTACCCAAAGTCAATGTGAATTTGGGACCATAGAAAGGAATAAACAGGGTTGAATTGTTTCACATGTAGATCTTTCAGTTGTAAGCTATTTGATGAAATACAATCATTTCTACAACCCTTATAGATGCGCTTAGAAATAATTTTCTCCAGTTCATTGCATTTTAAGATTACTTCTTCAAGAGTGATGTAGTGCTCCTTGTATTAGATACATTACTGTTGTATTTCCTGCATCTAATAATATAATGATTTTTTTAAAACAATCCCAGCAGTTACTCGTGACATGTTTTGTTTGATTTCTGAATTGAGCCTGATTGATATTCTGTGAATTGAGCCTTTAAAAAATAAGAGTAAAATTAGGCCTCAACTGACAACTGTATTTTGGAACTTTTACACGGACACATTTGTGAAATTTGCAATTTCTGCATCACAATAATGTAAAAATATTTTCTGTGATTTGATAATTTGCGCTTCTGAGTGAAACCATAAAGGTTTAATTAGCTCTTTGTGGTTTTGTCCTTTCTCTCTCCTCCTACCCACCCCAAGAGATTTATAGGGGTTTTTCATTGACATAATTAGCATGAATCTGTTTTATTGGGTTACATATATGCAGGAAGATATTTTTAACTGAAAGGAGCCAAAAACCATGATAGAAACAAATGGTGTCTGCAGGATATTGTTAGCAGGGGCACTAATTAAAATGCTCAAAAGGCAGAGAACACAAACACCTACAACCCAAAGCTCACAATTGCAGGGTGATTTTCAGTGGGTTCTTTGAAGACTCAGAAACATTGTTTGAATAGGATTTGTTGTGTTGAAGAGCTGATGTTTTCTCTTCTCTCCCAGGAGCCCCTGAGGCGCCAACCAATGTCTGTCTCATGGTAACAAGCAGTACATCACTCACTGTCACCTTCCAAGAACCTCTGAGTGTCAACTCAGCTGTGGTGACCAAGTATAAAGGTACTGATTTAGACATCTTTCATTTATGTTATCAATGTACAAAACTTCGAGGGCTAAATGCAAAGGTATTTATCGACAAGAGATTTATTGCAATGCTAATAACATTAGAATTATTTTCCCAGTTAATGGCCATAGAAGTGGAATTTTCTTAAAAGATTCCCCAAAGACAAAATCTTTATTAAAAAAAGAAAAATAAATTAACTAAAAGATTTCTCCATGAGTGCTTTGAAGAAGTTTGCTTGACTCACTGTGGTCAGGACATCGGCTCAATGACTGGGTTGAGATGAGCAGTTATAAAACACAAACTAACTTTTGGTGCCTGTGGGCTCCTAAAACCATGTGTATCCTTGTAAATGCCAAACCCACACCACCATTCCTTAAAGGAATGCCTCTGGAAGCTGAAACTTTTGGCAGAGGCATCATACAGCCCAACTAATTAGCTATTCCAGGGCTGCCACATCATTCTTGGAAGAGCAATACATTTCGGGTGGCACCAGTTAGTTGCAAAGTGGAATGAATAGGAAAACGCTTCCATCTGAATAGCACTGTTGAATAGAAATGGTTTTAAAACAGAATTTCTGTTCCACAGGAAATTCCAACATTAAAATAACAAAAAAAGTTTTATTGAAGATTAGAACAAAAATGAGAAATTTTAAAATTTCCTGTTTAAAGGAACTTCTAGGTTTTCTAAAATCTTTGGAACAATAAGTTCTTCAGTGTTAAGTGCAGCAACGTGCTGCAGCCTCCATGTTCCAGTGGGAGCCTGAGTCTTCCCACAGGTCAAGGGATGGAAAGCTCTGTTCTGAAGTTCTGAGGCGTTCTTTGCCCAGCCCAGAAGGGTTCAAGGAATGAGGAGCCTGGAAGTCCTTTTAGTTATTTCCCACTGTGTCTCTCAGTGTTTCCTGTTGTGTTTGTTTCTTTGTATTAATAATTAAAAACTCCTATGAGGGAAACTTGAACCTTGGATTTCCACACACATAGCAACAACCATTATGGCTGTGTTGTGGGGGAGTCTATTTCATGTTTCCATGTGTGCGTGTCACAGGGATTGTTTCAACAGGAGGGATTCAGAAAGCCCCAGCCCATTGAGGGTCCAGGAGCTCATGGAGCTCTTCTGAAGGTGGGACATGCGGGTGCATAGGCTCTGCTGGCATCAAGCATAAGCACCCAAAGGATTGCATGAGTTTATTTTGGAAAAGGCAGATTCTCTCTTTCTTTCCTCCTCCTGTGTCTGGTCACAAATTCCCATCACCACTGGCTATGGCCAGCAAACAGTTTTTTTACAGTGTAAGGAAAAAACCCAACAACCTCCCAAACATCATTAAAGCCATCGAAGTGATTCCATTCTGGTAGCCTCAGTGGAGGGGTGAATTACTGTATTACACCTAGTCAGCTGTGCAGTGCTGCAGGAAGTGTGATTTTCAAAAACATCAAAGCCATTTAGAAGCCTAAATCTAATTTTCAGCGATGGGTGGGTTGCCAGGAGACTAGATTTCATTTAAGGGCTTCCTACTGCCTGATTTACTTGTGAAAATGATACTTGGGCTCCTAAAACATTAACGTTCCCTTCAAAGTATCAGCCTGCTCTTTGTAACGTGTGTTAAACAACATTGAAATATTGCCCACACTTAAACTATAATGGCTATTGATATTTTCACAGTAAAGCAAATTCCCAAATAGAAATGATGTTTCAAAAAACATTTTCTAAAGCTTGTAGTGTATTTCTAATGTGTATTCACTTGGCTTGAGTCTGGTTTGCACCGTGTCAGCTCTGTCTTCTTTTTGGTAAGCACAGCATTCAGAGAAATTTAATCTGACCCGACCTAACGTTCCAATCAGCATTGCTGCTGTAGTTCGAGTTACCCTCACTGGTGATCATTTTATGCTTTTATCAAGTTGACAGTTAGTTTTGCCAGAATGTTCTTCTTAAATCCTTTATCCCAGGAGACTTGTATATTTATGGTTAGATAAAAAGAAAGATCATTAATAGCTCCTTTTGGTGACTTTCGGGAATTAATTAAGCACTGCTTGTAGAATTGTTTATTACATTATGGAGTGAGATTCTTTGTGCTACTTTGAGGGGTCATAAAATGAACCTTTCAAATGATCACTTGCAAGAATGATTAGAACCAGCTAGCAATTACTAGCCCTGAAAGGAGAGTTTGATAACATTGTGAGAGGATCTTTTTAGTCAGCTATATATAAACCTGCCCTCCAGAAAACTATCTAAGCACTTTACTAATTCAGGGAAGCAAGTAAGTTGTTAGCTTTTCCCCTGAATACTTTACTATTTCTTTCTCTAAGCAAACTAAAATTCAGGAGCATTTGCAGCAGTGTTTAGGGAATACCTGCTCATTAACAGAAGCTAATAATGTTCTTTTCTCTGGCCCTGAATTATAGGGGATAAAAACTGACATCAGTTTAGTTTAGTTCCCTAAAAACAGTGTGAAACTGCCAATTCCTTTTTTCTGTGTCATCTTTTCTTTCCTTTTTGTTTTTTTTAATATACTTTTTCCAAAGTTTTATGTGCCCAAATGTCATTTAGAAACTGGGCTTGGAACATTATCTAACAGTCTGCTGTTTTCCTGTGTGTGATCTTTTCCCTTGTTAGCTATATAACTTACAAATAATAATACAGGAGAATAATACTTTGCACTCACTCTCTAACCACTAAAACCATCTCACTTCATTAGGAGATTTAATTTTAACCACACACGGTGAATGGGTATTGACTTTGGTGTCCCAGCTGGATGGCAGCTCAGTGGCTGCATTCTGTTGAGCCATTGCTTTAAGGAGCCAGAGTATTCTTTACTTCCTCTCCTGGATTGTTGTTTAATGTTGCAGGCACCATCCTAATGGCTCCCTTCAGTTTCCCTCCAGAGAAGGCTACAGCATGGTGGCGGCTGACGTGAAATGATTCCTATGTATATTGTAACTTAGTAAAGTGTTTTGAGGCTGGAAGCAGACAGGCATGACATAAATCAATAATAGCAATAATCTGCTCCATGCTAGGGAAAGATTCAAAGCCAGAGACACCTCACCCCAGCCAGTTTTGGGAAGGATGTGAAGCATCATTGTGATATTGAAAAGAAAAACCCCTGCCCTTGGCTAATCATGCCCTAAAGCCAAACTTCACATCCCACGGTGGAAGTACTTAAGACCTATTTTGGTTTTGCATCTTTGAAAACACAATCAAAACTTTCCATACTAATACACAAAATAACTTGCCACAGTTTGAAGGTAGGGTGAACCTTCTGCTTCAGTCTTATTGTTACTGCGTGATGTATTTTTATCCTAGAGCTACACTATTGTAACTATCTTCATGCCAAAAAATCCCAGCAGCAACATAATCCAGATAGACACCACTTGACTCCTAGGAATAGTCCCAAGTAGAGCCAGTGGTAAGAGCTTGTAGGGCTTTTAAGAACTATTCTCTCATTAGTTAGCCTTTCTAGAGTTCACATGTCCCACGCAACACCTACACATAAAGAGAGCATAATGAAATTATTAATAAGTATAAGTAATTTTGTTGCATGTATTTTCTATGCATTTTAAGTCTGACTGTTACTTTGCTATTATGGAGAAGAAGTTCAGGAAACCTCCCCTTACTGCACGATGGTTTTCATCCATTTCCCGTCAGAAGTAGTGATAATAATGCTGTGATCCCCAAGTACAGGATAAGAAAGAAAAATGGACATAGCACTGATCATTACCTACTGGAAAGGATCACTATGCAATGGAAAATCTCTCTGTTTTATTTACACTTGTAAAACAAACATCTATATTCCCTTTTGGAGGAAAAATGAAACAGCTTGTATAACCAAAATTGAGCTAATTTATTTAAGAGCCTGGAACTATTTACGTTTAAAGAGAAAGGAAGAGAGAAAAAGAAGTCTGAGCCATGTCTGATGTAGCAAACAGAGCTGATCTCTCTGTCTGGATGTAGCTGTGCACTGGGATGCCAAGTTATTTTCCAGATACGATGCTAAGCTGTCTAGGCCACTTCAGCCCTTGTTACCTTTTTGCTTAGCTTCTTATTTTAGCAGAGTATTTCACGTTTGCCAGCACTGCCCTGCTGCCTTCTAGGATTTCTGCTGGATGGGGAGAAGAATCATTCATTTTCTCTGTCAGTGGAGCTCTTTAAAAACCCAGCACGTCAGCTTAGATCAGAAAAGCAAGAGTTATGTCTTGCTTAAATCTTGGCGTAAAAATTGTTCCCTGCTCCCTTCTTCCAAGGCAATTTGTGGTTCATTTCAGAGTTTTTTGCATCAGAATAATCTAAATTGTCTTTAAACTGCTGGTTCAGACCTAGCTAGATCTGCAGTAGCCACAGTATGTTGCTATCACATGGCTGCATGACATGGGCTGGTTGTAGGCAAGTTCCTTTGTCCAGTAGAGGACACTTTGGTGTTATCACTGGAAGTCTCAACGAAAGGATGAAGGGAGCTGCCTTTTTATGAAGGTCTCAGCACCTAAGGTCGTGGGCTAAGGAATCCTGCCAGGCTGGGCCCGTATGATGTATGTTCTGTACCTCAGAACTATCTGGATTTGAGATTCTCAGCTGACACCTCACTGCATCAATGAAAACTTTTCATTGAACATTTCAGTGTGAAAAATCTCAGAGGTTTTACAAAACCCACCTACCAATTGGTGTGATTCTGGGAGGTTTACTCTCCAGGGTAATCCTTTCACAACCAAATAATCTTACCATTTTGCGTGGGCTTCTGCTTGTCCCTGTGAGCACCACAAACAGCATATACCATATGTTTTGTAATTCTGTATTTGATTTATCTGTCAATAGTTGACTTGTCATCTTTGATCAAGTTTGGATTTGTTCCATAGCAGGCTTCCTGCAGTGATCTTTCTAGTGCTGTACAGTGGGTTTGACTCGACAGATTTGGCTACTCTAGTTAGGTAGATCTCACAGAGACCTAAATACATATATATGACATCTTCAGGTTTCTTCCTCACTTTGGTGGCAACTAGCTGCTCACATAGCAGAGTCAGGCTAGAAAATCAAAACTCTGTGATTTCTTTGATTTCTAGAAGAGCCCATTATGGAAATGACTGCTTGTAGAAGTGAAAATGTAGTGCTTTAATACTGCTATCTATGAATCTTTGTGAAGTAGCTGGTATGTCACTGCTGGATCCTGTTCCAATCTATCGTGGCATTAAGTGGCATTCTGCATTCAGCTTGATCTTGAAATCCTTTTCACTTATTATTCAAGGTTTCACTGTATATTTTGAAACTCATTCTTTCTTTCCCCGAAACTGTTCTTACTCCATAAAAAGGAAAGAGAATACATTTCTTTGTAAGACATTTGAATTTATCCTGCTGAATAGGTGTGGTCTGATATTTTTTACAGGAGTTCATTTATGGCATTTTATTAGGTCTCCCAGGCACTTTATTTGCACATTACATTTTGGTAGCTACCAGGACTGTGCAATTTGACTTCTATTTTTATGCCTAGCAAGTACAGAAACGTGTAAATGTTAAAACAAACCTTTCTATTTCTAGCTCCTGTCAATGTCTGTAGTATGTGTTGGACAACAGAAAACTTAAGAACTTCTATTTTTCAAGTTTGCTGTATATTTAATACCACCTTTGAACATGAATCATGTATTAAGTGATGGTGTAATTAACTCATGTAGTTGATCAGACACCAGCTACTCAATTCAGTCATTCTTTCTTCCTGCTTTGTGTTTTATAAGGATTTTGAACAGCAACTCAGGTGAACAGCTACAAGAAAACCCAGACATAGAGGCTCTGCTTTTGTCTGCCTTTGGTGTCTAAGAAATAAGACTCATATCATGGTGTTGCTTAATTCCAGACATTGCTTTACCTTTTATATCCGCTTTGACTTACCAAAACCAAGGATTTTTAAAAATTGTTTGCATGTGGCTAAGCATTTCAGCTTCCAGTTCATAGATATTGCATAGAAGAGGTGATTTTCTTGTAGTCTGTGGTAGGACTGGAACTCAAGACCTCCAGCTTCTGTCTTGAAGAAGGTTCCTGACTGAGTGGATCTTCTGATTCACGGGTTTGGGAATGTTCCCTCACTGCAGACTTAAACAAAACCAGAATGTCTTCAAAGGGATTGTGGCAAGGTTCCCCTGTATATTGCTTTGTCTGAAGTCACAGACCCACAGAACTGATAAATGAATGTAAATTTGAAACTGGGCCTTTACATATGTATTGAGCATAAATTGCAGTTTTCTGTGCTCATGCATGAGTACCCAATTAGCTCATGCATGAATACCCAATCAATTTATGCATGAGAACTCAATGAATTCATGCATGACCAGCCATTTAATTCACTATGAGCATCCAGTAGTTCACACAAGCAGCCTATTAACTCTGTCTATTAACTGTCTGAGCACTCAGTGTGTTCACACATGAGCACCCGCTTAGCTGGCGCCTGAGTACTCTGTAAGGTATATACAGCAGGTTTGAGTAGGCAGGGGCCACCGGTGTAGGAGGAGGTCAGGAGATGCTGGATGCTGGTCACAGCCAGCCTGGCTACCTCTAAATGTAATGGAGACTCCCATCTCTGAGTGCAACCCCATAATGGAGACCAGGGAAACTGGGAGTGGGAAAGGATTGGTGAGCCTGGTAAAGGTGGTGGAAAGGTGTTCACTTTTTGTTCGGTTCTGGTTTCTCTCACTCTGAATAAGTGATTAGATGTTTGTGTTAATTGGCAATAAATTAAATGAATAAATGAAGTAAATTAAATTAAATAAATGAAGTAAAAATTCCCAAAATCAAGACTGTTCTGCCTCAAGCACTTGGGTGTAGTGCGGGGGACAGGTGAAAGCTCTTTAAGTTACTATAGGGCTTAGTTCATAAAGAAATAAAAGCCTTAAATATGATTAATTAGTATCTGTGCAGCTAAGTCCCTCTTTAAATGTATATTACAGGAGGATCAGGGAAAGAGGAGGGAAATCCCATTAAACAGATTACTTGAGTTAATATCAGATATTTACTTCATTCGTTAGGTGCTGTGCAGTGTTCTGGTTTGTCTTGTACGTTGTGGCAGATGACTTTCCTGTTTGCATTTTCCCAACTGCTCTTTATTAATTAGATTTTAATGTATTCTAGTTTGGGAAGAAGCTGAGCCTAACCCACGCTTCACACAAATGAGTAGTCCTTACGTTTATAAGGTTCCCACCAACTTTGGTTACACAGATTACATGAGTAAAATGTACTCACTTGGAAGGGGAAATATGCAGAATCAGAGCCAAGCCTGTTACACCCTTCTATCATGTGAAGCCTTTGCATAAGAATCCCATTTATTCTCCAATAGCTTTTCACAGTTCTAACATGTATTTCCTCCCACTTTTCTCTTCACAGCCAGAGTAGGATATGTTTGTCATTGCAGGGCTGAGAAACAAATCTTGGCTGTTATTATAATCCACTGTAGCTTTTTAACCATGGCCTCACACTGAAAGCAATATGCACCCACATGGCACATTTTCTTAGCTGTTATAAAACGTTAGCAAGAAATGTCATTTTTACTAATAGAAAGGAAAGAAGTTCTTTCTTGTACGGGACTAGCTTGACCTTATTACAAGCAGATGAAGAATTGTTAGTACTTAGAAAACACTGATTAAATACTCGAGGAAAAAACAGTCTTTTTTATTTTCTCTTGGTGAGAATTTTATTACAATGCAATAAAAATGGTATCTTATAAATCATTTATATAATGTAGTTGTGCAAGAAGATGAACTAGTGAAACCATGATCAAGCAAAGATGTGTCTTTGGCACCCAGCCTGCTGTCATGAGGCTTCCCATAAACATCAAGACATAAAATAGAGTATTCTGGCCTGGGTCAAAGGAATGTCCAAAACCAGGGCCACAGGAAAAGTTATTTAACATCATCGGTTACTATCAGCAGGTGTAAAAGGTAAAGGAGCCCACAGCTATTTGGGAAGAAGCTTTACCCCAGATCAAGCACTTGGTTATTAAAGTAATTCTCTGAAATGAATATCATGAAGATTTATACCCAGAGAAGTTTCAAATGAAGATGTTCTCTCTAGGAATACTCTATGAATGCTGCCCTTGGCACTCTTCTTGGTGCTGTTCTGACCATTGTTTTAATGAGAGGCCCTTAAGCCCATGTGTAGCTCTCACACTAAAACACAGCAGTGCTTTATTTACTTCAGGTGGACACAGTGCTGCTTGTTTGCATCTCCTTTTATTCCTCTTCAGCCTTATTGATGTTTCTGCTGACCCAATACAAAGAGCCTTGAATACGTTTACAGAAATAACTGAAGTAATAGATAAGATCCAAAATAATGAACGTTATTATTTAGAGCATGTAGGAGTTCAGGTTTTAGTTTAAGTAGTACCTTGAAAGCCTACTCCCAGACCATGACTACACTGTTTTAACTTCAGTATTTGCACAGCAATATGCCCAAGTCCCTTAGGCATTGCAGTAAATCCCAGTAGAGTCCTTAAACAAACAAACAACTGGAAAGTTCACCTGTTCCCTTTGTAAATGTTGCGGATCATATCGTATTACCCCTGTCTATACTCCTTGAGCAGAATGCAACCAATTCCAGATGTTCTGTTAGTGTGCATTTGCGGATGGATTATACCCTTTGTGCAAAAAAACAAATCCATAGGAAAAAATACAAACTCCTCAGTGCCAAACATTTGGTTTTCCCTAATGGAAGTGCTATGCTGGGATCTCAGTCAGTACTCCCTACAGCTGGTATGACTTGAGAATTTCTAAACATGAGGGAGGCAGGAACAGAGCCTGAACCCAAATCTGCAAAAATTGGGTTCCTTATTTAATTCAGGCTGGAAAGAGCAGTTCAAGGCAGCTGTTTGCAGTATGTGGTCAGTGTTCTCCATCTGAGCTGGCAATGCTGTCTACACCAAGAAACTGATTCCTGTTTTTCACTAGTGTTCAGTTCTCATCTCGTGTTATACCTCTATACATTCATTTAGATACTTACACCCTGATCTTTTTCACCCAGATGGCAGCATTCAATATCCTTAAATCAAGCTGCTAAGACATCATGAACATAAACCATTAACATTATTTCCTAAAATCAGCAGGCGGAAAAAGATGGTATGAAGTGGTTTCTGGTGTGTCAGTGTTCTCTTTCAGATTTGCATTTTAAAGGAAGCTATTGAAGAATGCAATTATTTGTTTGGAGGCCCCTGGAAATGCAAGCAAAGATCACAGCATCTTTCAGCCTAGCCATGGATATGGGGAGGAAGGGAAGGAGAGAGCATCTTTGTGCTTAAGTCTGGGTTAAGCACTATAGTGGCATAATGCTTTGCCCAAGGTCATACAGGAAATCAGCAGCAAAAGCAAGAATAAAGCCTAGAGCCCCAGCTCAGCACACTGTTCTGTAGACCCCATCCACTTAGGAGCAGAACTTATGTCCTTCAGTCTAATTAAACTTAGCAATTCAGTGAGTAATTGAAGTGCAAGCAAAAGTAAATGCCAAGAGAAGTGACAAATTCTACTGCTGCTTGAGATTTTGACTTGACTCAGAAGAAGGTGCTTTCCCGAAAGAACCTACAATAGGGCCAGGAGCTGGTTTATGCCTTCACTTTGTCTCCTATCTGTCTATCAGTCTCTCAGATAAGCTGTGTAAGGTGAGCTCGGTATAACAGAGAGATAGCGCGTGCAAAAGAAACAGGTGAAAATAAACTTCTCCTTTTATTTCAAAGTGCATGAATTGAGTATTAAAAACCCCGAAAACTTGGCCACAAGTAAGTTACATAACTTAAGCCAGTCTAAAATTATGTGCCAGCAATTTACATGAGTTTTATGTAACTGTTTAAACTGCTGTTTATTTAAAAATTACTACTTATCTTGGCGACCGCAGCAACACATCGTGCATTTGCTCGCTCTGAAATACAGGGCACCTTCATTAAAGCACATAGTCACCAATATATTAAGCACACAAAAAACCCCTGCTCTGACATAACGTGAAGTGTCAGATGGAAAGCCGCAACAGCAAAGACATTCAGCGTTCACAACAAAGCAGCCCTTTGGGATGTTCAGAACAGGACTGGAACATGCTCCATCCTTAATTCACCCAACAGCTTTCAGGTTCTTTACAGCACAGTTGATACAATCTACAAGACCAGCTCTTGTTCCTGGGCTCTTATAAAGAGCTCACTTCATCTTCCTATGCTTGAGTATTTTTATATTCAACTTTTCCAGTGCTGAGGTTACCTCACCTTTTGTCCTATCTTAAAGTCCCAAGTACTGAAGTTTCCCGAAGGCTGATACTTTTGTTTGCTACCAGAGCAATCTCTCCCAGAAAAAAGACAAAGGTTCAGCAAAATCTTCTGGATGGGTTGCTCCTGAATAGACATGATTTTTAGATCCAGGTTAATCACAGTTGTAAGACCATGGTTGTGTAGCATTGCTCTGGTACCAGGAAGAGCTATATGTAGCTATAGCCAGAAAGTGTGAGGGACACTGACTTTAATAGTCATAGGAGTTTGTCCCTTGTTTGCCTTCATTTACCTCTCCTTGCCTTCATTTTCCCATCTATAAAACGGGAACACTGGTATTCATATCATTAGAAAAGGTTTAAAAGCCAGTGAATGAGTATAGTATGATATTACGTATTATTTTTAGACAACCATTACAGCAGAAAGCTGAAATCTGGCAATGTGTTACAGCAGATACAAACTTCAGTTATCAATTCCTTCAGTTGATTTGCATGTCTTTAAAACTATAGCATAGAATTTTCTTCTCATTTGTATCAGTAAAATCGTGGGGAAAAAAATGTTCAAATCAAAAGTAAGCAAAAAATTCCAAAATCTGTTATGAGTTTCTTTATGACAGATCTCATGAGTCAGAGATTGACATTCTGTCAAAAAATAGCAATGCTTCAGTGTATCCTGTTAATATGTTTTCAGTAATACATTGAAACAAGGGGAAAAAGAAGGCACTATTCCAAGCCAGCAGTTTGAAAAATATTTATTTTTCAGTTATGGAGGTATTTATTGAAAATGAGGGGCAAGAGTTTTCCAAATGTGAGGGCTTAAAATGCATCTATTTGAAAACTGAACTTTCAGTAACTTTGTAGAAACCATCTTGTTTGGTAAACATCCTTTAAAAGGGGGATCCTCAATTTTAACGATAACCATAACCTGATCCACAAGCTAATACCACATTCCTGTTTTCAATATAATGGGCCACAGCCACCACAGGGTAAGGCATCACTTGGCTGTGTAAGAAGCACAGCTGAATCTCAGCCTAGCAGCCAGCAAGGACTCACTGGTGGAGGGACTCAGAGAAGTACCCAGCCCTTGCAGCACCTCCTGAAAGGACTGGGTCCTCTCCCTAGCAAGCAGTTGTCCTTCAAGGAACTGGGAGATTACTGCCACTCCACAAGTGGATGAGGGTGTTTGTACTGCACATGAGGCTTCACTGATGTGACCTGGGACAACAGTTTGCCCTAGAAGATAAGGGCAAAGCTGTGATTTGTTCTTTTAAAACCCACTTCCTCAGCTGAGAGCTTTAAAGGCAATGTCAGCCTTTTCTCCCCTTGGTAACTCAGCTTCTTTCTCTGAACTCAGTGGTCTTTGATCATTTCTGAGAACAAACTGCCATGCTGTTACTAGTCCTAATGCTAGTACCATGATGTTCCTGCTATGCACATGCTGGCAAACATGTAGGATTGCCATCCTGTTTAGATTAAGGTAGTGAATTCCTCTCCAGGCAGAGAACTCTAAATATTAGGAGCTCTTTTCCAAATGCCAGAATACGAGTAGATGGGTTGAGGAGACCCACATCAAGAATAGGGCTGCAATGTTTGTGTGATCTACCCAAATTTACATATACCATCTGAATTTCCAGTTTATGTTTGGGCAGTCTTCAGTCCATAGAACAGTAAAACTTTGGGAAGCTCAAAAGCAGCTTAAAGCTGCTTATTTCACCGTTGGTTTTTGTTTTGTGCTGCCTAAAGTGCAACCTTAGCCCCTCATGCTGAGCAGCACACTCAGTCATGCTGGAGGTTTCAGGGAAGACAGGATTTGCTGCCAAAGCCTGTCCTGAGTGACATGATCTTGCTTTACATGAACCTTTCTTTGAAAAGAAGAATGGTATCTGAAGTGACTGCAAGCCTGTTTGATAATGTGTTCAGCAGTTCAAACAGGGTTTCTCCAGTTCATCCTTCTGGAAAACTGACATGTCTAAGTTTGCAGCATGTATACAATGTCCTCAATGATTTAATACAGTGGAGTTATGAACCCTGAAAATCATGGTTTACAATGGAAAATTTGACAGGCCATGAAGTTCAAAGGTACTTAGAAGTATTCCTATAATTAAGTTGTCAACAAAAACCTACCATACAGTACCATAACATTCTCTTCGTATTCATACTAATGTACAGAAATAGCTTCCACTAAAGGCGGCAGTAATTAGGTATTTAAAACCTTTGGAAAACTGGGAAACTACACGCTGTAAAAGTTCAAAGACAATAGACAAAACCAATATCCCTTTCATTGCAGCAAACAGAAAAATGTTGCAGAACATGCTGTGCATTCACAAACTGCAATCACAGAAAAGGAGCAATTAGGAGAGAAAGGAAAAATGAGTTGTGCTATTGATACTTGGCTGCTTTAGAAAAATGTGTTGGCAGTTAAATGTATATACTGAGCACAAAATTCTGTGAAGCCTTTTTCTTTTAACGTGAAAATACCAGTGCGACGCAGCCAGCAGATGAAAATTCCACATGCTGAAATTAAAATACCTTTATCCTCTGATCCAGGCGAAATTATTGACCTTAATACTAACAACTATGCACAAAAAAAAAGGTATCTATAAACTATTTTATGAATCTTAAAGAGAAAGCTTTGGGTTGAATTCTCTTCCTTGGTGTAAATCCAGAAAATTGACAGAATTTTCCCATGGCTACAGTAGAATAAGAGATTATTTTCACTATGGTTTTGAGAGGTTTTCCTGAGTTTGAGTGCAAAGGTGCAAGTTACTAAATCCCAGAGGTGTGTTTCCAGGATTAATGCTAACTCTAATCATGGTACCTGTCATTAATAACGTATAATTGAAGGAAAAGAGGCTGTTCCTATACTTGCAGCCACCAGTTCCCCACTTGCATAGATTCCCTTCTTAAAATTCCCTAGTAGGTTTTTGTGCTCTATTCGATACTATTTTATGCTCACATTCATTTTTGCAAGCATTGGGAAGAGTATTGACAGCAGGACTACTCCTATATGAGTCGTCTGTACAAGTTGATGGGAGCACTCTGGTGAAGGTACCCACTGCAGTACAGGCTGCCAGATAGGTTAGGAGGGATGTGTCAGCCCAATGCCACTTATTTCCCTTTAAAAGAGGATACAACATAATAGGTCCTTGTGGAGCTCTGTAATTTCAGTGACCACAGCAGCATCAGGCTTGGACAAGAGAGCCAGAACCCACTGAAACCAATGAAGAGACTTCAGTGAGTGTCGGATCCAGTCCAAGGAGGATATTTCTATACAAATTAGCCAGGGTTAGGTGATGAAAGCTTTGTGGACCTGTGCAGCCAAAAGGACTCTCTGCCCATTCCTACCTATGCAGATCCAATTGCAAAACAGCCCTTTTTGTCGGTTTGGATGTATAAACTGCCAAATGGCATTAGCAGGTCCAAATCCTTTACCTACTCTTTTCCACTACTCTTCTTTCTTTAAAAGGAAATTGTTTAAATGAGGGCAAATGTTGACTGAATGTAGTTAGTATTGCAGTGTATGAGGTTAGAGTAGATGATCTCCAGAGGTCCCTTCCAACCCTAACAATTCTGTGATTATGTGCATTTTTAAGCATTCTTTCCTGAAAAGCTTTTGAGCAATATTTTGCTTTTCCTCTCATACACAGAGATATAGTTTAATTATTGTGTGAAGTTTTGCTAAATGTTATTGTTAAACATGACTTTTAGTACCTACATGGAGTGGGAAACTGCTTGGAGAGAAGTTAACCTGTGAGTGATTCAAGTACTTTGATAACTTTGCTTGGACTTGTATTTGATTTTTCTCCTGCTATTTGTTCCCTAGTGGACTGGAGCTGTTCAGAAGACTTTTCTCCTTTGGCTGGTGAAATAATTATGGATAATCTTCAGTCTTTGAGGTGCACCATCACAGGTCTCAGAACGGTATGTGCCAAAGGACTCATTCAGGTTTCAATGTCCCCTGCCTCCGCAGTGATACAAAGGCACTGATTATTTGCTTCCATGCCTGTTGGCAATAACTGCAGAGTGCCCTTCTTTTAGCAACAAGTTCCAGTCATTAAACGTCATATGTCTGGCATCCACAATCTGAAAGTCACAAAGGAAGAGACAGACAGCATGAATTGGTCTATGTCATCTTAGGGGAGATCAGAAAAGGCTGTAGTGAAAGATGCAGTTTTCTAGATCACAGGGTAATCTTAATGCACATCAAAGGCTCCTGGAAGGTCTAGACCTGACTCTGATGACCAGCAGCTAAAATTACAGCTCCTTCTTTTCTGCTTTTTTCCAGGAACACATATGATGATGGCAATCATTTCCATTTTTGGTATTTATTTTTGTATGGCTCTTTTTTGCAGGGCCAGAGGTATTATGTCCATGTTTCAGCATACAACATGAAAGGATGGGGACCTCCACGCAAATCTACTCCTGAATATGCCTCTCCTTCAAGTAGGTTGAGTTTGTCTGCCCTCCTAGTTTGATTAGCGATGCTGATTTGTAAAAATACTCTGTCTTCAAATAACAGAAAAAGGCAAGTATTCCAGTGTGGATGATTCCAATGTTGTCTAGGAGTGAAATAAATAAATAAATAAATAAAACTCAACTCCTTCCACTCCTGAGAAATACTCACAGTAGTCATCTCTGTATATTTACATGTCTTTTCTGCTATTCTTTTCCAGTCCTTTGACAGAATATTGTCATCTAGTAGCTAATACTTAAGAAAAAATGATAAATATTTTAATCTTCATTTCTCTTAATAGAGTTCTGCTATATGGAACCTCATTTCTCAGTATATGAATGGATCAAAAGGTGAATCTGAACTTGTATAAGCAGAACACAAATATCATGTAATTTTGCATTCTGCCTTGTAGCATTATAGATCCCATTCACTGGCCCATTCTTATAGCATCCTGTGCATAATGCACTCTAGTGTGGGCACACGTGTTGATAGGATCTAGCCTATATACACTAAAATGGTCTAGACATGTCCAAAAGCCTTTCTCTCTTTTCAAACCTGTGGCAGGTTTTCTCAGACTCCATTAGGACTATGATTTTCCATTTGTAATTTTTAATCTATTATAATGACATTGTATTGTTGGTTGCTTTTCCAGACTTGCGTTCACTGCCAAACTGGCTCAGCATATGACAGCTTCCCTTGTATTGATAATGCAGTAAAGTGGGACTTCTCATTTTATTGCATTAGCACTTGTTTTTATTAGGCTACCATAACAATTTAATAACCTTGCATGCTAATGTGAAGAAATAAAGCAAGCTGTACCTATTCATAATGGAGAAGGTTGGATAAATGAGGCTCTTGCAGTATCATTAGCCCATCTTGCTTCAATTTTGCTCTTGTTTATCCCAGAATAAAACCAGAACAAGACTAAAGAAATATTTTGTTTGGGAACAAAAATGTGCTACAATCTTGGGACAAAATTCTGCTCTTGGCTACATAGATAACTCCCTACTTCAGAGCTGTTTTGAATAACTTAGTGACATGCAATTACCTTGGCTATAGTCAGGTATATCTATACAGGATTGGGCCCCACAACTCAAACATTTACAGCAGCTGAGAAGCAGACTCTTCTGCAGTAGCTGGTAGTTATTCAGTTAAATATCCCCAAAGCCATAGGGCACCCCTGGCAAGGCAGGCGGCACTTAAGGCTGTATCTTTGTATGATACACATTTTTGATTGAGCATATTGCATTGTCTTCCCTGTCTATTTCTTGCCCACTGTTATTCACCTGAAATCTGACCATGCATGCCAGTTCCAAAGCCTTGGGATGTAGCGGAATTTCTGCAGATTTCAGTGGATCAGTACAAAAACTGTACAGAGAATTAAGCTCATTTCCCATGTTTTGTGTCTCAGGGACTCTGAAGTTCCTGGGACAATCACTGTGGGGGCATTTCTCTGGAAGGTAGCCAAGGTAACAAGTCTTTTGGATTTCCCTGTAGGAAAGCAGGAGCATCATTTGATATAGATGCAATTTTTTATGAGTTTATGGCGAAGAGAAATGTTTATTCATGGTTATATATGTATGTTTTCCTTGTTGATGAACACAGAAGCATTAGGCAGGCTTAGCTCACTGCATATAGATAGTTGGCAAGAAATGGACATTTTCATTAAGTATCTTTAGTAGCTTAAGCTTCACAGCAAGTGAGACCCCCTGAGCTTAAATGTAAATTCTTTCATTAAGTAATAATAACATCAGAATTCTAGCTTGAAAGACAAGATGCTGTTTACCACTGCAGTTACTGGGGGCAGAACTGCTTTACCCACATGACTGCCTTCACCACTGGTTTTGAAAACTAGCAGACTTGTGCTTGGCAAGCAGGCAGCAACTTGAAATTACAC
This sequence comes from Myiopsitta monachus, assembly GCA_017639245.1. Lineage (NCBI taxonomy): Eukaryota > Metazoa > Chordata > Aves > Psittaciformes > Psittacidae > Myiopsitta > Myiopsitta monachus. The sequence continues at coordinate 4,656,740 of CM029931.1, read as the reverse complement.
CAGTGTTGCATAACAAAACACGGCCTTAAGCTAAAAATTAAATGTGAATACATTAATACTCTACAAAGCTGTCTGTAACGGCAGCCAGAAGAATATGTAAAGGAAATTAAAGCCTCAGGGCTTAATCCTGATCCATTCCAATCCCGGGGCATCAAAGTGTCATCCTTGTAGATTCATCTGTGTAGCATGACAGTCAATGCTTGCCTCTGTTCTCACATTTCTTCCACATACCCAGTAGCCTGGAAAGCGGTGGCCAGTGTTGTGTAGCTGGTCTGTGAAATCACAGCCGGTAATAACATTTCTACGCTTATTCACTAGCACGAGTGATGGACAGTGAGGGATGCTGGCCTGATTTCCATGTCATGTTTAAGGGTGTCAGCAATCTGGGGTACCAAAGTTTGGAAACCTCTGGAACAGAGGAATCATGAGGTTGTTCAAAACTCTACCAGCCTGATGACACCAAAGCACTTTGAGGTTGGCTGCTCATAGGGGATCTAAGAACTGGTGTCCCCACACAGAGCTATAAATGCAGTCAGCCCTTGATCTCTGCAATAGCATGCAACATGCAGGAGAGCCTCTGCAGCTGTTAAAACTGCCCACAGGCTATTGGGATAGCAAATGTCTTCTCTTTCCACCCTTTCATGGGTTTTACTCTAGCTGCTCTGTTAAATGGCAGCAAATACATATTTATATTCCTGGCATAGTGAGCTTGTTGGAAGGAATGCTTGACTCCAAACTTGCACTAGAAACTAGATCCGTATATTTAGTGAGTGAGCAAACTGTTGGTAGCTGTGAATACATACATAGCCTCTATGCCAGCAAGATGGAAACATGTCTCCCTTGCAGACAGATCTCTTAATACCTTGATCCACCATTACTTTGAGTCAGGAAACCAGTGCAATACTTTTTTCTTATAACAAGGAAAGTATGAAAATAGGCAAGTCTGGAATTACAAAGCTCCTCTCTAATACACACAGCTTCATCCTCTTATTTGTGATAAGAGTGTTTGCTTTTTAAAATGAAGATTGAGATTGTAGCAAGCAGCAAATGAGTGAAAACAAAGTCTTCTGTAGGTCGGAGGTATGTGGGACAGAAGTCGCAGCTTCTTGCCTCACGAGTGCAGTGCTGAGCAGAGCATGTGCTCCAGGGCAGGAATCGCCAGCATTTGTTCAAGTTTCTGCTGAGAGCAGGTTTTCAGAAGTGATTTCACTCAGAGCATGTTTCCCTGGCTGCAGAGCTAGCTCTGGATGTAGGAGGATGCTCTTTTTCTGCTCTGCAATCAGTTTCCTATATAACTGTAGAGTCATTTAGCTTCCCAGGGTCTCAAGCAGAAGAGCAGCAGTGTGATCTTAGTTACGTACCAAGAGTGTCAGTGCAGTACGAACTGAGAGCAGCTCAGACCCTGCAGCAACAGAGGCCATTTACGTACGGAAGAGAAATAGCCATTGTCAAGTCAGTCACTAGAGGAGCTTCTAGGAGCTGATTTGTGAGCTCTTTGTTAATAATCATTATGATTAATTACCCAACTGGCACAAGGCAAAGGAAACTTACTATACAAGTAAAACCAGCAAACTTACAAACAACTGCCACCTTTTCCTGCATGCCCACATGTAAAAATCCTCTCAAGCCAAGAAGTGTCAGAGGCAAGAAAATGTTTTAAAATCTTCTCCTGCACCTTTGTGTTTCATTTCTGTTTATTTCCTTTGTTCAACAGACTGGAAAGACTGCAGTGGAAGAGAATCTCGGCACAGGGGACACACTGAGGCCCTGGAACGCCTCCTTCAGCAGGTTCGAGCAGCTCATCAGCATTATAATTGCAGAGGTAAGGATGAATATCTATGTGGTAGGGCACCAGCTGAAGCCTCTGCGGCGCCTGTAATTTTAGCAGTTTTCTAACTAGGTCATACCTTCTCGTTCATCAGGAAAAGAAAGATATTAATATTGGCCCATCTGGAATCACTTTAGTGCACTATCTTGCTCTTAACCCTTGAAATTAGTTGGATGAAAACATCCGAAAGCTACAATGCATGCAAGCACAGACACAGCCTTTCTCCCTCTGTACCCTACACACCTATTGATTTGGGGTTTTTCCTACAAATTAGTTTCACACAGGATTTCACTACAGTGTTTCAAGGATCTCCCTCATTTTTTCATACAAAGAAATACTTTTGAGACTTAACAACTGCTTTGGATCAAAAGAGGGAACTTGGCTGCCTCCAAATGGAAGACACTAAATACTTCAGTGGATGTGATGCCAATGAAAAATACTTGCACAATGCAGTGAGAAGATAAGATTGCTACATTTTCAAGTAGAACGGATCAAAACTAGGAGAGAGTTCGAATCTCAGCCAGCTTTTTGCTCTTCATTCATGAGAAACAGACTGTGCCTTTAACAGCTCACGAGCCAAGGCAACAGCTTGGCATTCTTTTTAAAGCATATATAAAAACTCCTGTTCTATATGGGTTGTTGAAAAGTACTATTTATTTTCTTAAAATAAACTTCTAACTGGAATAATGCTTCATTGCAAAGGAACTTATTTTACACTGAAAAGTTGAACTACCATGAAGTTTTCATTTTTCTTCCCATAGTATGACTGTTACGTCAAGCTACACCCAGTGATTTAAAATCATAGAAATACTTAGGGCTAAAATCATCTGGCTGAAACGGAATGATGCAGCCTTTGTTCTTTACGTGCAAATATGTCACTATCACAATGATCCACAGTCTGCAACAACCCACTGTAACCATAGAAACTGGAAGTATTCAGCTATGTTGCTTGGAAAAGGAAAGGAGATATTGCAAGAAAATGTTGTTTCTCTAATTAAAATTCATACAAACATTATCACTTGCAGGTGGCCTTGCTACTGAAAATACAGATGATGTATTCCATCTCTTACCTAGTTCTTCATGCTATTAAAGGAGTCTTTTTTTCCATGGTACAGTTTTCCCCTTCTGAAGTTAGCGCACATCTCAGGTCTTTCAGGCCGCCTTCCTGGTAAACAGGGGAAAAGTGATGGAGCATCAGAAAAAATTCTTAGCATAAATTGTTTTACTGACATAGCAGAACAGAAGCAGCTACAAACAACATGCAGAAAAGCCTTTCTTTTGAGAATCTGACACCAGTTCTTATAATCTGATGCCTGGTTCTTATAAAATTCCACTGCTCCAGAAATCAACCCCAGTCTCCAAGCGAAGCACAGACAACTCTGTTGTTGATTTCCTAACTCCCTTTCCTTAAATAATAAATAACAACAATATAGAAAATCTGTTTAGCTCCGAACGTTTTCTTGCATGTCTGAGGGAGGATGTGGGAGCTTACATGTGGCAGTGCTACACTGTGGAGTCGGCCTGAGCAACGCCCTTGCCTCCAACCAAATAAAAATCTCATAATTGCTTGTAATGCTAGCATTACACAGTAGTATATTTGGGATAAATCAGGACTGTAATACAATAGAAGGGCCTTTGGAACTTGCCTTAAATATATGACTAATGTCAATCCCCTGTATTTCAGTAATTTGGTAAAGAATCAAGACAAAGGGTGTGCAGAAAATTAAGAATTATGACACCACTTTGACTCTGAAATTTGATTCTGGTGAATCTCAGTGAAATCTGAGGAGTTTAATCAAGGATCTCAGATAAGCTACTGTATATGTCTGAAAAAATCAAATAATGGCTGTCACTCCATATAATAGAGAGGCCTGAGACACATTCTTCATTAATGTGAATTAGCATGATTCAACTGACAGGGATAGAATTCAGCACGGTTATGCTGTGATACACAAGCTGAGGACCTGCCCAGGCATTTATCCATTCGTTACCATGCTTCTCTTTACCTCTCTTCTTTGATTAGACATTACTAATCTAATCTCTGATTTCTTCAGTTGTTTCAGAGATTTAAATAGCTGGACATTGATTGTAGAGTATCCCTAAATCTGCTTACAATCACTGATTTGCTGTGGCTTATAAATAAGAGCAGAATTCAGCTCTGCATGAATAAAAGCTAGGTAAAGACAGAGATTGGACTCCAACCTGGTGTCCTGGCACCTTGGTTTTTCACTAAGTGGTTACTCTGTAAGATATCATACTTATGGTGTTCAGGCTGGTTGAAGGAGAGTGGAGGGTGAATGCAAAGGATTGTGATAAAAAATGAGGTAAAAGAGATCTGACATTACTTGGATAACGTAGGCAAAAGCCTCAGAACACATTGGAGCTGGAGAAGCCAGGCTGTGTGCTAGAGCTCCAGTGTAACCTGGGAGGGGTGAATTGCCCAGATTCCTGGCAGATCCCTTGCCCAAGTCTGCTCATTCGGGCTTCACGCTGCAGCCTGCCTTTTGCCCTCTGCTTTGCATTGCAGCGGCTAGAGAAAACAAGCTTACAAAAATGCCAGGAAGAATACATTGGAATGTACAGTGAGTTTAAGAGCTTTTGGAATTAGATCAGCTGTTGCTTTTGAACCTGCTCTGTGATATGATGAAATCTCCTAGGGAATTACTTAGGAAGCTTTGCTTTCATATGCTTAATCTTCTGGAAAACCCTGATGATTACAAACAACAGTCATCCATTTGTCTTCATAATACCATGCTACAGACTATCATAACTGAGTTACTACAATTGTATGTCCTGGCAACACTTCAAATGTATTTTTTAAGTATTATTTTCTTGTAGATCATTCTTCCTAAACAATTCTGAGTGGATTAAGTAATTGTGTGATGCTTCATTATGAAAGGAACCCCACTCTTCAATAAAATACTTACCAGATATTTTCCTGCTGAAATTTGGTTGAAATGTATTTCACTAGACAAGTCAGAGGTGAAATAAAAATGTTCTAATCTTAATTTGGTTCACAAGCAGAGCACATAGTTTTATTGCATTTAACAAAGAGAAGGCTCTTTGATTCCAAAGAGTTTAGATTACAATTATTTGTGAGAAAAGATAAAATCAGGCTTGAGAACCAAGCCATAGACTGGGAAGTTCAGGTAGGGAATTAAAAGAGGTACAATTTCAGCTGTTGTGATGACTTTGTAATCCGAAATATACCTCCCAATGATATGACTGTCATGCCAAGAGCTTCTTCATGACATACAGAATTGTCTTGTGAAAGACATCTCACCTTGAGGTGAGATGAAACAGAGTCTGTCATGGTATCGAGCTATTTAGGTGTCTGGCCACTACTTATGCCTTTAACTTCTGTGTGGAATTATGTCTCCATGCATGTTATCCCAGTGTCAGTTGTCTGAACAGCTAAAAATGTGCAGCGTTAAATTGCATTTGAATTCATCTGGAAGTTTCCAGCTATTGGATGTATTTTCATAAGGTTACACAATTAGTGAAAACTCTAACCCCCATTTTATGCCCTCCACTAGGATTTCAGTGGGATCTACCTCATCTTGTGCTAATTTACTTCCTTATTCAGGGTCACCCTAAATGATATTTAGCTGTTCCACATGCCCTCTGATTTGTGGGGCTGAGATCTCAGATGATTTTGCACTGAGGTAATTCCATTTCCATACACTTCACATCTGCCCCACTTGAGAAGAGGCACCCGCTTGTCTAGTGATAGGACAAAGAATTCCAGATGAGCTTCCTACTCAGAGAAATGGCACGGCATAACAGACATTCCTCTAGAGCAGAGATCCCAGATGCATGCTGGCAGCCTGAGTATGCAAAGTCGTTCTTACTCCTCCACAGCCGACTTATGTTCTTTTAAGTACCTCCTGTATTGAAGTGAACTGCAAAGAAGCATTTCTATATTCTACCTGGGAAGAGAAAAACTGCTAATGTTGTAGTTAATTGCCTGTTCTACTCCAGCTTTGAATGCTTCTGATCTAAATCTAATCACTGGAAATTCTCCAATCTCAGCCACTATCTGTTCACTCCTGAGCATCTATTAAAAGAGCTCACAGCTCTATCGCTGTATCATTTATTAATGTTGTTACTGGTGCTTTTCTATAAAGGTTACTCTATGTTATTTATTAGTTAATTAAATAACAGACAAAGTTCTATTTCCTGTAGATCCAAATTATCTTCTAATCTCAGCTCCATGGTTTTTGGCTTCTAGACAGACTATACTGTAAAACAAGCAAATAGCAATGTAGGAGAGTTTACAGTCTCCATCTAGTTTTACACTATTTCTTTTGCTGTTGGTTTCTGCAAAGCTGTGGACTGAACCCAAACCACTGAATAGCCCAATAACATATATTTCACTTGTAATGTGCCCTCTTATTTTAATGCTGCAGTCTCTGGGTGCTTTATACAGAATTATGTTGCTTTGCCTTCAGCAATTTCCTCCTCCATTCCCTCCATAGAGATGGAGGCAATAGAGAAGAAATTAAAAATTGCGTAATGAAAATGAAATTTATATTCCTAACTTGGTCCTAACCTTGGAAGAAGGAAGCGGCAAGACAGGAGGTTTCATGTACCATTTGGTCTCCATTACTGTGATATACCAAAAAGTTCACCGTAAAATAAAAATTATCTGAGGAGATATGGACAGAAAAACAAATGGATTTCTTTTTAAAGGAAGAGAAATCAAAGATCACTTGCATCAAAGGAGCAGTCACAGCTTTGGATGAGTCTGTTAAACCTAAACTGAACAGCGCAGTGGAGAATATGCCACAGAGAACAAGTTTGCACTGGAAACACAATGGATTTGATGATCTAATAAGTCTCATACATCGTCTATGATTTCACCCCCAATAGAACCTTGTTCTCTTTGTACTTACTGTTCAGCAAAGTGGTAATCATTGCTAACAAGGTGTCTTTTTTCTGTGGTTTTCAATGTGCAAATTACAGCGCAAATTTATTCATCATTTAAAATATGCTGAGCACTTCCACAGATGGGGTTTTGACAATAGCACATTTAGATGTTCTTTAAATGTTCAAACTTAGAACTCACTCGGGAGACACAGACAGACACCTCCTATTCTGCACTGAAGACAAGTGGGAAATATGTTACTCTGAAAACAGCTAAGCAGACTGATGAGCAGCTTTCAGCAAATGCTTCTTCATGAGATGTATTTTTTCCCCACTGGAGAAGGGTGTCCCTCACCACATTTCACATTTCAGGCTGGACGGGTATCCGTGCTTCATCCAAATCAAGTCAGATCCTGGAAAACAGTTTCATTTTTCTTTTTGTCTTTCCTTTCAGATTACAGTAAATATCTGAAGAATTAATTCTTATTTGAAACCGAATGTTTCATCTGTTTCTCATACAACAGCCTTAGACAGGAGGGACATTGCGAAAGACAATGCAAAAGCATCCCAAACCATTTTAAGCACCCTTTCCTTTTAAATGCTGTAAGTGGACAACAACTGACAATACATTTTACATTACACAGTCCTGCGTGTTCCTGACTGCCATCTATTGGCATGCTCTCCAGAATCTGTGCACAGGTACACAGGTGGATATGGCTGTGAGAGCTTGGGAGCTCCAGTTCCCACTGGAAGATTTTTCCTTGGCTTACACGGAAACTCAGGCCATGCGTGAGAGAAGGAAAGACACGAAGTCAAATTCATCAAAGTGAAAAATACTGCAGTGTATAAAAATTTCACCACATTTTTTACAATATTAGGCAAAAGATTTGACTTTATAAATTTCTTATGCTGGGAGAGCTGGTCCAGAGATCCTTGCAGGCACACAACAGGTATCAACTTTACAAGAAGTGAGCAAATGAGTGCAACACCTCTTCCTTGGGCTCCAGATGAGTAGGGAGCAAATGTAACTGTGAAAGCTCTGAAACCATACAGGTGAGTGGAAGCTGTTTTGATGGGGGGGAAATATCCAAGCAAAGGCACATGCATTTAATGTGATATAGAGAAATATGAGAGTCTATCTAGTTGTTTCCTTAAAGCTCTCACTCAGGTCAGACTATGATGATGTGGTATTACTGACTGCCAGTTATTCAATACTTAGAAGCTTAAGTTATGTATGGACAGAAACTAAGGAATTACAACACCCTAAAATGCTGACCGATGGTTCGAATATCTTCCTGGGTTTTTGAGACCTCTTGCAGAATTCATGTCCATTCTGAACATTTAGAGTATGCAGTTCTGGTTCAAGCTATATTTTTACCAAGTCCAAGTTTGCTGCATGTAAGGAGTTTACTTATTGTTACATATCACTGAGATACTGAAAATATAAGCAGAAGGTTGTATCTGAGCATGTTTCTAAATGTTGTCTTTTGAAAGGAATACAGTGGGCCCTGACTGAAATTTAGTGTTGTGGTTCAACAGACAAAGGCTCTTTATGAGACACGAACTGGAACTGAAGTGGTGGGTTTGTTTTGCTTTTTCTTTTCCATTTTAGAAAGCTCTAAACTACAGAATGCTGGTCGCAAGCAATCAGTTTCCAGAAGCTTGAAGCACCTTTTCCATTCATCAAACAAGTTTGTGAAGACTCTGAAACGGTTTGTCATTCATTTTATCTCCCAAACGTATCAAGGTTTAGCTAGCAGTTGTTGCTCTTACAGTGAAAAGCACGTTAGAAATGTATGTGAATACTCCACTGCCAATGAAACAGCAATTGACCAGAATGAACCTGATAAGAACATGTAAGACTGGTGTAGCTCATAGGAAAATATGCTCCACTTCCTACTGAAATCAACAGAATCTTTTCATTGCTGCTGTTGGATTTGAATTGTAAGAGCGTGAAATATTCTCTTCAAACACAAGTGCAGTTTCGGAGGTATTTTGGAAGCACTGCCCCTGCTGCTGCTGCTCAGTAATGAAACTGGTATTTATTTCATTCATAACATAAAATGCAGAGCTCGGGTAACATGTTTTAATAGCCCACTGGCAACAAGCAAGCAACGCATCTCGAATCCTCCAACATCTTTAGCTAGGTTTGCAACCCAGTGTGACCCAAACAAACCCTCAGCTGTGATGATTTCTTTTAGCACATGGAAATTGCTCATGCTGGATTATTTCTTTTTTCATTGCCAGGAGCGTTCAGTTGCTTTTTCTTCTTTGTATTTTGATAAGAGTTTGATTCTTTCAGAAGAGCTCTCCAGAGCCTTTAAATTCCCTAAGGCAGCTACTTAATGTATGTAACTAATTGCAAGGGTAAATATTGAAAGGAATGATCTCTATAAACAGTTTTGAGATATGCTGGCCAAATTACACTCAATTACACTAATGGAAATCCATAATAACCCACCTGATTTCAATAGAGTTACTTCAGATTTACTGTGAAGCAAAGGAGGGCAGAACTAAGCCCATTAATGATAAAAAGTTTTAGTAAAATTTCTAATTTCTAAAGGGCATAAAGCCTCTATTGTGTACTGTTTACTCTGGCAAAATCCTTACTAAAGCTGATGTCAGTGGCTTGCACAGATTCATAATTTCTTAGATTCCTGTAGTCTCACATCATCTAATGTGATAAGCTTCCCAAATGGGTTTCAGAATTCACTGGCTGAAGCTGCATGATCTACATAGCACAGAAGTTAGGACCAGATGATTGGATTTGTCTTCTCAGAACTGAACATCTATGATTCTTTGACTGAAATTTGGCATGGATGTGAATAGACGTGAAAGGTGTTAATAATTGTTTCCTTCTTTCTTCAGGGGACTCTACTTATCTGTTATATTTTTTTACAAAGACAATTTATTAGTAACCAATGAAGATCAAATCCCAATTGTGGAAATTGATGACTCCCACAGTAGCTCAGTTATGCAGGATTTCCTGTGGTTCACAAAGGTAACAGGAGCCTAATTTCATGTATTGCTTCTACCAATTTGTTGCAAGCAATGCACAGGCCTTAGCTCATCATTCTAATATATGAAATGATGTCATTAAAAAGCTAACAAACCATTTACATGGGTTAAATTCTGACAGGGTCACAGGCAGTGGCACAATTCACTCTTAAATGTATGAGCCTAGACAAGTGATGGCTGGTTGGCTACATAAAGGTTTTAAGGACATTTAGAGGAAAAGCCTAAAGAAATAACTAGAAAATTTAAAGTTGGTATTATGGCCACGCATCATTCAAAATATTTCTTCTATTTCTTATAGCCCAAAACCCAGTAAATCAGTTTTACATAATAGTCCAAAAAGCAATTGAAATAGGTGCATGATGGTTACAGAACAACGTCTGTGTCTGATTCAGTCTGTTTCATGTTTATCTAGGCAAGTCACTGCCACCCGCAGACACTCAAATGAGCAGTAGTTACGTGTTTTCCCAAGTCTAAAATGCTTTTGTAAAGTGCTGAGAACAGAACCTGATTGAACTGGATATGTTTTTGCAGTTGTCTTGCATGTGGGATGATATCAGATGGCTAAGGCAGAATATGTCTATATCTGTGTCCTCATCAACAGCACTTCAAGCAAGGCAAAAGATGCTTTCAGCAGCAGCACAGCTACAGGTTGGTTGCTTTGCGTATTTCTTGATTCATCCATGCCTTACAAACTGCTCAAGTACAGCTTCTGGGGCAGAACTTCACTGTTTGACTACCAGGATAGCTATGCTGTTGTGGATTGCCAGCAGGGAAGTAAAATTCAATCTTTCATTGAGTTCTTAATTGAGCTGCCAAATTTTGTAAGGTGAAATGTACTTTTGTGCAGAGAACCAGCAGAGACCTGTTTAACCCTTAAAAACAGAGATTAGAGAGATTCAGCGGTGCACAGGTCTTGTGCTGATCCCTCAGCACAGTGGTAAGGGCAGCAGCACTGCATGCAATATTCATATCACATTGTCAAGGCACAGCACTGACCCTCAGGATGGTTCTGTTCCAGTCTGTACTACAGATACAAACTGAATGGTACTGAACAGGTCACTTAACCCTTCCGTGTCTCAGTCCACTATTCCATATGCAAATAATAATGACACTCTCTCCAGCAGAACATTTCTACACATATTATCAAGCTTTTGAAGAATGGGTTTCATGATGAGATGAAATCTTATGAGATTTTTACTTTTGTCAGAAGATTCATTTTCAAAAACATGCATGCATGAATCTTATAGGATAAGTATATCCAGGCCCCACTTTCTCCTACCTTTTGTTTGAATGAAGTCACCAAAGCTTCCCAGAAAAATCTATGGTACAGTCATGGAACTAATGAAGACCTTGATATTGCTTGGCTCATGTATTAGCCACACAACCATCCCTCTTGTTATTGCCAGCCGATGCAATAAGCTGGTTTTACAGCACTATGAAACCCAGACACTTTGTGGCCATTATTAAGAATATCCATGTGGGGGTTTGTTTTACATCATTTGGCAAAGCCTGCTGTACAGGAGAGCAGCCTTCATGGGCAACCACCTGTCTGGACTGATTTCCCCAAAGTATCCCGAAATATCTGGAATGCCAGTCTGCTGTACCTTTATTGGAGGACCACCTGTGTTAAGCAGCAGCTGCTTGTCAGTCCTTTGAGCTGTCACCAGAGAAAGTTTTAACTGTATCTGCTGAGTGTTCCCTCTGGTGTGGTTAGCTCAGCTTAGGTAGCACAAGCTCCTTTGGTTAGCTCAGTTTCATTCCCCCTGCGCTGATTGCCTTTAACTGAGCATTGCTCTCATGCACTTGGAGATAACCAAGGTTTTGTAGTACGTTGTGTTATTATTTGCTACCAGAGATGTTAAGAGCAGAACTCGAAGCACAGAGATACAGCAAATGTGTCCATGTGGTATATTGCTCTGTTGACTCTGGCAAATTTATCGTCCTTAACGTTTGTTCTGCTATCTTTGTCCCCTGATGAGCACAGGGATTGTCACTGGCCTGCCAGCCTCTAACGGTGTGTGGCCTAATGGGATCCACCAATGGAAAGATCTCAATAAAGTTTATATGGTTGAATACATTTTATTGAGGCAGTTAATAGACTGGCTCTGCAGGAATTCAGGACAGAATGGAAAAGATCAGTGACAACACAGCTGCTAAGGGACTAGATCAGCAGATTCAGAGACAACAGGGACAGCAATTTTGCCTGTTGTTACTACCAGAAGCAAACAAAACACAAGTGGTGGGGTGGCAGGCTGAGCAGAGGATATGAATTTTCTGTGTATGAATTAGTCACATATTTTTATCAACAAGTACCTCCATTCTCTATGCTGCAATACCGTTCAGAATATACAGTCAGCGACAGTAAAGAACTGTTTGTTTTCATCTAGGCACATTCATATATCGCAGTGATTCAGATGACAACTAGATGGCTAACATCTACCTGCATGGTCTGTCCCATCTTTGGGCACATGGATTAAACCAAAGCATTTTGGTTTAATATTTAAGACACCCAGTGTTAACCAGTTACTGGGGCTAACCTCAAAAAGCAAAAGAGTTAAAAAGAGGGGGGTGCTGTATAGACATCACCAGTATGCCCTGGAGAGGGACGCATAAAGCTAAAATAACTAAGTTATGTATCCCACATAAAGAGCAGTCACTGTGCTGACTACCTAGAGTTTACAAGCAATTTAATAATGCAGTTTGTAAGTAAATATTGCCTGCTAAGTACAGATAAATAATTTCAGGATAATCTATCCATTTACAATGTCATTAAGTTAATGTACAGCACTTCCCTAAACATACAATGTGCTACATTGTGAATTCAAGTTCTCATTTGAAGCTACCCCCCTACCTACCCAGCTTACTTTAGATCTCTTGAAAAGTCACAAAGTAATGAGCATATTTTAAATGTCAGGCATTTTTCTTTAAGACATCTGGGAATCTCTTCAGTGGCTGGCCACTGGACTGAGTGTGTTTGCACCTATAAGCAGATGCCTTAAAGTGTGAGGAAAGGGATTTTGACCAAAATATGTATTTTATGTGGAGCCTTTTGAAATTACTTTTCTTTAATCCTCACATATTTTCCTGGAGAGCTTTGCCCTGGGAGTTTGTTAGTTTCTGCCGGTTTTGTCTAGCACATTCTTGATATCTGAAGTAAAAGGAAAAGGGTCCACGTCTCTTCAAATTCTTCTGTGTTCCTTCAGAAACACACTCCACACTTAGCTACAAATTATTTGCATTCAACACAGATATGAGGGCCTCTCTTCTGTTGCTGAAAATAATCTGAATAATTTTAAATCAGAGAACAGAAAATGGAGATTGCAGTTAGAAAACACTTCAAGTGTCCATTGTGAATGATTCAGGGATAGATGAAAAATTTTGTGTCATTGCTTGACATTTGGTTATGGTGAAGATAAGTGAAGATCAGCACCTAGCTCCTCAGTACGTTCAAATCAGAAGGGCCTCATTGATACCGAAGGAGTCTCCACCAGATCAGCACTGAGTGCTTTTGAAAAGTGCATCCTTGATCTTTAGAAGACTGAGGAAAAATAGGAAGTTCTGTTTAAGGAAGTGAATTACTTTGCAGTGTTTTCTTTTACAAAGGCATTGGGTCATAATGGTCTTTCTGTTCTCCATTAAACGTTAGACTAAACACACCTGAACCAAATGCGTCGGAGGATCCACAAGCACAACCTAGGGAAAAAAACTGTTCCTTTTGCACTAAATGATATGATACAGGGCAAGTGCTTGAGAAAGATTGTGTGTCTCGTTATCGAAGTCACCAGGACTGATGTCAGTGAGCACGAAGTTACGTTTCAACATTCACCACTCTCCTGATATGTCACAGATAACTTTTGTTTCATAATGTCCTTGTTTTCTAGAATTTGCTGGGAACTCACAACCTAGGCAGAGTTTTTTACGAGCCAATCAAGGATCGGCATGGCAATATGCTGATAGTGACTATAAGAGAAGTGGAGAGTCTTTATTCATTTTTCAATGGCAAATGGATGCAGGTATCCAAACTACAAAGCCAGAGGAAATCCCTTTCAACTCCAGAGGAGCCAACAGCATTAGACATCTTGCTTATAACAATCCAGGTAGCGCTTTGCTTCTCTTACTGTATGTTATTTGCTTTCGTAAAGCCTGCGCCAGAGCCCTGACTTTTGGAAGAGCCCTGTAGAATTTTAGGCCTTAATCCAGTGCCCAATAAAATTAATGGCAAGGCTCCCATTGAAAGCAAAGACTTATATTACTTCCAGTGGGTCTGGGATCAGATCCTTAATATGTAAAATATCCATGAGATTCTAAAGAAATTACTTCAAAGTCCTAACATAGAGTAGTAGTTTCTATCGGTTTCGGGAAACCATGCTATAGAATTCATAGCAAGGGATATAAAAACTTCTAAAATTCTCTGGGATGGTTTTAAGCACCTATACAGACACTTACAATTTCTACACTCCATAAGATTTTTCCATCCAACCTTGGACACTAAATCTGGGTTTAAAACCTTACTATTCTACTTAATAAACTTGTTCTGTGGGGTTCAGAGATCCTTGGAGCCTGGTATAGTTGCTAAAGAATTCTTTACTGACCGTAGACCTCCTTTAGTTTCTGCGTAACATGCCCCCACACTTCACAATTAGGAAAATAAAGGGTAAGGATTGATGTTAGAAGTCACTTTGCATAGTTAGCTCAGTTAACATCATTGAGAGCCATGAGCTTCCAGCCCTTCAAGCATCAGGGTTATTGGCAAACTCAAGTTAAACGTTAATGTTGAATATTAATACATGTTTTCTGTAGGTAATAACAACCTATGTCTCCCAAAGTGTCAGCAGCCAACCTCTAAAACTCAGTTGCATGGTTACCCAAAATACTACAAGACGAATCACTGTCTTAGTCCCTTCTTTAGCACCCTTGACTAGATGACTGACTGCTGTGGTTAGGTTTGAATTAGAGGCACCTTCTTGGGCAAAGACTGTGCTTTTTGCACAGGAAGCTGAGAGGCAATCAAAATACACATTACCAGCTTCTAGGAACGTTAAAACATTTCCAAAAGACAATAAAACTTACCTGATCTATGTTAGATTTAATGTATTAAAATGTGTTAAACGTGTAGAAAAATGTCAATCTGGGCAGAAGTTTTATATTAGGAAACCCAAAATACAGGCCTGATCAGATTTCTACAGAGATCCTAGCGGGAAAAATGTTCCCCTGGTGGTTTACACATTCCTATCTAATGTCCCACCCTTTCTTCTATTACTTGTTTAATCATCAAATGGGTATTTTGTTCATGAAGTGCTTGTGAAAATGAGGGTCTAATTGCCCTGGTCAGAGCCAAGTACAGCACTGGCAGATAATTTGATGGTTCCAAGAGTAAAGGCATAAGGCCAGGTGTCTTAATCCTCACCCACTGCAGAAGCACACATTTCTCAGGATGGCAGCAGACATCACTTTTAGGGTAGTTCTGGGAGACTGCAATCCATACCCTTAAAAGCATCTCCTGGCTTCAGCAAATCCTCCATCATTATTAATTCTTCCTAAGCTCTATTTGCTGGTAAAGATATTTGGGCAGAAAACACAGCCAGTTAATTAAAATGAGCAAATCACCAATGCTCATTCTCACTGAGACCTTCCTGTTGACAGCAGGTGACGCAGAACAGGCAGGCTGGGACTCTGCAGGGATTTCTTTGGTGCCAGTACTGGCTTATGCAGCCCCTTTCTGCCACCTTCCCCAGGAGGCAGCTTTGTCCCAGTACTGCTCTACTCCGTCTGTGTAGCTACACACCAAATGTGAACTGGGGAACAGCTCTGGCTGCTCCTTTTCCAAGTTGTTTTTCAGCAGAATCAATTCCCTGACCCAGCTCACTGCTGAAATGACCAGGCAGGAGTGCAGAGGTGGATGCTATTTAAGCTAGTTTAAATACTACTGTTGTAGAAGATTGAAACCTCAGGTTTTAGACCCAATTCCTACATGACATTGAGAGCTTATAGAACCTGTGTATGACTTTAAGTTGTCCAAGTGCATCCAAACTGCCAGAGATTATTTAATATGCTTAAGCACATGCTTAAATACTTTGTGAATTGGGAACACTTGAAACAAAAAGATGTAAAAACATTTGTTGCTTTTTATCCCAAAGATTTCCCCTTATGTGGAAAAGAGATGAGATTTCTATGTAGGTCTGTTTCTATTCAAACAGGACATACTCACGTACCACAAACGAAGTCAGCAGCGCCTCCCGCCCGGCTTGTACCTGGGTTACCTTAAGCTCTGCAGTTCTGTGGACCAAATCAAAGTACTCGTGTTGCAGAAGTTGCCTAATGTCCTGTGTCATGTTAAAATCCGAGACAACAGCAATGTCTCCAGGTAAGTGAATACCTACATACTCATACAGATGTATATTTACACAGAGCATTTGTTTTAAGTTTGAAACAACTGATCAAATTTAAGTGCTAAGGCAATTTTACCATTGCAAAATTGCAGGTGCCAGCAAAGTCTGGCTCAGGTGTGTACTAACTAGCACAGAGATCACCACTGAACTAAGGTGGATCTGTGTGTTTCCAGCAGTCTGAAGGCCTACCCAGAACACACTCAGATGAGCCCATTGGTTTCTAGGAATAGTATCATGTTGTTCACTCAAATTCTGCACAGTGGTAATGATCTTTCATATATCTGCTAGGAAGATCATAGCCTCCATCCCGGATTCAGCCTCCAGTGAATTCAATGTCACTCTTTCTCCTGATTTCTCCTGACCATGAGGGGGGGGTGGTGGTGATTTTTCTGTGTATTTCCTTGTGTAATACCTGGTTTCTCTCATCCACAGCAAACATACATCAATTCAAAACATGTATCCAGACAAACGCTATCAGCCACTGAACTGCTGTGCTCTGGGAAGGCCATTTTTCCCTTTGTCCATTGCTTCCATTTTCTATTGGGCAAGTGCACTTACTTGTACTGCCTGGTCCTTCCTTAGTGGGCAACATATTTTATTTATCATTTTATCAATCATTTCTTTATCAATTTATCATTTCAGCATCCAGCTGATAATTTTGCATGAGGAAAGGAACTGGCTATCTGCATGGACAACAAGGATATCCAGAATGTAGTAGTTGATATTAACAAACATTTTGGAAGGAATATAAAGCCAAGTGCTTCAGAGTTTATACCAATCTTGACTCTTGAAGTTTAAGATCAGATCTTTATTTAGGAGCAAACTGTACCACATCTATTACTCATCTACTAGTGGGGTTTCCTGTACTTTTTTACTCGAATGTTTGGTGTTGGCTGCTTTTCAAGACTGAATACTGGGCAGGGTGCATTAAGGATTTGATCCAGAAAGATGATTCCCATGTTTATCAGGTCTAAAATGGATATATGTCAAACAAACCAGGAAGTTCTTTGGCTCCAGTGAGTAGAAGAGAGTCTGTCACAGAAACGAAACTTCCTGCTAATTGTCACTGTTGTCATTTCCAATACATGCTTTTGAAAATGTTGTGGTAGACAGGAATGAAGTATGTGAAAAAGAAACCCCGGAGTGAGAAGCCTTAGTGAAATCTTTTAAAGGCAGTTGGATTTTCAGGGTTGCAAGGAATGTTCAGCTTGATGGACATGTGCTAGAAAAATCACACGTCTCAAAGTTAGACTGTTAACCACAAACAATCAGGGCTGCACAAGTTTAGAATGTTTTGCTATATGAGGATTAAACTATCAACAGATCCCAAATGCACATACACTGAATTCCTGCTTGTGCACTGAACTTTTGTTGTATTTCTAATTTTAACTTGACTCAACGTACAGAGATGAGTGGGAATGGATCCAAACACTTTCTGGCTCAGAATCTGTGGAAAGTATGGATCATACTTCAGACTGCCCTACTCAATTGTTCTTGTATGAGCTCCAGATGGCAGTGAAAGCTCTCCTTAAACAGATCAATCTACCTCTGCATCAGGTATTTTCCTCTGTGGTATTTATCACCTTCTTAAAAACTGATTCTTAAGCACACAACTAAAAGCTACAAACTGTGTAACTTGCAAGCAGGGATTAAATGATATGGCTGCAAGAAAATAAAAGCAGAGAAGTTCTGTATTCCATTATTCCAAGGGGAAGGGGGTGAGAAGAACATCTTCAATAAACCAGTTATTTTCCTGGATATCTGAACATGCAAGGATTAAGAGACAATTTTCAATTAGCTCCTATTTTTGCATCTGTTAGCATTTGTGCAACTTCAGGCAGGTGCAAAGAGGCACTTTAGCATAAAACTAGTAGTTATGACCACCTTTACCCAGCTGGCAAAGAAAAACAGGTATTTTTCCAGGCAAGCAGGGCAATAGACTGCTCTTTTGGAGGCAATAGTGAGAGTGTATGAAGAGCCTGCTGAAGGCATAGCATTTTGCTATTCTTTTACACATAGACAAAAGGAGCACTTCTAAACCACATAGTTCTAGACCTCCAGATTGCTGTGGGTGAGGAGAGGTATCTGGCTTCTGGCTTTACATTTGTGTGCAAGAAATGCATATGTGAATAAATAAAGTCAGGGGGGATAATCTATGATGTGAAAGATCCATGAAAAAATAAGCTAAGGAGTTTGTTTCTTGTTTACATGAATTCCATTTTATTTTGGTCTACATGGGTAAAGAGGGCTTAAAGAAGAAGTAAATCATCTTTATATTCGCTTCGGGGACTGTTTGTGCCGCTAGAAAGATGTGGCCTTAAAATAAATTAATCTGCGTCTACGTTTCTCGATTTTGAAAGGTTTAGGCTTTGCTTTTAAAAAGGAATCCATCAGTGCTGCACCTTCTGGCCTGGGAAGAGCCAAGTAAGACTCAAGTAAATCCAAAATTAAGACAGATGGTGTGCTGCCTTGTGGTCAGTCACTCTAATTCAATAGGGCTCTGTACAGGTCTCCATGCTGGTGTATTTTCCTGGAGGTTATAGCTTTTGTGTATCTTTTTTTTTTAACCTAGGAATGTGCAATATATTCCTTAGGCTGCAGCTCAGCCAAGCATTTAAGCTCATCTATTGTACGTGAGAGATAGACGTAAACATGACCTTTGCAGTTAAACAGTTGTAAATGTTTTGATGGCTCAAGACCAAACTCCTGTGTTAATTGATTCCATTTTTAATTTAACAGATTTATGTATGTATTTGTATTATTTTGGTGGTAAAGAGAACGATGCGCAGCGATGCTGATGCAGGCCCAGGGTAAAATGCAGCGCTGCTACAGCAGCCGCCGGCCAACCCCTGTGTATGCCATTTTCTCTTGCTGCAGCACTTGTTAAACCTTTTCAGTGCTGTGTTGAGGGAGAGCTGCATATTTCTCTTAACCAACCCTAAATTGAATCTTAAAGGTTTTTAATTGAATCCATTTTCATGTTTTCACATAATTATGCAATCATAATCTTGAAAAGCACATGGCATGTGATCATTTTCTGCCTAATAAGAAACATAAATGTTGTTTTCAGGGGGGCTGTGCCTGTGTGTGTTGTTTTAATGTGGAACATTGCAGCTTTAAATCTTTATTTTATGTAGTGACACGAACCCACATTTAGGGCCCCCCCCCCCCAAATATTTATGTTTTATAAAAATTCCGAGCTTGATGTTGTGCAAATTTTCTTTAATGTTTTATATCATTTGGGGTGTTGTTTATATAAGTGCCATGTTGTAATTCTCTCCTATTTCTTCCCCCGCGCGTGTCCCTCTACAGGCTAAGCACTTCCGTCTGTATACACAGGAGGTGTTGGAACTGGGTCACAATGTCTCCTTTCTTCTCCTGCTCCCCGCCTCAGACGACGTCTGCACTGCCCCAGGACAGAATAATCCTTACACCCCACACTCAGGATTTCTTAACCTCCCTCTTCAGATGTTTGAACTCGGTATAGTAGCTTGCTTCACCTAGAAATATTAACCCAGTCTCCTTATAATAAAATCACAAAGTTGTATCTGTTTTCCCCCTTGTCCCAGTGGAGAGTCAATAAATCACATGATGGCTTTGGCAACAACACTACCTATAACTGTGTACAAGTTATAGAGGGAGCAGAGCGGTTAAAGCATATACTGTAGCAATCGTTATTGAAATGCAAAGCATAGAGCAAAGCCCACAGTTATCCAGTATGTGTTTAGAAGCTTATTTGGAAGATGATGTGCTCTATAAAAACAGAACCAGCAAAATTACACACAACACAGCAAGGCTGGAGTGTGAAAGGAGATGCAAAAAAGAATTCCTCTGAAGTGTCACAAGAATCATCGCTAGTTCTGTAGAGGAGAATTTTGCAGTTTCTGATTGCAGATAGTCTGACTCCCTCACAGCTGTGTGAAAGGTGAGTGGAGTTTCCCATGTGAGGGTCATCTTTTTTCCTTCCGATTCCTGGAAAAACGCAGGAGACAGTCCCATTGCAGTTATGGAAAATGCCAAAGCGTTGGACTTGAATCTGTTTCTTTAGGGAGCGCATCCTGCACTGCAGCAGATTCAGCCCTCCTGTTCCACAGCATTGCTGGCTGGGGAAGAATTCCCCAGAACAAAGTTTTCCAGCTGTCTCACAGAAGGCATATGATGCTTTAGCTTCAAGGTCCTCTATTTCTCATTTCTTCTTGTTTGGTCCACAGAGAAAAGAAAGGTTCCACATAAAAGCAGCTCATAAAGACTTAATAGTTCTTCTTAGAAAGAATACTGTAAGCATGGGCACTGCTGAGCCTTACACATTAGTCTCCTCTGTTTCCTTCTGGCCTGTAAAACTGGATATCTTTCTCCCCTCCACCTTGGGGAAGAGAAGAAAGATATAAGCCAAAACTGATGGAGTCAGTACACACACAGCCACTACAGAATAGGTCTCTAGTGGCAACTGTGTCTTCACTGATATCTCTCTCAGGTGCTTATGTGACACCATTACTATCCTATTTCCTGTACGTCATTGCTAAGTGCAGTTAGAATCACTAATGTAGCAGAACAATGTTTAGATGTTACTGGAGGATCTTACCAACACTGTATTTCTGCAGTCACAATAGATCTGTGACCTACCATCATCCAGCAACACAAATACACAAACAGGAACACACAACAGTGTTCATTCCACATCAGGCAGCGCACACAACGTGGTGCCTGTGACAACTCTGGGGTTTTATGCTGGTTGTAGGAGGACAGATGACAGCTAGCTGAGCTCCACAAAATTCCAAGTGGTACAGACCCGCAATACATGAGCTGCTGTGGTCTGCCCAGGAAACATTACCCCTTCAAAAGAGAACTAATATAACTGAACTAGAAGAGTTAGTTCAATGCTTTGGGTCACACATCCATGGCTGTAGTACCTTAAAGCCAGACTTATCTTCCCAGCACATAACCCTGAAGCTTACTATTAGATTCTGTATTGAGCATATAATTTCTTCCTATGAGAGGTGACTGCTGTACTCACTGTGCAAATTAATACATGAAGCATACTCATTTCTGGTGAAATTAATCTCTGTGCTAGAGGCTTTGCAGACTTTTTAACTCTCATCGTGTGGTACACGGGCAGGGGACAGGAGTCATTCTCACTTCTGGGACATAGTTTGCATCAGGCTGAGAAAGCAATAGGGACTGAATGGGGTGATGTGGGGATAAACATGGAACAGATCAATCTCTCAAAAGGCACTCTGGGTGCAGACCTCTCTGTTTAGCAGTTCATGGTGCAGAAAACAGTACGGAAAGTGAATTTTATGTTTGAGTATTTTTACATAGGTAAGCAATCATCTGGCCAAAGGCAGATGACATTTCTATATGACATTATATATGTATCCCTGATGTTCTATAAAGTGACTGTGATTCACATCTCAAATATTAGAAGCTTCCATTCCCCATTAGCTGGTGGCTACCAGCTATATAATTGCATAACCACAAAAGACTATGTTGAAGCAACATTTGTTAAAGTAACATTAAAGGGTCTGTCTTAAAACCACAAAGGCTAGAAACTTCAGCACTGGAGCTGAAACCGCGGCTGTAATTCACTCAAGAGTCCACCACATATGGCATATATACTGTAAGACCACACACTATTCAGACTAGATCCCTGCAATATCTCGACATCTTTGAGAAACCAGAAGGCAGAATTCTTTCTTTCACTCTTTTTTGTGAGATTTCTATGTTCAGATTAGGCCTTTACTGTTATGCTAATGATGTGTCTGTGAGTGGATTTCTTAGTTTGAAAACATCTTCTCAGTTACTCTTATCATGTTGTTTGCATGGGACAGACAGACACATGATGCTGTTCTGATTTCTTTATTGATATTTATGATAAGAACAGTACACGCAATTTACACTTGAAACACCCTGAAAAATACCCTGCCCCAACCCAGAGAAATAGCAGCAGCAACCACGGGGCAGTCGCTGCTATACCAAGATCATGCTTTGTGTTTGCATTGATTGAAACACCACTGAATGGGGAAGTATTTCTGAAAACTTGCTCTCCCTCAGCCCATTTCAGTGTCTGTGCAGAGGTTCATAGGGATAACTGCTAAGTCTTGCCTGTGCAATTGCAGGTTCTATAATGCAGCTTTAAGAGGCAAGGAAAACTAACACTTGTGAAGCTCCATGGCACTGGAGCTGCTGTGTCTCTGTTACCTAATTACCTCTTTCAGAGGCAGCTCAGACAGCTCTGTGCCGCTCCAAAGTCAAATTACACAAAGCAAGAGGTCACGTCTGCACCTTCTTATTACCCTTCTGCATGAGAGTTCAGAGCATGATGTGGGCTGGACACCTAACAGAGTTTTAATTGTCTCACCCAAACTGATACCGCTGAGGTGCTTTTACTGCTGAGTCATTTACTTTTCAGTTACTGATTTAAGCCAGCCTAGCCCAAGAGAAAGTTATCACCCTTTGAAACGATACTTTCTTTCTGAAACACTCAATTAAAGAAAACAAGAGATGAGTTCCATTTTCCAGTCATGTCACTGCTTTCCTGATAAAGGAAATGATGAGCTATAAAAGCCTCAGAAACATGCCTTTCTGATTGAAGCTATCAAGGCTAAGATAGCCTCTGGAGTTGCATACTAAGGACCTGATTATCCCTTCGCTTAGATATAAACTAGAAATGACTCTTTTGAAATCAGTGACGTTACAGAGTAAATCCAGTGTAAATGAGAGCAGAATTAGAGCCTGTATTATTTATTTCCAGCTTAAAGTAACCCATCCAGAGTTAGTAATTATATCTAATAAAATTTGTGCTCTGAAAGCTAAGGATTTCATATTTCATAACCAGCATAAAACAATGTTTCCTTTGCACTTGGTCTTTTCACAGTTCATTTTTGCTGTTACAAGGAAAAATTTATAAGCCTGTATTGCCGCCTTTCTGCTGTCATAGAGCTGGACTCCCTGAAAACCCAGCAATCCCTAAGGGAAGGCAATTTCAGACAGTGAAGTCGCTGCAGCCAAACAAAGACACCAGCAAGTTATGGACTACATACAGGTAATAGTCTGTTTCTGCCTATTCCAAGGAGATTTTAAGGTGGCTTTCTTAAAAATTGCATAGGGCTGTAACTTGAAATCTAAATGGAGAATTATTCACAGACATCATAAAAAGAGCAGTTGTATCAAAAGTGCAATTCTGTTTTTATGAAATTCAAACCCAGAACATGATTTCCTTAGTTGTTGCTTTTATAGAAGGATTTTTATAGGCAAAATCAAATGACAGTTATACTAGACTGTTATAAAGAAATGTGTCAGTCTGCTTGTAAAACTCACTCCCATCTAACGTGAGGTAAGCTAGTACCAGGCTTGGCCATTCATCTGTGTAATGGTTTTTCTCTGTCTTTGTGAACTGAGGAGGTTTTTCACCACGACAAGTTGCCAGTTAAAAAATTAAATGAAAATTCAGACTAGTTTGCTGAGCCAATCTTCATCAGCAATATCACAGTGAAGAGAGCAGCTCTGCACTGAACGTGGCAAGCCGGCCCCACAGCATCCTGGAAGTCTGTCCAGCACCATGCAGTGATACAGCTTCAGTCCCCCAATGCAGGAGGATCACACATGTTATCATATGTTATCATATCTGTCTAATTTGCTTATTCTCTGTATCTTACACTGATTTTCAGTACTATTCCCAGATCAGGGCTTTACCAACTCAACTCGGGGATCTTCCAAGGACACCCCACTGTGCCCCATAGCAAGGCCTGTCCTTTCGCAAACCATTTTGGCAATTTAGAGCTAAAACTCCTTTGCAGAGTGCATCTATGGACATGGTTGATCTGTCTTTCTACAACTGAGGTGCAGATAAATTAACAGCTCTGCACTTTGAATGTTCAAGCAAACTTCTATTGGAATAGGGGCCAAGACAACCGTTTATCCCATTGATAATACATTTTTATCCATAATTATGAACAAGATGATAATATTTCTTTTCCTCTTTGCTCTGAATTCAGACGCCCTTGGCCTTGTCCACTTTGGAACTTTTGGCAACATGCAGGAGGGCAGAGAGGAATGTTCCATTGTACTTTCACTGCTCAAACACCTCCTTCCTTCTCATCTTCCCACCCTCACACTCAGAAAATCTACCTTTTTCCCAGTGTGCAGAAGAATTTGGCACATTTTTTCTCCTCCACATCAGAAATAAGTATATGTATATTAATATGCATGCACTGTATAGACAGGTCTGTGTTCCTCTCCTCCAAAGTGTCTGAGTCACATATATACACTGGGAAAATACGGGAGAACATTTGAAACTTCAGTGTTTTGTGCTGAATTATTGTGACAGTGTATTAGCCTTGTCAGGTTTCCTCTCAAATGAAAACCAGCTGTATTTCACCTATTGGCAAAAATATCTCAGCCCACCACATACCGCAATCTTCATGTGGTGACCACAAAACCGCAAGAGCATTTGTGTGATCCTAGATCTAAGACAGTGTTGAAGTCACTACACAAACCAAACATTGTAAAGAGCAAGGGAGTCTATATAAATGCAGTTCTGAAAAGGAGTCAGAGGGCAACTGAAAAGTAAAGATTAAAATAAAATGAAAGAGCAGATAAGGTACTTGGAGACTTTACCAGAATGCTACACAGCAAGAAATCTGCAGACACTGAAACTAGAACTGAAGTTAAGCTGTGAATTGTACAGTGCAATGCTTCAGACGGTCCTGAATTGTAAAAGAACCATAGTTCATTAAAATGACTGGTCCACTATCCCGGGAGACACCGCAGAATGGCATCACAGAGAAAAACAACAGGATTTGCATTTTATTAAAGTGCATGCAGTGTGATTTCTGTTTGGGATTGAGGGAGGATCACAGAGAATATAAAATCTCCAAAATCAAATAGGTGAGACGTTTGCTAACTGGCATTCTCTTCATGGAGCGACACTGAAGTCTAGAAATGATGTAGGATTATGAATTAATCTCTGAGCCATTTGCTATTCTTATCAGTGTATATTCTTAGCTCAAATTAACTCAGTGGCGAGGCTTGCGCTGACATCATTGGAGACGGGATTTCACCTTTACATAAAAATGGCCATACTAGGTCAAGACAAAGATCCATCTCTCCAGTTATCCTGTCTCCAACACAGCTCATCAAGAGCTACCCTAGCTAATCTGGCATCTACAGTATCCTGTGGCAATAAATTTCACACTTTGAATGTGCATTTTGTGAAGAAGTATCTCCAGCTAAGAATATGTGCTGGAGCCCTCATCTTACAATGAGAGTCTGCAGTCTCCTCTTCTCTGGTCCCTTTGTTACTTCTCGATTTAATAATACTCACTAGCACAAAGTACCACTCACTTTTGCCTATCCATTTCCTGACCCAGGGCTCTCATTCTGCATCCCTGCAGAACGTAGCTTGCATAACTGCAGAGCAGCTTCCCTTAAACACTGCAATATTAATATGAAGGCTCATTTCTTTAAATGCAAAATCTTCTGTGGGAAGAGAAGTGCAAGGGAAGTTCTAGAAAGGGTACTGCAGCAGAAGGATAATATACTTCCAGCCACTGTCATTTGCTGGTTGCAGCAACATCTGCTCCGTCATCAAACATGCTAAATTGCTTGAAGATGGTGAAAGTGTTCCATTATCAAAAGACTCTCAAGACCCACAGTAAATAGCATCTTTTCTCTCTTCATAGATACTTAAAGCTATATCCTGCTATTGATTTAGGCACTTGACTCTTATTGCCATCAACAGGCATGTGTTAGAACTGTCTTACTGTAGATTTATACTATTAAAATATATATGAAGACCAAAATTATAATAAGGGAGAAACCTGCAGTTTGCTTCATAGCTGTGCTTCCACCCTCCATGAATGTATATTCTTCTACGTGTGTGAATATTCTTCTTCTGTTAAAAACTAGCTTTGATTGGAGCACTCTGCTTTGGAACATAATCCCAGGTTTGCAAGGATGCTCAAGAAGTCTTGCTTTCATGACAGTACAGAATGAAATCAGCTTTCAACTGTGCTACAAAACTGATCACATTTTTTACTCCATCAAAAGACCATTTTCATTTTCTTTCCATGTCAGAGTTTAGGCCTGAATTCACACACCCACACCCACACTCCCCCCAAGTACAGGTTCTTAATTGAGGTATCTCATTTGAGAGCCAGACTCTGCAGTGGTGAAGGAGAACAAGCACCGAACCAAAGGCAGTTCAGATCATCTACATCTGAAGTGTCAGGGGATCCCGCTTCTGCCTGTTGGCAGCAACCACACACTCATTTGGGCACTTTTATAAAGCACACACTTAGGTAGAATCAATACATAGACTTACTGTGCTTTTTCACCATTTCTTTTCTCCACAGCAAATCGATGAGATCTGGAGGGAAATGAGATGGATCACAGAAGCACTGCAGTATGCAAGATACAAGCAGCCAGCAGCTGGCCTGCCCATAAAGAAGTTTGTGGATCTTTCAGGAGAACGCTGTCAGAAGAAAATCAGTTCATCCTCCTCACATCTAGACTGTCTTCCTTCACCTCCCCCTTCACCTGAGGCTAGAATTCAGAGAAGAAAAGCTGTGAGTGGTAAGAGAACTCTTCTTTGCTCATCCAACAAAATCCTTTAATTCACTTTAACTTGTAACAGTTCTTGTATGTCTTTTTATAAAAGGAGTAAACTTTTTCCCATACTGCCAGGGTATTTTAACAATCATTTTACCAGTCATTTGCCACTCTCTATCCTGAGATCCCTCTATAATCTTTACAATCAGTTTTTAACTACTCAGAATAACTGCTCAATAGCAGCCAACTTTGTCAACTCACTGTTTCACATTATTAAATGAACAGGTTGGAAGGGACAAGGGCTGTCACTGACTTTGCTTTGTTTTGATAGAGCAAATTTTAGTGCCAATAGTCCAGTTTAAAAATCATTTTCACATACCTCAGTGTTGTCAGTGTTTCAGACAAGCGCTTTAAAACACAGACTTACACAAGTAAGTACCCACCTCACTGACTGTTACTACTTCTCTGAACAGCTAGAAAACTAAACTGATGAAAGAAATGGATGACTGCAAATAAAGGTGAAGCAAACTAAACAGTAACACCTAATTTGCTAACAGAATAAGGACTTTGGAGACAAATATAATCCATCATTCTGCTGAGCTGTCTTTAAGCAATAAGTAAATGAAACAGTAGAAACAAAAGCACCAGATGCTGCATTAAACAACTGCTATGACCATTGTGGTAATAATAATTTGTGGGGTTTTTCAGATTGGAAGTTTTATACAGTAAAGAAAAATGAATACACATACTCTGATTAGATTAGGTTGAAAGACACCCAGAGATGGTGGTGCTTTGATTCACTCCATTACACCATGGTGCTCTTTCTCAGCATCTCTCCCTAAGCTAATTTTTCCCTGTGTTACAGACCATGAATGCAGAATAATCCTTAGCTCTGGCACCATGTTAACTAGAGCATTATCTTGTTCTGCATGGGCTTGATTCACTATTGCTGGGCTACATGATGATTTACACTCAAAGTGAATAGAATAGTCAGCACTGTATAAAATCTACCTTTCTTTTCCTTGGATCTAATATAAACCCTGCAGGGCAGTGAAGCATCAATCCACTCTATCACATATGCCACTATTTATTATGTTATTGATCCTTCTGCTGCCAAAAGACAGCAGTGATTTTAGTGATGGTGTGGTCAACAAATTCACATCTGACTTAAGTGTTCTCTGCTTTGTACATAATGCACCTGATGGACTAAAGGGTAGTTTTTGTTCATGTGCCTCCAGATGAACCTTAGGCACACTTACAGTTGCACCTACTCACAGTTACAGAGGTATAAATGTGGAGTAATTCAACCAACATCTTTAATAAAAACAGAAGCCTGGATTAGAGTTTTTCTGTCCCAAATCTCCATCTCTATGAAATTTGGTGACAAGAAGATAAAAGAAAACAGATCCTATCAGAACATAATCAAAATTCACACAAAATACATATATCTGTTTAGAATTGTAGATATGACTCTAAATTAAGGAAAAAAAAAAAACACATAAATGAGAGTTAAGCCATTTCTCTCCTGTGCTTGTCTTCTTAGTCAGTTTTCCTTGCAGATTCCCAGCCCTGCTCAGATGAAGAAGGCTGCTCTGAAGTATTCCTTCCAACTGACAGTGACTATGATTCCAGTGATGCACTAAGCCCCAGAGAATTAGACCTGATCTACTCCTCCTCACAGGACATATCCCAGCAGGCCAGCAGTGGCCTGGGTGGCAGTGCACCTGATGTTCTCCAAGTCCACGACATGAAGCCTTGCCTAACGTTGAAAGAAGGCCTGACAGAGTGTAGTGCCTTTGATACTAATGCTGAATGTTGCACAGAGGACATGAACAATCTAACAGTGTCAGGGCTTACACTTGAAAAGCATAGACAAGTCCTCGAGCTCCAAGCAGGCACTGAGCTTTTTAGGGAAAAAAAAGCTAGGGAAACATCAACACTACAACTACTTCAGCCGGCACCATCGGTGGCTGCGTGTGCACAGTGAGACACAGTCTGGCTCTCTGTCTGAAGGGGTGTATACTCAGCACCTGATGAGACCTTCAGATTTGTCTCAAGAGCCTATCTCCGCTGAGCAGCTGAAGATTCCCACTGATGGATCTCGGAGCACTTTCTTGCCTCACGCATCCAGCCTTCCAGAAGATGGGAAAGGCAAGTATGAGGAGTCAAGGCAAACTGTCCATCAGATACATGTGGAGCCTTATAAAACATTTCTGGATGAAGAGAGCAAGTCCTGGGCAACGAGCACACGGTCTGTAGAACACGGGGATGTGCACAGTGCTATGCAACAGAAAATGGGTCCAGACGACCAGTCGGGTTCTGCTGTCTCAGAAGTCTTCAGCAGCACGCTTTAACCCCAGACTTGTGCATTGCTTCCCACTGCTACACAACGAGAGAGTGAGCATCATGCATATAGGGCCATACTTTCAAAACCACTTGGAAAACTCCAGCTCCTGAAATGGCAACTCATGCCGCTCAAAAGAATCCTAATCATTTGACTTCATCACCAGGCTTCTGGTCTTACAGAGGTATCATCTGTCATGACGTGAGCTTTATTATTGGCATCTGCACTTTTGCAGGTAGAGCTTGTAACAGTCACCACAAAATGGAACAATCTGTGGCTGCAAATCTAGTAATGAGGTTTTGCAGTTCTCCCGGTTTTCCATGTCTCTATGGGCATGCAAAATTTTAAGCATGAGTGGTTCTGCCTACAAGTTAATAGAAACTGTAATATCCTTGGTGTCCTCACGTTAGGACTGTGTCCTAAACTTGTACTAACCAGTTCTCCATCATTTCCTGTGAGTTTTTCTACTTCTTAAATGGATTTAGACCGCATATAACTGAAGTGCTAACTGCTCTAGGAACACATTTAACCCAGAGTTTCACTTACAGAGAAATGAGAAGTCTTTTGATACCTGGAAAATGCAGTCAACACCATCTGTGAGTGCTGTCAGAGCCTGACATAATTATCACAAGAGGTTTTTTTCAGCAGCTTAGATTTCAAATTATGTATTATAAAAGCTTAGCAGGTAAACCTTTGGGGTCAAGAGCAGGCAGAATGAGGCCAAGTTCTGAAGGAATAAGACGCAGAGTCTAAGTGAGACTGAAGCTTGGTCTTTTCTTCTGCCCAGAACACAAGAGCTCATTTCTGCATGTTGGCAGCATGCACATACACCCATTGAAAAGAAATGCTCCTATGTTCGTTCCTGAATATTCACTATAAACTTCAGGGGTATTTGATCACCAGGTCTGAAATTGGGATAACCGTAATAATTAGGGAAATTTGGGCCATGGTTTGAATCCATTATTTGGGCCACCAACATTGTATCATAAGGAGAGTAGGAGGTGGTGTTTTGGCACGCTGTGTTTGTCTAAAGGCAGATCACACTGAGTCATGATGTTGTCCTTTGCAACCAGAATCATACTTATAGTACTACAGGAGATGATCTCAAAAATGAAATCTCTATTAATGAGAACCGTAACATTTGAGTCCCTAAGAAATGAGCGAATGTGGAGAGAAACCCCAGCTGTTGCACAAGCTTTAATTTTTCTTCAACAGTTCTTGAAGTTTAATTTTATAGGCCACATTCCTGCTGGTTAAATTCCCTCACTCCATGTTTGCGCAGCCTTCTACCTTTCAATTTTTCAGCCTCCAGGTGGATACATTCTAAGGCCTCCAATAAAGAGATTTGAGTTAAATAGTTGAGTTTACAAGTCCTTGAGGTAAAGGTAAGGATTTGGGCCCATGATCTGTGGTCCTTATTAAAATAGCACTTCCATAACCCCAGTGCTATTAAAATCCCTGTGAACTCAATCCATAAATTCAAAAATAAATGTTATTCACTATTTTATGCTTGGTCAGTATGTGGAAGCCAAGAAGAGTCTTTGCAGTGATACAAGGGCTAAAACTTTCTGTAAGGGATTTACATTTGTAACTTCTCTCTTTGGGAGAGGGAAGTGGATTTTTCACCCAACCTATTCATTCATTCCCTGATCTGAAGCTCAGCGAGGATGGAAAGACTTCCATTCACTTCCACAGGGTTTGAATGAGATCCATATTGAAAATTCCTGTGGGTGAGAAGATGAGGGGGGGAGCAGAAGTGTCAGTGCCAATTTGCAGCTAGAAGGACATGCATTGTATGTTGTATGCCACATGGAGCTGCAGGGGGAAAACCTGACTCACACACCATAGAACCAAACAGTGATGTTTTACTGTCACTGAAGGCAGTAAAGCTTGTTACATTAGATTATGTTCATTAGCAGAAGGCTTTGCACCAAGGAGAGCCAGACAGCGTAATGCTCATATTCAGAAGTCAAAATAATTTAGATTGTTTTCTAGTATACAGCACCTAGCCCAGGCTCCCCTAATCTGTTTAGCCTCGAAGCAAAACTGCCATAAAACTGGCTATTAAAGAATAAAAATAACAATATGCTGAGGCCATATGTTTTTGCAGGAAGTGATGAGATAAAACAAGATGGTCCTAAATGAAACCCACCTTGCTTTGCTTTGGCTCTTCAGGAACACTGAGGGCAAGAAGTAGCAAGATCTACAGCAGAACAGGTACATGCTGCTGGTTGGGTAAGGATGTAAAAATCTGTTACCTGCTCCTGCTGCTGGACTTTTCCAGCAGTAGTCATGTATCTAATAATGAGCTGGATTCTTTACTGGTAGAAAGGGCTTGATTTCATCATAATCTGCTGCGCTAAGATGGAATTTGACTCTGGGAATGCAAATGCCAGCCACAGTGCACCCCATCTTGATTTTAACTTTGTTATATGGAAGTAGCGTTTACGTGATGGCCAACGGGGCATGCCTCCTTAATTCTATTAGCTCTAGATTGAGGTTCTTCCACATACTTTAATAGTCAAGGTAGTAATTGATAGTTCTGACTTTAAATACTTCTGATTATAAAGCACTGAATTGTCTCTTGTTAGAAATATGTGCTCTTTGTTCAAAATTATTATCCCTATCTATTCAGCGGGTGATTGAGCAGCGCAACTCCTTAAAAGAATAGTAATGAACACCCAGAGATAAATAAATAGTAGAAAGTGGTGCCTTTCAAGTACTGTCATAATACCAATCATAACGCTTCTGCAGCTGTCTTAGAAAGATCACTCACGCATTTCACAAGCAGTCACAGCAATTCGGAAGCATCCTCCAAACTGCAGCACTGTATTCCCACTCCATAAAGGTGCAAGTCACTCTTCTGAGTAGAGCTTAGAGTAAAGGCTCACAGTCAGGAATCAAATTAAAATTAGGAACTCAGACCTTTGCTTCAGTTACTGGGAACCCTTCCTCCAGGTTGGGCTCGAGTGCCCCCCCCAGGGATTCCTGCACAGAACTGGGAAATGCCTGGGGCTCAGAGCCCACAGAACACTAGGATTTCATTAGGCAGCAGACAGCTTGTCCAAATGAGTCTGTACCCACTGAAGCTCTGCTCTAAAATGGGTACTAAGGCTTTGTAAACTTCCGGACATCTCTCTCTTACTCCTGTATCTTGCCACAGAGCTTTGTCCTGCAGGTTTCTAGCGAGTGTATTTTCACCTGGGCTGATCAGAGACCCTCCTATCTCTTGGCATGACTTGGACTGGCTAGGAAAGAACATAGTGCTTTAATATTACAACTCCACAGCAAAAAAAGAATGTGGATCATATCTCCCTGGTTCAGTAGACTAAAACTTTCCTAATTCTGCTGGTAGGAAGCGAGTTAGAGGTAAACTGCAAGGTTTACACTCAGAATTCCTTACATCAGCAAGAAGGCAGTCTGCCCATGGACAGTTTGCCTCAAGAAAGCTGTGCCTCGAGCACCGATTTCCCCGGCTTGTATTTCTTCTTCCTTTGCCTTTAGATATTAATTGACAATTGGATTTTCTAGACAATAAAAGCATGCACAGGGAAATCTATATTTTTAAATATAGATATTAAAGGGGGAGGGGGAAGATGGAATATTTTATCCTGTACATTTATGTTCAGAGTGTTTTGGAAAGAGATGGTGCATCTTTAAATTCTCTATGGTATAAAGAAATGCATTAAGTTGCTGGTCAACTCTTTTAAGGTGTTTAAATGCATGGCTCATGACTGTTCTGTAAAACTTCAATACAGCCTTACAAACAACAAGGGCATAGTGTATTTGAAAATATGGTACACGGCTTGGAAACTTACTCTGAATTTCTCTGAGGTGTTGAACTTTGCCATCAGCAAAAAGCATTTTTAGTAAAGAGGCCTTGAATTTTCAGACAACGGAGATTTCATCAGGTTGGGTCTGATTTTTCCACTACAGAAAAACACTAAGTAGCTGGAATACGTTATTTGTAAGTATAATCTATCTTTTGATTCCATCCAGTAGAATTCACAAGGCTAAATCATGCCCAGAAGTGAGAAGCAGAGCTGTTGGAACCAGTATATTCTTTGCAAAACCGAAGGGCAACGTTCCCCAAGGCAGGCTGTGCATTATCCTCTGGCAGCTTTGGCCCCTTTTGTGCTAAGTGAGCATCTGCAAAGTCATGAGAACTCAGTTTGTTGATTTGACAGGAGCAGGCCCCACGTACTGCTGAAAGCTGTGCAGACCCTACCAGCTCAGAGGACGTCTCTTGGTACTGGTGTTCGTGAGCACCTACCCATCTTGCTGTCTCTCAAACTGAGCTTTGGGGGTGAAATAAGAGCCAGGCTAGAATACGTATTCACACCACAGCACCTTGGGCAAGATTTAGCCTTTAAACCACTCACACTATAACAGAGTAATGTGTCAGTAAGCTTGCCTGTCATTAGGCTGCAGGAAACCTCATCTTATGCTTGTCAAATAATAAGAATAGATTTTTTATGTTTATTTTCATTTTTTTTCTTGGAAAAGCTACGTGAAATTGACCTAGCATTAGAGAAAGTGGTTGGTGTAGCACTAATCTACCTTATTACTGTGAATTGTAGTAATTTATTAAGCAGATTTTAAGCTAAATGCACAGAGGTTTTGTGTTTTGCTCTATGTAATGGTCAGTTTGGGGCCAATTGTGCTGTCCTTGGACCTCACTCCAGGTTCTTTTGCACCAGTGCAAATCAAGAGTAGTTCCACTGAAGGCAATTCAGGTATTGCCTTGTACAGATCAGCGTTACTTGCACTGGCTCACAAGGCTGGCTTGGCATCAGCTGAGGATCTAGATCAGCGGAGTCATCACGAACACAACACATTGATGGTGGTGCAAAAATGGTATGTGTAAGGAAGACAAAAGGGGACTTATCTCATGGAATATCCCCCTGGAGGTCACAGGGACAGTTGCTGGAGCGGGCTCCTAGAGTGAGCCCACCATGCTGCTGTGTTACCAGTGGTACTGGGGGGGTAACCTATACTGCATGATCTATTGCTACATTTGATAATAGGGACCAAACTTCTCCCCCATATTATGCAAATGAATCCCCTACTAAATGCAATGGGAGTTCCAGTTATTTTCCTGATAAAAGTGAGGACTGTCGAGGGTTACTGGGGCTTGGGGGATGGGAAGAGGGGTTGTTTGGGTTTTTCCCCTCAGAGAAAAAGTAATTTAAGTGAAATGTGCAAGGCAGTGTTTAATTGCTTCCTGCCTTGTTTGTACATAGCAATTTGGCTGTTTATTGGTTGTCTTTGTTCAGATTTTTATTGTAACTTGTTGCTATATATGCAACCAAGCGTATGTTAAAGTTTAAACTTTGGTACATAATAATGCACAATTTTATGTGCTTTAAAACTTTGTAAATATCTAGATGAACAAAGTATGCTGTGCTAACTGTGATCTTGAGACTTGACACGACAATATTTTCATGCATATGTACCTGCAAATGGTTTGAAAATAGCAAAATATATATTGAGGATGGCCACGAGCCAAGAGTAAATGAGTGCCGCATGACTCATGCTTCTTTAATAATTCCTGAAAGAGGCATGTCTAGTACATAAAATAGACAATAAAAATAATTTTCAAGACTACAAATATTTTTTATAACTTCAGATATTAAATACTATTTTAGAAAAAAGATTGGTTGGTAAAAGAAATCAGGTTTATTCGAGTGAATCATCGTCATAAAAATGTTCTTAACATAGATTTTTTTGTTTGATCTAATATCATAGAAACCCAGCTCTTTTAAGGTTTAGAAGACTTGAAGTGCTCTTGTGTTCGTACCACTCCTGTGATCTTCTGAAATGATGTACTTCAGGTCTTCTCCCTCATTAACAAAAGAATGCTAGCGTATACATTCAGAATCCTAAATACCATGTGCACTTGTGCATTTGACCATCACCAAGTACCCACCTATATGAGCTTTACAGTCCATGGAGATATGAATGTAGCTTGTGTTTTTCCCTGACTTCTTTCATTTTTATTAGAAAATGACTTTTTCTAAGGCGAAGCTTTCAAATATGATCTCCAAATTTTGATTTTGAGCTACGCATTCAGAAACCTAAACAAAACATGGCTTCCAGAGCTTGTGGGTAAACATAACCTGCCATTAAAGTCAACAGGAACTGGAATTCAATTTGTGTAAATGCAATTGCCTTAATACAGCAGTGGTAGCTGGGTGGCTGGATCTGAAGCGGCATCTTTCTAATCTGTGTGTTACAACTGCAGAAAGTGCTGGCATACAGGTATCAAAGCACAAACAGCATAAAGATCTTGCAGGCTGACAGCCCAAACCCTCTCCAAGCCCAGGGCTGTCCTATGGGCTCGGGAGCTGGGTATTTGCAATGACACCCAGATAGAATCCACTGCACGCTGCTGGTGTGAACCTGTGCTGTCAAGCCATGTTGTAAGCACACTGTATTGGAGGTGCTTGTAGCCAAGAAACACCCGAGATATTGCCTACTGAGGGGAATTACCTTATAAAAGTGAAACACACTCTTCCATTGTGACTCCTCCATTTTTCACATATTCTTGTTCTCAAAAAGCATGGCAACATTTCCAGTGTAGGATAAAATTGGGTTTACTGTATGTAAGCAAGAGAAATAAGAACAACTCCATTTTGAATGCTGAATTGAATGGACTTGGGTCACTTTTTACCTTGTTTCCAAGACGGAGAGGTTGCTAAATATATTTTAACCACCATACAGTGGGAGCCTCTCAGCATCTCATCCTCTTATGTACTATTCTCCCTTTTGTACAGACACTGCTGTAATTGGAATAAGTGACATGCCCAAGGTCACACAGAGATCTTGTGACAGAGCAGGGACACAATTTTCTGGCTTAGCATCCTTACAACATCATCATCAGCCAATTATTCATAGCTTGTGCGCAAGTATATGTGGTAATGTAAATGTTGACAAATGTCTGTATTCCAGGCAGGACATGCCAACTCATTGCAAGCTTCGGGATAACAGCGTCTTACTGGAGTATCTGTGGGTATTTTCACACATGGAAAATATTGTAACCAAAATGCAGCCAAAGTGGAGCTCAGCAGCAGAGCGAAATACTTCTTAAACTGTAAGATAAAATGTGACTGTCGGTCACCTCTGTTTCCTTCATTTTTAATTGCAAAACATTGTTACCACATTTACAAAGTTAGTAAAAGAAAAAAACAAATGCAAGTAATTAGTTATGTACAGCGAGCTAAGGAATTAACTAGAAAAAACACTGCAAGACAAAGAAGGATTTTTGTGTGCATGTACTTAAATTACTTTGGGGCATTTCTGCATGTACCACGCAGCTTTTAGAGCCTGGTTGTTCCTATGTTTTGCTTGCCCCAAGCTGAGATTTCTTCTTTATATGAGAAGATAAGTAAGTGAACAACGCAATTCTTCCAGACCTTTCTAACACGTTTGCCATGGTTCCTTGAAGGACAGTGCTGGTTTATAATTGCCTCTGTGTTCTATGCTGAAATGCTTTAAAACCAACTGGAAAGACGTTAACAAACTCTTATCAGCATGTTTTTGACTCGTTCTTCTGACAGCAAAAGATACCATTTCGCTGTTCTATTCAGATGTATTAACTTCTATAAACTGTCATCTCTCTGAGCAAACTTATTAACTCATTTTTTAATTCTGCCTTTAAATAAAAGCTTTGGGTTTGATTTGGGGTGTTTGGTTGTTTCGCAAACACACAAAAGATTGTTATTAATACGCTTCATCGTTCTCTTCCCCAGACAGCTGTATTCAAACTCTCTTTTCAAACAAATGTATGTTCATTTAGAAGAGTTAGTGAAATGTTTCTATTTTAACAGGTTTTAATTACTAATAATTACTCCTAATTAATCAGCAGGGTTTCTGCTCCTTACCTGTGTGAATAACAGTTAATTATTCTGATTATCCAATTCCTTTTTATTATGGCAAACATGCCGGAAAAAAATTCCGGTAGACTCCTCTGCTCTGCTGCTCACGTACACTCTCAGTTACACAGAAAAAGTGGTAAAGTGGGCAGCAATTTTGAAGCTTTAGAAACGAATACTAAACTCAGTTTAAAGACAAAACAGCCTTTAATACCAGTAAATAAAAATGTAAATACAAAAACTTGGTATATATCAAAATAAAATCCCTGCCTTTGGTGAGATGAGCATTTTATTTTTACTTCATGTGGCATTTTCAAAATAAATTGTTTTAAAATTTCCACCAGTTGGCTTTTTTAGGGGGAAAAAAAGGCAATGCCCAAATGTTTTGTTTGTAATCACTTTCTGAAAATCCTGAAGCAAAACGTTTCAAGTGCGGATGCCTTCATTAAGTGGCGATAAATAAATCCATAATAGTGGACTAGGCTGAAACACCCTCCTGTGAGCAATGCCACCACTGTTGGTTTTAGTGGTACTTGGGAGCGCTCCTCACTTCTGAAAATCAGGCATTTTGTTTATGTGCTTAACAGTAGTCACGCGTGTATGAGAATGTGGCTCCGGTTCCGCTCAGCTGTGATCATTTCTGGACCACAGAAGAATCCACCACCTACACAGAAGTGTTTCACAAGAACCTGCACACCTTCACCTTTTCCCATATGGCTTTTGAAATGTTTGAGAAAGGAAAATGCTGCACTTGTTTTGGCTTATCTTTTCCTGAAACGGTCACAGAAAGGAACCAAATCAGAGGTAGGGCTTGATTAGTTTAACACCCAAGTCTCATGGCTATATGTGCTTCGAACCTAGACCAACAGAACACGTCTTTTTTCAAGCTTGCTTCTGGGCCACACTTGCTCCTTCCCCCTCCCAGGGCCTTGTGTTCTCATTCTGATCCCCTGCTCTCTCATGGCTCCATCCTGATCCCTCTCTTCCTCGAGTCTGAGTCACAGGAGCAATAACCCAGCCTGCTTCGACCTACTCAGTGCCTCAGCTGTTAGGGTAAAGCCCACGCTCCCGGGGGACTCACGTTTGAGTACAACCCCAGGATTGTCAGGGCTCTGGCTGGCAGTGCTGCCGAGGGGACAGTCTAAGGCTCTATTTTAATCTTCTGGAGTCCAGCCAAACGCTGGAACGGAGCTGCCAGCACGAGGGGGGCCCTCCTGCTCACTGCGCCTGACCTCC
The DNA here is from genome assembly GCA_017639245.1 of Myiopsitta monachus. Lineage (NCBI taxonomy): Eukaryota > Metazoa > Chordata > Aves > Psittaciformes > Psittacidae > Myiopsitta > Myiopsitta monachus. The sequence goes on along the minus strand of CM029931.1, from coordinate 4,618,637 downwards.
CATCAGGAGAGGTGCTGGTGTGTTCCTACTCAAACTACTAGGGCTCTTTCATTGCGCCTGACCTCCCATCACGAGTGCTACCAGGGATCCAGCTTCGACTACTGGGGGCTTAACCCTGGCACAGGTCCAGCACACGAGCTACACGCTGCCTGTCTCCAGATGTAAGATGCACCGAGTGTACATTCACACACCACGGGCTCAGCTGGAGGGGGCTGTTTCAGGTACTGCGTACAAGCAGCCACGCAGCACTGCCGACCCCTCGCCCTGTCCTGCAGGGATGGACGCACCCCCGCAGGGGTTTCAGTCGATCCTTATCTTTTTCTCTGGGAAGATGCGTGCAAGCTGCATTTCACACGTGTTTGCGGCCCTAGCCCGGATCCCTACTGCAGCTGACCCTGCAGCTTGACTGCAGACACTCACTCCTGTCTCGAGCAGATCAGCTCCACAGCCTGTCTCCAGGGACGGCAATTCAGTGAGATGTGGCTGTGCCACGGGCCTGGGGGAGGAAGCCCCTGGATAACTGTGAAGCACAGAGTATGCACTACCCCTTCCTAGGTACCGAGATGGGAACGTCACTAAGGACCATCACAGCGGTTTGCAGGTCAGCTAAGTCATGCTGTGCTTTGCCACTCGGCTTCGCAGGCCTCCCCCTCGGTGGTCAGCAAAACCAGAAGCGCTCTCCCCCCCCCCATACCCCCTGCGTGCTCGGAGCACTGGAACGTCAGCTGCAGCCCATCCTGCGCAGCAAGAGCATCTCCCTGAAGCCAACAGGCTCTGAGCCGGGATCTTACTTGCTAGTAACCTCCTGTCCTGTCTTTTTTATGTTTGCTGAGTATCATAAATAACCACATAAATAACTCCAGGCCAATCCAACACCCCTCCAGCACTACTATCTTCCGCTGGAACAGAAACACAGCTTTACTAGCCTAACTCAGCATGTCACCATTCACCAGGGTGCTAGCAAACATGCCCCTCGGGCCAGCTCTGCAGAGTTAGGTTCACACCTCAGCATCCACAGCCCCGGTGCTACTGCGGTGCCAGAGCATGCGGTGGCAGGAGGCAGCTGCGGGCTGGGCGAGGCAGGCAGCACTCACAGCACCAGCCGTGGGCTAACGCTGCCCAGCGCCCCGGCCTCGGCTGCCCCAGGTCCCGCCTGCGCCAGAGCCGCTGCTGCCTGCACACGGCCGCGCCGCACCGCACCGGACCGGACCGGACCGGGCCTCGCACGCTCCCCTCACCACGCGCCTGCCCAAAATGGCGTCCCAGGGGAGTGGCGGAGCGCCCTCTCCTGGGCAGGCTGAGGTAATGGCGGCCGCCCTGCCGGAGGTGCGCTGCCCCGCTGCGGGACGTGGGAAGTACCGGGGGAGCCTTGCACAGGTGCGGTGAATAAAGCTCGCCGGTGTTTACCACAGCGATACCCGCAATGGCCCGGCACGTCCATGCTGCAGGTATGGCACCCGCATTGCTGAAGCTCAGCCTGTGTGGCTCGCCTCCTCCACCCCGGTCACTGATGGCTGCTGCCACTACCACTCCCTCTCAGGTATTTATCGTTTTCGGGACTCCTGAGGTAACCCCCTGAGGGCGATGAGGGCTGTGAGCGGGGTGGGTCGGGTGTGCACAGTCATGGCTGGTCTGACCTCCCCAAGCTGCACCTTGCAGCCACCTGCCAGCAGCCTTAACCGCCTCTGCGGGGGTCTGCGCGGTACCTTGGTAAAGCTGGAAGGGTTTTCAACTCGAAGGGGTTGAATAACACTGCTCTAAGTCACTGGGAAACACCTGAGGTGCAAAACCAGGCAGACATGGCTCCACGTGGATGAGGCGTTTCAGCAACCGAGGGCGGCTTGTGTGTCATCCGCAGGGATGAGCCTCTGGAAGATGGTTTGCACATGCATTCTTGGCAGAGTTAAACTCATAAAGATCGCTCTGTTTGAGGGATTGCATCACCACAGGTTTCTGAGTGACTCCAAACTCAAGACGCATATTTTAAGTCTCCCCTGCTGTTGCTGATAATTTGTTCCATATTTACCATATTACTTAGTACTTGTAAATGGGGTTTTTTTAGAACATAACTGTTAATTAAATTAGATAGCCGTAGCCACTGCAGGCCGAACTCATCTCTGGCCCTTAATGCTGTTGCAGTCCGTGGGTTTAACATTCAGAATGAGTTTAGTGCTGTTGGCTTTCTCCTTACATTAATCCATTGGACTTGAAAAGAAATGGAGGCGTTACTTCTGTGTAAGCTCATTTCTGTGTTGAGCTTTGTGCTGGCATTGAGTCCGAAAGGTTTTCAAAGGATGAGGCAACTGCAACTGTATTGCTTGTTTAAATAGTGGTAAAGTATGTGATAGATATGTACAATTCTGGACTTATTCAAAGACGGGTCTTACATCTGCCTCTGTCAAGGTAGGATTTAGGTAAGAATGTAGGTAAAGTAAAAGACTTAATGCAACAGGCTTTCAAAAGCACATTTCCTCAGCTGGAGTTTTTATGGTAATAATTTTCCTTAAAGTAAATCGTGGGACTCCCACAATATCAGAAAAAAGGGGCAACTCAGAAGAAACTTGCCTCAAGCACTGTTCTAACACGTTCTGCAGGGATTGCATCCGGTATAGCATGTTTAAAGTCCATTGAATAAAATGATAGTTACCATTTAGGACTAGAATATCCTTTACGCACTTGATGATAGCTTTCATTTGAAGCAAGTATGATGTAAATGAGATCCGTGCTGTTGGGCCCACTAATGCGCAAGCTGGTGAGAGGCCCATTGTTTTTGTGACAGTTTTACTGTCTCACTTTCAACATGTTCTACGTTCTTTGCGGAATTGGTTTAGAGAAAATCCGTTCAACCAATGCTGAGAAAAAAATGTTTTAGTTTTGGCAATTAATTATAAAAACAAACTGAAGATTCATTTCAGCATCCACTGAAGCTATGGAAGCCAGAGAGAATGGAGCTGTACTGAGCATCAGCTATCTGATTGCACTCCAAGAGTTGTCAGCTTTCATGTTAAAAATCTCACTTGAAGTGACAAACTAATGTCTTTCACTGGATTGTTCTTGCTAAGTGTCTCCTCTATTTGTTGTTTAACTAATTATTTTAACTTTAATTCTTTGCCAGATGACCAGATTTACCACATACAGATCTATATTAATGTGTACTAATACAAGTAGTAAAGTATTTCATCCTGTTTTGGAAGTCAGACTTCACAATGGTTCAGAAGGATCAGCAGAGATTTGTAAGAATGATTTAGGGATTGCAAAACATACCTTAGAGGAAGATACCTCAGCAACTCCTTCTAGTTCATTTAACCCGGAGGTGACTATGCTGTTAGCTCGTGTTCAGTGTGTATGTTCATGAGAAGGATGTTTCTAATCTTAAAGGTTCCCTAACATTGAAAAGAACTGTGTTGTGAGACTGGTGTCTGAGTATTGGAGCAGTTGTGAGTAGAAATAAGGAACACAATTCACTTTTAGAGAACCTTGCTGAAGATTGACTTGCCTTTTGCACTAGACTGCGTCTCTGAATTCACATCCCTTATTGGAAGGGGCGGGGGGAGAGGAAAAGGAAGGGGGGGGAAGAAAAGGAATTATTTGCTTCCCAATACCTTTTGTTATGTGAGGAAAAGCAAAAATGTGACTTTTGATGAACTCTAAAACATATGCCATAAGATACATATACCACAGCATATTCGCATGAAAAAATTAAGGAGGAGCTATGTTCTCCAAATAGTTTGTATTCAGTGGAATGCATGTGTTATTCATTGTGCACGCATGCTTACTGTGAAAGTTGACGGAAATAAACAAGTATGAAGTCGTTAAAAGTCAATTCAGGTAGTCACACTTCAGCCCAGTTTGTGTGCCCATGTCTGTTTGGTTTTGGGTAGTTTGTTATTGTTGATTAAGGCTATGTGCAAAGTTATAAGAAAAACTGAAGAATAGATTGAACTTTGCCTCTGGAATGTGTCTTGTATTGGGGCATTCTTTATATTTAAAAATATCTGTTGAATACTTCTTCGTACTGGATGATACAAGATAGCAGTTCCCCTCTAATGTGAAGTATGTGGAAAAAGAACCAGTTGTCCTCATTCCCTTATAACTTCATCATGTACTTTTGGTGTACGTATTTTCGGCATAATGTAGCTAGTTCTGCTGGTGTAACAGTTACTGTCTCCTATGCTTTAATCATACAGGAATTATTCTGGTCTCCATTGTTACCTAGTCTAAACAGCCTGCATGTTAGCAGCCACTGAAATGAAGCATAGTTTTAGACTCCACATGATGCTTAGCAGTTTATTATTAGCTCCATATTTTGTGCTCTGTCATAGCACATAGTCACTGCCCTTTTGTAATAAAAAGCAACAGCTGTGGAAAAAACGGTGCAGTTGGGCTGTACCTATTCCTTTATGGCCTTTCTGTCCCTGTCCTAATCCACTGAGCCCTGCTGCAGAGCACAGAGAGCCTGAGCAGTAGTGCAGTAATACCTCTGTGCTGCTTATCCAGTTGAGGGGCGAGGAGGTAGTCTGATCAGTGGGGTTGTTGGCAGTCAGGAGTGAGTATCGGACAGACAGTGACCTTGCTCAGGGGTGAGAGCATCTCTTGGTGCTGACTTTGCCCCAGTGTATGGCCAGAAAACTTCTTGTTCCACTGAGACCTCCAGAAAGGACATTAGAAAAGTACTGTCTGTGTGAGTGGTCTTGACTTAAATCTTCCAGTCCTGAACAAATACACAGCTCTGGATCTACCCTGTACCCTCTAGGCTGGCAAGAAGGTACCAACTGAAGGTGCAGATAAGTGTACTTTGAAGATTGTTTTGGTGTCAATTGGTGTGGGGGCAGGCAAAAATGTAGGAGCACTGAGGCTACAGAATATATAAATGTGCATCCAGTTTACTGGAAGTTGAGACAGAGCTTCACTTTTTGAAATAAATGAAAAATACTGGAAGTTGAATGGCCCTCATAAGTGTTGGCTCCGGGAGATGAACACACTTAAGACCTGCCTTTTGGGATTCAGTTTGGCAGAGCTAAGATGACAGCGTGCTTTAAGATCCCATCCTTGCCCTTCCAGCTCTCTGGGTAATATGTTCCCCCAGGCTGGGTGACTGTACACAGCAACACGCCTTCAAGTACATGGTCTGGTTTTGAGTGTTGGCTCATGCTCTTTAGTTGCCTGTAGTCAGATTTTTAATGTATCTGCTGAGGCTTATCTTGCTTACGTGGTTTTTTTGAATCATGCTTAAACTTAGAAGATATTTGGTCTATATCTTTGTCTCTTTAAAGGCATTCTGCTATAATTGACTGCTATTACTATGGGCTTGTTAGTTTCACAGGAACTTGTAGAAGCCTTTTGACCACCACTAAAGGTCTGCTTACCATAAAGACCGCTGCCTGCTTGCTACCCACCTCCTATTTGTCAAGGTGGCTCTTCTCCCTTATTTCAAGTTCAGCAACTGAACTTTGTTAGCAACAGTAAACAGGTAAGTAGCTCAATGTCTATTCAATGAGTGGCCTGCCAAGTTACCAGTTAAAGCATATTTTTGTAAAGAAACATGCAGCTCAACTTGTGGTGGCATTGAGAAGCTGAGCTGCAAAAACATCAACACCACCAGGACACAATATTTTTCTCCTGATTACAACACACTCGTTTACTTAGGAATTCTTAATGCCAGCTGAGGACTACAGGGCAGTGACAGTAGAAGAGTTGTCCAGGTGCCAAGGAAAAGAGAGAACTGTATATATACTTCTGTCCTGAAATGCTGGAGGGCAGGGAGAAAGGCTGGGTAATGATTCAAAAGAATACATTTCCATAAACTTTTCAAGGGAGTCTGCAGATTGCTCCCACAACAAATACCGGCAGTACTTTGAAAAGGTGTCTAAAATCCAGCTGATTGCTGTATTCTCAGGTCTGTTTGTTCACTTTGCAGAGGTCTGCAGAGTCAGAGCAGCTTTTCTTTTAAATTGACATAAATTATTACCTTTCAAATTAGCTGAGAAAACCATCACATAATGAGGTACTTGTGGTGGGAGCAATCCCTGTAGTATGTATTCCTAGGGCTTGGGAGAGAGCAGGCTCTAACATCTGACGGGGTTGGCCAGGCAGCAATACAAAGAACAAACAAATAACTGTAGTAGAGACTTTGTTTTGGTTTGTGTGGAAAACTCAAATCACTATGTCTTTCTCTAGTGTATGTAGACTGGGTTTTTTACCTCTTAATAGATGATCATTTCTGTGTGGAGGCAGCCTATCCAGCACCCAGCATTTAGTCACATTTAGATTCACTAGCAGTTTACTTTGTGAAAGCAACCTCATGTTACCTAATGGGTTTAACCTCTGCTATAAGCTTCTGTGGGAGCAGGAATGCCTTTTTCTTCTGCATTTGTACGATACCAAACATTATGGGTCCACGTGCACGCTGTTAGGTATTACATTATAAATAATCATTGAAAAGCTTTATGATTTTATCTCCCCGGCATCATCATGGGGGTGATGTCATTTTGTGGCTGGAGAACCGAGACATAGGTGCTCCACAGTCAAAATGACCAAGCATCCCCTAATGGTGGGTGTGCTTAGGGAAGCCACCTAGGAGCTGATATTTTGTATCAGGACTTTGTGTTCACAGCCCAGTTCCAGTTGTCTTGAATTGCAGCTGTTGTGAGTGCACGCCCTGCTATGAATGGAGTCCCAACTGAGGCTGCATAGCTTAGGCATTGTCGAAAATGAGACCTATACGTTAAGTGGCCACCTGTGGAAAGTTTTCAGTTGCTTATATGCTACAGCACTGGGGTTCTTTGGCAGAACTCGGGGAGAGAATTCATTTTTCTGTGATGATGTTCAGTTCCTCCAGGCATTGCTTTTATCTTCTTGTAGTCTGCTGCTTCAGTTGCTACTTAGCATCCAATTACTGTAACAAATCAGAGAGCCCTGTTTCTGCAACACCTACTTTCATTGCATGCTCACTGTCAGGTGCACGATCAGTGAGCTCCAAATATGAAGGTCCACACACTGACTCCAGAGAGAAGTACACAGGGAGCAAATGGCATTTGCTCAGGTAGTTAAAAGCTGTAGTATGAAGTGTGAGAACTTTTCAGGGCTGTTTCTCAGACATTGATGGCACATGATAGAACATGGTTCATTATCCAAAAAAAACCACGTGCTTCTTCCACATGAAGGTCCTTCAGCTTCATTGCCTTATAGATCGCACTTTGACTGAAGGTGATTGAAGCTCCTCTGTCACCAGGACTGATAGTTGAGAACCAGTGACTATTCAAAATAAAACAGTAAGAAGCCCTAGAAAAGTAACAATTAGGTTAAATTTAGAAGGCTGCTTCTTAACTAAATTTTGTCTGTGTGGTTTTTCCTTGCTGTGAGGATTACTTTGAGAAGTTGTGCAGAGATGCAGCCAGTACTTCACACACTGCACAACTGCTCCCTGTAGCTATAGTTCTTATTCTGTCATGTTCCTTGCCAGTTGATAAAGCCACTGTGGAGTTCTGCTATTGCCTTTCATGCAGCTGTGATTTGGATCTCCCTTTCTAATTGATGACTAACTTCCATTGTCATGAAATCAGACAATGCTTGTAAAATCCATGAGGCCCTGTGGCCTATCCTTGCCAGCATTATACTCTTATAAATAGGAACGTGACCTAGGCAGTGGAGCCCTCTTCTCAATGTTGCTATTTTGTGACCTTGGGCAAGCCAGTTCAGTACTTCATGTGCTTTTATCTTCTCACCTTTTATCTGTGTAATCTATTGAGATGATCCAGAAGTCAGACCCCGAATTGCCATTTGACGTGCACAATGCCTACTGTAAAGGGATTCTGATTACCCTGCACTAACATTCACCTGATAGATTTGGCTAAAACACAAATCGAACAACTGACAGAAGAAGCTGAACTCAACAGAATAATTACTGAGCAAGCACTGGGGGCACACAGCACAGTGCACAAATCATGTACCAGTTTGTATGAAATATGTTCTGTTGTCTTCCCAATGTCTCTGATAAATCTTTTTACAACACCCCAGCTGTCCTTGTATACTACTGTATACGTGTTCTTGATGTTCTGAAAGTGGCCTTTCAACAAGGAGCCATTATTATCCTATGTTCTTAATGCATGATAGTCTTATCTCCTTGTACAAAATATCTTCTTTGCCCAGTGAATGATGTAGTTTGAGCCTATCAAATCATAGTCAAGTTTCATCATAAGCAGTGTCACATGTGTCACAGCAGGATTTTGAAAGCACTGTCTGGGATTTCAGAGCTCTCAGTTCAGTTTCCAGCTTTGGCAATGACCATCTCTGCTCATGTGATGGCTGCACCTGATCAGGAATGATCATCCCAGCTGAGAAGAACAGTCAGCCTGGACTGGGCCTTGAGTGAGAGAGTGGGATGGGGTCCTCCAGCTAACATACCCTGATGGTCCCTTCCAGCTGTTTTGTGGCACAGCTCAGCATCTGGCTCCTTCCCTGCACACACTGCAGTTTTGCCACTGGTTTGAGCAAGCATTCGCATTAGGGTCCAGTTCCTACTGATTTGATAAACATGACCTATGCCAGGACAGTGATTCAATGACAGGAATCTGGAGGGAAGCTGTTCTCCAGGGGGTTTGTTCTTGGAGATCAGCATTTGTTGGCGCTCGGTGGCAGCATCTCTTCTTGGGATACCTCTGTGTGTGAGCATACACACATCTACTGCCTTTGGGTATGCTTTTTCAGCAGCTAAGCAAACAGGGATGTAAAGGAATCAGGAGGCTCAATTGCTCTTTGTTGCTGTCTTTTGGAAAACTGTTGCCCATTAAAATCCATGTGAGCTTTTTCTGTCACTTCACAGGGTTTTTGAATGAACCATTTTCCAATGTCAGGATCTAAGCTGCAGGATCAGGCTGTTACCTTGAAAATCCGTGCATTAACTGCCTCGTATCTTATCTATATAGCTGTTGAACTAATCAGTAAAGACTCTACTAGTTACATTTCTCCTCCCAAGCTGAGGGATCACGCACCACTGGCATTGAAAAGGCTGAATGATTTGCCCCGGTTCATGCTTTTGAATAAAATTGACAGCTATGAGATGGAAATGTTCAGCTCTTTTTTTAATTTGCTGCAGGAAAGATTTATCAGACAGAGGTGAAGTCTTTGACCCACTTTTGTCCTGCTGGGGTCTCTCTGAACTGCCTCTGCAGGCTACATAGGAAAAGGAGGAGTCCCAAGCACTGCTATTTTCAGGTGTCTCTTACTCTCCCACTTACAGCCATGATACCCCAGCAAGCCAGTGGGATTTTAGGATGCCCCACCAGCTCCGTATTGCATCCTGAGCAGAGCTTTTGCAGAGCTGGTGAGAGGCTGCTGCAGAGCAGGATTCAGGGCAGTATTCCCACCCAGCCGGGAGCAGAGCACCTCTAGGTGCCATATCCCCTCGCAAGGAGCCCCAAGGATGCTGCTGGAGCCTGTACCAGCTCCAGAGGCAGCTCCAGGCTCCCTCGCTGGCCGGGGGGCTGGCGGGGCCGTGTTCGGACCGGCCGAGGGCTGTGCTCCACGCGGGGTGCCGGCGGGCCGCGGGCCTGGGGGCAGGGCGGCTGTCTATTTTTAGTGAGGGTTTTATAGAGTGGATCCCTGCGGTCTGGCTCCACACTGAAATATTGTCCTAGTCTCAATGACATAAACACAGGGCCAGCCTGTGATCCTGGCGCCAGCTTCAGCTTAGGGAATGTGAATGAAAGTACCAGTGGGGTCCAGGCAAGAAGGAGAAGAAAAAAAATCCCGACTGTAATTACAAATAAATCCCAAACCCTTTCGCTCTCATGGCTCACTTAGTACAGCAAATAGCCTCTGATTCTCTACAAATAAGTCCCAGCTTAGTTACTGACAGATCTACCAAGAGGCAGTTAATGGAATAATGACTAAGGGAAGCTTAGGGTAATTTACAAACAGTTCCCCGTGTTGGAGGGTCATTCCCCCACCTCGCCCCCCGCCCTGCTCCCTTCAGGTCCTGCAGCAGTAAGCCACTGGGCAAGACCTAAGCCTGGGCACAAGGGCTCTCTTAGGCTGGGGGAGAAGGCTGCTTGTTTATTTATTTACTTAAGAGATCTAACACAGAATGATGACAGACAGACTCCAATATCTGGAGCTGAACCGTACCCCTAGAGAGAGTGATTTAGTTTAGGGTCTGCAGAGCAAGGGTTTTCCTACCTTGGAAAGTGGGGAGATCTGAAGTGAAAGTGGCATAAAAAGCCGTGACTGCGCTTTAAATGGGGCAGTGTTTCTTTTGCTGTTTTTTCTGTTACAAAGAAAAATGTCTCCTCTTTGTATCCCTAATCCAAGTCTGTTTCAATACCTGAGCTGAACTGCTCGGTTTACTTACAACACTTAACCCTCGTATTCACAGTAGGAAGAACTCTGTTGGAACTTCCGCAGTGGTCAGGGCAATGCTCTTTTTTGTTTGGTTTAGATCATTTTGTAAAGAAAATCAGAACTGTTCCAAAGAGACATCATCTTATGAAGATCATCATCTTCATACAGTGAGAGAGTTAAAGTATGTGCCATTGTGTCTGGCATCTTCCTGAACTGCCGAGGTGTTTATTATGAGGGCATGTACTTTAGAAGGGGATGTGGCTCCAGGAGGCAAACTAAACAGCAAGGATATTCTGTTGAAGTGTCATTATTTCGAATCCTGCTTGAAATAAAATGATCCTAAGACCAAGGTGTATGTGGGAATGTCAAGCTGATCGTTGGTCCTGAGATGGGGTATTTCTTCTTGCTGTGCCACCGTAGACTTTCCAAGTATCTGCATTAAAAGGACGGTAATGGTCACTTGTTAGTATTTTTTTAATGAAAAAAGCCCAACAAAGTCCTTACTCAGGCTTATTGAAGGAAGTTGGCTACCCATAAGTGATGCTTTGCTGTCAGCAAAGTAGTAATTTGGGACCACTTCTTTCTTTGTGGTGGAGATGTGGTGGGGCTGCTTGTCCTATTCCTGCTATACACTGTGTCAATGCTCTTAGAGATGGTGGTGGTGTGGGATGTTGCTCTATACGCAAGAATGGCTCTAAAAGCTTTTAACTCTATCCTGTAATTGATGTGTTGTGTAAACTGCAAGAAAAGAAGGATATTAAAAAAAAAAGGCGGGGGGGGGGGAGGTGGGGTGTGGAGAACAACATATTTAATGAGGATGAGTAAACACACCCAAGATGTAACTGTAGATATAAGAAAAATAAAAGCAGCTGGGGGGCTTCTGAGACATTGTTTGTCTTGAAAGTGATGAGAAGAGGCACCATCAAAAGACTTGTTTTACTACAGTCATGCTTCATTATGGGGATGGAGAGTGTGGGGAAGGGGAGGGGTGGGGGTTTCCTACGTGACCAGGTTGCCAGAAGAGAGAACCTAACTCGTTTGCATGGGCTAATTAATCCCTGAACCCAGTCAAAGCCTGAGTCAGAGAGAGAGAGCAAATGTCAGATCTGTGTCTGGGAAGCCTAGATTCATTATTTTACCCGCCTGGGTCCCTTTGCCTTCACAGGCAGAGACTTGAAACTCCCAAGCCAAAGAAACACATCCCAGAGATTCATACTGAACATGAGCAGGTTTGGAATCAGTCTCCTTTGTGTCTGTTTCTGTATCTGAATTAATCCCATACCGCCATGTGTATATCTGTTTCATCATTTGTTAGAGAAAGGGGAAATCACTCCATTTGCCATTAAAGGTACAAGTTTCTTTGAAAAGTATCCTATTGAACATACAGCTTTTCACAGCCATGCCAGTCACTGTGAGTTCATGTTTTGTGACTTTGCGTAGCGGCTGCAAGGACGATGCTATACGCTCAACTCTGGCTGATTATTGTGATCTACTTCTTTTTGAAGATTCCCTAAAGGACTAAGTCATAAGAAGCAGGGAAGAAGTGATAAGTACAGAATGCTGGGGAAAGAGACGCTGTTTCATCTTTCTCTACTTATTAAAACGCCTTCTTCCTTGCAGATTTTCTAGCCAGAGCAAATTTTAAGGATGTCTAATAAAGCAGCGGTTCTGAATTTGTGGGACCTTCCTCTGCTGCATTTACTCTTGAGGCAGAACTATAATCAGGAGTTGTTTTATATATTGAGCTAAATTCTGCTCTTTTATTACCCTGTGGCCAAATTGGTTTTTGCTAGCACAAAGTGCAGCCAGTTTAGATGTAGACCAAGGTTTCCGAGTTAGATGTATTTGTAATCCTGCTCCCTCTGGCTCTCTGATCAGGATTAAACTCTGCCTTTGGGATTTTGTGCTCCCACAAAACCCGTGAGTCTCTCAGAACATTTTGCCCCAGCATCTCAGGCAACATTTACTGAGCGGAGGAGACTCGGGGGTTCAGGACTTAATTGATAGAAGTACTTTTAAAATAAGTTTCATTTTCCCTCATTCGTAACCAACAGAAAGTATGATGTAATCGGATTTATTTTTTCCTCTTCACCCCCACTGGAGCCAGGAAAATGAAGTAGTTGGGAGAAAAGGGTTTGTCATTTTCAGTCAAGCAGCCATTCATCACTGGGCATTAGACAATTAGCAATAAAACATTTGAAGGGCTCCACTTGGTGCTAAAAGGGCGAGGGGGTCTTTTTAAATATCAGAGGTGGGAAATGTTATGTATCAGGGTTATTCAGTAGCTGGCATCAATGAATCACTTGCATGCATACAGGGCTTGATTGGGGAGTTGCTGTATTTCTCACTTCGTTGAATCTCTGTCAGTCAGTTGTTAGTGTTTTATACAAAGGGAATAATAAGACCTTGGTTTATCTCAATAGATGTTTATCTTAATAAGCAGGCTGGCAAAAAGAAAAAAAAAGATAAATGCATTCCTACTTGTCATGTGTGTATATATGTAATATATGCTGCTGCAGGGAGTTTGTTTGGATAAACAGCATTGCCTGTGTGGAAATTCAGATATCCGTCAGGAGCCATTGCTTGTAAATGTAAGTGTCATTTTTTAACATAAAAAATGCCTTGGTTTCTGTTTCATCTTTGCTAATTCTCCCACTGGCCTCTCTCTTCATAATGAATTGGTCTGCAAACTGTGAGACACTCAAGCAGCTCTGGTCTTGACTGCTGAGATGTTAGTATTTGGCACGCAAAGAAGGATGGTGAGGTGGGGAAGAGGAGGGGGAGGATTGAGAAGAACTTTGGTTTTCCTCTGTTGCAAACCTTTTGCGTGAATAAGTAAATAAATAAATAGAACCAATTCCTCCAAGTGGGGTTGCAGCCAAGAAAAGTCTGTTCTGAGAGGTTCAGATTTACGGCAGAAGACACTGCTGAGAGAAAAAGCGAGAAACAGAGACAGTGGAGTTCCACCTCCCGTGATATATAGAGCCAAGGGGAGGTATAAATACCCGTCACTCCCGGACAAACACCCAGGATCCTGTCTCTGGCTGGCTTGCAGCAAGGCGCCCTCATAAAAGCTAAGATAAACAGTTTATCAGCAGATGAATGCCCAAGCTCTGTTCTAAAGACAAAAGTCTATACCTTAGGAAAAATACAGGAGCAAGAGGAGAATGGGCTGGGAATCAGGGAGGCACAGTATTTTAGGAGGAGGAATGACATGAAGTGAGAAAAACAGAGCAATTCTTTAAGGACCTTGCAAGATTTTATTCTCTTTTAGGCAATGGATACATCTCTGCATATAGCCAGTCTTAAAGACTAATAACTAACTTATTTGGGGGGGTCTCCTTTTAGTTTTCCTTTTTTTCATTGCTGTAATGCATCAGTCATTTTAGGATTTACTCCACTATAAAACATTCATCCCAGAGCTTAGTTTCAAAATATATTATTTATACATCATTTATCATTGCAGATACAGGTTCTTGGCCAAATGTATCCTTCCCCGTCTCCATTCTGTTGGGATTTCAAGGTAGAACTTTGCTGTCTGAAGAAAATGTGTACCTTCTAAAGTATGTGATTCAGAACTGTTCTCTTTCAGAGCAGCTCATCACCTGCTGCCATTGTGTGGTCCATTAACAGAATCCTTATTCTGTGGCCCTTTCCGTAAATCAGGAAAGAGACAGAGAAGTGGATGAGGTACCTTGAGAGGCAGCACCATGTTCCAAACATCCAGCAAAGATCTCCCTGAACCTTTCCAGACTAATGAATATAGCTTGAAAGCAGTATAAGCTGATTGCGTACCTGTGGTGCATGGATTCCTGGGTGAGGTCATACATGACTTTGATAGCCAGTAATGTGGATTGGGTAGATGGTCATAAGGCATATATGAACTGTGCAAAATGTCTGAAAGCTGTGCATTTCCTTTAGAATTTCTTTAGGGATTCACAGTTCAGAAAATTAAGTGTAAGCAGTTCCTTACAGGATGTATAGGGGTGTGACCAAAGAAGAGGGGTCTTATGGGATTAACTGAGGTCTAGAAGCGTACTAGGATTTAAGACTAAAATTTAAGTGATTTAATTCAGTTGTCAGCAATATCAGTCACAGGTTTCCTCTGTAATTTTAGTAGAACCCTGGATATCCCTCTGCACTGATACAGCTTTACAGGTAGCATCTCCTCAAACTCTCCAAGCTACCTGTGAAAGAGGCAGGGATTGGCATTCCTGCACTACAAATTAGGAAAGCACAATGTGATGAAACTTACTGCCCAAAGCCATATGAGATATTTGAATGAGAGCTGGACAGAGCACTCATCTGGTTGCATGGTTGGTTTACCCTTCTTTGATGAATAAGCACTATTTCATGCCAAAAGATGTTTAAAATAGGAAGTGAAAGGCAATGACATAGTAATTTAAATAATCTTTAAGTGCAAGGGAAAATAGAATATTGTAAGGAAGCCTCCACTCCTAGGGAAGGCACAGCTTTTCCAAGCACACCTGGCATAGTTCTTCCTCATCCCAGTTTTGTAGTGGTTTATTCCTTTCTGTGAGATTCCCTCCATGTTTTAGAGTGGTGCATACACTGTGCCTAAGACAACAGTCTGGCTCATAGACTGATTCAACACCATGGGCTGAATGCAGTGGGATGTCCCTGAGCACTGGGTTGGATGAAGTAGGTCAGGCCATTTCTGCTAGTAGATTTAATGAGAAACAAATCTATTCTGAATTCTTTCAGTGCATCCTTGCTGTTGTGGGCTGAAATCAGATCCTTGCAGAGTGTTTTCAGAGTCAGCAGCAAAGCAGTGCAGGCTGCATACCTCTTCTCTCCTCATCAGAGATGTGACCCTGCAGAAGTGGTGTCTTACTTTTGCCCACATTGGCTTCCTGTGTGCCTTGAAGGTTATATTTGCTTTGTCTGCCGAAAAAACCACATTTTTACTACTGACAGCACTCCAGAACCAATAAAGCTGAGGCAAAGGGAGTTGTATTCTCTGCTGCTTCGTGCACCATTGCCAGTAGAGTGACCGTTTAGGGCCTCTGTGAGCTGCTGGCCCCTCTCCCTGTCCCAGGAACGGTTGGCATCATGCACAGTGCCTGATCAGGCCCTTTGCCTCTAGGTTTCATTTACTGCTGTTTTCAGCAAACCTTCAAATAAACCAATTTCTTTTCCCTCTGCCCCAGAGGCTTCTGGCAGAGCTGTTACCGGCAGCTCTTCCCAGTCCTGCTATCAGCCATTCCACTAAGAAATTCTTGGGCCACAAGTGGCTTTTGTCACTCTGCATCCTTCAAGCATTCATGGCCTTGCCAGGAGCCTGGTGCAGCCCCAGCAGACACCTGTGCATGAGGAACTATGGAGCTCCAGCCTACTCTGCTGTGAACAAACCTCCTTGTACCTTAAATAGACAGTCCCTTTGAGCCAGCCATGTCCCAGAAACATTTCCTCCTGCAGGTAACTTAGTTTGGGAGAGAAAGATCTTCATGTGCTTGCTTAGGGTCACAGTTTTGAATGTAGGATCTGGCATGAAATAGCCAGGGCATAGGCTTATAAGCTTTATTTTTAGCCTTGTTTAGATTTTAGCCTTTAGAGACTGATAGTTCAAGAATTGTTCTCAAATACAAGTTGAGTAAAATTGAGTTTATTATAAAAGAAGAAATACATTAGGTGTAACTTCTGAGGTTTTGCTTTCTGTCTGAAATGCAATTATTTTAACCTATATTATTATTTGTGCCTTTGTGTTTAAACAAGGTGGTTTAAAAGTGAATTCACAAATACTGGCAGTCACCTCCTTATTGGCTGGAGGTAGGAGCGAGGAAAAAGAGAAAAAGACAGGCACCCAAAAATACCATTAACACCCTTGCTGGGATTGATCAGCCATCCCCACAACTGCTCCTTTTTGGAAGCAGTCATCAGTCCTTCCCGGAAGAAGGGGACCAGCCAATGAGCTCTGAGCGCATGGATGCTCCTGTGTGTTGGTTGAGGAACATATTGTCCTGACAGGTGGATGAAAATATGGAATGTGTATGGCAGGAGGGGTGAGTAAAGCCTCCCCAGCTCAGCAGTAGAGGAGCGCTTTCACAGGTTAATCCCAGGAAGCAGAGTGGAACTATGGCAAGAACAGGTCAAGATGTGGGTGAAAACCCGAGCCAGAAGCAGTTTGTGTCTGAGCTTGCCACTAGCTCTGCACAGACCTCAGCTCCTCTGCGTCCTGCCCATATTCAGCTCAGCACCGAAGTCATACCCAGTTAAGTCCTGAATTCAGCAGATTGCCTGTCATCTGCTTCTACCGCTTGACTTCTGGGGAATTGTATTTGAAAGACGGGGGTGTGGCTTCTCACTTAACTTCCAGGGACAACGTGCATGCCCGGGCTCAGCAATGAGAGTTTGTCAGGCTCTAGGTGAAAGTAGAGACCTGAACTTCCAGGTGAAAAGAAATCCGATAAACCCCCAGCAGATCCTTGACTGACATCACAGTAGCAAGTGTCACTGAGGCTCCTTTTACAGATGGGCTTGGGTCACTTTTCCAACTTTTTCATGTAATTTTTTCCAGTTCTATTATTTATAAAATGCCCTACATGGTCAGGATTAAAGCAAAGCGAGAGTTGGTTTAAATATAACTTAGAGTGAAAATAGTTGAGAAAATATTGTTAATTTTTAGGAAAAGAAAGATGTTCACCTCAGTAATAAGATCTCTGTATTATTTTCATAGTGACCCTAAATTTGAAGGTTAACATTTAAACAAGTGCATAAATAATTCAGGTGGAATGGCTGAGCTTCGGTCCAGTTAAACTTGGGCTCCTAAGTGCCTAAATAGCCTGCAGGAATGGCATTGGAGCACTTCAGGAAATCTTACTGGAACCGTAATGGCCTGTTCACTCTCCTTGCAGCGCGGTGTCCTGCGAGTCTCTTGGCGAGGCGGCGGTTCTGTGATGGAAGTACCGTTTAATATCAATTTTTTACGTTGTTTTATGTCTCCGCTGCTGAGGTGGATTTCCCGTCCTGTCTGTACGGTCTGGGGCATGGCTGGAAATGGTGCTGCCGATGATGGAGAGAGCTCTTGGAGAACTCCCTAGACAAAATGCCGAGGAAGCGCTCGGGGGCCGGAGCGGAGCGACCCGCAGCGGGATCTCGGGGATCCCGGGCTCCGTGCGGAGGGTCCCGCTCGGCGGCAGCCCCCGGCGCGCGAGCACCGGCCGCGGGGCCCGCTCCTCCCACCGGGGATGCTCCGCAGGGGGTTCCACGCTCGTTTCGCGGTGCGCGGGACGTTTACTCCGGGGGCTTCTCCGGCCCCGCAGAACGCGGCAGCGGCGCCGGCTGCCCGCCGCTCCTCTCCGGCCGGTGCCCGCCGCCCGCCAGCGGCGCCGCCAGCAGAGGGCTCGCTCCGCCCGGGAAGGCTGCCGGCGGCGGCCGCGCGGCGCCGGGGCCGCGGGCGGGCGCGGGCGGAGGAGGTGTCTGCGGCGGCCCCGCGGGCGGGCGGGCGGCCAGCCGGGCGGGCAGCGCGCCGCGGGACCCATGTGCGGGGCCGGGCAAGCGGCCCCCGGCCGCCGGGGCAGCGCCGGCCGCGGCGGGGGAGCCGGCGCGGGAGCCTGCGCTCCTGCGCGGGGGGAGGCCGCGCTCCGCCGCCGCGCGGGCTGCGCCCGTGGGGTGACCGGCGCGGCGGGGCGCGGCGGCGAGGCCGAGTGAGGAGCCGGCGGTAGAGGCGCGTTCCGGCGGAGCGGGCCGGCGCGGCGGCTGCCTCGGAGCGAGCAGCATCTCCCGGGGCGCGGCAGGCTCGCGTGAGCGGCGGCGTGCGGGAGGCGGGGGGAGGCAGCGGCGGCTGCCGGCTCAGCCTGCCCCTGCGGAGGGTGTGGGCTGGGTGGGCAGGGGGAGCCGCGCGGTCCGGGACTGTTGTGGGAGTGGGGGTTGTGTTGTGTGTGTGGGTTTTTTTTAAGGGGGGTGGGGTGGGTTAGAAGAGAGTCTGTGGTTTCCATGGAGATGAAGCTGAAAGTGCAGGAAATTTAAAGGCTTTGGGTCCTTGCAAAGCAGACAAACTGGTGCCAACGTGCGTGGCTGCTGTTGCTGCTGAGGAGGCTGCTTCGCGAACGGCTGAGAGGAGCGGGGAGGAAGAATCGGCAGCAACTTCTCCCATACGCACGGGCAGACGACGAGGAGCGCAAGCAGCAAAGCAGAATTTACAACAAAAAAGACGCATCTCCCTTTGCCGGAGGGTGAAAAGCAGCGGCAGCAGCAGAATTTTGGAGCGGCTCCACCAGGAGAAATTTTATCGAGAAGCCTGGAAGAGAGTGTTTGCAGGGGGCTTGTTCTCCGGGCTTGGGAGGGGGCTGCCTTTGCTGGTGGTGCGGGCAGCGCAGGGGTTCCCCCGTAAAGACAAGCTATTTTGGATATCCCCGTACAAGTTTTCTGATGTATTTGCTTGCACCTTCTTCCCTTGCTGCTTGGTGAACCCAGCCCCCCTCTCCCCCCCCCCCCAGCGGTCTCCCAAGGATGGATCATTCCCAGTGCCTTGTGACTATATACGCCGTGGTGGTTCTGTTGGGTCTCCGGCTGGAGCAGGGCGCCTGCCAGCACTATCTGCACATCCGACCGGCTCCCAGCGACAACTTGCCCTTGGTGGATCTAATCGAGCACCCGGACCCTATCTTTGACCCCAAGGAGAAGGATCTTAACGAGACCTTGCTAAGGAACCTCATGGGCGGACACTTCGACCCTAACTTTATGGCTGTTTCCTTGCCCGAGGACCGGCTCGGAGTGGACGATCTAGCTGAGCTGGACTTGCTGCTCAGGCAGAGACCCTCGGGAGCGATGCCCAGCGAAATCAAAGGGCTGGAGTTTTACGACGGGCTGCAGCCGGGCAAGAAGCACAGGCTGAGCAAGAAGCTGCGCAGGAAGCTGCAGATGTGGCTCTGGTCCCAGACCTTCTGCCCGGTCCTATACACGTGGAACGATCTCGGCAGCCGCTTTTGGCCCCGGTACGTCAAAGTGGGCAGCTGCTACAGTAAACGGTCTTGTTCAGTCCCAGAAGGCATGGTCTGCAAACCTGCCAAGTCCGTGCATCTGACGATCCTGAGGTGGCGGTGCCAGCGCCGGGGCGGGCAGCGGTGCACATGGATCCCGATCCAGTATCCCATCATCGCGGAGTGCAAGTGCTCCTGCTAGGGCTGCGCTGCCCCTCCGCCCCGCGCCGCGGGGACCTGGGCTCACACAGACATGAGGGACATTTGCTTTCTGGTTAACGTTGTAATGCACTGTAACGTGTAGGAGAATGTATATTGTGTGTATATATGGCACCGGTTTAATATACTATTAAAAGGTCAGTATTATACGTGAAATAATCGGCGTCTACTGTATTTTTAAGACTATTACCCTGATCGTTGCTAATGTATCTTTTTTTTTTTGGTATTTATATTCCGGAGAGAAGTTGCTTCGCTTTGGCGAAGTAGGATTTTTGTTGGGGTTTTTTTGATTATTTTTTTTTTAATAAAAGGATTAAAAAATACAAACCAAACTTTTTGGTAAGAAAACGTCTTAAAGCTATTTTCCATTATTCGGAAAGTGTGTGTGTGAGAGGGGTTTTTTATCTTTTTTTCCTTATGGACTTTAGATTTAAAATAAAAATAAGCGCCTAGAGCACAATGTTATTGTAAATAGAGAGAACAGTTTGAATGACTTAATCCTATGTAAATGAAGAGTATCTGCTATTTATTCTTTATATCCTTGTAGTAAAAGCGCAGTGCAGAATTAAAGTCAACCACTAAAACACGAGCCGTTTGGATTGTTTGCTATCTGCTCTGCCCACCCTCGGGGGGGTGTCTCCGCTCTGCGCTCAGCGGGACTTTCCGCGCCGGCGGGAGGGGTGGGAACCTGCTCGCGGCTGTACCGAGGAGCGGGGCTGCCGCCGCTGCGGTACCGTGGGGGGGTCCCTCCGGCTCCGCGCCGCGCCGCCCCCCGCGGAGGCGCTCACCGCAGCGCGCAGGCGGGGCGGCCCGGCGGCAGCTGGCTTGGGGGTTTCTTTTTTAACCGCTTGACATTGCATTTACAAGGGGACACGTGTCTTTCACACCTACCATTGTGGTGGGACACTGCTGAAACTTGACCCTTGGGCTCTGGGGGCTTTCAGCGCAGACACGTTATTAGCCCGATCCTATGACAGCCTCGCAGCCCTCCCCGCCCGGCCGCCGTCGCCCCTCGCAGCCCGGTTAACTCTTGGGCTCCCGCCAGCCCCGGGTGATCTTCGCACTGCCGGGCTGCCCCGGGGCCGGCCCCCTCCGTCTCTCGGCGGCCGGGAGCACCGGGCTGCCCCAGGGCCGCCGGGAAGCGGAGGTGGGAACGGCCCCGGCCCGCGGGCGCGTAACTGTCTCGCGGCTCGGTGGAACCCATCGCAGTTAAGCAAGCGTTTGAGGTTTGAGTGCTGGGAGCCGCGGCGCGCAGTATCTCATAGGCGCCAACTGCAAAAACAAACTCTCCACGTGCGTTTCAGAGGCTCCCTGACAGTGCAGGAGCCCTGTTCCGTATTTGTCTTGGAATCAAAAACCTATATATTTTGTTTCCCCCAAAGTCTGAGGGCATCTGTGTCGTTATCTTCAACCCGTGGGTCTGCCAGTGCCACAACCCAGCCCTGCTTTCTCTAACGTTTCGCTCGCCTATCTCTGAATGCATATTCATTCCTTCTCTTTCGCTGCGTTTTACCACCCGTCTCTTTGCTTCCTAATTTCAATAGTTTGGGAAGGGGGAAAAAAAATCAGATCTTGGGACATTTAGGGTATTCATTAACCTAGTGAAGAGGAACAGAGGCATTATTACTCACATAGAAGGCACCCTGCCCCCATGTCTATCTAAGGGTTCATTGTAAAAGGATTAAAAGTTAAAGACCTTCATCTTATGATTCTTTCATTTAATCTTCGTGGCGCCTGAAAGACATGCTGGATGGATGATCACATTTAAAATATTCCTAATGTCGGCTACCTTAGGACTCCAGGCAGGGCAAACAAACGTAATTTATTTCTAGAAGAAAGGGTATATTGAGATGTTTAAGTTTATGAACCACCATTACCATGTATATTTGTTAGGTTCTGACAAATACCCAAATAACATTAAAATCAGCCATTCATCACATATGAATTTATGCAAAACCTTGTGTGCCTGGGGCCAATATTTTTTTAGACAGAGTTTCACTTGCAAAAAAAAAATAAAATAAAAAAGAAAGAAAAAGAAAAAGTTTATTTAAATAAAAAAAAAGCCCAAAGCAAGAGTTTTTCATGAGTGGTAAACACGAGAATTATGTGAACAGAAACTATTTCATGCTGGGATGGCAGCCAGGGACTCAGGAATGTCAACAAAAGTTCTGCGAAGGTTGAAAATGTCACTGGATTACAATACAAGGTCCTTTGCCCCATTAGCAAACTTTACTGAAGTGATATTGGCACTGCTGAGCGAGGGGACTCACCCTGTGATTTATCTGCCTGTGAGCCCAGCCATGGGGCAAACAGAGGCTTCAGCTGGGAACCACCACGCGCTGTTTGCTTATAGAGCCTCAGTCTTTATGTGCAGAGATGTGTGTGGATTTGTGAGTGTTAGGTGAGTGTGAAAGAAGAGTCTTGTTAATGTAGTCTAAATATCCATCACCGTATCTGTCTTCTCTTTAATCCGATAGTCATTGCGATCAGTAGGACGTATGTTCTTACATCCTTTCTCAACTAAGAGTGCCCCATTACTAACAAATCGACAAGAACATTTGGGGTTAAAAAAATCAGGTTTCCCCATGCACAAGGCCTGTGGCTTTATTTTTTGTTTTCAAATAACTAACTAGATTTTGTCAGGTGGTAGAGCAAAAATAAACTCGTAGTTTGCACTGTTGCTTCTGGTCAGGTTCACTTTCTGGTCCTCCTGCCCCAGTGTTGAAATGTTTGGCTTGTAGTGGAAGTGTTTCAAGCCAAACAAATAAAATATCTTTCTGATGAATGTTTCTATGCAAATCTTCTTAATATTAGATTTTGTAATATGTTTTTAAAGCAAAATTGAATTATAGCTCTTTTAAATTGAAATCAATTCATAACACAGCCAATTTTTGTTTGCTAATCTTTGTAGTGGCGTCATAAGACCTCACAGAGACCACTGTGGAGGAGAAATAAGAAGGGAAAGGTTGAAAGTTTGCTTCTAGCTGCTCTTCAGTTCCTTCTTTTGCAATTTCAGTGTCTTAAAGTGTAATATTGGAAATTGAGATTAATTTCTACCTCCACCACAGACTGTATAGCATCAGTTGAGTCATTTAACCTTTGCTGCAGTTCCTTGTGAGGAGTCCAGGACTTCATCTTTTTTGTCAGTGCTTTGAGTCTTTATCCGTGAGAATTTGTTCTTTTACACCATGTGCTTATTCAAATCTAGTAAAAAAGTTAAGGCCTGGTGTTCAAGGGAGGTGGGTTGATGGGGTTGGATTTAGCATCCAAGACATTCATTTTGCCAGTGCAGAACAGTGTCTTATGCATGACTTTAAAATGCTTCATACTTCTGTTTATCAGGAAAAGCATGTGACTTTTAATGAACGTTGTGATGGTGCAGGTGAATTTGGAAGTGCTGGGAGTAACACAGTTGATAAAAGGATTGAAAACATAGACCTAAGTTGTCCAACATTTGTCATAAGCTCAATCAAAATTAGTCCAGGTAGTGTGAAGAAAAAGACCCAGCCAGGAAAAGTTTGTTGCACATCAAACTGTCAGAGGGTTGTGTCCTCACACATGTACTTAACTGGAAAAAATCCATCTGATTCATTTAGCATTTTCAAAACACCACCACAAAGATCAATGCTGAGATTGCGTGAGTGCATGATGGAGTCATTGCGAAAATAACCACAGCTAGACATTCCCCCAGTAGTGTTTGTAGAAATACTGGGAAAGTTTTTCCTCTTCCATAGTTTTAATGGAGAAATAATCTTAATTTAGTAACATCAACAGCTGCAAAAAGAAAAAATCCTAGCAAGTTCACCTCACTTGGGTTGTGTTGTATAAATGTAATCTGCACCACGCTGCCTGGATCTTGGAGCCATTAAAAAGAAGATATTCCAGCTTGGAGATTTGCCAGGAATCTTCATTGAAAGTTGAAATTAATATAATGATGTCATCATATAATATAACATCATAGCTTTCTAGGTAAGCCAAACCAAAGGTATGTTGGCAGGGGAGTGCTGCCACCTGGTAGATCCATGCTAGGAATAGATACTATACTCTCATCCAATGAGGAGAATAGCCACACTCTTCCGGGAGTGCCCACAAGGATCCTGCAGTCTTTCTGTGCATGCAAGTCCTCTGGGAGCCTTACTACATGCGAGAGCTGCAGAACCTGTGTCAATGCTCTCTTTTAAGAGAGCAGCTACAGCAAATTTGAAGAGACCCTTTCATTCCCTCTTCCTCACTCCCAGACCAAGCGAGAAGCTCCAATGGTTAAAAGGAAGGGAATGAATACATTCACTTGAAACAACTGTTGGAATGGTTCAGAGGGGAACAGAAATATTCAGCAATCAACATTAAAGACTCTAAATCCTTAGAGGTGTTATTGCAGGATCAGGAGCTTACAGCCCTCTTTGGTGAAGGCTGGGTACCAATGTATTACTGTTAAGCCTGCTGCAGCTAGTTCTCTGTGGGGAAAAGCAGCTGCTCTGTGATGTGCTTTCACAAGAGTCTGAGAGAAAAGATACTGGAAGAGAAATCTGCATGGGGGTAATGTCACACTGAGTCACTTTTGTCTGCTGAACTGGAGGACAGGAGCTGCAGAGATGGTGCAATTCAGCCTCTGACTCTTCAGGTGGATAGTTTAGATGGAAATCAGCTGAGAATGGATGCTTAGGGGCTCACTGGGTGTACGTTCTGCCTTCTCCAGGCTATGCTTCTGCTGCCATTAGGCATGGTTCTGAGCCAGTGGTGCAAGAGCTACCACCAAGGTAAAGGCAGCAGTACTGACTGAGGCACACAGACCTTAGCACTGGCAAGGCTGGAGCCTACTCTTCACCTAAAACAGACATTCCCCAGGACTCAGGTCTCTCCCTTAGAGAATCCAAGAGTAGTAGCTGCATCAGATAATCATAACAGAGTTTGAAAATAGGTTTCACACTCCCTCCTTGGGGTGTTTTTCCCCCTCGTGAGAGGGGGAGTGGCAAGACTCCCATCACAAA
Organism: Myiopsitta monachus; assembly: GCA_017639245.1. Taxonomy (NCBI): domain Eukaryota; kingdom Metazoa; phylum Chordata; class Aves; order Psittaciformes; family Psittacidae; genus Myiopsitta; species Myiopsitta monachus. Next base: position 4,594,150 of record CM029931.1, on the reverse strand, counting down.
GAACGTTACTCAGAACCAGAACAGATCTTAAGGCGCAACACTAAAAACCTGTATGCAATGGAGAAGGACTGGGTGGCTCGGGGGATTGGTAATGGTATAAAGAGCTTTTCACCGCTAGGCTTCTGGCTTCAATCCAGAGGTAGTAACTGAAAGCCACAGTCATCTGATGCCTGCATAGTGGGTTGTGTAGAATGAGTTGTTGGTCTCTGCATAGATCCTACCAAGCAGGATCCAGATCACAAAGCCACCACCAGAACTGACATGTTCACAAGGAATCTCAATCTGAAAAGCAAAATGAAACAGGAATGAGGATGTTTGATCAGTGTTTGTGATTTAGTAGCAATAAGGATATGTTGTTGTTGAGGGGTTTCTGTTTGTTTGTCGGGGAGGGAGTAATACAGGAGAATATAACCAGTATAGTCCCTTGTATAGACACAACACTAATAGTATTTTCTTTCTGGCATAGTAATATCTTTATATTTGACCTATGCCTGGCAACTTACTACCTGGCTTGGATTATACTTGACAGCTTATTACCTATCTTGTGGTCCAGAGGAAGATACAGCAGATGCAAGGGCCATGCTCCACTGTACTAGGCAGGAATCCTGCTGCACGGCGCATTACTTGATGGTAACTGCATCTTTTGCCTACCAGGACAAATATATCCTGCTTGCTGGGTGGCTCCGCTTTAGTTATGACAGCACAACTTCTCAGGACTCAGGTTAGAGGTTACCCTTTCATAAGACCCCCAGTCATGCAGCTCTGAACAAAGGATGGAACAAGCTGGGATTCAGGATATGCTTTGCCAAGCTGCTGTGCTGTACCCGTGCAATAAAAAAATCCAGCACCTTTTCTCAGCAATAAATAACCTGATTTTAACTTCAAGCATTAGGAAAAATAAGTATATATAATCCCAGTGCATATTTATGTAAGGGCCAGTGTAAACATCACTCCTCTGTTTCAAAACGAACCTTCTGGTATTCCAGGCACTTCATAATATTGTCTGTGAGTGAAAAATGGACAGAAAATAATTTGCCTTCACTCCCTCTCCCAGGTTGCTTTGGATATTTAGAGCTACTCCATATCTAGTCAGGGGTTTTTGCCTTTTGCATTGATTTGTTCCTCCAAGGGCACTCTTTCTTTCATACAGCAACAGAATACTGAAGCATATTGCTTACATATTATTTTAAATGTGAATAAATCGTAGAGGGATTTTATAGGCCAGTGAGTGAAGCTGAAATGCTATCTTCTAAAATCAAGTGGACTCCCAAATTCATCATGTCTATAAGTGGATACAAATTTTGGTTTGTAGGTGATACTTGCACAGTAAATGAGATCATTGACTTGAACGTCGGATGTCATGTAAATGAACCTCACTTGGCTTAGTTACAGCCAAGCTTTAAGTTAAGTCTCAGTATTATATTAGAAATATATTAGAAATCTTTCTCATGAAATCTTAGAAATTAGAAATCTTTAGAAATCTTTCTCATGGCCTTAGAAGCACTTTCGTCTCTCTCCTCTCTCTGGTTGTATCTGCTCATAGGCTGATGGCTTCAGAAGGGTGTGAAGAGTCCTTTTTCATCCAGTAGTTTGCTGGATTCGGATGTTATGTTGTTGTGGTGGGTTCACACTGGCTTGATGGCCAGTGCCCACCAAAGCTGCTCTGTCACCCCTCGCCTCAGCTGGATAAGGAAGAGGAAATACAAGGAAAGGCTTGTGGGTCGAGATAAGGACAGGGAGAGATCCCTCACCAGTTACTGGCTCAGGCAAAACAGACTTGACTTAAATTAGTCTGGCATAGGCTCCATTGCACATGGGGAAGCTTCTAGCAGCTTCTCACAGAAACCACCCCTGTAGTCCCCCTGCTACCAAAACCTTGCCACACAAACCCACCACACTTGTGTATATACACAGTGGAGTGTTCTAGTTAACTGGCAAGTCTAATAAAGTTCACTAAGAACTCCATGAAGAAGGCATTAAGGCTGGACCACCAGGTCAGGGATAGTTACGCTATACTTGAGCTGTCTTCAAAAGTACAGAGCATTCTGGTCTGAGCCAACAAAATCTTAAACTCTTACTCAACTTGGGTTCCATGAGCACCTCCACAGAGGACTGCTCACCCAACTGAAGTAAAACCTGAACACGGCTTCTCCCTTGGATCAGGCCAAAACACCCAGCACCCTGTATCCGAGTCCCGAGGGAACCCAGAGCAGCCTGGGTGTTCAGGGGAGGGCTGTTTTACCTAACCAGGAACAGCTGAGTGTTGTGGTTTGTATAAACTGTTTGCCATGTATGTGTGGCATGTGGCAGTAAATGAAACACTTACTTTAAAACTTATTGAAGTTCCTTCAGCAAAAAAATTAATGTCGGGTTGGCTTTTATGCGTTGTTTCAAATGAAGCAGAGATTTATACACCTTATTATCCTAATTTTTTTCCAGACACTGCCTGAATATCTCTCATATCTTATGGGAAATTAAATATCAGAGTTTCTAAAGAGATCATTTTTAATTTCCCATCTATGGTACGAACAAAAAAATGAGTAAGTGTAATGAAGTGGCATGTAGTCAAATGCTCAGACTGCAATCAGCCACAAGCCATTTAAAGCAATCTGAAAGAAACTTTTCAGACAGCCATACCAGGTTCCTCTTACTCCTAAGCTTCTGAGAGATGCCAACAGACTTGAAGGTTAACATTTGCAGGCCTGGGTGCCTAACATTAGGCATCTTGTTCAACAAGCAGATAGCTATGAGGGGAAAAAACCCTATGGTCAGAGTTTTGGATGCAGAAATTTGCATCTCTCAGTTGGAAGCAGTGATACACCATGCAGTGGAGCGGCAGATGTAGCCTCACTGCTCAAGTGTCTGTCTGATCCGTGAGTTTTATAACTGGTTATAGTAAGGTTTATTCTTTTTTTCTGGAAAGAGCTAATAGATACACACTAAAAAAAAGTAAGTAGGATTTAGGTCCGTAGCTTCCCTAAGAGCTGCAGAAAATCCCATTTCCAATCTACTCACTCTGAAGTCATGAGAAAAAGAAGAGTTTCTCACAGGCAAGAAAAATCCTAAAGCAAAAGAATTCGATTCTAAGGCATATCTTTCTCCAGGATGGATTGGGGAGGATGGGAGAATGGGAAGCTGGGAAAAGGGAGGATGAAGGAAGTAGAGCTAAAGAAATGTTACTCTCTCTTAACTTTTTTCCCTCCTCCTGCCTCCCCCCAGCGTGGTTGATGCTGCCACATCCTGAAGGAGCGGTTGAGTCCCCTCCCTCCTTCATTTCAGCTCTCCTGCAAATGTAGTGGATACCTGTATTGACTTCAGTACGGTTGTTCTATGGCAGTTGAAGCTCTCGATCTATTATAAAATAAGCAAAATCCTTTCATAAGTCTCTTTTTCTATTTCTTATTGCCTAAAATCTTTCTGCCTTTGGCAGAACAGTGATGAGCTGTCAGAGTTTCTCTGTTACCGTGCTTTCCCTGAAAGTGGTGGTAATGTTGTGCTTATAATATTTTTTGACCAAACAGTAGATGTTTTGTGAAATTGATTGTTTTCTTTTGCAGTTTTAGCTTTGTGGAATTTCATTGGTTTTCCATAAAAGCGAAGCAAAACGTGGTCTTTTTTATCATCCCTTTCTTCTGCAGAATAGTTGGATTCTAAAGCTGTACTGCTCACTCTTGAGGAGCTCATGAGGAACTTTCAGTATAGCCTTTGCTGTTTTGCTAGAGTTAAGATGAAAGTCTGCAATTCAAGGGACTCCTTTGGTCACTCCATGGTGTAAAGCAGTACTGTTGAGGGGCAAAGGATAAACATTATTTCACTGGTATAATATTCCCTGTCAGTATCTTGTAGGATCTTTAGTCTCTGTGTAGCCACTTGACCTGAAGAAAGCTGTCAGCAGTAGTAGGCTTCTGTTCTCTGTGCAGACCTGCCTTCAGAAAAGAATACAGTATATGTGTTTTGCAAGGGTGCTAGATGCCTTCACATGTTCAGGTTTGGGACAGCTACTACTGCAACCTCTAGTGACCTGCTGTGCTGCTCACTGGAAACAATCACTTGAACACTGAGGGGAAATTGCAATATTTATAATACATTAAGCCATGGAACATGTGAAACCTGGTTTCCTGTGGATTTATGTCTTGCAAGTGAATTGCTGGAGCTCATTTGCCAAATGTTTCTGGAGCCAAACCTGGACAGCACTAACCTGACCCTCCCATTTCTGGGGAGCGTTGTCTTGTGTGCCTGGTGACATCAGCTTTGAATAGGCTGAGAGACATGACCTGAACCTTGCTCTGTCCGTCTGTCCCAATGGGTGAGGCCTTGTGTTGGATCCTTGATTTTTATAGCAGCTGAGCTTATGCTTCAGTTTGCCTTATTAGCGGGAGATACTTGGTCTCTTCCCAACATAGCTTTTTGGTTCTGTTATTGTCAGCAATATAATGTTTGTAACTGGGTGAGCATATAGAGACATCCACAGTACAGTGCAAATGAGTCTCATGTCCTTTAAAAGTCCATGAGTAGCTCTACTGCTAGTATTTAATAGCCCTGTTTCAAATCATCCCCTAATCTTCTGCCTCAGATGCTCTTGAGCATGATTTCTGCCATGGCACTTGCAGTATGTGAGTCAAGTGTGTTATTTATTTCAAAGGATTTTTCTGCCTTCCAGCCTCACTGAGCAATTATATAGTTTATTCTGTAACCCTTGTCCCTCTGCTTAGTATTTTGGAGTCATTTCATTGCCCAGCAACTGAAACCAGATTGAAGGTCCCTTTGAGAACATGTCCCTGATTCTGTATTTCTGCCGTAAATTGCTCAGAATAGTTCAGGTTCTGTTAAAACAGTAAATGCTCCTGGGCCTGCTTGTGCAAATTGTCTTACTGAGGTCAGTAGATTTACAGCTGAGAAAAATATTTCAGCAGTGTTTCTGGGGCAAATATGGTGACTCAGTGGCAGGGTAACATTTTACAGATTCCCATCAGCTGAAAAATGTGGCCAGGGGCCAGCTCTGAAACATTGAACTATTTCTTTTAAATAAAATACTTTCTTCTGGTGTTTCACAGTGTTACCTATTGATTTTTTAATTTAAAATGAGGGGGTTTGCATTTTAAAAGTCCTCATTCAATTCTGTTACAAAAATCCGTTCCTGTTTAACCTATGTTAGCCAAAATCCCATCTCAATCAAAATGAAACTCCTGAAGATTGAACAGAGCAGTTTGTGTGATTCTGAGCCAGCATTTCTTTCTTTTCAGCTCACCAAAAATGTTGTAAATGTATTATTTTTGGTGAACTCCAAGCATGTATTTAAATTATTCACCAGAGCTGTGAGGAATGGAAAACTCACATTGTCTCACAGCTCAAATGAGATGCCAGATCCATAGCTGCAGTAAATCAGCACGACTCTGCTGCTGTCGGGGGATCTATTCAGTTCTGTGCAAGCAAGGAATCCAGCTTCATTCAAGTGTTTGCTTTAGTGGGACCATGTAGATGGACTCTTCAGGTGGATATGGCTTGTAGCTGAGATCCTGGAGAGGAAAGACTTGTAAGACACAAGTATTATCTGATTTATCTGTGGCATTAACATGTGATGCCTGTGTTGTCAGTATTGGTATAAATCCTGTGTGCATGGCCATGTATTGCATGAATTTACTGCTATATTCCTTCACTAGGAATATTAAAAGTTGCATGACTTCCAACTCTTTCTATGTGCTGTTGATTAGCATTCCACCAGGATCACTAACTTATTAGAGTGTCTGTCACTATTGGTGGAAAAGAGTCTTTTATTTCCTTCTCAAATGATTTTGCTTTTCTTCAATGGTGTCCATAGCAACACATACTGGTAGTGATGAGTCCCTGATTCTGTTGCAGGCTTTCCACAGCAGTGTCTTGCCAGTAACAACAGTTGACCCGACATTGTAAGGCTGCTCAGAGGCACGTAGCCACGCTGGGTCTCCTGATGAATGGGAGGTATCTTTCCTTATGTGGCAGGTCAGTTCTGGTAAATGCCATGGCTGATTCCTAATCAGACTAGCATCTGACAGTATTCCGAACACAGTTATGGGAGTCTAACTTCAGAAGGACTGTTGGCTGAAACTCCTGTTCTGAATGGCTATGTGCATACATGTATTCCTGAGAATGCATGTGACTCTATGAGTGTGAGTTTGCCACTGTAAGCTGCAAGTTAGCTGTGTTAGCAAACTGTCTGTGGAAAGGATTGTCCAGAACATAGGCAGGGGACAAGGAAAGCCATTTGTCCCTTAGTCGTCTCAGTCTTCTTTCCCTAGTTTTAACCTTTTTGTTGAGGTAAAACTCATTTCAAGGAAATGAGTAATCTGCAATAAGGACTATCTGTGCTGCAGACTTTAAATTAGGTCCAACAATCTAGCATCAAACTCAAGAATGACTTCATTACCTAGACTGAAGCTGGCAAAGAAGACAAAACACTCTGCTGTGTCGTCTTCTGTGCCTGTGTCTCTCTTATATTCAGAGCTAATAGGAACAAGTCTTGAACTTAGTAAGAGTTGGCTTTATGTAATAATGTGCATAGAGCAGGGACCAGATGCAGTGACCATTCTTCATGCAAGTAATTCCTGCTCATGTATGTGATCAATGGGATTATTTGCTTAGGTAAAGATTCTCCACATGCGTAAACGGGGAAGAGACCTGGACAAAATTCCATAGTTTTTCTCTCTCTGACTCATACTTGTCTCTGGATTTGCTTTGTGTATGTATTGGCACTGTGGTTGCCTCCAAGCCCCAAGTACATATCTGCAGTTCTTTATGTTGTATTTTGAATGCCAAATAGACACCCTGGATTTCTCATGCACCCACTGAAGAACCTGCATTTTGGAAGCAAGAAGTTTTGACCCAATGCCTGTTGCATTATAAATGAACATGCTTTGTGCTGACTGCAGTACCCTGCCACCTTCACTTGTGCTAGTGATGTGCCATGTCTAGTGTTCAGGGTTATTTCTTCCAGGGACAGCTTCACACCCATGTCTCAGTGTAAGGGTCCCATCTTGGCTAGGACCAAGCACAATGAGTGTAATGTTAACAGATGGACATGCCTGCAGTCAATAGACCTGCTGAAGTGTGAGTATTGAGAGCAGAACTCACAGGTGGGAATGGCCAAATGTCTGTCTGTGCTGTGGTTAGGGGGGCATACCATTGCTAATTCTGCTGTGGGCTGACTTAACTGAAAAAATAAATTCTTCCTTCACCACATAAGGAGAGGTTTTGGCCTGTTGGAATTGCCTGGGTGGTGCAAAGGAAGGTAGGGTGTAGAGAGACATTCTAATTAAGTCTCTATCCCCTTTTGTTCATATCTTTTTAGGAAAGCCCCCACGGAATAGACCAAAATAAGCTCCTACCCCTAGCTGAATAGGTTGTCAGGGTGCAGAACTATATTCTGCAGACTTATGCATGTGTAAGGGGTGTGTAACATTTTTGTCTGAATGGAGCCCTATGTTCTCATAATTTATAGTAAGTAATCTTATTTGCAAAGCATGCCCTTACAGTTTTAAAAAACAAGTTAATTGACTTGCATAAAAATCAAACATGTCAAAGTTTTCCATCTCCACACAAACAGCACATTGAGCAGCACATGGCTACAATAGCCATGATGCAGTCTGGGCTACCTATTGAGATATTTCATAAACCAAAATGGAATCTTAAAAACTTTGTCAGTTTTGCATTCCTCTGCGTTGCTGAATTTAGGAGTCCATTACTCGGCTAATTATACAATGCTGGATTTTTTTCCTTGTGTAAATAAACAAACTTGTGTCTGCATTTTGGCACGGGGCACTAGAAGCCAATTAGAAGGTGTTCCCAATGTATTACAGTATTACAAACAAGATGCCTTTTCTTAGAAAGGCGAACACACCGTGTTTCTTTTAATGAGTGTGAAAATATACCAGTTGCTTAATCACTAGCAACTTATAGTTATAAGCATAAGTGAGTCCTTTCTCAGGAATGAAAAACATAGCTTAGTTTCTTTACTAACAGATGACATTTTAATTTAAAGCTCCAGTTTTTGTCCAGAAGGGCTAAAACATCTGAATTATTTGAGAGAAATAAGGGGCGGAGGGGGGGCATGAGAGAGCAGGCAGGGTTTCCTTATCTGAGTAGACTTCACCCATTTGAGAGGTGAGGGTGGCATGTCCCCCTCATTCTGTGTCTGCAATGCCATCTAAGATACCCTGTTATTTCCAGTGTCATTCATTCACTCAGTCTTGCTGCACTTTAGCATGAAACTGGATCCAAAACTAAAGCTCTGTTAAGCCATGGATGTCGAGTTACTTAAGGTAGATTGTGCTTTGTGCGTGTTTAAGGGATGGGTTGGAGCACAGTGGCATCCCTGGAAGCATGAGCCCCAGAAAGCATGGTGACTCAGCTGTCGCTTCTTCCCATCATCCTCCTCTGGGTGAAAAACAGAGATGCAGCTTGGACTGACTTTGAAAGGGTAAAGCTTCCTCCTATGCAGTTCAACAAATCACTGTAAGAAGGCTCGTTGTGAAGCAATACAAATATTAAGCTGGATAAGAGGCTGGATAGAACAAATAGCTCCTAGAGAGATCCTTTATCCTTGTTTTTTTGACATGTTTGTCTAGAAACATAAAGATCACTTGATTTATAACTTGTTCAGCAAGCTCCAAATCAGATGGCATTGCATTCAGAGCAGTGAAACTGTCAGCCTGGTATTACTGCACTGCAGCCAGTGGAGTGGTGCAAATTCCACTCAACGACACATCCCCAGCTGCTAGTCATTGGTATTATGGCAGGAGTATGTTGGTTGTCAGCAGATAGAAGTGTGGAAGAATCTGTCCCATCATGATTTTTAATCCTTCTCATAAAAATAAAATAAGCCTTGGGAAAGCTCTCCAATGTTATTTAAAAATAGAAGAATGAGTGTTAGTGGTTTTATATGGATTACATAAATTACTAGTTTATTAGGAAAAGGGATAATTTTAAAAAGAGAGAATTTCCCTCGAAGGGAACGTTTAAGTTCTTTGGGTTACTTTATGGATATTTTATTTTACACTTTAAAATAATTAAATCTTTTAGAGCAGAAATTTTTGCTTTATGTCAAATAATGCTTTTCCTGCTTCAGAGCTGCACAGCCCCTGGTGAGCCTGCACAGAAGCTCCTCAGCACTAAGGCATGTGCTCAGTAAGTTACTGTGCGTAGCTTTGGTCACAGTCTGTGCATGTACTCTTAATTCAGCAAAGGCAGTGGTGTGACTAACTTGAAAGCTGAACACAGGGGATTCAATCCAAAGCCAGCTATACTGCCCAGCTGTAGTAATGTCAGGTACACAGGTCAGATTACTGAGTTCGTTTAGCGTTCCTAGTTCCAGTGGAAGTTAGGAGAGGCAGAGCATGGTTAACAGCCTACTTACCACCCAACTTATTTGCCCTAAATCATGGTCAGAATTTTCACACAGGCTGTATAGCAGCATAGCAAAAGCAGTTCAGGAGACATGAAAGGTAAATGAGTGCCAACTGCCCACTAAACACACAGCCTAACCCTTCTGAAGTGCCAGCCATCCTGCCTGGAGTAGGCTGACTGCCTGGATGTGGGTGCACCACCCCTTTGGAGACAAGGTGGTGAGGAGAAGAGGAAGGCATGGCTGGTGAACCCCTTGTGAGTAGGCAGCTTAGCGCAGATGCAGATCAAAAGCAATTCCAGCTCCCTGCTCAGGAGGAGGAAGGGACTAAGATGGAGCTGAGTCTATGTGACTGCCTCCCAGAGCCAGTCCTAGAGTGGGGAGCTGCTGGGACACAGCCCCTTTCTCCCTTCCCACCACTCATAGTTTTGATGAAGAAGAGGAAGAAAACATAGAAAACTGTCCCTTTTGCTGTGATTTTTAGTGGAAAGTTGCTCTTCTCAAACAAACTTGGCCTTTTCTTCTCTTAGCGCTGCATCTGAAAACGCTCAGGTTCAGATTCTGAAGAAGTTGTGAGGCTCTGATTGGGTAACAAACTTTCTGTTAAAACCAGGAAAAAAAAATCAGGTTTGCGTGTAAAAATTCTTTGGTTTTCCGCACCCAAAAACAGAGGGGAAGAGCTTTGTTCAAAACTGAAACATTTCAGCTTTCTGTCCCTGAAAACCAAAAAGTTGTCACTGAATTTTTTGTGGTGAAAGTAATAGTTTCTAATCTAGTCCTGAGATTTTCCAGGACATTTAGGGAATGACAGGCTGTGCTCTGGATGGGGACACAAGAGGCCAGAGCTCAGTTCTCAGCTTCGTCAGTCTTTTGACAAGCAATAATCTAATTGGGTATGTCTGCATGCCCTGATAGAGGTGGCTCAGGGCTCTTGTGGAGTCAGTTCTGTCTGGTTTGGTAGAAAGTAAAAGCCAGTTAATGAAGTGGTGGCTTAAAGCCACTTCAGGCAAGCTCAGCCCCTCATTGCTGTCCCCAGCTCCGAGGAACACTGCTGCCTGCTCGTGTTCAGCTCAGCAGTGTGTTTCTCCTTTCATCACTCCTTCCCTTTCCCCTTCCCATTCACACCTTAAAGCTCATCCAGTTCCAACCTCTGCCACAGGCAGGGACACCTTCCACTAGAGCAGGGTGCTCCAAGCTCCATCCAACCTGGCCTTGAACACTGCCAGGGATGGGGCAGCCACAGCTTCTCTGGGCACCCTGGCCCAGCGCCTCAGCACCCTCACAGGGAAGAGCTTCTGCCTAAGAGCTCATCTCAGTCTCCCCTCTGGCAGGTTAAAGCCATTCCCCCTTGTCCTATCACTACATACCCTTGTAAAAAGGGCATGCATATGCTATATATGCTGCCTTAGCAAATTTGTTCCCTTTTGTAGCTGCAGAGAGGTGGCTGTTAAGTTTTCCCTAGTACTACTGCTAAGGAAAGAATATACATATGTCTAAATACTGCCTTTTGTTCAGATTTTTATAAGCCTTTTGCTTTACTGGGTAAGATCCTCAAGTGTTGTGAATTTGGCAGGCATCCACCAAAGTGAGAGCAGCTCTACCAACCTACACCAAGTGAGGAGCCTGACCGCAAAGTATGCTTGCGAAAAGAGAGTAGGCTTGGTGTAGGAATCCTTTTGTCAGTGCAATTAGCATATTTGCATTTGCAGCATTTTGAAAAGGTCTGTTAAAAATAAATTCCTGAAGGCCTGGATAAATAAATAGTTGTACAGAAGAGTCCTCTGTAGCCACGAAGTTGCCAAAAATTATCAGTAATCCTCAGTCAGATGGAATGTACAGTTGGCAAGGGCATGGCAGGAAAAAGTCCTCACCAGTTCTGCCTCGTATTCCCATACAATGAGAGATGCCAAGTTTTTCCATTAGTGTCTGCGATGCAGTTGAAGATGGGAGTGTTTGTCATTAAGGAGACATTTAGTTAAATAACCAGTGAAGGGCTCAGTTCAGTTGCATATTTTTCCATCAGCTAGACGTCAGTTTCACACGAGCTGCTTTATTTTCTTAATGAAATCTGACCCTCATTTCTTCTCCCTGTGCATTTAACTCAATTTAGGTCAAAACACAGAATATGCAAATGAATAACCACAAGTCCAGCCCACTAGTGATGTGGTTTTCAAGTCCTGAATAAAAGTAAGAATTATTTACAGACTAGTCTGGGGCAATATATGCCCTGAAAACTGACATCCAGGATCCTGGCAGCTGACGCAGGGATTTATTTAGGCTTTAACACTGGTAGGATCTATAAATTAGGGAGGTTTGGGGTTTTGGGGAAAGTGGCTGGTGATTTTAAAGGCTTTTATTCTGAGTGATGAAATTCAGACAAATGAAACTGCCACATGCTCCCTGCTGTCTGAAACGCTGCTTTATTTCAGCCCTATGTAGTAAAGCTTCAGGCTCTTGAGGAACCCCCAATCACTTGTCAATTCTGTGTATCTTGGCCCCTGGACGCAGTGCATGTAAGTGGATAACGGATCAGGAGCTGGTTTTATTTAAAACTGTGGAATTCCCACTTGGTTCAATGGGAATTACACCTGTTCAACCAAGGGCAAACTTTGGGCCAGGAATTGAAACCTAAAGATACCACTGCCTCAGAGCACAGGCACACCATGCAATCACAGCCATGCCACACAGCTTTGTTTCAGAAGTATTGCATCTACACCAAGAACACCCCGAGAATGAAATAACAAAGTAGTAAGAAAACAGGAATCTGCTCAATCTGAGGTTCTGCAGTCTGTTTGACTGGATCCAGCTCTAATAAATACCCCTACTAAATGTTCCACCATTAGTTTTATGTGATTGCTTTGTTCTACGCCAGCAGAAAAGTTAGAACCACTTTGCTGCTTAGAAAAAACATCTGCTGAAAAGTTTAGTTTCTTAATTGCAAACTTTAAGTGTGTAGAAATGTTTAATAGTCAGAAGAGTAGAGCTGTAGTTACAGGGGTGGCTGTGCCTGCTTAACACTTGCATCTTTTCAACTAGCCCTGAAGGTAGACGTCTGAGAAGAGAAAAATTAAGAGAGACTGAAAAGATTTGCCATCACTGCCATGATTAAGCTCCATTCATACTCAATTTTTCAGTGTTTTCCTGACCACCAAAACATAAAGGCAAAGTCTGAACTATTTAAGGAGTAATACAGCTCCACTTTAAATTAATGTCTACATTATAGCAGCTACTTCCTGTGGCTGTCAAAAAGTTAGTTTTACCCCAGAGAGAAGGTACAAAGAAAACAATGTAGGGTCTTCTGTGTGAAACCCTGAAATCAGACACTACCAGCCATGCAGATGTAATACAATCTCACCTTTTCATGTTCAGACTAAAGCATTTTCATTGAACATTAGACGTAACGGAACAGCTTTAAACCAGCCACAAAGAAGTGACCTGGCATGTTTGGGCTATAATAAGCATTGATTCCATGCCTATAAATTTTATAGTTGAATCAATTATACTCGTTCTTTATAGGATTAAAGAAAACGTTCCATTTGGAATGGAATTTTTTTTAAATTCTCATGACAGAGAGGATTTGAAGGGGGGAAAAAAGACAAATGAGTGAGAAATGCTAAAATTATTAAGAAAATGCCTAGAATATTTTCTCCGAGAAGAAAAGCTGTAAGTAGAATATCTCAGCCAGTGGAAAGATCCACAGACACTTGAGAATATTTCTTATTTCCCATGATGTGAGAAAAGGACCAGCTGTGGGCTCTCCCTTCCCACAGCAGTTAGGAGATGACACTCAGATCTCACTGCAGACAGGCCCGTGCCATCAGGCTCAGTGCTGAAGGGGAAGATGCACAGTATTCTGTCCAAAACTGGGATTTGGGGAAAGCTCAGTTGAATTTCCATCTCTGCCACAAGCTTCCTCAGACAACTCACCTTTCCTATGACGGCATGGAATGTTCAGCCTGGTACTGAAGTTTTAGAGGGTGCCCCGTCAAATGGGACTCTCGGTCTTTGGTGGGACTGAATGGACACAAGCCCTAGTTATCTTTAGCTGGTACAATGGTGTCTATGGAATGCATTGCTCTCAATGCTTTTTGTCTGTTGAGTGATAGAGTTGCAAAATAGAGTAAGTGGGAATGATACAGCTCCAAAACTCTTTGGTTTTGTGGTTTCTGTATTTGGCCACTGATGCTGTGGGGGGGGTTTGAAGTACTTTGCAAGTTGCTTATCATGCTGCCATTCCAAAGCAGACACATTTCTAGATGCTTGCAGAGAATTCACTGAGATATCAAAGGCCATTGTTCGTCAGAGTTCATCTGCACAAAGCGAGGAACAGAAGCCAGAATAGAAGCTCTTCCCATTGAGCCACGTCTCCTCCTGGTGTGAAAACATCCATTTCACTAGGCTGAAGTGAGATTGTGAAGGAGCTTGTGACAGATATCAACAACACAAACCAGAACTCTTCACAGTCTCCAAAACCCAGACGAACTTGTGTACTACAGTAGTCTTTATTTACAAGTGCTCTGAGTAAGGTGCCAGTCCGCAAGTGCTAAAGATTACATCATGTGTAAGGATTGAAATCATACCCTTGGTTTATTCAAAAGCAACCGGGACACAATTTATACCCTGAAGTTTGGGGCTTATGTTACAGTACTTGTTCCTATGTATCCACACAAAATTTTGCTTCGAGTCAGTAAAATCTGATGTGTGACCTAAACAAAACCAGCGCAGTGAGCTATAAATTTTCAGCCACAGGCAGTAAAATCCTGCTTGGGTGCACACCTCTGAAAGCTGTCCTGAGAGCTTAGAAACCCTTGACTCTTGCCTGCAGGATACAGTGTGGTGTGCTAACAAACATTTTCAGGGTGAAAATGGCCTTGGGCACGAAGCAAGTTCTCTGTCACTAATGTCTGGAGAGTTCCACTACCAGAGTAGAGGTGGCAACTGTCGTGGTTCCTCCTGCCCTTGGCATCAGCCAGGGCAGTGCATGCCTATGGCTGCACAAGCATTGGGGCACTTGCACAGTCCCTGTTTGCCCTTGTACTGAACTGGACCAGCTCAGAGGACAGCAAAACATCCTTGCCCAGACCAGCGTGCTCCACCCGTGAGAGATGCTCTGGATCAGTCCAAGCAGGAGAGAGAGCAGCCATTGGCTGCTCCTTTGCAGTTCCTGAAGGCCAAGGCCTGGGGCAAATACAATCATTTTGAGTAATGGAGTGCTGTAGGTGGTCAGAGTGGACTAATTTATGATGCTTGATTTTATAGTTCTAGATTAATTATGCCTTCCTCTCCTCCCTTACTCTTAAGTACCTGACAAAGCAGTGCCCAAGCAAATTTCCATTAAATGAAGGGTGTGAGAACAGCTTCTTTTGAAGGATACACTGGAAGTTTTACACCAGAAACAGTACTGGATATTCAGCTCAAGAGAACATATATACATGTACCAAAACCCCATTTAGTCAGTGCAATTTTGTAAATGCATTATCTTTAAGACCTGTTGATGCAAGAAGCATGTATTTAAAGATGCCCTTCAGAGATTTCCTGAACTCAGGCTGGGAACTGTGGCCAGATGACCAGGTGAAGATGGGTTCTCTTTGTAAGGAGTTCTAGTTCACCCACAAATAGCAAGCCCTGGTTTACCATCAGTTAGCAGCCTAATGCAGTGAGTGATAATGGACCATTTCCCTGACTGGTTTGTTGGGGTTTCTTTTATTTTCAGAACAGTAGCATTTATATAACAGTCTTGATAGAGATTTAGGGTACAAAAAAACCCCAACCAAGGCTACTTATGTGTTGTGTTTATAAAAAGCCACTTTAATACGCTGCTGTATAAAGTTTGTATAAAAAGCAAAATCCATTACAACCAAGGGGATTTTCAATGGAGTATTAGCCCGGTAAGAGGGTTAACGAGGAAGTTTGGTGCTTTTTTTCCCCTTCTTTTTTCTTTCTTTAAATCAAGGCATGACATAGTATAAGCAGTTAATGTGCAGGTTTGGTGCCACAGATTAAATTGTGCAGGCAAAAGTACTGCAGGGGTTTTGTAAAGACATATATTCAGTTCATTGATACATATAAATAAGATTATACCCTTTGCCCTGTACTTGCATTAGCCAAGACAAGTATTAGACATCATAATACAGAATGGTTATTCACAGTTCACTAATTATGGCTTCGTATCTTTAAATGAGATTATAATATGGCCAGCTCTGGATCCTGGTACAGCCTGACTGAGTTATGCTGTGGCGCTTGGAGGCAGCAGAAAAACAGCCTGGAAAAAAAGTTCTCATACCTCCATATCAGGTTGGTAAAAGTGTGCGTGGGCAGGGAATGGGAGAGAATAGATCCTAACTCCTGGTTACACGCTTACTCCAGGGCTGGGATTCCTGGTGCTGTCAGCTGGCACTGCAGGTGCTGAAGGTAAATAATAACAGATTACATTGGACCTGGGAGTGAGGAACCGAGGGTGGCTGTCTCCCAAACGCTCCCACGGTGCTACAGTGTTAGTGGAGTTTGTCCCTGCTGGAATGCTTTCAAGGACTATCCCAAAGATTTCCGATTCAACTGAAGATGTGGCCATGCAGCTGTTACATCAGCTCTGGCCTTCAGTAGACCTTTCCCAGTTGTGTGCTGGCCAGGATGGCCTTCAGATGTTTGGGCAGACAAAGCTCTGTGAAAAAGAGAATGCAGGCTGGGTGAAGTTTTGTTTTGTGTGGCTTTTATGGGGATGATA
Source organism: Myiopsitta monachus (assembly GCA_017639245.1). Taxonomy (NCBI): domain Eukaryota; kingdom Metazoa; phylum Chordata; class Aves; order Psittaciformes; family Psittacidae; genus Myiopsitta; species Myiopsitta monachus. Next base: position 4,578,050 of record CM029931.1, on the reverse strand, counting down.
TCCACATCCCATCCATTTTTCTTAGGAGCCTGTCAAGTCTATTCTGCTCTTCCCCTCTTCCACCCTTCACAGATTTGAACACAGTCATGTCTCTGGCTCACGGGGTAGCAAAGGGAGCAGGGTGTTGCAGTGGGGGTGGATGTTCCTTTCCATTCCTACTGAGCTACAGCCTAACATGTTTACCCTCATGTGTAAATCACAAATACCATCATAGAACACTCAGTGTAACTTCAGTAAGATGTGGAAGAAGAGATTCAGGCTCTCTGATTCTCTTCTGCTGTAAACTGCTCTATGGTGTTGCTCTGAGCTGTTGCTACTAACCCAGCTCCCCCCGGGGCTGGCTGCATGTCAGTGATGAATGAAGCCACCCTATGTCCGACATGCCTGTTTTGGTTTAATTCTGCAGAGCTCTTTGGAATCTTCTAGGATGAAAGGCACTGTATAAGTGTGTGATTGTTGTTTTTATTTGGATTTGGAAATAGCCTGTCTGAAAATAGTAACTAGTAGCTTAAATGCCAGACCAGGATGAGGCAATACCGCTTTGTACAGAGAGGATTATTAGAAATATTTCTGTCGAATGGTACCCAGAATGTGCATTGCCCAAGTTGCCAGGTTACTTATGAAACACAAGTTACAGGAGCACTTATGTAACATTGGTTTTCCAGAAAAAATCAGGGGTGATGTTTCTCAGCAGTTCCATCTGCTAAATGGGCTCACATCTTGCAAAACCCCCTCGCTGCTTTTCCTCCCAGAACTTAGGCTAAGCGTGCGCATACAAAAGCATATCCATGCGTAACAAAGAGCAATCTCTCATGTTTAAAGTAGGCAATCGGATACAAGCTTGGACTACTTGATGGGTGAGAAAGGTCAGTTTGTTTTTAAGTTCTCTGTATACAAATCATCTGTGAAAAAGTTTATTTTGCAAATGTCTTGAGCAGTACAAACAAGCAATACAAAGTTCAGTGATTTGGGGGGGAAAGGGGACAAGTTGGCCAAAAAGGTCTCTTGCCATGCGTGGCTTCATCCTCGTTCCACCAGCATCCCGTTACTCTCCCCCGGCAGCAGGCCCACATAAGCCCCTTTTGGCACAGCAGTGATGTGAAAGGGTTTGGTGTCAATGCAGAGTGACTACTGCACCGTTCACCTCTCCTGGGTACAGCAGTATTTGCACATTAACAACTGCTCCCTCTGCTTTTGGAAAGACTGCTGGAATGCTTAATATTTGGGGTTGAATCCTTCTAGAAGTGTAATTATTATTTAACACCAAAGCAAAACAGCTTAGTCAACTCAGAGCATTCACTTCTAGGCAAATATATGGGAGGTCCCTAATGATACAAAGTTATGTTGTGCCTACTATTTAGTCTGCTTAATAGCATGTTCAGTTTTGGGCACTGAGCTGACAGAGATCTCTTTCAGAGAGTGTATAATTTGCCCCTTCAAAACAATGCTTCTTGATGCTTATTTTTTATAGTATGTTAAAACTTACTACAGAATAACAACAACAAAGAAACCCTCCTCCTTGGCTCCCCAGTAAAGCTCCGAGTGGGTGTTTATGTCACTCCCTTAATGGGCATTTGTATTTTATGCCTTATTTTAAAAATGCATTTACAGATTTCTTTCTAATTAAATTTTATGGGTGAATTTATTGCTCATGAAAGTGAATGATTAATAATAGTGGCTCGAGTCAGATGCAGTGGGGTAGGCTTTATGCAAACTTCCCTGCATGGCTCTGCCAGGGCATCTCAGTCTTGCCCTGTTTTACCCTGGAGAGCAGGCTGGCCACTCCTGTGATAGCCAGGGCACATGCTGTGACCTTTTCATCACGTGCCACCGTGCAAGCTGCCAAGTAAGAGCGTTCCTCTGGAGTGTCAGTGGCTGGCGTGGTTGTGTGAGTTCTGCTGCTGATATACATGGTGCTGTAGTGGCATTAGTAGCAACAGGAGAACCTGGCTGGGAGCTTTGCTCTTGGCCCCCAGGAACACAAAGAGTACCTAACCTTCCTGTCACTTGGAGAGGGTCTGAAACTTCAGCACCTGAATAGCTTCAAAGATGTACATAACCCTTTTGCCTTAAGAGTCATCTTCTCGAAGTCAAGCGTGTGCTGAAGTGATCTGAAAATCAAAAACCAGCAGAAGCAGGAAGACAGGGAAGGTAAGCACACCAAAGATGTGAAATCAGGTCATTAGAAACTAGATCACTAATCTCTCGATATCAAAGCATACCTTAGAAATGCAAATAATAAATAAGATCCCATTGCTAGTCCTTACCTGCTCTTCCTTGAGAATCTCGTACTTCGTGTGTTCAGAGCCACTCAGTGGCAAATACTAAGGCATTTATGGCAATGTGACCTGAAGTAATTCTAGGAATAGCTGATTTCCAAAAGCTTGTAATGCCCAGTGTACTTCACAGTGACTCCTTCCAAGTCCTGAAATGCATGTCCGCTTTCATGGTTACAGTACAGTTCTGAGTGGGTACTGTGGCAACCTCATAAATCCTGCTAACCCCACACTCATGAAGTTAGAGCAGGTCTGAAAGGTACAGCTCTGAGCTTTCCTCAGTATGATTTTGAAACCATAATCTTGAGTATCACTTGTTCTTTGACATTTCCTGTCTCACAGAAATCCCCATCCCTTTTATTCATCTGGAAAGGAATCTTATCTTCGCGGTGACTGTCACAATAGATCATTTCTAGAAAGCGGAATTCCCTGTGACAGCTGTTCCAGTCTTTCTCTTCCTATTTTTAGACAGTGGACACATCCCTCAGCTATTATAACCTCGAGTAGCACTATCAGTTAAACTGAAACTTTTCAGTAGCCAGAGTTTAGCCCTGACCCTTTAAACATTTCTCTCAAATCCATTTTGAACAGTGTCAGTCTTTAGCAGATTGCATTTATATGCCTGTTACAGGCCCTCTCTTCAGCACATACTGCCTATTAGCATTGTCAGCCCTCTTAATACTTAGTGTTTATACATAAGGGCTTGGCTTTGGGATTTGCATGAAGACATTAGGATTGTCATTTGCGAGTTTTGTATTTAAATATGTATCTCTCACTACTGTGGTGATAAAGTTGGACACGGTTCTTAGGACAAGAAGGCAATCAGAGGTCAGTAAATATTTGCAAACTGTTGTAAGAGTTTGGGGTTTTTTCCTAAGAAGGCATTATCATTCTGTCTGCTACATCACTTCTTCAAACACTTTGTAATGCTGTAATAGATATAAATTACCATCAGGAGACAAAAAGGGCTCTGGACAGAATGAAATGATGCTACATTTATATGAAATTAACTGCAGTATATAAATAATGCCTGTGCTGCTTGACCAGCATTAGCCAAGCCTCCCACAACTCATCTGATAATGTTATTTGTTGTTTTATTTTTCCTCCCAGAGAGAGTTCTGGAAGTCCAGAAAAGGCTAATGAAAAGACTAATGGGAGTCAATGGAGATTTAGAGTAATGCTGTTAATGCTGTGGGGTTAGAGCAAGGACAGTTGTTGAGACAGTTTTAGTAAGCAGCAGTCAATCCAATAGCATTGGTGTAATTGATAATGTTCCCTGGACCCCAGAAGCAATACTGGTACAGCAGTAGGGTGCACATGGAATAGGCTTCTGCTGTGTCACATTCTATAATGGGATTTGAAGTATGGACTACACCTACACTCTTAAAACCAACTTGGAGCCCTGAATAGAGACTCTTGTATCACGAGATTCCATCTAGGCAAGTGGCACACTCAGGTGCACTTACTGCATTATTTTCAGCACAGATTTTAGGCCACTTCATAGGGAAATGGCTGCTCACGTGTGGAAAATACAGTAATTTCTTCCTAACCACAAACAGGTTTCCAGTGATGTTAGGCAAAGTAGGCATCTACAGTAAAGAGCAATGTGGCTACTGTAAGTGCATATTTTATATATGCAATTTTATATATATATATGTATCCACATTTTCTTTCCCCTTTTAAAAACTTAGCATTAAAATGCCAGCTAAAATGCCAAGATCCAGATAGAGTCTTTAATTCTAGGGCTATGTATAAATGAGTTTCAAATACTGCTTGGAATATATCTATCTCACAATGATTGAACTCTAATCCACGTTATTACACATTGTCTTTTATTTATTCATACCATGTTCTGCAAGACAATTGTTATGGAAATTGCTGATGGGGAATGTTCCAGTAGGAATGAAATGCCAGTTGAATATCTTAAGGATCTCTGACTGAGTAAAAAAAGTGACTGATCATGTAACAGGCTTTGTTTCCTGGTGAAAACTGTGCTGTCTGCACTGGATTGCTTGGGGTTTTTTACAGTCACTCACTGCAGAACCCCATAAAGAACTTTCTATCACTCCTCCTCCTGGCTTTCACTGGTGTAAATCCAATCTAAAACCTGGTAAATGAGGAAGAATCTTCAGGAAAGAATTTGACATTTGCTCCTTGGGAAAGTGTAAAGAGCAACCATCAGATAGGACTTTGCAGGGAAAATATTTACCTGCAGTAACACTGATGTCTCAGTAACTGTGAAGAGCATTCTCCAATGAATAGTCAATGTTTGGCTTCAACTCAAGTGGCACAACAGCTAATTCGAGTTGGCAGGTTTTGTTGACCCACAAACCTAATTATTTACACTCTCCAGGTATTGTGACCTTTCTGAAGCACATTTCAGGTTGAAGTAAATGGATATATGCCACTTTACACCAGCTGTGGAACCAGTCCTTGGTTTTACACCCTGTTCTTAAACATTCTGAGTCAAAACTGAAATGCAAGGATTTGTGGAATTTAGGTAATTGCAGGATCCATATCCAGGATTGCTTCACCCCTTCCCTAGCCTTCCCTTCCATCAGGAGATGTCTTCAACATAATAGTTTATGCCTTCAGAAAGGCGATACTTACTGTTTCAGTAATTCCTGTCTACATAAAACAGTTGGCCAAAGCCTAGTTCTGTGCTGGTGAAAATCAGGAGGAATGTCACTCACCTGGCTACAAAACATTGAGAATCTTTGCTAAAGGCCTCACCTAAGGAAGGAAGAGGAAGGAGTAAGTGAACTTATAGTTTACTTTGTAAGCCAGAAATAGCACTTATGTTTTCCAACAGTCTCTTAGTACCCGGTCACTGGACTACACAGGTGTAATTAGGAGGCTGAATTAAGCTGTAAGGTGAATCCATGGGAACTCAGCATAGAAGAGCTGGGCAGAGTATCAGGAACAAAACTGTGGTGTTGGAATTTGAAGGGCTCTTTTTGCTGAGGTCACAGAGCACTTCTGGAGCCCTTTGCATGTAGAGTACTTAACTCTGACGCTGTCTCCATCCTCTAACAGACAATTCATTTTTATCCTATGAGCAATAGCACGCCTACAGGGAAAAGCTCTGGAGAAATATATGGATATTAGTGAAAAAAAATGTAGCTGTCCAACACATATCAACTGGAAACATCAGAGTACTGCACTGGTGAACTTACTGCGGAAAGTCATCAAATCCTGCCCATGAGAATCTGACCTATTTTCTTACACTGTAATCACAGTAGGGCAGATGAGAACATCCCAAATATACTTATTTAAGAAATGAAAGCAGATTTTTAGATTCCCGCTCTTAATTTTTCCCATGTATTGCTATGATAAGGATAAATGCTGATACAAGCTAGGATATCAGCTGAACGGTGTGGATTTAGCCCGTAGAAAAGGGCGCACTCAAGAGTGATCTGCATTTCAGGGGTTCCTGACTCAGTGTGTGACATGGGTGCTTTCATAAAAGCAATGACCACCACAGACTGCAACTGCTGTTGTTGCAGTTCTATTGTTCTGTTGCTTTCCATAGAAAAATACCAGTTTATCACAACAGATTTCGAATTTTAATTCAACATTCTGATATTTAGGAAGGAATTTTGGATCAAAATTGGAGAAAGACAAACTGTTCCTTCCACCCATTTCAAAATAGTCTGTAAGGTGGTAGCTGGGACAGTTACTTGGAACGTGAGATAACTGGCTTCTAATCTCTCTGATTCAGACATTTAAAGCTTATCCAGGAGCTTTACACTAACTGTTACTCTGGAATTGTTAACTTTTTGTTTTCTTCTCTAATTTTTGCTCGTGAAAATTCAGAGGGACTTGACTTTTGTTCTGCAAGAAATGCTTAAGAGTAGGTGCTAATATTAAACAGCTCCTATGAGGTACAGTTCTTATTTTCTAGCCTGGATTTCTCTCAGAAGCTCTCAGGTAGCTGTCAAGAGTAGTTTCTGCACAATTGCATCCCTCTTTCAGCTTTGACTATAGGGCCAGGGAACCCTAAGTATATGCACTGTTATTTCTTACCAAACACAAAAGTAACTTAGTTACACTGTACAGGAAAGACTAGAAAACATACAAACATTCCTATTATTTCCAGGTTGTATTTTTATCTGTTGGCTTTAAACTTGCAACCATGTGTATGAGGAATTGGGTGTGCCAATCCCATTAGCAATAATGGGAGCAGAGGGCTTAGTTCTCCACATACTATGCTGAAAATGTGCCCCCTTAAGAATACGGCGTGTGTAATTGATTTGGGCTATTTGTTTGAACTTGCCAAATGGATTTCTTGAATATTTGTAGCTAGTTTTGAAAGCACTCCCATCCTCAACCAGACACACACGTTATTAAAGGATTTGATTTGACATTTAACAATTTTGTATATTAATATTCCCCTCTTTTTCCTAAATCAACATAATCCCCCTAAATCCCAGCATCAACAGCCATTACACCAAAAGAACAAGATGTTGCTGGTGTCGCGGAGTTCCAATATTGAATTCTGTATGAGCTTGGCTGATTTGGACAGATTTATATTCTGCTATTTCCTGAATTGTGAGCAGGACTTTGCAGGTTCACAAAAAGCATTCACATAAACAATCTCACTTCATTACTTGGAAGGAAATAGATTCTGTGGCATCTACTGGAGTGCTGATATTCTGTAACACAGAGAGATAGCTTTTTGCTCTCAGTCTTGGCTAAGTCTTGAGTAAAACTCAACGCTCGGTACCAAGAGACAGGTATGTGATGGAGACCGATCTCAGCCAGAGTAAGGATTCACATCATTGTTTAATACTCTGGATTTCAGCAGTTTCAGCTGTGAATGACAGCAAAAAGCTTAGTTTCAGTTGCTGGTAGTGATTGATAGTTCTTCCCATAGCCAATATGAATTGCAAACTGATGAGTTCAATGTCTTTTTCCCAGCTTTTCCTTGGACTATTTTGATAGATATAAATCTTCATTCTATCTCACAACACTAAAGTGCTTTTCATGTCATCTCAGAAGCTATAAATGATGTTTTGCCATCCTGCCTAAGACCAAGTATTGCACCACTCAACAGATAATTCCATTGCGATGAATTGGGCTACTCAAAACATTCACCCTACAGCTTCAGATCTGGGTGTGAGGGAGTGAACAGGATTCACTCAAGTGACTTCCTTATTCCAGTAGGTAGAGTGAAGAATGAATCTTGGCTCTAATTTTAGAGTCACTAGCCAAAACGGCAAGGTCAACATAGCAGGAAGATGTTGTAATTTGCTGCTGGTGTAAACCAACATTAAGATTCTACCCCAAAGGACCAAGAGGAAGCAATGAAAGCAGAGTGACTCAGAGGTGTGTCTCTGAGTCACGGATGCCCTGGGGATTATCTTCAAGACAGCAGGATTAACACTCAACTCCTTGTTGGAGGCTGTGCCTGAAGGGACAATATGACCTACGTGATGAAGATTGATCTGCCCATTTGAGTCATAATTGCTGCTGTGCTGAGAAAGGTGAATGCTAATCCCCAAGTCTGAATGTTGAATATAGGTGGTACAACTCAATCAGCTTTTAGCAGGGGAATCTTTTGAGAAATGCCAATACCTGAAACTTGCTGTGGAAGATGCTTAACACACTTCAAACCCAGGCTGAGGAGCTTTGAGTACATTAATGTAGATACAGATGAGTGTTAGTTATAGCAGGATCCCCCAATGAGTGAATGATGAACTATGTTTAGTGCCATTCATTTATCAGCCTTGTTTAGTTCCAGGGTATCTACTATCATGTTGACATTGTAGTGTTTTCCTGGCCTGACCGCATTGGTCCAGGGAGCTCTTTCTGACCCCTTTTGCCTCTAGGTGTTAGTTCAGACTTGAGACACGTGGGACCATCTAAAGCTTGTTCATCAAACAAACCAGCAGTAACTACCAGCATGTGTATACGTCTTTGTTTAATTATTATTATTATTTTTGGGTACACCGTATCACCCTTCACATTTTTGTTATGATTCATGGAAAGACCTTGGGTCTGTGATTCACGTAGTTTAAAAATCACCAGTGCTATGACCTTTATTTGCTAATGTTCTGAGGGAAGTTGTGGTCTTGATTGTGTTTTGTAGTTTCCTCCAATTAAAATGTCTTTAGAGAAGTTGTGGTTGAGGTTGTTATGTAAAATAGGACTCTCACAGTTGAGATGACTAAGAGTATAGCTTATTTACTGGACAGAGAAGGGCTGCATTAGTAGCCCAAGCATTAGCTTTTCTAAGGCCACAAGCAATCCAAATCTTAGTAGCATCTCTTTAATCTTTTCTGCTTCCAAAGCAACTGAATTATGTATCAGAGAGAAATGAGGGGAGAGCTTAAAGTCTTCTCTAACTGGTCAAACCCATGTTGTACTCTTAATAAAAGAGAGAGATTATTTTAGTCAAAATACTGTGTTCTTGCTGATAAGTGTTGGGAACTGGCTGTTAGTGCTGGAGCCCCACAGGTCCCTGAAAGAACCAAAGTGACAATCTGGTCATTAAAGGCTGACTTGCCTGTGGTGTAGGGGTGAAACGGTGCCAGTGGCAGTGCTCACTTCCATCCTTCTCCACCTTCATGGCACAGTTACCAGACCCATGTTCTGCCCTCAGCAGCTACAGCTCAACATAAAAATTACACTAGCAACTTCAGAAGTCACCCAGATAATAGGTCCAGTGTTGTGCTTATGCATGTCGCTGCCCTGCTGCAGTCACTGCTCGGGAGAAAAAGGACTTCCCCTGACAGCTAGTGCTCCTGAGGCCAGAACATTTTTGTGACACTGCTGGTATGTGAAAGGCAGCAAATAGACTTCACACATTACTGAAGAAACTGTTTGGGGGTTCCTGGACTATGAATGTTGAAGAGACAGGACTTCTTGGGAGGTGACATTCAGTGATATTGTTGTATTCCCTTCCACCCTCTCCAGGTTAAGATGCAGTATTGCAGTCTTGAAGGAAATTATTTCCCCTTTACAGTCTTAAACTTTTCATCTGGGCTTGCATGTTTGCCTTACAAAAAGCTTGAATTAGGCAGGAAAGAGAGAACTCAGAATGAAGGGGGTCCGTGGGGAAAAATAATCTCTTTTGTATTTATTTGAGCTGAGCTTAATTACTCAGTTAACAGCCTGTCCTTGGCAGCAGCACTGAAGACCTGTCCCAGCTCCTGGGGAGAACAGGAACCCACCCACCCCAGCACATTTGCTGCGCAGGCCTGGACCTGGCTCCTGGTGCAGGAGCTGTGCCCCGGCAGCGGCTCCAGCCTTCCCACCTCCACCTCCTCCTCCCTGCAGGGCTGCTCCTGCTGCCCCAGCGCCCAGGCTCAGCCAAGGAAGGACAGACACCTTGCATAGATGGCTGTAAGAGGCTGCCAACTCCAGGCCTGCTATGTGAATAGGGGGTGAGTAGAGCAGCAGTATTGATGTTTGTGGCTCTGATCAATGTGGTTATTTTAAGTTTTTGTGTCCCTAAAAACAGTACATAGCCCTTTATTGTATGTCAGCAGCCTGCAGCTTAGCTCTGTTAGCTCCGCTGCTTTGTGCATGTTCCATAAATATGAATCATATAATGAACTTTAAAAAAAAGGGGCTGATTTATTGCTTATTTATGCTGAACAACTACAAACATCTGTGTAGAAAATAAATATGGACACTGAAGGGAAAAAACACTTCACCCTTCCCCCCCTCCTTATTTTTAAACCTCACAAAGGCAGCCCATGTGGTCAACATCTGGAATGTATGTGGGAATTATTCAAATGAGCCTTAGTGGTAGTCGCCTTGTGCCAGGCTCCTGAAGTGGCAAGGAGTGACAGCCCACCACGGCTGTGTACATGCTACTCTTCTTTTCACCACATCCACATTCCAGTCATCTTGTTGCTGGGCTTGTCACTGGTGGAACATAACTACACCTATTTCATATCAAGTATATTTTGCATGGCTATGGTCACATCTATTCCAGGATGTCAGTGCTTGACAGTACTCCATCTTTGTGAGGGAGGGAATGGATATTGTTGGTGGTTTTAGTTCAGAAGGATAATGTTGAGCCACCTGAGAAATAATGATATTTGCAAGGCAAAGGGAAGACTCATAGAATCCTAGAATGGTTTGGAAGGGATCTTAAAGCTCATCCAGTTCCAATGCCCTGCCACGGGCAGGGACACCTTCCACTAGAGCAGCTTGCTGCAAGCTCCATCCAACCTGGCCTTGAACACTGCCAGAGATGGGGCAGCCACAGCTTCTCTGGGCACCCTGGGCCAGCGCCTCAGCACCCTCACAGGGAAGAGTTTCTGCCTAAGAGCTCATCTCAGTCTCCCCTCTGGCAGGTTAAAGCCGTTCCCCCTTGTCCTGTCCCTACAGGCCCTTGTCCAAAGCCCCTCTTCAGCTTTCTTATTGGCCCCTTTAGGCACTTGAAGCTGCGCTGAAGTCTCCCTGGAGCCTTCTCCAAGCTGCACAAGCCCAGCTCTCTCAGCCTGTCTTCATAGGATAGGTGCTCCATCCCTAGGAGCATCTTCATGGCCTCCTCTGGATGCGCTCCAGATCTACCTCCTTCTTATATTGCCCCAGTTTGTAACACCCTACCGTGCTCTAGTTGGCTTCCCTGAACTTGAATAAAGGCAGTGGGAGAATGTTTCTTGCGTAAAACTTGTCTATTTGCTGCTTTCTAGCTTTCTAGCTGGAAGTCCTTCATCAAGAGATTTCATCTTATGGATGCAGGGGCTGCATTTAGTATAAGGTAGTTTGGAGTTTTTCCCTGTTACTATCAGATAAGAGTCAGTGTCCACACTTGCAGAAGACGTTGTTAAAATCTTTTCCCCGTCTTCTTTGCTACTATAAGAATCATGGAAAACACACTGGAACTGAACAGGCTTTCTCTGCTGACCTGACAAAAATTGCTCCTTTTCTTCCCAAGTAGCCAGGCATCTTCTGATTAGGAACTGGACCGTGAATGCCTTACTCACATCAGCGGCTCATTACATCAGACATCCCACTTACGTCTGTGCTGGGCTAATACTCTCCCCGTTAACTTTGATGGGAATAACCGTGTGCGAGTAACTCGCGGTCCTGAGCTCAAGCTTGGCCCCGAAAACGCCTTGTCCTGGGAGATAAACAGTGACCGAAGCGGCCGCGGTGTCGTCAGCCGGGTTTGCCGGGTCGGAAAGCGGCGTTAGGGCCGCGCTCCCCGTCCGTCCCCGCAGCTTTGCGCTCTGCGGGCGGCGGGAGCGGAGCCGCCGCGGGGCTCCGTGGAGCGAGCAGAGCCGCCCACCGCCCGCAGGACGCGCTCCTCGCAGCAGTGTGAAGCCCTTTGACAGCTTAGCGGCTCAGCGGCAGCGGCGGCGACAGCCCCGGGCTGGACCCGGACCACACCGCGCCGCAGCCGCGCTGCCCGCAGCCGAGCCGAGCCCCGCTGCGCCGCGTCGCCCGGTCCGCCGGTGCCCTCTAGCGGCGGTGGGCCGCCCCGCGGCCGCGGCGGCGGGACCGGAGTCGGTCTCTCGGCCTCGCGCACGGCCACCCGAAACGAGCCGAAGCTTTCCGTGGTGCGGAGCGGCGTTACGCCGTTAGCCCTATTGCTAATTGACTCCAGCTGAGGATCTGGCCCGGCTTGTTCAAACAAATTAAAAACGATGCAAATCAGCCTCAAGTACTTGATGATTTCACTGTGCTAAGGGGAATACAACTATTTGGCACCGGGTGTGCTGTCAATGGGAGGATTGCAAAGTATTTTGCAAGCGCAGCACTTTCTAAGTGCAAAATGGCTCACTTATGCTAAGGCTGATCAAAAATATTTTGTCAAAACTGGTTTTTCAGTGGAAAATTGATTTTCCAGCACCCTCCTCCCCCCATCATTTTCACAATGGAGATCTGCTTTTGCGAGAAGAAATATATTTCCCTCGAGAACAATTCAACCCAAATTTTAAACTTCTGTTTGCAGGCTCTTAGTTTCTGTTGAAATTATTAATATTTTGGGTTTTGAAATAAAAAGTTTGCATTTCTGCAGGAGAAGAGGAGTCATTTTCCATACAGGTCTATGAATTAACTCTCATAAAACCCCAGCCAGCAACACAAGCATAGTTTTCTTTTTATGGATGAGAAGCTGAGAAGCAAAGAGGTTAAGTGATTTGGCTCCAATCCCTACAGGCACCATTAAAAGCTCCTGGCTCCCAGTTCTGTGCTCAGAATGTTAGATCGCATGACATATCTTTGTGAGGCAGTTAAATGCTTTCAGACTCCCTTGGATTTCAATGGGAGAATCAGTAAGTCTACCAAGAACAAAAAGAGTGATGGAGTGGTCCTGCCTCAGCTCGCACAGTGAGTCCTCAGCAGAACCAGAGCTGGGCCTTTTGACACTTGGCATTTCATCTCACACAGCACAGCTGGCTGTGCCAAAGGCCTGTGCTATCTTCTGGCCCACCTGGGCAAAGCTGATGTCTTCAGATGGAACAGCAGTTGCTGTTCATGGGCAATGGCATTTGCCCTGGATCTGAAATCTGGTTGACACCCGTAACTGAAAACTGGAACCTTTTGAGTCTTACTGAGGAGTTAGTAGCACAATATTGCACTATCAGACCCAAAATGGTGATGGTCAGCCACAGGGAAGAAATCAGAAGACTGAGTAGACTGACAGGTTGCCCAGATAAGCTGTGTCTGCCCCATCCCTGGCAGTGTTCAAGGCCAGGTTGGATGAGGCTTGAAGCAAGCTGCTCTAGTGGAAGGTGTCCCTGTCCATGGCAGGAGGTTGGAGCTGGATGAGCTTTAAGGTCCCTTTGAACCCAAACCAGTCTGGGATTCTATGATGAGGTTACTTGAGGGTGTCCGTCCTTTCCTGGTTAGAGCCATGAGCTGAAGTGCCTAAAGCTGTATTTCTAGTTTTGGTACTCTCATAATGACTAAAACTGGTTAAGTCGTAGCATTTCCTAATACCTCAGGTTTCATATATGCTTATGAAGAGTTTCCATACCTTGTGAGAGAGCAAGGTCTTACTAAAAGGAATGGTATTTAGCTGGGCAGAAACTTGGGTCAACGACACTTGGGGGTTTTGTGCATTCTCCAAAGTTACAAGAGGTGACATTACCTCCCATCTGTGCTCTAAACTTGCTCATGTAACTCCAGAGGCCGTCATCTAAAGCTAGATTCCCACTGTAGCCAGGCATCAGAATTGAAGTGGCCTGGTTTTAGTGATTTCCATTAACATGTCTCTTCACAGATGTTTTGAAAACTGAATCACTTTGTGCATTGACTGAGTATCTCATTGTGAGCAGCCAAGATGGAAAATGTTACTTAGAACCCTTTGTACACTGGAAAGCACAGCATTTGTTCCTGGGTGGTACAGATCTTTTCACTCAAGCAGCTCTGTGTGGTAATATTTTCACATTGAGGTTTTATTATCTTCATTCACAAATTCTTTCTTTTAGGACTCAGTTATCCCTTCCTTGACGTTTTTCTTTTATTGTGAACCAGTATCTTGATGAACCAGGTTGAGGAACTGCATTAGTATTGCATTGTATTGCATTGCAGTTGCATTACCAGGTTGTAATAGTACTGTATCTTCTTCGCTTTGGCAACCCAGCCACTTGTAAACTGTCTAGAGCAGGGTGGTTGTTCTACAGATAGCTGGTGCTGTGATCTCACTCACAAATTCAGCCAGCTTGGTTCTCACGTTCAGGAGGACTCATGGTTTAATAGGAGCGGTGCAAGAAGCCCTTCATCCAATTCAGAGACCACTGACCAGAGCAAACCTTTTATCACAGGAGCCAGCTTTTTCTCCTTTTCCACTTCAACAAAAGATTGCTTTAAAATTACAGTTCCAAAAATGTTAGTGATTCATTTTTAATCCAGAATACATGGTTCAAGGAGTCCTTACATCCTAAATACCAGTACTTTTCTATGAGCAACTTGAGATTTACATTGTTTTGCTGTTCCTTAACTGTTTGTAGCTGCTGGCTGGGCCTCCCCTGTTCACCTTGATCAGGTACTGTCCACCACAGCCTTCTTATAACTTCCAGCTCCACATCCCTAAGGGAACAGCCAGCCCAGGTATTTCAAGCACTTGGACACTAGACAAGCATTCATCTGGCTGGTTTACTGTACACTTCCTTTTCCTTGATAGTGGGGAGATAGAAAGAGTAGACTACAAATGCTGGTCTTGTTCTTTTCCCCTGCTGTCTGAAATACAGACACTTTGAATGTCCAAAAATTGTTTCTGTATAAATAGGACATTTAAAGGCACACAGAGAGGAGCTACTCATGCAGTAGGCTGATAGAAACCTGGAAGTTAAACTCATTTCTAGAACCAGTGATCCTCATTTGAAAAAGGGGCACTTTCACTAATTCAGTTCTTGTTCCACTCCTCTACTCCGTTAACAGGTAGCTAGATAAATTGGCTCCTTCTAACTCCTGGTATTTCTGTTGTTCTGGATCGCAGGCTTCATATTGGTGCCACCTACTTTGCTCCTCATGTGGGAGAGGCTTGTGTGCTTTATTGCACTGAAACAACTTTTGTTATCAAGTCAATTCAAATTTGGTAATTTCCAGATAGAATTGTTCTACTTTCTGACTCAGACAGGAAGCAGGTGGACGTCTTGGTCTGGATTCCCCTGTAGATGAACCTGGGACGTGGTATCTAACCATCCACTTACTGATACTTAGGCAGCATAATATGTGTCGTATACATTGTGCGACATTTCCTGAAAGTCCGTGTCATTGCTTTCGTTAAGTCTTAAAAATTAATGTCAGCCAGGAAACAGTTTTTCTGCCTCAAACTAAGGATACACAGGCACGCGGGGCTGCAGCATTGTGAAGCAATGAGCTGGTAGCTGCTAGGGGAAAGTAGCGTGTCACATAGTGGTGTCCATCACTGAAGTACTCTGCAGACATCAGCCCTCATAATCCCTCTTTCAAAGGAACATAGAGGCAGAATTAGTTTAAAATAGACTTGTCCAAGAGCCTGTACTAAGTCACTGCCAGATGCAACATGAACCCAGGCTTTATCAGTCCTGTTACTGGGCACCCAGTTCCCCATCTCTGATGTGATGACTTTGTCCTGTGTTTCTTGTCCTGTTTGGATGCTGGCAACATCCATACTGGGAGGAGCTGGAGAAAAGGCCTGATACTGGTGAGACCTCAATTGTGAACTGGTGTCCTAGATTATTTCCGTCCTTTGATATATGAATTTGTCAATCTCTGAAAAAATGGGCCTTGTCATCTCACACCAACACAGACGGAAGGAAAAGAACATTCAGTGTATTTGAAGGAGTGGACAATGAGGAGCCCTGCCCCAGAACTTTGTTTCAAACTTGGGGGGGAGGATTTGAGCTCTAGAGTCAGGAAAAAGCAATGCATGTAGGGTTTCAATTTCCTTTCTTGCAGCGTGCTTTATTATAATTTATTATTGCTGAGGTCTAAAAAGGAGGCTAAAAACTACTGAAATTCCCTGTAACCTGAGTAGTGTCGCAGTGATTGGCATGGCCTGGGCATGATCTCTCTGGAATTCAGTGGAGCTCCACTTGCATCAAAAGCAGTTTTGGTCCAAGATGTACTCTGAGTTGTGTTTAAGGTGCCTGGCAACATGGTAATGAGCAGCTTTATAAATAACTCTGTATTATTATCTTTATGTCTTAGTAGTAGTATTGTTATTTTTATGGTACTGTAATGTTTATTATGGCTATTTTATAGTGTAATTTGATTAGTGTGTTACCCTAATGTCACATAGAAAAGGGGAGGGCATTCCTGTCATACTTCTGAACACTACCCCTTCTGTTTTCATCTGAGGAACCCAAAGCCCTTTGGTGATCATTAATTGTCCCACACCATATAAGTAAACTCAAGCACAGAGAACTTAAATGATTCCCCCAAGCCCACACAGCAAGTCAGTGGCAAAGCTGAGAGTTAGACCTCAAGAGTCCGGACTCCCTGATGTCTGTGTTAAGCACTAGGAAACATTCCCATCACAGTAACAGCAGGTATAATAGAAGTGAAGATTGCCACTTTGGAGGGGTTTTGTAGGTCAGTTGTAATGAGAGCACTCAGTGTTTTACAAACCCTTTTGGTTTTCCTGTTTAGGACTTGATCAAACCCTAAACTGCTCGTTTAAATAAGCTCCAAAAACAAAATGTACTAGAAAGCTGAGGAGTAAGGAGACAACATCCAACAGCAAACTTATGTTTATTGCTCATTTGCTTTCCTTGCTGGGATGATGCCGTGTACTTAGATTAAATATGCAGAGCCAAATTCATCCCTAGGGTGTCATTTTTTTGGACTCTGAATGACACCAGGGTGAATTTGGCACATTTACACTCAAAATTAATATGGGGTTTGCGAATATTTGGAATGGTGTCAAAATGTTGCGGGTTAAATTCTGTTCTCAGTTCCGCCAGCGCTAACACAGGTTAAGGCCGTTCTGATCTCGCGCTGGATTTACAGCAATGTAATTCCACTGGCCCAGCTTTCAGCTGGTGTGAATTAGTTTATCTGCACCGGAATGCAGGCGGCTCAACTGCTTTACACCACCTAAGAATCTGACCCATAGTTAAACAGAATCACTGCAAAAACACACAATGGCAAAAGCAATGTGAATTAGGTCTGCTCTGTCCCTCATCTGCACTGGAGAGACGGCTGAGGTTCTGCGGCTGTGCCGTGCAAGGACACAAAGTAGTGTCACAAACCTGAACCTGACCCGCGCTCGCTCCTCTGATGCTTTCTAAGTTTTAAAGTAACACTGCAGCATTACACATGCCGCGCGTGCGTAAATCATCCCAAACTGCCGCACATCAGCGCCCGTTCTCTGGTTTCAAAGCAGAGATTGGGAAGTGCTTGGTGATCTTCGGGCTCAGCTCAGATATTCCAGAGCTTGGACGGATGGATTGTTTTGATTCTTTCTTTGAACTCCTTTCCCACCCCTGCTAAAAGAAAGAGCTCCGCCGAGTTAAGCGACAGACAAGTTGGAGACAATGCGGCACTGCACTGTACCACCAGTACCACCCCCCACATGCCAAACGTGCAGACATCTGCTAGCTGGAGCAGGGCGCTGTGGCGGTATTCATGTGATGTACTGCCTTCAGCATCCACAAATGGCTGAAATTAACCTCTCTTCTATGGGCCTTAACTTGGTTTATGACTGGGGGTCTTTTGTTTTATACCACTATACAGAGGTGCCTTTGCCATGCTAAAGATTTAACTAAATTATAATGAATGATCCTCACCAGCACTGTGCCCCTAATTAGAACAAGTCGCACAGACATATTGTCTCCTTGATTTCCTCTGTTACATTTCTCTCACTCTCTTTCTCTGCCTGAGACACATGGGTCCCATTAAACATTTTAGCATTTAATGTGGTTCCCTTAAATGACTTCTCAAGTTTTCAAGTTCCATTTAGAATTGTATGTTACCCTCCTGACTGTGGTTTTGATTTTGTTACGTTTCATGCATTTAGCCAAAGCAATTGCTCTTCTCCCCCCTCTAGTGGGGAGCAGCTTGGGTCTGTGGAAGCCTGCGTGTGCAAGATAGTGCAGTGTCTACATATACAGATTGTAGACATTCACAGCAATCTCTACATTTTAATATATATAAAATGAGGTGGAAAAATAGCTCCTGTTGATTACTGTACGCAGGTATGGTTGTGTGATGGGTTTGAATGCAGCATAGTTTTCTTCATGATAACAGCATCTGTTTATTATGATTATATTTCTAACAAGATCTCTTTGTAAGGGCTTCTGTAATACATAGAGCTTCTTATTAATTTTTATATATTTCTAAATAGAAATTATTGACAAAAGCCTTTATAACATGGTTCTATGCGTGATGTTTATTTTCCCCATTACATAGCCCTGTTGTACAGATGGAGTGCTGAAGGACAGAGATTTTGTTGTTGTTCACATTGTCTGTAATGTACTTCCTCAATATCCACTACAATGAGAATACCAAATTGTCCTTTCCTAGAGTATCAAGTCAAGTTCAAGGTCTGGACCCTAATCCTCAAGGTATTTTGTGGCTGGGACCCAAGGTGTCTCATAAAGCTTGTCTGTGCTTGTCTTAAAGCTTGTCTATACCACTGTAGTTATCCCATTTCAGACCTATGCCTGGATAATTATTTTGGAATAAGAATGCCTTATTTCCCCCACTCTTTCCCCATTTAGCTTCTGCTCTTCTGAAACTGGTATATACATATTTAAAGGAAAAGACCATTCTTGTTCCAAAATAAGCATCTCTTTCCAAATAATGGCGTAACAGTAAAGCATATTATAATCGCATAAATGAGCAATATCTATTTATAAAAGGTAAGCTTTACTTAAGAGAAAAGGCCTTTCTATAGTCATAAAGGAAATCTGTTTGTACGAAGTGAACAGTAAACCTGGATATCCGGGCTCTTAGTAATGTACGTGGCATTATATTGAGGAGCTGTATCTTTAAAGCTCTTGATTTCCTCAGCACCAGACTGACACTGGTTCCTGTTAGGATTGTGAATCCAAAAGCTTATTCCTTCCTGTTAAATACCTGTTTCTGATGCCGCTGTCTCAGTATTTAATGGTGGATTTTGCCATGCCGTAACAAAAGCATATGACATAATTTCACTGACAAGATCTTGCTGCTTAGATCCCTCAGATGTGAAATGAGCGAAGATGGTGACTTACCAACATTATTTGTTCTCTAGATAATTCTCTGAAGTTTCCGTGATGTATTGACTTCCAGGTTTAAGCCACAAGAAGCTTGAAATTTATCTCTGGAGCTGAGATTTGGGTTTCATTAACAGTTAAGCCGTCGTCTGGAGTGCTGATGTGTTCTGCAATGGGTAACTTGGCTTGTTAGTAACATTAGCAGATTTGTGAGTCCTCAAACACGTCCATGGTTAATTGTGTTTCAACCTTGTGTTCTTTATTATAATCCACTGTCTGATAATGGGTAACAGGGTAGATGAGGGAAGGAAAAGTGCCAACAAGATTTCATTCAGTCTTGTACATTCTACCCGCAGCTGCTGTTTCCTCTAAGGTGATGGCTGACTTGGCATCTTTTCCTTTAAACCAGAGAGAGCCACGATTGATGGCCGGCAGCTTAATGCGTTTCTTACCAGCCACTCGTGGAGACCTTAAGGTTAGTGTAAAGAGATATCACAGATCGAGGAGCTGCTTTCTGGAATCATTCTTCTTGCAGTAGTGCAAGTGGACAGCTTTTGTTTCTATCGCAGCCATCATCACTGTTTAAATTAAATAGAGCTCTTTGAAATGTTTTTGACAGAGCCGTTTGCTCTTGATAAATGCAGTTTCACTAAAATTGAAATGTTTCTCCAGGGAGGGTATCAATTTTGGCAAAGTTTTCCATGGGAAAGTTAAAAGGAAGCATCTTGGCTTTGTTGAGAGGAATTTTATGAAGTTGAAGTATTTGGGTTTGACTTCATCATTTTAATGAATGTTTTGATTTTCTTTTTTATACCAAGGATGCAAAGATAGATATTTAATAACACAGTTGTATTCATGTATTTCATTCTTTCTACACAATTGTCATAATGTGCTCAGCTAATTCTAAATCTTAGAAATCTTGGTTTGTGGGGAAAATCTGACATTTCAGTTTAGCATGAAACCAGATTTTAAATACTGCAGTTTCCCATGAGAAATTAGTTCCTGTGTTAAATGCAGGCATTATTAATTTCTCAGTTGATCTTTTAGTTCTTCATAGCTCTGCAGTCTTCTGAAGAACTTCCATTGCATGAGAGCTGTTCCCTAGAAAAGATTATGGTGATAAATATTTGCCTTTCTAAGCCTAGAGTAGCATTTCTTCCTCTCACAGCTAGGTAGCCCTGTTTCCTATTGGGCTTTTCTCACACTACTGATCATTTCACTTACAGTAACACTTTATTCTACCATCTTTGCAATATATTATAATCACAACACTGCTGATGAAGTAGAAATTATTTCTATTTTATGAATTAAAAAGGTGGCAGAGAAACTAAGATCCAGACTCTTAAGACTCTCTTGCTGCTTTGGCTCTAAGGGACTTGCTCTGTCATCGTCCTGCTGTATGATCTCACCTTGGCTGAGGAATTAACAGTCTTCATTTCCCTGACCGCTCTGTGGCAAGCATCTAGCAGCAGCTGTGTGCCTTTCATGGATGGCAGCCTATGATGAAAAATCCTGACCCATGTAATTTAAAGGGTTAAGAATCAAAGAGGCAAAGCAGCACCACCAAAATGCCATGCCTTTGATTTAATAAAGAGATAATCCTCTTTCTATTAGCTACGATAATAATGACTCACCAGTAGTAAATGAAGGAATATACACAGAGTGACATCATGTGAACAGCACAGTGTCTGTGGGACTTAAACCGAAGAGGATTATTCCTATATATCAGTTCTGAGCCTGAAACTGGCAAGGATGGATCAGGAGTAAAATCTAACATGAGAAATGTTTATTGAAGCACTAACATGAGAAAGGAATTATCTAACTGGAGTTATTAATAAGCTCCTATTTCAAAAGCTTTCATTTCAGTAGAATAATATACACCCAAATCAACATAAGGCTGTAATTCTATTGAGTCATTACAGTGACATCATGAACCACAAGAGGGGATGTGCCATGGTTTATTGATGTCTGCAAACCCCACCCCATTCCCTGGATGGAATTACAGCGTCCACTTCCACTGGAGACCAGAGACTCATCTGGTTCTTAATGGAGAGGGAATTGCCCTGAAATCAGCAGTTAGTCAGGACTGACATAGGTGGAAGGCAAAGGAGTTAAAGCACTGAGAGCTCACAAAGCTGTATTTCCAGGCCTTCTGCTTCTAGATGGCCCATCGATGTGCTTTGTCACAACAAGAGCTTCCAACTCCTTCATATGGATCAGAGAACATCTGAAACAAATTATAAGCTGTAACAAATTAACACTGTGGTTATAGGACCTTCCTCTGATTTTTACAGACAAGGGACTTGCTTTAGATTGGTTTTATGGGTTTGGCTTGTCCCAGGTCAACAGAAAGATTGCTTCGCTTCCATTAAGTGGGAGCTGGGGAATGGCTGCAAGTAGCCACTTGTCTAACGTAGAACTAAAATTGTAGGTTTACTATACTGTGAGCAGAGAGAGGTTCCTATAGAGAAGGTTCCCACAGAGAATGATTCAGAGCAGAAGTGGAGTAAAATGCAGATGGGATGTTCAGGCTATACTGTTGTATACAAGGAAAAGGTGACACAACCAACTCTCTGTGCCCCTGATGCAGGCTTGGAAAGGTTTCCCTTTAGCTATGGATGTGCAACAGAACCTGGTCCCGCAAAATACTTCCTGGAAAATCTTTCAGCCCACCTGTTTCTGTCAGAGTGTGGACACTATCATATATGTGTCATGTACGTTGTTGGGCTGGACAGCAGTAAAGTTTTATTCATGCTAGGCTTGGATTTAATGTTTTGCTATAACAAATAAGGAAACACAATTTAGATCTGACAGGCCAGAGCCTGCTTCTATTTACTATCCTTATATTCAGATACTAAATCCTGAATGTCTATTTCTGGTAAAGTGGATTCCAGTGTCAAGCAGAAGAATACCTCAGAGGTCAATGAGATTCACAGTGGTGCCACTTAGGATGGGTCCAGTGAGTCTTGCTTGTGCTGATGTCAACAGCAGCGCTGGGGGAGGAATCCGCCCTGCTCCATTACTCAGAGGGTGCTGACAGAGTTTCTTTTATGAGGAGTTTTAAATATTCTGGAATCTGCTTCCTATCCTCGTCCAGAGGAGCCCAGATTTGGTGACTTTCCAGGCATGCTGCAAAAGACATCCATTTATCAGATATCTGGAGAAAGTAAATAGAAAATATATACAGACTAGGTTGGGGAAGCTGGGCTACAGGAAATTCTACCTACACTTTGGGGTTGGAACAGTTTCTTATGCTTTGGAAAGAAGCAATTGTTTGTAAAAGGACTGTCACAGTGTCTGGCAGTTGCAGCAGGTCTGTATTTTCCCTGTGTTTCTCTTGTCTTCCCTACCCACCGCTGAATGATGAATGTAGAAATATTTGGTTATCATTCAACGAGCTGACTTCTTCTTTTGGATGTTGGTCACTGATAACATAAGTTTCTAAATGGCTGATTCTGTTTACTCTGCTGTAGTGCTGCAGACAGTGTTAGAAAGGCAATTGCAAGATGAAGCCTCATCAGTAAAAAGGTGGATAAATAAATGAAGAAGACATTCTGGAGTGGAGCTCTAAAGCTTCTAAGTAGGGTCATTTTTCTAATTATAGGGTGGTGGGGCCAAAGACTCCAAGTGCCCAGGCAAAGGATGAAAAAAGTATCCAACTGAATAAATAAATCTCTTAAAGAAAAAGATAGCTGTCTGCCAAGAAACTTAATATGAAATGTTGAGAGTGCAGCTCTGAAAGAGATTTAATTGGAGATAGACTCCTAAGAATACGTAAATAGTCTTTCGGTTTCTCAACTGAAAGGAGAAACAGATGCCAGCTCCAAGATCTGAGATCAAATATGAAAAGGACTGAGGCCTCTAAATGTCACTTTAAATGTATATAATTAGATTCTTATCTTGCTAAGAGCTTGGCCAGTGCTTTTCCAGTGGAAGGTATAAACTCTTTAGATGTATTTTACAGCGAATGGTTCAATTGTCTACTTTAAATGCAGTTTAAAAAGAGAAATCTAGATTTTAAAATGTAATTTAAAATTTTCAGTGACCTTCAGGCATCACAGTGATGTGGCTAGACAGTGTTTTGGCACTCATTAGTTTGGACCTGCTGATGAGGGAGCCAGGATCTATGTAGTGTCTGGGTACCCCAATAGTGAAAAGTTCACTGATGACATTTGGACTTGACTATAATGTTGGTTATAGATAGATCAGTGAATTTGAGTAAAACAAATAAATCCATTTTTAGTCATTTAAGGCCCCATTAGTCAACTTAGTCCTTGCACATGGGCAACCCTCCTGCGGGGTTGGAGGTCAGTCATTAAGTTGCATATATTTTTGCCCTCCCTGACTTTGGTAGGGACCACCAAGGCAAACACTGAACCATGGAGTAGGAATGAATGTTGGCAGAAGGGGTGGCTCAGTCACTGCCTGACATTGCAATTTTTCATTTCCATGAGGACACTAGATAATTCAGCAGAAATTAGTATAACCCCACTCTGCCTCCAGCAGCAGCCAGCAGACCCTGGCGTTTATTTGGTTTGTCTGGGGCAACAGCTCTGACTCCAGTTCTACCGAAAGCCAAGACATAAAATGATTGTGACATTTCTGATCCAGTAGGAATTTGTAACTACCAGAACATTCAAGCAGCTTTCACTCCACAAGTCACAGGTTCAGGTGGGAGGCTCGGTCTTGGGCTGATTCTGTTCAGTTTTGATTACTGCAATAAATCTGAAATGAAACTGAGCTTTCCAACACTGAGTTTCCAACGATGCCAGGCCAGATTTATGGTTCTGGGAACAAACCATACAGTTTTGCAGAGATTGTGGTGTTGCCATAGAATCATAGACCTAAAGAGTCTAGTTCAATCCCTCTTGCCTGCTCTGAAACAGAGTGAACTCTACCTAAATACTTTGTCAGATGCCTGTCCAGCCCGTTTTGGGGACCAGTAATGGTGACGTTCATAGAAAAACACTTAGAAAATGAAACTACCCCAGGCCGGCTCCTTTGTTGGCGCACCCAGATGTACCTCAGTGGCAGGCAGTGTTATGTGGCTATGGCCCATGTATGATGAAACTAGATCTTACTTACATTAAATGTTTCCATTTTGCTGTTCAAAAACTTTTCAGTGAAACAGTTTATACAAAATGATGGGGGGGGGGGGAATGGTTGAAGTGAGTCCATTTCCCTTATCTTCGGGAAAAATCTTGGGTTAAAGCTTAGAAAACTCAGTACTTTCTAGTTTTTCCAAAGAAATGTCGTACTGTTATGAAATTGTGACTGAATGTAAAATTCCCCCAAAGCTGAAGCTTTTCAAGCATTCCCAGCAGGTCAGTGCAGTGTTAGAGTTTTGTACAGTTTTCCTCCCACCCCTGTTGTGTTGGACATGCTTCTCACCCATGCTCCAAAGCTGCTCTAGAAAGACAAGGAAACAAATGGCGAGTGAATATCATTCTCAGTAAATCCAACAGGAAACCTTTCCATTGCCTTCTGTACACTGTGGGGCAGTCCCAAACACAAAATCAGAGCAGGATAAGGGGTTTCTAATTCTACTGGGTTCTTCTGCATGGCCTTCTGTTATCCCTGAATACGAACTGCAGCCTTACCAGAAGCGCTCCTGCCTCAACTCACTGTCCTCTGTGCTAAACTTGTGTAAACCCACACCACAATTCCAGTGCTGCACTGTCCTTTTTGGAATCGACAACAAACGTTTAGCCTGGCCAGGAGCATATCTGGGAGGGACTTTTATATCTGTGGGGACAGTAGCACTGACCCTTGTGCAGGTCCTTGTTCGACGGGCCCGGCGCAGACGGGTTGGCACCTCTGCAAAAGCCAAAAGCATCACCTTTGCCTTTGCTGTCTGCCACAGCACTCAGATCTCCCACTCGGTCCTGGAATGTGCCTCTTGTCTGCTACCCGGCTGGCTTGGGAAGTTTTGAAAAGGTTTAATTTAGCTCTCATTTGAGTCCCTTTGTGCTGCCAAAAAATCTGAACTTTGGTTCCAAGTGGAGCTTAGGAATCCTGGTTCCCAGGAGAAAAGAGAAGGGAAGGCCAGGGGAGAAAAAGTTGGGCATTTTAAAGGAGAGAGGAAGAGATGACACCAGATAATATGTATGGTTTTTCTCCCTTTTTAAAGGAAAAGCTGTTTCATGTTCTTATCTGCTTCATGCTGTAGCGCAGGAGATGAGTGACCAGCTCAAAAACTTGGATTAACAGCGACACTCGGTGGCCAGCTCTAACCACCCACATTGGGCTTTCTGGGGCTCTGGTGGCCTTCCTATAGGTGACAATTCTCTGTCTATGCCTGTTTGACATGTACAGATGTGCAGGGCCAGCCTGTGCTCTGAGGAGCAGCAGCATGGTCCTGTGTGTTGCTCATCTGCATCAATACAGTGTTGGTAAACCTGGTCATGCTATTGCAAGTGCGGCAGTAGTCGGTGCATCGCTTAGGGCCCCAAGTCCTGGCTCATAAGGATGCGCAAGAATCTCAGCTTTCATTTTGAAAATTCCTTGTACTCGTGTGGAAAAGCTTGATAATGTGGTCCAAGCAATCCGTCAGGACTTAAATATCTGGAGGCAAATTGAAAAGAGGAAAAGAAAGGGAAAACCCAGCGTGAGTTCTCTGCTACACATTCAAAATAGCCTCATTACTTTGGAGATCTTGTGGCTGCTCTGTTTGTTGGAATGAAATGGAATGGAATGGAATGAAATGAATTGATTTGCAGTGTCTTACGATTTGATCTAAATATCCATAATATAGTAGTGTAGGTACAGAAATAAGTTCTTTCTTGTAAGAGAAGAACCTGTATTAAAAGCTGCATTTGCCATTTCCTACTAATCTTTCCTTTTAAACTCTTTCCCCCTTTATCAGTGACATGAGTATATCGAACTACCTCTGTAAAACACAGCAGCTTTGATCTCACTAGCTCAGATAGTCAACATTTGTGAATCTACAGCTATTAATAGTTTGTGGTGCCAATCCCTGTAATTAGACAGACAAGACACTTCATGTGTGCAAGTAAGGGGCAAATACATAAGGTAGCAGTCCCAGAGACAATGTCTGCAGGAAGGTATTTCTTTCCTATCCGGTTATG
The DNA here is from genome assembly GCA_017639245.1 of Myiopsitta monachus. Classification (NCBI taxonomy): domain Eukaryota; kingdom Metazoa; phylum Chordata; class Aves; order Psittaciformes; family Psittacidae; genus Myiopsitta; species Myiopsitta monachus. The sequence continues at coordinate 4,552,094 of CM029931.1, read as the reverse complement.
GCATCTGTTAGCAGTTTAACAACCGGCTGTCAGGGAGAAAACTCTGCGTCTCCTCAGAAGATCAGCAATGGGACATTTGCAATGATCTTGTTGACCTCAGCTGTCAAACATAATCGGGTTACCACACCAAGCAATGAGCTGTGTAGTCAGCTTCTTTAACACCCAAAGGGCGCAAGTCTGCAGCCTGCTCACCAGTCAGTGGCACTGCAGATACAGGAGGATTTCCCCAGAAAGAGTTCTGTATGAAAATGCTACTGGTAATTAGTTGACTAATAGCTGCAGGCTAAGTTATGATGGAAGGAGCAAGAATAAAGGTGTTTGTGTCAGAGAGAAGAGGTTTCACTATGAAACTTATTCATGCACTGTGGCAGGGGACACCAGTGGCCAAAGACTGGCAAGTTTTCAAGCTGACTGCAGAGTAGGATGAGGAGGATGGTTATGCTGGAGATGTCAAAAGATCTTAGGGAGTTGGAGACCCAAATGCCAGGCACAAGTGAATGGAAGTTAAGTAGAGAATCCTAACTTGACTCAGTAGAGGTGCTGAATATGTGAAGTCCTCTACCACCATGAAATGTAGATTGCTGGGATCCAATTCACAGATGATTATTGGAACTGTACTTCAAACTTTTATAGCTATAAATTATACACTATAGAGAATTTAAGTTTAGACTTTAGCTGAGAATTTTATTCCCTGTTACTGGCCATTTCCAGACGTGAGAAAGGTTACCTGTTTTGGAAGTGGCATAAACTTGCGTTAAGTAAAAGCCTGACATACACTGGGGGAGGTTGAACTGCCACAGTAATCTGGTGCTGGATGAAAAATAGAGCAGAGAACAAATCCGGGAAGGGAGGGGAATGTGGGATGTGTGTGGAATAACCGGCTGGGCAAACACGCTGGTCCCTTCGTCGTAACATTCAACTACCCTCATAACTGAAAGGTCTTCATAAAGCAGGAAACCTCAGCCTGAACCAGTTCTTACTACAACAACATAAATAAGGACTTTGGAGACTTGTAGTGAAATAAGGCTGAAGGAATTAAGAGGAGAATCAGACCCTCTTGTTAATTAATGAAGAGCCCCAAAGTTTCAAAGGAGCAAGCAACAGTGCTTTATGTTTCCATGTCACTCTTCATTTGAAGTTCTGAATGCTTCACAAATTGTAATTAAGCTTCAGAATAACTGTTTTACAGATGGCCAGAATAAGGTGCAAGGAGATTAAACAATTTATCCAGATTGACAGGGTGAGTGAAAGCAGAAGGAAAAGCAGGGATATGTCCTGCTTTCCTTTGCAGAAGCAGCATCCCAGATGATTGGGAGCCCAGTGCTACTTCTGTGTATACCCCGTGCATAAAGCTAGTTATAAATTTAATGTTCCAGGATTAAGATTGGCAAATAGTCCACAAGGAGGCCTGAAGTAGTTATGCCGGCGAAGTAAGCTATTGCACATCACCAGCAGTTCTCGACAGCATACAGTGCCTCCATGTATATGACCTCAAATAATGTTTTATAAAGAAGATACTGCTAAGCAAAGAGCTTTCCAAGAAGGGGTGTTCAAAGGTATCACGGTTATGGCTGTATATAGCCCAGACGCTGCATAAATACCGCTCACATTTCATGCTTTGTTATCTTCTTTTGTAGATTAATCCATGTTTGCACAGAATGCTTTAAACCTATCCGCACTGATCCCACGCATTTACCGCATGCCTTGCAGCTGCGGCTGCTTGATCCCACTCCATTAGCAGTTCTGTGAGCCATAGGATATGAGCTGGCCAGCGGGAACCTGCGCATGGGTATGGACAAGGCACAGAGGTGTGAATTCTCTGATGCCTTATTTGTGATAGATCCATTTCTGCAAAGTCATTGTAAATCACTGTTCCGATCTAGCTTAATTCCCCATTTCATTCACACTGCCCTGAACATACTAACCTCAAGTGTTGTCACACCTGATTAAAGATAGGTGGGTAGAAAAAGAATTGGGTTCAAGTGTAGCTAAACAACTTAAATTCATGCTGTGGGCCAGATCTTGAGCTGATGTATTTCAGCAAGGATGTTATTCTATATCTGCTGAAGACATAGCTTCTGGGTTTTGATTAGCCAGAAAATAGCTTCTAAAAAGCCTGGGAATATAATATGCTGGGAATTCTTCACAGACTGTTTTTCCATTAGAACTGGCTGCCGGCCTGCTTACGAGGCTGTCTGACATCAGGTATATCTTTCCTAGGAAGTCTCCATTATCTGATACTTGTATTATTTTTGTGCCAATGATTGAATTACACTATCCTGTTCTTATTTCAAAATGAAACCATTCTAATGTAAAAGCCATGGGTGGATAATACCCTTTAATTCAGCTGGCTGAAGACACTTCCTCTTGTTTTAACCAAATCAGTCTAAAAATTGAAATGGTCAAGAAACTGTAGTCTGAAAGAGCTCATGAGTTACATGACAGGGAGCTGATCAGACAGCTGCCTGAGCCAGGGGAAGTAAATACTGATCTCATCGCCACTGATCAAAACTCAGAGTTACATGCCAAAAGTCACAGGAACCACTTCGATCAGCCGAGGCTGAGATCACAATCACCAGCTATCTAACAGCAGCACTTGGCCACGGCTGCAAATTAAGTCTCACATCTCCATAAGAAAGCACCCTGTCCAACTGGAGCAGTGACTTCAGGAGCAAGGAGTGTTTGGGGATGTTTTTGTCGCTGACTGGAGTTGAGCAGAGACTGATGAGGTGTTATGCTGAGACACCTCAAAGGAACTGAGTTTTGGAAATCCTCAAGCCATCAGGCTGTTCTCAGGGCTGGCTCAAATGAGGCAGCTCACAACAGGCATGCAGAGTCACTAGTCCTTTTTCAGAAGCATCAGTCTTCATCTGCCTAGCAGACAGATTGGGAAATCAGGCTAATGTAGACTTATTAGCTGTGAAAAGCCTTGAAAGTTCTACAAATCTAGAAAAGGGACTTATTAGTGCCTGTAAAATCTGCATGTATAGGGCAGGATTTCTTCTTCCGCTGAGCAGCAGAACATGCTGTACTGTCGCTGTTGTCCACACAACACTGCTAATGATGCTGGATTTATGAAAAGGCATAGGAAAAAGCTGAGCGTCATCTTGGCAATGCTGGGACTCAGCCAGCCTGCCCACTCGCCTTTATTCTAATAGCACTGATGCTCACTGTGATGTGTTGCTTTTGAGGATGAATTAAGGCAGAGAAGGAAATATTTCTTACAACGATGCAAACTGAAAATGGTTTGGTTCAGTTTAGAACAACTGTGCTCTGAGTGGTTTGAGAACCAGCCTGAATCAGTTTGAGCCACTTCCACAGCTTGTTCTACACACATTGCTCTTGGTGTTATCGCTCAACAGGACTAAATATCATCATGAGATAATTTGTTAAATACTTGACTTCACTTTGCAGTTAGAGACCAGGAAAATGGGAGTTCCCCTGGAAACAGGTTGAGAATGACTACAGCACGTTAATATGACCACATTGTACTTTGATTCTGGGATCATGTAAAAGGTATTGGTAATCCACCGCTGGAAGCTGAACACACTGGGATGCATTTATTCAGGAGGTGGATTCTTTTTCATTTCTCTGTTACCTCCTCCCACTCATCTTACATGCAACTCTCATCCTGGGACTCTGATGAGGACTGTAAAAATGCATGTGTTGGCTTTGACAGGCAAAATGATTCCCCCCGTCTATGATGATAGTAACATTGACTAAAAGCGACTGAAACGGGCGGCATTATGATGTCAGGAGGATCAGAGCCAAAGGTGGTTTTCTGAACGGAGGCTCTGCATGAATCTCCCCAGACTGCCCAGCAGTCAGGGAGATTATATTCTCAACTGTTAGAGCTGTTTACACATACCAGCCAGCACTGACTGCCTCTTTGTGGCAAGTTGTTTACATGGATTTATTTTGGGAAAATTCCATTAGACGGAACCAAGATTTCTTCATAAATCATTGAATTTAGCTTGTGTCCTGATAAAATCTGGTTAGTCATTTATTCTTCTGAGCAGCGCTTAGTTAGGAGCCCTCATTATTTGCAAGGAGCAACTTACATGGGCAATATAAAAATAATGGATTGCCTGTGGCTGTTTTCAGTGGTGGATATTTTACTCTGCTGGGAAGGATGTATTAGAAAATGACCCTCCTTACCAATTCATCTAATAAAACAAAGCACTCATTAAATGCAGTCACAGACCTAATGTATGCTCTGCATTTTGCTAATTTAGCCAGCCAAAATCTCCCAGTGAGACACTGAAACCACTTTGAAAATGGTCCTGCAGATGTGCTTGCTGTAATCTGTATTGCTGTGTCCTCTGGAGCAGTAGGGATCTGGCTGGAGATATTACTGCTACTGCAGTGCTCAGCTCTCTTAGTCAAAGGAGAATCGATGCTGTTGGACTGGGCTGCAGTACCCTCATTTCATGCACTAGCAGAGAGTGAGTTTTCACAATTTACCACATCGTGGGAGGGATGGAGAGAGGTTGAGAGGACACAAAATTCATTCCTTAGTTTTGAACTTATTCTAGCTTCAAACTAGCAGAGATGCTTGCTCTGCGATTTCAGGTGAATGTACAAAATGTATGAAGAAATCTAATAGCCTTAAAATTCTATCATTTATAAAGCATCTTTCTGCCTATTTGTGACTTCTTTACTAGTATTTGCTGCAATGCATTCATCCGCATAGTGAATATCAACACTGTACAAAGATGCATTTAAAAAAGGCCCGAAAAGCAAAGCTGGGCTCTGCATGTCAGTTTTAATACAAACTTCTGGCATGTTCAGACCCAGGATTTTGGTTGCTTCATTTCATGTAAATGGACCAGGGTCAGATTCTTTCTCAGTACAACTGGAATAACTTTTTTATAATGAACTGTCTGCATCAGTTTACGCTAACATGGAATTTGACACCTTGCCATCGAATGGGAGGTAGCTTTTCATCCTCTAAATTCACACAGACTTATTAATCCAACGCTGAGGTTTGGCATAATCTCTAATTTTATATAGCACATTTCTTCTCCAAGTGTCTCACAAATATCAGTCAAACGCAGCCATGTCTGGTTGGGAAGTTAGAAACCTTCCACAATGCTCACTAAAGAAGGCAACTTAACGCCTCCTTTTATTAAAAATAACATTAATTCAGAGAACCACAGCTTCAATTGTGTTGGAAATACTCAGTCACTCAGACTAAACGGCATGAGGCTCAGTTAATGAGGTGTTTAGCTGCTCCTTCCAGAGGCTGTACCTCTGCTTCAGGCAGCCTCTGTGTCTCTTGGATGAGTCTGGATTTTTACCTTGAATTAATAATTTGCACTTAAGAGATTGTCTTCAGGAGATTGCAGTTCCCGTAAAGACAAACTGATCATGCCTTTTGCAAATAGGGCTGTTCCCACTGAAGTTAAATGAGAGTAAAGAGTTGGCAATAATGCTGTTAATTACTGCTAGCAGTGTTTTGTTATGGAAGAAATATTTCTGATATTTGACATTTTTGGGGATGTTGAATTCTTTATTCCATTCTTTGTATCTTCACCTTCACCAGGAAAACCTCATATACGAGTTATTGCGTCTGCAATATGTCTTAATCCTAAAAGCAGGTCCTCTGAATGAGATCTCTCTCTGCGTGCTAACAACTCAGATTAAGATTTAGGCTATCTTCTCAAGAGAAAGGAGGAAACACAAAACCTTCTAGACAACAGGAAAAGGCAAGGATGGCACAGGTGGTTTGTAGGTTAGTCTATGGACGAATTCAAATGAAATAATTCAATTAAGTCAAATAAAGAGGATTTAATGGTTGGTAAAAGGCAGACTGGCAGAGCTGGAGTCTGGATGTTCGTTGCCAGTGCAGACAAGGGGTAAAAAGAACAACCGTAGCACTCCCATAAGCTTCCTCCTTGCTGCAGATGCAGATTTCAGGGCTGCTGTTTACCTCTTTAGGAGCAGTGGCAGCAGTGGATGTTAAGTGGAAAGTGAGTTCCACATGTGCAGATGCAGGTGGAGGCATTTCCCTTGCTTCAAGCTGCCACACCACTGCTGATGTTCAGGACTTCCCTCCATGAGCAACGGCGTTATTTTCCAGCTTGGGTTCCTGAAGGACTCTCTCAGCAACGTTTCCCTGAGAAATGCACAGAATCAACCTGCTTCTCAGCCAGCTCAGCCTTGAACTCTGCTTGTTTGGCCCAGCCGACTTCAGGAGCTCACTGGCCACATCTGAGCATTTGAGCATCCCTGGAAGAACAGATGTTGCTGAGGCCAAAAACTTGGGTGTGAATTGGACCCCAAAAGAGTACACATCACGCTTTACTTTCACTTAGCACAATGTGGGAAGTTCTTGAGTAACAACAAGCTTCAGGCCAAGCAGTTACTTCATTTTTTTTCTCTCCCTTTATTGATTGTTTGCTTTTCAAAGCAGATTGGCACATCCAGTGATCATGAAAACCCTGGATGGATCCAGTTGTAGTGTGGGCAGGATTTGCGTGAGTGCCTCTACAGAGTTCTGCCAATGCACTTTTGTCCTGGCCAGTTCCTTCCTTTCCAAACCTTGGCCTCTCCAATGCAGACACTACCAAGTCAGGAAGAACTGAGACGTATTATTAGGTGGTTTTGAGCTGTGGATACTTGCCTACAGAAAATGCTGTGCTTGCTTTCTCCCTGACCAGATGCAGTGCTTATGCTAGGCTTCCAGAGGCAAGACTAAATGTGACTAATATGGAAAGGAAATGGTGAAGAAGGGCCATATTCACTTGCCAAAATATGCCCTGTGGCGAGGGCCCTGCCACGGGGAGTTCCAGGGGATGTTGTGCTTTCTAGAGCATTAGGCAATGATGTGGCTCCAGTCTGTCTTGGGGATAGGATTCCCCTTGCTGGCTGAACATGGAGGCCCCTATCTTTATTTAGATTGCTGTGCTATGCCTATCTACGGTGCCCAAACCCATCCCTGGCTAAGGGCAGAACCTGCAAGTCCTCTTGCTTCCAAAGGATGAAGGGGACTATTGTGGCCTCCCCTAGAACAGAGCTAATAGGTTGAGGAGGTACTGGCTGTTATTCCCTGACGATTCACATGCACACGTGCTGGGGCTCCCCATATCCAGGGGCTAGGCAAGGTCTGAAAGGCAGTGTGTCTGGTGGCCAGGGATCCAGAGAACCTGGTTCCTGCCTGGCTCTGCCTGATTTTCTGTGTGACTTCAGGGAAAACTACTTAGCATGTCTGTTTCTCTTCACCTTATTTGCCTTTTACATGATGGTAGAGCACTGTCGTGATTGCATGTACTTGAGGGAGCTATGGTGTTATAAACGATGAGGCATTAAAGATCACGTTCTTCAAGGCGGAAGATCTCACACTAAAATGAGCAAATGCAGAGACTGGAGGGGTTTGATGTTACCCCCGATAGATAGCAACTTTTAACTGATTAAAATGACATGATTAGGGAAAACTTTAGTTTCCTAAAAACATCCAAAGTGAGGATAGGTAGGCAGAGGAAAGCTGTCTGTCAAACAGAATGCAGAGCTCACAGAAAACAGTTTCCCCTGTGCCTAAAGGCAGGGGCTATAAAATAGAATTTTTTTTCCCTTCACAAATCATTTAAACATAAGTAAGAAATCAGTAGCTCCCTCTTCAGAAGCACCCTAAGGAATAAAAATGCAGTGAATCATGGGTATTTTATTACTAGTCTGTGTGTCTATCTGATGGCAAGCATCAATGGCTTCCCTTACACAGGCTGCCCAGGGGGATAGAGGAATGCAGGGAATAGCTTACTAGTTTCTGTGTCTGTCTAGTGGCAGAAATCCATGTTTTCTTATAGAAGACACTGTGGTAATGCACGGGCAGCATTTCAGTGTGTGTGCCTGGCTTTCTGGTGGCGAAGCATAAAGTGGGATTGAAATGTTGCCACTCACGAAGCGCCTGCTGTGCCAGTGAGGCACGATCAGCCCCATGCAGCAGAGGCAGGAACTTTGCCCATGCAGATTTGTTAAGGGTAGCCAAGGACAAATGTTAGGAGACCAGGAATGCTGGGAGGGGGAATATCCAGTTTAATAATAGAAACAGATACTGATATAGGGGTTTGTTCTGCCTTATGGGGAGGGAATATGGTCAGAAAGGCAGTGGTTGACACTCAGGTTAGGGTGGAAGTGCTATAAGGCGTCGAATGCTTACATTGGTACATCTTACTGCTTTCAGAGAGCTGCTTCTGTGTGACTCTTGACAACAGTGCAAACCAGGAAGGCCCCAGTACTTGACTCCCCACATAGTCTGAGGTTCACAAGCAAGAACAGGGGGTCAGAGAGGACCAAAGCCAGCCGGTCCCAGAGGAAGACATTTCTTACCCATGTTGCTGAGTGATCTCAGTTATAGTGTTTTTATTTTATCCACACACTCTTTAGAGAGGGACTGGCTACCAGGCCATGAGCATCATGCGGTGATCTCTCCCTTCAGCCCATAATATCTATCTGAGCTTTAATACTTCAGATAGAAAGTTAGCCATGTCACATCTACACTGGAGACCACAGGGAACAGTAAAGATACACTGGGTAACTTCAAATAAGCTGGTGGGGACAGAGGGCACTCCAGCTGAACTGAATGGGGTAATTTACCAAAAAGCTGGATAAATTGGCCTAATTAGTTTGTTCTGACCCTGCTTTCTACTGCTAGCCTCACGTTACTGTGGGAGCTAGGTGGTTTCAAAATGGCTCTCATGCCTCTGCTTTACATCGCAGCATGACACACAGACACACGCCACGTCGTAATGTAAAGACTGTAAGTAGCAGGAATCTTGTTCATCCCTAGATAAGATACCACAGTGATTAACTGCCCTCATTGTTGTAATTGTGCATGTTATTTATTAGCATAGACCAGTCTATACTAGTAACATTCTGATCTTAAAGGAAAAGGGTTTCCAAACACCATAGCTGGTGCTCTTTAACCTCTTGGCTGCTTCTGAAGATTGCTTTTTTCTGATAATAACAGTGCTCCAAGATCTAAGGCAGGAAGAGCTGCTTGCTGCTCAGCTCAGTTCACGCTCCTGTTCATCATTTCCTTATAGCAAAACATAGTTTAAGAAACAAGCCATATAAATGCTGTTCCTGTGGTGATTTATTTTGTTTTCCCGGTGTCTGGAGACATGATGTTCTCCCGGCCCCTCGCAGTGGTTGTGAGCATTTGGCCTGGCTGTTTCTTGTGGAAAACCATAAAAATATTTGGTAAGCAGAAGAGAGATGCGAAGTGCTTTGGTGGTCTGATCCGGGAGGGTATGGAGAAAGGCTCTGTGTTTTGTTTTGAATGAAATGACTGCCTGTATCCTTTACTGATGGCTGAGACACACCAAACTGCAGCAGAGTTTGGTGTTTTTCTTTGAAATCATTATTTTCATTTAGGATGTTGGAATGTTTGGCGTGCGCCTCCTCACTGGTATGTTTTCAGTTTAAACTACTTTCTGGTGTTTTGGTGAAGGTAAATAAGCATCCTGACAGGGCAACCCTTGGAGCAGGCCCATAGCCAAGGCCAGCAGAAATTTAATAAGACAGAGGGTGAGTAATTCCCAGTCTCACAGGAGATCAGGAGACATGGATAGTGCGTCTGAGTCAAAGGGCTGGAAACCAACCTCAGCAGGCTTTGGATGAGGTGAATAAGAGAAGAGCTGGCCAGCTGAGAGAGGAAGTTGTTAATGCTTCAGAAGTAATTGCCTGGGGGGAAAGAAGCTGTAATCAAAGCCTATTAGCACCAGAAATATAATTTACCCAATGTCATCATATATGGAATTAGAGGTATCATTTCAGCGAAGACATGCGTCATGAATTCAGTTTTAACAAGAAAACCAAATTTTGCTACATTTTCCAGTGCTTTTGGTCTGTGCTGGCTTTGAAAGGAAAAAAAATAGTCCAGGAGTCTTTCATAAATACATTGAAATCAGTAAATGTGAAAGAACAAACTTGAAAAGAGCTATCACTGAAATCATGACAACTGAAACTTAAAATATTTAGTTACTCAATGTCAAATTAACACCTACAAAGGAGGTTTGGAACTACATGATCTTAAAGGTCCCTTCCAACTCTAACAATTCTATGATTCTGTGACTTGCAGATAAACTGTACAAATCCTAATCAAAAAATGAAGAAAATGGCAAAAAATAACATTTACTATAAACTGTCTGGGATATGGCTACTTTCATAGTGGCATGTGGATAGTAATTTTATGAATAGTGCTAAGTCACTTGTGGCCCAGGCATGGAGCTACTATTACCAGCATTGGTTTTGGTGTCGTCATTGCAGTGACCTAAAATATCATCATGCTGCTTCTTGGACACCCTGTAGAAGAGTCCTTGGATCTGAACTCATCCTAATTTACTCTGCTTCTGTTACATCTGCAAAGATATTGTGTACGTTGTATTCGAGTGGCTAAAGAGCCCAGTTCCCGCTTGGACCTTTCCCTGCTGTCTGAGGGAGGCATTGCACTGCAGTGTCATGACTCTTTCCATAAAGTGATGTTCAGGGAATTGCATAGGGGAGTTGAAATTCCAAGTTGGACACTCAGACCTTCATGTATGTGCCAGTTCTAGCCCAGAAAGGAGATGTCTTAGAGAAAGTAGGAAACTTGCAACATGCAGTCAATGTTTCGTCAGTATTCTATGGACAATGTTCCATATCGACCCCTTTTCACTACAGTCCACACTTTCTATCTCTAGCTAATGTATATGCATACGCATACGTGTTTTGATTTGCCACTTCATTTAACTCCTCTGTGCTAGGAGAAATACTAATATTTATTTCAGAACACTGTAAAGCTTTTCTGCTGCAATGTCTGCTTTCTCATTCCAGGAGAACACTATCATGTGAAAGAACCTATTCAAAATCCATTGCATTCCCGTCCTTTTAATTTATGCAGTCAGATTTATACTCTAACTTCACATATCAGTTCTTGTCTGCTCTTGAGTTCATTTGCTTTCATAGCAGACTGAGCTGCTAAAGTGGCTGCATACATACCAGCCTCCTTACACTGGAATGATATTGTCCCTAGGTGGGTTTCCTTCTAATTGCCACCGATCCTCCCAGAAATGCTGGCAGAGCACAGAGCACATCACAAGTTCAGCAAATGCAAGCCCATCAGATGATAAAAGCCTGTTTGTGCTGCTCTTAACTCAGTAGGAGTAATAGCTGATTCTTCACATGGCCAAAATGAAATTAAGGGGGGTCCTCAAAGAGGTTGTGGTTACACGGTCACTTTAATCTGGCAGAAATCTGGCTGCTGCTGAAAGCGGCTGTTCCACTTCTCCCCCCTCTTCTTCTGCACCCAGTCACTCTTTTCACCCACTCTCGTCTGGCACCAGTGTTGCTATGGCTTTGGAACAGACCTGATCCAGCTGAATATCGGCTCCATTAGTTGTATGCTTTGTTTTTCCTTTTTAATTAGTTTCTTAGGGTGGCACAGCCACATGAATGCTTGTGCTGGTGTATGAGAGCACAGAAATGAGTGTCTGGGGGAAGAGGGAATGGAAGAGCCACTTTTTCAGTAGCAGCCCTAAGGGCCATTGAATGATGGCCTGATTAGACTAGAAGCATCCAACCCATGCAAGTGAAACCAGCTAGGATGTGAACCTCTCACATCCTTTGGTAACTCCTGTGCTCCTCTGTCATAAGCACCTTCCTGTTTCCCAGTAGCCACTGTGCACTTAGGGTTTCCAAGCAGTCCCTGTCCCGGGAATCTTCTGCCTGTCTCTTCAGCAGCAGACACATCATCTGTGTTGCCTTCATTCTCAGCTTGTGATTTCTGCAGTCCCGCAGCAGTCCTGCTCGCAGCATGTCAAATTCATTCTCATCTCCTGCTCTCATTTTTTGCCTTTTCCCCACAATGTGCATGCCATCCCAAACTTTTCCACAGACCAGTCAACCAAATTAAAACAACGAGTTCTTCCAAATTATCTGAACAATGAGCATTTCAGTTCTGAGACCCAGCCCAAAGATCCTTTCCCAATTCAGTGAAATATTGTCCTAGTTCTGTTAGGCTTAGGGGCAACACGCGGTATATACACAGTTGAGTTATCCCAACAGCAGAGCAGTGCTTCAGTTGTGGCTCCTGGGTTTCCTCCTTTCCAAAAGAAGCAATCCATGTTAGCATTGTGCTTGGCTCCGGCTGTGTTCCCTCCTTGCCGCCTGGCTGCCGCAGTGCGTGAGGGATGCCAAACCAGAATTCCTCAGCTCCCCTTCCCAGCCCACCCGTTCCCCACCCGTCTGTGTGGGAATGGGGAGGGACAGTGCTGGGACCTGCTGCGCCAGCAGCCAAGGTAGGAGAGGAAAGAGAGAGCTCCCAAACTCTGTCATAGGAGAAAAATTCTCATCCCCACTGCTCAGAGTGGGCAGGTTCAAACCCATTGGCAGCAATAACTTCTGTAGCATCTGTGACTTTCTTTGCCGTGATGTACACAGCCCTTGTGTGTAGCGCATCTGCACAAGACAGGAGCAGAATGTGCTGACAAAAGGGAGCACAGAACCCAGTAACAGAACAAGAGAAAATGCAGGATCATCCTGGAAAGACACAAATATTCCAGGTCAGTGTTTTCCATTTGCTCATGCTTGTTGCAGTTTTATCACAGAGCTGATGATCACTGTTGCTGGTTATATACACCTTCTGAATGCAGTCGTCTGGTACAGAACAGCTCAGTACCACAGATTTCACCCTCTACCATTGTTTCAGTCACACTGGGTGAGAGTCTGTGACACCTTATAGCAGTTAATATCACTGTATCCACAAACCAGCCCATTCAGTCAGGGTAGCAGAATCTGGGTGTGAACTGTTACACTGACTTGCTGTATTAATTCCCCCTGCTGCAGCAGAGGCTGATGCCCAGTGATCTGTCCAGGTTTAAAAGAAATGAAAATCTGGCCATTCAACTTACAATCCCTTGTTGGAGAAAAAAGGTGAGGTTTTATTTTCAGATGGAACCTCCAAAATGAGTTTGCTGGGACTTGCCCTGAGGGGTACTATCGTTCCGCTAAAATCTGCTCTGATGAGAAATACTTGCGCTATTAGGATAAAGCTTAAGGTGACAGTAAGGCTTTATTGTAACTGCGTTCTGAGATAAATCATACACACAATTTAACAAAAGATTCTGTGAAACAAACTGGAGGTTCCTGCAGAGAAATATCTTCATGGTTTGACTCAAAACCCAGGGGAAAGACGCTTAACTCCTTTTTTACTTAGGGGGAAAATGTGCTCTTTCTTGCCTTTGTTTTTCTTTTATTTTCTGGTAGTTTGAAATGTTTTCTTATTCTCTGAGTTGCTCTGGTCTGTTCCCTCCCTGCTCTTGGAGCTCATTTCTATTTCTTTGTCTCCAAGTAAGATTGCATCTGTATCATCTCCAGACAGGTCACCGGAGGTACATTGAGTGCACACTGGATACGTTACACATCTGGTTTATATCCTCCTCCACTGAGCCACTTCACATCCCAGAATACAGTATTTCTGTATTGTTGCCATATATCAAAACACGGACGCACAGACAGTGGAGCTAGGTAGGCACAGCTACACCAGACACTTCCTCATTAATTCCATTCAATTCATTTAAAATAGCCACTTTTCTTGTAAGCACAGCTCCCAGTTCTTGAAGTAGAAGCAATATCAAACTGAAGAACCATGAAACACAGCGTGAACTTCTCCACCAGAAGGGTTTTCTTTGCAACAGCCTTTTGGCATTTGTGTATGAAATGAGTGAGTGACTCAGTTTAGGGACAGAAAAAAAGAGATCTCTACTTGGAATCTGTGGCAGTCTCTCATTTTTCATGGTATGGACTAAAACAGAGATTGCCATACTAGTGATTCTTTGGAGGTTCAGGGGCTTCAACTGAGGAGATAACTTATGTCCTATAGGTGAACCAAGGACAAACGTAAGAAGGCGGCAGATGTTCGATGCCTTCAGACTGGCATCTGCTGCCCCTTCTCTGCCAACTCATCTGCTCTCCTCTTATGAGACAGGACGAACCTTTCTCGGTCAGCACAGGACAATAGCTCTGGAGGCAGAATGAAAGGACTGTGCCAACAGTAATCCCTGTGGCACTGCCACTGTGGGCCAAGAGATCCTCAGAGCACAGGAGGAAATACTTTATGCTGCCTTGGGCTTCTCCGAGTCTGGCACCACCTCACTGTGGAAGCATTTTGTGCCATAAGCAGGTTTGGTTTGGCCTGTTACCAGCAACAGAAACTTTCTTTGGGTTCATCTGTAAGTTTGAACTGATCTTTGCTCAGATTTCTTGGTGTTTCAGGCTGGTGCAGTGACACAGGCCAGGCAGGGTTACAGCCATCACTCAGTGTGATGACCTGCTGTGGTTCTGCGGCAGGCATACAATGTTAGTGGACTGATGGGCTGACAGACTGACAGCCAAGCAGTGCTGGGCAGCCCCAGAGCAAGCAGGTTCATGAGGAAGCCCTTGGCACTGCAACCACCCAGTGAAACTGCAAGGTCATGAGGGAATCAGGCGTCCCATAGATCAGCTCTCGTCATTGTTCTGTAAGCATTTGGGTTTGCAGAAACATCTCTCTGTGTGTCCTGGAAGGTGTGGCAGGAACAGGAGCTGGCTCCGGCAGCACATGGGAGAGGGGCAGCACTCATTGCCCATTGTCTCCATCCATCCTTCCATGCATACCCCAAGCGTGTGCTCACGTAACACCTGCACACACCCAGTTTCGCTCTGATTTGTCCCTGGATTGAATTAAGCTGAAGGATCAAAGAGCAAAGCAGGGACACTGTTTCCACAGAGAGCAAAGGCAGGGACTCTGCTCTCAGAAACCAGCCTGGTGTTTGTCCCTGCCGGCCTCACCTGATTCAATCAAAGTACAGCCAAAGGTCTTCTGTTTCCAACCCTAGCTCGCTCCCATCACATCCCCCTCAGCTTTCTTCCCACCTGGGCTCCTTCCAACTTTGTCCCATGCTCTCCAAATTGCCAGAAAGTGTAATTCCTTTTTTTTCCGTGGAGTTGGCATTAAAGCTGGAAGTAAAGACATTTCTGTCTGGTCAGAGGGAGGGAATATCTGTTCCAAATGCTTTTGAAATAGGCACATCAAACTTTATGACACTCCTTTTAGAACAGGGGATTCTATTTTGCTTATATAAACTTTAGTGGAGCAATTTTCCATGCCCGCATACATGCAGACTGCTTTATTCCAGGGCTTGGGGAGGTTGGCTCTCCAGTAATTGAGCCTTGCACAGTTTCTCAACGTGAGCTTGCATTTTTGGAAGCATTACATCTTCAATTTTAGCTTAAGGTTCTATTGAAAGTCTGGCTCTTAATAAATAATGATATACAGTTATGGAGCTTTTCAGTTTAATGCAAACTCTCAGCGCTAACTTAAGTCGAATTGGGATACTTTGGTTACTGGCTCATTATTCCACCCTAAAAATTTTAGGAAGGTTGAGGTGATGTATTTGCATTTGCTAGGTACCCCAGCCTAATAGCAATCAATCCGAGCAATGACATGCATGGTTCCTGTGATAGCAAAGGAGATCAGAAGGTGATGTTTGTAGGTGGTAAAATCTGGTCGATGAGGCAAGTAAGTGAACAATGTCTGCATGCCAATGCTATGGTAAATGCTGATCTCCCTGATTTTCAGTAACCACTACAATTCCTTGCAACATCTACTCAGCTCTGTCACCACACGGGTGAACACAGCCAGTGCAGTCCAGAGTTAGTAAGTTGGTCTGTATAGCAACATTATATGGGGAGATGTTTGTACGCTGCTTGCTGTTAATAGGACCTGAGTTTCAACAGGGAACATTAGGCACTTCTGTAACTGGATTCCACAAACATAAGGAAATTCCCCAAAAGCGCACGAGCTAACACATACCTGGCATCTTTTGTAGTCCTTCTCCACAGGTAATGCTCTGTAACATCTCTGACAGGACAAAGATAGCAGAAACACAAAGGTGAAAATAAATGAGACACATGTGTGGACTTAACTTGGAGCAACAGCGAAGGAAAAAGTGACCTTGCTGTCATTGCATACATTTCCTTGTCTTGTTTAATTTAGGAGTCATGTTCTAAAAGAGCACATTTTGCTGTTTCTGTTGTCCCTGTGCTGGTGATTTACGTTGTGTAGCCCTGAGCTGTAATCCATTTCTCCCTCTGCTCCAGCGAGTCGTTCCGGGCACGTGTGTGTCCTGCTGCTGACAGCCTGGAGCCACAGGTGCTGTTCACTTCACTCCTGAGAGAATGTGGTTTCAACAGCAAAGCTGCTGATGCAAATGGGGCAGAATTAAAAGCTTGGGAATAAATTAATGAATTAACTCGGTGGCTTCAACATTTGTCATGCTGGTAAGTAGGAAATAGATGAGCAACTGAAGTGATGGAAGTTGCCTCCTCCTACCCTGTGGCAGCCATGAATTTCAGATATACAGGATGATTCCTTCTCAAAGCAGAACTGGAGATGCATCAGTACTCTGAGTGTGTAAATAATGCTGCAACCCTTAGTGAGCCCAGTCTGTCATCCGTGCTAGAACCATGCCTCCTTGGGATGGATCCCAGCCGAAGTGTAAGCAGTGTCATCTGTTCAGGGCACTGCTGCAAATGTACTGCTGGAGTACTTTGTTTGAGGGGACCCCCTCTTCCATTCTGGGGTGGATGAAACACTGTGGGTACCTCTGGGGTGAGTTATCTCTAAGTGCATCTGGAACAATCAGTACACAGGCTGACCAGCGGCAGGGCTAAACCGGACAACCACAGTACCCACCTTTAGACACATTTGTGGTGTTGGGTAAGAAAGCTTTAACCTCCCTGGGCAGTTTAACCACAGCTGCAGCGTTTGCCAAGGAGGAGGCTGTGCAGCTGATAAAAGCACCTTAAACCACATGGAAGTATCCCCAGTTCACTAAAGGTGGTTTGGAGGAGAGAACTGAGCGGGTACAGTTCACACTTCAAGCTTGGAAGTGAGACAAGGAGGATGTTTCTGACTCTGACTCCATAGTCTGTTCCATCTATGAGCGATTCTTTCCTGAGGCTGGACTGGAGAGCTGTGGCTGATACAATCACACATAATGAGTTCTGTAGGCATGCACCAAAACAGAACTTGGCTTGCTATCAGCTGCAGGGATTTTGGTCTTTGACTCTATTTCTGTGGTTGTTCACTTTGCTGAAAGTCATTGCACTGAAGGGCCTCTGAAGAAATGCTGTTAGCCCAAAGCCATATTAATATTTAAAATGTTTTTCCCAAGCAGTGCCACAGCTGTGCAGTGTGAAATAGGAGACATGTTTCTCTCGTTCCCTGAGCAGCTCTAAAGCATCTAATGACAAACAGGGAAGAGTGAAAAGAACAAAGTTTGGGTCTTGCGATAGCTCATCTAAAATGCCAACTATTAACACCCTGCTGGAGATCTGAAGTGAACAAAACTGTGTGCATCACTGAAATACCCTCAAATGTTGAGGACTTAAAAACAAATTTCTCTGGGCAGAAAGTGTTCTTGAAATCCGTAATTTCTGCAGCTGGGATGCTGAAATGCAATTCAGATCCATCCACTGCTGAAACATAAGCTTCATTTCTATCAGTTTGAGTACATTAAAATATCTGTAGAAATAAACAGATGCAAATCTATTACATTTATATGATTTGCTTTGAAATGAAGTTTGTTGCCTGTGAGCCTAAAATTGTGGTTTTCAAATTGGAAAATAAATAAATTTACATGCATGGATAGCAGGGCTGAATGAAAGCAAGCTCTGGCCTACCATGGTGTCCCGTGCTGCCTCTTGCCTTCAGGCTTTAGCCTGGCCCCCCTTAGAATTGCCAATAAATGTCAGAATTGGAAAGAACAAGGTATGTCACGTGTTTGGAACTGCTCCCTCCCTAAGGCCACGGGCAGGATCTGCTGTACCCAAGTCATATTTCAGGCTTTTCTTTGTGTCCATGGGGGTTAGAACCATGTTTTCTAAATGGAAGATGAGATTCTGATTTCTTCATGCAACTCTAGGAGATAACCAGGAGCACTTCAGGCTTGGTCCATCCCCGAGAGAATTCTTAATACCAACCTGTCGTCCCCTTCTGTGTTAGCAAGGAAATGAGCATGTTTAGGAGTTACCAAAATTGCATTTGGTGGCAACAGAAACAAACTTGTTTGAGTGTGGTGTACCATAGCCTCTTCACTCCTGTGGAAGGCTGGGAATCACAGGAGGACTTCCATGGGCAAGACTCACTCCTATGTTACAGAATGAGGCCCTTACTATTTATTTTTTAATCATATTTTTAACTAATTTCTTTTTTAGGCTCAAGACCTCTGGTTCTTGTGAGTCGTGGTATTCAGCTGTTGTGCAGTCTGAGTTTCCTCTACAGTAACCTATTTGAAATGCAATTCATACAATAATACAGGATATCTGTAGTGTAAAATAGTACCAGCAGATAATACAGGAGAGGACAGTATAGAATAACCTTCTATAGACTAGAAAGAAATCAAATCTACAGCTGCACAGTACTGCTGTAGACAGTTCCTGATACATACGGTTATTGGCCGCAGGTCTACCTGGTGTGTGAGCAAGAGTATGATACTCTTTGTTTGCTGTGCAGAACTCAGTCCTTATTTAGCCCTAACTACCTGTCAGTTCCTTTCAGGAAGCATTTGCTTTGTGAACATAACATTTCAAAAGTGGGGGAAGGGGTTTAAGTCATTGCAGTTTCAGTTTTAGAAAGGGGAGGAATCCAACATCCTACTCTGAGTAGGGCCCTTTGATGGGTCGGGATGCTGCATGAATGATAAATATACCTGCAGATTTAGAGTAAACATTCAATGGCATGTAACTAAGGTATAAAGGAGTAAATTTTACACAGGTTGACCAAAGAGGCCTTGTCACTTCCCGGTAAATTAAAGAGTCTTCCATCGGACCTATAAATTTCTTGTACTAGTCTTCTTCCATGACTACAGAAACAGCTGTTTCACAGACTGCTCCGTTCCCTACAGATAACAAGAGCCCAGTGCTGTTCCTGTGCGTGCCATGGCACCAATAAATTGAGCACAAAACCTTTTTGCAGCTTTTCCCGTGGCTGACACTCCGTGTTAGTCATTCCTTTATACTGCTGGGGCTTTTTCCCAGAACCTTGATCAGTCTTTTCCAGGAAAAACGTGCTCTGCTGAGGATTTATAGGCAGCATGGAGAGGAAGGCCATGCTATAAGCCTGGATTAATTTCACACCTCAGATGTGTGTGTGTGAGGTAAAACTACCTTCTTTGCTTAAAATCCCGTGGGTTTACACACCCTTCTCATGATGATCTGAATGTCCAAACTTACCCATGATTGCAGGGAGTCTCCTGGGGAAATGGATCCAGGGTGTGCTCTGCAAGGAATGGAGACTTCTTGCCTGGTGCTGTGCTTGTGAAATGATCCTTCAATGGTGCAAAGAGCAGGTGGGAATGAGCTGAGGCAAGGAGGGAGAGCTCTGTCCTTATTCCAGACAGGGTGAGGCCAAACCATGTGCTGTGAAGGATCTGCCACATCCTAGTCAAGGTTTGCTCCTACAGGAAAATGTTGCTATTGCTCCATGATTGAAAGGCGAAGATTCTCCATCCCAAATGTTCCATGGGCACCTGTATAGCTGTCTGGGTAGCAATGGACAAAGATGCTGCCAAGTGAAATGCAGAACTTCATGAGCATGGGATGCTTTGCAACCACAGGAGTAAAATGTTTGAAGTATCGTGAACACAGGTGTCTGAGCAGGGAAACGGCCATGTCAGTGCTACACAATTGTTCTTTCTGCATAATTACCGAGGATCTGATTTTGAGATAGTTCAGTGACAATTTTTGTAGACTTCATGTCCCTCATAAGCCGTGACAAGAAGTAGACACTGGTAGAATGCCTATTTTGAGAATCTTCTTTAGGATCAAAGCAATCATGACCTAGAAAGAGCAGATAAATCCCATCATTGTTCATTATTAAGTATGCTTTATTTGCATTTACATTTGCATTCCTGTTACTGGTAAGGCTTGGTTTTATGTTTGGCTTTTCTTTCTATGCAGCTGTGCAGCAAACCCTGTTTATTTAAATCACTCATTACTGATCACACCTCGGATTCCTGGGAGGTAGGTGAGCTCTGCTGTAGTCATCTTACGGACATTGCCTGGCCCATTGCCTCCCAACCAGAGAGGAGCAAACCCATCATTCTGCAGGATTTAAACTGTCTCTAACTGATCAATAGAGGCTGTGACAACACTCAGAGTAGCGGAGGTTTGTCTGTTAGGCCTGGTTTTGGCCAAAAGTAAAACTGGGCCCACCAAAACGTGAGCAATCTGCTGATTGAACCGGGTAAGTCTATGTACTAGAACCATTTATCTTAAATAACTAGGACAAGCTCTTATTCTGCAAATAATTATGTGTGTGAATAATTTTTTTCATCTGCTTGAAGTTTATTACTGATGCTGGAAATAATCCTATACAGTGCATGGGAAGTATATAGAAGTACATCCTGATTGCATTAAGTGGAATATTGGGCTCTGTTGGAGAGTAGAAGTGCTATGGATCTGATAATCCAGGCATTTTGTAGACTGGATTCTTGTGTCAGTTTTATAGGCACTATATGGATGCATATTCATAGTCACGGCAAGAGAGTTCAAGAGCAAATGTCTAAGCCAAGTGTATTCTGAACACAGAGCATTTTGCTAAATTCATTTCTGAAGCCATTCAGTAGTTACTCTATATTCTGAAAAATTCAAAAGGAAGCAATATTCTGCCCCACTTTGTCTTTGCTCCAAGATCTCCTATACTTAATGTTGGCTCACTCAGTTTAATAAAGGTATGTGTGATGCTCTGTGTGAAAAACAGATGCCCAATGGATCTTCAGATCCAAATCCCCCCTTAAACTCATCATCGCTTACTGAAGTACCCTGAAAAAGACAAGACCAAGAGTAGCATGGCATTTGGAATAATGCCGGTGCTTCAAAATTCTGGTTTCATGTTGAGCCTTACACTGGGCTGGACATGCCTGTTTGATAGAACGAGGATAGTTGTATTAGCTCAAAGTTCATTGAACGCTTTCTGCTTTTTCCTGGTTTTCATTTCTGCGCACATCTTTACCCCCTGACCTGAAAAAGGATTAAAATGCCAGAAAGGAGACAGCTCACTCAGCATTTCCTATCACCTACCAGAAATCTCCAGACACACAGTTCTCACAAGACCAGAAAAGGCTCAGAGAACCTCCCAAAGTACACGCTCATCTCTTCAGTCATTAAAAAGTGAATTTTAATTCAACTGGATTCCTACCGCAGTGACCACATTCAGTCAATCCAGTTTCACTCCATTATTCATGCATTCATTCAGTAAGGCGCATAACAGAAGTCTTCACTCAAAACAAGGTTCCAACCTTCAGAACAACGCTGCAATTATGGCAAAAAGAAAGCCCTGAAGTTGCAAGGAAACATTTCCATACACGCTCTTTCATTTCGGATTGTTACTGGCATTTGCTTTGTCTCTGTCTTTGATGTTCACCTTTCAGAATGCTTCAGAGAAGCAGTGCTCTCATCGTGACTAGAAGAGTACCCTCACCTGTCCAGCCCCC
Source organism: Myiopsitta monachus (assembly GCA_017639245.1). Lineage (NCBI taxonomy): Eukaryota > Metazoa > Chordata > Aves > Psittaciformes > Psittacidae > Myiopsitta > Myiopsitta monachus. Next base: position 4,530,579 of record CM029931.1, on the reverse strand, counting down.
ATGAGAAGCAGGCAAATACTCTTGTCATCTAAACTACAAGCTGGTAAGTTCAAGTTTTGCATTTCCAATTGCCTTCACCTCTGTGCAAGTGAATTTCAAATAAAGCAAGTGATTGACTGGAAATTCCAAGTACTTATGGTGCATGGTCTCCTGCAAGGTAAGGCAGTCTCATAGAAACAGCCAGTTAGTTGAACTGCCAGATTGCTTAGTGGCACTAGCATAACTCCTTCATATACTATTCATCTCTATGTGATAAAATCTTTTAGCCTTGGCCTTGCTGAAGAAGTTGATGCTTACAGAAATGCCAGTCTTTGTCTCTTTTCCATGAGCTACTGTGAATTTAAATTAGATTTTATATTATTTATCTACTCTATAAAGTGGTGCTGTGTTTTGGGCCCTAGGCACAGTCTGCCTTGTCTGTACAGGTTTATACTGCACCTAACACCTAGTCCCTCCAGCTGCTAAAGATAATAAAATCAATAAGATATAATATAATGCCATAAAAAATGATGCTTTTACCAATTAGTCTGCAGCTTACATTTTGGGGTTACTGGAGATAGATCAAATGAGACCTACTCTGAGAGGGAAGGACTTCTGCAGCCACACAAAATCCTTTCTTCAGATCTGTGTTTGAATGGCAGAGAGTATAAAGTCACCACTCCAATGTGCTGTGTAGAAACTTCCAACCATGTCACCTGCATGAGCCTGCAGACTCCACACTAACATCCATGTTCACAGCAGTCTTGGACCCAAAGGGGGGAAAATCGGCCATTTGCTAAAGTTTTGGGGCTGGGTGGGTTTTTTAAGGTTCAGAGGTGCCTATTTAAGTCATCTGAGCTGCTCGTTTTAAGAAAAAGAGTGAAAAACAAGGGGCAGGGAGTAGCAGGGAAGCAGCTACTTCGAGCGGAACAGCCCTGGGAGCTGTGGTACCGTTTGTATGCAGAAACAGTGGCATCTAGTGGGCAAGTTTTCAGATGAGAAGAGACAAAATTAGCGGCCACTGAATATAAACCAAGGCAGCGATTAAAGCTAATGATATATTTATCTGCTTCATAGATTAAAGATTTTCGCAAGTCTTTTGTAATCCTAGTCTGTAAAGGCATTTGAAAGCAACTATTTTGCCATTAGCTTTCCCATTCAGTATACAGCTTTCAGAACCCTTGTTCATCTTATTTTAGCTACACTTAAGCCCTCTTATGGCTTTCACATGCAAATTCTAATTACATAATGCCATATAGATTATCACAGGGAAGCCCACTGGTTTGCATGCATATATAGAAGTCTAGCATTTTTTCCCCAAGGTTTTAGACACGGACCAAATAGACCTTGAACACACTTGATCTATTTCCCCTTTAGATGATTTCAGGCACAGCATGGCTTTGAAGGAAAGATCTGAGTAAAGGGAGAGAATCAAAACACAGTAGAGCAGCCACACTGAAGGACTCTGAGAAAAGCTTATTACATAGCTTCTGTAGCTATAAATATGATGTTTATGCAGTGTTCACTTTTTATGCTAATTCTGGATGAGTGTTTTCATTGCTGAGTCATAATAAATGTTTGAGTTAATTTATTTATACCTGACCCTAAGATGCTGTTCTTTTATTAGTCCACTGGATCACATCTAAAACTACGTATTTGTTATGGACATACAGAGATGTATAATAAGCAGGGTGAGGGGGTGCTACATCCATTGCAATAGTCTAAAGCAGTCACACTCATCCCATCCCTCTCTTTAGACTTCAGTGTTTGCCAGTGCTGAGCAAACATATGTAAGTCTGCTGTGCTGTGATGGCCCTCTCTTCTTTGTCTCTCTCAGGTAGGTTGAAAGGTTTACTTGCAGGACCCAAATTAATTTGTATGAATGGAGAACTTGGCTTCTTAAATCTAGCAAAAGAGCTGAATATAGTAAAGAGAAATATCTTGATTGTATTCTTCACGATTGCAGAGGCACTGATAGGCTTTAGTCTGGGGTTTTCTTCTTTACCCTCGTAATTCCTGTTCTCTCTCTCTTTCTTTACGCTTTTTTTCCTGTATTCTCTATGTTTCAAACTTTCCTATATGGCATCTGCTGTTTTTCTTGTCTTGACGGACCAGGAGGTATTTCTATGGTCAGTTCTACCACAGAACAGAAGTGTAGATGCTTTTAGGAGAGAGTTCACTTTTGTAAAGAAGCTTTAGTGCTGGAATTCTATAAACACTGGTGATGGTTTTGATTTGAAACTGAGTGCAAATATGGGTTGGCTGTTTAGCCCATTGACTAGATCAGGCGGCCTGACGCAAATGTAGGCTAAAGACTATTATACCACAATTTTTTCCCTTATAAAGTGGAAGAGAGCATGGAACAGGGCCCTGGAAGTACTTCACCTTTCCATGTTTCTAGTGTTCTCCTTGTAAGTTAGACTTAATAATGCTTTGTAGATACCTATATGAGATCCTTCAGCCCTAATGCGGAAAAGCAAACTTAGAACCAATAAACACTGTCTGTTCCACATGTTTGCTTTAGGATTAGCTCAGTGTTACTAAGGTAGACCTAGAAGCTACTATTTAACCTACTAGTTATCTAACTCATGGCTGGATATAAGTATGTGGGAGTTCTTGTATTTCAGAGAAATACTTACATCTGCTTTCACTGGGTGAAAGTTGTGCATAATTGGGTTTGGCATGAACTTTTCACTGTGCAAGAAAAACAGAGCCAGGATTTCACCTAATGACTTTAACTTCAGCAGAGATATGCAAATTGAGATCTATGTATTGCGAGTATTATGAATGAAGTACACAATAGCAGCCTGATGATACTTTTTACCCTCCCAGATTTAATCTCTGATTTCATCTTGACAGCAGGGGAAAGCAAGCCTTTGATGCTTTGAGATTTAAATTATTTCCTTGGAGTCATTTAGGAGAGCTCTCTTACTGGAAGGAAAGTGTACTGGAAGGACTGTTGATCTGTTTCAGTCTAGCAAATGCAGCAGTCATTACCTTATATATATGCATAAAATGGCTTTTTATTTCGTTACCAGTCCGCAGGCTCTTAGTGCAACTGCAGTGTGGAGCTCTGAAAGTTACTTTGTTCCATTCATAACTAATTCTATTGCCATTACAGATCATAACAGTCATGTAAGAGCCATCAAGACATTGTTCATGTTTTTTTGCAGGTATCATATGTTTACCATCTGATTGTACAAGATACTCGATACCAAGGCAGAAGTTACAAAGGCACGCCGGCAGAAAAGGGGATGGCTGGATACATGTGCCTGAACTGGCAGAATTATGAAGGAAAGGGAAAAGTTGTGCCGAGAAACTACAGAACGGTAAAGACTGCTCCATAGTCCTTCCCAGCTGCAGATCCCAGGAAGTCCTCTGACATTTCCTTAGTACTTCACCGTAATAAGCTTCGCTTCCAGTGATTTTTGTATGGGAGACTAGGGTAACAAAATCATCTGAAAATGGGTTTGAATCAAGCTTTTATTATGAAACAATACATGAAATAGTCATCAGGCAATTAAACATAGATCAGTGTTGCATAAATGTTATGTCTTCATACAATAGTGTTATTTAACCTAGAAAACTGTACTTAAGGATTCCTCCGAAGTTAGGGAGCTGGCCTTCTATTCATGTTTATATCTCCAATTTTCTATGAACCTCTCCCCTTGAGTTTCTTCTGCTTCAGACAGTCTGAAGCTGAACCCTTAAAAAGCATACTCTGGCACTAATCAGTGATTTATTCTTGCCCATAATTCAGAATCCTCTAATGGTCTGGGTTGGAAGGGATCTTAAAGGCCATCCAGTTTCACCCCCCTGCCACAGGCAGAGACACCTTCCATAGAGCAGGCTGCTCCAAGCCCCGTCCAACCTGGCCTTGAACACTGCCAGGGATGGGGCAGCCACAGCTTCTCTGGGCACCCCTGTGCCAGTGCCTCAGCACCCTCACAGGGAAGAGCTTCTGCCTAAGAGCTCATCTCAGTCTCCCCTCTGAAAGGTTAAAGCCATTCCCCTGTCCTGTCTCTAAATGCCTTTGTAAAAATTCCCTCTCCTCTGGACTCGCTTCAACAGGTCCTCGTTCTGATGTTGGGGGCCCAAGAGCTGAGCATCGTACTCCAAGTGGCGTGCTAGGGGAAACCCTTAATTTGTTTATTCATATATGCAATCATTACTGGTAGAATATATATGGTGGTCTATAATATAAAGCTTCCATTTACAGTTGGAAGTTTTGCTCTATCACTAGGATTGCACTGTATTGCAAAGAGGTTCAGCTCTACAATGAGCACGTAGGCAATGCAGGAATAATCTTTTCCTCCTTAATATAATCATGGTATATATCCTTTTCAGTGGCCATGAAGAGATCTGTGGAAAGAGAGAGCTCTGCAGAGAAAAAAGAAAATATCATTTACAAACATTACTAATGTTACTGACATTGCTAATAACAGAAAGGGCTTCAAATCATTTAAGCACTTCTCTAGCATGAATTCTTCACGATTGCCTGTGAGCAGCTATAGCGAAGGATTCCAATAGCCAGCGAGCCAGCTTTCAACTGTGCCTCAGCTGGAAGATGTTTTGAAATCTGCCAACTTGCCTCCTAGGGGTAAGGTTTGGGAATTTGATGTCTTTGGTTTTTAAATAAGTTTCAGACCTTTGGCTTATTGTGGACTAACAGAGCTCCATTGAAGTCTAGCACAGCATCAAAGGCATTTAGATATGTACAGATACAAATAAATAGCACAATTTTAAGCAAACAAACTTTCTGTCTTTGAAACAGATCAGCCCTGACAGACACCATCTCTGTTTTACTTGGTTTTAAAAGTATGGAGCTGAACCTGCAACTTGCATGTTACAAGGTTAACTGTAAGTGATACAGCATCACTGTTATGGTGATGATTCAGAGTTATCCCAGTTGACAAATTTCATGTCTGTTTGAAGAATGTCAGAAGGAAGGTTCATCCTGTTACAAGGATTTACAGATGTAAGTATATCTTCTTTTTTGGCATCACAAATGGCTGTTGGATAATTGGAAGTTTACTTGTATTTTGTCTTATTGTATCAGGGGACTGGAGCACCTCCCATATGAAGATAGGCTGAGAAAGTTGGGGCTGTTCAGCCTGGAGAAGAGAAGGCTGCGTGGAGACCTCATAGCAGCCTTCCAGTGTCTGCAGGGAGACTATAGGGATGCTGGGGATGGACTATTCATTAGGGACTGTAGTGAGAGGACAAGGGGTAATGGGTTCAAACTTAAACAGGGGAAGTTTAGATTGGATATGAGGAAGAAATTCTTTACTGTAAGAGTGGTGAGGCAGTGGAATGGGTTGCCCAGGGAAGTTGTGAATGCTCCATCCCTGGCGGTGTTCAAGGCCAGGTTGGACATAGCCTTGGGTGGCATGGTTTAGTGGGAGGTGTCCCTGCCCATGGCAGGGGGGTTGGAACTGGATGAGCTTAAGGTCCTTTCCAACCTGAACTATTCTATGATTCTATGATTTTATATTCCTTACCTCAATGCATCCCGTTTTTTTAATGTAGTGATAAGCTGATGCTCCATGCAAAACACACAAGGAAAAAGGATGACCCTATCACAAACCAGTGTGCATGGAGTACTACTGGGATGTGTCATCTTGTCACCGATTGGCTTGTGAGTTGTTGCTGAGCTGGTTTCTGAGATGTGCTTTGGAATATATTTTCCCATTAAATTCTATGATGCATGTGATAAACAGAGGCAATAAAGCAAACGATGGTGTCTATTACACTGATGTTGAAAATCATGCACTGAACTAATAATCCGTGCAAGCTTTGTGAGAATGTTCTATGTTAATGTTTGCCAGAGTGTGTACTAAATAGTGAATTCCATCTAAAAAGTCAGGAGCCAGCAAATTATTTCAACTGAGATGCTGCAGAACAGGCTCAACTCCTGGCAGGTCAGACTGCATCTTACATATCCTGCCACAGTCCTCCAGAGAGCTAAGTGAACAAGTCCAAGACTTAAACAGATGAGTTGGAAAAGGAGCGCAAGCGGACAGGAAGGAAACAGGAGCAGTCTGAAGCAACATTGGTAAGAAAGTTTTGTGGTCACCAACTTAGATCCATGTTGCACAGAAATTGATAACCACATGTTTTATTAACAGAAACAGACTGCAGTGACACAGCTGATGCCAAGGACACTTGTGTTCCCTGCCACTGGTCTGTTGCCGGGCACCTTTCAGCACAAAAGGTTTACTTCCTCCAGCCACTGATTATTCTCTCCTCTTCCTGTTTGTGGCTCTGCCTTTTATTACAAAGAAAGAAATAGGCACTGCAAAAGAAATCTATCTACCATTTGTGGGGTAGGCAAGACCATTAGATTGGATGCACCAGATCCCTGTTGCAGTGTGGGAAGCAATGTGGATTCAGCCAGTGTTCAAGGAATTGTTCTTCTGATCTCTGCTCCAGGCGCTGGAGGTAAAGCATATACTCCTGTTGGAAGACAAGAAAAAGTAATTTAATTATGTGATCACTCAAGTCTAGTGTCAGGCCAATGAGCCTCACATATGAGCAAGTAATTTACCCTTTAAAATTATCAAATACTGGTGATGCCAGTCAGCTTCCCCAGCCTAGCAGTATTTAATGAATGACATCAGTAGAAGTGTTGAGCAAGAATTTTACAGTAGTCATAAATTAGGAATTCTGCATACACATTTCTGATTTGCATAGAGACACAGAAGCTTCTGTTGGTCCTGAGGGTATAGAAGGATTCTCACAGATAGGTCTGTTGTAGCTTCCTTTGAAAATAGATTCCTGCTGATTAAAAACCATGAACCCCTGACAGGATCATATGGCAGTACACCAAAGGGTTCAAGTTAGTAGCGTGCATCAGTGCTGACTGGTCTTTGTGTGAGACATAAAATAATGTGCATTTCCCATGCTAATTCATAGGGGCGTTGGTGTAAGCAAAGAGTTACCAAACTGAAGGGGGCTGTGTACCAAAACTAGATCTGCGTCAGAACAAAACTTACTTTTAAAAAGTTACAGCCCCAGTGCCTGGGGGCTCGCAAGCTGTGTGAACACTGGGTACAGGTTTTCATATATATCATCCCCCCACTGCTTTGGCGCAGTAGGTGTTGCAGGATTGGAAGCTGTAGTGTAAACCCTTTGCACTGGCCAAGTATTCCTGCTGTGACCCCGCTTTTTGTGCTGACCAGACAGTTGGTACACTGGGGGCCAGCAGGAAGCATTAGTATCCTGCTTTTTAGTGTGCTTTCTCTCCTGGCAGCAAAGGGAGTATTGGCTCAAATCCCTCTATAAGACCGTGTTACAAGTTTGTGGAGAACAGAACTATATAACTGATAGGATGCTGCAGGATTAAAAGCAGGGTCTCAGTCAAAATAAGATTAAAACATGCTGATAAGATAGAAGACATTTTCAAAATAATCAAAACTGGCAGATCTTGCTGTCTATAACTGAACAGGCATTTTGAGTGAAACAGCACTTGGAAGGCAAAGTGTCACAAAGAATTGCAAATTAAATTCCCCAACTCAGCATGATCTGGCCTAGTACAAACAGCTTCTGCTTAAAATAGATGAACAGAGGTGGGTTCATCCCAGCATTCATTTCATTCTGCTACGAAGAATCCATACAAAATCAGGCTTTCTCCTAGAGCCAGGGGTAGAACTATGCACAGGCATAGAGGAACCATGCACCTTCATTCACAAGGGAAAATCCCCAAGTTCCTCATGGGGGGGGGAGGATAGGTTTTCTATCAGCAGATATTTCCTTTTATACTGAAAACCTTGACAATTAGTGAGGAAAATAAATACCGTTCTCTTTGGGTTTTCTTGCAGAAAGGCAGCATTGCTGTATAGGAAGAAAATTTTAAAAAGGGACATAAAAAGAGGATTGGAATGTCTCAAAAAGTGTTTGCTACTGATCGTGGTAGGATGGAAAGTGGTGAGGACAGAGCAGCAGAGGTCAGTGATCAAACACTTTTCTCGCCCTGGCTCCCTTTTCTCGCCCTGGCTCCCTTTTCTCGCCCTGGCTCCCTTTTCTCGCCATCTAGAATCACGGAACCACAGAATATGGAAGGGAAATTGGAAGGGACCCACAAGGGTCATCGAGTCCAACTCCCTCCTCTTCACAGGGCTACCTAAAACTAAACCACAGACTAAGAGTTTTGTATGGTTTTGGCTCTATTATACAGTCTTCATTGCACAAGATTGTTAACCAGCATGATGTGATATCCTTGTGACAGCTTTGAGTTGCTGTGGCCACCACACTTGACAAAGAAGCGTGTGCATCAGGAGTGGCACATGGCCAGGTGGATTCTTTTTGGCTGGTGTACAATAACCACTGGGAAGAGAAGCCCATGAGCCGTCTCCACAACCCTGGCACGCACTGAGCTCACTACTACAAGGTATGTAATGCTCCTCGTCTCCTACAGAGTTCAGAAGTGTTCAGCACCTTGCGAAACTGAGCCCCACACATGTATTCGTCACATATGCACCATCTGTTGTGAGCTTTCTCGCTTCTGTGGGTTTTGCCTCTTCAGAACCATGTCATTTGAGCGCAGTTTATTTACTTTGGAATGAAATAGTCAGTAATTTTAAAATACCTTAAGTACCTCTTGAGAAGTGCAGAATTACATATTGCATCTTGTCAAAGCAAGGAAAACAGAAGGTTCTTTAATTCTTTTTCTTTTCTTGTAATATGGCTTAGAAATAAATACAAATATTTCATGCAATACCAATGCTGTTGCCTTAAGCTAGCAACTGAAAACTCCTACCATGTCATAACAAACCATCCTATCTGTAGCATCCATAAATAAGTGAAAGGAGTGATTTTAAAAGCTAGCTGAGAACTACCTCAATCTCCACACCGACCACTGACACCTACATCTCCTTTCGGCCTTGAGTGCAGAATGTGCTGTAAGCAGAAGACATTTCCTGTTATTTAGTTCTTCAGAAACAACCTGATGAAACCCACATTTCTATAAATGAAAAGCCGCTTTCTTCTCCATAATTTAATTGGCATTTTTGAACCGTGATAAATAATTTCCACATTCTGCAAGCATACATTTCCTCAGCAACATTCAGCACTTGCAGAATGCTGCTTAACAGTAATTGAAAGAACATAAAGGGGAGGGGGTTAATATTTCACAGAACTCGGCTGCTTAAAAGGGTGATATTCATAAGATACTGCTTGGAATTACATCTCTATAAATCTAATACTAAGCACAAATGTTTTGGGGCTTTTGGTGTTGTGGGGGTTTTAGTTAATGTAATTTAAAAATGAAAGTCATAAATCACCCTCATCGGCTCATCAGGGAAACCGGCTTTTCTTGGTCTGTCTCCACGGCGAGTTCTCAGAATCTGTTTGGCATCTTTTCCAGCCAAAACTGGGGAAGCGTCTAAAGACAGAAAAGCAGAAATTAGTTCTGAAATTACCAAAAAGTTAACATATTGTCTGTCAGTTGCAAAACGAAACGTCTCCAAACCTGATTTTTGTCTATATACAAAGTGTTCTTTCATTACAGCCCCTTCCCAGGGGATATTGCATTCCAGGAGATGAGTGGAATTTTAAACCATTTTTATACTTGTGCTTTCTCTAGTTCTACCTGTATGAAGCAAGCCCGATATATTCATGTTACTCTCTAAAATGACAGAATATAGCAGCACCATCTAATCACTGGCATTAATAACTCTTCCAATTCTTTGTTCTTTTCTGTGCTGCTTTACATTTTAGGACTATATTCAAAGTAATGAGTTAGACTTTTGTTGCAAAGGAGAGTTTGCACTGAACGTTTTGCTTGCAGAACCTTGGTCAAATAATACTAAAATAGTAAGCTAGTAAAATTAAACTTTTTGGTTTTACAATAAATAACTACAGTGTGGTAATGCGGAGAGTAAAATATCGAATACAATAGCATGATTGTTAAAAGTCAAATCATGGAAAGCCTGCAATGTAAAAATAGGTGTTAAAAATGAAATATGAAGATAGTAAAATGCAAGGTTGAGGAACTAATACTGTTATGACATGCTCTGCTGCTCTACATACACATTCGGGTTTGTTCTATATAGTCTCCTACCTGTAAAAGTGGTCATCAGGATCAAAAAGGAGACAAACACAAGAAACATCTTCATTTTGATTCTGCTTTCTCTCAGCCTGTTCCAAAGTGAGTAACGCTGACCGAGGCATCAGCCTATTTGAAGTAGCTACGTCAGTCACAAGTGTTTGTTTATGCTTCGACTAATCTGAGTGATAGTATAATTCTGAAGACATCTGGCTGAGGTTTTGAATTAGGCTATTATCTGCTCACACATTCTCAGCATAACTCTGGTCCTGAGGGACAGAAAATAGAAGACCTTTTTTCCACGTCGGGCTTCAGAGTTACACTGGATAGTTTACATGTGTGAAACCAAACCACATCACCTTGCATTCAGCATAGGAAGCAATGGGTCTGGGAGCCCAAGGTGAACAAGTGCTCTTTAAAAGAAACAATGGCCCATTACTGAATGTTAATGTTAAAGGCAGTTGCAAAGGGACCCCTTTTTCAGAAATTGTCTCAAACTGCAGCACAGAAATGCATATTAATGGGGTTTAACTCTAGCGAAGGCAAATTATCACTGCTGGAAAACACAACAGAGATTTTTATTATTGAGTTAATAGAGCCATGCAAATGAAAACTCACAGAATACTTCTCTTTTCAGGACAAGGTAGTGGAAAACTTGATTATAAGAAACGTGATTGTAAGTGTCCTTACTAGTAAACAGAGTGAAGTAAGAATGTAGGATAAGAAATGTTGTTGCAAACAGCTAGTTTTTGCCCTGAGAAATACGGCAGAGGTCCTCTCCCAAGCAGCGCTGTGCTGGACATACAGCATCACCCATCTGTAGGAAAAGAAGCGTCCCTTTGAATCTAGGGTAAGAAATGGGGAGTTGGAATCCATCAGTGGCTCACACAAGGGACATGAGTGGTACACGTTCCCTCCAAAGGGGAATGTTAAGCACATCCCTGTATCGCCTGCACCTCAGGGGTTCACCGGGGGTTTCCAGCCCTCCTCACTGGGGCCTTTTTGTTTCCTGAAGAGGTGGTGTTTATTCCCCTGTGCCAGCGTGCCTGCACAAGTCTGACCTGTGGCAGAGCGTGGGCCTCAAAGCCAGATAAAATACAGACAGGTTCAGGAAATCCAGCAGCAGATCAGAGCAAGGCCGGTGAGTGCCCTCAGACAGACACCTTTGGGTGTGCTCAGCTGCCGTACCCACTGGTGTGCCGGCTCCTCAGCTAGCCGGGCTGCATTAGCACAGCTCCTCACACTGTTATTTACCGTTCATCACAGTCCGACACAAACTGAGCGTGCTGTAGGTGTGCGGGCTCGTCAGAGTGACAGCGGGCGACGGAAGCGCTCGGGGCTCGGGCCGCGCTGGGGTCGGGGCATCCCATGAGGTGGCTTTTCCTGGAAAACTTAAACTGTGGCACGCTGGCATTTTCCAGCGTGTGTTTTCAGGTCCCAACAGCCTAAAATCCAAGAAGTGTTGTGTGTCTCGTGTGGACGCAATTGTTCAAGATACTGTGTTGAAAGGACGAAAAGCTGTAGTTTCTAAGGGCAGCGGCTCTTTGTTTTCAGAACTGCTACAGGGGCGCAGTGTGAGGACAGAACGAAATGAGCGGGAGGCGCTTCTGGCTGGGGTCACAGGAACCGGCAGTGCGGTAACTGGGCCCGGGCCCGCTCGGCAGCGGATGCTCCACCGTGGCCCTTCGCCCTGGGTTGCGAAGCCCCGTGCCCCGCTTGCTCCCGCCATGCTCCGGCTGGGGCCAAGCGCTGGCCCCGCTACCCCGCGCTGCTGTGGAGCGGCGGGCGACGGGCCCCGAGCGGCGATAACCCCGTAACGAGCCGGCCCCATCCCGGGCGGCGCCCGTCTCCCGGCAACCGCCGCTTCCGCTTCCGCCGCTCCGCGCATCCCCGCGGCCGCCGTTCGCCTTCTGCTCGGTCCAGCGGGAGCCGCCGCCGGGACCCCGCGGGGGCTGCGGAGGAGGAAGCGGGCGGCGGAGCGGAGGTCGTGTGAAGGGCCGGGACCTCGGCGCCGTGCCGGTCTCGGTACCCCGGGTCCCCGCAGCGGGGCCGTGGTGCGTTCGGGGCAGCCGGGGCCGTGCGGCGGCTCCCTCCTGGCGGGCGGGAGGAGGCGGTTGCCGGCCGGCATTGCGCTAGGCCCGGGCGGGCGGCGGGCACCGGCATCCTGTGACGGGTAGGTCGGGTGGCCCCTCCTGGGGCAACGAGGTGCCTGGCCCTAGTAGGGGTTAAAACATGTCTGATGAGGCTGCGCGTTGGCTTCTTGGACTAGGGGCCCGTTGGCGGGCTGGCCCTGCCGTCTGCCCGAGTGCTGTGAGGGGTTAGGCCGGCGAGGCTGAGCTGCCGAGGGATGGAGGGGACGGGGAGCGGGAGCAGCACTTCCTCCTCGGTCGTCACAGACTACAGTCTGGTGTGGTGGACTCTGTGCTCCGTGCTCCTGCCGGTGCTCATCACCCTGTGGTGCAGCTTCCAGCGGTCCCGGCGGCAGATGTTGATACGAGATATCTTTCGGAAGAGCAAAGCATGACTGGCACTACACAGACCTCTTCGGGCAGCCCTCCTACTGCTGCGTGTGTGCTCAGCACATCCTCCAGGGTGCCTTCTGCAACTGCTGCGGCCTTCGTGTCAGCGAAGGCTGCCTCAAGAAAGCTGACCAGCGCTTTCACTGCAAGGAGATTATGATGAGCAGCAGCGGAGCCCACAGCTCCATGCCACACCACTGGATCAGAGGCAATGTCCCGCTCTGCAGCTGCTGTATGGTCTGCAAACAGCAGTGTGGCACACAGCCCAAGCTCTGCGACTACAGGTACTGCAGGGGAATTTGGCTTCGTATGAGTGAGTACGATGCCATATCCGTAGGGTGATGGGAGCATGTTACCCCGAAGGGGATCCTGCAGTAGTCAAATGTAAAACCTGCTAAAAAAACAACTTCAAAGAACCTAGAATTAAAATGGATGCTTGTGGGTAGTTCGAATCAAAGATTAAGAGTGGCATTACATCTCCCGTCTGTGTGCTCTCTTAATTGCATTACTCCAGACTGATGTGCTGTCTACTCTGTAATTACATTTAAAAGGCTATCTGTGTCCAGGAGAGTGTGTATTTTAGGGGATGACCTGAAGAAGGTTCTAACGCCCTTGTCCTTTGTATAGTGGGTATCCTGAGCAATTTGGATGGCACAGCTCTCAGTTCAGAGGCATCTGCTCAGTCTAACTAGAACAACCATCTTAAAGCTACTGAAGTTCTTTTCAAAGGATACTCCAAAAGAAAGCTAATGGGAAATTTTAAGAGCTTCTGTAATACAATCTGTTGTTAAAGTTTGTGGTGAGAGTGTTAAAAAATTCAAGGAGCCATTAATGGGCTTGCAGAGGTGTCAGCATGACACATACAGGCGTGTTATGCCAAAATACAGTGCTAGTGATCTAGGTCCTGGGTACAGCATAAGTGTTACTTCAGCCTTCTTGAAAGATGTCATCTTTCCGGCATATACTCTGCCAGCTTTTGCTTTGCGTCTGTGTAATGCTGTCAGACTGCTTGGTACGTAAGCAGAAAATGAGCACACTATTGGAAACAAAACCTTGAGAGAGTGTGCATACATAGCAGAGGAGGGAAGGAGAGGGGTTTGAAGGCAAAGGGGGAAGGAAAGAAGAGGAAAGAAGTCACAGTTACAGGGCAAGTATCATTCTACTCTGGTGTGCTGGATTAGTCAGGAGGACTCCAAAAATAGCTTTCACAGCTGCTTAAACCAAGGCTTTGGATGTAGCAAATGAGGATTAACATTCTGCGGAGGCTGGCAGTGGGTATTGCGGCATTTCCTCTTGTTCTGGCCCGCTTTCCAGGACAGCTTTTAGAATACGTAAAAAGCTGAGCAGTTTTGCGTAACAAAATCCCAGCAGCCTTGTACCACACTGTGTAACCTTTTAGGTTCAGACTTTAAGGGTTATTCTACATCTTAATAAATTTATTAATGAATATTACTTGTAACACTATTAATTTGAACTCTAGTGTTTCATCTGTGCTCTTTAAGGATGGATAGAGTTGTTTCTCTTTCAGTGTAACTGTTAGTATTGCAGACAACGCAGAAATGCAATGCAGAAGAATGTTTACAGCACCTGGGTTTGGAATTAAAAGAATAGAGTTCATTTCAAGCTATTGGTTTTGGGTTTTTTTCCTCAGAATCCAAATGCTTTCTAAACTTGCAAGGACAGTGGCCTAGATATGTCAGTTTCTGTAGCCAGTGTGCTTAAAATACTACTTACAATGGTGCATGTAAACATAAGCACGTCAGTTAGTGTATCTAAAATAAATGAGCAATATCAATGTGCCTGTTGTTTGAGGATTTCTTTTCCGTGGCTTTTGGTCTTTATTCCAGATGTGTGTGGTGTCAGTACACTGTCCATGATGAATGCATGATGGATTATTTAAAGACACAGAAGTGTACATTTGGAGAATTCAGAGATCTAATTATTCCACCGTACTATTTGTCTACAATCAACCAGATGCGTAAAGAGAAAAGAACTGATTATGAAAAGGTAATGGTCTGCTGCTGCTTGGGTTTTAATGTATTTTTAAGAACCCCCGACAAACAAGCAAAAAAACCCTTACATGCATTAAAATTTAAACTCAGAACATTGTCAGGTTAATCACTCTCGGGTGAATGTTTCAATACATATGAAGTACTTGCAGTGTTAATTCTCAAGTGTCTGTCATTTTTCTAACATGGTAGTTGGAGCGTGAGCATACATTTGGATTTCGTTACTCCAAAACAACACTGAGATTTGGGTACCTTGCTTGAATGCTTTGCGACTTTGCTGCTGCTGGGTTCCTAACATTGTAGTATTTGTTGTCCTAGGCACTGCAGAACAGAAATCCCTGACCTTTATGTTTGGTTTGGCTGCCTCAGACTAATTGGTAACTTCCTCACTTCTGCACTTGCAGGGAACAGGTTTTGGAGCAAGGCTGTAAACATTTCCAAATGTGCGGTGGTTTTGTGTCTGACTGACTTCTACCCTTTTGCAGGTAGCACCTTACTGCAGAAAACACTGGATGCCAGTAATTGTACTGGCCAATACTCGCAGTGGAAACAACATGGGTGAAACTTTACTAGGAGAATTTAAAATTCTGCTGAACCCTGTTCAGGTATTTACAGTGAAAAGCCACTATAATAAGAAGTGTAAAGTAGAACACGGCTTTGCTTACACAATGGTATGGATCTTATGGAAGATAAGTAAACAAATTCATGCAGTTCTTTTAGAAAGAACAGCTTTATAGAGAGAAACCAAAAGTGCAGAGGCTCCTCCCACCTTCAGGTTTGTTACAGTTCTAATTCCAGTCCAGGTTTTTATTTCTAGTAATGGATGCAGTAATTCTGTTAATGATGAGTATTTGGCTCTTGAAACTCTGTGTAATTGTTAGAAAATGAAACTTCCAGATCTTCTTAATTTGAAACCTGTATTTATTTAAATCCTCAGTTGTGCAAGTGTCAGCATTTACAGCTGCTGCTTTGTGTTGTTGCTTTCCTTTAAAATCCACTGGGATGGACCAGGATGTTGACGTTAGGCAGTTGTTCCTTGGATTTCCTGCCTGCACCTTAATACTGTTCCTTTGAAGTTCAAAACCCAGCCTTGGAATATGGGCTAGTAGAAATCACTGTGTGTGTGTGTGTTTAAATAAATTCCAATCAGGCTTTGGAGAATAAACCTCTTTGTGTGCTGGGTATTTAAAAATAAGCTTTATCTGAAGTCTTTCATCTCTACAGAGTTCATCACAGTGCCTCTAGATAGAGAGTCTCCTTAGGGCACTGTCAGCTCAGCTTATCAGTGGCATTTATTCCCAGTGAAGCAGCTGGAGCTGTCTTGTGAATTTGGGAAACCAAATCCTACTCATAGAAGTCAAGACAGGTCATAATGTAATATTGTAAATGTAGAATCTTTGTTTTGCATTAGAATTAACTTTTTGATGTTGTTTATCTGCAAGGCAAATCCTGAGTCGTGTTCTGTGAACTCAGGGAACTCCTTATTTTCTTCTCTTCTAGGTTTTTGATCTAAGCAAAATCACACCTGCTAAAGCACTCCAACTTTGTACCTTGCTGCCTTGCAACGCTGTCAGGGTTCTTGTCTGTGGTGGGGATGGCACAGTAGGCTGGGTCCTGGATGCCATCGATGAAATGAAGATAAAGGTATCATGGTTTAAGTTTAAAGGTGCTTTATGGAGAAATGACTTTTGGAGCTGCTGAAGTGCTGCACCTGATCTCTTAACCTGCATTTATTGTTTTCATTTTACTAAATAAGCCTAGAGAGAAAATGCAGAATTGCTTATTCATACGCTTTCCCTGGTAGTTCAGGAAAGTTATGAAAGCTTTAGGTTTTAAATGATATTTCAAGTTGTTCTTTTCTGTAACAGAAGAAAAGAACAAGCTGCAGAGTATTTTACATGGTGTTCTTTCCCCTTTGTCTAAACAGATTTGCTGGAAATGGCATTGCTGCTAATGTGCTCTGTCTAGTTATTTCTCCCAGTGCGCTCAATCTTGTATAATATCCTCATAATGTTGCTGGCTACACTGGTTATATTGCCAGTGCATGAATGAGTGCAGTCATTTGCTTTGCTCCTTATCACATATTCTAAAGAGCTTATCAGAGCTGTCAGTCTGCAGCCTGCTGTAGCCTCTGCTAGCTCCAAGTAGAGAAGGGAGACTAAGCTGTATGTCTACTCTTGATTTAAAATGGAAGATACTGAAGTTTACAGGGCTACTTAGAACTAATGAGAAAATAAAAAATGAAGAATTATTACTGGGGCTTTAGTGCTCTACTATAAACTTTTTCTCCAGTAATAAAAGGAAGAAAGTTTCTCCTCTTATATAAATGTGGATTTCATTGTTGGCTTGGGGTATTTTGCTGTGACTTTTTTGTTAATACATGAAATGTTTTAGTTGAAGGCCATTATTACTACTTGTGCATAGTCAAACTGAGCTTCTATCAGGACTTTTATGTACTGATGAAGTAGAAATGCAACGAAGTGTAACTATAAAAGTTAATGAATGTGAGTATATAGTTACTTGGTCTTGGACACATGACATATTGCCCCTCAGAGCCAATATAGTTGATTAAATCTGTGTTCTTTTTTGTTTCCAAGTATTAAAATTGAGTCACTTGGAGTTACATAAATACTGATGAGGTTATCTGCAAAACCTTTGTATTATCAGCAATAAGTCATTTGCTCCCTTTGTTTATCTTGACTCTCAAACACAGGTTACCTAGCTGATAACTCCTTGAAAAAACAGCAACCATAATGCCACTTATTGCAAGTACTTTTCACAGCTAAATTTCAAAGGCCATAACAAATCTAAAATAACTCTTTACCCTTCTATGGTAAAGATAGCAAAAACCTTTGCTGAGGTGGCCATTCTGAATGTCTGCTGCTGTCACTTGGCCTGTGGTCTGCAGAGGTGGTTATCCTCTGCTCCATCTGCTGATGACAGTTGGATCTGTGTGCGTATGTGGCATGTCTGAAACTTAGATACTGACTTTCCTTCTCTGAGTATGTGTTTCTGTCTGTGGCTGAATACTCTATAGTGTTATGTGCATCTGTTGTTTCAGACCTAACCTCACTTCAGTCTTTTAAGAGCATTTCAGTTTCTCGTGATGGTTCACAGCCATATGTTATGTCTCTCTTAGTGTTCATATCACTTCTCAGAGTTACAGAATCCCATAATTGTTTGGGTTGGAAGGGACCTTAAAACTCATCCAGTTCCAACCCCCTGCCATGGGCAAGGGCACCTTCTGCTAGAGCAGGTTGCTCCAAGCCCCATCCAGCCTTGCTTTGAGCACCGCCAAGGATGGGGCAGCCACAGCTTCTCTGGGCACCCTGTGCCAGCGCCTCAGCACCCTCACAGGAAAGAGCTTCTGCCTAAGAGCTCATCTCAATCTGCGCTCTGGCAGGGTAAAGCCATTCCCCCTTGTCCTATCACTACACGCCTTTGCAAAAAGTCCCTCTCCACGTATCTGGAAAAACCTATTATTGCTTATGTGCAGTAATAGTGTTAGTAACTTAACCGTGGCTGCAGCAAGTCAGCAGCAGCAAGTCAGGAAATCAGATGCCAAGTTCAGAGCTCCTCTTCTAGATCTAAAGCATCATCTTTGTGAAGGAATATTCTGTTCAGTGTTAATAACACATTGTTTCCATATTGTGTTTGTATTCTCTTCTCACAATGTTTTAACATTTTCTTCTGCATTATCTCTACAATAAGTACCTAAATGTGCTATCTGCTATTACTAACTTCTGCCAGCTCTGTTGCTCTGCACTATGTAACAACCTGCTGTGAAGATTAATGATATTTATCTAACCTGAACATTTGGGGATAAAAGGGAGAAAATGAGTGCTGAAGGAGGAGCTAATATGCAGTGGTTTTGTATCCTAGGGGCAAGAACGTTATATTCCACAAGTTGCAATTTTACCTCTGGGAACAGGTAATGACCTGTCTAATACACTGGGCTGGGGTGCAGGTTATGCTGGAGAAGTCCCTGTAGAACAAATCTTACAAAATGTCATGGAGGCAGATGGAATCAAACTAGACAGGTAAGTAACAGTGGGAAGATAAGTTCTATAGAACCAAATACTGCTATAGCTCTGCTGATATCCAGTTGCAGCAGTATATGTAAAGAAACACGAGTATTGCTGGAGGGAACCTGCAAAATAACTGAGGTCCAAAATTAGTCTGGCTGTAGTTGTTCTACAAGGCTTAACTTTTTCATAATTTAACTAAATTTGAATCTTTTGATTTGATCCCAGTATAGATATGAGATTCCTAACTACAGCTTTGATGCTAAGCGAGAACAGTCTGTCATGGGTCTAAGTAATGCTGTTGTTTTTCAGATGGAAGGTTCAAGTAACAAACAAAGGATACTACAACTTAAGGAAACCAAAGGTATGGTTTGCAAGTATAAATAAGGATTCTCTGGAATACCTGGATATTTATACTAATTTTTCTGGTTACCCAGTTTCCATTAAACACTGTGACTTTTAAATCCTGATAATGATATTTAATAAGACCATAACTACAAGTTCTGTTTTACAGGTATTCACAATGAACAACTACTTCTCTATAGGACCTGATGCTCTCATGGCTTTAAATTTTCATGCTCATCGTGAGAAGACTCCCTCTCTGTTTTCCAGCAGAATTATTAACAAGGTGTGTTTGGTGAAGTGACATTTTTCTCCTTGCAGTTGTTAACTTAAGGCTATTTTTTGCTTTACATTGCTTTACTCCCCTGCTCCCTTTCATGCCATTTTAAGAGTTTGAGCTCATTTTTTCCTGGGGAGGGGATTCCATGCTTCCAGCCCACTCACAAGTGTTCTCTCTTGCCTCTGCTTTCTTGCTTACAGAATATACTGTTCAATTTTTGTTTAGAATGTCTCATTTGCTTAGAAACTTAACGGATTAAAGACATTGCCTATTTCCTTTTAATGTGGAAAGCAATTTTCTTACGCAAGTTGTAGCCTCTCTCATGAAGAGAGCTTAGTTGAAGAATGTGCAAATATGCTTGTGCATTAATATTAGATAAGGTTTGCAGAATAACATCTACACATGAATATTTCATAGTCTTGATATGATTTGTATTTTTCTAACAGAGTTTTCTGTGCTCCCTGTTTTGGGGTGTTTTTTTACAGGCAGTTTATTTTTTCTATGGAACCAAAGACTGCTTAGTACAAGAATGTAAAGATCTTAACAAAAAAGTTGAGGTAAGTTTTTTAACTTGCTTATTCTCTGCACAATTGGTGAAGTGTCAAAACTTTCCTTGTGAAAGAAAAGGGGGAAAGCTTTGCAGCTTATACCTGTGTGATACTTGTATGAGTATGGCTTTGGACTTGGAGTGGTTTTGCAGATAGACTGAACACTGACGTATTTCGTGGAATTCATGTCTCTGAGCTTACTGAAAATCCCTGCTTATTTTCTGACCTTGACTCAGTTCTGTGAGTTCAAGTACTGATACTCAGATAAAATTTGCCTTACACCAGAGACTTACATAAGTGAGAGTTCCTTTTTCTGTTCTCTGTTAACACAAATCTATTCAGGCCTGGGATATCTTATGAAATCAGAAGTTGGTTGGGTGTTTTTGAAGTATGGGAAGAAAATGTTCCATTTGTACAGGGCCAGTTTTTCTTCAAGTGGAAGCCTATTAGGTGCATAAAGAGAATAACCAGCTTATACTGAAGTACTGAATTTGATCCACAATAAAAAACTTGTGTTTCTCTTTTAAAGCTAGAGTTGGATGGTGAGAGAATTGAGTTGCCCAATTTGGAAGGCATCATTGTCCTGAATATTGGATACTGGGGAGGTGGCTGCAGGCTCTGGGAAGGAGTGGGTGATGAACCTTACCCCTTGGCAAGGTACTCATTGCATCTTCTTAATTTTTCCTTTAATAGTTCTAGTGCAAGCAGTTCTCTCTAGTAGGCTGTGCTTATGTGGTCAGACTTGAATGAAAGTCAGAAGGGTTCCTTGTGGCAGCAGGTTATCTAGGGTTTATTATTTTCTTCATGTTAGAGATTTGGACTAAGTACATCCCACACTTGAAGGTGTTTTTTAAGACTTTCTCAAAATGTCTGGCATGATTAAGCAATAACACTGAAGAGGCTATTGAAATAAAAGTATTCTTCAAAAAGTAGCAGATATGTCCATTTGAGAATATGAAAGAACATGTCTTAATAGAGGTTGAAATGTAAAGTAAAAATGAAGCAAGCCAAAAATTTGGCTGCCATGCTTGAGTAAGTTGGCTGGAGCAATACTACAAAGGGGAAAAGCTGGCCACATTAGTTATTCCCTCTTCCTTCTTCAGAAGCCATATATTAATATCATTCAGAGTTTGGTTACAAGACTTATCACATAACCATGAACATATAACATAACATGAACCTCTGGAGATTGTCCTGTCCAACCTCCCTGCCAAGGCAAGGCCTCCTACAGCACGTTACGCATGTCCAAGTGGATTTTGAATGTCTCCAGAGAGGAAGACTCCATGATCCTGGATTTCTAAAAAGTATCTGGGCAAGGTGCTTTACCAAAATCTAAACAATTAGGCCATTAGAAGCTTTTCCTGTAGATTAACAACTGGATGAAAAGACAGAAAATTGTACACATTTATGGAAGAGAAATCCACTGTGGGCCTTAAATATGCACGATGGGGCTTAAGTCATACATCCATAGTTTCCAGAAGTTAGGTGGGGTCTACCAGCTGATGTATTGCTCCACACATGTGTTTCTATATGACTTCCTTTGCTCTTCAGTGGAATTTCTTCAGTGCTGGCTAGCAGAAATAGACAGTTTAAACATATCTGTAGAATAACATGTCTATAGGAATAGCCATAAAAGGGCTGTGTAATATTTGGACAGGTATTCTACAGCTCATGAGCACCAGCGAAAAGAGTCTCCTTTCTTAATTCATAGGCACGATGATGGACTTCTGGAAGTTGTTGGTGTTCATGGTTCTTTCCACTGTGCCCAGATTCAGGTGAAGCTAGCAAATCCTGTTCGCCTGGGGCAGGCACATACAGTGAGGGTAAGTGGCGATGATGAACCTGTTTCCCCTAACTTATTATTTGTTAATATACAGTATCAGCATGTTGTTGTTGTAAAAGGGATTTCCAGAGCTCCTCTGAACCGCTGTGATTGTGTGTTCTTCTATTTAATACTAGCTGATCTTGAAGAGTTCAAAGATGCCGATGCAGGTGGATGGAGAGCCATGGGCTCAGGGGCCCTGCACTGTTACTATAACTCATAAGACACATGCACTGATGCTGTATCACTCGGGTGAACAAACAGATGATGACACTTCCAGCAGTTCTGAGGAAGACCACAGGAGAGAACTGACAGATGAAGATACATAGATTTTGTGGAACTTAACAGAATACAGCAATGAACTTCAGCTCATTTAAAACCACTGAGAACACCTAATTTAAATTAAAGTTCCTGTCCTAAGGTTCATACTTGTGAATGAACTAGTGCTGAGGAAAAAGCCATGCTTTTACATTCATGAAAACGTCCACAGCTGAATGACCACAACTGTTTTGCCTTTTAAATTGGTGGTAATACCCAGCCATTCTAGCTGGAGGAGTTACTTACTCAAATGGCAGGAAAGAGACAGATACCTCAGCCCTTCCTTGCTGCGGAATCAGATCTTCTGCTCATGCAGTCTAGTGTGCAGAGTGTCTGATACCCTTGGAAAGGTGAGCAGCTGGAGTTTGGCCTGTTCCACCTGCCCTTTTCCCCAGAACAGAAAATCAGACCAAGGAGGGTGTGAGCTGGTTTTCTGACAACAGCCAGCTCCTGGCTGCCATCTCTTCTCGAGAGCAACACAAACACCTTTTCGTGCACCTGCTTGTGCAGTGTGTATCTAATAGGCTTGACTGGGAGAGCAGAGGATCTGGGAGCTCTTGGGAAGGTGGTTAGCAAGAATGATGCTTTTGGACCAAAGGTTTCTGGAAGTGGTGTGTTAGTAAATGACCTTTTTCTGTGGCTTTATAAGCCATAGATAGAATACTCTTGAGGTCCCAAGTAGCCAAGGTACAACTTCAAAATAATTGTACCATGACTTGCACTGAATGATCCTGTGACTGACTCTGCTTCAGTTCAATGAGAGACTAATTCTAATTCTTGTAAATAGCAATGGCGTAGTTCTTGAGGAGGCTTTTTGGAGGAAAACTTGGACAAAGGGGTTGTCTCATTTTAGCTGTTTAGAGGAGGGTTTTAGAGAAACGACGATGATTGGCAAATGTGTGTGTTGGTCATCTTAGGTTTCGTGAAGATCTTGCTTCATAATCACCTGAAAATGATCAGTAGCAAGCCAGTCTGTTAACTGTTCCAATTTTAAGTGTGGCAGTTGAGAGCTAAGCTTGCAGAAGTTAGCAAGTTCTGGTGTTCATGTGTACAAGTTTGGGGGGAAAAAAGCGTGGAAGCATTTGTCTACTGACTGGCTCTGAGGAGGGTCAG
This sequence comes from Myiopsitta monachus, assembly GCA_017639245.1. NCBI lineage: Eukaryota > Metazoa > Chordata > Aves > Psittaciformes > Psittacidae > Myiopsitta > Myiopsitta monachus. Next base: position 4,507,579 of record CM029931.1, on the reverse strand, counting down.
AGTTACCATGTTCAACCTGAAGTTCCATTTCCCATATGAACATAAAGCAAGAAAAAGATTGGTGATCTATACTGATAGTACAGGTTAAGAACATACAACAGTACGTGGAAACTGTCAGTTTGGTGTATCTGAAGCTTCTCAGGTTAAAAGCTTCTCAGGTGAAAACATCTTCATGGTTAACAGAAGTAAAAAACCTGCTTCCTCTTTTCCTTTCTGTTGTGTTTTAAGCTTGCAGCAGGTGAGAGCTACGAGCTGAGGTTTAACCTTTGTCTCCAAGTAATTCAGTTAAGTCCAGTTGAGTTACTGAAGGTGAGCTTCCAAGCAGGAAGAGAATTTATGCTGAATGTATACTTTTATAAGCCAAGATGGTAAGAGAAGATGAGAGCTTTGGTCTAAACTTCGAATGTTGCTGCTTTTGTCAGAACTCCTCCATTATTTTGGTGGTTGTGTCTTCCCCCCCCCCTTTTTTCCTTTTACTAAATGAAAGTGATACCAGTTGGGTAAAGTAGGCTGTGTTTCTAGGTTTTGTAAACTGAAACTGTTTTTCAACAATTGTAAAATGACATTTGCATTAATGGTGAATGAAGTATTTATATTTTAAAATAATTTATTGAAACCTCGGCAAAGTCAGTATTTTTAAAACCTTCAATTGTAATCCTCTTTGGAGAGCATTTTTAACTTGGTGGTAAGTGTTGTAGAAAGTGTATGTACTAGATCTTAAATACTACTGATTGTCAGTGAATTTATAGCTGTCTGAAAATGTGATTAGAGTGTAATGAACTGTACAGCAGAAGCCATGTGTAAATTCCACATTCATTAGCTTTATACACCTCAACTTAATTATTGTGTGTAAATATGGAGAACAAATGAATAGTAAAAACTGTGTAAAAAGCGTTTAAAAGTACCCAAAAGTGTACTATGTTAGAGAAATCCACTGCCCTCTCTTTTAGTTATGAGCTTCAATTTGTATTAGCTTCAAAGATCTCACTAGCTAAGTTATTATTTTTATATATATAACCATCAGCATCCTTAAAATAGTGAAGTTCTGTGCTATGGTTCTTACCTGTTGTTTACAAGCAAATGCCCTGTCTCTGGGAAAGCAGGGTATGTGCTATGAAGGGCAGTATTTTCTCAAGAGAAATGCCATCACTGGCTACTTAATCTCAACTATTCATAACACAGTTTAAAGAGTTACCTGAAGTTGATCGGGTGATTGTGCAAATTGTTTTATAGCCTAAGAACCTTTAACTGCCCAAAAACTTCACTCTTTGGACTCCTGATATCTAGAAGAAAAAGAATTGATGCCAAGACTTTGAAAGTCTCCCTTCTGTGCAGGAGGTGAGCTGGCTTCTCCACTTGTGCTTTGCCCAAGTGGGGACCAGTGATATGCCATGTTTGTGCAGGCAAGATCCCCAGTTACTCAAAAGGTGTGAAATCCCCTTTGGGAAATGGAAATTCATCATTCCTTTTGGAGAAACAAAGGAGAAGTGAAAGTAGCATCTAACTGGATACTTGCTTGTGGAAAACCCTGGTAAATGGCCCTGTTGTATGGGACAAATCATCCCCTTCTTGTATGTGGAAGTGAAGCAGCTTGTGTTTCACAAGCTGTTAGTGATTGCTGCAGATGACAGGTAGCAAATGTAGCCATTGTAAGCATGGAGAAGCCTCTTGTAAATTGTATTTGTGTTATGGAGAACAGTCTGTAAGGTTGAAGTGTCCAGTTCCCAGTCACACATGGGATCATCTATCTGTTGTAACTATCTGTAGCTGCCCTATGCATGACCAAAAGTTGTTTTTACACATACAATGTTAACACAGAATATCTTGGGAAGTCTTGCTGTTTCCAACATGCTGGCCTTGGATTTCTATGTATCCTCCTTTCCAGGATGTTGCAAATTGGGTTGAAGCCTGTTTTGAGTTAGTTTTATGTCACATTTTTGATGTCCAACTGCAGGCAGTAAATGTCAGCAATGGGCTTCCGGATTCTAATGCTAGCATAAATGAACTATTCTAATTTGTATATAGCTATAGCTGCTTGATGTTGTCACCTTGTGATTGTAAACCTGTTACATGCCGTTTTAATACGGTAGGTGCAAAAAGCACCAGGGCACTCTGTAGCTCTTGTGAAAAGAAATTGGAAACCTGAAAACACTGCAGTACGTTCTCTGTCCAGAAGAGGGTGCTCTGCAGCTGGGTCTCATGCCCTGCGCTGAGGCGTTTTTCCTGGCCCTGTTGATGCTTAACGTTGGAGAAATTCCAAAAGCAGTGTTTCAGAAAGACAAGTCATGGATACTTCGTTCTGGCAGTCTTCACTCGGTTATACCCTGGTGTAAGATGCACAGGTGAATAACAACATCAACTGTCGAGCACTCAAAAGTGAATTCCCAAAGTTTTAAGTTTTACTGCCGCGTACTGCTTCCTGTAGGCTTTGTTTTACTTTGTGTTTTCAATTCAGCCATTCAGAGCAGGGTTAAACTGTTTCAAATGCCACCAGCATTTTGTGTCTTTCTCCATGTGTGGACTTTTAGAAAGGTGTATGAAGTCCAAACTTGCATTCTTCATCTTCAAAAACAGCCGAGGAAGTGAATAGCATACACTTAGGTAATGGTTTTTCTATGTATGTCTGTTGTTTTGGTGTTTAAAGCAGGTTAGAGTAGTGCTTAGAGCGTACTTTTAACAGCACTTTGCGGTTATTGCAGTTATTAATACAGTCTTATGTTTTCTACTGCAGTTGCGATATTTGTTTCAAATTAATGTGGAATTTAGTTCAAACTTGAATATTTTTCTCAGCTGTTATGAATTGCATTTCATGTTCATAATGTAAGAACTGTATAGCATAATTTATACATTTGATACTCTTCATATGCTCACTTTCGATGTTACCCCTTCATAGGGTTTTTTATTCCAGGTCTTGCTATTCTTAAGCATTAACCTTGAAACACCATTTACTTTGGTTAGAAGCTTTAAGTACTTGCTCTCAGAAAACAGACTTGAATTTCTTCTGGTTGTAAAAGGAAACGATACCCTGTTTGAACACCCTTGGAGAAAAACATCCTGTTGAGGCAATGCTTATAGCAAAAGTAAGTTTAAAGTTTCTTCTGTATAACTTCAGTTAATTCAGACTGAGAATTTGTATGCCCATACATTTTGCTTGCTAGTGTTTACAAGCTACTCAGTAAGTACTTCTTTCCCTCAGTCATTGAATTACTCATTTTATGCTGGCTCACTTTCAGCTAAAAATGTCACTTGAGACAGCATCTGATTAAGCTCTGATTAAATCGGGATAGTGAGCTTCTCTTTTATCCACTTATCCCTCGTGCCAGCTAGCTTGTCAGAAAGGAACATTGGAATGGCTTCACACAGCGTATTCTTAGCCCAGCAACCTGCTTGTTTGGCTTTTTCAGCCACCACCACCACAGCTGGAAGATACCAGAAAGGTCTCCAAAGGCTCCCAGTCTCCCTGACCTATTCTGAATGTCCAGTTTTTGCTCTTTGCTGCTGGGGAGGAACCTCCCCCTTCTCCACAGGTTCTGAGAACTGATTGTTAAAGGTTCTGGTTTCAGTTTGGCCGGTTCCTTCTGGTTCTGTATTCTGTTGCACTGAAGCTCACAGCTTTTATGGTGTGTGTTATTGTATCTCACTGGTTTAAAAACCAAAAAACACATAACAAACTTCAAGCACTGTACCTTAGCTGTGAACAGCATAATGGTATCATTGTTTAGGAGTTAGCCTTTTCTACTTAGCAACAAATGCTTTTTGGTAGAGTACCACTGTAACCTAGTTATTCTGTGGGTAAGTAGGACACTTAGGAATCTTTGCATGTCTTCTAACTGAAAAGCCTTTTTTGTTCTGTATTCCATACCAACTACTAGCAGTTTTCCTTTTGGAAAAGAAAAGATGATTCGACCCTTCAGTTAGAAGTAAACTAGGGTATCTTCTGCTTTAAAAATACCAGTACCTAACTCATCCTGTTGAATGTGAACCACTTGTTCTAAAATGCTCTGATTTCTTTTCTGGTAAATTATAGCTGCTTTTTGAACATAGGAATGAGACAAGAGACCACTTGTTCATTTAGTATATTGAGAGAATTTAGACATTCTCTATTTCACCTTAGTTTAGGCCACCGTTCTAAAAGCCCAGCGTGATCACAGCTTTTTATCTCACAAAGAGTGCTGAATACACAGTTCAGGTTTTGGGCATCTCAGGGAGAGACTTCTAGCTGGAGTACAGCCGCATGCCTTGACTAAACCTAGTGACATTACACAGACTTACCTTAGCTGAGGACCCAGCCCTTAACTATTCATAAGTATGAATGTAACCAGACTTTGGCTTTGTTTCCTGCCCTGGTTCTTGTGCTGTGTACCCTTACTGATGTAATTCACTTTTTGCATTGTTTCATTTGCAACTTGTTTGTAGATTGCAGCGTGAAAATAGTTTTTAAGAGTAAGTGGGAACTTACATTGTGAGCTTATTGCATTCTGTACCCAAAGTTTACATCCCTCAAAAGCCATTTTGTCTGCTGCCACCCGTTGTAATCTTTAGCGTGAGTACCTCCAGCCATCTTCTCTTTCTAGGGTTTTTATAGTTCAACAGAATGGAGTTTTATTTTTGTAACTTCAATCTGTAGAGTAGGTACTTCTATTTAGTCATTAGTGGTCAGAGTACTGTAAAAATGTTACTTTTAAGAGCTGTAACTTTGAATTAGTAATTACGACTTGCAAGAAAATACCAGCATGTTAAGAGTTGGGAAGAAAAACAAGTCATTCTTTAGCTTGGAACTACTGTGATGCTGTGACTTGTGATTTGTATTGAATGTGTTTATGCTTATATTCTGAAGTTGCACTAAGTGGGGGGAAAAATGAGCTTAAAATGCAAGTAACAGATGAGAAAGTAGAATTCATGACACCTTAGGGGTTTTTTTCAACTGATATAGGTGGCGTTTTGGATTCAGTGTTTCTTGGTTTTCCCACAAAACAGTAAGGAGGGAGCGATCAATGTGCTTCTGACAGAACAGCCGTTTCTTACGGTCCAGTTTGAGGTAGGTGTTATTTAGAGCCCTCACATAAGCTGAAACTGTCCTTACCATTCCCATCTCTCTTCCCAGGAAACAGAAACTCAGAGTAAACCTGACTGCTCACAGCAGTGAAATGTGAGATTCTTTTAAAGAAATAACAGCCAATATCATATCGAAGCTTCAATAGAAATGTTTAAAGTCAACATCTGCTGATTTTTTTTCTCGACACCAGATGATGCTTTCAAATCCCAAACTGTTTCCCATTGTTTTTTAAAAGGCAGCAGGCTGAAGTGAGAGGATAAGGAGGTATCGCTGTAAAATGCCTATCAGTCATAAAAGCTGGGCAGCATGTTCTTCATTTGCTGCATAGGCACAGAAGTGTGGTTGTGGAGTATCTTGTAAGAGCCTCTGCTCTGAGCCCTCATTGGCTTCATCCATTATTTCTGAAGTGGCTGATGATACCATTGCCCCATGCACTTGTGACGTTTGCTCGGATCATTACATGTGGGTGACGTGTGTTATTTGGGCCAGGTTCTGCCTGTAGCAAGCTGCAAATCCAGTGAAATCACAGAACTCCACCTGGTTCTGCGCTGGTACTCCACACTTACACAAGTGGAACCGAAGAAAACTTGTCTTCAGTCAGTTGTATCATGGCCTGTCTCTGTGACTTCAGCTCCCCAATGCTCTTCTGAGTAACGTCTGCTCCATATTCTTCATAGAATTTTGTACATGCAGGTTTTTTTCACAGCACTGACTCTGTTACTGAATTTCCTAATGCATCTTTTTGTTGTCTTGTTATTTCTACTGTATTTCTCTGTAGATTAAAGCGTGTGGATTAAAGCATTTAAACTCAGTTTTTCTTGTTCCTCACTGAAAGCAAATGTGAGTTTTCAGGTCTGTAACAACAGTGATGAGAACTGCCCGGCTTTTAGAGGGCTGCAGTATGATCAGCTTGGTCATCTTGAGATCAGGGTTGTGTCTCGTTGAACGCGGCAGCCATGCTTGTGCCTGAGATTCCTGCCACAAAGTCCAAGCGTTTCAAACCTTGGATACATGGAAAAATTTCTAGACAACATGGGAATGTCATTCAGAGGTAAAACTAATACTGTTGGTAACCTACAACGATGTCTCAGCAGCTGTTTGCCCACTTCTGGTCCACCCTTCTCCTCAAGGTGTTCATCCCTGGGGAAAAGCTGAGTTTGTGTGGCTTTATAATGGATATGTTTAAAAGGGTTTTAAACCCCCACGCTTCTCTAGCGAGATTAAATGCCGACATGGTTCCTTCTCCCTGATGTTGTCAGTCATTTGGGATCTTAAAACAGTTTGTGACGTGCAGTCTGTATTTAGTCTAAGCGGGGGAATCACCTGCAACTTTCTGATCTGTAAAGAGCAATTTCTGGGTAAGAGTTTTAACAGGAGATGCTTTGCTATTCTGGGATGTTAAACTGGAGGTGGGAGGGCTGCAGAGAGTGCAAGTCAGCAAAATCCACACGGGGCTTTCCGAGGAAGGGGAAATGCTGCTGGAAGAGATTCAGAGATCAAGTGGCTCAGTGCTTTCTCTCGAGGCAGCAGATGGGGTAGTTTGGGCTTTTGGAAGTGAATAAATCCTCCTACAGGGCCACTTTATCATAGTGTCACTTCCCTCCCGAGCCCTTTCCTCTGTTCCCCAATCTCATTTGCACAAAAGAGAGAACAGGCTCTGGCCTTTTAGCTCCGGCACTATGCCACAATCCAGCCTTTTGCAGACTATTTGTGTGTTGTTTTCCATTCAAGCTGGGGTCAGAGCATAGATACGCAGCAGGTTTTTCCTTAGATGGGGAAGACAGTGGTTTCACAGCTTTGAGGATCACTGGCAGTAATGTTAATCAAGACTGAGGTTTAATATCTTTTTAACTGTTTTTAGAACTGTTGGAGTGAAGCATGCACAGCACCAACTTGAGCCAGGCTTTAGCCTAAAGGTGCATGAGAAGTCACACTACAGGTATGTGTAGGGAAGAACGTGAAAAAGCACAGTCCAGACTGAAATTCCACTTCTGTCTTTGGGTAATATAAGTAAAAGTGTGAAATATTTGGTGAACTTAAAGTAAAGCGGTGGTGTGGGGGCCTGAGTAAGATTTGTGGAATCCAGCGTTAGACCTTGAGGGCTAAAACTCCGATTTCAGGATGTCTCTTCTAGCCATCATCTTTTCCTCTTCAGGAAAAGCCCTCACTGCAGAAAAGCAATGGAGGAACCGCTTCCCATCCCTTCCGTTGCGCATCTGCGGGCAATGTGAGAACCCGCTGCTAACCACAAGGTAACAGATGGCCGGAGCATCCTGGTGCCCATGGAACAATGTTGCATGGGTCCCGGCATGTGCCCCGGCGGTGCCCAGCACCATTGTCCCTGCCGGCCGTGAAATCCCGATTCCACGCCGAGGAGCTGCTGCAAGGAGCCTCTCTCCCTCTGACCTGCCGGAGAGCAGCTCCCTGTGTCCCATGGAAATACGGAGAGAGCAATGCATAGAGAAATGTCATTACTGGTCGGCTTTTAGCGCGGTAATCGCAGAGCCTTGTGCGCGGACCCCTGAAAGGTCATCGTGACAGCAAAAGTTAAACTATTGAGTCTCCATCAGTCATTCAGCGTTGGCTTTGATGGTGTCGACACCATTAACTGCAGTGAGGGCCCACTGTGAATCGCTTTGTGGAGGCGAAGGGGGGGCTGCCTGGCCCTGTGATGGAGGCGGGCGGCGGCCCGGCGGGTGTCTGTGTCTGTGTCCGTCCCATCCCCTCCTCTCCCCCCAGGCTCTTATAGCCCGGCCTGCGCCCGCCCGCGCCTCTCTGTCCCCGCCATGGCGGCGGCGCGGGGCCTGCCCGCCCTCATCGTCCTGCGGCTGCTGCTGCTGCTGCTGGCGGGCGGCGGGCAGCGGCCGGGCCGGGCCGACCGCTGCAGCTGGAGGGGCAGGTAGGGGCGGAGCGGAGGGGGACGGCAATGGCGGGGGGCATCGGGCCCGAGCCTTTACCCGGGGCCGGCGGCTCCATCCTCAGGGTGTCCCGGCTGCCCTGAGGGACCAGCCGGTGGCAGCAGGGGAAGGGCGGGCGGCGGGTCCGCCTCGCTGAGGGGATTCCTTTAGTGCCTTTGACAGGAGAACACTTCTCGGAGCTTTAGCTGAAGTCATATCCCTTCCCTCTGCGTTCTGCGTTTTTCCTTTTATCAGATTTAATCTTTGTCAATAAGCAGAAGTAACTTTCCTGAAGGCAGTGGTAGTGCACCGTCGTGAGCGAGAGCTGAGGAGCAGGGGCAGCCCCGCCTGCTTTCATTAGTGAACGTTTTCTTGAGGAATTCTTACTGAAAATGTTAAAAACCATTTAGAAACGTAGGGTTTTAAACAGTTTTGTCAGAGGTAACACCGGCGCTCGCTGTGCAGCTGCTGCTGCGGTCCGGGGCGCTCAGGCCCGCACACCTACGGATAGAATTGTCTGAGGAGCTCCGTGCTGGCCAGCGCTATCACAAAGGAAGGTGGTTGCTCTGTGGCAGAGGGAAGCTGCCCTCTGTCATCTCTCTGGATGCTGCGGGCATCCAAGCGTAGATTTGCAGGCAGAAGGGGCTGAGGCTCCTTTTCCAGCCCCTCCTGCCCTGCAGCCCAGCTGGAGGAGGGTTAGGCTGTCATTAGGGCAGCCAGAGCTGGGAGCAGGAGCTGTGGCTCTGGCAGCCGTCAGGGTTGTGCCTATGGCTGGTGGTGGACTCCTGGTGTTGTCTTGGCAGCGGTTTGAGCTGGGAGCCCCGTTCCCGCGAGGTGGAGCAGGTTCATCTGCGCTGCACGGAGGGCTCCCTGCAGTGGATGTACCCCGCGCGAGCCCTGCGCGTCGTTCTGGAGCCCAACCTCTCCAGTGCCCGCCACACCACTGTCTGCATCAAGCCCGCCAGTGACTTCCAAGGTGCCAGCATCTACGTGGAACGCGCTGGGCAGCTGCATCTGGTGGTGAGCGAGGCAGAAGGGGCTCAGCCCCACCACGTGTCTTGCTTCAGTGCCCACACGCCACAGCGGGTGGCCCTCTTCCTGCAGGCCAGCCCACAGAGGGACATCAGCCGCCGCATGGCCAGCTTCCAGTATGAGCTGCTGAGCAACCAGGGCGCTGCGAGCCCCGACTTCAAAAAGATGGCGCTGGTCAAAGGTAAGAGCAGGCCCAGCCTCAGGGTGACGGTGCCAGGGCAGATCCAAGGTAGCATCCAATATCCATTGACCTTGCCTATGTGGTGCTGGTGAAAGGAGATGTTTTGGGATGAGGGGTTTGTCACTGCAGGGGGGTCCTTCTGATTTCCACTGTGAGGGCATCCTGTAGGCATGGGCGGGAATGTTGCAATGTAAAGAGAAACTCTGTCTATTAACAGCCAGCTGGGTCCTGGATGTAGGGCACTGTGATCATGGGTGTCTCCAGTCCCTGGCAGTACCATCATTGAGAACACCTGAGTAGATGCAGGGAGCCTAAATCCCATATTCAGAATGGATTTAAATTCATCAAGGCCTCACAATGGTCATTGGAACTTTAAATGATCTCTTTGAAATGGGATTAGCCATCTAAATTGCTTGGAACTTCATTTACCTTTCTTTCCCATTCTTACACCAACATAATCCTTTCTTTGCTTTATTTATATTGCATAACAAGAATTTTGGTTGGCAGCTGATCATAATGCTCTTAAACCAGGTAGTTCTGCCCTCTTTCCTCTTGTAATGCACCACTCCTTCAGCAGTGAGACAGTGTAGTGGTATCAGTAACCAGCTGTTCTTTTTTTCTAGCTATGTGCCGTCCTTGTGACAACGTGGAACTTCTCATGGCCATTTGCAGCAGTGACTTCGGTAAGCTGAACAAGTGAAAGTTTTTCTGTCTTTAATTATGCATTGATTATTTGTATTTATTTGCTTCTTCGGATAACGTCATGACAATGTTCTATGATCTGAGAAAGGTCACTAGCTTTCACTAGTGTGAAAAAGAAGAGGAATGGGGGGGCAGGTGAAACCCAGAAGGAACAAGCTTTCTTTCAAGGTCGTCATTTCCTGCAGGCAGAAAGATGGTGTTGTGAAACAAAACTGAAAGTAATTTACACTGTGTGCTGCTGGCTCTCACACAGAGCAAAGTTATATTTGTTTTGACAGGCACGCAGACGTGTTCTATGTGCTTGATATGTTCCTTGTTCCCTTCATCCCCCAATGATGAATGTGCCCTCTCTCTTCCCTCACAGTTTACATACTTCCGAGTTCTTCTGCAGGAGTAGTGAATTGTTTGTAATTTAGCTAAGGATTTCAGGTGGTTTAAACTTCCTTCAGTGACATACTGGTTAGGTTTTAGGCCATATGACAAAAACAAAGCAGTTAATATTCCATAATAAGATAGTGATTTGAGGGGACATTAAAAGCTTTTTACATTTTCTTTACTTAATAATACAATATATTTTTTCTTTTGATTATGGTCTTTCATTATGTTCCCATAGCTTTGCACATGGAAATTTGTACCTCTTTGATTATGTCCAATAGCTAAAGCTGTAGAGCTGCCTCTCCACATGGCCACAGTTATAGTGCTGTAAATGCACCTACATAAAGAAATGAAACTATGAGCTTTATTTACCCTTATTCAGTGTTTAAAAAACCCCCACAAATTCCTGCTTTCCTACTAGGGGTTGCCATACTTGAAGGCTACTATAAAATCAAATGCCAGCGTCATGGTGTTAATGCAAATACAGAGTGTAGAGCATGCTTCCGTAGGGTGCTCCTTAGCTGGCAGTTTTAATTCCTCTTCTAAATTGATGGATGCAATCCAGTACATTGCTGCTTCTTGATGAAGTTGTCAGTTCCCATGCGAGGTGCTCTCGCTCTGCACTGCCTGAAAGACCAGAGACTGACAGATGTGGAGGCCTAGGCACACAATGGGGGCACTTACATTTACAGCACCAACAGAGCAGAAGAAATAGCCCTTTGAACCAGTTCTATTGATGGCCTGACTTCCTTGCCCTGTGCTCACAAATCGCTATCATCAACTTTTTTGATTAGAGAAAATAGCTGCTAATGAAAGTGTAAATGACACTGGGAGTGAATAGGAGCTTTATAGTTATTCATAAGATGGAGGTCTACAGTCACTAGGCCCTAAGCATTGCAGGAGCAACATGGAGCACCAGGAACAAGGGCATTGCGGCTTGTCAGTAGACTTGACTGCGTCTGATTAAAGCTGGTCACGCAAAGAGCGGGACAGAGAGCAGAGACATCTGTTACACAAAACTCTGGATTCCCTTGGAAATTGGGTTAAATGAGGAAGTTCTCAGAAACTCCAGAAATAAGCTTTTCCTGCCTCTGGGGTTGTTGACTTCTCTGTACCTGAATGAAAGAGTTGTATAGCAGAAGTGTGGTGATGTTCCCATTGCATTGGTGACTTCTTATTTGCTCAAGAGCTCTTGACTCAAATGGTGGTATATTTCTGAGCCTTTCTGAATAAGGCATTGAAATGAATTCAGTTAGTAAAAGAATTGATTGCCGTGAAAAATGGGGGTGATGAGAATGAAAGAGATGGCTTCAGGACAGTAAATGTCTGTCAGATGGGATGTTTCATTCTCCATGCGGCTGATGCAAAGGATGCTTTCAATCAGGAGGACTGTGGCTTGTTAGGCTTTCGTTCCCAGGATAATTCTGGGAGAAGGAGGTATATGCAAAATGTGTGATTTTTAAATAAGGCTTCAAATAAAGTTGCTTTAAGAGTTCTGCATGTTGTCAGTCATCTCCTAAAGTGTCTTTTGGTGGATGGATGACATTTGAGGGGGAAAAAATGTGCCAAACCTTTAAATGGAAAATATTGAAGAAGCTCTGGGATCACCCTGTGCTACTGCTGTCAAAGGAAAAGCTTCAGAGTCCCCAGGAGACAGGAAGGAGGTAGCCTGTGACGGTCGTTGTCTTGGAACATAGACTGAAAAAACAAATCCCTGAGCTGACCTTTTTCATGCGCTTTTTTCATCCTTTACCGCTACTCTGCATTACCAAGCAAGTTACATGTTTCTTCCTCAGATAGGTGATTTGAGTAGTCACAAATCAGGCTTCCAAGCACCTGGCCTGTTTGTGTAAGGATTCTCTGTGTAAAGGATGCAATGTAAGATCACAAATACATCCACCTTTAGGTGGTAGATGTACAAACTGCACAACAAACCTATTTCTCCAGTTGTTTCATTCAGTGAGCTCCTAGTACCTGAACTGCTTACCTGCTGCTCCATAACCAACTCCTGTCTTCTTCACATCTAGTGGTGAAAGGATCTATCCGAAATGTTTCCCACGATTCAGAGAACCACATGTCACAGGTTGATGTCAGCGTCCACAAAGTCTACAGGCAGAAAAACAGGATTTTCCAACAGGATGAAGCAAGTGGTGAATGGCGAGGCCCTGTCCAGGACCCTGCTGCAGTGTAAGGTGAAGAAGGGAGGTGGAGATTTCCTTTTCACTGGAAACGAACACTTCGGTGAAGCTTGGCTGGGCTGTGCTCCTCGATTTAAAGATTTCATGTTCATTTACTGGGCTGCAAGGGAAAGAGGAGCCAACCCATGTGAGTTCCAGCTCAACTGAAGGGAGTGACACCAGAGCTGAGACTTCAGAAATTTCAGCCCAGTTTTTGATACTGAGTCTGAAGTAGATTAAACCCAAGGACTAAAGCTAACAATTTCACCAAAACCTGGGGCCTGGAGAATCTCCTGAAGATAATGGCTCTGTGAGCCCTGTAAACTCTGACTTTTAGTCCACATTCTCATTAGTTGCATTAGTTTCTTCTTTGTATCTGCTTGGCATCACAGAATAACTCTGAATTTTGAAACGGTTCTCTTTTGTTGTGGTTAGAAAGCAGCCTGTGCTCACTATCATGAAATTCTCTCAACATCTTTTGCTCCGTGTACATATGCTGTGTGCTTTTTCTCTAGTTTTCTTTCTCTTTTCCCCAATATCTACTTGATTTCCTTTCTGAATGGTTTTTTCTTTTGGTTTTACTTTTTAATGAATGCTAACTCTAGTCTTAGCCTTAGTTACTAAACCTTCAGGCAGTTGGCAGGTTTGCCAGGTTGTTTGCCTGCTGTGGGCTAGCAAAGAGATTAACCAACCCTCTGGGGCCCAATCACAGCGGAAGTAATTCTGCAGCACCCTGTTGATTTCTGCACAGTTGGCAGCATCTGATTTTGCTGCATGCAAACAGGCCAGTGAGGGATACTGCACTTTAGCCAATGGGAACGCTAACACTGTGCTGTTACCATAGAAGTCAGTTGGAGAAACTCTCTAAGGCTCAATGTGGAGTTTCAGAAAGCAGCATTCTTTATTGCAGCGCTTGGGCACAAAAGTGAATCGCTTTGCAAAGGTGAGCATGCCCATAGTTGCTGACAGCAGCCATATAGATTCAGCATCCTCATGCATATTCATAGCTTTTCCAGGAACTAATTGTGGTATTTGCATCCTAATTACACATGTGCTTTCTTGCTGAGTGGGGGTCTTTGGTGTTCATCGATAGTCTTCCTCACTGTGCTTACTGAATGACCTCAGTGCTTGCACACGCTTGCAAGGTCCTAGTGCTGAGTAAGCAGTTGGTATGTCCTTGCTTCTGTTCCAGCCTCACTCCACGCTGGGCGCCACTCTGCTATCTTGAAGGCTGGCATCCTTGGTCTTATTTACTGTCTCCTTAGTTGTTATCAGTCCCATGATGTTCCTTCCCCCATCAGCTGAACATTCCTTTCTCTCTACGTATTAGTAAGTTAGAATGGTTTGGGTTATTCTACTATGTTAAAGGCACACACACTATTGTTAGTTTAAGATTTAAAGTTACAGTACCACTGCCGAATGAGAAAAGGTCTTTGGGAAGTGCATTGAAATAATCAGTTTTGGCTGTAGTGTTGTCTGCATGAGAATGTAATACCGGGTATTCCTACAGCAGGCCCCACAATTAGTTCTAGGTACCAATTAGTGCACATCAGGAAAAACCTGAGCGAACTGGCCATTGCAAAGTATTGAAGGATATCCAAGTACTCAGGTTTTGAGAGCTGGAAATCAATGCTACACTTGAGGTTTTTAAATGGTTTACTCTTTTTTGGTTGGTGTTCACACTCTAAATAGGAGATAAAATATATTATTTTGGTATAGATCAGAGGTACTGAATTTCTTCCTGGTTTGTATATTTGTATGTGCCAGAAGTCTGACACGTGGGGTTTTGTCTTTTATAGAGGCCATAGCCACTTCTTACAGCATTAATGCCATAATTGATATTTGCTTTCATAGAGCATCATCTGTTTGAAATAATGTTTTCTTCTTAGAACAAACTGGTCGTTTTGTGAAAGCATGGTTGAAAAACTAAAATAACCCCGTGTGAAGTGAAACAACATACTTAAACCCAGGTGTGATCCGGTGATTTAATCCGCAGCTCTGTGGGCTTGTCAGCCTTGCACTAAGCAACCTGAAACCTTTGCAAGCAGCGAGAACAATGAGGAGCTTATTAGAGATCTTGGATGTTGGATATATTAATTCTAGTTGAGTGCAATCTCCCTGTATGGCATAGAGTTGAGATGGTAGTGGCACCTGAATTTCTCCAAGTGGTTGGGTAAAATGCTTTGCTGGAGAAAATCTTTTTGTTTTCATTGTTTAAGAAATGAAATTAAGTCAGAAATATTCTGACTTTTCTGGGGAAAACATGTAATCTATAGAGTGCCCCACTCACAGAAAGTCCTGCTGTGCTGAAGTCAGTGTTAACTTTGAGTGCTGTGCTACTGCTATTTACATTTGGTGCAAATCTTGCAGCATCAAGACTGTGGATGTTTAGATACAACATGAGTCAACTGAGGCAAAGCGGTCAGTGTTTCTGTTGGGATAAGGTGGAAAACTTGAATCAGTGCAAGAGCAATAAAGGGGTTGAATAGTAACGTAAGATCAGGTCAGACACTGTAATTTCCGTGACTTTGTAAGTGTGAGGTGGACAGCCATTGTCACAGCAAGGAGCTGTGGTTAGGGCAGGATCAGTGTTTCACATACAGAGAGTTGAGGCAGGAAGAGGAATTCTTGGTGGAATTTGGGTGACAGCTTTCGTTAGTGCTGACTTTAAGATAGAACCAGGCCTAGTATGCTGCAGGGCGGACCTAAGTTTGAGTCGAAACACACTTGTGAACAACCGCAAGCAAGCAAGTGATCTTCTTTCTTTACTGTGGTTGAATTTAACCCAATTAATTATCTTTACTGAGGAAAGCATGTTGAACATTTTCCCTTCTGGCACTGCAAGCTTCAGTCTTTCAGCCTCTTCCAGGAACGAGGTGAAAACTTTTCCATAATCCTTCTGATCTCTAATATTTCATAAAGCAGCAAGGCTCTTTCTGCACTTAATCATTTGTTCTTTGTTGGACTTGTGCCTGATGTGTCCATCAGAAAATCAAAAGAGGAACAGAATGTTTCCCCCGCTCATTGAAAGACAAAAGAGCCACAAGAATCTCTAGTAAGACTTTGACTGACTGGACCAACACCGTGAAGTAAAGGTTTGTGAATGGACACTGCGGGCTAAATCTTCTTGACTGATCTGAATGAGGCTTCCCCTGCTTATGGCGGAGTGAATTTGTCCCTTTTTGAATGCAGCTGGTCTTTCCCTTGTGTCTACCTTACTTTTTCTGTGCAGCTTCAAATGCTCTGAATTTTCAACACACCATTCTGGAGGAAATCAGTTACATGAATACAGGGTTATTCCCTCTGTTAGAGGTTTGATTCATTCACTCCCTTTCCCTAATCCTGTCATTATTTGTAAGGTGTTCCAGTATTTTTCACTGCAATGTAAGCTCAACTTTTGTCTCAGACAAAAGAATAAGAACCTTGTTTGTACAACCAAGTAGGACAATAAGTTTTCTGTTCCAGCACAAAATGCAAGGTCGTGGCTTTCAGAGAGCTTGAGGGTTCTAGCGGGAAGGCACAGGAACGATGAGCCAAAGTCTTGAAACTGGGGGTTCGTGCTGAGCTTTCCCCCTGACTCACGTATCTCATACCTTCCGCTATCAGTGAGGGAGTACATGTGGTAACACCTCTCCTGAGAGCTCGTTCTGCACTGAGATTTCTATGCTTAACATGGGAAGAGGAATAGTTTTTTCTCGGCCCTTGACCAAGAGTCTGTCTTTTCTCTCTTTGTAATGGTCTTGATCTCACTCTGTTGAAATTCAGCAAAGCTTCCAAAATAGTCCTGGGAAGTCGGAGTTAAGAATACTTACAGTTTTTCTAAATGCTTTTCTTCATTTCGAAGTGATGAGTTTTGGTTTCAGTGATCTGCAGTGATCATTTAGAGATGTCATTTGTGTTCCTATAACTTATACAGTCGTACTTATCATTTTGTCTCGAGATATAAGCTGGGGGGGGGGACCAAACCCTAAAGCAAAACCCCACTTTCTTCCTCTACCAAGAGCTGCTTTATTTTTAAAATGGAATGGAGGTGCTGTAGAAAGTACACATTCTTTTCTTACATTGAAAAACATTGAGGAGTTTAATACAAACACAGACATAATGCAACTGACTCGCCTCCTTAACATCCTGTTGAGCTAATTTAGGATCAAGAGTTGCTTATGATGGTATTTTCACCTAAATGATCTGCCTCTTTTCAATTAGCTTTTATTATTTTAATGGGGGTTCCTCCCACCCTCCCTCAGTGCTTTGGCTGGACTCACATAATTGCCTATATTTTATGTAAATGGAATTGTTACACCGTAAAATGATATACAAATGTGTCTGCCACACAGAATCCAGTAAATGGTGTGAATAAACCCATTATTTTCAATGTAACGGCATCTGATAGCAGCCTGGGAAACACGGGGCTGACAGATGTGAGCCCATGACAAGGCCTGCAAAAAAATCTGACTGAGGAGCACTCTGACAGACCACCATTAACTGACTTTTGAAATAACTCCTTTTTTTCACAGTTCTACTTGGCTGAGCAAGATTCACAAATTGCTGTCTTGAACTTCTTAATGGCACAGAATAGCTGCCAATGAAAGCCTAAATGATATGGACTTTGAATAGGAGTTATACAATGACCACACCGTGACATGTTTTTAACTGACATATTATTTGAGAAGTTGCAGCCACTCAGCTGGGAGGCAGTTGGGAAGAGATGGGAAGAACTGGGTATAGAAATTTGAGAACTGGGCATAGAAAGTGTGTCTGTTAAACTCTAGACAAATACAGGTTTAAGTTGGGAAGAGAAAGAAGTCTTAGGAAACATCCTGATAAACATTTTCACATGCATTCCTAGAGAGTATGATTTGGAGTCCAGGTCTGTTGGTCCTTCTGCTGTGAAAATCAAGAGGAAATTGCATCAGCAAGTAAGAAAACAGACCCTGTGTGAGTGATGAGCATGCTGAGCTCTCACATAAGCTGAAGCTCTCTGGGTTTCAGGACCTGCTCAAGACCCAGGCTGTAGTCACAGTCAGGTTTATGCAGACTCAAAATACTCGTTTGTCTTTGGAAACTGAGGCCAAACTCTGGCACAGCTAACTGATCCCTCAGACATGCAGTTAGTGAAGATGGGGACTATTTTTTCTTCGCCCCAGTTTTTGTGCTGCCTGCCATGCTGATCAAGCGATACTGTTGCCTGACTCTGGGAGCTCCAGAGGATACCACAGCCTAAGCAGCTCTCTCTTCCCCAGTTCTCATATAACTCGGTGAGTTATGCAGTAAAACCCCTGTTATTTGTACACTGTAGCATCTTTATTTCTGCCACCCTTACTGCTTTCTTCAGTTTTGAGCACAGAACAAAACATTCAGAGTTAGGGTTTACCATGAGTATTTAGTGGATTAAGAGTACAACTATTCATTCACTTTAGAGCTAAAAAGATCAACAGTCAGCTTCTAAAACCGTTACAGGCACAGTCATAGAACAGATGGCATAAACTCTGTGGCCCTGACAATGATGTCTAGCTGACACATCTACGTGAACTAACATATAGCATACTTTCTGAAGTATATATATATATGAAGTACATAGCTGATATATCCGTACAATCAACAGGTCTATAATAGCATAAGCATTTATTTTTCTATACTGCAGTACATTACTGTTGTGTTTCATTGAAGAAAAGATTGAATTTAAACAGATCACTGTATTTTGTGGGCAAGCATTTCTCCATTTACTCTGGCTTGTACATTAATAAGCAAATCATTACAAATCTCATGGCTTCATTAATACCAGGATTAGGGTTTTTTCTAGACTAAGAGGAGTATAATTAAAATACATGCTTGAATCTATATCTTGTTAAAAACCAGTACAGCTTACATAGTTACTAGCAGAGTAATAACACTTCAGTTGTGCTGAAGAGGCTTTTGAACCATTCATTATTTATCATGCGGTAACTAATGTTTGTAATGCTAATCACCCTCTTGTTTCCATATATCCAAAATATCCAAAGCTAACCAAAGTAAGTTTTCAGGAATGCAGTGATTCAGTTATGCATTTCTCATTTAATTCCAAATCAACAGAACCTTGTTCCACCATTTCCAGTCATTCACTGCACAAGAGAAAACAAAAAGGAGCATCAGGAATACAGCATCAGGCTTGGTTCACTGCCTGTGGTAATCCAGAACCCCTTGTGTGTTATGTGCTCTTGGTCATACACCAAGACCACATTTAAAGAATCCCACCTTGTCCAGCCTGGCAGAATAAAAGCTGCTCTTAACTTTGCTGGAGTATCACTCCAGAGTATGGCTAAAAAAGCTCATAGACTTAGAGGTTATCATTAACACCCCTTTAAAGCCAAGAAGCAAGCAATAGGAAATGTGGACTTTCTCCAGCGCAGAAACGATCAGAGCACGCTTTTCCTCATGGCCAAGGGGACAGAGTGCCCTTCCAGCACCCTGCTGAGGGATCTGCAGCCCTGTGCCACAGCCAAGCAGCTGAAGGGACAGGACTTCTCTGCTCGTGTCCCTCACTGCTGAAAAACTGGATGTCCAGGGAAAAAGGCTTTGCATTCATTGCTGGCTCCTATCAGTATACATCCTCTTCCCCCACCTTTTGAGGTGTTCTGCTTCGTTTTAGTGCTGGGTGTGCTTTGGAAAGCTGAGATCCTTGAGATAGTACAACTACTCCAAAGGCAGCCCTAGCACTTTTAGGTCCATCACGATTTCCATATCTTACTCTGGCCAAAGGAGGGATGGGCAAAAGGAAGCATCTCATCAGATTCCTGCTATCCTTGACAAAGTACTCAGAGTTTACAAACCAAGTAAAAATAGAGACACCAAGCCTGAATTCCTGCAAGTCCCTCTCTAAAGTACTTTGGCTAATGTGAAATGGACAGGGGTTCTTCTGAGCTTCCTAACAAGTCCCTTCCGAACTGCCAGCAGTAGCCTTCTGTTCTATTTCACCAAGTCCCATAAGGGGACGTTTTACAAATCAAAGTCCAGGAATACTCTTGTGTGAGCCTCCCTGTTCTTCATGAGCTACTGCAAGAAATAAGAGCTAGCATAGTAAGTCCAGAGGCATCAACAAAATACAGGCCCAATAACTATGAGATCCAAATACCTTGCTTGCCTACTGATTCTTTTAAAGTTGTAAGAAGTGCAGATTCTTCTGTACATGGTGAGGACTTGTGAAGACACACCACAACCCAAAACAAGGACCACCAGGAGAATTAAAAATCCAGCCCAGTGGGAATGGGTGGGTATTCTCCTTTGTACTAATTCCCTGTATGTTTTAGAAGATCCACCTGTCTGCCATAGGCTTCATGCAGAGAAGAAACTGTTTTCTAGGCACTGTGCACACTGTCTTGAGGCTCCTCAAATCAGAGTCCCAATAGCATGTAGAAAATCCAGTTTCTACCATATGAACAACTAAAGATACACCAGCAGAGAATATCCCACCTCACAAAGAGGAAAGACACACAGGAGACCCTGCTTTAAGTGAACACCACATTTGTGCAAGCCAAAAACACACTCCCTGAACTTCTCATCACACAAAAAACCCCCAGCACTGAAGTGCCTTCAGTCTGAAGATCTGAAGCATGTGCTGGGTCAGAACACGAGACGGAATGCCTCATCCCACAAACTGGATTATCACAGGGCACACACTACTGCTCTGCAGGATGTCTTCCTGTGGACTGTCTGGCATATTCCCAGTCTCCGAGTTGATGTTGATGATCCTTCCTGGTGATTCTGACACTATTTCTTCCCTATCAACTCTAGAATCTCTGCCTTTCCATTCTGATGAGATTTTATAACTTAGTGTCATAAGACCTGAACTTACTCATTTTAACAGCTCAGCCTGTGCCATCTCCTGGATTCATACACCAAGAATTGGTGTACTGCAAATCCTGACTATGGACAGCAGTCTGAGGACAGAGGAAAAGGCAGCACTGAGATCTGCCTCAAAGCTTGGAACCTGAATTTGTCAAGGAATTCTTCCTGTTTCTTTCTCGAAGGGGTTATTGCTACCTGTGAAACACATTTAGATCTGAAAATTAATTCTGGGGATCCTTTACAACAAACCACAGAAGCCACAGCAGCTACTGAAGGTATTTAACAACAATTCATATATTTTTAGAAGGACAATCAAGGTCTTTGCAAAACCTTTCATCACAGTTCTTACTATCATTGTTTTACTATATCACTATCTAAACACTTCAGCAATTTAGACCAAAGAATCAGCAGATTTCCCAAACTGCTTAAAAGAGCTAATAATTTTCATTTCTTAGACTGAGATATACAAAGAGCTGCTACAGGCCTGATTATCTGCATGGAAGTACTTAGGCAAACTTGATTAAGATACGAGACCTTACTTATTCAGTTGGCAGAGGGTCAGAACAGTGCCACTGGAAAATAACCAGAAGGCAGGGTAGATGGCTTCAGTAAACTCGGTTTTGTATTTATAGATCAAGTTATGCTTCTCCCCCACAGCGAAGAAAATCACAAACCCTGCCTCGCAGTGGAGCAGCACACCAATCTTGGTAGCCTTTGTATTGGGTAAGCACTTTTCAACATCGTTATGCCAGGATGATATTTTGTTATTAAACCACTCAATACACCAAGAAGAGCTGTTCCGGCCCAGGCGGCTCTCTGGCCCGTGCCGCTCCATGCTGCCATAGCAGATGCCGATGCCGCAGAAGTTGTTCTGTTGCATTTCCACTTCCCAGTAGTGGACACCTCTCTTGAAGGACTGGAACCCCAGCACTTGGTAACAATCAGTGAAGCGCTGAGGGAGCTGGTTGTACTTCATGGGGGTGTCTGAGACAGACATCTTGGTGTGTCTGTCAGACAGAATCACTTTGTTATGAGCTGTGTTGTAATCCAGTGTGACGTTAGCAGCATCTGCAATGGCATGAATCACGTGAAGGTACTGAAGAGCAAAACATTCTCATTTATACTGTCCTGCCTAGGCACTTGGTCCTATGTGTGTTTATCTCCCTGCTCTGCTCTCCTCCACAGTGCAGGCAGTTCTTAGGAACATGGTAATAGATGCTGGGATCAATTGCAAATCTGTGTTAGAAAGCAGGCAAATGGAGGGCAAGTTTTCTTTCTTCCTGCATCTCCATGGGATTCCTTTGCCACCCAGATACATGGTGGCAGAAGAAGGGGATTGCTGATCTTGCAGTGTATCCTAAGCAAGCCATCATGGGCTCACATGAAAGCCTGAATTTCATTTCAAAGGAAAATCCAGTGCATTACCTCATGTTTCTAGGCCACGCTAATGCAGTCATTCGGGGGGAAACCTTTACTGAGAAAATTTCATTTACCTTTGTAAAGATACATGAATACTTAAGATAAAACTGATTCACCTGGCAAAGGATCCACTCGGAAACCTCCTGCCCCCCTTTCCTCCCCAAATTTCCTTCATTTGTAACAGCCAGTTGTTAACCTCCTAAGCTAACCAAACCCCCTCAAAAGTGCTTTTGTCAGGTAACTACAGAGGGCACATAACGCCAGTGCAGCGGGTGCAGAAAGCTCGTCTTTAAGTAGCATAACATTGGGTGTCTTACACTGCAAAAGCTCCTCTCTGGATTTCTTCAGGAAGCTGTCAAGAAGCTCTTTAACTTGGACGGCAGCTGCAGCAGTTGGTGTTCCCGTGGCTGGTGCTGTGCCAACAGAACAAAAGAGAGTTTGGTGCTGGGGAGAAACCCTGCATGTTTAGCACACCATCCCAGGCACGCTCAGCTGCAGTGGGCCTCTAGAGGTTATCTGGTTTAGCCTCCTGCTCCACAGAGCATTAACTTCAGTATTAGCTCAGGTTGCTCAATCCCTTGTCAAGCTTTGAAAACCCCCTGTTGTCTAGGCAACCTCTTCCAGTGCTGGCTGGCTCTCACAGTGACTAATAAGAGCCTTCTCAGAGCAAGAGTTGAACTTTTGCTTAATACACCAATACTAGTGACCATCTGCTTACCATTGTAAGAGCAGTCAATGGAAATTAGAGTAAGTGTGCTCAAAGTTTGGACTCACCAACTTTAGCAGGTTTCTTTTTCTCCTCTGTAGGGGGGGGAAAAAAAAGAGTGAACTGTGAGTTCTACTGAGACTGAGAAGCCACCGACAGGCTATGCCTGCTGTAACACCATTATCATGGCTCTTGTGAAGCCGCAGCAGTAGATAAAGCTGACAGTCCAGCATGGTGAAGGCATGTTTCCCATACTGGAAAGCTACACGTAAAGCACAACCTACTATTTGCTTCCTACTTCATAGAGTTATAAGCCTGGAAGGAGCTTCATCTGTGCTTCAGGATGTAGTCTGTTAGGGTAAGTAGGAGTAAGTCTGTTCATGAAGCACATAGACGATTCCTGTAATTTCTGCAACAGAACTTCTAGTGCAACAAGAGCTATGCGTCCATTCAACTTCAGCATCCCCAACAGGCCCTGCCAAGTGCTTCACACCCAGGACTTGTGAATGGGAAGGACCATGTGTCAGGAGCTCAGTGGAAATAACAGAAGTCATTTCTTAGCACTTGGATTTATTTCAAAAACAGAATACGGAGTATCTTCCAAACAGGCTGAGTGCCACATTAATACCAGTATCTGGACAAAACAGCACTGGAAGGCCCCAGTATAACCTGTCATGAAGAACATCTCCATCTACCCAACCTTAGACCATAGGCAAGACATAGCCAGTAAGAGGTTTGAGTAAGGCTGCTATTAATCACCACTTACTGGTATATGCCTCCACTGGCAAAGTGACTTGAGTCTGCTGAGGGATTTTCTCTTTGTGGGTATGCTCTTGTGACAGGAGGAAAGCTAAAAACCGGACCATTAGGAGCTCATAAGCAGGATTCAGTACACACAAATCCATCAAACAAGCCAAGAGATGTTTAGTACAAATGAAAAACACCCTGCCAGAACCAGAGGCTGGGGAGGCTCAGCTCCGCTTTACAGCCCGCACTGACCACCACCACCGGCACACACCAAGGTTAATGCACCATTGTATCCGTGCAGCTTGTGCTTTACAGCTCACAGTAATAGCCCAAACACCCTCCCGTTCTCCTGACAAAGTGCTCACTACATATTATCACTGCCTCACCACAAAAGCAAACAGCTCTTGGGTAACTCCCCGAATTGTTATCTGATGGCAAAACCACAGTTAGGAAGGAATGATGTTCTTTAGTACTTACGTGGTCCTGGAGGCTTTCTTGTGGGTTTGTTTCGAGGAGCCCCAGGAGGGACCTTAGTTTTTCCAGTTATTACTCCTGCTGCAATAGTGATATTTCACATTATGGTTTGTATTGCCAGGAACAGTAAGGCATTAGCAAAGACATTTTTCAATCTTATTTTTCAGTTATGTGAATAGAACTTAAGTGATGCTTGGCAGAGAAGGAAACTGCATAGAAAACACCCACATCCCAGTCCAAAAGATACATTTGCTTAACCAGGTAAGCAGGGCTTTGTTCTACACTTACACAATCAGCATCTTTACAGTTGGGTAACCACAGCCTTATCACTGTGTTTTATCTCTCTCCTCAAATCCACATCCTAACTGCATCCAACCCTGCTATGTAACAGAAACATAAGTTATTGTAAGGAATAAAGGCTGAGCTATGCCAGAAGGGCAGAGTACCACGATACTCACCAGCTTACAGATGAAAGTGAAGAGACACTGGCAGATTTTTTCTCCTAGTTTAGCCCAGACTGTAGTAGTTGTGTGTGGAAATGGAGGACCACAGAAGGTGGAAGACACACTTTATATTACCCAACTGTATTTGCTGCACTGGGTTTTGGGTGGGGTCTTTTTTTTTTAGGTTTCTGTGGGGGGGTTAATTCTATTTAGATTGGAGGAGGAAGGTCCCTCATTTGAGCTCAAAACCAAGGCAGAAAATGCCACTTTCCCCAGTGATACAGTACCTTGTACATTTTTCTCCTCGGGCAACGTCATTGAAAGTTTCACAGTGTCTTTAAGGTTAATGACAGACTGGTGAGAGGAATCTATCATGTTTTGGTCTATTTCAACCACAGGAACAAAAGCATCTTTTAATGATGTTCGTTGTAGTGCTGTTGCTCTCTGAAATGACAAACGATAAATCTCATGCAGACATAGGAGAATACAGCCAAGTTAGTTTAGATGGGGTGAGGTTGTGCATTTATCTCAAAGGAGCAAAGGCTACAGTCAGACATGACCCATGGCAAAATTTCAGCAGCAACCACGTGTTGATTCTTAACAGATACCTGAGAGAGCTACCAGACAGTGTCATTGCACAGAGCTGCAACAGCTCATGGGGATGAGCTCTCATTTGTCTGGCCCCGCTGCTTGCAGCAGAGGTGGTGGCTGAATTGGGAGAAGCTACCAGACACCATTTCAGCCCTCCTTCATCAGTATTTGTGTACTTCTCAGTAGATCTGTTTATAGCAGGTTCTGGCACATGGCTGCATTACTGTTTGTAACTGCTTTGGAGAGCAGGACTACCACATCAGGGTTCTGTCATTCTACATTCTAGAAACATGAAGGATTGGATTCACATTTAAAGACATATTACCTTCAAAAACAGAATGGCATCAACTTCAGTCAGTGCCATATCAATCTGATCAGAGAGAGACTGAATTTCATTCTTCTTACTTCCCAGGAAGCTGTAAATACTTTCAAATGTATTCAAAACTCTGTTTTCTTCATCTGCAATTGCTTTCAAGATCTGAATTTCTCTTTCTTCTATTAAAGCTTTAATTTCTGAAAACTCACTTAGGATCAAATCTTTCTTTCTGGAAAGTTTCTCCTGGAGCAGGCAAAAACAGACAGACACAGGTTTCAAAAGCACAGTTTGTGGACAAGGTACTGCTTACTACTACTACAGGAAAGCCTCTGAGGAACACATAGGCTTTAATTACTTGAAACAGGCAATGGGAAACCTATATGTTTCGATGTAGTTTGGAAAGAGAGCTCCTTTACTTCCAAGAAATGAGGAGAACTCTGGGTCTCTGGACCCCAGCGATGGGGCAGTGGCCAGGCTGTGCCATCGAGTGGTTACCAGCATCAGGATGCAGCTATGCTGTGCTCTCCTGTGGAGCTGCCTGGCTGTGCCAGAACACCCCCTTTCTGTTCTTTCCCCATAACATCTTCTCCTGCCAATGCAATCTCGGTACTACAGCCATTGTCCCAAGTGTACAAGCATGAACGACATGCAGTTGCCAGTGTGTGCCAAGCAACCTGACAGCATTTTGAACAGTTACCTACTTACAGCAGCTTGGCCTTGGTTCATTCTCAGAGTGTTCATTGCCCAAGCAGCTTTTTCATTCTGATTATGCAGCTCTGTGAGTCTCTTCTTCAGTGCCGCCTGCAATAGAAGAGATCAGGAAGTATTTCAGAGAAGCAGTTGCTATGTCTGCCCTGTCAGGTCATGCTTATTGAGGTAAGAATAATTTCTGCAGGAGGTTTTAATCACCATTGTAAGCATTTAGTACTATTGTTTAAAACCTACTGCTCCTTAAACTTTAGGGGATGCAAAAGCACTCTCCCAAATAAGCGTGGCTTGTGGAGCCCGCACCCTCCCCGCAGCTCCACCTCTCTCAACAGCAAGATGCATGCTGTTGACTCACTCAACAAGGACAGAGTGCTTTCACCAGCACAGCAGTTCTCAGTGCTAAGAATATACTTCACATTAGCTCTCAGATTGGACTTCCTTCAGTTCAAGATGCTGCTAAGCCAAATCAGGGAAGATTTCTGAGAGCAAACAGGATACGTGCTTGCTGAACAGCTGGGAGGTTGGCCATGTAAACTTTTCAGGCAGGCTTTACTCATCTATCTTCTGATTTTTAGCTCCATTCTAAGACAGGAAGGTCACGTTTCCTACCCTTTGACTCCATGGAGAACCTCCTCCTGGCTTTTATCCAGGAGGATATTATGTTTATGCTAGAGCTCTCCCTCGGCTACTTTTGTAATTCTTGGTTTCTTAAGAACATACACAGCAAGGCCATGCAGTGACCCCCATGCAGCAAGCAGCAGAGGGGCTCAGCATTGCGGGGACTCCCACAGAGGTGGCCTCGCCACAGCCTAGCCCAAAACAGGAAATGGCCCTCAACTCTGTGACAGTGTCTTCGTGGATCCTTGGAGCACCATCGTGGAGAGAGAAGGAACGCACAAGGAACGACTGAAGATATGCTGCGGCGCGTGTTGGAGGGCTGATAACAGTTTGCCAAGGCCAGGCACGAGATTTACAGTCCAAGTCTTGGTCTAGCCTCCCCACTGCATACCAGAGCCCATGACCAGCACCCAGGGCCCCACCAGGCTCTCAGGGACCAGAGGGGAACTCCAGCCCCGGAAGGAGCCGGCTGCCCCCGCTACTCACCTCGGCGTTGGCTTTGGCCAGCTCCAGGGGGCTGGCGTTGCACAGCTTGTGCCCGAGGAGGCAGAGGGAGCAGATGCAGCTGCCGTGCTGGCTGCAGAAGAACTCGAAGAGCTTGTTGTGCTGCGGGCACTTGCGCTGCTGCAGGTCGCGCAGGGGCGGGCAGAGCTGGTGGTCGCGGAAGGCCCGGCTCTCCTCGTGCGGCCGCAGGTGCTCTTCGCAGAAGGACGCGGTGCAGGTGAGGCAGGTCCGCACGGCGGGTGCCTGCAGGCAGGTGTCGCAGAGCACGGGGCCCGCTTCCTCCTCCTCCTCCTCCTCCTTCTCCTTCTCCTCCTTCTTCTTCTCTTCCTCGGCCCCGGTGCCGCCCTGGAGCTGCTGCACCACCCTGCACAGCACCGTGTTCTTCTGCAGCTGCGGGCGGTCCATGAAGATAGCCCGGCACTGCGGGCAGCTGAAGTTCTTCAACGCCCCAGCCCAGGAGAGCTGCAGGCAGGAGGCGCAGAAGTTGTGCCCGCAGGGCACGGTCACTGGGTTGCTGAAGAGGCAGAGGCAGATGGAGCAGGTCAGTTCCTCCTCCAGCGCTGACAATCCCTGCTCCGCCATCGCCGCGGCTGCCGCTACCACAATCGAAACCTGGGCAGGAGCTTTCCCCGAATCTACCCGGCCCGTCCCCGCCCCGATGGGAGGGACGGCAGCCCCGGACTTGGAGTCAGCCGCCACCGAGGGCTCCCCCGCCCAAGGGACGGCGACGCCTCTTCCTCTCGGCCCCGGAGCGCACCCTCAGCCGCCTTCACGCCGACCCTCCCCCCCCCCGCCCTCCAATCCTCGGGGCCCCTTCAGCGCTGCCCCGCGGCTGCGGCCTCGCACACCACTGCCACGTGTGACGCCGACGGCCGCCGCGCTCAGGCCGAGCTGCCACCAGCCCCGCCTGCATTCCTGCTCGTACCGGGCTGGGGGAGAGCAGATGAGCTGTTGTTTGTAAAGCACGCAGGTCAATGCACTGGGAGCGCGGAAACCGTCTTAACAGAGGGGACTTGCTCAACTTTTCTCTTTTTCCCCTCAGCCTAACTGTTGAATAACTGCTGTTTCTAACAGGAACACCGGATGCTGAATAGCCATGTGCGCAGCTACTCCTGTCTTAACTCACCTGACTCCAAATTCTTCCAATGGCCTCTTCGCACTCCCTCATCTGCCCTGGTCTCTGATGTCACAGGGACTTCTTTAAGTGCCTTCCACACTTCCCCACAGATGAAATGGAGCAGCCTGGCACAAAGCCTGTGAGCCCTTCACCAAGAATTTAAGCAGAGTCGGGTGATCTGCAGGGGAGGAAGCTCTTAACTACATTTCCAGTGGCCAAAGGACACCTTGTGGAGAACTGCTGATGTTCCTTTTAATGTCATAAAGAAGGTATTAGCAGGCAGTTGTGGGGATTCTACATTGGCATTAGCTCTCAGAGACTTCAAAAAATGTTCAGGAATTGTATAAAGCACTCGAAAGGAGCATTTGTGGTTTGTCTAAGTCATGCTTTGAAAGAAATTCCTAGCCACTTAGTTTAGAGGACTAAATTAAATCTGAACAGTCACTGTAAACCTACATCATAGAGATACCATTGACTCCTACCTGCATCAGTAATGTGCTCCAGCCTGGTAACCCTCATTCAGGGTGAACTATGGAGGGGTTGATGTCCTGGACTCTGAATCATAGCTTGGTCATGAAGCAACAGGTGGCAACTGGAGCTGGGGTTAACAGAGGGGAGGCAGAGTTCAGGGGTTGGTGTGTGATCTGCAGGAGGGTGGCCCGCTTAGATGGGTAGAGCTCCACTTAGTTACAGCACTGTTGGGATATGCAGCTTAGGACCCTGCAACTGCTGTCAGAGATGGGAACACCCAAGGGTGCCTGCGAGGTGGTGGCTGACAGTGACTGCAGAGGACAGTACTCACCAAGAAGTGTTACCAAAGATGTGACCAAAGAGCTGCTGTTAACATTTGCTATTGTTATTCTTCTGTAGGTGAACAAAGCACTTCTTCCTGGGCTTCACCACTGTCCTCTTCCAAAGGTCCAGCACTGCATTTTCTGCAGCACTCACCTGGTGCCTACTGATGCAGACAAAGGTATGTAAATGTAAAGGGTAAATACACACCCTCACAGTGGTAGCTTTTTGCTTCTGGAACAGAACAGGAGGTGGTTAGTGCTCAGATGAGCAGTTTTTCTCCATTGCTAAAGGGGGCTTGAAATTGCGTTCTGAGTAAGCCCAACCATTCCTGTGGTCTAAAAACCAATGCTTAGCATTAAAAACTAGTGAAGAATTTTACCATTTAAATCGCTACTGAAGTTGCTGCTCCCTTTGCCTCCTTTCAGTTCCTTAAGAACTTCTTCATGTGGTTCTGAACTGAATCTAACCCTTTGCCCACATACTGGGTAATCAAAGTGCCACTCGGAGCTTGAGCAGGAAGTCTGAAGTACAGCAGAATCGTTCCTCGTGTACACATGGCAGAGCAAACACTGAGGTGGGTTTTCTGATACTTTGACTTTTTTGGATTTAATACGCAGTGGTATGATATTCCTATCAAAATGAGAAGTAATTCCGAATTCCTTCGCATGCACGTTCTGTCCTTTTCCGCAACTCCCCCATTTAGGCCTTGGGTGGATGGGTGTGACAGGGAGGGCGTTCAGCCAGCTCCCTCAGGCTGCACGTAATTCGATTTGATGTGAATTGTGCATCGAAGCAGTAGTTTCACCCAAACTTGCTAACAATGGATAAATAAACCTCAGGATTTTATCTTCATAACATCCTCTTTTGGGGGTGTATTTCTTTTCAAGCATCATGTGTTCCTGACAGCCAGAGGGACTCTATCCATTTCATGTGTAACCAGAACATTGTGGGCAATGGAACAAGAGGCAAATCCTGCTCTCAAGTGTTGTGAAATCCGTGCGTATTTAGCTTTTGCAATTTCATCAGAATTCTAAATTAACAATTTCCTTTAGGGGGAAAAAAAAAAGTCTCTCCATTAATCCCATCTGCCTCAGCGTGACTGTGCTGCACTTCTGGAATCTGCTTTTGTCCACTTCACAAGAATGGCCACACATGAATCTGCTCTAAAAACCAAATTCTGGCACAAAATAACAGCAGCTAAGGAGAACTGCGATACACACATTGGTTTTACTGATATAAAAATGATTCCTTCACAACCAAGAGATTTTAATAGGGGCAGTGCAAAGGCATGCAGTGTTTGAATATAGTCATGCACTAATCGGAGCATGTGTCAGCTAAACCATAATGGACAATTTTCCAGGTGTTTTTAGCTAGGGTTTTGGGGGTTTTTTTCCATGTCTTCTGTTTAAGACTCAACTTCCCAGGACAGGGCTCACCTTAAACTGTAAGACTTGCCAAGATGACGATGTGATGGCTTGGATGTGCTCATGCTTGCATGTCAGGGAAGTGCACTGCCACCGCCTGGCGACCCATTCCACTATTGGGAAGGAAAGAGGAAAGGTGGCACAGAAACTTCAGCACTTAAAGGGCAAAAGGGTTTGCTTTAAAACAAACAGGGTTTCAGAGCCTACACAGATTTAACACACTGGACACGATCTTGCCAGGGATTCCTATTATATTTTGCTGGTTCTGACATTACTGATACCATTTATCTACCTCTCATAATTACAGAACCTTGAAACCCATATGTTCTGGTAAGCCCTGTAAATAGCTGCAAGGTCATGGCATGTGTATCATGTTCTGCAGCTGCAGAGATGTGCACATCAACAACATCTATATTTCATTTTTAAGTGTTGTTTTTAGCTATCCTTACAGCAAGCTACCTCTGTGAGCAGTTACTTGGCTCTAACCAAACCCAGACATCTAAATGCAGTTACTGACAGTACAAGGTCATATTTCAGCTTTTTGATCAAACCATTCCAGTTCTGCAACTCACAGCAGTAGGATATAAAAACTGTTATTAAGCTTCCATTGAAGAAAAAACAACAGATCTATATATTAGACTTCCTATAATGAAAAAAGTATTCCTGTATTACATTAAAAACATACCCCAAGACAAAACTGTTCCTTTTGGCATAGTTTCTTTTTAGAACCATTTATTAAAAATATCCGCCAGTTCAGCTGCTGCCCTCAGCACCAGAAGGCAGCGTGGCACACAGACAGTCCAGGCAATTATTTACATTTGTTCATATTTCAGATTGTTCCATTTTCAATGCTGGATCCATTAACTGGAGGCTCCACAATCAGTCGTGGCTCTATCAGTGCATCCCAGCTTTCAGTTATCTGAAAACAAGATACAGACAATACTTAGTACATACCAGCTGTACAGGCAGATGCAATTCATCCTATATTATTCTTTGTCTAGACTTGAACAGCAGCACGACTGAAGAGAGATCACAAGATCCTTCCTGTGATTCACTGATCTTCTCGATGAACCTCAACCTGACTGATGTCCTCATAAGGAGAGGTGCAGGTAAGGAAACCAGTGTCTGAAATGCATAATCTTGTAAGAACTGATACTCTACCTAGATGTGATACTGTTTATTTTACTAGCAAAACCAAAAAGTTACAGTTCGATGACTGGTTTTGAACCTTGTTACTTGAGGAACATCCCAGAAGTGATTCTTATCTTGTAGTCATGCACATTCTTGCTAGAAAGGAATAATTCTTTTTCTTTCCATTTATTTTAAGTAGCTGTATTCTTACAAAGGGAACCTCACTGAGATGAACAGAGTCATAAAGGGCATGTATAAGCTGCACAAAACTTGGAGCAGGCTTCAAAACAGGACCCCCACATACCTTTGTATCCTGAGGAACAGCGTACTCAATCAGTTCTGCTCCGTCTGCAGACTGGTAAACCAGATCGAATTTCCCTGGCTCTTTTGCATCTTAAAAACCAAACAAACAGCTTCATTGACTTTCAACAAAAATGTTTAAATGTTTTCCATATTTAGAAAGATAATCCAAAACTTTTTTTACTGAAGTTGGGGGTTTGGGTTCATAATTGTAAAAGAAAATCTGAGGTAGAACTGAATACTACACACCAAAATACAGGTAACTGTCTAATATGCATGAAGAAGTTAATCAATATGCTGCTAAGTTTGAGAAAAATACTCAAATTACGATAATACATTAATTTTGGGCTAAATGGCAACTGCAGTATCCACATCTAGTTTCAGAAACACTCATAGGTTAGGTCTCTGAAGTGTGCTTTGTCACTGCAGGGACTCAGTTCCACAACCACTGAAGACAGCGGCTTCACTGACATCACCATTATAATCTACAATTTTCTCTGCACTTCCATATAATGATTTTATATGTTCTTTTTCAGGAAATGAAATCCCAGCAGAGATGAGTTACTGACCACTCACACCAACTGGACTAATTACCTATAGATGAGTTACTGACCACTCACACCAACTGGACTAATTACCTATAGATGAGTTACTGACCACTCACACCAACTGGACTAATTACCTATAGATGAGTTACTGACCACTCACACCAACTGGACTAATTACCTATAGATGAGTTACTGACCACTCACATCGACTGGACAAATTACCTATGAGCATCTTCAATACAACAAGCAAGTGTTTGAACTTCTCCACTTAAACAGACTTTTGAGGATGAACCCAAGGAAATTGGAAATACTCCTAAAACATGATGTGTGCCTTGGATTAGCTGTTTTCCAAGTGGTGCATGCGACAACAAGCATTTGGTGTCCCAGGGTACATACGTTGTCCTGCTGACGGCGAAAGGATCTCAAGCTCGATCTGCTTTTTATCAGCATTCCAACTGATGATTTTCCCCTCCTTCATAAAGCAACAAAGAAAGAATCAGGTAAGATACACTTCAGCACTGGATAACCACTATGGTACCTGATCACAGGTGGAGGAAGCTCTGTCAAATTTTGCTCTATATGTAAAATCTGCAGAGTGTTAAAGCTCAGCAGTCTGCAGCTACTGACACCAATGAAGCGATGTTATTCATGGTCATTGGCTGTAGTTTCAATCAGTACTTATCCAGAAACAAAGTTACCTGGGGTAGCTATGAAGTTTACTTGCACCAGTTTCAAGAATTTGCCTTGCCTTCAGGCAGCAGCAGACTCAAATACAGCTGCATTCTTCTACTTGGTATTTTTGTCATTTTTGTAATATTAATGATTATTAATAATGCTTTTTTTTTTAAAATAACTTCTACACCTTTCAAATTTTCAGCCAGTTTTGGGTTCTAGAGTTTCTGGCTTTACTGCTGCACCAGCAATAGCCTGTGGAGTCAGTTGGATGAGAGGAAAAACACTGCACAACCTCAGAATATTGAAGTCCCACCTCACCTATAATAGCTTTGTGAGTGAATTACAGGAGGAAAGAAACCAGTACCTTATAGTCAGAAACTTCAGGACAGTAATTTTCAGTTAGTTCCAAGCGCTGTTGAAAGAAACACAAATAACAAGTTCCAGCTTTTCCAGATCCCTGATGATGCCACCTGTACCCAGACGCTGTTTCTTCAGCAAGAGGGAAGTGCAAGAACCAGGTTTCCCACTCCTGGATCCTGACGCCGATCACAGGCCCAGACAGTCTTCCAGGACTTAAGAGTTCCAAAGGATTTAGTTCAGGTCAGGCTGTGAGAGGAGCTCAGGGAGATGGACCCTGGTCTCCTCAACCACAGTGATTTATTCCATTTCCATTTACTTTTTTATTTTGCAGTGAAGTGTAATTGTATGGTAACATTTGCAATAACAGTATAGAAACGCTATAGAGAAATAACATAGAGGTATCTTTCCTTTTTATAGCACCTACTTTTAATGCTGACTTTCCCTGCAACTTTTAAAAACAAGTAAGTAGGATGAAGACTCTTTCCCAACTCTTGTACTTCTAGGGTAACGTCCCAGAACAATGCAAGATGAAGTTCTTCAGTGTAAGCTTTCTGATGTCAGGACTACGTGATCTGTATCATGTCCTGCAAAACTTACAGTGGCCCAAATGAAACCATTTTAGCTCACTAACATTCAGTATTTCACAAGTTCTTTACCTTAAAAGCAATTCTTTCTCCCACTTGTGGTGGAGCAGCTAGAAGAGGTAACACACTATAGTCTCTCTTGGGGACCTCCACGGGGTTCTGTGAAACAGACAGTAAATCCACTGATTTAATTACTGCATTAATAAAATGGAAGACAAAGTAAGGATTGTAAGATGTTCTGAGAGGAATTACGGTACATATCCGAGTACTTTGCTTTGAGACATATAATACAATCACTTAAATATTGTTTCATGAACACTTCCTCAGGCTGCTGAATGGAGATACAGTAAAAATCAAGTTTACTAAGTTAAGATCAGCCTTTATCCTACTAATCTATTAGAGCTTTTATGAATTACTCTCATCCTGTGCAGTTTTTGTATAGTTAAAGCTGCAAGAGAAAGGTGACCTATGACTGTGTAAGTCACTCACCTGGACAAGAATAGAGGAGTTTGTCGCAGCTTCATTTAACTGCTTCTGCTTCTGGCCTTCGCTGTTGTAGTTATAGAAGAAGCCAGGGTTGGCTCCTCTCCCGGGGCCTTGGCCCCTCATCATCCCACGATACCCACGGCCCCTCGGCCCTCTCCAGAAGTTCTCCTCTCCTGTTCCATGCCCCCGTCCACGCCCCGAGCTGGCGGGTCCCTGAATACTGTTTGAAAAGGGTTTGGAAAGGTTCCTTGCTATGGAATTACTCAGTACAGCATCTGCTGCAGATTTTTTAACAAGCGTTTCTGAACCTGAACTCTCGGACTCTGAGGAGGAGGTCTGTGCTTTGGGAGCCTTGGTGGTGCTGGGCAGCGGCTTTTCCTTTGCCGTACTGTTGTGTGCTGCTGCCACCTTCTCATCCTCTGCACTCGAGTCAGAATCTGAGCTAGAGGATGCGGATTTCTTAACATTTTTACTGACTGCAGTCTTAGTGGAATTGTCAGCGTTGGGCTTTACAGTCACTTTATTAGGAACAGCGGTTTTCACATCAGCACTTGCAGCAGCTTGGGATTTGTCTTTGGGAAGTGTTGACACTGTATGTTTATGGGAAGATTTATTTTGCTGTATGCTTATTTCACTGCTGTCGCTGTCCGACGATGTGCGGGGGGGAGGGGAAGCTCCCACCCTCCTTTTTTTGGACTGTGTTGATTTCTTTGTGTTATTTTTACCATAAGCTCGAGACGAGCTCCGATGTGCCTGTTCTAAATCCACCTTTGCTGCGGTGGCCTTTCTCTGTTTTCCGTCCTTCGTTTTTGCTGCCAACTCCTCCTCTCTCCCTGTTTGTTTAAGCTTTCTGGATTGGCCGGAAGAGCTCTCTTCGTTACCTTCTGTGAGCCTATTCCTTTCACTAACTTCATCTTTTCTTTTTCTTTTCTTGTGCTTTTTATGACAGTCCCAAGTATCTACAGAGGTCTCCTCCCTACAAGAAGGGTACTCAGAGCTATGTTTACTCTTTTTCTTTTTATGCCTGTGTTTTTCATTTAGAGAGAAGTCTTCTTCCTTCTTTTGCCTATGTCTTTTTTTGTCTTCCGTTGGTGCATATGAGAAGCCATCACCTATCTCTTCATACTCATCCGAAGCAATCTCTTCCAATTTTACCCTGCCAAAAAACCAAACAACAGCCACCGTTCAGCACAGTTAACATCTTTTCCCCATTCATTAGCAGCTCGGCTCGGCTCCTGGCTGCTGCCCTCTCCCTGTATGGCGCAGGGGGTTCCCAACCCCGGGCCCTCTCCATCCCGTTGCAGACCTCCCGGGTGTCTCGGCTCTGCGGAACGGGCCTCCGCTCCCCCCCGGGAGGGCACCGCCAGGCCCCCTCCGCGTCCCGCCCCGAGCCCGCCGGGGGCCTCCTCCCACCGCGGGGCCGCGGCTCCGCTCTCCCGCTCGGGGCTCGCCCGGCGCGGCCCCCGCCGTACCGGAGCGAGTCGTTGTCCCGCACGAGGCGGGCGCTCTCGGTGGGGGGCAGCAGCGCCCCCTCCAGGAAGAGGCTGAGGCGGGCCCGGCGGCTGAAGCCGAAGCGGTGTCGGATGAGGCTGACGAGGTCGGTGACGAGGCGCACGCGGGCGGGCTCCAGCAGCAGCCAGCACAGCGCGCAGCCCGGGCTGCCCGGCGGCGGGAAGTCGAACACCAACCGCAGCCGCACCGGGCCGCCGCCGCCCGCCGACATCTTGGACGGGAAGGAGGCGGGGCGAGAGAGCGACGGCGCCGAGTGCGGGCCAAAAAGGGCGGGAAGGCGGGCGGGCCTCGGCCGCGCCCCCTGAGGGCGGCTGCGGCTGCGGTCCCGGGGCTTGGCGCAGCGCGGGCGCCGGGATGGGGTCGCTGCGCGCCGCGACGGCCGCGTCTGTGCTGCTGCTGGCGGCAGGTACGGGCTGGGGGACGGGGATGGGGGGTTGTGTCCCGCCCCGTGCTGCGGCCCTGCCGCGGGCAGCGCTGGAGCCGCGGCCCCCGGGCACGGCACGTTCCGTTCTGTGGCGCCGCTGGGCAGGGCCTGAGCGGGACGCGGTGGAGGGGCCGGTAACGGCGCCGTCCCGGTGGGAGCAGGTCGAGCTCGCTGGGGGCCGGGCTGCCGCGGTGTCTGTCCGGAGCTTTCGTGCTCTTGGGGGCCCCTTCCTCTCCCCGGCTGGCCGGGTCTGCGCTCCCGGAGCCTCGGGAATGCGGGCGTTCGGGTCCCTGTTGATTCACCTGGGCAAGAGCGGCTGCCCACAAGCCAGCGCAGCGCTTCCCGTCGCTGTTGAATCCCGAGCTGTTGCCTGCCCTTCCGGACCGTATTCCCTTCTTCGGCAGTGCACGGGACACGGAGAGCCGTGTCAGCCAGTGTGCGAAGTTACTGCGGTGCTCTCTGGTGCCGGCTGACGGGAGCGCAGGTCCTGGCTGCAGGGTTTCACCTCTGAGACCCCTCGGGTCAGGGGCTGCGGGGAGCAAAGCATCCATGTTGGGGTGTCGCTGCTGCCAGGGCTGGTAACGAAAGTGTGGCGATGTCCGTGCTGACAGAACATGTCCAGTCTGTGTCCTATGGAGCAGCAAAGACTGACCACTCTGGCTTGAAAAAGTCTGTTTCTCTCGGGGACCTGCTGTTGTGATCGGGAAGATTGAGGGATGTGGTTTCAAAGGTCCGTCTCTGGAGAAGTGCCCATGTCCTGATGGAGAACAGGCTGGCAGTTCATGTTGGCGAGACTCTGCTGACTTAGTCGAGTTTAGGATTAGGTCTTGGGTTCGTTTAGAAGTGACCTCTCTGTCTGTCCTGCATTTACTCTCCTTGGGGACTGTACAGTAATTTGATCTTCCCAGAGACTGGGATCTAAGTGTTGGATCCCTGGCAGAGCCCCAGTGACCCTGGTGGGAGTTATTCTATCCTGTGTGGCAGGGCTGTGCTTTTGGTCCAGGCCTTAAGGACTTTAAATGTTTCCCTGATACAAAACATTATCCTGGCCACTGGGCTGCTGTTTTGGCAGCAGCGGAAACATTAGGCCCTGGTAATTAGGCACTTAATGACACACTTCATTTGCTGGTGATAACTCAGTGTATGGATGAATAACTATAGTCAGGTTCCTCATAGTATTATTTTTTTAATGGAAGCAGTTGTAATTATCACCCCCAAGACTGCAGTGTGATGTGTTGGAACAAACCCAGTGGAAAGCCCAAAGCTGCCTTTTAACCCGACTGATTCTTCATTTGATTCCCCCTTCAGGTGCAATTCTGAGGCAACCCCAAGAGCCCAAAGAACTGTGGGGATATGTGCAAGTTCGAAATAAGGCACACATGTTCTGGTGGCTCTACTATGCAAATAACCCAACCAAAGACTTCACAGAATTACCCCTCATCTTGTGGCTTCAGGTAAGGTTTGGTAAAAGACACTTAAATGATAACATCTTTTATGATGGGTACCTTGCAGCTCAACAGAAATAGGGTTCAAAATTGTCCAATTCTAAATGATTCCCCTTGTGAATGAGGTAGAAATAATGAAAATATCATTCTGCAGTTGTAGAGTGCTCCCAAATGCTCACCTGTCACCAGACAAATTGCAGAAATAGAGGTTGTTCTCACCTTTTATACAACAGTAGTGCTTTTTGTGGCAGATGCTACTATTATACTGCAGCATCCCAGCTCCCCTCCCGAAGAGCTTACAGGCTGAACCATGTTCAGCGAGAGAGTAGGTGAAATAATCAGAGCTCTAGAAAGATTTCTAAGTGAAAACGAGTTAGAGAGACTCTGGTTGTTTAGAGGTTGGTGCCACTCAATCACAGTTTGATGAAAGGCAGCACTGTGTGCTCCATGTTCACCTCCAGCAGTACATTTCAGAAGTTAATGTTGAATTTGATGACTTGGTCTTTTTCTTTCTGGCTTATTTCTTCAGGGTGAAATGCACACACTGATGAAACTGATGACTTGCAAACTCTGTAGAGAGCAAACTTCTGCGTTCCGTATTAAGGGAATAAGGGGAAAGGCTTTCAAGCCGCACTCACGCAGCATGCAACTTATTAGATGCTTTCACAAGTGGGTGATTGCTCCTCTTTAGTTCTTTCAGAAATGGCGTGTGTGCACATAATGAAAGTCCATGAGGAAGAGATTTAATTTGCTGCTTTGCAAATTAACATGGAGAGCAAAAGCTATTTCTTTTAAATTTACAACCTGTCATTCTACTTACTGTCTTGCTTTTCTTTTTCTCCTGTCATAGCTATACCATGCTGCCTTTTAGCTTATTTGTCATTTGATATTTCCCTACAGGGTGGTCCGGGATCTTCAGGCTGTGGATTTGGGAATTTTGAAGAGATTGGTCCATTAGACAGAGATATGAAACCAAGAAACACAACCTGGGTATAGTAGAGAGTTCAGCTTCTAATTACTGATTGCAGGTGTCTGTAGCTTGTGTAAGCAGATGATGGCCATGCAAAATGCACAGAACAGTTTATTTCATAGAAAAAGCTCAATAAAGGAAATAAAGTTTAAAGTTCACTTCAACTATAATATTTCATCTTACAATAGTGTGGTTAATAAATTGGTTTATAGGAATAGCCTTGCTAAGAAATTAAGAACAGACCTATTAATGTGATTCTTATGGAACACGTCTGGGCTTCCATGAGGTTATGAACTGGAGGTGTCTGGGGAGCAGGACCATTCTAGAAAGATGTTATTTGAGATCATGGCTTCACTGTGTACAGTCATAGATGGCTGGTGGTGTAAAACCAGTGACTTATAATTACAAGTCCAGTATGGCCTCCAAGGGAGAACAAATTACAGCTGCCTATGAAGGTGGCATTTTATTTAATGAAATGTATTTGTGCTCTGAACTACCAATAGCCTTAATTGCTCTGGGGTTCCCTAGGTTATGTGGGTGATCTGCCCTTGGGTCACTGGGACTTTTTGGGTGCTTTTCTTGTTTCAGATTGAGCAAATGGAAAGACCTGATGTTGCACCCCTTTATTTGTGAGCCTTCCCGCTTTGAGTGAGAGCTGTCTGTGTGCTGATCTGCTGGTTGTATTTGCACAGTTGTACCTGGACAGCTCTAGCATTTGCTATAGTGATTTCACAAAAGCCCAGCAACCCAAAAGAAAAATTCTCTTATTTCACATTCTGACAGACAGTTCTGTTCCATTCTTTTTTGGACTTTCACCTAGTTTTAATGCAAGTTCTGTCAGGGCCAAGTGACACCAGATTTAGTGGCTCAGTTAATCATTTGTGTCATCAAAACTAAGGTTATTGCTGGTGCTGAATTGGGGTTTCATACAAACCTCCTTTCTGCTTGTATAGTTGCAGGCAGCCAGTATCTTGTTTGTGGATAATCCTGTGGGCACTGGATTCAGTTATGTGGATGACTGTAGCTTGTTTGCCAAAAACCTCTCCACAGTAGTTTCTGATATGATGTTTTTTCTTGGAGAATTCTTCACGTGTAGAACAGAACTCCAGGTAAGTGAATTGAATTCTTGGTTAGAGTTGTATTTTATCTTGCTTTTAAACAGATCTCAAAAAGAATTAGTGGACAGACTTCCAGATGGGCACTGTTTGCTCCCATGTGGTGCGCATCTGGTGGGAGTCAGTGCGGGTATAACCAGTGCCTCTTACTTCCCACAATTCAAAAGCTGTGTCTCGAATTTGGTGCTAGCTAGGTAAGCAGAGTGGTGGGTTGCTGTCTATCAAGCATGTAGGATCATGGCTCTTTCTTTCTTTCTCTTCTAAAATACCGAAGTGTCTGCTACAAAAATTGCCCCAGTAACTCCCCAGGATATTAAAGGACTCTTATCTGCAATTTAGAATTGGTAACATACCTCATGTTTGATAGTGATGGGCGAACAGCCGATGCCTGGGTTCCCAGTGCCTGGGTTCTGTGGGGAACTGTTGGTGGTATCTTCTGCCTTCCGCCCAATGGATTCATTGTGTGGCTTCTCTCTCTCTCCAGACCATCCCATTTTACATATTCTCTGAATCCTATGGAGGCAAAATGGCTGCTGGCATTGCCTTAGAGCTGCATAGGGTGAGTAGCTGGAGGATGTAGTTCACTTTTCACTTTAAAAGGCGGTGTTCTCTAGGTACTTGTGTTCCTGAAATACGCCGTCCCTGTCGCCTCATTCACACTGCTGCTTTTTTTTTTCACTTAAAGAAAACTGGTTCTAGAATCACAAGTATCTACTAAAAGTTGATTTTGTTTGTTTGTGTCTTTTGTTGTTTTCCACCCAGGCTGTTCAAAAAGGGACCATAAAGTGCAATTTTATGGGAGCTGCACTTGGAGACTCATGGATTTCTCCTTTGGGTACGTTTAAAAATCCTCAGTCTGTGGGTGGTTTGTTGCTTTGGTTTTTGGGAGCTTTTTTAATCATTCCATGGGTACTTTAGAGTCAAAAATGCCAGCCCTGCCTTCAGTGAATGAAACCTCTAGTGAGCCTGCTAAATCAGAAAGAACTACTTCACCATTGCAAGCTGTGATTGAAAATCTGCCTTTAGAGCGTATCTAGATTATGAAAAGTCAGAAAGCAAAGTCAGTGAGGGGTATTATTGCATTTGAAATGGGGTGGCTGTGAAATGTCCCTCTGCATTTCTACAGCCCCTGATGTGTTTAATGTTGCACCAGATGTTTCACAAGATTACAGCCGAGGTTTTCCCTTTCTTTGCAGAAGAGGACCTTGTGCTGAGGAGTTGATGTGCTCACAGACCCCTGAGAGATGGGGGGGTGTGTCTGGTGGAGGACAAAACAGATTAAAGGGCTCTTGGTCCTTCAGTGAGATTAGCAAAGACAGGCTTCACAGATCTCCCTGCAGCATGGGACAGTATCAAGCAAACCCCTATCTGTCTCTTAGCAGCTGATCCTTGAGCCCTTATAAATGAACTTGTTATAAACCAGATTTCATTTAGTAACTAGATCTTTTTATCCCCCTGTAACTTTTGCAAACAGAGCAGTTTAGATAATGGCCATTCACTTGTCAGACCTCTCCCCTATATTCTGGCAATGTGCTGCAGTTTTGGGGTGAGAACACTTTGGTAAGAACATGTCTATTGCTTTAAATAGATTTCACTGATAAATGTTTGAGGGTTAAAGGTGTTGCAATGCATTTGTTGGTCCTCAGGGTTTGTAAAGAACCTAATCTGTAGTGTATAGCCTTTGGGCTAAACTGAGCTGACAGTACCTTTTTACTGATTAAATCATCTCCGTATGTTTTTGTCACAATCATTCTTGCTACAAAAAAAAAAAAGAAAAAGAAAGGAAATTGTATGTCAAAAACTTCAATGTTTGAAATTTATTCTGTTTCTTTAGACTCTGTGCTGTCCTGGGGGCCCTACCTTTACAGCACTGTAAGTACCTTCTTCAGCTCTCAGTCCACACCTCATTACTTGTACTGCCAAACAGTATAAATGGATGTTAGC
Source organism: Myiopsitta monachus (assembly GCA_017639245.1). Classification (NCBI taxonomy): domain Eukaryota; kingdom Metazoa; phylum Chordata; class Aves; order Psittaciformes; family Psittacidae; genus Myiopsitta; species Myiopsitta monachus. The sequence goes on along the minus strand of CM029931.1, from coordinate 4,465,982 downwards.
TTTTAAGGTTAGGTTTTAGCCAGAATAAAACCTCCAATGCATGGAGACCATTAGTGAGAAATGCATGTGAATTATAATTAAAGCCATCCTCTTTTGTGTTTATGTTCCAGTCTCTCCTTGATGATAATGGTCTAGCAGAGGTGACTGCTGTTGCTAAAGAAATAATGAATGCAATAAATAAAAATGAATATGGGCTGGCCACTGAGCTCTGGGGCAAGGCTGAAAGTGTCATTGAAGAGGTGAGATCTTTGACCAGCACTAGTAACTAACTGGTGCATGGGGAGGCCACAATTTCAGTTTCTTCTTTCTATGAGCACTGAGTTGGCGTGAATTCTCCAACCATTTTTACCAGTGTTTGTTTTATCCCAGTGCTGATGTAAAAGAGCTTTTCGCTGTGCACCGCCGAGAGATTGTAAGGGGCAGTGGGTAGGGTGACACACCAGGGGCTCACAGTATTGCATCAAGGTTCCAGCCTGGAACATCACTTAAGTAGATGCTTATTCTTTAGCATGCAGCTAGTTTCATTGATGTCTACAGAACCCAGTTTCAACTTACATGAGCTATGTCTCCTTGAAAGCTTTGCTTTGAATATTGAAAACTGCATCTGGCAAGACACAAATTTCATTAAGCATAGATCTCTAAAGAACTACAATAGGTGCACAGGATGGGAAAGAGCCCCAAGGTATGTCCTGTTACTGTGGGTTGCTTATCTTGTTACGTAGAAAGTCCCAGCTTAAAGTTTTGCTCATTTTTCTTGTTGAAGAGTTGCACCAAAAATCTCACTCTTCTGTGTGCTTTTGTTTAAGTAAGGCTCTGGCTTCCTCAAATGGGAACACTACTCTGGAGCTGCTTTTCTTGCTTTTTTCTTTAATGATTTGTTTCGTTTCAGAACTGGTAGTGCCTTGCATGTAGCTGGTTTCACTTCCTGCTGTTTGGAACAAACATGTGGTTCCCATTTTACCTTCCTCTTCAACTCTGCTTGTCTTCTCCTCCCCATTGCAATATCACTGTCAGGGTGCAGGCTCTTCAGTTCTAGGGTTACTGATGTGAGATTTAAAAACCGAATAATGCAGGACTTCATTGAATAACAAGTAACTTCTCTAATGGCAAAACTGGTCACACTTGTCCTTTGGATGCAGGCAGCCTATTGTCCGCATCAGAGCTGCCGTTCTTCAGTTCTTGGACACGTGCAGCAGTTCCACAAGAAGGGTGGCTGACAGTTATCATGTTCTTGAGGAAGCATTTTAGATTTTGCAGGATTGTAGAGTGGGAGGATGTTGAGCAAGAGGCAGCATCAGGCTGGACTAGCTCTAGCAGCAGAGACCATCTAAGCATCATCTGGCATTGCAGCTCTCTCTAATGAGCGGTGAGAATCTGCAGTCATTTGCGGGGTGTAAGGCCTCCCGTAGTTTCACATCCCTTTAGGAGAAGTAAACAGCATCTCTGGCACAGCCCATGTGTGAACAATACAGACTTGAGAAATCTTTTCCCCGCTTCTCAGAGCAAATGTAGAACCCAGGCTGTTTCATAAGTATCTTCCTGACGTGTAAGTAAAGTGGCAGGTCACAGGGTCCTTAATTTAAGATCTACTTACCTCTTTCGGTGTTACTGAAATTATCTTGTGTTTTCAGAACACAGACAATGTGAACTTTTATAACATTATGACTAAGGAAGTTCCAGAAATGAAATCAAATGAACAAGGAAATCTCCATCTCAGTAAGTTGCTTTTATGTATTTGAGCTTCTGAGCTTCACCTTCAGCCTTTAGTGGGAACAGCCTCAGTTTTAGCACATCCTTAAAATGGGGCTTTCTGTTCCAAAGGGTACTGGTACTCTCTCCTGAGCAGAGCGTGTTTGCCTTTACATAAATAGGAATGTGGAACAACCCTCTGGATTACAGCTCCACCTATACATCCTACACAAATGACACCAAGGAATTAGTCAGAATAATTGCACCATAGTTTTATGACCTTGAAGTTACTTCCTCTTAATGTCTTTCATTTCTGTCTTCAAGCTAGGACGCAAAATGTCTCATCAATATAAATAGTCTGATTGGACTCTCTTGCTCCATGATGCTTATGCATCAATGTGAAAACACATAATTTCTTTCAAGGCCTTTATCTCTATTGGCTTCAGCTGGAAAGGTGAATAGCACAGTTAAAAGCATTGCAGCTTAAAAGTAACTGGTCTCTTGAGAAGAGGAAAATTGTGTCTGTACCAAGAGGCTAAAGCTGGTCCCCTGAAAAGTGCTGTGTTAGCTAAAAGTATAAATGGTGATTAGGTTCTTCCATATCATCCCCTGACAGAAGTGAGGGTTGACATCAGTGGCTTCTAGTAAAAGTAAGCAAATCTCTCTCTCTGGTGTTGTGTTTTCATTAGAAAAGACTTTGGCCATGACTGTAGCACTGAAAGTTATCTGTGCAGGTTGACTGGGTTAAATGTGCCACTAATCCAAGTGTGTTCTCTCTTCTTCAGCGGGACTTTACCAGCGCCATGTCAGAAATATGCACAAGGACAGCCTAAATGAGCTGATGAATGGACCTATCAGAAAGAAGCTAAAAATTATACCTGACTGTGTGAAATGGGGAGGTACTTTCCTGTTTGCTGTGTGCATCTAATGAGTCCATTATTGCTGTTTACAGTATCACAGTCTGTAGGAAGATGCTTCACTCTAGTAAGCAGTCACATTCAACTGTTATTATCCTTGGGCCTAAGAAGAGGATATACTCTCAGAAATGAACATGTGATGGGGCAGGCCTATGGGAGCAGATGTAGTTCTGATTCTGCTGCTTGTATCTATCTTTAGCCAAGCAGCTAAAAATTCAGGGGAAGGAAGAAGATCCTCAGTATCTCAGCAGCTGTTTTCTGTCTTTCATGCAATTTTTGTCAGTTTTTCTCTGCCAGAAATCTGGCATCATGTAATGCTGCATGGTGTGGAGGGGAGGGTGTAAAATAGAAAGGAGGCTTAAAGGGTTGATGCCAGTATGCTGCATGTGTATAGTAGCAGCCAGAAGCTGCACTGCTCTCTGTGAGCTCCAGTGGGAGCATGGCTGCTTTCTGGTTCTCTTTAGTTCCTCAGATTGATAAATCACTTGGCTACCACTTTGGGCTAGGACTGTTTTATGCAGCCATGAACTGCAGTTTAGGACTCTTCGCCAGTTGCTTCTGTCCCAGTGAGGGGATGACATTATTCATCAGTTAAAATTTGTCTTCTTTCTGGTTCCAACCAGGTCAGTCCAGAGAGGTCTTTGAGAACATGGCTGAGGACTTCATGAGACCTGTCATAGATATCGTTGATCAGCTTTTGGCAGCCAATGTCAATGTTACGGTCTATAATGGGCAGCTGGATCTCATTGTTGACACTATGGGTAAGGAACTTCTTGAATGAGATTTGGAACAGAACATGTGACAAATAGAATGTACAGTTGCAGTAATATTGGTACTTGGATTTCTCCAGTCTTCTGTGTAAGTGTCCTATTCAGCTGGCTACACTTAAAATACTACAGTAATAAATGAGCAGCTCTTAGTATGTTTTGTTTACGTCCCTCTGTGGGAGTCAACTCCTTCACCTCCATTATACAATTTGGAATTGGATCTGTAACATCAATAATTGCTTGTTTCAGTCAAGTCCATAAGTATGGAGGTAGCCCATAATTCAGTTAATTCTTCTGGATAGACACATATGTATATGTGTATGCTCATTCATAAATGAAGAATGAGGATAGATGACTAGTCACATGGAGATTATCCTCTCTTCAGCTGTGGCTTGACAATCCTGTTCTCCTGAGCCAGAGGTCATAAATCTTGCTACAGATTTAAGCACAATCCAGGTCAGCCCTCACTGAGTGGCCTGTACCAGAGGGCACGGTGCCAGGTGAGATGGAACAAGGGTGTTGGTAACTTATCAGGGAGGGTGCAGTTAAAGAGGGGTCACACCTGCAGTGACATGTGTAGGCTCCTGCACATCTTGGCCACTCAAGGCCTCTGTTGTCCCTTGCTGCTTGTAGATTGCAGGCTTGACCACGTGGCAGTTTGGGAGCCAGGCCAAGTGTTGCTGAAATGCCTCCTGCTGCAAGACTGCTGTGCTCTCTTCCATTCACTTTTTCTTACTGATTTAAATAATCTGCACACATGTTTCTGTGTTGTGAAAGGCTGCATCCTTTGTGTCTGATATTCAACTTAGATATTCAGAGGCCCTTCATGAACGATGTAGCAATCAATAAATCAGAAACCAGAGTATTTAGGCTGTCAAAATAGATTAGCAGTTGGTGGTACTCCACTTTATCACATTTTGAGCTAAAACTGAGCTGCAGTTAACATGTAAGTTTTCCCAGTAGCTCAGAGGTAGGCTAAAGTTTTGTCTCCAGTGGTGTCCTGGAATTGATCCTTTTGGTCTCTTGACCTCCGCTTTCTCTAGCAGGCTCTTTTTGATGAGTGACTGCAGCAACAAAGAAGCAGTGTCTCTTCTGATTCCCAGACAGGGAACTTGGTGTGGCTGATCCTTCTCTGTGGCAGGACATTCAAGGTGTTTGAGGAGTAAAGCAGAATTGCTAGGGCTGTGCAGAGCCTTTAAGAAGCACATGTTCAACTTGTGCCATCATAAGTCCATATCACTTACATCTTCACTGTTTGCTTTTTAACCTTCTCCCTCCATTGGTTTGTTGCAGCTAGTTCTAAACACAGCCTTGGTCATTTCCTCAGGCACAACAAAATTGGGTTTAGAATTTGAGCACACACAGACTTTCTGCTGACTGCTCTATTGGTATCTAGTGGGCATCAGCTGTACTGGGACTCACAACTTGCTGTGACAGTATCTGTAATCAAGTCTATCTCTTACTTCTAACAGGCCAGGAGGCATGGATCCGGAAACTGAAATGGCCTAATCTGAAGCAGTTCAGCCAGCAGAGGTGGAAGGCGCTCTATGTGTCTCCAGAATCCACTGAGACAGCTGCTTTCTACAAGGCCTATGAGAATTTCTCTTTCTTCTGGATTCTTAAGGCTGGGCACATGGTAAATAATACACATTACCAGCAAGAAAACTGAAGGTGAATATGTGCTTGCTGTCTGCTTCCTTATAGCAGCTGCTTACTGTGTGCTCTCATCTCTGTGATAGGTACCCTCTGATCAAGGAGAGATGGCACTGAAAATGGTCAGGATGGTGACCCAGCAGGAGCACTAGGGAAGGGGAGCCCAGCTGGAACGGCTTCCTGCTGAGTGTCAGTGCTCCTGCAGGCACGTATCCGGAACAATAAGGTGCAGGAGGAGCAGTGGCTGTTTGGACACAGCCTCTCTGATCTTGCCAATAGTGTGCGCAAGTACTTATGGAAAAGTGTTTTTATTCCTTGAATGAGTTGTTGCTTTTGAATTTGTAGGCTGTGATTTGCTGCCTTCACACTGTTCATCATGACTTTTCCGGAGGGAAATCCACTGTCATAACTAGCTCTGAGCCTTTGCCTTTGATTTGGAAGTATTTTGTGCTTTTGTAAAAAGCTGCACTTTCCTGAATGCTCTCTTCTCTGTTCACACACCAAGACTAAAACTGATTTGAGTCCTGACAGACTTGCTGTTTGTTCCTATCTGAGAGCTAGCCTGTGTCATGAAGCTGTGGAACGTTCCTTCCTTTGTCCCGAGACCTCTGCTTCAATCACCTGGCTATATTACAAGCTGAAGACGTTGAGATGCCAGGGTAGAGGACCTGCCCAAGAGGACTCACAGTCCATCTCATCTTGCTGAGGTGTCTGAGTTAGGATCCAAGATTCTTCAGGCTTCTTGTGCTATGGAGAGAGCAAAAACACCCCCAAGACCACCCCCAGAGGAGGATTTGACCTTTTTCATCTGACCTTTGGGTTTTGTTTTCATTCTCTTTAATACCAGTTACTCAGACTTTGCCTTAACACCTAAAGCACATCCAGCAGGAATTCCTGCTTTCCTGTATGCTGAAGCAGGAGCCCTCTTAACACTCTCCTTTCGCACAGAAGGTCCTAATGGACAGAAACTTCTTAAAACCAAAGCTAAGCCTGGAGAGTGGAAAGGGGAGCACAACTTGAGCAGTAACAGCATAATTCTGAAAGAGAATATCAGTGTTTAAAAGAAGGCTGTAGAAACTAGAACCAATATCTTGATCCGTATTTTTCTATAACTTTAAATCTTGCACAGACCTATTGTTTTTAAACATTTATTTTTATATAGTACGCAGTCAGGAGGAGACTTTAGACATCATTTGACTTCAGCTGTGTAGCACAGAGTGGCATGTTTATTCGTGTCTGATAGGAGGCACAGCAGCTTGTTCCAGCTGTCAGAATCCTAAATAAATCCTAAACCCCTCAATTACTCCAGCCACTGAAACCGTCAGGAAGTGTCTGATCCTGTTGGCTTAGCCAGGACTGAGCCATACTGCAATGTAAACACATAGGCAGCAACCCAGCAGCTGGAATTACTGGCAACTAATAATTGCTTTCCTTCTTTGTGTTCTCTGCTTGAACTGTGTTCCTGAGGCCTCGAACAAATCCAGGTTATCTTTTTAAAAATGTTTTTCAATAAATAGGTCTAATTCATCTCTCTGTGGCGTCACATGGATTTCACTGCTTGAAAAATCCCATCTGTTCTGTTTTAGCTTTTCGATGTAAAGCCTCGGCCAATGGGACCAGACACAGACACACTTGAGAGGAAAGGGTGCAGATGCGTGCTCTCTCCCATGACTGCATCGCATGAGGAGGAGCACACGCACTGGGGACTGCAGCCCTCCTGTCCTATGCGCAAAATGCACCCCTTCAGAGCATGAAGGGCCCCCAGAATGGCCAGGCAGAATCAAACCAGCAATTGTTCATATGCTCTTGTTGAACATTAGATGAACAACAGGAAGGGGAGGTGTGTAAATCTGCATGTCTGCATTCTAGGAGTATTTCAAAACAGCTCACCAAGCAAGTAAGTACGAGCCTGGTTTTGGTTGGGATAGAGTTCATGGTTTTTGTACTATACAGGTGATGGTTTGGATTTGTGCTGGAAACAACGTTGATAACAGAGGGATGTGTTAGTTACTGCTGAGCTGTGCTTAGGCAGTGTCAAGGTCTCTTCAGCCTCTCACCCCACCATTGAGGGGGCTGGGGATGCACAATGGGAGGGGACACAGCCCTGACAACTGACCCAAGGGATATTCCAGGTCATAAGACATCATGCTCAGCTTATAAAGCACGGAAGAGGGGATGTTGGGAGTGATGGCGTTTGTCTTCCGAAGTTGTGGTTTCATGTGATGAAGCTCTGCTGTCCTGGAGATGGCTGAACACCTTCCTGCCCATGGGAAATAGTGAATGAATTCCTCATTTTACTTTGCTTGTGTGTGTGTCTTCTGCTTTACCTATTACACTGTCCATCTCAACCCACAAGTTTTCTCCCATTTAAACCACAACAGCAGTTTGAGTTGGCCTGAAGTCCTGAAACCTATTGTATACAATACTTTTGCATTATGCCCAAGCAACTAATTCTATAGGGCTTGACAGAGGGAAAGAATTGAGAAGATGGTATCTCCAGAAAGCAGCATTTACTGCTGTTCTTAGCTTCTTTATTAAATGGGATATGGATTTGCATTGCCTAGAGCTCGTGCTCAGTGATGGGCCTGAGACATCTGTTTCTTGTACTGCTTTGTTTTAGCTTCCGCAGGTTTTGCTGTTGGCAAAGAGATGGCTTATGAGGAAAAAAAAGATGGTTTCAAGAAGGCTGGAGGTAATGATCTGTTGGTTTTAGGGGCTAGGCCAAATCCAACCATGTTAGAATAAAAGTACCTGAGGAGGGAAGCTTTTAAATGGTGTTCATTTAAATGCAAATGACAAAAAAGCAGGAAAAAAGCACAGGCTTTGTAATTAATTGTGTGTCAGAGCTCTGGCTCCTCCGAGGTAGGTCACCTGTCCAGCAGATTCTGTGAGAAATTGGTTGCTTTGAAAGGAGTTCAAGTCCCACTGTGTATCTGATTAGCAGTGACACACTTTGTCCAGTTTGATTTCATGCAGTATGTTCTGTCCAGATAAGGGCTGTTGCTTGGAAAATCTGTTTGAACAAATAGTTCTAAATACTAGTAACGTTTTTTACAGACGCTGGACAACTCAAACCAGCCCCATGATTGCATTTCATCCTCTGCAGTTGCAGGCTTTGATTGCATAGGTAGCCTGAGAGCTGCTGACTTTTGCCCACCATCAGTTGAGGCTAATCCTCACAGAAACAAATCTGTGTTAAAAATCAACAATTGAGCACTGTCTCTTCAGCTTGGACAGTTTGGGCTTTTTATACTCTGTGTTTTCGAAGCCAAAGAAGGAAACCTGAAAGTTATCCTCTTTGTGATAAACAGATGTCTTTTTCCTTCCTATTTTGCTGATATAATGGGGAAGGGTCACTTGAAGTATCTGCTTGTGCCTTAAACCAGTATGTACCTGTGCCTCGTGACCACAGAGGCTATGGGACAGATGGATCTTTGGTCTGGCTTTCACTGCTCTTCCTATGCAGTAGAGGTTGAGACTAGTGTGGGCAGATGAATGCAGGAGACAAGATGTGCCCATTTGCCACCATAGAGGTATCTGTGCTGGCACAATGGTTGTGTCAAATGTAACTAAGCTGGTGTCCATTATTTTTGCTGTAGGAAGAGTGAATATGACCAGCTATTTCCAAAGGGAATTTGGCAAGGCTCATCAATTATATGTCTTTGAGGCTTAACAGTGGGCACGTAGCTGTGGGTTTGGGGCTTGTTGTTTTCAAAGATGAACGTTTTGAAACATTGCAGCATCCGCTTATCTCAGGACTCAAAGCCATAACAAAAGAACATCTGTACTGAGGCAAAATGGAAATCTTGGAGCACTTCTTCATTGTCATGTTATGTCTACTCTGCTCTATGGCAGCACCATTTGTGTGTGTCACTTCTGAGGTCTGGGCTATGTTCATGTTTCTCCAGAAGGGATTCAGGAAAGGAGTAGTAATTTATCTGACCCACAAACAGTGATAAGGGAACGGTGAAAATTTGAGTAGAGCACAGTTCACCCTCACAAATTGTTTGTGGCCTTTACTATATAATAGATTTGATAGTTAAAGAGTAGCTTTAGCTCTTGAGGAGGAACAAAGGTGCTGTTCTGGTCACTGCCAGACATACTGTAAAGCATACTTTAATGCCTTTTTTTGTTTTCCCTCCTCCTAACCTACTAGAGGTTGAAAACCAAAGCACTAAAAGGCCATAGGATTGTGGTCATGTATCATAGCTAGCTGGTGGTGCTGGGTGCTCCCACAAGCTGGAGAGCAAGAGGTGGACTATGAAGGTTTCTTCTCTTACAGGGAGCTCTGGAACAGTGGGACAGACAGTAACGCCTCTTTGCTGTCCTAGGGACTGGGCCCGCACTGCAAACAATCTACTTTGAGATTAGTATATCGGGTCTCAGCTCACAAAGGGGGCTTTTGTGGTCCAAAGCTGTGGTTTTCTGTTTGTTCTGTGGCTCCAATACTGCAGGGAGGAGGTTGAGGTGTTTTTGTCTCAGAAGAGCAAAACCATCCAGGTAATATCCAGGTCCAGCAAATGTCTCACTGTGGCTCTGCTGTTCAGTATTTCCATCTGATGTATTGTGTAGATCTGGCTCCAAAGTACTCTTGTGGTAAGGCAGGGTTTTAGGATGCAGAAGTTGCTCATCCAGAACATTTACTTGGATATCACATAGGCAAAAGCAAGCACAGATTCACAGGGGACTTAAACAAATAATGCCAGAATGAGTGTACAGCAAGGAGATAAAAATCATACTTTTGCTGATGCCAATTCAAATCAAGGAGCTCACTTCTGTTCTCCCCTAATTTTTATCCTCAGTCTCAATACCAAAATATGTAGGTAGATACTGTGATGAATCTGTCTGTATCAGTGAATCATCTAAGCATGAGAGACAGCTGGAATAATCCTGTCTGCAAGCTGCACTCAGTAGATTTGATAATGCCTACCACAATCATTTTCAAAAGGCAGTTACAAGGCTGCTAGAAGCAGCCTGGTTAAGCTGCTTTTCTAATTGCCTCTCTCTTCCTAAAAGCCCTTTTCAGGACCGTTGCCTTACAAGCAAGCCAGTGGCCATTTGTCTTTGAAACAGTCAGACTGTGCTCTTAGCCCTCAGCCCATTTGCACCATTGGAGGTCACAGCAGTGATGCTGCTGCACCTACATTCTCTTGCATAAATATTTGTGTTCTGTCCTTTATCTCCCATTAGACAGACAACTTGGACCCGTCTCACACAATCTGTTTGGTTACACAAGTAATCACTGTTTGGCGTATGGTATATCATGTTCTAATTCTATTATTCTGTCCCAGATTGTGTTGCTAAATACAGCAGTATCTGGGTATCTGGGAATTACATTCCTGCAGACAGCTGTAATAAGATGGAACGTGTTTATTCAGATGTTGCGTAGTCCATCATGGATAGGACAAAATAAGCAAGATTTCGGAGACTATTTGAAGCAATGAGTGATAACTCACTGCAAGGTTCATGTACTGTGTTATGGGTGAGTTAGCCTAAAGAAAATACACTGGCTGGTGCATCCTCAGTCTCTAACAGCTGCTGCATGATTTGCTAGGTTATTTTTAATAAATCATATATATAATATATATATGTAATCATATATATAATAAGGGAAGGGGAAAAAGGTCTTCAGGAATCTGGGGCTTAGTTCTGTTAATGTTGGCTGCTTCGAGACAGGAATATTGTTTGTTTCTTGAGAGGTCTTTAGTAGAAGTTGAGAATAACTTTACTGTGGCTGCTACACATGGTCTCCTTTTTACATGGTTGTCTTGGAGTCTTAAACATTTCATTGTACCCAGAATCTCCTGTGAGGGAGTGAAGATCTCTTCCTGAAGCGCTTAGGTTCAGAAATGACCTAGTGGCCAGGCAGCGGTCAGATGCTTTCTAACACCATTAATGTTTTCAGGAGGTCACCAGATGCCGTTGCGCGTTATAAACTGAGGCAAATGTAAGACTACCCAACTGCTGAGAGCTAGTCAGGGGAAAGCTGATGGGCTCATCTTGCAGTTCTCTTGGCTGGTGCAGTGAAGTGGGTGGCCGCTTGGTGGAGTAAGGAGACCTCCAAATACCATGGGGCTACGCCGGCGTTAGCAGCTGCACCTCTGGTGCCAGCCCTGGAAATTCCTGGTCGGCACTTGGAAACACGCGTTTGATGCTGTGAATTCACGGTGGAAACGGTTTTATGTGAACCGATACGGAGGATTACTTAATTTTAGCAATAACTTACTAAGAATAGGTACTTTGGTCTTTGTGAGCACAACCCCAATTACAACGGGGCATGATGGTTGCAAGTAACAGCTAAATTGGCCAACTTTAATCAGAACATAGCAGTCCAGTTTGTGATCTGTGCTTGGGCACGTTCTTTGTCACACGGTGTATCCCCTGGCTAGCCTTAAAACTTTGGCCAATGTCTCTGAGGGTAAGTATATGTGTTGTTTGAGGAAACAAGATGTTGGTGTGTTTGCTGAGGTAAGTGCAGTTAACCATCTAGCTAGGCTGATCTAACAGTTTTGCACATACCTAATTCATAATCTGGTAAAAACGCTGTTGAAATCGATCAAGAGCATTCAAACTACGCAAAATTAAACTGCACAAACTTTTGCAAGGTGAGGTCCTTTAACAACTAGAAAAGTTCAAAGGAAGATCCTTGTTTGTTGAAACATTTCCCCCAAATTTCTAAGGGCTGTTTTGTTCTCATTTAACTTTCGTATAATAGAAAAAGATTAGAGAAAATAGCAGTTAAAAAGTCAAGCATCATGCTTCTGTGTCATACCTAAATAAGTTAGCCTGAGAAAACTGTTAGCTCTTAAACAATACCTCTAAGTTTTCAAGCAGGGCAAGAGTATTAATAAGCCAGTTTTTGCTGCCTGTTACGTGACACTTACAGAAAATATCCAACTGATAATGCACATCTGCTCTGTTGCTAAGCAGAGCTACAGCAGCCGGTGGGAAACAGGATTTGATTCAAAATACAGTAAGATTTGTAGAAGTTAAATGCTCAATGAGGGTTACTTTTGTATATACTATAAAAAGAAATTGCACTCTGAAGCTGTTCTGAGAGGCTGGGTCTCAAGATGTTGCTGCTATGTGCTGGAACACAACCAGAATTGTAGATAAAGGTCATCAGCCTTGGGGAATGCACTTCTTGGATGCTCTTTCTGACACAAGATTACAATTTTCTATGTAAGTGGAAGTGACATTGATGGAAAAGCAGCTGATTGTAAAGAAAGCCTGCAAATGACAGCCATGGCCTGTGGTATTGAATGAAATGTTTCCTCTTGAACTCTTTATTTGAACAGATAAATATGGTAGCAGCACCACAATCTTTCAAGTGCAGAAAACTAGATGTGCAGCGTGTAAAATATTTATTCCGCATAGAGCATGAGTGAAGTGAAGAAGTTGCCAAACATCTTTGATTACACAAATATTTTGATAAACCAGTAAGGAAAGAGCCCATTGGCACTAGCAGACATGTTCTACCTGGAGAAGCAAAGATCAGCAAAGAGTACTGCCAGCTACATCCACTGGCAATAAAAGTCTACCTCCTCTTTGATCCAGCCTTACAAACTGTGCCTTGCCAGTGCAGTTGCCCAGCAAGCATGTGGCACGTGTTCAGCTCAGTATCTTGTTTTCAGCACACTAGGGGTACCCCCAGCTTTCAGATCCTGGACCTTTATTGACAGCATCCCACACCCCAGTTCAGTGCTGTCGAATCATCTCCCAGCTGTCAGATCTTTGCTCGCACTACTCAGCTGCCTCCAATGACATCTTCCACAGCCTCTTCATCTCTCCTTATCAGTTTGATTCCAGTGCTCAAGCTGTCTGTGGCAGTTACAGACTTCAACATTAACTCCCCAAACTGTAGTGTCTATAGCTGGAGCTTTTTTCTCTTCCCCTCCCACTTTCCCCCACCCCTTACAAATTAATGCAAGAATGACACAGATTGTAATGCTGACAGTTTCGGTCTAAATCTATGTTTGCATTTATTTGCATATCTAGAATAAGTTCTTTCTTCCTCCAGCAGGAGGTAGAGTCAGTGGAGATTAACTGGATTCCAGGAGGCAGAGCGTGACCCCCTCTGTGGTGTGGGAATTCCTCCTCTGGTCTTGGCAAACCAGAAGAAATATTCCTTTCTTCTTTTTTCCACCCAACAGTACTTGGGGTGACTCCACTTTGGTGTCCAGGACTGCACAGAGAGGTGGTGCAAGAAGGCACTCCAAGGCAATCTGGGAAAGCAAGGTGGGACAATGATGCACCCGTGCCCTGAAGCTTTGAGGAGGTTGAAGCCCACTTGCGAGCAGTTAGTCTGACAGTTGCTGATTCCACATGGGTGTGCTTTCCACAGCTCTGAGGAGTACCAGCTCACAGATTTTTTGAGTACTTTGAATAGATGCCCCTGAGCGTGTGCTAAACTCAATCCCCATGTAACCTGAAGATGAGTTCAAGGGTCCTGGGATAACAGCTAAATGTTTCCACATCTTAAGAACCCTGCTCTAACATCAGATGAGCTTGCCGATCAAATATTTTGCTTCTCTTTCAGCTCTCCTCACAACTCTTCCTAAAGGCTCATAGCTGATCTCTGCACTTTGAATTTCTTTGGGTTATTCTACCCACCCCCACCCCCCCCAGGAGAACTCTTCTGTATTTGCTGTAAAACTAAAGGAAGGTCAAGGTGGCAGAGCCTCTGGAACCAGCTCCCTATCTCTGTGTCAAAAGGGGGGTACATGGGGAGCTGTATTACTAGTGCAGTGTCACTGTGTTTTGATTGACAGCTGACTTACAGCCTACAGGGCTGTCAGGTCAACCTCTTCGAGAGCTCAGTTCACAAGAAAAGGGATGAGACTTGTGCTCAAAGAAGCAAAACCTCCTGAGGAGAACACTCCTATTTGTTCCTAGAACAGAGATGAATTTTACCAGCTTGCTCTAATAATGGGATTTTCAGGGTTGCTAAGGGCCATATTGACCCGTCTTGCTGCAAGAAGCAAATGAATGGATACTGTCTCAATGCAGCACCTGCTGCACTGCCATGGCCCTTTTAGAGGGACAGCTTTATCAGTCACCTAAGAAAGAACATCATTCGGTGATGGATGGTTCACCTGTGCTTACCAACTGCAGTGGGAATGTGCTGGCTGAGGCAGTGAGTACCTGAGCCTGACTCAGGCAGCGCTCCTTCCTCCCCAGGGTGGTGCCCCGTCATTCCTGGTCTGAGGCACAAGGCAGGAACCAGAACCATTCCTGGCCTTCCCTCTGGTGCTTCATAGGCTGTGGGCTTACAAAATGGTCTAAAAACCTGAGAAATAAAAAGGACAAAGCAGAAAGATCAAATCGAAACCCAGCTGTGGAGCACAGCAGTCACAGGAGGCTTTAATGAGGAATCCTGCAACGGCAGGGACATCCCTTAATTGCCAGCCGTATCTCATTAACGTGTGGGGGAACAGTATCTGTTCTAAGCCAATCCCAGCCATAAGGAATGCTCCTGCATGGCTCTGCCGGGTCACTTCAGCACAATGGAGCACAGGAAGCTCTGCTTGTCCTCCTTTCCCTTAATTGCCGCCTTAACTACATTCGGCTCACACTCCCCTCAGCCTGGCCCTATTCAGACCGGGACCAAAGTGGTTTCCCCACGATGAATTGCAGTGCGGCTGTGGTTTAACTTGCGGCGGTAGGAGGAGGCCCGGGGTGCGGAGCCGCGGGGCTGCCGGCAGCGGGGCCCCCCGCCCCGTTCCTCTTCCCCGTGTCGATCTGCGTCCCCACGGAGCCTCTCCCCGCTGCCCCCATCGCGACCGCCGTCGCTCTCGGGCCTCTCCCCTCACGCCCCGCTTCCCGCCCAGCCCCGGCGGCGCCTCTCCCCTCAGCGCAGCGCCCCCTGGCGCCGGCCCCGCCCCTGCCGAGCGCGGATTCCCACCGCCGCCCGCATCCTCCGGCTCTCCCCTATTGTTCTCCCTTCCCTCGCTCCCTCCCTCCGCCCGGGGCTCGCGTCCTCCCTCCGCTCTCCTCCGTCCTTCCCTCCTCCTTCCCGCTGTCCCTCCCGCCACAGCTGATGTCACGCACTCGCTGAAGGCGCTGGCGATCATGGCTGCTGCGGCCGGGGCCGTGCCGCCGGCCTCCAGCTAATGCCCGCGATGGAGCCGGCGAGCCTGCTGCGGTTCCTGCGGAAGCTCAAGGAGGTTTTCGACGTGTGCGACGAGGATGCGGACGGCTTCATCCGAGTGGAGCACTTCGTCGCCCTGGGGCTGCAGTTCGGCCAAGGGGATGAGGTGAGTGCGGCGACCCCCGGTCCCGCCCGGCCCCCCGGCAACTTTCACCTGCTGCTCCCGCTGTGCGGCGAGCGGGCCGCGGCTGTGCCCGGCCAGACCCGCCGGGACCCCCCTCACCCACCTGCCTTCAGCTCGGACCGTATTCACCCGGTCCCTTAGGGACTCCCCGACTCCGGCCCTCAGGCGGCACGGACCCTCCCCAGACCCTCAGAGCGTCCCAGAGCCCTCCCCATGGCGGCCTCTGGAGCCCCTTCCCTCAGGGCCGCCCAAGCGCTCTCCCCTTTTCCGTCAGACTCGTCCCTAAAGACAGCGCGGATCTCTTCTTGTTTCAGGGGGTCCCGGAGCCTCTCCCCTCCCTCAGGGCGGCCCAGGCTCATCTGTCTCCGGGTTCCCTGGTGTGCAGGGACCCGTCCCCCTCCCGAGGGCCGTCCCGGCGCTGCGCCCTTCGGGGAGGTGCATTTGTTGTGGTGACAGTGGGGTTATTGCGTCCCGGCTGCGCCCTCGCCGGGGTCCCCGGGTCTGCGGGGAGCAAAGCCTGGGTCTGAGGAAGCTGAAGCCGGGCAGCAGGCAGGTGAAGAGCAGCAATGCCTGAACAGTCGGGGGAGCGCCATTCAGGGGCGCCCTAAAGCCTTCAGGTGATGGGTTGGAAGAGAGGGCTCCATTCAGCCCTTCGGTGACACAGCGTAAATCTGGAGTCGCGCCACTGGTCTCGGTGGGGCTCCTGCGTCAGTGAGACCACCGTAAATCCGTGACATCAGTGTAAATGAGAGTGGGATTCAGGCCAGTGACTGCGAGGGTAATGATGTGCCTTTGGTTTGAAACAGTTCCCTTAAGTGATTCAATCAGGGGCTGCAGTTCCAACAAATTAAAAAGAAACGCTTCTTTCCCTAGGAGAACTCTCAGGGTATTGCACTGAACTGTTTAATGCTTCACAATGTGTCCCGGCAATTTCGGGTGCGGGGGAAAGGGAGTGGAGCTGGGACTAGGATAGTATTCAGAAAACCAGTATCAGCCAACCTTTTAAAGTACCATAAAGCAAATTAATGTGAAGAGCCAATTAAATGGTAGTTTATAAAGGGATGCCAAAGAGGCAGCAAACCCAGAGTGAATTCACAGTAATTGTTGGAGCAAATGACTTATTTTTGGCTTACCACTGCTAATGAACCACAGCTTGTGAATGAAATCGGAAGACCAGAAGACAGAAGGCTTATTGCTTGCGGATAGTCACAGGTCTGTTAAACATTTTCTAAATGAACAGATAGAGCTTCTTGTTTTAACCAGCAAAACGAGGAGAAATGAGTAATAGTAGAGAGCTTCACTGATTTCTGGGTTTATTTATTTCTCGGTGTCATTTCTTATAGGCTAACAGAAGTCTTTAAATCCTTCCCGCCAGATACACTGCATCAGAATTGCTTTCTTCACTACTGCTTTTATTTGGCAGCAGATCGGTGACTTTCTCTTGCAGCACTGAGGAAGACTAGTCAAATTCCACTGCCTGTTTTGCAGCAGGATGGCATGGATGAGCATAACAATCTTTTTTGGTCTTAGAAATCTCTAAGGTTGTGAGAAGGGAGCATGTTCTGTAAGATGCAAAGGAGGATTCAGGTGGTGATCTCATGAGCTTAGAAGTATATTAGTTAGAAAATATTTAAATGGAATGGGAAAGCAAGCTGGAAATCTCAACAATGATGCCAGTAGAAAAGCACCAGTTACCAGTGATCGTGTCTAGGTTTCAGGATGGGCTGGCCTACTGGGCACACATGGAGAGATCTCCAGTGATGAGAAATGTGTTTGTATTTTGTTCAGCGTTCATAAGATAGTTGCAAAATTGGATCAGAGAATCTATCCATGTATCTGTCAGGGTTATATTATAACTTGTTCTGGTTTGCTTCCCTCTGCCTGTTGTCATCATTGGCTAGCAGTCCCTTGACTTCAAAGGAGCATGTGTCAGCTGAGTAAATGGGATTTGTAAATCACCAGAAGAGGCTTGCTAGGGAAATACAGCATCAGTTTTCCAAGTGCAGATTTACTGTAGAGCAATCATGGTAGGTGAGCTAGTATAGTTTTAAGTCTTGTTCAAAATGAACTTTATGTGTGATGAATCACAGTTGATGTTTGGAGACGGTGAGAATCTATTCTTCCATCTAGCACAGTGCTTTCAGCCTTGCATCCGCAGGAACCTAATAAGCTCTGTGCAGAAATCCATCTCATGAAATTAAACTGAGGAGACACTGCTAGAGAGCAGCTCCCTTTAACACAGTATAACATTTACTGTCATTGAAAATTAAATATTCATTGGAACATGCTACACTTCTTGGACCTGATCCACCTTATGTCCCTTTACATTCAAAAGCAATCTTTTCGTTGGCATCAGTGAAAGACAGACTTGCTCTCGTGTAAATTACTTGCTGCTTCTATTTACGTAATTCATCTGGCCACAGGAAGGATCCTAATTTGTAGCATTGTGGCCTGAATAATTCTGATTCTTACCAACAGTAGCCCTAGATCACAAAATGAAATGAGGGAGTATCTGCCTCTTCAGTTGTGCCAGCCCAGTACACAGCGTTCCACCTCTTCCCTACCTCCTCGGAGCCACTGCCATCCAAAGCTTGGAGTCTATAAATCCTTAATAGTAACTTCAGTCAGGCTGTGGTTGGACTCTGCAGGGCATTTCCCTTTTCTGGTTTTTCATTTCCTTTCAAATTCCTTTTTCTTTCTTCTTTGTGTGTATGTGTGCGTGCAGGTAGTCAGTCACAGTGCTGAAATTCATCATTCCTGAAAGATAACTCTGAAAACTGCCGCAAGGCAAAATGTTGCAGCACGGCAACATCTTGCTATTCAAGCAAAGCAGTCCTTACCTGTGCAGTCAAAATAATAAACTTTAACATTTCTGATCAATTTCTTTACTGTTTTACTTTCAGTGGGCTTTTGAGGTCTCTGCTCCTGATAACTTGATGCTTTGCTTTTCTTCTTTAAGACCACACCATCATGACTGTACCTCAGTAAGTTCTGCCTTTCCCATGCACACTGTGATCCTCTTATTGCCATGCAGTCGTTGCAAGTGCACTGCAGCAGAAGTGCCTCAGAGCAGCTGTTTAGGTGGTCTGGCTGCGGAAGCACTTCAAGCAATATTGCTTGCAAAATTTTGCGTTGTCCTGCATAGCATGTTGCTCATGTAGATGAAGAAGTGACTTGGTCATCTTAATTCAGCCGAGCCAGGAGCAGAGTCATCTCTGAATTGCTGCTGTCTTGCCTGAATTAATAGCAGACCAGGCTAGCTGACAAGCACCATTTGCCCACACAAATAATTGTGGAACTTATGTTTTTAAGCAGTTTGGCACTTTGGCCTCTGTTCATCCCATCTGACCGTAGGCATTTAACTGAGTTGTCTATATTTATCTTCCCCTGTGGTCACTGATGAGCAATTAAACATTCAAAGGGTATAACAGGACCCAAGAATGAAATAAATCTTTAGAGGTGCTCCTTTATCTCCACTGACAACAGAAACTCCTAGCTGAGTCTTCTGGTTCAGTGCTTAAAAATAGCAGGCTTGGGCCTTGCCTTCCTCTTGAATGGGCTGTTTGCCCTTTGTGGAGGAATCTGAAGAAAGACGTGAAGGGCTGTTTCCAAAGCGACTTGATGGGATGGCATGTGCTCACTAACTGAAGAAACACTTCACATAACATTGAAAAATGCCAAGAGTTGCTCGCCATCTGGTTCCCTTTCACTGGGAAGATAGTTGCACTAGCAGCCAAGTGTCTGGGAGCATTGTGAGTGACATGTTCAGCAAGCCCCAGTTCTGGCAGTGGATTGTGTGAATGTGTATTTCAGGGCAGTGCCAGTTGATGTTTCATTATGCCAGATTCTATTTAAACTTTACATTCCGTTTTGAGCAACAAGTGAAACATGCTGAACGTGTTGATGACTTCTGTGGAAGCACCTTTTGGAGGTGTGCAAACCATACAGGTGCTTACACAGTAATATTTGTCGTGATCAGCAGACTCACCGATTTGAAGCAGTGCCACACCTGAGAGGGAACTTCAGCAGTTAATAATATCTATAGGCCAGTATCAATTATTCTTGTGAATAGACAGTAATTCACTTTAAGTCAGTGGTTTACTAGTGGTGTAGAACCGAAGTAGCTGAAAGAAGCTCCCATATTTCATGTGAACAAATTAAACTTTACGGTCAAAAGAAACTATTAAAATAGGGAGATGCTTGTTAATTTTAGTTGCTTTCATTCATCCCCATTCTTGGCTGAAATTAAAGACATCGACATCAAGTGCTGCTCAGGTAGCAGACTGTGGCTGCTGGCTGAGATTAATGGCAGTCCTCATGCTGCATTTTGACTTGCTCTCAGATGTCTCCCAGGGACACCTGACAGGGTCATGCTCTAAACACAGTCCTTCTATTGTAACTACTCTGTAAGCAGCTTGTTCCATAAAGAGCAGGAGTGTAATTTCAACTGCGTGACAATATGGAGCCTTTCTGAATGATCAGGGTGAATCTCAGCCATAATGTTGCATTTCAGAGTTGCACGCAGAAATTAATGGAATTACTGCAAATTTACATCAGTGTGCATGATGACAGACAAGTTCATACCTCCTTGATAATAGCAGTATGCTCTGGACTTACCTGCGGCCATGAGGAAAGGAGACTTTGACACTGAGGCATTGAAATAAAAGTATGAGGGTGTTACCAAGCGATATTGCCATCCTCATAGTGAAGACAGAAGAGTTATGACTTCTTTTCTCTGCTTTCCCTGGAAATAATTACTGAAAGAAAAAAGGAAGTATTTGCCTAGATGTAATGAGAGTGCAAAGAGCACTTCTGTGTGATGGTGCTCCCTAGGTAGCAGCAAGGCTGCCACTCGATTAGACTCCTTAAAACTAGATTTGCTAATGACCCAAATATTCATCTCATTGACAGCGACCTGGGGGAAAATGCAGTTCTGAAATGGCAGCGTGGGGTATTTAGTTTGTGAATCAGTCAACATACAGTCACTGTAGCCTTTTAATTCTATATAAATCAGTGCTGAATATGTTTAAAATAGCCTTTTGGTACCCTGAAACTAAGCATGTATTTTGTAAACAGCTGACATAAAGCAAGCTTAGTACTTACTGTTAATCAAACATTTTCTGAAGCACTGATGTGTAGAGAGAAGCTGTAGTTTGCTGTGCACTCATGACTTTAATTCGTTGTGTAATATGTTTGCATTTCAAAGGTGAGAGCTCTGAGGGGGTTGCATGTATAGTTAAGAATTGATTGTTGCTGCATTTTACCATACGAGTCACTGATCTGAAATAATAAATTCTTAATGCCTGAAGGAAAGGCAAACAATTTTGATAGCAATTCTTGATATAGAAGTGACTGTTTTATAACTGTCTCAGTGTTTGCATTTAATACAGGTACAGTGGTATTCTGTTGTCTTGTCATTAACTGCAAAAGTAAGGGAAAAAGCATATGGATCAAGCACAGATGACATGACTGCATCTTTTGTGTACAGTATGGAATGTAGCATAGCTTACTGGTGATGTTAAAACATTCAGCTGCTTAGCAAGACCAGGTATTGCCTACATAAATTTTTCTCCCTGTTCCCCCCTCTCCGTGCCTGATTCAATCCATGCTGTTTAGTTGTAACTTTGGTGCTGTGACATGTCTGTGTGTTCTCCAGAGATTTCCTTTGTGAATTCTAGCATGTACTGATTTTATTCCTCTAATATGATTAATCTGTGAAAAGTGACTTATGCAGAATTGCTGCAAGGAATGGTAAGTCTTGTAGGAGGAACAAGCCCCTGCCATGTAGTATTTGTGTGGGTGATCCCCAATACAGAACTGTCTCTGGTTTCTAAATTGCATTGTTACCTACAATTTAGCACAATCGATTCAGGCTCGGCAGCAGTGCTTTTATAGCAACAAAGTGGAAAAAATCAATTGCCTTTTAATGTTTCCATAAGTAAATGTGATTGCTTTTATTCTCTGTGCAGCTGAGTTTCCTATTAATTGCATCTGATTTTAATGCTAATGTTCACAAACAATTTAAAACCCCTGATCTGATTTTTGAATGAGGCTGTTCAAGAGCTAGAGATGAAGGTCTAACAGTTCTTAAAATATGCAGTATTTTGGGAGACACACGTGATCTCAGACCTAGATACTTGCACAGGCTGCTGAATAGATACCCATACGTGCTCTGAACATAGTTAACTCAGTGTGGGGTGTGATTAAGTACCTGAATGATTAAAGAGAGCATCAGACACAATCACTAGTACTATAACATATGGTTTTACACAGCAGTGTGAGTGTAAACAAAGTACTGTATAATACATCTCAGTTCCTTTTTACTCAAGGTATAATTGAAGGGCCTCACTTGCAGACAATGTAAGTGTTTCTATAGAACTATGAATGCTATTTTCACATTTTATATGCCATTAAAAATATTAGGGCTCCTTCCTAAGCCTTGCATCCAGTTTAGCTCTGCAGAGTGTTTGGCCCCAGAGTGGCTGGAGTGAACTCTGGGGTCAAAGTCCTGCAGGAGAGACAGGCTTGGTGTGCTGGCATGGACCTGGAGAAATTGCAATGTAGTCTTCAGATTTTAAAGCTGCTCTGACTACTTAGTTCAGGTGTAGTGTTATGGATTTAGGGCGTCAAGTGAAAAGCTTAGAAATGGTAGAGACTTTTCTGATTTCCTGAAATTGGAAGAAAAGGTCCCAGGATTGTCTGTTCTGGAGTGGAGTCTCTTGGCCTTGTGGAATGAGGGATGGCAACCAAACCAGTTTCTAGAGTGCTGTCAGTTTTAAAATTACGTGTATTTCGATGCTTAAATATGTGTCTTCTAAAGCGCTCCATGATATCAGACGTACACCTGCACTGTCGAACTTTTTTTCCCCTCTCACTTCAGGGCTGCTCTTTGCAGAGCGCAGCCATTCCCTGCTGCCCCAGAGCAGGCTCTCTCTCACCTTCAGCAGAGAAGCAGGGTCATGGTACAGCCTGCAAGCAGCCCTTGGATACGAAACTTTTCTATAGGGGATCTTCAGCCTACAGCAGTGCTTTTTGGTGTTCCAAATGGGGGCACATTCCTGGTACACCTGCTGCAAGTTTGCTGATGAAGCATGTGTCATATTTCCTCTATATGTGGGTCATTCTGGACATCCTTGGGGACCAGTTTGTTGTGAAGATTTGCAATGGGACAGTGAAGACATTGTGGTGTTGTTCAATCACCTCTGATGAACTGACCCTCTCCAGTGGGATCCAGATGGCTTTTGGAACATGGGGTATTCTTTTCCAATGACACTTTTGTTGTTATAATAAAAAGCCCAAACAAATGTGCAGATATAAGCAGCTTTGTCCATATGTTTGCATGGTATTAACAGATTTGAGAAACTGTCCTAAAATATTGGTAATTTCACTGTTTTTGTAGTAAGTGACTGTACAACCAGTTAAACATATTTTAACCTATTAAACCATATGATATGTATGTTAGGATGCTGTAACTAAGAGCAATTCAGAAAGTGAAATGCCACAGAGATGTCAGCACAGAAACCATTTGTGATTGTTGGCACTTAGCCTTTTGTCCCTGTGCAACTGGACTTTCTGTCGCCATAAAGTAGTACAGAATCCTGTGGTAATGTTGCTAAGGCCATCTCTCTTGGTGGTATTAGCTATTGGGAACAGAAAAAAAAGCCCTAATAAGGACTCTGATAGAAGAATTATGTTGCAGAAGTCTTTTGTGTGCTGGATTGATGTGGTATTGTGTCAAAATGCGGCAAAGTCTGCTTGGAAGAAGGTTAAAGGCAGCCATGGAAGGCTTTTAGGGGTGCAGGGTGCAAATGGAAAGAAGAGGGATGTAAGAGAAGGATTCTGCTGTTATTTCTCACTGGGACTACCAACAGCATCAGTGAGAGCATTTTGACCCCAGGAATCCTGGTCCCATTGCGTTCAGTGGTGTGACCATTGTGTGTAAAGGATTAAGGATTGACCCCTGGGTTTGCAGCCTTGTTGTAAAGACCAGCTCTGTTGCTGTATCTCTTGCTGGTTCTTTATTTGGTTTTGATCATGCTACAGACCAAGCACGAGCTTGTGGCCAGCGGTATGGAGCAGAGGCCTTTTGCATCCAGCTGCTGTTGCCCTGTCTAGCTGTTATGGCTGCTTTCATTCAGTTTTTAAGAAGATTTTGCTCTTGAGGGCCTTGGTTCACCTGCTGGGCTGGGTGGCCAGCATGGCAGTTACTGTATTCAGTGGTGCATGTGGGTATGTAATGTGGCCATGAGCTGGCTGACAGCCTTGTCAAGCTGGGATGGCCTCTTATTGGCCAGCCTGTTTGAACTGTGAGGGTCACCAAAGCAGATGTGTTGGAATGGGAGCAAAGCCACTTTGTATCCCATAAAAATGTATTTAATTGGAGTGTAAATTTTTTTACAGCACTGTTTCAGGCTTTATGCAACCTCCATAACAATTGCTGTATAACCTGGGCCTTCTTCAGGATCCTGTGCACCACCACGTCCAGTTGTCCCTGGGCAGAGAGTGCCAGTTCAATAGACTGATTCTGCCCACAGGAGAGCTGTGCTTTGTGAGGGGAGGGACAGTCCTGAGCAGCAGCTTTGAGATAGGACCTTCACCTTCAGAGGCTAATTGTACAGAGCAAGGGCATTGATTTGAGATTCAGTCTGAAGCATGTGTGTAATAACAGCCGGATCCTGAACTCAACTGTTTTTCAGGTGTATGCACAACTTTAAGTAAATACTGATATTCTCATGATGAATGCTTGTTAGCAGAGTCAGCAGCTTGGATAGCTTTGTAGAACAGGAGGAAAAGTGTTCTGCATTTGTTGTTAATGGGGAATCTCCAGGAAAAAAAGGTGCTGAAGAATTGCTATAGCAGCCTACTGATTTTATTGGGGAACCTAATGCTGCTGGGAAGGCTAAAGGTAACGTGTTGATGAGCGTGCTCTGAAGCAGCGTGCTTGCTTTGGTCCAAAAAGAACTGCAGTGTTGAATAGTGTTTCTTCTTTTCTGAACATGGGCGCCTTGGGAATTTTTTCCATCAGGTAACCCATTTTCATAAGGAACAAAGCATTATAGACTAAGCTGTTCCAAATCAGAGTATCCCAATTCTGCCACAGGCATTCTGTACATTGGTTGGCAACTCACTTCAAACCTGTGTGTTCCCTCCTGTGGTCAGACATACCTGAAAACAGACAGAGCTGTTGACAACATAAAATTGATTCTGTAGAATGTGGACAGTTAATTATGTGTTTATTCAATGCTGAGAAACTCCAGGTGTTGGCTCATCTGCAGTGTGGCAGCATCTCAGCAATACAGAACAGCTTAACAGTGTCTCAGCTCCTGTTTTCTTCCTGTCTTTTTTTGGCAAGTAACGTATAGACCCCAAGTCTGGTTTGCGTGTGAAGAGTGTGTGTGTGTGTGGGGGGAATCCTAAAATTTTAGATGAGTTTGACAAGGGTTTTTTGCCTTAAAAAAGTAAGAATGTGGCTAACTTCACCTTTGGGGGTTCTGGTTTGTTTTGTTTGTTTGTTTGAAGTAGGCTATGTTGATTGTTTCCAGTTGAAGCTTTTTAGTGACAAAATTTAAATTGAAATATTTGGCAAACAATAAGTGACAATGCTCCAAACCAAAAGATTTTGCTCAACACAAAGCATTTGTGTTTCAGTTTTCTTCTGAAAAACATGAAAAAGAAAATAATTGGTTTGATTCCCTTTACTTGGCAAGAAAGCTGGAAAAATCCATTTTTTACCAAGTTATGTATCGAGCAAGAGCAGAGGCTATGGAGGTAGGAGAAAGAGGAAATATGCTATTCAGTGCACCTCTCCCCTGTCTAATTGAAGTTATGTTCAGCTTGCAGTTATCCAGAGCTGTGGGGAAAATAAAGCGATCAGTAAAGCAAAACCATGGATAATGCCAATAGCTTTAAGAGACTAGAAGCATGTAATCTTCTGGGGGGGGGGGGAGGAATCAGTGAGCTCGGTAGGAAGCAGGACCAGCTTTAAAGTGGTGCAAGAGGATATAGGATTTGGGGTCACAAGTATTTGTTTCTTTGGCTATTGGTTTTCACAGTTCACAGTTGTGCCATCATTCTCTGATGGTCTGACTTCATTTACTGCAGCCAGCCACTGGTGAAAACTGATGAAACTTCTGAACTGTAGCCTCTGGTATGAAAAGTATGTTTCATTCCTCAGTTCTCTTTGGGATTGTTTGAAAATAAGGAATTGAGAAGTGGTTTGGGACACATCTTCAGAGGAGCTTTGATAATGTCAGTTTTGCTTTCCTTACTGAGCGATTACCAGGCATGGAAGTTTCCGCTGAGGAAAACTGCATCTTGTGTTCTCACCTGGGAATTGCGTGTCCTTTGCCAAATGCAAGCTCTTCTGCACAGTTGGGTGCATTTACTGGGAAGTGCTGTGATATTTGCTCCCAATCAGACAGTCCAATATGTCTTGTTTAGAGAATGAAATGGGTTTGAACAGTCTGCTGTTGACAGCTCTCATTTGGGAAAGTCTAAATTTGGAGGTGAATACTTTTAGAACTGCCAGTGCTACTTTGGGGTGACAGGCTGGTATCTTTATCAATAACATACCACCTCACAACTGTCCTTATAGTCACCTTGCCAAATGACTCTACTGGTTGTACAGGGAATTTCTGGATATCTGTCAGCCAGATTGGAAGCTTTGGCTCTAACCAAGCACATGATGTCTTTCCAATGGATGAAAAGATGGTTTGCTATGTACAGCGAATTTGGCATAGGTCAGTTTACTGTCCTGGTGCGAATGCTGGCAGATCATTTGTTCTTGATTTATGTAGTCACCCAGGTAACCTCAGAAAAAGGTAGAATATTCACAAACCACATTGATTTTGCCAGAAGTACAAGGCACAGATTGTCTTTCCTTCGTGCGTAGGCCCTCGTGATTCTCTTACTGAATTTTTCTTGTAAAACCTGGTATGACTATTGTGAAGTACAGGTTTTTTCCCCCAGCAATCGTTTTATTTCCCCATGGCATTCTAAATAGATTTTCAGAAACTTGACAGTCCTGGTGTGTGAAAGCATCCTCTTGGTACTTCCTGTGCTCGGTGCGTTATGAACTGTGCTGCTCCCTGCATGATTCTGGTAGAGGTTAGTCATCTTCTCTATCAGCTCATCCTTTGAGGTAGGCACCAAATATTCAGTGCATTGGCACACGCTGAGCCAAATTGCGGCTTTCAGTCTGCTGCCTGGGGCCACAGAATGCTATGAGGAGAAGGAGGGCACCATGCTAACAAGGAGATTTAATGCATAAGATTCAGTGATTCCCTCAAGGGCCACATCACAAACTGACTTGTAATCACCACTGTCGGTCCAGAGCATCACAGCTCTGGGCGCTGGTTTTTTGCTGGAGACTAGTTGAAGTAATGCACAATGGCCTTATTATGTTATTTTCCCAGTTTATTCCTTCCTTCTTTAGGGAAAGCTCAAGTTTTGGACTCATCATTGCTTGTGCTTTTTGGTGAGTGGCTCCTATTTAAATAATGCTGGTCAGGTAGCACTGGCTATGTTAAAGCAAATTAGCACCTGTTTGGAAGGGAATGGAGCTTTGGAGGAGTTAAAGTGGTTCTAAACACAAATGATTTATACAACATTTCAGGTGAAATGCTTGGTTGATTGAGTTGGTGCAGTAATGTGGTTCTAAATTACCTTTGGGTTTATTGCATTTGGCTGCTGCAGCAGCTCTTTAGCCGTACATTCTGCTCAATGGCACTTCTCCTAATTTAGTGCTGGCTATTGCTTGCATTTTGTAGATGTTGCACTACTCTGTAGTGCTCACTCCTTGGATTTACAGTGCAGGGTGAAGAGAGTAGGAGTGTAGACTTCTCTCACGGCAAGAAATTGTTGGTGTCTCTATTTTGGGGAAGAAGTGTGAAGAGACACATTTCAAATACCTTTTTTACGGGAGGAAGGGTTGCCATGGATAACAGCTGTGAAACATGGGGTCTGATTCCCCGTTCCACCCCCTTTACTTTGTTCTGTCACTAGATCTGAGCATCAGGTTCATCTTCTAGAATGCTGTATAGCACAGGATGGCTGAAGGGACACTTGCATTCATTGCTGTTGCTTTCACCAGAGGTGGTTCCTGAGCCTAGAAGGCCACCAGGCAGAGCTTCCTCTGGAGCACTTTCTGCAGAGGCAAAGGTGCAGAACTAGCCTTTTATTTTGGGGATTTTGTATGAAGAAGTGAGACTCCAGAAGGGTGTTCTCAGAGTTCCTGAAGGTACCTGTGTGATCTGACCTTACTGAATGGGTATACTGGATCCTTTCTTTCCCTTTTCACACTTTATAACTACTTGAAAGCTCACTGTCTTAGGAGCTTGTGTCATTCACTGGATAGTAGGTGTGCCAGTCATAGAAGGTATTTCTTTAAATAATCAAATACAGTTGTAACTTTAATTTCTTTTTCCTTTTTGTAGTCCTTTCCCTTCTTGCTACTGGTAGAAACCCATGTTACAGTCAGTCTATTAGCCATTATGCCTGCTTAATTTTGGTAAACCTGCTGTCAATAATGCTGATTGTGTGCTGTCATGCACATTGACCTGTGGTTTCTCTAAATGAATTGGACAGGAGGATCGCAGTGGGAAGAGGGAAGAAAGATGTTCTCTTCAAACGGACAGATTGCAAACAGATGGACAGGAGGGAATGAATACAAAGGGAATACAGGTGAAATTGGACATATCAGTGCTATTTGAGTATATATGTGTGTATATATCTACATGCAGGAACTGATTTCTGGGAGTAAACTGCCAGCCTAGAATGGAACTTATAAGACCCAAGGTGTGTGCTCAGTGCACGCTGTAATTAGATTGTGATGGCAATTTCTGCACAGGACTGAACTTTAACCTTTCAAAAACTCACTCTTTCTTCAGGAGCTCGTGGGCCTAGTTATGATACCAACAGTGGACTCTGGGAACGTCATTGGCTATCAGATGGGGAGAAAAGGAGAAGCTGTCAAAAGATGGCATTTTGATGGCATTTTAAATGTAATCCCCCAGACTGTATTTAATGCTTCTCTAATTCTGCTGGAAGTCAGTGACTCCAAAATGCTCCAGGAGTTTTTGAAACTGTGATTTCATTTCCCCAAGTACAGCAGGGGTTTAGCAAAATCCTACCTTGGCCCTAAGCAGACTCAGGAGGTGCTGGCCATGTTCTCAGCAGAGCAATTTTCCCTACTGTTGGAACTGGCTGTTTTGTTTTCTGTTATTAAGGAGGGAGTTATTGCTGTCTTTAGGTGAGGTTTCCATGATACTTTCTGCTTGGCACTTGAGAGACTCTTATTAAAGAGCTGATGTGATTCCCGGGAAGATTTTGTGCAGTCTGTTAAATGGAACATGCCAGATAACGTAAGCAGCATCTGCATCCCTTCTTGGGACCAGCAGAGGTGGAAGGGTTTGTACCATCCTGAGCTGTGTGTCAGCCATTGCTTGAAGGAAATGCCACACACCCCTTTGAAATATTCCCCTTTGTTCAACTAATACTATCGAAATAAAAAAGACCTTTTTTTGGTGGCAGATTAGTAGATTTAGGTCATAGTCTGTAAATGAGTGTGACTCAGCTGTGTGAATAAATCAGCTCACTTGATTGTGAGATGAATTTACACTTTGAAAGCTTTTAATAGGTTATGAATATTCAGGGTCTGCCACATGGTAGGGGGTCTAAAGCAATGGCTTAGATTCCTACAGCCTTGGCTCTCACTCAGCAAGTGTTGTTACAACAGAGTGTCTTAGAGTGGTAGATAGCAGAGCTGCTCCGATCTCTCTTCTTTGTCCTTTTTGCTGTTGCTAATAGGAATGCAACACTGCAATACACTAACTGGTTGCTCTGCCCGACAGGTTTTATCGTGATGATAAATGCTCAGAGTGCGTTGTCCTCTTAGCACTGTTTGTAGACATCAAATGGTGTTGTACAGCTGTCAGAGAAGGGCATTTGAAATCTCTCTCTGGCTTGTAGAAGAATCTGGGGGCAATTACTCACCCCAGCCCTGGGGGCAGAGGCAGCACCAGACTCTGTTTTCCTCTATTTCCAGTTCTCAGCAATCCTGAAACTCGGTTCTCTTTAGTGTCTTGTTCAGCACATGCAAAATTGCACATGACTCCTGAGAAATCCCATAAACTCAGGATTTTGTCTCCTCTTGGTTGTAATATTCCTGTATATGAGCTGGGTTCCGGGTTCTTCAGGGTGCGAGGAACTGCATTTGTACAGCCTGCTGTGGACTGTATTCTAGCACGTCTTGGCACAAACACAGGGCAAGTAGTAAGCAATAAACCCACGTTGTTTCTGGGGAAGCTGTCTCCTACAGATACTTTTTTGCTTTCTTGCCAAAGCTTGCTTCTGATTAGTTGCAAGGTGGGTCTGCAGTCCTGAGGTCTGGGCACCAACAAGAAGCATTTAGCAGAACACTTTACGACAAAGCTCGTGCCAAAGAAGACAGCTCCCCTGGGTTCTTATGATCAGGTACAAGTCTCATGGTGGTAAATGCCTGTATCAGTGAGAGTTACGACATTGATTTGCACAGAGGAGCCCATGCTCATGCAGAAAGCAGCCAAGAAATGCATTGGACTTCCCCGGGCTCTGTTGAATCTCAGCATCCTGTAAAAATGCCTGATTTGTTACTTTTTTGAAACACAGGTCACAAGATTAGTGGGGAAGGGAAATGAAGATGCTGGTGCAAAGTTACCGAAGTTAAGAATAGCCTCCAATGGGCTGTGAAGTGGTTTAAATATGATATTTTTGCTGGCAATAGAGATTTCTTGCCAAAGCTCTGTGGAATTAGATTGAAAATCTGAGGTCAAGGTAGCTGGTTAAGAAAAAAGGATTTGGCAGTGCTGTACAGAACCTTTAATCAAAAAGGGTCTATACAGCGCCTCAGCAGAGTTCTGCTGGGTACAGCCCATCAGTGCCTGGCATGTGCCAAGACTGAATCATAGCTGATGATGAAGTCAAAGAGGTGACAGGACTGAGCTGGGATATGTCTGGTTTAGGTGTCACACACAGCAGCCTGCCACAGCAGCTCTGTAGATGGCCAGGCCCAGGAATGCTGCTGATGGTCAACACTTCCTGAAAAAGGGAAAAATGAGAAACACATTTGGTATGAAAGCTGAGCTGATGATCCATGCGCAACCAGGAACATCTGCTGTTTCACTGATAGTGCATTGCTGCAGTACCAGAGTTTGTGATGCTGAGCAGCTTGATAAGCAGCTCCATTACTTGTGCTGAAAATTTGTCAATACAAAGAAAAAGGGGGAAAAAGTTAGGTTTCTAAAAGGCAGGGGAAGATATCGAACAGCATTGGTGCAAAGAAGTCCAGCACAGCCTACACAACTGCTCATCCTCTGCGAAGTATGGCCAGATGCTGATGGATAGCCTCGTGTGTGGCAGAATTTATACCATTGATAAAGGGAGTACAAGAGAGGAAAAGCCATAGGCTTCAGCTGTGCCAAGCACTAGGTATGTGCTCAGACCCCAGTGAAGTTAGTAGACTCTAGGTATATGAACATAAAAGCATTGGTGGTGTCTGTTGAACAAGGATGGAGTTGAATAAAAGGTTCAAGTTGAATGCTGCAGCAGTGATTTG
Source organism: Myiopsitta monachus (assembly GCA_017639245.1). Classification (NCBI taxonomy): domain Eukaryota; kingdom Metazoa; phylum Chordata; class Aves; order Psittaciformes; family Psittacidae; genus Myiopsitta; species Myiopsitta monachus. The sequence goes on along the minus strand of CM029931.1, from coordinate 4,435,090 downwards.
TTGAAGTTAAGCTTCAAGAAGTCTATATGGTTGGGGGCACCCATTTTAACATGATTCTCTGGAAATTAATCTGAAAGTACAAAGGTTGTAAAACCTGACAGCTTTCTGAGGTTTTAACCCGGCTATAGAATTCCACAGCAAAAGTACAGTTCTACATGTTTAAATTCTACAAGTAGGGTAGAAATCCATCATTTCCAGAAGGGAGGTTAATTTATTGATTCTGGTTTTTTATCCGTGAGGAGAACTGAGCAGTGGAGGAAGCTGCTGCCAGTAAGTGTAAAATGTTTGAGATATATAATGCTAAACTGGACACGTGTCAGGAATACTGAGATGTTAAATCAGTCTCCCCAAGCAACAGCATAATACTTCTGATGAGCCAGGGGCTGCCTCTTTGAGAGAGAGCTCTAGGTGTATAAGGTTGGGAAAGAGAAGATGGAGAGCCAGAAACGTGTGTTGACAGAGAGTGGATTTGAACCTGCAGAATTCTCACCTGGCACTTCAGTGCAAGCTTGGCTGTGTGCATGAGTAGCCCTGGCTTCAACAGGAATATCTGCGGCCTGTTTCAGAAAGCTGCTCAGAAAACTTCCCTTGAAGCATGCGCTCTGCAGTTGTGCTGCACTGGGGCTAAACTGCTCAGCATTCCTGCAAGGTGAGATTCTTAATAGCAGAGCAGTGTCAGGAAGGAAATGTGCTCACTGATCAAGATGTTCCAAAGTATATCTTCAGGGCATGTCTGAGTCAACACTCTGATAGCGCTGTCAGACTAAATGATAGCAGAAAATATTCTGACAGCCTACTTGGGCTAGAAACAAATGCTGTCTGTTCCTTGGCAGTGATTTCTCATTAAACTGGGGGCTTGAGTTGCCGGTGTTAGTTGCCACTGTGACTCAAGCCACTGACTCCTCTTGTTTGGCATAAAACACTCAAATATTTAGATTAAATACATTCAAGTGAAATATGGGAATCATCTCTTTATTTGGAAAGTTGAACTGCTCTGTAGCTTTTTTGAGGGTCTCTGAGATCCACCTGAATCATGGACAGCAGTGAGGAAGCTCAAATACACGTGCCACAGAAGAAAATATGTAAGAGGAGAATTTTGATACAGGTACCCTCCATCTACAGTTTGCAGTTATATCTGACCTTTTAAAATAAGCCAAGTGCAGAAGAAGTGCTTGAATATATGACACTCAAGATGAGCTTCATCTCTACTTCCTGGTTTCCTGAGAGCTCTGCTCTTTGCAGTGAAGAGCAATCAGGTTAATCAAAATAGCTGAGAAAAAGGAAATTATATGCAGGAAATTCTCCACTGGCTCATCCAAGATTGCATGCAATGCTTTTGTAGGGAAGTCTTCCCGACTCCAAGGGCAGAGACCTAAGGCACTGAGCAGTCTTACTGCTGTGTGTACAGCTTCACACACTTAGTGAAAAGCACATGCTAAACGTGTTGCTTATTTTTTCCTTTGTATTTCCTCTCCTGTTTTCTATTTATTTCTGTCAATCTCTTTCTTCTGCTATCTATAGTTCTACTTTGAGGTCCTTGGCAGGGTTTGTGTTCTGTCTTTCTTTCAGTGACAACACTCTTTCTAGTGGCTGTTGTCATAATACACCTTTCTGCTCTTAAAGCTTTCCTAACTAGTGTAGGTTCAGAACTCCTAGTGAAGTTCCTGTCTTCTGTGGGATTGCAGAGGGAGCTGAAACTCTGGAGTTCAAATCTATGGACAGCTTTGTTTATCCAGATGTAGAAAACCATCTCCACCATCTAGACAGCATCATTGAAGTGGGACTTTGTCCCCATTTTGGATAATCTGTGCATTGGGAACAAGAGGAGAGATGCAATTCCGTCAAGCTGAATTACAGTAGGAGGATTAACAGTAAAATAAACAGGTTTCTACTCACTATGTGTAGGTCTGTCAACATATTTTGACAGTTTGTTGCAGTGATTCATTAGTCAGCACGTCATGTGAAAGTGTCGTATCTGTATCTGGTAGGTTACCTGTAACTCTCATGACTCCTGCTGTTTTTAAGCAGCTTTTACTTATATGCATTCTCCCCATCCCGTCTTCTTCCTAAATCAAAGATGGGGTATTGTCAGAAGCTAGAGCCTGAGCCATGGCATCTCATTTTCTCCTGTTACAAAAGTGGACATAAAGTTACTTTCCCATTTCAGTGCTTGGGCTGAGTGTGTGTGACCAGAGCTTGACCACAGCAGAGCCTGGAAACCAGCCTGTAATGTTAGAAAACAATGAAGTGATTATCTGCCACAGTCTATGCTGTTGCTCTTGATGAGGGTGTTGCTCATGCCAGAGGGAGCAAACCAACCGCTCTGTAGGGTCATGTCCTGCCCTGCAATTCAGGATCAGGTTTGTGTTTGCTTTCCCTGGAAAGGCTGAGCATGTGTCTGAGGATGACACAGTCCAGCCCATCAACACATATAAGTCAAGTGCTGAAGTTAAGATGTACCCAAATGTTAGCTTGTTCTGCATGGGCTGCTGTCTGAATGAGAGGAAACATCTACTTGAAACATCTACTGGTCTGTTGAGGTTGGCAGTAGGAAATTTCTTCAAACAAATGGAAATTGCAAAACCTTGCATTGTTTTGCACCTTTGTGGAGCTCCATTGACTTTAGGAGGGGTCCCTGTGTCCAAAGAGGATGGCTAGGTCAGAGCCTAATTAGTGAGTACCCTTAAGAGAAGAGGGTAAGCGATGTATTTAGAAGGGCATCGTTTACCAAGAGCCATGGTAGTTAGAGCCAAAAATCAGTGCCAAGAAAACTAATCCTCAGAATCATTGGGCTAGAGTGAAAGAGAGCAAGATACCCAAGATACCCTTCCTGGTGTCTGCTCAGTGTGGTTAAAATTGACTTGGATTTTAAAATTATGGGACAGGCTCAGCAAACAATCACTCCTGATATTTTCAAATCAGCTAAAGGGCACTCAGGAGAAATGCTAATATGTGTTGTAGTGAACGCAGAAGGGAGAAGAATGGAAGTACTATCTGAAAGGTATCAGCTGATTTCTCTGCAGCACTAAATGCAAGAGACTAATGAGCAGTGCCTGAACACACATGTGACCACTGCATTTACTGTGGATGTTTTTCTATAGTGTTCACTTTTTCTAACCAATGGCAACTGTGATTTGTAACCTCTACCAACTGCTTAATCACATATTTTCTTGTTCCTGCTTTTATTTCGTGCTTAGGAAGAACAAAACCTTACTCCTATCTCAAGTCTGCATCCTTACAGAAGAGTAGCTGTATCTGTGGCAGTGAAGGAAGATACAGCTCTGACTCTATGCAAGATATTGCCTGAACTGGGCTCAGCCAAGGCTGGAGCGAAAGGCCTGTGAGCTCTGAATTAAAACTTTTAAATGTAAACTGAGCACTTGTTTAAATCTTTTCACAGTCTTTGTCCTTGTGGGAAGATTTCACTGATCTTTTCAAACAAAAGCAAAGACGTTTCATCTTTGACTGTCTTTGGTCTTTACTGCCGAAAATCCCAGAAGCTTCAATATTCTGGGTTTTTATTGGCATAAAAGAGATAACAAGAGAGAACCTGTCTGTCCTCTGACACTCTTGAAAACAGTGGAATGTGAACAAAAGAAAACACAGCCTTTAGAGACCTTGTAGAAAACCATCTGGAAAAACTTAGAGTTTGTCTTTTCATGTTATTAGATGAGCAAATTCTGCTTAGGATTTTTATTCCCTTAGACTGAAGGGCACATCAAGGCTCTAACTCTGTTCTCCATTAACTCTGGCATCAGTGTAACTGAGCTTTAATGAGATTCTCATTGATGCCACTCTGAGATTGGAATAAGCCCTGTAAGAGTAAAAAAGTAGCTGTACCAGTTTATGCTTAAAACTCAGGAGCCCTGTTCCCAAAACAGTTATGTAACACTTATACAGAAGAAACAATGAAATTATTAATAAACGCTGCTTAAAATATTTACAGGTCTCTCTATCTTGCTTCTTAGCGATGCAGGTATGAAAAGCTGGTGTGGAAAAACTGGCCAGGCTCTCAGTCTGCCCAGGAATTTCCTGCTCTTTGTGCACAGGAGACAGGAAAAGAGGTGGATGTCAGCCCAGCTGAGAGCTGCTGTCCTGGGCCCAAGTCCTTAAGCAGCAGACTGCAGCCTCACAGCCTTGCACAGGAGGAAGCAGTGTGTCAGCCATCCTTTGGAAACCTTCAGTAATCAGTATCATTTTGGTCCCATCCTGCTCTACCTCTTCCCTAACTGTGGATCCTGAGCTTCACTTTATTCACGCTTTTGCTTTTCTGTCTATCCATGACAGTAGCGGAGCCAAAGTAGCCCCAGGGAACATCTTCCCAGGCATGCCCGGAGTGTATCCCCCCATTCTTTGTGAACTCCACGCACTTTTAAAGCTTTGTGTCATATTTTTCCGCTTCTGAGAGTAAATATTTAGTTCTGTGATTTTAGCGTCACGGGTCCTTGTCTGTGCTCAGCTTCAGTGGCCCATGCTCGAGGTCTTTTCCCTCATTCCAAATCTGTACTGGTGAGTTATTTGCACAGGATTTGCTGCTGCTTTTTTTCCTGCTCTCAGAATCTGAACTTGCTGCTGTATGCTATGTGCTAGGTGGTGATTTTTTTGGCATATTTCCTTTCTTTTGTTGGCAGATCTGGAGTTTGTTCCATTCTCTTTATGAAGTGAAATGAAAAATGCTAAGCAGAATTTGCAGTTGCTATCACTTTTATTGAGTTAGTACCTTATTTTGACATTGCTATTGTGTAAATTTTGCCCTTTTGAAGACTAAGTGTAGTTGATGTATGGTAGCTTTGTCACTGGGCTGCTGTGGCTGTAGATCTCTATCTGCTCAGCAATTGGTATGTAACTCAAGTTTATTTCTTGGGTGGGGAAGTGGAACCAGTATTACAACCTACTTAGACTATCTGATAAATTATTCTGTTCAATAGTAATGTGAAACTTGATGTTTTATTGCTGCCACCTGACCTCTGAATATTCCATTCTCCTTGATTCTTACAATTCATCCTCCATTATTTGCTCCAAACAGGGCATGACTTTGCAATATTCTGTGCCTCTGCTTCCCTGTCTTATTTCCTAGAGCAGTAAAGGGCAAAATCCACATCAGTGCTGAGCCCATACACAGGGCACATAGCTTGCACTGGACAGTCCAGTGCTGCCTGTGGATGTTGTTCTAATGTTTTGGATTAGTATGAGGAATTAATCTGCCATGCAGTGTGATACTCTGGAGAGCTGCTGGTGATGAAAGCCCACAGGGACTGTGGTTTTTGCTCCATCAGGACACACTCAGTTTGCAAGGGCAGCATTTGGGATGCAGTACATCTGTGCCGGCTTTAGTGGTATCTCCTGCCTTACCTCCTGCTCATCTCTCAGCAGTAACCTGAAGTCAGTGTCAGGGATAAAATAGAAGGTAGTTGAAGGTGTTAGATGAAATCTGGGTGTTATGTCTGCTTGCAAGTTGTTCCCAGGTACTGTTAAATCTAAGCTCTGTGATTTAGTATAAACTGTGCTGCATGTGCTGGGACCATTAATCTGCATAGACCAATAACATTACTTTCATCACTTTGCCTACTACTTTCTGGAAGCCTTTTTCTTTTGTGCAGTACCGATTGTGCATGAATTGGAATATGCTGTAGTTAAACGAGAGTGGGATTGGGAAGTGGGGGGGAAGAAGGATATCTCTCCCAGCATACCATAAACTTGTGGCAGGCTCCTGTGACTCAAGTCTGAGCCCTGGGATAACAGTGCAGCAGAGGAGGAAACCTTGAACACAAGAATATGCTTTTGCGTTGGCTTCCCCAGAAGTGGATTGTTCTGGAAGCAGAGGGCAACATGTGAGTGTGACTTCTATTTGTTTTGCAGTCCAATTTTACAGCTCATGGAAGAGACCTCAGGCTGAGGACCTGATCCTGTTACTGAATTAGCAGATATGCACATTCAATTTAGCATCAGGGTTACATCCTACATCACTTCACTGGCAGCTACATTTTGTCTTCGAGCTCTCTTTTGGCTGATTCATAACAATTTCTGGCCTGTCCTCAGACTGAAGAAAATCCCTTCTTTCATGTCTTGTATGTGTACTGAGGTCACGTTGACTTTCCATGAAAAACCTTTGGGAGACATTTGGGAGTGCAGGATTGCTGGCAGAGCAGGAGTAGAACGAGGCGTTCCCTGGGCATTGTGAACTGCTTCCTAATCTGTCAGCCAGACTGAAGGAACATCTTCTTCCTCATCCCCTTCTCCCTGCGTTGGTTATTTTTAGGAGCTCTCCACCTCTGCATGTTGGACATGAGAGCTGCGTTGCAGTAGATGTGAGTGCAGGCCAAATAGATTCAAACCAGCCAGGCTTGGAGTTTCTGACGGGTTTTATATAGCACTGTGTAAGGCATTTGCTTCTTTTCATACATCCATAATACCTGTGAGCTACCCACTGTAGTATTGTTTCTAAAGTGGAATAATACTTTTATTTTCCAGTAATGAGGCTCCTTCACACAGGTGTTATTCAAAGACTGGATCTAGGGACAGAGGATTTGATTGACTTAGAAGTTCTTGGAGTGCTGTAATTGCCAGAAGTAGTTACTTTAATATATAAAAGCCTACATATGGACACAGATTTGGATTCACTGCTGTAGTGTGTAAGTGTCTCACTTGGTATGTGCTTATTTTCACTATTCTGAGGGATTGGGGAGTGGACATGCAATGAAAATGAAGACCTGTCGATAATGAAAACACTGTAGCCTGTAGCAAACACAGGTCTGCTGAAAGCTGAGCTATTACTTCAGTAACTGAGACTTATCTTACGGAAGGAGGTGCTGGAATGAATGTGTATGTGTGCACCATCCAGACCATTTCAGCACAGAATTAACCATAGTCATTACTTGCTCTCCGTCCTTAACTGAGTATTTACTTAACATTTGACCTCCTTTAATGTGCTTAGACTGAGTTTGCTTTTCCTGTAAGTTCAGTCTGCAGCTCTTTATTCAGGCAGAATTCCCTTTATATGGGTTGTGCTCACTCTGGATCAGGGCCAGCAGCTCCTACCCAGGCTAAACCATGGCCTTTTAGACAAGGTGCAGACTTTTCCCATCCCTACCATTAGATGATTTTCATGCACTTTGTGAGTTTTGCTTCACTGAAGACAATAGCATCCTGGGGAAAAAAGAAGCCCATTTCTGTAAATGACAGAGGTTTGTTGTTAAGTTCAGTGGGGACTAGAGAAAAATACATCAGGAATTGTATGAAAACCTCTTATTCCTTGGAGATGTTTTTCCAGTGTCTGAGATTCAGGAAGCTTGGAGCACCCTGCGGTATGGATGCTTGCTTGACACAGACAGTCAACGTGAGTGCAGATGAGATCTGACCGCCCTTCAAGTTGTGTCTTTTAGGAACAGAAATCCCTCTCCTCTTCCCACTTTTATTTCCCATCCCTTTGCTCTTAAAGCTTCAGTCTCACCTTCCCTCCAGGAGCAGGTTCCTTGAGCGCTGCTTTTTGTCTTGTTTGGAAGAAGTTGCTGGTGTTGCTGTGGTTTTGAATTATAAAGAAGGAAGACCCTGAGGCAGTAAATATCTCAGCTGTGTTTGCGGACTTCCACAGATGAGCAGTCAGGGTATGCAGCTTAAACTACCATGAAGGGACAACAGAGAGGCAGAGTATTTTTTTGGAGATCAGCATCATATTATATTCTCCTCTGAGCAGATAATTTATTCAAGGGGTGACAGATTGTCTAGTCTGTCTGAGGCGCTAGCCTGAGACTCAGTGGTTGCCACAGATTCCCTTTGCTGTCAATATGTGGTGTATCCAAGCATAAAATGAACCGTCAGACAACATCTTGGAGGTGCTGTGTTCGGACTGAATGGCCAGAATGAGAAACCTTGAAAGGCTACTGCCTGCACCTGATTCACAGATGCTCTTAAGCTTTGGTTTGCAAGGCTTTAATTCAGCATGCTGTAGTAGCATTAAATATATATCTGTATTATATGTCCATTGAGATATTAATAGCCCACATAGCAAGTGTCTTTTGAAGCAAGTGTAGGCTTTGCTGTTTGAATCAGCTGAGCAATTGATCCTGGAATACAGGCACAGGAAGATTCTTGAAAACCAAAAGAGAAAAGCTAGAGCTTTCTCTGAAAGGTGAAGTATACAAGATCATAAAGCTTACTTAGAGTTAGTACTGAAAGGAAATGTCCTAGCAATGGAGTGTCCCATGTTACAGGGAAGGTTTTTGCTACAGCCATGAGAAACAACAGAAAATTGTGAGCAGAGAAGCAGTTTTTCAGGAGTCTGACACTGAAAAAGTGGGTGCAGTTTGCAGCTTCTTCCTCATACATGGCAAAACTCCTGGCAGAGGTCCATAAAGCTGTTGATCTCTGACAAATCCCTGGTAGGTCTCACTTCTGCTGAGTGCTGCTGCTTGTTAGAAGCTTCACCAAGGATGGAAGGGGCTTATCCTCACTGCTGGTTCTGCACACTGACCGGAAGGTATTTGGGTCAGTGGAAAGGTTCCTATTCACTTCTTTGAGCTTTGCCTCGTGCCACAGCTGGCCTGTGCAGGTATGCTTGTGTTCCTGTGCATCCGTCCTGGCTGTTTGCTCTCAGTTTGTCTCGGGACTCATTTTGTCCCTGGAATATTGGCAGCTCCAGCCCACCGCAGTTACACAGAGAAGTGCAGAGAACCGTCCTGCTAGTGGGACACACGGTGCAATTTGTCCAGGGCATTGTGTTTGTCTCTGGTCTATCCAAGAGCCAGCATTGGCAGGATGCCCATCTCTGTCATTCCCGTACACCTTGCCACAAGGTTGTTATTCCTACTCTTACAAGAAGTGCATGGATCCTGTCTGAACCAGTAGAGCAAGAGATAGAGCAGCTGCTGGCTGTTGAGCAGGTCAATCTGCAGGTGAGCTACTGCCACAATCAGCAGTGTCAGATAGACACTGTCTTTGCTACACAGATGTAGAGCATCTGGCTGTTTAACTCAGATGTTACAAACCAGGAAACTGTCTACTTTACTCCGTGGTGAGGGAACCAGCTGTACACTGCACAGTGAGAATTCCTTTATTGAACTGGTTCAAGTGAAAGGTGTTCTGAGAAGGCTCCTTTTGTTCTTTCGGACTGTCAGCATCCCACCTCATGTTTCATACATCTGCCTTTGCTACAGGGCTTTGCTGAGCCTTATCACTGGAGGGTAAATTGCATTCCTGTTACTGTAACAAGTATCTTCTGTGCACTTGCAGATAACACGCATCAGAAACTGTGCCCCTGGAAACGCATGATGAGTAACCTGTGGTTTCTTGTGGCTGGTACATGCCCAGGTATTAGCAGTGGACTGGGTTCTCAGATCCTCTTGATTGTCACTTCAAGAAGACATCTTTATTTGGAGGAGAATGGATACAAGCACAGCTTTGGCAGGTTGAGAGAAAGCAGCAGCAGCAGCTCTGTGTGTTTGAGAGAAAGTGCAGTGTGGAAGGTCTGGCAAATACACAGAAATCAGTTTTTTGCCCATTTAGGGATCTCACAGGGGATCAGTAAATTGTCAAGAACGCTTAAACTGGTGGCTGTGAAGTGAAGAAGAGCTGGTGAACTGGAAGGCCAAGAAGGGTGTGTGAGCACCTACTCTGATTTTTAAAGGGACTCAGCTACTTCAGAAATAATGTTTTATTCTGTGTGTTATACCTGGAGTTGGGGTGAGGTGTGGTGAAAAAGATAAACGAGTCCTCTCTCCTCTTGTATAGATGCTCAAAGCAGAACTGCAAATAGTCTGACTGGCGCTGGGTGGAAGATGTTCTATACTGGAGATAATAATTTGAGCTCCACTGACCAATTCTTACCTTATTCCTGGGGGTCCGTCTCAGGAGAAGCTCTCCTGATTAACTTTAAACCTTTTCCAATGAAAGGGTTAGTTGGTTTTGCTTTCCAAGCAATTAATTTTCACTGTCTGGAGTTCTGTGGTGATGTGTTGTCATAATGCCTACGGGGAATGTAGCTGGAAAAATAAAAATGACTTCTTTTTGAACAAGCTGTTTGTGGGGGAAAATGAATTCACATATTGATAGGCAAAGCATCAACATGTAAAAAATACACCAACATATACCACTGAAAGCTAATAAATACACATTGATAGAAAATGAAAGCTTATGTCCCTATTAAAAACTGGTTGAAAAAGGCAGCAATAGAAATGAGCAAAACCAAATCAGTAACTTCTGAAAAGGCTTTAGGTGGAAACCATTTGATACAAGAGGAACAGCCCTGAGGATTTACATGCTGTGCCACAGGCATGAACAGTCACAGTCCCATGTACAGTTGAACTCTATAATGACTGTTGTCTTGCTTGACAGCTGGACTGGGAACAGTGACCTGCTTACCTGAGCCTGTGAGATGTAATTGCTCAGCTGATGGAAGTCATCACGGAACCACTCTTGGCTTTCCTGGTGTGGACCAAAGGGTAGTGGGAGTACAGGACTAGTGAGGAGTGGACGAATCTTTGGCTTGTGGAGTGCTGTATTGTTACTGCTGGTTATTGGTTCTGGTGTGGGGCTTGGTCCCTTGCATACACACGAAGGTTGGAGGGGGTGGTGTCTGTTCAGCTAAAAAGCGAGGTGCTGTAGCCAGCTGGTGTCCTCTGTGGGGTGATGCACACCTGGTGCACACTGACCAAGAGGCACAGCACATCGACAGGGGCACACATGCACACAAATACCCAGATTCCGTATGCAGTGATGCTGCAGTCCAGCTCATATTTCTGCTCAGGAGAGTAGGGATTTTCCATTAGCCAAATCTTTGTTTCAGAATCTGCCATTCTTAGTCCCTGGGCCCAGCACTCTTTACAGACCATCTGTTTCTGAATGAAAGAGAAGGTAAAATCACATGCCAGCAGAGAAAATTACCTTTGCATCAGATATCTTTTCAATAGTGTGTACAGTGAGCTGAGAATACTGGGTCCTGTCCCCCACTGAGATTCTTAGAATACCAACACTAATTGACAACAGTTGAATCGGGCATATTTCTAAAACACAAAAGTACAATTCCATCAGAGCTGTGCACCTTTATTTCCTTTCTCTTTGTGACGAGCTTTGGATCTTTCTTCCATTCAGCCTTCTAACCATTAACTACTAATATCAACCAGGCTGTAACAGCTAATGAGGATGCAGAGTATAGGAGGAACTATAAATGAAGAACCCTTGTACAGCTTCTAAGGCTGGTAAGAGCATGCATTTTCTATGCACACTGGCTTTGTATCTCACCTATCCCTTTCCACACAAAAATGCTGGCTAATCATCATTCCTTCTAATGTCTTTCCCAGTGTAGATCAAAGAGCAATGTGGGTTTCTCCATATGATTTTGTGTCGTGAAGATTTCCTATTTGCAGTTTGAATGATCCTTTTCTGTATGGGGGAATTGCCCAGGACACAGGAATGGGAGGAATGAGGAGGCTTCTGTGCTATTACATTGCCTGGAGCTGGCAGTTCCAACAAGGCACAGGGGAATTAGATTAACACTGCTGGATGTGAGTGCCCTGGTCAGGAATCTGTCTGCTTGTCCAAGCTGATGGCAGATGCAGCAAGGGCTCCCTCCTTCCTTCAGCCCCTGGTTGCTCTTGGTGGGGCTCATTTCTATCCTCTCTCAGCATTAGCAGTCCCAACTCCTGCTGTGCCACCGCTGCCACAGCCTGCTTCTCTGTGCTTCCCGTATCCTGACGTCAGAGGAGTCAGCTGCTGCTCAAACCTGACAATCTCATTCCAGACTCGATAATTATCCCACCATAGCGAGTGGTACTGCACATTACTTCCTCTGTTTCTTTGGGGAAGGACATTATGTCCCAGCCACGCTCTTCTGAAAGGTTAAATATCTTTCTCTTCAACTAAGTGGAAGATTTTTCCTTTAATTACACCTTTCTGCCTGATGTTTGTCATCTTAACTAATGCGTGTCTCCCTTTGCTGAATGCATCCAGTACTCACTCCTCTCAGGATTTGTGTCAAAGCATTAATTTGCCATGAAATTTCTTTCATTCATTTTAATTTCAGGACTCCTGCTCAGGCGTTTGCATTTGAGATTGGATCTCAAGATCTGCATTTCATTCTCTGTATCTGTGAGCATGACAAAAGCTGAGCACATTCCCTTCTGGCAGCTGGGCTCAAAACTGGTATCAGGAGACCGGGTTAGAGCTGTGCTGGTGTCTGGCTGCCTCTCAGACCACAATCTAAATTATATGTGAACCTAGATGTTGTATGTGAAACACTGGGCTGTGTTCTGGTTGCTATTGCTTGGTTCATTTTACACATTGAGGAGAGAAAGTAACAATGAAAGCACACTGTCAAGAGAAGTGACTAAGTGAAACACTTGCTTCCTATCTTTGAGGCTTGAACTCCAACCTGAATGATTGATGCTGACAGAACTGAGCGATACCGCGTCTCAGGAGTCTGCCATTGCACTTAGCCATGGTTTTGACCTGTGAATGAGAGATGAACAGATGAAGTGGCATCATATGGCTGGCAGAAAAGTGTCTGGTGCTGATTTTACTTAAGCCAAGCAGTTAACTTACTGCCTGGATTTAAGCACAAGCCTGGAGCACACTTACAGCAGTGGCACCAGCTTTAGGCTCTGCTTTGGTGGTTTTCTTTTTGCAGCTTCCCTTTGGCTTTAGGTGCTGTGTTTTCACTGGTATAGGAGATGTCTGAGCTGCGTGCTGTGACCTACCTACCAGTCACGGTTCAGACTTGCTTTGTTCTCCCCACCCTCTCCAGCCTCTTGCTGCTGGTCTTCGGTATTTTGTTTGTTCTTCTCATGTAATAATACCTCAATTAAAACGTGACTGCAGATGTGTCAGCAAGGAAGGCGCTGAGAAGGTGCTGGCTAATGAATGTCACTGTGTGCCCCCCTGTCCTCCCAGTTTACCTCAAAAATGATAATTATTTCTAGAGCAGATCTCGTTTGGCAGACATCTCACAACTGAAAGCCATGCAAAGCTTTATTCTGTGTAAGTTCCCTTTGTGTGAATGAGAACAATCACATTGGTCTCACACACCACAAGCTGCCGAGAGGAAGAATATTTTGCCTGAAAACGAATCTGTGCTGCATCACTTTTAGATAAGCCTGATGTTACCCAAATAGCTTCCTCCTCGTTGTTTAAAGGCATAGCATTCTGCACCCACATGACCAACTGCCAGCTGGGTCTCTTGAGATCTGGGCTATTTAATGCCATATTCGACTTATGCTAATGAATGAGATGGTAATGGGCTGTGCTTCATTTCAGCTTGTCACAGCTTTTGCTAACAGCCTTGTTTCCCAGGAAGCCCTGGTTTCAGTTCTGGTAGCAATGGAGGAGAAGGTGTTAATGCAACCCTGCTTATTTTAGCAAGTGAGTGAATCAGTGGTTTTAGGAAAACAGTTCTACACGTTAACCCTTTGTTTCCAGAGCAACACACACAAATCACTGTAGAGTGAACAGATGGCTTTGGCATATTTTTAACCTTTCTCTCTGTTCCCATGGTATTCCAGACTGTGTGGGATTCCCCATAGACTGTTGTAAGATTGGTGGGCCCAGCCAAATGTCTTGTTTTGCAACACAGCATCAGACAGAAAGAGGGAAGTGGAATCCTGTTCAAATCAGCTCTGTTTAAGTAACTTTAAATGAGAGGTTCTCACATAGAGGATCATGGGTGGTGGGGGAGTCTGTAGAGAGATGCTGGTCATATGATTTTGGTGCTTGCTCATTGTCAGCTGCTACTTTACATTAGGAGGGACAAAATAAATGAGAAATACTGTTCTAGTGGTATTGTCTGTATAAGCAACTAATGCATCCAAAGGTGTAGATTGCAGAGCTGAAACTCGTAGGGAATTTGGTGGTCTCTGGCTTGCAGATAGGATGGGGCAAAGTAGTTTCTGTCACTGTGCTCTGAGGAAGTTCTGGAGACTTCTGAATCCCAGGCAATGATCAGATTCAGAGCTGTTCACATTGTTAATTTCCAGAGTTTTTGGTGATTCTCTGTGGTCATATAATGTTTTGTTCTGTAACAGAGAGGTTAACCAGTGAGCTGTATGGTGTAAGAGAAGGAGTTCCGTAGGTGTAATAACTTCTGGGTCTCAGCTGTGGTTAGAAATCCTAACTGTAAGGTTGTTAACTACAACACCTGGGGACGTAATATGGCAAGAATTGTGTTTGTTGTTACCCCAAACTAGGCTTGTGTCATCATGTGTATTAAAGACTGCAAGTGATTTCTCAATAGAGAACAGAAATCATAGCATCAATTTTCCTAGCACTGCCTGTTACGCTCACGTTCATTGAGGAATCATGAAGCATTATGTTCTCTTAATAGCTTATTCGCATATTAGAGTGCTTGAAACAAATCCATCCCTAATGTGTTCTCTTCTCTCTGTGCAGTACTGTATGGCTCAGTCTTCTACTGTCAGAAGATAATAAAATGCTATTTGACAGGGTAAGCAAACAAGATGATGGTAAGGGTCTGCCCAGTGGGGCAAGTTTCATTACAGTACAGTAGAGGTTAGTAACACCTGTGTGTTGTATCAGGCCAAATCATTTATGTGTCTGGTGTTCCATGTGGAGTCAAGCAGATGCATGAAGAAGTGACAGACACCTGTCCATTGTGCTGAAAAATTAGAATGCAGACTATGGAGGGCAAGAGAGACAGGGTAAATAACCAATAGCCTACAGCACGGAACAGCTTGGTGCAGACTCCATTGTTTTCTGTGATATCATCACCTTTACAGTGCCCTTCTGATGTGGTTTAAGTATTGCCGTAACCATTTTGAAGAAGGAGAAGCCAAAGCAGAATAAGTGATTTGCTGGTAGCGATATGCCACAGGCAAACTTGCAGCTCTGACCCTCATGACACAGTCCCATGGTCAGTGAATGCCATCTCTTTCCCCAGCAGCATGATCTCAGTCTGGACAGTTAAACCATTCTGCCCAAGAGGCTTTGATATGAATCCTATAGCTCCTGCCCTCATCACTCCCATGAGCTTGGAAGAGGCAATAACTGCCCTCGTACCCTGTTTGTCACTTCTGTGAAGTGCTGCAAAGCTTCTCCACTGGGAACAGGCAGGTGTGTCCCGGCTGATGTGGAGCACTTGCTGCTCTTGCACTCCCGAAGGACATCAGGGACACGAGCTGACCTCATGTGTGCTGCAGATCTGCAGTGCTCTGCCATTCCCGCTTCAGTAGTTCAATGCATTCACCATCTGTCACCCACCTGAGTCAAGGTAGTGCTTATGCAGGGCATTAATAACACATGAACCCTAGAAGCTTCCCTTTTTCTTTTGAATGCTCTCAACCACCTGCAGTGCCTCTGAAACCTCTTCTTCCTTTCTGCGTCTTTACAGTTCACTGATGCAGTTTCACACACTCAGCAAAATGTAACTGGTGTATATTTTTCTCCCATTGGATCAGGGCTCTATGGACTCAGTTCATATTTGAAAGAAGATGCAAATTGCCACTTGGTCTCTCTCTTGCCAAATCAGAGAAAATGAAGTCTGGCTGCATAAGGTGTTTCCATAGCACGTGAATGTTATGTCAGTTCTCTGCAACCTGTCTGGATCTTCAGCATCTCTTATGGAAGTGGGTAGCACAACCGTGTTAGCATTGGTTTCTCTAATGCGATGTAAAATAAACCCCCTCACCTTGCTCTGCTTCCCAGAATTGCCAGTATATTACAGAGAAGCCTTTTTCCTCTCCCCTGAATCTATAAATCCCAGCTCATTAAAAGACAGCCCTCGTCTCAGTAAATCTGCTACTTCTTTTCCTTCTCTTTTGTATTCTTTTCTGGTTTATGACATTGCCTGGCTGTGCTTAAAACATATTCTGTCTGTATGGGCTTTGCTTGCAAAGCTGTTCAGAGGAGTGTGAGACTGTCTGCATTGTTGTTATTTATCAACCTATCATCTGCAAATGTCATCATCATGGTTTTATGTTTGCTTCCAGTCTGTGGATGCAAACACCAAATAGCTTCAGAGAAGGACTAATCCTACCAAATTCCAACAGAGACACTGGTATCCACACTAATGGGTCTCCGGAGCACCCATTAGCCTGTGCGTCTCTGATATGGCACATCTCTAATTCCACCCTGCAGCATTAACGTATTTAATCTCCTCTTGCTGGTTTTTTGAGGTTTCTCACAAATGCTTCTGCTTCAGGAGATCCTGCCCAAATGTTGCTGCCGCAGCACACCAGCACCTTTCCTGCAAGTGCTTGTCTTGCCATCCTTACAGCTCCCAGATGTTCCCTGCTTGCACCTCAGGGTGAGACGTGCTCACAGACTCCTGCAGTATGAAGGTGAACTGCCGAGACGAGTTGTTTATTTCAAATGGCATCTTCTGGCTGTGACATGGATCCTGCTGTAAGATTGCAGCATGAGGAGCCAGTGTGGGGTCCCTCAGAACTCAACTACATCCAAATCTAAGAAATCTTCTTTGTGTTAACAACATCTCTTCAGCGCTGGTCAGTTTTCGAAGACAATTGAGGTCAGTAGAAATCTGAGTTTCTCCTTGCCTGGAAGTGGAGCAGGATTCAGGGCCAGTCAGAAAATCTTTACTATTAAAAAATACCTAATTCTTATGGCAGCATCAGCGCAAGTGATGGCCAGGATCCCGAGAGGGTTCCTTGGCTGAGAGGTATCCCTGGATTGAACTCACTTGCAAGAAAAGATCAGTTTCAGTAAATCTCTTCCAGGGTTTGACGGTCACCTGCCCTCTTCCTTCCTCTTCCTGCACTCCCTCTGCCACAAACATCCTTTCCCTTCTTCTCAGAGCAGTCATTCGGATGCCTGGTCATGTAGAACATATGGTTGTGCTTCGAGGTACTGTGAGTCCTGGGACAGCAGGCATGCTCAGGAATGTTGGGAAGGGAATTAGCTTGAGCAAAGGCTAATAAATGTTCCCTCTAGTCAGAGCAGCAGATTGCAGTGACTTCACTCCCGTGCACACCTTGGTGTGTGCCTCTGACTGGCTTCTTGCTCTGCTCCGAGCAGTGCCTGAGTTAGTCGCAGGTTCCTGGTGTGCATCCTTGGCAGGGAGGCAGGTGCTTCAGTTCGGATGTGTTTCTATCCTAGGCAGTGCGGCTGCAGAGGATTCTTCACAGGGCACAGCTGGTGCTCTCGTGTGGATGGAGGAGATAGGAGGGGACCTTTCACACTGCCTCACTTTGTTGTCCACTGTTTTGTACTCCTAATTCTTACTTATTCATATGCATGTCTGCATTGGTCAGTTTTGATTTCAAAATTGTTTCTTCACACTGAACCTTGTCTCTTCATTGTAGAGACTCTTTAAAGCGTTCCTAGCCTACTCCTGTGTAAGAAAACAGTGGGGGACAAACACCTCTTTGCAGCACAGCCTTATAGCTGGGAAGCCCAACAGAGAGAATGCAAATGCTCTGGCTAAAGTGATCTGTTATTACAATGGAGAAATATGCTTCCATTGGAAGGATAATTAAGCAAGTTAAACAATAGAGACAGGGTTTGGTTTTCTCTGAGTGTTTCCCGAAGCAAAAATGATTTGTGTCTTCTCTCCGAGACTATTGGATGTCTACTGAAGGATTCAGGAGAGAGGCCCTTGCAGCTGCCAAAAGAACCACTGAGATTATTGAGCCTGCAGCTAAATTTTTCTGTCCTACAATGAATAACTAGTGTGTAATCCAGACCTTGTTTGTGCTGTCCCACATGGTAGGGGACTGCTCTGTGCAGCAATGCAGGGAGAGGTGTCTGTCCCCAGCCCAAAACTCTGTCTCTAGCTCATTGTGATGGCTTATGATATTGAGCTCTTATGTGCATTGATGGATCTGAAAAGCTGCTGCATCCTCATGTGCTAGCAGGCTACCAGCGCTGCAAGCCCAGGGTTACTGACTGCCTGGCAGTGAGGCTGACAAGCCCTTAACGTTCCCCAAGGCAATAAATAAACGTTACAACTTCTGATTAATTGCTGGGAGTCAACCCTTTCCGAGAAGGAGGAGGGTAGGACATTACAAAGTGAAGCAGAAGGATGGTTGGCAGTATAGACAGGAGAGAAGATTTAGGGGGAGCTGTGATGACATAGTTTATTTGGCCACGGCTTGAAATTGAGCTTAATTTTAAGTAATGTCTTCGGTCTGGAAGAGCTTCTTGCCTTATAGCAGAAAGCTACTGGTAAAAATGCATAACCAAGTGCACTACAGGCTTGAAACTCTGTGGAAATATGGAGGGATTTATTTATAATACATGTGTATATATCGGTGCACGAACTCTATGCAAGTGTCCACCTAAATCTATCCAGTTGATGAAAATCACTGTAGCCCCTGACCTGTGCTGGGAGCACTGGCTGAAGATGTGAGCACTAGTGTCATTAATCGCATCAGGTTGTTCTGTAAGTCCTTCCTCATTTCCTGCACTGATGTCAGTTATTTGCATCCTAAAATCTAATTGAAAACCTGCAAAATTAGATTTAGAGGAAACCGGAGGCTGAAGCACTTTGCTCAGGTGATAATTTCATTTACTGTTAAGATCATTGCTTACACCTAAACTTGAACATATATTCTCTCTTCCTCCATAATACGCACCCTCAGGCATAGAACATCTTATTTAATTTGGTTTTTTAAATGTAATTATATGTGGCTGAGCAACTGGTAAACTAAAATCATTGCATCACCTTTGAGAAATAAACTCAATGTGCCAGGTTCACTGGGAGCACCCAGTGACACCAATGTGTTAGAGCACAATATTAAATAGGGTAGGGGCTTCCCAGCTGACTGAAGGAATCTGTGCATTAAAACCAGAAACACAATTTGTTGCCTCTTAGCAAAAGACCTACAGGAAATGGGATTCTTTAAAACAACCCTGCAAGCATCTGAAATAGTATTTACTTGCATTACAATGATGGGAGCTTGCCATTTGTCAAAGAGTTACAGGCTGATCTTTTAACAGAAAAGACTGGTGCCTGATTACAGTTTGTTGGTGTATCCATGAGGGGATAGATGCTCAGCTAGTGGCCACACCAAGGTCTTCATCAAAGCCTCTGGAGCCAGGCTGAGTTACACGAGGTAACACGTCTGCCACGTATGGAAGCTACTACTACATTCCTAGTAAGGAAGTTTTGCAGCTGTAAAATCTTGCTGCTTCCAGCCTCAGTGGCCAGCTTGATTATATGGCTTTAAATACACCCAAAACCAGTTTGAACAAAGGCATTTCTGCCACCTTTGCTTCATCTGCCTGTAACATCTGTGTTGTTAGCGAAGGTGAGCAGGGATAACACTGACCCAACTTTTCTGTATCAGGTGTGCCTCTATTTAATTGGTTTCGGTAAGGATTTTCAGCTAGTCTGTGTGCATTAACTGCACACTACAGTATGCGGTAGAGTGGCCGTGTTTTGTGAAACAGAAACACGGCTTCTGCTGCTGTAAATTAGTGGGATACAGTAATCCCTTGTGATACCAGATGCAGAATTTGATCCTGAGTCGCACAATAGCTGACATCTGGGCTCTGCTGTCCGCCTCGCAGGACTTGAGCTGTTGGAGCCTTCTGCAGTGAGAAAGTTTCCGTGTTTCTAACTTGTCATGGGCTCTGCGCTCACCCCGCAGCTCCTGATTTGCCCTGCTTACATGAGCTGATTTTGGTTTTCCTAAGAAAAGGAGGGGGGAAAGGATTCAATATAAGGATCAAATTATTCCTGTCTCGTTCAAAACAGAATTGTGCATGTGAGTAAAAGTCCTGCCATTTTGTCATCCAGATTTGCTCATTCCAAATGAGGCCTTTGACTGATCATGGCATTTTATTGGCACAGAGGGAATTTATAAGCACTGAGAGAATCTGAGGGAAGTAGTGTCATGCACAGACATAAGTGCATTATCTGCAGGGCTTTAAGAAACTGCTGGGGGTTTGCTAGAGTGTAAAAAAACCACACCAGAAAATTGAGAAACTGGGTCATCTGGATTTATTTGCTGCATATCTTTCCAGCTGGGCTTTTGTTGCTGCTCAGACTGACAGATCTGAGCTCTCATTGTAGTCACCGGGACTGTGCAGCATCCTACGTGCCTGCCTCCTGCAGTCATCTTGTTTATACTCCGGGGTGTCTGGAGGGCCCAGATCAAGGTCAGAGTTGTGCTGTAGCTTATGAGGAGCAAGAAGCTGCCTCTGCCTCAGTGAGGGTACCTGCTACATGCAGCAGGCAAAGGCACAGGGACACGAGGGGACTTACACAGTGTCATGCAGTGTATTTGTCACAGAGAGCAGCCAGCTGGAGCGCACCAGCACTGTGCCCGCCTCCCTGGACTGTTCTGCCTCTCTCCTTATTCTTCAGCTCCTTGTTTCTCTGTCCCTTTGTTCTAGACAGCGCAACGCACAACAGCCTCTCCAGTGTAGACTGCTTTACTCCCCCTTCACCAAAACTCCCCCGAAAAATCTGCCAGACCTTCTTCAGGGCAGATGCCAGTTTGGTGCCTGTGTTTAAATTCAGTGTAGTCTCATTTATGGTAAGTAGTTGATCAGAAAGGCTAAACTGTGAAGCTGAAATTATAAGCAATAAGTACATTGCTTGTTTGCATAAAATACTGAACAGAACCGTTCTCTGTCTTATCACACAAATCTTTTTGTGCTGTTAATTTCTATTTCCCTATATAAACCTTGTATTCTGTGCCGTGGCAAGGAAGATTTGTTTGATCCCAAGTGCCCAGTGAGTGTTCTATAGTCTGGATTCTTCAGGGAATGAGGCTACTGTGGGTTGGGCACATTTTTGTCCTTTCTTTTTTCCCAATAACTTCTGATAAGGAGGACGGAGATCACTATGATTTCAAGTTCCTATGAGCTGCATACACAGGAAGGGGTCATAGGGAAGGAGATTCTCCGCTGTAAGATGAGAGGCTGGGTCACAGATTCCCTCCTTATTAAGTTCTTGAGATCCACAAAAAAGAGTACTAACATGTCCCAGCTGCAGAAGTTTCGGTCAGAGTATTCACCTTACTCAGCATCAGGTGGTGAAACTATAAGTCATGATTTCTCGTTGCAGAAGGACTTGTTGGCTGATTAAAGTGAATGTTACAGGTATGCTTCCATTTGGGGTCTTCTGTAGAAGGTACACACCAACTGAGCACCAGATGATACACCAAGCTCAACACATATTTTATGATCTTTTCTTTTAGGTGGAAAAACTGGCAAAGTACTTGGACCCAAATGATTTGGGAAGGATCAATTTCAAGGACTTCTGTCACGGAGTTTTTGCTATCAAAGGTACGTGCATACTTCTTAAAAATAATCCACTTCAGTTCCAGGCATGTTTCTCTGGTTGCAGGAAATGTGATGATCAAAGACATCCTCTCTTTTGACTGTGGTTATTTGTAGGGTAACTCTGGGAACAGAGCCAGTGTATTTTTCTTTCTGTGTATCTCATGTATCATTGGTGAGCACTGCTGGAGTTCCTGCAGCATTGTCTCATTGTTGAATCTTGGTTTACCATTTGTTTCTTCAGAACAAATGTGATTTAAATGTAGCTGAAGAAAGAGAAGCTTTTTGGTTAGCAGCTAGTGCCAACATCTGGTATGTCCTGGTTCTCATCTGGTTCTGCTGTTGATTTACCAAAGGAAGTTACAGAGCCCTTAGGCTTTAGTTTCTCTAGTAGGAAATTTAAGACTATTATACTGTTCTTGAGGTGTCTGCAAGGTATAGTTGAGTCATGTTTCTAAAGTACTTGCAGACATATATTGGAGTGAAGAAGATTAATTACAGGTTGGCTCTGCAAGCCTTAAAAATAGAGATGAGGTGGATCAAACCATCTCCTTTGAAAGGAAACACAGTCCTTGACAGAAGAGATGGACGTTATTATGCTTTACAGCTTAGCCCAAAGGGTAATGAAGCAAGCAGTGAAGAGGGACTTTTAGCTGGTTTTATGCTGATTATTTTTCTAGTTTCCCAGAGCAAAATAATGCAGCCTCTCCTTTTCCAGACGTGTAGTATGTCCTTAGTAAAATGCCAGAGTGCTGTCACAGCCCAGAGCCTTTACTTCAGGGACAGGGAGAATGTCACAGTGATGATAGTGTGATTCCAGGGGAAGCCTCTGGAAAGTCATCTACAATGTGAGATGATTATGAAGCCATAATAATGCAAGAACGTAACACCACGGCAATTTTAATTATACTTTATGGCAGCCAAGGTCTGAGTGTATAATTACGTAAAATTACAGTGAGAACCTGCTCTCAGTCCGTGTTCATGGAGACACCTTCCAAGGTGACACTGATGTGTCGGAGGAGAAGGCAATAGAAAGCCCAGAAGGAAAGTTTATATGTTGCTGTTTAGACACTTCCTACTCGTGTAGCAAACTGAGTTCTGGGTTAAATAAGACACTAGCTCTGCAAATCATCTGGTAATCCTCTGTGATTCACAGTCTGCACAAACGCACAAAATATGATCAGGAAGGGATAGATGTGACCCAGAAGAACATCTCTCTGTAGTAGCTGTGCCTTCATCCGCAGTGGGCAGTATCCCCAGTGAAGGAGCCTTGGGAGTCATCATCCTTTCTCACCTTCTGGGAACTGATTGATGTAGTCGTATCATAAGGTCTAGTCCTGGAAAGGTGTGACTGAATCAAACTCTGCAATACCTTGTACCCCAAGATTATGAATAGCTTAAAGCCCTCATATGGAACATACTGTAGGTATCAAATGCTTGATGATTATTAGTATATATAAGTGGATGAGAGAGAAATCATCCAGTTCCGCAGCATCACCTAGAGCTCTCTTAGCACATCATTAGCATTGTCAACACTTACACAGTGTCAGTGCCAGGCGTGTGTCATCACAGGAACAGTTGTATCTATTTCTGATAAGACAGTGTTAGGCATGCTTTCAGAGCACCCCTTTAGAAAAGCTGGTTCTGTGCTTACCTCTGCATGCCAGTTTTATTGGGTGCATTAAAGTTCAGAAAGGGTATGTCAGCCTTTCACAATGGAAAGCCTCCACTGTGTTGGTACCTCTCACTTTTCAGAACAGCTATGTCCCAGGGGTAGCAACAGGCTTATTATCAAACAAAAGCAATTTGTCTTGGCAGCAACAGATTGTAAATATGATTCTTTGACATCTCAGCCTATTGCAGTTGCTTGAGGCAATCAGATTAATAGAGCAAAATGAGATCTACTATAAATCCAGGGGTTTTTTTTCCAGTAATGGAATATGAAGCTGTGTTATTCATAGTCCTGGAAGCCAATTGTTCAAACTCATGCTTTACTATCCTCATGCTTCACCATATTTCTCATTTATGAGACTTCAGATTAATTTGTCTTGTAGATGCTTGCCTTTATAATATGCTGAAGAGATTTTTTGCTGCACAGACGTGATACAGTATCACAGGGGTTTTGGTAGTTCAGTGCCTTGAATTTCTTTAAAGTGTGAGGTTTGAAGCATCTAAAACAGTCAATTCAAATCACAGTGGTAAAGAATTGACCTCTCACGATGTCAACTTGAGCATTTGAGATCCGAGTATGGATCTTAGTGAAAACCTGAATGTTGGAACCTTAAAAAATCACAAGCACTGGAGTGTTCAGTGTCTGCTCTGTAACTGGTTGGTATCACCTCTCAGTGCAAGGAGGAACCCCAAGTCCTGGATGTGAAATCTTCAGCTTACACTGCTCTATGGAGGAGAAAGGCTATTGTTCAGTCCCACACGGTACAAATGAAAAGCGTTGTGTTCCTTCACAAGTGGACATCAAGTCTTGTCTCCTCCTTAGTGCTTGTGAGCTGGATAAACCTCATGACATATGAGTCATGTACCTCCACAGCAGCTGCTGGGACTATCAGGTGGAAAAGCCAATTAATCTTCTTCAGCTGCTGAGTAGCAGGAGCCGTGGGGAAGGATGTGCTGAGGAGTCTCACTATCAGTGGGGGCCTTTGGAAGTGGTGAGAGGACTTCAATGAGCAGAGGTATCTATGCTAGAGGGGAGAAGCGTATTGGAGGAACACATTCCCATTTTATCTGTGGGGTGGAATTCTGGATAGGCAGGGTGCTTTCTATTTATGCAAAGCTTTGCTTCTTTTTACTGGTCCTTTGTGGATTGAAGAACTTTGCCTCAGCATCTGTGCTGAGTCCTGCTGTCTAGCCTGCTTTCCCCATGCAATTAGGCTCTGCCAGAGCCAGGGACAGGCTCTGCCGTCAAAGTTAAAGCTTTGCAGCAATTTCATTGGAGTGCCAGGATATGAAGGTTTTACTCCTGCTGAAGCTGCCCTCTCTATCTGCTCACTGCATGGCTTTATTTCTAATAACTGCATCTGTCTGGAGAGCAATTGCCGTGAAATAACGCCTGTACCCTCTTACCTACTCAAAGCCAGTATAGCCCAAGAAGTGGCACTGCTCAGAGACTTTGAGAGCAGCCTCATCACCACTTAAAAGCTTAACTCCCATTGATTTCCGCAGGGTCAGTGTGGGATCCATTACTGTTTGCTCCGTGGAGTCAATGACTATTTTTGCTGTACTGAATTTATTGTACTGATCCAGTAAATACTTCCTGGCACTTGTAATACTTAAAGGCTTGAGTGGAACTGTTTCTAATGTGGTGTGCAGGCTGTTCCACAGGCAGACATGTTTGCAGGCCAGGCTCTTGGTATGTTTAACAGGGCCTAATTAAGTCTGACCTGTTCCTTCTATTTTAAGGTTTCTGTTGTCTTTTCGATAATCTCTCTGCTTTGATATTCACTTAAAAGCAAACCAAACCCTGACAGATAAAGGGTGAGCTCCCTCTACTGACCTTGGTGGTGCAGCACAAACAAAATCAATATAGAATTAAAACATAAAGGCAAATATATTATGGCTTTATAGCTTGTTTTAAGCATGAGAACCACTGAGCACTGGGTACTAATTGAAGAGGAATGGCTTTCATGATGGGAGAGCCTGAGCCACATGAGCACAGAGCATTTCTGCAATAATGAACCTTGGTGCTTATATAGCTGTTGTCCTCCTGGAGCAAGAGAGTCTTTTCCTCATCTTGTAGAAGTTATAAGGAAATCGAAGTTATGCTCTGTTACCGTATTTGAAAATGGAGAGTTGTAGGAGCTCCTTCATATTCATCAGTGCTGTGAAAGAAGAACAGTTGTTATACGCTCTCCCACCTGCAGCAATAGCAGCCTTTGAATCTTCAAAACAGTAACACAGACTGTTCTGTGCCTTCACACTCTGTCTCTGTGCTTCCCTGGATCTTTAGGCATCAAATCACTGCAGCTGGCTGCAAAGCTTCTAGGATCAGTCTTTATGTGAGCAGATCAAAGTTAAAAAGTCGATACATTTTTCTGTGAGTTCCAAGCAATCCTGATGGAAATTCCAAGAATGCAGATTTGCCCCAAGCTTTAAAGAAACGTTAGAAAGGGAAGTTGGCTGTTGTGGAAGCTCAGACTGTGACGGGTTATCTGGCTGTGAAGGGGTATGAAAATAATACAGGATGACATTTGATGAGCTTTCTTTTCAAACCCAAGTTTTCCAAAGCAGAATATTTCTGGCTTCTGTTTCACTGGAGATGTGTTTTTCGTTTGCTTTCATTCAGAGGCTCCAAACAAACATATTTCTCACCAAACCAGTGCTGAGTTTTGGCCATGTCTTTTAACTAACTTTAAAATCTAACTTGCAGTCCCATAGCTGAGGATAGTATTGTACCAGCTTTGCCCTGAAGAGATGGATGTTGCAGTCATATAAGGAGTTAATTTGCCATGCTCCAGTATTTGTAATATACACCATCACTTGAGAGATGAGAATTTCAGTCAAGCACTACACAAAACCTCAAAGTCTCATTGATCTAAGCTCGTAGCTGTAGGTCTCAAACTTCACAGCACGCCAGAACTGGAGGTGATTTGATGCATCTGTGCTTTCTTTTAAGAATAGCTTTCTGATAGGTGCGGTACTTGGGATGGCTCCAAGGAGAAGGACTGTCAGGTGAATTTGAAGAGCTGAGCTCTACTGTTGTAAATTACACTATAGCTGTTTAATGAACTGAAGTTGGTTACTCTTAAAAGTACTTCAGAGTTTCCTAAGACTCAACTAAATTTTACTAAATACAGCCTGAAACCATAAATGAGTCTTAATACACCATTAAAGATCCGAGGGTAGGTAAAGTGAAAAGCTATTGCTCTTAGGAAAAATGCCAGGAACCAACTCCATTCAATTAGCTAACCAGATTTGATTTCCTACACTATTAAAATCGCTTAATTGCCTGTGAAAATTGCCTGATGCACTATGGGTTAAATCTGCCTCCTGGAGCATTTGCAGGAAATGGCTTTGCTACAGTTGTGTTTACTTGTGGCCACAATGACTGTCTGCAACTTGACTGTTTGTTAGGGGGTGAGGGTGGTTTTCTTACATGAAACTGAAGGGAAAGCTGTAGAATCATCTCCGGAGAGAAGCCATGTCCGGCATCCTAAGGGGACTGAAAAAACTAAAGGTTCACGTCTTCCCCTTCAGTGACTTGTAGAACACTTTATTCTTTGCTTAGACTCCAGATGGTTCTGTCCTGCTTCTTTACGAGTCCTGGGCAGGTATTTGCAAGAAAGGAAATATCTTAACTGGCTATTTTCACAAAAAGAAAGTACAAATGGCCTGGTGGTTTTGGTGTTACTTAGAATCCTTGTTCTGCAGCAGATGACTTGTGACCAGGGGCAGAAGGAAATTCAGCAGCTTCTCGCCACTCTCATTTTGTGATCACATCTATCTGATAGTTCTTTCTCCAGATATGATTGCTCCTGACCTGCATCACCCTGCACAGTGATTTATATAATGCGTATTATATAAATCAGCCCTGTAGCAGAGTGCTTCTCCATAAGGGGCATCCTTTTGTGTAGCTGCAGCACTAAATACTAAGGACTTGAAACTCTTCCTGGGTTAACTCTTTGCCTCTGCCCACGGCCTCACTAGCACTGCAGTGCAGCCTGGTCTCCTTGCCAAGTGCTGCCTAAAAATGTAGATGAGGAAATGTTCCCAACCATAGCAAGGCAGAGAGAACATCGAGCACATTAATATCTTATGATACAAGTAGACATCAAATGAAATATCTAATCAGGCATGTAAGTGGCTTTCAGTTTTACAGTTTCCTGGAAAATGAAGTTGTAGTAATAATGGGACATCTTAGTGCAGGAGGTCCTTAAAGAAGCCAGGAAGTATTCCTGTGCTTATTTGCCATGGGTTATTTATGGGCAGGTTCTAGCCTCGGGTGCATACTGCTGCTCAGCTTGAAATATTCACCATGGCAGTTCTGCAGGCCGAGGCAAGCACGGTTCTTCTCAAGAGTGGTACTGGTAGCAGAGAGCA
The DNA here is from genome assembly GCA_017639245.1 of Myiopsitta monachus. NCBI lineage: Eukaryota > Metazoa > Chordata > Aves > Psittaciformes > Psittacidae > Myiopsitta > Myiopsitta monachus. Next base: position 4,407,850 of record CM029931.1, on the reverse strand, counting down.
CCGTGTGTGCCGGACCAGGCTGCTCCCTGTACGAACCTTAACATTTCCATACTGAGATTTGCCAGAGTAGACCTTGATCTTTTGTTGGTTTCTGTCTGGGCTGTTACACGCTCATTCACCTCACTGGCATTTCCCAAGCTGCAAGCCAAAACATCTTCTGGTAATAAGAGATGTGAACAGTATTTGAGATTCTCCAATGTTCCTTCTTCGTACTATGCCCTTTTTGTAAACCTCTTGGAGTAATTAAAAAATTCAAGTTATCATTTAGATAAGAGGATTGAAAGGCCAGATATATTAGCACTGTTGCAGAAAAACACTGAGTAAGAAAGCTGATGCATCTCCCAACAGGGTGCTAAAACTCATCCTCCTGGTGGTTAGGGGTGGCCCAAAGAAAAGATCAGCACCACAGTCCTCCACAGTCAAGAGGTTCTGATTTGTGTCTTCACAGAGAAGAAGAGCAAGAGAGTATTTACTCTTTAAACACAGCTCTCTAACAGGAATAAAACCAGTGGCACAGTCCTAAGATTCTTGGAGCCAGTGGCCATCTTTCCATTGATTTGATGGGTGTTGGAAAAGGTTCAGCTGTTCTCAAGGTAGCAATGATGTGTAGCAATAATCTTGGATGCAAATGGCCTCTCCACATTTCCTTCTCTTCTTCCCTTTTTTATGGGAATGTAGCAACAAGCAAATCTTCCCTGCAGGACGAAGAGATCCAAGCTGTTATACCAGCTTGCATGCTAAGCAAACCTCTCCCACAGGGCACACTGGTTGCTGCACACTCAAACGTCTTAGCATCAGAAAGTCTCCTTTGCAGAACAGACACTCCTGAGATCTTAGGGGTTGTTTCATTCACCATGCACTGTCTCTAATGTATGCCCGTGTGTGGGAGACAGGAACAACATATTCATCCCCCGTGTTTGGCTTCCTCCATCTCGTCACCTTTTCTGTTCTTCTGACTCTTCCTTTCCTTTGTAAGGGACTTGCTCCGTAACCACAAGGTATCTTCACCCTCAGATGTTACACCTTTATTTTAAAACCAGGGGAGATCAGCTGCCAGCCTAAACCTGTGTAGTTCACACTTGCTTACATTACTGTTTCCTCTGCTCACCTGCCTCATGACTGAGTATCAGTGTGTAATGTCACAGCCAAATCCATTGCATTACTGATGGAACAGAACAGAGAAATACTGCTGGATAATTGCAGCTTCCAAGTAGGATAATGTGTAGCACATGCTGAGAAGGTTTCACACAGTGTAGGCTCAAGGCTGTAAGCTGGTTGTTCTAAACTAACCTGGCCTGATATTACTGCCTTCTGCAGCCCAATATGCCAAGTGCGGTCGCTGGTAGTTAATGGGGAATGAGACATTTGGTGAGCTGTGAGTTCAGTGTTTCTGTATTTGTTCTCTCAGATGAGAGAAAGACTCAGGGAAACACAGACATTGATTTTTCCAGCCATTAATGTGGTTGGTAACAAAAGCGAACACAGAGGCTGAAAATCTTCACTTGCAGTGCATAGATATTTGCTTGCCAGAGACATGCGCTCTGTGACAGAGCTCTTTTGGAAGGGGAATTTGTGACGTTTAGGTATTGCCCCTTTGTCACTCAGACCAGAGAAAATCTGAAGCAGCTTCACAGACACTAATTGTGCAGTAGACACCAGCTCATGCCGAGGCTGCAAGTCCATAGTCTCTGGGAACACCTGACCATTGGTTCTCATTTCTCTTTGCCAGGCTGTGAAGAGTTACTGAAAGATGTCCTGTCTCCTGAAAACTCTGAGCCTCAACACTACGAACCACACTATGATGATTACTACTACCAGGTAAGAGAAGCACTTATTCTGCCTTATGTTAAGTGGGCTGAGGAAGCCTCTGGTGTGATGTGTAGCTGGGTCAGTGTAAATGCTGCTGTTGTACTTGGCCTATTGACTCTTCCTTCCTAGATTCGTGACTGTTATCAAGCCTTCTATATACTGGTAGAAGCTGCATTAAACACTGGGTAGCTGTCAGCTGTTATGAGAGTATTTAGGATTTGGATAGCATTCCTCTTACAAGCCTCAGCGTTCACTTGGCTGTGAAGGGAGATGTTGCATACAGGCTTGCTGGTACCACACGTGAAAAACACTGATTTGTATCTAATTAAATCAGTCAAACTTTGTAGGTGAACAGGTCCTCAGAGACCTTCTGCAGATAATGAACAGAGACGCAACAGCTGTTTGGAAGCAGAAGCAATGCACCTTTGGTACCTTGATAGTATTTTGACTGCTGGGAATAGCGTATTTTCAAACCGTATTTTCTTCATCTGTATCCTTAATTTGACAGTGTCTGTGCAGTCTAACGAGCAGGAGAATGTTAAGTTTTCCTGTAAGCATCTATTTCTCGTTCATTTTACTTCGGTTTTAATCACCACCCATGTAAATTCCTAAGGTTAAAGGTACAGTTCAGATAAAGATTGCCTGCCAGTGTGGTTGTGAAACTGCAAGTGATCCTGAAATCAGGAGGGAAAGCAAGTGATGAAAGGTGATGAAGTGTGAGAACAATACTTGTGTATTGAGGAAAGACATGGGATAAGCTTGCTGGTGTTGCAGCACTTCATGATGTTACACAAAATGGTTTCTACTATTCATACAGAAAGTACAGAGACATTTCCTTCTCCTCTCCGCACAAGATGGAAGGAGCCCTCCATGACTACAAACAGGAGCACAGAATTTGGTCATAAGCTTTCTTAATAAGGAAGAGCTGTCTGGGTTCATTGGCTCCTTTTGCTTGCTGAAAATGACAGGCTGGTGTCAGTACCTGGGCTGCGGCAAGCTGGCACCACCATCACCCTGCTTTGTTTTTAAAACCTTATTTTTGTGGTAACTGATGACATAGATACCCACCATGCTGTTGCTTGGTTACCTTAATAGATATCATAAACCAAACTCCCAATTTTGCAATAAGATGATAGAGGCTATAAAATGGCAAGCAGCTTCTGCAGACACTAGATGTTCCCCTGTTACTATGCAGACACGGCAAGCAGGTTCTGGCAGTCTTTTGGAGGCAGGCAGCATGGTCCTTGGGTCTTTATTCCTCAGAGATTTCACATCTGCTTTTACCCAAAGATGTGCTGTGGAGAGTGGTTGAAGGCAAACTGTGAGGTGGCTGCAAACTGTACCACTCCTGACACCTGTCCACCTGGAGAGCCTGGGGGGGAAGTTGTAGTTGCTAATCCTGATAGCAGTGTTAGAGTTCTAGAGTTGTGCCTCTGGAAGAGGAAGGGGGCAGAGGGTGACCCTGTTCAGGAGTCGATCTGGCAGGGCTTTGGTGGAAGCCTTGCTGATCACTCCTTGGTAGGACTTGTGATGTCCACCAGCCCCCTATATAGGCTATGCAGTGGGCAGCACCATTGCAGTCATGTCAAGCCCACTTTAATTGGGCCAACATAGCATTTGTGCAGCCTCTGAGCAGGTTCTTCCCCACCTGCCCACAGGGAGATGAGTTATCATGGGGAGAAGACCGGAAACGGTGCGCATTGTTGCCCACCATGCGCTTACCCCAGAGCTCCTCTGCGCAGCTGCCTCCCAGAGGTTTCGCTGCAACCTCCAGGTCTTTCAGGTGCAGTTTAGAAACTGTTCGCTAGATGTCAGTTAAAGACTGGGAAAGGGCTGTGAGCAGGCACTGCATTTGCTTTAAGGATCCTCTGCCATGGCAGAAAGTTGGAATTTGCAATGTGATGAAACGGAGAAGAACTGAGGCCCAAGTGGGTTTGGGTTATTACCATTGATGAGATTTGTTCCCTGTTCCCAAGGAAGCACGTACTGAAAACATATGAGCTCTTCTTGCATCTCCCTGGCCTCACTGAGTGTGACTCCCTGGTGATGTAGTGAAGTTATGGGTAGCTCCCAATGGCATGGATGGTAGTTGCCTGTCTAATCTGGTTTTCATCCCAGTATATCTTTTGCATGTCTCTCTAATTCTCAGCTGCAGTCAAAGTCTCAGGCAGCCGCAGGATCCATCTGCTGTGATGGCGCAAATTGGTATTCTTAAAGGGAATGCATCTTTTTGATTCCACCCAAGGGGATGGACTTACACAAAGACAGGTATTGAGCTGATTCGTTGTTGTGCTGCCTCTGTCTCTGTGTGCACATGTGATTTGGAGAGGAAGAGATTTATCCTTGTCACGTGTTACTTCCCATGTCCCCTGCTTTCACTTTTACTTCCCCTCCCCAGTGCCCACTCCCTGTATTGTAGCTTTCCAAAGCCCAAATGTAGAAACCTAAAGAGATGAAGGGAAAGCCAAGAAGTGGGATGAAGTGACAGGAGCCACGATAAGGTACTGAACTGAATCGACTGTTTAGGTATGTTGAATCAAATGGGGAAGAAAAACATGCCAAGCCTCCAGCCTTTAATTGCAATCAACTGGATGCAATTAATTTAAATTGATCCATAAAATCCCCTGGTACCAGGAGCTTGGGGCATTCATTTCATTTGACATTTTCTAAATGGTCTGCTTTTACTTCTTATTGTCCTTCAGTGTAAACAAGAACAAAAGCTGGCAAGCTAGTAATGTCTAAGAAGGAGAAAAAAATCCTATTGTTTATGCAAATTAAAATGCAAAGACAATTCCATGGGAGGTTTCTAATGGTCTGTAATGAGAGGCTGTGTCAGTGATATTTTGGGTGGATGCAGAGCTATTCCTTCGAGCTCAAATCTGTTACGGTGTGATACACAGAAAGCAAAGAGCAGCACTTGGTTACTACAGGACTCTCAGATCAGTGGGAAGTCTCCCACTGACTTTAAGGTGCAAGGGTATATGTTTTCTCTTAGATCAGAGACCAGCTGGTCCAGAGAGACTAAGGAGCATGGGATTGCAGTTAGCAGCTGTAGAGCATCTCAGCTCTAGGACCTGCTGCCTCTGTGAATTCACAGTTTGATGATCTGGTTAAGGTCTGTATTGTGCTGCATTCGAGGCACTGCTTCAGTCAAGTGCTGTTTATGAATATAATTTCTGTCTCTTGCAGCCTATAGAGAGATAATAGAAAAGCTCTGAATTTGTCAGAAGCCAATTTATGAATCCTGAATTCCTTTTACCATGCTCCTGCTATGGCCTCAACTCTTGTTTTGGCTCCAGTTTGAAGGAAGACGCAAGTCTCCCTAGTCTAGCATGCAGGATTTGCTTTGTGGCAAGCATCTGGTAGCACTTCAGAGCCCTTCGATAGCCTTTTGGAGACAGTAACCAACAGAAAGTCCGCAGCTGAAGTATGTGTGTGAAAACCCAGACCCAGATTCAGCCTGCTTGAACAAAGCAAAGTGCCTGTGTTCAGCACTTCAGATGGCTGGCTCTGGGCCTTCCTGGACACCTATCCAGCTGGGAGCACTAGCCACAAGGCTCAGAAGGACTTAGGCTGGCTGCATCTGCAGCTCCCTGGCCAAGATTTGCATTGCAGGCCCTTAGACGCAGTGACCTGGCTCTAGGTGCTCTTCTGTCTGAGCATCTAAGTGTAAGAGCTGGATTTTCAGTTCTTCACCTGGTGTGTTTTGGGCATTCAGATTTGAAGGGACCCTCAATCTAGATCACCTGGGAGATAACAGAAAAGGAGGTTGAATGACAGATGGAGCCTCTCACTGCCAGGTAGCAGGGGACCTATATGAGTAGCTGCCTGTGAAGCGACAGACTATGTATTTACATGCGAGTAATTGCCTTTTCATCTGAAATTGATCACCAAATGCCATACATCCAAACCCAGTGGAAGAGCATGTTGGAAGATACAATAATAGCAGGGTCTTTGTTTTAAACAAGGCTGCTTTGTTTCTTACTAATTCTTGCTGCTTTCCATTTATTTGCTGCTCTCACCTGTAACTTGGAGAGTAAATCTGCCCCTTACCAGGGTGCAGGATTGCTGCACGTCAGAAAATGAGCTGCCTTTTCAGTCCTGTGTTTGCCTGCCAAGTGATTAATTACACTGTATGAACAGCAGAAGAATTGTTGAGACATGACAAATACATGATGTTTGCCTCTGGGTTGGAGCTGGGGCTGAGCTGCTGCTTTGAGAAGGTTTCAGTAGCAATTAGGAGACCCCCACTGGCTTCTGAAGAAAGGGGTTTTTTCCCCACTAGTTGCTCGAGGATATCAGCTAATACCTGTCTCTGAGCAGAGGGGCTTTCTGTGCTGGGAAAAAGCTGTGATCCAAATGGGGTTTTCATTAACCTGTGGAAGAAGCCTGAGACTGAGGAAAGGTGAAGGGCCGTTTGCACAGGTCTCCTTTGCCAGCCTGGAATTGCAGTTGTTACCTCTGGTTGTGCTGTATCTTGCTATGTGTTAAAAAGCGAAGGTCAGGAAAGCATCGACTATTTTATTGAACGCAAACTTGCAGTTCTCTTCCTGTTATTCCCATAGCCCATCTTTCTCTTGTTCACTGAGAGCATCCCTTTCACCAGGTGTGCCAGCTGTGAAGGTGAAGCAAAGTGTGAGTGGTGGGTGTCAGATCTAGCGGGGAAACTTTGGAGAGTCTGTAACCAGAATGCTTTGTATCTTTCTTCTTGTACATGTGTTGCCAGTGTTCTTGGGCAGAATGCTCGACCTCATTTGTAAGGAGAGTTTTCTATTCATAACATTAAACCCAGGTGTTGCCTAACTGTTAATGGAAAATACATCTTTCCTCCTGCCTCTTGTAGTAGCATTTGCAGGCACTCCTATCTTAGCAGAGGCAAAACAGATAGCTCTCATAAAAGATAGTTTGGAAATACCTTTCCAACTGATAGCAAAGAGAAAAACCCAGGCTGTGCAGTAAGGAGAAACAATATTAAGCACAACAAATTAAAGGGTTTATTTTCCCTGTTTCCTATCAGCCTCCAGTTTTCCCCACCTCCCACACTCTCACAGTCATTCTTGGCTCCCATTGTGTTCTCAGCCCTGCAGATGCTCAGTGTCTGCTTTGCATGTGAAGAATTCCCTCCCTGAGCTTTAGGCTCTGGGGTGTTTATGTTCCACAGCAATCAGCATAGTGCATGTTTGCAGATTGCATCCCTTACCGAGCTGCTGGTGGGCTCTTGTGTCCTGCTGTCACTGTGGCACCCACACTGGGATTATGAGCAGCTCATCTCATGTCTCCTCTGAAGGAGCTGGGAAAGCTGCTGCATCTTCATTCCTACTACAGTTGAAACATGGGACGTGTGTGTCCCTCAGTACTCCAACTGGGGAATGTTCTGGCTCAAGCCTCTCTCTTGGTATGCCAGGGGAAGCGGAAGCTTCCCTGGTTTCCCTGGTCTAATCTAAAAGTCTGTTTTACATTTGGTGCTCCTAAATCTGCCAGATTCACCTTCCCCTCAGATTCTGCTATATCCCCTGGGCAATGAGGATGCTTGGCATCTCCAGGGATGGCCTTTTGGGAGGCCCAGCCTAAGGATTGATCCCAGGCCCTGCTAAAATCAGTAGGAAGACTTCTTAAACCCTGGCAGGAGTTGGGCAGCACTTTGGGTTGTTTCTGAGGTGGTTGTTGCCCAAATCCCTCACTGCACAGGGAAGAAAAGCACAGCCATGCAGTTACAGAGAGAAACAATTCCATGTTCCTTGGTAGGACTAGACTGGGTTATACACAGGCAACACAATGTCTGCACTGACGGGAAGTTTATTGGAGCCTCTAAAGGCAACACTCTCAGCAATTCATTTCTTCCAAGCATCAGAAAGCAACATTAACTACAACTGCTGAGAATCCCCCAGTGAACGATTACCCAGAGCAATGAAGAGCTCAGCGTGCCCCTGTTTGGGACTAATTTACATGGAAATTGCCTGGCAATATTCTAAATTCTCGTTTTTATGTTTGGGCATGCATGCAAAAATAAGTGTCCTTGGTACAAAACACCTGCATAAAAATAACCTTCCTCTCTGCTCCAGCTGATTAGGAAGTGCTGCCCTGAAGGGCTGCTCTGCAGAGAATGGGCAGTTTTGCACTTGGGGCAAGGTAGGCATCTTCCAACAAAACAAATGCCGACTCCTCCAAACCAGCCAAAAAAGAGGTTGAGGATTATTTCCTTTCTGAAAAGCAGTTTGAATTTGTGATTTGGTGGCACGTCACGCCTTGGCCGTTTTAAGGGGGAAAGAACCTTTTCCCTCACTTGTTTTTGCTCAGTTGTTGTAGCAAACATGCATAAAATAATACAAAAGAAGTGAAACAGAGTCAAAAAATACCGCTTTGTGTCATTATGCCCTTCTCAAAATGTGGTTTGGATTTCCTTTTCAGAAAAACTCCACGGTTTTGATCTTCTCATCCTAAGCTGGGCCAAGAAAGTGTTTTGAAATCCAAGAGCTCCCAGGCTGGGAGAAAGGTTTTCGCACCCAGTTCTTGCCACAGCTCCACAAGTGCACTCCCACTCTCAGAGGCCAGCAGCAGACTGCCCAAGCCTGGGAGTGTCCTGACAGAGGTGTTCCTTTAGTTTCCAGAGCCCCCAGAATGGAGTATCCCAGTGCAGTGGCGCCTGTTCAGATAGTGCTCTTTCAGGGGTTAGGAAACTGGGTTGAACTTGTGCATGTCAATGGGTTTGGACAAACTCTGCCAGTGAGCTGGTTTAAATTTAAGCACCTGCTCTTGCAGGTGAAGTGCTGACCTCCTGTAATAGAAGCTTGAATCAGTGAAGGGCAAAACATTATTCTCTTCCCACAGGGACTTGTCTGAGTCAAACCTCACCATTTCTTAGGGCTGTACTGGGTGGTTTAAACTGGCGGAAGGTGACTGCCTGGTTCAGCAGATGAAGTTCCGGCTGTAGTGTCTTTCCAGGCATCTGTAGGAAAGTCACCTCATGCACTGATTGTTATCTGTGACTCTTCTTTGAGTATTTATTTCTGCTCTGTGGCCCAGGTAGTGTTTCTTGAGGCATTCAAAAGCTTTACCATTTTAAAGCCTGTCACGATCTCTTTGTCAGAACCTTGGTTTAATAGACGTTTTCTGCCTCATCCCTATTTTTTCTTCCTGAGGCATTGTCTTCAAGCTTTTTATCTGCTGATTTTGTGACTGAGCACAGTTTTGGGGGTGTTTTTTCTGGAATTGTCAGTTGCCATGGCAAAACATTCCTCTCGTCCTTGTCTCTCCATGGATAAACCAATTTAGGCTGTGGCTCAGTCTTTGGGTAGAGGCTGTGAAATGACTGAAGGCTAAAAGTTGATCTCTTTCTATCAAGGAAGTCACATCCCTATGGATTTAATCCCTCAGGTAAAGCATGACTGTGGTTTAGTCTTTTTGCCTTTTGTTTGCTGTCCCCTTTAATTTGTGGTGTGTCTTCAATGCAGCATTCTTAGCAACATAAGCAAAAGTAATGTTATGACAGGACTGGCTGTGCTGTACTGCCATGAAAGAAACACAACTGCTCTGTTGGAAGGTGGTGAGCTTCACTCAGCTCTATGGCCTTTGGGGAATACCAGAATATCCGTAATGACAGTATCTACTTCGGAAGCAGTGCACATAGTGTTTGCCACGTTTCTTGACACTTGTGTGACAAGAAGGGTATCTGCGCCCTCCAGCTCACAAACTTCACACTGGCTCTTTCTTTCTTTGTTCTTACTTCTTTATTTCCTATTCTGCTTCATTTCTTTTCTTCTTGTTGCTTGGGGAAATTTGTGCTGCATTTACGGGAGATTTTTGAACATAGATTGTTCTTCTTGGAGTATTTTCAGTGGGAAGGCTGTGAAATTGAAATATGGGAATCTTTTTTTGGAGTAAAAAGCATTGGTTTAAATAGGTTTATCTGGTGAGAGCCTTTTCCATCAGAGGAAACTTCTGTGTAGACCTGTAAAAGCTGGTTGGTAAAGCCAAGATTCCAGGTTATGAAACTGCAGAGAGAAATTCCACCACAAAGAGATGTTCCAGCTAAACTCCACCAGCAAAATCCCACATTACACAAGCAAACAAAAAGGATTTGACTGTTTCTTTTCCACCTTCCAGCCTTTCTGACCAGGCTGAGAGCAGTGGATTTTTGGAGGCAGCTTCTCCTCTTGGTCAGACCAAAAGAGCTGCATGTACTGGGAGCAGTTTTCCCACTTACCTAAATTCCTCCACAGGTGAAATCGTACAGGAATCGTTTTGCCACTATGGTGCCCACGATACTGTGGGGTTCAAATGCATTATTTTAGTAGCCTCAAGAATTGGCCACCAGAGTGACCCATGCAATTCATGGAATTGCCCAGTTCTTTTCCTGGTTGCGAAAGCTCAAGGGCACCTTCTCCACTTCCTCCTTCTTGCATTTCACGCCCAGCCCTTGCACTGTTCAAAATCCCCACAAAACCACATGGAATTTGGTTTTCCCGGCAGCACTGAGACCTGCCTTCCACTGCGGGATGCTACTGTAGCAAGGTTCTGCGCCGTGGGGACTGTGGCACTGTCCTCTATCAGAGGCAATGGAGCTATTTAAAATTAAACCATCTTACTCGGCTGGGCTCAGAGCTAAAAATTACACCGTGATCATCTTGTCTATTCTTAGAAGCTGGAGAAGAATCCATGTGGGTTTTGGGGCTTTTTACATGCTGCTGTGGAGAATGTATTTGTCTGGGTGGAGGCAGGCTTTTGCAGTGCTGTCACACGTCTGGGCTGCAATAAGCAATCTGTAACTGATCAGGGTGAAAAAGTAGGCCAGCCTACAAGAGAGTATCTAGGAATTACTCCAGAGGGATTTATGCTACACTGTCTCCAGCAGCTGCAATAACAGCATGAAATTGAGATTAAAAATTAAGAAGAGATATGGGCTATTTGACCTTCCTTCTATCAGCGACACAGAGGCCCTGTCTGGAATAAGGATGCAGAGGAAAGCAGCTTCTGTTGAGCGTTTGCATGTCAAGAAGAAGCTGCTTAAGTTCATCCTAAGCTCATTGGAACAGAGATCACATCTTTCCATTGCATGTGGTCCTTGCAGAGCCTGGACAGGTTTTGGAGCTGTGTGTACCAGTGCTACCAGGTACAGGGACTGCTGCTGAGCTGTGTTTAGAATAGAGTGGAACAATTCTTGCTCCAAAAGCAACCATCTCATCTAAAGAGATGAGATTTGGAATGAAACTGTCAATTGTTACACTTTCTAAGTGTACGGAAATCCAGGCAAGATTATCTAGGCCCCTGACAGGTCTTGTTGCTGAGTAGTTTTGCTGCTTGGCTTCATCTTTTTACCCAGACTGTTATTGTGGTTACCCTGTTGACTCTAGTATCAGTTGGGGAATAGGCCATGAGATAGAGTAGCTTGCTTGGCTGGATGTGTACACTGGATCCCAGGCTTGTTTTGGTACTCAGCATTATGATAAGCTACGAGGAAGGTTAAGTTGGAATAATAGTGTAACCATGGTAATGTTGATACAGAGTTGACGCAAATGCTGATGAGTATTTTGGGTGTGAGCTCTGCACCCTTTGATAGATATATCCCAAATCCATAAATGTGGTGTAAATGTGTTGTAGAGCTTTGGCCAGCCATTTTTGTAGGATAGTGCAATCCTGAGGTAAGCTTTCTTGCCCATGGTAGAAAATAATTCCTAATACTGCGTATAGTGCCTGACCTCGCTTAAAATGGGGGGAAATTCTCAACTTACACAAACTGCATATGCTACCACCTTCTTCCAGCAGCAGAGGGGATTGTTTGGCTTGGTTTGACCACAGACAGAGCAATAGACAGAACCTCAAGTATATTTTTATGTATTCTCCACAAAAAGCTTCCTGTATTAGTAACTGTTCTGCATTTGTTACTGGCATGTGGGTATGCTGCAAAACAGTATTGCTGTTTGTTGCTGCAGTGAGTTTTTCATTGCTGTGTCCTTGAAGGCTAATGTCAGTGAGGAAGATTCATTGGGTAACTGAGGCATGTGGCTTTCATCAGGAGGTGGACCACACACGGTTACAGTGCCCTAAGGCACGCTTGTGGAAAAGTCTGGTGCGTGGAAGATGGGAACTGGTCCAGAATGGTTCCTCAACACCAGAGGGGTGTTGAGATTAGAACAAAACCAATTGGAAGAAGTCTGGATTGTAATTAGGATTATTCGTCTTGTTCACCTGCTACTTGTGGAGAATGGATGTCCTGCAAATGTTTATCTAGTACTCCCAGTCATCCTAAAGGATCCCATGCACTATACAGCCTTGTTGGTGTTCTCCCTCCCTTTCCAGCAGGACATTTGCTATACGTATATGTACTACAAAAGCCTGGGGGCTCAAGGCTGGTAACCAGTGTACCCCAATCAGCATGGGATTTGGGCTTTAAGAGTGTGTGAAAATCTTATTAAACCAGCAGTCTTTGCCTTGTTAAATCCTTGCCTTTTTAAAATGAGCTTGCACAGATGTTTTCCAAGGAAAGAGTCATAATTTGCTATTAACCCTGTGGAAAAGTGAGGAGAGAGACCTAAATAATGAATGAAGTCAGTATTTCACTGCGTCTCAGATCTGATTTTTATGGAAATCAGTAATGCACAGTATTTGGTGGGACTAACAGATAAATATTGCCTTTCATCAGTATCAGCTTACCTCTGAACTCCTCATCGCAGAGATCAACAACCATCCCTTTATGAGTCACTCTGCAGGGTTACTTGGCTGCAGGAGCTGCCGCAGGTTTCTCAGCTGGGAAGCTGTCAGTGAAGTGAAAGAGTAAATCACTGGCTTTCTATTTCTGCCACATTTTGAAACTGCACTTAAAATCTGCTTGTCTCATTGCCAAGCTAACAGTAGGATATTACAGGGGAATTATGAAAGGGAGTTTTGTACAGTAAAGCCAGAGCTGTCACCTGTTGCTAAGACGATGCCTTGTCTATAACGAAAGTCTGAGTAAGACGTCTCAGATTACTGCATCATGACAAAACTTTGCTTTCAGGAGACATCCTGTGTCATGGTGTGGTACTGGAATCAAAGGAGAAAGAGTTTGTACTCGGATACTGCAGAAGGTACCCTGCCAAGGGTGACTGATACCCTGATGGTCTACAAAGAAAAGCTTTAGCAGTGAAATGTAATGAGTAACACTGACCCCGGTGCTTCATGAAGCAAAATCCTAGGGCTGGGGAAAGTCCTGGAGCACTTTCTCTGCAGTTATTGAAGATTACTATTTTTTCCCTATGAACAAAGTTCAGATGTTTCTTGACTTAGAGCCAGGGCATTACTTGCTGCGCTGCTGAGTAACATGCTTTTCCTCTAGCTTGTGTGTAGTCTGACTAGATCAAAAACCCTTACAGGAAGAGACAGTGTCTCTTGGTTGTATTTTTATATGTCCTGTCTGTGGGGGCTATTTCTGTGCCTCTCCCCTGGGAGGATAGGACCACTTCAAAGAGATGGGTGATCGGAGAAAACTCCAGGAGCAAACTGCCAGCGAAGTGTTAAGCAGACGAGCAGGTATTTTTTATTGCCTCGCCGGGAGACACGGGGCATAGCTCCTCCTGACCTGCCTCTCTGTATTGCTGCACAGACCGTCCTTATATGGTCATTAGGGCATACATACATATTCATGAGGCTACACATGAATTACATCGTTTTCCAGGCAGTTTCCCGCATACATACAGAATGTGGTGGTGGTCTTTGAGAGTCGTTTACTTCTTCCGACAATCTTCATCACTGTTGTCAGTCTTTGAAGCACCAGCTTAATTAACATTACAGACATAGCAATCATCCTGTCCTACTTATCAGGTAGTTTAACTGCTCCCACCCTGGACATCTGCTAGTCCCAGTAGATGTTTATACCAACTTAGTGGGTTCGTTAACATAGCAATCATCCTGTCCTTCTACTTATCAGTTAGTTTAACTGTGCCGGTCCTAGACATCTGCTAGTCCCAGATATTCCCCATCCCAGGTCCTGTTTTCCTATTTTATTTTTCTTACACTTTTTGTACTGAGGTCCTAAGGACCTAAGACTATCTCAACTATCTTCAAGCACTCCCATTACAAAGCCATCAGACTTAACTTAGAACTGATTACATTTTGTGCTTTATGCCTCCTTGCTTCATGGGAAAGGGAAGAAATCAGCACTATTAGGAGTATATCAATTTTTACTGTACCAAACGTTCATATTTAGCTTGACATAGATACCTGCATGCATATAGGCTCACCTTTAGGTACAGTGTTGTCTTCTTATGAGGAACTGGTATTATAGAGTGGAAGGACTCCTGAATCAGCTCCCAGGAGCTCAAACTGTGTTAGGACATCCTCCCTTCCCTGCTCCTGTCCCACTTCTGTTCGCGCAGCTCCCTGGGACTTGCTTGTGCAGGTCCTCTTGGGAAGGCACAGCATCCTTTCCTAGCTCCCGCTTTGCAGAGGCTGCCTTTGCACTCCTGCTGCTTCCACAAGGGCCAGTGGATAACAAGAACCACATGGACCACACGGTTTGTTTCCTGAGGTAATTCACCATCTGTAACTGCTTCTTAGACAATGTGGGGTCCCAAAGCTTCCCCCCTGCTGACAGCTCACTGCTTCACAGGACCGCTTTTCTCATTACATCTAAACACTTCCGCATTGAACATGATTTATTAGAAGGGAGAGGTGAGTGTCAAGGGCAGGGATCAGTATTTAGGAGTAGTTCGGTATTTTAATTTGACCATATTATGGAAATCGCATGTGAAAGGTAACCAGTAGTTTACTCCCTGCTGAAATGGCAGTGAAAACCACATCATATTTAGCACATGCAGGGGCCCTTCCATGACCTGTTCTTACAGGGCATGGGTCACTGCAGGCCCTTAGCTGGGCTTGCCCTGCTGTCACAGTGTGCCTCGATTTTCGTTGGATGTTTCCAGCCTCTGTTGCCACTCTTGGTGCAGCTGCTGGGCTGGTCTTCATCATTGGCTTCATTTTCTTCTACTCCTATATATTCAGAAGTGTCCGTGCAGCACCAGGGCCGCTGACAATACTGCTGATGACTTCACATCACTATTTAATTAGGATGGAAGACAGGGGATGAGCAACTGGAGATTTTACACTTGGGAAAGAAGCTGATTTATGGCACAATCAGTCCGCTGGCTCCGGCAGGCTGTTCTTTAAAAAGCAAGAGGAATATTCTTGTCACTTTGGGGTTGATCTCAGTCAAGGAGGTTGTGCAAAATCTGCTCAGGCTGTGATTGCAGGGACCTGACGGGGGGCAGAAATCATCCCCTGTTAAATTCTGAGTGGCACCTCAGGAAGGGAGGCCAGGCCCTCTATGAGCCTGGAGTTCTCAATGCCTTACTGGGACTTGTATTGAAAGGCCTGGCCTGGGCTCTGCAGCTTTTCAGTCACAGAGCACAGCTCTTGCTGTAGCAAGGACTTTCTGTTCTTTTGCCAGTGTGGAATTGCCTGGGAATTAAAACTGATCTTATTTCAAAAGCAGCTATGGGATGTACGTATGTGCTGCGCTCCCCCATCCTTGTGTAAATATGAACATTGCCCCAGAGCTATAGAAAATCAATGTGATGGTGCCTCTGAAAGGTCTCGATAGTGCCGATACTGTCACAGCTTTGCCCACACTCAGGAGCTTTATTGCACTGCTCTATGCTTCCCCTAAAGCTGGAGTTTTCCCTGCGGCATTCTGAAACAGAGCCATTACACAAGTTGAAGGTATCTTGCCTCCTACCACAGATCTGTGCCTGCTGTTCCCTGCTCCACGTCTCAGCCCAGCATCACCCAGTCTAGCATCAGCACACCCAGCTTTTGCCAGGCTGCCAACAGCCCATATGCAAGGGCTGGTCCCTGCTGTTTGAGATGAAATGTCTCTCAGATCTTCCTCACAGTGCGGCTGAACCAGAGGTTATGTTTTTCCTGGTATGTCTGTGTTTGTTGGGGAAACTTTTCTATGGTTATGTTTATACTCTAATCCCTGGAGGTACTGTGACAGAAACTGATTTGGAGAAAACTCCAGGAACAAACTTGCCAACAAAGTTTTCTAGTTGACAAGCAGCTATTCTTTATTATGGGCGCCGGGAGACACGGGGGATAGCTCCTCCTAACGTGTGTCCACCTATTGCTACACAAGCAGTCCTTATATAGCTATGGAGCACACATACATATTCATGAGGCTACGTATGGATTATATCCTTTTCCAGAAAGTTCCCTGCATGCGTATAAAAATGTGATGGTGGTCTCTGAGGGTTATTTACTTCTTCCAACAATCTTCATCACTGCTGGCAGCCTTTGAAGCACGTGCAGTAGATGCTTATACCAGCTTAATCGGTTCATTAGCACCACAGACATAATAATCATCTCATCCTCCTGCTTATCAGTTAGTTAAACTGCAGCCTATCCTGGGCCCCTGTTCTTCTAGCCTGTTTTTCTTACACTCATTTTGTACTAAGGTCATAAAGGCCTAAACTACGTCAGCTGCAGCAGTTTATCTTATACAAAGATTCTCAGCATGTTCTCCAGCTGTACTCTATATTTTTACTCTGTATATCATGCATCTCATTAATTTTCCATTATTGCTGTTACAAAGCCGTCAAACTTAACATTACTTAAAATTGATTCTAAAAGTCTATATATTTCATTTTGTAATTTTGTACCCCCCTGTCTCAAAACAAAAGGCTGTTTTCTGCGTCTCTCTGAGGCTGCTGCATCACTTGTTGCTCTGGAGTTCCTATAGGTTTGGCTCAGCTATGGCTGAGTTGCCTTCTCTTCCAGTTGCCGGAGCTAGAAAGGGACATATTTCTGTGGCCAGACAGATACAAATACTTGGCTAATGAACATTTGTCAGATAAGAAAAATCAACTCTTGCTTCACTGTTAATGGAAGAAGTACTTGGAGGGATTCTAATGCTAAACACAGGACCAGGAGGGAGAAGAGCTGAATTAATTTTCCTATTGCTACAAACCTCCTGTGATTTTGGGGCAGAGCAGCTGAAACCTGCCCTCCATCATAGCATATTGCCCTCCCTATCAGTAACATAGAGATAAAACTATTAGTTCTGGCTCTTTGGATGGCAACCTGGCTGGCAGAGCGCGTTTCCCCACTGTATGTGCTGGCTGCTGAGCAGAGTAGCTCCTTCCCCTGTTGACCAGCTCCAGGGAACTGTCAGTGAGTTAACATGTTGTGCCCCACAGCCTGAGAACAGCAGCCACATCCCTCAGCAAACAACTCCAAAAGGGCCTGACAGTTTAATAACTGCTGCCTGGCTTTTAAGAAATGAAGTGAGACTTAAATAGGAATTCTGCAAAGTTTGGTAGCCCGTCCAGTGCGCTGACATCTTTCCTGGTGGGTGTTCAGGCTTCCAGCCTAATGGGGGTTTGTGAGAAGCATCAAATCAGAAGAAGTGTCAACAGTACCACAGGTCACACAAGGACATGCTATTATGGACCTTTGACAACCCAGCCAGACTTCGCATCTCAGCCCAGCATGCAGCAATCATTACACACCCTGCATAATCCTCTTGACCTATTTGTTTTTGCCTTTCACAATGGTCACATTTGAAACTACTGTCTAGAGCTGGTTGGGCTCACCCCAAGTTGTTAATTGGGAGCTGTCTAGCTAAGGGGTAGCACGGGGGCAAAGTTCAGTGTGCTCAGCCCCTGGCTGCAGTGTTGAACATTCCCAGCGGTGTGATGGCCAGGAGGCCTTGTGTCCAGTATGCACTGGGACTTGCTTCCTGCTGCTCCCAAAGGGGCTGATCACCTGGGCACTTTGGTTTATCTGAAATTAAGGATTTGACAGGATCTGGCCCAGCAGAAGGGTTTGAATGTGAGAAGTGCTAATGGGATTTACATACAGGAGGAGGAAAGCACTAGCTGGAACAATGGACCAGGCAGGGAAAGAGTGCCCACACATCTCCATCCCAGAGAGCTGGTGAGCATGGCCTTTGTCATTAGTGCATTTTTAAAGGGGGTGCCACCCTGGTTGCTTCCCCCTAAGGCAAAACAGCAGCACAGTTCACGGGCTGTCACTCACTATCATCTCACAGTAGACTGCTCTCAGTTATCCTGGAGGGACAAGTGTAGGGTGGCCCTGCGCTGGTGGCAGGGTGTGGAAATGATCTGCAGACTTGGTACTAAGGCTTGTTGCTTCTGAGAGATATATTCTGCGTACCATATACCTGTGAAATTCCTGGAGGCGGACACAGATATGTAGATGAAGGAATTAGCATTAAAACAATCTACAATACTTATTCCATTATTATGCTACTGAAGTGCTTCAGAGGCTCTAAAGAATTTGTGTCACAGCTTCTCTGGGAGCTTTTGTTATTCACCCATTCAAAATGCTATTTGAAGAAAATAAATGGAGCTGTTCAGTGATAAGGCCCAGGTGGGTGGCAGAGTCAGATTGGTTTCCAGAAGAGCCAGGTGACTACATACCACTGTGGTCATGGAAGGTGTCCATCACTGAGTGGGAACCTGTGCCTGTATCTCAGCTGGTGCCCTGTTTGCTGGTCCAGCTTTTGTATCTGAGCATGTATAACATTCAGCAGTACTTTAGTGCATGTAGGTGGAATTGGATACTAAGTTTCATGGGCTAATAATTTTCCAGAATGCTTTTCCTTGTTCCTCTGTCTGCAGAGCCTGCCCAAATGAAAGGCAAAGCACAAACCAGGGCTCCCTTCCCTCAACTGGTTAACAGATCAAAGCTCTGGTGGTGATGGTGCTGCAGGCATATGCCTTTCTTGCTTACCTACGCTAGTTTATGAAGCCACTAGCCTAGCAAGATTAGCAAGTGTCAGATAAAAAGAGGCAAAGGTGGCATTGCAAGCTTGCTGCACCCTCGTACAAACAGGCATGTTCTAACTAATTGGATCAGGCTGTATTCTGCTAGAAGGAGCTAGTGCTGGAAATCTTCTCTCCCTTTTGTATCAGCTTTCCTGCCTTTTCCTGGTGTCTCAGAGGCCAGAGGTGTGTGTGCTGTTACCCTCCAGTCTCTTCAGGCATCTGTAAAAGTTTGCAAGGCCTAATTTGGAGATGATGGTCACGAAGTGTGGTGCCTACACTGCCATACGCAGGTGGCAGAAACTGCTTCTCTCGCATTGTAAGGTTACACTCTTGTCAGGAGTGGTACGTTCAGTATATTTGAGGGATGGTGCGGGTAGGATCTTTCTTGGTTCTTGCTCTTTGTGAAGTTGTTTCCTTGTCTCTTCTGTGTCAGTCTGCACTGCATATTTCTAGCTTCATTAAACCCCTGGGTACCGGGTGTTACTGTCTGGGCTCTGTTGCTGCTCGTTTCTGTAGGGATTTAGGCCGCAAGTGCTTCATGCTGCCATCATCAGCTTGTGAGGAGCAAAGAAGAAATGCAGGGTATTCCCTAGATGCTAGGATAATCGTATCTTGACAGCATCCTAATTAATCATCTCATAACCAGGTAATTATTTCTCATGTAGCTGTCTAATCACCATTTAGTAGCCCAGACTTCAGCCTGCAGGTAAAGAATACTTTCAAGCAAGGGTTCTAAGGAGAGGAACACAGTGGGTCTGTGACTCCTGGTGTAACTCCCCTGTCTTCCTTGAATTACTCCTGGGATTAATTTGGTTCACCAGTTCTTTTAGTCTACTGAACCACAGAGCAGCCCTAATTATTGCCACATTGGCAACAAGAAAGACTATGGCCAACTCCGTTCCTCAGTGTAATGGACTTAGCTGCTTTTCTGCAGCTGGTAGTGTGCTCGGAAGTGCATCCATATGTTGGCTTGCCTTGAGCTCTTGCTAACCTAGTAGATTATAAGATAATGAGCTAGAGCCATACTTGGGGGATCAATGTACAAGATACTCTTAAAAGGTGAGGTTATATATTAGAGTGTGCTGAATGCCTCCGTGGTAGAGGAGAAATTTACTTGTAAGGCAGGGAAGACCACAATGATAAAAATTACAATCTCCAGTCAAAGCTTACTCAACATTCACACCTGGAGAGTGTTTGCACCTCTGCCTCCAGCTGATTCACTATTGGGAATTCACAAATTCCCAATATTTGTGATGTCTTGAGAGTGTGTGTGCATGCACACGAGTCCCACTTCTGCCCATCCACAACTATAGGCTCATTCAAAAATTCTAACCACATTTGGAAGAGGGGCAGGAACCTCAACAATATTAAACTCTCACTGCTCCATAAAAATAGGCTTTTCTATGGGTACAGTTAAATACAGACAGGCCTTCATTCCTGTGACTTCACCAGTATAAAAATCATTTAATACATCATTATTCCCATCTGTGAAAGAAAATGGTGGCTGATTTAAGGTGCTTCCCCACTTGCTGAGCTGCCTCGTGGGCTGGTAACATCATTTAGGTGCATGTATTTTGGGTGCTTGTTAGCTGTGTGCCACAGTATTTGTTAGAAAACTGAGCCCTACGATGTCAGAGCCCAGCTCAAACAGCATGCATACACCTACCACAATGCTGGCCAGCGGACACGGTGGTGCCTTAGGATCTCCTGTGTGACCCTAACAAAGAGGTAACTTCATGTCTTGGTGGCTGATTTGTCCCAGACAAACTGCAGCAACTTTCTCATGCCTTTTAGTGCTCAGATGTACCCAGGTACCTCTGCATGTATTTGCTGCATGATTATACCTTCAGTTTTGCATCTCTGTTCATGTGTCCAGATCATCAGACTTTTGCTCAGCCCAACCTCAGGATGGCCTTGCAAACACTCTGAGGAACTGGAGTGTGTTTTGATTTTCCTTGGCTTGTTTTCTTTCCATTATCTCTTAATGGCGATGAAGATTGCTGCTGTTGACCTCAGAGCTCTGACTGGGCTTTGCTGTGTGGAAGACGCACAAGGAGGAATGATGTGCAAGCTGTGCTCTCAATAGCTGGCCTCATGAAGCATCTCCCCAGAGAAGCCAAGAGAAGGGAAATAGAGACCACATTAATAGCTGGGACTCTCCAAGAACACGTGCTGAAATAAAAGCAGCTAAAAATAGTCTCTAATACTAAATGTGAATCATCTGGAGAGTAATGAGCTAAAGTTTCTCCAAGAAAATCCCAAAGGGAAGAAGCCATGTTTTCAGAAGCAGTCATGCAAGCTGGAAGCAAATAAAGCCTTCCCATCAAAAACTGCCATCTCCAACGTATGCTGTGGAGATTTCATATCCTTCCCCAGGTCTGCCTTGTCCAATTGTGCTGGGGCTCAGTCTCATTCTCACTGGTGCCGTTTGCAGTCAAGTTTCTCTCAGGATGGGATCTTGATCATGTCTCAAAAGCTGGAGCTCCAGTGAGTGGACTCAGGCTTAGTGAGAACAGCCAGTCCATGGAATTTTTCTCTTGCTCCATGGTCAGGCAATTCCCAGGGCTCAGGACCATGGCAGTCTGGTAAAACTTCTTTTAAAGTAGTGTTTTCCATTTGCACCCCTTCTCCCAGTGCAAATGCTCATCCCCTCATGCCTTCCCCCTGCCGTTCATTCATTCATCTCTCTTTCACAGCCATAATCTGCTGCCGTGGGTTACCAGAGCTATTTCCAATGCAACATGCTTAATCCGAAATTGAAAAGTCATTGTGAGCTGGGGCCTCAGTGTCATGTGGTGAATATCTTAGATGCAGAAAGGGATGAGGGTGGCTTCTTAGTTACCAGTAGTTAACACAGTCTGTTGTGGTTTGTTTACTCACCATTTATACATGTCTTTGTATATCCTACTAGGAAGAAGTGCTCTCTGGAATAAGATAGCTTATAAATAGCTGTAGTTTTGCTGTAGCCCCAGAAGAAACCTCAGCTATAGTGCAGCTATAGTGTGTTCTGACAGGCATTGAGGAGGCAGATTGAAGCCTTTCTGCTATACAATGCTGGGCTACAAAAGCAGCATTACAGCCGGCAGCCCTTGCAAGGCGGGAGTAGCTGATCGCAGATGTATCCCATGGCGTAGGGGCAGGGTGGCTTTCCAGAGCAGCGCACACAGTGCACGGCTGCCCCAAGGAGTAACAGGAGGAGATGAGGTCCCAGAGCTGCACTGCTGTGCCAGGAGCAGGTACTGACCTGTGGCACACCTGCAGGAGGAAGCTTCATCCTTCAGACACTTCCAGCCTGGAGTAGTCTTTAGTCTGGGTGTCTTTCAGCTTCTCTTTCTTGTGATGGCATTTCTAGCTGAGACGCTGGGTAAAGTGCCGAGTCCAATGGTGAAGCTGTTTCCTGTCCGAGTTGAAATGTCAGTAAAATACTGATTTTTGACAACATGTTGGCTGAGCAGAAAGGAAATGATGTCTAAACTTCAGAGCATCTTGTTTTGATGTCTTTCAGAATAGAGAATTTCAATTCCATTTTTAACAAATCTGTTCAATCGCATAAACATTTCAGAAAATTTTTAAGAAACCGATTTGCCTCAGTTTTTAAAAACATCTTTTAGTAAAAAATTCCACATTCTCCTTTAATTCTTTTCAAGAGGATCAGAACCTCTCTTTCAGAATTCCTGAGGCTGGTGAAGGCCGGGGTAGGTATCCCGTGAAGCCATCTAGGAATGTATCAGGAACCATATTCCATCAGAAATTGTTCTTTCCCATTCAGGAGAATGGGCAATGCACACTGCTTGTCTACTGGCTGGCTGGTAACAATGCAGTTAGTTTTTCCTGATGTGATTAGAAGAATGCACAAGAGCCCCAAGGCATCTCCTAACAAAGCAACCTATCCCTTGGCGTTTCTACAGCAAACTGGGTTACACATGTCAAAACTAAGTAGTGGGTGTAGCTTCCATTGCCCACCAGAGGGGAAACAGAAGGAAACAGTCTGATAAAATCATAGTGGGTTATTAGGCAAATTTTCCCATGTAAGGCTGAAAAGATTGCTGCCTGCTGGAGTTATTCCAGGCTTCAGGCCTGCTGTTTAAAACGCTTCAAGTGTGAACACACAAGGAGTTAATTTACCTCCTCAGATTGAGACCTTCTGAAAGATCTATGGGAATTGTGAATGGGGGAGGTACATTTTTACTTATGCTCAGCTTATTTCATTGTGATCTTTGCCAGTCTTTGCTGTGGAGTGTGGAGACCTTCCCTCTCGGTTTACGCTGCACACCCCAGGTACATCCTAGAACTGGCCTCATTCCCTGCCCTGTAGCTGGGTTGCGGGGATGCTCCGATGCTGGCCTTGCTGGGGAGCTGATCAGACCCATCCTCAGCGCAGTCTGCAGGGCAGCTTCCAAATGAGTAACATTCTTTATGCTGGGATATCACCAGGCAAGCTCCCAATGGAGCAGCCACTGAGTTCAAAAGCTATACAGACTTACTGGATTCCTAAATTTTATGGAGAGGGTGCTGCATCAGACCCAGCTATGCAGTGATTTGACCTAGAAGCTGAGCCTTCACTGCTGGAGTGTCCTCAGATCTGTGTGTAAAAAGCATGAACTCTCAGGTGTCTCACTCCCCGGCATGTCCATAACTAGTGTTATTAACGGATTAACATCCTTTTTGCAGAGCATTTAATGCTTAATCTCTTTTGGGCTGAATGATGAAGCTGATTGAATGCTGCACACCGCAGGGCTCAATGCAAATGCAGTGCCAGGAACAGGCAGAAGAGCAGTTTATTCTTTCCCTTTCAAAACATGTCTCTGGGAGTATAACGAAGTGTGAAAACTCATATGCAAAACCAGAGTTATCTTCGTTGGTGCTTCCTTGACTTTATTGCCTCCTTTTGCTTCCTACCCTCCTTTACAACACTGTTATTTGACATCAGGAGCTGAGGTTTTACTGGAAAGGTATGTTTAACTTGTTTACTTTAGCCACACTGCACATGGTCTTGTACGAAGAGTTCATTTTAAGTTACTTACACATAATGGTAACTGCAGGGGGAAAGAGGAGGGTTAAAGTGTATCCTCCCTGAAAACTCTGCTCTTTAAATGTTTGACCCTTCCCACTTTGAGCAGCCCTCATCAGCAAAATTAAGGGTTCAGAATTTCCACTGTTGCAGAAGTCTCTGTGTTAGGAGTTCATCTGGGTTATGATTGACTGATAAGAAAGGGCAGGAAATGCTTTTTCTATACCCTTAAAGATTGAAAGATACTGAAAACCACCCATCCTACCTCAAGAAAAGTTCATTTTCAGATGTTTGTGATCCATAGGAAAAAAAGGAAACTGTCAGAGCAGTCACACTGATAATTTTTAAATGCTTTGACCTGACTTGGGCAGTGTCAGCATTCTGATTAGTCATTTACCTGTAGAAACAGAGATTAATGTTGAACAGGAAAGCTGGAGTGAATTTAGGGATTAGCTGTAACATAAGAGCAATGAAAAATGGGATTCTTAAATGCCTGTTCATCAGTCCTGGTTTTGTACAGTCTTCCGTGAGCTCTGTGAACCTTTTTCATCTTAACATAGCTAAAATACAGGATAGCCATTAACACAATTAACATGTTATGGAAGGGACAACAAATTGCAAAGGGTAGGAGCCCAAACTCACGCCTATTGTACTGGTGTGAGAGGCAGCAGAGAGGTGGTATTTTGTCAGACAGGCAGTTTGGCTTCTGCTGCATTTCAGGCTTCTGTTTTCCTTTCATCGGCCTATGTCTTGCTCTCTGCAGCTTCATTCATCTTGTATTTGGACTTGGAGATCTTTGGGGTAGACTTTGTGAATTGTACCAGCATCTGGCATCATGAGACCTGACTGCTCAGATCTGTTGCCATAATGCAGAAGTGCAATCATGTGTTACCACAGCAGATGACTTTCTGAATTCCCTGTTTCCAGAGTCAAGCATCTTGTAACTGCAGGTCATAAAATTTTGGCATAGCAGCTTCTTGTAGCTGTTCAGCAGTAACTGATGCCGCTGCAGACTTCAGTCCTGCCATTAGTTTTGAAACTAAGATGAACACAGAGAGCTTGTGAACAATTCCAGATAGAAATGTTTTGTTAATAAGCAATGTTACGAACTGGTGAAATCACTGCATTGAAGTTCAGCTTTGCCTGAACCAAAGAAAATGATGCTGTTTGCAGCTCTGTGTGATGCCCGTGCTGGAATCTCCTGTTGAAAGGAGGATTTGATTAGGAATGCCTTAGCCAGGGAGAGTTCTGTAAGCTTTGGAGTCTGCCCCGGGTGTCTTGGCAACGATGCACAGTTGAGAGCCCTCATCAGCACACACAGAGTGTGTCCCAGGTCTGCCTTCACATCCCACTTGTGCAAAGGCAAGAGAGAAAACTTAGCTGCTACCAAGACAGGTTTAAAGACCCTGCAATTCCCTACAGAGGCTTCCACCGCCATTCTCAGTAAGTATAACTTTAAGGAATGATAAATTTTCTCTTCCCAGAAGTCATCTTCTGTTAAGTGTGCTGTAGATCAGGGATGTAAATCAGGCTAAAAGCTGCAGTTTAAACGCACAGAAGTCTGCTTTCAATTACTGTGAACTGCTCTACCTCACCATTAACCAAATGGTGTGAGGTGAAGGAGATGAGCCTTAGAAAACCTTATAGATCGGGAAAGCAGAGCCTGACCCTTTCCCCCTCTGTCAGCTTGTTCTTTTCAGGAGCGAGCTGGTTCATTGTGTGTGCAGTGCTACCTACAGCAAAGCTGTCTCTGTGTGTGGGAGTCCCAGGGCCTGTTGTGGGCTCTGCAGTTCTCTTCCTGCACTGCTGATGCAACAGGGAGCCTGGCGCTGCAGCGGGCAGTGAGCCATTTCCAGTCATGCACCAAAGACAGACACTGTGATGAAGCAGTTCAGCTGGGCCGATCTCTGTTCTCTAAGATAGTCTGTTTTCTGACACAGAACTAGAATGTGCAGTGAGCTTTTGTTCCCTTTGAGCTCTTCCTCTTTCTGAAGTGTTTGTGTTTGCTTTTAATGGAGGAAAAAGTGATTGTGGGAACACAGGCCCTGGAGAGGTATCTGAAACCAGAGGAGAGAGCACGATTGTGGTTGCATGGCTGGTTCAGGATTGGGGTGCAGTGAATTACTAGCTTCACAGTGTGACCTCAGGGAAAGAGGTAACCCTGGTTCCACATTAAAGTGGGTCCATCGCAGCCTTCACTTGCTGGCGTGTTGTGGCTGTGTGGGGTGGGTGGGTGGGTGGGTATGGCTGGCTCTGTGCTCATGGCAACCTCTTCCCATACCTGTGATACAAACAGTAATCACTGCAGGTGTGTCTGTGCTCCTGGTTTAAACATCGCAGGGCAGAGACGTGCACAGGCAGTGGTGCACCCTGTAAAGAAGTATGCTTACATGAAGTACGTGTTAGCGTAGAGCTGGGGGTTTGCAGGCACAGCTTTGGGCTGGGCTGCCCTTGCTCCGTGCAGGCTGTGGTCCTCCAAAGAAAGGCCAGGGCAGCGGTGTGGCTCCCTCGTCTGCAGTTCCATCACAGCTCAGTTGCCTAAAACTATGTCCTCAGTAAGACAGCTTGCGGCAATGCGGAGAGGAGAGCCCCTGCGTGCTGTGACTCATGCTGCTGCCTTGAGATGACTGTGCCTGGTTGTCATTCATGGGGCTGTGCCACCCATCCTGAAACGGCTGCACTTCTCAGCAGCTGCTTTTGTGGGGATGAAGGAGATTAGTCACAGAGTACAGTGAGTGATGAACTCAGATCTGCTCCTTTGGGAATAGTGAACGCTGCAGTGGGAGGAAGAGAAGTCAGAACTCAATTTATCGATGCTCTTTGATCGGGTGATCATACACACGCTTTTTGTGGGGAGGACTGTGAGTTTAAAGAAACTCAGTTCAAAGGCTTCACACATCTGATCATCAGGCCGGATCCCTGTAGCTGTGGTTCCTTGTTTGAATGAATGTGTAGTTCAAGTAAGGGCTGTCGTACTTGAGTAGTGGCCAGATGAGGCTGCTGCACCTCATCAGCTCTCTTGCTGTCCAGCACTGCGCACAGCAGGGTGTCTGCTGGAAGCCAGCTGTGCCTCAGGTCTGTAACCTCTGCCTGACAAGTGGCAAGGATTTGGCTGGCGTGGCTCTTCTCAGCTTCCACTGTCATTTGGGAGATACTTGACCAGAATCTTCCATTTAAATCGGCAGAGCTAACTGCAGCCAGCGCTGGGGTAGCACATCCTAGTTAAGAGTCTGGCCTGTCATTGTTCAAGAAAGAATGTAACAGCCTTGGCAAGTAAGAGGTGTGTCCCTTTGCTCCTGGGGCAGAGGGTGGTTCCGGTCATGAATGGGGAACTCCTTGCATGTGGTGTGCTGCTGATTAGATGGTTTGGGCCCTGTCTGCGCATTCCATGGCAGTATTCATGTGGATATTCCTGATTACTCCCTTGCAGCCTCTTGTGATGACCTCAAGATCATAGTATTGCTTGATTTTGAGTTGCTGGGCCTGTTCCTTCAGAGAGCTGCTATATGTCGCCCAAGTAACCTGTGCGTGTGAGCCATGCTCTTTCTGGCTCAGAGGGGTCAGTTGCCTCTGAACAGTGCTTCTGCTGTGACAGGGAATCATTCTGGGAAAGATGGGGAGCGGATCACATCCTTGTCATGTCTTGGCCCAATTTGTGTAATGCATGTTTCCTACAAGGCTGCTTAGGGAATCCTAACCCATTTTTTCCCCTTAGAGAAAAATGTGATATTTTAGTATGAGAAACCAGCATGGTTATTGTTCATTCCAGATCCCCACGAACTGTGATGTTTCCTGTCTGTTTCCCTCATTCTTCGCAGTGTGTAACAAGTGCTGCATGAGGTGACTATCCATAAGCATGGAGCAAGTCCCCTTTCATCTGCACCTCCCTTATCCCTCACAGAGGGTGATTGCGTGTGTGTTAAATAAAACATCAACCTTGGTTACCTCTGGCTTGGACTCATCTGCTGTGTATTTAGGCCTCAGTCTCTCCTGCCTTTATCTTCACTTTCCTTCTTCTGCTCCTTCCCCTAGTTCTCCAGTAACAGTGCCATCTAATTAGGTCATGGATTGTTTCAAACTCAGAACCTTTCAGGAGGTTTTCCAGTAGCTTTGGGCTTTGTTGCTCAAAGGCACTCGTTCTGCTTGCCCAGCTTTCCTGCTTTGTGCCTCTCTCAACTGCTCCTAACACTGAAATATTTCTTACTCACATGGCTGCGGCAGTAAAAGACATGTTAGCTCCATAACAAGCTGCTACTAACTCCTCGGGGAGCTCCCGAAGAAACATTTTACTCTGAGATAAATCTGCTTTTCTGCATTCCCTCCTGTTTTATTAATAGGGCTGTTTTCATGAGAAGATTCTCACATGAAGCCTTCTGCAGCTTCAGCTGCTGCTCCTCCCTGGAGCCCAAGCGCTGCCTCTTGTTTACACAGGCCTGTTGGGGACCAAATTCGGGTAAGGACACACACGTTGCTGCTTTCAGGGCAATACCAGCCAAGCAAGTGGTCAATAGCTCATGTTGAGATTTGGGAATGTGACCTTTAGATCATATGAAACAGACCTAACCCAAGCTCTGTTTGGCCCCAAACTTTACTGTATCCAGACTCAAAGGTCTCATTTAGCTACCATGAGGTGAGGTGTTATTTTTCCCTATAAACAAGTTCAGTTACGCCTTAAGGAGTAATTCCAAAGGAGAAGCTGGTCAGTTTATACTTGCATAAGCAAGAACAGAATCATAGAATAGTTAGGGTTGGAAAGGACCTTAAGATCATCCAGTTCCAACCCCTGCCATGGGCAGGGACACCTCCCACTAAACCATGCCACCCAAGGCTCTGTCCAACCTGGCCTTGAACACCACCAGCGATGGAGCATTCACAACTTCCCTGGGCAACCAATTCCAGTGCCTCACCACCCTTACAGTAAAGAATTTCTTCCTTATATCCAATCTAAACTTCCCCTGTTTAAGTTTGAACCCATTACCCTGTGTCCTATCACTACAGTCCCGTAATGAAGAGTACATCCCCAGCATCCCTGTAGGCCTCCTTCAGATACTGGAATGGCAGAACTTGACTTTTTTGTGTGTATAACCAAAATGTAGGAAGTGCCAGATACATCCAGTTCAATCTGCAGCCACAGTCTGTGACAGGATAGGCTGGGACTAGACCTTGCGGTGAGTATCTGTAGGAGATTCCTAGCTGCTTCCCTTGGAACAAAATACTAATTGTCTTCTGTTCTCTAACCCTAGCTTTGAAACACGCAGTTTAATACATGGTCCCAAGTTATGGTTGTGAATTATGATTTCAATTAGGCTGACAGCAGAGCTGGTTGCAGTGGCTGAATCTGGCCTGTAACAAATTGTTAAGGGAAATCTTTCCTGTTTCAATCACTGAACTTTAATACATCAATTTAATATGATGTGCTAGTCATTGCCTTTCATTCCTGCCCAACTAAAGGTGTTTTTTCATAGCAGTCAGTGGCAATGGAGTTTGTATGCTGGAAATTTGGCTTTGCCTGGTACCTGATGCATAAGAGACTGTCCTGAATCTTCATCCTGAGGTCTGCTGTATAAAGGAGGGGCAGGAGGTGCTTCCAGCTTCTTCACCAAGCAAGGTGCCAGTGCATCCAGGGGAGATGGTGCTATCTAAGTTCTTAGCCTTGGTGTAGCTATTTCACCTTGCATGTTTCATGGCACTGAAGGTCACGTATGGCTGTGGAGGGACCACCTTGGCTAGCTTTTTTCTGTGACATTTTTCACATTGCTTGCTAAGTGTGGCTTAGCAAAAGAGTGGGAAGATGCTGGAAGATGAAAAATCAATGAAGGAGACAAGCTGTATGTAAAGGAGGATAAGAGCTGGGGAGCAGTTCTACAGTGCAGCTAGGGTGTCCGAGAGCTGAATGCCACTCAAGGATTGCAAGGTACATTATTCAGTGAACTCCCTGCACTAATAGGTAATAACTCTTTTGCTTTTGCTCAGATTTGTATCCCAGGTTTGTTGTGCCACCTCTGACTTTTTTAGAGATTCACTTCTCGTTCCTTGATCACCTCAAGCGCTTAAACCCAGTGGGAATTTGGAGAAAGTTGAGGTTTTGAGCTGAGCCTCTCCTGCTCTCTGGGGCTGCAATGGGTCAGCCCACAGGAGCTCATTGAAGTGTCCTCTTCAAGCAGGATGACCTCTCAGGTTTGGGTGGAAATAACAATTTCCACCATCCAGACTTTCATTTCTTTTTTCTTCATTTTGTATTTTATTGCTTCATGTCCCTGCTGTCAGCAGCAGCACGTCAGAAATCAGGGATCTCGGCTGACCTCCTGGAGGAAAAGGCATGCTGCCAGGGAAGATCTCAGGTCTTTATAGAAGTCAGTGTCACATTACAGCTGATTAGACAGGTCTGGCAGACCCTGAAGCATAAAGCGCTGAGCCTGAAGCGGTAATCCAATAACTGTCTTATGCAGAGCCGCGTAGCCGTGGAGGAGTTCCCAGGTGATGGCAGAGTCTGCAGCCTCCAAGGAGAGTCTCTGCATTCCTCTGGGTTTCCAGAATTCAGTTGTTGGTATTCTGCTTACATCGCACACAGCTGAGAGCATGCTTAGGTTGTTAAAGAGTGATGGCTTTCACTGTGAGGTACCTTTAGCACCAGCTACATAGGCATCTGAACAAGCCCAGCAAGCTGCAGCTGGGATCCTGTGGAGCCTGGTGCCCACCAGGACCCTGTGCTGCAGCACCCATAGGGGCTGTGTCTCTTCTCACCTGTAGCCTCTTGTCTCCTGCCACATCTGTGTGAATGCCTTGAATATCTGAGGGCTACAGAGTGGCATTAAATGTCTGTGTTCAGGCAGCTAAACCACTCTTCAGTCATGCTGGACATTAGATAGGGGTGACCGATGATGCTGATTCATCCTTGGGCTGTTAGCGCTGTCTCTGCCTCCCTGGGAGTGAGCCACCAGAAAGGAAACAGAGAGCAGACACCCCACATTAGAGATAATGGACAGCAGAGGCCCTATATGGACACTGCAATTATTTCCTTCATTTTCCTTTTGTCTAATTGTAAGATGTGTAATTGCCATGGGGGGACCACCTACTGTTATGCTGCAATTTGGGAAAGCCTTTGAACTTGTTTCTTTTGAGCTTTGGTCACCCAAATGTAAACTAGAAGCAATTAAAACTTGGAAGAAGTGGAAAGGTGTGGAAGACAGACATGTGAGGCTGGTCTGAGCATCCTCAGAGGCAGCTTGAAGAGAGAGGGCAGGTTCATCTCTGGAATGAAGGGCATTGTGCTCCTAAGACTTGCATGAGGTCTTACACCAGGCTTGCAGTTTCCATGTTGTTTCCAGGCAGAGCAGTTGTGCCTGCAGGATGTCAGTAGCTTTTAGACCAGGCTTTGGCAGGAGTGCTCGTGCTCAGTGGTTCACTGTGGGCTGCCTGTATCTGGTGGCCAGCTTGCTTTAGCATATGTGGATGTCAAAAAATCATCGCTTTTCTCAGGAGCAGGGAATGAACAATTGGTTTCAGCTGAGGAGCTCTGTGATCTGCTTCATTCAGGCCTTGGGGAGACTTCCAGTTTTGATGTTAACTATGATTTAATGATAAAATGCTAATATCACTTGGGAAGGAAAGACAATTGGTGCAGTCAGCCACCCTCACAGATAACTGCTGTGCTGGGAAGCCTGGGCGCTGCTGTCGCTCCAGAGCGCTGCCCACGGCTTAGTCATTTGTCTGAAAAAAACCACAGATGCAGAAGGAAACGCATCCTCTGCCATAGCAGAAAATGAATCATGTGAAATACTCCTTCCCCATAGCTGCCCATTGCTCAGGGAGGAGGGAAGGACTGGAGCCAGATCTGTGAGGAAAAGAACCTTAGTCCTGTGCAGCATCCATCCTAGCAAGGTTCTTCATCAGAGCCCTGAGGGTAGCATTGCAAGAATAGGGAAATGAGTGTCCCGAGTCCTACCTTTGCCATGGTTTTCTTGTCTGAGCTTGGAGAAGTCACTTGAAAGTAGTTTTAGGACTGGAGAACACCTAGGCTGTATTCCTGCTGTTTAGCAAAGCCTTGCAGTGTTTCTTTGAGCTTTTATCACATGAATATGGAACAGAAGCAATTAAAGGGTGAGAAGTAGGTGTCTGAACACCTTTAAGAGCCACACCATCTCCATGTCAGGTTTCTTCGCAGTGAAACGGCAGTAGTCTCTCTTTCTTTTTGTGCAAGTATTATGATGATGCTATCCAGGCTGTGTTGCCATGGAACATCCTTCTTTGTTGTTCTGCATTTGCCCTGCAGATCCAGACAGCAGCCTCCAAAGAGCTGGTTACTGAGCAAAGCTTCTGCTGGGAAGATCAGTCTGTTCACAAAGCAGCAGCATTGCAGGTGAGCAGCAGAGCCTCCTGTGCAGGCTCCCTGTGCAATCACCCCAGGTTTCCCCATGTCCTGGCTGGTGCTTTCCATCTAACAGTGAGCTCCTACTGGAATAAACTTGTCATATGTAGGAACTACTGCAGTGATCCCAGAAGAAACCACAAGACTGCAGCTGTGAAATCCTGGCTGCTCCCAGATAAACACAAACAATAGGGTCCATTTTACGTCAGCTGGCATTTGTCAAACCGTTATCACAGTTTATGTTTACCACAGGGTTCCTTTGGGAGCCAGCCATTGCATATGTAACCTAGGGAGATGGGTACAGGAATGAGTGTCAAAATATTTGCATTGCTTACAGCCAAGGTTCACAGCACTGCAAGGTTGTTTCACTGCATTGGGCTTTGGGAGGTGTTGGTGTGGCTGTGCTACAGGTATTGAGCTGGGAAGTAAAGACATGGCAGAGACAGAAGGTGACTGAGACCCTGCACATGTATTACACGTCTTCCCTCCTCACTGCTGCCTAGTTTTTACTCTCTGAAAAAGAACAAGGAAGACTTGACTTGAATAAAGACATTTATGATGTTTATAGTACAAGAGCCAGATCTTCCTAGTAAACTGTATCGTGAGTTAATCCATTCATTTCAATATCAAAGCCTGATTCTGAGCCGATTTCCACTAGAGTAATTCCAGGTTAATTAAGCTGCAGTGATTGAACAATCCCAGTTATAAGAATATTCCTGGGTGCTGGGAGAGAGCTAAGGGAAGATATATGGATAGACACACCTTGCAGGCAGTCAGACCAGTGCAGATGCTTGCAGGCTTTACTCTGAAGCAGGAGCATGAGGCTGGAAAGAGCTTGTGTGCCTCCGTATTCAAACAAACACCAGCCTCGCAGCCAGAATATTGTGGGTTTGAGTCAAAGCAGGAAGTTTGACAAAAGTGCTGACGAAACCAGGCTAATATCTCAGTACAGACTAAAAATACATTGCATTTGTCATTGTGAACGTTTGCACTTATTAATAGCCAATATTAAAAAAGCCTTCTGAGCCCATCTGCTACAGTTTCTGATTCAGGAGCTGAACGTTCAGGGTATTTGGTGGGGTTTGGAACATCTCTGCCTTGGGAAGGATTATTTTTGGCTGATTTTAAAATTATGACAGAATTTTTCTGGAATTTGTTAAAACCAAATCAGGACCCAGTTCTTACTCTTATGCCGCTGTCTTGAACAGTGGCTGAGGAGCACTCAGATCAGAACTGGACACGAGTGTTGAATCCAGCCTTGCATTGGCATGGTTAGGAATATAACCACCCTTTATCTGTAAATCAAGGGCTTGCAGAAATGACAGAGGCATATTGTACCAGGTGAATGATTGATAATACTCAGGTTTTGAATAGCCACTTATGATGAGCGATAGCAAGTGAATACAAGATTTATGTGCTGGAAAATCTATAAGGAAAAAGGCCCTTAGATTTTTCAACCTGATCACAGCACATCATGGTTTTGGGACATAAATCTGAATGAGTGTGTGCATCTGGTTACTAAACAATTATCTCCATATGAGTGATAGTTTGGTATGGAATTGAAGGGGCTGTACACTGTGGCCCCAGCAGTGTGACGCAGAGGCAAAGGGAATCTCTTCACATGACCCATCCAGTCTCTTGCAGTGAACAGACAGGACACTGACACTGTGGCTTCGAGGATCCTATTGCTGTGTTAAAGCTGCTATCACTTGTGTTGTTCTAGGCAGCAAATGAATGCATTTGATGGTGAGCATCTCTTATCAGTAGTTCCCATGCTAGTGACTGGTTTGTGCTGTTGATTGACAGCTGTGATAATGAGGTTATTGTGAGGAGGCAGTCGGTGCACAGAAATGTTTTTATGTCTTGCGGTCTGGGATCTTGGGCTTTTTGTGTCCTGAGAGGCTCTGTCTCTTGTTGGCTGGGCCAGAGCAAAGGGCAGAACATGAAATGACTACGCAAGAAAAATCCCTGCTGCTTTCTCTGCATTAGGTGGTTAGTTGGCAATAGCTCTTGTTCACTGTAGTAGCAAGACAAGAATTTCCTAAGCCTCTTAATGTACCTTTGCAGTGAAAATACCTGGGGAGCAAAACAAGTGCATTAGTCCTTAAACTCCTAGATGTTCATAGGTGCAGCATTTCTAAGTAAATCCCCTTTGCTGCTCACCCTCTCAGTGTGCACTGCACTCTGTTGATTTAGCTCTGGCTTTCATGCCACTGGCTTACCACAGTACAGTGCTATGCCCCTGGGGAGCCTTGGGTTTGGGTCTTGGCTTATACCAGAACAAAATACTGAGAAAGGGATTTGATGACTGGACAAGGGTGGTGTGGGGGAAAAGGGCAGAATTCTGGTTGCAAGGTTTGGCAAAAAGGCTTTCTGTGTTATCTTTTCTCTTTCATTCTCTGGTTTTGCCTTGCTGGAGGTGTGGAAGGTTATTTTCCAAAGCACTGCTTTCACCATACAAAGATCTTGTTTTCTTTCTCTCTTTCCAATGGCTCCTTATTATCTGTGAGTTGCAAAAAAATGCCAATCCAGCAGTGGCAAAGCAGCTCCTGTCTCTTAGGGACAAGATTAAAATCCTCCCAAATGAGATGTCGTGAAAGTATTGAGTTGACGTTCTCAGGTGCCATAGGAAGTAGACTTGCTGTATATTGCTGCTGCGGTGCAGAGCTGAGGGAAGTACCTGGCTTGCTAGATTTCAATATGAATGCGAACGGGTGGTGAATGGGAACCACAAATCGCAGAGGTAAAGGAATGTCCTAGGGATGGTACGGGTGGAAATGGGATCTTTTTGATGTCTAGACCATGTCATTAGGCTGGAATGTAATTCCTGTCTCAGCTGATAAGACTGTGTGTGACTTGTAAATTAAAATCTGTAGGTTTCTTACTGAGATTGGACTTTCTGTCGTATCCAGCCGTGCCTCTGAAATGCTTTGTAGGAATTACTTATGGAAAGTAGTGGGGTTTTTCCATCCATACGTTCATATTTTGTGTCCACTTGCATGTCCAAGAATGAAAACTCTGTTTGTGGATAGAACTGATGGTTGAGCCCATTCTTGACTTTCTGGATGACCCAACATCCTAAACCTGAAGTAATCCTGAACAAGGCACATACAAATTTGCAGCAACTGCAACTTAAATGATTTTATTAACATTAGTTACTGAAGCATGCTGAACCCGACAAGCCAGTTCCTCTGCTCCCCAGTGCTGCAGTGCTTCGGTCAGAAGGAACTGAAAACATCTGGTTCCTCCTTTGGTGAAGGAAAGAGCCAGGAGTCTGCCCAAAGTGAAAGAGAAGGAGCGCAGAAGCTGAGTGCCCCCTGTGTCACCTAAGTGCAGTGTCACAGGAAATGGACCAGTTCATGTAAATTACATACAGGAGGGCAGGGACAAAGTGTATCTGGAGACTCATCTGAAAAGCCTTTGCTATGGTACAGTTTGGTGTCTTTCAGCATAACAAACGACAAAGACTCTTTGTTAGCTTCCATGTCTCTCCTCTCTCCATGTTTTGTTGCCTTTCCTAACTCTACACCTACCTGGATCAACTGCTAAAGACCATGGCTGGAGACTGGAGCTTGTATTAGGCATTCATGTGCAGAGCTGGGAGGGTACTTCTATGAAAGAGATCATGAAGTGCAGCAGCAAATACATATGTTGTATTAAAATATCAAGATTTTTATCAGGTGAGTTTTCTTTTGAGACAGAAAAGTGTCCATTTTAGGAGAGAAGAGGCAGGATCAAACATACTGTAAGCTCTGACCCATCATCATATGTTGCATGGTCATGTTATCAGTCTAAACACTGACCTGGATTTGCAAATCTCCATAAGCACAGATATGCTTTGGGCACAGTGGGCTTATTGTCCTGAAAAAAATCAAAGGGAAGTCTTGAGTGATGTCTTGCTATATTGATGTTGCTGCTAAAAGCAAATTCTCCCAGCAAGTAAGTGCAGATTGTTTCTGTTATTGATTGCCACAGTCTCTGCTTCATTGAGACCACATGGCCCACTTTGTTTTTGTAGCTGTCTTTTATTAAAACTGACAAAGAGGTATCAGCATTTGAAAAGATGAGTCTTGAGAATCCCCTGGGCGGTGTTTTCATGCTGTAAAGTGATACAGGCACATTTGAGTCACAGATGCTTTTAACACACTAATAAAACAAAAGCCTTCCTTCTCAGGGTAGTCCTCTCACTACAAAGCTTTCTGGCTTTGGCCATGCTTAATGGGCCAGACCACAAGAAGTGGAGAGAACCTGCTGCCGCCTCCAGCTGTGCTCTCAGGATTTGGTCCTGTGTTGTAAACTGCAGAGAAAAATCCCATACTTTCTCCAAGTATATTTTGCTGCTTCATTACAGGCTCATAATGTGTTTTATACTGACATGGGTTATCTGTATTGGGTTTTAGTGTTGCTGAGACCTGCAGTCAGAAAGCTTTCATCCTGTATTTCCAGTGAGCAATATTTACAGTTCCTACTCCTCTCCTGTTCTTGTAATACCTGACTTCATAAGGAGCAGTCAGAGCTCTATTTAACACACAAACCAGCGGATCTTTGTTTTGGCATTATATTTGAAGGTATCTAAAAGATTTTAGATCTGAGACGTTTCCTATTAGGACCTCTCATGAATGGAAATGTTTGACCTCAATCTGTCTCTGCAGCAGCTCCTGATGTGTAAAATCATGGGAATACCATCTTCTCTCATTTTGAAGAGGCTTTATGAAGATAAATTAATCTTTGCAAGGCACTCAGATGTCAGTGTGATGAGCACAAAGCTTGGGGGAAAATAAATAGTTCTGTCTATAGGGGCTGTTAGTAGTAGCTGTAAATAAGACGTGAAGCTGCACTTTGATCAAGGAGACTAAAGCAGATATCAAATGCTTGCTGATAAACTGAGCGACATCCAGCCTATGTCCTGGACAAATCCAGACCAGTGGGAAATAGTGTGTGACTGTGTGATTAAAGAGGTGTGTTAATGCAAACAAGCAATAGGACGAATGTGAATTTACACCCATGAGCTCAGCACAGGTTTTAGGATGCTCTGTTCAGCAACCTTGCTCTTAGCCATGTGAGAAATATTAGCCACTGGTGAGCACGAATTATTCTCGTCCTGGCCAGCTGGTTCTTTTCCTTTCCCCCAGTAACAAGTGATGTTATACAGAGTAGGGGCTAAAAGCTTTAATCCATGTCATGCAAGCATGCTTAAAGTTGAAAGTACCAAAAGGTGTGTTCCTCAGGCTGCAGCCTGTCTTTTACAGACCATGCAAAGCCAAATCCAGTAGAGCTTCACATCCATACGAGGGGCTGTCAGAACCCCCAGCTCCGTCCACATCTCCAGGCTCACCTAACTTCTGGCCAGTAAACCCACCAATAAAGCAAACGGACCCTGCAGCTGTGGAGGAGCTGAGTTCATGTGTCACAGCAGGGAGCTGAGGAAATGCATTTGCATCTTTTTGGTGCAACGTGGAGTTGCTTGGCTCCCCCTTGGTTGAAGCTCTGAGGTGGCTGAGGGATACTCACACTTTCCTTACTGTCTTCTGTGCACTTACCTGCAGAGTGAATGTGTCCTCTGTCTGCACAGTCCTCCCAGCACATCTCTGTAGGACATATTTTAGGTTACATATTTTTCACTTGAATTTACTCATATAAGCTGTTGTTTTATCTTAAATTTTTATTATTGGCCATATTGACAAAGACCAAATAGAACATAACTTATGCCTTGCATGTTTTTGACAAAGATGCTTTAATAGTGGATTCACAGCTATGACTATGAGACACCTTCAGAGCATGATACAGAAAACCTAATGGTACCATTGCAGTGATGAGCGAAAAATAAACTGCTTTTCCGAGTGGGGTGCATATCCTGCTCCATTATCTGACCTTTGGATTCACAGTTCTTGACTTACTATCCCTGAGGCTTTTGGAGAGGAACACTGAAAGTCTTTCCAAATGCAGCCTCATTAAGCAACTGAAGTGTAACCTACTGATGGCAAAGAGGTTGCAAGTAGTTCATCTGTAGAGAGGGCAATGGGTAAGTTCTCTGAAATGTCTTTATGCTATAATTGCACATCATAGAGTTGGGTCCAACTTCATTATAGGCCCAAGGAGTTGATGCTAATGGGCTCCCAGCCAGCCCCATCCCTCCTTCAGCAGTCAGACCTTCTGTTGTGAACCCTTCATCTGACCTGTGCTTTTTGATCTGCCGGGCTGCCTGCTGTATTCCTGAGGACAGTACACAAGCAAGCATTCTGCTCTGATTAATGTTAAAGGGGATCATGGGAAGAGCAAACCCCCATGGTCTACCCTGTGGTGGAGAGGTGAAAGAGCTGCTTCCTTACTTGCTAAAATAAGCCTCTCTGCAGATACTTTGGGTCTTGTTTTTGGGAATGAGAGCAGGGTTTGAGCTGAGCCTACTCCACCTACAGCAGTGTTCCCATGCAGCTGTAGTTTGGAGCTGACCTCACCCTGTCCAGGGATGCAGGGATGGGGAGGACAGGGAAGAAACTGCAGAATACTCTGAAAAGGCTTCTATCAGCTGTAAATGCAGCCTGCTGCTTCCCACAGCAGCTCCACACTTTTCCTCTGTTCATCCTATCTTAGCCTCCTCCTGACCTCCCCTTCAGACAAGTCATGGGAACAAACTGTAGTCTGAGAATTCATTCTGCATTCCCTCGGTCCTCTTTTCCCTACCTCAGTCTGCTCTGATTGTAGGATCTTTGGGGCAGGGACTATGTGCTCCCTGTGTTTCTGCAGAAACTAGTTTAATTAGGGATCATTCTTGGTTTGTTCTGTCATAATAAAGGGGGTTCATAATAATACTGCAGTAAGTAATTCACACCAGTCTCACTGCATTTGCTTCAAAGGAGGCACTCCAAAGTAAGATGAGAGTAGATGAGATGAAGATCAGGCCAGCTGTAATTAGTAGTCTGCGCTATCTCATTTTGAAGCAGAACAGTAACGTGCAGTAGAGACTTGGCCAGCTATTATTGTAAGGGGAAAACCCACACAAAAGGTATTTCTCCGTAAGTATCTGTGCAAAGTAGCCACCAATATTCACCAGAGAGTGCATGATTAAAGGCCTTTGAAGCGTGATTGGAGTTGCCAGTTTTCATGAGATAATGAAGATGCGGGTTTGGTATATACATTCTGGTGATCTCATTATCTTCATTATTAATTAGTCTCTGTTCTTCACATTTCAGCTCCAGTTTCTTGTCATTAGGGTGACTAGCCTGTGAGCGATGCCTTAGTGAGATTCAGAGGAAGGATTCTGCCTCTGGAACAGCAGAGGAGGTGCCAGCCTTTGTTCAGAATTGCTGCAGAAGAAATTGCAGTGCTTTGTACAAGATCAGCAGGTTGTTCTGCCAAAAACCCTTTTAACATACCCTGCCTGGCATTTCCTGGCCAGGATCCTTTGGTTTCGGCTGGCACTCTGGCTGCTACTGCAAGTCATAGAATCACAGATTGGTTTGGATTAGAAAGGACCTTAAAGCTCATCCAGTTCCAGCCCCCCGCCATGGACAGGGACACCTTCCACTAGAGCAGCTTGCTCCAAGCCCCCGTGTCCAACCTGGCCTTGAACACTGCCAGGGGTGGGGCAGCCACAGCTTCTCTGGGCACCCTGTGTCAGTATCTCACCACTCTCAGAGGGAACAAGTCTGCAGTGATTGTGATGTAGGCACTCAGCTCTGTACTTAGCGTTCTTCCTCTAAGCACCCAAATATGAATATTTGGCCCAGATCTCCTCTGGCATGCTTCTGCAAGCACCTTTTCCAGGATGCGTGGCATCATTCGTCTGTGGGATCTGGCAGTACCAAGCATCATTTTGCCAGTGTAGCCATCTCTTTTCTTTCCTGTGGTAATGCAGTTAAAAGTCTGCTCTCCGTTAACAGAAAGCTAGTTGTCTCTATCCTAGCCTCAAACTCTGGACAGGACTTAAGCTTACACATACTTTACAAATAAGACTATGTAGGTGTATGGCAGACAGGAAAAACCAAAATGAATGAAGATGGAAACTGCGTGTGTGGGAATGCCCTGCCATTTCCAGGGGCCAGCTGTTATAGTACTGTAGAACCCACTTGCCGTTGTTCAACATTCCTTTGGGAAGCAGAAAGTCTGCTGTTGATGGAGGCAGAAAACACCATGCTCATGAGGCTCTCAGTGTGCAGATCCCGTTCATGCAAACTGTGCAGGAAGCCCGGAGTATATTTCAATCTCTGTGGTCATCAGAGCTATTACTGACCTGCACAGATTCCTCAGCTGCCTGCAGTCATGATGAGAGGATAGCCCTCCAGTCTCACCTGGGAAACACAGACATGCAGCCCTTCCTCCTCACCCTCATCGCTCTTGCATGGAGCATGAAGCAGCTAAAGGTCTCTGTCACTCCAGATACAGTTCTATTCCTTCAGAAGGCAGCGATGGCCACCTGCCATGATGACAGCGTGCACATCTTTTCCCCTTGTAGGAAACAAATCATAAGGTCATATTACACAGGAAATTATCACTTGACTGTGAAATACGTGAAAACTAAGGATTTTGATCTCAATGGAGATCAAAGCCAGCCTATAACAATCTCCACTTAAGGCTTAGCTTTAATGAAGTGAGAAATGGACCTCTATTATAGCTATGATTATTATTTAATACATTTTTATGCAGTCATTTCTTAATAAGAAGTGATTATCTAAAACCTGGACTTTTATTGAGGAACACTTCTGTCAATGAGACATTTATGCCTTCTCAATTATTACTGTGTAATAAACAGCACAGTCCTGAGTGGCATGCTCAGTAATACATTCATCAGGTGAAACGCAGTTACGCTTGTTCCTAACATCTCTATTATA
This sequence comes from Myiopsitta monachus, assembly GCA_017639245.1. Lineage (NCBI taxonomy): Eukaryota > Metazoa > Chordata > Aves > Psittaciformes > Psittacidae > Myiopsitta > Myiopsitta monachus. The sequence goes on along the minus strand of CM029931.1, from coordinate 4,367,074 downwards.
ATATCCATTTTTACTGTTTCTGCTTTATTTGTCAAACATGTATTTTACACTTTGCTCACCACAAGCTATTGAAAGTTGTTGCCTAATCATCCTGGAAGTATCAGGACCCATTTACAATGTGCCGTAATACCGCCTGCTCTGTGTAACAATACAAACTCTTCCTGCTCGCATCTTTTGGGAAACCATTAAAAAATGTACTGTGCAAGTAATTATTCTGTTTATGATTGTTATTTCCTCTGCAATGAGCCCCCAATATACAACTGTCTCTTTCAAAATGACTACTGAAAGGAAACTCAGGTTTTAGAAGTGTCCTATTCAATGAGCAGTGAAGTTGTCTGTCCCCGCATCTGTCTGGTAAAAAAGGCTTTCCCGTGAATTCAGGTTAGTGAATAGGAGGATGTCTGGGAGGTGGGTTTGATCTCTGTTACGCTGCTCAGTATCAGCTTCTGCTCAGCTTCCTGGCAGAGCTCCTGAACGCGAAGACTCCGGAGCCCAGGATCTGCGGGGACCCCTCACACACATGAGGAGAGCAGGGTGTGTTGGCTGAAGGTGCGTGTCGCTTTCATCTGCTGCTCTTGCACTTTCTTACGCTAAACCTAAGGCTTCCCCCCCCTTCCCATGCTTCTCTGTTCGGTAGAGACAGAATTCTTTTCCTTTTCTTTCAATCAGCTGGGCAAAGGGTCAAGTTCAATGAATTGCTTTAAGCTTTGCGTGGCAGAACTGAGGCTGATGAAATGATTTTCATTTTATTTCGCTTTTTGAATAGCAGTATTTTACACTTAGAAGTCTCCGGCTGTGATGAAAATGAGAACAGGCTCAGGCAAGACTTGGGACCGGCAACGCTGAGCTGCTTTGAAGTGTGAGCTGGTGGGCTTGTCAGTGCTCACTTTGGTCTGTTTGCTTGTGATTTCCTTATCCTCTGGTGTTTCCTTCCCTGTGTAACACTGCAGAGAAGACTGATAGTCTGTAAGGGCAGCGGTCGGCTCCTGGGCAGGAGTTCTGCAGAAAGCATTTGTTTGAATGCCACCCTCTGCCTTTGACTCCCCTACTGCAGGGCCACAGAAGCAGATTTTATTTCTTTAATCTTTTCTTAGCACAGTAAACACGATCCTTATGAGGTGTTGCAAGAAAGGAAGTTACACAACTTCTAAGTGAAGTGAATGTGAATTAACGAAGGCAGTGTGAGCGTTCTCAGCTTTTTTGTTTTGTTTTCCTTTATCTTGTAACTAAAGGGATTAAAATCAAAGACAAAACAGACATTGCTTCCTAACAGAATCCTTCTGCTTTGCTCTGTAGCACGCTGAGGGTGTTTCAGACTGGCACCATCAACACGGGGAGGCTGTACATGCGGTTGATCATCACTCAGCTGCAGGAATGAGGGCACACCAGGTTGTGCCAGTGAACCCTGGTGTCCCCAGAGACTGTCCCCATCTGGGACCTGATATTGCTGCTGCTCTTGAGGCCCTCCCACCCCACTTCAATCTCTGCTTTCTTGTTGCCTCCCCCAACTTTTCCATCCATTTCATTACTTTAATTTGATTTCATTTCCTTCACAGTTTGTGTTGAAGGGACCTTCAAGCTCATCCAGCTCCAATCCCTGCCTTCCCCTAGAGCAGGATGCTCCAAGCCCCATCCAACCTGGCCTTGAACACTGCCAGGGAGGGGGCAGCCACAGCTTCTCTGCCACCCTCACAGGGAAGAACTTCCGAAGAGCTCATCTCAATCTCCCATCATCTTAAGCCACTCTGCCTTGTCCTGTCCCTACAGGTCCTTGTCAAAAGCCCCTCTCCAGGTTTCTCGTAGGCCCCCTTTAGGCACTTGAAGCTGCTCTAAGGTCTCCCTGGATCTTTCCCACAGTAAAAACCTACCCTCGTATTGATATATATATTATCCACGTATATAATTATTCTTCGTTTAATCCACATTTCATTTCATCCCGCTGAACCCCTCTACTCAGGGCCTAACACCGAACACCCCCCACCCCCCCGCCATAGCGTCGCTTAGCAACCGCGGGGCGGCACACGCGCGCGCCGCCAGCCGTTCCCGCCCAAAGGCGACGTGACTCCGCCCACCGCCCCCTTCATGAGGGGCAGGGCCGGGCTGTGGGGACGCGGCGGCGGGGCAGGTACGGGAGCAGAAGGCGGGAGCCGGTTGGTGCCTTCGTGTGTGGTGAGGGTGGAAGCTTTGCTCCGGTGTTGGGGTCTTCTACGCCGCAGCCCCGGCGCGGGGATCCCGCTCTGCCCCGAACGGGATCCCCGCGCCGGGGCTGCGGCGTGAGGGAAGTGGGATTCGTGGGGCCGCTCCCCAGGCGCGGGGCGGGTTAAAAGCATCGCTGGAAAGCTTCCTATTGCTCCGGGTTTGCCGTTTCTTGTTTGCCGAGGGAGGGGTTGTTCTCGCCGGGGTTATGTAGGCTGAGGGGTTGGGCTTGGTGTTGCTTGGAGGGCTCTGGTAATGCTTTTACATGGGGGAAAGGCGAATTCGGCTTCTGTGGGGGTGCTGGGGAGGAAGGAGGGAGTCTTCGTGCCTGCCTCCTGCAGCACATGGAGATGCCCAGGTATCTGGGCTTTAAATCTTTAATAGGCTCAGAGGAGCAAAGACTACTTTTTAAGGTCTAATACAAGCAAGGGGTGTGTTCAGCAATTATCTTCAGTGGTACTGGTGATGTGTTTGGATTCCTATTACTTATTGTTGTGTGCTTTTAATACCCAACTGGGGTTGTGAATGCATTTGCTGGCTCTGGGGTGGTGGTGACATAGCCGGGAAGAAATGATTTGCTGTCACACAGTGTGTTCTGTAACAGCAGTCCTTGTGTGGGACCCGTGTCACCCTGATGTGATCAGTGAAGTGGTCCTGCCTTTGGTGTATTGGGCTCTGATGGGCCTGTGTCATATGTGCTTGGCAGCAGCAAAAGGCAGTTTACAGCAGAGATCTTCCTCTGAAGCTTTCAGTGGTTAGAGGTGTTAACAGTTCCTGGTCTGGGGTTATTTGTCGTATCCCTGAAATGGACACAGCTTGTGCTGTTCTGTTACATAGAGGTGACCCATGGCAGAGATCCCGCAGCAGGCAAATGCCATCCTTGCTTTGTGCCATTCTAGTGCTGATTTCTGGGTGGCAGTTTAGCATTACTGCGTGGATAATAGCAATAATCTTCATTATTTCTGGCAGATTTATAAGGTTAGTGGCTTTGGGGGCACAGATAATCATTTATCTTTGTGTTACTTGTCTGATCTAACTACTCATGTTGAGGAGGGACAGATGAGCAAACACTTCTGAAATAGGTTCAGAATAGGCTCCCTGAACTTGGACTTCATGATACCTGTATTCAAGCCCTTATGCCAGCATAATCTGTGATTCTTTTGATCCCTTTTGATGTGCTCTTATGGCTGCTCATCTTCAAAATAGCCATATTCCAGTCAGATGGTGTACTGAATTGTGAGGTTGCTCCCAGGGATGGGACTTGATTGCCTTTCCCTAATAATTTATCTGTTATCGTAAGAAGTGAACTTGCTGGCGAGACAAGTGATTTTTCTGCATATGGCCCTTCTGATACTAGGGGAAGGGGATATATTATTCACACAACTGGGTACAGAAGACAGTGCAATTTTTATTGGCTGTTTGGCAGCATCTGCCCAAGATGAGGGCCTGATGAGGAGCCTGAGCTGTTCCCAATGCTAGATGTGGTAGCCTTTGAGCAGTTTTAAGACCTCGTTTAATGAGTTTCGGTTAGCTTTGTTATCTGAAGAATTACTGTACCCAGCAGCGAGTGTCCCAGAAGCCACCTGATGTGCAGGTGTTTCTCAGCTGTGGTTGCCGCATCAGGGCTCTCACCTGCATGGTAGTTGGGGCATCTTTGCCATGAGCAAAGGCTGCAAAACGAAACACTTACTATGCCAAAATAGAGAGGAGAACGGAATAGCTTTGCTTCAGTTATTGATTAACCAGTCGTGTTACATGTGTTGAGCATACCTTGATCTTAACTCTTTAAGTTTTTTAAGTAAGCATCCTAGTGAAATATTTTTAATGCTTATAAAACTAATCATGGGTTGCTGCTGAATTAACCATTATCCAAACATTAATATTCTCAAATGCTTGCTGGTTTTTGGTGGTTGACCCCTTAAATTCTGAGTTGCAGCTTAATAATGTAATTCTTTTTATTCTTTCTGTAGTCATTTAGGATGATTGCTGCACTGACCATAAGACAGGCTCTGTAAGTGCTTCCTGACAACATAAACAGTGCTTTGGGCACTGTTGTAGCTAATACCGCTGGCTGTTAGTAGTGGTCTCTGGATATTGCTCCGTTTGATTCTTGTTTTCAGTGTGCACACTAACGTTGTTATAAGTGATTTTTACTTGGTCCCTATATGTTTTGTCTGTGCATGTGTAAGGGCAGAAATAATCTCCTGCCTACACAAAGCTGTAAACTCTAAAATAAGCCATGCTTTGTATTTTACCGTGTAAGTGAAAAACATGGTTTGTTGGCTGTGCCAGAGTTTATGATCACTGGGTCTTTAATCTGTGTTTGTCATGTGTCAAGTACTGTGATGTGCTTGGCAGCCCTTCTACAATTAAGTGTTTTCACTTCATTGTAAAAAAATAAAAGAGCAGGTATGTGAGAGCCTTTCTTTAAAAAAAATAAATCAAATGCCTTTTTATAAATAGATAGGGACAATGAAAATGTCTAAAAATCAGTGCTTGCAAACTTTGCTGGCTAAAGGCTGCAATTCCAGTTATTCCTGCACCAGAGACACCTTAACCTGTGGTTTGCCCCACCACCAGCTGAAGAGCAGCCAAGGTCCTGGAGCTCCTTCCTCCTCCTAATGAAGAGCTCTTCAGAGCTACTTCAGTATTTCTTAAACATGAAGTAAATTAGTTTATGGGCTTGTCTGCATTCAGTGTGACCAATGAGCTCTTAGAAGTGTTTCTGTATAAACTAGAGCAAAGCCACATCCTTAATTCTTTCCCTATGCTTGCCAACATAAACTGCTCATCAAGCATGGCTGGATTTCTTACTGTGCTGGGGAAACTTGAGATGTTTCTGTACCTCTTGGGGTCTGAAATTGCTCCCATTCTCCAGTCATGCCTCCCTTCTGGAGGCTACAGTGTAATCTAACCTGGGTGAGTGGGAAGACACAAGTATGATTTGCGAGACAAAAATCTTACTTTCTTTGCCTTTCTTTAAGTGTCTTTTATTTCCTTGTGTTTCCTGGAGGCCTCGCTTGCAGTAGCATAGAGAAGAAATGCAAATATTATAGCTTCCAAATTCTTAAGGGAAAGGGAGTTTGACCAGGGTTCCTGTAAACAATTAGCTTAGAACTGTTCCTCCCTGGAACAGTTTGTGTTCTTCACGCTGTTTGTGCCTAGTGTTACTCTGGAAGTTCCAGGAGTACCCTCCTCTTCACCCAGCCTCAGGCTGGAGCAGCTCTAAGTCTGCTCAGGGAGCTCTTCACCCATGTGCTTGCGGCGCCCGTGGGCAAGAATGATGCAAGTTTTTTGTGATTTACTGAGTACTTGCCTGGGTGACCTTGAGGCTTGTCAAAGAAAACAAGTTGGTGTGTGAGCTCAGCTGTCTCCTGAGCAGCAAGTACCAGTTGCAAAGAGCATCCTGTAACTTACAGACTTGCTTAATAAAGGAGCTGGACTGAGAGGCATAGTGGACTATGCTTCAGGTTTAAAATAAAGACATTCCTTTGCAAGCAGCCTCCAGCTCTCTTTGACATGGTATAGAATCACAGAATGGTTTGGATTGGAAGGGACCTTAAAGATCATCTAAGTTCCAACTGCCTTGCCACAAGCAGGGACACCTTCCACTAGACCAGGTTGTTGTGTTGCTTCAGAATAATCTGACCTCATCTTGATTCTAAGGCTAGTCCATACTGGTCCATACCGGGGTGTCTTTGGAGTGCCTGTAACTATGAACTGCAGTTGTGTTGCCTGTGTGTGAGGAACATGGTGACATCTGGCCTGTGGTTGGCGCTGTGATGTCCAGCAGTCTTAATAATTTGTCACCAGCCATTCGAATATGACAGTAAATGCCACTGCTTGTGATGCATCAGCACTGCCTTCACTGGCCCGATTGCCCAAAGGTGCTGGTTTAACAGGGGTAGTCCCAGGAAACGATCCGTGGTGAGAGTTTGCCATTTTCTGATTTCCTCCCTGTCACTGCTGTGCTGTCTTTAAAACCAGAAAGAGATTGTTTCATCTCAAGGCAAAGGCTTCTCAAGAGAGTTAATTATGTCATATTTGTTATCTGCTGTGCAGATCTTTTTAGGCAAATAATTTTCATTGGTTTTATACCAGCTTTTTTAAACCAAAAACTGCAGCACCCCTTTGCATGCCACTAAGGTGATACTGAGCAGACCACAGCTTGTTTCAACATGCCTGATGTGGGTGCCCTGCTTTGGAAAGGGGGTGGCAGGTACCTGCTGTGGGCAGTTCACTGTATGGGAAGGGCTGTGATACCAGTCTGCAGAGGTCTAGCAGCTTGCACAGTCAAAAGCATTTTGCACTGTTAGCAGAGACTTTTTCATGTCATTAGTTCCTGCTCTTACTGGAGTGAACACCTTGGGAGTGACATTTGTCACTCAAGATATACCAGCATGGTGCCACTTCGCACCTCTTCTTCTAGGTATGTGTAAGAGAATGGAAATTGTCTTGTAGCTCAGTGTTGGAACAAGGTGCCAAACAATCTGGTGGGGTTTACTCTGAACTCAAGTGGCTGTGCTGGGCCTGTCCCATGTTGAAGGTGAAGGGAATGTACTTGCTACTAATGCTGCAGGCTAGGATGTTTTCTTCTGCTGCTTGCTTTGAGCCTCCAGTGATGGGTATGATAGCCCCTCATAGCCATGTATGTATAGGATAGTAGTGAGAAGCAGCACAGGGAGTGACAGGGCACAACTTCAAAGGGGAAGAATCTTTTTTTTTTCTCTCTCTCCTTCCCACTGTCTTCAGAGGATCAAATTAGCAGCCTGCTAAAGTCTTTTAATGTTAAAACTTTCAGAGCATAAACAATGACCTGTGAAAAGGAGTGCTTGGATCTAGACCCTGTGCATGATGAGGTCTGGCATGTCTATTATGGCCAATTAGAGTGACAGGTAGTAGAGTGTAAACACTCCCGACTCCTGCCGCTCCCTGGCTGGCTCCAGGCTGCACACTGCCTTTCTCCTCTGCCTTGGAAAAGGCACTTCACTTTGAACTTCCTATCCAGAGCACAAAGCAGCCTTTCAGAACCCCTGTGCCCTCTGCTCTGCTCGTGTGGTTCAGTGTGAACAGCCCAGAAGCTGAAGCTTGGTCTTCCGGTCAAGACCTGTTGTCCTTGAATTGCACGATTGTGTCAGATACAAATGTTGTCTTGGGGGAAGGAAATGTGACTGGCAGTGCACTGCAGCACAGGCATAGCTCACCCTCTGTCTGGAAACTCCTCACCAGCTTTCCAGGATGCTAGATTATAGACATGGATTTTAGGATTAAACTTGCCCCTAGAAGTCCCTTCCAATACCCACAGCAACAGTGTGTAAAGCATTGGCAAAAACTGACCTTGAGTAATTAAACAGTCAGAAGAAGCTATTGCATTGAACAAACTACCTTATGGCCCTAAAACAGCTTCTTATTTGAACAGCTTAGTAAAATAACGATGCTCTGCACACTCATCTTGAACTCGGTGAGACTTTAAACTCCCAGCTATGCGGGGTGACTTGGTCTTGCATGCTGTAGCAGGAGGTAGAAGCAGTTTCTCTGACTTCCTCCCTCCCCCATCAACCTACCTGCCAGCCGCATTGCTGCGTGCAGCAGCCCCTCCTCTGCCTTGAGCTCAGCAGAGCTTGCTCAGCTTCCTTACGGACACAGATGCAGAGGTGCGGTCTCACTTGATGCTTCTGCATTTTCCTCTTACGGAGTTTCTCCCAATCTCATTCAGATCAAAGGGTCGATCAGCATCTCCCCACCTCTGCCTGACAACTGAAAAGGAATGGAAACATGTTGGGGGAGAATCTGCTTTAACCATAGCCCACTTGGTGTAACTACGCAATCGTTGTAGAGGAGTGGCATGTTTCTAAAACACATTGATGAGAAATGCTTCACACCCTTCTTTATTACCCAGTAATTACAAGAATACTTGCCTTCCAATGCAGTGGCTGCATAAAGATGAGAGTGCCTGTTTTTTTTCTGTGATGGATGTGCAAAAGTAACATTTCATCTGAGACTGCCAAGCCTGGCATGCCTCCACATGGCACCCCTTCCCTTCCAGTTGTGGGGAGGTGACGTTTCCTGTGCTTTCTGCTGGGAGGAGACTAGATAGGGAGGGCACACGGACAGAACTGCATCTTTCCCACAGCTAGCAGATTGAGCTTGTTGGATGAATGCAGGTTAAGGACATGATCCTGGTGAGGGAAGTGCCATGGCCGATGTGCATGTGGTATTTCTTGTTTCTGGTCATGTGTGTTTGTTCCAACTCTTACTAACCAAATTGCTGGGTGGTGGGAGACTTGGGTCCTGTTTTTAATTCCCTGTCTCTTCTGGAATACTGGGAGGTTGTCTAAATGTCAGAGGTGCTGGTGGTCTGGCTGTGATGGGAGCAAATTTTAACTGGGCTTGCTCTTCAGCATGAATGTATTGATGTAGGCATGTCATGTAGCCTGTCTGTCAGCGAAGTTGCTTGCTTTCAGCTGCTTTATGTGTGGGTATTCTAGTGGTTGCTTCCAACCTGGGAAAGCCTAGCCAGGTCACTGCAGGGCAAGGCAGAGCTGCATTCCCATACCCACCTAATGCTGATGCCGCTTTCTTGCCCCACAAAGATCAGAAGGAATCCATGGGAATCGCTGTCTTCTGGCTCCTTCCTCTGTTTAGGGTGACTGGGCAAAGGCAGGCTCTGCTTACTCATCTGGCTTCAATGCAGCCACACAATTGCCTCTTTTGAGGAAGGGAATTCATTAGTTTGTGTGAAGTGGCCTTGGATCTTTGGGCAGCAGGTGCTTCTATAGAGCAAACTGTTGCTGAATATTCAGCAGTTGCTATACAAGCGTCTGGCTGACTGCCTGTGAAGCACTTGGAGTTATCTTGAGCATCCGATTAGATAAAGTGCAAAGTACTTGCTGTTTTAAAGCTACCCGCAGCTATGTTGTGGTGGTGCTGTTTTATCATTCATTGGTTTTGTTGTTTTGGTTTGGTTTTTTTTTATGTGAATCTTCCAAGTTCATAAGCAGCAACTTCATCTCTTTTAAGTCAGCCAACAAAGATGGGAACTGCCTAGCAGAATGAGAACCGTGATTCATATTCATGTCATCAGAACTTCATTCTCTTAGAGGTTTCAACCAATAGCATGTATATTGGAAACATATGACTCAAAATAGAAGTGTCTCCTGATCTTTGACATACTACTTAAAATCAAGCTGGCTCTTTAAAGGCTACCTGAATAACATTTGTTCTTGCCAACCTCGAATTTGGTACATGAAGTACTGTAAGATACCTGAACTGTGAAGGAATAATTTGAGACGTTAGGCTGTGCAATCAGCCTTTCATTTTTCTTTATTTTTTAAGAGTTTAATTTCCTTGGGTGTGGTCTGTAAGCGCCCTGTGCTGGATGGCACTATTGAAAGTATGGTCCTGTAAGAAACTGTGGTTGCTGAGCCTTGAATATCTTACTGCTTTAGTCAGTAAGGTGTGGATGCCTATATAGTGTTTACTAATGACAAGCTCCAATTCTGACTTCTTGTAGTAGCTTCCTTAAGTTGTTTCAGAGGTGCTTTGTCTGTTTTCTTCTACTGGTAATTCAAGCCACAGAAGGAAAACTTGAAGTGTGTAATTGTGACAGTTGCACTGAAGGCTGAAAAGTTGCTATCCAAGTCGCATGCTTTGCAGGATTTCTGTGCTGCCCATCAGAGGTGTTCTCGCCCTTGGAAACACTGCATTATTAGGGGTGTAGTGATTCCCCACCCCTAAGCTCTTAAAACTTAATAGCTAAGCATGCAGTTCCTACCCACAGAAAACAGTCATGCAGGCTTCAGCACAGGGTGGTCATTGGGTCTGGTTTCTGTACATCTTGCTGGGACAGTGATCAGTAGCACTCATTGCAGGGGGACCTGGAGCACTTAAAAGCATCAATAAGCAGTGGATGTAGCCACGTGCTCGGAAGAACAGCTGAGATGTGCTTCCTAAAGGTCCACTTTGTTTGCACAGATCTGTGAGGCGGTGCCATATACCTGTAGTAGATAGGGCTGGCAGCCTGGGATTGGGTGTGCTGCGTGGCCCCTGGTTTTCCTGCTGTGAGGAAGCAGCAGAGGGCAGTGAGGGAGAGAGAGCTCCTCAAAGGAGCTTGGCAGACCCATGTTCTTGTTTCTCCAGTCACTACCAGTCCTGAGCTGCCCACAGCTCGAGGATGGGATCAGCAGAAGGGAGGACCAGCTGGCAGGAGGGGTTCCATGTCTTGCAATGAAACATTTCGGAAGATGTAAAGCAGGTGTTCAGGCTTATGGTGGGTCATTGCCTCCAAAAACTCATTTCTTTTTCTTACAGTGGGGCTTAGCAGTGAAAGTTTAGGAGCAGAGCAATTACACTTTGAAAATGAATACATGGTACTGACCAGCATGGAATGGTGCAGTCTGCTGTAGCTGTAAATCAGTGCTCCAGTGCTAGTAAATGTGTGATGGTTATGTCGCCAGAAAGTGACAGGAAAGAAGAGTGAGCCTTCAGCCTTTAGAGATGACACTGCATGTTTAATTGCTAATGGACTTTTTTTAAAGAGCATCTAGGCTGCTATTATTATGAAAAGCAAATATGTGGTGTTACCTACAGGGAATAAAAAGGGAGTTTTTCATGAGCATCTTGACCTTTACTTTTTTGTATTAGTTTTTTTTTGATACCTGTGAGATTTTCCTGCCATCAAAACTTGCTGAAGCAGAGGGTTCTCCAAGACCTCTGAAAAAGATACGCTGATTGGGAAGTAGGGCTGGGCAGGAGGTGTTTCTTCCTTTACTCCTGTTTCAGGGATCCACTGTGTGTTCCATGCCTCTCTTTTCCTCCTGGATCAGATTTTTACCAGCTGGTGCAATTCCATAACATCAGTCAGGGCTTTATTAAACTTTTTAAGAGAAACAGAGGCTCTGTGCCTGTGGGGCTAAGCATGCAGGAGCAAACTTTGGGAAAATGTTAGATGAATAAACACTCCTCCAGATTTCTGAAACTTCTCAGTTGCTCTTAGCAATCTTTACCTTTTCAACACCTACTAATAAAGGTCATGCTGCTTGTGCTGCCTATTTGTAGATCCCAGTGTACTTTGCAAAGAGCAAGTGTCTTTATCGCGGCTTGCTTGTGAGTATGCAGGTCAGAAGATGCGCTAAAGAGCCTGGGGCTTTAGCAGGGTCAGGGCAGACTCCAGGGCTGGTGTCTCCAGCTCCCTGTGGGTGAGGGGTTGTGGCCATGCTGAAGATGCTGTGGCTCAGGGCTATAAATGTGATTGCATGAGGAAGGTGGCTTCAACAAATACTACACAGCATAGACCAAGAATGAATCCTTTTGAACATGACTTGGAGCAGTGCCTAGAGAAAGTGTCAGGCTTAATAAGGCTGGCATGGAAATGTGCGAGAAGACACATACACGTGTGCTTATTATTTTATAATGCTGAAGTGTCTTACTGATGTTACTTGTGTGTCTGGAAGACCTGTTGGAAGCTCAGCTACAGAAGCATCCAGATACCTTCTCTAAGTATGTACCTTGAGGTTCAAGCACTGCAGGTAAAGCTGTCCTTTTGCCTGCTTAGGTGTACATTAGCTACATTTGAGCAGATGGGGTTGTTTCAAATTTCTTAAAGCTCTATATGCTGGGAGTTTTCATGGAAACTGGTATTTCAGGAAGAAATGGAAAGCAAGACCTGCATTTCTTGTAGCAATTTTTGCAAATCTTCAAAAGCTGCAGCTTCTGGCTGGTTCCTCTCGAGGTGAAAAAGGCCCTGAGAAAACTCTGTGTCGTCAGCACAGAGCACAGAACGCCACTAGTTCTGCAAAAGGGAATTTAAGCCTCTGGCTCTAGTGTGGGAGTGTCCAGAGGCTATGGGGGTATCCTTGAAGCTGTGCTGCTGCAAGCAGTGCCATGTAGCAGCATCCCTGTGAACATGCTTGCCAGCAGGGCAGCTGGCGCTGGTGCAGGCTGCCAGGGCCTTGGAATTCCTGGGGAAGGAGTGGGGCAGGATGACAGTTGCACCTAAATATGAGGTGTATCTGTGAATGAAACACTTCATTACTTGTGCTAGTAAATTAAGCCTTAAATGCATGATTGTCATAACTTGCTGGCAATGGTTCAGTGGTAAAGCTGCCTGTGGAGCTTGCAGGTGAGCTTTGGAGCGGAGCTCTGAGTCAGAGCATTTGCAAGACTCACCCGGAGTCATGAGTTGTGCCATGCTGAATAGGAATTGTCTCAGCAGTATTGTGTTGCTGCCTATCAAAGAACAGGGTAAAATCTGAGGCTTTATTTATTTAAGAATTTCTATTTGTCCCTCAGAGACAATTGCAAAGAAAACAGCTTGTCTTGGCTATTGTGAGTGTTCATGGGGCAAGAAGGGAAGGGAGGGGATGAGCAGCAAGAGCAAAGTGTTGCAGTAATGAGAATTACTCCCTTATTTTAGTTGCTACTTAATCAAGACAAGGTTCCAGGAGGCAGGAACAGATGGCTTTGGATTATTTTTTTTTCTTCCCTGGCCTGTTATATCATTGATTATCACCAGAACTTACCATACATCTTCTAACACCTTCTAATACTGTTTAATGTTATGTATTTTAACTATCCTCAAAGACAGAGTAAACTCTTAGACTTGTCTGGCATGCTTTTCTTTAATAATATTAATCACAGGGCTAACTCTGTGACTTCATGTATTATTCAAAGGATGCCTCTTTTTATGGTAAAAACTTTGAGAATTTTACTTCCAGTGCATTTTGATAGTAAATTAGGGCAAAACTGACTGCGTTTTATACCTGAGTGTTGTGTCCCCTCACCTGTAGAAGAGTTAAGAGGCTGTATTTGAGCCTTTTGGAAGGTGCAAGCTACCTCAGGGGCTTGCAGGAGCCGGCTTGGTAAGCGGGTCAGCCTTTTTGTTTTATGGCTTGTATTCAGTATCACTCTTGCTTACCAGGGCATCCAGAGAGCTGATTGTTGCTTCTCCTGTATCCTCTTAAGAGCCTCAAAGGATGAACTGAATTGACTCCCAGTCTTTCTCTTGCCAGGGTGGTGAAATCCAGGACTGTGCCTACTTGGACAGCGAAAGCACCTACAGCGAGTTGGAGCTATTTCCTGATGAGGACATGATGACTCTAGCACAGCAGGAGCTTCACCATGAGTCTGACATAGACAGTGCTATTGAGAGTGCCCAGAGCTCGGAGGCCTCTGATGTGTGTCGAAGTGAGGAGAAGGACGCTGTGCTCGGCAGCCTCTTTCTGCCCGGTGACAAGTGAGTGATGGTTGTGCCTCATGGCAGCCCTGTTCTGAGGCATGTGCAAAAGGACCAGGGAGGAAGGAGCCTTTATATGACTAATCCCTACTGTGGGAGGCTGAGGATGCCTGAAGGATTTAGAAACTAAACAGCCATTTTAAAGTAAGGAGATGGATGTCCCAGTGCTCTAAGTGGCTTAGACAGTCTCAGCCCTGGGTCCTTCTGGCGTGTTCTGTGAGCACTCATGGGACTTGCATGTTGTGTGGTAAAGTGAAAGTGTTTGGTCTCTCCAGAGTGGATCACTCCCTTAGCATCACCCGAAACTTAGGATCTTTTGTGTTCCCATAAGCTTTATATGCTGGAATTAAAAGCAATACTCCCTGCAAAGTAGTGCAATATGAGGAATGCTGCTTTAGTCTTTTGCGCATCCAGTTATCTGAAGATGTGGCCTCTGCAGATTTGCTTTGCTGCTCCATCTACCAAGTTAATTCTGTGTTTCTAATTTTCCATAGCTTTTAGTGTGCAACAGTAAATTGTGTTTAACAGGGTGTCCTAGCATGTGCATGTGTAACCATAATTTGCTGTTAACACAGTCTCTGTAATCCTAACTTGACTCTTCCCAGGTGTGTTGTACCTGGGGGTATTGGTAAAAGCTAACTTTGGGGGAAGAAAGGACCCAACTTGACTTACTCCAGCTTTGAACTGAGTAAATGCAGAATCGCAGGACAGAGCTCAGTTGGGCTTGCTCTGTGAGCCTCTGCCCTGGCTTCTCTGACTTCCCTGTTTTTGGCTTGTCAGCTTGATTTGTGCCTCTTAAACTTCTCTCATTGCCAAGATAGTTCTTTCTCCTGGGCTTCCTTGGATTCTCTCTATGCAGCCTCATTCCTACCCTCCTCCTGAATGTATCAGGATCTGAGATCTGTCATTCTCCCATTTGCCCAAGCAATCCCAGAGACTTTATCAGCTTTTTATCAAACTTGTCTCCTTGCTTTGCAATTCTCAGTTCTTCAGAACACTCATCCTTTTGGTGACTGACTTTTACCTGTAGTGTGTTTGAAACGAACATCTTTCCTCCCAGCTGAAGAGACAGTTTCATGTCTGCAGCCTGTTGCTGGTTATGCGTTCATGATCCACCCTGAGCATGGATTGTTTCAACCCAAGCAGTTGAAAGTTTGGTGATGCTTACAAATAACTACAAATTAAAAGTTCTAAACAACATCACCAGGTGGGTTCAGCAGCAGTGACTGCAGAGCTGCCAGAAGAGAAACTTAGCCAGGCAGCGCATGAGGGATAATGGGGTACCGGGCTCTGGTGTGTTGGCAAGTGGAGATGTTCCAGGGCTATAATGCTGGTGAGTGATTTTCGTGGACAAGTATATGTTATCGTCCCAGCTGAGGACTGTTCATTTATCTCCATGCCTGGTGGAAGTGTTACGAGGAACTTTTTCCTAAACTGACTTGGTGTAACAACATTGAGATTCAAGCAGCAGCTGCAATTACACAGATCAGAGCCACGTAAAAGCTTACTACTACGCAGTATGTCTGTGACACAGCAGCTCTTTATGAATAGATGTTAGTGTGATACGTTGAGCTTCACACTAATCCGCCTTCCAGCCAAGGAGCATTGTTAGATAAGTTTGATCTATTTTGAGTATTTCTATCTCCATGATCTTCATCCTTTAATGGTGTGCCAGGCTTGACTTGCCCTAATTTCTGTTAATGTGAATTAGATAAATGAATTGCAGGTTATAAATGAATCTCATCAAAACAGGAGAAACAAAAGAGCATCCATCTGAAAGGTTGGCAGGCTTCCTCTTCTACTAATTGCTTTTGGAGGGAAGGGATATGCAAATAATGCTTTCACCATCCGCCAAAGGAACACTGTTGCATCTCTTGTTCATAGCTCACAAGTGTTGTATTACAGGAAGAGCAATCTCCCTGTTTCTGAAAGTGCTGGGCATGGTTAAGGCGCTTAAGGTAGACTCAATATTGCTGAGTTCCTGGAGGACATCACCTGGGAGCTGCTGCCCTATGGCTCAGCTAGTGGAGTTGAAGATGCAAGTACTGTGCACTGAAACAGAGGGAGTAGAAAAGTTAACCCTGTCTGCAGAAGGTGTCATCAGATGAAATCAGAGCTTGTCAGCACTGGATTCTTCCTGTAGGAGGAAGAGTAATGTGTTGGGCAACTCCAGAGCTTCTCAAGTGAAGTGTGTGTTTTGGGCCTAAGATGAGCATTTTCTGTAGGGATAAGTTTGTTGGTAAGAACTTGTGTGTGAATTTACTGGCTTGTCTGTTTGAATGCCTTATTGAGATGGGAGCTGAGCAAACCTGTGTTAAACATCTGCCTCTGCATGACAGCACACTGCATGTCTGCAGGGTAGTCTGGGCTCTGGGCAGGAGAATCACCGTGCACCCTCTGCAGCAAACTTGCTCTGTTGAATTAGATGTGATGTACTCAGAACTTCTCTGCATGCTGCTTTCTTATGGTGCCTGCCTCTGCTGATCTATTTATTTATATGCCCTTTCTCTCTTGAGGTCACAGAGTTCCCTAGCTGGTTGGCATTATCTTAGGTACTTCTCTGGTCATAAAATAGCCTTTTCTTGTGGTCCATTTCTCTTCTGGAAGACACGTTGTGTCATGATAGGAGGAATGGCAAGAACCCAGCTTCAGTTAGACGCCAACAGTAGCATCGGTGACTCTGGCATGTGGCGCGCTAAGTTTGTTTCTGACCACACAGAAGAAAGTGGCTGGAATTCATGTGGTGTGGGAGAGAGCTTATGGGAACTACTGGGAAACTGAATGTGGAAAAGAGTGACAGCTTCTGTTTTGTACATCTTCCTCTCACTATCCCATGCATTTTGGAGTTGTCTGCACAGTTCCTGCATCCAGAACAGAAGTCCCATGAATAATGGTTTTCACCACTGCATAGAAATGATGACTGAAGATTGTTAAGGTGTGCTATTTGAAGTGAAATGGTTTGTGTTGATCCAAACCTGTCTCATAGGTAGCTTGTTTGTAGATTCTCGTGCTCTTGTCTTTCAAGGCACCATGTCAAATGCACATCAGATATATTTAGCGCTTTAGGCTTTTAGCACAAAGTGGGTCACAACTTCAAATGAGGAGACAAGCTGTAAAGGTGGAAGATTCCATGTGAGGTGAGATGCTATCAAAGTTGGCCCTCGAGACATTTTGACCTCTTGTTTCAGGTCAAGTCCTCACAACCCTTCTGCAGCATCTGACCTCTCAACTTACTCCACCGCCTCTCTGATCAGTAATGAAGAACAGTTTGAAGACTATGGGGAAGGAGATGATGTGGATTTTACTCCCAGTAGCCCATGCCCTGATGATGAGACCAGAACCAACGCCTACTCTGACCTTGGCTCATCTGTATCTTCCAGGTTGCTCCTTATTCATTAACAAACAATTTTTCCATTTTGTTCTTCTCTGGGCATGGGTGAGCATACCAGAGTTTACACTGGTTACATAGACTCACCTGAAAAGCAAAGTGTTATCAGTTCATTTTCTGACCTCCCGTATTTAATAAGAGCTATAGCAAATACGTTGTTTCTGATAATCTGTTGGGTTCTGTTGAAATAACTGGGCTGTTTTGCATGTAGAGATTTCTCTCTATTGCAGACAGTAGATTTCACAGTTAAGGGCTAGTATTGGAAGTTACCTGCTGCAAGCTGGAAACCAGCTTATTGCTGTGCATCAGCCCTGATACAGTGGATGAAGACCTGTGAGAGAGCTGTTTCTCTTTAGTGTTCTGATACTACAAATCCTTAGCACCAACCTGTAAGGTCAAGTGCTTTATATGGATAGGGGTTTAGTTGAAAGAAAGCAGGGAGATGCTCTAGGATTTTTCTGCTTGGATTAATAGCACAGGAAGGTCTTGAGCTTCATTGCTAACACAGGACAAGCTCACTGCATCCCTCTGTTCTGCATGCAACCCCCTCTGTTTCAAGCACTCCTGCAGTCCAACCTTCCCACCTCTGTCATGCATGCAGAGCCAGCACCCGTCTCTGCTGCCTCTTCATGATGATGGCTTGTGTCTTTCATCCCCTGTTTCCTGAGGTTTATCAGGTTCCATTCTCATTCCTGGGGCTCTGTGCGCTTCATGCCATGATTGCTCTCATTTATTTGAGTTAATTTTCTCTTTATTATGCCAAGAGCTACCCTTATTTCCTCTTTAGACCTATGTCCACTGCTCCCTCCCTCCTCATTCCAGGATTCCTTCCGTCCTACCATCTGAGGGGGTTTGTGTGATGACTTCTTGCCAGACCACTCTGTTTTTCATCTTCCTGTCTTTCTCTTGGAGAAAAGACTCTTCAGGTTGCATGCCAGGTTATAGTGGGAAGATGGACAAGATGAGAGGGGGACACTGCTAAGGTGGGGCATACTAATGTAGCTGCTTTTACTACATGCATTACCTGGATTCTGTTTATCTTTTGCTGTTCTTTCAGTCACCCAAACTGATTCTTCGCAATGACACCCAGAACATGTCTTTTGTAAAGCCTCAACTCAGAGAGTTAGATTTGCCCTAAGACCAGCATTCTCCATCATCAGCTCTAAGTTAGATGAGCTGTGGTTGGAGGTGATACCGGAGGCCCCTTGCATGTGATTCTGATATACAGACACAGTCAAGAGGAAAACCTGCTGGGAGTTGGTTACTATAGGTAGTAACATCTCTCCTTTCCTGCAAACAGTGCTGGCCAAACACCCCGAAAAATGAGGCATGTTTATAACAGCGAGTTACTGGATGTTTACTGCTCACAGTGCTGCAAAAAGATAAATCTACTCAACGATTTGGAAGCCAGGCTGAAAAACTTGAAAGCAAACAGGTAAGCAGCCTATTGCCCTGCATTTAGCAATGCACTCTTCAAATGGGACCAGCTAGTAGCAGCAGGAGAGGAAGAAAGGGTCCTTTCCATGCCTGCAGCCAATTCTGTCTTACACATCTTTTGCTTTTACAAATCAGCTAAAGGATTCAGACCTTGACATCTAGCCTGAAGGAAAATGCTGTTTTTCATTAGCTAGTAAGTATTTTTCTGACTTAAGGTGCAGACAGCATCAGGAAACTCAAATATTTTAACCAATGAGCTCTTTGACTGCAAAGGAGAGTGGTATTTTCAGGAATTTTTCCCATGAAATGGGCTCTGCTGTGCAGATCTACAGTGAGCTCCTGTTTTCTCCAGGTGGGGAGGAACGATTTGGCAGATGCTTATCTAATGCATATAACCTTACATACACCTCTTCTAAAGCTATTGGTCAACAGAGGCACTTCTTTCCTGTGGGATTTTTTTTTTTCCTTTGGGGAACTTGGAAAAATGATGAATCCTGTGGAAGAAGTTACCTGTGGGGTTCTTTGCAATTTCAGCTTTTTCCTTGCAATTATATCTCTGCCACTCCATCCACTTCAAAACTGTACTGAACACTTCTAAAGAATACAGTGCTTCCAACAGTCATCTTAGGGGTTTTGAAGGAAATGATTTGGTGGGCTTCTAGCTCCCCCTAGACACTGAATGTAAATCCTGCCTCTCCCCATAACTCTTGGCACAGTGCGCTGTACTGCTGCTTCTCTTGCTGACACAGCAGCACAGTACTTGATAGGAACAATGTTCCTGCCCTAGCAAAGAGTTTGCGGACACCCAGCCCACGGCTGGCATGGGCTTTGGTAATGGTGTGAGTGAGGCTGTACATGCCTGGCTGAAAGAGAGTGATAGTCTGATAGAGAACTGTATGTCTCTGCACAGAGATACAACATCCCCCTTATCAAGCGATGCAGCTGGGTATTTGGATTTGGTTCTGGTGCTGTTGTCTGGAGTCTGGTCCCTCATTTTGATAATACTAGTCTCTGACTGCAAAATGGAACTGTAAAAATGAAAGTAGCTCAGTACCTGTGCTCAGCTGGAAAGCATTATGGGGAAGGATAAACTAACTGTTTATAAAATCATCTAAAAACTGGGGATCCAGAATAAATGTCCATCACTAACTCAGTGTCCCTCTGTGATGTTTCTAATGTTAGTTTCTGATTTACACTGACAAATCTCTGCTAAATATAACAGTATTTACAAATTGACTTTATTAATAATCACAGTAATTCATGGCTCCATTCATCTTCACATTGTTGGTAACTGCAGCTTTTGATGAAGTTGTCCAAGAATATTGTTCACAGAGTCTTTTTTGTTTTACTTCACTAAAAAAGTCAATATTATGTTTCACTGTGCAATTCACCTGGAGTTTAAGTTAAGATTGAATTCAACGCTGATCAAATAGATGTTTAATACCTCTATCATTCCTTCTGTATCTGTGTAGCCCTAACAGGAAAATATCAAGCACAGCTTTTGGAAGGTAAGAGTCTTCAGTTTTCTCATGAATACATGTGGAATCAGCTGTAAAAACTCCATATGTGGGGGAGGGAGGAGAGAGAAGGAATAAGTTTAAGAAAACAGAAATGTGCCAAGACAAGTTTTCAAGGGAAGGGGCCTGTGTTTGGATAGGGGCGTTACAGAATCTTAGAAGGCACTGCTAGTCTTGGAGCAGGCCTATGAACTGGAAGGAGCTCTGTTAAGAACGCAGTTAGTTGCTTCCTTGTCTGCCAACTCTCTTCCTTTATACTGCTGTTGCAGCAGTGCAGCTATTGTTGCTTTCACCCTTATGCAATGAGGATTTGTGGTTGTTGCTGAAATGCAAAGGAAAGCAAGAGCATCGCTTTAAAAAGGTCATCCAGAATTGTGATCTTCCTTTGGCTGAATGAACCAGCCCTGGGCTGGGGAGGGCTGTAAGCTTCGAGAGTATTTTAGATAATCTCCAGTGCTCTCTATTCTGTAGCGGGAACTGCTTGAGATTCTCTTCTTCTGCTTCTTATGGAAGTTCTTACAGTATGAAATGTTCTAGATTAGATTAACTGTATCAACCAGTGCATGGTGGTGACTTATTTGCTTTATTTCTAATTTCTATTATTATTTTCTTATTTATATTTTTATTTTAATTATTTTTATTTTATTATTTCTTATTTCATAGAATCGTAGAACAGTTAGGGTTGGAAAGGACCTTAAGATCATCCAGTTCCAAACCCCTGCCATGGGCAGGGACACCTCCCACTAAACCATGTCACCCAAGGCTCTGTCCAACCTGGCCTTGAACACTGCCAGGGATGGAGCATTCACAGCTTCCCTGGGCAACCCATTCCAGTGCCTCACTACCCTTACAGTAAAGAATTTCTTCCTCATACCCAATCTAAACTTCCCCTGTTTAAGTTTGAACCCGTTACCCCGTGTCCTATCACTACAGTCCCTAACGAAGGGTCCCTCCCCAGCATCCTTATAGTCCCCCTGCAGGTACTGGAAAGCTGCTATGAGGCCTCCACTCATTTCTATTATTATTTGCCTTAGTTTCTAATAAGGCAAATACAACTAGGTACACAGTGTGAATAAGGCAGGTTTTAGCCTATATTAATAATGGTGGCAGATCCTATCA
Source organism: Myiopsitta monachus (assembly GCA_017639245.1). NCBI lineage: Eukaryota > Metazoa > Chordata > Aves > Psittaciformes > Psittacidae > Myiopsitta > Myiopsitta monachus. The sequence goes on along the minus strand of CM029931.1, from coordinate 4,346,184 downwards.
AAAGCAACAAAGAACTCACACACAAGAACCAGTGCTATTGATTGTGCTCACTGCACTTCATTTAGCTGCCAGTCTCTTGTAGGACTTGTGCTTAACCACTTGGAATTGTCACTGAAATGATTGCACTGATTTTAGCATCAGATGTTCAGAGTGCAAAGCCCAGGCTATAGGGCACTACCCAGACTCCTCCATCCTTACCAAGCAAAATAATTATCCTTCTGGTCTTTCAGACAGCTCTTCCACAACAGTAACTTCAGCAGCAGTAATGGCAGCACAGAAGACCTGTTCAGAGACAGTATAGACTCCTGTGATAATGATATCACTGAAAAGGTGAGAAGCTGAGTACATTGCAGTTAATGTACCCAACAAAATCCTGCTGGAGGCATGCATCAAACTGACCAAGTTCTCGAGTTCTCTTGGTCACAGTTACCAGTGATCTGAAGTAGCTTATTCAAAATGTCCTTTCTGTTCCATTAATACTATGATTTTGCTTCACAAAAATGCAAGAACTGTGAGAGTGCAGATCTAGGCATTGTGTTAGTACTTCTTTACTGTGTGTTTGCATTGATCACCTTCAAGGAAGATGCGGGGTCTAGGAAACTCAGAATTTCAGAGCTTAATTTTGCTGCTGGCTTTGCAAGGAAGTATGCTCCCTTTAAACAAGTAGCATAGCTAAACGCCACTTAGGAACAGTGAAGGGGTATATGAAGAAAAATTCAAGCGTTCACTTCTTTTCAACTTCCCCTTCCAGGTAACGTACCTAGAAAAAAAGGTGACAGAACTGGAGAATGACAGCCTGACAAATGGTGACCTGAAGAGCAAACTGAAACAAGAGAACACCCAGCTAGTTCACAGGTAATAAAGCACAGAGCCAGTTCTCTTATGTCAGAGCAAAGCTGGAATAGAGTTGTAGGGAAGGAAAATCTCAACCTGTAAAATATGACCAAGTCATCTGCCTTAATGCTGACAGATAAGGCTTCAGCTGAGAAGTCCAGCTGGAATAGGACTGCCTTGCTGAATTTTCAGCAAGCAGAGGCCTTCCAAGCAAGTTTCTAAGTACAGAGATGTTACTGACATAGAGCAAGCTCTTTTGTTGTAACAGAGGTTACAGTTGTTTGCTCTTGCATGTAGCAAGAGCAAAAGGCTGGGTCATAGTCCAATCTTCTCAAGACTGAGAATGAAAGAGTAATAGATGAACTGATACTACCTCTCCTATGAAGCCAGGCTGAGAGAGTTGGGGTTGTTAGCTGGGAGAAGAGAAGGCTTTAGGGAAACCATAGAGCAGCTTCCAGTGCCCAAGGTAGAATAAAAAGGAGGAATTGGAAGGAAAAAGAGAGGCAATGAAGTTGCACACTGTTGGGCTTTTTAAAGTGCTTGTTGAAGCTGTTACTGAAATGCACTCCGGTTTCCTTAGAGTTCATGAGCTCGAAGAACTACTGAAAGACCAAGAAACATCAGCAGAACAGACCCTGGAAGAAGAGATAAAGAGACATAGAGAAGCATATATTAAGTATGAGAAAGAGAAAGGCACTGAAATTGAACTGCTAAATACAAGGTAACAAACATCCTGGTGCCCCCCAGAACAGAGCAGGAGTTCTTTTTATTCATTTTTTACTTTACATGTAAACATAGGCTGTTCACAACCAGACAATGCCCAGAGGATGCTTTACATTAATGCTTTAATCCACATGGCCCATGTAGGCAGCTTAGCTGGATATTTGGCATGGGTTCAAGGAGGGAATTGTGACCAGCTGTAGCATACACTTGTGTCTGCATTTGTTTCTTCCTACTTAATTCTTTTTTGATGCTTGTTGTTAGGAGCATAAGAATCTGAGGGGCAGTGTAGCATTTTTGGCCCCAAAACCAAACAAACAAATGGTGCCCAATAGCTCATGCTAAAAAAACTCTAATATTAGAAATATTATGTGGCCTTTCTATCAAATGGCTTTTTAGAACATGCTATTTTGCATGTCTGCATTCTTGAGGTACTTGCTGTAAGATTTTTGTTATTGACACAGGGTTCAACAACTGGAAGAAGAAAATGGCGAGCTGAAATGCACTGTCACACGTCTGAAATCACAAACGGAAAGATTAGATGAGGTAACAAGACCCAAGTGCTTGAGCAATTTAACAGCAGCTTGATTTGTGTAAGAGCAAATTTCATATGGTGCTAGGCCCCGCTTCTTCAGTTTGCCTTCCCTAAAAAAGACTATTAATGGAATTGGAACATTGGTAATCTTTAGTGTCAGGAATGCCCTAAGACACATGCCAGTTTGTGGCCAGCTGTATCTAGAGAGTTGTGTGATAAAACTGAAGATGAGTCATGCACTTGCAAACTAGCTGTGAAGTTGCCCATTTGTTCTAGGAAAGGCAACGCATGTCAGATAGGTTGGAAGACACTAGTCTGCGTCTGAAGGACGAGATGGATTTGTACAAGAGAATGATGGACAAGCTGCGGCAGAACAGGCTGGAGTTTAACAAAGAGAGGGAAGCCACACAGGAGGTAGGTGTGAAGAGGGATGTAAGACCAGGGAACCACATCTCATCTGCATAGAAGCCCATTTGAGCAAAGAATGCACAGACAGAATGAACAGTGAAAGTACAGCATCCAGTGAATGTATTACTGGATTGTGTTTCTGTGAGAGGCGTACCCATAGGGTGATGAATGCTGCAAGAATAAATGTAACCACTTTGGGTCAGGGATTGACAACTTTCTGAGGACTTGAAGCCTTGAATGTGCGCCCTAACATTTCTTTTACTATGTTTTCAAGGGGAATTATGCCTCTCAGACATGAAGCTTAGAGATCAGAGACACTTTTAGCTCTGAAGAGGTTTAAGTGTCCTTGTTCTTCCATAGAAGAGCAAGTGGCTCTAGTGTAGGGCTGTCTGGCCTCAGCCAAGTTCACAGAGTGCTGGTGTTGAAGTACAGAGGTGCAGCACAGAGCTGGCTGCTTATGGGGAGGGTTGGTTGTGGAGGGACTGGAGAGACATGGCCTACTTGCATGCCCACAGCTCATTGAAGACCTGCGGAAGGAACTGGAGCACTTGCAGCTGTACAAGCTGGAATGTGAGCGTCCTGGACGTGGGAGAAGCTCTTCATCCAGTGTGAGTGAATTCAATGCCAAAACCAGAGAGGTGGAAATGGAGCATGAAATAAAAAGGCTGAAGCAGGTGAGCAGGGATGGGCCTCTCGATCCGTATGAAATACACAGAACTGCTTTGAAAAATGCCTATAGCTGCCACTCATAGCATACTGCCTTTAGATTTCGTGTCCCCTTCCTCACAATAGCACAAGAACCATGTTGCATCTGTCTAGGACTTCTTTGCATAAGCAATGTAAATTGTGCACATAGGAAATGCCTGTGATGCAGTCAGGGTGGCCTTGTCTGGTGGCAAGAGTGTTGCTGCTAGCTTGCAGCCTAACGTTGTGTCATCCAAGCTACCTGTGATTCAAAATATTTATTGTTCAATGAAGCCTTGTGGGAAGAACTTAAATCAGTGTCTTTTTATCCTTAAATAGGAGAATCAGAAACTTCGTGACCAAAACGATGATCTCAATGGACAGATCCTAAGTCTTAGTCTTTATGAAGCTAAAAATCTCTTTGCAACACAAACAAAAGCCCAGTCACTGGCTGCTGAAATTGATTCTGCATCAAGAGATGAGGTAATGTGGTTTTTTAATCAAGTACTACATCCAAAAATATGCGGGTTTCAATGTAATTAGCTGTCAAGGTTAAACTGTTTGAAGCTGACAAATGAACAGCAATAAAAATCTGCTTTGCTAGTTCAGGAGTGTTAGAAGATTCCCTTGAATCTAACAGTGATTTTTGGATGCTGCTTTTAATATAACTCTTCCATTTTGTCTCTCAAAATATTGGTATGATTAGAATCTCAGTGAGAAGTTTTACAATGTATTTTAACAGTTTCAACATCTGCTGCCTTTCAGGGTATTGTGATATTATGACATTAATTTCACACCAATTACCATAGTTGCTTGAATTTTTACTTTCTCTTTTAGATTCAGTTCTCAGTTCAATAACAAGCTCTCACTAGGATCTGTGCTTGAGCTATATATTTCCTGTAGCAGAGCTGAATTCTTGAAGAAAGTAGGTAGTGTGCAAGGACAGATCATGAGATCAGGCCAGTGAGTATGTAGAAGCTCCCAGGGAAAAAGACAGGTTAGCAGTGAAGTTGATTAAAAGGAATTGTTTGGGTTTTATGCATCATATGTTCTGGACAGAACTTCCCATTTCTTCTTCAAGAGGTGTCCTGTGACAGACCTTTTTACCTCATCTGTATTTGAATGACCCTGTTAGTGTTAGCTCCTGGGCACTCCCTTGAAGTGAAGAACATACTTGAGTTTCTTGCTGAACCAGAGCACTGTGAAGGCTGTTTAATTGTTGAACTCTAATGACTTTTTTTTCTTGACAACAGCGGAAGTCCAATTTGCCTTTACCTAATTATTCCTTATTGTGTATCTCATGCCTCTGGCTCATGGAAAGAATACCCAGCACTACTCCTCTAAAGGAGGAAAGTGCCAACTATAGCCCAAGCTTCCTAAATCTTACATAAACTTTACTCATTGTGCCATTTTTTCCCTGTATAATCAGATGAAGGTAAGAAACTGCAGACTCAGGGTAGGACTTTTATCAAGGCTAATGAAAATGGATGCCCAAATCACATTAGGGTGGATCTAGGGCTCTAATGCTCCTGGACAGCTTTGTCAGTTTGGCATTAAACACGCAGAGCATAAAAAGCCAGCAGTCGTCATCTTTAGAGAGTTTGAGGGGCCAGTAGAGTATTGTGAAGCTTTTGCACTCTGAGATGGGGAGGCTCACCCATGGTGTGGATGCAGGATGGATTGGTGTGTTAAATAGGGAATTTTTGTCAAATAACCTGCCAAAAGATCCCTGGTGATGACTGTTCACCACCCTTCTTAATAGTAAAGATCTTTAACATCCAGATAGTTTCACTAGTTTACATAATAGCATGAAGTTCATGCAGGTGAGAGACTAGTAGCTACTCAATGTCACCTTTTGTGATAGGTATTCTACCTCTAGCTCCTGTTTCTGTATGAGAAACAATTTCAAAAGTAACTTTCAAATGTTGTGTTTCAGCTCATGGAAGCCCTTAAAGAACAGGAAGAGATCAATTACAGATTGCGACAGTATATGGACAAGATCATTTTGGCAATCCTAGACCATAATCCATCTATCTTGGAGATAAAGAATTGAAGAGAATGAGAGAAGGAAAAGCAGCAACTGCCTGATATTTCTGCACATGCCACTGGATCTAAACAACACTCTGATACTGTAAATTAATCTATAAATATATATATACACTATGTGTGAGTGTGGGTGCGCGGGTGTGTTTATATGATGTTTGGTACACTGTTTATTTGTCATTGAATTGGCTTGGTTAGACTTTTCCATGCACTTTCAATACCTGTGATAAGATGGATACTGTATATTAATGTAATAACAATATAACTGGATCATGCTGTTTTAGATACTGGACAAAATTATTCTACCTCTAGTTGTAAAGGTAAAAAAGACAATGGAAACACATGGATGTATCCCTGACTTTAGGAGCAAGAATTGTTCTTTTGTTCTTCCAGGAATTTGGGTAGTACAAACCAATTAACATACCCAGGTTCAGTTCCTGACTGGTGCTGACTGTGTATTTCCTATTTGTTTATTAAGTTTTAGTACTTAAACCACACATAGGACAAAAACAAACAAAGAACCACTTTGAGGAAAAGGAAGGACTCAAAAGTAAAAGGGAAGAAGAGGAAGATATTGCAGAATTGTTGCTTTTTGTGAAAAAAATCACCATCCACTTGTTTGCCACTGTCAGCACAAGGTGCTTTTTTATGTAAGTTCACTTTGGAGCCTACTTTGGGATGCTCTGAGCCAGCCTGCTCTTCGGTGTGTGTGAGCATGTGTATTTTTGTGCCATGGTCCCTGTGTAGCATTGAGGCAAAGAAGCTCTTCAAATCTGTTCCCCTATTTTCAGGGGTTCATCATGGGCCATTAAGATGAATTCTGGGATCCTGCCCCTTCACCCTGAAGAAGGAGCACATTCTAGTTCTTACCAAAAGGAAAAAAAACGCATGAAATAGCTCGCATCAGGGGGAGGAGGAGCAGCCCTTGAAATTATAGCTTGAGTTGCTTTCCCACCCAGATACACATCACTCCTTTGAGACTGGCATTTTGTGGGCAAGCTGTGAAGAGGACTGGCTGTGTCCTAACACAGTTGTGGAGGGAAGTCTGACATGGACAGACTTTTATCATTAGGGCAGTAAAAAGGAAAAGAGCTTGGTGTTGCAGAAGTTGCCAATCCAGGCTGAGTACACACATGCCTATTTAAAGCTCTGAATAGGGAGTGTATCCTGATTTAAATGAGCAGTGGTGCAGGTGCTTAACTTTAAAAGTGTACAGTGGCTGCTCACAGAAGTCAGTTGGACAGAACACTCAGTCTTTGAAGTTGAGTGTATGTTTAAATGCTGCCTTAAATAGGATGGACTTCAACATGTGCCTGTATTCTCCTGAGCTGGATATGTGTACTGTAGGGCTAGGACCTTTTTAATGAATAATGTAGCTTATGGAAGGACCTCATGGAATTGTTTGGATAGTTGGAATGCTAAAAAGAAAACTATACCAGGCACTTTTTTAAAAGTAAAAATACCACATTTTTGATTCACACCAACTGGCGCAGAAAAACAGGCCCAAATACCTGGCTTTCCCCAGTGCATAGGGATGGTTCCTCTATTGAATACACTCCCCAGAAGAATGTTACAGTAGCAATGACTGTGCTTTTCTGTGTATTTCTTGCTGTTGGCAGTGTCTTGCCCCTAGTATTCTCTTGATGTATCTTGGTGTGTGTATGTGATGCATTTTTCCTGAATTTGAATACATAAGACTGTATTCAGTTATGGATGTAAATATATATATATTTTTCTGCAATCTCTGTGCTCTTGCCTTCAGTGATGTCTTACTGGAGCATTGGGAAGTAGGTGAAGTACTGAAATCAGGCTTTCTTGAAGGCAAGACAATAAAACCAACTTGTTTCTGTGTACCTCCATCAGGCAGGTGTAAAGTAACTGGAAAGTGAAAGAGACCAGAGGAATAACCATGGGACAACACTGCAGTGCACAAAGTGTGTAAGACTTCAGTGCTCTGGAAGAAATGGTGCAGTCTTGTTTAAACAGTGGTGTCTCAGGGCTGGTTTACTGAGGCTATAGGGTGAGGAAGGGATGTAAAGACTACTCCTTTGCTGCCTGGAGATGGTGTAAAATGACATCTGATGTGCTGCATTGCAAAAGGTTCTGTCGTGGACAACACACGCATGCGCCCTTCCCAGAAGGCAGGAGAGGAACATTTAAGCCAGAACTCTTCACTTGCACTTTAGTGATGGCATTTCCCTCTAAGTGGTGCCATCTGTGGGTTGTGCCAAGGACTTTGCTCTTTTTATAGTCCACAGAACTATTTCAAGTTGTCAGGTGGCTGTTGCTGACCTGCTGTGATGAGCAGGGCTGGGTGAGCCAGCATGCCTGCTACTGGAGCTGACTGTGTTTGGTAAGCTACACTTCTGTCCCGCTCTCATGCAGTGGATTTAAGTATGAGTGAAGCTGTTGCAGGTCAGAGTGGTGACTGAATGTTTCCCCCTAAATATTTTTAGAGTAAACTGGACTTAGCTTCAAAATTTTAATAATCTAAACCCCATTCCCATTAGGGTAGAACACCAGCAAATGTTGAGGACTATTTCACTGAAAGTGGTGCTGAGCACTTGGGCTTACTTCACTGAGACAAAGACCCATGGACATGAACAGAAGGCGGCATGATAGCCAAGGTGTTTGCAGGTAATTATATGTAAGAGGTGAATGGCCTCTAATAGTGACAATAGTCACTAAATCTGGCTGAAGTCCTGAAAGTGATATTTAGCCAAGGGCACTCAGCAGTGGGTTTTCTAAAGGCTCACAGGACTTCTTGTTCAGCTCTGTACCCAACTGCTTTAGCATGTAAAAGCTCTTACTGCAGTGTTTGTGTTTAAAGAGTTGTCTTACCACCATGTTGGTGGTGTTCGTAGCTTTGTTTTATTGCATAAAAGTTATGCTTTTGCTCCTGTGGGGCCGTCAGTGTGCTACTGCTTTCTGTTATGTTCAAGTACATATCCAGATGCTTGATATGTTTGACAACTAATGTGATTTGGAGGTGGGAGAGGTGTTTTACTGGCAGATACTTTCCTCTGAGACATCCACCTCTAAAAATGCCAGTTAGCAATTGCATTCTTAGACTGAGTAGCTACAGTAACTACACATATTAGACCAACTTGTTTTGCAGTCCAAGCCTTGGAGAACCCTTCTGTCCCAGAAAAGAAATCATCATGTTTTATGACACTCGGGTAACCTGATAATAAGGGATATCTTGATGGGTCACAGGAGCAGAGAGTAATCAGATACTGATGTTGCAGAGTGTGTATTTTGGTTAAGTGTCAGACAGCCACATTGGCAGAACAGACAGGAGATGTGGGAGATAGTGAAGCACTGGTTTCAGTGTCCTCTGATAAATTCTTTATTGTGGACTTCCTTTGCGCTCACAGCCCAGCTGGGGAAGTACAGCCTGCCTCTGTGTCAGTGTCACTGTGCGTGGAACAGTGGCTTCACCTCTCTGGGTAAATAACTTCAGATACAGAAATGTTGTATCATCTCGTTCTAGCACTGCTCAAGTGCAGTAAACTTGTAAATAAACTCTTGTGTCAGATCTGTGCTTCTCACTTAACCCTTGGGGATGCAAACATAATCCAAGGTGCTTGGATCTTGATCTGCTTCTTAGTTCAGTCTGGTATGGATTCAGGAAAGCTAAGTGATATTCTGGTCAAACTAGTTGCAAACCACTGCAGGTATTTTTGTACAGTTGAAAAGATGATAGATTCTCACCAGAAGCTGTCCTTTGTTAAGCTGATCCCACACGCAAGCTACTGCAGAAAAAATCTGTTTCAAAACTCGCACTGATATGTGGTATCTCAAGATTTCACCGATACTGGTTGCTTCCCTCCAGACATCACTCTTCAGCTGCTGCCTAGTTCTGATTTTGGAGTGTGATGTTGATTCAAAATTACCTTAACATAAAAGAGTATCTTTCTGAGTAACTTCTATTGAAGATACAAGCTGTTTGGGAATTTGTCATGTTTAGAAGCACAGCAGTGACAAACCGTAACCCATCTATTTTTAGGGAGTTTTTAATATGCTAATTTGTAGCAAGTCTCAAAAAGGGGAAAAACTCCAGTACGCTTTTGCTGCCAACTTCCCTTTTATGGTCTTGGGAGAAACTCAGATGTTTCTCAGCCAGCTCCGGTGGGAGTTGAACACAGCGTTATTAATTCTCAAAGATGTGTGGATCAAATACCTTGCTGCCTGAGTGCAGCAATGCCCAGTTCACGTCAGCAGAACTGCATTACTCTCCAGACAGGATTTTGGCCTACAGTGTGTAGGCTCCCTGGTCTGGTTAGTAATTGAGGTCTTGGAAGCTAATACATAAACACGCACTGTGGCCTGCTCCATCGGTCACTGCTCAGCAGTCTCTGCATCCTAGTGCTAGAGATTAATCTAAGAAGTAGAATTTACAAATAAATGGATACTTTTTTCCCTTCTTTAATGGCAGTGAATATAGAGGTTTTCTCTTCAAACAAATACTTCACGGCGTGGTCTGAGGGATGTTTTCCAAGGAAGGAAGGAAGTAGCAGCTGATCAAACACTTGCCAAATCAGTGGCTTGGCTTATATTGATTCAAGTGAAAGCTTGACTCAAGCTTTGACTAAGCAGTTCCTGGATTGGTTCTGGTGTAAGTGACAGTGCTCATATTCCAGTTACTTCATTTGTTACTCAAGAAACATTGTCAAGAAGCCATGACAGGTGATGTAACACGGCTGATTTTAAAGGATATAGTTCAATAGCTGCTGGCATCTTGTTCCTTTGCAGCATCCTTGAGGGGTTTTCTCAGTATTTTTCAACTCAAAATATTGTAGAACTGTCTGCAAGTCAGGTCACTGTACCATCATTCGCCACAGTGTGGAGCCAGCTGACAGGGCTACATTGTGTTCCTGAAAACTTGTCTGTGCTTACTGAAAGTTTTGTTCAGCTGCGAAAGTAATTATTCAAATGTATAATTGTGAAGAGATTACTTTTTACTTAAACTTTAAACCTGATGAAAACGTGTATTAACAAACATGGATTTCTATAGTATATCTTTGGAACCTACTCCAAGAATCTGTTTTTAGTGGTGCAACTATGACATCTGAGCTGTCATCACTCAGCAGAGCCACGTTCACCCTGGCAAAGGGTGCAGAGGTGATAGTTCTGGCAGACACGCAGTCAATACATAGACAATGAGGGGTGCAGGAGGGCTGTGGTTACTCTTCCACCCAGCGAGTTGGAGCAGTGGTGATCTTGCACTGCTCAACATCAGCCCTATTTTGTTTCATACTTTATCCACAGCTAAATTATTCTGGCCTTGGAGAAAGGAAGTCAAAAGGGGAACTAAGAATTTCATATCATGTGAACACTGTAATACACTACAAGGCAGCAAATGTTGCGCTGATGGTATGCTTAAATACTGAGATATTTTGAGAATTGCTGTAATATCAATTGTGGGAGTCATTTGGTTTGCTTTGGTGCACAGGCTGTACTGACATTTTTTGCATGGTTACATCTTTTAGTACTTGTGCCTTTTACTTCTCTGTTGTGAAGATGCATTTTCACTTTTTGTTTCCTGTTTTGGGCACTTTTGATACACACCTTTTTAATTTGATCTTCATCTCTGGTTTCCATGTAATGTACATGTGTATATATAAAATAGATCAGATTTGTATTCATGTGCCTCTGAGATGTAAAAACTACTCATTTTGTACAGGTTTTTTAGAAGCACTAGGTCATGGTCTAGATTATGTAGCAAATGAAATTCAACATACTTAGCAGTTCTCTGTCTTTGAGAAATGTTGTGTCAGATGGCTGGTCTCTTTTGTAAGGCAGTGTCTCATACGCACTCCCCAGATTTATTGTTGTAATATCATTATGAGATCCATTCTGTCCACTTGTTGGTTTTAGTTAATTCAAAATAATAAAACACCTAACTCAATGTTATGATCCTGACTTGGCAGTTATAGTTTTTATTCACACTGAAGCAAATTTGCTTCTTTTTACACTTGAATGGACACCAAACCAAAACCTCATTTGAACACATTGCCCACTTCAGGTTAACTTCAGTCTGGGGTTATTTTTGTGGGAATGGACAAGTGATTTATTTTGCCCATTGAAATGGAAAGAGAAATAGCATTACCAATTCACAGACTCTCTTAGAGAGGGCAAATGCTTTAGATGATTTCTCCTGTTCCCTCCATGGCTTCTGTGGCAGCATTTTGTAAGGCCAAACCCTTGATCTGCGCGACTGGAGATCTTCCTCTTGGAGACGTGAGAAATTGAGTGTGTCACTTTCCACATTTTGGCTACTGGGAATAAATTTCCTTTGGGGTTTGTAGCCCAGCAGTCTCCTGATGCATTTGGGAAGCTACATAGATGGGTTGTGAGACTGGGCCATCCTAGAGGTGTCCTTCCCTCCCATCAACCTGTTCTTGAGCTGCTGCTTTCATTTCTTGAGCGTTGACCCCCTTTTCTGGTGAGATGATTGAGTTGTTCCCTCTCCCACGTCTTGTGTTTTATTAATACCCCGCTCACCAGCCCCTGGACACAAATTGGTAATAAACTGGTAAGTCACAAGAAAGAAATCATCGGTATCCCCTAAATGTCCCAAAACACGAATTTTGAACTATAAACTATTATGTTCCATTCTCATGGAGCAGCATTTTGAACTGAGTTTGGCACCTGCTTCACATCATAGAGCTGCCTTAGGAGCAAGGAGGGGGGTTTGGTTTTCACTACGGCGTTCCCCGGCCCCGCCGTGCTGGGGAGAGGCCTGAGGGGGAGCTCCGCCATGGCCGGGCCCGGCTGCGGCTCCCAGGTGCGCCCGGATGAGAGGGCTCCCGGAAGGGGCCGGGGGGTGGTGGGAAGCCTCGGGCAGCGGCTCGGAGCTGCGGCACATCGCCGGGGCAGCGCGGACAGAAGGAGACCCTCGGGCTTCGAGTCACCACCGCGGCAGGACCAGGGCGGCGGAGGACACAGCAGTGCCCGCGGGGCCCCCTCGGCCGGCGCTCTGAGGTACGGCTTGTTTAATCGTCACCGGCTTGAGGTGCCAGGCTCGCTGGCACCTTCTCCGGGGGGGTATTTTAACTGCTAGAGTGAGAAATCACCTACGAAGTGACTGGCTGTTTCGGGTCAAGGCTGCATGCTGTAACGGAGCGAGGGGCGGGCGCCATGGGCGCCTCAGGGGTGTCTGTGGGCACCGGACTGAAAAGAGGGGCCCTTTATTTTGGGAGGTGCTGCTGGTCGAGAGGCAGCCGCAGTCAGACCACGGAGGTGCTGGGTGCTGCTTACAGGGGCCTTTGTGATGTAGCAGGGTGGCCCCCGGGGTGAAGCCGCCCTGTGCAGCTCCCTGCCCCGTACTGCCTGACGGGCAGCCTGCGGGCGGGAGACCATTAGAGCGAGCCTGGAAATGCCGCCGTGCCACGGCCGCAGCGTTGTGCTTCCACAGGTGGGTTGAATGGAGCTGAGGTTTGCTTTCTGAAGAGCTGCTGCTCCCACACCCAGCCTGCTTCAGCAGGTGCTGTTTGTGTCCTTGATGAGGGAAAATGTGACCGGTTTGCACTTGTGTGAATGATAATGAAGGGCGTAAGGCCAGAGAACTAGACCTGTGGTGTATTACTTAATATCTGAAGTGGAGCCTAAGCTCTGCCTGTGGCTGGGCTCAAAGCAAGGGAAAGGGGATTTTGAAAAGACTTGAGTGGTGAGTTCAGGCTTTGCGGGATTAATGTTTTCCTTTAAAAAGCATTTTGATGATCTTGAAGTGATTATGGTGGGCAAGCTGCTTCAGTTTGGCTGTCAGTAGTTTCTGAGCCTGGTATACGTCTTTTACAGTATCATCTCATGTGGGTGCTGGGCAGCTTTTCTCCCTGGTAGGCACAGGTATTTGGGGAATCTGAGCAAAGTGTATGAATAATACAAGGAGCAGACTACCTGTGTGCTACTTTCCCAGGCTTCCCCATTCCCATGTTTCTCATGGCAACGAGGTGCTGGATAGTCAGATTTATAACAGGAGGCTCAAAGAAAACTGCCTGCTGTGAATGCTAAACCTCATCACCAGAGAGGCAAGGAGCAGTGTTGTTCCCAAATCTCAGGCTAACCCCTGTTAGCCCAGGCTAACAGGCTGCACTACTGACCTACTTCCAGATCAGTAACTCACTGGTATGCAAGAAAGACACACTGGGGAAGTAAATCAGCTGTTACTCTGGGGATAGTGTACCTCAATAGTTGCTAACAAATTACGCTGTTCGTACTGTGCTGGGGAGATCTTTGGGTCACTTTGCAACGAGGAATTAAAGCTCAGAACTCCCTGGGAGGTGATTGTTATCTTGCTCATATCTTGAGGAGGGAAGGAGGGTTTGAAGCCGGGCAGAGGTTAAATGAGGCAGTAGCAGAGTAGGAAATAGATTGCAGGAGCTTTGACTCCTGAGAACTTGGACGGTGACAAGGCAAACTGTTACAGAGAGGAAGCGCATCTCCTGTGAGTGCACTGGCCAGCTCCTATAGGCTGGCAGCAGGCTGTGATCTCATGTTGTCTTGACAGGCATGTTTTGTTCACAGCAGTCTCAAAGCTGTTACTTTGGTGCTTTCCCTTGTTCTGTTTGCTGTTCTTGATGGCCCATGTTTCAATATTTTCCCAGTCCCTGATGGCAGATGGGGGTCTGGAATGTGTCACTCCACTCAAAATGTCTTCTGACACATGTAGTGCAGCAGGGACTCTCCTAGCTTGCGTAACTCAGGGTTAGTTCTGTCCTTGGAGCCAGCTGCTTTTTGGATGCAGAAGAGGGGTTAGGACATATTACTAGTAAATTGAAGGTTGTCCCAGGTGTGTAACTGCTTGGGTTAATGGTAATTTCAAATTAATTTAAATTAAATTTAAAATCTTAATTTTAAAATGTGCTTAAATCCTTATTTAAGTGCTTAAATCCTTATTCCCTCACACCACAATCTTTGTGCCTTAGATTGCTAACAGACAAGGTAGTTAATAGTTTGATGCAATAGCATGTAACATAAGGCTTGCAACTCACAGAGCAGGCTTTCTGAAAAGAAAGAAAAGCTGGGCTGTGGCACCAAGTGAGGTAAATGGAACTTTACTGTTTAAAGGCTGTGCTCAGGCTGTATGGTGTAAGACTTGTATTGTAACACAAGCAAATTGCAGGTGTTTCCTCACAAGTCTCTCTTGGCCACTCTGTGGCTTTCCTTGATGTGCTCGAGCTTTTATTTAAAACCTGAACGGTCACCAGGCAGGACTGCTCTCGGCCTCAGTAATCCTTCCGTCTGCGTGACAGAGAAATCGCCCCCAACCTTCAGCCCTTGGGATCGACCCGAGCTCTGTGCCAAGCAGAACTGGGGGGGGTGCCCTGCAAAAAGCAGCAGCTGAGGAGTTCGCCTTCATTCGCGGGAGCTCTGTGTAGTACTGTGGGGGTTGAAGGTGCAGAGGAGCTTTCCCCCAGCAGAGGACAGCCGGGCTCTTCGCATCGCTGCTGCCGGAGCAGGGCGGAGGAGGAGCGCGGCCGGGCTGGCCGTGCGGGGGAAGCCCCTTAACCGCAAAGCCCGGGGCCGCCGAGGCTGAAAACCATCCGCGAGTCCCGCTACCCCGCCAGTTCCTGCGGCCCGGCTCCGGCTGCCCTGGGATGCTGCGGTATCAAACCCCGACCTCGGCGTCACAGACCGGCCTGGAAACACTGGGCACAATGCAATAACGCCTAAAAGTGAGATTTACGCTTGGGAAAGCAATCCTTTCTCTTTGGAATGAGCCGTTCAGCCCCCACGTGTGTTACTGGTTTGCGAAAGGAGCCCTTTGCAAGTGCGGTACGTGCTCTTGTAGCAGGGGTTGTGTGACTCAGACCTTGATCAGACAGGCGGTCGTGCCAGGTTACAAATTCCTAGGTATAAAGTAAAAATAGGGCTTGTATTATGTCAGATTGGTAGCAGGTTCTAACTGTGCCTGGATTTTCTTATTTTCTTTTTGTTTGGTTTGTGGTTTTTGGCTTACAAAGCCAAAAAGTACTGAGTCGTTTTCTGCCACCCAGTGATGTTTGAAAACTAAACACCAGAAAGAAACATTTCAGTGCAAAGCTAAATAATGGTTCAGAACCACAGCCTCCTGCCCCATAGCCACTGGTGATAAAAATGAGAGCTGATTCATTTCTTGGATTTTAACCAAGCATTAGCCATAAGACTAAATATTTGGTAGCTGGAAACCCGAAGGAGGAAATATTAATAATGTAGTATTGTATTTATGATTTATGCTATTATGATTTTACTATGTAAACAGAAGATAATGGGATTGAAGTAAAATGTGAGAACAGAGTCTGAATATCAGGAAACACTTCCTGACACAAACCCACGTTAGACTGCCTGATACCGTCCCAAGGGAAGGGGTGGAAACGCTGTTTCTGGGCTCCCGGAGCGCGGAGGGGCACCAGCCTGGACCCGTGTGCGGCGTGATGAGGAATGGCTCCCAGTGCTGCTGCTTTGCGGGAAGCGTCCCCCCGTCCCGAACCCGGGAGCTGGGGCCGTCGCGCTCGCTCGTTATCAGGTGACCGACACGGGAGAGCAACAAGGCTCTGTGAGCTCCGCGCTTGGCTGGTTTCGTCCGGAAGAGCTGCTGTGTCCACGGGGGACTCCGTGAGCGTAGCGGTGCGCACCTTTGCTGTCAGGAGAACCATCGGGAGGTGTCGGCAGGGAGGAAGAAGTACGGATGTTCGCCGGTAATTTCGTGGTCTGAGCACCGGTGCGGCCCTCGGCTGGAGCGGGAAGCGCGTCCTGAGGCACCTCCTGCAGGGGCCGCTGGCAGCCGAGCTCTGCGGGCGGGGCTCCCGTTCCGCCGCCCGGGGCGGTTCCTCGGGGCGGTCACGCCCGTTCCAGGTGCCCCGCCCCGCGCCTGCAGGAGCCCCCGCGAGCCGGGCGGGCGGCGCTCGCCGTGCCGCGGTGCCGCGGCCGCTCCCGGTGCCGGCGGGGGCCCCGCTCCGCCCCGCCGGCGGCAGCTCCCCGGGGCGGGCGGCTGGCGGGCGTCTCGCCGCGTTCCACTGGCGGCGCGCCGGTGCTGCTAGCCCGTCGGGCGCGGTGGCCAAGTGGTAAGGCGTCGGTCTCGTAAACCGAAGATCGCGGGTTCGAACCCCGTCCGTGCCTGCCGAGGCAGCGCGCTACGCTGGCAGCCCCGCCGCGGGGAGGCCGCGGACGCCGCCTCGTTTGCGGCCCTTTTTTTGCTTTCTGTCGCGGATGTCGGGAGATCCGCTCCGGCGCCCAGCGCAGCGGGGAGGCTGTGGATCCCGAGGAGCGCGGCAAGCAGATGCGATGGGCGGCCGCGATACCCCCTGGAACCGCACCGTGGACCTAGCGGGGTGTCCGCAGTCCCCGTGGGTCTTTGCCACAGCGCTGGTGCGGAGGTTGTGGGCGCTGTGGTGAGCTCACGCGTGTCTTCAGTGCCGCGCGTGGGTTGGCAGCTTCCACCAGCCTGGCTGCGGGGAAGAAGCGTCGGGCAGGGGCAGAGCCCTACACCCTGGGACCGCCCTGGTGCTGGACGTGCTCCCCTGCGCATCATTCCTGTGCTGAGGGAGCATGGAAAAGGCTTCCCCGCAGGAGGGATTTCTCCGTGATTTGCTTCGGGACAGTTGTCTTGAATGCGATTAATAATAGTTAAAATAAAGATGGTGTTTGCTCTGCACTGCCGTGGCCAAGCGTTGGGTGAGCTTGGAAGTGATGAATCTGTCTTGGTATTGCTTTCTCCGTAGGTGCTGCGTTTGATGTAATGCTCCCACATAGAGTCCTTAAATGGTCGATGGAGGACGATTCCTGGACTAAACAAATACAGCTATGAAAAGCTTAGTGCAGTTGTACTGTTTACACAAGAATTGACCTTGATTGCTCGATTTTTAATGCATAAAGCTGTGTGAAGCTTTACACGTGTGCAAGGGCATTTCTGCTGACTCTGTATAACATCACTTTGATTATTGCTGCTTTCAGTCAGCTTAAAATATGTAAAGAATAGAATAATTTCACGGCAAAATCACAGTAGCTGATACCTGGGAAGAGCTGAGGAGCCCCTTCCAAAAAACTAGCTGCTTCCTTTGATGCTTTGAAAAAGCTGTTGTTTGCTGTTTAATGTGTCACACTTAGCCTGGAATTGACTGGGTAGGAGGCTGTTTGTCTCTCTCTGTAGGTACTAGGAGTGTGTAAGGTGCCTGGGGAGGTTGGTACAAAACGGTTGTGCAGTATGTTATTAATAAGCCACAAAGAACCCTCAGTAGTACGTTTTGATATCAGGAAAGGAGATGCAGTTTAGAGCTTGTTTAGAAAAATACAGTTTTACTTGGGAAATGCAGTGCTGTCAAAGTCCTGTCAACTCGTTTGGACACTTTTGAGAATGAAAGTTCCAGCTTTGAAACCCCCTGCTTTGACTTTGTTCTCTTTGTTCTGTATTGTCTCACATCAGAATGTCAAACCAAACTGTTTCTCATTATTTGAAAGCCCTCTTGCAGCTTTTGCAGAGAATCTCAGGGTTCTGTGGGCTTGTTTCTGGCTGAAACCAATTGTGAAACAGAAGTCCTCCCTGAAACAGGCTTGCCAGCCTATAAACCCGAGCAGTTGAGTCTTGCCCAAACGTGTGCTGGGAAGCCAGGACTAAGAACCTGGCATTTCAATAAAGCTCTGGCATTGCTGTTCTCTGTGGCCGTAACACATCCAGGCAGCTCACCGGTTGCTTCACTTCAGTCTCTGCAGAACTGGAATATTCGCTCCTAACTCCCGGGTGTATTGCCAGGAAGGTCTCTTTGCTCAGCTCCTCAGGGAGGGGCCCACAGGAAGGCTTTGTACCGGGGCTGCTGGTGTGAATCTTCACTCTTGGAACAAGCTCACCTGCCCGAATCCTTTCTGGTTGGTAACACGCACTTCTGTGTGTGCCATCCTGCTCCCATTGTTGTCTTCAGGCCTCCCCAGCTCTTCACAGGCAGACTCCTCCCAGGGCACAGGTGTTTTTTTCCAGTCTTCCGGACCTGTCTTTTAGGGCTGTTGGTTTTGCTCAGCTCACTCCTGGTGTGTGATACAGAGCCCTGTAATGTGAAAAATGATGTGTTGGTTGTAGTAAAGAAATTCCAGAGTTGTTCCTGTATGGTGAAGAATGGGTAGAGGCCTTTCTGTAGATACCGTATTTCAACAGGTAAAGCTTTCAGAGCACTTTGTCCCCTCTGAAAAGCTCCAATTGGCTCAGGAGGATGGGAGCCGTGCCTCTGGGCTCATGTGTCAAGTTTACACCAGGGCAAAGTGCTGTGCAGAGCCTCCTGGAGACGAAACTGCTACAGCCCTGACTCAGTGGAAGCTGTGGTTACTTAAGGTGAGAGAATTCTTGCAGCAGGAGCTCAGGTTGTGAAGCTCTGGCCCCACGTGTGTGTCTGTCACCAGGTACGTGTGCTATGCTTGGCCTGCCTTGCCTGGGACAGGAGCACTGCGCAGTGTGTTAACAAAGCTGGAAACACTCTGGTGCTAAGTTTGGTTTTGGTTTTCGTTGAGCAGTTACAGTCCTGAAGTGCCAGTGAGCTTTAATCAAGACGCTTATGGTCTGATCATAGCTGTGCTGGAGATGGTTTTGGTTTGAGTCTTGTTCTGGGAGGTGAGGGAGAGGTGTTTATTTTGGACGCAAGTCTTGACCAAAGCCATGCAGATTTTTAGGTGTCCCATTTGAGTTGCTTTGAGATCTTTGATTTTATTCCAGAAAACACTGAGCAACTTCCCTCTGAATATAACACCTCTGTTAAATGAGGTGTTATTAAATGCGGATTAAAATGAAACCCCTTTTAATTACCTAGTGAAAACGCATTACAATTAATGTACTTAAAAGATATGTTACACTGAAAATCTTGGCCATATTTAGCGCAGCTTTTCCTGACCATTCTGGTTTGACAAACCAGTTATTCAGAATCCAGACAACTTCATGCCCCTTTCAAATAGGAGTAAAAATGAATCAATTACACCAGCAGTGTTTCTGAATTGTGCATTACAGTGTATTTGTGAGAGGCTGACTCAAAGCTCTTGCTTTTGAAAGGTAAGATGTGAGTGGGGACTGAAAGCATCACGTTCTTTGTTCAGATTAGAATAACATTTCCAGTGCTTTGCAGCTCTCCGGAGTGTCTGTCGCGTCCTCCCTGGGGTCAAACTTCAGCAACTGAAAACCAGTGTGTTGGCAACACAGGAGGAGCTGTGTGTCTGGTTCAGAGAGCGGTGAGATCATGCAAAAGCCTTGCTCAGCCCTTACACGTGGAGCTGGGCAGGGCTGATTTTCCCAACTGCTGCTCAGACCTGCATGTCCTATTAATAACGTGTTGGATTGTCTTCCCACCTCTTTGCTTTTGGGGTATCCCTCCATGGCATGGCTTTGGGGGTTAACAGAAAAAAGGGGGGAGGAAACCCCCACCCAACATTCCAAGCCCTGAAACCTTGAACTTCGAAAGAGAAGGCATGTGCTGAGTTGTGCAAACAGAGCGTGGTGTGCCAGGGTTGAGCAGGCTGCCTGAGCCGTGTGCTGGCCGGAGCCCTGCCTTTGTACATGGTAAAGGACATGGCCAAGCTGGGAGGATGCTCAGCCTCTGCAGCACAAAACTGCACTAACAGTTCCTGCAGGTTAGACAGTAAATGTACAGTGTTTTGTAAAGCCATGACTGCAGCGAGCCCACCACCAAACAGCTGGGAAGGAGGGAAGAGCTTATACGAGGCAGGAGAATGGGATTTGCAGTATCATCTGAATCCCAGCTATACGGCTGAGCAAATTAACCCATGAGTAAATAAACCCCAAACTGTGGAAATCTTCACATGGCTACAGCAGTGTGATTCCCATTTCCATTATGCCCGGAATGTAATGGACTGCTAAAGTTTGACCAAAAGGCATTTCTCGTGTCAAAATGAAAAATTACAGATCAAAAGGGTGACTTTGCAGACAAACATATCGATCTAGAGCCTGGGTGACACAGACTTCCTGGAAGAGAGCCCAGAAGCATGTCTGTGTTTAAAGTCAAATGGCTGTAGCCTTTTACAACTGATGAATAAAAAATGGTTTTGTCTGCATGCCGAAGGCTCGAGCAGAAACAGAAATTACTCC
Organism: Myiopsitta monachus; assembly: GCA_017639245.1. NCBI lineage: Eukaryota > Metazoa > Chordata > Aves > Psittaciformes > Psittacidae > Myiopsitta > Myiopsitta monachus. The sequence continues at coordinate 4,325,899 of CM029931.1, read as the reverse complement.
ATTTGTTCTGCCGGAGGAGCAGGTACGTGTTCGTGAATAGTAATCCACTGGATGCTGCAGTATCCAGTAATGTAAAAAATGACAGTGCGATAGGAAATGTGACTTTTTCCCCCATTGAAAACTGTTTATGGCAACTGTAGAAAAGCAAAGTGAGTCTCTTCATTCTGTGTGCAAGGGACAGAGTTACTGGTGGCTCCTTCTCTAGGAACGTGAGGAGGGGAGCAGTGGTTAAGTTCCTCTGTGAGGATCCCACTTGTATTTTTGCTTTGGTACGGGAGTAGCAACTCTTACAGCAGCCATTCCCGAGGCTGCTGCTGTCATCTCTAATTAGATACTAATGACAAGGTCCAGGGAGACAGGCTGAATGAAGGGGTCAGCACAGCACGCTGGTGCTGCTCCTCTGAGAGCAAGGTGCAACATCATGAGTGGCAGCAGTGGGACTGTGACTGAGCTCGGTGGGCACCCAGGAGAAGGGAGCAGGAGTCCTGGCTGTCGTGTGTGTTGTGCAGAGCAGTGCTCCGTGCCTCGGGTTCCCCAGGGAACCCCTGAAAGCAGAATTTAAACGGAAGAAGGGGTACTGAGTGGCAGCAAGTGGTTCTGTAGGCCCAGAAGGTGCCAGCTGACCCTCCAGGCAGCGTGTCTGAAATGAGCTTCAGTTATGCAGGGAAGAAGGAGCTAGGGGGATGGATGGCAGATTTCTTATCTGATTAACCTCAGCAGCACAGGGCCTGCTGCCCTCAGAAGCCCTGCTCCTCTCCCTCTTTCAGGTGCTTATTCACCTTCCTAACTAAACTTCATGAAAGGAAGCAGGGGTTGTGGGGACTCCATGAAAGGAACAGAGGTTGTGGAGTCACCATCCTTGCGGATATTCAAAAGCCATCTAGACACAGTCCTAGGCAGCCTTCTTTATGTGACCATGGTTAAACAGGGAGTGGACCAGGTGACCTGCAGAGCTCCCTTCCACCCTCAGCCCTCGGTGATTCTATTAAGCATCTCTGCTTTTAAAGTCTGTACTGTTTGCTGCTGCCTGAAAGACTTGATGTCAGACCTGTTCCTGTGCTAGCAGCAGTGGCTTCTTCAGGGTGTGCTGTCTCTGACTGTGGCTTGCCATCTCATTTGTGGCAGTGGTAATTCAGACTCTAGAGCTGACTTAGCGCAGTCATGTAAGTTAAAGAAGTTAAACTGTGAATGAATTCAAGGTAAGGAGAGCCTAATATAGAATTTAATGTTCACTGTCTTCGAAGAACCTATAATAAGCCTAGATGGCAAGCTTAAGCAAGAGATGGAGCAAGCAGCCAGCATTGCAAGTATGTTAGAGGGTTCTTGGGAGGCCCAGCCTGCAACTTTTGTATCTTGCTGCTGGGCCCTGCCGCCTTTATTGAACCCAAGACAGTCACGAGAGTCTGATGGGAGTGTGAGGATTGTGCATGGTCCGTGGAATCCTTGTCACTAGTTTCACAAGGGTTGTACCCAAGTTCAAACACACTTTTCATCGTAGGAAAAGGAAAGCAGAAGGCACATGAGGCATAGCTGGGTTTAAAGCCTTGCTTCGTACTCTCAGGGCGTTAAGTGGGAGGAGTAATACTGTGGCAGCATCTTTAAGACAGCATCTTATATAGTCCTGGGGACAGGGTCCCCTCTGTCACTGTAGTACTTTGATGCCCATGTAGGACCTATGCAGTGAGAAATGAGCTTCCACTCCAAGCCTGAGCCCGCTCCCTATGAGCCTTTGCTTGAGCTGAATTCCTCACTCCTGTCCTTTCATCACTCCAGGCCCAACTAAAAGAGTACTTGTGAGCTACCAAATATAGAAAGCACACAATTTCACAACTGGAACTTGCAAATGCTGGAGTGGATTTCATGGACTGAAGTCCCCTAGGGAGGGAGCATTACAGTAAATAATGTTAGTGTATTTGTTTAATCCCTGAAGATTGTGGAACATAGGATTAAAGTGGGCTAAGGGGATTTCCCCACTGACAGCTGCTCTTCTGTGCACAAACACACACACTATTTTTTTATCTGTAACTCATTCATCCCTAAAGAATTTCAGCTGCATATGGCCCTGTGCATAACGTGACCGTTGATTCCACATCTGGTTACACATATCTGTCTCCCCCAGTAATTGTCTTTAATAGACACAATTGGGGATGAGGTAGTTGTACTAAGAAGAGACATAGCTCTGTGTTTGAACAGGAAGCCATTATTTCTGATCTTAGTCACTGCTTGTTAGTCCTGTGATTTTTCTCCTCTCCCCCATACATGCACAAGCACACATGCTTTAAATGTGAAGGCCCCATAACGGTGAGGCATTTGTCTTGTACTGACAGTGTGCCAGAGGTTCTTTGAATGGGCAGAGCCTTGGTCAGTGAGCAGAGAACCAGACCGTGTCCGGGTGGTGACCAGATGCTGGAGCTCACTGGTGTTACGTGGGTGCTCAGAGCCGAACAACCAGGTTGTAGTGAAGATCCTAGAAGGACTGCAGTTTTGATAAGTCTTTGGGAGACGTGGCTGCTCGGTGTTGCTGCAGAGGTACGTGGGGGCAGGCCAGCTCCTTCCAGTACATCATAGTTGCACATTTTGAAACTTTCAGTCATAAACTTGTTATTCATGTTGTTCTGATTGAAAAAAAATGAAGTCAGACTCTGAGCCTCCAGCATGGATCCGGATTTTCAGGTGAAGACCAGGGAATTTCATCCTTTGCCACCATGGAGTTTCAGTTACTTCTCTTGCTACATCGTGTTCAAGTTTAACTTCTCTGACAACCCAGTCTCTTTGTCAACAAGGCCTGATGCCGAAACGCCAAGCTCTTGGCTACAAGCCGTGCTCGCTTACAAACTGCTTAGTACCACGCACTGGAGAGGTAACAAATCAATGGATTGGCTTGCAGAGAGAGTATTGCATAAGCATAGGCAGGGTTGCGAAAGAAAAACTCACATTAATTCATGCATGCAATTAGCCCACGCTGCACCCACAAGGTCTAAGGGTGTCCCTGTCAGCCTCCCTCCTGACTTTGGAGGTATCACACCAGAGTTCCACTTTGTGAAGCCTTTGTGGAGACTTATAAAGAAGCTGCTGCATCTTGTTCATGGCTCTTGTAAAACTGCTTTCTTCTTTTCCAAGCAGGGCTATTTTCAGAAGTGGTAGAATCTATTGTTCTGCAGTTATTGTTCTGGGCTATTGTTGGCCTAATGTTATTAATGTATTAGCCCTTTGGCTGCCAAACTGCTTGAAACAAACTACATGTGTCTATTTTTAGAATTGTGAAAGTTGTGGTGCTTTACAACTTGATATGCTTGTGGTTGCATCTGAGCTGAATGCAGAGCTAACCCTCTTCCCAGCTCCCATCCAGGCAGGGGCTGGAGTCATGCATTCCCAGCGCACGGGTTCTGCACACCATGGAGAGCAGCCAGCAGGTATTTGATAGGGGAGGTGAAGTCCTAAAACCTGACCTTCTCGGGCACAGGAGTACCTCCTGCCAAGGGAAGACTTGCCTGAAATGTGCCATATCCAGTTACCACCAAAGGGCTGCCAGTGGAAGAGGGTGCGGGCTGCCAGCAGCTAAGCATATCCCATGGGATTGGGTTCCCTGTGTAAGAGCTCCTGCTGGGCAAAAGTATTGTGTGAAAGTCTTGCCCTGCTCTCATGGAAATTAAGAGGCAGTGCACATCAGTACCAGTGAGGGCAAGATGAAGGCAAGAGGCAACGTGCATGAGGCTGCTGAAAGCAGCAACTGACACAGTTGGTCAGGAGATCACTAAGCGGGATGCCATCAGCTTAATTAGGAAGAAACTTCTCCATTCCCTGGCTCACGTGCTTCCTTCCATACGCATAGGTACATCACTTGCTATGAATGTGTCATGCTTAGCATTGGTCTGTGGTGTTCTGAGCAGCGCTTTGACATAGATAAAGGGCAAAAACAGTGTTAGAAAAGAATTAGAAGAGGTTGGTGAATGTGATGTGCACTCTGTGTAACAGTCCTTTTATTTCTAAAAGCTGAGGCTTTTCCTCATTCAACCCAAGTGATTTCATGTGGGAATCTTAATTTCTATCAGTACTCAATGGGCGTCATCACTGCAGAACATGTTCTTATGTGTCACCGTTCATTTCTGTACCTTCCATCATTACATCCTATTTCCAAACTGCTCACACAACTTCTCTCTTTCAAACTTTTTTTGTCCATGGTCCATGATTCACTTTGCATTCTACTATAGGTTTTAAATGTTCCTTGTCACCATGTCCCTTGGCTCTAAATGTGCATCAGGCTTCCAGCCAAGGAACATGTTCTTCTGTGTAGAGGGTGCTTGGCAGGGGTGATTGAGAGCACTTAACTTGACCAGTCAGTTCAATTTCTCTCTGTTGTGTTCTGTCCACACAAGACAGTAGAGTCCTTTGCCACATCCACAGTGATGCTGGTATCATAAAGCTTTGAACACACAAAATCTTCTAGTACAGCCTGCATACACTTGACTGTCTTATGTGGCTTCTGTATAGACACAGAGCAAAAATGCAGTGTAGACAGCAGAGATGTGCATGTGTTCTGCTGAACCCAGATATTTAAAAGATGAGTCCTCTGGATAATGGCTTTGATTTTTGTTAGCTTTAGCTCTTGATGCCCAGTTGGGAGCTGCTTGATTAGCTGAGGTTTTCCTACTGGATACAAAAGATGTGACTGAGACATTCCAGTGTGTTGGTAATCCCATCCATCACAGAAGATCACCATAGTCTGCATCTCTTATAGGCCTGCTGCTCAGTTCCATGGAGCTGTGTTCTTGCTGCGATCTTCAGTGAATATCATCTTGATTGCCAACATCATGCAGGAACAGGAGTGATGTCCCCTGTCTTTGTAGGACAAATCCTTGAAGCCAATCCTTATGTTTCTGATGGCTTCACATGCTGTTGGATGGGTCACTGCTTTGTACCACACTGGAGTAAGCTGTCCAGGGTATGGACATGCAAAGAACTGAAGCTCTGTGTGGTGAGTGTGTGTGTATATGTGTGTGTCCTCTGTCCCCTTTTCTGTAGCAGAGATTAAAGGAAGGTGCAGTAAGTGTCCAGCCCTTGCAGCCTGTGGGCAAGGCCCACACGTGCTGGGGTGGTACCCAGAGCACATTAAAAGTTTCCTTCCAAAACGTCCAGGTGTGGATGTGCAGAGGAATAATGCCAGACCAAAAAGCAGGCAGAAGGAAAATCCTCTTGCAGCATTTTCTCAAAGCACTCTTTAAACTGAGCGCATGTATGAATGAACGGGTCTGTACAAAACCTCTATAGATCGCGTATCCTGTATTGCTGTACTTTGTGCTTGGGTTTTCTGGGTCAGTCTCGCCGGGTGTGTAAATGAAAACAGGGAGGACACGGAGGGGAGAGCGTGTCCTCTGCCATCCCTGTGACAGGGCTACTTGGAGGCATGCAGGAGGCTGCACAGGAAGAGCCACGTACACGGAGATGTGTAGAGAGATGAGGAGCAGGTCAGGCCGCGGGGCGTGCGGAGGGGATGCCGCCGCCACCGGGTGGTCTCCGGGGGGATGAGTGGATGGATGCGCGGGGCTTGCAGCGCGGCCGAGGGGACCCGGCGTTCGCACCGCCGCACGGGAGGGCCCGGCCCGGGCAGCTCCGCAGCCGCGGCTCCTTCGGCGGCCCCACCCGGCCCCGCTCCGCCGCGCTGCCCCGGGCACCCCCGGGCACCCCCGGCCCGGTGCGGTCCCCGCCCGGCGCCAGCGGCGATGAGCGGCCGCCAGGGGGCGCCGTCCGCCCTCGGTGTCCGTGGGGCGCGCGGGCCGGCGCGGCGGGGCTGCCCCGGCGGAGGCGCCGGCGGGAGGAGCGCGGGGAAGGGCGGGCGGCGGCGGGGACCGCGGAGCCCATTTCCTGCGTGGTGCGGGGCCGGACGGGCCGGCGGCAGCGGCGGGGAGGGGCGCGGGGGGGGGGGGGGGGCAGCCCGGGAGAGCCTCCAAACCCGAGCCGAGCCGCGGCTGCGGCGGGAGCTGCCCGGCGCAGGGGTGGGGACTGCCGCTTCCTTAAACGGCGCGGGAGCGGCGGAGCCGGCCCGCACCGCCCCGGTGCGCTGGGCCGCGCCGACCCTCCCCTCCCGGGACGCGGCCGCACCACGTGGAGCAAACTTTCGAGGGATGCCTGCGTGCCGCCGGACACAAACTGCGCCGCGCCGGGACTGCGCCCCACGCTGCCGGGAGCAGCTCGACTCTGCCGGTTTGAGGGCTCCGGGGGTGGGGGCGGCTGCGGTTGGGGTTGGTTTTCCTCTTTTTTTTCCTCCTCAATTTCTGCTTTAGGGGCTGAGGGGTTTTCCCTCTGTTCCTACTTCTCTGTCGGTCGGGACTTTTGAAGCTCGCTGGGCGAAGGCAGCGTTTGAAGAGCCGAGAGAGATGTTGCAATGTCCCTTGTGGCAGCGGGTTCGGGTTTTTGCTTTTCCCCTTTATTTTGTGATTGTGTCTTTTGCAAAGGTGAAGAGAAAGGGTGGAAAAAAAATCTCGGAATGGTCGGTGCCGGTTTAAATGCCCAACTGGGCTGCGGGGGGCAGGAGCAGGGACCGCGGTCGCCCGCTGCTTCTCCGCACTCGCTGGTAGTTCAGCCCGGGTCCTTCCGTGCGGAGCCGCGGGGACCTGCGGGCCCGGGCAGGGTGGCGGCCGCAGGCCCCCCCGAGCCCTTTTGCCGTGCTCCCTCCTCCATCAGAGCAGGTAACGGAGGGGCCGTTCGAACCTTTCGGGGTGTTTTCGCTTCCCCCGCTCCCCGCGTACGAAGTTCCCTCAGGAGCGGGATCGGGCTCGGCGGTGCCGAGTCACGATGCGCGTCGGGGCCCGGCCCGGGGGCTGCGGGCCCTGCCCGAGGCATGGGACTGGCTCCGAGACCCCTCTCAAGTTCGGGGAGAGGCGGCGCGGGTCGCTGCCCCCCGACCGGAGCGGTGGCTGCCGCCACCCCAGGGGGTGACCCCGGTGCGGGTGGCTCAGCGCCGCAGCGAGCACCGGCCGGAGCGAGGAGTTGGATTAAAGGCAGTAATGAGGAATCGCAGCCCGCGCCTGATGGGCGAGTTGAGGGCTGGGTCTTTGCGGGCGAGATGAGAGGTTCGTGTCTTCAACTGGCCTACAAAGTCCCAGTTCTCGGCTCCCAGGACCTGCCGGGTTCGCAGCGGGCGAAGACGGAGCGCGGCGGCGCTGCTGCCCGGAGCCGCGGGGATCCGGCCCAGCCCGGCGCGGGCATCGCTCGGTCGGGCCGTGCCCGGAGCCGCGGCTTTCCCGGCGCTGGGGCCGGTGGGTGCCGTAGGGACCGGACGGAGCCGGTTCTCCGCGGACCGTAAGTGCGATTCGATTTCTTCCACCTCCGAAAGGGCCTGAACCGTGCGCGTCTCACCGGTGCTCGCGGCCGTCCCCGCGGCTCCGGGCCGGGCTCGGGGGACGCTGTGGCCGGGCCCGGCCTTGGCAGGGAGCGAGCCCCCGGTTTCGCTCCCGCAAGGCCATGTGCATCTTTCTCACCCCTTTCGCGTTCAGAAAACGCATGTGGTTTTTCTGACCTTTTCAAACAATTATTACGAATAACTCGAGTCACATAGTAAGTGGTTTGGCACCCGGTAATTCTCAGCCTCTTCATCCAAGTGCTTTTACCCCCTCCCTGCCGATGTATCTTACTGTTAGTCTTTGATTTCGATTTGGCACACTGCACTGCTGGAGACACTGGTCCGTGCTCCTTTGGGCGCAGAGTATGTGGAACTCTGGATATAACTCTTTACTTACATAGCATCGTACTTATAACTTCTGTGCCCTTCTGTGTTATCTTACATTGTAAATTCTTAGATTAGAATTATTTTGAGGATCCTCATAATTCTTCTGATTTATGTAGGGACGTTTCTTCTGTCTTGTAAAGTCAATGACACTGGCATAGAACAAGGGAAAAGGCCAAGTGGCCGCACTGTTCTGCTGGCTGAGCTCTATAAAAGCAAATGGAAAATTAAAATCTTCCTGTGTGGGTTTTTTTATGCCACTTAGAATTGAATTCTCTCCCTCGTGTAGCATTGCAGGAGTCTGCATTCTGCACGTGTGTACCCAGGTATTTACACACTCGGTGCAACGTTCATGCTCTGATCTCAGGAGGTTTTTGCAAACAAACCCTGTTTCCAGTGCTGCAATCTGTAGCATTTGCCCATAAAAACAGCAATATCTGTGTTTCAGTTGGGAGAGAATTGCACGCGGTAGTACAGACCTCTGTTGCCTTTTTTCTTCAGCCCTCTATATCCAGGCCCTTGTGCACAGCATACTGAAACGTACATTACCAGCTAGTCCTCTGCTGTATGTTGGGGCACACAGACTGTGCCCCGGCGTGCAGCCCTGCGTTGCCTGTTTGGCTCTGGGGACAGAAGGCGCGCTCAGGTCCGCTTGGGCCTGTTCTCTTTATAAACCTCTTCATAAGAACTGGCTGGGAGCTTCCTTTGAAACCCAAATTTAAAGGAAAATTGGTGCCTGTTTGTTTTCCCCATGCGCCCGTTCTCCCACGGAACTGTCTGGTGGCCACAGAAAGGGAAAGTACGTGAAAGGAAGGAGTAAAGGCAAAGCTTGTGTTGCCCCTTGAGGCGAGGCGGCCGTTAGGGACCGTTCTGCTGCCTCTTCGCAGCCCTCTTCTCCCCGCAGATCTGCGGCTCTGAACGAAATTAATCTGCAGTGAAATCACAGAAATCTGATTCTAATCATCCGCCCTGGAACGAGGCGGAGCTGCGAGAAGATGAGCAGAGGGTAAAAATACTTGAGGCACGCGGGGCCGTATCATTAACATTAAAACCTGATGGTGTGAAGGGGGGACGGGGGTAGGTTTCTGTGCCTCTTTAGCGTGAGCCTTCCAACTTCTTGCAGAACTCCTGAGGTATCGCTGGCGAGCAGCGGGTTGTGCCGAGGTTGGTTGTGGTGCTCTTCAGGCTCTCGGATTAGCTGGCAGCCTAAGCTGGAGTTTTCTCTTTCATAGATCTTCTTAATTGTGGTTTGCTTGGTGAAGCCGAGTGCGCTGCTGGCTTTAGCTGCCGTCAGGTCCAACATAATCCGGGCATTTTTTTCCCAGCAATAATTGGTTTCTTCCTGCCTTTAAGTAACTCTGGCAAGTTTTTGCCCCCCAAAAATCTGTTTTGGAGCGCTGCCTAGCATAGCTTCAGTTCCTGTCTTGGTCTGAGTGCATCATTCGAGATTCAGTCGAAACCGGGCTTCCCTGGGGAGTGAGTGCTCAGCATTCTGTGGTCATCAGGACTTGTTAAACGCGTACGCTTGAGTTTCCAGCTCCCCGCTCATTTTTAGGAGTTGTTTCTCTTAATGGCATTTGCCATGAGGGAAAGGATACAAATTTCCAAGCAACATTTATCTGTTTGAACTAGCTGGATACAGTTTATAGCTGCTGGAATTGACAGGCTTTCCGATACTAGGAATCTACTTTGTTTTCTCCATTCATCTACATTACTAGTGGTTATTTAGATGGGTGCCCCATGCACTGCATTGATTGATGGGCGCTTTCCCACTTCTGCTGGTGCCCCAAAGAATCACAGGATCAGAGAACAGTACATCCAGTGCAGGGCAGATGTGTCTCCCAGCATCTGTTTTACACTGTTGAGTTTAAACATCCTCTCTGAATTACAGTTCAGGCTGGAAGGGAACATTCCCTCATGCCCCAAATGACTTTTTGGGGGTCAGATTACAAAGTAGAACTATTTTGTTTTATTTTGAACTAATACTGCTCTGAAGGCTGGTTTGGGGGGAGGCCGTGCTTTAGCACTTGCCAAATGCTAAAGAAGAGGGTGCAAGCTTCTGCTGCAAGTTGTGGACAGGCTGTTAAAGTACTGGTTTAGCTCTGAAGGTTTCATAATGTCCTTTGCTCTCTGGGATGCAGACTCGGTTATTCCTTCCCCCCCCCCCCCCCCCCGTTAATAATGGGGCTTTGTTTTATTTTCACTTCTAAACTTTATGCCTCTTGCTAATCTTCCTGTGTGTACAAATATGCTTTCTTCATCAGTCAGCCTTGGCAGTGCTTAGGCCACACTGAACTAGTTCTGGGCAGTACAGCAAGGCTCTCTATTTATCAGCGCCTTTCCGGGGCAGTTTATTACACTGTAGCAGTGACATTTGCAGCCTCCTGAAAGAGCTGGTAAATATTTGGCAGGTTCTGCTCCTTCAACAAAAAAAGGCCACATTCTATCTGTGATAAGGCCTGAAAGGAAGCGATCTGGGCATGAAGGGCTCGAGCTGTTGGGCAGAGGGTGGGGTTTGTGCAGGATATTCTTTGAATTGCACTCAGTGGAGTCAAATGTTTGCCTGCAATTTAGGAACCGCTGTTCCTCTGTGTTTGCAGACCAAGACCTTCAAGCCAGGGTTGTATTTTAAGTTGCAGGAGGGCACAGAGCACAGTGGCTGCAGTGGCTGGGTTACAAACCTGTGTAATCAGGGCAGGTTGGACTGAGGCCGTGCCTGGTGTCAGCTCTGTTCAGCAGACACCTTTCACAGGGCCTGGATGTGTATGTGTTACAGCCGTGCACTCTTAGTGAGGACTGAACTCCCCAAGAGTGAAACATCCGGCGCGCACCCAGCTTGGGACGCTTTCCCCTCCATTCCTGGGCCCACCCGCAGCTGTGCCAGCTCCCGCTGCAGGCCAGCTCTCAAACACACACAGGCAAACCAGGCACGCGGGAGAATGTGCTGTTTCCTTCCCACTGTGGGCCTGCTTGAGGAAATCCTTCCAGCTCCTGCTGATTCCATCACTGCCCTTCCGGAGGACCCAGAAGTGGTGGATCCCAGAGGGGAGAGGAGGAGGGCTCAGAACAGCAGGCTGCAGGGTGGCCTGTGCCGGCCTCTCTGAGGCTTCAGCCTCTTCCTGCGGGTCAGTGACATCCCTGTAAAATGAGACAGATTGGTGGCATCTGCGTGGCTTTCACAAGGCACAGTGCTGTCCCCTATGCCAGGTATGAGCTTTGCTTAGGAAGGCAGAAATCCCTTAGTCCAGGGATTTATTTGCTTTGGGGAAGCAACTGAGAAGGGAAGGGTGTGCGCATGTGGTGGCACTAACAGGAGGATTACAACTGCTAGGATCCCAAAGAGGGGAGTGTCTGATGCTGGGGTAGGGAAACCCTTCCTTGCTGAGGGCAGAATCGGTCTTTTAAATCCCATCACCAGCCTGTGCATTCACACAAACCTTGGTGTGAGCCAGCAACAGTGTGGAAAAGAAATCATGTGGCTGCCGACCGAAGGAAATGAGCCAGGGTGATGCTGGTCTGGAGACAGCTTCCTCTTCCCGGCCTGATGGACTGTGGATTCAGGGCTTCTTTCTTTAGCGCTGAATAATCAAAACATTTCCAAGGCACTGCTTGGAATGTGATTGCTTGGATGTGATTTTGTGTGGATTTTATTTGGATCTTGGTGGCCTATTGGTTTTGCAGGGTTAGGCTGTTGGGTTTTTCCCTTTTGTGGCAGCAGGCAATGGGCCTTTGTTTTTCCTCTCCTTTGGCAGACATTCCTCCACGGTGTCCTGAGCTCCCATGCCGGTGGATGATGTGCCCACATTCCATGGCATCATGCAGCATTTCAGTGTTTTCCCAATACAGAGTTGTCAGTGACACCATTTACAGGTCCAGGCCTGGACTCTGGGCTCCAAGATTGTGCCTGCTACTGTTGTCATTCATTAGTACTATTCGAAGTACAAAGCCCCCATCTGACCGCAGCTTTGGAGCCTTGCTCTGCCAGATCCCGTGCAGCACTCGGAGAGTTGCAGTGCAGATGACGGCCCATGAGGAATGCACTCTGCTTCGGGTGTTGCTTTAAGGAGTAAATGTTATCCCAAACTGTCCGATCTCATGGAAGGGTCAGTCCTGTCCAGCCAGAGGTAGGGCAGGAATTCTTCCCATCCTTTTCCTGGTGACCCCTTGATTAAATGGAATAGTGACATTCCAGTGCTTACAGCTGGTTTGAATCTTTAGAAATGCACTTTTTTTTCTCAGATCTAAGTATGGAATTTCCTCACACCGTAAAATTTGAAAGCAGATTTCACTCAGTGAGATAGCTTTGTGAGACTGAGCTTGTAAAATATGGTGAGGAACACCATTTAAACCACTTTGGTTTAGTTCAGTCAGCTCCCTGTAGGAACTGATATGTAAGTGGCCCAAAGGGCTGCTAAAATTAGTCATGGGTTTATGTTTTGGGGAAGCAAACCCCTCTTTGAGAGCCGCTCTGTTGTTACACAGAGAACAGGGCTTTTGAGCGCGATGCTGTCAACAGGGTTAAATTCAAGTATGCAAGTGCTGTAGTTTAAGGAATAAATTCCAGAAGCCGTGTATCGCTCAGCTTCGTTGCAGAGCGGTGCTCAGGTTGGGATGGGCAGAACTGCTGCGTGCTGAAACATCTGGAATAATATCCCATTTCCCCAAAGCGGAATTCTCCTGAAGCGCAGCAGCGATCGCTGATACTCGAGCGGGAGGAGCTAACAGCAACCTACCGGTGCTGGAAAATGAATCAAGAGTTTATAGAGTGAAACTGTGTCAGGAACCATGATTTCGATTAGGATCTCTTGTTTAAAGCAGCGGCTAATTCGGAGAACTGGGGCTTTCCAGGCTGCAGGGATTGGTGGGACAGTTCCTGCCGGGGCCAGGAGCTCGGCTCCTTGGCGCTTGGCTTTTGAGTCTTCTGATGAATTCCAGTGAAACAAGTCGTGGCAAACTGATTTGGAGCTTGGGAGCCAGAATATGCATGAAAAATCTTGTATGAAAAGAGAGATTGTTTCCTAAAGAAGAACTTGAACGTAGTTCTGTTAAAATGTGCCCGATTTAAAACTGCAAAGGCCGTTTTGATAGTCTGTGAAAGAGAAAAGTTTCCTCAGTTCCAGCGTTATGGGTGCTTTTTGCACACTATAAAGCAGTCCTGAAGTCTCGGCTGCATTTGCAATGTTTTCTTATTACAAAATCTGCTTTGACTACAAAGATATTTTGGATAATTGTGACTTCATCTGTTAAGTTTGAAGGAAATACTTCTGGAGGAGGGCAGCATTCCACGCAAATACAACAGTTGGGCAGAACAAGAAACAGGAAGGGGCACAGTCACAAGTGAGCTTTGGCCCATTTTAATTTACCTTGGACCATGAAACCAGATAATGTAGTTTGTGAAAAAACTGTAGGTATTTACAGCATCCTTTATTTTCCAGTGTTGTGCATTATTCAGCAGCACAGTTAATGGTGTTTTATAAAGAGCTTTCAGTACATTAAATGTTTCACAAGAACTATCACACACACCAAACCCAGCTTAATTTACATTTTAAAACCAAATGATAGTTTTAAACAACTGCGCTGAATAACAAAATTCAACTGAGTAACTTACGCTGAATTCCTTAAATGTGAGTTAATAAAGAGCTTCCACAACCTCATCCAAACTAGATTGTAGCAAAGGAGCAGAACTTCACTGAGTCATTTCACAGTATTTGTTAGCTGCGACTCGAAGTGCTACACTGAGATTAGAATTACTCCAAGCCCCAGCCTAAATTTAGCTCCAGGATCCACATACTGCGCTCGCTTCACTGGAAGAGCTTGGTTTGCTTGTAGCATATTTGAGCTAGTTTTGCATCTCCCTCGGGAATAAATTACAGCCTGAATGAGAACATTCACACACATTTATGACATTAATGCTGTGTGCAGTCGGAGGTTCTGCAGGCATTCAGCCTTTAAACTAACACTATCTCTACCTTCCTGCCAGGGCTTTATTTGACGTCTGTATTGATGGCCATTAAGGGCAGTGAGACACAATGAAACAACATTCTCCTGACGGGGTTTCTTTGCAGACATCTTTGCAAACACAGTAATAAGCTTCTCACTTTCAAATTTCCACTGAAGTGAACTCTTCCTCTGCTCCCAGCCCAGCCCCATGTGAGTAACTGCACTTGTGTAGAGTTGTTTCACATGCCCCAAATGAAAACGTAATAAATCCAGAGTAAGGCAAGGGCTGATGAGCCAGTTTAAGGTGTTATGTAATGCTGGTTATATAAAGTTTTGGATGTCTCTATACTTTTAAGAGATTCTTGCCTTCAAAAAGAACACAAACTGTACTTTGATTTCAAAACATCTGATACGAATTTAATCTTAGAATATAAACTGGGCTTGTAGATTGTTTGCATCAGGGAGTGAATTTACAGCTCTCCAAAGAAACAGCAGGTGTGCCTGTTGCTAAATAAAACAGCTCCTGTAAGCCAGTAGAGATATCCCGGTCTGCACCAGCTCCTGAACTCCAATGCTGGGGACTGGTGATGGTTTTGGATGAACAGCCATAAGCACATCTATTATTTTAGAGCAGTACATTCAGAAAGGTGTGGAATTCTGCATCTTTCAATCCTTTTCTAACTTTGAAGCGTGTTTTCCAAATGGAAATACTTTATCACCAGCTTGCTAGCAGCGTTACTTTAATGCTGAGTGATGGTCAGTTGCTTGCAGGCAGCAAGCACAGGTTTAAGTGCTTATAAATACATCTAATGAGGCTGTTGCAAAGCACAGTAGTTGTGCTGCAAGTTGGTGTTGACTGCAGTGGAGTTGCCCTGATTTATTCCCCTAAAGGCCTGACCTGATGGGCTCCAAACATCAGCAGTGTTTCCCTAGGGACCCTGCTTGTGCAGCCAGGATCTCACCGAGGATTCCATCAGAGTTCCTGTGCCTCTTTCATGTGGCCTGTGCAGGAGATGAACGGGACTGATGTTGTGACTGAGATCTTCCTCTCCTCTCTGCTTTCCCCCTTGAGTTAATCCATACCTGGAAGGAAACAGATTAGTCCAGGTGCGAAAAGTACTACATCCCAATACAGCTTCCAGGAATCATCGCCCACAAGAATGATTTCCACAGCAACTAAAAATATGGCCAAGTACTTTTTTCCCCTTAAATGAAATCTGCTACAGCTTCACTATTCCATGGCTTTGAATGTAACAGCAGTGCTGAGCTGTGCTGGGGTTACCTGGCAGCCAGGAAGGTAAAGAGCTGAAAATAAAAGTGAAACTGAGTACAGTGATGATGGTGGCAGCCCTGAGGTCAGGTGAACAACAGTACCAGGGAGTGGGCAGAAAGTGGTCTCCACACTCTGCACTATCTTGCCAGCCAGTCCTGCTGCTTATGGCCTGCGATGTCTGTAGTCCGTTAGACCAAAGGCAACTGAGCTGCATTTGCTCACAAAGTGCTCTGATGAACTGAAACCTTACTAACCACAGCAGGGCTAGGAGCACAGCCTCTTGTTCATTAAGAGCACTGTCAGAGAGATTTCCCTCTTTCCCAAGAATTTCTTGTGCACCCTATGCAGTACTGAACTGCAATCACAAACCTGGACACTGGGAGAGCTTTAACTGACACCACCTCATCCTGATTAAAGTGTTTCATTAAGAGTATCTGGCCAAATGATTCCTAAATCATCTACGATGGAGTTCAGTTAATTTCATCAGCCTAAGGCGAGTCCTTGGTCTGGGCTCCCTTCTCAAGGCAAAGGGAAGGAGAGATGGCTCCAGGGTCAGACACATGAGGGTAGGAGGCAGCACCCTCTGAAGTACAGCTCTCATCAGGCCCATCAGAGGAAGTCTGAACAATCAACCTTCAGTTAATTAATTGCATTCAGCAAGTGAGGGGGGTGGTCCTGTGACTCTTACTGCCATAAGGAGCTTTTGGATCTGTCGGGTTGGACCCAAACCCAGTGGCTTTTCCAGTGGTTACAGAACCTGCATCTGGCAATCTGGTCCCTATAGAAAAACGTTTCAGGAGTTACCACTGTGGAGTAATACTGATAGGAGAAAAAGGCACGGAGGCTCCCCCAAACCTACAGCATTAACGCTGGGTTCCCTGCTAATGGAGACTTCATCTTTCTGTGGGGTATTTTACTGCGTTTTATAAAAAGGAAGCAGGTAAACCTACACCGAAAGACCAACACCTTAAGCACAGAGCTACAGTTTAAAAGCTCAAGGTCCCCGTATTAGTTCTGTGAGAAGCGTGAGGGCATCTGGACTTGTCCAACCTCTCTGAGGGGGCTGCAGTTTTATCTCTTCTCTGTTGTGTCCTGGTATCCAAAATAGGTGTTTTTCATTAATGTACTGGCAATAAACAGCATGTGATGGGATCAGCTGGGAGGCACAGCCAGAACATTTATCAATTATTGTATCTGTTTTCTTCCTCAAAGACATGTGCCTCCTGTAATCAAATCCTGCGCACCCTCTGTTGGTTGTTGGCAATTGACATGCACATGCTTTGCTCTAATTGAAGGCTCTTGGCTTGTCAATATTCAATGATTCCAGAGTGTGAGCTTGGCCATGGGTGCTTCCTGATGGCGATGCTTGGGCTGGCAGTGCACGTGGGTCACACGCCTGCCTGGAGGAGCAGCTCTTATCCCGACCATTCAGGCTCCCCGAGCAGGGATCTCCTCAGTCATCAGAGGCAGTTGTGTCTTATAACAAGAAACGGAGCTCTCAGGTCCCAGTCTCCTCCGCTTGCTCCTCCCTAGGGCATGGATGCAGTCTGGCCTTCCTGAAATTATTAGGAACTGGGAATAAGCCATTGCTGGAAAGGTGGAAAAGCGCAGTGAAAAAATGCCCGGATCATGCACACTGTGGCTAATGAAATGTGAATTTACGTGACCACCCATAGCTGATGCACATTTCATGCTTGAGTGCTTCCATGTGATGAGTCCATGCTTGCAGCAGCAATAGTTCTAATAACATGCTTCGTATTTTTGTTAGGACTTTGTACGCTTCTGAGACATAAGGGACCTAATCCCAAAGTGTGCAAATGAAGTTCTTACCTGAAGCCATATTCAGGCAAAGTGAAAACTAAGCCAAAAGCTTCTGAATGGTGATAGTTAGCTGACGTTTTAATGCTAATGTATTCCTATACTATACACACTAGATTAATACCCATTGTCAGTTTTGGTGTGAAATATGGGAAGAATAGGTACAGAAGTTGCAACTGAGAAGTCAGAAACCCAACTTTGGGTGAATCCTTTCGAGTGTGTGTCCACAGGAACATTCTTCTATTTTTTCTACTTACTGAGCCTCAAAGAACTGGAAAAAGAGGAGCACCAGAACACCTGACAGATCTCCTTGAAGCTTCAGGTCATTAGCATGCTTAAGCACATGCTTAACTTGGAGCGTATGATTACTCACATCCCTGGTCCATGGAGTAATTAAACATGTGCCTATGTACTTTGTACAGCGCTGTACCAGCCTGCAGGCGTTCTCTAAATACTGGTGTGCCTGAGAAAGTGGTGAATCAGAAAGTGATTTTTGGCTGGAGTTTGGAAATGAGCTTAAAAGAGTTTGTTAGGCACCCAGGACTCATTAGATTCGAATAGCTATGGAAAAGCTGGTCTTGTTAGCTGAACTGCGTAAGGAGCAAGGTGTGGCCATTTACCTTATGGGAATGCCATAGTGGTGTTTAAAGTGAAATGATTTTAAAATCCCTTTGCTTGGCAATTTCCTGCTGCTCTCCTATAACTCTGCTTCCCTTCGTGCCGGACAGACCAGATTGTGTCCCAGGAAAGCCCACGCCAGGCAGCTTCTGGCTGGCAGCTTCTCTCTGAACTCGGTGGTGGAAGTTTGGGTACGCTCAGAACTGGAGGCAGCACTGGCGGGTTGATGCCAGCAGCACGGCTGCTGCTTTTCCTGTCTGGGATCGGTCCGGGCACAGCGCTGCGGTAATGCGCTCCTTGGGACTGCTGGTCCCATCGCGCTGCTGCTCCCTATCCCTGCACCTACCAACTGCTCCGGTTTCTCCAGCCCTCTGTGCCCGGTGGCCATACCCCTGGGCTAAGCTGCAGTAGTGAACCCAACAGGTGATGGTGGGTTCCTGGGTAGGACTGGTCTGGGACTCTTCCTGGCTATGGTCTGAAAGTCAGCATGAGCGGGAGACCATTATCAATAGGCTGTTTGCGTGCAGGTCCCCCCTCTTTGGGTGGCTAAGAGACTTTTAATAGGACAGCTGTGGCCAGACGGCCTGGTTGGCCATGCCATGGTTCGTTTACTAGGAGCCATGTAGTCTCCTCTAGGCAGAGCTCCTCCCCTGGTGTTCTTCTCCTGGTGCTCTCCCTTCCTTGTGCCAACGTTTACTGTTAGTTGTCACACCAGCCAGCTCCCTTCTGGGTTGCTCTGGGGATGTTTTCCCAACGTGCTTGTCTGGCTGTGTGATTCGACCAGGCAGCGCTGCCATCCTCCCCACCGCCAGCCTGAGCCACGAAATGCACTCTTGCCACTCGAGATGGGTGAGATGTGGCAGCCTCCAGAAGACTTTTTAATGATTGTTTTATTTTGTATACTTGAAGTCAGTTAGCTGCTTTAAGTTCCTTGTTCTCCAAAGCCTCTGCATATAAATGCTAGTGAGGTCACCATAATGAGGCAAGTCGGTGCAGCATCAAACATTACTACTCCAACTATTAAGCTACTATTAGCTCTCTGAATGGTGGGAGGCTCGTTTTCAAAGCAGCCTCCATGGAAAGTCTGCATAATGTGTTTGCTTATAAAACCTTGTAATTTTCAAAGGGACCCAGTCAAGATGAACAGGACCTAAATGTACCATCTCCTAAAAATAACGCCGCCTTACCAGCTCCTCTGCTGATGCTGGGGTGGGAGGGAGGCAAAGTGATGCTCTCAACTGAGGACTGCAAACAACGTGGAAATGTAAAGCCAGGAACTGCTGTTCTTCCCAACCTGTTCATAGCTGATGGCATCTGCCAGACGCTGGGTGCAGCTGTGCTATGGCGCGGTGTCTCTCGTGGGCAGGATGGCTGGGATGGATCCTGACAGTCATGGATTTGTTCTCCTGTACTTCACAGTTAATACCTTCTTAGGGACCTCTCCTGTAATTTTCAAGGTGGTGATCAGCCTGATCTTGGTTTTGAGAGAAAGAAACTGAAAGAAGCTTCAAGAAGGCCACCCCATGTAAGTGGTCTCTGGAAGCCTGCTTTGCCAGCATTTCCCCACAGCAGTTCATCAATTTCAGGGCCACACTGGTATCAGTTATTGTCTTGCCATCATGTCACTGGCTCATGTACCTGGAGTCGGCTGCAGCTCTGGGAAGTGTACAGTGCAGACAGTCCATAGAGCTGTGGTGTGGGTTTGGCTGCTCTGAAGGCAGCCCTTTATCTTTCTCAAGCTACCAAGAGCAAATGCTGCTGCCATCTAAAACCAGAGGCTGAAGCTCTTGTCTGGGCAGAGCTGGATGGCAGCTGCTGTTAAATGTGCCAGAGTCTCTCCTGTGAGTGGGTGTTACTCATCTGGTAATACCAGTCCATTCCAGCCGAGGATCCCTCCCTTTGTTTTGTGTACAGGACAATTTGTTTTCAATTTTTGTTTCTGAAAGGAAACTGTCAGGACAAAATTCACACTTAAAAAAATGAAGGGAAGGAGCCCTTTGTCTGCTTCTGCCAATCCCCTTCGATGACTAAAGCTGGAAGAACTGTAGAAACTGCAAGCATTTTCTACCTTCAGTTTGGTTTTGTGCTGTTCTTGCATTTTCTGAGTTTCAAATTCAAGGCACCAAAAGCCTTCGGTCCCAAATCACCCCAATAACATTGGTGTAAACTTAGAGATAGATCTGTGCTCTGATGACTAAAATCTGGTTGTGCTTTATCTCGCAGTGGAGCTGGGGCAGCAGGGAGCTGAGAGCAGCTTGGGCAGGAATCCCGTCTTGTAGCACCCGCAGTTCGAGATGAACACATAGGACATACAAAGCCTCCATGAAGGGGTTCCCTGGAGCAGCACATTCCCATCCTTGCTGGATTTGCCAAGGACACGATGTCAGTAAAATAAAATCGGGGTGAAATACCGTCCCCAGGCTGAAACCTGCAGCAGCTAGGGTTACCTGCTCTGCTGTACACTGGGTGTGCTCTGTCTGCTGCGGTGGGGCTGCTGGAGCTTGTGGTCTCCCTGGGGCGCTGGTGTAACAGCAAGTGCTGAGGGGATCGGGTCCTTGCCTGGGGCTCCTGCCAACTACAAAGCCTTATTTAATGTCAATCTAAGGAAAAGGAGGGGAGAAAAAAAGAACTTATGAAAATAATACCAGCATGTATCTCATTTTAATCTGAGTCCTCAAAACTACTTGATGCTCATTACGAAGGAATTGATTCCTTAAATGAATGAAGCAGTCATGAGTGCTGCGTTCAGTGTGGGACTGCTGACGCTCTGAGTCACGCTTTGCTTCTTTCAGGCTCTGGCTTTTATGCTTCATTTAGGGCACCAACGTCATTAGCATTCAGAGGGCTGCTGCTTTTCCTTATTATTATAGTGCTGTTGTAATTTTTTCAAAGATGCAAATAGTGTTTGGATCAGAATCACGGCTCATGTTTTATTACCAAATTGGGGCATAGGGTTTGCTTTCATTTGACTTGCAAGCCTTAGAAGACATTCTAAAGGGAGGTAAGGTGTGGCTTTGTACAGTAAGGGCAGGCCCTCGGGGGTTTCTGGATGCCAGTTTGCTGCTGTAGAGGGTCACCCCCTGTTAGGACCGGTGAGACTGGGTCCACCCCACCATCCTACGGAGAGTTTATGGGAAGAAACAGAGTGGAACTGTGGGCATCTGCCTATGGTTTCTGTTGAGTCCACCTCCATCAAAATCCAAAGTATTGATGAATTAATAGCAAAGTGTTGCTCCCTGCCTGAGGATGTGCTAGGCAGGGCTGGGCTCTCCAGGAAGATGTGTAAATGAGGGCTGAAGATTCCCAGCCAACTTCTTGGCACCTTGTAGCAGAGAACTTACAGATCATTTTCAGATGCTACTTCAGGTTCAAGTTGTGAAGCCAGCAGTAATTCCCTAATGAACAAACCAGCTTGCTTACTAAATTAAAAGCAACAGTTGCTGCAAAACTGGGCAGATGTGCGTGACCTGCTCGAGCTGGGTGCTGCTCTTAGCACCCTGGGGATTGATTGCAGGTTATGATGCAGAAGAGCAGGATGTGCAGCCGCTGCCTTTGCATTGAGCTGGTCAGCCCTGGGATCTCTCCTTCCTCTGCACAAAGCGCCAGTGCTCACTTGATTGCCAGCACCACGAGGTGTTGCTGCTGCCTTTTGCCCTGCTCCGGGGTATTTCAGGGCTGCCCGCAGGGAGCTGTGCCAGGCTGTGTTTGATGGCATCTCTGCAGCGGACGAACCAGCTGGCGTTACACTCAAACAGAGCGTGGCGTTTGCTTAGGAGGAGCCTGCGGGGATGACAAAGCAGTTCCACTGTGTCACGGCTGGCACCGGGGCTGGCGCTGGGCACATCAGCAGCCGTGTGTGCCAGCATGAGCCGGCACAGCCGCCCTGCAGAGAAGGGACCCTGTGAGACGCTGTCCTCCTAGGGACAGACTGAGCTGCAGCAAGAAAAATGAGGGACTTTCAGGGGCAGCTGTGTTTTACTAACCCAGTCATAATGCCCCTAAAAATCCTTATTGTTCTTGCAATGGTCAACTGTGCCCTTCAGTGCGGGGAGGCCTGCAAAGGAAAGCACCTGGGGAGGGCAGGTCTGCCCTCGGGAAGGCGGGATGGCAAGTGGGAGCAGTGTTTCAGGATGGAGAAAAAGGCTCTGCTGGAGTGGAGCTGGAAAGATGCATTGTTGTGAATTGTGGTTATGGAGCGTGTACTGTGTATGAAGCTGAGGGCACAGGAGCTGCAACAAGAAGTGGGGGAAATGGAACAAGCCAAGTGCTCTCCTCCCTGCTCCGTCTTGCATTCCCTGCCCCAGCTGCATGAAATGCAACCGGAGAGATGCACAACCCAACCCCAGAGAGAGCCCAAACCACCCCTACCTCCAATCACAGTTTTACTCCTCTTTCAGCTAATGCCTCTAGGTCTTTGCTCATCCACAGCACCCCTCTCTGAGCTTTATTTTCTACTCTCAATTTTCCAGAGCAGCCCAGAATGCAGTAATTGCCTGCAAAGAAGCAATCTGTTAAACAGAACCATAATATAAATTATTTGCCATCTTTACGCACTCTTACTGCTTTATTTCTGGGAGCTTCTGTACGTTGAGGAAAAGTTGTTATTTTCACTGAGCTCTGCACCAGTGTTCAAAGCTCTTCTCTTGCAGGCGCTCCACCTGGGGTTACCACAGTCAGTCTGGCTCACAGCACCAACACTCTGGCTGGCTCACTTGTTACTTTTTTGGAAAGGTTTTGTTTAAGACTTTTATCAAGTTTATAAATCAATGTGTTTATCAATTAATTCTGCTTTGTAAGCCCATGCCAATAGATTAGAAATGCATGGGTTTGTCTGTCGTGACTACATAGACTTGCTTTTACATGCCACTTGCCTATCTTTAATTGGGTTATAAGGCTCTGGAGCAAGATTTACTCATTTGTGATTTGTTATTCTCAGGAGCATTTCATCTGCTTTCCTTAAAGCTGAATTCTTTGTAAAGGAGAAGTGATGAGAAACCCTGCAGTGAGTCCCAAATCTCGCTGAATGTTGTGAGGACACTGTCACAGTGACACTGCTCCAGTTAAGGTATGGTATGAACCGGGAGCTGCACCAGCTGCTGTGCAATGTGCTCACATGGAGTCATCCTGCCATGGCTGTTGCAGAATCCGCAGCTTGCCTGTGTAAGCAAGCCCTAAAGGACAATCCTTGTCTCAGTGACTGTGACTAGATAAGACGAGACAATGGGCACAGGAGAGGCACTTTACTATCAGCTGAGGATAGGTACTGATCAACCAGCTGGGAACAAAGAAGCTTGGGCTGCTCAAGGCCCCACAGGACTGCCCTGGAGTGTTTTTCCCTGTGGCTGATTCCAGGAACATTTTGGAACTTTTGGAATTGTTTCTTTCAGGAATTACTGCTTTGAGACCTTTGATTTCTGAGGCTGCCCTATTACAGGAAGCCCCAGACCCTCTGCTCCTGTCCACAAGGATTCCTTCATCTAGCAACTCTCGTGTCCATCTGATACTGAAACCAGATTGAAGAGCCTGAATGTTCCTTGGCAGGATGGGTGGTTGGAATTAATTCACTCTGTTCTGAGCCTGATATCTGCCAATCACCTCAACTGCTAATGGGCTGCAGAGCAACAGCCTACTACACTGGAATATTTTGTGCTGAAAACAGGAAGATCGGGAATGAGGGTTTATAACCTTTTTGGATGTGTTTCTATGGTTCAGTTTTTATGTTTAGTACCACCACATTACGCAAAATAAGAATATATGTTAAAATAAACATGGTTTTGCTTTGAAATACTGGAATACTCCTCCCCAGCTTCTTCCTATCTCAGCTCCGCCCCTGTGAAGAGACCCCGCTCATGGATTTTAAAGCCAGGATGAGTCTGTACCTCTGACATTGGATGCGCACAGAATAACTCCCGCAGCTCATCCTGAAGCCAGGGCCCTGATGAATGGATCTTTTCCTTACGTGCTACGGGAAGCTGCCTGTACAATGTCTGACAAGCTGTTGCAGTGCTTTGTATCCTTGCGCCCCGCACCTGACAGCAAGCGGCAAGTTTCCGGTTGTTTCTTCTACAGCCTGCGGATGAAACCCTTCATGTATGTGGCTGCGTGTGGCGAACAGGAGAGCACAGCACAGGGGGTTGGTGCTATTTTTATCCCAGCTGCTCCCGAAACAGCTCTCCCAGCCAGGCAGGTCACACGCACCCCCTCCAGTTGCCACACTGCCTGTCAGAGCGGAGGGTGGGAGAGCAGAGCTCTGGAGGACACTGGGACATAGCCAGGGGCTGATCTGCAAGATCCCTCCTGCACATCCCACGGGTACACTGTGGGATAACACAGTGTAGCTCTTAACACTTCAGGACATTTCCAGCGGACCCATGATGTGTTTCTCAATGCCCAGGCTAAGCCATGCACTAAGATTGCAAGAACAAGTTAAGGTTTGGTTTTTATAGTTCAGTGTCAATTAGTACCTCCAATTTGGCCTGGAAAAATGCAGGAATATCTAAAATAAAGGTGTTTTGAAAAGTACATGCAGGCATTCATGGTATTTTTCAGACTCGGTCTCAGGTGATGCCATCAGCTTCTACTGCAGTTAACCTCTGACCCAGCCTTCCATGATGTTGCCATCCCTAGTCTATGCTAAGCAGTATGAACATTAAAATAGACCCTACTGAAATGAAACACCCTGGTGCTCACATGCACAGAATTCTTTCCCTGAAAAATGGGTAACAGCAGATGAACTAAACTGAGCCACCATTCACGTTACTTTGCACATCCTCGGAAGGCACACAGCATTCAGCCTGGCAATAGCGTTATAAGAGTCCACAAAGAATTGACCTGAAGCAGCAAAGAGCAAAGGGTTTAGGGTGAGATCCCAACAGGGAAAAGTAAAAAAAGTCAGACTTCCCTTCAAGTACAAGCAGTTCTACGAATGTCACTTGAAGCACCAGTGTTTCGGGCTGCAAGGAGCCTCTCGCTGCAGCGGACACTTTCTGTCCTGCCTGGTAATACTGTCAGCTGCTTTCAGTGCCCATACTCCTGTCCAGAATAGTTTAATGGGGTACACTCAGTCAGACAGAAATTGTGCGTCAGCCACATAAATGGAAAAAGGCCAGTGCAGGAAATACATTTTGGAGACAAATCTGTTGCTTTCTTTTCCTGAAGCCCTTTGGTACTTAGCTGTAGTTCCTGATGAATAGCTGCTTCACAGAGGAAATACAGTTATTTAGGCAAGCTTTGGTCATGATACAAACATTTCATTTCCAGCAAGCCTGAAGAAATCCAAGCTCAAGGAAGCTTTAGCTTTAGCAGGTCCTTGTTGGGCTTTATGTTTTTAGTTCAATCAGAATGGCCCTATTTAACTAAGGGAACATTTGCAGGAAAGAAACAGCCTCTTCTGCAGTGGGCTGGCTGGGCCCGCCTGCACAAGAGCAGGACCCTGTTCTGCTTGTATTGCCTGGGCTTCAGAGCTTGGTATTTGGTACTTTTGAAAAGGAAAACCAAAACACGCACAGACAGCTCCCCTGCACAGTGACCAGAGACTTCCCTGAGCCTCACCTTAAGCACACAAACGCATCAGCTGATTTAGGAGAGCTGATGTGTGCCTTTCTCCGCAACATCAAATCTAGAAACGTTGTTCTGTCCCTGGAGCAGGACTGCTGTTCCTAACCTAGAGCCTGGCAGGCACAAAGGCCTCTTGTTACTGAGGCTGATGCTGCTTATGTGCAGCTATTTGTTTTTTAAAGAGAAAACCCCAAACCATGCTCTTTTCTGCTTAGGAAGAGAAAACACTGTGGTATTCCAGGTAAATAGTGTCAGGTGTAATGAGTTAAATCCCACCTTGTAATTGTCAGTCATCCTCTTGCCTGTTTGTCATGGTGCCTGCCCATCAAACCACCTGTGTGACAAACACAGGAGGGATCCTTGATGAGTCGTGTACCTGCAAACCATTCCCTGCCTTCTAAGTTCATATTCCTGTAAAGGCCACTGACTGTCCCTGGGTGTAAGCTCAGCCTGGTTCTTTAAGCGCGGTAGCAGCACATTGCTGAACAAAGAATGAAAACAGAGAACTTCAGCGTTGTGGCAACCCAGTTGGTAAAGCAGGGCACCAGTAAGCCCATTGAGAGGCATGATTGATTGATTGATTGATTGATTGATTAGTCTGCAATTAAGAGATGGCAGCAAGATTTCCTCTGCACACCCCCAGACTCCTCAGGCTGTTCATGTGCCTCATGAGAGAAGCTGAGCAGCACAAGGCTTCACTGTGCTCCTCAATCTGTGCATTTGTTTTCTCCTTCCACTTCCTGTGACTTTTGTTCAGCATTTTAAAGGAAAAAATAAAGACAGATTTATGGTTTCTATAGCCTATGGTTTACAAATATACTCCCAGTTCTTAGCTGATCCACTGCTGATGATTCATTCTCCTACAAGAGCTCAGTGGTGCCAGCATATACAAGAAGCATTTCTAATTATTACATAACAAAGTGGAACAGAAAAGCACTAATGATAAGTAAGTAGGGTCTAATGACATCTCCAGTGCTCCAGTACATCGGACAGGTTTTGGTCACAGCTATTACACGTTCATACCACGCTACAGGTTACAATATAATCTGGCATTTATGTCTAGCAGCATAGATCTATGGTACATGTAGTACCAAGCGTTTTGCTCCAAGATGAGAAGCAAGTCTATGGATTCTAGCATGTGGACTTCCAAGTAGTTACAGCTTGTTCTTAATTGGGGAAAGGAAGCCAAAGGAAATCATGTGCATAAGAGTCAAATACCATTTTTAGGAGTGGGAACTGCATGTGTGTTTCAAAAGGGATTAAAATAGCCAGAGACTACGGCACACTAATGATTAATGGTCTCTTTCTGTGAGCTGAGGACACGTCCTACAGAGTCCAGCCCTCCTGAAGTACAGTTTGGCCCAGCACATTTCAAAGGCACAGACTGGTTGGTTATTTTCCTTTATGTTGCGGATCAGCTATGTCATGTGTCTTGAATTGTCAGCTCCTGTTTCTGTACTGTGTGATGTACACGAGTAGCTCTAACCCAGCCTGACCCAGAGGGCAGTGGTGTACCCCCACAGCCGGCAGCCCGAGGACACTGCAGTGAGCGCTTGCGCCATACACTATCCCTGGTGCTGCAGCTGGGACAAACCCAGCCCAACAATCATTTTAAACCCATTCGGTTTTCCTGACTGTCCTTGCCACGTTCTGTAGCCGTGCTACTTCCTAACCCCTGCCTGTCCCTCTGGCCAGTGGCCACTGAGCAGTGCCCTTCCTCAGCAGGAGCAGGCACTCTCCTCATGGAGAACCTTGCAAGTGGGGGGTTATTATTTAACCCCACTCCCCGCAGGCCAGTCCCACCAGGGTAAGGAGTTCTGGCACTCTGGCTGCCCGATGATCTTCTGCCAGAGGAAGCTCCACAGGGCCCTGTGGGTGCTTGGGAAGGCTGAAACCCAAGAGGAGGTGAGCTGGGGGCTGCTTCACGCTCCACCAGCGCTCGCTGTGTGGCAAAAGATGTCCAGGCTTAACCTCTGCGTGCCTCCCACCCCGGCTGCACCAGAGAGAGGAGCCTCCGTCCGGCTCAGTGCGCTTCTGCAGCTCTTAATTGATTTGTGCTGCTAAACAGCCTCACCATAAATGAGTACAAGGTGTTAAAGAAGGATGCATTAGTGGGAAAGATCCCGCTGAAACAAAGCTTAGATAGAAAACACGTGCATGCTGAGAGTGCACCCTCTCCCCAGTCCTGCTCATGGCCTTGTGTGGGGTGATTAATGCCTTACGGACACACTGGCTGGTTTTCAGTACCTCTGCCTTGTCCTCGAGCATCCCTGTGGCCTGCCAGTCCAGTGGGGTTTCGCTGCAGGAAGGAGGCCAGCCGAGAAGCTCAGTGGCACCATCAATGCAGCTGCCCTGCTCCGGCATCGTGCCAACACCACTGATGTGCCCATCAACGGTGTTCCTCTTCCTGCGTAGAGAAAAACAGTACATGGCATTACTATAAGAAAAGTTGAAAATGACACAAGTGAGGAACTTCTGGGAATCCCTCAGGTTTTTCCAGCTGCAGAGGACGGTGAAAATTGTCAGCTATAAAAATATTATAGCTTATGCTGTTAAACAAATCATCATTTGTCAACAGGTAGCTGAATTCCATCCAATTGTGCTGGCAGAGCCAGAACTGATTTTTTCCCCAATACTATTGTATAGTTAGCAGCTGGCAGAAAACTGGCAGCTGAGGCTGTGCTGGATGAATAACCCCATGAGCCTCGGAGCAGAAGGCACAGTATCGCATGGAGCAACTGCAGCTCGTGCTGGAATGTGTTGAACAAACGCTTGTTAACAGTCTCTGCACAGGCAGAGAATTGCTTGATGAAAAGGTGCTGGAAAAATGTCATTTAAATAAGACACAGATTTCCTCGGGTTATCAAAAGAACAAGCCAAGGTTTATGTCTATGAATACTAAACTGCAGCAGCAAAGCAGCAAATGTTAGCATTTCTCACTCACTGAAATGGAGAGTCTGGTAATAATGAGTGAAATGTCCCAGTGTTCTAAGACAGGAAAGGCAAGCCAGAAAGCCAACAGAGAGAACTGGTTTATATTGGTTTCACAGCTCCCAAATTCTGCTGGAAAATTTTCCACCCTTCCAGATGTTTTCTGGGGGAGAGGGAGAGAGATGCTGTGATTGCAAATGCTGCTTCTAAGCTGATCAGACTACACTGCACCATGTGGGAGAAGGGAAGGTAATAAGCGAAAATGCCCCACCAGGAGATACTGCCTCTGGCTGGAGCTCAACGCCTTGTACAGCAGCGTATTGCTGCCCTGTGTTCTGTACTTAACACTGCTCTGGTTTTGTCTCTGCTTTGCAGGCACTTTATTTTTATCACGGGTAAGAGCAGGAATGTGTGTGTCTGTGAGAGAATGAGCATGGGGCTGCAGGCTTCATCTCACTGCAAATAGTATTTTGGCAGGAAACCTGCAGGAGATTAAATTAGGGGCCTAGTGGCTGAATATTAAAACATTTCAAACTCTGAGGTCCTTTAAATAAGCAGCCACAAAACAAGGAGGGAGTCTGACAAAATTAGCAGGTCCAAATGCTAAAGGAATCCACCACGGGTCACTTCTTTATTGATGCAGATTTAAAATGACCTTTTCTGTTATTTTTATGAGAAGCTGTGGATGTCAACATGCTATTTCCTCAATGCATTTTGAGTCCAGATTAGCTAAAGTTTTAGGTGTTGGCAGACTTGCTACAATAGAAGGGAAATGCCAATGGAATAACTTTAAACATGATCCAATCCCTGATGATTCATTGGATGTGTTAAAATTTCCTTTGAGACCGTGTAAGTAATGCAGGGACTGGAGTGCAGAGTGCCTGTGACTCAGCTCTCTGCGAGGCAGCGGGAGGATGTCAGAATTACTCACTGGGACAGGAGGAATCTCATTTATCTATTTATAGGCAAGGCTGAGATGAGCTTGTACCATTAAAGAGCTGAGTTTGCCAGTTCCCATAAGGGGAGGAAGAGGGAAGGCCCTCACTTCAGCTGTGGAAATAAAAGCCTCAGTATCAGCCTCCTTTCTCCCCCCATTTCCAAACCTGGTGACATGACCCTGCATGTAACCATCACCATGGCTGACACCCTACCCGTAAAGAAGTTATCTAGGAACACATGGCTCTGGATTACTGGGTCTCTCACTATTACAGTCCATTACATCATATCACGCTTTTTGGCAGGCTATTCCAGCACTTCATTTTAAATTTCCAGCCTTAATATCATTTATTCTTGTGCCAGCATCATAATTTAGTTTAAACAATTCTCTTTTTTTCTCTGATCTTTACCTATCAGATGTATTTACTGAAAACAATCCTATCTATCTCCTCTAGTCTTTGTTTTGAGAAACTAAACAAAGAAGCTCTTCTAGTCTCCTCTTGTTCTAAACCCTCTGATCATCTTCAGTGCCCTTCTCTGTACCTGCTCATCTTCCTTGAACATGAGTGAACCTGTATCTTCTAGGATTGTGTTTGCCTTTCCATATCAGATCAGTGGCTCACAGTTATCCCTCGGAGCAAGTAATTCTCTGTTTTTTTCCACCACCCTGCTTTTGTCATTCTCCAGTGAGTAATGTGATATTGTGGTTATTCATTTCTAACTGCTCATCTTTCTACTTTGTTCAATCTCAGACAAATTCTGTCCTTCAGTTACTGCTGACTGATGTTCTGATCCTCCTCTGTATTAACAAAGCCTGTGTCCTCAGCAAGGTTCTTCACTACATTCCTACTGCTGAGCCAGAGTCATTAACGAAACAAGCCTGGCTCAAGACTGACCCTTGAGGAGTTCCACTTAGTAACTGCCTCTGTCCAGCTTTTCTCCTTTCCACAGAGCTTACTGTCATTTGCTTTCAGTTCTGCATTTGCCATCCACACTAATCCCCATCTTCTCAACTTCAGCTAGTAATTTCCCATGTGGTGTAATATCAGATTCTCGACTCAAGTCTGGATAGAGTAAATCACCTGTATTTCATTTGTCTAGGAAAAAAAATCAGTCATCAAAGAGAAATATGAGGTTAAGCTGAGCTCCTTTAATGTGCCAGTTCTCTCCAAATCCCGGATGGAAATCTGCCAGTGCACCTTGATCTGAGCACACTGAATTCTTTAAGCTTTTCTTTCCATCTTACATGTGATAATTTTTATTCCCTTATGTATGTTCCTACTAGAAATCCTGTCTTTGCCCCGCTGTTCAATATGATCAACTCTACTGAAAATGTAGGCAAAGTGGTTTTAATTCATTTTTAGGCCATATGTAGAGTGGTCTAAGCTCAACCCCATTCTCACTCCATGATGACCACATTTCTTCTTTTTCTCTGTAGTATTTATCTACCTGAACCTTCTGCCATCTGTTTCATTTCCTTTTCAAAGTCTGATACACAACTTTGACATTTCTCATTCTACCCCTACATCTCCTGACCTCAGCAAACTGATGTTGTATGACTGAGGCAAATAACTGCCTCCAGTCTTGTGCCCCACCACTCTTCTCTGGCGCTGCCCTTGTGGCAAAGATGACAGAAGAGCTCATAAAGCAGGTCCAGAACTGCCGGGCTGAACACGTCACTGCAGTGCTCAGGACCTGCTGCCTAAGCTGCTTAGTCAGCCCTGTGTCAGGGTGATGGGCTCCAGCAGAGAGCAAAGCAGGTGGTGGTTCCCCTGCAGACATCTGATTTCAGCCCCTGTGAACTGAACACCCTCTTGCTGATCAGGCCTTCTGCCCATTCCTTGCCTGCTCTCAGTTAACTCCCCGCATGGCTTTGGGGATGGTTATTTATCCCACCAGTCTTGGAGCGTTTCCCTTCAGGGTTCATGCTCTTGCATGTTCTAGCTAGTTTTGGAATCCAGTTTCCAACACATTCAACTCCTCAGCCCTTCAGTGCAGTTGATTCCATTAGTAAGTTCCCTTAATTTCTCAACATTTGCCCTTTTTAAGATGAATATATTTGGTGTGTGACTACAGACAGTGCTGGAGATTCAGCCCTAATGAGGTACTGTTAAAAGCTCCTGTTTCCTTACCAGAGTCTTCAGAGGCACTGGGTGACTCACAGCTTGGTGCTTTAGAGACAATAAACTTGCCTTTCTGTGTGTGAGACTCCGTATGACCATAACACTTCTCAGTATTAACCAGCATTTTCATTTTATAGACAACTGAGACATAAAGAGCTTGAAGATCACAATTCAGAAGATACTGCATCGTACAAGGAATTAGCCAAGTGCCTAAGGTGAAGTACAAAGCTTCCTAACCCCACTCAGATCACTGCAGCAGTCCAACCTTGCTCACTTGAAAAGTAGGTGTCTGTGCCAAGCTATGGGCTTTGAATTCTGTCTACCTCTTGAAAGCAAAGCACATCCAGGCTGCAGATCGCCCTATCCCAGACACGCAGCCCAGACAAGGCAGCAGAGGCTCAGCTGAGACTATACAAGGCCAACATTAGACAAGAGGAGCTGTGCCCTCAAAACACTCTGCTAAAACATACTACTCACCTAAGCCCATTTAAACCCCAAAGCCCCAGCACTCACAACTCAGGGGGTCTGTATTCAAAGTGGGATTTGAACCTCAGCAGTGGGCCACCAACGCGCTCACCAGTCTTCCCCACTCGCTTGGAATCATTCTGGGATCCTGCCCAGGACACATCCATGCCTTACCTGCTTTCTCACTGCATATCCCTTGCCTCCCAAACCAGTGTGACGTTCCCACACCACTAAGGCCATGCTGCCATCCCAGGCAGGTAGAAGCTACCTTCCACTGGCAAACTGGTGCATGCTCAAACCCTGTGAATGAAGTAGCAGAGCAAAGCACATTTCTCTCCTCTCCATTAATGTTCTTGAAAATACTTTGGAGTGGGAGAAAAATGTGCCCCTCTTCCAAAGCACGTCTGCCTTGAATGCCCACTGCTCTGCTGGGCACCTACTGACCTTGGCAGTGTCACAGGATTCATGTTTCTCTGGAAGAGTAACCTCCTTGTGAAGAGGCTCTTTGCTTTGGGAAGCACAAAGCAGACTTGTCTTCCAAGTGTCCAAGCCTCCTTTTCACGTCTGTTTATTCCTTCACTAGCATTTATTTTTGGCCCTGAAAGAAAAACCCAGCTCCACATTAAAGGGATGGTGTCCAGTTAAACCCACAGGCTGCACCACCCCCTTTGCAGGGGAAGGCAATGGAGGAGACCAACAGAAAATACAAGAGACAAATCTACTGCCTGTTGGGCACAAAAGTGCTTTTGCTTTCTAGTGAGAAGGCAGCAGAGCATCTTCAGAGCAACTGGTCAAACAGGCCAGAGCCTGGATGCCTGGGGCTTTTCTTTGCTAGCAGTAACAAGTCCACGGGCCACATTTCCATATGTACTGGAAAGGCCTTCCAGCTGGAATTGCTCAGGGGAGCAAGACAGCATGTTCCATAATGTCACACTCTGTGGTGGGTCTAACTCTTTAGCAATCCCAGACTTTAGAACATCACCTATCAATGACAGCAAATCAGAAAGACAACCTTTTGAGCTCCTCTACGCTGATCCAGCAGCCCTTTTGGCTACTGAAGAGAGGACAAGGCTTCCTATGCTGCGGGAAAGCTTAGGAGGGGCTGCAGGTGATGGCTGCCTCCTGAGACCGCTGCCAGTGGTGCACACTCCTTCCCTGCTCAAGGCTAGGGCTAAGCCAAACAAAAGCATTTAGGCTACCAGCGGATTACCCCTCACCTGTTTGACTTTGCAGAGGAGAAGTGCTCACAGATCCAGTGCCAGCTCCATGCCTGTCACCTCCCAGCAGAGAACTGCAACTGTGTGTGGCCCAGTGCAGCTGCAGAGGGGCCATAATGGGGTTCATGAAGCTGAAGTCCGAGGCATAAAGTTCAAGGCAGAGGTCCTGTGCTGACCGTGTGTGTGGTCAAGACCTGCATTCCTTTGGGGAGAGGCAGAGGAGGAGAGCTGGACTGCCTCAGGAGCTCTTCGGACTGGATCTACAAGAGGAAACAAGCTCACTTTAGCAACAACTGCATTTTGGGCCACCCATCAGCAATCAGCATCCCATGTCAGGTAGCTGTGCTCCCTTCCTATAACACAGTGACTGAGTTGGGCATCTGAGAACAAAGTTATTAAACCACCCTGATCTCAAGGCCTAGTGACAGCAACCACAGCCCTGTTCACTGAAGTCAATGGGACTCTGGCCACAAGCCTGATTCTTCTCTCTCCTACATCAATACCTATCTTTTAGGTCTATTTGCTTCCATGAAATTACAGCTGTCAGGTCTTGGATGTCCACAAGGCCATGGCTGGGCCAAAAGAAATGGGGTAGCAACAGTTGGACATGATAGAAACTGAAACCTTGGGAAAGTCTGTGTCTGCCTTGCACACATAGCAAGGTAGCAGAATATTAATGATACATCACTCAGAGTAAGTGCCTCTGGATGCTTGGCTGACTTTGGCAAGGGGCACTTTGAGAAGGATGAAACTGCATTTTCATTGCTGAACTCTTCCTCTAGTAATAAGATGTGCCCCATGGGATGCTGGTAGCATCCTGGTAGTGTCTGCAGAGAGCAGTAAAGGGTGAGGGTCTTACACTGCTGAACTTTATATGCCAAACACTTACCCGTGAATATCACAGTCCAGACCCAGGATCTGCAAGCACAGAGACACCCACATGTAGGATGTCCTCCAAATAGCCCATGAATCTAGAAAGAGAGAGAAAAAAGGATTCTGTATTCTTTCCTTTGCATATAAAACATCATTAAAATAATTAGAAAACCAGATGCACTGTATCAGTAACTGACAAATTAAGAATTCAGTCAGGGTTGTTGAGGAACCCACAGCATCCCTGCAATACCAATAATGAGTATTTATAGCCTACTATGCAAGGAAAGCATCCAGAAAAGCTGAATGATTAGAATGTAATACAGTCATTCCAAGGGAGAAGTCTAGTGCAAGGTGCAGGCAGCCAAGATCTCACGCCATTTTCTTGTCTTGAATTATGAACCCCATTGTAAGTCCTGTTTGTGTATTTTGTACAGAACGTCTCAGTTTCTCGGCAGCAAATACCCTTTTTATTCCTGCTGAATTTCACTGAAGTTACCAGATTTATACTTAAGCTCAAAGGCAGATCCATGTTCTTGCTTTATATATAAATCTCTCAGCTGCCTATTCACAAGGATGTGCAGCTTGGAAAAGAATGACTTGAGAGAATGAGCTGAGTGGCAGAGTAGCCGTTAGTCCTCATGGTATTACCAGAGCACCTGGAGAAGTTACAGGCAGTACTAACACAAGTATGAGCTCTTGAAAAAGCTAATGAAGGAAATAATACACAGAGGCTGGGAGGTAAGGAGAGCCACAGGAAAGAGAAGCAGCTGTACAACATCACGTTGCAGGGGCAGCAGCAGATCCCTGTCTCTCAGCCCTCTCCAGCTCCATGTTACCTTTTGGTCCTTCCTGTTTCTGCATGTGGATGTGATGCACCTTAGAAGCTCAGTTAAGTATTTCTTTTCTTATTTGTCAAGAGCAGCAGCTTTCTGTTAGTTCTGCCAACAAATTCTTTCCCATGATTAGTACCTGTCTCCTGTGCTGAAGACATTCATCTCTCATGGATCAAATCCTAACAAAGCAAAGATCTCTTCTTAGA
The DNA here is from genome assembly GCA_017639245.1 of Myiopsitta monachus. Lineage (NCBI taxonomy): Eukaryota > Metazoa > Chordata > Aves > Psittaciformes > Psittacidae > Myiopsitta > Myiopsitta monachus. The sequence continues at coordinate 4,291,386 of CM029931.1, read as the reverse complement.
ACAGAACATGTTTTCCATTTTTCCTGCTAACATTCCTCCTCACAATTGCCCTTGTTTAGCCCTATGATAATTTTATAATGCAGACCCAACATAACTCACGGTACTTCCCATGACTGTGTGCCACAAGTGTTTACAGAGCCATTTTTGTGGTAGGTACCAGCCTTTAGACATTCACATTTCCTGTTCCACTGGAGCCTGTCACACACTGCTCAGTACCGAAATGCAAGTCCCTGATTAATTTATACACAGCAAAGTACTTCAGTCATTGCAATGATAATGTAATGGAGAACAGCCCATTAGCAACAACTGGTTATATCTAACATGGACAAATGATTTTCTTTTCATGTTTCCATCAATATTAAGATCCATTAATCATCTTTAAAAACCCCTACCCTGATCACAAACTGCCTTTACACTTTTCCACTTGTACTACATGGGATAACTGGGCCACCCTTCCTTGCTTTCTCTCACAGCAAGGAAACGTATCTGACATGCACAGAACTGGGTTTCACTACCTGCGTGGGACTTCACAACTGGTCCAACTCCACTAATAATCTCTTTATAGCATCAGAATATAATAGCCCAGTTTTAACAATAAGAAATCAAGATTCAATTCAGTATGTTCTGAAGGAGTGAAAATTCCTAGCAACAGTTGAAAGGGAAGTGGAATTCATAAATGTCTCTTTCATCTTTATCAAATTACTCTTCTATGCAGTTACATTTATTAATAACAACATCCCTTAAACCACATTGTGAAAATCCATTAGCAAGAAATGCTTTAAAATGTTCAACAGGCCGTAACTGATGATTTATCAAAAGCTAAAACAATTAAATACCTATAAGCAGAGTGGGCATTTTTACAGGCTGAGAAGCTTGCCAGAGGCTGTTATGATATATTCAGATATGGACTGTGTGCATGGCGTAACTCCACTTTTTCTTTCATTCCATCACCTACATTAGCAAGGGGGCATGCAAGCTAATAGTATTCTTAGAGTTCTTCATCTCACTTCCCTATGTACTCACCCCTAAAAACGCTGATGGTCATTGCAAAGTCATCACCTGCAGCATCTGCTCTGAGGTACCAGGCTGCTGCTCTGAATGGGGATCAGACAGAGGGAACCTGCGAGCAGACCACTGCTTGCAGAGGGAGCTCTGCCTCGCTAACAAGAAGAGCCCTTTAAGAAGCTGTTTAACTACCCCCATGAGGGTCAGACTGACCAAGACTGACCTGGGAGCCACTGTTTTCCCTTTCAGCACACCTCCCCCTTTCCCCTGCAAGTTCACATATTCCCCTCTTTCATTTCTTCACTTGTGTTTTTAAAGCTCAGTTTAAATGTCAATCACTGTTGAGAATCACTATGGTAGCACTAGGTACTGAGACTAAATTCAGGTGAGGGGTTTTGTCAGTCCTCACACAACACATGGCCAGGCCTGGCTGTCGTTCCTGCACCACGGAAGGTTCGTTCAGGTCCCAGGGGGGTGTTACAGATGGGCTGACTGCGTTGTCCTTCTCTCAGTTGCTTCCAGTTTGCAGCAGAGAACAATAATGGCACAGAGAGCTCGGCATCACTCCGTGCTCATTCCCTAGCAGTGACTGTATCCATCACAGCCTCCCGCTGCAGCAGCGTAAGGAGGGTTTTGACGACATTCTCTTTGTTGCTGCAGAAGGCACAGCCTGAGTCGGGGATTACAGGGAGAAGCGAGGGGAAAGGGGTAGGGAGATGCGGTCACAGCAGGGAGTAGTGGAACAGCAGCTCTGGGGTCTCAGTCCACTTTGTGGGCTGCATTAAGGGTTTGCTTACTTGCTGACAGATCAGCCTATGCAGGTTCTCCTCCCAGATTTGATATTCCCTAAATCCATTAAAAGATGCCAAGGCAGGGTCAGATGGTTTCTGAGGCACACACAGAGCAGGCCAAATGCAGTCCAATCCCTCTAGAGTGAAAAGTTCTTTGCACCTTTAAGCTCTATGCTTAATTCACCCCAGGGCAATAGACCTGTAACACAGGTGACCCTGCTCATTTGTTGGGTTTCATGTAGGAGGGTGAATCAGTGGCAGAATAAATCAGTGGCAGGATGTATCTTGTGTGGTCACACGCAAGCCAATTTGTAGTGTTTTCAGTCCCAGGTGAGACCTTTGACTGAGCACAACTAGAAAACATGTAAGTACATGGGCCAGAGCAGAGATCTGCAGCTACAGCTGCCTGGTGCTGCTTACCTGGTGAAGTGCAGCACATGGGAGGGGAAGCAGTTGGGAATGAAGTGTACATTCTCAACCCTGCATCCCTGCTGCAGAGCTTGTGGCTTGCAGGCTTGGGCAGAGCCAAAGGCTGACATTTCCCAGGTGTAAAGACAGATTGTGTGGCATGAAACATTGAAAACGGGATGTCAGTGCTCGAGCTGGTAGGTCCAACTTATCCAGCCAGATGAAAGCAGTCCAGACCAACACTGGTGAGACAATACTTGGCATCTCGCAGGCACAATCATTCTTCACTGCAACATCCCCCTCCTGGTTTGTTTTCTGTTTTCTCTGTTGCTGACCTCCAGTGATGGAGGAAAGGAGCTGGAGGTGGAGAGGAAAAAGAGAAGGCAGTGGATGGTGCTGTGAGCAGGAGAGGGGCCTGTAGGAACGGGAAAGAGAGGGAACAGCTGTGGGGCTGGGAGGGAAATGGAGACAGGGGAATGAAATAGATACGCTTCCCCTTTGGGAGGATGGGCCTGAGCCAGTCTGAACAAAAACGGGCTACAATGAAAGGGAGGAAACCAGAGAAGAAAGATGGAACAAGGGAGATCACAGAGAACAACAGGAAGCAGTGCTAAGGGGACAGAGATGGAGGCTGGGGCTTGTTGGGGAAAAAGCAAAGAGAAAAAAACTTCAGGAATATTGTGTAAAAGACAGAGAATAATAAGAAAAAGCCCTATAAAAGTGCCAGCTACCCAGCTGCTGTAAGTGAAACTCCAGCACACTTCAGTCAACACCACACCACTGATCAACACCAGGGGAGGAGGTTTGGGGCTGTTTTTCAATTGCATGGAAAGGCTTTCAGCAACACAGAACATGAACTCCAGCTTCCACTGAAGTCAAAGGGCTTTAGAGGTGCTTACGGCCACAGAAAAACAAGACCCAGCCTGATAAAGCCCACGAGACAAGATGCCACATTCCAACCTTGAGAACAACCAGCCTGTCACCCTGTCTGACTTCCACCTCGAGACATGGGGTGGTAACACCCGCACATGGGGAGGGGGCACACGGCAGCCCCTGTGCCAACAGCCACTGCCCATCTCTGCTGGCATTGGACTGGCTTTGGCTTTGTGCTCCCCAGTGAGCACTGAGCTCCTTGATTTACATAGCTAAGCTCGAGTTAGGTAAGAGGCATCCGCTTTGCTGGTTGAAGTGAAATGTTTGGCTTATTGGCATGGCTTGTTTGATTTGGCTCTTAGTGCTCAGTTGCTGTTATGAGAGAAAGCAATAAGAACGCATTAAATACTAGGAAACTACATTAAAACAACACGGGGCATGCAGTGCAAACCAAGAAAAGCAAGGGGGCTGAGTATGGAGACTGCCATTCCTTCCTTCAATCATCCTCCTCTACATGAATATGGAGAGTGTTACTCTGGAGGGGTGGAGGGCTGGTGGTCACCACATGGCTGGGCAGTGTCAGATCTGTATCCGAGGTTGGCTCCTTCCCCCAGTGCCAGCGTGGCTGCTGAGGTCCACCGTGGGGACATTATCTAGCTCTGATGCAAGTTGACAATTCCAAAGTACTGAGTTCCCAAAACTGAAGGCTCTGTCAGATTTTTGCTTTAGTGCAATCTCCCCAGGGAAACACTGTGCCCATCCTCAGCCGTTTGCCCCTTCAATCTATGTAAACCATCATTAAGAAGTCTGTGCTCCACTGCTCACCTGAAGTGTTCTTCCTCTCCAGGTCTGTGGATTGTGTGCTGTATGCAACCTGTGTTAGGCTGCAAGTACTGGCTGGATTGTCACAGATGCTGAACTTAATTCATCATCTTCAAATCCTAATTCAGCTCAGCAACACATATCCATCCACTGCTATGGCTCATTAGATACATTTCAGCTCTTCCACTGCTTGCTTATGGCTTCTTGATTATCTCTGCAGTCCTCTGCAAACCTTGAGGCTTGTTCCACACAAGTGCCTTTCCTCCACTTGCAGCTCATCACACCCTGGACAATGACATGCCCCAGCAGCTACCCGCCCACTGTGCAGACTGACTGCAGCTCAGCTCCTACACAATCCTGCTGAGCTCCTTCCACACCGAATCCTTCACTTGCCACGCTTTTGCCAAGACATCATTTTGTTCTGACCACAGAATAAGGGGCAGATCCCCACCACCACAGGGAGGGACTGAGAATGACACATCTATCACCTGCCCAGGCCAGTGCTCACTGCTCTACCCCAGCTTTTGCAGCTCAGTCACATTTCTTGGTCTCTGTTCTGGCCTCCAGAGAGGACGCCTGAGGCCCTGGGATCATTCATTTGCCCGTTTTGTAACTGACCTGAGCAACAGCTGTATCCTTGTGTTTCTTCTGCACCATGGAAACCACAACTGCACACTATGTCTGGGCAAAAGGCAAGGTGATTATTGGGAAGCCTGGACTTCCTAAGGAAATAAAGCTTTACATGGGATCACAGCGTGTGTGTGTGTGTGAGTAGTTCCTGAACATGTCAAACAATTTGAGCGAGACAGAGGATTTCTCAAAGCTCGGAAGCTCCCAGAGGTGCACTGGAGATGACAGATGGAGGATACAGACACCATTAGTATCCCCTGAGGAGAAGGCAGCAGGGAATGCTCCCCCCACATCAGACAGCAGAGACGCCACATGGGTGAACACTGCTCATTAGACCCACGGATCATGAAATTACTCATTAATAATCTCTGTGTGCCTGATCACCTTCTCCTGTCTGGAGCTGGACCCTGCACTCCTATTACACTAACATGCTTCCTCTTAACCTCCCCATCACCCTGAGGCCTCAGTCTCTGGCCATGAGGGTCCCCAAGCGTTACCACAAAATCAGTAACACAGAGAACAATGAGAGGATCAAGGCGCAGGGTGACAGGAGCTGCGGCGGGCGACCGCTGTCTCTCGGTGCATCCATTGTTCCTGTTCAGAGACGCAGCTTCGAGAAAGTGGTGTAAATTACAGGAACTGGATCACTGGCTTCAACAATGTCAGCACGTCCCTTTGAGGGCATTCACTCCCCCTACACCATGAGACGACAAGTTATTATTTAACAGCAGACCTCACAGAGAGGAATGTTTTTCTGTATTCATGACCTCTAACAAGTATAGCAATTGTTTACCAACCTCCGAGCAATCCTGCAGTAGCTATAATGTAATAATTATAGAGAAACCTCCCTAAAAATACATTTCTGGTGCATCAGCAGAACTTGGCAGGCCCCTCCAGCTGGCACTGAACATAGGAGTTCAGCCCAATTTGAGAATCAGATCGTGCACTACATTTTGTGCAGCTGTGCCAAGACTCCGGCGAGGAGCCCTGGTGCAGATGCCTTGTGGTGTCTGAGGAAGATCAAGAAGTAGCAGGGAAGCAGGACAGGAGTAGCCCCAGGTTCTTCCCTCAATGGTTAACAACAATGGGATGCATCGGGCCCATTTTTGAGCTGAGGTTCTGGAAATCAGAGCACTAATGGTTTCTGAGCTGGCTACTGACCTGCTGGTGTCTGGGTTGGGAGGTCCAGTCTGAACCCAGGCTGTGCTGGCATTTTCTGTGGAGTAAGATGATTCATTAACCTATTCCATCCCTACACACTAGAACAGCATCCGGAGGTTCCTGCAAGAATCAATTCTTCTCTGTGCTCAGCGCTAGCAAACTCCAGCTCATGTTTCTGAGGAAGGATCTACCAGAGCTTCAGATGCTCCTACCTTGTAGCAGAACCACCACCGCACTCAGAGCCCCGAGGATGACCTAACCTCATCACTGCTACTTCAGCTCTCAGCCCGTGAAGGGGAATGCCAGGACATTAGTTTTCTTTTTCTTCCAGCACTTCTGGAGACAAGCTGGATTCTTCAGAGACTCTGTGGTACCTTGGTAGCCCCTAAATGCTTCTGTGCTTCAATTTCCTCACCTGCAAAAAAGGCCAAGGTGAAAACCCCTCAACCGAGGGTTACGTTCAGGTTTGGAGAACACTCTTAGCACCTGAAAGAAGGTTTTTGTGGAAGCCCAAACTGTAATTTATTGCTTCAATTAAAAAAGCATATGTTTTACAATCCACAGTCTGTGTACACTTCTGCTTCTTACAGCTATCTCTCTACAAAGAGCTCAGCTCTGGTAGCTCATGGATTTGGCACAGCTTGTTGAATGAGCCGCCCCACCAACCTTTCCACAACACACAGTGCTTCTGTGTAACTTTGCAGGCTGTGTTTGACTTGTCTGAACTTGAACAGTCACCACTGATTGATTGGCTTCTAAAAATACCCACCCGCCATGGTTCGAAGTCTAGAGAGCTCTTGTTGATTTAGATGGAGATCTTCCTGCTGGTCAGAGGCTGACACAGAGCTGACACCTGGGTGCCGCACTGCCTCTGGCCTCTGCCTTCTGCCCAGGGAGGGACCAGCAGAGACCCTGTGCACCAGGAAACACCCACAATGGGCAAAGCCCTGCTCCATACCTGACTGCTCTTGGTACCGATGGGCAGAGTGAATGGCAAGATGAAAGCAGCCTCACAGGCCCCTTCCCTTCCTGCATCCCATTTCCAGACTCCCCTTGCAGCTATTGCTAACAAGTAGGGATGAACTGCAGCTACCACAAGCCCAGGAGGTGCTGTAAGTGCTCTCACAGCAATGGCAGAGGGCTGAGGATCAGGTATACAACTGCTCAAGAGAAAGGGATGGCACTGTACACTGGAGAAAGCTGCAGACACATGATTATTGCTACAACAGCCACCAGGAGAAAAGCCAGGCTACAAGCTCTATTGGAGGCAATGGATGTTGTTTTATAAACCTGTCACGACTGGCCATTAAGCACTGCTGCTGCAGCTCCAGGAGCCCATCACCAAGCCAGCTCTGAGAGCTCCATTACAGGGTGTGGGGCCAGGATATTTCCACCCCCTGATTACTACAGCCAAAGCCTCAAAATGCATTTTGGAAAGGGAAGGGTGTGCAGGGGTGGGGGGAGCCGTGGTTTGAGGAGAGAAGCCCAAACAGCCACAGAGGAAAGGGAGAGAGCATGGATACACTCGGTCAGGAGCAAAGCAGTCTCTGCTCATTCTAGCAGAGATGCATTGACACCAGTGTGCGGGGTGCTGGTGATGAATGTGGCAGCACTGGGCTTGCAGGAGATGGGAAACCCAGACAGCACCACATACCACCACGGGCAGGCCTCAGCCCCGCTGATCACTCACCTGCTGATGTGGAAGCTGACAAAGCAGAGTGAAGACTAATGTATACGCTGGAGGTTGCCACGTTACTGGATGCATCTTAACACAGCAGGATCTTTTCTAAATGATGTATTACAGCTGAGCTAAAACCTAAATAATAGAGCCTACTTTTGGCCCTCTGGAAGATCACAGCTAGGCAGTTGCCTATGGAATACCAGGCTAATGGAAGAAATTAATGGTATGCTGGCAGCATACAGGACTGGAGATGATCACTGCAGCCAGACTCCCCTTTCATAGCTTCACATGCAATCCCTTTTGTCTGTGGGTTCCACAATGGGACCCTGGGCCTGCTGTTCCAATGCAAGCTCTGCAGAACCCAGTTGCTCTAAGGCCCAGAGTCCTCCTCATTTACAGTATAAGGGTATTCCATGATAGTTTACAGTCATTCTGTTGACTAAAGATTTCCTTGCATTTACACAGTGTTCCTCCTTCTGTTGTATTGACAGGAAGCAGTGTCCTCACTTCAGCTCATGCTGAACAACCCATGCTCCTTTGGTTAGTCCTTGTAAGTGCCACCTGTTGTCCCAGTCACCTTCTGAGTCCCACTTTGGATTTATCCTCCCAAAGATGATGATGATAACTGACCATGGCTTTCCAGATAAAGGTTTGGCCATTCCCTGTGCAGTGGCAGGAGCACTTCCCGATCTTTGCTGGCAATGTCTTGCGCGATAAACCCTATGATCTCATTTGGCTTTTGTGTTAAGTTTAAAAGGGATATAAAGCAGGCTCTCCAATGTTTCACTTTGCTTTATTTCAGTGTTTGTTATCTGGAAAGAAAAGGGTAGTTAAACTGCCTTTTTAATTAAATTCCTTTAAATCTTTGAAAACAATAAAGAACGAACGATAGCAAACAAAGTAAGGCAGAAGAATTACCATGTGTATGAGCAGAGGTATTTCTTCCCGTAACACATTTATATATAAATCTCTCTTCCAAAAACTTGCAACATTTCTCAGTTGCTCAGTCTGTCTCCTGGGTAACTTCACACCTCACAAGAGGAGCCTTGTGCCTCCTCTCCTTAGTGGGACATGAGTCCTGGGAACCCTACTGAAATTCTCCTCTAAATAAAGAGTATTCCTAATTTCTTGAAGGTGAGAAGAGCTTGTGGTCCTGCATCCTTCACTCTTTGTTTCTCTCCATCTTCACACAGCTTATGAAAATAAAGGGCTCTGAGCAGCAACAGCTTCATTAAACCAGGGAGGTTGAGCCGTGGTCCCTTCAGGCACACAGGCTAGTTCTATAGGCCTGTGAAAAGCTCCTATTTACATGAGCAAGGAGATAGTAAACAGGCTTAGGTTTGCTGTAAAAGGGTTCAAACCTGCAGTGTCAAATGTTTAGAGCTCCATAAACTGAAAATAAGGTTGGAAAACACGGGCTTAGCCCAAATATCCTGTCAAAGGTTCTCTGTCATCAGCACAGCATCTACAGCATGAGATATGGGAGAAAGTGTGTCTGTCTGAGGGCTCAGACCCACAATTCAATCAAATCCATGGTGCAGTGGTTCTGACCATAACGAGACACGCGAGCACAGAGCTGCACCCTGACTCCACCCCATGACCTGAGTGGCGGGAGCATCAGCCTCAAGAGACCAGGGCAGCTGGAAGCACTGATTTGACCAAACTTGTCATCTGCCACTGCTATGGCTTGTGATAAGTAGCGCAGAGCAGAAGTAAAACACTGCAGGTTACTGCACTCAGACTCACAGGGCTTTAGAAAATCGTGACATTAAGACGGGAACGTGTTTGCCATTTTCACAGGAGCTGAATGGGGAATCAGGAAGATGGTGCGTGAGCTGCTCTCAGTGACCTGTGCAGTCCCACGCACTGCATTACTCTGTGATACAGTGTGGACTGCAGCAACACCTCTCTCCAACATGGGACCTTTGTGGTAGCTAATGTTCTACAAGTACAGAGTACTTTCACTGCACATTCAGCCTTATTTAAAGTACTGATTTCAGACATGTAAGACCGCTGGGCGCTGAGGCCACTTCACTGCCTGCCAAAATGGCTCTCAAACACTGCCTGCTGCTTGCTCTTTAGTGATATCTACTCTATTTTCTGTACAACTTGCCTTTTTATTTTTCCTTTTTTTTTAGTTGCTGTTATATTCCCTTTTTTCCCCAGAAACAAGATCAGGAGACAATGCTTTCTGTGTCTCCTTCCTCAGACACCACCGCTCTCTCAGGGACCTCTCAAACACCAACACCAGAAACCAAGTCCAGGAATTGTAGGTTGCAGTGAATCTAAAATTGGTGACTTGTCAATTTTAATAGCTTTTAATTTCCCAACTGTCTGCTTGGGTTACACACATAAAACTTCTAAATAATACGCCTTCTCTCTCTCCCCACATAGAAAACCACTGTGTTTCCCTATCCTCCTTACAGTGTGTGACCTTTAGCTGCTCTTATCGAGTCAAGGAATTCATTCAGCTTCTCAGCAGCTCCAACCACTGACTCTCCATTCACGTCCCTCTAAAGGCCCCACCAACTCCTTGATCAGTTTAGAAAGATTTATACTTGCGTGCCCCTCCATATCCTTCCTCCTTAGGTTTTGATTTACCATCCTGGCTTCCTTAGCACTCTATAGCACTTCCTACATGTTTGTCTTTATAGCTGCTCATTTTCCCTCTTTGAAATCACCAATGAGTTGTGTTTCCTTAAAGGCAGTGGGAGAGGCCTTTGCAAGGAACTGTGCAAACCTCAGCTCCAGTGGAACGCGAATGGCATTTTGCTTCTGACGCTGGCCCTAAGCACAGGAAGGACTTTCAACCCCTATCAAACTTCCTTACGCAGTTCTCAGACCCTTCCCTGCTTTTACATTTCCTGTGCATTCACTAAAGGAAAGCTTTGTGCCCTCCACAAGCCATGAGGAAATACGACATTTTTCACCTATTTTCTCAGTGCCTCCCTCCACAAAGAGCTACCCCAACCCAGCACCACTTTCTCCAGCAGAGACAGTGCCACAACTGCAAGACTTTGCTCTTCATATTTTCCCCTCCTGGTGTTTGAGTTCAATCTGTTACAGTTTGGTTACCCCATTAAAGAAATGGGACTAATGGAAAAAGGCAAGGTCATGATGGAGAGGGCTCTGGCTGGGTGACCACCACCCAAAAGATTCCCACTGGGTCTTTCAGAGTCACACGTGCGCTGACCTGGAGGAAAATGATGGATCAAAGAAAGCCCAGCTGCTTGCTGGCCAGACCTGAGGTTCGTGTTCCTGATCTTTTAACTCAGCCTTTGAAGTTACTTTCACATTTATTCTCCTACTCCTAAATATCACCTCTGCAGGGATTAAAGCTGGTAGTAAAATATCTCACAAATGTTTACGATCACAATTACACCTGTTCCTAGAAGAATTTCACAGTCAATTGAGTCACATTATTCTTTTCATACTGGCTTTTCCTGCCCTGGTATCCAGATTTCCCAACCACATGAAGTGAGAGCCCTGCAGATTATGATTTCAGAGCATTCTTTAAAGTGTTTTAAACTCAAATCCTCCCCAAACACAGACACACAAGTCAGGCAGAAAATGGAATGTCTTTGGTTAGCTGAAATGCAAAAGAAGGGGGAAATGTTGTCTGTAAATGTCACCTCTGTAAAGGACCGGGATGTGTATGGCCAAGAGCTCAGGCCACCTGCTATAAATGCTACAGAATCCTGGATTAGATCAATTTTCCCCAGACTAAGGCATTTCCACTTTAGATCACACAACTTTGATGCCTTCAGGGGGAATCTCAGTTACCAGTGTGAGTTAATAGTGATCTGGATACGACCAATACTCAAGCATGCAAGACGCTGGGCAGAAAATCAGGGGAAAATCTTAAGCTTTCTTTGGCATTTTTTCAGCCTGAATTTCCCAACAGAAAAACAAAAGATCAGCACTTAGGGGTGAAATTCCCCCATGACACAATGAGGCTTGCCTGTTAAATAGGAGTTGCGGCATGCACAGTCAGGCCATTTGGAAGTAGACTCTACAAAGTCTAGCTAGAAGCAAGGATAGGAAATAGAGCCCTACTCCTTCACAGGAGGCTGTTGAGAGTCCCCATCAAAATCACCTGGAAATCCCAGGTGCTGTAAGGAGGGGAGAGTCTCGATGTGTAAAATATTCCTGGACAGAGTTCAGTTTTACTTGAGCTCACTGCCTATCAACTCCTGTAACCTGCTCCAGCTGTTAGTGCCAAGAGGCAATTAAACTATATCCATGTTCACTCAGAAATCATCTTGAAATGCCTTTATGCAAAGGGAAATAGTTTCACATCCAGCACATCAGATCTCACATGGGAACATCTTTCAGACTGCCAGTGTAGAATGATTTTTCCAACAGGAAAAATCAAGTCCTATAGTAAAGGCTAATCTAATCTAATACTGAAGTTCACAAGGATCACTGCCTACCTCTGAATGCTCCTTAAACAAACAAGGCTGATAAAAGATCATACAGTCTAACTGCATGAAAGAGCTGACAGACAGCAATGGCACTAAAACTCTTTGCCACAGAGACAGGGATACCACAGTTATATCCTCCTTAGTTCTAAGGAAAATACAGCTTATCTTTTCCATTGGGATACAGTAACATCCAACAAAATGCTCAATAGTTATAGCTGTGTCTTGAAAGTCTAATTGCACAACGCAGTAAAAATAGATGCAACACTTACAAAAACTGCACTGCAATGTCAAACAACACTGCCAAAAAAACACAATGGCAGGCCTTGGTCCTGCAAAGCCCCACATCCAGTCACTCTGCACTCCCACACATTTGGAAGAGCTTTCCTAAAATCAGGAAAGCTATCTGCCTTCTGCAGGATTAGGGGACTCCTCTACTTGCTCTGCTGGTGGAGAATTAGATCTGCTCACTATATAACCTTTCAAATAATATTGAATTACCTACAAGTTACTAAAATTAGACCAACAAATAAATTACATTGTAGCTGAGCTGATAAAATGTGACTGTTTACATATGACTTAATCCTAGAACTAAGATTAAAGACTACTTCAAACAGAGCCTTTGCCCAGTATGTCATATAAAATTCTGTTTGGTTTCAGCAGAGCTGAGAGTGACATTAACAACCTTGTTACTCACAGACAGGAATGGAGAAGATCCTATTTGGCACCAGGTGTGCCATTAATAACAACTGGGGATGCAGGGGAGCTGTAGGAATGACCTAGCTTGGACACCAAGGAGAAGCTTGGAGTGCTGGAGCTGTGCCACGTCTGTGTGCAGCAGGACAGAGCACAGCTTGTGCTTCCATTCACCGGGTCACCTGCAGGGACAGGAGCTCTGAGGTCTGCCTCACCTCCTTTCCCAGCTCCTTCCTCTCTGAAAGCCTGTGCTGGATCCATGTGAAAAGCCAGCAAATACTGCCAGGAATACAAAATTTCCTAAATAACTGTTTTCCAGCCCTAATGAAGTCCCCTCCCTTTTTGATGGTTTGCGTCCTGGATGAAACAAGGCACGAGGCTGATGCTCCTCAGACCACCTTTTCCACAGCAAGGGCACCACATGCATTTCTATAAGCCCACACTGAAGTCCTTGTCCACCTCTGGGCTGCGCTCAGCACCCGAGATATGCAGGAGGAGGCCGAGTGCTGCAGAGCAGCCCGAGCTGGCCCTGCAGTGGAGCTGCCTGGCACCTCCTGCCCTGCAGCCCAGACACCAGCCCTGGCGCTCCCCAGGGCCGGGCCCAGGGCCAGGCAGCTGGGCACTTCTCACAACCGCCAGCATCCCACCTGGACATTCCCACACCTTCTGCCTCCCTCCTGGGCGCTCCTCTGCAGTGCCCCGTGGTCCTGCTATGGCTCACACCTCCCAGAAAGCATTTTTCTGCTGGGATGGGAGATCAGATGCTCTCAGTTTATGCAGTGTTTGGTCCATGAGAAACCTGCAGGCACTATCACTGAACCAGATGTGGTGTAGAAGTGTGCTGGAGTGGGAACAAGGTCCAGGCCTGTAGGATGCTGAGCCATTGAGTGAAGCACCACAAGGTCCTTTCCACTCATCAAAGGCAGAGTGCCAGCACCACGGGCTCTCCTGGCCCCACCAAACTGCACAGGGGCAAAAGAGAAGATCTGCTTCACACTAAATGCATCTATCAAGCATCTTTAAACACAACTGTAGAGGCTTTGCCAGAGCTGCCTCCCTCATCTTCATCTCCCATGCAGCCCCAAGGTCCCCCGAAATGGATTAGAGGGACTTTGCACATCAGAACAGCCCCACCACCAGTGTGCACACAACACCAAAGCCAGTGCAGCTAACCCAACCACTTAGGAGTGAATTATCACCCAGTGGTTTGTGATAGGAAAGACAGAGAAGACAGGGAAGATGGACATTTCTTTCCCTGTGATCTTTTAAAAGATGTTTGCTATAAATCTCTCAAAGGTAAAAAGCAGAAGAAAAGATCTGGAATTCTCCCTTCTGCTACACAGAAGATAAGCTGTTATTCAGCATGAAAGTCCTTCTGAGTTTTTCCTAGTTCTCATTACCACAGTGCCCAAATATCCCATTGTGAAACAAAGTCTCCCCCAGCGAGGTGCAGTGCCAATGCACAAGACACATCAGGGGGTTTATAAAAGGGAAGAGCAGCCCTGGCGCCTGATGTTCTGACAACACTGTGCAGCCGACCTTTGAAAAGCAATTCCAGAATCCTTCTCATCAAGACAGAGGCTCCTAAAATCGCTTCTCATACTTCACAATGTTGGTCAGATCCCTGTCCTGTCAGTTTTGCAGTGGAATTCAACTTTATGATTCATACTCCATAGCCTTTAGTTGCTGTAATGTAATTCATGCTTAAAATCCAGGCAGAGCATGCAGAGAATTCTCTTCCCACTTATACTGCATGTGTTTCACATTGTTGAGTTTTTACTGTATATTCCACGCTATTAATGCCTTGTGTTTCTACAGCATTTCCCAGGTGAAGGGCTCAATGCACGTTAGAAATGTAAATGAAGCTGTAAAACCAAGACTGGCAAAATCTCCGTTCTGTAACTACTTGGACAACTTTTGTCTTGTAACTACTGAGTGGTGCCTTTCTGCTCTTGCATGAAGCCCATGTTCTTCTGCAAAAGGCTGCCAAGCCAGTGCAGGACAAGACTAGTTTATCCCTGCAGCTCCTCTGGCAGGCACAGGGTAAGTGACTCTGAGGTTCCTACCCTTTTCACAACACAGAGCCAGGGCCTGAATGTATCTATTTCCTTGGGAAGCTCTGGAAAGAGGCAGAGCTGAAAAATCCAGCTTGCAGCCAGCCCCAATCCAGCTCTTAGTCCCTGCAAGTCCAGAGGGCTTTAACCAGCCCACTACTGTCAGTACCAAAGGGAAAGGCAATTCTCCTCAAGGTGCTGTGAAATAGTAAGAGGCTGAGAGCCAGGACTGAGTGTGCTGACAATGATCTTTTCTTTGCACAGAGCTGCCATGTGCTCCAGTTTTCCTGGATACTTTTCTCCTCATAAAAATTCTGCCTGGCAGAAGCAGTGACTTAAACATTGGCTTAGGATTCCTAAGATACCCAGCAGCCAGGTTAGGGGTAGCAATTGCTGGACTTCAGGCAATCCTTGATTTCTCACATAACACAGGGATCAGCTCTACAACACACGAGGCCCTGGAGATCTGAGCCTGCTCTGTGCTTCTGCAATAATCCCAGTGTCTGGTATTACCATGCATGTACAGATCAACTGCAGAGATCACGCACACCGGATGCTTCCTGCAAATGCCATATTCACTGTGCTAATAATCAGATTTCTGCAAGAAAATGTTTACCTCAGGTTGACTTTCAGCAAGTCTTCTTGTGCCTCAGGGTGTCAGTGGGATGCTGTCATGCATCTATAAGCTTCTGCAAATGCCTAGGACAGACAGCGTTTTAGTTGAATTAAAAAGGTCACCCAAGAGCAGCACAAGAGCACAACCAGCTCAAGCACAAGAGCTATTTGCCAGATCTTGTTCCTGTGTGTTGTTCTCGGATCTGAGCCTCTCTGGATTCTGATTGGGCCATCACAATCCTCACTATGCCCTTGGTACTCAGACATATGTTCAGTTTAGGTTAAATCTGACTTCTTGTGTTACGCAACTGAGCTTTACTCAGTGTTATCTTTTGATTGACTCCTCCACTATTCCCCTCCCAACATACTTATCTGAGGCCAATGACAGCCAGCAAATACCTCCTAGAACTCTTGTCTTTGGCAGTGCATCCTGGCAGTCAGTGTTTTAGGCAGTTTGAGAAGTGGGTGTCACTTACATTAGCTCACTCTCAAATCTTGACTCACGCATATAATCCCTCCTGCAAATTCTAGGCCACGGATTTTAATAGAGTTTCCAAAGTAGGTGTGAGGGCCGCTGGCTGTGCTAATTTAGTTCCTATTGATTTATCTTGTCTCCTTTCATGGCAGCAAATTGTAAATGCTTCCTTTGCTTCACTTGGTGTTTGCTCCCTGTGTGACAAGTCTCTAGCATTGATGGAACGTGTTAGTGAAAAGTACCTTCATGTACATCTTTAATACCGCAGAGACAAAGCCCTCATCTACTGACAGTCCCACTTTCGGAAAGCAGCCTCACTCAACCTCTCCTTATTCACTCAGAGAGGGAAGCTGGGCTCTGTGACTTGAAGGCTCCACAGTAAAAGACACAAACCAAACTCCTCAAGAGATGAAATAAACCTGCCTTTAGGATTGGAGGCAAAACTAAACAACTGATCTATCACAGCCTTTTACATCCCCTGTAGCAGAGGCTAAAGTGGTTACAGCCACGGGTTTCTTTCTCTGAAGTCAAAATCAGTTGCTGCAGGCTCCTTGCGGTCAGCAGCAAAATGCACCCTCCAGTGAGTCTCCTGCTGCACAGCTCAGTCCCTTACGGATTCTACTTTGAAGTTTTAAATGGAATTTTACCTTCAGTTAGAAGTGGCTCTTGTTTTGTCTCCAGCTGAGCTCCTCTTTCTACAACTGGAACAGATGTGTTCTTTTGAAGTTAATGCAGTTTCAGAGGGGTGAAAGCAGAGCCTGACACTCAGGTTCACCCTGAGCCACTGCCTTTCTCCAGGGCTTTGATCAAAACGTTCCAGGTAACATTCCTGGTTAGCTGGTGGCAAGTCCTTATGCATTTATTCCCTGCAGACCGCTCTGGCAGCTGGAGGCAACTCTGGCACTGTGCAAAAGGAAACACTGACACTTGGGAAAGTGTGTGCTTGGTAGCCAAGGGGTCCACGCAGAAGCTGAGGACTTCACATTGGGACCCTGTGCCCAACCACTCCTTGAAGTGACAGAGCTTGACTAGCAGGAATATGTGGCCAGAAGCGGGAGGCAGATGGATCCCCCCCTTCCAGCAGCAACAAACTATAGTATGGCTCAAACCACATGAAGAAATCACACTTGAACTGCTGCTCTCCGGGGTCATGTAGGCACTAACCACCAAACCTGCTCAGGGGTGGAGAGGAAACCAGGTGCCTAACTTGCTTTCAGCACTGGAAGCAAAGAAGTGGAAGTCCATGGCATGGGAATGTGATTCAGGAAAACTGACACTTAGTCACTGTAAAGGCCTCTCAGTCTAGCCTTTCACATGCACGTTTAAAGAGGTCCTTATCTAGTCCTAATGCTCTCTCTCACAGGAGAAAAGCCTGTGTTCCACGTGCTTGTCGTTCTCACTCATGACTTGGGTACTAGTCCCATACTTTTTGCAAATCCTGCAGGAACTATTCCCGCTAGGGAAGGGGGTATTTAGATGCAGCCTACAAAGATCCTACATTTTCTCTTCAGTTATAATTATGTATCACATTAGTGTTGTTTTAAATGACCAAAACTAATGACTTAATCTTTATAATCACGTATTTGGAAATAAACACCCTGTTACAGATGCCTTTTGCAGCGCTGCTTCCCCTGCCTCCCTCACTGGGAATCCCAACATGTGCCCCTGAAACAGATACATGAGGACTGGCATTTGCCAGACTGAAATCCACAAACTTCTGGTCGTGCCAGTTTGTGAATTACAGACCTGACATCTGCAAATGACTGGTTTCCAAAGTGAGGGCAGCCATCGTTTCAAAGGCTGAGAAATAAATATATCATAAATCAGCATACGTGGATTTTATTTATAAAGATCTAATTGAATTTTGTTCTGTAATTTCAATACGCACTATACACACACAGTGTGTATTTTTTCCTTCTCTTTTGGCCACAAATACAAGTGATATACCTTATAATTCTCTTCCTCCATAATGTGCCTGGGTTTTGTGCTGGTGAAGCAACATCTCAGCCTTTTGCAGTTTGTTGCAGTGCGCTATAGAGTTTTTATTGTATGCTACAGTCTGGTTTGGAGATCATCCAACCAAGTGTTCTGCTTCCTTTTAAAAAATAACATGAAATACTGCATTTTTCATAACGTGTCTAAAGCCATGCAGAAATCCAAGCACGGAAAATAAACACACCATTGCCAACAGCAAGCACTTAGCAGTCCTGTCCTAGGCCACAAAATCATGCGCTTGCCTTACAAATCTTGAGATTGCAAAGAAATGTAATTCTGGGTTTCCTCTATTCGCCCTTCTTCCTTTGAAAGCTTTCTGCCTGCTTTCAAGCTGCTCTGTACAACCACCAAAGTTGTCAAATTTACCTTCAGCTTTAGAGAACACTGGAACTCTTGCATAATTATAGGATAGGAGGAGCCAGAGCTTTGAAAAACATCTCTAACAGAATTTGGGGTAAAACTGCAAAAGCTGGTGCTGCTGCAGGCTGAAATCCACTACCTGGCACAGGGCTGACACATCCTCATCCCTATTAACCCTCAGAGAAATAAGCAGGAACTCATGTGAACATGTGCAGCAGTCGCTTGTCTCTACTTCCCTTTGAAAATGCCAACTTTTCAGCTCACTACTTGACAGGCTTTCTCCTACTAAACCAAATTGCATCCCCAGGCTGAAAGGAGTATTTCAAAATAACATAAAGTGTTTGCTTCAACCTAAAATATAATTTCCTTCAGCAGTTTTGGATGTGGTTTTGATTTTCCAGGAAGCACTGACAACCAGGCATTATTGAACAGTCCAAAGCAGCACTGCTCCCCCGCAGCTTTCCTGCACAACTCTTACTCTGAAAGGCGCTGTTCTCACTGCTCTGTGGTGCTTCTAGTGCCTGATAGCAAGTCTCATCCTGCAGATCCATGTGCTGGTTCAGCTCTCATGGACAGACATCACTTGCATAAAGGAAAGCCAATGGCCTGATGTCAGTGAGTGCTCAACTAAGCCGCACTGCATGGCTGGGACTCACCAAGGGGTCGGAGATGCACAAGGGGATTTTGTGCTGCTGTGGGTTTATATACGAGAGTCACATGGAGTTACCACACCTCTACAGGAGACTTCTTACTTACTGTGTTTGTTAAAGGGTAGAAAGAGGCAACATACCTTCTGCAGCGGCACAAAACTGGCTCCTGCAGGGATGGCAGCTTGTGAAGGCCTGGGCTGGATTCCCATCCACCATCTGTCCCCAAATCCTTAAAGTTCATGGGATGGGCTTGCGTATGCAATGCTCGGGCTTCCCTGGTAAAACAAAAGCATTTCATTGTAGTCAACAAGACAGACAAACAAGCACTAAATGATGGATCATGTCTTGTTCAGCCCAACCTCAGGCAGGACTTACAGTAACAACTCCTGGCGCCAAGTACCTCTCCTTGGCTCTGCCCAAGATGCCTGCAGTCAGTTCTTACAGGCACCAGGAGAAACACTAAATGTGCAAAGCACATTGCTCACCACACCAGGCAAGTCTGGTTTCAGTTTCCTGAGACACTTGTGAATTCATTTTAACACCAAGTTTTCAGCACAAAATCTTTTTTCCCTTCCCTCTTTCATGATTTACCAGGGATAGGAAATGCACTCTGCTACATCTCATTCTCTCATCACTTCCAGGGACAACGCAAAGGAAAGGGATGGGGAGATCCAAACCTGCAGTCCTTCCACCCTTCAGTGCTGGGTTTTGGAAAGGCTTTCTGAAGAGGAAGGGAAGGCAGGTCTGTGCATTTATTGTAATCCACAGAAAAGAGCCAGCTCTGAGCTCATTTCAGGCCTCTCTATCCCTTTCACTTAAGTATGTTAGAATCATAGAATAGTCAGGGTTGGGAAGGACCTTAAGATCACAGAATCATAGAATAGTTCGGGTTGGAAAGGACCTTAAGATCATCCAGTTCCAACCCCCCTGACATGGGCAGGGACACCTCCCACTAAACCATGCCACCCAAGGCTCTGTCCAACCTGGCCTTGAACACCGCCAGGGATGGAGCATTCACAACTTCCCTGGGCAACCCATTCCAGTGCCTCACCATCCTTACAGGAAAGAATTTCTTCCTTATATCCAATCTAAACTTCCCCTGTTCAAGTTTGAACCCATTACCCCTTGTCCTCTCACTACAGTCCCTAATGAAGAGTCCCTCCCCAGCATCCCTATAGTCCCCTGCAGATACTGGAAGGCTGCTATGAGGTCTCCACACAGCCTTCTCTTCTCCAGGCTGAACAGCCCCAACTTTCTCAGCCTATCTTCATACAGGAGGTGCTCCAGTCCCCTGATCATCCTCGTGGCCTCCTCTGGACTTGTTCCAACAGTTCCATGTCCTTTTTATGTTGAGGACACCAGAACTGCACACAATACTCCAAGTGAGGTCTCACGAGAGCAGAGCAGAGGGGCAGCATCACCTCCCTCGTCCTGCTGGTCACGCTCCTTTGGATGCAGCCCAGGATACGGTTGGCTTTCTGGGCTGGGAGCGCACACTGCAGCCAGCTCATGTTCATTTTCTCATCGACCAACACCCCCAAGTCCTTCTGCGCAGGGCTGCTCTGAATCTCTTCCCTGCCCAGCCTGGAGCTGTGCCTGGGATTGCTCCCACCCAGGTGTAGGACCTTGCACTTGTCATGGTTAAACTCCATCAGGTTGGCATCAGCCCACCTCACAAGCGTGTCAAGGTCCCTCTGGATGGCATTCCTTCCCTCCAACGTATCAACCGAACCACACAGCTTGGTGTCATCGGCAAACTTGCTGAGGGCACGCTCAATCTCACTGTCCATGTCACCGACAGTGTTGAACAAGACCGCTCCCAGCACCGATCCCTGAGGGACACCACTCGTTACTGGCCTCCAGCTGGACACTGAGCCATTGAGCACAACTCTTTGCGTGCAGCCATCCAGCCAGTTCTTTATCCACTGAGTGGTCCACCTATCAAATTGATGTCTCTCCAATGTAGAGACAAGGATGTTGTGCGGGACAGTGTCGAACGCTTTGCACAAGTCCAGGTAAGATGACATCAACTGCTCTACTCCTGTCCATCAGTTCCATAGCTCCATCATAGAAGGCCACCAGATTGGTCAGGCAGGATTTCCCCTTAGTGAAGCCATGCTGGCTGTCACCAAGCACCTTGTTGTTTTCCATGTGCCTCAGCATGCCTTCCAGGAGAATCTGCTCCAAGATTTTGCCAGGCACAGAGGTGAGGCTGACTGCTCTGTAGTTCTCCAGGTCATCCATTTTCCCCTTCTTGAAAATGGGGGTTATATTTCCCTTTTTCCAGACGTTGGGAGCTTCACCTGACTGCCATGATTTTTCAAATACGATGGACAGTGGCTTAGGAACTTCATTTGCAGCTCCTTCAGGACCCACGGATGGATTTCATCAGGTCCCATGGACTTGTGTATGTTCAGGTTCTTAAGATGGTCTTGAACCAGATCCTCTCCTGCAGTGGGCCCAGGGTTTTCATTCTCACAGTCCCTGTGTCTGCCTTCCAAGACTCGGGTGGTGTGGTCAGAGCATTTGCCAGTGAAGACTGAGGCAAAAAAGTCATTAAGAACCTCAGCCTTCTCCAAATCCAGGGTAGCCAGTTCTCCAGACAGCTTCCGGAGAGGGCCTACGCTGTCCCTAGCCTGCCTTTTATCTGCAATGTACCTATAGAATCCCTTCCTGTTATCTTTGACATCCAGTTCCAACCCCCCTGCCATGGGCAGGGACACCTCCCACTAAACCATGCCACCCAAGGCTCTGTCCAACCCAGCCTGGAACACCACCAGGGATGGAGCATTCACAACTTCCCTGGGCAACCCATTCCAGTGCCTCACCACTCTTACAGTAAAGAATTTCTTCCTCATATCCAATCTAAACTTCCCCTGTTTAAGTTTGAACCCATTACCCCTTGTCCTATCACTACATGATATCATATCAACTACTATGTTGCTGTTGTTGGTTTTCCTGCTGTGCACAGCGATGTAGCCAGGGGTGCACCTTCACATGGCCTGGCATGTCCATTATGGCACCCACACACTGGCACGTGTGTATCATACATGTACCCAGGCATGTGTCAAATGCTCAAGACCCAGTCGTGCACACAGGGAGCCCTTCCTCACACAGGCAGCCCTGCAGCACATGCAGGAGCACCTGGCTCCAAGCACGGATCCATTTTCAGATGACTTGTTAGGAAGTACATTAATTAAAGGGCATCTTTCACTGCAGCAGTCGTTGCCAGTAGACAAACTGTGCAGCAGAGATATGCTTCCAGTGTTGACATGTATGGGCAGCATCGCTTCAGCAGTGATAGGAAGGTGTTGATGGGACAAAGCCCACCCTTCCAGTAACTCTCTAATCATAGCAGGCTGGGAGCCAGTTAGGCATTAGTCTTCTCTGTTCCAGAGTCCCAGCATTAACAATAAGCAAGTGACTAAAGACCACAGTGGGACTGCAAAGACCTCACTGTATGCTGGGTGCTGTTCACAAAATAAAAGGCACGTGTTATGTGCAAGCTAACCAGCAAAAAGCAGATGAGGCAAGAGATGCAGGGTCAGATCCATCTCATATGCCCAATTCCTACTGACAAACCACCTGGATTTCCTTCAGATGCATATTCACTGTGAACTCAGGGCCTCAGTGCCTTTGTGGAGTGGCTCACTCTAACCTGAGATCACACAGCGGGGTGCAGCACAGCAGGGAAACACAGGTCTGCTCCCTCAACCTCTTCATCAGATAGATTACACTGAGCTTGGCGAGGCAGAGGTGGGGGTGGAGAGTTGCGGCAGGTAGCAGCACAGCTCCCACATCCCACATGGCCACCACAAGGGACCCGGCTGGTCCTGCAGGGCACTGCGCCCTGTTCCCATCCACACACAAAGGCATTTTGCTCCAGGGCGATGAAAAAATAGAAGAAAAAAAATCGGCTGAATTTCAGTTGTTCCCTAAATACCCCCTTCCATCTCCGTCAGGTCACACTCTCAGTTTGACACATAAAAGGGCCATTTCGCAAAGCAATGTTATGTGCCATACAGATATCATCAATCACACAAAGCAAATAACCAGCTCCAACAACTACTTGGTTCCAGCAAGGGCAAATGTCACCCCTGTGCCAGCGGTGAGCTCAGAGCCTTCCCGCTCACATGGGACAGGGTCTTCAAAGGGGATCACAGGATCCTATGAGAGATGGGCTTGGTGCACATCATTCCAATGCCACATCCCCAAACAGCAAGTGTCCTATGCAAGAATGATTTCTGTCCTGAAAAAAGCAAACTAAATTCTGCCACAGTTTCAGACCAAAGCAGCTCTGATGTCCATGACGTGGTTGCAAAGCTCCAGAAGCTGTCCCAGTATTGACCTGCACTCACAGGGCACTCACGAAAGTCATGACATTAACTTGTACGTGGTGCCTAAAGAGCCTGAGAAGCCTGTGGGCCTGTTGGCATAGTCTGAGCTCTCCTGCCATATAGCATGTAAAGTGGGAAATAGACTGGGGCCAATATGAAGTGAAGAACTGTTCGGGAATGTCTTGCTGAAATAGCCCCTGAACTCCATGAAGATTGTGTAAGTAGCACTGTAAGCAGTTTCCTATGAGGCTTTAACCCCCAGCTTGCAAGGGCAAACCCACAATTCAGACTGCAAAGCAGGGAGAACAGCAACACAAAGTGCCACAAATCCCCGAAGGGGAGAAATTCTTCATCCTGTGTCCAGGCAAACACTGAAGGCGCATGGAATGGCAGAGGCTTCTGCAGCCTCTTCTGCAAGGTTTCCCACCAGGTTCCCTGGCGGCAGGAGGTCATCCCTCCCAGGAGCCTGTCCTGCTGGGATGGGGTTGGGGACAGCCTCTGGATCCGCCCTGGGGACAGGCAAGGAGGTGCCTTTCCACATCAAGGTTTGTTTCTAGAAGCTCCTCTTGCACTGCTGGGGACATGTCCAGTGGGTGTCTCAGGCCAGGATCAGGTGGGCAAGACTCAAACCTCCAAAGGTATTTCCAGCACTACACCAGCCAGCACTTGCCTTCCTCTCCCAATACGTAAGAGGTTCAGCTTGTACCCTCATAACCTCTGCTCTATAAACAAAGTGGCAAAACCATTAAGTAAGACAAAAGCAAGCATAAAAATCTGGATGGTGAAAGAGCCTATGTGTGGAGAAAACACAGGATGGACCCAATAGGGCAGGGAGCAGAAATTGCAGCTAAAATCATGCTTGGGACAGTATGGATTGGCCTGATCCGCAGTAACACGTTCAAACTCCTCTGTCACAAAAACTCATTCTCTGCAGGCACCATACAGCAATATGTGCAGTAAGATGTCAAGCACTACCCAGCGTGACGGTGGCAGGGGTAAATCCTCTCTCGGGAGGAGCCACATGCTCCAGAAGCACTTAGCCGTGGTAGAAATAGAGCTATGGCACTCTCCACAAAGAGCTCTCTTGCTAATTGAGCAAGCAAAGGCTTTTCTGGAAGAAAAACAAATAGATTTGCAGACAGGCTAAAGCAATAAAGGGAAATTTAAAAGGCTGAAGAAAGAGACTGGAAAGCCAGCGGCAGAACTGAACTCTCAGAAGCACCAGCCTGTAAGCAGGCAGCAGAGGCTGCGCAGCCTCCGTGCTCCCGGCCAGCAGACTTCACCTGCCTGGTGCTGAGGAAAGAGGAGCAGCAAGAGGCTGCAGGCCTTCAGATGCTTCAAACAGCAATGAATGATCAAAGCCTGAATCTGCATCTAGGATTCAAAGAGAGAAGTGCTGAAGCTCTGCCTTCTCCTTGGGGAGGAGCCAAACGCCAGGGAAAGCTGAAGCTGTCCGGGTCTGAGCGGAAGAGAAGCAAGAAGGGGACCTCGGACAAGAGGTGGCTATGAAGGGATCAGGGAGCACAGGAGGGAGCTTGAGCCCCTGCCTATCCCCGCCTTCGGGAACAGGAAAGGTTACACAGCTTCATCAGTAGATCTTTCCAAACAGAAGGATGCAGACTTTATTCTTCCTATGGTTCAACCATCCCAACCAGCTTTAATCCCACAGAGCTACAGGGTGGGGATGTAAAATCCTGAACCTCTCCTAAGATCTGGCTATGTCACCATGAGCTGACAGGCAGTGATGGGAACACTGAAGTCAGCTCCTGGGCAGGGAAGGTGCAAGTGCTCCGTTATGCACTGATACCCAAACTTTCAGAATGTACAAATTAGCCACCAAGAATATAACAGAGCAAATCCCATTTCTCCAGATGAGACCTGTCACAAGTTGGCCATTGTCTCCAACACAAACCACAAGCCTTTGACAGATATTTAAGGAGGAATACACTGAGAGCCTCAGCTTCAAGGAAAATTAAGATGTGCCTAAAGCCATTTACACTGCCTAAGTTTAAGCAAGATGCCTGAGTGTAAGGGTGTGCTTCTATCATTGTGCTTCCTTTAATGTCGAAGAAGAGACAGGCTGCTTTAACATTCACAGATACGAGCCTCAAACGCATCATTATGGGAGCTGCTCTCCCCTACCCATGGAGGAGCTGGAGAGAGATGGATGGGTGCCTGGCCTCGTGGGGCAGAGCAGAGCGAGCAGCACCAACCTTGCCTGCTTCTGGAGGCAACTACTTAATGCAGGAACCCACCTAGATCCCAGTCTAACTGCTAAATTAGATGTTAATTACTCCCTTGATGTTCTGCTCTTCCTGATGCCGCAGTGAGAACTGCTGCCTGTTGCACTACTGCGGCGCTGCTTGAAGCCTCTTCAGTGGAGGGAGGGGTTTGGGGTGATTAACACAGACGGTCTCTTTTCACACACCGTGGGCCAGATCTGTGTGGTAAAATCCGGCGTCATTCCTTTGAAACGACACATTTCATAGGTACGACTGAAACCCCTTGGCTTATTTCAACAGGGTTATTCTGGATTTACAGCAGTGAAACTAAAAGGAAAGTTAGAATTTGCCTATGCTTGAGAATCAAGTAGGAGTAATACAGGGTGGGAATTTAAAGCACAATAGTTATTACTGAATTGCTCCTCAGAGCGCAGCTGAATTAGAACAAAGATACCCTTCCTTCTGGAACAAAACAGTAGGATTTAGAAATAGGTACTCCACAGTAGTATCTTGTTATTTCGTAACACTGGAGTAACAAGTATAGCAGTGAAGGTTTAGCAAGATGGACACTTACGCTTTCACTTCTGGGCATCAGAGAAACCACCCTACACCTTACTTCTTTTCAAAGCCAGCGGCCTCTCCTGAGAAGAGTTTCTGTTCACCAACACCGTGAAACCCTACAGGGCTCACCTGCACCACTTCTTGCGGCATTCGATTTTATTGCTGAACTGATTTATTTAAAATGGAAAAAATTAAAAATCACCCAGAGAAGAAACCCAGGCACTTGTAGGAGTATGGCAATGTTTTCCATACGTGCTTTCCCTGTGAGTCAGGGTCCATCCTGCGCACTGACACATCCTGCAGACTTGCACGAACTTGTGGGGCAAAGCCGTAGGTGCGCACAGCCCAGTCGCATGGAAGACACCCAGAGAAACTGGAAAGGAAACTGAGTCCCGGGAGCTGCAGATAGGACACAGATTCCCAGGAATTTGTTTCCCAGGATATCAGCATGCTGCTCAGACCATGAAAACTGCATTGTGCTAGAAAGCGGCTCCTTGGTATTGGACTGGGGACATTGGGGAGGAGCTCTGATGTGTCTGCAGAGGCTGCAGTCAAAATAACCATCATCAACACTGCCTTATGGATCTCACAAGGCTCCTGCTGAGACTGGGAACACAGGCTTGTTGAAGCCTGAGCAGTGATTCAAACATAGGTTGTGCATTCAAAGCACAGTGGCTGCTCCTACAAAAAGCCACACCTGGACACATTTATTTGGGACTAAAATGTGACTTGATAACTATCCACTTTATCTCTTTGGGCAGTTTAGTTGCACTGGCTTTAAAAGCTAATGAGGCTAACATAGGACAACACTATCTATTCTGCAATGAGTTATGCCGAGTACAGATGATGAAATCAGTCCATCCCTAATATTAAACCCAAAAAAGCACACATTGAATTGCATATATTAATAACCAGTATGTACCATTTCAGTGCTCAGAAGACCAAATGGTCCTGCTGATTAGGACAACCTGGGTGACTATACTGTCAGCAAGACTTCCACCCCCAAAATACCATTATCTAACCTGAAAGCTAGGCAGTTATTTTTCAGTGGCTTGGACTGTGATTTATAACATGATGTATCAGCCCAAACCTCCTGAATGATCTTAATTAAACTTTGAGGGTGAAAAATTAATCACCGCATTTATTTTATTATGCATGACCAGTAAAAAAATTACTTCAAATTCACATAATGTCTAACTGAAAATTATTTAATAGTCACATTGAGACTTGGATTATTATTTATTTAACTTGTCCTTTTATCATCGGGGAGGAAACGGGCAATGTTTTGGCAACAAGTTTCAGTACGAGGAAAAGCAATGGGCTGCGTTGGTGTATTTCTGCCTTTTCCCAAAGGTGGGCAGGCTCCAGATCTGGTGCACAGTGATAATGCCGAATGTCTGCTCCTCTCCCCAAAACCAGCCCTTTATCAGCACTCCAAAAATACTTTTAACAGTAATATATAATAATATACACCTCATGCTAATAACTAATCTCCAAGTCAGCCCTGTGTAGGAACGACTGCTTTGGGTGCTGAGTAGGATTATATGCGTGTTTCTCAAGCAGGCAAGAGAACATGATGGGACAGGAGCTTCCTTGCAGATACCTGCACTGCAGGTGCTCCCAAAGAGCTGCGTCCTGTGCACTTTGCATCACCACCATGTGCACAGGACCAGCTTTACCATCCCCATCCACTCCCTTCAGGATGTCTCTGACACTTGTCTTGTCCCTGCAGACACTCAACCCTGGGCAGGGCTGCCGGGATGAAGTCTTTTCCACCCTTCAAGGCACCTGAGTGATAAACTGAGACCTGAAGCAGCAGGTTGGTGTCAGCCAAGCCCCTACCATGCTGCTCTCCACTGCGTGTTGTCTTGACTTCTCCCTGAGGGAAACTTACCTGGGACATCCTTATGGACCTTTGTGTCCACCTTAACCCAGCTGCAACATCTGACTGAAGAAACTGGGCTGTCCCTCTGAAGAGCTGAATGAACTCCTCCCTGAGGTCCTATCAGCACCTAATCAGGGAGAGACACAGCCATGTAACACCTCCTCAGAAGCCTCCCCCAGCCTTTTCCCCATGCCCCGTCTCCAGCTTTTTCACAAGACACACCCTGAAGGCCTCTGCCAAGTACAGGCTCTGCGCTGAGGCTGGTAGGATGCACAAGGCGGGGGCCCATAAATCACCCTGTGGGACTTGTGAGGCACTTGCTGAGAACAAAGAGGAGCATATTGACAGGTCTGTCCACAGTATCAATACATCAACCCAGAAGAGATCCCCCAAGGCAAAGACAACGACCTGCTTTATCCAGTTATCACCTTAATGAGCCAAGATTGCAAAGAAAAGATAACCATGTGGGTTTGTGCCTTGGTACAGAACCAGATAAAACAGAACACGGACTGGCATGATCTCTCAGAACACAGCAGGCTGTTCATAGTGATTCTCCTTAAGAACAGCAATAAGAAACGTTGAAATTGAGGAAGTATCCCAAAAATCAGCCTCATAAGGAAGTCAAAGAGTACCTGGTAAACTATCACCTGCCACACTGCATTTGAAAGCTAATGTGGAAAATTATGACACCATGAGTCCTTACTACTAGTTTCATCATCTGCAAGAAATCATTGGCCCATGATAATATCAGCCAGAGATCAGCCTGGATGCTCCTTCCTACTCCCACTGGAATGATTTCCAACCACACACCCATGATCTAACACTGCTCCTCATTCCTACTGACACTGCACCATGGAGCTACAGTGGTGGACTGGACTGCTCTGAGCAACACAGACACAGACTAAAGGCACTCCCAGCCCACAAGAACTTGAGGATGTGCTTTAAAGAGCATGAAGGCTTTACTATCACTTGCATTTAATGGTGATTCACAACAACAATAATACTCAGTAACCACTTACACCAGTTGGGAAACTGGTGCTTTTGTAACTGCTGTGCAGGCCCAAGCCTATACTCAGTTTTTCTCTCTTGGTTCAAATACATTGACAGAGCCAAAAATAGTCCTCTGTGCTTCTGCTGCAGCTTTTTTAAACAGCTGTCTCAACACTTTGTTATAAAAGTGCAATTTTTATCTCATTATATAATAGAAAACTTTTGTTAATTGAAACCTAGATTTTCATTAATTCAAACCATTCAACCACCACCCTGACAGCAGCTGGTAAAATGGACAGTGTGTTTACAAACTGGAGTAAAGGTAGAATGTGTCACTTTCAGGATTTCTAAAGGAAAACAGGCTTTCTGGTTTCCTCTTAGACATGATAATGATTACTTGTAATTTTGAGAAGAACCAACAGTATTTAACCTGGAGCTCTTCTTTACAGGAAGCGGGGGAAATGTCCCCATCTCTCAGATTCTCTCCGACTAAGAAACTGAGGCAGAGCTCAAAGAACAGAAGAGGTCAGAGATCACGCATAGGGATGGAGTCTGAGGATTCCAGATTTTCTGGCCATCATTACCCACAGGATTCGGACACTGAGGAAGTTCATTTAGAAGTACTCCTTCCTGGTCTGTATGCCACTAAGTTGACAGCATGCAAGGGGGCTGTGTCCGCGCTCCTGTCAACCTCCCTGCACTGCAGCACAGGCGGCATTTCCAAACAGAACAGTAAGTGGGAAGGTAACTCCAAAAGTAACTTACACATAAGTAAATCCCCTCATTTAGCCCTAAAAGCTAAGCCCCACCTTGTAACACAAAATGTGCCTGTGCCAAAGTGCTACTGGACTCAAACAGCAAGCTAAAGATCTGGAGGCTAAGACTCCACTGGACCTGGCGTTAGTCAGCCAGGTCAGTATGTATTTATATATCAGTCTTCAGAGGAGAGCAATGCTCAGTTGTCCTCTGTGCCTGTGTGCCTGGAGAGAGGTTTCCAGTTACACAAATTTATTGCAGGGTGACACTAACAGATCTGATTTCTTGAGAGAGAGAACCAAGCCCAGGACTTGCTGGCAAGGAGCAGAAATGTCAGTATGACAAGCTGATCCCTTACTATACCATAACTTAATACATCCTGTGCGTGTTTGGGAGGATGTTTTTGATGAACTAGCAACCCGAATTAGCACAGAATTTGTAGCATGTGCCTGGTCTTCTCATACATCAGGTATCAGGATTCACCTTGAACGGGAAGATCATTCCCTAAGCATTACTCCATTCGCTCTAGCATTGCAATTTATGACTCCAAAGTGCTTGGAGGGATGAGTGGAGAGGTGGGAATGTCCACAATTATTCAGGGAAAGCAGATGCTATCAGACAAGACTGCATCATCAGCTTCTAGATCACACAGCTCTCTTCTGAAGAGGACAGCAGAAACAGCTGCCAGCACTGCCTGACCAGATAAAAAATGGACAGGAATGTCCTATTCTCCAAACTGCAGAGAACAGTTTTGGAGCGATTTCGGGAGCTGCCTGATCCCAGACAGTTAACTGTGTCCTTTTGGAAATCCCTGCAAGCGTAGGGAGCAAAGTTGGGTGATCTTTTGCTTCCAGCAGAGCAAAGGACTCTGCAGGGACAAGTTAAACATTGCAATGATGGAATTAAACAATGCAACGATGGACATAAATGTTGCAATGGTGGAGCACAGAGGGATGAATGACTGACGTGAGTGTTGGCAGTTTATAGCTCAAACTGCAAAGGAAGAGGACAGGTTTAGGCTGACAGCTTTGTTATCAAACTGTAGTCAGATCCTGTTTACAAGACTGATGAACACAACAGCTAGAGAAGTGAAACTGTTTACTTGTAGTAAACTGCTGATGCTCACAGCTTTTGCTTCATGTGCCTCTCGTGTTGCTTTCCCATCCTTCCAAATATAGTCTTCTGTGACAGCCAAGGTCTGGAAGGCTTTTAAGCAGGAGTCTCTTCCCAAAGGGCACTGTGCAGTGCAGTTTGGCCTTTGCACATCACTGGCACTCAGGATATAGAAAGAAATTATCTTTCTGGAGATTAGACAGGAATCCGTTCAAACTCAGAAAGAGGGAGATTAATAGCTGGAAATAATATCACCAAACCTGTATAGCATGTGAAGTGCATGATTTGCTCAGGGGATTTATGTGTGCCTATGTGCGTGTCTTCACATAGCAGGCTTGCTGGCTGTGTGTACATACAACCTGCCTGGAATTTCATAACTTAAATGAACTGGGTGGAGGGCACAGGTGGCTGTGGGGAGGGAACAGAAGGATGTTTTATCCCTTTCTTCTACATACCAGATGATTTGTTAATCTAGGGAATTCTCACTGATGTGCTTGCCCTAAGTGAGTGCTGACCTACTGACCCAAACTATGAACTCAACTCCTGATCCCCTTCTGTAGCCACGGGAAAGTCCGGTAAACATCCTTTCTGCTCTCTCTGCCCTATGCTACATGAATTCAGACCTAGAGCTACGACAGAAAAGGAAGCAAAATTATTTCCAAGAGCCAGAGGGAAAGAGCCGTGATCAGAAGACTGAGAAGGAAGCGATGGATGTGACAGAAAAACACAACCTGCAATTGATCAACACATAAAAGGTACCTCAGGTACTGCCAGGGTCCATGAGGCTGCTCATGAACTGAATATGCTTTGAGAAAAGCAGCTGAACAAGCAGACATCAAGGTGACAATAAAATCTGTGCTTCTCACATCCAGCACTAAGGAAAATGTTGGTCCCTTGGAGTCCATGGGAGTTTTGCCATTGATTTTACTGGGACAATAGCTCCACCCTGGTCCTTTATTTCTTGTGCTGACAACACTGTAAAGAGCCTCCTCACGAAGCTATAAAGTGGAAACATGCCCAAGGCACTGCCAGGGATGAGCCACGTTGCTGTAGGTGGTAACTAAACTGTAAATAAAGCTGTAACTCTTTGGACTTCGCCCACAACAATGTTCTGACTAGAAATTCAGGCTTGATACAGAGCAGGGAGAACACACTGACTTTTAAAATCTCCCAGGGCACCCTGACATGGAAGAGCAAGCTGATGCCCGGATCACAAGTAACTGATCTCTCCATCTTACAAGTTACTTGTGCTCTGCAAAGCTCCCGTGTATAAAATGTATATGAGCAGATCAGAAAAAAAAGCCTCCAGAGAATAAAAATCAACACAAACCCAACAAAGAAGTACAATTTCTGACATAAGCTGGAAAAAAGAACATGCCAGATAACAACAGCTCCCTGGGCCTAGAGCTTTTCATTGCTTTCCATAGAGATCTTGCTAGAAATGAGTTGACTTGGTTTTAGAATTGGCCCCTGAGCCCACACCTCCCAGATGGATGGACTTCCCAGAAACCTTCCAAATGCCCAACACCTTTACAGAGACAGCATCACATCTCCTGCTTCGCAAGGCAGAGCTAAGGATGCTCAGACTGATCATTACAAAGCTGGCTCTACCCTCCTGCTCTCACTCACAATCTGGACTTTCTTTGTCAAACAAAATTCTTCTCTTGGTTTATTTCCCAAAGCAGCACTGTCAGAGCAGCCCAGCAGCTGGGTGAAGGCCAAACCTGGGTGCTGGGCTGGGGAAGGGACAGTGAAAGTCACAGCTGCACTCCCAAGTCAGGTAAAAAAGAGAAGAAGGGGTCCAGCATTTCTGTTTAGGAAAGTTCCATGTTTTAAACAACAGGAATGTGAGGAAGGCCATCATATCGACATTTCTAAAGGCTAGCAGAAAGTCCTGCAGAACAATGAGATCTGAAATGGTGATCCCTGAAATGAGCCTTTCTTCTCTTGGCCATACTAAATCCTGCATTTCTGACCTGTGGCACTCAGGAGATGGTTTCATGAGACAAGTGTAGCAGATGTCCTGCTGACCACGAACTCCCTGAGCTATGTGAGCAAACCCCTCAGCATACTGCCAGCAGTACATAAACCTACACCTGAAAGACATACAGGTGTTTAGATCTCCTAATCTGAGCTCCAAATCTCACTCAGAGCCATCTTAGGTTCCCCATGCATCTTTTGATCTAATCCTTGTCCTGACTTGTATCGGTGATATTGCCACTGGCAACAGGCAAAGTCAGGAATGTAAGAACAAAAGAAATACAGAACAGAGAGAGACTATCCAGGCCATAAAGCCCAACTTCATGAACAACTGATGAGCCTGGAAAAACTTACCTATTTCTTCTATCTGCTGCTTCTACCCTGTCAAATGAGCTTTTACATTACCCTGTAAACAAGACTGGTGCAGACATTTTCCATTTGGTCAATGAAAGGCCATTTGGAGGGGGGTTTTCCGTTAAATAAATAATATCAATGAAACAAAAATCAATGTATTTTCATCTTTCAGATTAACAGAAAACTAAGTTATTGTTAAAGAATTACTTTAATAGATTGATGCTGATTTAAGTTAGCAAGTGCCAGCATAGCTGGCGTCTCAAAGCCAAGTTTGAAATGATCTATTATGTCCATAAGAGCTCCACTGATTTTCCTGGCCTTGCACAACCACTCAGCTCCTGTGTACCAGTCATGTTCTGGACATTACAAGTGGAGGGAGAGAATTTAATGACCCTGTAGATGTCTGCTCATCAGAGCAGCGAACAATGGAAATAACAACACTGCTTCTCCAAAGGAGGATGAAATAAGAAAGAACAAACTCTCAATACCGTGAGACTCAAGATGTTGCAGAAAGAGATGCCAGGAAAGCAGTCAGGAAAAGGAACATCTATTACTATTTACTGGGAACCCTACTTTTTCAGTCGCATCACACATAAAATGCCTGCTCCTGTACCCATCAAAGCTAAGAGCAGAATTCCCACCAGCTGGCCTAAGGATCAGGCCCACTATATATCATAAAAGTTAGATCAGCAGCTTTCAAAGTGTCTGGAAGGTTTTTATGATGCTGCCCAATTAATTCAGAAGCAAACAGATTATTTCTCAGGAGGTGAAAAGCAGGAACTATTTAGAAGCTGCCTTTAGGCAGGGAATAAGAAAAATGTAACTACTGGTTGTGTCAGATTTCATTTTCCAGACCAAAATTCATTGTGTCAGCTCCTTTATTGTGATTCTTTAAAGATGTAATGAGAACCCTCTGTGTGTGAAAAGAAGGTGCTGCTTCACAGAACAATGCGGCTTCAGATACCCGAGATCTACTTTACTGTACGTTCCCCACCTAATAAATATCTTCCAAATGGGAGTTTGTGGAGGGGGGGAAAGGCATCAAGGAAGCAGGAGACAGAGGTGCTTTCCTCCCATCTCCAGGTTGCTTCTCCATGGGACAGAAAAGCTTTTCACATGTTGAATTGTGCAATGCAAGTGATATTATGGGTCCATTAAGTGGCGCATGACTGCAACCCCTTAGATTAACTTCTGTATAGAAGAGTTATAAAGGAATCATTATCCAGAGGTCTTATCATCTAAATATGTAAAAATAGGGTTGAGGGAATAGCAGAGCTGCAGATAAAGTCCCACAGTAAGTCAGTGACAGGGTGAGAATTAGCCAAGGTCCTCTGCAGGTAAAAACCTGCCAACAAAGGCTGCCTCCACATTTGCAATCGCTGTAGTTTGGCACAGATCTGCTGAAGCAACTGAAACTACATCTGACCACACCAGTTCTGGTTCTGGCCTTGGAAGGTGGCAAATGCTTTTAGAAATAATGGCTAGAATACCAGAAGACCCAGAAGGTATTAAATGCCCATGTCCTGGTGGAAGTCAATAAGCTCAGTTTGCATTATATCCTTTGAAACAGCTCAGCAAAGATGAGGAGTGATAGGAGAGCTCTCATCTTAATACATCACGTATTAGTAATTTAGAAAAGCTTCTTTAGCATTAGCTCTGTGTTTAAGAGGTTTGTGCTGCTTAATCCCATCTAAGCCTTCTAAACCACTGCTTTTTAATTCAAGGTTTTACAAGGGAGAGTGTTAAACCCTGTCCTGCACACAGCAGCAAATGGTGTAGGGCTGGAGAGCAGAGGACCCCATGGAACACACACCAAGTACAGCATGGTGCAGGACTCAGCTTGTGACAGAGAGCGCTGCATGTTAACTCCAGCCTGCTGCAAGGACAAATACACAGCTTCAGGCACAGGAAATAGCCAGGTGACCAACCAAAAGACAAGATCTCACCAAAAGTCTTTTACACTTTGCAATACTTGCTCTGATTTGCTGCAGTACTGCTGCAGAGGCTCTTCAAACCCGATTCACTCTGCTCCGACTGAAGGACATGGGAATCATTCCTATGCAACAGCACTAGCGAAAGTCTGCATTATTCAGCCCCACTACACTGTCAGCCTTGTTGCTTCACCCACAGCAATGAGAGCCCAGCTTCTGGAAACCACCAGGCTGCAATAACTGTGCGTCTTTCCCGCAATTTCTGGCTCCTGGCAGCACCTGGGCAATGGCTGTGCCAGTTCCTACCCAGGTCTAGGCTTACAGGGGAGCACTGCTCTTAGCCAGGCTTAACTTTGGGGTGTTACATGGGAATTCTGAAACCCTTTAAATATTCAAACCTGGGCTTAGCCAGTCAGAATCACAAAGCGTTCAGAACACACCAGCGTTTAGGAGGGCTGGCTCAACCTCCTGTTTTTCTGGGATGCCCTCCAGGTACCTGAGGACTGTAAAGCAGAGAAAAGAGCAGAGTCAATAATTCACGCTTTTACAGGACAAAATTCAGATAAGCCTGAGCAAACCAAGCCAGCCATGCACTCTGCTGGGGCTTAGCTGCCTCAGCCCTTACATATTTTTGGCTGCCAGGCTCCTTTGAATTTTGAGGGAAAACGAAGACGCTTGCTGTTTTAAGAGGTTTTGCAAATCTCCTTCCTTTAATTCTCCTCATGTTCTCTGCCTGGGTGTGTTCTCATTACAACTAGGAAAGACCTGAAGATCTTGTTTCCAGGCTCTTCAGTGTGGGGCAGATTTGAATTCAAGTCATAAGAATGTGAACACAAAAGAGCTAACGATGAAGAACTTCCTTACTCACCAGCTTTCCTTGGACTCGACTTACATCTCAGTGACTGCTAATTTCGGTATCTTTTCACAGAGAGCCAAAATCCTGTTTGATGATTTTGAGGTACGTGCTCAAGATAGTAACAGTTCAACATATTCTGTCTATATTTTCAGACAATAAAGGGCTGACCTAACACCTGTGGGGTCAGTAGGAAGCATTTTTGGCTACATTGGGTTTTAGATCTCAGGTCTATGCAGCAAAGCAGGTACTGTGACAGTGTAAGTCAGAGTTGTGACTTCAGTCAGAGATGGCCAGGGACAAAGGACTAAACCCTCTGAGCAACTCACTGACCTCTCAAAAACATCTGAGATGCAAAGCGCCGCACAGAACATGGAGTTGGGCGCAATCGCTTTTCATGTGTCCTCCCAACAAGTCTGGGGTGGGATGGGGAGACAGAGGGACAGGGCACATTCCTGGGCCAGGCAGCTTCTAGCTGTCCTCTCTTCCAAAAAGACACAGAAAAAATGCAGAAACAAGGAAAAAACCCTGCCTGCTGAAAGGAGACCCTCATTTAGTCAGTATTGTGGAAGCCCTGTGGATAGGTCTCAAGGAGATTCAGACTAGGACATCTACTTATGATTCTTTTATAGACTTCATAATGTTCACAGCAAACTAATGCAGGCAAGGACTCATTTCTGTTATATTCAACAAAGTGTTTATGTTGGCAGAAAATGTATCTCTTCAAAGCCTATTAATGCAGCATTACAAAAGACAGAACAGTAAGTTACCCAAACTGGAGATCAAACCTGTCTACTTTGATGAGAGAAATGGTTAAGGGCAACAAAAGGCGCAGCAACAGCTGACAGGCCAATGCACTGAGCCCAGTCCTGCCAAAGCTTCCTCTTCTGAGGCCAAAAACCTGAACAGCACAAACAATAGCAATAAACACAGCAGCTCTGTTATTTCTAGCTCTAGTTAGGAATAAAACCTGTCAGGCCATTTGTCAAGGTGCAGCCGTGCAAAGCACAATGGCATTATCCTAAACAACATGTAAATAAATAGCATCTACAAGACAGAGTTTTGCTCGCTTTAGCCACATCTTGTCAGTCACATTTGCTGAGCAGAGAACGGATGGTTTTTAATAGGCTCTCCTGGGAGTGCTGGACAGGAGGGACACTTCAGGACAGTTCAGTACTATTTAGTACTATTTTCTCACTCTCAGAGTCCCCTGGGTGGCTTCTGGATTAGCCATGCTAGCACAGAGACACTTGGGCTGCCTCCAGGCAGGACAGCTTGCTTCAGCAGAGCCTCCTGGTTCTGTGCGAATGTGACCGTGCTGCTCTCAGCAGGCAGCCGCAGCGTCTCCGTCCCACATTCCTGACAGCGGGACACCACTCCCATGCCGGGATGTGCAGGGCGCAGACATCCAGGCACGTTGTGTGGAGCCAGCCTGAATAGGAATTGCCGGCTCCGAGCCAGAGCTAATAAGGCTGGTGAGACCTGAGCTGACTCCTGCGGTTGTGAGTGCGGGGAGCCAGGTCAGGTCCAGCGCTGCACCACAGCACTACCCTCGCCGTGAGCCAGCAGCACTGGGAATCCTGGGATGGAGAGCAGCCCGGATCCAGCAGAGGTTATCAGCACCAGCCAGACTTCTGTCACAGAATCACAGAATAGTTTGGGTTGGAAGGGGCTTTCGGAC
This sequence comes from Myiopsitta monachus, assembly GCA_017639245.1. NCBI lineage: Eukaryota > Metazoa > Chordata > Aves > Psittaciformes > Psittacidae > Myiopsitta > Myiopsitta monachus. The sequence continues at coordinate 4,254,086 of CM029931.1, read as the reverse complement.
ATCACACCTGAGTATTTTACACGACTCTTCCCAGTACTCACATCATCTAGTTTCTTTCTTTACCTTAACTACCCTGGGCTTTCCTAATGGTGAGCTGTGTTTGCAATTAATTTATAACAAAGTTAAAATACTCTGATGAGTTACACCCCATCTGCAGCACAAGTTTTCAGCCAGGTGGTCAGGCTACCACAAGCATTGAGTCCGATGTCCTGATTAACATGGGTCACAATTTCCTACAGCTAGTTGGTAGGATCAGCTCTGAGCTATTAGACAACAGAGCGCGGCTCTCCAGCACCCATATGGGCAGTGGGTCAAGCAGAACAGGTCTTTTTGCCTCGCAGACTGAATCTTGTGTGACAGTGATGCTGAGAGGTGCAGAGGGCTTCAGTGCACTGGCAGACTGAGGGAGCATCGGCCCCAGAGCTGGCGCTGAGCTCCTGCAGCCAGCTCCCATTGGAAGGGGGCTAACTCACCAACTCCTGCCTCCATCTGTAATGCAATCAAGCAGAGTTTTGCTTAAGTAAGGGCTGAGTCAGTCGTGAGTCAGGATTCATGGACTTGGCCCAAAACACACACGTTTAAAAATAATTGCCTTGAGTGCTTGGATAAGTTTTCAGCAACACCGGGGAGATGTGAAAAATTCTGGTCCAGCAGGAAGATCAAAGAACACTGAAAACATCCACGTTACCCAGCCTATGGGCACTCTCCAGCCCAGCCACAGGAGCTGTTTGCTTCCCAGGGTGAGAACCTCAACCCATGGGTGTCAAAGAAAGAAATCATAGCTACTCTTTGATGTACTTATATGGGTGGAGATTCCAGGTCATGCAATGAAAAGGAATTACTCACACCCTTTTGTTCCCAAGGATTAAAGCCTTTATCTTCATATTCTCAGCAGGAATATCATAATGTTTTGGGAAAGAAACCCTAAGATTTATACCAGTTATACACTACTGTTCTTTTAAATATATATGATATGTGGTTAGCCTTCAGGATAGAATACAGCAGCATAAGAGCAAACAAATGAACTAACAGTAAAGAACAGCCTATGACTCTGAACAACTGAGAGCAGCCTATCGGTACTGGCCTGATCTTTTTTTTTCTTTACTCCCACGAAGCACTCATCACTTGTAATCATATGGGAAAACTGCACCAGCAAAATAATGTATTGTTAATATTCCTATGTTGATTCTTTTCTGCCTGTGATATCTTGCCCTAGCTTGAACAGCCCCAGGCGCATCTATTACACTCATCCAATGGAGGCAGTTCCTTATAGGTTTGAAGGTAATGAGGAGATCCATGAAAGTGTTTGCCTGCCCTGGTACCAAGTTTATAACTTAGATGATGAGCATGACCCCAACATATAAAGTAACTTTAGGAACAAGAGTAATAAACTTCACAGGCATCAGCTATTCTGTAGTAATTATCTTTGTGCTTGCTCTCCCCCCGGCAAATACAAAATAAACCAAAGTAGTTTTCCCCTTCCACAAAAAGGGGATAGCTGCATTGCCGTTACTGGATAAGGGCATGAACAAGGCAATTGTGGTGAAGAACTTGACATGCAGGAGCTTGTTCCACTGTGGTAACCCGCCTGTATGTCAGAGCCTTTAGCACAGGCAAGACCCAGGGCCAACGCAGGTCATAGGCTGGGAACGGAAACATGTAATATTGAGCAGGCAAAGCTACAAAACCTCAGCACTTCTGCATGGATCACACAGGCAAACCCTCATGCTAAGTACTGAAAAGGTGCTAAGCTGTTTGGCATTAAGTGTTTGCTTTGGTGACATCTCCTTGAGATCCATCTTGGCTAGCCAGGAGAGGTGTGAAACACAGCAGCTATTAGGACCAATTATCATTATTTGCTTTCAGCAGGTGCTGAGAACCACACCACAAGTGCTAGGTGCCGATCAGGACAGGCAAGGAACAGTCATACCACAAAGAATACACACAACTGAAGTGAGCAGTATGTGTCAAGTCACAGTTTTAAAACGTGGATTTACATGCTTCTCAGTCACTTAGCAACTCACACCTTAACCACAGTTTCTGTAGGACTTTAGTACATGGCAGTAATAGAATACATAATCCTGCTTTTATGTCTCAAGTTAATCCATTAGGCGAGCATCCTGTACCCACTGCAAAAGAATGTGGTATCTTAGCGCTTATGCTTTCAAGGCAACATGCAAATCTCTTGAGCACACTCCAAAGTAGAGACAGCAAACCCCTTATTAGACTGAAATTAAAAGCCCTATATCATGACCTGATGATGCTACCTTTGGGGGGCTCAGTTTCTTTCTTTCTTTGAACATCTGAGCAACACGGAAACTTGGTAACACCCTGAGCAAGTTAGAGAAAACAGCCGACAAGAGACAGACAAGGAACTGCGAGTGACGAGGACATGCACAACACGCAGCAGCCATGCCCGACCACTTTACTTGCTACTCAGCACTTTGCAGACAGACCTAAGAGGACCTTAATAGTGGATTTCATGCTCTATTCCTTCATTGGACAACCACAAATTGCACTCATCCGCCACCAGAGCAGACCACTGACCATAGGCCCAGGAAAATGCTTTCACAGAGATCCCAATGAGAGCCTCTTCCCCATCCTGCGATTACTTGGGTAATCAGCGTGACCCAGTTGTGACTGTGAGAGGGCCAAGGACTTGCAAAAGTCTTAAGCACATGCTTAAGACTGAGCACAAGAAGAGCTTTAGTGAAGTTAAGCACATATATGAGCGATTTCGTAGACCTGGGCTGAACTCTGCCACTGCTCAGCATTTTTGCTGATTGCATCAGCATCAATAAAGGATTGTTTCAAGAACAAGTAATCAGCTGTGTGTTACATGGAAGGGAAAGGTGAAGAGAAGAGAAATTGAGGAGGAAAGTTGGTTGCTAAGGAAAAATCAGGGTCTGAAGAAAGACTTTTTGGCTCTTCCAGCAATTACAAAACCCTCCCAGCTCCCAGAAGCAAGCTGCCTGTCATAACTGTGACTCTAGTGCTCACAAAGGTCATCCTGGCCACAGGAACACACAGGCACAGCCAAATACCTGGCACTTTGGCTCTAAGAGCCCACTTACTACTTCCAAAACTGCAGATGAATTGCAGCACGAAGCTGGAGCACCAGGACTTGAGCTTTCTCCAGCAGCACGGAGCAAATGAGAGGCTGCCTTGTGCCCCAAGTGCTTGTGTCTTGCGGAGCTAAGGCCAGGATGGGTCTGGGCTCCTCACCTCTTCCCAGCCTGAAGCAGCCTTGGGAACACTGGTGGACACTCAGTGACTTGACAGAGGCTCCTCTGTGGTAGAGGACAGTGGACAGGACAAGTTACTGACCTGAGAGGTGGGACACGATGAGCAAGGCCAGGACTCACAGGACCTGGTTTTCATTTCTGGCCGGCTGGATAATCACGGATAAAAGCTCGATTCCCCAGTTTCCCCCTCTGTAAAATGGGATTAATGGCACTGACCCTTGTAAAGCTCTATCAGACAGAGATGCTCTCGTATTTCAGGAGAGGTAACAGTGCTATGCCTGTCACTTATTTACACGCTTTATGGCATGAATGGTTTTTTTCTGTGTGTCTGTGCTCTGCAGAGCACCAGTGTAACAGAAATCATCTGTTTAATGAACACCGTGTGCATTCAGATCAACCCACTGCACTGGTCAGTTACTGAACGATGACCAAACTGCAACTGAAACGTCTTCCTTTTTGAGGGCAGGCAGCCAAAAGATCAGCCTTTACCAAACCACACGGACAGGGCACCCCGAGCATTCCTCCTGGGAAGCATCCTCCTCTGCTCCAGCCTGTGTGTGCTGGGCAAGCACAGCACCACGCAGAGCACAGGCAGGCCAGGACGGGCCTACACAGGTCACCCAGAGACACAGAGCTGCAGAGATCACATTGGAATCGCTGAGCCCAGGATTTAGCCCCATTCCTTGTAAGGGTGTCCAAATCTTATCACAGTGCTAACTGGAAGTCTGCTAGCAGAATACAGGCATCAGGCTACTGTGACACTGGTACAGATTGCCCAGAGAAGCTGCAGCTGCCCCATCCCTAGCAGTGCTCAAGGCCAGGTTGGACAAGGCTTAGAGCGACCTCCTCTAGCGGAAGGTGTCCCTGCCCATGGCAGAGGATTGGAACTGGATGAGCTTAAAGGTCTCTTCCAACCCAAACCAGTCTGGGATCTGATGCCAGGACTGGAGAACACATGCAAAACACTCAGGGAAATCCTGGCAGTGGGAAGGATATGACTCACCAGCTTTCTCCAGCAGCACAGCTATTCCCAACCACTCCAGCCTCAGCAATGTACAAGAACTGGGGTTGAAATGATCATGACTGGCTGTATCTAAACTCAGTGGGCAGAGCTGTGCCATGGCTGGCCCAGGATCAGCACTTGGGTCTGGACCCACAGCCCTGAAGCAGGGCTAGTCACACTGTTCATCCGTGCAGTCTGCCCTCTCCTGCATCCTCCATCACTGACCACTTCCACCGGTACTTGCAGGGTGGGAGAAGTCATCTCCTGCTTGGGAAGAGACCAAGCTGGTTTGCCACAAGAGGGAGCAAAGCTGCCGGCTGAGCACGGCAGGAGACCTCAGCCCCAGGAATGGAGACCCCCAGGAATGGAGACCCCCGGGGTGGGGACCCCCCCCAACCCTCCAGCCTCTCATCACACCTCCAGTAGTTCCTCACGCTGCGTTTCCAGCGGGCAACACAGTTTCCACCAAAAAAAAGGTGTCACAAATACAGAACAGGCACAGGAATGTGTCATGAAACCAATCACACACCGAAGGCCCATCAGCATCTCCAGGTTTCACAACTAGGCATGCATGTGTGTGGATGTATAAACATATATATATATAAAACCATACATATACACCTCTATATAAAATCTTCCATTACCCCTTAAGGCATTTGATTGTTTTGTTAATTCCCAGGATGTAATCTGTTTTGCATTAAGTGCGATGTCAAGCATCTAATTGTCAAGCGCTGATAAGCCATGGGAAATTTTATTACAAGATAAGCATCAGCTGAATGGAGATAAAACACATCAGATGTTAAGGTGCGATTTCCAGGTAAGATCAGTGTATGTATTTGTGAGCACCAGAACTCGGGGCATGCCAGGGATGAGCTGCGCAAGTGCTACAGGTGGAAAAGGACAAACTGAGGAGTTACAGATCAAAATCTACTGTTACCAACTCCTGCATGTTTCAGCTGTGCAAGGCACTGTCTGAACCTGGGCTGATGTCGTCGTTTGGAAAAGGTCCCAGATTTCACGTAGAACCTGTCACTTACACCTACAAGTACCACAGCAACTAAAAATGCCATCAAGCACCCAGAAGTACCAGAGCAGAGACTGCAAACATGTTTTTGGGCCCTCCTTCCACCCCTTCAAGTGAGACAGATCTGCAGCTCAGTCCCAGCCCCTTACTGGCCAGCCCTGCTATGTGTACTTCATGTCCTTGCAGGTGAACATCAGATACATCTTTGCAATTCAAACAGAGCTAATTGTCAGCTCGAGTAATTGTTTGACCTTGTGATGGCCAGCATTGCCTTCTGCTTCCTCCTGCCTGTGTACATGTCGCACATTTCTTACCAAAGGCAGCAGAGGCTCTTCCCATGTCTGCCATATTGACCCAAGGCCATGCCATTCACAGCGTGTGCTACCACTCATCTAATATCAACATCCAATGTTAGGGTGTCACAGGCTGCTCCGGGTCCTGGTCACTGGTTTTACTATTAAGATTCTTTCATTGTGAGTTGGGCATTGAGCAACTTTGTCTGGAGCAGCACAAGGAAAGGGGAAGGGAAGCACATCCCCTTGGCACCTTCTCCACCAGACATGGCATTGCATCAGTCAGGTCCCTCTTATCTCCATGACCTCCTGGTACTTGCTGCTCTCTCATGATTCTGGAAGGGTAGAAGCAGACGCAGGATTGGGTTTTGTGATACTAACACGCTTTGAGCTTTTTAACCTCAAGTACTATTTGTTTTCCTTGGCACTTCCTCTATGACCAGCCACACAGAGGCTGGTCCTCCGGAGCTGCCCTGTGGTTAGCAGCTTCTGACCAGAGACTGGAAGTGATTATGAGCCTGTCCCTAACCCGCCCCATCACGACATCTCCGGCTCCCGGCTGGTGAGGTTCAACAGGTAAAGGGAAGGCGTCAGAAGTGCTATATACTTTGTGCACTTACTGGGAGATAGAGAAGTATGCTCCGTCTGCCTCGGGCACCCCCAGCTGGGGCAGGGGCTGCCTGCTTTTTAGCCACCATCAAAGCCCAGTAGGGACAAAGCACCAGCACAAGATGGGGAGATAACGACCATCATGGAAGCCTCACTATATCCCCCAGAGCTGCAGAGGGCAGCCACAGGGGAAGCGGAGCAGCTTGGGGGAAGAGGGAAGGAGTCTGAGAGCTCTCCTGGCACCGTCCACCTCTGGGAAGCCACCATCACACTCTTCACAGCACCTCAGCCAGCAACCAGCTGAAAGATACCTCGAAAGCTTTGACAGGGATAAGGAGGAAGCACAGCAAACCCCTGACTCACGGAAGAGTCATTAATGCATACAAAACCTGAGCCATCGCTCTGCACTGCTGTTCACCCTGTGCTGTCACCCAACCCCAGCCCAAACGGTTCCCACTTCTTAACGTTTCACACTGCTCCACCCACCTGGGTATGGCGACTGTGGGTACCACACAGGGGTGGCTTCAGACCCCTCCTTATTTTGATGCCACCTGCATTAGCCTACCCAGAGCAGCTGCTGTTGATGGAGTCACGTTCATAGGAACGTCCTTCCTATGCACAATTTGTTTCCTTTTATTTCATTATGTGTAAAATACAATCATTTTCAGGTTCCTGAAATACTTGATTATATATTGATAAAAGCAACTGGCAATACGGTCACTTCTCTTTCTTACGAAGCCACATTTTTCCTTCTACTTTCTTTTCCCGTTTTTGCCACAGAAGGTAGGAGAGGAAGCCAAAGAGGAAACACTGTAAAATTCCTACAGATTTTAGGGACAAAAAGCAGTTGTCATTTCAGAAGCTATTTTTAAGATATATTCACTTCAGTTGTCAGGCAATTCTGTTATGCACAGCGCTGCTGCAGGGAAGGTGAGAACACTAACCAGTATTATACTGTACAGCAAAATAAGCTTATATTCCCAGCTGAATCAGAGCTGCCTTCAAAGCAGGGCTCTGACAGTCCTGACTGGCACCCGAGGCTGGTGACTCAGCAGCTGCTGGTGACTCAGCACCCACGGAAATCGATGGAAGCGCCTCCAGCAATTTTTCTAAGAGCTGAATCAGGCCCTAATTGCATTTGAGCCTGGGAAGTGAATCGCGCTTCTGACAACTGCACTTTGTAGCTTCAAGTCATTTTCTGTATCTGCTCTAAACTAGCTTCAACCGTCTTCCGACAAAGACAGCATTTCCCCACTGGCTTCTTGACCTGAAATGGGTTGAATTTCAACACTGGGAGCTATTTGAGTTCAGATCTTCTATGTGTTGCTTGCACTTACTGCAGAGAAACTCCTGACATGAAATCCTTCGGCTTCAAACCAGCATTTACAAACACAAAATCTTAAAGCTTTCCCCCCCCACCCCTCCATCATCTTTTTTGCCTCAAGGTGGAATGTACATTCTTTGGCTCAGAAAAAGCTATCAGCTGTTAATAGGACACTGTTATTAAACAATGCAGTGGAGGTGTACACCTGACTGTCATTTACCCATTTTCTCTAGGATGAAGCCTTCAGGAGTCAGAAGAGCTTGTTAAAAATGTAAGGGGAGGGAGGAAAAATATTCAATTGCTTTGTAAGTAACTTTGCTTTATAGCTCCTGATGTTTCTGTCTGCTTGCGTGCAGCCCACCTCTGGATCTCTTCCCCACAGGAACACCATGAGCAATGGATCAGTGCTGAGCTACCCCGGGCTAGCTCTGGCAGCCCCAAGCCCTACCACAGTGGTGGGCTCCTGAAAGTCATATACAATACCTGGAGCCAACCTGACCAAACATACTGCTGATTTACTGACCAGTACTGAGTCTGAACGGAGATCACTGAGGATCTGGCATCAGTTTTTGCACTGCCAGGAAGAAGCAGAAGCAGCTGTGAGGGGGAGATGCTGCCTCCTTGGGCATTTAACTCAGCCTGTGTGTGCTGGGCAGCCTCCGGCCCAGATGCCAGCCCTGTCACTCTGTGCCACTCGGCAGGTATGTGGGAAAAACACAGCGCTCCCACACCCAGAGCCACAGGCTCCATCCCAGCTGAGTCAACTCAGCCCCTTAGCTTTGCTGAGAAGATATGCAGAATCTGATGGAGCTTATCACGTGTGTACAGGGCAGGGAGGGGCTCCTTGGCTTCAAAGAGCAGATAAGGCCATCAAAGTGATTGCCATCTTTAAACACTGCCTACTTACTCACTAGACCTGATCACCACATGAATGCAGGCTCAAAGCCTCTAGCTGCAGTAACCACGTGGATGAATTTACTGCTTGCCACTCCTGTTAGCTCACAGAGTCAGCGCAGCCCTGGGGAGAAGAGTCATCCCTGCCTTCTGCTTATCATCAGCAACACTTTAGTTAGAAGCTCTGCCCAGGGATGCCACTGTTGTACCTGCATGATGTAGTACACTGAGCCTGGGGAGTGGGAGCTCCGGGAGGCTGTGAGCAGGGTCTGTCTCCCTGCCCTGCTGTCCCCGAAAACATCACACAGATACATTCGGGAAGTAGAGGAGCTGCGTCAGGACACACTGTGGTTCTGGGCCACCTGGGAAGCAGAGGAGTCCTGTTTAACCCCGGAGGCCTGTTCCAACAGCACAAGTGGAAAGAAAAAGCAGGCAGGCAAGATGACAAGTTCCCCACCCTGGTGAGAACAGGAGATGGGAAGGCACCACCCTCAGAGGCAGATGGGATGCCAGAGAGGAGGCAGAAGAGGATGAAAACAAAGTGAACCTTCTCAGTGACTCAGGGGCCGGAGGAGGGACAAGACAATGTTCTGCCAAAGGCTCCACTTCACCCAGATCCACCTCACAAGGACTCAGATGGAAGGAATTTCACTGGCGGGCAGGAGGGCCAGTCAGATACAGTATCTAGCCACGGTACCTCACCCTTCCCTAGGCTTGTCCTGGGTCTTGATGCGCAGTGTGCAAATCTGGAATGCACTCATAAATAAATGTCAAGTTCTCAGATGAATTGTCAGCCATAAAGAAAAAGAGATTTAATTAAAAACCCCAAGGATTCTTTGACTCATGACCTGAATCACATCTCCAGCCTTCCTGCTTTTCACTTATCAACTTCCAGAAGCCAGCAAGACGATACTATAGGGCTTGAGAAAGTCACCCTTAAGCTGGAGCAACAAGAGGCTTGAGATCTCTGAGGAATCCCTGTGCAATACACTTAGGTGATGATATGCAGATTGCCATTCATTGCAATCACAAGATGTCATGAATCAGTTCCCATGTTTCCTATCCCACAATTACGTGTTTTGCTGCATTTCAAGTATTTTGCTCCATAAGGTGACAGCACAGACCCATTTGGATCAAAATGCCTATTACTAAAAATCTCCTTATAGGAGGCTGATACATTCAGCACTTAAATAAAGTCCATCTGTTCCACAGTTCTTCCTCTGTCTCTGACCTACGAGAACACAAACCTCCCGCATGGCACTCGGTGTTAGAAGGAAGCCAGCTCTGACCACCTAGACCACAAGCCATTCCCAGGGCTGGCAATATCCCATTGCTTCCTGGTTTCAAAGCTGAGGGCTGCAGGCAGGACTGCATTTGACAGGGCAGGTTGGGCTGCCCTTGCCTCATCCTGGGGAACCAGGCAGCTCCATCCTGGCACCAGGACCCAGTGAGCAGCTCCTCTGCCTCCAAGCAGTACCCATACTGTTGGTGCGTTCCAACAATGGACAGAAGATGCTCCAGAATCCCACCCCTGACCACCAGTGATGGAAGGTAACAAACCCTGCAGAAGACACCTAGTCCATGCACGCTGAGGACATTCTTGCCAGTGTTACTCTGTGAGAAGGCTTCATCCAAACCACAACAAAGTCCATGGTTTCCATGGGCTTTCACTGAGGTCTGTTTTAAAACCCTTCCTCTTTCAGGACAACCTAATTCTGGACCCATTTTGGCCTGTCACAAAGCCAGTGGCAAACATCCAACAATTTTAGTAGATGTGTTTCAGCAAAGCTTATCACAGTGCTAACTGGACTTCAGACATCAGGCTACTGAGACTCTGGCATAGGGTGCCCAGAGAAGCTGTGGCTGCCCCATCCCTGGCAGTGTTCAAGGCCAGGCTGGACAGGGCTTGGAGCAACCTGCTCCAGTGGAAGGTGTCCCTGCCCGTGGCAGGGGGTTGGAACTGGATGATCTTAAGGTCCCTTCCAACCCAAACCATTCTGTGATTCCAGCAGTGGTCATGGACATGTAAGAGCAGGCAGAGCCTTCAGAATTCTGCAATCCAGGCTGTCAAGCTCCAGTGCCAGGAAATCTACCTGTTGCAAAATGCAACCTAAACACCACATCTTGTAACACCTGCACTGCCTACTCATGACTACGTTTAATAAAACTTCCCCATGTTCTATTTCAGTAAAGCAACGTGGTCTGTATTTAGGCTCATGTGAGCAGTTTAGCACCTCTCTTACACTGCCTGCTTCCAAGAGATTAGAACTTGGCCATGACAGTTTTACTCTGCAGCAGCATTTAGCAGACACTGTCTTGGCTCAAACGCAAACACCTTTTGGTAGCAAATGAAAAACCTTCCATTCACACACTGATGTGGCCAGACTGTGATACCAGTGTAACCGTGTTCCCAGAGAGGTTTCGTGCCTTCTCATCTGCTCTACCAGACACAGGTCCGTGCAGGAACGATGGCCTCCTTTAAGAGCAGTGGGAATTTTCCCATCACCTTCCAGGGCCCTATCAAAGCATAGCTCCCTGCCCAATTTTCATTTGCTTGCTTTCTCTTGCTAAGCATGATTTTACCCAAATTAAGCCTAAACTTAGCAGGCCAGCTCTGCTCAGTGCAGTGCATGAGCTTTAGTCCCATCAACAGCATCCATTCTGTTCATTGTTCATGGCTCCACTACAGCAACCTCCCTCCACTCTGGGAATGCATCATTAACAGTGGAATGTGGATGTCCTTGCAGTTTCCAGACTCTCACTGTTGAGAGAGCAGAACCCATAAAAGGACTCGGTGGGGCTATTTCCTGCTTAGAAAATAGCGAAATTCAAAATTCAGCAATTTAGTCCACTTTAGACCTATTGAAGACTGAAGGTCAGGCTGTAACCTCAGCTGCTCTACTGGTTGTTGACAACTCATGCTAAAAAGTCAATGGAATTACTTCAGACGTTCTCCAGCATGGCTGAGATCAGACACTGGCCCACAGTGTCTGGGGCTGGAGATATTCTGAGCCAGACTCTTCACCCTCAGCCTTGGGAACGTTTTCATAATGGAACACAATGTTTGCTAAAACTAGTCCAAAGGTGGCTTCTCTTTCTGTAAATATGTCAAGAGCGAACTGGCAAGGCAACTTCTCCATCCCTGGAATGCGCAGGAAATAGCTGGGACTATACTTATCCATAAAACAAATAGCTTAATTCCCACCACCAAAACGGTCTCTGACATGTCCCGCTCACAGTAGCGTTGATAAAGGGCCATAATACACCGTATGTCCCGTAAATGGCTTTTAAATCTCAGCTCAAGCATTTCATTAGGAGCTCATTAAGAGATGACTGTTCCCTCGGAGTGGCTGTGGTCACACAGTAGAACAGGAGGTAATTTGGAACCGCTTCCCCACTCTTGTATAAATGTGTAACGCAGCAGTCAATGTAAACCTTCGCTTCGGCTGCCAATGTTGCCACACAAATCAGCACACTAGACTTGGCAGGAGTTCAGCCCAATCTGGCACAAGCTCTAAGCCAGTTCGTTTCACAGTTGTTAAGAAAAACAAATCTGTATCATGAACGTGCTTCAGAGCACTCACATTTCTGTTTGGGTTTTGGAAAAAATAGAAGGGGGAAGAGACAGATTCTCCTCTGATTTACTTTGGTGCAAAACCCAGAGTAACGCTACTGGCTGTGATTCTTCCAGGGTTATGCTGGTCTGCATCTGATCCCAACATGGCTCTCCTTCTGACTGAAGGATGATTAAATTAGGCAAGATAAGGGTTTTTTTGCCATGTCATCAGCATCAAAATCTTATTCAGACAAATAAACTTTTTAGGCAGGGTTACTGATCTTGCTAAATTCTGTAATAGAACTTTTTAACAATCTTGCTTTAAAAGTTCATCAGCTGCTGGCAACGCTCCGCTCGGGATTAAGGAAAGACAAGCAAGAATGAACATGATCTGGATTAACTTTGAGATAATTTTCTACTTCAGATGCAAGGACCAGGGTTACTTTTTGATTTCTGTTTTTTATTTGATTTTAATATTAGTCACTATGTGTGAAAAGCCATCACTGTCTTAAAACAAGGGTTATGTTTTGTAAGGAAAGAGATACTGGAAATTCACTGGTTATACTTTGTAGTGTCAGATAAAAGAAAAGAAGTTAAGTATCAGATAGTACAAAGTAATTTTGTTCTGTAAGGGATTTTAAGACAAATCAAGCATGGATCAAAGCTCTGTTCAGTACTGTGGCATGTTTAGAGTCGGCAATTTACCATTCTTCCATTAAAGTGGGCTAACTTAATAGCCAATAAGTAGGTTTAATTTTATTTAGAGTCTGATTCATTTCAGTAGTGAGGATTGGATGCTATTTGAATCACATATATTTCATTGAATATAATATTAAAGGCCTAATACTACACTTTTACACAAGCCAGCAAGTGACAGCACTACACAGCACAGGGAACTCTGGGCAGAGAACAGCTACAGCCTCACGATAACATCCAACAACAGGCACCTCCTAAAAATATCTGATTACGTGCTTCCTACTAACTGTGCTAACATTTAGGAAATGGATGTTCTGTACTTCAGATGCTTTCAAATAATACATTGGCTGCAAACTGTGCCACTTCAGATGCAAGGACTGAGCATCCCTTGCAGGGATGGAGGCAGAGGGTTTGCCAATCCGGCATGCTGTGGTGCTCTGCAGAGCCCACAGTGAATCCTTCTCCAGCTTCATGGTAATACACAGACATACCCCTACTTAAAGAGTGAAGTAAAACACAGCAAAGAAGCAGAAACTCTGAGGAAGAAGATGACAATGTGGGAAAGCACCGAGGGTGCCAGCCCAGCCACATTAAAGCCATTTGCAAGGCAGTCACAAACTCTGAGAAACACCAAACACAGAAGCTCAACCACTACAAACTCAAGTCACTGCGGCTCTCAGGAAGAGCACATGTTGGGGAGGGAACAAGAGCTCAGCTAAAACACAGGGGGTTTAAGAAAAAGATATTTTAAGCATTTGTTCTGTAACAAAGAGTAGCATGACTAGAAATCACATGTCATCAGTACGATAACAAGAAAGTCACATTAGATGAAATACCAGACAGCGTGGTGCTCGTGCAGAGCCCCTCAGCAGCAGTTGTCACAGAATATCCCCCCAACACTCAATAATTTGGACAAATACCATCTCCTTGAAATTAAGCTATGCTGGAAGCATAACACAGCAGCTGCCTAAAATAGGGTTTTCTGCACAGCACTTACAGGAAAAGAACGAATGTGACAGGCCAGTGCAGGGCTACTGGGTGAGAAGGGACCGGAGACCTCTTCTCTGCTGTCACTCACCCTCTGCATTACCTCGTCTCCTTTTTAGCTCTATCAAGCTCCATCTAACTAATTGTTAAGATATTTCTGCCATCTCCCCTTTGGCTGAAAGTGGCTCCAGAACCTCTCCGTTCCGTACTCGGAGAATGTCCTCTAGTTTCCAGCTTAAACTCATCCATGGCTAGTTTATAAATACTTGTGTTCTGGCCAGAACTGGGGTTCAAACTGATTCAAACCCATTGAAATTAATGAGGTTTTTTTCCCTGCTGACTTCAACGAGCCTTGAATTAAGGCCCTGTGTGCGGACAAAAAGGTTTAGGGCAGTTTTTGTAAAAGGAGAGTTTTATCCTGTTGATCTTGGCCTCCCTCCTCTGCCTGCTGTGAACTGTCTGCCTTATTTTAATGCTGTATTCTCATCCTGCGCTAGTGCAAAACTCCTATTGAAATCCAGGACGGTCTTGCCAAGTTGTTATTAATTACTGTGGTTCTCAAGGCTCAGTCCTGCAAACTGATCTGCATGAGCTCAGAGGCTTCTCATCAAGGATCTCCTTTCAGGATCTGGTCTCTAGGGCTCCAAAACACCAAAGGGACTGATCCAGTCTCGTTCAGCTCTGCCTGCCGCCCCAGTGCCACTGAAACCCAAAGGAGCACGCAAGCCCAGCGGTGCTGTTTTCCTTGGAAGGCTGGGGGCCAGCAGGGAAATGGTCCTGTACAGGCAGCTTTGCCTTGAAACAGAGCTTTCCATGCCAAAATAACCAGCCTTTTTGCTCGTCAGCTGAAGCACATTTGCTGTGCTGGAGGAGGGCACAGATGAGCTGTGCTGCTGAGGACGAAGGGAAGAGGCTGAGGGGGGGAGCAAATGCTGTTCTATTTTACTTCTATGGCTAGAGCACAAAGTATTTCCTATCCTAAGAAATGGCAAGATGTCACCCAGGATTCATGTAAGCTCAGAAGCATATCGGTACATGGGAAATTCATTGTATTTCCAGCACTAGGAAATCCTTTTATTACAAAATGGGATGTGAATTACTTTACCCTGCCTTCATTACTGAACCTAGTGTGCAGTGGTGCCAGGACCACACTAAAAGCAAGTTTTGGATGCATTTGTGTTGTTCATTTTAGCTGAATAGTGAAAAAAGCTGGAAAAAGCTGCTTTGCAGTGGAAACAGAAAAATCTCAACTACTTATTTAAAAGTTATAAGCTCTTCAATTAGACCACAGGCATTTTATAAGGCAAGCAGGTCAGGCTGTACTTTACTCCCTGAACCTGAAATGTTAAAATAGTCATGATAGGTATTTGCACAGTTATGGAGGATGAGCTTAGATCTCACTAATCCAGCCAGTCAGATGCCTGTAAAAATAAATAAGAACCTAAAAAAGAATGACATCAGCCATAACTGCTTATTCTGCTCCAGCTTTGGCAGGTAAAAATCAGCAAGAAACCAAGTGCATTATTCTGCCTGGGCTCTGCGCCTATTTCCCATCATGTAGGGAGCCAGGCCAAATCCTTGACACAATAGCAATTTTTGCTCAATGCCAACTATTCCCAGCCTGGCACTGTGAATGCAGAGCCGTCTTCTGAGGTCACGGAACTGTAATGACATCCAAACTGCAACAAACATCCCTGCTGCAGGAGGTGAAACGGCTGTTGCATGTGAGACCACTTGCACCAAGTCACCTATTCAAACACGAGCTGTCAGAAGACAAGCTACAGTGACAACAGACAAGGGCACCCTTAATGGAGTCACAGCTCATGCCAAGCCATGTGTAACACATGGAGCTGTGGTCTCCAGAGAGCCTGCAAAACAACTGGGTCAGGAGAACTGCTAAACACTCCAATATCAGGTATCTATGTGAGCTATGACATAGCAACTGTCACTCATGTTAAGTGACAAGTGACTTCTATTTAGATGCGCTCCACTCGGTCAGTGCCATGATAACAGAAGCACTTTACTGCACTACATCCTTCCACAGGAACAGGGACACCTGACAATGGCACAGTAAAGAGTTTAGCTGCTAGACTGGTGTTCATTGCAAGCACAGAGGATTTTCCTTACCTTCATGGTTGATCACGTCATCTACATTGAACAGTGGATACAATGACACTGGCTTAATAATATACACCCATTGAGATGGACAAGCTAATAAAATATATTAATGTAGTTAACCGCCACTAACCAGCATGCCCCGCACGTGTAAAGGGAGACCCCATATTCATGCCAGAGAGTCACAGCAATAGAGATGAACCTGCTTCAGTGGGGAAGATGCCAAGCCCTTTGGAAGTAACGCAAACTAAAGCGTCCTTCAAGTTTGTTGTGCCACAGGTTATGGTGTCCTCAGAGGAATGAGAATGTGCTGCAGCATACAAAGGCAAAATGCAGCACTGCTGAGCACCTATGTCCACAACGCACGTGGGCACACACTGGTAGTAGTAACTACAGGGATTGTGCAAGGTCAGGCCTCTGCTAGGTCCTGCTCAGGGCCACAGAGCCTCCACACCCTCCCGACAGCTCATCCCTGACTGACAGCTATAGGGGTTAAGAGGCTCTGTTGCATGGAGGCAGGCAAGCCACAGCAGGACAGGGCAGCTGCTACTTTGGGGAGTGTTGCCATCTATTTTGCTATTCTGACATCACTGGTGCTCACTTCCCATGCATATTTTGAGCACCATTTTAAGGAGCAGGGTTTCTGAAATGCTGCTTTGGGCAATCTGCTCTTCTCAACCACTGGTACCAAGCTCTCTGTCTGTTTCCAGCAAACCTGCTCACATGAATCCTATTGCAAAAGCAGTATTCCTTCCCCTGTCTCTCTCCACAGTTGCCTCTCACTGTCCTTGCACCCTCCACTCTAAACCAACAAGGTAATGCCAGAGCTAGCATGTGCTAGACCATCACAATTAAACATAACTAACAACAGGCTGTATAGCCAGTGGCACAACACGCTCTGATCTCTGATTCGCATCCCTCTGGAATGGCAGCACCGGTACAGCCTGGACAGAGTGGAAATCAGGTTGTTCTCCACAAATCCTGGCCCCCACAGCAGCAGTTCGGATGGTTTCTGAAATCTCATGGCCTAGCAGCAAGCTAGCAAGAGAAGAAATATCCCCATCTCTCTCTCTCACTAAGGGATGCAATCTGTATTCTCCTGCAATCAGAAGAGAAGTGAAAGGAAGAGTTCTTAGAGCTTTATGGAAAGTGTTCCCAACTGTTCCCAAATTACTTTAAGAAAAACCCACAGTAGCAGCTCCAGCGAGGAGCCTCTACAGACATCAGCATCAGCAGAAAGCTTCTGCTGCCTGGGGGAAGAGCATGTGCTACCCAGCCACAGAGACTCCTTGTCAGACAGCTCCATCTCACACATGGGCAGCGTGACTGCTCCTCAGCTCTGCGAGCAAGTTACCAGCACCTGAACAAATGCTAAACGCATGGTATGACCCCACAGTACTGTAATGTCATTCAGGGTAGCCTCACCCACAAGTATAGGGGTGTAGGAGCCTGCACACAGGGGAACAGTGAGCAGCAGCGAGAGTATTACACTTCATGGCAAAACCATCTCCCACTAATTGAGGGGAGGGCTCCAGCATGCCAACTAGCCCACTGAGCACAGATGCCAGCCCAAACAGGCATGCATGAGGCTATAGCCCACACTGAGAGACCATAGCCTGCTTGCACGGCAGAAGAGAATGTCTGGGCTGCTCCCATCCTCTCGCCTCCAGAATGCAGTACCTTCAGAGTGTCTCTGCCCCCCATGAAGGAGCTCTGGTCCTCTGCTCTTCCTGCTCAGCTGAGTTAGATGGGAAAGGATTCCCAGCACCAAATAAGCCTTAGGCAGACAGCCAGGTTTCCAAGCCCCTTGCCGAAGGGAAGACCACGCTTTCTGCTTTTCTAAGTGCTCTGTGATCTTGCACTTGCAAGGCTTCTGGAGGCTTTTTCCTCCCACTGCACATTAGCAATTCATGGAGCGGTTTCTACACGTCTGAAAGAGAATAGGCAGACAAGCCTTTAACGTTTGGAGAGATGGAGTGGAGGAATTGCAGAAACTTCCCCACGAGACCAGCATTAAGCCCAGAGCAATAGGGTCAATAGCCCACTCCACTCCCCAAAGCTGGCACAGCCACAGGGAGTGAGGATGGTCACAGGTAAAAGCCGGCATCTACCAAGGATGGCGGGTGCATTTCCCAAAGCTCCCCAGACCACAGGTAAGTCACTTCTCTTTCCCAGTCTCCCTCCCTGTAAAGCGGTGATAAAACTTCACAGGAGGCTCAATTCATTCAAATACAACAGCAAAGGTTCTCTGTAAGTATGCAAATCCACAAATAAACCAGGATCTGCAGGAGAGGAGAAACCACGGGTGGGGCTGAGAACATCCTGAATTTGAAGGCTCCCCCAGTAACCCTGCAGTTTCCTGGGAATGGGCTGTTCGGATACACACACTGCTCTTGTAATGTGGATGTTGCTCAACAGTCTGACACTCTTACTTCTAAATTCACTGGACACAAACGCATCTGTATTCATGAAAACCTGCAAGTCCCCAAGCCCTCGCACATCCAAACAGAAGCCATTTCAAACACTGTGCTGTATTTAGAAGGCTCTTTTGAAAATCCGGCTCTTAGAATCACCTTTGGTTGCTAAATAAACTGGCCTGGAGATTAACCACAGCCCGCAGAAAATAGTTACCGAACAGTTTTATGACTCTGAGCAGAAATGGGTGCTGGTGAAGAAGCACGCTTGGGTTGTTCCACTGAAGTTGAAACGTAAAGAAAATACAATATAAGCTCTGTAAGCAGATTCTTCATGGTAAATAAATACGCAGCGATGCAGGGAATGCTAAGTGATCATTTTTAGAACATTTATTTTTGGCAGGATAAACACTTTCAGACCCCAAAGCAACTTCTCTGTGTGTACAGAATCTCCAACTGTGAAAAGAAAACAAATAGCAGCGTTTCATTTGTTGTAATCAGGATTTTTTTTCATGACTGTTTAGAATAAAGCTGGGTCACATTTGGAGTGCCTTGGAAACTCATTGTTTAGGCATTAGTCTCCAGCGGTAAACATCCTACAATATGTGTATAATACAGCAACTATTTTTGTACTTCAAAGTCTTTCCTTGTAATTTGGGAAAGTGCAGGATACAAACAACCTCTTCTTTGCCCGTCAACGGAACGGTGCGGGTATTGCTTGTCTCTACCAAGTAGAGATTTCCTTGCTGTCCCACACTGGGCTCCATCTACTCGCGTAGAAATTAGATACAAACACCAGACAGCAAACAGCACTTGAGAAATAGAACTCTTGAGAAACAGGAGTATCACGGGGGGACTGTACAGACCAGGAGCCTCATTATTCCCCAACTCCTCTGGGCACAGAGGTTCCTTTAATACAGGAACTCACTGTTGACTCTTCAGGAATGAAGATCCTACAGATGAGGAAATGTGGGACAACAAGGACAGATGCCCAGCTGGCATGAAAGATCACAGCTCCATGGCCAGTGCCTGTCTGCAGTCCCAGCTCCTGGTCCCCCCCTTCTCGGAGGAAGTGACTTTCATCACTTTAGATATAGGAACGGAAAGTTGAGGAGCTGAGCTGAAAAATGAATCTTCTGATTTGGAGCAACCTAGTGGAAATCTGGCTGCTCAACACTTGTGCAAACACCCACCCGAGCTGTCCCACACCGAGTGGCCAAGCAACAACCAGCCAGCATTAGTCAACGATCTGGGAAATGCCGCTTGCCAAGGTCACGTAAGTCTGTGGCAGAAGAAGTAACAGGATCATCTGGCTCTTCTCCTGTTTCTCAGCCACAAAACTTTTTTCCTCCCCTAACAATTACATGTGTGGGTTTCCTTAACAGTTTCTTTTTACATTCCTGTTTAAACAGCACAGGGAAAAGGAAAAGGAGACTTGATGTGGAAAATTAGTTTTGGAAATGTTGAGCTGTGTGGATTTGCCAACTTCTGTTCCTCCTGTCAATTCACTGTAGATGCTCTCAGCTCTCACCGAAACTCTATTTTTAGGCTGTACGTCAGATTTCACAACTGAGACTGACGGGAATTTTCTAAAGGCTTTTCACTGAGAATTAAATACAACGTGGATATTCTGCTTCCCTCTTTGTGCTGCCAGGGCTCCACCACAGCTACTCCAGGGCAAAGCTCCAAAGGGACCCAGCCCCGCAGCAAGTGTCAGGAGAGTCCCAGCACAAGGGAGATGTGCAGGTCTGCTGCATCTAATGAGATACAGTGGAGCCTGACAATGCTATGGGGAGATGCTCTGCAGCAAAACAAAGCACAAATGCAGAGCAGGCGGCTGCTCAGGCACAAGGGCCCCAGGACCTTTGCCACTGCTTCTTCCCACTGCTCTGTGCTACCCACTGAATGCGGCCTTTAAAAGAGAAGTGGAAGCGGCACCTTTTGTTATAGTGCAATACCAGCGAAGCCTCTGGCAGCACTAGCCGTCTCCACTGCACTATTTGCTGAGCACTTGCCATGCTGTTGGACACGCACATTAAGAAATTATAGCTTCTACATGGTTATTTCCTGAAGCTAACAGGTGTCCAAAGCCAGCTTCCAGCCCTGCTTCCCATCTGAATGCAAGGAACTTGAAGCAGGTTTAACTTTGGGGGTTTTTTAAAGACTCTGTGCTTCGCTGTGGCTATTTAGCCCAGGCCACATTCATACTAACAGCCCTTGCTGAGGGAATGGGGCTGCTGTGAGGACACCTCATCCACACATAAACCAACGGCTCAACCTGAAAAATACTGCGCAAAGAGACTTCCTATCACAGCGTTGCTGAGCATTTTTATTCACTGTCCACATGAACAGCTGAGATTGCCTGACGATCATGCACATTGTTCTGAATACTGGAGGACCGCCTATCCGTAGAAGGCTTTGGACAAGTAACCCAGGTAGATTTCAGTTTGCAGATCAATGTGTCTGGATACTCCCAAGAGTTTTCTGGTGCTTCCTGAAGCTGACAAGATTAATTCAGTGATTTGGAAATCTGTTGCCAAGCCAAGTCCCCAGAAGACTGCACAGCAATAGGAAGATTAAAAGCAGATGGTTCAGCAACCAAGGTTTTACAGTTAAACAGACTTAAAATTCTTGGGCTTCGTACCATCATCTTCATACTTTCCTCCAATTCTGTGTGTGTTAGTATCTTTTGAGCACTTCCATAGGAGGTGAAGCCAAGCACATCATGCTAACAACATGACCTCAAAAAAACCCACTAAAACCTTTATGTTGGTTTTAATAGAGGTCAAGGAAATGTTGATCCTAGCCCAACCAAAGCTCTATGCAATTAGACCATCTCCAAGTCATTGTTAATTACCACAAAAGATTCTGGAATATAAAATATGAAGAGAGAACACTTCTGGAAGTTACCTAACAAACAGGATTTCTCTGTCCAGCCCAGGTTCTCCTCTCCTCTCCCACTGCCCTGATACAGCAGCTGTACGGCTTTGACCCATACCATGCCAGCCAAAGCTCCGTAACTGTTGTGCAAAGGTCCCTATTTCAGGCTCCCCTTCAGGTAAGCAGGATTTAGACCCAGCCAGTCCAGCTCCAAGCCTCAGCACACTGGGGTGATCTCCTCTTTAGATCTTTTATTCTCTGGTGAGAATTCTGAGCACTCGTGTGAGTGGGACAGAAAATGAGGCATGTCCAAGCAAGCATGTGCCTGGCTCAAACATTAGTGACTTGCTCCAAACTCCCAATTAACATCAGAAATGAAGGGAGGGTAAGTGTCTCCCATTTGCCTACTGGAAACCTTCCCACTCTGCAGACGTGGCCATTCAAACAATCCCCCAGACTTTCCACATGAGGCCAAGCAAACGCCAACATAAACACCAAATACAAAGCAAAGAGACAGAAAATCTCCACTGGGCATTTCTTCCTCTCCTGTATCTCAGTAATCACCTTTGCAATACGGATCCAGGATCACAACTGACTTTACAGTCATCCCATGCAGAAGCTGAGTGCCAGTGCAGAGCTAGCAAGGACATGACAGCCCTTTCTTCATGTGTGCACTGAACAGCCTCAGGATTTGCTTTCTAGAGGTCATTTCAGTCAGCTCTCACAAAGGCACTTGGGGAGACCAAGCAACAACTATTTCTGTCCATGAACGACAAAACGAGCTTTGCTTTTGTGTCCAGAGCGCCCTGTGGTCTCAAGGCAGCCTTTCACATGACCAGCTGCCAATGACGAGGCATGGCATAGACAGGTTTCCACCTTACAGCTCAGGCCCATGTCACTACACTCCTGCTTCAATCCACAATGCCTGCCGCTGAAACCTTCAGCCAGAGAACACAACTGGCCTGATTCTTCTCATCCCTGAAAACAGACTTGCAGGAGCATCTCAAACCCACCCCACGTTTCTAGGTGCCATTCTGCACACTGCAGAGTCCCACTTTACCCCCTCTAAATGCCACTTCGGAGGCAAAACTTAGTTGCAAGGACAAAAAACTGCACCTGCAAAAAAAAGCTGAGGAGGCCTGCTTTGAAAAACCAATCCCCAAAATACATTTGGACACATGAATACAGCGGCCAAACCTCAACTTAAATCTTCCATATGAAGTGTAAGGAATCAAATAACCATCCAGAAAAGATGTCTGCGAAATAACTTGGCTCACAGGATTTTCATTTGGGTTAAATTAAAGTAATTGTAAATCTTCAGTGCACAGCACGAGAGCTGCGTTCTGTGTAACACTGTACGTACCCCATTAAGCTTCACACTCCACTCAGGCCTACAAAAATGCTTTGAAAAGCAGAATGAGTTGCCTTTCCTTGGGCAACCAACTGCAAAGCTGCAAGAAAGCAGAATAAGCTATGTGGGAACAGTTCTCCACTGCAGTTAACCAGAGCTAAAAGAGGCAGGGGAACAGGAGTGGCAGAAGAAACATTCCTTGGACCGAAGTGGAAAAGCATCATTATACACTGATCTCTCGGAGCTGTGTTAAGCCTCAGCTGTGCATGAATTAGAAGCCAGCGCCAAGTTGACTATCTCACACATCAACATGGTTTATCTAATGATCCATTCATAATGACCTCCAACTTGTGACTTCCTGGGCATCCTGGAGGTTTAAGGGAAGAAGGTGTCCAGCCTCGAAGGCTCCTCACACACAAAGGACTGAGCCTTGCTGGCTGCAGCTCAGCTCTGTGGGGAGCAAGAAACTTCAGACAGCATCTGCCAGGCTGTTTGTTAAATCCAGAGGATCAAGAAAGCAAATGAGCTAAAAAATCACCTCCGTTCACAACCTGGTTAAATCACTGCTCATCACTACAGATCCCATTTTGATAATGCGGTCAGAAAGCTCAATCCACACATCAGAATGGGAATTTACAGCACAACTTGTGTAGTTACTGTGAAAACCATGCTAATTCCTGCTGCTCTTCTCCTCATTTCAGGTCATTTTGTTTCCTGCATCCTATCTTGACAACCCCTAAGGGTACTTACAGAATTGGTATGAGCAGAGCATGGGAAGAAGAAGAAGGGTGTTGGCAGACCTTATCTTCAGTACCCAGGCTCAAGGATTGTCCCAGCTGGCTGAAATACACACATGTGATGAGACTGCTCAGCCCTTTCCCAGATGCAACAGCACAGTTGTATCTGATCCCATAGGATGATTCCACAATGCAGACGTTACCACAAAGGCATTGTCCATGCGGTACTCCTGGACCACCAACAGATCACCTGAGCTCTGGTCTTCATCCAGTACAGGAAGGCGTCACAGAGGCCAACATACACTTGTCCTGTGTGATACAGAAAGGCTCACCTCAGGGTACTCTTCCTGTTTGCTCCCACTGCACAGTGAAGTGAAACACACTGATATTCCCTGTTGCACTCCTGGGCATCAGCCCGAGTTCTCCTGGAACCCCTCCACTCCTCCTTTCCATAGCACTGCATGTTGTAGGATCTCAGCCCCAGCCATGTGGGCAGAGTTGTCACTCATGCCCTGTCTTACTGAAGCTCTCAATGACTTTGTGAGGCTTGGAATCAATCTCTCCGCTCCTCCAGTCCAGCTCTGAACAGACTATTAAGATTCCTGCCAAGTTGGCACCAAGTGCCAACCTTCAAGAGGGTTTAAGAATCTTTGCTAAAGGTGGCACAGAAGGGCAAAGCTTGATGATGAATTGGCACAGTTCTGCTCATTAGTTCTTGTAGAGGAAGAGTTCAGAGTAAGTTAAACCCCAACACACGAATTTATTTCCAGAGCTCTTTCTGAAATTGCTCCATCACATTGGTGCCAATAAATCTCACATTCCAGCCATACTTCTCTAATAGATACAGACATAAATTCTTACTCCTACTTGGCCAGATTAATGACAAAGAAAAAGGGAAGAATAAAACAAAAGCTGCAGCTAGCATTTATCTATCTGTCCTGCACCCTTCTTTCTCATTACTCCTGCAGCGATTATATTTAGAGGCAGCCAAGCTCTCCACATGCAGTTTTAATGGAACACCTATTCCCCAGCATCCAACTGCAGAGTTCCACTGGGACCACAGCTGCAAATAAACTCCACTGTACACTTCCTGAGCCAATACAGCAATGATAGCGCAGATAATACCTTGTACTGCTGAAACAAGAGCCAGCCAAAGATTTCAAAGTGCTTTACAGACATTAATAATTTAAGACAATCCACATCCTTCTAAAGGTGATATTGGATCCTTGCTTTGCAGATGAATAGAGGCATTGCAAGATTAAGGGACTGAGGGGCACAGAGGAATGAGGCAGCAGTGAAAAAGGTCCCGCTCACAAGCCTGTACATCACAGCAACTGCACTTTGTGGTGCTTCCTGCAGGCACTGTAACCACTGCCGCATGCTTCTGAAGTTTGCTTTATCAATTTTTCTGGTTTATTTCCTAAATCACACTCTTGGATATTGTTATCCCTCCCCTGTCACCCTCATCCTCTGACCTGAACCCTGTTGTTTCACATCTGCACCAATTTCACAGTCCATATTACACTGTCCAGTACTCAGTGGTGACACTGGAAAACAAGTGCATCTGCCATTCCCACATCATTCCGGCATGATCTGCTTTGGTGAAACAGCTACAATGTTCTAGCTCTTTTCTATACGTTAGATATCAATAATAAGTTATTAAACATACCCTGCTTTTACTGACTTTCCTGCCCAAGCTGTATACTTCCTGACACTGTCCAAGCCATGGCTTTAATGAGATGAGCTGTCTTAGCCAGGAAGAATCTGGGGTACCAGCCTTGTTAAGCAGGGTCTGTTCTAGGCTGGGGTTTCCTTTCAGCACAGGTTCTGTTTACTGAATAACCTTTGAAGTGTCAGACCCCAATTTAAAAGTTCTAATTAATGCACTCCAAGTTAAAGGAGGCTCTGTCTCTCCTGATGGAGCTCTCCCTATGGAGCACGAGACCAGGGAGTTTAAAAGCAAAGATTTTTCCCTTCCATTTCCCTGCCATAACACATACCTCCTCACTCCGTAATTAATCCCAGTGAAATGAAACAAAGCAGCCTAACGGATTCACCTGTTGTGGTGCAAAGTGTAAAAAGGCAGACTGAATATACAACTTCAGAGGTGCAGTTCAGCTTTTCTAAGGTACCTCTTTAATGAGCACCTTGTATGTGAACATCACAGAGCACAGCTCAGGCCAGAGAGACAACAAAAACAAAAGGCTTCTACAATAGACAGAGGTGAAGCAGTGCTGTGGTATGTTGAATTATAAATGAGAAAAGCAATTGTAAAGACTGTCTCATGAAAAGCCAAAACCAAATACAAGGATTATTCCAGCCAGAGAACAAGCTGAAAATAGAGAATCGAGTTTTCTTCTGAGCTGACCCGAAACAAAAGGCTAAAGTCACACCTAAAGAACAACTCTGGAAGAGAACCAAGCCTAGAAAAATGCCTCAGGAATACCGCAGTATTCCTGTAAGCACAATGGTTTTCCTTGCTCCAAATCATCAGGGTCATCAGGTGTAGTTATGTGAGAGGGGAGGGGACATGTTCCCTGCTGCAGTGATCTCATTTGATGTGGGCATGGTTTCACCTTTGGGCACAAGTGCTGGGTACGGCTAATACATCCTCTGTAGCCCTGTTCACTTCTGTGATGCAGAAGCTGTCACTGGTAGCCTTTAAAACTGGATACTTATAAGGGCTACGGGAGGGCTGTAAGGATGTGGTCAGAATAGCCTCATGGAAGAATGACCACTGCAGTCACTCAGGCTCTTCACGGAGTGTAAACAGGTGTTAAATCACAGCAGGGAGACAACCACTACACCTCTGAGCCCGATGCTGGCCACCTTCTCAAGTTCATGAAGCTTGAGAGCAGGGAGACGCTGAAAGACAGACTTTTCCCCACCAGAAACCAAGAAAAACTTCTTCTTTAACGTTATACCAGCACTATGCTGAGGACACAGTAACCAGGTAAGCCACAGGCTGACAGCTCAGCTTCAACTACAATACTTAAGGCTCAGTTCTGGTTAAACATACACTAAAAAAATCATGATACTACAGATGCTGGTAAGTAATTGTGCAGGAGGATTGAGTAGAGACAAAAGACAGCATTATAGATATTTATAGCTTTCATAAAGCTGAGATTTTACTGATGGACTTTAGTTAAGGAATTAGTCATCATTATACAATAGCAATTTGAACATCCTAGCTCAGCATGTCACAAGAAAAATCATTCAAAGCTTGGCTGCATCAATTAAGGCTGTAGAACACAGTATGACATCAGATAGCAAAACTTCTTCCAAACAAGTATTTGTATAGTGCTATTAAATGACAGGATTTGGTTTAATTGCTGAGCAAATGGAGCTGGAGGTTGCTAAAGTAGTCTCTAGCAACCAGGATGATCACTGGGGCAGAACAAATTGTTTTGCTCTGTTTTGTGTGTCTGCATTTTAAGCCTTTCAGATGCTATAGTAAATGTTATAATAACATCCTATAATGAAGATGGGTTGAAATAATGAGTTTGGGGCGCGAGGGTGAAGCTGCGACTTGTAGCAGTATTTCATGAGGGAAGTAGAGAGAAACTGGCAGAGTTTCTGCCTGAAAAGGGATGAGGAAAAGTGGATCACTGTGATAAACTGATGGAAATCCTCCAGAAACAACAGCAGCAATGTAGGACAGCTTTATCCAGTCAGTGAATCACTGCAGTACAAAGCTCAGTGATAACTGTAATCAAGAGTCAAAGCTCCAGGAGATGGTGAGAAAGGTTTGGAAAGCACAGACAGACAAATCCACGTTTCTGACAAACTTCCATGCAGCACTCACTTGAATGGACAAGGCACTGCAGCACCATCCCTTCCAACAGAGCTGACCCAGAGACAACATCAAGAGACGGCTCTGGCAACGTGAACATGTCCTCACAAGTACTGAAGGCTTCCCTCAGCATCTCTGTTAGCGAAGCTTTCCTCCCCCACGTCTCTAAAAGAAGCTGCAAACACCATTTAAACAGATCTCTGGGCCAGGATAATTTACACCAGCTGGAAATCTGACCCACCTATTCAATGCAAGGGAATAGGCAGGACTTCTTTCCGGTTGCGTTGACTAAGATCTCCCCAACCCTACCCTGAGAACTCTCTAAGCACTGGGATATCAACCACAGAAAGCTGAGTGGAAATCCCCAGACAGGAATAAAGCATATGCTTAATAAATGGTTCTTCGGGGAAAAAGCCCAACAGAAGATAAAGAAGGGGAGGCAGGGAGAAAGGAAAAGGTTTGTAGTATGTGAGATCATAAGAGTCCAACCATATAAGTGATGACTGAGTGTAATCTTGTGTTTCAACAAGATGAAGAAAAACATGCTTTTGAAACTGTTGAGTCTGGTGTTCCCAGCCAACAGATATTCCTTTATTGGCCTGCGAGTGACCCTTTCAACTTGGGCTTTCCTCCAGCCTGTGGGTCCACAGCAATGATTAGAGAGTAGAAAAGCCCTGCTACTGGCCAGCTGTGCTCCAAACTACCTTACTCAACTGTGCCTACAACTGTAATTGCTTGTTTCCATGGAACTGCATCAGGATGACCTGCTCACCCCTCGCATAATTCATGTATCTGCGATCTGTGTCTCTGTAGATAAAAATCTCTTTCTTCTGCACATGTATGAAAGCACTGTGAGGACAGAGTCAATTCTTCATTAACCAGGGAAATGGAGGGAGCAGATAACCCAGAACTGTCAAAAGTGCAAAGCATGGGTAAATTACGCCCTAAAGTAAGAATATGAAAATGGGAAGAGTTTAGTGCTGCTGCTGACTAGAGACCATGTATCAACATAAACTGGCAGATCTACACCAGGCAGCACAGCACATGTGGATATGGCACAGTGAGCCCAGCTCGATGTCTCCAGCAATTAATTATGATGGGGATAATCTGTCTATGGACAACTACAGCTCCTGCTGGTGGTGTACAAACAGTGTGAATAAGCACTGCAAAAAACCCAAGCCCCAGTTCAGGTGAGAGCACGAATGTCTCCTGCTATCCCAGAGAATGCGCTGCCTTTGCTTTTGAAAGAGAAGCCAGAGAAGAGGAAAATCAACTGAATGCAATGACAGTAAAACAAGTAAAACATCCGGGAGGCTATTTTCTTGGTAACAAGCTAATGGAAATAGACTTTTGTATTAGGACATAAATGTGACTTCCACAAATATGTGAGTGAACTCCCTTCGTTGAGAAGCTGGGTAGGATGGACATTGTGATGGCACTCCCTGCCTGCCCCACCGGACCCACCACTGCTTCCTGCCAGGCCCTTCACACGGCAGGGCCATCCTGCTCCTCACAATGACTGAGGTCAGAACCATTGTAACCAAAAGACAAAACATGTTCCCATTAAAAATGTGGATGACAGCAATTAATTCCACATTTTTGTGAATAAATATCGTGTGTTTTGTGCCAGAACAATCTGGCTTGTTGGAGAAGCTAACTGACACATAAATCTATTTTTCCCTGTTGCTCACCAGACCATCTCACTGCTGACCAACTTTTGCAGTGGAAGAGTTTTTTCTAAGTCAGCAACTTAAATGGTACTTGCTGCCCATCTTCATGTCAACCTGCAGGCTACAAAACTCACTTGAAGCTACTGAATTGAGGCAGTGCTGTGACTGCTTGGGGTTTTCACCTGACACTGACACTGATTATTTCATCTCCAAGAGCTTCCCCAATGTCTCCTAGGAGTTATGTCATTCACCTGGAGTCAGTGACCAGGATCTTTCCCATCTCCTATAGTCAAACCCAGCAGAACAGATGAGCAGTGGCATCCCCGCCACCATGGCTACGTGGGACAACCCATCCTGCTCTCCCCTCTTGTATAGCTGGGGAAAGAACATCTCCCCAGGACTAACGTGAGCAGAGAATGGTGAAGCCATTCAGAAGAAAAGCTAAAACAACCCCGCCTTTCCCCAGCTGTATTTACTTTGTTTTACTCCACTGATTTCAGTGTATTAAATTCTACAAGTGTAAAACCAAAGTAAGGCTGTATGGATTCTGGCTGGTTTGAAGCTTTACAGATGTTTGCTGTCCTTAGGGGGAGAAGCATCACTATTTTACTGACCAAACTCTTTTTTAATATGGAAAATCTCAGTGGCACTTCGCTCCATTTGTCTTTTCTTTTTCCTCCTGTAGTCATATGATAATGTATACTTATAACCAGTGAATCATCCTCCTGAAAAGTCATAAAGAGAAAAATAGCTCGTATGTATGTACGCCTCAGTGGTCAGTGAATCACTGACGACAGGTATAATGGGAATAATTACATACTGCTGAGAAACGTTACCCAAAGCCCAGCCTGGAAAGCTGGTTTCAAAACTTCTACGCTGCGCAGTTGGATCCAAGGCTGTGAGTGCCAGGTTAGGGAACAGCCAGGAGAGCTTCGCATTGGTGTTATTGCAAGGAAATATCCTCTCCAAGTGTCTGTTATGTGTTGACAAATTGTTTATACTTAACCAAGCAAGAATAATGAACCATCTAAATAGACATTGATTTTTATGCTTTCAATTCATTTTAGTGGGAAAATATTCTGGCAACAGAAATCTGGATGTCAGGCTTTGGACGCCAGCCACTGCTTTATAGCTATGCTATTTTAAGCTGCAATATGTATTATTTGGTGTAACAACATATATTTTTAGGGTCTAATCCTGGAAGTTCCTACTCCAGTGAGCTCCAGACTTCCAATCAAAGTTTCTGGGATCACACATATGAATATGAATTTGTATCAGGCAATATAAATTTGTATCTGCCAAAAAAAAAAAGGTTTCAGCCTCGATCCAGTTTGCCTCCTACCTCCCAGAAATAGTTGAAATACAAATGGGAGGTAATTGCTCTATAACACAAGTGTAAAGCCCTTCCCCCTAAGCCAGCTCAAAGAAACATAGCAACTACAAGACGACATGGCCATTGCATCAAGTCCAGCTACAGAAGGCAGCTCTGATATCCCAGTGCAGTGACAATCCCCCTTTTGAAGGGTGTACATGACACGAAGGAGGCAGCGCTGCCGAGCACTGCTGGGGCTGCTGACTCCACTTGGAGCTGGATTTGTATCCTGGGCTGAGCTCAGCCCCAGTGCCAGCTCTGGCAGCTCCCAAGCTTTTGCACATCAATGTGGAGCCAGGTCCCATAATCAGCCCTGGGGGCCAACACAGCAGCTATTTTGTTCTCAGATCTGCTGAAGCCTGTTAAGAGAGAAAAGATGCATGAGTGTGCCCTCTCACAGGAACACACCTGTGTCCACTCATCAGTGTACAATGTGAATTCTCTTAAAGTGCAGAATTCCTCACAAAAGGAAAACTAATAAAATGGATCATGGACAAATCAGATCTGACATGTGCAGCATGAGCCCTGCCAATGGCAACAGAAGTCCCTAAGTGTCAAATATGCTCTTCCTCCCAAATAACCTGATGGTGCAAGAGAATGGTGATCAGCAGCATCCTGCTGCAGTCACAGCAGTACAGAGCTGTACACCAGCACCACCATTTACATCAGCGAAGCTATAATCACCCATACCTGGGAGGAAAATGTAGCACCTTCTGAGAGCAATTCATCTGATCCATCTTAGATGTCTGTCTTAGCAGAAGCTGAATCACCACCCTCTGGAGGTTCCTGTTTCTCCTTATCAACTGCAAAGGGAGCTCGGCTCCAGCTGGGACCAGCTCAAACGTTAATGTCTGACTTCTGGGTGATTTGAGTTTGAGTGGAAATATCTCAGTCTTAGCTGGGAAAGTAGTTGAAGAGAGATGAGTGACTACTGTTGCATTTCTGGGAATGTGAGATATTATATGATCTGTTAATTTATTCCAGAGTTTCCCTTCATACTCTAACAATACTGTTCAGTATTCAATTCAAGTCATAACATTTAATGGCTTGTGGTCAGCTAAGCTTATCCTGCATTTCTGTGCCAGCTTAAAAAATAAACAAAGCTGTGTCTACTGAATGGCACGATTAGAGGGATTTATCCTTGCTCCTACCCCAAACCCCATCCCAGAATATACAAATACTATTTTAGTTCAATTCAGAGAAGACGGAAAGGTCCATTACATCCTGCTGTAGATTGTGAAAGTTGAACAGTTTGTTCAGATAAGAACATCACTCTTTAGGGGACCCGAGCACCGGGGACAGCTTCGAATTAACACTACTTTCACTGCAAGACTGGACTGGAGATGCAATGTGTCAGGGGCTGCAGTTACTTAGGACTTGGTTCTACCACTGAGTTATCTCGGCTAATACCCTGAGTCTTGTCCTCACTTGAAGCACCACTCATATGGACAAGCTGTGGTTTGAAGGGTGCTAGGTATCCTACAGAGGATTAATGTGGCATCATCACTGAGCCACCCCTCCATCACTTCCCTGTATGGAAGAGAGTTACTGGAGAGTTACTCCTCACTGGAGGAGAGTTAAATCCACTGCAGAGTTAACTCCACGCTGCAAATCATCACCCGAGTGAAAGATAATCCCTGTCCTGAAGAATTTACAACCAGAACCCCCACACGAGGTGTGGCAGGAAGCACAGAAACAAAAAGAGGTACAGCAACTCTTACAAAAGCATGGAGGTTGCACAGCTGGGAACAGTATTTAACACCCAGCTGGTGACAAAATAAAACAAATAACCCCCAAACCCCAACACCTTGCTGAAGATGCTCCATAACTTGGATAATGGGAACAAAACTCAGGACTCTTCAGTCTAGAGATACTTTTTCCTCTCTCAATTTGCCAACTCTTAAGCAAAATGGAGATTACAACTGATTGAAAGCAAAATCCGAGGCCGACGGGGCTTACTGTGAGGTTCACTCCTAACTCCCTCGGTTTCTCTGCAGGCCTTCTCTACCATCCCTAGTTTCAGATGTCAGTGGGACAGACCCTCATACTCAGCTGTGTCACTGAGTGGTCACCCTGTATTGAGACAGTGCCTGAGTGTTAGCCTGCGGGTCGGTGAGTTATACAGCCAAACCTCAGGCTCTGTGAAGATGTAAGTGAGGAGCAGCTACTGCAGGTGCCCAACAATGTATGGAGCTCTCCAGACGTGCAATGTCGAATTCCTGACATACACAGTATGTGCTGGCCAAGCTGCCCTGGGTAAGTTCACCAGTAAGCCTTCCTCCCCGGCATCTGCATCACACTCCCTTACAGAGTCTAGCCTCACACAACAGCTTCCATCACAACTCATACAGGTAGATTGGCATTTCTTGGCCCCAGAACTGCCCTCTAGACATACTCAGGCTATGAATCTGCTGCACAGACCTTCTCCACGTGCTCAGCTTCCTGGTTTAGAAGCCATCAGCAAACTTTAATGTGTCCATTTCTTCAAAATCCTATTTTAATTTCATTTCAGCAAATAGGACTGTAACTATTTAAAGCTGTTTTGTGGGTTGTGTGCTTCGAAGACGAAACCATTACAAAAGACTTTAGAAAATTCCATTTGTCCTCTATTGTTTGTCTGCCCTTGTGCACCTTTCCCACTGGGTGCTGGAATGCCATCTGCCATCCCACCTCCTCCTGCATTCCATATTCAATGGGCTCCTCTGCAATCAAAAGCTTTCTCCTACCTTGTGGTGCCTTTGTGAAAGGCACATACTTTGTTTGTTACACTAAAAAGGGAATTGTTTGGCCCTGTCTTTAAAAATGATGGCATATTTACAGAGCCTATCTATCCTTTTTTACCCACTGCTTGGATATCTGTACAATTACCATCTTAGGATGAAAGTGCATTTTTGAGTAGATCATGCAATGAGACAGACCATTTTATCCTAAGTGCCTATAAGGAATTTTGAGTAGCTTCTTAAATCTATCATAATAACAGCACAGAACCAAACTACGAGGTCATCTCGAAAAATTCAAGCTCTTTTCCAATCTAAACCAAACTTTGTTTCTGCTGAACAGAATGAAGGGCAAAAAGCTGAGGAAGACAGGAAATGACTTAAAATATATTTTCTACATCCTCTTCCCATACTAGGCTATATAGTTCAGGTCTCACTCAGACAGAGACACTTCCATTGCACTCTGTCCTCTTTCCCTCCCGTCCCATGAAAAGCAGCCGTTAACTACCAAGTCCTTTGTCTCCTCCCTTTAAATGGCATCTACAGTTCCTGCAGTTACATCTTTGTAATCTATAGATTCATATCTAATAATATCAAAGTTCTTCCGTAGCATCTTCTGAAGCAGGATTTCCAAGCTGTGCAGTGAACATACTTCATTTGCAGATCAAAGCTGCCACTGTCATTACATTAAAAGTTGACCCAGTCACTATTATACTACAAAGATTCAGCACAACCTTCACATCCAGCCCTATGGGAATCATCTGGTGACTATATTCATTTCATAGAGAGGGCTCTGAAAACTCCTTAGGGACTCCTGCCACCTACCCAGCATCGCTGCCTAGTTATGGGGACTGGGTGACATGCTGCAGTTCTGTCCCAAGAGCAAGTATACCCTGAGGGATAAACTAAAGAAATCAATAAGACAACCCAGCAGCCTACGGAAGGGCCCTTGCTCCAATTTTTAAGAACAATCTTCCTCTTCTGGAGGACAATGCAGTGCTCAGAGCATGTCGTACAGGCATCACATAAGCACAGGAGATGAGTGAGGGCACCTGGCAGCAGTGTCTCACACACCACAAAGCCAGGCACTGCTGGCACAGCAAAACAGCACTTGCAGCCAGGGCAGCAGCTCCGCCAGCAGCAAACACCTTCCCAAAGGCGGAAATAGGATGAGTTTTGTCAGAAGATCCTCACTGCAAGAGACCCTCTGCACCTGGAGGGCAAAATCCCACCCAGCCTTTGTTCATGCTTCCCAAGGGCTGCTGCAACCATGTGCTAATCTTGTCAAAACCTTCTGCACCCACTGCCAATGGTGCACACATCAATCTGCTTCATGCCCACAACCACGGTGAACACATGCACAGGAGGAACAGCCTGTTTCAGCATGGCTCTGCTGTCAAGGTTACTGTGTTGGTTGATGTTACACACCCAGTCACAACACACCAAAACACAGTTATCACACAGAACAGACAGGAGACAAATTCTCTTTTAACCACCCAACAAGTGTCTTATCCCCATCCTGGCCCAAAGGACAGCACTGCAGTGCTCCTGGCAGCCCATGGGTACAGACACAGCACAACATGGGCTGGAGCGGAGCATGGCACTCCAGAAATTTGGAAGGAGGGAGAGATTAAAAATATATCATGACAGAATGGTTTGGGTTAGAAGAGACCTTAAAGTTCATCTGGTTCCAACCCCCTGCTATGGGCAAGGACACCTTCCACTAGACCATGCTGCTCAAGTAGAAAGTGTGCTTGCTCATATCCTCTTCTTTATCCAGGTTTCATGTGTCTGTTCTGTTTGGTTATAAGGAATTCCCTGTTTCCTTCATAAAAATAAACCAAGGACGTGTCCAAGGAGGGCGGCTGTGGTGTGCAATAGGAAGAGGAAAGGAGAGGAGGACCACAAGCATCCTACCCCATGCTGCACACAACTGTAGATTAGAAACAAATCTGCTTTGCAACACCTATTGCTCTGACATGGAAGAAAATGAAGGAGTGAGAGAGGTGGGGAGGCCAACATTAAATTCCAGTGACAAGGACACAGGCAACAAAGTGACTGAGTTTCATTACTGGGAGTCAAAGGATTTACCCTGAAATCCTGGCCTCATGCATGAGGTCGCTGGAATTCCTCCGCTTGCCATTGACTGCTCTGTGGCTACCGTGCAGGCAAACCTCCATGCCTCAGTTTCCAAACCTGCCAACGCAGGAACACAAACATTTCCCCTGCTTCAGCAGGGCTTGTTGAGGCTTGGAGGCTTGCAGTGTGCTCCAAGATCAAAGGAGCAGAATAGTATTACACAGTCAGTACAGGCCCATGCACTATTTGCAAGGTCTGGAGGCATGGCAGGTTGCTTAGCTTGCAAAGGAAAGCAGAGATTTCACAAGCCCTTATACTGCAATTACTTGTGTTTGAACTGGTCCTCTGTGAGATGGACACGCAAGGATGTTACCTCCCAAAATGTACCTGCCCCACAGGTGCCAAGGTTTCAAGATTTGACCTAATAGTACCCCAGAAGGGAAGACACTGAGCTGGTTCCTCAATCTGTGAAAACAGAGGGCTTTTAGGTCTGTGAGTTCCCTCTCAGCCATTTGTCCCTTACAAGCTTCTCTCTTTCTGTGGCCCTTCAGTATATTGGGAAGCACCATATAAATCCTGCTGCTCACAACACAGCCACAGGTTGCGATACTCTGAAAGGGCCTCACACTTCTGAGAAGTAATGACTCTTTTGCTTGTCACAGGAAGCCAAGGTCTTTCTTATATGACACACAAACACAGAAGGAAATAAATGTATTCCAGGAGAGCACAGGGATGAGTTCAGTTACAAAAGGGCACCGGTGCTCTTGTAAACACATACAGACAAAAATATGATAGAGATGTCTTGCTCCAGCTATCACAAAAGGTCATTTGAGCTAAGACAGCCTGACTGGGTACCTCTGGTAGCAGATGGTCTCTGCTCCTCTCCCTCTTCTGCCTTCGGAAACTCGTGCTGACAGTGGGCTCTGCCCCTCCAGGGCTCCCCAGACCCACAGTTCCCAAGCTCCTGCCTCCCAGTCAAGGGAGGGTTTTGCTGCTCAGAACAGTTTCTATTTAACAGTTAACAGGATTTTCATGTTTCCAAACTCGTGCATTACAAGTGCTCATCGTGCACACACCTACCCCACTAAAACCAACCTCCTGATGGTTGCTGCTGTCCTTGGGCACTACACATTACACATGATGAATACAAAAGACAGCCCTGATGTTCCCCCCCCTCCCACCACATCCACAGGTCTTTTGTCCATCTGAGGGCCTCCAGCCTGAGCACTTGGCCCCTGGCAGGCTCAGGACCTTGCAAGCAACTTGTTCTATAGGACAAAATGGAAGCAAAAAGCAAGACAGCAAAGTCATGAGAAACTGTGATTGAACCATGGAAACCTATGGATGGAACCCAAGGCCGTGGAATTGACTGAAACTTGTACAACTTTTACATGAGGATTACAAGAACACAAAGCCTTACATGATAAATAAAAGAGGCAAACAAGAAATGTCTTGCTTGCAAATCTTTGGAAAAGCAGTCAAAAGAAAGTCCACATGAATGCCAGCATTACCTGAGATCCTCATTACAGAAACAATGCTCGTGAGCAGACAACAGCAATCCTGGACTTCACTCAACTGCAAAGACAGCCAAGATTCTATACAAAAGTTTCTCAGCTGATGCAGACAGCAAAAAAAGCTTTTTGGGAACGATGCCAGATACAAGAGGAAGGACTATGAAACCAGGTCTGAAAGAACCAGGAAAGATGTCTACATGGATACTGCCTGCGAGTTTGACAACAGGACTGAAGAGCAACACCCTCCACCCCATGCACACACAGAAAGCCGTAAGTAGCTCTGCATCCCACAACCTGAACTGGTCATCTCCCAGCTGGAATGATGCTGGAAGGATTCACGATCCAGGCACCCAAAACGGAACAACCTACACAGTACTACTGCATCTGCTACTTCAGTTGAGTAGAAACAGGCATTGAAAAGTTCAGTGACTACAAACTGAATCAAAAACTACTGAGACATGGAATAATGCAGCAGCTCTTCACACTAATGAACAACTGTGTATGCATGCTGTGGGACGTGGCGGCTGGTCCCTCACCTGGAGTCTTTCAAGCTGAAGTACTCCAAGGGTCCTGTGCATATCTGGAATATTAGAAACTCATTTCCTCCTAACTCTATGAGGTCCCTTTTGATAAAAGAAGCCTAAATTGGGACTGGATGGTGTTCCCAGAGATATGTTCCTGTTCAGCCCCATGTTAATAGCTGTAATGCAGAAACACTGGATGAAATGCCACAGGCTGAATGTGCAGGTGTTCAGGCAAAAGAATCACAGGGGTCCCTTTGGGCCTTGAAATCAGTGAACTGTAAGGAGAGCAATTAAACACTCTCACAACTGGAGATGACTTTTGGTTTCCTTTGCTGAAAGCCTGTGTGCAGCTGGTCACCTCTTACTCTGAAGGTCTGCTTGGCAACCCTGAGCATAAAGATAGAACAGAGCCTGACGTATATGTGCAATATAAACATACATACACACATGTATACGTGTGTCCCTTTTGTGTGACACAATGGAGCAAAACAAGAGAAAAGGGATCAGAGAGACAAAGAAGATCTTGGGGAGCATTTGCAGCTGTACCATGGCACAGTTACCTATCGATGCCATGCTCTGAGGTGACGGTCAAGTCAGAGCTTCAGCTTCGCAGCCACATAACAGCTAAAGACAAACTGCCACTCAAGTAAACTGAGACCCAGGACTTGGGGAGCATTCTGCATCCCTTCTTCCAGACTCTTCCAGAGGTTACTGGCAAGGAATTCTATCAGCTGAATTACATGAGCCACCAATTCAAGCCAGAACAGGGCATTACTCCCAGTGACCAAAGAAATTAAGCTTTGTTCAGCAGCCCATAAAGTATTGTTCTGATTTGGGAAAACATCTCTGTTCATAAAAGCGCTCAGAAACATGCTTAAAATTACCCTGTGTTTACATGCCACCCTGAATAATGAAGGTCTTAAGGACATACTTAAGAGCTTTCTTATGCTGGGTACTTGGAAATATACTTCAGAGCCAACAAGAAAAGGAATATGCTTGTCCTCCTGCCAGGTCTTTTAAAGGAAGACCAAAAAAACCCCAGACATCATTAAATAGTAACGTCATGCTGTGAACATAAACTAAAAAACACACTGATAGAAGACTGTGGAGCATGGAAATTTACAAAACTCTCTGCTGAAACCAGGGACAAAAGGGATACTGGATAGTCTAATAAGTACAAGGGAATGTAATGCTGCTTCTGCACGCATTGCTCACTCCAATATTCAGTGAGAAACCGGCATCCTCACCTCCCAGAGAGAGAAACTGAGGCACAGAACAGTTACATGACTTGCAAAATGCTGCATCAGCTCTGGGAAGGTGCCCTGTGGGGCTGACTCACTGATCTCTGCACCGACACCGGCAGGAGGAACGGTTTGCAAGCCAACACCCGGGTCACTGAAGCCGGTAAGGAGCCGGGGCCATGGACTCCACTGTTTGCTGTGATCGAGATCATGTGTCAAAGTCTTCAGATATGTGTTTTAGTGCAGAGGGTGACTCTTTCTGATAATACGTTTAGAGTGTAGCACAGCAAGCCCACATATCTTACACATCCCAGAGTCTCATCTGGAATGAATCAGCATCAATTCAGGCTTTATTTAAACATATTGTTTAAATACAGTTTATCCCTCTCGATGCTGGGTTGAGAAGTTCACTCTTTCAAGTATACCCTTTCTTACGCTGAAATTTTCTTCTATTTAGGAACAACTTGAAAACACATGAACGCAGAATTAAGTGCTCAGATACTTTAATCCTATTATCAATGATCTGTGATGCTTTTCACAGGACGGTAGACTGACATGTCTGTGGGACTGCACATACCATGCCACAGCAGTACTGGGAATAGCTACAACAGGGACCACAGGAGCTTACAGAACAATATACACAGCTTCAATATCTGGAAAGAAAGCTTCCATACTTTCCGAATCAGGGGAATTAAAAGCAAAATGCACAGTTCAGCTATACCTTTTAATTGTTATAACATTCTGTTTCACTGTGACAAACAGCATCTTCCTAGAAATTCACAGTTTAACTTCACACAAGTTTGTTCTCTGAACAATGTTATTTGCTATTTCTCCTCAAAATCAGCTCCCATTGTTCCCTACATTAATTCCTTCTTGGTGAAATACCTAGTATGGTCAAATGAACGATGAATGGCAAACTTGCTAAATTTGAGCATAAACTTGTCCAGGAGTAAACCTTTTAAGGACACTTTGAGGACATAGAAGCTTAAATCTCATTCTCAACAGTAACCTAGGGCTAGACTGTAAAGCTGCACTGGCATCTAACATTTGGAGCAGTTCCTGTTTTTAACCTACATGGCTATATACCCATCAAACCCCGGCTGCTACAAACCAAAGACTGTTTACAGTGCCTGAGAGAGGAGGGCACAGAAACCTCTGAAATAGCTCCAGTCCAATACATGCACTCAGTGCCACAGCTCTGCTTCCCAGCATTGGGCTGGGGCTGTGCTTCAATGGTCCCAAGTCCTTCTGAAACAGGCTGCCAGAACCTCACCCACCAATCTCATTCTCTCCCTTAGGGTCCTATCTTTAATAAAAGATATCTAATAAACAGCTAACAGAGGGCTTACACATGTTTGTCAGCTGCTACGGACATTTACAGGTGAGTTGTGTGCTGTGGAATCTCATCATCACTAGATGCTCTCCAACCCTGATGTCCCACCTATAGGCCATCAGTTGCTCTCCAACCACTCATCAGTAAAATTTACTAAACTCAACTGGCTTTGACTGTTTATGAAGTTACTTTTAAAAGAAGGAATGACTGAGAGGACTGCGGACACCACCAGTGTCAGTGATGTGAAAGGTGCCAGAGGAAAAGTACTGTGTCTGGGGCTTTGCCTACAAGGGTTAGAGGTGGTTTTGTCCTTTGCAACGATGCAGGTGATGCTGTGCACTCTGAAGCTCCCCTGACCCACAGTGTAAAAATGTTGGTTGTACTGATGGCACAAGATGCTCAGCCTGAGACAGAAAACCCTTTCATCAAATGCACTTATGCCTTATCTAGAGTGGACATCATGAATTCAGGACCTGCTCACCCAGCTCTGGGGTCAGCCCATCACACAGTTCGGTCTGTCCCCACTCAGCAAAGCAAACACGCAAGTACTGAATGGCAATAAGACTAGTAAGTCATGCCTCAAATTAACCATGTGCTTCAGTGTTTTCCTGACTGAGTCTGGACCGCAGCCTGAGGGCCAACAGAGCTCCTTCTGCCACCTCCCAGCATGCATAAGAGTACCTGGCTCTGAAAACCAAGCGTCTTTACTGATTTCCACAGCACTTTTCCCCTTGGGCAAGCGCTGGCAAAATCCAGCTCAAGAGTTCCACCTAGCCTTCCTGCAACATCTTACAAACGCAACCACCTCCAAATGAGGAGCTACCAACTCCTGCACCTGTTCTAGCAGAGACAGATTTGAAAGACAGATTGATGACTAGGGTCTAGCTCCACCACAGCATGAAGGATGCAGGAAATACAGACCTGTCCCCCACAGAGCCTTTGCTTACAAGGCAAACCCCCCTCTTTGCCTTCCTCCCATGCCCTCTGTGGGAGCTTTGCTACATGCCCGCCCACTGAACAGCCAGGCTAGAGCTGAGCCGATGTGACTGGCTCAGCAAGGGGTGCTCAAGCTTCTGCTTGGTGTGAGAGACACCAGCATCAGTCTTGTGGCATGCCTTGGAAAGGGGATGGCTTCCTACAGCCTGTTATCCCCATAACAATGGACTGGAGAAGGTTTCCATGTTTCAGGAATAGTCACAGTATAATGTAACAGCCAAACTTGGTATTTTGCAACTCCCCAAACCCTTCAGTTCATACACAAAGTGATACCCAGCCTCTGCAAAGGCTCACTATGCTCGCCAGTGACTGCAGTCGCTTCTGAGCTGAAACACGTAACATCAAACAGCAGTATTTTCTTATAGTTCAGCCTAGGAAACAGAGGATGTGAGCCCACTCCAGGAAACACAGGGCATGTCTTACACTGGTGGGTACCTACAGCCTAAAGCACAGTCTTCCTACATAGCCTGGGAAGTGGAAGCATGATGCAACAGCACCTATGTGGCGTGCTGCAACTGCTACACTGCGCAGGCCAGAGGTGAGAGGAGCTGAGCCTGAAAGCAGCTACACTGCCCTTGTAGCAGTGTGGTTGCAAAGCCAGGGCAGCCAGATGCCTCCTGGGCATGAGCTGGGAGGCCTGAGCAATGCTGGTTTGTGCCCTCTGGACTTACTGGCTGTAACCTCTGATCACTTAGGAAACACTATTCCACGGCAGAGCATAAACACCCGAAGTTATCCAACCTGGAATCCAGCCAGACCTCTGGCATGAAATCCCTTTTACTTGGGGGGAAAAAAAGTCAAGATGATCTGAGTGAACAAGAAGGGACATGTTGCAAAGGCAATGCAGGAGATTGGGGCTTTACTCCCAGCTCCACCCAACCCTGGTGATAATAATCCTTTGTTTGCCTTTTTTCTCTTTTTAGATTGTAAGCTCTTAAAGACAGTCTCTTGGTATTTGTTTATCCAGAGTTTATGTAGCAGTCCCAGGGATTACTGTAATGATTAGAATAATCTTCAGTGACCACAAATCACTGCGACCCCTGCTTTATGAATCCTCTGAGGACATGCTTGTCAAATAGGTGTTCAAAAAGAGGCGCCTAATTACAAGGTGTGTGACACACACTACGTTATTTCCCCATGCCAGCTTCTGTACAGTATATGCAGCTAGGAATCAAATCCCTGTATTCTTTAACCTACTTTCTAGAGGACCTGGCAAATGAGCCTTCGTGTGACTGAGAACTCTGTCTTTCCTCCAGCAGACTCACACTTGACAGAGGATTCAGAGAAATCACTTCTCTTTTTACCCTATTAGAAACAAAACAATAAAAACCAACCAAACCCCAAACCCCAAAACTAAACAAAAAAACCCCGCAACTAGAAACAGAGAAAATTCATCAGCACTTCCGAGGAACTAAGACAGAGCCCTCTTGTAACCGGGAGCTTTGAAGTACAAGTAGGAAGTCCAAGGCTGGGCTGCTGACTTTAAATGATAGGAGGAATGGCAGGAGGAAAAGAACAAGGTGCCAGGAGTGGGAGGGACTTACTGATTGACATCTGTGAAACTCAGAGCTGCATCTTCCATTTGCTTTTCATTTCTGAGCAGCAGCATCAAAAAGAAGTGCCAATGGATGCAGAGAAGAGGAAATGAGCAGTGAACCATCTCCCAGCCCAGGCAAACCCAGACCCTCATCTGCTACAGATTACTTTAGCATAGTTATAGAGCTGTATCAATAATGAATTCTGTAGTTACAGGTGTTTTCCAACCAACAAACCCTGGCTCGAGAAGTTTCCACCCTGTACGTTCTCCAGAAGTGGCACTGTGGACACTGCAAGCCCTGTTTTTAAAGGAAGTTTGGTTCCTCACAGCCACTAGCTGACCTCTCCTCAGGAACTGTCCCCTGGTTACGGATGTCAAGTCCTCCAGCACACCCAGCCATCTGCTGCTCATTCAAAGGCCAATGGAGTCACCTCTTCTTCCCTTCTTGAGCCTTTGGCTCAGGCCGTAGAGAAGCAGCTCTCTGCCCTAATGATTTATGACACCTATTTGAGCCACTGCTTGTACATCCATGGCACTACCCTTCCTCTCGCACAGCGCAGTCCTGCTGATGCACCAGCTCCTGGGGTAGCACAATCAGATACAAACAGCACTGCTCTGAGATCAGCATAGATGAAATGCAGGTTTGCTGCGTGCAGACTGTGCAT
The DNA here is from genome assembly GCA_017639245.1 of Myiopsitta monachus. Taxonomy (NCBI): domain Eukaryota; kingdom Metazoa; phylum Chordata; class Aves; order Psittaciformes; family Psittacidae; genus Myiopsitta; species Myiopsitta monachus. Next base: position 4,211,517 of record CM029931.1, on the reverse strand, counting down.
CCAGCATAACAATGCTGGTTTACTTCACGTGGCCATCCCTGTATGTTGTTCTTCCAATTGAGATAGGTCACATTCTTGAGGAAGTATCAACTGGTCACTAATATTCAGTCCTGCAGAATTAAGCTCATTTTGGTTCTGAAGTCAGTCCCATTCAAGTGAAGTGTTTGTTTGCATTTAAGATCTTACTGGATATTAAGATGAATCAAGGTGCTTGGAGCTGTCAAGTTGAAAGCTTAATATCCTCAAATTGCTGCCCAGGTTACTTTGAAATATTTATGTAATGTACCTTTCTTTTCTGGCCAATTACCATTAATGGGAAGGAGTTCAGAATTACCCAACAGACAAACCAAAGTCCCTTTAATGGAAACAATTATTCATTCTAACCTCTTTTTTAGACATTATTTTTCCTGTTGCATCTGAAAAATACCTGCAATTCCAGCAAAACGTTTTATGTTAATCTAAACCCCGATTCCACCTTACTCATTCTTCTCAACGCTGCAGGCCAAGCAATAGAAAAACACTGATTTCACTCTTCTGACTCTGTCTTTAATGTGAAAAATCCTTTTGCTAATGTAAGCTGGTTTTAAAAAGGCTGCAGCCACTTCAGTTGGAAAGCGTACTGTCAGAGCCTCAATCCAAGACCTACCAAAGCCAAATGGAAAAATTCCAAAACCCGCTCCTCAAAAGGGTTAATAAGTCAATGGCAGATATCTTCGTAAGGAGTTACTCAATTCTAAGCAATGATCATAGTTAGAAAGGTCAACAGGCTTTCTCCTACCTACCTAAAATACTCAACAACTCGCTTATTCAAACTTCAGAGGTTTTAAAACAGTATCCACTTGAAGAGAACAGCCAGTTTTCAGTGAAAAGAAGACCAAAATATTTCCATGCTGAAATGTCCACACAATGCCCCATCCTCTCCTCGAGGGGCAAAGTCCTATTGAAACTCCATTTAAGAGAACTGTAGGAAACTGGGGAATCTAAATTATAACCAAGAGGAAGGGTGGTTTGGGATTGTGCCACATCTGGGTTCATTTCCCAATATTCCTGCAGGCTTCCCATGTGAGTTTGGGCAAGCTGCCTCCCCCTGCGTGCTACCCACCTGTAACACAGCCAGACCATCCTTTCTCCCCTGCTCCAGCCGTCTTCAGGCTTTTAACATTCTCCTAATACTCTGCAGAGCATTAGATTGGGGCTCTTTTGATTCCGTCCAAAACAAGAGGGAAAAGCTGCCTGTAAATGACTTTCCACTGCTGAGCTAGAGAATAATATTTCAGAGGAGATGGAGACCTTGAAGAATAAACTCTCATCACGAAGGGCTGCATGAGAAGCATGGGAAATTCAGCTGTATACTAACCAAGTTCCAGGGACAAAACAAGCTCTTGCACACACGGATGTGAAAGTCAGTATTACTGCTCTGTAGGACAGCAGAAGAAATGTGAAGCTAGAAGAAAAGAGAATACAGTTTTGGGGGAAACACTAAAACCAGGCACACTGTAAATAATCAGGCAAACAGCCAGCTCAACATATGCTCTTGCTTTCCTCCTTAAGCTGACTGCAATGAATAGTAGGATGCTGAGAAGATATTTTCATATGAGTACAAAAGAAAATAAAATCAACAAAATATTGCACCCCTCCCAGGAACTGCTGCCTGTTTATAGAAAACAAATCCATTAAGGCTCTGGAGAAATGGAATACTCCAGTCCCATCAACAGTGAGCAGGTGAGTAGGAGTGAAGTCTAAAAAGCTATGCAGGACTCTGCCACACAGCTGCAGCTCTTTCAGAGCCGAGTGCAAGTACTTATGTTCCCAGTTATTGGTTTCAGATCAATCTCATATGCCCTATATTTACCCATCTGCACTTGTGCTCTGGGCTCTCTCAGACTGCAGGATAGAGACATTTTTTTTCAATGGATGTCTAGACAGCTGTCTTCCCATCAGACAAAGTGATCACACAGGAAATTCAAAGGAAAATTGATGCTGGCTGCCACAAAATAGAGGTATTCAAAATGAGGATGACAACTTCCCTGCCAAGGTTCCAACGTGGAGTGGTGGCCCACCTGCAGACTAACTACCTCCCACCACTCCCAGCCCTGGGCTTTGCCCCAGGAGGAACCAAGGAATCATTCAATTCTCATCTGAAGCCAATGAGAGGTGTCCACGTAAACCCCTGCAAAATCAGTGGGTGCGACAGTGAAGACCAAAATGACCTACGCAGGTCTCAAGTCAGTACTAAAAGAAAGAAACAAATAGAAGTGAATGCAATCCCCATCAATTGGTAATGAGAGTGGAAAGCAGGCACAAAATTGAGCTCCTTAAACATAGTATGTACCAACAAAATAGATCTTTGAATCATCTTATGATTCATCACAGCATAATACGAAGTATTAAGTTACCTCTCTGGTTACATGGGCAGGTGACACGTGACTGGAGCAAAGCTTCAGGATCAAAGGAAGAATCTGGCTACATAAATGAAGCACGCAAGAGCTCCAGTCATTTATTTTCCCAGTAACCAGGCCTCAGTGTGAACTAATTAAAAACAAGAATTCAGAAGTACTGTACATCTTTTTAGAGCTAAACTAACAAAACAAGGAGAGTTCTGTTACATATTTCATGTTCTGATTTTCCCTGAACTGCCTCAGGATGTATCACAGTCAGGATGGGCAAAACCATCAAAACTTATCAAAGTTGCCCAGTGTATGAAATGGATGAATTTCTCAGTTTGTCTTTGCTCCCTTTAAAATTTATATTATAGAAATGCATATATATAAATAAATACATTATTAAGTCTATTTTATGCGTATGTTATGCCTTCAAACTTCTAAAAAGCACTTTAGGAACAAGAGCAGAAGGAAAAAGAAGTTTGGACAGGAAATGGACCCTCTCCCCTTTATAAACTCTCATCAATTTATCTCCAGTTCTCCAGCCAATCTAATTTATAGTGGTGATCTTAAAGACATGAAATTCACCCTGAACATAACCTTAGCAATGGAGCTCTGCAACTTCTAATGAAGTGCTTAAATCCAGCAAGAAAGTCCCATCACTTTAACAGAAGCACCAAATGAATATGACCATTTTAAGGCAAAAATGATTACTGAATTGCTGCTGTCACCCAAATGACAGTATTTTAAGAGACTCTGGGAATAACTTTTCCAGAAGCAACTGCTTCATCTTCTATAAAAAGTTATGCAAGGCATTCAGTAAGACAGCATTCATATCAGAGCAGCTGAAACTCCCAAAGCAAACATGAAATGAGGATTCCTCATGGACTTTTAATGGTCCCATAACATTTTTTTCTTGCCTTTTTTGGTTTTCAAAGAATATACATATTATTTTTTACTACCAGTGAAGTTTACTGGTGTCTTCATGGCCAACAGTCACTTGTGATGGAAATCAGAGCCAGGGATTGAAGAGGATGCTATTTTGTACAATTCTTGTGGCAGAAATTGCTTCTCCTCCACCTGAGGAAGTGAGCACTGGATGCAACACCCTCCTGCAACAGGCACAGGGCACAAACCAGAAAGCTTGTCAGGAGAACTAGGTTTGAGGGTTGGTTTTTATTAGCCTTGGGGTGCCACACAGGGTGAAATCCATCCTTTCAACAAGAAAGGAGCAAAAAAAATTAGATCCCTATCATGTCTGCCTTGTTTGCAGAGCTTAGCGCGGAGATGAGTGGTAGGCCAGCTCCAATTTCATCTCACTTGAGTCAAATCCAACTCATGGAGAACTGCACACCCGGAGCAGCGGCAGCAAACCCTCCTTTCCTTGCAGTACCTCCGAGGGGCAGGCAGGGCGGTCCCGCTGCCACTCTCACGCATGCTCCACACCAGGGGTGCCCATTATATATTAATTCAAAGAGTAAAGTGAAAGATCGGTGTTGGAAATGCTCATGCATGGAAGTCTCTAATTAAGCACTGATGTGATCACACCGGTGCTCCCCCTCAAGCTTTGGCATTTTCCTTCCCTTCTGTCATACCTTTGCTAAAGTTTCTCAGCCTTTTGCAGCTGTGGCTGTTTCCAGTTCCTCAGCAGCAGAGTCCTGCCTAGGGCAGTGTCTCAGCACCAACAAAACAGACAAAAGCCATTTGGTTATCTCAGGGTGAGAATTAAATGATCTGGTATTTGATTAATTTGAATTTAAGGATTGGAAATACAGAACATATAGTACTAAATATGCATAAACCAAGGATTCATGGTCAAGCATTCAGGCAAGAAACCAAGGCAGCCCTGCCCTGGCAGGGGACTGGACTAGATGATCTCCAGAGATCACTTCCAACCCTAATGATACTGTGATCCGTGTCCCTATCTGCCACTGCCTTGCTGCGGGACAGAGGACCAGTGGTGGGTGTTCCTCTAGGCTTTGCCAGGCTTTGTGCTCCAGTACCTCTGTTTCCTTTGCAGGAGCTAACATGCCCATGGGCCTGGGAGTCTTGGTCAACACCGGGAGGCAGAGCAGAGCTGGGTAGGAAATAGGTGGAATTCCTGAGCCCCTCAGAAAGGCTGGCAGGGGTCCCGCAGACTGCGTGGAAACAGGCATGTTGCTTTGTTTACCTCAAGCTTTAGTTTTTAAAGCCCTATGACAGCTCTGAGACTCACTCAGTCTCAGACTAATCTATTTTCCCCTCAACACCTTGCAGCAAGCTGTCTGCCAGCTTCCTGTCCAGACCAGGGGTCAGAACCTCCCGCAGGGACATACCCGGCTGCTGTGTGCTGGATGAGCCATATGGGAGCAGCGGGAGCAGCAAAGTCTGACCCTCTGGTGTCACCTCTCCACGTTCAGGAGCCCTCCAGATTCCAGGTTCAGAACTCAGCAGATTCCAAACTCAACGCATACACCTCCAGGAAGTCCCAGTCCGCTACGAGCAAGGCTTCGAGAACCCCAAGCAGCTGAAATGAAGTTTAACTTTGTTTGCTGGCGCTTCAGTGGTGTCCAGGTTTGAAATGGGAGACTCCCATTTCTGCATGACTCTGTACAAAATAAACTCGAAGGCAGAACAATGAACATCTTATTATGTAACAAGGATTCACGAGCCTTGTGCTAGGCTGGATTCTCACGAGCATTTTACCACTATTTCTATCGCTAGACATTTAAAAAGTCATGAGTTGGGCTCCTTAAAAATCACAAATTATGAGATTTTTCCAATATCTCAGTCATGTTTTCATGCTCCTTCAAAACCACACAGAAACTTACTGGGTTTCTTTATAGGAGAGCTGAGTCTTAAGCAACACCTTAACTCTAGGCGCTGGGACTTTCCAAATAACACTCATTAACGCAGCACCCATGATAAGATCCTGAGAACCGACCCTTTAATTTTTGCAGGATAAACAAAAACAACATTAATCATTACTATGATTATAACTAGATGGGGGGCTTCGGACACCTCACCCAAAAAAGTCACTCACGGAATCACAGAATGGTTTGGGTTGGAAAGGACCTTAAGATCATCTAGCTCCAACCCCTGCCAGGGGCATGCCTCACACTAACCATGGCGCCTGCTCGTAACTGGGAATCCTTCACTTCTCCCAAGATTTGTTTAATCCCAGTTTGTTTAGATTCTATTTAGATTGAAAACTTGCTCGGGCCGAATCTTTCCCTGCTGTTTATACAACATCTGGCACATGGGGGCAGAGAACCTGTTGGGAACTTCTAAACACTGACATAAACCGAGAAATACCAGTGAGCAGGGAACTGTATCTGGGTGGAAGTCCTCTGATGAGAACTATCAAGGAGTTATTGTGCACATTGGATTATTTTCATTGGAGCAACTTTCTTTCTCTGGAGGTTTGGGATTGATCAGCAAACAGCCAAAACAAAATTCCTGCACTGCAAACAAACAGATCAAACAAAACCAATCTCTGTCATTTGGGATTTAACAGGCAACAAGCTAGAAAAACATGCTTGAAGCAAAAATCCTTTTCTAGGTGTTTATGGCTCTTCTTGCACAGCCTCGCCCCATTTCAGGCAAAAAAGTGGAGAAAAAATAGCATCTAACTTGAGATGGGGACCTCTAAGTATTAGCACAAGAGCAATTAACCCAACAATGAGATAACAGAGCTTTGCTGGCGTAGTGCAGTAGGTGGATAGCTGATGATGGCATTAGCAGAGGAAGGGGTAGGTAGGTTTGAGCTGGGCTGGGAGGAGGCACAGAGTCTGACAAAGACATGGGAAGCAGGCACTGGAGGCCGAAGCCATGGCCAGAAGGGCACCAGAGCCAGCTGCCCTGCTCTGGCCAAGGAATGTGTTGGCTACCCTGGACACAGCTCACTGCGAGACAGAAACGACAGGACAAATGCAGCCTCCCTCCCCTTCCCGTCTGGCTGGGCAGAACTGATCCTCCTCTGTTACTGTGATGGGGCACCATGAACTGTGTAGTGGAGCACACACAGTTAAACAGCCCAAGTTAACAGCTGAACTTGAAATACCCTAACATTTCCCAGTGATGGGTTTACACAGTCGCCAGGCTTTGCTAATTAGGTCATTCTTTACTAGACATATTAGAGTGGTGTTATGGGTTCTCTTAAAACTGCTGCCTAATGAAGTAATTCATAATTAGTAGACTCCGGTCACTTAGAAAATCGTTATTTCATCTACAGCACTCACCAAATCTAAATTTATATCCAATATTCTTCTTTAACAGCCATACAGTCTCCCAGCAGCAAAGCTGACAGACCAGCTTCCTGCTCAAATCCAGTTATGTACCACTACAGAAGGTAGCAAAACAGAGCTGGCAGCTCACGCCACCAGCATCCTCTATTACCACAGCCCTAGAAGTACCAGGAAAGAGGAGAGAGGAAAAGAGATCAGTACCATTTAGGGGACAGAAAAGCCTGTGCATGAAGTAAGGAGCCAGGTCCTCCTCCTGACTTTCTCAAGTCCTTAAATAAGAGGAGCACAGCCCAGGCATCGCCACAACTGATGACATCCGGAGTCCCTCCTCTGGCTCCTCTCAAAGCCTGGATCTCAGCTGGGAGAATTCAGAGCATTTCCATCCCTCTCCAGTATACATCTGTGTTTATTATTTTTTTGCCTGCAAGACTGACAATGAGCAACCCTGTTCACATATTTTCTAATAGAGAGCGCAGTTTGTTTATCTGTCAGCTATAGGTGCCAGTGCTTAATACGTCTGGGGTGACAAGAAAATAAATGGACTTACTATGCCATATTTAGACCCCCTTCCGGTCCCTCACCAATGTGTTTGTCTCCTTTTTGCTCTCCCAGGGGACCCACAGCACTGTGCCCCTGCTTGTATTCACTCTGACGCTCAGAGGGCATTTTTTAAAGTGTGGGATATCTTTTTCAAGGACTTGACCATTTATCATCTCGGAAAGAGAAACTTCTCAGTGATTTCATGAGGATTGGCCCTTCATCAACTGGATGAGACTGACCAGATCCTGCCACTTCAACCACTTCTCACACAGAAGCAACGGAAGAATTTCATCAGATTTCAGGCCTGCAGTAGTTTTTCTTCTTGGTTTAGGAACCAGCCTGAAGGGAGGTGAAGGTCGCTGAGATGTATTTACAGAACAACTCGGACTTGTTTCTGAGCATTCAGTTCTTGGCCCTGCAGCCCGAAGCCTGACAGGAGTGCGCTCTTCCTCAAGTGAATTTTTACAAATCAAATACAAAGGACACTAAAAATGAAAATTTCAAGTCAGAAACCATCATGTCAAAAACCTGCCCTGGCTGCACGCTTGTGCTGCAGCCTCATGCACAGGGGCTCTTCGGGTGCTGTAGAGGGACTGGCCTGAGCTGAAGGGCGCAGGAACCACCACAGCTGTGCTGACACTGCAGCACGGGGGATGCTGAGCAGTATCAGAAGCGCTGCACGGACCTGCAGGTAAAGGAGAATTAAATGTGCCACATACTCAGTGTTCTAAAGGCCTGTCAGTCACATCCCTCTAGACTAAAATGAATAAATACCTTCATCTTTATGCTAACATTACAGAATCATGGATTGGTTTGTGTTGGAAGGGACTTTAAAGCTCATCCAGTTCCAACTCCTGCCACAGGCAGGGACACCTTCCACTAGAGCAGCTTGCTCCAAGACCCATCCAACCTGGCCTTGAACACTGCCAGGGATGGGGCAGCCACAGCTTCTCTGAGCACCCTGTGCCAGCGCCTCAGCACCCTCACAGGGAAGAACTTCTGCCTAAGAGCTCATCTCAATCTCCCCTCTATCAGTTTAAAGCAAGTCCTCCTTGTCCTGTCCCTACAGGCCCTTATAAAAAGTCCCTCTCCAGCTTTCTTGTCAGCCCCTTTAGGTATTGGAAGACATTCGTAAGGTCTCCCCAGAGCCTTCTCTTCTCCAGGCAGAACAAGCCCAGCTCTCTCAGCCTGCCTTCACAGGAGAGGTGCTCCAGCCTGTAGAGGCCCTTATATGCAATAGGTCCAGGTGTCAACCTACAGGCTAACACCAGTGTGAACACAATAAAGGAAAAATGCTCTAAATCAGGTTTTTGAAAGTTCCAAGAGCCAGGGCCCAAGGGGAAGGAAATTCAGCAAAGTTAATGAAAACATTCCCAAACTGTCATCTTAATTAGCTTCAGCACAATATTTAATGTGGTTGAACAGCATGGGATGGTTTGGAAAACAACATCAACTATAGCAGGCATGCAGTGCCCCAGTGAGAAATGGATGACATCTCTTCCTGGTACACAGCAAACTTGTTGGGTATCATTGTTTGCTGGGAAACAGTATCTGGCTGCAGGATCAATCTGCTGCCCAGTTTGGGCCCATGGAGGGGACCAAAGACAGCAGTCATCTTTGGCTGGCCATTACATCAGACTGTGAGTCCTTTCTCTTCATATCCCTTGCAAAGAGGAACACTGGAGGGAGCCTAAGCAAGTCCCCCACCTTGAAAGAGCTTTCAGTCTGGTAGGAGATCAGGACATCTTTGAAACAGGAAGGGATCAAACCTGGGGCTCCCAGACCGAATCTGAGCCTCCTACGTAGTCAGTCACAAACAGAGCAAGCACCAACACTTTCTCTGTTCTGGCAGCTTTGCAAATCTTGCTTCTCCTGCCCCAAGTGTAACAGCCCCAGAATGCAACATCTTACGTGGAGCGGAGGGTTAAAGGGAACATCCTGCTGGACAAGAAGGAATTCAGGTTGGTTTCTTTCATTTCTTGGCTTTCAAGCCAGAGTCGTGCATGCATACAGGGCATTAGTGAAATACGCAAACTATTAAAAACCACCTGAGCATCCAGGACCAATAAACTGGCACTGTTACCCCTCCACACTTGCAAACAGTATCAAAACATCTTTCAATGGTGAAGATCCTGTTTTGGTAAAGGTAAGAATGTAATCCGAGCCAAGAGAGCAACCCCAAATTGCCCTATCTATGCAGATTCCTAAGGAGACTTAGGAGGATCGGCTTTAAAGATCCCTGCAAGACCAAACCCTTTATCTTACAAACTGGCTCCTTTTCCTGAAGACATCCAGGAACACTAAGCTCAAGCAATTTGCCATCTCTACAGGCATTTGAAGAATATGTAAAGAGAAGCGTTATATTAAAATCAAGATTAAAATGGCTGAAAATGTCTGCTGCAACATCTTGTGGAGGGGGAAGGAAGTTCTCATTGAGCAGAAACACTAAATCCCTGCTGAAGTGAACCTGCAGCTACATTTATGCTTCTGCACCATCTGAGGATCCTGGCCCCATAGCTGTTTCAAAGGAGGTCAAGGAACAGTCTGAGGAGCTATGTACCAGTTTCCTAATAGGATTGCCTCGTCTCACATTTCTGCTGATTTCTTTCATACCTCCAAAGTTGTTACAGCAGCTCATAAAGAGAAAATAAAGATTAGACGCAAGCCTTTGCCCTTGAGACCATCCCTGACCTCTGGTTCGCCATTTACATTTATTACAAAAGAGCCTGAAATGGTTTTGAGTCACGGAAAAGCATCTGATGGTTACAGAGGGTTTTGCACCAATAATGCTCTGCTCGCCTCAGACAGAACTTTGCAAGGATATTGAAACTCCCTCAGTCACAGGCAATAAACACAACTATGCCAAAGCTGGGAGGAGGGGAAGGAGGGGGATGGTTCCTTGCACACCACTGTTTTCTTATCCATCTGGAATTAGGAAAGCACGCCTGGAAAGAAAGAGCCAACAGCTTTGGATAAGTCAGCCCAATTCCTCGGCTATGACATAGTCACTGTATGCACACGCGAGTAACTCGTCTGTATCCAGCCATTATTTAAAATAGAGGAAATTAAAGGATTCACCACGGCAATTCACAGACTTCATTAAGGGATCTGGAGCCAGCGTGCTCTGGGCTGAGCCCCCTCCTGCAAGAAGTGAAGCAGTCCCATGCTCAAAATCGGATTTAAGAGGACTTGAGAGTGTTCACATCTGGTAAAATCTGACTCCGGATCAGCACTTCCCTGCAGGCTTGTGCTGTCCATTGAAATCAATGGGAATTACACTGGAGACGTGTGGTTAGCTGGGAGTCACAGCAACAAGAGGGCAAGAGTGAGCTGCCATCACCGGTGGGCTCCTGAGAAGAGGCATCCTGCCCTGCTTCCCCCCTTTCTAGCTTCAGTTTCCTTTATAAGCTAGCTATAATTTGTCCTTGCAAAATAGCTATAGCTTCCTCTTACCTGCCACTCACAAACTGCTCATTTGCTACCACATGCTGCACAACAGCCTAGAGGAGAAAGACAAAGTGTTTCTCATGAGTGTTCATATAGTCGCTTCAATTCAATTTAAATGTGAGCTTCATTATGACCTTGTTAGCACCCCCTCTCCTGTTTACTTTCCATTACCATTCAGTCTGTCAAACTTTATTAGCACAAATGACCATAGAAACTGTGAGCTGCTTGAATCCTCGCAGTTTGAAACAGATTTAGCGGGTGAAACTCAATCTGTCCATCGGCTGGGGGGGCTCTGCCCGGCCCCGCGCTGCTGCTGACTTGCAGATTTTAGAAGCCTTCACAAGCAGAACGTGGTGACAAGAGTAAGTCTCTCCAAGTTAGGGAAAACTGAACCACCACATGTGAGGCCCAGGCAGGCAGCCACCAGTAATGTGTATTTGGGACTGGCACAGGCTGAAGAAAATGGGAAAAGGAACTGATTTGCATCCCCCAAAACAGAATAAAATATTAGGAGAAAATATACCTCAAACCCAAAGATATTCTACAGAGAAATGAAAAGGGGGGGGGGGGGGAAGTCAAAGGATAGGATTCCTGGAGCTCTGCAAACCACGCAAGTATTTTGTATGCAGCCCACATCACCACCTCCATCTCAAGAGGAGATGACTTCTTTACTGAACTCACCCTTCCCTTTAGTCTCAGCTAGATTTCTGGTCCCCAGAAGGATATTCTAACATATGGTTGACTTCTTCACATAATACCTACTTCACAACCTCGCACAAAAACTTCCACAATATATGTCATTTTGACACGGATTTAAACATGATAAACAGTGTAATACAATCTCCAGCTGTTTGAACAATTCTGGTCATAAAGTGCCTCACTGCACTGTCATCATGCTCGTTTCTGCATCAAGCCTTTGTTCTCTTTTATTCCCTACATTGTTTCCCTTCCACTCTGAGATGTTTTGAAAGAAAGATGCATAAATGCAATGTTAAAACCAACATTCCTTTGGGTCTTTTATCTCTATGCAAATAAAAACCTCAATTTAAGATTTTATTAAAATCAGAGAAGGATAAATGAAGTGCGGCTTTTTGTTTTTTTCAATCTGGTCAGCTCATTCTGAAACATTGCGTGTAACTTTTCAGCAAATGCTTGCACAAAGCATTTCCAGAGTGGTAGAAAGTACAGGGAAAGAAAACATCCAGGTCAATATTTAGTTCACTTTTACTAAAATATTAAAAAGCTTTGAAATGAAACATTTTGTCTATTTAAGCTGTCACAGAAGAAAACACTTTGGTTTCAATCAATTGGATTTCTTTTTTTGTTTCAATTTTTTTTGGTTAGCCCAGAAGATCAGAAGAAAACCTCCCTTTTTCTGTGCAGTTCTGGTAAAATCAACATCTAACAGTGAAGCAGATGTCCATTAGAAGAGGACAATACCCCCTGGCATGTTGTTTTCTAAGCCCCGTTTCTGGAGGTTCCCTGCGCTGGTTGGTAATGAAATCCTATCTGCTTGTGCACTATCAGCACAGTCCTGGCAGATACCCCCTGCTCTCAGTGCTCCTGTAATGTTTCCAAGTTCTGGAGAACACACATTTTCCTATTGTTCTTCTATACACAGGATACACTGAAACACAAAGATTAGAAGAAAGCAAACAGCAAGGATAAGACCTATAAAGGCAAGTCTGTATCTGAGTCTACAACTGGCCGCAGTTGCAGGGGCTTTATTACGAAGTCTTTCCCATAGTTAAGCATTTCTTCAGTGCTCCAGCATGGCTGTGGAATGAATTTGAATCCTTCTCTGCCAGCCCAGGTGTGGAAAATATATTTTAATATCATAAGAAAGACAGAGAAAAGGAAAAGGAGTATTTCACTTCATTAGTGTGATTTAAAAAGGGAAGATCCAAGATAAACATGAAGGGAAATCTACGGCAGGCTAAGGAACGAGTTCCCGAGGGAAACTATAGAAGCCCCATCAATCAAGATGCTTAAAATTAAACTCCATAAAGCACGAGAAAGTACACAGTGCAAAACAACCCTGCATCAGCAGAAGGATCAGCCACGCAGTGTCTTTTTTCACTTCTGGTTTCTGTTGTCTCCTCTCACTCGTGCCCAAGTGTCCTGGGAGCATCTGCTCCCACACAGCATTGCTGTCACTCTTCGAGAGCAGCTCCAGCTACTTTAATTGGTTTAGCTTCATGTTAAATTCCTATCTGGAAATGCAGATGGACACATCATTATAGGCTTATTAGTGCTGAGTAATAACTTACTCTGGCCTTGGTTGTAACTTTACACTTTGCTCTGAGTAAGGATGATCACTGTCCCACTGCTCAGCGGTGAAGAAGGAACTAGGGCCACCGCTAGCTCTTGCCCTTTTCATTTCCCTCTGGCTGCATGACATCCTCAGGGACAAGTCCTGGGGACACAGCTTTCAGAGTTCACACTGCTGTAAGTCAGCTGAAGCTTAGCATCAGACCCTGCAGGCAGGCCAGGGATAACTTGTGTGGTAACTCCTTTTCACTGCGCAAGCTTGAGGCAAAACTGGGGTAGCTCTGGTTTGCAAATAAGATAGGGGTATTCCTAGTACAGAAGAAAGAATTACCAAAAATCAAACAGATTAAAAACCTTGTTGGCTCATGCCAGGAAAGCCATGAATATAACTAAATAGTGTTGACAGGCGAGAAGATAAAAATCACATGTCAAAGCTGGGGGGAGGAGGATTTGATTAAAGATGGCCTAACTGATTCAGCAGCAATTAAGGCTGCTCTTCAAGTGGTGCGGTTCATTCCTGCCAGGAAGGAGGCAGCAGGTCCAACTCTCTCCTCACTTGCACCAGCCTTACAGTGGTGAAAGCCACTACCTCTGCTCAGGGAGCTGCTGCCTCAGCTCAGCACAGAGCAGAGCAGAGTAGGATCCAGCCTGAAAGGCCTGTGGCAATTGTACAGGATCAGATAAGATACCTCAGGAATGCAGTTCTGAGTGGAGCGCTTTGGTAATGCTTTAATTTCCATCCTTGGCTTGCTCAGCCTCAGCTTTCATTAAGAGACTACACAGTGGTTGGAGAAAAAGTTTTTACATGAATTAGTTTAAAGGGCAGGAATTACATTTGCGTTTTAATGGTGTGGAAATGAATAATCTGAGCAGGGAGCAACAAAGATGGGAAGGGCTGCTCCATGTTTTATATTTACCTAATGAAAGCAACACTTGATTTTCTTAACTACTTCTCCAGTTACCCAGCAGCAAGTTGGTAGACACCGAGGCTCCAGTCCTGCAGAGCACACAGATACCCCCTGATGGATTTGTACTGGCGTACCAGCTGGGGTGCTCAGCTGAGCTCAGAGCTGGCTGGGCTGGACTGTGCCCCACCATACGATGCCATGTATAACTGAAACGTCTGGTCCCACCCAGCAGGCAATGCAGCTGGAGAAGCAGGTAGCACCCTCCAAGGTGGGAGGCAAGGTGAAGGCACCTGCCCACTTTCCCACTGCAGCTCCATCAACAGTCCCTTCCCCAGTGCAGAATCCAGGCCGCAGTTTAGAGCATTGCAGAGGACCAGAATGAATCACCCCACTTGCCAGGATAACTTATCTCACAGTGATGAGTCTAAAGGTGCTTTACAACTAATAATTAATTCCAAAATGCACCTGCTAGAAGAGTAATATTTTTATCTCCCTTTTATCAATACATAAACTGAGGTCCAACGTGCTGAGATTACTTGGTGATCAATGGCAGAGCCAGAAACAGAAGCCAGGGTCCTTCTCTAGTGGGAGTTTGTTCATCGCATAAATACATGTTTCTGTGTTCAGGTTATACCTGCATAAACCAACACACTTGCCTGAAGTTTCCCAGTGAGTCACTGCAGAAGCCTGGAAAGGACTCCAAGAATTCCCCTTAAGAAAAGCAAGCAAGCTTTGCCCTGACACATTTTACTCCATGTACTTCACTGTACACACAAGTCATGTACTGATACTTGCAGTGCAGCGTCCATCCAAAAGATGAACCGTAACGAGGCCCTTCCTTGGACACAATCAAGGGTTCTGATTTTTACAAGGAGAATCCCACAGACTAAGAGGCCATGATTACATGTCACTTGAATCTGGAAGAAGAACATGTGGCTGATAAAAGAGGCCAGCACATGGATGCTGCCTTTCCTGAAGTAGCTGGCAAGAATGAACAATCAAAGGGAGGGGAAGATCTCAGACATGGGACAGCCAAAGCTCCATTCTTGTGCTAACCGAGGCAGCCAGGTCCTCCCTGCAGTTTGCCCCTCACAGCCAGCAGCGTCTCAAGCCCCCACTAGCCCCAGGAAGCCAAACTGGGCTCCAGGGCTCTCCCAATTGCTGCACAGAGTTATACTGCAGTTGCTACCTTCCAATCTACTTTCCAAACACAGCAACGAGCCTGCTTGAAGCATCCAAGCCTTGTGTTTCTGGTGTGGAAGGTCCTGGGTGGAGCTGGTCTATAACTTCCTACTTTATGTTGCTGTAAAAGCTTTATAGGTCTGGATGGCTGAAATTGCACCACACAAGCCCAGGACAAGAGGCTGTAGACAGCTGTTGCATCTTTTTTGTGCTTTATTTCCAATCAGGCTCCTGCCTGAAACCTCAAAACCACACTATCAGCCACTTGGAAATAAGCAATAGCGACCAGCAGGGCAGTGCTGCTTGTTTAAGGCCAATAAAACATGAAGTTGGATGTATGCCACCCACCAAGCTGATTTCTTCAACATTTTCTACACAAAACCTACCTACGGACTTCAGCAGGAATTGTATTCATGTATGGTTGCAAAACCTGAGTTATAGCCCTGGAAATCAAAAACAAAAACTTGTGTCCAGCAACAGAACTACAGTTACGTGGTTGTGCAGGTAACATACACCGGGCAACCAACCTGCACGTACACATGCCTGGCCTGTATGAGTAAGTAGACAAACCAGCTCCCCCTCTCACCCAGTGATCCACAGATCAGCTTGTCTTTAGGAAAGAAAGTGGTGCCACCACGTCTGGGGATGGGGGTTGGTTGGTTGGTTGGGTTTTTAGTCTAACTTCATTTTGGTTACACTACAACTCAGTCTATGGAGATAAATGATCACAAAGAGGCTGCAAAAAACCTCAAGCCCGACTGTCTGCCCCCAGGGAGCTCTCTATCACATGAACTGAATCCACTTAGAGAAATTAAGGGAACAGCAGCTCTTTTGCTGTTCTTAGCTCTCCCTAAGGCACATCCCACCCGACAGCAACACCACAAAGGATGGAAGAATGGGGCGGGTGTAACAGTGCCATCTGGTGATGGCAGCCTGAGCCATAGTCATGCGTATTGCATGTGCGCACTCACATGACACATTTAGCACGTATTTACTGTGACAGCTTGTGTTGCAACCAGTACTTCAACTTCATCCTAGCTGTGGCAGTGGTCCTGAGGCAGGGCACTGCTAAGGACATCATCTAATTCCACCAGTTTTTCGTTGCTGATGCCTCATGCTAAAAATAAGTGCTGGGTTGACTTGTCTCAGGGGTGTTGATTCCCTTTATAGATTAGTATTCCTTTAGGGGATGGGGCCTCAACAGCTGAACACCAGTTCATGATTAAAAGAAGCAATTTTCAGTCAGCACAGAGGCACATCTGCTACCTGAGAAAGACCCAAGGACACAAGAGGAAAGAAACAGGTACAGCTCAGTTACTGAAGTTGCTCTCTGTAAAGCAAGCAATGAACGTGAGTTCTGAAACTACAGGCTATGAAGGAGGCAAAGAGGCTTGGGGAGAACAGCAGAGTGACCTGGAACTAAGGGAATTTAGTGTTTACAAAGGGCAAGGACAAGAACAGCAACTGTGTGAGCTGGGAGGATGTTCTAGGATGGCACAGAGTATATAACTGATGGTCATTAATCTCTGCAAGAGAAGGAGCTCTTCTTTTGTGCCATCTGTTTGTAATTACTGCCCCACTCAGCTCTAGGCTTAAATTGTGCAATTAAAACTCCATTCTGAACCACCCAGACTGCTGAAGGTTTTGGAAGGCACAGGAATGGGAGCATCGGGCATAAACTGCAGGGTTTATAGTATTTACACAAGAGCACCCAATTAGCTCATGCATGAGTGCCAGTAGAATACGTGCGAGCACCCCATCAGGTCATGCATGAGTGCCGAATGACTTCACCCACATGCATCCAGGCAATTGATGCAGGAACGCTCCAGTACGTCATGCATGAGCACCCCACTAACACAAGTGCCTGATCAGGCTGTGCATGAACAGCTCATTAATGTATTCATATGTGCACAGTTAATTCATGTATGAGCACATGATCAGTTCATGCATGGGTGCCCAACTGGTATATGCATGAGCACCCAATCAGTTTGTACACAAGTGCCTAACCAGTATATGTCGGAATGCCCTATTAGGTCATGCTTGAGCACTCCCGTGCCTCATGCATGAGTACCCAAATAACTTATGCTGGAGGGATGTATTTTATGCATGAGCACCCAACCAGTACGTGCATGAATGCCCAGGGACTTTATGCTTCGGGACTCAAACATTCCACAGGTGAGCCCCAGTCAGTTTGTGCATGAGCACCCCATTGATCCACCTTGAGGACTTCGTTGGGCATCCATGCATGTTTTGGCAGCTGGAGCTGCAGCGGTACCTCTGCCAGGTGCTGGTCACAACTGGTGCCCAGGCACCTGTGAAACTGACGGAAACACCCAAAATACCCCAAAGCATCAACCCAGAAGAGCTCCCAGTATCCCAGCACAGGCGTATTTGAGAGAGAGCAGAGGAGGCAAGCGGAGGGAGAGATGGGTGAGGAGATAAGGGGCTGGAGATGAGCTCCTGGAAGGAAGCACTCCATATGCAAGCAGCACATTCCAAAGAACTCCTGCAGGACAATTCATGGGCAATTTTAACTTCTTCTGCATGTCTTCTGCAGAAGTGTCAGAAACATCACCTCTGGAAACAGCCAGAAGTTGTCTAGAAACTCTGATACAGGCCAGCTGCTTGTGATTCTGCAGCATGTCCACAGGAACTCAAATCCCAAGAGGAATGACTGGTAGTCTCCAGAAAAGACTCACTCTTAAAATGTATTAGCTTAAGTAGGATAAAGGATGAAGCTCTGCAGCCTGCACTGCACAGGAGCTCGGAAACAATGATATAATGACACGTGGTCGTAACATTTATGATCTTATCAGTCCAACTCACTTATGTCTCTTCATCACTGGTAAGTCCAACCTGCACAACTTTCCTTGCTCAGGCACAGGGAAAACAAGGTGGTATGTATTAAGCCTCACTCATGCCAATAAAAATGTACTACAGGAATGAATGTATTTATTAACTCTCAGCAGTGATGCCAACAGTTTTGGCTTGACTACAGTTTCCTGGCTTTGGACACAGGGTCACAAATCTCTAAGAATGTTGAATCTTGCCCTGGAATAAGGAAATTTCTGAAGCCTGAGCTGGAGCTGGCTGCCACAGGGGACACAAAGCAAAGCCCAGGCGCCCTTGAAACAGTACGATAGCTTTTTCAACATTCAAACAGAACAATTTAAACATTTGCAAGAGCAGGGGAAAGGCTGGCTGCAAGATGGTTTACATCAGCTCCTTGCACTTACATGCAGTTAGATGCAAAGAAAGGAGCCAGCCAGAGCCCTCTGCCTCAGCCTGAAAGGAGAGGCTACTCTTGAAAGCCCCAGTGATCCAAGCCCTTTCAGGAGCAAGACAAGCATGGGACTGGCTGTAAGGCAAACAAAAGAGTGTGTCTACCTGGCTGGCAACCAAACTCACAAATGCAAAACTATTATTTACCAGAACCAATTATTTCCTGATTGGCAAAAGCTACAAATTTCATCCTTTTAGCATTTTAGTAGGGATTCAGAAATTCTCATGGCAGGATGGCAAGAAGTCCTTCTCACTGCCTAGAAAACAGCAGATGTGGACAGAAACAGTTATCGCTATTACTGTGTTAGTCCCAGCCATGAGCATCTCACAACTCTAAGTCTCTTGTCATTAACGCCAAACACCCCCACACACCTTGTGCCCTTCCCTGCATGCCTGAACTATCCTGTCCTTCACACCAGGACAAGACATACTTCTTCACTTGATTGCATATTCAGTGCCTAGTGCAGTAAGAGGCAGATAACTCCCTGGAGACTGATGCTCAAAGACAGAAACACATTTAGCATTTAACATGGCCAATCCACCAGGGTCACAGTCAACCTGAGCATCCTGAATGTGTTCACACAATCATAATGCTGGCACATCATTGAAAACAACGCACTTTGGAGCCCCAAATGTGGCCTGAAGAATCTCATCTGAAAATGAGTCTTGAACTCTCACATCTCTAAGCTGTTACTGAGAAAGTAAATACATTATTAGATTCAGAAGTAAGAGACTACATATGGCTGCAGAAAGGAATTAGCCAATGGGTTTATGCAGGAGTATTTGGAGAGAGATTCAGCACATGCTCTAAGAAGAATTTGCCAGACAAGACTTGTGGAGGCTCCTGCTCTGCTTCCGAACTGGTCCTCTTTCCTAGCTGAAACCTAGAAGAACCAGAGGCACCTTTCTCCTAATGCAGGCAGGAGCAGGCACTTGGGAAGTCACTAACCCCACCAGAGGGACCCATCCTATCCAGCCCTAAAGGGCAGGATTAACCAACAAATTTGACTGGAAATCTTTTGGATTCGCTTTTCATTTGCACATCTCCGTCAGCTCCAAATGAGGCACCCTTTCTCCTGTCTGAGCATACTCTGGCTGCAGAAGCAATAAGGTTTATACTTCTCCAAGAAGCACAAAATTTCATTTCTAAAGCAAGATCCACAGATATTGAACATTTCTTCACATGCTGAAATCCCTGCTGTTAGTGCTGAAACTCAGCCTAGCCGAGTTTGCATTTAAGGAGACCATCAACAGCCTGTGGTTAAATCCTCAAGGGGAGATAAGGCACCTGAACACCTGCAAATGCAGGATTTATAGGCTTTCAGCAGAATCTCTTTCTGCACACAGTACTTAACATGAACATGAGCTGTATGGAAAGCCACGGAACAGCCACCCCCCACCTTTACCAACAAACAGCTTTCTCCTTTTGTCCTGCCTACATACATCGGAGGTTTTCCTGCCATAATACTAGCGCTGAGTTAGTAACAACAGATTGTGGACAAAAAGCAATGTTAGCTAGGAAAAAAAAAATCTAAACAAAAACTTGCATATAATTAGGCTAAGCAGGAACATGACCAGTGATATGAGACAGCATTAAATATACTTGGCCCAGCTAATGAACCGCAGGCTACTCTTGCAGACATGGATAATCTTTACATAACTAAATGGTAAATCACTGGCATTTATTCTTTGAGTGTTAGTGAGTTTCCAGAGGAAACAGAGAAGAGGATGTTGCAAGCACATCAGCAGGACGGTTTAGAAACCTGCTGTCTGGAGTGGTTTTAGGCAGTTTTGCAATTAGGCGAGAGGATACCCTCTTACATGCAGACTTACTGCACAGTGGTTGAGAAATAACACGTCTAGAAACAGAGGTTCAACCTAGCGCAGACAGATGGAGAGAGCCCACACCGCTGCTCCCTCCTCAAGAGGAAATAGCAGAATTCAGATCATGCACCCAGGGAGCTCCTCTGTGTGCCTGCAGTTGAACAATGTGCCTGACCCTGCTTAACACAGCATCTAATCACTACTGTGCAGTGCAATACCCTCCAGACACATTGATCCCCACAATATTGCTGTAAGGTGGAAAATATGTTCATAGCAATTTTACAGATATTAAAGGGAGGAATCAAGAGATTACTTGACTTGCCAAAAGTCGCAGAAGAAAGCTGCGGAATAGCAGGAACCGAACACAGGTTTTTCACACTTCAGATCAATGTCAAGAGTTTGTACTTCAGAGCTACTCCGGGAAAGACGTCTTTGCTGTGGCTGCAAAATCCTCTCCTTATCATAACTGATTTGTTTGTAGAAGGATGATGTGTACGCAAGATGTGCCCATAAACCACAGTGAGCTTATTTCATTTCCAATCACAAACTCCAAACATTCCAGAGTTAAAAATAAAAGTAGCATTTAGCTCCACAGTGCATGGGTTTTGTTATAGAAAAAGTTAGCTTCTTCAAACAAGAGCAGAAGCTAATAATTCTGGTTTTATCATTCGTACACAAAGTGTTTCTAAGGGTGCATTTGGCCCCAGAACAGCTCTGGATCAGGCAGCAGCACAACACATGCTTGCTGGCAAATGGATCTCAGCACGTTTCAGAGCTGGAGAAACATAAATCTGCTTCAGTGTGAGTGCCTGGACTCTTCTTCAGGTCTGTTACAAAGCAGATAACAAGTGGGGTCACTGAACAGTGCACAAGAAAAGTTTGTATGGGGCTGGAATATGTATTGGAATATGTGGAATAATAAGCACACTTGAAGTCTTCTAGAAGCATCAACCAAGGGAAAAACAGTGAGGAAAAGATTCTGCAACTGCCTCCACACTGCAGAAAGCACAAGGCTGGGTGGGCAGAGGCACACACAGCACTGTGCTACACCTACATCCACTAACCAGCTCCCAGAGCTGCCGGACACCACTGTCCTGTGCCCAAACCATCTGCTGTGTGCCCCTTCCTCCTCACCATGTCTTTTGCTCTTCCCAAGGAAGGATCCACACAAGCATGAAAGAATTGCAAAGAGTGGCTCAGAAAGGAAACACAGAAGTGAAACTGGTGATTCCCAGCTTTGCATCACACTGTTACAGACCACTCCTGAAAACGGATCCCCAGAAGAAAACAGCCATCTCAAACCCAGGCAGGATTTTAAAACCTCATTGCAACCAATGCAAATTTCCAGAGAAAGATCAATCTGCTTCACACTGTCATACTTTTTGTTAAAGCTAATTGAAGTAAACTGGATGTGGTCCCTAGTACCTACCATCTGACCAGTGTCCCAGCACTATTGCTTTTCAAGGCACATAGTGGGTATTGCATCATTGCGAAGAGCTCTTTTCTTTTCACATCTGAAATTCCTGTACAGGGCAGATCTTTGGAAAAGAAAACATCAGTGAGAAGCAAAATACTTGTCAGAGGGAAGAGAATGAGAGCATTTTATGAGAGCAACTGTCTTCTACAAAGAAATAGTCACAGCTCTGGAAAAGGAAACACACTTACCAGATCAGTGCTGTTTGCAAAGGAAATGAAAAATGGTGAATGTTTATCACTGAAAGTGTTTTTAAATGAGCTTAACTGCTGTGTTTTAGTCTTGAAGGAAGAGTAAAAGTACTTAGAAAAACAAGCAGTATAACAGATCATGAGACCTAGTAATTCCCTTTGAACCACTCTGTACTAATATGTATTCTTTCACCAGCTTTGCCCATCCTGTTTTATGGCATGTGGGATAACTGCAGTCTGGCACAGGAGGAACATGACTTTTGCCAAATGCACAAGTGAGCTCTCAGTACCTGTGTCACCTCCCTGGGAGACCCAGTAAAGCTCATGACTGAATCACCAGCTGCTCGCTGCCAGCTTGCTCACCGCTTAACTTTCCAGTGGGATTCTTGCATGACAGTCTCTGAAGACAGCAAAGCATGTTCCCGTTTTCCTCCTTCTGTGGCTAGAACCTAAGGGGCTGTGTGCAGGTAACAGTGCAGAAGCCAAGTTTGAAACCAGTTAAAGACAGCGAGTTAGAACAAGAATCTGGGAGTGTAACAATTTCATTAATCATCTTCATTATCTTGGCATACATCAGGAACTTATTAGCAAAACTAAGAGCTAAGCAAAGGGGTATGAATAGTCAAAAACCTGCAATTAAAAGAAGACAACACACACCCAAGGGAAGATCAAATAAACACTAATCTGTTAAAAAGGAAGGAATACGGACTATTGGAGAATAGGTCCTTATCACCAGTATGTAGCACACCGCCAGATCCTTCTGCCCCCACTGCACCCAAACAAGTTTCACTGCTCCCCACAGACTCAAAGGTACGGCTGGAGCTTGAGTGCTTTGAGAATCATGTATGGGGAGAGGCAGAGACTGACCATAAGGTACGGTCAGTCTAAGAAAATAGTAAACATCAAGAGACTGCAGCTGGGTCAACCTGTAGTGGGGTTACTATCAGGTCCAGGACCTCAGCGTGTTTCCAGATTGCCAACACATCCTTGAATACTTACTGGTCTCTACAATAAATGCACTTAAAGACTGAAGGGCAAGGCCAGCCCCTGCTGCCATTCGGTGTGAATGACAGCTGGAGACACATGTAAGGAATCTCAAACAGGATTTTCTGGAAAAGAGGTTCCCAGACAATCATTAGGGGAGGAAAAATAACTAAATCTCTCTTCTATGGTATGTAAAATCCTGCAAAGTTGGCCTCAGTAGAAAGCCAAATGCTTGGGGATTTTGTTTGTTTGTTTTTCAAGATGTAGTTTAAAACACTGTTATTGCTTAAATTTCACTAATGGAAACCTGGGTTTAGCACCCAGGCCTGTCTGGGTTTACATGGAAAAACTGAGACTTGAAGGAACATCGGTAGTCCCAAGGCATTTCAATGGCAGACACTGAACTCTGGGCAGGCCACGTTGTTGTGGAAAACCAGGCGACCATTTTTGGCTGAGCTGCATTGGCACAGTCTGACATTCCTAAACATTGCAAAAATGTCCTTTGCATGCCAAGTGACTGGTGTTGCAAAGGCTTTTGAAAGCCCATAGCAAGGACCCTTGTTACCTCCAACATAACAGTACAACTGGGGACAAGAGAGGTGCCTCCCTCTGACACACTGCAGGAAGGATGGAAGGGGATATTCCCAGCCACACAAGCTGAGACACAAGGCAGCCTCGCATCCTGGGATTTCAAGCACAGAACAACAACTGACTTTTGGGAAATAACAGGCAGAGTTCCCATTAACTTTGAACTGGGGAGAGCAGGCACCCCTCAGAGTAGGTTCCTTAACCACCACGGAGAAGTGCACCTTCTAGGAAAAGCCTGAGAGAACCAGCTGGGTTATTTCTGATTCAGATGAAGTCAGACCTCCAAAGAGAAAATAAAACAGAAAAGGACATCTAAATCAGCTTATAAGTTAAAGCTAATGAAAAATTAAGAAAAACACCCATCCTGTATCCTCTTCCAATACCCAATAAGTAATAATAACCCAATTCCAAGTACCCAATAAGTGAGTGAAACGCTTAAACATTTCAGATCTAACCTCATATTTAAACTCATACCAGTTTACAGCACCTTGGGGGTATATAAAGCGGCCTAAATATGAGTATAAATAATTATGCGTAATCAAGATTTCAGGATCCCTTTGCCTGAAGTGGAAAAACCCCATACTCATTCCAAATCCAAATTCATTTTGGGAATGAATTTTCATGAGTGATCAGCGTATCTGCTGATCAACATACCTACAGTTGAGCCCCACAGCACGAGTGCCAAGAACAGACAGCATGGATGATACAACCTGCATGTTCACTGCATTGATCAGTTTGACGGATACCCTGTGCCCTGGGCAGATAATTAAATGTGATTGATCGGGGTTGGAATGGACCATGCTGAAAACCATTTCAGAAATGTTTTCCTCTCCAAACCAAAAGCTGAAAGCAGTGCCCACAGTCTTCTCACTGCAGAATTTCAAGGTTATTCTGCTCAGAGAGCCACAGGAAGACCTGCGGGTCATGACTGTGGACATGAACTCCTGAAGATGTAGTTGCAGAGCATCTTGCAGTGACAACAACAGTGCCTCTCACCACTGACTGACCTCTGACAGATGCTGCCAAGACAAAGCCACACGAGATACTCATGACTCGATTCCTGGAATAACTTTGCCTTGCCTGTTTTAATAAATCTGCGGGAGTTTCAGAACATGATAGGTAAGTAAAGCAGTACAGACCTTTCCTGCTGCACCAGCCTGTCTCCCTCAGCTCCTTGCCCGTAAGGCTCAGTTACTGCACCTTAAATTCCTACCACACACCCTTCAGTCTTTTAGCCTTTACTGCTGGCAGAGAAGCATTTACAAGGAGATGAGGGCTGTAAAGCAGGGCCTGGACGTGCCTTAGTTTCCCCAACAGCGTTACGAGAGTGATACTCTGCAGTAGGTAGCAGCCCTCATCTGTCAAAGCCCTGCACAAGCAATTCCTCCATCCATTAGCTCACTGGAACTGCCAGCCCATGAAAGCATACAAGCGTTTTGTACAAGTAGGAAGACTGAGAAGACTGAATAAGGAAGCAGGCAGGCAGGTGTTCATAACATGCTTTAAGTACAGTCAAAGCTTACACCCAAAGAACTTTCTGCAGCCTCACCAAACAGAAAAAGGCCAAAGCCCTAACATGACAACATTTCAAGAGCAACCTAGTTAGTTACTGTAGATCCTTTGCACTCTTGGCACCCAGCATCTGCAACTGCATATGTGAAAACCAGCACATAGAAACAGGGATTGTTTTTCCTATGACATTTCAAACTAAGGTAAAGGTTGACTACTGCCTGCAAATTCACACTGGATGAACCCATCTGTCTGCAATCTTCAGGCTGGAAACAGCAGCACTGTGGCAAATAGGAAAATTATTATTTAAAGAAAAAGAATAGCCAGTACTAGAAGACTACAGAAGTAAGTGAACACCTTATTATTTAAAACTAGAAACGGAAGGGCAACATCTACTGGCCTAATTCCTGTATCTGCCTATTCCCTTTAAGCCCTTTTACTGTGAACTTTGAGACCAGTAACTCTCACGCCAGACTGAGTGCTGAGGTACATGACCTGTAATGGGTGCTCAGATTTGGCTCCTGCTACTTGGCTTGTTACAGCAAGTATTGAAACGTGACAAACCTTCTTTCTGGCTCCTCATTCTCAGCCACTGACTTCAGACCTTGTAACATATTTGCTATGTAAAGTCACCCATTATTCAGTAGCAAGGATTAGCTGCTACAGCTAAAACCTGTGTGCCCTGACGTCAGACCTGACTGCAGAGCCACTGAACGGGGCAACTGAAGATGTGTACTCCCATTTACAACAGAGATCTTTTAAGCAAGCACTCTGGACTTGAAAACCCCAAGCAGACAGGAGGAAGGGGCTCAGCATGCTCACCTCACTCCATATTGCTCCACTATCACATCCCTAATGGCACACCAAGGCAGCAGTACATACCCCCTTTAAACTGATACTTCCAAGAACAGCTCTCCCTCAGACAATCCTGGCTCTGCACAGAATCTATCGCTGGCTTTTCCAGCAGCATGCTGCTGCATAGCCACTTGGCACAGCCAAAGGAAAGTGCACTTTATCCTGCATCCGTCAGCATCAGTGACAAGCAGATTCCACATAAGGGCATGAAATCGCACATATCAGGGACAAGGTACTCATAAGAAATGAGTGAGATTTAAGCAAGAATTTCCATCTTTGCACTTCTGCCCTGGAAGAATGGACCTGAAATGCTGCTCAGGAAGAGCAAAGACTTTTCCAGAACTGCCAAAGAAGCTTCGACAGAATCACAGCAATTTTTCCTCTCTGCACAGTTTTTAACAAACTCACAACTGCTGTGAGCAGTGCTGAGCCTTCTGCAGCTCATCTGAGCTCTCGTTCGCATCAGGAATCTGCAGAGAAACGCAAACTCCCATTTGCCCGAAGGAAGAAGTTCAAATAAAGCAGCAACACCTTGAGGTGAAGTACAAGTTTTCAGAGGCCAACGTCACATTCAGACAGAGCAAACTGGACAAGTGCTGGCTCTGGGTCAGTGCTTGGGCTGCACTGCTGAGCTCAGTGTCTGGAGCAGCCCACTTCCCCTGGACTGTGCCTCAGCCTGTGGAACAGGTTTTGACACTGCTCTGAGAATCAAATCCATGGTTGCTGGAAAGTTCTTAATGCTCAAACAGAAACCTATTCTTTTTTAAACAGCAGACAATTACTACAATAGTACAAAAGCCAACAGGTATTTTTCCATGGCTCGCTTCTCCCTTCATACACAACTGGCAAAAAAAATTCAAACACCTCATTAAGTTAACATACTTGCAAAGGTGTGTGTGTCTAAATGCACGCATATAAATGCAGACACTGCTGCCATGCCTTTCCTTGTAATTCCCAGGCAATTCCACAAGTTCTTGAGCCCCCTTTGCCTAATCAGACAATATACAGCAGGCCCATTTCTGGCATAAGAGATACTCCTAATTTACCCTTCAACATCACACCTAGAAATTGTGCCAGTTGGATACCAGGGTCCCTAATTTGGAGCACTGCCTGTTGCAAGAGGGATGGCCATGGAGTGAGCTCCAGAGCCACTCTGCCACTCAAAACAACGTCAACAATTAAAAAAGAAACCTAAAAAGATCAAACTAACACATGCTGCAGAGAGAGGGCAAAGCTGCAACTACTCAGCAAGGCTGGAAATGCAGGCAGAGGAAGAGAAGAACCAAAAATAGTTTATTAGTGAATCAGAGACATAGAAGGAGTGACAGTGAGCAATGGAACAGCACGTGGAGGAGCCCTACTGGAAAATAAATGCACACATTATCATGTACAGAACACAGAAGCGAGACTGAAATAGAGCTACTCCAAAACAAGTATTTCTGTGAATAGAAACATTTTCACATCATTTTCTTCCTACTGAGCCCACACAGTTCTTTTTGTATTTGCTCTGTGTGACTGTTCTAGCAAATAAGGTTGAGGAGGAATGTTGTAAACGAGAGCATTTTAATCCTATGTTGGCATATACTCAAAGAATTCACATGCAAAAGCGTTTTCACTGAAATCCTAGGAGCTGCATTCATCCAATCCACGAAGAGAAACAACCTCAGACATGTAAAGTGAAGCAGCATATTGTCTGCATTTAAAATACAATATTGCCAACTCCAGTCATTCATATGTCATCAATGAAAACCTCTGCTTTGCATTTTTCTCATGGAAGCTGATATTAATGAATTAAAAGAACACACTCGGCAAACAGTGAGGAACAGACAGATGTGGTAGCGGCCAAACCCTTGTATCTTTTCCCAGCAATTATACCAGCTGGTCTAATAAAAGATATTACCCTCCCAGCAGCACCTACCACCCTAGCTAGGTAGGTGGAGGAAAGAATGAATTAGCCTGAAAGACATGCTAGAAAGATCCTCATGTACAAAAGGCAGACAAGTTTAGCAACAGCTGGAGCCTAGTTACTGGAAAATAAATGTAGATCTTAGAGGAGATATTCCTTGAGACTGAGTCACTTTCCCAGTAGCTGATCCCAGTGGTCTTTAGAGTATGTGGCAATATGAGCAACTGATGGCACATCATCTTTAAAATGCACCCATGGCACCCAGGCAGTAAAAGCTGGACACACTTGTGCAGCCATATCTCATATAATGAATGTAAAGAAAACCTTTAATAAGCTGATTTACAGGGTCTTTAATGGGGGAATCGAAATGAAAACATTGATTTGCTTTACAAAGAATCACTGAATTACACACTAGTCTCAAGATATCGAGGTACAGTAATTAAACAGAGATTTCTAGACCTGCAGCAATTCCATCTGGGAAAGGTTTATGTTAACTGAGAGCAGGTGCAGTGCTCAGCCTATTCTAAAGCAGAGAGCTGATACAGAGGTATGGGAAACACAGACCTCTCTGTGGGATAAGGCCTGATTAACAAGGACATGAAAACCAGCAAAGTTCAGTCTAAGCTTTCTGCCAGATCTGGCTCTTTTGGAGTGTCTCTGTCACTCACACCCAGCCCACACCTTGGCTGAGGCTCTCTGGGAGTCACTCTCACCTCTTTAGGGGACATAAACCGAGAGGTTTCTCTGTCTGAATGCGGCCCAAGCCTTCCTGTGCATGTTGCCAGTAGAATCCCTGGAAAAGGAGCAGAGTTTGTTTTCATTTTCTCAGATGATTTGGTTCCACATTTAACAGAAGTAGTGGAGACTTTAAAATACGAAGTGAGTCATAAACTGCAGGTTTTATTCGCTTCTGCATTTTTATCTATAAATAGTAAAAAAAAAGGGCAATTTTTAGTGTTTATTTCTCAACAGAGATAAGGGAGTTGCCATGGCTACCAGGCACCAGGACCATGGCTGAGAAGGACAAAACAAGGGAACCAGACTGAAGTTTGAAATATTCAGGTTGCTGTGCCCAAACCTCACACCATGTATGTTATGATAGGAACAGGGCACTGAAATCAGTCAGACTGGAAAAAAAACAACACTGAAAACAAAACAAGGAAAAGGAGTCAGAGATGTGTGAGCCATGCACCTAATTTCAGATTCAATCTATTTTCAAGTGCACAGAACATCTCAGTAGGACCTGAGCAGCCCTGGATTTAAAGGGTAGAAAATAATGTTATGTTTGTATTACAAGAAGAAACTCCAAGGAGAGAACACTATTACTTTACTACTGAAAAGAATCAATTTAACACTTCCATGCTGACACAGACATCACATCACAGATGGTTTAGGCAGGAGGAAGTACACAGCCATCTGCCTCCTCCAAGTGCCTGAGGAGCCAGACTCCAGCCTTTCCACTTCAGAATCACAGCAGCCCCTCCAGTGCATACGTGTCCACCTCGCCAACAGGTCCTGCCACCTCCACCACACTGCGAAGACAAGGGGCACCCAACACATGCTAGTCCCCAAAACCTCTGGCGTCAGCTCCAGTTGGTCATCTCTGAGTGCACATCAGCTGTTGTATTCATACATAAGTATTTTTAACATGCCATTCACCCTCAGAATGGGAGCAACAGTACTTTGGTATATACCCACTTGAAAATAGAACCATAACGGTTTCTAGGAGTTTTTCCAACCTTCTCTTTTCAGCCCAGAAGAGAGTTCCATTGTCTTCAAAAAAGGAAATCTAATGTTTCATACACTTGATTTTCTGATATACTGAAGGCCTTTAGACAGATATTCAAACTATTTTATTGATACAGTAAAAGGAATCTTTGTGTAATAGGACCAGCTACTAAGAATAGGCATAGATATACTTCAAAAGCTGAGCAACGAAGGTGTTAAATAAAAGCTCCAGAAGAATATGATTCATTTTATATTGATACACACATTGTTCACAAAAATAAAGTCTCATTTAAATAGTGTAATATATTTGGAGGAGGAAAACATTATCTGGCTGCACAGGATGATGCACTTTTCAATTCACTGTCACATGAGTGAGCTGAGTGTGGGGATAACTTATTGAGAAAAAGAGGCAATTCATGCTTATACAATCGGGACTTTGATACTTAAAACATAAATATAATTGGGGGGCTCAATTTTTTCAAAATCACCTTTTCCTCTCTCCCTTCCCCCCCCCCCCGCCCCATTCCTCCAATATCACCTTCTATTCCCTTACTATGCCTATCAAGTATTTAGGATGCATTTGCCCATCTGGTGACAGGCCCCACTGTGGCCACATCTGAACTCTGCTCAGCAGCGCTGGGGAAGGTCCTTCCATAGGAGCTGCCTCCTAATTTGCCTAATTCTGAATTTTCTCATTACTTTCAATCACATGAGCAAAGAACAACAAGATGCCCCCTTGGCAATGCCAGCAGCATCAGCAAATCTGAACAATCCTCTGTGTGCTCTTCAACCTCATGATGGTGTCTGACTCAAGAGCTTGATATTTGTTGGAAATGCTGTAGTGCCAGAAGCATCACCTTTGTGGAAGGGTTTGAGTATGACTTGTTTCCAAAAGCATCACAAAAGATCTCTCTGAAAGACGAGGGGACAGGGGCTTTATAGCTTTACATTTTAAACAGCCCTAATCACACCAGCAAAAAAAAAAAATCTCTTTCTGTTCCTCACTAACTTATCCCCACTTGCCACTCAGCCCCAGAGCCATGGATTGCTCAAGAATTTCATCCTGTGCAACAAAGCAATTTTTCCTCCAGCTGCTAAAGCAGCACCTTGTGCAGAGATGTGACAGTTCAAAGTGTGCATGTTATTTTAATGAAATATCATGATAGCTCATTAGAGAAAGATGGCACCAGAATTGCGGAGTCTCTCCTGTTCCCATGCTATGTATACAAATGAAGGCTCACTGTCTTCCAAGAGGTACAAGCAGAGTTCAGCTGAGACAGATGTCTGCTGCATCAATTGTTCTAAGAACCCTCTCTGACAGACAGCTTCCAGCACAAGGCTCTGATTACCACAGCTAGACCCAGCTTATGGGTCACTTGGGAATTATGATTAGACCATATACATTTTTCTTAGAAGGCAGAAAAACAGGACAGGATGAGTAAGTTTTGGCTCAATAGAAGCTGCTTTTTTTTCCCCTTTCCTCAGGATGGAGATGCTCAAGTTTCTAATGAATAATACTGTGTAAATGGCTGGATGGAAGAAGGGAGGAGGGACAAAACCCAGCACACAAGAAAAGCAAACCATGCCTACTTGTAAACTGCACTCTGTAATGCTCTCTGGAAAACAACATGTGGACTGACGTAGCAGAATGAGACACACATAAGCAGCACCTGCACAACCCACAGTTCAACCAGAAAGGATGCAGGAGATGTGCAAACCTTCTATCTACAAGTTTTGAGCATTCAAGTCCTGGTAGTTGGCAACTTTGTTCTCCCAGTTCCCTTTGCTGCTCTGGAGAGCTTCTCTAGGAGGAGCACTGCAGGAACAAGATCCTGGTTTGCCAGGGCTGAAGGACTGTGAGCTCACAGGGAGCCACCCTCCTACACTATCACCTCTCTGCAGATGTGCAACCAGGCTAACGAGAAATGGATGGTGAGGATGCACTCTGCTCCTCTGCACCACTTCAGCATGCCCCTGGGTCCTGCTTTGGTCTCATTACTGATCAGCCACCCCAGTTTAGGAATAAAATCCAAAGTGAGGAAGGACAGATCGAGACCTTCACTTCTTGAGTCTGCATTAGACAGGGAAAACAATCTCTGCTGCAGCCTTGGGAGGCATTTCTCTACCTAGAATGGTCTTTGAAACTTTCCTTAGCTGAAGAAACTGCAGAATTCAGTTATCATCTTGTAAGCATCACAGGAGGCTGGAGAGGACAAACATATACACTGGGTTTGTTCCTTGCTATAGTACCAACTTCATGTGAGACAGTAACAACTCATCAGTCTCTCCTGGATCTCATTTCCCAGTTCACTTCAAAAAGCCTGCGGTTTCTGCACAGACAGGTAAGATCAAATGATCCTGGTCTTTGCCATTATAAAGTTCCCCAACTCTGTTTTATATCAGCAAAGAATCTGGCTCAGCATTTCTGCTGAAATAGTTCATTGCTGTTTCAAACAAAATAGTGGAAAAATGGAGAGAGAAGCAGGGAGTGTAAGAAGACCCTTAACTTAAATACTAGACATTTAGATGTTAAAAGCCTGGCATGACTGACACAGTTAAACCCTTTGGCAAAGGTGATGCCAAGGAAAAGCCATCAGAACAATAAGAAAATGGCTTGACAGGAGAAAATACCAGCCAAAGTGCCTGAGGTAAGTTGTGCCTTTTAGCAGCCCCTTCGCCATCTGTTTCCATCCTGAACAAAATGAAGGAAAAGGTTGAAGGGGAAAGAACACCTTAGTTATTCACCAGATTTACGCTAAGAGATGTAACTGAAGATAAATCACACAGATCAAGAAAAGCATTTGACAGCAGGTTCACTCTGGAATACTTTGAAATACTCTGCCATGTCAAGGAGAATCACGAACATCCTCCAGGCTTCCTATCACAATGTAGCACACGCAGTTCCACAAATAGAGGTTGGAACAACTGGGTGAGGTGATCTTGTGCCAGCCTGACACTGCTCGATGGCTCCCCAAGGAAGCAGAGCAGGTTTTTGTAACCTGCCATTTCCCAGTTAGGCCAGACTGGGATGGAGAGCACCAACCACCCACTTTGGGTGCAATCCAGTCATTTGTGGAAGAATCTCTTTCTGGCTTTGATTTGGACTCCACTTTCCTGATGCATGTACTCAATACACCCTCCACTTCCCAGCAAATGATTGCACAGTATGTCGTTGAACACTAAGAAAAAAAGCTCTGCTTTACTGAGCTATTAAAAGTTGTCAATATTTGCTTAGAAATTACATGCTTAAAATTGTAGCTAATTATTTTTCTAGCCATATATTAAAACAAGGACTTCGCTGAACTGATATACCAATATGTTTGTTTCAGGACAAAAAAACCCACAGAGGGGATTTGAACCCCAGCAGGTTTATTTTCTTGTTTGAACACCGAGTTAACAACAAAAAAAAGATCCAAAACCCCAAACCTCTCCACATCCACATAGCTCAGGAAGCTGAGTCAGGACATATATTAGCCTTCACCTGCACTGGTTGAATAAAAGTGGCCTTGAGGATGAGCTCTAGCTCACTTCTCTGCCAAAACCCTTTAAATTACTCCTTACTGCATCTGTGGCTCTCCAGTTTTCTCAGCCTCTTCACACCACATAGCTACGAAAATCATGTGTCTTCACCCCATGGTACAGATGCGAGGCACAGAAAGATGAAACAACTCACCTACAGTCACACAAGAGCTGTGCCTCAGGATACGAAACCAAACTTAGGGTCCCTGTGCCAACGGGGTACTCGACATAAGGCTTATTCTTAGATAGGGGCTGAGCTCCAGCTCCTCACAGGCACTTCATACAACACAGAAAGTGTACTTGAGAGGACACCTTGGAGATAAAAGGGTGCTGCTGGCATTAGCTAAGCCTTACATACGTTTTTATATACACTCAAGTGATCACTTTAGCTGTGCTGCCTAATTCCCAGTGTATGCCATCTCCGATATACCTCGCCTTAAGAGCTGAACTGAAGATTGTAAATAAATGGATCTTTTGGAATATCCTGAATAAAGCTTTGGCAGTTGACTCTCCAATAGGATCTTCCTAAATTAGATATTAACAATAATATGAATACCTAATTCAAAAAAGAAATTCACAATTCAAAACCAGCCACTAAAAATGCTGATGATTAGTATTTATGACTCTCAATTTCCATCTTCATTATTGCAGAACCTCTTACCTTCATTCTTTTTATTATAAAGCATTATCAAATTCAAAAACATATTTGCTGTTAAAATCTGGACTTTGATACAGCCCCACAAAAAGCCACCAGCACCACAAGAAGGGACAGTGTGAACCTTAACAGCGCCCTCCTCCTCCTCCTCCTCCTCATTCACTTCCACTGTCACGAGGAGGAATTCCTGAGAGCATCCTTCTGGGTTAAGGTTTATACATAAATCAATGAACTATAAACTCATTTAAAAGAAACTGAATCTACCTACATAAATAAAGGTTATAAAATACCAATTTGAAAAGACTCTTTATTCTGTTAATCCTGTAATGCATTTTCCTTCTATATCGGGGTGGGTTTTTTTGCCTCGCTTGCTTTTTTTTCCACCCATATTTTAAGTCAATTTCGTGACAAGTAAATCCAGGCAATAAATATTTCTGTTGAGTCTGATCTGTGAATTATCAACTCTAATGACACACTGACACAGCGCGTTCCTCCTGCCACGCGAGATTTATCACAGGCAACTGGAGCACCTCTGAGCAGGAAGAGTCATCTACCAGCCCAGATTTATGTGGCTGGAAAGGGAACAGACACATTGGGAAGCTGCAAAGCTGCAATTCCATTCTGTCTTCTGCTGGGCATGTTTGATCAAATCGGAGCCTGCAAACCAAGCTCTCTCCTGCGCTCTCTGCGTTTCAGAGGGGAGAGAGTTGGTTTTGTGGGAATGATCTAGCTTGGGAAAAATGCAGAGGTTAGCACACCCCTGTGTAAAACACATTGCCCGCATTACTTGGCAGTGCTGCCAGCAGGTCAAGCCTCTGCTCATGTCAGCAATCTTGGCTCTTTTGGAGGAAGCTTGGCAGGATGATGGAAAAACATACATCCCTCCTTGGTGTATCCTCCCTTGCCCTCTGGCCATCAGCAGTAGCACCAGTACAATTGGACGGTGCTGCTCACCTGGGCTAGAACATCAGCTGACACTAGTTTTAATCATGGTTTTACTCCCAGGGAAATAAGAGATTTATTCAGAGTTTCCTTGGAACCTCCCAAAAAGTCATAAGGGATGAGAGAAGAAATAAAGTGCTACTGATCGGGGGAAAAGCAAGAGCAGATAGAGGCAGGTTAAAATGACTTGGTTAAGTGGCTGATTAGAATTGAAAATAAATTGTATTAACATGCTGTGAGCAGAAACAAGTGTGCTTTGACACGCTGTACATATCACTTTGAGCTCAGTGCATCTCAACAGTGATGCGCATCCACGTGTTGCAACATCACCTCTTTCAAAGAGCATTAAGTATGCCAGTGAGCATGGCACTGGCTCTGAGAAACTGCTGTACAGAGGTAAGGCTGAGTTGGTGAGAGCAGGCATGGTGCCCTGCCTCAGAGGAGATGGGGAAAGGCAAAAAAAAAGAGAAAAAAAAAAGGAACCAAAAATAAGATCAAGATTCAAGCAAGGAAACTGCTGTAGCAAATCACAAGGTTGCTGCGATGCTTCATGCTGCAGCGAAGAAGTGTCCAGACAAAACCAGGACTCAGATTCTGCTGCCCCATAAAGCGGTCCTGGACTGAAAACAACGTTTCTGATGTACTGGCGGCGCTGGGATGGGGCACGCAGCCGAGTTCTCCTTCTGCCCACCGGAGGGCAGAGCTGCTCACACATGTCAGGGATCTGACACAAGCGCGTTTTCACAGGATATTAAGTCGAGCTCCGGTACCAGATATCCCTTACACAGTTTCAAACAGGCTTCGGTTAGAGGGATCAAAACTCTTGTCTTTCTAAATACATTTCAGACAGCTGAAGGAACAGTCAGTTCTTAGGAAAGGTCTCCAAAAGCGAATTAAATTGAACTCTATGAACTGCAGCTGCAGTCTCATAGCCAGGATTAGGAAATTCCAAGACCAGATGACTGAGGTGGCAATGAGATGGCAGGAGGAGTGTTTACCCAGGAGAGGAAGAAAAGACTATTTACACAATGGTAATAAGTCGTTCTTAAGCATAATCATACAGGGCTTTAGTTAAAAGGCACGTACAGAACTTCCCCAGTGAAGATGACACACTACGGTTAGGATCGCAGAAAATGTAATTTAACTTCGCTACATCAGGAATGAAGTTACTGTGACTTGTTTGCATGGAGATGGAACAGTCACAGTCCCTGCATATACAGATCTTCAACTAACGATCTAACGTAGGTTAAGTATTGCTATTTCAATTCTTCACTAGGTGCACGCAGCTTGCTATTTTATAGAAATCACAGGCTAAATGCACTTCTCAGGAACCACAGTGATTTCAACTCATGTTGTACCCATTACTGATGGAACAGAGAGGACTCTGACCACAAACCATATGTACCCCTCTGCTTTTCATGCTTCTATTCTTTATTCTCATATCTACTTGACTTAAAAAGATTTGATACTTTTCACTCCATTTGGAGCAAAAATGTTAACCTGTTTATTCACATGAACAGGTCCATCAGTTT
The DNA here is from genome assembly GCA_017639245.1 of Myiopsitta monachus. NCBI lineage: Eukaryota > Metazoa > Chordata > Aves > Psittaciformes > Psittacidae > Myiopsitta > Myiopsitta monachus. Next base: position 4,175,573 of record CM029931.1, on the reverse strand, counting down.
GAACTCAGACAAGACACCATGCAGACCACTGCACAAATACAGGACATGAATCTTCCTCTAGTCAAAAGAAAAGCACGTCCTTTTTACAGGGCACTTAAATTGGTTTGTGCTATTTTCATAAAGCAGATCCAAGTTCTGCATTTGGCACACATTATTCAGCAGCCAACAGAAGAAATAAATCAATATAGCTGTGGAGGCCTCAGCAGCTGGCCAGGGTAGCTCTGTGTGCAAACATGCAGCTGTGTGCACTGCAAACATGCAAATGTGCATACAGCAGGCAGGTTGAAATCCAACCATGTCAGCTTAAAATACCTCAAGTATCAGAACGGAACCAAGCACTCCATTGTGGAGCATTTCAAGGAAGCCAAACATTTATTTGGCAGCTCCACCTTTTCTCCTTGGGACTTTCCACCTGCCAGGCTGTGAGGTTCCTTGTGCATTTTATCTGAACACAGGTTTCTCTTCTACTCCAAAGTCAAAGGAAGCTGCCCAGGAATTAGCACCTCCTGGAGCCAGGCTGTTAAATGAGGTGAGGTAACCCCTGCCAAGCCTTGCTACAGGGAAAACAGAAGTGAAATACAGCACAGGAAAGAAGCTCCAGACTTCCTGAAGGTCTCTTTGTGTCATGTAAGGACAGGTGGAGGAAGAAACCTCCTTTGCTTACACATTCCCTTGAAAGGCCAATCCCCACCATGCTGCCAGAGGCTCTTTGCCTTTCTCCAACACATCCAATTTACTGCAGATCAGAACTACGATGTACTATGTTGGGAATTAAATCGAAATAGGAAAGGGTGGAGGGAATTAGGAACCAGTTTGCACTGACACTGAGGTGAATTCGATAATCCTAGCCCTGAAACGCAGCAGCCAGGTTCTCCTCAGGACTCTGATGCTGCTCAGATGGTCACTGCTAACTTCAGGCAAAAGGAGATGATGGCATTTTCTTTCCCTCCGTATCAGCTGCTACATACAGCTCTCTCTCCTGTCAGCGTGACAGTTCACGACATTATAAAAAAGAAATACTAATGTTTAAGCAAGGTCCTCTCTCTTCCAAGCCCACCATGTCTCAGCCAATGGACAAAACAACGCATAGAGACAGATGAAGTTAGCAACAGGCAATGCTAAATCACTCCTAAAGATATCTGAGCTTGAGCCAACGTCCACAGAAGTCACTGTGAAATGTGGTTCCTTAGTTGGTGTTGGATGGGAGCTGTAGAGTTCATCACTCATTACTACATTAAATGGAATGGGACTGATAATTCCAAACTAGGAGCCTTGGGGATATGATGCTTTACATGGAGACAGAAGATGCAACGTTACAGGCATGATTTAACATTACTTTTACAGGCAGGTGTTAACCAGCAGCAAACCTATTGAAGTCAGTGAACTTAAGCCCGTGTAAACCCTGCACAACTGAGAGAAGAGACAGGGCAACAATAAATGGAGATAGCAGAGGCGAGGGTTTGGAAAATGGCCCATGGAAAAATGTTCACACATACTTTGCACACATCATTGCCATGATTAATTTCTTGTGCATGCATGAAGCACTCAAAATGTGGGCTTGAACTTGCTAACTCCAGCAGTATGAGAATAGACTCGCACAGCAGATCTTCTGCTGGAGTAAATCAACATAACCCTATTGAAACCAAAGGAGCGACATCAATTTATAGCACCAAAAGATCTGGGCTGGAGGCATTCAAAAACTGTGTGAGGAAAACAAGCCCAACAAAACCCACAAAAAACCAGGAGGAACCACTGCAGGGAATGTGCTTTTCTATCCTACAAGGCAATTTTGGTTCTCTTTCCCTAAAGATGTATTTTTTCATCCTACTCCTCTGGGAGCTGCTCACAAAGCTTTCTTACATTGCTGTCCATTTAGTGTCAGGTTTCACTCCCACCAGCCATTCAGTCTGGGGGCTCCCTTGCTGATTAAGAGACTTACAGTAATCCAGTAACAGCCCAGATGCCAGACACTGCCTCTCTAGGTAGCTATTTGAGGCCTGGTAATGTGAAACCTTTTATTTAAACCCCCATCATCTTCCAAAATACAACTTTTGAGATGTAACTTACAGTGCTTTCAAATTACTGAGAGCAGCAGGTGGGCTGTAAGGAAGCAATCTGTTATAAACATGATGCTGTTTCCATAATGGTAGCTGTTTAATCCCTACAGTGGTTAATGGCCAGCACACTGGAGAAGAGTGCAGATAAATTTGTGAATTCCAGATATGGGTTTTGTAACAGAATTCTGGCATCCAAGCAGAGTAATGTGATATATGGAATCAACTACTCCGATTATGCCTCAACCCTTTGCGTAGAGCCCAAAGGATAGATTTTAGGCTATTCACAACCTAAGGATGTTCAGCAGCCTAATCTTCAGATTGGAAATACCCTGAATCCCTGGGGTCAATTTAGCTTTCCATCCTTTCAGTGTACAATAGGGGCATTGAGACTGCGAGGCATTTCTGAGGATGAAAGCTCTGCCAAAGGTACAGGAAGCGCATCTTAGATTAGATAATACAAATCAAGAGGTTCTGTGTTGCTTGCAGATATCCGTAGCTTGGTGGCACACCAAAATCCTGACAGATCCCTTCCAAACAACTCTGTTAATGCATTTGAATCTTCAGCAACAGTCTCTGCATGGGGTGCTGGGCAGTGAGATGTGCTCCTCTCCTCTTTAAGGAGAGAGGATTTTTCCGACTTCCACTAGTGATTCTGAGAGTCCTTCTGAACCTTCCCATCCTCACAAACATCACCCATCAAAAGGAAGACTTGTGAGGCACTTGAGAGTTTTCAGGCCACAGTAAACATTTCCAACTGTCTTCTTGCATTATTATAATAATGGTAATAAATTCTTGCAATGTGCAGTGGCCAAAATCTCACAAATGCTTCCATCCCCAAGACAGGTATGAAAAGAAAGCAGGTCATTAAAACAATCTTAACAGATCTTTGAGAGTCTCTGTACTGGAACTGTGGATGGAAATGTAACACAACAAACAGCAAACCAAGTTGGTTCACACAGCAAACCTAGTAGAAAATTAGCATTAACACTGACACTGGCAGCTTTGTTCTGTTTCAGGGGGATCAGTAAACATCTGAGCAATGAGTCTGAGCTGTACTGATACCAGAGCACAGAGGACCAACACTGCACAGGGAATAGCACAGGCTCTGTTTATGAAGCTTGGATTCAGGACTGAACCAGGACTCTTGCAGCGTGCGTCGTAAAAAAATCCGAATGTGCAGAAGAGGAAGCAACCCCACAAAGAGAACAAGGAAAAGCTTGAAAGTGATGTCCTTTCTAAATGAACTGGAAAGAAAATGCACTTACCGCTTTGACAGCAAATCACAAGGTAATTGTTTCTTCCCACAGACATTAGTATAACATAGACAAAAACTGGTCACCATTAAACGAAGTTTACTCAGTGGCATTTTTACTGTTCTGCTTGATGGGCCAGTTAAGAAAACACTGAATAAATTATGAAACAATAGAAGGAAGATGGCTCTTTATAAGCAGCGTTCGATATAACAATTTTAAAAGGCTATAACACAAGTTTATTGAATTTGGCAGGGCTTATAAATCCTAACTCCCATTACTGAGCTGCAACTTAAAAAGAAGTATTCTTCAATTTATCATTGGAAATTTCAAGTTTAAGTGGTCCCAGTGCCAAATGAAGCCTTACTCACATGCTCAAATGTTTCAATGCTCAAACCACAGGTCAAACATCTGGCTAAATGATGCACTCCGCACCACAGCCTGTCCTGCATATGTAAGCACATGTGAGACACTGGTCTTTACATATCCAGCTGACCAAATACTTATCTCATTTGAGCTCTCACTGACAGTGCTGGTTTGTTGGGTTTGGGGGTTGGCTTTTGGTTGATTCTTTAAGAATTCGGATCCTCTTGAGCAGCTTTCTTGGATAATTTGGTGTTGCCAAAAGCTCCAAAGGAGCACCAGCACATGTCAGTCATGATGCCCATGAGTACACCTGGCTGGTTTAATGGCAGTAGAGTAACCAAAGGGTATCTACGGAAACCGATGCTGTTGCAGGAACTGAAGCTCTTGCCTACATCCTGTTTCTGGCACACAGTGATCTCATTTTGTGCCGTCATGCTCCTAATGAACTAACAAGAACATCCTCCTCCTCCAACGATCATGAGATCTGTAGAGTTCTGATGTGCAGCAAGAAACACCTGACACAAAACGCATCTGGCCACAAGGCAGAACTGTAGAACTAAGCCTGGAGGATTTCAAAGGGAAGGAAGTTCTTTTCCCCTTTTCCTTCATACAAGCATGCTAATATGAAGCTGCTCTTAACAGACAAGTCTCTTCCAGCATACTGTCTTACAGGTAGGTCCAATTCACTAAGAACAGAACAGGTTGATCATTCAACAGTTACGTGAAAGCAGTAAAAACTCTTTAAGAAGCCACTTAACCACCAGTGGGAGCTGCTGTAAATGCAGCTGCTGTAAATGCAGCTCTAAGCAGTAAATTAGAAGTAAATTAGTCCAAAATTTGCCAAAAAAGGCTTAAGGTTTCTACTGCACTTTCATTCTACTGGAGGATATATGGCTGTGCAAAAGCCTCAGATGAAAAGACACAAATATTTTGTAGTCACAAATTCACATCATCCTGCTGCATTTTTCTATTAGCTTTGAATTCGCAGCTGAAAAGCTGCAATGAAAAACTATGTTGCAATGAATGTGAGTAAGATTTTCTCACCAAACATTACCTTGAAAAGTACTTAACCAGGGAAGGGCTTGAACCAAAGACCAGCAGGAACTGATGAAAAATAATCTGCACATCCTTAAGAGTTTCTGAATCAAGCCAGTGAATGCTTTATTGCTCCCAGTTTTATATACATAGCTTTACACATCTGCAGGGTAGATAAACTGTTTTCACTGTGACAGAATAGCTGATAAATGGGGACTTTTACAGGGACTAGGCTGTGACATCCTATTTCTAAATCTAAAAAAGGCTTTCCAGGGTTCTGTATTCTGGACCTACCTTGAATGCAATGCAACACACCTTTTAAAGAGAGACAAGAATACCCATCAGGGACAAACCTGTTCCTCCAGACACAAACAGTTAAATTAGAAGCCTGAAGCTCCCCATTTCCAGCAGAAGGTGAGCGCTGCAGTGATGGCTCTTGGGCTGTCCTGGCTTCTGAACGCCAGCTCTCAAGTTAAGAGCTTTCTTTCAGTACAAGCAATAATATTTGGACAGCTCCAACAGAGCAGGATTTACCGCTCCGCTTCCGCAGCCCCTCTCTAGAATGAGAGCTTTTGAAATACTAATGAGTTTTTAAGCCTCCTTTTCTTGGTGAGGCACTGAGACAGTAACAACTTTGCCCAAAGTCAAGGTAAGTGGGAGGAAAGTGATATTCCTCCAGGTCACAGTGCAAACCCAAAAGAGGCTAAGAGCTGCATTCAGATCATGATTCTCAGCTCTGATCCAGGAGCTGCTGAAGTCGATGCAAGTCCCTCTGCTGACTTTAATGGGCAACAGACCAGGACGCTTTGGCCTTAACTCAGAGGTTAATTCTTAGCACTGAGCCTGAAGATAAGTAATTGTAGAGCAACTACACTTCTTACAAAGCAGCACATCCCAACAACAGCCAAATGTGCTTCACATGCACTGGGAACACTGCAGTGCTCTAAAAAGCACAATTCTCATTGTTAGAACATTGCTGAAACCCTTAGAAAGCACAGTGTGCCAATCTGAAAAACAACCTCCCTGTGCACATTTCACGTCACATCCCTTTGCTATTATAGGGTCATGTATTGCCCAGGATCCACAAGCAACGGCAGTGTTTCGGTTTGCCAGACAAGAGCAAGGAAAGGACACTGCATCCTTGCCATCTTCTCACCTCAAAGTCAGGCAGATTGACAACGGTTGCAAGTTTTTATATGAAACCAGATGAAATTATGGTGTAAACTATGAAGACTTTGCTCTAAACTTTCTTTTTATTTCAAAACAAGTATTTCCTATAAAAAGCTTGGAACTCCTCTGCACCTAAGAGCCCAGCTGTATTTTGATTCAAGGGAATCACATTAGCCCAGAAACTGCCAATGTCCAAAGAAATGTGCTCTCACTAACATTCTGAGCCATCGTTAGACTAAATGCAAACAGAATATGAGCCTTGATGCATCCTGCACTTGAAAAAAAAGGATTCCTAGAAGTTGCACTTTATGGGACATATCACACATCGCTGACGTCCTTGGGTGCCCTGCCAGAGCCAAGATTAATAGCCCATTTTAAAGCCTGAAAATGTTGAACTCAACTGAACTGCTAGTGCTGATGGCTCAGCTCCCTCCTGTTCCACTGAGATCAATGAATTTGAAAGCATCTGGCATCTTCCATGATGGGCGAGCTTTGTTCTAGCTACCACATCTTGATTAGTCCAAACCAGAACTTTGAACATGGGTCTTGGAAGAACATAAAGGAAAATGTGAGCTGTCGCAGAAGAGAAGTAAATCTCCTCCCTGCCAGTTGCATTAAATCTCTCTTCAGTTTCCCCATCCCCCCATGACCCTAAAGGAAAATAATAAAAATAAATTAATTAATAATAGTAATAATAACAGCAATAAACAACAACAACTTACTGGGCAAGCCTGGGCCACCCAACAGTGTGTTTCTGACCAGCTATGTGCAGCCTCCTGGGGATTTCAACAAACACCATAAACAAAACCAGGTGGGAAACTTGTTTCATTTATTTTCATTTTACAGAGAAGTTCAGACTGAAATGGAGCTGTTTACAGAACGGCAGGACCTTGAGGGGCCAGGAGAGAAGCCCGTGTCAATCTGAAATGCACAGACCCCATCTCACTAAAAGGAACGGTATATTTATGTTATGTGCCCAGAATTAGCAATAAATAAAGGAACTCTGTTAAGATGCAGAAGCAGAAATCCTGGTTTACACAGCTGCACCAGCCAAAGCATGTTTTAAAACTATGCAGTACCTGAAAAAGGCTGAGTTGCAACCTCCTATGAAAGGGAGTTTCACAGCAGTTTACAACAGGATGTGAGAGTCATCAAAACACAGTTATAAATGCAGAGTAATTTAAAAATAGGTAGAAGAAAGAAGCTGGGGCTTACAGCTAAATAGAGAGGTAACTTGGAATACAAGTTCTTGAAAGCTGACAAGTCACTTCGTCTCATTGAGATAATGGCAGAGTGCCCGTTTGCACTCTGTGAAGGGCTCAGACTGAAAGCAGGGATATCAGCTACCTGGTCATCTAAGGATTCCTCAGAAATCTCTCTTCAAAGCATCCCCTGAGGTACTGAAACTATGGATAGAAAACACAGAATGAAAACTTCTGTCTCAGAGATGAAAGGTTACGATCTATTTGTGGCCATTTGAGTAACAGCATCACCTCAGCTGGCCATGCCTAAGCTGCTGGTAACGCACGCCTCACTGCAAACAGGACAAGGCTGCGATGAACTCTTCCAAGTGACTTACCCTGTGCTTGGAGGTCAGCAGCTCTACCACAAACATGCACCAAGAGTTGAATCAGAAGCATGTTCAAGCATAAGCAAAACTTCTGGAAGCAGCATGTGAGGCTCTGCAGCCTCCCTGAGTTTCTTGCTCATGAATGGGTGAACCTGAACTGCAGAGCATGCCAGTGAGCCTCAAAAGCAGGGCAGAGACATCAGTGCTCCCCCATTCTTCTTGACATGATAGTAAGCTCACGTCAAAGAGAAAATGACAATACTTCCTTAATCAAAGCAAGGAGCAAGTTTTCACCATCCAAAAGCATAGATGAACACTTTACTCTGATGAAGCTGCTGCCAGACGAGTTTGACTGAAAGAAGATTCACACCCTTGCAGAAGCAGGCTAGAGAACGTCATTTCAAAGAAGAAACGGTTTGCCAGCATAAGCAGATCTGTGTGCTGCTCCTCTGCTATTCTGCATGCACATTCAGAAAATGCAATTTCATGTGAAAAGGAAAAACTGCAAATTCAGAAGAGCTGAAAATTCAAAGGGCCAGAGCCCTATCTACACAAACCAGCCCCTTCCATCATTTAGCTGAGCAAAGGAGCTTAGAAAGACATTACATTTACTTTGCTTTAATATCCTGTTAGACTGCTGGGGTGGCACAGTCAGTCTTCCCCTTAATTCAGACACAAATCACTCTGCAGCTTGCAGAGTCCTGAATACCTGATTTTATTGGCACTGAGAAAAGCAAAGCTCAATGCCAAGAAGCTTTCCATGGAGCTCTTCACAGTGTTGTGGCAGTGCAAACTCCACCTCTGCAGCTGCACACAGTCACCTATATCTTTTGGTTTATTTCAAGAATAGAGAAGAAAATGGACAGATTTCCACAGTCAAGAAGCGAGCCACTGTGTCCCAGACTACTAGCTGTTGATGGATTAAGGTAATATTGGGCTCTGGGTTGCCCCACATCAGGCTCAGATCACAGTCTAATGGTGCAGCTTCTGCCAGCAGAAGCAGGAAGAAAAAGGCAAGTAGCCACGTAATCCACATTAGTCCCATAAAACACCCCACAAGGTTGTGAACTCAACTAGTGGTGTTGTTTGGTTTTGTTGGGGTTTTGGTTTTTTTTAATATTTACCAGGTCTGCATCTATGTTAATTTGGTGAAGTTGTCAGAGGGATCTCAAACATATTTATGCTGTGGAGCCACAGGGATCAGAGGCAGAGTACGCAGTGAAGACTCAAGCTTACTACAAGGATAAATGTCTCCAAAAAGCTTTGTGAGTCACTGCTATAGAAAACTCCTACTTCAGAGATCCTTATTCTTAATGCAGGCATTGCATTCTCAGAAGTCAGCATAACCTTAAAAAGCCCTCACAGGAGAATTCTTCATAGAGTCTCTGAAAGCATTAATCTTTCGCACATACTGTCCTGAAAAAGTTACTATGGGGAAAAAAGCAGTTCTCTTCAGTCTGATGCTGAATTTATGCATGAACTTGAAAAAGTTAGATATGTAATTTAGTATGAAAAGCAACCTTTCCACAGTCAGTCCCATAAAATGTTATTTGTAATGCTTTGCACCAAGTGAAAAATTATTAAGACAGAGAAAAATGAAGTAGCTCCACACCAGATTCTCAGCTGAGTTTATCTTGCACTGATCCCCTAGAGAGAGAGGTTTCCACTGTAGGTGTCCCAGAAGGCATGATCTGATATCCAGGGTCTCCCATGCCATAGACTATCCTCCAGATACTCCTCCCCTTGGAATGTCCTTTCATCTTGCCCACACTGCTGAGCTACACTCATCCTTCTCTCTTCCACCATTGCTCCACTTAGCTGCTGTCTTCCTAAGATATCATAGAGTTATAAAACAAAACAGTGCCACCAAATCATGGTTTCCAACACTTGCAGCATTCACTGTGTTGCAAGCAACATCCTTTTCTCCCAGACTAAATCAGTCTGGGCTGTTTAACAAAGGTCAGCTCTTCGATACTTTCATTTCTACAGGGCTGACAGAGCTGTATCGTTGTCAGTTCCTAGGCTTTAGCATGACACAGGTAACAATCCATTGAGAAGATCAACTCACCAGGGTCAAAACTTTGCATTAGATGATGACCCAATGGACTCTTAAGGGCAACACCCATGGGCTCAACACCTTTGTGGATCAGACTTAAACCAAGTCAGTTTAGCAAAACTTTTCCTTCAACTGGAAACAATGTCGATTCACTGTCACCAAAGTAACAGTAGAGAGCAATCAAACAGATGTAGTGGTTTGACTGGTAAGTCTCCTAGAGACACTGCAAGGCTCACCGGATAACCCAAGACTCACATGCACCACCCCAGCTGTGTGCTTAAAGCCTCAGTTTGTGAGTCTTGACTAAATCTGTGCTCAAAGTTCTGGCAGCAAGTTATCTCACACTAGAGGTGTTATGAGTGAAGGAGCATAGCTGCAAAAAATAAATCATTAATGAGTTGGAGTGTATAGTTATGCAAGTCAAGAGCACACTGTAGTACCTGGCATCCAGTGACACCTTGGAAGGAGATGAAAGACACGTTTGCTAGTGCACCAACCAACTGCCACTCATTAAAGCAAAGCTTCCTTTCCTTATGGGATGAGCAATTTCTACTTTTCTTGACATGACATGAAATGCTAAAAACGAACTGATCTCTCCTGTTCTCTTTGCTGCTGATGCACAGGAATGGTTTACGTCAACAGCAGTTATTTGACAAGCTGCCCAAACGTTTAAACTCACAAACGCTGTATATGCAAAATAAAGAGATGCATCCTCTCATCTTCAGTCATGCACAGGCTGCAACGGGCAGTGGCACACTAAGACCATCAGCCTAATCTTAGTGTTTTCCACAAGGATTAGTGTACTCAGACTGCTTTCACAAAGCCCCCCATGGGCATGATACAGTAACTACTTGAACACAATCAACTATTCATTTTCTCCAGCCAAGCCAGCTACTTCTCCATGATGATCTGATGGAGAACAGGACAGAAGTCTATCCCTACACACTGAACTAAAGCTAATACAAATACTCACTTTTCCTCCTCTCTCCCCACTTAACCCTCTATTATGGAACTAAAAGGGGTTTAAAGGTAAGGTCTGTTTTAGTCAAGGCTAGAGAGGAAAGACACCGCTGTGCTGGGATGAATGACCTGGAATTGCACTCAAGTGATCTCCACTCTGTGTCACTGAGAAAGCTAGTCCTGTCTCTGTGCCTTAGTTGTCAAACCTGCAAGGGAGAGCAAGACTTACTGTCTCCCACCTCTTGTCCACCTTGACTTTTTACACTGTAGTTCTTCAGAGTGAACGTTTATTTACTCTTTGATCTCAGTGTTTGTTTTCATTGCAGATACAGAGCACACATCCTTAGAAAATAAAAAGTTAATTCATAAGCAGTTTCAAAGCTACAGGCAAACATCTCCCAACATGCTGCTTCCCTCTGTCTGCAGCTTTGCCAGCAAGCTGAAGACTGAGGTGGATAATACCATTAACAGGAATAATCGGTGGTTTAAGATCCAAGGATCTCAAGGTACATTGACAGAAAATAATAAAATGGGTTAACATCCACAGGAGCCAAGTGTCATCATTACAGCTTATTTTACAGAGGGGTAAACATGAACACAGGCTAAACTGAATTACCAAGAACGTTACTGGAGTAAGCCTAGAAGTATAATGAAAGCGTGATTCCCAGTTCCCGGCACTGTCTGGGCTCTGAGGCTTCCCCCATTGTGCAGTTACTGCAGAATCCTGCTCAGGTTCATGGCTGCAGAAGCTGCCCAGGAGCAGAGTTCGCTGGAGACAGACAGAAAGGCATTGCTGGGGAAAATCCAAACTGCCATCAAACAGAAAAATCTCCTTTGGCAGAAGAGGTATTTTCATTTGGAAACGCTGCCAGTGTATCTTAGGGGAGCTGTAGCCTGAGCCCATGAAGCTGACAATCTGCTACTGAATGGCTGCATTCTTACCCTGCCACAGTTCTACTTGCTTAAGCAGGCAGGGTCAGAGTCTTCAGACATGGGGAACAGGATGAAAATAGGTGTACAACGGAGCTCAGTCCCAGAGAATACAACACGAAACGCTTTGGGAGCAATTTAACATTTCCTAACAGAAGTACACTCTATTCTGAAAGAAGTATTTCAGATCTCAGAAAATAGTATTTTCTTTTTAAAAAGAGACAAAGCTTTTGGCAGAAAGCACCTTTTTTCACCCCCCAAAAAAAGATGATGATTGCAACAAAAAATAACTTTATTTCCCTGAGAGTTTTGGTTTGACCAACATTACTTCTGAACATTTAAGCTGATGCTTGGGAACAAAAAATGGAAGCTCTGTACCTTAAAAAGAGCCAATGTTTTTATGCTAATGCATCAGCATGAGTCCACTTTTTCCTCTGATGAACATTATTTGTTTTTTCTCCCTCAGCCCTTCCAGTGCCCTGGATCCTTTTCCCTGTTGTGTCCATGTCCTGCACTCTGTTTCATATCTAAACTAAACCCCAGGCACAATGACAGCACAATGAAGCCTTGATCAAGTGCTCTGAACTCTACTGTAAATATATCAGATAGGATGAGATCTTCCCATTTGCCCTCTATAAGCTCTGGATCAAGTCCAGGACAAAGCGGAGTTTATTAATGCACACACATTCCTACTGGCCTTCGAGCTCTTTGGCAAGAAGTGTTTTAAACAGGCCCCTGTAGGGACTGAATGAGCAGTATTCAAATATTTACATCCAACAACAGAGTTAATTACACTTCAAGACATTGGTAAGATTCACTCTGCTGCAACCTCAGCAACATACTACAGCAAACCAGCAACATAAACCATTTTCCACAACTGGGGAGCGCAGCTTTCCATCAGGGTTTCAGCCAAGGCAGGAATGCTGCTGCCGACAATAGAACCTCACTCATCAGCACTTCACTAATCCACACGTTTTATTAACTTCACCAAAAACCTCCCAGCCTCTCCCTGCCCCTCAGCAAAGATTTAATAGCAGAGACCTCAAGCAAGGTCTTTCATTACCAAAACACACTTTTTAGGCAAACATTACGTACACTGGAGTCAGACATTACAAAGCAGCTTGATAAATAATTTGAGCCAAACTACAGTTGTCAAAGACAGAGCCAAATCTGAGGCCTATCTGGAGGAAAAAAACCCAGGCAGCTTCATGTTGAATCTACAAAAGCGCATTTTATCAAAAATCACTTAATCCTCAGGATCTCTAAGGATTTGACCCTTTCAGAATAAAACAAAGCACACAAATAAATTTTACTTCCTTCGAAGTTAACACTGCATTTGCCCACCTACTTACTGACTCAAAAAAACCCCAGTAACTTTCAAAGAAGAGTCCCCTCCCGCCACTTGAGACACTTCATTCCTCCTTTCAGAGCAGCCTGCATCCTTTAAATGCAAACCAGCAGAAACAGCAAAGCCAACAGCAACATTTAACTACACACTGGGATGACAGGCTGCGTCCATCCCAGGGTCTCAGCTCTGTGTTCTGGTCATACCTCTCAGCCCCAACCCTCAGCACATAACATTAGTGGCTACAACAGCTTCATTTTTCAAGCCCACCAGATATTATCCACATGCCATCCTTAAAAATGCAGCACACCATTCCTTATCCTTCCACTTTCAAGGGCACTTTTTAACAAGTGACAAGATAACCAAATACACCAACTTGCTGGTGGTTTTCTTCCTCAGCAGTTACACTTGCTATTTATACAGAATGGATAAATTATGTAACACGCCTTTCTAGAGGAGCACAAGGGAAATTCATGTATGGAAAAACAACAAATTGGATGGCATTTATACTGATCCATTTCTATGTTTTTGTATGAAATATTTAACTCCATAGAAGAATGTCATTAAAATTCTCTAAATCGGTGTTTCATTACTTCTATTGTTTTTTGACTCTTTAGTTGTCATTTCCATTAAGACTCAAACAATTCTTTTTAGAATCATGAATAAGTACATGTAAAGAGCAGAGTTTCCGTTATTTTCTTGATTCCACAAAACTTATTATAAAAGCCCCCTTCACCTGTAAGGGACAAAAAAAAACAAACCACCAAACCAAAGCAAACACATAACTTAAGTTCTTATCTTGTATTATTGTGTTTGGAAGTGGAGGGATAAATTAACCAGGTTTACTTTATGCATTTCAAACTGGTGTATTGCTAAAGATTTCTTCCTAAGTTTAGTTAGGACCCTTTCAAGCAGTGATGTACTGCCTTTTCAGGCCACCAGCTTGAATTGGAAAGCCCTACATAAAGCTGTACATTCAGCTAAATAACTTATGAATGTCTGCTTCTCCAGTGCACAGGCATTCAAACCCCAGGATTTACACCTTTGCAGGGGGTCTCAGAAGCCAGCCAAGCACTGAATCTGCACAAAGACAACAGGCAGAATAAAAGGATACACAAAAGGCAGCTTATTCTCTCACATTAATTAAACAAAGCAATGGATTAGAGGCAAGATCTGTCCAAAATACAGTTAGGCACCCCTTTAAATTCACCTGTTCAAGAGATTTTGTACCCAGGCAATGCTCGGACTGCCCTGGCAGTGCTCTGCAGGACTAGGAGTACCACAGAGAGTCCACAAAGTCCATGTAGCCTACGATCAGATTCACACCTCACCAAACCCACCTCTCCTCAGCCTCCCTGGCGTATAACCCAGCGCAAGAATTCACAAGTTCTCTTTGGAGTGCAAGATCACAGTTCCAGGCAAAGATGTGCTACAGACCCTGCCTATTCTCCTTCAGAGCTAAGGAAAAACAGAAGGGAAGCCTCAGCAAATAGATGGAGTATATCGGTGGGGAGGTCTTACATGTTCAATCCAAAAGCTACAAACATCCCAGCTTCACATAACATCCTCTGTACTGCCACAGCCCAGAAGAGCACTGAATATGGGTGCTTTTATGCAAACTCATTTAGAGAGCTCATCTTTCAAGTAGCATCTGGTGATCAAAGAATAGATGCAGGTAGACAAAGCCAGAGAATGGTCCATCACTTTAACCATCCCCGTTTGCTCTGGGCCCTTCAAAATCTTCTTTCCTCAATCTAGCAAAGTTTAGATGGGTACATCAAAAGCACGGTCCTCCAGTGCTCTCAGCCCTGGCAGCGTTCCTAGTTGCAGATGCATTGTGCTGGATTTACACAGAGTAGTGCCACAAGCCTGAGAAACATAACAGTTTATGTCTGTTAACGATCTAACTCAGTTTCTTACACAGATCCTGACATCCTAAATTACATTATGCTCTTAAAGAAGCATACAAAAAACCCTAATGAACCATAACTTTGAGACCAATAAAAGCAATCCTTGTACCAAGCAGTAACACTGTTGCCTGACTGTATGTTCACTCACTGTCATCATCTATTGCTCAAGTCAGGATTTCTGTTCAATCCTTGTTATTAGCTCAGTAGGACAGAACTGGAGAAGAGCCAAGTGTTGCTTCTGTCCTGAGAGTTAAAGCAATGTTGAGATGTTCATACTTTCTAATTCAGTATTCCCCTCTGCCTCAACTTGAATGACGCTGGAAAGACAGGCTCTGTGCATCACTAGTGGCAAGATCCATACACCCACCACTTTCATGTCATCCTCAGGTTTCCCACTACTGTTCACTGGAAGATATTTTGATTTATTCAAATAGATACCCTGCAAAGCACCCACATCACCACAACAGAAACGATACTGCAGCAGGCTCTGACTCTGCACATCTTTATCAGCTACCCCCAAAGCTTGTGTTGTCTTGATTCTGGAAAACTACTCTGCTCATTGCCTCTTCATTTGAGCTGTATTTAGTAACAACATACATTCTGACCATCTATAGCATATACTGCCCACAGTGTTAAAAATCAGGCCACACGCAATTCTTCTGCATGAGATAGAGGAGATGTCAGGATTCCAGTTAAGGAGTCCAGAGAAATTAAAAGGTATGTCCCATATGCACAAAGATATTTCAATCAACTTCAGTTCATGTGGTATGATGCATATGGCAGAGACTTCCTCTATCAAAGAAGCATCTACCAGGCCAGTATAAACGATATCAAGGAGAGAAGAACAAAAATACATCTACAGATTATTTCTTACTTGAAGCAGTCAACCAATGGATCTGAGAAACCATTTTCCTTCTGAAGAGCTAATAAACCATCTCTCCCACTTTATAGATTACGCCACATGTTGTCCTCACTACTCCACATTACAGCCAGGTTTCAGATAAATTCAGGCAGAGGCAGGATGCCAAGGCCATATCCTGTGTGCTGCCAAATATGCTGTAAGCACACAAACACCAACCTGTGAACACACACAGGATTTATATAAACCTCCGTACACACACATTCACTCCATAAACAGCGGCAGAACACACCTCAATCCTCCCGCCTGCACTGGAGATCCCACTCCTACACCACTGGGAATTTCTGGATACGTTCAAACTTGAAGTCAATGCTGGGCGTGCTTTGACCCCTGAATTTCTGGGCCCAAGACAGATCTGAACTTGCACAAGGAAGGTTTCACAGTTATCTCCTCCATCTCCAAATGAGACCTTACATCTGGAAGAACCGATTTATCGATAGTAGCCAGCAAAAGAATTGTGACACTTGACATAAACATAATCAACAGCCTTTGGAACAGAACTGTTTGATATTTGCTATTTTTATAAATGAATTTAGTAATATCGAAAGGCAGGAGAAACCAAGCATACCTAATAAAATCAGTCTGAGACATTATAAAATTCATCAGGTCTTTGTCTCCACCTACTGCATGAAGGAATAATACTCATAACTCCTTGAAGGATGCACAGAAAGTTACTGACTACCTTTCTCATTACCAAAACCCAACACCTGTACCATTTCAATTGCAGCGCTTCAACCTTTACCAACTGTTCCAACAGCTGCTGTTAAAAAACTAACATTGAGAGACACTCACAACAGCTTCTTTTACTTCAAACAGATGAGATCACTAGCCCACGATCACTGCAAAGTGACAACTGTTACAGTTTTATCATATATTCTACAAGAAGAAGGGTTTGAAACACAAGAAACTGCTGAAAATAACTTCTGTAAGAGGTGATCCGGAAACTTCCCAAAGAGGAATGAAAATGAAAAGCCTTCATAATATTGACTTCATTGTTTTAATGACCAACAATTGTATTTCAAAACAACCCCCTGCAGGATTGCCGTCGAAACCTGCATAGACCTGTGCACACTCTCAGGTGTGAAGGCAAAAGGAATTAAACAAAGCACTCTTAATTAAAACTGTCAATGTGTCAAAATCTGGAAAAGATTACAGAGAAGTCTGAGCCATGGTTGCTATACTTTGCACTTCCTAATTGGACAGAACAAAAGGCAGGCTACAGACTTTTTCTAAAGACAGCCCCTTCCTGCTATTTTAGCACTCACCTGTCCAGTTAGTTTCTTTCCTGTCACTGTATTTCGCTACAGTCAGCAGCTAAAAACAGAGCTTTTCATTGCTATGGACTTGGGAAGACTGGTGCCAGACTCTGCTTGAACAGAAACTGGGGAAGCCCCAGGAGCCCATTAAAAACTTGACTGAAATTGTCAGGCTGACGGCCAGGAAAGAGCCAACCTGCACAGCACAGGGCACAGCTGCTCCCCTAGCAATCCAGTGCATTTGTTCCAACCACACCATGCTGCCAAGCCTCAAAATGCATGCAGGCAGCACACTCAAAAGCACCAGAAACTGAACTGTGAAACACATTGGTATTGGTGAACAATCACTCAGAAACATGCCCTGATGTACCCAAGTACATTCTTGTAAAGTATCATTGTAAAGGTGCACATGGAATCTTTTCGTTTTCACACAGAGCTATCCTGACTGCGTGGGGCAGGTCTGTGAGGGCTTTCAGCTGTTTTGAAACTGCTTACAGGATCTAAATAACTAGTTCCCTGTTTTTTCAATACAAAAAATGGGATATGGATACTGTGGCAATTTTAATCCCATTCTTCTGTGTACAAAATTACATGGATTTTTCTTACTCCAACTCAAGAGCATGCAAAGTGCACAAAGGCTCTTACAGAGCAGATGGACGTACAGGTATCAAAGGCTTACAAGAGAAGTATTCCATTAACTCCTCATAAACCTCAGGGAGGTTGGTATAGTCACCACCTACATATTCCATCTGAAATAAGCAAGTAGTTTCATATGGGGTAGGAGATTTTATAAACAAAGCCAAGCTGCAACAGAAGTTTGCAATCAATATTGCCTCATCACTTGTTTTTCAGCTTCACTTCAGGTATTCCCAGAGTACATGCAAATCGATCATCTGGCCATCAAAGGTACATTAGAGACCCTCCTCCTCATGGATGCAGTGTGGTGGAAGGCGTCACTGCACATCCCTCCACCTGTATCAGCCTAACCCACATCAGCCAGTACAGCAAGGAAGGGAACAGAGAATCATGTCACCAGGAATCACATATCGCCTCAGACTGTCTTCCGGAAGGACAAATCTCTGCAGCTCTAAAGCGAACATACTTAATTCGGCAAATACTTTCCCTCCATTAGTTGTTTACACAGTCAGAAATGTGCATGTTAAAAACAGGCTTAAGCCATAAGCAGAAGCTCCACATTGGATAAAGAAGTTTTTACTATACGTGCAGAAAATGTATGGTCAAAACAAGAGTCATCTTTGCACAATAACCCTAGAGAACACTCTGGGAAATGCCTAAACATACACTCTTTTGTGCTTGATATAAAAGGAACAACAACAAGCACTGTCAGGAGCACTTGATCTTTGACCTTTGCTGGGCAGATGTGCTGTCAATACAGCCCAGATGCCAGAAAGACAGAACAAAATCCCTTAGTTTATTTCCTCAGCTTCATTCTGTGCTGTTTTTATAACCTTGCTAGCATAGCACTGATTGAGCTCAGTGAGGAAACCTGTGCAGGAATTGTCTAATAGGATCTCACCATGGGGTTTATGTCCGTCCCTTCGCATTACAAGTAGCAGGCTGTATTTTCCATCCTGCAACAATCAGTCGATGGTGGCAGCACCTGAAGCTTTAGTGGAAACAATACTGACATATCTTGACCATAAGAGTCATTCCTTCTTAACCTTCCATTTACTAGTCAAGGCTGTACTCCACAGCAGAAGTATTCAGAAGTGCAAGACCAGTTTCAAGAACAAGTGGGCGTAAGCCACTCATGCAAACACAACTGCGTGACTACACACTGTCTTAGTAGCACACTGTAGTATCTGTTAGAGCTTTACCCACATTCAGTAGGTCACTGAGAGTTGTACTGTCCTCCCAGCCAAGGGATGGCCACCTCTGCCCTACAGTACAGAACTGAAGAACGTGATTTAATGAGATTTCATTCAAAGATGTTATGAAACAAAAGCATCTGGAACAGCTATATTAGCCAGCTTTAATAGATCCTCGTGGCAACAAGTTCCACCAACTAATGCATGCAAATTAAAAGCACTTTTGAAAGTTCTATTTGATTATACTGAAAGAATGGGGGAAAAACTGATTCTTCTTTGAAGTGAAATGTACTGCAGCCCTGGCACTAAGGAAGCTTTGGTAACCATAGGAACCTTGTAATGTTCATTATAGATTTTAATAGATATTTAATTTGGAAAATCATGGACTGGCATTCAAGCCATTTTTTTTCCAGCAGACCCATATCTTCAATACATGAACCTAGTCATGTTTATTAGCAGTGGCCTCCGAAGCACTCGCAACATAGCTACCTTCCAAATATAATTTTCAGATCAGCCTTGACAAAGAAAGTTTGCTAAATGGGCTCTACTGCTGCTGTTCCTGCCCTTGATAACTACTTTTTTCTTTTTTTTAAACCAAGTGAAGTGTTTGCAAATGTTCAGTTTTCAGAAAAGGCAATGTTCGGGGGGGACTAACTCCCAAGTTAATAGCAGATGAAACTGCGTCTAACATATGCTGTTCAATAGCCAAGTTATTTTAAAAGTATGTAGCTGCACGGATAGGTTAATGACTAAAGCTGGCTCTGAGCTATGGTAGAACATTAGATCAGAATGAAATCCACCAGCAAATTCACTGCTGAAGAGAAGATTGCTAAGCAAGAAAAGACATGCTACTAGTGAATTTGATGATGCACTTGAGTAGTAGAATAAGCTTCCATGTCTAAGAATAACCTGCATTCCTCTCTTGTATGCTGCAGACTGAAAGCAAGCTTGAAAACAAGCAACTACTTCAGAAATCCAGAACTTTCTCAAGATAATTAGGACAACTATTACACAGAAGAGACTCTCCACCAACACCACACATCTCTGTCGGACCTTAAGTGTGTAATGATTCAAAAACCCACAGTCAAAAATACCAGCAGTGAAAATATGAGGTCAGAAGGAATTTGGGATATGCCACATTCTTTGTTCTGGTCTATCAAGCTATGCCAACACTGTCATGATCTGTGGGATCTTGTCCTGAAGTACTAGCTGTCTAGCAGAGCACTAGTTCATGCTACCCTGCTTGTTGGTGGGACAATGGAGCTGAGAGGTCAGGTACGGCGGGTTCTCTCACTCAACATGGCATCACTAGACCAACTGAAGGACAAGTTAAATCACATGCATCTTGCTCAATAGAAACAGAAATAAAAGACACCATTTAACAGTGGGGCAGATGCCATATTTTGACAGATATCATTCAGAGACCTATAAAATAAGACAACTGCTACAGTATCAGTTCTGTGCCAGCAAACAGGCAGCAGAAAGGAGGAGAGAAAATACACAGGAAAAAGATCACAAAATAAGAATCTGTAAACAACAGCATTAAAACACAGTCAATGGTAGTGTTAATGAAAACAGAAATCAGTCTAATGAAATCACTCCTACAGCAGCTGACAGCAAAGCACACTGATATACTTGTCATTTTACCAAAGCAACAAGAAGATAGTTAAAACACTGAGCTGTTAAAAAAATCAGCCCTAAATGTCATCCTAGATGTAATGACGAACTCAAGGTAAAATAAATGCTAAATCCTCAATCAGACTTATTTTTTACAGCAAAGAATCTTATCTAGCCAGCCACAAGTGCCCATTCCTAGATTGCAGCCCCATGAAGAGATGCAATGAGATCCCTCTGGTGGGAATCTGGAATAGCCAGGAATAAAGAAACCTCTTTGTTATTATTAGAACACGGAGGATATTTGATAAGATATGGAGAAAACAGCTGTTCCTACATCATTAAAATAGCATTGAACGGTCAAACAGAACCTGCATGGATTAACCATGGGAAGAAGTGCTAAAAATAAATATCCCTCTCACATCAGTGTCATGACTGTGGTAACACAGCAAGTACAGCATAAAAGGATACAAGGCACTATAAACTAGAGAGCGGAGAGCTCTCAGCTCTATTAGGTGAGGCTCCAATTAAAGAGGAAGGAATTAAGTCAACCTTGAAGCATGCTCCAGTTGTAAAACTGGGCACAGCTCCTGCACACTCTGTGTTCTCCCATATTGACCTATTTCAGCCTCCTCCTACACTCACTGTTGATACAATCTTCAAGTCATTACACAAGGTGGAAGCTGCCATAATAGAGAACAGATTTCTTCTTTTCTTTAGCTAGCACCCATTGTTGGTGCTACAGGTAGAACTACTGCAACAGGCAAAAACAAAACCTAAAAATTTAACCCCAGGCAGAAGCAGCAACTAGGTACAAAAAAAGGCAAAAAGGGAAAAGAATACTCCCAAAATGGGAAATTCAAGCAGAAAACGAAACATACACCATAAGAGACAAGCCCTGAAACCAGAAAAATCCTTTTGTCAAGACTTGAAGACTGAATTGTGACAGAAGCGAGCATTAAAGCCTCAGCAATATCCAATACCAAGGTAAGCTAAGAACAACTAAGCCAAATTTGAAAGGATATGTAACAAAAGAAGTTGCTTCCCAAGTACCTGGAGTCTCAATTATGGAGCGGTTAAGTCCATTAACAGGATAGTGAACTTAGCCCTTTTGTTTACAGCAGTCAGGATCACAAAGGCTGGGTGTCACCAGTTTCCCCAGTCCTATCATACCAAACAGCCACAAAGCTACATTCTGGCAAGATGTCCACATCAACCCCCTTTTCAGAAGGAACTTCACTGTAAGTAAATGACAAAGACATGGCTGATTTAAGAAGTTGATACAACCTTTAATCAGTTACAGGGTGCAGAGGGATGGAAGGCACCTTGCACAGCCTGTGTACCTGAGAAGGGCTTCCCCTCACTGTCAGTATTAGGTCTGGTTTTAGGCAGTCACTCCTAGTCACACACAGAAACCCTGCTGCAGTTAATGGGACAGATGATAAAAACCTCCCTATTCTTTCATCTGAGAATTTACCTCAGTACCTAATTAGAAGCACAATCATTAGTGTTCAAAATTGTAGGCAGGAACCAGACACACAAAGTATTCCTATAGGGCTACAATGCACTTTACAGACCACATAAGAAAGCCTGCCCTTAAACCAAACCCCTTGTCTGTCTGAAGAAGTTTGCCTGCTTCTCTCCATAAGATCAAATTAAATCCAATCCACCTATTAACACAAGTGCAGATAACAGAACTAAATGTAGTTCTTGTCTAGTAGACAGGCAGTCTCTGCCCAAGCAACATTTATCCAAGTAGTTTTATCTATAACATCTGACTAATACCACTGAACAGACCAGACTTCAGGCAAACTACAAGTGGCAGAGTTAGAGGCCAAATCAATCAAGCATGAACAATGCAGAAAAGCTAAAACGAAAAACAGAAGGTAAAAGCTGTTACAGACCGGGAAAATAACGGCCTATTTTAAAGAATACAGAACTAAAGGTATTGATAAGCAGTAACACTTAACAAGGAGGGGTCTAAGTTTCTAGCACATACAGTAGTGACAGCAGACGAAACGATGCTGGTTTCTGAAGCAGCACTGGGGCTATTTACAGGCTCCACCTTTGTGCATTCATTTCCGATTACCACTTGCCCTGCTTCAGTTTGCGATATCATGAACTACTGGCGAAACAAAATTTGCAATCTTCCCTTACATGCTCTTCTGTCGTAAGGAGAAAGCAGCAACTGAGATTCCTGAACCAGACCTGTTCCCCCACACGGACCTCCTCTGGCTTGACATGGACAAGGGCTTGTTCCAGCAGATCAACACTTCACATACTACTTTGTACATCACCTCATGTGCTTATACTTAATTATGAAACCTCTATTTTGAGCTTTATTTCTTTCTGTGAAGCAAGAGCTTACAATATGGAAGAAGCATTTCTTCTGCCACAGTAATTCCTTGGCTGTATCCTGGAGGACAAAGGGTTAGGCTACATGACCAATGTGATCTATGACACACATCCATTAAAAGTTTAAAAAAGCCGCTAGATTAATTTTCCGCCTACACTCTTCCCCTTCTCCCCAGGGGAATTTCAAGAGGGGTTCTGAATTGCAATGCAATATCAGTCATTTCTAATGCAATGTTTTTTTATATGAAACCCAGTATAAATGCAGTAAATACAGTAACTGGACTTACAGAAATCTTGCTGGCTTCAGCAGACGAATCTAAGAGCTCCACACAGCATAAAATCTAAACGTTCCTAGTTTTTGTCCTCTGCAGATATTTTACTTCCACTAAATATGCTATTATGGAACAGATGTGGTTCCTCGTTTTCCAACATTGCCCACTTGCGAGTGTATCAAAACCAGACCAAACATGTAACCTGCTTCTCTCCTGACATAAAGGGTGCTTTTGGAGCCATTTGGTTCAGTCCCCAATTCCCTACAGAGAATCCACATAAGACACCACCAGCTCCTGCCAAACACCTCAATACGAACTGGCTTCAAAGAGCCCTGGCTTTCAAGCTACCCAGGCTAGAAGTTAATTCAGATCCAGAGCGGACTAAGGTTCCAGTTTGTCCCCACTACTCCTAAACACTACTAAGACAACCCTTAATATATTATTTTGATTTGTTGCCTATGCTTCTGTTGGCAGTATCAGCTGCTTCTCTGACTTTGCTGCTCCCATCCTACCATACTACAGTCACCTCCGGGAAGACCTGCTCAGATGAACTACTTTCTCTCACCCTCTGGAATTCCAGTTACATAAAGGGAGACTGTACTCTCTGCTGTGGAGTGTAGGTCCTGTTTAATCACACTGTCACACCTATTAACTTCCCCAGAAGCATTTGAGCATCTAACACTGGAGACGGAGTTACACAACCACCAGCCAACTGCAGCCAGCGAGCACTATATTATAACACTGCACATTTACTCACAAACCCATGGTTGTGCCTGAACAAAGATTACAGATGAAATGATTTGACCTTATCTGTGATGAAATAATTAAAACTCAACAAAATATTTTCTAGTATGTGTTAAGTAACTGAAGGAACTCCTCAGTGGGAACATAAAAGTTCTGGAGTAGCTCCTGAGGTAGAGATAAAAAACACTAAATAACCTGCTTACTGTAAGAACCCAAGTCCACAATACCTACACTGATTAAAACTGCAAAGCAGCACTATGAGAACTGGGATTCTCAGGTACTCTGCATCTCACAGACTGACACTCAATGTAAATTTTACTAGGAAACAATAGCTCAAAAAGGACTGAGCAGAATTAACTGGCATTTCCCATTGATGGAAATAAAACAATATACTGAGACATCAGGCTTATAAACAAATACATACAACTTTGTACACAACTCAGTCTTTACTGCACCATACAACAGAAACATTTTCCAGGTCTAAATGCAGAAGTTGCAGGCAGATCAGAAAAGGTTTGATTAAAGTAATTCAGGGCCATAGAATGAAGACTTGCTGAATTATAAGAAGTTATAAGAAGACTTGAAGATGACTTGAATTGTAAGAAGAGTTAATTACAAGATATTAACTTTCCTAGGCTGATTTCAGCTACATGTCCTGACATTACCTGTCACCAATGGGGGAGAAAAAAAAAACAACCTCCAAAGAAACAGACACTGAGCCACATTCATGTTTTTGGCTCCGTGAAAGTCAATAAAGTTACAACGAATGTAAAGAAAGCCTGTTATATTAAGAACTAAAATCCACAGCAATAATGAAACACTGAACATGAACTTTAGTTCAGAGATGACACACGCATTGCATAGGGGGATATACAGGGACAGAGCTTCTGCTTGCGTAGCGAGCTGCAAGAGTTCATACCAGCTGAGGAGCTACTCCAAATGCTTCAAGGAAGCTGTTTCCATCATTAAACCAGTTATTAGGGCTGTGTGCCCTGCAGCTTTTTTTAGTAGCTTTCTTTTGCCAAGCCAGGAAGCTGTGCTATGAACAGCTGGCACTCCCGGGACTAGTAATTCCACCACAATTTTATCCTCTAACGCTCAAACTTCCAACGTCGACGTTTGCATCACAGAACCACAGAGGGTAAGTATCACAAGTTCCTTTCCTGTGCCTTCAGATTCTTACCCACTAGCTTCACAAAATGACCTTTGTTACAATGGGATTTATACTGGTGTCCTTGGAAGCAGCAGATGGTCAGGATGAGATGCTGCCATCCGTATTTTTCCCCTCAGCCTGTGAAATTATCCACAGAGTCCCTTGAACAGCAAAGGCACTTCCTCAGTTTAAGAGCGAAAGCACACTAGTTACAAGACGGGAGAAAACAAGTCAAGCAGGAGTGTCTTTAAAAGGCTCTGAAATGGGCTGGATTTTATGTTTATGTAAGAACAAGAAACACTGTCTCAATCTGATGTATGAATTAAATGCTGTACCTTATCAACAGGAAATATGAACACATTTCCTTCAATTATTTCCTCTTGCAAATCATTCCCTATAGGTCTAAAAGGAAACAACAGATGCACCCAAACATTTTTTTTTATTATTTGCTGGCCTGTTCAAAGAAAAAGCAAAAACACTGTTGGAGTTTTGTTGGTTTTTAACACCTCATTATTTAGAAAAGATTTCTTGCTCAGAGTTTTTGCAGTACTTTATGAACAGGCTCTACGATTACCTGTACCTGTAAAACGGGGAAGAGAGAAGAAAAGTAAGGGCAGCTTCAGAGTTGTACCCACACTAAGTCATTGTATTATGCCACACTAATAAGCCTCCCCCCAAAATATAAACCCAGCAAGCACATTAACATGCAGTAGAGCCTTCCGTCCTTTGAAGGCTACCTTGTATTGTAGGTTCAGAAGGAGGGAATCCTGTTAGAAATGTATATGCATTTAAACTGAGGAATCTCTGACACTTCTGATAAATTCCCCAACTGATTCATACGCTGCCAATGTGTTTCTTATATGTGTAAAATATCTACCATCTTGGTCCTGTAACAGGACTCTCTTCCTCCAATAATCTGAGCAGGCTGAAGGGCTGATGCTCTTGGCTTGAATTGCTGGCTCATGCTTTACCTTAGGTTGGGTTTAATTGCAACGTGTCCTTGCCTAGAATGCCACACTTGTGCCAACACAAAACAGGCTCAATGCAAGATTCACAATGAAATTTGAAACAGTCTGTAGTGCAGAAACATTGGAATCCATGAGCCTGGTTTCACATCCTTTCAGGGAGATGCTGTCTGAAAAGTATGCATCCGGTTTTCTAATCCCACTGAAGTTTGAGAGTATTCAGACCAAGCTCAACATTAAGCCCCTTCCCTAATAAGCAGGGGCAGGCCCAAGGAAGTAACATTTGCCAGCACATCCCCAGGGATTGCAATGCATCTCTGCTGTAAAATCCTCGTGGGTTTTTAACAAAGCTGGTGAGGCTGGTGTCAGTTTTAACCTTAAAGGGAAACGGAAAACAAATCTTTGAAGTTTCAATCATGTAAAATACAAACAGCTCAGGGAGCAGCCATTTCAAGACAATTTCTCCTCTAATAACACCACAGGGGAGATAGACAAGGCCGACTGCAATCACAATTACAGACTGAGAAAACAAACTTCATTTACACAGGGCAACAAAATGGTGTGAAGGCTTCGGTACTGATGGAATTTTGGAACCACACAGGAAGAAAATAATCCTGAGTGATGTTATAAAGACTTTTTGGTTATCCTTTTAAAACAACTCCTAAAAAGGCAGGTTTGCTTCCACAGAATTCTTTTAGTTTCATCTTTATTAAATACAGTGGGACATCTCCCACAAGCACAGTAAAAAAACCATATTAAGCCTGAAGACAAGCGATGTTCTTTTCAGTCCAGTAAGTATAACTTTAGAGCGAAATAAAAAAAAATGAGAAACTAATCAGGGCCATGAATCAGCCTCACTGGGGAACAACAGGGCTATGCAGAACACGGCTCTAAACTGCCATTAACATTAGAAATCCAGCCCGGGATCTCACACTTGCAGATGAAACTCAGCGCCAGATGAGACGACGCTAGGTGGGGTAAACAATTTTCTGCTGCCCTCTGCAGGATAGCGTTCGGCATTGACATCTGGAGCTGGAGCCCAGAAGGCTCAGAAAACCATCAGTGCTCTTCCAGAAGAACTTTTAGGATTTACTGGCGCGTTGTTACTCCAACAGTAATCCGTACTCCATCTATATTTATTAATATTGCATTTATAAATGCAAATCAACAATTTTACTCTAGTTGACGAGTCTGTTGTAGTCATGCTCATAGTCTGTTCTCCCACACAGATGAAGAAGCCACTGCATAGCCAAACCTGGTAAACTGGCCATAGTCAGTTCTCACTTCTATTCCAGGGTCAAGTGCATGTTCTAACTAATGCAAGACTCCAAAAGCTGCACTCTCTGACAGCCAGTAGCCTACAGAACACATAAACATTTCCTGCAACCTCAACACCAGGTTTCCACTCTTCGTTAGGTACTAAAACATAACCAGAAACTGCAAGATACCAAAAGAAAAGACTCTTCCAAGCTCATTACCCTCCCCTGCTCTCTAGGAAAAAATTAAACAATATCACTGCCATTCACTTGCTCCTTCCAAACTGACGTGTATATTATTTTGGACTCAAGCACTGGTAAATATTAACTCCTGGCTTGAAACTACACAAACATGGGTGTTGTGCTCCAGCACCAGTCTGTGTCAAAGCCATCATGAAGTTCTTCAGAGAGAAGTGAGTAACAAAACATGACCGTTAGTTGAAGATTATTGTTACTCAAGTGACCAGCCACTCAATCCACTTTCACATTTCATTTCAGGATGTTTCTTTTAACACCAGAGCAAAGACAGAAAGGATACAGATCTAGTCCCAGCTATTGTCTTAGAGACTTTGTGGAGGCATCTTGTGTTCCCATATCCTCATTTGCCACAAACAACAGAACAAATACATTGGCAGTATCAGGAAGCTTAACACACTACTGCTTGCAGGACAAAGATCATCTACTGCAAGACACTACATAAGTGTAGGCATTTTCTTTTTCATTATACACCTAATGTTACATGGGAATGTTATAGACAACTGTAAGATTGGATAATATGCCCATATACAAGAATGTCTGATGTAGAGAAATCTTTGCTGGGAGGCAGACTCAAGCACCCAGCATTCCTACTGGATGCAGCAGGCCCTACCATTTGTCCACACATGTATCACATATTTGTCATTCCTTTGTACTGGAATACATAAAAATAAACCCAACTCATTTTGTATTTTTCACGAGTTGTTAACACCAGCAGCAGACAGGGAATCACAAACAGCAACACAAACACAACAGAGAAACTGGAATGAGGAAGAGGTTTTAAAGCCATCAGACAGCCAAACCATCTGACAGCATCAAATGGAAAGGAAACTACAAGTTACATAGACACACAGGGATCAGCATGTCAAAACTGACAAAGCCTGGCAGAGAAGCTGAAGTTTTTAAGTTAAATTCTTCCTCTCAAGAAATTAACTAGCAACAACATAGATATATATATAACACGAATATAGATATATATATAACAAACAGAAGTCCAGAAATGCACTGACTCCTCACAGCTAGCACCCACACTCTCATTTCTAGAGGTCAAGTGTGGTCAATTTTAAACAGCTCGGATGCAGTCTAGCAAAACTTCAGAGATGGTGAGTTCATTTCTGGCCTTATGCAGAACTCTGCAAGCAAGCCAAAGGACCTGACATGACTCAATCAGTGAAGAACATAACCCAACACAGAAGGCAAACTTAGTTCTGACCAAGGTCAACCTCATTCATCAGCATCATCAAACTGGCCAGTCTCAGTCATCCTAAATGGTGGTGTAAAAGCAAGAGAAGCTGCATGGTGACAGTCTGGGACGTAAAATGAATCCTCTTGCCATGAGTATGAGGCCAAAGGATTAATTTCCTGAAAGCTTCCACAGTGGAAATCGCCAGCATCTAAAGAAGATCAAAGAAAAGATTTAAAGCATGGGAGATACTGAAGAGAACTGGTGGTGTAGTGCAGCATATTATTTAGCAAGTCTACAGCACCTTGCAGTGAACCATTTCAATTTGATCTGCCAGCACTCATGAATTAGACCTACAAACAAAGCAAACAGCCGAATTTGGCAACATCTTCATTTTAAGGAAGGCTCTTTCTACAGCAACAGTTTTCCTAAAAGCCCAGTGTTATACCTGGTTTCAAAACATCCAACACAGCTCTTACAGGGCATGCAGTTCCACATTTTCTCCAGGCATAAAAGGCTCACAAAATAACTACTTTTATTTCCCCTCCTCCCTCCTGCTGTCTCCATCACCACATCCCAATTAGGAGCCCTCCAAACCCTTTGAGAACTGGGTCACTGGACAGCATGGAAGAGTGGGGCTCTGTAAAAGCTAGCTGAGAGTAAACATTTTCACTTGGCTAGAATTAAGCCAAATAACCAACTTGGCACAAAAACAGGGTAAATCCTTCAACAGAAGCAAAAGATTTCCAGACAGCAGACACTGAAAAGGACTGAACAAATGAAGAGCCCTGAGTGTGGGGCAGCAGAGGCCCCAGCACGATATGCACGTGCCAGCCTTCCAGCAGCACTGTCAAACAAGCCATCAAAGAAAACAATTTTCAAAAGCTTGTAAAAACCCATAAAACAGCCAACCAAAGACAGTTCCATCTGTGGCACTTAACAACTCAAACACTTGTACTCATTGTCCTTCACAAACACCTGAATCCCATCATCACAGCTGCTTTACTTTGTGATGATTTGAAGAGCACAAGCTACAGGCAGGGATGAGTTAGTTAAATAAAGGAAAATAAGAGAACATAATAATTGCAGTAAAGAAGCCCCACAAAAACCAAAACATTCCATAAATTTCAGCAGATGAAAGACTATAAGGAAAGTCCAGGATGGAAGAAAGGGAAACATCTGAAAAAGAAACAGTCTTTTTCTCAGATTATCCAGTGTGAAAAACTACTACTGTTTCCATTTTAATATCAGAATGATTTTAAAGGAAGGCTGCAAAAACTTTCCCACTTCCTTCTGTTATCAAACAATGGAACTTGAACACAACAGCCATTTGCGGACTTAAAATAAACTGAGAATTGATATTTCCCGAGTAAAGAAAAGAGTGTTTGTATTAATTAGAAAAGATACACATTAATGAGAAGAAAATGGAAACAGTACTATTCTGCGCCAACAAACCCACAGCAGGTTATCAGCCACTGTTGGCTAAACTCCATTCACTTGCTCTATCCCAAAACACAGCCTGGCAAATGGAAGATTGAGACTCCCAGTTCAACACATGTCACCATAAAACAGTTTACAAATAGGAGGATTAATACAGCCCTAAAGATACAGAGGAAACTGCTTCCATCCAGTGACACCTTTGTGCAAGGGACTGATCACAGGCACAACCACTTAAGATGATCAAGCTTCAAGAAACAGTAAAAGCAAACAAACAAACACCCTAAAAAACTCGCTAAGCCTACAGCAAAAGCAACAAGAAGCCAAACTTGGAGACTAAGCACTTATACTGCTCCCCCCAAAGAAATCCATGCTGCAGAGGTATGTTAAAGGTGTACAGTCTGGATGGAATTTCTTCGAGGAAGAATTCCTTTTACACTAAAAAAAACAAAATTAGATTCCTCCATGCACCACTCCACACACACTTCTCTTCTGCTTCGAGTAACAAAGATATACGACTGAGACATAGCTTCTCCAGAGAAGCTCAATATACACATACAATCAATTCTTCTCCCCATTCCACTCCCTAAGAATTCAATTGCTAAAGCAAGAGTTTCAAGCTAATTTCACAACACGGCCTTTAAATCCTGTACTTGATCACAAAATTATGCATTACAAATCCACAAGGCCAACAAGAAGGAAGGTTGCTTGTCAAAATAGAACACGTGGTGCTATTTAAACCATTCTCCTGCAAAGAGCCTTCTGCTGCTCACATCCCATTGAAAACTCAAAATGAAGCACCAGTAAATCTGTACTTACCGTAAGGATTATAATCCTCCAACTCTTTATCCCAGTCTTCCACCTCGTGTACAGCAGCAGTTTGCAGCTCTGGGTAAGTTACAGCCATGGACATACTGGAGACTTCTCCATCCAAGTCCTCCAGGTCAGAATGAGAATGAACAGCACGAGCAGGAGAGCCACCGGTATCACTTTCATTGTGAGAGGTATCAGAGAATTCACTTTCTTCAGACTCACTATCAAGAACATCTGGAATATTCTTCAGCAAACGTTCTAAAACCAACAGAGAGAGGAATTAAACAGGAACAATTAAATGCTTAGAATGCAATAATTCAGATATATAAATGCACTTTTTGACTAATTATAATACATGCAGTTTTTTACATCTATAATATCACTAGAGAGCTGTTTCAGATGCTTAGGAACACTGGACACATTGCATCAACACTTAGGATCTTCCACAGACTCTTGTTGAAAAATAACTCCTTAAAATAGGGCAAAGGAACCAGCAGTCTTGTTTCACCACATTCACCTTCTGGTAGTTGAAATAAAAACACAGGGTAGGCTGGAAAAAAACACAGCTCTGGTTTTGGTTTGGATTTTGTGGTCGGTTTGGGTTTATTTTTAATGCATATAAACATTTTTTGGCAGTATTAATCACTCTTACACCTAGGCATACAAGGATTATTTACATGCAAATTATGTAGTGTAGTAACTGAAGAGGCATACCGAAAACCTTTACACATATTCTTTTAGGCATATTTCCTCAAGCACAGTATAAGTTTAATTACCCACCTTTGTTTTGTCCTACTATTTCAGGCTTACCTTCTCTGGGTTTCCAGGTCATGGTTTCTCTCTCATCAAGAAACCCTTCCTCCTCAAAGCTTTCAGACTCAATGGCACCAGCCATCACCTACAAGACAACTGAAAGGAATACCAGTAGCACCTTTGATTCCTCCCAGCCTCGTGGACTTTTACCGCATTTAAAGGTTTCTGAGCCCTTGGGCCTTACTGTTTGTTCCCTTGATGAATCAGAGGTTTTCAAGCAGGTTTTAAAGGGCTTTCCATTCAGAAAGCAATACTGCAGAAGGATGGTTCACGCTACTGCCATCAGTCACCCCAGGCGCACCCTCCTTCCTCACAGCCATGACCCCGCTGCCATCTTGGGAGCAGGTCCCAAATCTGACCCAAAACGAGCCCATTCGCAAACAGCAGCAGGCTGTGTATGGTACAAAGGTAATAACACACCAGGAGTGGAATGGGTACAAGCACCAAAGGCTATGAACCCCACCCTGTGGAAGCCAACGTGCCAAGTAGATGGGACAGGCAGACCGCCCGGCAGCCTCCTGAGGGGGTAAAAATGGCGGCCGCGCAGCTGGAGGGCACAAGGTAAGACCTCAACGGTCCCATGAGGGGAGGCAGGGGAAGATGCGTTATCCCCACCGCAGCAAAGGTGGATTCGCTGGAGGGCGGCCCCTACCCAGGGCGGAGGGCGCGGGAAGCCGGGCTCCCAGAGCTGAGGCCGGACCCGCTGCCAGGAGGGACCTGACAGCAACCCCGACCGCGAACAAGCGCAGAGCACCGCACGCACCGAGCAGCCCGCACCGGGCAGCCCGCACCGGGACCAGCTGCCCGCCCGGGTCGTGCGAGGGAAGCGAGCCCGCACCGCCCCACTGCCGCGCACCGCACCTGCGGAGCCGGCGGCGTCCGGCGGTCGGTCCCATCAGCAGCGCCCCCGGCCACAGCCGGGCGGGCGGCCTGCGAGGGAGGGCGGCCGCGCCTCGGCACCGGCTGGAAGCGAGGCGCTGCGGGACCCCCATCCCGTCAGGGTCGGTGTGCAGCGCCGCGGCAGTGCGGGGCCCGCGCTGCTCGGACACACGGTGCAGAACCGCGTCGGTACCGGAGACGGTGTGCGGAGAGGAAACCTCTGACCAGAGGGCAAAACAACCGGAGAAAAAAGGCGGAGGAACACTTAGAGCTGTAAGAAAGCGCCTTGGAGCGCAAAGGTGAAGTAAAACATCGATGCCTCTGCAGGCTCTGTGCCGGTTTAATCTTGGCGAAAGATAACCGCTCCCGCAGGCCTCTGGAAGTGTGCCTGGAAGTGTGCTGGAAGTGTGCTCAGAGGAAGCACCCGGAGGCCAGACGTGCCTTCAGGAAATAGACATGTCTCAACAACGGTGCTGCGTGTAGCGGAGTGAGTGAAGAGCTCTTCAGCACCCAGCGCACGTCAAGAGGCTGCGATCAGAAACGGTGCTTATCAGCTTTGGTGCATTTCAGACAAAAGAAACAACCAAAATATTCCTCCAAACCCAAATTTTGCACTTAAAATTACTGTGCAACCGAATAAAGAAGGCAAGTGATTCCAGGGAATGAATAACATAATAAAGGGCAGACAGGATATAAAAGCAGTGATTACTGGAGAGGGAAGAAAGGGGGGAAGTAGGATGCCAGACAAAACGCATTTGAGAAATAGTGGGGAGATAGAAGATGGCCTTTGGAAAAGAGGATTACAGGTGACTTCAAGGCTCAGAAACACCACGGTGCATTCTGGAGATCACTTCTTCAGTGTTCCACTTTCCATTATGCAACTCAGTAAGACAGTAAGATCTCCCACAGGTGCAATTTCCATGGGTTTGGGTTGGACTTCTTTGCATTTATGTGCTGTAACATGAAGCTTTCCAATGTAAAAGCTGATGTATTATGACTGTTTCCTGTGAAGCTTTAGGCAGGAGGAAGAGTTTGCTCTCAGAACTCTCAATGAACACCCCCAGAGGCACCTTTGTTTTCTCTTATGTGTGCACTTGAAGTTGCCCCTGGCACAAGCAGCACCAGAAACAACTGCAATGGGTCAGATTGGTTTTTCACACATGTAATGTAAAGTTACATTTTAATGAGATCCTGGAACATATTTATTTTTGTGCAAAGAAGCTGAAAAAAATGCACACTGTCACGTTGTAAGCTATTTGTAATTTTCATGAATGTCCAGCTTGCAGTAAAGTGTATTTGGAAACAAAGTCTTCCACCAGGTCCCCCTGCAGCGTCTTCATAGCTCGCCAGTGAATGCTCCCGCAGTTTTCTGGTTTGCCTTGGGGATGATTTAACTCCTCTTTGATATAATCCAGCCAGAGATCTGTAAAAGAAAAAGAAGTTCTGGTTATGTTTTGATTGGTATGAACAGACATAACCAAACCTGACCTAGGAACTTTCTGTAAGTGTCCTTGATGTTTACTTTGGGGAACTAGAGCCCCCTGCCCTTGAGGACCAAAGCCTGGGTTCTGCTTCCAGTGGAACAGTGATGTTTTAAAGATAATGCTAAAATAATTGAGCTGTTTACTTTCTTAAAAGGAATACGCAGAAATCTTGATTAAAAAACATAGCTCCATAGTGTTTGCAAACCCAAATTCAAGGTGGTATTCACCACCATGCCAGCCAGGGACAAAACTCTATTTGCTGGTAGGTCCACTGAAGCCATCCCATTGTGAACAACGACCCTGGGCTGAAAGTGAAGGGTCACTGCAAAGTGTCATGCTCTTAATGGCACAGAAGAAATAGGCTCCACTCTGCACAGCAGCAATCATAAGGACAGAACAAACAGCTAACTTTTGAAATGGATGGAAATAAAAGCAGCAGCATGAAATGAATAAATAAATAAATAAGCCCCCCTTACCAGAACCTGTTGAACCAAACTCTCTCAAGGCACGTTCATAGTATTCTCTCAGATGGAGCATTTTGCAGGATTCCTAACAAAGGAAGGTATTAAAAGGCCATTTATTTTGTACAGAAGTGAATCTGCAGCTTGATTAGACTTATACAAAGAAAGAGTCATGGTAATTACACGCGCACACGCACACTGCCAAAGACTAGTTACCATGGAACTTGGCTTTGTGTTCACTGCTATGAATCAACTACAGAAGACAACTATGAACTGATCACAAACTAATCACACCACTCATAAGTACTCTATTTCCTATTTAAATCCAACATCAGAAGCATATTTTACAAGTACAAGCTATTAATTAGATACTTACTTGCTCCTTTTCTATTTGGATCATCTTCTTGAAGAAGTCAAGTGAAAATGGCCGATTTTCACACAGGCTGAAGTAAAAACACAAATAACTTTACAATTCAAGCCTTGTAACACCTGCGCTAGAACATTCAGCTTTGAAGGTTTTATTTGTCACCTCGTAAAGACTTTTTTCACTTTCTTATAACCACCACTTCTGTAAGTCCAGTCAAGATACAGTTCTTTCATAGTTGCAGACTCTGCAGGAGCTGTGGCCTGTAAGGATCTCTGCAAGTTTAAAAGGAAAAAAAAGCTACAATTCAAAGGCTTATAAGCCCACGTCCAACTGAATTTTGGTAACATACATAGCTTTCAGTTGAAATTCCAATATCAACACGTTCATGAAGGTACTTCGGTATAAACCACTTGTTACGTGTTCCATCCACACCCATTGTTCCCAATTATTTACGCACTGACATAAAAAGTAGACTTCTATTAGCTAAGTACCTGATAGAGGGCTTCTGTGTCCTCCTTGCTGTTTGTGCCTTCACTCCATTCCACCCAGAGAGTCCATAATGGCAAAGCACCCTAAAAGGTAAGCAGGACTGGAATCAAGTATCAGAGGTTTCTGGCCCAAGACTAATACATGCAAGTCAATAAAACCAGCACAGACCTGAGATTTCACGTGCTTAATAGCTTCTTCAAAACACTGGGTCACATCATCACTCTTCAGCTGGATCATCACCTGCAGCCTCATCTGCCAAGTTTCCACTGACTGGCTGAAGCGCTTACTTGCAGCTGCTGCCACCTCTATGGCCTTCTCAAACTGGCTGGACTCGAGCAGTAGTTGAACCTAAAACCCAGCAGATACAGCTGATCACCACAAGACATTTTCAGTATCTTGTTAAAAAGTGAGGTCTTGAATGCAATACTGCCCACCCTTCTATCTACTCAATGTGGTAAAGACAGGGATGTAAGCAATGCAGGACAATCTCACAAGCTGGTTTTCTATCAGCTCTTACCCACTGCTTATAGAGAGCTTCTGACAGCAAACTGGACTCATGGGCTTTGCTGAACACACCCAGTGTCCTCTCCAGCCTCTAGAACCAACAGAGAAGAAAAAGCAAACAGATGATTCCTGCATACACCAGATCCCAGCATTACAAGAAGCCCAACGGATTTAATGTATCAACACATCACTGAAATATAGTAAGTTATATATCTAATGTTTTAGGTATCTGCATACAGTCCAAGATAAGGGGGATATCTGAGCATTTGAATTACATCTCTTCCCTAAGGAGTGAAAGAACAACACAGCAATGTTCTTTTACTGTATTAAAAGGGACCCAAACTGCCCAAGATCATTAGTTAATGCAATGAGTCGCACCCAAGCTGAGATGTGTAATTAAGGTGCTCACATGCCAGCACCTAACTTAGCTTGGACTTATTTGCAAGAGTCCTTTTAATTCATCCTCTTCTCCGAAGAACACAGATTCGCAGGACTTTCAGCGAACATGGACACATTTGCACTCGTAACTTTCACCCAAAGAGGTCACTGTACTTTACTGACAAGGATGGTTTATATCAGGTTATTCATGTTCAGGCAGGCCACATGTGAGTCTGACAGTAGAAGCAATCCCCTCAGATGGGGACTAAATGATTTTTAATGATGGCCACAGGTATTTCTGATAAAATGTCAAAATACATCTGCTTTGTCTGACAGATTACAGAAGTCAGTCAAAACAGGGATGATCTGTTACTATAATTTCCTAGTAAGTTATTACCTTTTGCTTTAATCCTTCACTGTTGGTTTTTCTGCTGTATCTCTCCAGGCAAAAAGTGATGTAGCATTTCCACATGTCCTCTGAAGAATCAAAGACATAACATCCCATTTTACAGAATCACAAGAGTAAGCACAAATATTTGTCTAAAAGGAGTACAGAGAATCCAAGCACTAAGTGTTAATGCCAACTTTTATAATACAACATTTTAAAATGGAGACCCCACATCCAAAACATGAACATTTTTAAACGGCTTCCCAGTGTAAGCTGCAGACAGTAACTCTTTATAAAGCGCTGAGGCTTTGGCACATGCTGTCACAACTGATGCTCAGTGCACCCTTTGCCTGTAGTTCTCAACGCATCTCTCCAAGAGAGAGGACATTCACAGGCAGCTGAGAAAAATCCTTCTTTGTCTGCCCGACTCCAGGGCCACAAGTATTATCAGAGGAATGGAGCCCCTCTCCTGTGGGGAGAAGCTGAGAGCTGGGGCTGTCAGCCTGGAGAAGAGAAGGCTCTGGGGACACCCTATTTCAATTTTGCAGTACTTAAAGGTTGTAAGAATGACGGGAGCAGACTTCATAGCAGGGCCTGTTGCAACAGGACAAGGGGTAATGGTTTTAAACTAAAGGAGGGCAGATTCAGTATAGGGTATGCTCAAGTAAAAAGAAAATATGTTAAAATGCAGTCAGAGCTTCTCACCTGTTGGCACTGCTTCCACTGCCTCTTCAAAGACTGCACAGCACCGTTCCTCTCTCTGGGTCATTTCAGTTATTTTCATCTGCTTTGTGGTTTGTTCTGTGGACTGCTTGGACTCCATCTCCAGCTCACGACGGGCCATGTAGTTCCATGTAAGAGGATCATCAGCATACCTGGTCTGCAAACTAAACACACCTTGTCTGTAACAGCCCTCAACCACCATTCTTTTGCTTAGAAGGGCTGTTGTATTTGTATAGAAATGTACTTAATTTCTAAGTAACCAAATGCCAGAGAAAAAGCATTTTACCTTCCCACAAGAGACAGACAAAATATAAGCCTATTTTGGGGTTTTATTTAATATGGATATTCTCCAGTAATAGAATGAACTGGACAGGAAGCTTTTGAGAGAGATCTTTCAAGCGAGGAACAAGTGGAGATACTGAAGATGCGGGAGAACCAAAGTACACTAGAAAAATCCACAGTTCCTGCATCCGGTTCACAGAAAAGAAGTGCAGTAGTTATTCAGTGACCACTATATTTTATCTAAGTTTTCCTTAGCAGCTTCTCAAAGCCCTTCTGAAGTTATGCACAAGCATCCCTTTTCTAACAAGCATGCTTGCCTCACATTTTGTTTTTGTTAAAGCATTTCCTAGAGGCCTTAACATTCTATTTCTCTGAAGGAACAGCTTTTAGTTGTTAACCTGCCAACCCGCTATCGACTGGAGGAGTTAGGAGAAGTGTTCCTTAAAAACCAAACAAAATGAAATAAAAATACCCACAGTACAAAGCCAAACCTCACCTTTCCAGGATTTCTTTTTGCAAATCTTGGGTAAAGTCAAAGAGCTTTGCAATGGCAAGCACAGCCAGATGGAACTCGGCACCTGCATTTCAAGAGGAATAACAAAAAGATAGTATCAAATTATTGTTCCATAGGATTATGAAATTTTACCAAGCCTGGTTTAACCTGGTTTATTTTTAGGCTGAATTCTTACCTCTTTGTCGTAAGTGCTGATTAGTTGTGATCTAGCACAGTAAACAACAAAGCAAAAGAGGTGTAATTCTGAGCTGCCCTCCCCTTGGTGTCTTTAACAAACAAGTTTGGAGGCTGTAAGCCCAGCACCTATGGCACTTCAGCCCAAAAGCCTGCAGAAAAGCTGTGAAAATCAGAACTATCAGCACTATTCATTTATATTTTGGCATTATCTAGGTTCTGCTGAAGAAACAGTGCATTTGAAAATGCATCTTAGTGTGTACACTGGAGCTAAGTCTATTTGTATTAGCCACGAGAGAGCTGAGTTAAAGGTGACACTTCTCCTAATGAATAAGTAAAAGAAACATTAAATCACCTTTAATTTTCTGAGCAGCATCCCTGTAGATTATGCGAGCCATTTCCCCATTGAGAATCTCTTCAGGATAACTGAATTCCCCCTGTAATATCAAGGATAACATCATTGAAGAAATTGGTTTCCTTTCAGTTACCATTTTTGCAAACATGGAAAAAAACATCAGAAGAAGATATTAATGGTCTTCTTTATCTAATCTGCATAACTGTGAAGAAATACAAGATAGTACATTTAACTATTCCTTTTCAGAAATCACTGATAACTTTCCAACTGTGGAATGTAACAAAAGCCTCTATAAATGTAAAGAAAAATCACTGTATGAAGTATTTGAGTTGAGCATCAGCAAACACTTGAAAAGCTTAACACAGGCACAACGCAGAAACAAAAGCTTTCCCTGAGCTGTTGTCAAACAAGCCATTAATACGGATTCCTTAGAACTGCACATTCACGTGTGAACCTACCAAGTTCATCTTTGCTTGTTCAAATACTTTCTTTTCCTTTCTCTGTTTTTCAGCATTCATCAGCTCCATTCTGAAATACTGCAACAGAGAGAATAAAATCAAATGATTGTGGGTGTGGTGATAAATCATAAACCATCTGAGCCCCAAAATGGAGTAAAGCAAACTCTGAGGAGCTACAAATCAGACTTTGCCAACATCCCACGTGTCCGAGAGCCTCAGTTTGTGAAGGTCAGTGCGTCCAGTTACCTGCCCTACAGATTCACTCCGAAATTTCCCACATGCAGAAATTAACACTTTTTAGTCATTCTTTAAACCTTAACTTGCCCTCAAAACCCCCCACGTTCCCTAGCAAAGGCTGGGGATGGCAGACCTAATCTAGAGAGCTCTCTCCTAACAGATCTTACAGTACTTTAGAAGGGAATTCTGACACGTTTATCTATAAGCAGTGTAAACCCTTCACTTTGCATACATAAACATAGGATTTGCTAAACTGAAAACTGGTACCAGTACAAAGTTTGGGGTTAGTTGCTTTGGTTTATCTGTTTTTTGACAACATTCCCAAGTGATGGGGAAACGAGTTTTTTTCCAGGTTTCTCAGATATGCCGGACTCATTTGCTCCGATTGATCAATTAACTGGTCATAGAAGAAAACCAGAACTCACCTCTTGGTAAAGTTTTGGGCACTCTGGGTGGAAGCGCAGAGCACGAAGGAACAAGTGTCTTGCACTTTCTGATGAGAGTCGTGTCTCCATTTCCCATTTTGCTGCCATAATCCACAGTGCTGCAATAGTTATTACAAATGAATTCATTTTAAGGCAAAGCAAGTGGCTGGTCATGAGAACCTCTTTTGAAGCTACTCTCAGGGTTGGTTTTGTTTGATGTACCCACCCCAAGAAAATTCATAAGCTCAGCTACAGACTAAGACTGATTATCTCCCATGTAAAACCAAGTTAAAGGACAGATCTAAGCAGCGAGGCAGATCCCGGAAGTTTAAGCTTGGATAGCTACAGATCCAGTGATTTACAATGATGTCTTCAAAACCCACAAAGCAGTCTTGAGTATTCAACATTTCCCACCTCCAAAATATTTAACTAGACTTCAGTCTACCTGGGAAATGGTCATTCAGACCATGAAGCCTCCTACTTCACATCACCTTTGGATTGCTCATTATAACCCCTGTCAGAGCCCTTCTCTCTGAAGCTTCAGCAAGGCAAAGAAAGCAGAGCAGGAACTTTACCCCAGCAGCTTGAACTAAGCCCTATAAGAATTTAAACCAGCACCATACCATCTATACTGAGTCATTTATGCAGCACTTGTTTCATTTTACCTGGTTTATTGGGATGAATGGCCAGCAGGGAAGAGAACACCTTACTAAGCTCATGTTTTGCATTCTGTAAGAGAAGTTTTGTTTTACTCACTCTATACCATCCAACCACCAGCACCAGAGTTTCATTATGAAAGGTTACAAGTTGCAATGCAATTGTACTGGAAAAGACACTTCTCTGCCACTTTATCTTCAGTAGCAAGTTTCTCATTTTTGTTCAGTACTGACCAGCTTTCAATTGTTACCAGGCTTGATCAGCACAGTTAACTCAAACCTTTATCAACTACATAGCTAATGCCAATGTGGCCTAAGCCACAAACATACAGTCTCACTGACTACTTTTGAGGTAAAGACTGCACTTCTTACTTTGGCCGCTTGGCATTACTATGACAGGGTCACCTTCTTCAGCACAGGACAGCCAATGACAGAATGTTAATCATAACCTAAAGACTTGCAAAGGTCAAGTTTACAAAGTACTGAATTGCCAGAATTATACTTTTCAGCACAGCCACTACAAGAAATGTTTGGAACAAAATCACAATTCATGACAGGTGATCCAGTCGTTCCAGCAAAGGTATATCCAACATTAAAAGTATACCCAAATATAAATCCAATATTCATCTTCTCCCAAACCAAACAGTACTCCAGATTCAATGCACTCAGCTTCACCTCTGTCACCTGCAAGCATCAGTTTCATACTGATTCATTCCAAGTCAAATTCTACACTTACACACATCAGTGAAACTCCCAGGCAGCTCCAATACTACTGTCAAAACTATTTCAGTATTGCAGCATGTGGCAGTGAAGTCTCTACCCCTGTCATGTAATTCAAGTTCCAGACACCTGATTAAGCACCAGCCCAGCACCTTCACTCAGACAAAAATCAGCACTTTGAAAACTCACCCACTGTTTGCAAAATGCAACATGTGAAAGCCAAAGCTGGATATCTTCCTGTTGGAAATGCAAGGGGGAGAGAATCAACCTTACAATAAGGCAATCGCAAAATCAGTTGCACGTTGACAAGCAAACAATATACCCTTGGTCTGATGACTTGGCGTACAGACAGAAGGAATTCTGAATGTCAAATTCCCTTTTTTCCCCACAGATCTTCAAATTCCTCCAGAACATCCCAAGAAAACAACCTCCTCATCTCAAGACACTGCCTCTAAGCCTCTCTAATCAATAGAGCCCAATACACAGCTCACTGTAACATCTCCTGAGGCACACATGCATCAAGACAAGCTTTTCCTGAAGCAGCTGAAAGTTTTGCCTCATTCTATTTCTAGTCCTTGCCAGCAGACAGACCAAACTCACACTGCAGTATGTGCTCTAGACAGTTGAGAACTAATGACTTGGGAAGGATAAAATACTGTTTGTACATAAAAAATGTTTATCCCAAATGAATGATCTCCTTCTGGGGCACTGCGAACTGGAAGACCAAACATCCACTTAGTTTTTCTGCTGCATTCTATATTACTGCAAATATTGGTGGCAATAACAAGGTGATAATTTTACACACTAAAAAGGCATTTTTCAATCTATCAATACAAATGAACAAACTTACTTTCCATTTTCCTGTAGCACGCTTGAAGAGGCAATGGACTCTGTGCAGAATAGAGTTCTCAATTTCATCCTTCTTAAACGAATACCCAATGCGCTAGGAGGAGAAAAGGAAATATTAGTTTTACTGCAATAGCAAATTTGACGTGAAGTATTTTGCACAGTGAATAACTGACAAACTTACTGCTCTTCTCTTCTTGATGAGTTCCAGCAGATTAACTTCATACTAGAATGAGGAGGAAAAAACCAAAACATTTAAAAGCAAATGAGGAAATGCATAAGAATCAGGAAAAAACTACTGATCAAGATTTTTACAGCTAAGCAGGTGGGCAATAAAATTCCATCCAGGAAAGCTAACGTTACAATTTTTTGGCCAGATCACTACATTTCTAAGGCTGAAATTGAGTACTCGTACATGACATTTCAGACTTGAGCTATTAGCACCTCATATTCCTCGACTCACAAAGCACAAGCCAACCCTGTAACACTGCAAGAATTAATTACACTGAACTGCAATTTGCACTTCACATCGGGGAACTGGGATTTCTGCATCTCTGCAGAGAAAAGGAACTATAGGGAAAAGTCACAAGAAAGACTCCCTCATCCCAAACTCAAGCACCAACTCCTGGCTGTGCTG
Organism: Myiopsitta monachus; assembly: GCA_017639245.1. Taxonomy (NCBI): domain Eukaryota; kingdom Metazoa; phylum Chordata; class Aves; order Psittaciformes; family Psittacidae; genus Myiopsitta; species Myiopsitta monachus. The sequence continues at coordinate 4,133,083 of CM029931.1, read as the reverse complement.
CATGTTCCAGCGTATCCTGATTAAGAGCCTGTGCTAATAAACCACTTCCAAGAGAACACCAGGGCCCCAGTTCTTACGTGGTAACTACAAAACCCCTTCACTTCCAACTGAGCTGGATCTCCACCGCGGGTTGGCACGCCCCGCTATCAGCAAAGCCTACCTGAATGTAGTTAATGAAGTCCTCTTTCCGTAGCGCTCGCCGCTGTATCTTGTACTCCAGAGCCGAGGCCTTCCTCAGGACGGCCCTGCGGAGAAGTGCCATCAGCGAGCGCATCCAGCCCGGCCGCGCCGCCGACGCCGGCCACCAGTCCCCGTGCAGGCGGTGCCGGCCTCCCGGCTCACCTGATCTCCTTGCGCGTGAAGAGCCCGACCCGCTCCAGCTGCTCCAGCTCCGGGATGCGGTCCTCCAGCCGCTGCTCCACGCGCTCCGCCATGGCCCCGGCACCGCTCCGGCCTCACGCGTGCGCCCGGACCGCCGGCACTGCCGGTCTTCCGGGGCGGGCCCGCGCCGCTCGGCCGCCCCCTGGCGGCCGCGCCGCCCTTTCAGCCGCGTCCCGGGCCGGGCGGTGGGCGGCGTGCGTGGTGTCGGCCGCGATTGCGGCGGGCGCGTGGCTTTGAGTGGGATTCCTGCCGGGATAAAGCGCTCCTCCGCTCTCCCACGGGACTTTAATTCTGAGGTTAACAGTACGGTCGGGTCCAGAGGAGGCCACAGAGGTGCTCCGAGGGCTGGAGTACCTCTGCTATGGAGACAGGCTGAGAAGAGAAGGCTCTGGGAGACCTTACAGGAGCTTCCAGTGCCCAAAGGGGCTGACAACAAAGCTGGAGAGGAGCTTTTGACTGGGACATCTAGGGACAGGACAAGGGGGAATGGCTTTAAAATGACGGATGGGAGAGTGAGATTAGACATTAGGATGAAGTTCCTGTGGTGAGGATTGCTTCCTCCCAGAAGAGGCAGGGGCTGTTTCTGAGACAGCCAGCCAAAGGGCAAGAGGACTTCTGGCACGGCACTTTTCATATCCGAGAGCCAAAAAAGCTGTGGGTGATCTTTCCCTTTTCTGGTAGTAAAATGGCTTCAAGCGTGGTGCTGAAGACAGAGCAAGAACTTGAGCAACTGACTTGTGTTAAAAACACCCATAAGACAAAACATAAGAACAACCAAGAATAGTGGTCATTTTTTTTCACCTGCCATGACTTGGATTCTCAGTGGTTCTTGTCAACAGTAGGCACCAATTAAAACACAGGTGAATTCTTAGTGGGAGAGGTTTAGCAGCTTTTCACTCTGACAGGAAACAATGACACCACTTTCCAAGAAGTGATTGAACAGGAAATGGAGAGTCACCATCCAGCCATGAGACCAGGAGCTGCAGTCTGCTGCGTCCAGAGCGCGTTGGCTGGAGCAGGTCTGAAACACAGCTGCCTGGAGGAGGGGAACCCCTTACTCACTGTGCAGGAACAACAGCAGTTCCCAATGCCACTGTCCACCCTGGAGGCTCCCACGTCCCACGCTGCACTGCCACAATCCATGGGTCTGCACATCACAATGCTAGCCAGTCACCTTTATATACTATCCATTTACTACCAACTTTATATACTTAGAATATTCACACTAGAATTGGCAAAACTCCATTACTGCCCCAAAGCCATCCCTGCAGCAGAAGGAGGAACTCCCCACAGTGAGGACAGCGGGAGCAGGGATCAGAACAGCCATCCTGACATAAGCCAGCTCCATGTGTGAGCCAGAGCCTTCAACCTCTTGCGACCTAAATGTCAGTGAGTTCACCTCCCTTAAATTCAGCTTCCAGTAAAGCAGCACAACAGGTAATCCTTCCCGAAACAGTAGTATAGAATGTTATTCATCACCATCAGAAACACTTCTTAAATGTATTTGGTTTCTTTTTTTGGAGATTGACGAGCTCAAACAGATTCTTGAGTAAGTCCACAGACTACTAAAATAGTACTTAAGGAGGACTACACTGGGCCTGGAAAGCTGCATTAGCATACTGAATTACTAAGCAAGAATGTGATTGGAATTACTACACTTGATGGCTTAACTTCAGTTATGTGGGTATTTCTGCATCTGACTGCATGATTTCCTACTATAAAAGCATTCTCTATTTAGTGCTTATCTGTCGCAGTGCACTTAGAACACAACAGTTACACGGGCAGACCGCGTGCAGTGTAGGAGTTCAAACCTTAAAAGGTTGATATCAGTCCTCTGCTCTTGTGAGACCTCACTTTGAGTATTGTGTGCAGTTCTGGTGTCCTCAACATAAAAAGGACATGGAACCGCTGGAACAAGTCCAGAGGAGGCCACGAGGATGATCAGGGGACTGGAGCACCTCCTGTATGAAGATAGGCTGAGAAAGTTGGGGCTGTTCAGCCTGGAGAAGAGAACGCTGCGTGGAGACCTCATAGCAACCTTCCAGTATCTGAAGGGGGGCAACAGGGATGCTGGGGAGGGACTCTTCATTAGGGACTGTAGTGAGAGGACAAGGGGTAACGGGTTCAAACTTAAACAGGGGAAGTTTAGATTGGATATAAGGAAGAAATTCTTTACTGTAAGAGTGGTGAGGCACTGGAATGGGTTGCCCAGGGAAGTTGTGAATGCTCCATCCCTGGCGGTGTTCAAGGCCGGGTTGGACATAGCTTTGGGTGGCATGGTTTAGTGTGAGGTGTCCCTGCCCATGGCAAGGGGGTTGGAACTGGATGATCTTAAGGTCCTTTCCAACCCGAACTATTCTCTGATTCTACGATTACCTGGAAACCTCCAGGAAATTCTGTTTCTATCTTCTTGCTCGCCTCATTCTTTAAACACTGATGTCTCCTTTGGCTGAAAACCAGCAACTGTGAGACACAAACATGAACAAGTCTTCTGAAATGTTCTGGTTGATCATTCTATCAGTCTGAAAATATTGTTTTGTGATCAACTCCCAGTGAGTGGGGACTTTGAAACTCAACCCCCCCCACCAAACAAACAAGCCATGGCTGTTTTATTAACACAGATGATAGAGAAATGTGTGTACCTGAAAGGGCAACAGCGACCTCCACCTTGAGTTGTGGTGCTGGGAGAATTCAGACCTATGCACATATCTACTGGAAGGTCTTTGATACATGTGAGAGCTGTCCACACACTACCCCCACACTGGTAACAATGTGTGCCCAGTGATGCTTCTGAGGGCATTAAATCCCTTGTTAGCACTTGTCAAAGCACCACAATATCATCCCATAGAAGCATATAGGCAAAGCACAAACCACTCTGCAGGACCCATCACTGCAGGACTCAAAGGAAGAAAGAATGGTGTGCACCAAAACAATAGACTCCCCAAGTTTCCAGTTTAGGGGCCCAGTATTTCCCACTCAAAACCACAGGCACAAAGTGAGTAACAGTAAGATTTAAAGTACTGAACTTGCTGATGACTTCACAGGTTTATTTACAAATCAAATAGATCACAAACAGACTGAAAACATTGTGCGCTCCCTCAGAAATCCCTCCTTTCCTGTAAATGGAACAAGTACAAAAATACAAATGCCTTTCCTTTTCTTCCTCCCCAGCAAAACAATCCTTGGAACAATTAACATAACGGACTGTCAGAAGTGTTCAAACCAAAGCGACAAACGCAGTGAGTGGCAGGCAAGCCCAGCCCGACCCACCAGAACACTGCATGCAGGATTTGTCATGCAAATCAAAATGGAACCTGACATGCTCTTTGTTCATTTTCCTTTCAAAAAATCTACTTTAAATGCCTCCCATGTGCCTTGTTTTGGAAGCTGACATTCCAAATGCATCAGTGCAAATTAAGGGAGGGATCCATTACCAATAAAGACATTGAGATTACAGAGAGTTTCAACAAACCTTATTGGGAAGACTGGAGGGAGAGCTACTGCAGTTTGCACCTGTAGGGTCACTCTGTTCTCTGCCACTGCTTTTATGAAGCCTCTTTAGAGAAACTCCATCATTTGCAGGAGAAGTTCTGGCAAGCTGTCACAGCTTAATATTTCCAGATTATAGTCTGCAAGGAATGGATATACTGTGAATTAGGAATAACAACAGTGTTCTTGCTTTAAGTCTTCTCTATATTAAAATGCATGATGGTTAATGTGCATAAGGCAAATATTTCTTGATCTAGATGTATCTTGTTTATTTCAGCTGCTTTACTACCTGAATGCATAAACAATTACAACTCTTTAGAAGATGCCACCAGACGTACAGTATTTCACAGTTAACTTGCACCATATGAAAATGCCTTTTAAACAAGAGTGGTGTTCTGAGCTCATGAAAATAACAGGGAAACTTGCACTAAGCCAAGCCAGGGGTTCAGCCTTAGGGACACAATGCTAACAATGCCTTCAAAGCATTTTCTGAGCATGTGGGGCTTTGGTTTAAAAATATATGAACACAACTGTTAATAAAGCAGCTTGGAATTTACTCTACAAAATAGCCTAACCCAAACTTAAGGCTATATTAACTTCCCTAGTTTTGTTACTAAAACAGTTTACATGATGATTTGGTTTCACCTCTGCCAAAACCAGCAGTCAATCTGCATCAACAGTGGTTTCATCACTGCAGTTTCACTCTGAGCCCCCAAAAACTTATATTGGAGACTATAGAGCTGGTCAGTTGGGCTGCTCCATATCTACATTAACACTGGTACATGTACCCATCCTACATCAATGCTAGTTTTCATCATTCTGGTAGACAGATGCTTGTCTTTGTCAATGCATTGCTTTACTCTTGCAGCATTAGAGCTGAATGACTCCTAGAATTTCATTCACTTATTTCTTCCTCAACTATTATTGGTTAAAAAACCCAAAACCATTTTCATTCAATGCCTTAACAGAACTATTATGTGACAATTTGCTCTTACATATAGTCTCTTAAAAAGACAAGACCTTTACATTCTTCTTTGCTTTGGCTCTGAACTTGGAATTTTTTTGAATCAGATTTTTCCTCCTACTCATTTTCCTCCTACTCATGTTCATTTTCTTTTCAATTGCCCCCAGATCTGAACATCTATACACAGGGCATTTTCAGTGAGGGGAAATTGTTTCCATGCCAGTTCACATCTGGTACTCAGTACAAGATCCGTATGTTTATCCAGAGCCTCCAGAGGCTTGTACAGTAGTGGCTATAAGTATGCCTTTTAATTTGATTTTGTCATTTGGCTGGTTAGTAAGTAGTTGCCAGTCTGTCTAAGTGCAGCAGGGCAGTTGTAACTGGTCAGTCATCATATTCTAGTTGTCAATTCATAATTCAGTGGAATACCAGTCACGTTTCAACAATTTAAAACTAAATCAGTCATTTCCTACATCCTCTTAAATTGTCAAATGTATTGCTTAAGTACCTTTAATTTAATATTATTTCTTGCACATACATTTGTACTTAGGATTGTTGCCAAAGCTCTGGAGAGCAGAGTCCTGCTAGTCTTTATTTACCCCACTAGCCTGTCTAGGTTTGAAAAGCAGCATAATAGTGGCATGGCCTTGGGTGACCTACCAATATCATAAGTAACAAGGCAGCTAAAGATAGAACTTCCTCAGAGCAAAGCCTCATGTCTTTTAAACACAGAGAAGTCAGTTCCAGCATCAATTAAACTGACATGCCAAAGAGCATAGAATATGCCACATACAGATTTATTTCTCCTTCCAAAAAATAGGACTGGGATTGCTCACAATTTGCCTCATGCTATGTTTCTTACCTCCTTCTGTGGAGATGTGTTTAGCATGATAAAAGTACACAGTCATGGCAACAACCAGTAAAACTACTTCTGGAGTAAGGATAATTCAGATTATCGCGTGCAGAATCACATATCCCAAGCAGCATTCCGAAAACAAGATGAACTCTTGTAAAAGCCTTCTAAAGCAACCTCTAGCATATAAACCCACAGATAATGTGTTAACTTGCATATGACACTTAGATAAGCTCTTCTCTGTGTGACTTTCATATATCTAAATGGAAAACACTGGGAAAACAGTCTCTGCCCTGATCTTATCATTTGAGTAATTGCTGATGATAAAATTCAAGCTCCTTATCTTGTTAACCTGTACTTGGTTTAGCCACAAAAGAGAGAATCAGTCCCTGTCAAAACTTACCCCTTACTTATAGTTGAAATTAATCTGCTAGCTAATTAATGTGAGGCTTCATTTTACTATCTATTGACATATTCTTTGATCCTCCCCATATTTTGCTTTTTGATTGATTGAAGCTTTTATTCTTGCACTATCAACAGACCCGTTGGTGAGAAACTTCTGTTTACATCTGCAACTGACTTAATTCTCACATCTTCCCAGCAGTTTCTCTTTGACCTCTGCATTTCTGAGTTTAATCATTGAGTTTGCATCGCAAGTGTTTCAGTTGCTGTATCTGTGGCAGCTTCCAGGACTCAGTTTAGGGAACGCAATTCCTGAAAGTTCACTTAGAATTGTTTTTTGATAGTTTTTCAGTAAGTACCACATATTCTGGGTCCCTGAAATGACAGCATGATCTAGTGTGATTCCTATTCTATTTCCGTGTATTAAGCATTTAAACATCAAGATTCGGCATGGCTTTTTGTGTGTGTTTTGTCTGGAATCATACATTAACTACATTGTAGTGTGGGTGGGGTTTTTGTGAGTTTATTATATAGGTCTACAGATTTTCTGTAAAAAAGTCAAACAACTCTGGATGAGCATATTAAAAGCTAGAATTTTCTGAAGCTCACGTTTAAAAAAAGGGGCTCATGGCAAAGATCCAGTTTCTCTGAGGACAAAAGGGACAAGAACTTTTCTACAGCTCACCTCAAGCACCTTCATTTTTTCAAACAATTACAAATGTGATGAAGACATTCAAAATGAAGGGCACAGACCAACCATTAAGCCAGATAAGGTTTCTTCCGAGTGCTGTGTGAGCTTCCTGAGCATCAACAGTCCTTCTGCACAGAGACTCCGCAAGTCCTTTTCCTACCTATGGAGTCTTTGGTGCTACATGGAATTTATTCAGGTTTCAACAAAGGAGAATAACACTGCCTTGCTTTCTTTCAGCAGACACTTACCTTGATTTTGATCTAATCTCATACGAATAAAGATCTTGTTTTAAACTTTGCCTTTAAAACTAAGTGGATGTTATCCAGAATTTGCTGGTTTTACCTTACAAACCTTATTTTTAGTTCCCTGTATGAGATGTCTTTTTCTGTAATAAATGCTTTTACTGTTAGTACATTTCTAGGCTTGCAGTTACATCATCTTAAGAGATGTCCCACCTTTCTAAACCAAATCAATATATTGGGCCTAGGCTTTTCATAACGCTTTTGAAACAATTCTGGTATTTTCAGTCCACTGTCTAAACACTGAAGACAAATACTACTGCTAAAAAGCCACCAAGCAAAAATAAATCATTACTGAAAATCAGGAAATAAATTTCATTGTAGAAGAGTCATTAAAAATGTATTAAAACATCACTAAAAGAACTACAGGAAACAACTCATAAGCATACATTTCTACTAAGTAATAATGACTAATAATTATTACTTCTTGTTCACCATGTGAACGCAGAAGATAGGTGACTCTGGTGCAAACCATCCTGTGCACTCCCTTTTCACTCTCTACACTAACTCAAGACACATAAGCAACCTGCTGGCTGAAAGCTGAGCATTATGGGTGCATTAAGATTCCCTGAGGGCCAAGTTCCTTGAGTGCTGTGCTCCTGGAATACATTTGAACAGCTCTGTACAAAAGCAGTCTTTAGCCAAACACAAGAATGAGAATCACAAGTGGCTGCTCTGTCAATCTCCCACACATACTGCATTCACAGCTATACATCAAAATGCTTGCATTGCTATGCAAGATCTTAGCTCTTCCCTTTGCCATGCTTCAGTACAGTTGTTCCCTTAAAGTTTATTTTCTCTTTTCTTAGTTCTTTGCTTATAAAAACAGGGCAGCACTAGATATTAACATGCAGAAAACCAAACGGAAACAGAGAGCTACCACTCCAACAGCAATATGATCCTGCCATCCTAAATATACTCAGTACTTCTCCGACCTGTTCTCGAGCCTTTACCGTGGAAGCTGCAGCTACTCCCTTTCTCCAGCTGCAATATTATGTAGCCTCTGTTTATAAGAGACTGGGAAAACACAAAGTGGGAGTTGACTTCTGCTTTCCAAGTAGGGAGGGAAAAGTACCTTACCTAATAATTTCCATGGTGTGTTACTGCTGATCGACATCAAATCAGGCTGGAAGTAAAGAATATTAACTGAAAAGAATGAATTAATAACTCTTGCAGATTAAATTAACTCAGCATCTAGTGAAGTTTATTTGTGTAAGTGAAGGAAATTGCATCTGCATTTGGAGTACAGTGATACAGCTGCAGAATCCATACCTTCCCATCTGTGCATGAAGTAGTTTTGTTTTTCTCGGTTCTACAGCATTTGTGTATTCTCACTCCTCTCATGGCAAACCTGGGTTTGGTGGGCTGGACAGAGAGTGGGAAGGAAAACCTGGAAGCATGAAAAAAGAAAGAAGTAAAGTTTGGATGTAACCACAGAAGCGCAGTGTGTAAGGTCTCTTCCATGCCAGATGCCCTTGAATCCCACTGAATGTGCTCATTAGCTCGAGGCCAAAATAAAGAACCACAGCTACCCGGAACACGGGCTGTGGGGTTGTTATTCTCAGCAACACCCTGAATAGCACACTTCAGCTCCTTCACAACGTGATACAATAGTACTCCCTGATAAATAGTGACACTGGCTGCCGTGGTGGCCTCAATCTGTAAGCAACTTTTAAAAAAGGCTGACCAAAAGTTCATGTTCACCTAGTAAGCATTACTTTATTGTTCCAAAGCTGTATTTAAGTTCTCAGAAGCTAAGCTAGATGTGTAGTAGTCTTTAGTTAGTTACTAACAATCTCTATAGACAGGGCTGTGTTTAAAGGTGCGAGGAAAACAGTGTAATACTGATAGAACTTTCCTTTAGACTGAGCTCCAAGTATACAGGTACTTATTTCCCCTCTAAAAAGAAGGATTTACTTTAATTACTCCTGTGCTGAGATACAGTAATTTGGAGGACTGGAAGCTGGAAGGTAGTTCCGGTTATAGAGGTACTACAGGCAACCAAGAAATGCATGTAACTATGAAATGAAGAAACTTTTCAGAAAGTGATATTTATGCATGAGTATTACACACTTTTCCATACGTACCTGAAGAGGTAAAACTTGCTGCAGTTTAGCCTGTCAAGATGACAGGAACTCTGGGTACATACTGGCTGCAAAAATCCTTTAGGAAAAAGGGATCCAGAAGTACCATATGCTTTCCATCTGCAGGAAGCAAATCTGATCTTTTGGATATCAAACACAAATCCCACCAACAGCACATGAAAACAAGAATGGATTTGCCATCTTGAGACATAAATCTGACATATCATAAAGGCACCTTTGCCAACTACCTCTGCTTTCCCTGCCAGGGGTTTGTTCCAACAGCAGCCCTGGTTTGCAAATGATTGTTTCTTCCATTTATCATATTAAACTGTTTTTTGCATTATGTGATTTTCTATATTTATAGCAAAAAATACACTACTTATCATCTTTTACTTTGTAAATTTTATGAGTTGATAGGAACTTCAGTCAGGTACACTGTATTTCACTGCTTGTCTTTTTTTGATACTGTATTAGAAGCACATTTTCATTGGCTTTGCATACACCCTGTCATTTGCTAACTATGGCCAACTTATCACTGTTACCTTGTGTATACATATACAAGAAATAAGTATTATTTTTTAATAAATGCATGTATAAAATATATAAGGTCTCTATTACCAGGCAGGTCAAGGACACAACATTCTCATGCCTCAGCTCATTTCTTCTGAAGAAACCATAATGATTTCCATCTTCTAGAAAGGAATATATATTTTCTTGCTTCTGTGCAAAATAAGTAGAAGTTACTTGCTGTATTATGCCCTGTGCTCTTCTTAGCCATACACACTATGAAGCCCCAAATGTGACATCTCAAAGTTGAGGCTTTTTCAGCTGAACATATCTCATCAATGCTCTGCACTCTTTAAGTACACATGAACAGCCCAGGGCAGCCGATCTAAACAAACAGCTTAAAAAATTACAAGTCTCTCTATGAGATAAGGAAAACAGTCGGGAACTGTCGAAACTCCCCTATTTGGCAGTCAGTCCCATGGGCTCATATGCACACTGTGCGTGTGGGTGTGTGCTGCGCTGTCCTGTTCCATTCAAGGCTAGAATCTCAACCTGAAGTTCCTCTGTTCACAAGCAGATCCCATTTCAATGCCAGAAATTAATTGCCTAATTATCTTGCTTACTCCTGCTTGGAAGGTTGCCCTCTGGCTCCTCCTCCTGGTTTTGAGATTTAGAAGGATGAGCCACCAGAAGCAGCAGTGGCTTGTAAACAGTAGGGAGGAAACACTTATAGATTTTAGGCAATGAACAACTTCCAATGACAAAATTGCTCCTATAAAACATTTAGGAGCCTTTCTCGCACATAATACAATATTTTTTACCTTCTGTCACTTGGCACAGGCTATCACTGACCTCAAGATCAACTGATCACCTAAAGATGCTCTTCATTTGGTGTGCTGTTGCTATCTAGTCTCAGTTCAGAAGATTGTTCCAATGCAGCCCAGGAAGTCCCTGGGTATAAATGAAGAACCTACATGTAAGGTCCTTAGAACCGTGCATCAACCACTAAATATTCAGCCACAACAAATGAGATGCTGTAGAGAAATTGAGTAGGAGATAGAAGATCAAGAAACTGGAACACTAAGCAGAGACATTATTATGATAAGCAGGATATGATAAACAGGATTGCGATAAGCAGAATTATAAGAAACAGCACCAAATGTGTAACAGGATACGTTAGAAATAACACTTTTTGTTTGGAGGGAAGAAAAAATAGAATGTAGGTGAACTGTGACAAAGATGAATTCCTAAAAATGTAAGAAAATTAAGGTTGAAACTAATTACAGAAAAGGCGGCATCTAAAACATCAGTGTCTGATAAAAATGGGAGGAAAGAGAGTAAAGAAAAAAACAGCCTAAGGAAATAAATGATCTTTTCAATGCAAACATGAAAGGAAAATGGTGCAGCACTAAAAGGGGACATAACTGAAAAATAACATTAACATTTCAGATATTAAATAAGAATAAATATTAAGGATTTGTAAAAAATTGGGGAGGGGGGGGAGAATAGTAGCTGATAAAGACTTACTTATCCAGATGTGTGTAGGGTGCATATACATACATTTTCTTACAATATAAGTAGGTTAATAACAGGCAATTGAGACATCACATTAGAATCCCCCTCTGTTGATAACGTAAGGCACATTTACAGCATGACTGACATTGACATACGGTTTTCCTCTTAATATTTATCATTAAGTTAATTTTAGTTAACACTAGGAATCAGGAGATGGTATAGTGCCAGCACCACAGTTGTATCTGGTATCAAAATTCCAGGCTGTTTCACACATAGGCTGTTTTTACCTTACCTTGTACAATTACTCTTCAAGTTTAACGAAAGGAAGCAAATCAAACGGGATGGCTGTCAAAGCCTTTTATGGATTGAGCTTGTCACAACACTGATAAGGACTTGATTAACTACAGCCAGTGCTGAATTTCCCCACTGCACTTGGACTCTATTATGTTTTATCACACACAGTGAGGTAGCCCAAGAGCACACCTTGGATGCCCAATCCTGAGCATTTATTTGCCTGGTCGCACGCGGGCAGCTGTCAGGATGCTGAAGGTAGCCACAGTGGCTCAAGTTTTACTTCCACGAGGGCTCTGAGGTTCTCATTAAGCTGTGAAAGGTGGGAATAAGACTGGACAGAGACATTTTACCTCAGACTTCAAGTGTCCCTGTAACTTACGGGTGGCTTCTTGTGCTGTCCTGAGGAAACGTCATGCTTCATCAAGGTCAAAACTATGGAACACCGGCAGGACCTCCCGTCCGACCCCATATAACCATTTCTTTATACCACAAAACCGATTTATGCTTCTATTTGCACTATTTTGGCTCCTTCAACGATCAAACCCCAGCTTCGGCGGGCGGCCCCGCCGCGCAGGGGGCGGCTTCCCTCAGGCGACAGGAGACCAACAACCCGTGCGGCCGCGGGGGCAGAGCCGCGGGTGAAGCAGCGCAGGGGCGGGAGGGCAGCTGCGGGGCAGAGCCGCGGGTGAGGCGGCGGAGGGGTGCGAGGGCGGCGGAGGGGTGCGAGGGCAGCGGCGCGGCGCGGCGGTGAGGGGCGGCCCGCTCTACCCGGCATGCCCCGCGCCGGAGGGCCCTTTCCCGCGAATTCAGTTCAAAGGAGGGGGAGGGGAGAAGCGCCAAGCGGCGCCGCGCGCCGACCAACCAAACGCTTCCAGAACCATCCGTGCGTCACGGAGGGGCGGGCCCCGCGCCGGCCAATGGGGCGGTGCGGCGCCATCTCCGGAGCCAATGGGAGAGCAGGGGAGGCGGGCGCGTCGTGGTGGTCGGGTTCGGCTGGTCGCAGCGCTGAGGAGAGCGGAGCGGAGGGGACTTGGAGGAGTTGGAGCTCGGCGCTTCCCCTCCCCCCGCCTCACCTCGCCCGCCCCAGCCGCCCCCTCCCTCCCCGCTCGGTCTCCGTCCTGCCGGGGCCCTCTCGGGGGCCAGGCCCATGGCTCCTCAGAAGCACGGTGGAGGTGCGGGGCCCAGCTCGGGCTCCGCTGGCGGCACCGCCGGAGGAGGAGGAGGAGGAGGTGGTGGTGGTGGCGGCGGAGGCGGCGGCGGCGGCGGCGGGGGGTTCGGGGGCTCCGCCGCTGCGGCGGCGGCTCCCGGCGGCAAATCCGGTGGTGCCGCAGGCGGCGGAGGTGGCGGCGGAGGAAGCGGCTACTCGGGCGGTTCCTCGGCCTCCTCGGCGGCGGCAGCAGCGGCGGCGGCGCTGCCCCCCGTGAAGAAGCCGAAGATGGAGCAGATCCAGGCCGACCACGAGCTCTTTCTTCAGGCCTTCGAGAGTGAGTACCGGGCCGGGGGAGGAAGTGGGGGCCCGAGCCGGCGGGACCGGCTGGGGCCGCCGCAGAAAGGGCGGGAGGAGGAGGGGAGGGCTGTGGAGAGTAGGGGCTTCCGGGGGTAAACATGGTCGGGGGAGGGAGGGAGCTGGGACTGGGGAGGAGGGCGAAGGGGAGCGGGGCTGGGGGAGGAAGGGGCTCGGCCGGGGAGGCGGGGGCCCGCCGGGGCTCGGGCGGAAGCGCGAGGTTCGGGGGCCGGTGTGGGGCAGGGCGGCGAGAGGCGCCCCGGGCCGGGGCCCGCCGAGCTGAGGGCGGGTTGTGCCTGCGCCCAGCCGATGAACTTGGTTTCTCAGTAACAGCTCCCATCAGGCTTTCGGGGGGGCTGGTTCCCTTTCCTCCTCTAAGAGCCCTTGGAGGCACTGGGGAGTTGAGAACGAGGAGGCTCTTATTCCCTTTTGGCGACTGCCATTGGAACCCCTTTCAGGGGCAGGATGCGATTAAGACTTCACTGTACTTGGTTTTTCTTTGTTTGGCAATAATTGTCCCTTAGTTGAGATTTCATATTGGGTATTGACCTTTGCGACCCACTCATCACCCTGTGGCAGTGCCAGATAGGAGGAGAATCCTCTTGGATGCACCAGAAAGTTGTTTATGGAAATCTGCTTCGAAAGCACAGTGTAGCAATAAACTTACGTTGTACTTAAAGATTTCTGTGCAATTGCTAGGATTTGAAGGAAATTTTTAACGCCGTATTAAATACGTGATCCTGTTTTGGGATTGGTGCTGTCACTGTTTATGCTTACTTGCTATAGACAGTGACAGTGTTTGAGAAAGCATTGGAGTTTTTGGTGGTGTCTCAAATCCTTACTAACGTGGGGTCCTTTGAATCTTAGCCCTGTTAACAAAGCTCTGTGTTCAGTAAATACTGTACTGCAAATAGGTCAAGTGGCAAATGAGTTCTAAGAGGTTTGTTCAGTGTCGGTGTCCAAGATGCTGGGGAAAAAATTCCCTTGGCCGTGCCTCTGTCTGTCAGACAGAGCTGTGCAGGTGGTGATCAGGAGTAAGTTAACGGTGTAAATGTATTGTGGTGTGTTAACTGCACAGTGTGAATTTTACGGGAAATTTTCAATAAGTACACAGTGGATTAAAAAATCCTAACAAATGTAGTATCGAATCGCGTTCTTGTTTCGTGTTTTTGTCCCTTTTCAAGGTCATATGCTAGAAAAAGATAAGGATTCGTTTTAAGCTTTTGCTGAGTAATAAGGACTTGAGAAATATGTCTGTTTGCAGGATGAAATGTGTGTTTCAGAGATTTTCTATTTGAGAAAGCTAAATCTGAAGCAGCAGTGTGCTGTCTTTAAATTACATCCTTGTGAGTGTAATTTGATGTTTTCATACTGTCTAAATTCTAATCCTGTCATGCTTTTTTGGAGACTAAAACCCCCCGAGATACTGCTTTAAAAGTTGTGACTACTTTACATTTTCACTTTCTAGCAAAGTGCACATTGCTTAATTTTTCTTTTCCATCTTTCATCTTGATATGAAAAACACAGATTTTATTATTATAATTTGCATTAAGCAGAATTTTACTGGTTTTCATCAGGCTTCTGAAAGGAATATATTGAGAATTTTAAGATTTTGTTCTCTAATAATAATACATCTCTCTAATAATAGATTCTTCGGGGTCTTAACATTGATAAGTGTTCATAAGGCTGAATAGTATCTTTAAAAAGTGATAAAAGATATAAAATGCTGTCCTCCTTCACTGTTAATCACAGAGTTCCATAAACTAAAATAAGGTTTCCAGCTATTTGGAATAAATGTTTTGCAGTCATCTGAAAATTTTTCTATTTCTTAAAAAATTGTTGTTTTTCTTTATATGGGAAATGGAGGCAGTGTTAACAGCTGTAGCATAAGAATCAAGGTGTTCTTCATTCTCTGTTTCTCATAATTCAGTGTGTTTTATTGAGTCATTTCCTAGTTTCTTGCTGACATTACCTAATAAAACAGGCTTTTATTTCAGTGTAAAAAGGGTGTATTTCAGTTTAGATTGGAATTCTCGTTAGCTATAACCTGATCCAGGCAAAAACTTGTTTCAGTCCTGATTTAACTGAATTAGTTGAAACTGAACTGAAGCTCCTCTTTTCTGTAGGCATGTCTTGATCTTTTGAAGTTTGGTTATTTCATCTATTCCAAATGATGCTGCCCTTTCATGTTGGTACTGTATGCAGCTGTATTATCCTCCCTGTTTGCTCTTTGAAACAGTGGTTGCTGTACCAGAATCAATGTTTTTCTGATCCTATGAATGTAAAAGGGTTTTGGAAATGAATTTACTCTTGTAGAATGATCTGTAATGTATCATAGTCAACTGACAGTCTCTGTTCTTGTTTTGGTACCTTGTGCAAGTGACCTTGGTACTTTCCAGAAGGATAAAACAATCAGATACCAAATTGTCTGACTGTGTAAATCCAGTCTGCTATTTTGGTATTGTATCACACATATTCCTTAACTTTGTGAAGAAAATTTACCCATTTGGCAATAGGTTGTAATATGTTGAGCTTTTTTCTGTGTTTTTATGATATAAAGCCTGTAAGAAACACACTCTGTGGAAAGCAAGAGCAGTCATAGTGAGTTGTAACTACTGATTTACGGTAGCTTAAACAAGAAGTTGCTTTGTGTTGTACAGTAGGTGGAATAACCTTTGACTTGTTAACTTGGAGTTATTTGGACATCATGGTCCTTCATTTAAACAATGACTTATGTGATAATTATTTTAAAGAGCAAAAATATGCTAAAGAAGGTATTTTTGTATCAATGTAAGGCTCTCTCTGGAGGTAGAAGGTATGTTGGATAACACGTATTTCTTTTTCTTAGAACCAACACAGATATACAGATTTCTACGTACCCGGAATCTAATAGCAGTGAGTAATTGGTCTTTATCTCTCCTTTACTTTGGACTTGTAGGAAATTTTAATTAAAGCATAACCTTTTTCTTTGTTTTCCCCCTACAGCCAATATTTTTGCACAGGACCCTCACTTACATGTCCCACAGAAACTCCCGAACAAATATCAAAAGGTAACATTGCTTCCGAAAAGTAATCCTGAAATGTCAGCCAAGTAGAAGTCCAAAAAATAGTGGAGGGCAGCCTCCTCCTTTCATGTGGTGTGTCAGGCATGACCTTTTCTTTTTGAAGAACTTAAAAAATGTATACATTACTTCACAATTGATTCTGAGACCTAAGAACTTTTCGGCGATCTGAAGGGTGTGTGTGACTTTATTGTTGTGACTTCTGTTGATACTGGGAGTACTCAAATATGGAGAAATATCTACAGAATCCTTAGTAATTGTCCTGTTCGTTTTCTGTTTTCACTGAGAACTTCTTAAAAAGCAAACCATGCCATGTAAGGTCTGAGCTTTCGTAATCAATGGTGCTTGATCATAATCACATGAAACATTCTGTTTTAAACTGAAACCTAAGTGTTTATTTAGAAAAAAAAAAAAAACAACTATTGGTTTTGATATTAAAATACATAAGTGCTGCAGAGTGAGAAGTGCAGTGTATGCTATTTATTAGCAGAATTGCAAAGTCCTGGCAGTGACTTCCTCTTCACTAAAAATCATTTTAGTTTGGATTTTTTTGTAGCCTGAACACTTACTTAAAAATAATATTCTAATACTAAAGTTCTTACTGCTCAGGAACAGTTGCTGTGGGACTGAAGTACTTAATCATGAATGCTTAAGGAATAGCAATAAAATCTGATTATGCAGACAATTCTAATTTAAACTTTGTATCTAATGAAGGTAGTCTTGGAATGACGAGAAATAGAATTTGCATGTTCTATATTTAAAATACAGCTTTTATTTGGCATTCTTGGATGTTATTAGTGCCAATATCACTTTTTCTTCAAACTGAATCCAGAACATTAATCTTCATGTACTTAGGACAGATAATGATAAGACTTATCTTTTTTAAACTTGAACTTGCTGCTTGCTTTTTCTTTCAAAAGTTACCAAAGTGAGTGCTTTGCTTATTTTAAAATAAGTCGGAGCTTAATTTTAAGGAATAATGTTCAGATTGGTTTTGTTTTGTTTTTGCTTTAACTAGAATTGTGCAACAGGAAGTTTTTGCACATAGCTTATATTAACTTCTAATTGATTGAAATGCGTGTGTTCTACCTGGAGCTGTTCCTTTGGATATCTGTTCTAGTTGCTGGGAAACAAGGAACAGTACTTTTGCATGTACATTGTGTTGTGCACTGTTCCAAATTCCAGTTCAGGTTCAGCTGCACAAGTAGTTTCTCTTTGAAAAGTACTGATTTTTGTCTCGTTTGCTTAACACTTTGTTTTAGAGCTGGGATTCTAGGTAGGTAGTGTTCTAATAACAGACATTAATAGCCATTTCACACACTAGTTCTGACAATATTGAAATCATTCTGATAATTAGATCTAGGAAGATTTAAGTAAAACATTTCAGTATGTTTCCTTTGTAAGAACAAACTAATGCATTGGAAATGAGTTAGCATAATTGGAGGGATTAAAAAACCCAGAAAATAATTGTGAAGTGTATTGTTCCCCTCTCCCACATTTCCATACTCTCTCAGTACTGTGGTCCTTCTCTTTCAGCCTAGTTAAAACCACAACAATTGTAGTTTAAAGTTAGTTTAGGCTACTTAGATGTAGTGGCAAAACAGTCTCAACTGTACTTCCAGAGGAGGTTAGCAGGGTGGTTGCTTGCTGATCTGTGCTGGTAAACTCTTTCAAATATGTACAAGACCTTAACTGTCATTCTTTATTCAGTAGAAATAGTTGAGGTATGTGATGATGTTATTCTGGTGAAAAAGGGGACTTTGAATATTCAAACTAGAGTAGAAGGATCTTCTATAGGCATATACTAGGAAAAAAAAAAACTTACCTGGCTTCAGTATAGTGAAAGCATATTAGTAGAGTTCTTGTTGCAAAGAAGTATCTTTTGGAACTGCATCATTGTTAGCCTGCTTATGTGGGCCATCACTATACGTGTGTATTTATTTATTCCCCTACAAGTTGTGAATTTTGTCATTTTTAAATGCTGATCATTGTTTTGATTGCCATTTCCGTAACCAGCATCATACATAAAGTATAAAACACTTACCTCCAAGCTTTATGGAACTTACCTATCACAAGAGTAATTATAGCAGCACATCTTTTATCTCTATCCCTACACTAGTCTGAGAAAAGTGACAGGCAAATTTTATCATGTGGGGGTAGGGAAGAAAAACTGCATTTTTACCAAGAAATTATCCATTGATGTTGGTCTGTATATTTAATACTGAGAGTGTTTCTAAAGGCTAGAATGTGTAGAGTATAGAGAAACGTTGGTAGGCAGTAAGTTAATAGGCATGTGTCAGCTTGGGCCAAAAAAAGTATTGAAGTTGCTGCTTATCACTGGAGAGGGGATATGCTTTGGTCAAGTGATACTTGATGGAGAACTGAAATGGGCTTTCAGCCTATAGGTCCGTCTTCAAGTGTTACTGTATTAGGCCAAATGATGGCACTGGAAATAAATTCCTAACTCTTAATAAAATCTATTTCCATGCAATGAATAATTTATTTATTTATTGACATAGTAACGGTATGCTGGGATGTGACTTTTAATACTTTGCTAATTATTACTCTGCTTGACTGGAGTAAGAGTGGGTGGAGAAAGGAATGTGCAAGATGCACATACTTGTAGCACAAGTAAAAGCTGTCTTGAAAACCCTGGGTGTTAGGGATGGTTATTGCAAAAACTTTGTTTTGTCTGATGTACATGGGAACATAAAAATAGTAGTTCAGTTTAAAGGAATTTCTGTAATTTTAAAGTTTTCTTACAAATTAACTTTAATGGCAACAATTTGGATTTAATGTGGGGTTTTGTTGCTATTTTTATTTTTTCTGAGAGATTTTGTTTGAGGGGGACTATCGCGTTGACTAACCTCAGTTTGAAGTTAGGAAAGGTGGTGTCGTTCTTTTTGGATCAGTTATGCTCACAAATATGAAATACAGGCTGTGTCAGATACTAGTATATCTTTTGGAAGATTGTTAACTTTCCCCCATTCCTGAAACGTTTGTTTCTTAGCTGGTTTCTGGCTCATATTCCAGTCATGACATAAGTTTGCTGTAGAGCTCTTTTAAGCAATTCTCTAGTCTGGAGCAGGCTACTCACTGTTCTGCAGAGCAGTGGCTGGTTTTGATGAGCTTGGACAAAGTAAATGCAGAGGTTTTTAATTTTTCTGTTTACCTTAGAATCTGAAACTTTCCAGAAATTCCTGTTTTTAAAATCTCTTGCTTCAAAGCTGAGCCTTGCAATGTTCATTTTAATAATCCCACGTTTTGGTGTAGGTGAGTCAGTTCTTGAATCTGTCATCTCTGTGAACCTTAGGCTGAGTAAACCTCTGAATCAGTGATTGTTTACTCCACAAATCGTAATGATTTTTATCCTTGTTATCTGGCTGTAGCCCTGTACTTGTGTTTCTTGTCCAGTGCTACTATTAGCAACCATGTGATTGGTAACTTAGTCATTCAGATGCATTTCATGCTGCATGTGGACAGTCTATGACATCAGTGTTTCTTCAGTCAGGATATTTCTGTAGATGATGCTTCCCACATCCCCAGTGTGTGTCATCGTTGTTCCCTTCACAAGAAATCCAGTATTTGGCAACAGTTCATGTTCTTCTTTCTTCATTTTTCTAAGGCATAAATATAAAGTGAAGGATGCCCTCACAGCTCTGCCATTGCCACTCAAGTCTAGTGCAATTTTTTTGGCATCTAGGTCCAAGCATTTATTTGCCTTTAAAGAAAAAAGGCTGTTGTGGAAACCAGTGAACAACTTCTGTTCATGAGTGAACTTTATTTAGCAATGAGCAATAAATTGTATGTATGGTAGAACAGGCTGAACATATGAGCATGAACAGACTGATGTCAGAATTGCAGAGAGAAATAATTTGAAGTGATTATTCTCTATGACATTCTTTCCTGTGAGTGTGCTCTAGAAGTAGCTTCAGAATTCATTGGCTTTTGCATCGTGTCTATTTAATATAACTTTGCGGAGAAAGGATTTATTTTATAATTAGGTGGTTTGGTCAGATGAGGATTTAAGTGTTTTTTGTTATTATCAAGTTTAAAATAGTAATGACTGAAGAGTTGACATGTCAATTTCTAGTAGGTGTGTCACTAAAGCAGGAAAACTGTCTTTGACCAAAGCTGAAATGTGGTTAGACATGGTCATGGTTTTAATTCTTTGTATTCTTCTGATGCTGCTTGAGAAGCTGTATTGCAGTTGTGTCCCTACAAGATGGTTGTGCTAATATGCATAAAAAGGGTGCTTTCTGAACAGAAAGCTGAAATTGTATAGATAGAGAGTTTTAGATTTGAAACAAGTCAAATAAATGTTCTTGTTATATGTGATGGGAGTAGTGGCTGTGTGAAACTAGTTCTTTCTGCCTTTTCTTCACAGGAAAACGTTCAAAGTAGATGACATGTTATCAAAAGTAGAGAAGATGAAGGGAGAACAAGAATCTCACAGGTACTGTCCTGCATACTGTATTTGTGTGTGTACAAATGAGCATGTGCTAAATCAAAAGTCTTTGATAAAGTGATAAGAATAATTAGTAGAAGCAAGGTACTTACTGTTTGAAATGTTGCTTCCAAAATCTTTAAATTAGTGTTTGTGCATTGGTCACTTAAAAACTTCAAGAAAAACTATATCAAGGAAAGCTTTCAGTATTTGTCATGCTGTTGCTTAAAATGCGTATAGAAGCCTCAATAGTATTTGCCATGAGCAGCTTTTCCTAGTGCTGAAATAAGACGGGTATGAAAAGCTTGTTCACTGAGAAGTGATGTAGTACACAAAATGCTTGAGTGCGATAGATGATAACCATAGCAGGTTTTTTTAAAGTGCATCCTTTCTGTATGAATTAAAGCCCAAAGCTTGTTGTGACAGTGTGTATGGTGGAAATGAACCCATCGGTCCTCAGACTTCCAGAATAAGCTGGTCTACTGTTCAGCTGGGGATCCATTTTGGTCCTGCAGGTTGGCTTTGTGTTCTCTTTTGGTGCAAAACCTGTAGATAATTTGCCAAAACCCTTTGATGTACTGAATAGATGGTGAAATGGAAAGCATTCTGGACATTTTAAAGACTAACCTAAGTTGCTGCAATGTGTGAAGACCTGTTGAAATGTTTTTTTGTGGTGTTTGCTTGGGTTTTAAGCAGTTCTTCTTTTCCATAGTGTTTGCAAATAGACTACTTCGGAGGCAGCCATGCTCGATACAGTTTAGTGTCAAACGTAAATTTTGTGCTCTAAGAAGTTGTAAATTTGTCTTAATTATCTTTTGTTGCATACATTGTGGGTACTTGCTAGGTGAAATATCTTTGGTTTAAGGGTAAGGATCATGTTGAAATAAAATAGAGTATTTATCTGTGTGTTGTTTTTCTGCTTTTAAAACTGTTAAAATTACACTTTTGTGTAGAATTGGTCTGGAAAAATAATCTGGATGAATAATGCAAGTTGCTGTAGATGCAGTCTTTCGAATCATGAAGCTATTGGTGCTTTCACTAATCCTGTCCTTGCTCTCAGGAATGTTTGTGTTTAAAAATAGGTGTTGAATCTCGGGTTTTCTCGTCCTGAGAAGTCAGTGAATGTGATCAAAGTTGTATCTGGAGTTACAGTGTAGCAGATGATACCTTGTTTAATACTGTGTACTTCAGAAACACTTAAGTGTTTTTGAAACCCATTGTACTTTAGGTGTATGAATACTTGCTTTAAGCTGTGATATGTTCTGAATTTAACAATTTGAAATGAAATGGGTCTGCAGTCAGCAGAATACTCTAGAGAATACTTGGCTCGGAGCTGCAGTGCTGCGAAACAAACCAGATGCAGTTAATATTTTGATTGTGTATGTCATGGATGATGTGGACTTGATGTGCCTGATAATCTTTATTTCTAAGGCAATAGCTTCCCCATTGTAAAGTTTTTTCTCACCAAACTGAACGTACTTGTTGAAAAAAAATTCATTATCAAGTGCATGGTTCAGGATGAAGTTCTAGAAAGTTTACACCAAAATTCTTCTCTGTTGCTGAAGAATATCTAGGAAATGTGTTTGCCTGCCTGTGAAGGCAAGAGCTTTTGTTGACAATGCCCTGCTGCTGTGGTGCTTAAACCTCTGATTTTAATGCTGTATCAAGTCACAGAGTATGCAATCAGTGTCTTTAAGAGAAAACTGGTCTACAACTTTGCATCAATTGCAGTTGCTGTATCCAGGCAATTTCCAAGTTAGAAAACAGGACCACGTCATTGTAGTTCTGCCTCTTGTCTAGGTCTGTCCTGAACATCAGTGAATGGAGCAGCTGCTGTGAGAAGAAAATACTTATTTGTTCTAACATTTCCTTTCTTGTCCTTCTGTTTAGCTTATCTGCTCATTTGCAACTTACGTTTACTGGGTTCTTCCACAAAAATGGTATGTTTGTTAATTCCTTCATTGTACTGTTAATTTGTATAGAACCTTTGAAATTAGTGTAGATCTGTGAGAGGAATAGTTGAATATTTTTAATATTGGCTGTTTGGGCACAAATTTTAAGTTACTTAAGCTCGGGCTGTCCCATTAGTTACAATACTTTCAGTAGTACTTGAAATATGTTGGAGAGTAATTGTCATGTTAAGCAGATGAACTTCTGGGGGTTTAATCAGAACAGTGATTGAGAAATACTTGAAGTCATAATCCATTCAAACTGAAATAGGCCTTGAGGAATTTCTGAAGAAAGTGGTTCCATGGGAGTGTGTCTTTGGGGATTTGAAATAGCTTTAAAAACCTCCAAACCCCAGGCTTCAAGTAGTGAGAAAATTCAGTGGGTTTTAATTTAAAATAGGAGTGCGAGAATAAATTTTATCAAATAGAGACTAGAAATGAGGCAAAGGCCATGTCAGTGGTTATAAAAGCAATGGAAATGGTGGTGGTGTGACTTGCAGTTATTTAATCGTATCTTTTATGCACATAAGGCTTTACCTCTCAAAATTGGAATATTGGACTTCACAGAAGAGAATGATGGCTTCTGTTCCTTTAACAGAAGCAGTGGTGACATGCTTTGTGCTGTAAACTCACTGTCGTCTTACATCCCTAGGAAAAAAAATATGAAATAGTGTTGCTAATTTTTCAGTTAAAAATATTCTGAATGGCAAATTAGTTTTTGGATGTACAAGCTAATACAGTTCATGTAAGCTAATACAGTTCATGTAACAGGTTTTGTACCTTTTTCTGTATGCTGCTGCCCTCAAAGCATCTTATGCTTAACCAGATCTATTCAGTAAGATATTTGAAAGTTAGAGTTGCAAGTGTCTAGATTTCAGAATTACTTCTGTATTAAACTGTAATATTAGTCTGAGAACGTTCTTAATCTGTAGATTAGGAACATTGTGCTTCTGTAACTTCAGAATACTGCTAGTCTGAATGGACAGCATTCATCTTGTCTCTGCTCTCAAAAGCTTCTTGTTATATGTTGCCTTCAGTACTTAAGCTGGGAAACCAGAAGAGATTTTTGGGGCAGCTAATGCTAAGAATAAGGAAATATAGAATAAAGGGAGAGGGAAGGATAAGCTGGTGTGTTTTAAAATACCCAGTGGATAGGGTGGTTGGTCCATAAATTTTGCTGACAGACCTATTTCTTTGAGCAACCTGCTCTCGTGGAAGGTGTCCCTGCCCATGGCAGGGGTTTGGAACTAAATGAGTTTTAAGGTCCCTTCCAACCCAAACCAGTCTGGGATTCTTACTGCTTTTCTGCTATGTTGTGATGTTACACAGACATGGGCGATGGTAGATTTTTCAAGGTGTTAATATATTTAATGCTTTCTGTGTGTTTTTGAACGTCCAAATTGCGTGACTGCGCCTTTCACTTCAAGAGAATACCTCAAATAGAGCCTCACGGTCATTTGTACCATAGGAAAGTATATCAGTAACATAAGTAATGTATGCTGTAGTGAATATTAAATACAGAAAATATTTAAATTCAGCTAGTGCAATTAGTATGCTTATTTGTCTGGATAAAAATTATGCTATAAACTCTTGAAACTGAAGTGTGGTTTTGATTGCCCCTCCCTCCATGTGAGATGGACTAAAGTGAAACCATTGTCCTTTTTAAATTAAGCCCACACTGATACCTGTAAGATTCAAAAAAAGCAAAACCAATTTCTTATCGACTCATTCAGTTTGGGCTAATCATTGTTTTTCAGAATTTCTTCTAGAAACTGTTCTTTAACCATGTATGTAATTGGATTTTATCTTTGTATTTCTTCCATATGAGGGCACATTTTCAGATAAACAAATTCACGTGATTAAATGTTCTCTTACAATACAATGGAATTTATTTTGTGAGACAATTCTTAATTGGTATTGCTGATCCTACTGCTGAGACTGTGAAGGCAAGTCTTACATTCTAAGACCTTTTTTTTCAGGTTCAAGAGTCCTTTAACAGCTATTCTGCATATACTTAACCTTGCATAATATTTAAGGGGTATTTATTGTTATTATTTTGGGTTTTTTTTTCCTGTCTGATAGCATCTGGATCTTAAGTTTTGATGCAGACCAAATTCTAGGTTCGCAAACCGTAAAGGAAAGAAAATACAGGAACTGAAGTGACTCAGGTGTAACTAGTGTATTCTGACTTGCCTTAAATCTACCAGTACCCTTTTGCTCTGCTATAAAACAGTTTTGGCAATACCAAAGGTGGCAAGCTGACACTTTAAACATCGGCCATCAACTATGCTTTTAAATCTGCTAGTATTAGAACAGTTAGGGAACATGTTCTCAAGTGGGAATTTGCACTAAGTCTGGGGAGAATTACCACTTAGAATTTGGCTAGAGATCCTTGTGCCTGATGTACCTATGGTTTAAAAGTAGATTTACACCACTAAATAGATCTTCACCTTTTTCCAAACTGAAAATATTTTTCTGTTTAGATAAGCCATCACAAAACTCAGAGAATGAACAAAATTCTGTAACCCTGGAAGTACTGCTCGTGAAAGTGTGCCACAAGAAACGAAAGGTAAAAGATAATTTGACAAACAGCCAATATGCATTAAAGCAAAATGATTATCTGATTCTGGAACATGTTATGAACATTACCATGCAACAAGGTAATGGTGAAATGATGCTTCTATTGAGATTTAGTCTAGAATAAATCAGTTCTTAAAGTTGTTTTCTGTTGACTGCATAAGGGATTCTTAAGAAGCAAATATACGTACGTATGTATATGTATGTGGGCGTTGCTCTACTTTGTGAGCAATAACTATAAGTTTTAACAAAGGATTCAGCTTTGTTCATTTAATTCAGCTTGCTTGGAAGTGAGACTCGCTCATTGTGGATTTCAGCCACTTCTATTTTTACTTCAACTTTTTGTATCAAATCATTAAGCTGTGAATTTTGTTGCTATGTCCAGTGGCTAACGGAAACCCGGCAATCGCAAAATCATCAAGTAGTCTGTCCCTTGTATTCTGTGCCTTTTTCACTTTTGGATTAAAAGGAACAAGTTGTTTTGAGTTCTTCAGTCTGCCAGTTCCTGCCTCTTTCCTTGCTTTTTCTGTACCTATGTTTTTTACATTGATCATCTCATTTATTGCGGATTTTAGCTTCTCTGAATCATAAACAATTTTTCAAGGCATCTTTGAATTTGCTTGCTGTTTTAGCTGTGTTTGTTTCACACCAGTTGGCAAATTATCTTCACAGCTAGGGGAATATGGGAGGCTCAGTAACACATGCTGTAATTTTTAACCAAAAAGGGAAAGATTTGCAGTCAGAACTTCGTGTATTTCCCCTGAGAACGTTAAGCTGCTTTAACACATTTTCAAGAGTTAATACTGTTTCTAGCCAATTTTGTTACTTGCTAGGCTGTGGATATATATGGTAAAAGCAGGAGGTGCTGATGGTTAGTTGAAATGCTTTGCTGCAAGTTGCATACTTAGGCCATCTTGCCTTGTTTTTCCAATACTACACAGTGTTCAATGATCTATTTAGGAGATACTGGATATAATAAATCCTAGATAAGTGGTTCTTTATCTCCCAGATATTACAAAGTGCACTTCCAATATTACAAAGTGCACTTTGTAATATTGGAAGGAGAAGCTAGGAAGCCCTTGAAATATATATATATATATATATAACCAAAACATTTAATTTCTTTAGGTAAACAGAATTAAATTAGTATTAATGGCTGTTCTGCAATCTTTCTGAGTGCCTCATGTTAGTGTTAATTTAATCACTTAGGGAAAGATGGCTGCTGCCAAAAGTGGTTATAAAATGCCAGTTTTATTTACACATTCAGATCTGTGGTTTTACATTTAAAACCTGGGATTGTTACTTCAGATTTTTTTAATTTACATCTGTTACAAGGTTTATTTTCACAAAGATAGCAGGATGAGTATAAATCAGAAGAGGTATAAATTTTAATACTTAACAGCTCTCCTTTGTATTCTAAAAACCTAAACCTTAGCTTGCTTTCTTTCCTGCAGGATGTCAGTTGTCCGATAAGACAGGTTCCTACAGGTAAAAAGCAGGTGCCTTTAAACCCAGACCTCAGCCAAATAAAACCGGGCAACTTCCCATCGCTTGCAGTTTCCAGCAATGAATTTGAACCAAGCAACAGCCATATGGTGAAGTCTTACTCATTGTTATTCAGAGTAACTCGCCCAGGAAGAAGAGAGTTTAATGGACTGATAAATGGCGAAACTAATGAAAACATTGGTAACTTGAGTTTTTAAATATGGTTTTACAAAGGTTTCTCTTCCAGGCATGTATTCAGTCACCTTGATGTGCAGCATAGGTCATACTCTGAGAAGGGCCAGTAATAAGATGAGGAATTGAATTGGCTTTCACTTGTTTGTCTTTTTCAAGATGGGGATAAAATAGAGTTGGAAGCTAGAAACTGTGCTTCTATTTTTGTGTAAATTTAAGACTAATTTTTACTAGTACTTTGTGGTGAAGGTGTGAGGCAATACTGTTGGGAGGGTGGGCAGTGTAAGAGAGCCCTGTGGTTGATGTGACTATCATTAAACCTCCAGGAACACTGATGACTACTGACTCAGCTGTAGGTGCTGGAACTAAATGACTAGCCAATAAAGAAAATAGCTTTTAGAAATTTGTTGTTGTTTCTTAATCTTATCAAGACATGATGTGTTCTAGCCTTGGAGAGTGCATGTAGAATGAAAAGCTTTCTCACTTGTTTATAGCTACAAGAAGAGGAAGATGAAATGCCAAATTATTTATGCTGACAGAGTAGTAAGAATAAACTCTAAACATAGGTGAACATACCACAAATATGATAATTGTTAAGCTAAGTGCTCTTTCTGTTGCCATTGAGGTGTTTATTACATACTGTGTCCTTTTCTGTTGTATGGCACATCTGACATTATCAACAGTCAGTTGTATTCTACAATTGCACAGAAGCTGTTTGATCTTTTGAATTTGTGTTTTTATAATAATGGAATGCCATATTTGTTGTGTACAGATGTCAATGAGGAGCTTCCAGCTAGAAGAAAAAGAAACTCTTCAAATCGTGAAGATGGGGAAAAGACATTTGTAGCACAAATGACTGTATTTGATAAAAACAGGTAATATTATCTAAAATAAATACTGTTTCTGTTAATAGTTAGGAGTTTGTTTAGTCTTAAATCTGCGCTTTGTTTTCAGTGTTGGCTGTCCATGGCTGCATTTTTAGCTGGTATTTGCAATAAGAGTTTAGGATTTTTGTCTGTAATAAAAACTCTGCAGGTTTCATAATGCACATTTTATACTTAGACCTGTTTAGTGACACTTGTAAATAATTCCCTTTTATGAACTTACGCATCAGATTTTCTCCTCAGTTTTTTGACTGATGTAATTCCCTGGTTCTGGTGAAGATCAGTCACAGCATAATTAAAAAGCAAAACAAATGGTCTCTGAAATATGCTACTGCTTACATTCTATCTGGTGGCATCATTTTCTCCATGCTCAGATTCCTGCTGGTGCAGTCGCAGATATTAAAGAAGAGATCAGTTGTCCATTACTATGGTGAAATCAACCAAGTAGTTAAAATCGTATTGGTTTGCTAGAACAGAGCAGTTACTGCTAAAGCAGGAATAAATATGAGATGATTGGGGAGGGGGGGTGTCGTTCTGTTTGGGGTTTATTGTTTTCACAGGAAAATTCCCATCACAGTATTAATCACGTATTAACAATAGCTTAACTACATCTCTTGGAACTGCTTGGGTGGAGGCTTTTGTGTCAAGTGTTTGACATTGGACAACTTTTTCATTATGGATGGTGTTCACCTGTAGGTTTGCACTGAAATGCCAAATAAATTTGCCAAAAATCTGCCTTTTTAGGTTCATGGAAACTTAATACTATGAAATATATTCCACATTTTAATAAGCAAACAATAAAATTGAGCTGCTTTACTCATAATACGTGCTTTGCCTTGACAGACGCTTGCAGCTTCTGGATGGGGAATATGAAGTGGCCATGCAGGAAATGGAAGAGTGTCCCATTAGCAAGAAAAGAGCAACATGGGAAACGATACTTGATGGGAAGGTATGGATTGTTTTAGTGACAGAAAGACCTGAATCACTTAAAATGGTCTGAATTAAGGTGGAACACAGTTCAAAATGCAGTCAGGGGTTGTTCCTCTGAAAGAGGATCGACTTGAACAGGAAATAGTACTTCTTCAGGATGTATGGATATGAATTTTAATTTAGCTCTCAGTTTAAGAAGTCTTTGGCTAAGCTCGGTCATTAATACAAGCATTGTCAGCTTCTGTAGGTGTTGGAGCTGCCTCTTTCAGTGATTTGTGAATTTGTCTTATAAAATCAGGCAAATTCAGTGTTTAGTACTGTAATAAATTCAAGTTGGGCAAAACAAAAGGAACAAATTACAGAAGTAGAATATTTTGAGGAAAGAGAGAGGAATCCGAGCTTTCGTTGGTGTGATCTTGTACCTGCGTTAACAGAATGCTGATTAAATTTAGTGGTGAAGGGAAGGGGGTGTGCGGAAAGAGATTGTTGACTGAGGTGAATCAACGCTGTGATGTAATGAATGCAGATAATTTTATGCACTTACACAGTCACGTGCTCCCATGTCCTGGGGGAGTATTGGTTTTAGTGACTGAGAAGAGTATGAAGAGTATGAGAAGAATATGAAAATTCTATGTGATTGCAAAGTAGTTGTGTATCAGCATGATTGTATAATTATGAAAAACCAAAGTGGATAGAGAAAATACAGTTAAAAGCTCTAGTGTCCTGTTCAGCCTTTACCTGGAATACTGCTTCTGATTCTGTTAAACTGTGTTCAAGAAATGGAAACTGAAAAAACTAGAAGTGGCTTTTAGGGAGGTCACAGGAAGAGATCCTTCACATGTAATGGTAAATATATATATCTAAATTGCTTTAACTGTGCTCAATTCAGACAGGGGTATGATTGCTGTCAGTTGTTGGGAGAATAAGAGAGGCTTTTCGTACTCCAAAGAGAAGAGACAATAGTCATGGCCAATGCGTTTGTCACCCAGATCTCATGAGCACATTACCATTGGCTTTCTATCTTTGCGGTAGCATTTTTGTAAACTAATGAGACCTTGAATATAATAAAGAGCTTTCAAGGTGGAATTCAGTAATCTCATTGATAAATTTAGGGTGTGATACTCGATAATAGGAGTTTGGACTTCACTCAGGTTTCTTCTACTTCTTTATTACTATTAACTTGATAACTGAGTGGAATATAAGAATGTAACCGCAGGAGAATATAACAAAGGTATTTCTACAGCAGACAGTGGTAGTGGTACAGTTTTTAAAGTTTGTATATTGTGTATTAATATACAGTACTGGACCCCAGAATTAGGAGCAGGTGTGAGTAGAAAGAGAAGTCCATGGGCAGCAGGCTGGTGGGTAATGATGCAGGAGACTGCGCAGTCATCATCTTCAGCTTTTTTTTCCTTGTTTTTTTAGTATGTCTAAGTGTGTATGCTTATGTTGAGAACACAAGGACTTCAGGTGATTAAAAATTACATATCCCCGTTCTGTGTATTCTTGTACTTGTTTTTGTACATGGGAAGACACCAATTCTGCTGTTTTACTTTTGATTTCCCTCTCAGAGATTGCCTCCATTTGAAACATTTTCTCAGGGACCTACGCTTCAGTTTACTCTTCGTTGGACAGGAGACACAAATGATAAGTCTACAGCTCCTATAGCCAAGCCTCTTGCAACACGGAATTCTGAAAGCCTCCCTCAAGAAAACAAGCCCAATTCTGTTAAACCTACTCAGACTATAGGTGAGCAAACTTTGGGTTTGCTGCTGAATAATGATTTGTTTAGCACTTTAGTGAATCAGGAAGCCTGAAGCATAGATGGAGCTACTTCAGGTAATCTTAAATATGAAAAAGCAAAAATGAATGGGCTTTGTCTTCCATATTTTGACCATTTTAAAGGTAAGTTTAAAAGCTAAAAAGTGACATCTTCGAAATCATGACAACATTGAGGTGATTATAGGCAACACTCTTAAATCCTGGTATGAAATAAATCGGGGGTGGAATCTGTGAGTAGGACTTACAGGATTGTCTGCTTTGCTCTACTCATTTTTAATTACTGTTCAGTTTAGTTCAGTTGCTTAATTTCAGATTTTTTTTACTGTGTTTCTTCCTTGTTTCCTGTCATATTTAATCTGAATTAGTGGCGGGGGGCTGGCCTGGACACTGTCTTTCTTTTGTCTTGCTCCTAGTTGTTTGTAACTTCAGCTTGGAATGTTGTGTTGGCAGGTAAGGCCCTGGGACAGCTGGAAAACTTAAATTGTACGGAGGACAACAGGCTGCTCCTGCTGTTTAAACACCTATGAACGTACCTAGACTCAACTGGCACCCGATTCACTTCAGAGCAGTCAGTATTCCCAGGCTTGTCAATAGGCTGGGACTGTGTGATTAAGGAAACTTCTAGGTTCCTATTACAGAAGTAATGATCTGGAGTGCAGTGGTCATGTCTCCAGGCTTAGTCCCTGGGGTATTTTACCCTGAGCTCAGGGATTGCAGGTACTTAGGATGAATGGATAACAACATGCAAACATGGAAGTATTTCCAATAGAAGAAAGGCAACAGAAGCAGGGAAGTACTTGAACTTTCACTGTAAAAATTACTCTGTTTTCTCTTTACTTCCTCGTTCCAGGCCTCCTTGTATTTTAGTTTTCTTGGAGACCTGTATTATAATTTGTTAGGCAGGTTTTGTGCTCAGACTTGCAAAAGAAATGGCAACATGTTGGCTGACTATACAAAGCGTTAGTTATGTATATAATAGATACAGAGGCTTTAGGGATGTGGCACGGCTGTATTGCTGATGGACTGACAGAACCTATTTTTTTTTGAATCGGAGAAGTATTTTAGTCAGATGGTAAAGTTACAGCAGGAACCACCTTCCAGCATACAGGAATGTATTGTGCAGTGTTGTGGGCTATTTGATGGTTGTGCTGTTTTCAGTCTCTGAATACCAAGAAAAGAGGTGAATGAAAGTAGCAGCAAACTTCTATCAGAGGTTCTGATAGTAAATGAGGAAGATCCAGTGCATCTTTCCCCAGGGTGTGTGAATTTGGTGTTGTCTTTATACTTTGGCATTATTCCCAGGGCAGAGCAGTGGAATAAAGACATCAAAGACTTTCTAAATGTGGCAGCTTAAGCTTTACTGTAATTACAGAGTGCTCAAAGTAACTGAGCAGTGGAATTCTAATTGCTCTGTTGTGGTGCAGGCTGAAGTGTGAGGCCTCCTCTCGTTTTCATACAGAAAGAGGATGAAATTTCTCTTGTTCTCCAAAATATTACATATGAAATAAGAGCATCTTCTAAAACGTCTTGTGTCAGTAGAGATGAGTTGTTTTGCCCGCTTTTCACCACTCAGAAGCAAGTACGTGTCATTATTTGGTTTCTCCTGAGGTTAGATTTCTAAACCTCCTTTTGATTTGTGGGGTTTCTTGTTAATTGTATAGGATCAAATAGTCTTACTGAGATTAAAATACATGGAAGAGGCTCAGAGGCAACTGAGCACTGCCGTTACAAACAGGAAGTGTTTGAAGAGTAAGAGTTCAGGGTTAAAAGTTTCAGTTACATATTTTGTGTGATACTTGCATTTCAGACTGTTACCTCTTGTGTTACTTGGCAGACTTCTGACATTGAATTTGAGCTGTATTTGCAATGCAGCCATTGGAAAGCAGTGGGGTTTTTTATTTCCCAGCCACTGCTTTTAGCTATACCTAAAGAATTCTCTATTTGTGTAAATGGGTTAAGAAAAATGCTGCTTGTTACCTGAGTGTTTAAGTTACCTGAAGGGTTCTCCAAAACTGAGCTACATCTGGTGTTCAGATGTGGTGGGTTTGCCTGTAGGTTGGTGGAGGAAGCTCAGTGTCAAGACTTCCTTGTTACTGATAGGAGCTACTTAGGTCAAAGTACACTGGAGAGTAACCCGTTTCCTTCCGCAGCAGTGTGCCCTGCTCAGAACTTCCACACTTGGGTAGAATAACTTCGTTATTTTTCCTTTTCACCAACGAAACGCATGTCTCTGTGTGTTTCAGCTGTGAAAGAATCGCTGCCAACAGACCTGCAAACAAGAAAAGAGAGAGATGTTTTGAATGAGCCTCGACAAAAGTTGAGAATATTTTACCAGGTATTGAAAATAAGCATTAGGGGGAAACTAGAATCTGAACACTTCATGGGACGAAAATGCTCATTTCTCTTCTGAGTTGGGTGGAAATTTCCATCTGCCTTTTCAGTGGATGCCTTCAGGGGTCTCAAATTCACATATTAAGAACCATTCCACATACTACTTCTTACAGGAAGTGTTTTTGAAAACTAATCTTCCTGGAGGCACATCTGCTGTTCCAAAATACAAAGGACATCTCTTGTTAGACATCTGGAGGGGGACAGGTGGTCTCCCTGTGGGGGAGAAATTCTTGAGATACCAGAGTTTGAGTACACTGAGCTGGTGTAGTGTTCCCAAGAACTTACTGTGGAGGTCTCCTGATACTATGTCCAGCTCTGGTTTGGGGGTTGGGAAGTGAATCAATGAAACCCATTTGATGCTAATAACTGCCCATTGCTTTGTTTGCTTCAGTTCCTTTATAACAACAACACAAGGCAGCAGACTGAAGCCCGGGATGACTTGCACTGCCCATGGTGCACACTGAACTGTCGGAAGCTCTATAGTTTACTGAAACATCTCAAGCTTTGCCACAGCAGATTTATTTTTAATTATGTTGTAAGTAACCTTGTGCTTCAGCAGTGTGAAACACTGCGCAAGTCTGTCAGAGATATGACGTGCAGTGATTCTGTTGCAAGCGTGTTCAGTTGTAGGAGTGTATGTACAGGTTAAACGCAGCTTCCTGTGGATGTTTGCATGCTACATGGGGGAGGGAAATTGTGGGTTTGATTATATTAATATATATATTAAAAAAAATGCTAATCACTGGAGGATGAATTCTGTCTATCGCTGCTGCTTGTGGATTGATGTACTTCTATGTGATGCAGAAAGCAATGTCATCTCCCCTTGTTTGGAAGTGTCTTGAAGCTTTAGGAAATCCAGAAATGCTCTAATTTCTAGGGTTAGACATTTTCTGCTGATATTTTCCTTAATATTATAATTCTGTTCTGAATGTTTTTATGTAAACCAGTAAAATGGTACAGAGCGAGGAAGCTTTAGTATAATTTGTTTCTAGATGTTGAAGTTATTTGGGTGTTGTAAAGGGAAACTAGAGTTGTGTGGGTTTATTGATAGGGTGACATCTAAGGCCTTTAGAATTGAAAAGGCTAGTTGTGTAAACTGCCTGATGTATTCTCATTCCTGTTCATTAAGTACCTTTGCAATTGTCTGTTCCAGTATCACCCAAAAGGTGCTAGAATAGACGTTTCCATCAATGAGTGCTACGATGGCTCCTATGCAGGAAATCCCCAGGATATCCATCGCCAGCCTGGGTTTGCCTTCAGTCGCAATGGACCAGTCAAAAGAACTCCTATCACACACATACTGGTTTGCAGGTAGGGAGGTGGAGAGCAAGGTCCTGTATTTGTGTAATACAGCATGTGGACTGGAGTTGTGAAACCCAGGGATTTGTGAACCTGTAGGTCCACATGGATTGTCAAATATCACTGTTCTTAAGTGCAGTGTTTTGCAACTCAATAAACTGTCACTGAAGGATGATAACTTTGCTTGTGATTTTTCTACATCTTTTTACTTGAGGTACCTATCAAGATTGGTACAACTCTTTTTAACTGCCTTGTCCTAAAACTTCTCTTCCCCAAAAGGTGGAGTGTGGGTTGGAGCAGAGCGTTGGGTTTTTAATGGGATTTATTCCATTGCTGGCAATTTCGTCTCCCATGACAGTTTTGCAGGCTAAAGCTTAGAAAAAGAACTGGTATTAACCAATTACAGTTCTTAGTGATTTCATACTTTAGATAATGGTTGAAAGCAGTCACTTGTTCTACCTTCTGCCAGGCCAAAGCGTACGAAAGCAAGTATGTCAGAGTTCCTTGAGTCTGAAGATGGAGAAGTAGAGCAGCAGCGAACATACAGCAGCGGGCACAACCGGCTGTATTTCCACAGTGACACATGTTTACCTCTGCGTCCACAAGAGATGGAAGTAGACAGCGAGGATGAAAAGGACCCTGAATGGCTGCGGGAGAAAACCATTACTGTAATTATTCCATTTATACCTAATTACTTTAAATGGATTGTGGTTTTTAAAAGCTGGTCTGCAGTTGTTGTAGGGAACAAGCAGGGAAATATGAAAATGAGCTTTAAGAGTAAGAGAATTTTGTGATGCTGAGCCACTGACGATAGAAATTCGTGGTATTTTCAAGTATGTCTGTAGTTGCAAAGCCAGCTCAGTCACGCGTCCTAACAAGTTCTCATTGTTTGTGGCTGGTTTTCTCCTTCAGAGAGGAGATGCTGGTATCACAGCAGCACACAGTGGGGCATGTATAGATTATGGAAGTAAATGAGTGTACATTCTGTGATGTATAGGTGGCAGAAGTTGAATTTTAGGTATGCTTTGGCTGCTTGTCAGCAGGCATGCAGTTCTGATGGATGTGTTTGTGTCTTTTGTCCTTTCTCCAGCAAATTGAAGAATTTTCTGATGTTAACGAAGGCGAGAAAGAAGTAATGAAACTATGGAATCTTCATGTTATGAAGCACGGGTATGTCACTGTGCTTAGTTTTGATACAGATAAATGATATAGAATGGGTTAACCATTTTGCACTGCAATTCACTAAGTACTTAAAATTCAGTTCAGTTAGTTAGGAAAGGGCCAGTGAAGGATAACTTAGTGACAAGATTTTAGTGTTTGAAGTTCTTCATTGTTTTTGTACCCAATAGCCCTGTGCCTGTGGAGAGAAAAAACACTGCGGATGTTGAGACTGAAATTGAGGGTCAGTGTAGTTATATTGATAAACCATGTCATAGGGCATCTTTTTGTGTCTGAAAGTGCTCTACTTGCGTAATGCTGGCTTTCTGGTCTGGCAGGTTTATTGCTGACAATCAAATGAATCATGCCTGTATGCTGTTTGTGGAAAACTACGGACAGAAAATAATTAAGAAGAACTTGTGTCGAAACTTTATGCTCCATCTGGTCAGCATGCATGACTTTAACCTCATCAGCATCATGTCCATAGACAAAGCTGTTGCCAGGCTCCGAGAGATGCAGCAGAAGTTGGAGAAAGGAGAATCGGCCTCCCCAACAGATGAGGAATCTTCTGAGGAACAAAGTGGGACAACAAATGGATATAGTGAAAATAATCTGAGAGAGAGGATTTCGGAAATGGATGGCATCTCAGGTGTCACAAAACAGAGCAAGAAACAGAAGCTCTGAAGTCAGAAGTCAATTGCCATTTAACGGACAAGCATTGAAGTGACATTCTAGGGTGTATGAGCTTGATAAAGACCTACACACAGAAATACAGAGATTCCAAACAGGCACTGCTGGATGGAAATAAATGATTTCAACAAGGATATTGTTTTAACAGGGTTTCTATTCAGTTAATTATGCAAGTACTACATGTATATCGGTTTTGGTGATGTAATGACAATATTCTAAGAGTTTGAGCATGAAGAGCAATATGAAAATCTTTTTGTAATTTTAGTAATTAGTGTCTTAAGAATTTTATGGAATTTACATAATTTAAGTATATGTAAAACCGTTTTTATATTAAGATTTTTGCATCTGTATCTGGCTGTTTTTCCTACCATGCAGTTGTGGAACAGCGGGGAAGGGGGATTGGGATACAGGTTCTGCTTTACTTCTTTAGAAATTCTCCACTTAGCTTTTTGTGAAAACAAGGTCTCACTATTTAAAGTTTAACATTGATCCTTGTATTTGAAATCATTTATCAATTGGTCATAAATTACAAAGTAACGTTTCCTTACACTAAAACTATGAAAGTTGGTGAACTTGAGCACTTCCTTTGTCTTGTGCCTGTTTGGAGAGATCTTGGCTTTTCCTGTTACAGACACAGTGAAGTCCCACCTTGGCTTTTTAAGGTTACCAGCAGTTTGGTTTTCGTGGATAATTTGATGTATTGATCGCCCAGTGTACCATTTTAAACTTGAACATTAGCTCCTTTATATTTTTATTACACATTTACACAGCTACACAAACGATTTGATGTGTAAAACCCTTTTGACCGGGGTTCCGCATCATAGTGTGCCATGCTAAAGCCCAGAGTCCATAGTCAGTACGTAGGCATTACGTGGATTAACTTCCTCTGAAGTTCATGCCTGCTGTTTGCCTGAGCATAGACTGCAAGTCCAGGCCATAAGGTTTAGCTTTGGCTTTCGAGATGCCACTCTTGAGGGAAAAATGCACTGTAAAATTGGACCAGAAAATGTGTTGCACTTCTTATGTAAGTATTCTGTGATGTATTGTATTCAATACAGATACTAAGATGCTGACTAAACTATATTTGAGCAGTTTTGCACTGCTGTTAACACATTTTATGCATACGTTTACAGATTTTTTCCAATGGAAAGTGGTTTCACTACTGGTACAGTATCAGCACCGAAGGGTTTATTCCAGCAAGCACTGTGGTTGAGTGACATCACCTCAATTTTTTATTATCCTTTAAAATATTGCATTTTTCATATTCTTTATTTATAAAGGAACAATGCTGCTGTAAATACAGGTATTTTTAATTTTGTATTTCATTCCATCACCATGAGATGCAGTTCCCTGGTTGTTGAAGGGGTAAATAAGCTTTCTAATGGTGTCTTCATAAATTTATAAAATGTAAATACTGATTTTGATGGTCCTTAAGATGTGTTTAACTGTGAGACTATTTAACTAATGGTGTGGATGTGATTTGTCATCCAGTATTAAGTTCTTAGTCACTGATTTTTGTGTACAAAATAAGAAAGAGGGAAACTGCAGCTTTCATTACAACCTTCTTGAATTTGCCAGCCTCGGAGTTTTAGCAGACTCCAAGTACGCCTCTGGATCGTCCATCGAGCATTTCTCTCTGGCTTTAATTTGCTAAAGCTGTGCACATATGTAAAAAAAAAATAGATTATTTTAGGGGAGATGTAGTTCTAGAATTATTGCTTATGTCATTTCTTAAGCAGTTATGCTCTTAATGCTTAAAAGAAGGCTAGCATTGTTTGCACAAAAAGTTGGTGATCCCCCCAAAAATAGTAATGAAATTACTTCTGTCCAGTAAACTTTGTATGTCATGTCAATTTATAATAAAAGCTGAAAAAGTCCCTTTGTTTTCTATTTATAAAGATGCCTTTTCTATATGTACCTTTGATAAGAGTTTGAAGATGCCATGTAAGCTGGTTGAAAAGAATTGGAATGGTACAGGAGATGTAAAAACAAAACCCCAAACCAAGAAGCAAAACCAGTTCAGTTGTTGAAATGAAACATTGTTTTTACATTAAATGTTTTATTTGAAAGAGGCTTTTTGTACATAAAGTTCAGTAATATAAAATCTGCCATGATGGTTGTCCAGTCATTGTGTGTGCATGCAGAAAGGCCACAAGCAGCACCTTGTATTAACCTTCTCTTCTGCATGTCTTCTAAAATGTGAAACAGGTTCTTCCTTTGCCAGATGTTACAATCAACGTTCTGTCCAGTCCTTTTGTTATATTTAAGGTGTCTCCATCAATTGCCAGGTTTTCAGTGACATTATCAAACCTTTCATTCTCCTTCCTTGGGGGCAGAGCTGAATACCTGAGCTCTACCCGCGAGCTGTTGAGAGCTGTAATTCATGTAACTGACAATGAAACATGTCACTTGTGATGTCAAGACTTGTGTGGTTTACATGCAAGTGGTGGGTAATGTTTCAAACAATGTGCAAAATACTGGGTTGAGTTTAAATTGGTATCAGTTTAAAGTGGTGCTTCTCTGGGACAGTGGAGGATGGACACAAACAGAACAAAATGAGTTGGCAATTGCACTGCATTGCCAAATGGTGACTGTTGAGCAGCAACCACTGAAAACCTTTTTCCATGTAAGAAATAATTCAGATACTGGAACACAGGCTGTGACAGTCTGTGAACTTGACTTCAGGCCACAGTTCTCGTGTATGCTTTTGTCTGTGAAACTGGCAAGGTTCTTCTAATCCAGCCTTTAATATGGTCATGGCAGATTTTAATGATGTTTTGTGTTTGGTGATCATCTTCACACAACAGCTCTGTGAACCCTGGGTTGGAACCTAACATTTGACTTGAATATTTAATTCGGAGCATTAAATACTATATGCAAAACTCTTAGATGGATTTGTTAACCTTAAGTGTATGTTGCTTTGAGTGTGTCCTCAATGTAGTCCTTGAGTTAAGTGAAGGGTGGGGCAAAGATCCACTGCCTCGCAGCTGCCAATAGCTTGAACTGCTGCGAGTACTCAACTAACCCCCAAACCATCCCCCCCCACTCCAAAACAGCAGTTTGATTCTACCTCTGAGCGTGCAATGACATTCAAAGTGAAGTATTTCTCAATTCACAGAGCAGTTTGGTGCCATCGTTGACCGGTGCTTGAGTGAAGGTGTCCTGCTGGTTACAAATCTGATGCTGTGTGATTGACAGCTGAGGACACAAGAGCTCTGGATGAAGTTGGTAAGTGCTGCTTGCAGGTTGCTGGATCTGAGCTGAAGGTGCGCTCTGCAGGGGAAGGCACCTTATGAAGGAAAGTTCTTCATATAAATAGTGAATTTATGAGAGAAACCTTACTGGTTTCACAAGTTATTTTCCTTTTAGGAGAGACCAAAGTGGCAGAGGCTGTGGATAAAGCAGAACTGTGCCTTAGATGAACACTGATTTTTATCTAAAGGGGATTGAATAGCACTGCTGCTTGCTCAGTAACAGGGGCCAAAACCTGCTGTTTTATGAGAGTTGCACCATTTAATGCAATAGTAAGGAGACGGGAACAGTAATAAAAGTGTATATATATGAAAACCAGTATATAAGTAATAGAACAGTAAAATAAGAGAAAAGTCAGCTGCGATGGAATGTTGAGGAAAAGCAGTTTACAGATGCTGTACCTCATCTCAAAAAAGCAAAGTTAGTGCTGCAAAAACTCAGTCAAGAGCTGACCTGCAGCTGGAAATAAAGAAGTGCACAACTGAGAAACCTGGAACAATGTCACTGGGATTTCTGAGGGACAGAAGCCCTTAACGCTGCTGCAGTGCTACCGAATCCATGTGCTTATGCTATTAGAATGCAGGAACGCTCAGGTTTATACCTCATAAATAATGACCCAGACCCCACACCACTGAGGGATAAAATTTTATTTAAAAAACTCAACTCTCACTTGACACAATCCTTGGTTGAGGTAAGTGAATGCACCAGCTTAAGAGAACACCTTTCAGGACTGGATTTCACACACAGCACTCTGCTCCTTGCAAGGCTCCAATGGCTAGAGGTGGAAATCTAAAGGAAGGTCAAGTTTTCTGTCTGGCTGAACTCTGCTGTGGAAGAACAGAATCTCACCCGTTTTCGTTCAAGCCTCTTCTGCTTCTTTACATACTTTGAACTCTTATTACACAGGTCTCTTGCCCTGACACTTCACCCCTTGCAGGTTTAAAAGGTGCAGCACTAAGGGGTGGCTGAGCAGTACCTGATCTGCAGTTTGGACAGTTAGGCTTGTGCTATGTTAAACAACAACAAATAACCCCAATACAAACCCCAAACCAAATCCTACTGGCAGCTGCCCTTGGTGAGCACACAACAGTTAAAGGCTGAAGTCAGAGAAACTACTTCTGTTGCCATCCTTGGCTCCCCAGGGCAGCAGCAGGGGCCTCTTCCAGCCCTTCACAGTCACCTCAGGCTGCTTCATAGGTATGTTCTGAATGAACTGTCACAGTGTTACCACTGCTGGAAGTACCTGAATTAAAGGCTTAAGCTTAGTTTTCTAATACGCAAGTAAATATCCTGCAGAATCAAGTCTGAGGCTCCTCCACACACAGATGAAAAGGTACCTGACCTGCTGGTACCTCACAAGTGTAGATAGTGACTATTTTAGCTTCCATATGGTAAAAGTACTAAGTTACAACTAGTACCTGACACCTGAAGTAAGTAACATTACCAGCAGTGAAGTGAAATTACCAGCATTAATAAGTGGAGCAAGGCCTAGGTTGGCTGCAAGCTGGAGTGCCTGCCTGACCCTCTCTGAACAGGACTGGTACTGTCTGATCCTTTCTACAGGAAAAGAACTGTATTTTAAAAGTAGTTGCAAATACTCCTCCCAGGTTAACTCTTGCCCTGAAAGTACAGGCTCAGCTGGTAGTGTACTTCCCAAGAGTGAAATAGTTAAGCTTGAAGAACTGATAATACTGCAGGCTTCTTGTTGCTAACACTGGATAATCTTACCTGCAAGTATCCAGTCTTCCTCACTTTTTGTCTTAAAGGAGATTCCAACCTCACTGTCCTGTGTGAGCTCTTTGCATCCATCTGGATCTACTCACAATTTGTTTTCCTGTAACTGGTATAAATACCAACCCCTAGTCTGAAGTTCTGGTGCCCCTGGGGCAAAAATGCAGCAGGATGACTGATCTTTTAGTACTGACAAAAAGAGTATGGGGCATGCCCATCCAATGCAAATTAAGGCTTTTTATGCTAGTGTAGAGAGCTAATGCAGTGTGGTGACACTGAAAGGCTGACTGATTGTCTAGGTTGTATAAAAATATCACTTATTCTAACCTACTAAAATATATTTAACTTTAATTGAACTCGAGGTAAAATGACCCCCAGTGAGTGGTACGTGAAAATAGGATTTAAATCCAGTAGTACTGCAATCTTTTGACAAGGAATAGGCTCTCTTTGCTAAACTCATTCTAAATCTTAGTTGCTCCTTAGGGGAAATAGTGGTAACTTGATGTAACTTCTGAATTCAAAGTCAATTCATCAATCATAATTTCTTATTCCATCCTATTACATTGAGGAGAGAGTAAATTATCATCACTTGTTCCATTCTGACTGGCACAAGTTAGATCCGTTAACAGTAGAGTCTGGCTGAAGCCCGTATCCAGCACCAATCTCCATTATGTCCCAAGGTGGATCGCCAGCAGCAGCTCCAACTTGCTGGGGCTGCTCAGATCAACCTGCACTATTGCATACAAACATGAGTTATTCCCAGGCAGCTGTCTGGGATTTCTAGGGATCCTGCACATCGGAACACCACTTCCACTGTGTCTGTTGTTGGACAATAGAAAGAAGGTTGGCTCCATGTCTTAGAGGGGCTCTGTGAGGAATCACAGCTGCCAATCTGCACATCATGCCTCAGTACTGAATTGCTGAGACTTGCTCTGATGGTAGCTTTAACTAGGGAAGACATTGAGAGCAGATAAGGATAACATTCCTCGCTAGGCATTGGTCTAGTCTGAAGCGAGCATCCACAATAAGTTGATGTTAGCATCACCATGAACTACTCTAGAAAAATATATTCCAAGTGAACAACAGTACAAGAAGTATCAGGGAATAAGGCACTTAAGTGAGACATTAACAGACTGGCTACATATTTAAACACGCATTATGGCTCAGAAGTCTTTGCTCTGGAGGAATGAACAGTACCGTGCGTGGAGGAAAGGGCTGTTGCATGCAGAACCCACTGTCCCTTCATACAATTAAGGCAGCACTGTGCACAAGGAAGCATAGCAGGACACTGCTGCTCTAAATACTGTGCTTGTTTTGAGTGGTATAAATAAAACTTTGGTCCATTACCACCCCTTCACCCCCTAAATGTTTACAGGCTTATTTCACAGAACAGCAGCATTAAGCAGAGTTAATTCTACACAACACACGTACCCTGAGACTAGAGTACAATGAAATACTGACAAAAATCAAGTCTGAAGGAGAAAAGGGAACGGGCTGGTGGACTGCTTAAATTAATTTGCCTACACAAATGCCTGTATCTAACTTTTTCCAGAGTAACAAATCCAATGTTTCACAATTACTTGTTTGAAAGAATCCAGTAGGAAGTACAATATAGTGGAGTTCAAGTAGTATAAAGACAGGGTTTTGTTAACAGCTTGTTGATGTCAACCAACTGGAAACCCAGGTTTTAACATTACACATTATAGCAAGAACATAAATCCCTTTACTCACTGCTAGAACACCAAAACTTTCCAGCCTGGGTATGAAAACGAACATCCAAAGTACAAAGAGCCACAGCACTGATCAAGTACCCAGTCAAAGACCACTTCTCTGTTGTTGGAGCTAATGGTTACTCGGAGCTTGAAGTTTCCTCCCTCGTTGCTGGAAGGCCCCAAGTGCACCACTTCCATGTCAAATGTCACTGTCGATCCAGAAGTAACAGCAGGCAGTTGGTTTGTCATCTCTTTCCCATTTACAAACACTGCCCCTGAAACAGTCCAGACAGCAAACATTATTGCTCACTCTGTGTATGTGCTAACACGTAACACTGTGTCTCCCTGGTTTCTGCAGGCAAGTAGGAAAAGAAAATAACCTTGCCCTGTTCCTTTCTGTCACATCAAACAGGTTTCAGCAATTGCAAGCAGGAAAAGTTGATCCATGATCTCACCGAAGATTTTAACTGCACAAGCAGTGTGTATGTAAAAGCTGCATGAAGCTGCTCACATGTGATCCAGGGATGTAAGTAACCAGGGGCTACAGGTTTTGGGAAATACAAAGTACCACGTTCTTAATTACTCAACTCACTCACCGTTTGTGCTAATGCACACAGCTTTATCCCGCTGCAGGGAATCACAGCCGTTCTGCTGCTCCACGCACACTCCCAGGCTGTCTCGTCTGTCCGGCTGTCCCACAGTTTCAATTCTACCAAGCAAAGAGTCAAGTCAAACCCTGAAACTTTAAATCAAAATACACAATGACACCCAGACAGTCAGACCTTGTCACACCAGACCTCTGTGCGTGTCCCAGGGCTTTCGGCAGATTCACCCACCTCTTGGGGAGATCCCTACTGAAGTCCTACCAGCTTTCCCAAGAGCTCCATTGAGCAACACTCTTCACTATTAACCTGTACAAAACATCAATCTGCTTCCTGCATACCTTCACTGCTATATTATAAAGCTCTCCACTGTCACAGCTTAGAGTCATCTGGAACAACTTCAGTTGTCTTAAACAACCAAAAGCACAAAACTGCAATCTGCCATCACCTACA
The DNA here is from genome assembly GCA_017639245.1 of Myiopsitta monachus. NCBI lineage: Eukaryota > Metazoa > Chordata > Aves > Psittaciformes > Psittacidae > Myiopsitta > Myiopsitta monachus. Next base: position 4,089,504 of record CM029931.1, on the reverse strand, counting down.
CCAGATTACTGCTCAGCATCACGTATTAGGGTAAGTCAGCTGTTGTTCCAGCAAGTACTTAATAGTGTGACTGAAACAGGGGTGTTTCAGCCCCGCTGCAAAGGGTGGAAGGTTGACGTGTCCTGGTGGTGGTGGGTTACTGAGTTTGGGAAGTTTTTGTTGTTGGTTGGGTTTAATAAATCAGCTCGGGGCAACTGCATACTAAAGCCGGGGTCTAGAAGGGCATTTGCAAGCCTGGCTTCTGCTCAGCTGCACTTCGGATTCTGGTCCTGGGAAAGAGCTTCTGAACACAAGTTGTGCAAGTGACCTGGGATGCAGTTCCCTTTGGGCCTTAGCAGCAGAGCAGGGCTGCACTTTGCACACTAAAGGGCTCTTCTGTGTTTGAGTCATTTCTCTTGTACTGCTGTCTCTCAAAGGTGCTAAATCATAGCAGAGAGGTGAGTGACTCAGGAAACTCAGATGGTCCTTTCTAGAAAGGAGCTTGAGAAAGAACAGCACCGACTGTGGCTATGGAAGAAAAACTTCAGCAGCAGCTTTTCAGAGCTGGAAATTGAACTGGGCAGACTGGGACACAATGGGTTAACTCGTTCAAGGCAAACAGGGAAGATAAAATTGGAACCATGTTTTCCTTTTGCACTCCATTAGGTTTTTCACTCCCCTGGGAACATCACTGGGATAGCGAAAGCCTTGTACTAAAAAGCAGTGGGGAAAAAGGAAAATCCAAGCAGCTTTTTCTTTGGAAGTGATCCACAGCATTTGCCCAAAACAACTTTAAAGGAGATTTCAAATTCCTTTTGGTACTTTACTCTAGATTTTAAACTCTGCCTGAGTTATTGGGGAGGCTTCAGAAGCAGCTACTGAGCTGTCAACTTTGCACCTAATGTGAACATTAATTCATTCCATCCCTAGTTAAAGGAGCCTTTCTTGAGTTTTGGGGTGGAAGTAAGTGTTTGTACAGTCACAAGAATGACCAAAAAAAGCATAATTATAAACCCATTAAAAAGTAGGAATTCTATCACATCAATCTGTATCCACACTTGTTTGTATAAACCCTTTAGCAGAGCCCTGTCAAGGTAACTGGACCAGCAGCAGTAAGAAGGAAACATCAACCAGATAACAGGATCGCAAATGCACTGAGGCAGGAGCAGTGGTACAGCAGAGTGGGATCATTTACCAGGGAGTCAGCCCAGGACCAGCTCAGGTTTTAGGTGCAGTGCTCTCAATAGCAGCCACGCTGGATCCAGGCTGAGGCCACATTTTTATCATGCACTTCTGTACCCATCACATCCAGCTTCCCAGCATCGGGGCTGCCCTCCCTGCACCACTGCCCTCACCCCAGGGAGCAGACTGGGCTGCATGCTAACGCCAAATAGGAAAGAGCCAAACCTTCCTGACAGCATCAAGAGGAAGCAAAACCTGAGTGTGTAAGACAATGGCCAGGCTATAATTCCTCCTCTCACATGCATAGGGAAGAGGCAAGGATCTGGTATAGATCACCATTCCTTTCCCTCCTAGGCTTTGATTTTTCAGCAATTAATGATCAGCCCAAGACAAAGAGCCTAAGCAGAGCAGCGAATCACTGCACAGTCTCCTAAGCTTCACTTTACAAGGCTGATTTTCTCCTATCACATTAACAAAGTTATGATCCCTGGGACTTAAAGCTTTTCAAATCCCACAGAATGTGTGGTAGAACAATGCTCAGGAGAACATTACACTGTTCAAATCCCTTCTCACCACTTCCCATGCCGCAGAGCAAAACCTTGCCTCTGCCTTTGCAGCACGCAGACACCGAACCAGTTCAACCACCACCAGTTTCCATTTGTCTCAGGGCACAGAGAAGTGAATCTGTGGGTGATCACACACACTTTCTTTGCATTAGCTCTCAGCAGACCTGTGGTGGGTTACGGACAAAGTCAGTGTGATCTTCACAAGGGCTGCTGCTGGATGATCCCAATCACCAGCCTGGCCGGAATAAGCGTGGCTCCCCACTACAAGCAAGAGCTTCAGAGAGAGCTGCAGAGCAGGTCACTGTGGAGAATCATTCCCTTTCCTAAGGGCAGCTCCCTGAAGGCTGCAAAGAAACAGGATGAGCCTTGGCTTAAAGCAATGATGTTTTCCTACAACTTGTCCAAATGCCTCACCCTCAGAGGACAACTGAAGCAGTCTATCTTTAAGAAGCAGGCACAAAGCATTGTGTTTACCACAGCTTCACTTTTCACCGATGAGCTGCCCTCATCCTGAATACACAAGAAGACAAAGCTGCCGTACAAACATCTGCAACGTGAACCTTGCTTGCTTGGTTTGCTCCGAAAAGCCACTTACCCCCTGTGAATACACTTCTGTTTCAACAGATGGAGAAAGCCAGACACCAAGTACTATACCTCCCTGTAGTGCTAAACCTCACAATTGCAAACAAGAAGCTACTCTTGGACCTTGGACAAGGAACACAACCAACACTTGAGGTCATCTTCAATCTTAAGATTGTGTCATTATAGTTCTCGTGGACATGTGCTTGTCAGTGCTCTGCCATCCTGAAACAATCTCCTCTTGGAGAGCAGTCCACGTTACCAAAACGTACGGCAAAAGATTTACATGTGCTACCAATAAAAACAGATAAAAGGCATTGGTCTGAAACAGAACCACGGGAAACCTCAAAGCGCTGCCTTTAATTTCACAGGCATTTCTGAGCCAAGAGATGTTAAATCCGGCAACAGATTTCAAATAAAAACTTCAGATCCTTTTATCCCATCTCAGAGAGGCAACCGAACACACCCTCACACTACAACCATCCCGAGTTCAGATAATTCATTACCAGGAAGGGAAAAATAAACCACCACGGAATAAGTTACAAAAATACCATTAACAGCCCCCTTAAATTGCCTTTGAGGGTTGTCTACTGTACAGCAAGTAGTTTTATTTAACCAGAGAAAGATGGGATAGAGCTTCAGAGGCTCTGAGGTCTGTAATTACAACTAACCTATCCACAAGGACATTCCTCGTACCCTCTTAAACAGCATCATCTCAGGCAGCAAAGCTGCTGAGGTTTTTAAATCACGTTCTGTGTCAAATTGAACTTCACAAGATCCCTTCTCCACTCAGGATATTCCAATGCCAGTTTCAAGCAGTAGTTTGATCAGCACTATTTACCCCAGATGTTCAGGAGGTCAGTGCCAGACTGTCGTCCTTATCTGTCCCAACAGCACATAAAATGATTTGAAGTTCAAACTCTTCAGAGCTTGTGGACAGTCTGGGAAGTACCCACTGACACAAGGTTTAAAAGAACCAGCGGCAAACCCCCACTGACATTTGACCAGCCAGCAACAGCTGCTTCAAAACTTGAGGAAGTTCAAATTCCATAGATCTGCTCAGCGTAGGCTGTATTTTAGCACCGCTCTGGAGTTCGCTTGTTGCTGTTTTAGTCAGGTGTAGGTCCTACAAAAACATCAGCTGTTTTCCTAAAGAGCAGGAAGTACCATAAAGAGAGGGAAGTTCAGGCTTCACACAGACACACTACCTTGACTGGGGCTGAACTGACATAAAACGCACACATCATGACTCAGGCTTGCGTATACCTCAGGTGTAACAGCTCACAGGAGATGCACCAGACAACAGCTCCCCAGAAAGTACTTGCCTGAATGTTAATGTCTGCCCACAGAAATAAGTAGGAGCTTTGGAGTAGAGCACACCACACGCCTGGGAATCATTTCGAAGTGCGATGTTTCTCCGACTGCTCAGGCTGTATCCCTCCAAACCAGTTGTCCACTCTTCAAAGGAGAAAACAGGGAACAAAATAAAGGCATCAGGAGCATGAACCTCAACTCAACTCTCTACTGTCTGTGCCGAATCAAGTCAGTCACAATGCCCACTCGAGTGCTTCACACAAAGCCTAAGCTATAGTAAGCACAGGGGCTGATTTTGCTGCCTCTGAAGGAGATTTCTTTTTCAAATGATTTGCGATTACAAGAAGTATTTCCCAGCTCACAGACTTCAGCTGAAGTTCACTCTTTGCTGCACTCCCTGAAGCCATATTGTAGGAAAACCCTCGTTACCCACTGCCCAAATCTGCGTGAAGAGAAAATGGAGGTTCTTCTCTCTCCGAGACAAAAGCTTGCTGTGAACTGCAGTCATCAAAACATGCTTAGGTAGGGGTGAGGGAGAAAGAAATGAAAATGCTTTGCTTCTGCCTCACTGGTGCTTTCCAAGGCTAAGCAATGAGCTACCTGCTGGAGAGGCTCACTACCTACCCCTCACAGTAGGAAGCAAATACTAAATGGTAGGATAAAAGGATAGTTCATCATAGCTTACACACACACAACATACAAAAAAGCAGCTCCTTAAGTCATTCAGCTACAGAGCTTTAGGAGCGCTGCACTGATGACACAGGCTTAAGATGAAGATGGACAGCAAGGAAATAGTACCATGGGGCACTAGCGTGGTAGAGCCGATCTGAGGAACACTCCACGGGCTCCACTCCTGCCGCCCATCTCTTCGGGCACAGACTCTGAACTGGTAATCAACATTGGGGTCGATGTGCAGCACCACGAACTCTGTCTCCGAGCCAACATACACATCTTCAAAGTGACTGGCAGTACCCTTCCGATACTGCAGTCGGTAATCTTGCGGTATGAAGTCCTCATCCACCTACAGAAACATTTACTGCGTTAATAAAGGACCCCCTCTTTTCTTTCCTTTTGCCCCTGAAGTGGCACATACTGGGCTAGTGCTGCAGGATAACATCAAAGGCAAGTCAGGGTCACAAGGTATTAAAGAGCAGAAAGCACATCTTACAGAAAATAAAATCGGTCTGAACCAACTAATACGAAGAGAACTGTAAGAATTATTCAATTACAGTTCAAAAGTATGTAGAGAAGTAACATTTAACAGAGGGCTTTTCAACCGAGCAGAGATACAACAAGATCCTTCAGCCAAAAGCTGAAGGCAAATTTGCAGAAGAAATTCAGTGCCAGTTTTGACCGCAAGGGAAACCCACCATTATCCTTCATAAACTGTTCCTTGAAATCATTTCCAATTCCTTGATATCTTTAAGTCCAAAGAGATTATCACCCCCATATAGGATATCACCCCCAAAAACCAACCCTCCACAGCTCTACTCCCTGACGGACATGACCAACTTCAGGGAACTCCTCTATAGCACAGAAAAACAGACCACATGTGACAACAGTGCCTATGGTTTTACATCACTCCACATCCTTCGCAAGGTAAAGGAGGCTGACCAACCACTGGCTGTTGCTAGAACAAGTTTGTGCAATGCTGCCAAGGAGCGTAGAGCTGTCCAACAACAACTAAACCACATCAGAGCACAGCAGTGATGTACCCAAAACCAATTTTCGGGTGTTGAAAAGAAATGCTACTTGACTGGTTAATGCCTGTGTTCAAATAGTTTCTATCTACTGCGCCACCCTAAAAACACAAACGTGTAAGGGTAAAAACATAAGAGAACAGGCTCAGCGCATCCTGGGTCTGCTGAAGAGCCTTCAAAGGGAACAAAAGCATCACCCCAGCAAAAGAAGTTCAGTCTCACCGAGAGTGTTTGGCTGTTATTGCCACACAAAGCACTCACTTCCACAGCACAAATGGCTACTTGTGAATCACCTGTCAGAAACACACACACCGGGATTTCTTGGCCTTGTTGGTACATCATCATCACAGACAGATCACACCCTGGTGTTTGTTCAGTGGAAAGGGTATACGAAGGAGTTGTTTCCTGCTTGTTCAGCACCTGGCACTTGCTTAAGCATGGGGCAGCAGTACCTTCAGCTGTCCTTCCCGACTTTCCACGCTCAGGGAAGCAGACTGTGAGGGAGAGGTGCACTGGTGTGTCAGCCCTTTCTGCCCATGGACAGGAGCAGGTAGAGCCCAGCAGCAAGAGTCTCACACACAAGTGTCCCTGCCAAGCAGGCAAAACCCCAGTGCCAACCACAACATCGCAGGATAATCTTGCCTTTAAACGAGGCCACCACCATAAAAATCTCTTCTGAAGTTTCTAACTACCCACTGGAGTCGATTATTCCTTCAAAGGCAGTAGAGAATCCAGGATCAAAGTGGCTTTTTCAGCATCTTTCAACAAAACTGAACTCTGAGTGATTTCCACTGAGGATATTTTACCCACCTTACACCATCGGACTAAAATACCTCCAGGCTTCTCAACGAACTCCTCCAGCTGTACAGGCGGGCGAGATGCCACCGTTCCATGTCTGAAGATTTGATTTTTCAATATAGTAAGAAGGCAGTCATCCAACTGGGCGGATAAACAAGGGACGTCAACCAAGGAGGGCACTTCTGGTAAGCTGAGAAAGGAAAGTTTGTTGTAATGGAAGAGGCCTGCTTCTCCAAATTCATATTTCATCCACACACTTGAGTTTGTGCAGATTTGCAAGGAGAGAACAGCTGCAGAAATTGGCATGTGCATTTCAAACTGAAAAGACTCAGAAAACATTGTGTTTCAGCCCTAACCAGACTGTTTCTCAGTAAATACTCCGAAATACAGGCTGTTCCACAAGGAGCGGTTTCATCGTTCACAAATAAACAGCCTATATTTCCACAGAACATATGGAGGTTGAAAACTACTCCATTCTGTGACTGCCAGCCCCATCAAAGTCTATGAAACAAACAGGACAGTAACACCTCAAATGAGTCTTTTAAGGCAACAGAGCAGAAGGCTTTTGTTTCAAAGGAGAAAAGATCCCCTCCACAAGAAGGGCATGTGTGCCACTGCCTCGGGCCACCTCTGTGTGTCAGTATCTTACCTATCTAGCTGAATATGTAAAGCTTTCTTTGTAAAGATGCAAAGTTTCTCACTCTGCTGTCCCACATCTCCATGGACCGCACTCTCTCCTGGAATAAAAATATCCCAAATGAGACAACGTCCAAGACAGGCATCTTCTGCTTCAAAGAGTAACCAGTTCTGACACGAACCAATTACACGTGAAGCATTCTCAGCACTTCTGCTAGACTCTAAGCTAGAAAACACAATTACAGTTAACAATATAAAGCCTATGCAGCAACTTCTGAAGCTCTCAAAGCTTCTTGTAGACACACCCTAACATATCTAACAATTTGCCTCAGGTCTCACAGGGCGGCAGAACCGGGCTCAGATGCCAGAAATGAGGATTATTAATCCCCTCCTCCACCTACTTTAAAGGAAGAAGAAAGCAAAGCACCTTCGCCCATCAGAAAATAAAACAGCAGGAGCTTAGACGCAAAAAATCATATCAAGCATTGTTCTGTTTGCTACAATTTAAACGTGAATATTGTCAGAATGAAGGACATCATCCATGCATTGAAGTGTAGAGATAAATATAAATCTTGTCATGAGCTTTCCATATAAAGTAGCATCCCACACTTCATCTTACAGAGATTTACGGTCCCTTCTCCTATCTGATGACTTTAGGGTAATTTACAATATAAGCAAGCTCAGTCCTTTTCCAAATGGAGGATTACAAATGCTACAGCTCTCTGAAGAAAAGCACACATCATAGTTGGCAGCAGGAGGCTTAATAACCACAGGGGCTTAACTCCTCTCTGACTCAGATGCAACGCCTGCTTGGTTTGATGACATAGCAACACTACTGCCACAGAGGGAACAGTGACCCACGAGATACAAGTGCACAGCTGGTCAGGCTCTCATGAGATCTGACAGAAACTCATACAAAACACAGGCAAACACCCTGTGATTCAGTAACTTGACATTTAAAACAAGAACAAGGTGACTCTCAGCTGTCCCAGAGGTTGTGGTGCTAGGACAAAAACAGATTAGCTCTTAAATACCACCACTGCTGCAGCGGACAGGAGCACAGAGCCCCCACAACCTGCTCTTCCAGCACAGAGCCCATGTCTGAGTGGAAGCCGGTACATTTCCTCCTCGTGGGAGACTGCTCAGTGCCCTTTAGTTCACAAAACTGAGATCATGTTGAAAGAAAAGTTAAAGTTGAGACATGAGAACAATGCAAGGAAACTGCCAACATACTCATGGCTCAGACATGCTCCCAGTAGGTTCTCCAGTGTGAAAACAGGCACGAGTGACGTTCTTTTCTGGCTAGGTATTTAGCATCAGTAGGGCACAAACTGGCCTTTATGGTAATATTCCACGTGTCCGTTACTGTCTGCCTCATCCTCAGACTTTTTGGAGATTTTTTCTCCCCATGCAGTGTCCATTTCATCCTTCATGTTTCCCATCATCAACAGCGAATGTAATCACACTTAGCAGGGAAGGTAACTTTACTTCAGCTTGGGTCGTGCCTTACCTTCCCGGAGCAGATCATCGGCTGTACTGACCCCATGCTCTATTAGCTTCTGGCATTCATCCAAGGGTTTGATGCTCTCTTGTTCTATAGCATCCACTTCCTGCAGCAGTGACATCAGGCGCTCATCCAACAGCTTCTTCAGGGTCCCTTTCAAATCATTAAAGTGTTGCTCAAGTACATCTCTGGTCAATGTTGCACTTTCTCTGATCTAAATTCAGGTTAAGAGGAAAGAAGGATTCAGGATAGAGGCAAAGGCCATGCACATCCTTTATTTTTCTGAACAACCTCATCTGCATCTGCTGGAGAAAAGCTGTGTGTGAAGTCAGCTTTAAAAAGGGACCACTGGCAGTCAGACTACTGTAGCCATTTTTAGTACACATATAGCAGGGAAGGAGGCAAAGAAACCAGCCTGGACAAGGGGAAGAGCATATTAACTAAGCCAAATACAAACTGGGTACTTCAATCAAGGACTTCTCCTGGTCAGAAAAGTCCAAAGTAGGTCTCGACCCTCCCACCCTCCAAAACTGCTGCAATCCTGTTCAAACCCCACTCTGCCATCACACGCAGGTAGTCCTCACTGGGAAGAAGATCCCAGGCTTTTAGAAGACCTAGAAGCACTTTTCCAGCTCCTGGCACTTTTCTGGACTTCCTAAATCCTTGTAAACTGCTTTCTTTACATTTTTCTGTATCAAACAGCCCCCTTTGGTTTGTCTGTGCTCCAGGGTTACAGGGCAGGGTGCACAGCAAGGGTGGTTGGATTCTGGGAGAGGCAGACCACAGAAGTTTCTACAAGTGCTTATTAAAATGGTTGCAAACTTGCTGAATCTGACTTTTAGGAGAGAAAACGCACTTGAACACCCCTGAGCTAAGATGCAGAAAGCCAGAAGTAAACATCTCCCAGTGAACAACTCTTCCAAGTCACAGACAAAAGGAAACGCGACATGTGCACGGCCTTACACGTAATTTCTAGGTCTTTATTAGTACAGACAACCAACACAGGAAGCTCTCTGGTTAGGTAAAACAAATTTCCTCTTCAAGTAATAGTCATGAAGCTCCGCAGCTGCCACACAGCTCGGTTTCCCTTCTCTTGTTATTTCAGTGCTTAGGAAAAAAAGGAAGTATTTAGCTTCATGAAGGGGCGGGGAGGAAGAAGACAGAACAGGCACCTCTCTGAGCCCATGGCCTCCACTGCATGCACATACAAACTCAACAAGTCAGCCGCAGGCTTACAGACAGCACTGGCTACGCAGAAGAGGAAATGCAAGTCCCTGAGCACACAGAGCAGTGTGAAGTTTGCCGCCTTTCCTATTGCATCAGCCCACCAGCCCCCAAATAATAAAGCTTCCGCTATCTGAACCCCAGTCAAGGACATCCAGCACTTCTGCACACAGGGAGTTCTTGGATGTGTTGCCTGGCTGATTCTTCGCAGACAAAACAGCACGTGGTCATGAGGATGGGAAGAGGGAAAACAGAAACATGCACACGAGCAAAGCAGTTCCACTAAGGATTAGAAGGAAAGCAAGGTAAGCTAAATAAGCACTCCCAGCCACTGCAGAGAGGCAAACTGGCTCCCTCCCAGCTCCTTTGATTATCAGGAAACACTCCGAGATGATAAGGTTTGGATTAAAGACAGTCACGAAGAATTCATTTTCTTAAGTAGCTTGTGGTTTTCAAGATGACTAATTCGATGTGTAAGGATCGCACACATCCACTCAGCAGCAGGACTGATAACAGATCTCTATGCTAATGGAATCTGCTTCAGAAAAATTATCAGGTCACCGCACATACATCTTCTGAGTTCAGTTTGGGGGTCTTTTATTCACCCCTTGCAGAATCGAAACTGAAGATAGAAATGCATTGGCTCTCGTCTACAGAAACTAAAACCCTTAGAGGACGCCTAAGCAGAGACGCCAGCCCTCCGCTGGCTCCCTGCAATCTCCCTACCCACATCAGCCTATCTCACCACACATCTGCAGCATGGGGTGGGTGGGTGGGTGACCAGTCCCAGTGAAAACCCTCCTCTGGTTCCAGTGCACAGCTGCAGACAAACCAGCTAACCTGGAATGCTGGCAACACTTAGATGTGACCCACAGAGTACGTGAGCCACGGGGCTTGGTGCATGGGCACAGCAGAGTTCAGGACAGTGACCGATCGGAGCAACTTGCCTGACGGGTGCCCTTGAGATGCGAGGAGAAGACAGGCATGCTATTCCCTTTACAACACAGGCTAGCATCCCAACTGCTTTGGATAACGCGGGTCATTTACGCACCTTGACTCTCGCCCAGGACGCCTCCCTGTGACCCCACAAAGTCAGGCTCCGGTCAGCACCACACGCACCCGCTTCTCCCCGACGCTTTCTGCATCCGCCCACCCCCGCGCCCTCCCTCCGACACCAGCGCCCCCCGAGGCGACAAGCGGGGGCCAAGGCAGCACCACCCGCCCCGGCCCCCGCCCTCCTCCTTCCCTACACATCCGAGCCGAGCTCCGGCACCCTGCGGACACGGATGAACGCGTCGGGTGAGGAGCGGCCCACGCCGCTGCCCGGGGCAGGCTCAGTGACCGCGGCGGCCCCGCGGGGCGGGCGGTGAGCGCTGCCGGAGAGCCCGGGGCCACCGCTCGCCCGGGGAGCCCCGTCCCGCCCCGCCTCCCCACCTGCTTCCGCGCCTGGTGCAGCCCCCGCAGCCGCTGCTGCAGCTCCCGCCGGTAGCTCCGCGCCGCCTCGATGCTCTCCCGAGCTTCTTGCAAGAGGAACCGCACCTCGGCCTCCGCGTCGGCCTCCATGGGCAGCCACGGCGGCGAGGCACCCCGCGGGGCGGGGCGGGGCGGGGCGGCGGGCGGGCCCCGGCGCCGGAAGGGCCGCACATCCGGGCCGTGCCCCGCGGGGCGGAGCTGCGAGCGCAGCGGGGAGCGGGCGGCAGCGGCGGCCGGGGCGGGGCGGGCCGCGGGGCGCCGGGGGTGCCATGGCGGCCGGCGGAGGCGCGCGCTCCCACAGCCCCGCCGGGCGGCCCCAGCGCGGAGCGCCGAACACTGTCCCTGCTCGCGCGCCGTGCCCGGCGCCGCCTGACGTCACGAGCCCCGCCCCTCTTTTTCGCGGCGCGAAAACCGCGCTGACAGCGAGGCGGGGGCGTGGCCCCGCGGGCACGTGACCCGGGCCGCCGAGGTGGGGGGGGAAGGGGCGGTCCGGGGGGGGGAGGGGGGGGCGGTGGCTCGGGTCCGTCACGTGACGCGGGCCCGCGAGCGGCCGTTGGTCGGCGCGGGCGGGTCACGTGCCGCGCCGCGGAGGTCCGAATCCCGTCCCGCGCGCGCCTTTCTGCCCGCCCGGGCCCGCTCCTGCCGCGCGCGCGGGGCCGCCCCATGGCGATCGGCAGCGCCCCCCGCCGCGGCTGAGGGCCCCGCGCGCACGGGGCATGGTGGGCAGGGCCGCCGTGGCCGCCGCCCCCCCCCCCCTCCCCGGCGGAGGCGGCGGAGCTCAGGTGCGGGGGGACGCGGGGGGGGGAAGGCGGGGCGGGGGTCGCGGCGTGAGGGCGGCCCCGGGCGGGGGGAGCCCCTCTGTGGTGCGCGGCTGTAGCGGGGGGGAGGGCGCCGCGCCGGGCTGTCATGAGCTGTCTTTGGGGGGGCTCCTCGGGCGGGTACCGGCAGCTGTGAGCGGTGGTACCAGGTGAGGTGATGGGAGGTCGGGGTCTGATAGAGGAGGAGGGTTACAGAGGCCTTTGTCAGTCATCTTCTGCACAGTCCTACATATCATAGGGTCACAACGTGGTTTGGGTCGGAGGGGACCTTCAAGTTCCGACCCCTGTCACAGGCAGGGACACCTTCCACCAGAGCAGCTTGCTCCAAGCCCCTGTGTCCAACCTGGCCTTGAGCACTGCCAGGGATGGGGCGGCCACAGCTCCTCTGGGCACCCTGTGCCAGCGCCTCATGTCCTCTTTTACCCTTTACATTATGATAAGAGAGATGAATTCTTCTGTATTCATTCCCTTTGAGCATTTCAGAAGGTAGAGTTTCTCCTGAAGACGTGCTAGAGGCTTACAGTGGGACCATACGTCTTTAAGGGATGTTGGGATCCTCTGTGAAGTGCTCTACAAATGCTCTGCTGAACATCTCAAGGTAACCTCTGGGTCAGTCACCTGAACTGACAGTTTCTGAACTCCAGTATTGTGAGATCTCTGCAGTTCCGAGACCTTGTGGTCGCTTCCAGGTTTGGTGGCCTCAGAGCTTCAGAGCAGGGTTTTTATTTATGAAATGGTAGAACCTTTGTTTCAAGGTTAGGTGGCTGTGGAAAACATGGGGGTGAGTTGATGCGCACGCAGCCTTAGCACACTGACAAGAGAGGCTTATCCTTTGGAGAGGTACTAGTGTCACCAATGCATACCACAGATCCTGTGCTGCTTTATGTCACCGTACTAAGTTGTCTCTTTCAAAACTAAGATTAATGCTGAACTTTTTCACAGCCATGCAAGAAACGGCGCGAGGAAGATGCTTCTGTGGAGACAATCACGAGATACTTTTCACCTTTAGCAAAGCCAATGGATAAAGTGTTGTCACCACCAAAACCCAACAACATATTGGATTATTTTAAAAGGACAGCTACAGATGAGAAAGCCACACTGCCACTTGTCGCTGGAGAAAATAAAGCATCGTTTGATGCTGATGACGAAGACTGTAAGTCGCCTTTTAAACCACCTTTAAAGAGGAAGAGGAAAGGGAAGAGAGTTAATTTAAATAATAAGCTAAAGGAGATGAAAGAATCCGAGGATAAACATGAAGTAGAAATTAGTAGTGATGGCAGCAGAGAAACAGCAGGACTGAAACAAGACGGGAGTGATTTTACGGCTACTTGTACTTTAGTTGACCAAAAAAGTGCAAGAGAACTAGAAGATAATGTGCAAAGGGAGAACATCTCAAATGCTGTTACCTACAGAAGAAATGCAAAGAAAGCTGGTTCTGAAATAAGTGGAAGAAAAAATAGGGTAAGAAAATCGAGCAAAAGGGATCACAAAGTAAATGTGGATTTGTCTGAAAGTTTTCCATCTGAAAACCAGCTGAATGAGAAGTGTAAAAAGGGAACTGAAGATAAGAAAAAGCCAATATCTCCTGCAGTAGCAGAGCGTGACGTTGTTACTAGTGATTCCAGTTTTGATGACAAGGCATCACAGGTAAATAACAGTATAATAACAGTGTCATTTGAGGACTTCTTGAAGAGTCAGGGAGAAAATAACATAGATCACATCGAAGAAGACACAAAGCCAGCTGCAGACAGTCCTGCTACAGCAAATGACGTGGACAAAAGTGATAGTGACCCAGAAAGGTGCGAGGAATCTCAACAGCTGCCGCTTAGAACAGTAACTGTCCTTGCACAAGTTCATTCCATTCCCCGCAGATTAGCTTCATTACATAAGGAGAAGAAAGGCTCTAGAAAAATAGCTTCCATTTTCTTGAGGCAGAAAGGATGTGTAGGGGAAAAAGAAAGTAGCCCACCCCTCCTGGATGGTGAGCAAACCGAGCAGGTCACTCAGAAAAGAAGATCTAATGTAGTTATTGAGGAAGAAGAGCTGGAGTTAGCTGTACTAGAGACTGCAGGGTCAGATTCTTTAAGGGCAAAATGTAGTCTGGAAGAAAGGCATCAGTTTATGAAGGCGTTCAGACAGCCGACACCAGATGTAGTGAGAAGTGGCATTAAAAAGGCACCTGGAAAACAAAAGCAAGCCATTGGAAAGTCTGCAAGAGAAAAAGGACCTGAAGATGATATCACTTCAAATAAAGGATTAGCAAGTGGAGTACCAGAAGATTCTAGTCCTAAAAACAATGGAACTAAACCCAAAAGACCCAGAAAGAATCAGAAAAAAGGAAACAGAAGAAGGAAGGCTTCAGAAACTAAGGAAACTAATGTCTCTGATAGCAGCAACTGTTACAAAGATGAGGATTCAGGTGCTAATGTTCTCGCTAAGGAAAACACCTTAGATGTAAGAATTTCATCAAGTCCAAAAGTGAATGAGTTGAGGAGGAGTTTAAGGCAGAAACAAATCAAAACATCAAAAAAGGTTGCACCTAAAAAACCCCAGGTTAAGGATACCTCTTCTGAAGAGGAATCGAGTGGCAGTCTTTTACTAACCTCAACTCCAAAAGCAAGAAGGCAGTCCTTGAAGAAAAGTAACCTGTATAAAGCCGAGGTGATCACCATGCCCTTTGATGGCAGCAGCCCAATCAGGTAAACATTTTACAGTATATTCTACCTTTGTACTTTGTTTTCCTGCAGGTATTTTAAGAGTAAAACATAATTTTAAGTTGACTGGAAGGCATGCCTGGTGCATGAATACAGGTGGATAATGCAGGAGAACCAAAGCTGACTCTATGAATGTGTTGCACTAAAGACATTAAAAAGACCACCAACCAAAGCCAAAAAAAAGCCCCCAAAACCCCCTAACCTTCTGCTTACAGCACTGTATTTTTGAAGGCTTTTGAAAATTAAATTGAGAGTAACATTTCCCTTTACTAAAACATGATACTTTCGTAATACTTTTTTCCCTAATTAGAATGAAGTTCACACGTATCAGTGCGACCACAAACTCAAATAAAGCTGAAGCAATGAATAATGAAGAGCTTAACTCCAAAAATACAAAGGTAATTTATGTAACTGTGGTTTAGTGTTTTATCATTTATTATATGCATGTAATTGTGTTCGTGTTCAGTATTGTGCAATAGTCTTGTGACTGTTATGACTATATGACAGTTCTCAGATGCCCTATGGAAAGGGAACGTTACTGTGATTGATGATAGAATTTGACATAACCATTTTTGTATGGTTAATGTACCTTAGATTTTTAAAATGGGTTTTATTAGTGTAAATCTACTTTTTGTAACAGAAAAATCCAATGAAGTAGCATTCTCCTGCTCTGCAGGTTCTCAGAATGGGACACAGTGTTCGCGCACAGCAGAACAGCTTATGCTTATGCCCATATTTCATTTGCTCTGTGGGCAGATTGGAGGATCCCCGTGTGGGGCTCTTGTTCTCTTTCGAAAAGTATTTGTATGATCCTGCTTTGCTCCTCCTCTCAATTCTTTTGTGTTCTTTTTATACCAGTAAAATCTTAGTAAAACGACATGCTTTTATGAGTGTGAAAAACTGCATGAATGTGTGAAACGCCAAATATATTGCTATGAATTGCGATTGTTCTTTGTTAACAGATGAGCTCTACTTCGAAAAACCTATCCAAAGCGAAACAACTGATTGAGAAGGCAAAGGCTATTCAGCATAATAGATCAAAGGTTAATGAAGACTTACCAGCTCCTGTGAGGCGCTCCTCTCGGCAGCGAGCTCTTGCTGAAAAGAAAAAATTACAAGACAGTGAAGTAAGCCTGAATATTCTGTAGGGGAAACCCCATTATTTTGATGTTTCGGTGATTCATTTACGCAACAAAAATGTTCCTTATCTTGCAAATGCTTCTTCTAAAGAATGAGGTAGCTATTGTGCAGTGGTATGGCGACTGTCAAATAGTAAAGTAACTGCTAGGCATAGACTGGAATGCTTGGTCCCAGTGCAGATCTATAACACGCAGCAGATGGTCACTCTTTGGAAGTGACTGTTTCTTTTTCCTACTGGACAGCAACATGTCTGTTTCAAATATGTATGGTTTAGACTTTTAAATCTAAATGAGAGTAGTTCTGCCCTTTATTAATTGGAGATCCTATTCTATGTAGTACTTCTGTGTAGACAACAGTAATGAAATGATAATCTTCAAATTGTATTTGCTGACTTCTAAGCTTTCTCACACTTTCTTCAGTTTCCTCACTGCTGATCACTAAGTTGTGTTATTAATAAAGGAGGAAAAGTTGGTTTTCTTATTTTATTTGCTCTCCCTCTAGGAGTCAGTAATAGTTTTAGATTCAAGCCTGAGCCATGACACTACTACAGTGCAGAATGTGAAGCAAAAGAGTCTTCGGAGCCTAAATGATGTTTTGGGGAAAAAGCCTAGAAGCATGAAGGTTGCAAAAAACTCAAATGGTAAATATTTTTACTGCATGTCTTTCATTTTGATTACAGTTACTATTATGACTCATTTTCTAAAGCTGCCTTTGCATTCTTCTCTTCTTATGACTTTTTGCGTAATATTCCATTATATACCTTTCATTTGTATGCTATGAGGGAAAACTATGTTTGAAAACCTGCTAATATGATTCCATGTTGAGTTGCCTCCTAATTTAAGGTGTGGGTTTTGCTTTTTAATGTCACAAAAAATAACATCAATAGTGATGGAATAACTAGAAATAAAACTATAATGAATTTTGTTAAAATACCTAGCTTTCCCTTAAGAACAGGAGATTCCCTAATGTTACGAAATGGAACAGAGAAGCAAGGTTAGAATCCTACCTTAGCGCTAATATAATCATGATTTTTCCTTTTTAAAGGAAAACTGGGAGATCCGCCTTCTTTCTTGGGCAGAAATGCTCAGAACTCTGCAGGTGCTCCAATTGTGATCTTTGATGAGAGCAGGTCAGTTGTCACGATTGCAGTTGCTTAAGAATCCAAAAGTATTTCAAGATTACTTTTAACATTCTGCCCTTTTGCAAATTTCAATGCACTCATGGAAATGTGATATAAATGTTTATGGGGTTTCGAGGGATCAATATGTTAAAGGGCTCACAAAATTGTGGGGGTTTTGAGAGTTCCTCAACCATTATTGAGGCATTTTAGATAGTTGAAAATCGAGATGAGGACTGATTCAGAAGAAATCCTAAACCACGTCTACAATACAAAACCAAAGTTATTTTTGATCAAAATCTGTAGCAGAAAATTTAAAATTAAATGCTACATTTCAATTAAGTTTAGCAGTTCTCCCAGGCAGTTTCTAACTTGTGTGGAAGTGAGTCTGATTAAATTCTGTTGCAGGCCTTATGTGGCTTGTAGTTCAAATGCTTTGGGGTTTAATTTCTATTTTCGTTAAAGCCAAGATGCATCTGAAAACTCTCAAGATGATGATCAGTTCAGAGCAAAACGTGAATTCTTGATGAGTGGATTGCCAGAGTCCCTGAAAAGACAGATTGCAAAGAAAGCAGCAGCAATGGAAGCATACTCTCTTGCAAGTTCATGTTTCAAGCCTGTTGTCCATGTACAGCAGAAGGATGACTGTAAGCTTTTGTATAGCTTATATAATAATATAGTAATTTTTATAGTGTTTATATATAGTATATATAATTATGTATATACTTCTATTAGTAGACCTTATAGACCTTATAATAACTTCTAGTGAATCTGTGCAGAGAAGAACTTGAAAAGCAAACCTCACTGTGACTGCAGTAACTAGTAGTTTCTTCTTGGGTTGTGTCACAATAAGAAAACAAAACTTACAAGCCTCCAGTGTAATGATTTTAAATATACAACTTACAAGTTAAATTGATGCTAATGTATGCATTTATGGGTGAGGATGCAAACTTCTTAGGATTTATTTGGAGAATAGAGTCAGGGAATGGTTTGGGTTGGAAAGGTCCTTAAGATCGTCCAGTTCCAAACCCCTGTGAGGAGCAGGGACACCTCCTACTAGGCCATGGTGCTCAAAGCCCTAATTGGGGCAGAAACTATTCTTTCTGACAAAGGCAAAATGCTTCTCAAAAGAGTAAAGACCTGCCCATTTCTTGCCCTAAGGGAGGGAGTGTGCTACAATATCCTTATGGGAGGGCATGGCAGAAGAGCAGAAGGTAGAATAGCACATACCAGTTTGTATTTGCAAACTATCCAATTAGCAAAACAAACTCCTTGGTGATTGTCTGTCCTACAGAGACCGGTGAGGGCAGGGGTTGTTGCTTAGAGCAAGCAGAGCCCAGGAGCAACTCACTGGGAAATGTATGTAAAAATGTGCAAATTCGTTTTTCTCATGGGAGGTAGAGTTAATAAAGATAAAAAGTTGATGCAGTGTAAGTCAAATAAGCTTGGCTTTGGCATGATAAAGCTGTGGTTAAAAGCATTTACTCTTTACTTACTATAGGATGGCTTTGTCTGTGACTTTATCTCCATTTCGTTAATAAAAGTTTCCTCTTGTTTTGTTCTTGGTGGGGGTTCTTCTGTAGGTTGTCCAATGTGGAAATTGCAGCCACCATCGTGCCCTCTATTAACTAAGCTAAGGAATCTGAACGCTGAAGTCACCAATGTCACAAGAATCAGTCTCTCACTTGGTGAATTCTCCACGGTGAATTCGAAATCAACTGGGAACTGTTCTGCACCTGTGGTTAGTGCTTTAAATGGGGGCTTGTGTTAAAAGTCAATATAAAATTGAATTGTTCTGTTGCTTGTTAGGACTTCTGTTGTTTTTAAAACTCCTGTAGTTTGAGTCTGTTTCAGTCTTGGATATTTATGTGTGTGTGATTTGCCTACCCTGCATTGTAATGTTAGATAATTCTCAAGACTGTTAATTCTCAAGGCTCTGTTAATCTCTGGCTTTGACAAGAGCTACGATTGAGCTTATACCAAGCTGTCCATGTTATTCTGTGTAATGTTTTCCAGTAATAATTTATATACGTATGTGTGTGTGTTGCAGCTTTCTGGCCACCGACCAGTTTTTCCTGATACATTCAGGAAAGGTTTACTGGATGAGATCATGTCTTCTAACTCCCAATTTCCTGTGAGAAAATACTTCTGCAGGTTTCTGAAGAGGCAAACGCAACGCCTGGGTTCTGAAAGCAGTGCACAAGGTCAGTGATGTACCTGGGGAAGAACACGCTCACACTGACTCTCTCTGGCATGAAAAGGCATTTGGAATTTCCAGATACATGTCAATGAAGGAATGCTGTTGGAAATAAGTTGGTCCTCACATTTTAGGTCATTTTGACCAAATTCTGCAAATATGGCTTAAAAAACCCATTTGGTTATAAAGGACATAGCTTGAAATTGTAAAAGGATGTCTTTTTTATTTATGTATCTATTTTTCCCTTAGAAAGCAGAGCTGGCACTGCGAATTCTGAGGTAAATCGGAAACTTTCTGACAATTGGAAGGAAACCAAGAGGAAAAGGAAAGAAACAGAAGAGCACAAATCAAAAAGAAGAAAACAAATTGGAGGTTCAGAGACTGAAATAAAATCAGGAGTTTCTGGGAACCTTTTTTCTCCCACATCTGGGGAAAACCAAGGAGAGACAGAACAAGCCATGCATTTGGGAAAAAGCAAGACCCAGAAACCAGGTGTTATGGCAGAAGACACTGAATATTTGTCAGAGCCAAATTCACTTTCAGGTAACTGCGTTTTCTGTCTGATTTTCATTCTCTTTGCCTTGAGGAAATGTGTGTAGGATGTATCTCAGCTTTCCGCTGTAGTGCAAAACTCTTATCTGCTCTTAATATTCTACTGAACTCGATCAACTCTTTTGTATGAAGAATTGTTTAAAATTGGATGGTAATTTTCCTGTAGGTGCTGAGAAGGAAGATGTGCTGTGGACAGAAAAATACCAGCCTCAAGATTCCAGTGAGCTCGTAGGGAACAAGAAAGAAATTGAAAGGCTACACAGGTCAGAAGTGGGAGCATGGATCCATTCTTTAAATAACTTGGAACATCGTGTTATTTAATGACGCTCAAAGGAATGAAGTCTTTTATGCTATGCTTGAGTAGCACCTACAGGGTGTGTGGCCTTTGTTCTGGTTTACTTCCAGGAAGCTGCAGAAGCAAATTGTCACTTGGTGTGAATGATCTTCTTTGGTCATAGTTTCTCTTACATGAATACCTTGGTAGCTTGTGTCATATGGTACAAAACAAAACCACACATGAAATGCTGCATTAGGCTGTGGGATGGAATGAAGTACTTAGTGAAAATGCTTTTTGTCAGGTTATTCAAGCCTGCACGCTATGAGTGAGATAGCAACTTACCAGTACTTGTCTGTACTTCCCTACAGGCATGTCTGATCCTGATCTTGATGCACTGCCTTTGATTTTGACAGTAGTTTAGTGCTCAAGCCCATCTAATACAATCCTTTTTGAGTTAAGCTTTCTGTATGTGTTTAAGTTACTGTTGTGGCTCTTACGCTGGATTTAAAGATCCATCTGACAAACAACACGAAACTACGAATGATAAAGCATTTTCCACAATTTAACTAGTTTGCCAAGTGACTTGGTTTTATACCAATCATGTAATAGAACATAGAATAAAGAGGGAATCCTCTTTTACAAAAGAATCAAACAAATCTTGAACTTTTTAAATCTGAAAGGAGGATAGGTTTCTAAGGGGGATAACAAGTGGTTGATGTTTCTCAGTTTCATGTTCTGTTCCAGCTGAATTTGGTTCACTTTATTCAGCAGTAATTATTTTCTGTTATGTTCCTTCCTTTTATAGTTGGTTAAAAGAATGGAAAAAAAGAGCTGATTGGGAAGAAAAAAGAAATCAGAAAGGGGAGAAAGACGAAGAGCATGAAGGTGCTGATAGAATTAAATATACATAGATTCTCTTTGTTAAAGTTGGCACAAACTTTACATGAACCCTTTCTTTTGTTTTAAATCTACAGATTCTTTGGATAGCCTTGACTTTAAAGATAATAAATCTGACATTGAGGAAGAGACGAGCCTCTGCAATACAGTTCTGATAACTGGCCCACCTGGAGTGGGGAAAACCGCTGCGGTATATGCCTGTGCTCAGGAGCTGGGTTTTAAGGTTTGTGGCTACTTTTCTTGTAACTAGTGGTATGAAAGCATTTGTAATACAAGATGTGCGAGACGTTTTTAAAATGTAAATGAAATCCCATTGCAGATATTTGAAGTCAATGCCTCTTGCCAGCGTAGCGGGAGACAGATACTGTCACAACTGAAAGAAGCTACTCAGTCTCATCAAGTGGACAAGAAAGGCATTAATGCACATAAGCCTTGCTTTTTTAACAGTTGTAGCAGCACCAAGTCACCAAGTAGGTTTCATGGTTATATCTGGGGTTCTTGTTTGTTTGAGGGGTGGGGGGGGTGTTTGCTGTTTGTTTTGGGACGGAAGGTTGGTTGGTTGGTTTGGGGGTTTGTTGGGTTTTGGCTCTGCTGGTTAACACAACTGCATACCAAATTAAACAGTGATTTCATCAAAGTGACTGTCTCTCAGTTATCTTATTTCTGTAGCAGTGTAGTCAGTGGTATAGCACATGAATAGAAAGCTGACCAGCAGCATTCCCTGTAACAGGAGAAGAGTAAAATGAGCAGAAACCAGCACAGTAAACCTGTCCTGTGCCAGAAAAAAAGAAAAACTGGGATTTGCTCTAAATTTGCCTGAGAAACAGAAGTTTGAGGTTACATTTCCAGCTTATGGTTAATATAAAACTTACCTTGCAGAAAAAATGTATTCTCCAAAGAAAGTTGTTTCACCGAGAAAACCTCCACTGTCACCCAAAGGAGCAGGATTAAAACGGAACTTGCCCCCTAAAACACTTGCAAACTATTTCAAGATTTCTTCCTAAGCGTAAAAGTAGTGATGGAGCAAGAACATCTCAAGAAAAAAATCAAGGTAAATATCGCTATTTAATTCTAGTTAATTATTAGATCGTTAATGATAGATAATGATGATCTTCCTCTGGAGATGGAAGTGCTGCACTGTACTACTGTGTACCTGGAGCTGCGTAGAGAAAATAGAGTACACTGTATTCTACTCTCACTGCCAGAAAGAGTTACTTAATGCATCTCACATACACTTAACTGCATAGGAAGTGGTCATTACTCTATTACAGGAGAGTTAACTAGGGTACAGACTATCTGAAGTTCAGTAGATTTGCTTAGTTTGGTTTTAGGGTTTGGGTTTTTGGGGGTTTTGTTGGGTTTTGAGTTTTTCTTTTTTTTTGTGCTAGGTGGTATGTATATTTTTGTGTATATAACTGTAGATACGTATATATGTATAAAAAATACTGCTACAGAATTAAGAGGTCCTGTAAAGCCAATAATAGTTTGATTACAGACTGGGTTTTGATGCGTAGAAGGGCACATTGAAGTCTTTGAGTCTCTCAACATCGAGAGGTGCATTTCCAAATGTTTCATGGGATCAGGAAGTCTGAAAGAGAAGTTTTGTGAAAGGAAATGATGTATTTGGACAACCAGTGTTTGTTTGTGCTGGATTGAAGTGGTGCAGTTGAGTCTAGTCCTTATCTTTTCAGGCAATCGTACTGCATGGTCTGGAAGGACTTATTATCTGCTTCATGCCCCTGCGGTGTCATAGGTCACTAACAGGTTAAGTGCAGGCTTGATTCTACAACGTCAGCCCTTCCCCAAACATGGTTGAATTCACAGCAAATTCGTTGCAATACTTTTTTAAACGAGACATCAGAAAAGGGTATAGGTCAGATTTCAGGGGGTTTAGTGTCAGTGTGGATTTTCTTAAGCAGCTTAACGCTTAAGGGTCTTTTCAAAACCGATATCTAGAATGCATATCGGATGGTTTCAGTCCTCCTTGACTTCCTGCTCAATTCTTCAGCACCTGCAGGAAATACTCAGAATTCACTTGAAGGAAAGAAAGATGCTCAAATTAAGTCGATAAACAAAGAAGTAGAAGGAGGAGAACACAGCAGAAAAAGTGCAACATCTCTCATTCTCTTTGAAGAGGTAAAATTCCCATGAAATGTACTGATGTGAGGAGTATGTTGTTTCATTATGTTTAAAGAATTTAACTTCATTTTCCCTTCCTCCTTGAGACTTCGAAGGAGATTCAAGTGTGGGAATTATCACCTTCTTAAATATTAATTCAATGTTTAATGATTTCATCACCACGAGAACCCTCCTAAACGTGGATCATTGTTTGACAAAGTTAATGTATAATATAAAGAAACTGACACCTATCAACAGTTGTTCACTGTTGGAACAGTTTAGATCCTACAGATTTAATTCCTTTGATTATGTGGAAAGTACTGGTTTATAATTTTACACTATGTACACACACTGAGACACTTTAAAGGTCACCATTAACACCCCAGTAATTACAGTATCTAAGCCCGCATTAAATTCACAGCATGTAGCTGTGTTCAAGCTATTGATTTCTGCACTTTGGTTGTTTTCTATAGGTAGATATAATATTTGATGAAGATGCAGGATTTCTAAGTGCAATAAAGACATTCATGGCAACAGCAAAGAGACCTGTAATTCTTACTACCAATGGTGAGTATGTTTGTTACGGTAATTAGGCTTTGCAGACAAAAGAGCCCCTTTTAATGAAGTGGTTTAAATGGTGTTGTTTAAATACAGCTCCTAAATGTAGAATTAAGTGAGCGGAGACTATAAAGTGAGAATTTCAGTATTTTAGTAAAGATATTGACTGCTGCTAATGGATAGAGAAAATAATTACTTTTGAACATAATGTTCTGACAGTTCACCGCTCTCTTCTTATCTAGATCCCACATTCAGCTTAATGTTTGATGGCTATTTTGAAGAGATCAACTTTAGAACCCCTTCCTTGGTAAGTCTGTGTTTAGAAATGCAGATATGTCATTGTCAGCTAATTTGACATTTAAATGTTGGTGTAGGTTTATATTTATCTGATGTACTATATCTGTTTCATCAGAAGACGGATGGATGGATGGATGGATGGATGGATGGATGGATGGATGGATCTTTACATGTAGAAATTTCTTTACAAGCATGGAAGATTTATTTTCTTACTCATTGAGTAATTCAGCGAATTACAAGAAGAACATCACTTAATTTAGTTTGTAGGATGTAGTAAATCATTTCATAAATGGTCTATCTAATGGTTTTGATCTGAAGGCTGACTATGCCAGTATTGGTTCATTCATTTAAAAGTATAGCACCTCTTTTAGAAGTATTATTCCTTTAATGGTTATTCCTTTATTGTAAGCACTGGTATGCTGTATAGCAAACAGTTTTAGGTGCAGCTGTCTATTATGTGCAAAATCTAAATAAATAAGAATCAGAAGGAACTAACTCTTGAGAATGGGAATGTTTTTAATGTGAAATTGAAAGATGTTTTGGGCTAGCAGACAACTGCAGAGTTACAAGAAAGATAAAACCCTTTGGAGTGCATACAGTTCACTAGGACCTGTTCAGTGGTGATAAGAAACAAGGTTTGTGTGGTTTCAGGAACATAAGCAGAATATGTGTGTTTGGTTTGGTTTTAGTGAGTTGAATTTCTAAATTGAACCTAATTCATTGACATGAACTCTTTAGATTTAGTGGAATATTCTACTTTTCTATAGAGGTTTTAATGTAGCTATAATCTAATTTAATGAGCTAATCTTGTCTATTAAGGGAAAAGTATATTGCACGCATAAATAATTTGCATCTGTGTGACAGACTGCAGTCTGATTGGTGGGAGTTGCTTTCAGTGGCCTTTGTCTAATTTTTGTTCAGGTAAATGCTGCGAGCTACCTTCAGGTGCTGTGTCTGGCTGAGAATCTGCGAACAGATGTGAAAGACTTGGCTGCTCTGTTAGCCACAAATAACTGTGATATCAGACAAAGTGTTCTCTACTTACAATTTTGGGTTAGAAGCGGAGGTGGATGCTTGAAAGACAAACCTTTGGCACATCATGGTAGGTTGATGTAGGTTTTTTACAAAACTCCATCTTAACGTGAATTTGATTAAATCGAACCATTCTCAGGCATGTGTAAATAGATGGTAACTTTCTAGGAAGACCCCTAAACATTTTGTAGGGGTTTGGGCGCTGATTTAGCCTACTTCAAACTGTAAGTTTGATTTTTCTATTGCACCTGTTTGTTACTCATCATTATATACTTTATTATCTCTATTTCCTCTTCTGAGTAGCAAAAATTGGGCAAAGGAGAGAGACGTTAGTACTTACCCTTCGACTCGGAGTTTGCAGTTCTTTAGCTGAGTTCTTTAGCTGAGTTTGTAAGTAATTCACCTAGAGGAAGTAGAACTGAAAAAAGGTGAGAATTGGACAGCTAGCAAGCAGGCAGCAAGGGAAAGAACTTGGTGGCAAGGGGTAGAGGAAGAGCATCCCCAGCAGGTGTTGGTGTGTGAGACAGCATGTGAGTTGAGCAACAGAGACTAGTGGGGCACACTAGGAAGAACAGACTATTTCAAGTGGTTACTTGCAAAGAAGAGGGACAGCAGACTGGTGACACTTGAAGTGTGGATGATGAATGGGGATGGGGATTACCATTTCCGGTTGCTTATATTCATTCAAAATTGCAGCAAGGGGCAACAGTTAAAGTATCCTTTATAAAAGGAATTGAGACAAAGAGGGGAAGAATCAATTTCATGATGCAGTTGTTTCTTTCCAAGTAAAGCATGTTATCTTTGTGCAGGACGAGAGGAGACAAATAAAGCAGATCATGTAATTTGTTCTGAAAAGACTACTGATTCCAAGATGGACTTTTCTCAAGCTGATGCACATCCTCAGGAGCTTCCAAAATGTGATACAGGCTGTGTAGAGACATTGCTTGGCCTTAAGAATATCCTGATGCCTTCAGAAGACTTGTTTACATTTCTAACGGTATTTCTGTAGTTGACTAGCTAATACTTTGAATAATTGAGCGTAATCATCACTATGAATAACATCTTAGAAGCAAATCTCTTTGAAAAGGTTGGTTGTAGAAATTAGGGGATTCTGTTGTTAAGCAAAAGTCTGAACTGGGGCAGTCTCTTGCAAGCAAACCAGTCCCTTGCCTCATAAACACACAGCTAGGAATGTGAGACTTTTTGTAGTAACAGTCTAATTCAATATGTTAATGTATGAATAAATGTTTATTATTATTATTTTACAGCACAAAATCACAACCATGGACACATGGAACAAATGGATGCAGCTTCTGACAGAATTCCAGATGAAGAAAGTGGATTTTATATATAGTAATCTTGAATTTATTCTTCCCTTACCCGTGCAAGTTCTTTCAGACCAGTCTGAAGCCCCCGGCTCTGTACTTGAAAGGACTACCATAGTTTCCTCAAAAACCAGGTCCACTAACAGGTATTGCTCCAGAAAAAACCCTGTAAGAAAGTCTGAAAAGACAAAGAGACAGAAAAGGCTTGAAATATTGGATGATAGTGATTTGTTTGATACTGAACTGAACTATTCAGCTGAATTCATAAGTTTGCCATCAGATAGTCCTGTGTCATGTGCTGAAGTGAATGAAGAGGAATCAAGATTGTTGATGAATAAAGAAGACAAAGAAATGCAAACTAAAACCTCAGCAAATGGGAAAAGCTCTGCTCTTGTTTCTCAGTGTCTGAATTCACTGACTGAATTTGTGGAGACCATGTCTTTCTTGGATTGCTGTGTGAACACTAACACCAAGGAACCACTGGAGTTTTCTACGGATGAAGGATTTAATTGGACGAGTGGCAAAATCAAAAATGGCCTTTGTGATGAGTTCAGTATCGAAAATACTGATTGGTGGAGTTCCCGGAGCTGTAGTGAGATAATGGCAGCTATTGAAGCACTCAGTTTTAACAAATGTTCTCTCAGTATTTCACAAAGCATGGAATCCTCTTTGAGTACCAGTAAAACACCTGAAAATGATGAACTGGAGGGACTTACTTTGCATGTTTCAAACACAAGAAATTGTGTATCCTTCAGTCAGTCGGCTGATTCAAGGTAAGGCTTTGCTAATATTTCTGGAATATAATTTAATTATTTGTCAAGAAATGCATTTCACAGGCTTAAGAGTGTTCTGGGTACTATCTACACACATTCATACCAGTATGAAAGTTGTCAGTATGTCTTACAATGCTGGAACACGTTCATTTTGCTTGTCTAAGCTTAAATTGCACTGGCAGTCTCTGCAAAAAGGGACTTCTTTTGTTTGAACAGCCTGACTATAAGGTTGTAGCCTTTATCAAGTCCATTTACTTTAAAAATGAGCCCCCAAAAGAATAACAAAAACTTAAAAGAATGGCTTTTTCAAGACAGATGGACCAAAGTGGATCCTGCAAGTACAAGACATGCGAATTCTTCATCCCATGCCTGGTCATACTGTGTCTGTTAAATGCATGGCAGTTGCTCAGTGAAGACCTAACAAAAGTCAGAGCAAAATTACTGCAATTTTTTTGTCATAACTTATGCTGACAAAGAGTAACCTTTAATATATTATAAAAGCCCAAAGAACATATTGCTGCTAGCAAGTATGGGTGGGAAAGATTGGTTATAAGTAGTCATGTGAAATTGCATAATAGGTAAATAAAACCTATTCAAGTGTCCAAACAGGAAAATAGGTTAGACTTGTACTTCTGTAAGTCAGTTCCTAGGGGAACAGTATCAAAATGGATCTAACCATCTAACCTGTGGGCAGATTTGGCCAGTATATCATGAGTTATACGTTGGATCTGATAGTGACATTCTGGCAAATACCAATCACACACCACTTCTTATTTGTGAAGACCACAGATGCTTTTGATTACCTTGTCTGATGGATGTACTAAATCTCACGTACGTCACAAGATTGTAAAGACCTCCCTAGGTTAGACTCATAATTAAGCTAAGAGCATTGGCCAAACAAACTACTGTCCCTCATGTTTCTCTATGAGTGCAGCTTTGTGATGCTGTGTAAAGCAGCACACGATCAAAAGTTGCAGGATCTGATCCATTGGGATGCAGTTTTGGACATCTGTATGTTTAGCAGTTTTAAACCAGTGGATTTGATCCTAAAGGAACAAAATAGGGACTGTACATTTTTGAACAAGAAACAGTAAAGCTTCAGTCTTCTTTTTAGCGTTCACAGAAAAGCAGAGAAGAGGCTGGCAGTCATCAGAACAGTATTTTCCAGAAGTCCTTTAAACCTGGGTAATAAGCAAGCCAGCATACTGGAATACCTTCCCACTCTTCGCAGTATCTGTAGGTCTGAGAAGCTAAAAGAGCAAGGGAAGACTAAAAGAAGGTAAGTTTTGGGTTTCCTAAATCTTGCTGCATTTCCATCTACAAGTTAGTGAAGAATTTTAATAATAAAATATCTTGTCAAATAATTCTAGACAGGAAAGGTCTTTGTCTCTGTAAATGATATTGCCTTGTAATTGGAAATATCTTTGTCCCCTTATAGTCACTTTTACTTTTCTTTATATAGGTTCTTGCATTATCTTGAAGGGATTCATCTCGAAATACCCAGACAAATGATAAATGGTCTGTCTTTGGACTTCCCTTAAAATTGCAAACACCAGGAATACTTCGTGCCTAATGGTGGTATTGTCACCATAGTCTGATTTTTAACTTTTTTTTTTACCACATTATTTTATTGTATATTCAGAGCCATTTGTATATTAAATTTCTATAAGTATTTAAAATAATGTATATATCTATTGTCATGATACTGCTCTCCACACGGAAACGTGGCCTTGTTTGGTGCTTGTCCAGTGCATTTATAATAGTAAATGCACAAACTAGTCAATGGGGGCTCCTTCACGCTTTCTCTGTACTTTGTGTATCACACGGCAAGAAGTCCGCTTGTAACAACCCACCACCACTACTTCCACAGCAAAGTTGCTTCTTTCAGAAGAGGCCGGTTTATTAAAATAAGCTTGTTTCTGTCTGAATTTGCAGCGAAATGTTAAATACTGTGGGGTGGGAGGGAGCAGGGAGAGAATGTGACAAGTCTGTCAGAAGTGTAAATGACTAAAACCAACTCTGCAATAAGGACTGGGTATCAAAGTCTTTACAAAGCACTGTGCCTCAATGTACATATCTTTGTATACATTAATTTCGTTATTTCCAGCTGTCAGATCTGCATGTTAATCTCCTAAAAGGGTAGAGAAATTATTACTGTAGCTCAAGACGGTCTCAGACATTAGGTCTTGTAAATAACAATTATTCCAGTGTTACTTTGGTTTCAGTAATATTTAACTACTTCTAGTCTTGTATATTGTGTTCTATTTTTATCCTTCATTTTGTACTTGACAAGACTGATTATTTGTGATTGAACCTGTTTTGTACGACAATAAATTTGTGAGACTTTGCTACAATTCTGGATATTTCTGTTGTATGAAATGTGAGACTCCTGAAACTGAATGTTTTCAGTTCATAAAATGATGTTTAAGGGGTTTCTAACTGGAAATACTTCAACCATGTACTTTTCTGCCTTTATATTGCAGTTGGACTGTTCCTCTTCCTCAAACTGAGTCAGGCTGGTGCCATGCAGTGGTACTCCCCTTACCTCAATGTCTCTGTAGTAATAAGGTCTAGTACATTCTATTCTCATTTTATATTTTTAATGTCTTAAAGAGGATCAAGAATGAGAAATACTTATGAAAACATTAAATTATTTTAAGCTTTCACATGGTAGATAATCATCTTTATAGCTTACTCTTTCCATAGCCCAATCTGAATTTTCAAATGTTAAAATCTGCCTGGGCTATATTGATGTGCTAATGGTCTAAGCAACTCCTGTCCTCTTTTGTAAAAGTACATAGATAAGTTTTTAAATAGTTTCTTAAAGAAAGTAAAATATATCTGTTAACTGCTTTATAAAGGCATTCTCCATCTAACTACAGTACAGTGGGGACCGGCATAAATTGGAAATTAGCCTTATAAAGTAGTACTATTTTAGGAAATTCATGGGTAATTTAAAATCCATGAAGGAGAAAGCCATGGGAGACCGCCTTCTGAAGTCAACTCTCTGGTTCTAATAACTGCCCTAGGTTTTGGGGGTTTTGATAGAGTTCCCGGGCTGTGGTATCCAAAAGGTAAGGTGGAATTCAAGTCTTTCATTTCTTGGTAAGATACTTGTTTGCAATTACCATATAAAGACAACTCAAGGTGGTTTGAATGAAGCGTAATCCACTCGTGAGGATTTATTTGAACTCTGGTACACTGCCAACCTTGCATTTTTCTGCATGAGCACCTTTTGCATGCTAGAACAACACAAGTTTCTGTGAAGGACGGGTTGCTCTTGAGGAAGAGAGATCTGGGGCTGGTTTTGATTAACTCAGCTGAAAAGGAAATGCTTCACAAGATCCATTCCAGTGCTGCAGAAGCCACCCACCTTTGATTCAAAACATTTTCCTGCAATGCTTTGGGCCCTGCTTAATACTTTATGCTGCCTGTCTAAGTATGACTTAGGTAGTAGGGCACACAACAATTGCTTCCACAGTGTGAAAGTGTAAGAAAAAACCTAAAAATAAGCATTGGGCATCTTGCAAAATGACTGCAGATACCGGGAAAGGAAAAAGACAAAAACCCCATGCCTGCAAGCTAACTGAGTAACAGAATTCAGTGAAACCAGAAGTAAAAGACCCCTGGAGTTTCACAATGACTCTGCACCCCATTTAAGCAGTCCTTATTACTAAGTGTACAGTAATTTAAAAACAACAATCATGTTCTTGTTGACGTCTCAGTCAAGTTTCAAGCTTTCCTTTTACCTATCATTCCACCTATTGCTTTATGGAACCTAAATGAAGGTGAAGTTATTCTACAATCCCATGAGTAATACAGAAAAAGAGCAGTTAAGCTTTGGCATGTTCTTGCAAGCATGTTCTGTGTTAATACTATAAAGTAGGGCGGAAGGATCCCTTTCCAAGCAAGACTATCACTTCTTGCCCTGTTTGAGGGCTTTTATGAGGGCTGACAGCTGAGCCTGGGAAGGACGTGCAGAAAGACACTGAAGCTCAGCTTGTGAGTGTGACACAGGGGGGCTACTGACTGATGGCTGAGGGAGTTTTCAGTGCGTTTCTATGTTGCCTTGAATATAAATAACTGCAAAAGTCAGAGATTTCTCCTTTTTATTTGACAGGATCTGTAAGGACACCACAGCAGCTAGCAAAATACCTTTGTTGTACGGCTTGCACAACAATGATCGCTGGGGAAAATGAAACCCATTTCTACACTCTAGTATAAAACAGCTCTTAAAGGGTAAGTGCGTGCTGAAATGAGGTTTTATGTAGGTAGCTGAACAACTCAACTTCTCGGATACTCTGCTGCTGTTTGTTCGGTGGCTTCACACTATTTAAAAATGAAAGGTATGATGCTCCTCAGTGCCTAAAAAGATGGAAAAAACGTGTCAGTACTTTCAACTGATAATCCATCTCCAGTAGAGGATTGTGGCATCTGCACGCTACACCGTGGTTTTACCAGATTATACCTAAACTTTACCAAACAACTGCGTATTACAGTGCATGCTAACTACACACATTTCTATCTGAAACTAGTAAAATGAGAAATAGTTGAATATCTCTTACACTATTTCTGATTTAATTACCTGTGGAAATCCTTCATTTTTTCACTTTTGTCTTTTCCTTCCCTTAGCTAAACTGGGTATCAAGTCACGCGCTGTTTGCCGCTGCCCTTCCCGCGAGCGAGGGACGTTTTCACTGCCATTCGCAGTCCCGAGCCCTGCGCTCCGTTTCGCTCGCGGGGTTTTCCTTCGCGCCCCCCCTCCGGTGCCGCGCAGCTCCTCTGGAGCCGTTGCCGCCGCGGGCCTTGGCTCGGGGCCGGGCTGTTCTCCCCCCCTCCACCCGCCGCAGGAGGCGGCCTGAAGGGGCGGCTCGGCCCGGCCGTGGCCGCGCCCCAGTTCCTCATTCTGCCGGGGCTGCGCGGGCACCGAGCGGTGATGATGGACCGCGACAGCAACAAGACGGTGCTGCTGGAGCTGCAGAGGGCTGCCGGCACCGGGAACAGCCGCTGCGCCGACTGCGGGATGCCAGGTGAGGGGGCTCCTCCCGGCAGCGCCCCGGCGCCCTTCCCTCCGCCCCGCCGCGTTCCTGACAGGAAAGTGGCCACCAGCGAGCGGCCCGCGGGCTCCCCGGGCCGTGCCGCCGCCCGGGCAGTGCCCGTTCACCCCGGGCAGCCTCCCGGGCAGCCGGCTCCCCACAGCGCGGCCGTCGTCCCCTCTCACTCCGCGTACCACGGGCAGCCGGCGGGAGCCCGCGGCTTCCCGGCGCTGGCGGGGTCCCGCCTTGGAGGTGGCCGCATCTGCGGGCCCTGAGGGGCGGCCGAGGTCCGGGGGGTCGGGAAATGGCTCCCCTCAGCCCGGCGGGGGACAGCGAGGGGCAGGAAGTGGCTTCGGCGCAGCGGCTGCTTCGCCAGGGTTATTTGTAGACAGTGCATGATGCTGGAGGAGGAGAGCGCACGGGGCGGTATTCCAGCTCCATGGGAATGGCTGGGCAGTGGGGTTGGAGTGGAGAAGGGCTCCAGAAGCCCTGAAAGCCCGCTGCGGGCTGGCACCCTGCGCTTGGTCGAGGTGGGAGTCACCCTCCCCGAAGTGAGAAGTCAGTAGCATACAGCAGCTGGAAGAAGACAACAAGGAGCTTCTGCTTAATCTGATAAGAGGAAAGAAGAGGCTGACATAACGAACGTGGCTATCCAAGGAAATGGGCTTGCCAGAGCTCTCGGGTGTCTCTGAGCATCAGGGGATGCAGCAGGAGGCAAGAGCTCCTGTGGGCAGCTCTTGTGAGCAGCGGACACAAGTCCTCGCACTTGTGGTTGTACTTGGGTGTACCCTCAGTAGCACTCGCTGTCTGCAGCATCCTTCCATTGTTAATTCAGCAACAGCAGCTTTTCATGTAGAACTAATAATTAGCTGAGCTTTTACATGGCTCCTCGGCTGCCTGCGCAGTCACATTCATTATTAAACAAGTAATCATTGACAGAGCCTATAAATGCAGGGGCGCTGGGGAAGGCAGGTGCTGTTGCGCTGAACACAGTGAAGTGACAGCCACAAACACTAGCATGGGATTTGATGTATTATGTATGAAGCCTGGGCTGTGCATTGGATGGGCTTTTTCACCCTTGCCAGTGGCTGTGTCTTTTCTCATGTATCAGTTGATTCTTCGTGTTTGTGTCTAGATCCAGAATGGGCTTCTTACAAACTTGGAATATTCATTTGTTTGAACTGCTCTGGAATCCATCGCAATCTTCCTCAGATCAGCAAGGTCAAATCCCTTCGGCTTGACTTCTGGGAGAACGATCTTATAGAGGTACAGAGGAAAAAGTGGTAATTCTCTTGCTCTCCTCCACATTTCATAGAATCGTAGAACAGTTAGGCTTGGAAAGGACCTTAAGATCATCCAGTTCCAACCCCCCTGCCATGGGCAGGGATACCTCACACTAAACCATGTCACCCAAGGCTCTGTCCAACCTGGCCTTGAACACCGCCAGGGATGGAGCATTCACAACTTCCCTGGGCAACCAATTCCAGCGCTTCACCACCCTTACAGTAGAGAATTTCTTCCTCATATCCAATCTAAACTTCCCCTGTTTCAGTTTGAATCCGTTACCCCTTGTCCTCTCACTACAGTCCCTAATGAAGAGTCCCTCCCCAGCATCCCTATAGGCCCCCTTCAGATACTGGAAGGCTGCTATTCATGATAGCCTCCTTTGCCTTGCAATTCCTGTTATCCACCATGAACAGAGGAACAAAGCCACGCAGAGCCAAGTTAACTCCATGGGTAACTTTAGGGGGTTTTTAATGACTTACTTGATCAAATTACATTGGTGAATGATTGTGTTTCTACAACCTGCAGCATATATTTTTCTGTAGCACACAGTAACTGCTCACTATGGTTTAGAAGCCCACAGATATTTCCGGATACTATGTTCTATTCAGAAATCAGCTTACTCTTCTTAAATATTGGCTCAGCCTCTCATCTTTCAGTTGAATTGTGTTAATAATATCCATCACAGTTGATGACTAGGAGAATAAGGTACAGGGAGATCATAACTAATTTATCTCCTTATTTTCTTTCGTTATTTTAATCAGCAACTGCAATCCCTTGTTCCTTCCCATCTGGTTCAGAACTGTAAATACTGACAAAGGCTCCCACCTAAAAAGTGCAATCTATAGTGGCAAAGGGAATTTGTAGATGTATGTAGAGATGCACTGAGAGTTATGGCAAGACTGAGCCAAAAGTGCAGTGGTCCCTTTAATACAAGTTCCAGTTTATATTAATGACATGGTATTGACTTTATAGCTGCATGCCTAACCATACCTTCTTTTGTGTTTCAGTTTATGAAGAAGCATGGGAACCTCTGTGCCAAAGCTAAATATGAGGCAAAAGTCCCTCCTTACTATTACATCCCTCAGTTCTGTGATTGCTTGTAAGTCGATGGGGTGTTCACTGTTGCAATCTTTCACAGCTATTGAACTCCTGCTTCCCTCTACAGGCCTCTTTGGTTGACTGGGGAAAATAGAGTAGAGGCAGATCAGCTTTATCCGTGTTTTCCTCTTTCAGGGTTTTAAAAGAGCAATGGATTAGAGCTAAATATGAGCGTGAGGAATTTGTTGCCACCCGAGTCTGCCAAGATCCTTGTTCTGCAGGTAAAAGTTAGGGTTGTCAGGGAAAAGGTGTTAGTGTTAAAGCCAGCAGCGCAGTGTTCTGTGTGCAGCTGTGAAGATCTTTAAGGTTGGCTTGTTGTGTTTGAACTCTTGGATGTGCAGGCCTTGCTTTGACTCTAGCTTTGAGAAGAAGATCCTGAGAAAAGGCACTCAGACAAGTGCAAGGGTGTATTCAGATGAGTTCTCTCATTCTCCACTGATTTTTTCATATGAGGTAAAATTTCTCAGCTGGAGAAGAGACTTAATACTCTGTGCCACCTCACCATTTAGATAAACAGACCTGCTGTTGTGCTGCCCTTCTCTGACACTTACCTTGGTCCGATATGCAGGCAGCCGGGAAGGATTCCTCTGGAAGCGTGGACGGGAAAACAGGCACTTCCATAAGAGACGATTTCTCCTATCAGCAAGGGAAGGAGTGATGAAGTACTACACCAAAGAAGTGAGTTCCTCAGTCAGGGTTGGCTGCAGGTAGCTGGTCAACATCCATCCTGAGAGAGACCCTGTTCTTCACCAGCAAAACCCAGCATAGCTTTGTTTCTAGTTTTGCAGCCAGGCCAGCCTGTGTTTGCAGGAGCCCAGATGTCTTCCCATTAACATATGTGCTATCTTAAGTAATCGCTGTTTTAGATTCAGCACTTTCCCTCATCCTTTATCTTAACCATGCAGCCTCCTTTTGCTTAGTGAACAAAGGAAATGGATACTGGCACTTGAACAGCAAGATGAAGAAGAGATCTGTTAGCGGCTATTACTAAAATATTCTCTCATCAGCTACTGCAGCATCATCCTCAATGTGTCTCCCTTTGGCAGGGAGTGTAGTTAATTGTTCTCCAACTATGAGGCTGGAGGTAGATAGACCCACCTCTTGCAATTCAGACACATCCCTTTCAAATAGCAGCCCGGCATTTGTCAAGGCAAGGGAATCACTCTTTGAAAGTGATGTTATGTAGCGCATAATTAAGGCTTAATATTTTGGACATATCCAATATTCAGGTATTTTAGGATGTCTACTTTTTCTTCAGTAGAGGTCTAGTTCTCATACAGCTAATCTGTCCTCCATTACCTTCCCTGAGAGCACTTTAATACAGTGATGTTTTTCGTTTCACAGGTTGGAGGTCCAAAAGCCATTATCAGCATTGAGAATCTGAATGCAATGTTCCAGACAGATAAAATCCAACATGCTCACGGGCTGCAGATCACATACAACACAGATGGTCGAAGAAGGAACCTTTTTGTCTATCACGAAAGTGGAAAGGTGAGTACCACAAAGGTTTCTGTGGTACAAAAGTACATCCTTGCACAGAGGCAACAAAGGAGAAAAGCCTTTTGGAGAGGCAGCAGTCTTACTTGCTTTTCCTGTCTTTATGTTTGTGTTTGCTGTTTTCCCTAGGAGATTGTTGACTGGTTCAATGCCATTCGGGCAGCACGTTACCATTATCTCAGAACAACCTTCCCAAATGTCCCTGAGCCTGAGGTGAGAACTGAACAGGGCTTGAAGCAGTCTATGCAAGCACAGCATGGGAAAACATTTTCTCACTACTGTCAGAGTCAGGTGCTCAAACAACAGAGTATGGGTCTTGGAATGGCCAGAAGAGGGAGAGAGAAAAGGCACGCCGCATAACATGCAAAAACGTGGTCAACTTTTAAGGCCTAAAAGTCTCTATGTGGTCCTTATAAAGTGAAATCTCTCAAAAATCTTATGTTCCTTCTTATTTCAGACTTCTCTTTACTGAGCAGCCAAAAAAACCCCAGACCCCAAAAGCCAAAATTGATGGTGATTAGTTTTGACAGGAACAGAACAGCAAAGCAAGCTTGAATGAGACATGCTGTCCTGGTTTGATCTGAGATAGACATAGACTTTTTTGTGGTTTTACTCTTCTAGCTCATACCCAGGATCACAAGAAATTATATCAAAGAAGGATACATGGAGAAAACGGGACCAAAAGTAAGTGCATACTTAGCAGTACACAAACAAGATTATTCCAGATGGAGAGTATTTGATAATTGTGATGTTCACGAGTAAATGATTTGCTGAGTGACTGTACACTTCCTGGGTTGATGAAAGACTTTATATTCAAGCCTGCCATGTTCATGGGGAGCATGTCTTATTTTGTGTGGAAAATAAGACTAGGAAGAAGAATCCTCCTTGAAGAATAAGCAAGATGGATTAGCTGGCAGTGGACATGCAAAGTCCTGTTGTGCAACACAAAACGGATTGCTGTATCTGCTAACTGCAGCTCCTGCTAGAACAGAACATCACATGCTGACTCGCCTACTTCCCCGTTTCTCTTAAAGTCTGTTGCACATAAATCACATCTGCCTGTAGCAGCAAAGTGTGATTGAGAAATTCTCCACAGTGAAGCCTGTGGTTTGGTTTGGGTTTTTGTGGGAAAGTATTTAGGCCACTAACTCTTGGAATAGGATGGGGAGATTTCAGGCATGGTGAAGGAGGAGATGAAGATCTGAGGCCTTGTTTGAACAGTGCCACTTCTTGCCTAGGGACAACCCCCAACCAAAACATTGAAACTGATTGCACATTAGTGCCACTGGCCCAGGGGTCATTCTCTGCTGTGCTTTCAATTGATCCATTTGCGGCAACTTTCTTAATCTCCATAATTTGATCACTGGTAGAAGCAAACTTGCCTGCCTTACCCAAATGATTGTCACTAAATGCACATCTCTAGTGCGAACCCAGGGAGAAGGTGGGGTGCGGGCAGCACACAGCAGTGACTCGCCCATTACCCCTTATGGGAATGAATTAAACTGAACTCAGTCTCTGAGTCATTTAAGCACTCCAGGGATCTGCCTTGAATAGGTGTAACTCTCCTCTGGGACTTGGTCTTTAAAGAACTTCTACCATCTGTTTGCAGCAGAAGGAGCCCTTTAAGGTGCGCTGGTTCTGCCTGGATTCACAAGAAAGGAACCTGATGTACTTTAAAAAACCACTGGTAAGAGGAGTGTTCTTTGCTATTGCACATGAAGACGGGTCGGGAGGAAGGGTCTGTTCTCATCCAGCTTTTCCAGTGGCTGCACAAGACTGAAGCAGGCTCAGTTTCAAGAGCTCATCTCACTTGTCAGTAGATATCTTTGAAGCTGAGCTGTTTGGATAGCACAGTGTCTGCTGGAGCTAATGGCTGTCTTCTGCTTCCTTCTTTCCAGGATGCATTTGCACAGGGCCAGGTCTTAATTGGAACCGTGGAAGAGGGATATGAAGTGCGAGCTGGAGTGCCCCAGGGAGTCCGGGTGAAGAAGAAACCAGCAATCACTGTTGTCACACCAATGAGAGAGTTTGTGTTTATATGTGAGAACGAAAGGGAGCAGAGGGAGTGGATAGATGCCTTAAATGGAGTCATTGCCCAGCCTTTGACTGGTTAAGACTAGCACTGCGTTCTGGTGAACTGCACTTCTTGGGCTCTGTTTGGCATTGCTCTGTGGCCTCTTTCTGTTGGCAAGGATGGTGCTCAAGGCCCTAGTGACTCTAGTACAAGGGGCTGCTTCTTCAAAAGCCACAGGCACAGGAAGGGTGGCAACAGAGAAATGGATAAGGGGGAGTGCAGATATTCAGAAATGATCTGTGCCCCTGCAGAACCTCACTTGAAGTGCCTTGTCTCTTCCTACCCTCTGGTACATTTGAGCAGAGGAGGCCTTCCCAGCCTGACAGGGATGAATCATCCAGTGTTGTCTTCTGGAAAAAACCACCAAGTCAATGGAGAAAGTCCAACCCCAAAAGGACTGGCATGCATTTCCCTGA
This sequence comes from Myiopsitta monachus, assembly GCA_017639245.1. Lineage (NCBI taxonomy): Eukaryota > Metazoa > Chordata > Aves > Psittaciformes > Psittacidae > Myiopsitta > Myiopsitta monachus. The sequence continues at coordinate 4,051,326 of CM029931.1, read as the reverse complement.
GGACTCCTGCAGCTGCTGTTATGTTGGCTCCTCCTTTTCTTGCCTTGATCTGATGTCAGAAAGGACTCCTGTACATCCTGAAGGACATACCTGACAATCCAGGCAGTGGCATGTGTCCTGCCAGTGACAGGGGGTCATCGGTTACATGGGTATATAGTGACCAAGGGGCAAAGGCACCATCTCCTGTAAGGATGATGCAGGGGGATCTGTTGGATAGATTTTAGATACCCATTCATGCTGGAGTCACTGGATGTCCTTCTCAGGGAGGAGCAGATTCAGGCAGCTACATTCCATCTGGCTGTTCCAGACAGGAACATAGTGGTTTTCAACCAAGTGGGTTCAGTGTCTTTTACAGTGTTACATTTTCAGCACTGTAAAAAATAAAAGTCAAGAATTGTGGATGTACTGTAATGGACTTGCTCTAATGACAAACACTCCTTGCTCCTTGCTTTCAACAGTCTCTGTTGCTTGTCTTTTTAGTGATTGGCAAATCCAACATGTGAGGACCAAATATTTCCAGAGCAACACCACATAGTGCCCAGCATACCCAGACGAGTACAGGATGAACATGTGCTGATCTGCCTTACCTCCTAAAAAACGGCTGAAGCTTAACGAGCTTGATTAGTCTGAGAATTGAAAGGCAGAAACTGGTTTTAAAAGTGTTATCTCCAATGGCTTGCTCGGAGACACTCGATGAATGAGGATGAGCACTGAAGTGGAGGGTACTTCCTGGTCAGGTACCATTCACATCCATTCTGTGCAGGAACTGATGAAGTTGTGGACTGATAGGGTACACTGAGTATTTTCTTACCTCAATACCAAGTCTGAGATTTGGTTCTACCAAGCAGCCAGTCATTCAGATATTTAATTCTTCTTTTCAAATAGCCTTAGTTTGCAGATCAAGAGGAAGTCTTGCAGACTAAGCTTCTGGTGAGGCTTCCACCTTTTGCTGACAGTTGCCAGCCAGTCTTAGATACCCGGAATAGTTCTCTTCTGCAGAAATGCGGAAGTGCTAATACTTGCAGGGATTAGCAAGATTAACTCTTTGGGTTTGGTTTTGTTTCCCTCTTTCTTCTCCCTCTCCCCCCCAAATAGTGCAGAAGAATAGCTGAAGTGGGATCACCATTCTGCCTGTCTCAGTCAGCTCATCACCCCCCAACTGAGCAATCTGCAGCAGTTTTGCTTGTGGATATGCTCCCACGAACTTCCCTGTATTCCCACTCTCTCCCTGTGCAACATGATTCATTCTAGTTCACATGCTGGTTCAGCAGATCTTTTTAACAACCTAATCCTGCAGCCCTTGAAATGAATAGCAAAGCCCCTCCTCTCTTGTGTGAGGAACAATGTCTTCGTTTGCTTTAATGTAGGATAAGTGTTATTTTGAGATGAACTCACTAGCCCAGGATGACCTCAGGAGAGCTGTGGCCACCCAGTAGCCCAGACTTCACACGGATGGGGCCCTGCAAGCGGTGCTGTGCCGTGTTGCTTGCTCCCCAGACCAGCCCTGTCAGCAACTCCGACGGTTACAAAACCAGGAACTTCCCTGTGAAAATGAAATCGTGCAGATAACAGCAACTTTTTTTGGAGAGTCAATGGAAGTCATGGCCGGGTCACGGACTGCTCTGCGGCACACGGCTACAGTCATGGCTACAGTTCATGTCTGCAGTCAACCCGCATCCTCGGAGCAGGTTCCCGGCAGAGGAAGAGCTGTGCTGGCAGCGGGTTTCCTGCCTGGAGCGGGGCTGCCTGGTCCCGGTGGAACCCATTGGTCTCCAGCGCAGCAGGTCCCGGGGCAGAGCCCACCCTCCCGGCGCCCGCCTGGAGCACGGGAAGAGGCGCCGGGGAAACCGAAAGTCAGCGGCTGAGCTCCGCCCCGGACCGGGCCATGGCTGCCGCGGTGCCTCTGGGGCGGCTGCTGGGCGCGGTGGAGCTGAGCTGCGCCTGCTGCCTGCAGCTCTTCGTGGACCCGGTGCGGCTGCCGGACTGCGGCCACAGCTTCTGCCGGCCCTGCATCCACCAGTACTGCCAGGGGAAGCAGCGCGCCGCCTGCCCGCTCTGCCGGCAGGGCTTCGAGCTGAAGGACCTGCGGCCCAACCGGGAGCTGGCCGCTTTGGTGAACTTTGTCCGGCAAGAGGCAGAGGAAGAAGAGTTGGAAGCACAGAATGAACCGAAGCCCCCTGCGGCTCTTGCCTGCAACGACGAGAGCTCGGCGGGACGGCGACATGGGGACAAGGTAGGGACGGAGGCAGCGCGGGGCTCCTCCCCGGGACACCCTGGGACAACCCATGGTGTCGTGAACAGGGGGACATGGCCACGACTCAGGGTACTTTATCTTTTTGCTCCCCACCCCGGATGCTTTGCATTTCCTGTGCTAATACCAGCGCTAGTCGTAACAACATCATCTATGTTGAGCGGATGGGTTTAGGTAAAGCAGTGTTTGGGTGGCATCTGATACATTCAGGACTGCAGAGCTGAATTAAAAGAACTAATAGCTGTGTGTGTTCAGCTGATGTTCAATAGTAATAGTTTACTGTGCTGGGTGTTAGTTATTGCGTCAGCATAGCATTGGAGACTGCTGAAAGGGCACATAACATCATTATACAGTGCTACAGCTCCACCCAGCTGAATGGCACAAAATGGGACTGATTCATTACCTAGATCTCTGCTCGAAATAACTCCCAAACTTGAAAGAGATGAGAAAAGCTTGCTGACTCTCATTATTTTAGCACATATGTATCTAAAATGTAATCTTCAGTCTCTGCAGTCTGAAGCTTAATTATATTCGAACATGTCACTGGTGACTGTTGCATATTGACTTCATTGTTACAATTTCCCCTCAGAATTAGTTGTGCCTTCAGACCCCTCAACCAGTCCAGTGCTTAACTATGATGTAGGGATTTTTATTATCCTGCTGCTTAACGTAGACATGCTTTCTTTGAGAGGGATATATGGATAAATGGTCCAATGTGTCACTTTAAAGGAGGAAGAGATACAGGACATCTCGAAGGAACTGGAAGTGACTATAGAGACCATCCACCTCTTGAGAGAAGAGCTCAGTAAAACAAAGGTACACGTTGTATGTTCATTACCTGCAGTTAGCTTTTGTTTCCGCTGCCTCCTGGAGAGGCTGACTCCATTGTAGCCTTTCAGCCCAGAGCAGGAATCTGCCTTTTTGTTTCCTTCTTTTTGCTGTCACACCTCTGTTGTTATTGATGAGGATGAGCTATGGCACCAGCTGCACTAACTCCTGCCTTGGCTGGCACAAAGGCTGCTGGAATTGTGCATATTGCCTTTTCCTGCCTACCCTAGGAGTAGCCTGAATGTTTCCAGTGCTGTTAGATGCAAAATGCAAATCACAAAGAGGGAATAGTGATTTTTGTGAGCTGTCTAGCCAAGACTGCTGGCCATAAAATAGTCAAAATCCTTAACATGCCCAAAATCTGATTTCAGGTAGTGCAGGATAGTGTCAAATATATTTTATTTCTTTGAATAAAGCTGGCTGTTTCTGCTCTGCAGGGGTCAGTCCAAGAGCATGTTAAGTGAGGCAGTAGTTTTTCATATTCCACACTTCTATCCTAACAAAACAATGAACTCCATGTTTTCTGCCTTTCAGGAATACACATCTCAGATCAAAAGCCAGATTATGAGAGATTTCAGTCGCATGAAGGAATATGTTGAAAGACAGGAGAGACACACACTGGTGTTCATTGAACAAGAGCAAAAAGCAGCTGAACAGAAAATTGAAGAGACTATTCAGCAGCTCTGCATTGAAGTGAACAGGCTCACAGACATCACAGCCGAAACAGTAAGTGATGAAGTGGCAGAATATGAGTAGAAACTTAGGCTAAATGTCTTGGGTAGCTGAATATGTACAGAGCACTGCCAGGTCCCCACTGCACTATTCTCACTAGAGACAGTGATCCACAGACATTGCTGTTACCAGGGAGAGTTTGGAGTGAGACATTCAGAGGGAAAAAATACTAGAAAAGGCATGGTCCGGGAATGCAATCCAGAACTAGACTTGTTCCAAGGATACTGGTAAGCTGGAGTGAAGTAAGGACTGCATGGCTTAAATCCAGTCCTGAGTCAAATCTAAGGTTAAGATAAGATCCTTTATTATCTTCTTATTTTCCAGAATAAGTATATACACATATTAAAGGTCTCGCAAAGTTAAGTACTCTCTAACAATTCCTGGGGAAAATATGTCAAGGCCTCTCAAAAGAGGCAGTTAAAACACTTTGAAGTTTGCAGCGCCCATTTTGATGTTGAAAACAAAACCACCCATGATGCAAATTAGCTAGCAGGAATTTGGAATGGGGCTCGCTGCGTGTGACAGTGCCAGGAGACAGAAGTGCACTTCCCAGGTCAAGGCACAAGGTCCTACACTGGAATTCATCCGGTGTAACTACATATTTGTATGTGGTCCAGAGTCCTGCTATAGACAGTAAAGAGAAATGGGAACTTTGAGAGCATGAGTCATCTGGCCTGCTTGAGTCTCCTACCTGCAAATGAGACTAATCCAGCCTTCAGAAAGCCTGTTTCTTTTTGGAGTCTATAAAGGCAGACTAAGAGAACAAGCTCAGATGTAAATTTCCACAATTCCTAAATTTAGGCAAATAAGGCTTATCCTTTTGTAGGTATTTTATCCTAGATCTCATACTAATGCGTGTTAAAACTTTTGGTTTGCATTCTGGAACAAGATGAAAGTTTAACAAGAGAAAGTTTATGTACACATATGTATACTTCAGGAAATTGTGTAATATATATACACATATATATAAGAAAAATGAGTTCCATCCTTAGTTTTCTTGGGGAAAACAAAGTATTTCATTTTTCATTAAGAATAAACTATCCTTTCGTATTTTCTGTAAGATTTCAGGTTAGATCTCACATAACTATACTATAAAGGAAGCTCTTGATACAAAGCATAAGGTTTTTGAGGGATAACTGCTGTTATTCCACTCTGCTTTATAGTATAATCTGATATGCTAGATGAAATAACTGCTGTTGTTTACACCTTCCCCTTGATTCTTTTATGTCATTACTAGAGCACCCTAACTGAGAGACATAGGTACAGAGACTTGCCTTCAATAATGGATAAAATTACACTTGATAAGAAACATAATGCTGTCAAAAGTGCTGTACAAGTTCTTAAGAGAAAGTTGGAAATTTTGCTTTTGGAGAAATACCCTGAGCAGTTCCCACCAGGTGAGTTTTCCTTAGTTCGAAATCTCTTTCTTAGAGGGAGTGGATCTAGTAGGGTCCTTCAGAGAAAGCAGCTCTGCATCTGTGTGATTATTATAAAACCCCTTGCAGCTTTGGAGACAGCATCATTACTTTATACTTTCATAGGAGCCCAAAAGGAGGGAACTGACTGACATGCAGATAAGTAGTGGAGAATGAGACATAATCCATTTAAATATTTTTCTTCTAAACATAGAGTAATGTAACAGCAAAGTCTTTGCTAACAGCAGACATAAAATTCCTCCCACAGAAAGCTGTGACTAAGCAAAGCTTTACATCAGGTGTGGCCTTTGCTACGGAGTTCTCCTCCCCGCACTATCTGTCTGCTGGAGAAAGACCACTAAGTGGTTTTGAGAGCAACTTAAGACTGACCTAAAATCCCACTGCCACCAAGGGGCAACCCTCCCCTTCTTTCCATTTCCAATACTCCCTGCCTTTTCCGAGCACTGGTTCTCAAAGAACAGATTCTTATTCATATTTTTAACTCATTTTCTATAGTACAGCCACCAGACTTGTATCAAGAGACAAGTGCCTGCTCCTTATCTCCAGAGTCTGCAGCTAAAAGTCCAGAACCAGTGAATTCAAGCCGTTTTTCCCAGTGTAAGTATGCAAGTCAGTGTGACTGTTCCACAACAACATTCAAGTGGCTGTGAGACTGTGGATTTGCTAAAGAAAACTGCGCTTATAAACAGGAGATCTGGCTGTTTACCTGAAGCATAGGAACACAATGAGGTTGCCACAAATGAATCAGTGACTGTAGCATAAGGCAATACTATACCTGCCTGCATATGCAAGATAAAAAGGATGAGAAACTTGCTTCCTGGAGGTATATAAGCTGTGTTGTAGATTATGCTGGCTGCAGAGTCAGACTTGGTAACACGGGCAGTTACTGCACCTTACTGCTCTTTACTGTGTTCAGCTGTAATGACTCCAGTTGTCTGAATTCTGCATCAGTTTTACAGAAATGTTTTTACAGTGAGCACGCAGTAGTGCAGCTGTAGCTTAAAACACAAATCAAATGGTTTCGCTGATAAAATCTAAAGGACATGTCCCAGTTGAACAGATGACTGTAAGTTTTAGTAAGCATCCCATTTATTATTGGCAAAAGGGTCATCTTTTTATAAGATTGTGGGTAGTACCTCCACCCTCCCACTGGAGTGGATGAGTCTATCGTGGATATTTACACAATTGCGCCTGTTAAATGTTTCAATATGCTCAGGATACAGTTGTTAGTATTTGGATGATGGTGCTTGCTGGTTTGCAGTATTGAACATTGATTAATGTGTACTGTATAATCATTTGGTTTCATTTCTGTTCTTGAGTAGGGATGCACATCCACTGTCCTTTCGAATGCATGTAAATATTGAGGGGATCTGCCTTCTTGTTGCCTGTAAGTGAGAATATTTTCCTTTCTCTCTTCTAGGGGCAGATGATGTGACTTTTGATCTCAGAAGAGTCTATAAATGCTTAGCAATCACAGCCCAGAACAGGAAAGTCATGGTTTCTAGCCACCCAACTGACTACGGACCATCGCCCGATAGATTCTGCATCAGCCAAGTGATGTGTTCACAGAGCTTCTCTACTGGGTGCCACTACTGGGAAGTAATTACCAAGGACAGTGATGGATGGGCTGTTGGAGTTGCTCATAAAATGATTGGTAAAAGGGAAAAATTAGGAAGAACGGAGCATTCCTGGTGTGTGGAATGGCTAGGTCCCAGGAAGCAGCTGTCAGCATGGCATAAGAATCAAGAAACGTTATTAGACAAAGATAAACCACTGAGGGTTGGAGTTTTCCTGGAGCTACAGAAGAAGACCGTGTCATTTTACTCTGTCACTGACAAAGAAATGCTTTTGCATACTTTTGAAATCAGTACCTCAAATCCTCTTTACCCTGCTTTCTGGCTGTATGGCCTAGAAATAAATGGATCTTTAACTATAAGTCATACAAAAAGGATATAAAAGCCTATTCAGAAAAGTGACAGTTTTGCCTCTTACTGCAGAGCTTCTCTGCAGGCTTCAATGTTTAGCACAGGAATTTACCAAGGAGTGTGTAGCCACCAAAGTTTTGCTGGGAATTAGCAACTGATCCATTCTCTGTTCTTCTTCATGCTGTGCTCAGACCTAGCCATACTTCATCAAAGCAGTTCCAGTGTATGCTAAAAGTAGTAACCATCCCTGTGGGAACCAAGTGGATTTCTTAAGCGGCTTTAAGTACTCCCGGGATATTTCTAGGAAGGAGTGCACCAAGGAAGCTCTGAGGCTGAGGATGAGCCTTTCCCATGGACTTTGTTTTCCTACATTGATCCAAATAAATTACAGGAGAACAGATGATGCTATGGCATGCTGTCAAGTGAGCTTTCTTTAGAAAGATCTTACCGAGTAAGGAATGCTGAAAGGAAAGCCTGCTATTGGTCTCATGCATGAAAATCTTTTCTTTAGGGGTAGGTACTAAACTCCAGGAAACATGCTTTGTATTTGAGGACCTGGCATTTCAGGGGGGGGTCCCAGAACAACATTGCCTCACCGGCATCTTTTTTTAGCCCTGCTCAGGCCAAAAGGTTGTCACTCCTGGTGGTGGTGTGACCATGGGAACAATCACACCACCATTGAAGCCGATGTTTTCAAATGTGTTTGTACCAGCTAATAAATAATGTTACTGCACTTGTACAGAGCCAGCAACCAGGACTGTGTCATGGAAAGGACAATCTTTTCTTGCTAGAGAGCCCGGGGAATCAAGAGGTTCTAGGAGTTTCCTTGCCAGCATACAGCAATGTTTCTGCCCTGGTTTGTCACACCTTCCTGGCTGTAGGGAGATCCTGCGAAACCTCCTGGCAGTTGAACTTCTGAGGGGACCACTGCTTCATGCAGGCAAATTGAGAACAGTTCCCAGGAAGCAAAAGCTTTTTCAGGAAGAAATTCAGCATTCCAGGATGAACAAAGTAAGGATTTGAAGTGAATAAAGCATGTTGGGATTCAACTAGCTCATTTAACCAAGTCTTCTTAAGTCATTGACAGAACTACAGGTAATCTTCAAGGTTACCCTCCTTTGCTGTCCCTGAACACTCTGAAAGCACTTTGGACTAAATAAACGTTGATGAGGTCCTGGAGGTGTGTGTATCAGCGTCTGCAGAACCAGGGGCAGCTCTGCTATCAGTGTAAGGCATTGCTCATGCCGCTGCCTCTTGTCGCACCGAGGTGGCTTTTCCTCCATCCGGACCAGAACAGCGACAGCCCAGCGGGTTCGCTGGGCGCCTCCCACTTCACACACGCAGGTTGCGCCAGGAGCAGCACTTTGTTACGGTCTGGCTCATAAACTACCCCGCGGTTTGAAAGCGGGTGCGTTGCCTCACCCTGGTGCGTGGGGCGCACTGCCTTGGCCGGCGCAGCACCGCAGCCAGCAGCGTTTCATCACTGCGCATGCAGAAACCCGCTAAAGGAGCGATGGTGTCCGAGGAGCGCGGAGCAGCGCTCCCCTCCGCGGGGACCTGCTCCCGGCTCAGCCCTGCGCGAAGCGGCCACCATCCGTCGCCTCAGGGCGGCGCGCGGCCGCGGGCTCCCCGCGCAGCTGCACGCAGGCGCGCGGGCCCGCCGCTCCCCGGCGTGTCCCTCGCGCGCCGCCGTAGCCTGTCCCCGCTCCGCGGCGTGAGGGGAGCCCAGGCCGCAGCGGCTCCGCGGGCCCCGCCGAGCCCGATGTGAGGCTCCGCGCGGCGGGGCCGGGCAGCGGGGCCATGAAGAAGGACGTGAGGATCCTGCTGGTGGGGGAACGTGAGTGCGGGCCGGCCCCGGGGCAGGGCGGGGCCGAGGCTGTGGGGCTGAGCGGGGATCGCGGGGCTGAGGGGGAGCCGCTGCTGTCAGAGCGCTCTGGCGCTGCGGGGATCGCGCTCTGCCCGGCATCGTTCGCCTCGGCCCGCGCGGAGCGGAGCCCCGGCCCTGCGCGGCTGTCAGAGGTCGGGCTCGGGTGCTCCGTGCCCGCTCCGTTCCCGCTCCGTGCCCGCTCCGTGCCCGGTTGCCGCGGCGGCAGGGACGCGCCGGCGGGCCCGGGAGGCTGCGTGTCGGGTCGGCCGGGAGCTGCCGGCTGCTCGCGTCCCCTGGCTGGCTGCTGAGCGGGCAGCGTGGAAGTCAGCTCTCGGAGTTGTGCTTATTGGACGTCCCTGGAGGTGAAGCGGGGATGAAATTCCTGCCCCGTGGTTTTTAGTGGAAACCGAACTTAACCTGTTAATGAGTTTGGACATCAGTGGCCAGCTGTGCTCCAGCCGTTATCAGTTGGGTGTTGTGGATCTGTGGGAGAGCCAGAGCCAGGCAGTCCAGATTCCTGCTTCCGCCACGAACTTACTGTGAGACCTTGAATAAGCAGCACGTACTTCAATGCATGACAGAGTTACAGTGGGTCTGTGGTTTTTCGGATGTTCCTAAAATGACGTCCTGAAGTTCAGGCTTAGGTACCTAAATAACTGGCTGGCTTTCAGAGGTGCAGCTTCTCACCGATGTAAATGGCAGCAAGGAGGTTCTGTTTTGTTAGTTTGTAAAGTGTGTGTAAGCTCCTCACAAGAAAAGAATGCAGTGTAATTACCAAGTGTTATTAGCAAAATTACCGAATGACATTAAGAGTGTAGTACTACTAACGGCTTTCCTGAGAATTGAATGCCACATATATATTTATAGTACAGTTTATGCAGCTACTTTATAGTGCAGGTTGGCTCTGCCTGTACTGCCTAGGAAGATCCTCTATGACTTCTTCAGAGAGGGATCTTTAGGAGATGCTACTGTGCAGAAGGAGTTAACTCATTAAGCTTGTTTGTGGCTGGTTTTGCAAGACTCAGTTTATTTAGAGACTTATTTGTGCATCTGAATACACCTTTGAATTCCTCTTCAGAATATGTGCCTAATTCTTCTTCCTGCCTTTGGCAGCGGAACTGGCTCTGTGTAGTGGTTTAAGGACAGGTGTAACAGGTACTTCGATGTGGTAAATAGATTCACAGTGCGTCCAACTGAAAAGATCAAAGATACAGGTCTCTTCAATACAGCAACGTGTAGTACATGGCACGCATCAGAGACTCTGAGCATTTTTATATCATGTTTTTGATGGATGCGTGACACACAGAAGGGAAAAATTTGTTTTACAAACTGGTAAGGTGTCAGTGATGCTGTCAGGGCTGTTTTGTATACGGTTTGTGTCTATTTTTTTATTATTAAACCACAAGTTTGTCCAGACCGTCTGATTCTTGTTAGATGATAACAGTAGACCATCAGGCTCAGATTCTGAAATATGCAAAGACCTCTTGTAAGCCTGTTCCAAAACACAGCCATTTAAATGCCCAGTGTCTGTATTTTAGGTGTAAGATTGGTTTAGTCCTAGTATCCAGGCAGCAAACGTCAGTTTTTAATGGCAAATATTTTTCAGCCTATGTTCAGTAAATTATTGTATGCTGTGTGGTCTAAAAGAAGTAGGAGAGCTTTTAAAGCTCTCGATGCTGTCAGGATGAAACTTAAGGTGTAGTTGATGTAAGAGGGCATGTGGCAGTGTAAATTGCAGTTTTAGCTCATATGAGTATCACTGATGAAAACACAACCACGTTGCTGTTAAGAAGCCTGCGTCTCACTGCTCTCCAGCCGATACCACCAGGGAAAATGAACAACTGTTCTCCCCAAGGAAAACAAAACTCTTCCTTTCCAGGGTAGTGTTCTCTCTGCTTTACATAGTTTTGTAGTAGCTACTCTTTAACTTACCGTGACAAAGAGAACCTTTTATTTCTGGATGTCAGAAGGCTCTTGGTTACTATACCAAAAATAGACTTGGATAAGTTGAACGTACTTTGACTGAATCGTCAGTTCAGTAGTACTATTTTCTGCCCAAGTACAGTCGTGCAATTCTTCCTCCCGTATTCAGAATTATATACAATAAATAGACAAGTGTAAATGAAGTGATATCAGCAAAACAGCTTCTGTCAGTTGGTGACATTGCATTTTGGTTTGAGTAGGAATAGTGATACAGGCTCTGACCGATTGTGTGGTATGCCTTGGTTGGTAAAACATACATGCTAGAAAAAGCGCTCTAGGTCCTGCTCCTTTGTATCAAGGAGATTATGATCTTGCACTTTCAAAGCAGTCAGAATAGTTTGTGGAGACTTTGTCCTTAATGATAGAGCTATGTCTTCTTGTCCAGCTCTTATCCTTGGTAGTTCAGGACTGAAGCAGGGCCATCGTATCAAGAGTACCATGAAAATATTTAATTCCTAAATTCCTTTTTTGTGTGCTTTCTTTTTTTCTATTTATTAAATTGTATTAAAGCATTTCTAGTTTGTTTGTTTGCTTAAGTGTTCTGTATTAAGGTTAAACGCAGCTAATTCTTTTATGTAAGAAAGAGTAGGATTTGATTCCCATCTGGGTGAAATGCAGAAGTGTGAAATGGATCCTAATGTTTTACAGTAGAAGCATTGGGAGCGAATTGCTGTCATCCATATTTAGTATGTTTGAACAACAGATGCAAAGCCTTCAACATAGTCAATTGGAAAGCGTTTTAAATATACTTCTCATTTTAAGCTGGGATGCAACTGCTGAGTGTAACAAAACCAAATTATCTAATCCCTGTTTTTAATGCTTTTGCAGCCAGAGTTGGGAAGACGTCACTAATTATGTCTCTTGTCAGTGAAGAATTTCCAGAAGAGGTAGAGCATCCTTTGTTGTTTGCTAAGTTTTATTTCTATCCTGTTGTATTATTTTGTTCAAAGAGTAAGTTAATAGGCTCTGCTTTAAAACAATGTTTCCTATTTAGAAAGAATAAACTCTCAAACTGCAAGGATGACTTCTGGAAGAGTGATGTAGGTTGGTTTAAATATACCTCTGTATGAAGATGAGGAATTTAAATTGTATCTAAGTTCCTTTCTTGTTTTTCACATGGTTAATTAAACTATTTTATTAATTTCTGGGCAATGTTAGGGGTTTTTTAAGCAGTTGAAACTGGTCATAACTGGCAGTGTATTTCAGCATTAGAGATTCATAAATGGGAAGGTGCTGAAAAAGGCAAGACCCTCTTTTTTGCGTTGCTTTAAAAGAGCAAGTAGATTGCAAAATGAATGAGAATGAGGGATTAAAAAGTCACATTATATATCTATAACTTAGCCTTTTTTTGTAACTGAGGCATTGCCTTTGCTTTTATTTTTGAAGAATGCTTTACTGACGCTTTTGAAGCAAAAACCGCTGAAAATTCTTATTGCTTTCGTCAGGAGTAAAAGTAAAGTTACTTCTACCTTGTATCCCTTTTAAAAAAGGCAGCACATAGTTCCCTTTATGCTGTAAAAAGAACTGCAGCTGCTACAAATAGTTAAGCTTTTTACATATAAACATGAATGTTTATTTCTTCTGGTCACAAGTCTTAAAATAGACATCATGTGCTCTCTGTGAATCTACACTGCGCTGTGTTTCATGCAAATCAGTGGGTTACTGCAGCTCATGAGTCAACATTTGATTGCTCACGTAATTGAATTTAGATCTCAACCTTGCAGGTAAAAAGGAGCTCCAGTTTCTGTTTGTTCTTAAACTGCTGTTCTGTTGGCACGTCGGTTGTTGATGTATTTAGTGAATTGCTGGCCTCTGTTTGCTTCTCAGTTTCTTCCTGCAGTATAATGTGGAATATTTCTCCAGATTCCTCTTGAGAGAAAAGCATAGTTTATATGTGACACAAAATCTGCCTGAAATTACAGAAATAACTTTGTACTGCATCCCATATAAACTGCTGAAAGAGATGTACAATTCCTGCAAGTCTGTCATGCAGTTCAGAGCTGTGGGGGTATATAACAGACATTTCAGACTTTGAAATAGTGTTTAATATCCTGGGTATCGTCAGTAATTGTTCCTGATGAGATGTAGGTAGAGCTTGAGGCTTTACACAAAGCTATTCTTCTGGTGATTGCCTTTTCTTTTTTTCCTCTTTTACTAAAAGAAAACAAAGTATTGTGGAAGTTCAGTGTCAGCAGGTAAAAGGCATTAGATTCATTAAAATCAGGTTTAACTTGATTCTTCCTGAACACCCTATAGTGTTCTCTGGAAGACTGGCCAGCAATCACAGGTAGGTTACAGTATCTTGCAGAACGCACTCTTTATTAGTATCACTATTTCTGTTAGTATGCAGGCCCCTCTGAACTTAATGTGAGCGCTCCGGCAAAGTTAAGGAAGTTGTCAGGTTGTGACTGTATAAAAACTGAGGCTGTATTTTGTCTCAGGCTTTTTAGCCACATCTTGATTTTATGGGGTAGCTCTTGCACTGATTCAGCAGAAGTAGGATCAGGATATCTAGTGCAAAAATGGAAATGTTTAAACATAGGTTAAACAGTATGCAGTTTGGCAATAATGGCATTGTTAATGCCACTGTTACTCTCCTAGTAAAGAATGTGTAGTCCTTTAAAGCAATTGGTTGAATTTGATCATTCCCCAAAATTTTAGAACTTTTATTTCTATGACATTTTTGTTTCAAGTAAATTGCAGTTCAGGTTTTGTTCATTGGTTCCACTATGACAGTAGTTCTTTATAGTGGTTGTCTATAGTGGATTTGGGTTTTACTGAGGCGTTCACTGAATCTCTTAACAACATTGCTTTCTTGCAAAGTATGCAGGAAGTTCCTTAGTAAGTAGGCAAAGAATGAGAAAAGTAGCAGTGGCAAAAAGAAACAAAGCTCCTACTAAGTTGTTCTATTTGAAGCTGACTGATTGGCAGGTTTATGTAGTATACAAGTTTTTTTGACCATCTGGATTTTCTGGATTATCTTTAAAGGCCTTTTCTTGCTGTTTCTTTCCAACCCAAGGTTCCACCACGAGCTGAAGAGATCACCATTCCAGCTGATGTCACCCCTGAAAGAGTGCCAACCCACATAGTGGATTATTCAGGTGAGGACTACACAACACTATAGTTTGACTGCTTTAATACGGAGTTGTTTATCTAACTCTGTAGCCTCTTTAACAGCCATGCAGGTATGGGACCAAAGCTGACATGTAGGAAACCACTAGATTGAAGTGGGAACTCATGGGATAAAATCGCATCAGATGATGATGGCTGCTCCCATTCAGTCAAAACTTGACATTAACCACTCTTGGTACTTCCATGAGTGATAGCAGTGGCAATATTCCAGTGAAGTTAGTGTTCGTGTGACAGACACAGGTTCAGACAGAGGTGGGTACTTTCAGAGTTCAAAACTGTATTTCTTTCTTTCAAGTGAAGAATTTACTAAAGCACAGGAGACTTTTCATACCTGACGTTCTATGTCTTTCTGAATTTCTAAGTTTGGACACCTTATCCTTTTGTGTCAGTTTCTTATTTTGTATTTTCTTTTTTGATACATTCTAATCTCCCTGACCTTACTGAACAGATAAATAGGCACAGTATCAAGGTTCATATGCTATCAGAAATACGTGCAGCTGTTCCACAGCTACCAAAACCCTTCTGCCATTTATAATGGAAGCCAAGGTATTAGGCCATGCTAGCAGATACCTTCCTGTCTTCTTTCTCTCACTATTGCTGAGGAAGTATCTTTGATGTGTTTGCTTATTTGAAACAAATAACACGTTAGGTTTCTTTTACTGGACTTAAGCTTCCGTTTATCTGAGTTGTGTGCAACAGACTGTGGGTTAATGGATCAGTTCATTGTTGTTACTGCAGAAACACTCTGTAGTGCATTTTACCAAAAGATGTTTAACTAAACAGAGCTTTCACGAGGCCCTGACCAGCACTGTGAAATACGCCACCTGAGTTCTGTAAGTTACTCGGTTTTGTTGCTGAAAATGTGTGGTATTAATGAATGGCTTATTCTATTGAATGCAGAAGCTGAGCAAAGTGATGAGCAGCTTTACCATGAAATATCACAGGTAAGTGTATTTGCATGCTTACTAGAAAATAGTTTCTGCTTTTGGAGAAGTCTTTCTGTGTAAGTCCTCTGCATTAGAGGGGCTTCAGTTTGAGCTGAAGGAAAAAAACCTCTCGCTTTTTCTTTCTTGGCGTTTTGTTTCGTGCCTTGTGCTAGAGTAAACCTTCCTTGTTGAAGAAGAGTAGGTACTGCCACTGTGTCGGTGAATTGAGCTTTAACTTTGGCTCTTCCAAATAAAAGGACAGAACCTCAATAAATACCTTTTAATCAGTAGGTGAAGGGATAGACAGATTTTGTGAAGAAATAGTCCTACCTTGGACAGCTCCATTTTGCTTCCTTCTGTGGTGTGGTACTATTGCGTGTATGAATAGCATGGGATTCTTGGTAATTTTATCATTCCTTCTGTTCCCTATTTTAACTTCTTTCTGAGCACCTTTGCACATTTGCTGTAAGGTCTGTCACGATGCTGTGTTCCATTTCTGGCATTTAGTTCAGTACTTGAGTGGAGGCAGCAAATTGGGATTCTTCAGTTTAGATTTCTTGGTAGCATAGGTCTCTTTGTAGGCATAAGCTGTGAATGTCATGCTGCAAGAGAGGCTTTTTGGCACTTCTCAACATACGTATTATTTGGTTTAAGCTGTTTTACAGGCTACAAATAGCTTACACAAGCCAGAGACAGTTTTTGGCTGATGGTGGAACTGTTCTTACTCTGAAGTTGCTACATATGGTTCTTAATGTCTGTGTTGCTCTAGAGATCCTAAACAGTGGAATTCCATCCCTTTCCTTTGCTTTCATTTTAGGCAAATGTGATTTGTATAGTATATGCTGTTAACAACAAGAATTCTATTGATAAGGTATGGTAAAACATTTTATCCAATTACTGCTTGAGATGTAACTAGTGCACTGTTAGTTGTTGGCAAGCTAAAAACCGTACTGCGCATTTAAAATGTGGAAGGTGGTGTTTGAGATGAAGTTAAGAGAATGTATAGGTGTGTGGTTGCTTCTGGTCCATTTCAGCATCTGGGGTTTCAGTCATTTCAGTTATCTGAGAAAGTTGCTCATTAATCAGCTCCAGTTTTAATTCCTTTCTCTTTTGTGGGTAAATGTGTGCCTTCTTTGGAAAGGAGCAGTAGCAGTTATAGTCAAACTTGTGCACAAATCAGTCAGATTAGGTTTGAAAACGTATTTTTCATGTTTGTTTTTAATCCCACTTTAGGTAACAAGTCGATGGATTCCTCTCATCAATGAAAGGACAGACAAAGATAGCAGGTGCATAAGTAAAGATGAGAAGTGTGAATTAGGCTGCACATCGATGGGTGTCAGTGGACAGTGTTGAGGATGTTAATTGCTTAAGAAAATCAAATTAAACTTAACATTTATATAAGAAGTCCAAGCAACAAGAGATTTAATGTATGTAGGTCTGTTACATATGCCAGCAATGCTATTTATTTTCAGTTTCATGGGCAGCTTTTACCAGGTGTGTGTGTTTGTTATGGTCTAGCTAGTTTTGGCTACATGGTCTCTATTTTCTACCGCTGCTGGTTTTGTATAACACTATGATTAGTTACTTTTGCATTTCACTGCGTGGTTTTTGTTGTAGTATCAACAAGAAGAACATTTGTCTGAAATGTGTATCAAAACCATTTACATAAAACTGCTGTCATTTAATTTTGCCTATCGGCTGCAGTGATGTTTAATTACATCATGAAAATAATATAATGGCTCCTGGTGGGAGGTGGAATGCTAAATTGAGATGGAGCTTTTTATTCCTCTGTCTTTTAAGCTCTTAACAGGTTTTATTTTTGGTTTCAGGCTGCCTCTTATATTAGTTGGAAACAAGTCTGATCTAGTGGAATATAGCAGTATGGAAACTATCCTTCCCATTATGAATCAATATACAGAAATAGAAACATGTGTGGAGGTATGCAAGACTCTCTGAAGTTAGAATGAGTAACAAAAAATACATTCTTGCCAAGCATGTGTGGCAACTCTTAATAGAAAAGGAGATTTTATTTATTTTTGTTTGAAATAAACTATCTCAAATGTAAATCGTCCTGGTGAGTTTATATGTTATTTTTCTGTAGAGAAAGTACACTATTGGATAATCAAATGTTACTCTCAAATTCTTCTAATCCTTAGAGCCTTCTCACATCCGTGCCTTTAGCAAGTGTTTAAAATTTAATATTATAATATTATTATAATGTAATAAGGTAGACAGATGTCTGCAGAATATTAAAACTGGAATTAATAATCTATTCTTGGTATGATAGCCAATTGTAGTGAGACCTCCTTTGGTAATTATTGAACAGACAGGGCTAGACGTCTTGTTTCCAAACAGCCCTGCACCCACAAGAGGGGGCTAGATCTTTACTAGATCATTAAAAGTTGATGCTTGCTTAAATGTCAGAAGTTGCCAAGTAGCCGAGGCACAAGCTAATCGATGCAAGGATTTCTCTTTCAGTGTTCAGCCAAAAACTTGAAGAATATATCTGAGCTATTTTATTATGCACAGAAAGCTGTTCTACATCCTACAGGTCCTCTTTATTGTCCAGAGGAGAAAGAGGTATTTATACATAGATTCAAAGAGCAAATAAAAGGGTGGGAGGGGGAAGACAAGTTAACCACTTTCCTGTTCTTTCCTTTTCAGTGGATTTTGCATTTCTTGGTGTGTTTTATTACCAAAACCCCACCCCAAATGTCAAGCATTATATGCCAGAGTCAGGGTGATTGGTGATATATTAATCTGATCTGGTTTTCATCTTCATTCAAAGCAGTGAAGACAGTTTTCTGTTGCCCGTGTGAACTGTGAAGTAAAATGAGAAGCTTTGGGATTGGCTTTAAGCCAGCTGTAATGTGAGCAAATAATGCATTCAGTTCATGTGTAGATATACATTTCACAGTAACCCCATTTATTTCAGGGAAAATACTCCAGACTTGGCCTGATTTAATAGGAAAGAACTTTTCTAAGCATCTTGTGAGACTTTTATCTGAAGAGATAAGAAACAAGTGATGTGACTGGTTGTTAAGCATTGCAGGTAGTAAGCTGAGCAAACCAAACATTAATTTCATGGGCAAATACGAATAACAACTGTAAACATAACCACTACATAGTATTGGACAGTAGGAAGGTTGCTTCAATCATACTTTTAAGTAGAGAACCAGAGAATAACTCTGTTTTGATTTCTTCCATCAGAATCATCTTTATGAGTTAGTAATGTGATAAAATTGTTGTGCTGAAATCTTTTTGGTTTTCCAAAACCAATCACTATGCAATCTGTGTGACCTCTATGAAGAGAAGAGTCCATCATCACTGTAGTTGTTGGGAGAGAGTTACCAGTGTCTGGTTTCCTTCACTTGGAAGGTATCCTAACAATTCCTCTGTGATAGAGATAGTCCATATGATCAATGCTTTGCCTGGTAGATGAATGAGCCCTGTGAAGGTTTTCAGTGTTTGGTGTTTGAAGCCTTCTGAAGCCATAGTTGTAGTGGGGAATAGAGATAGTGTGCTTCTTTAGAAAGAGTTGGCTGTAGTTCTAGAGTCATTTATATTTGCAAGGCACTGGGATTCAAAGGCCTTCCTCCCCCTCCAAAAAACATTGGGGGTGGAATCAGTTGGTTTTCAAAGCTTTCTGTAGCCACAAGAATGAATTTAGAGAAGTGATTTTTTTGTTAATAACTATATAGTGCTACCTTCAGCTTGTGAAGAGCTTGGAGGTCTTCTAATAATTGAATAGAAAGATATTTAGCATGGATTAATTGCTTTAAATTTATGGGTATAAATTTGCTAGATCAGGATTTTGTCTCCTCTTGCTTTTTATTTTTGTGTGTGAATGTGTCTGTTCTAAAAAAGTAAACTGAAGACCAGTGTTTGTTTTAACGTGGTTGAGCTGCTTGATGTCACTCAGTGTAATCTTTTTATGTTCAAGCCTAGGAAGATACTGAACTTTCTTTCATTCCCTAGATGAAACCTGCCTGTATTAAAGCACTCACTCGCATTTTTAGGATTTCGGATCAGGATAATGATGGCACTCTGAATGATGCAGAGCTCAACTTCTTTCAGGTAACTCATGCCTAGCTTTTCACCATGCTTGATAGTTGAACTGTGTAATTCTAGGAAAACAAAGGGGTTGTTTTTGAAGGAGTGAAGATGAATCAGATCTAAATAGTAAGTCTCCAGTGTAGAAGAATGGATCTGTAAAAGTGGAAATGGTGTTAATTTAATTTCTAATCATTGTTCAAGTTTTAATTCAAGAGCGAATCTTAAACCCTATTCAATGTGCAAGCCTCAATGCTTGCACTTAAAACAAAGCTTGTAGACCTTTATTTTCCCTAAAAATTTGGATTGTCGTTTGCTATCAGAATATTTAAGGCTGTATTTCATACAGGACATGCTGTTTGTCCAGCTTAATAGCCATTGGTTTTAACATGCTCTTTTTGGGTTTTATTAGAGAATTTGTTTCAATACGCCACTGGCACCTCAGGCTTTAGAAGATGTAAAGAATGTAGTCAGGAAAAACCTAAGTGATGGAGTTGCAGATAATGGATTAACATTAAAAGGTAAGCCTTACTTCACTCTTAAAAGCTGTGTCTTTATACAGTTGATAGTCATTGTTACATAAAAAGCTGCTCTTTTGGAATATAATCTCTGTCTTGATTTGTTTACACTGCAAGAGCTGGGTGTAGTGGCAGTATGATCCCAAAGGATGGATGATTAAACTGAGGAATAATGGGGTGAATAAAGTAGGGCATTTTTTACTTATTGTTACAGAGCTTGGAGTCCAAACAAGTACACTGGTTCAAAAGCCATTGTCTCCTAAATAAATCTGTGTCCTGTCTCTAGGCTCACTGACTGCAACACTTGTCAGCGAGGTGTGGTGTCTGTCAACGTTTTAACAGCTATGTTGGACAGATTGGCTCAGAGCATATGGCAAAAGGGGAAGGAGAAAAAAGGTTTTCTTTCTGAGCTCCACAGCTTTCCTTGTGGAGCTTACATATGTAATAGAACTTGGGAGACATTGTGAGGAGTGGGAGTCTTAAGGCATTGATTTACTAAACGGTGAAATCTCAGTGTTCATTAAGCTCTGGAAAGTCCTAAAGAAAAATCCTGCCCAGTTATTTTGATACAGAGAAGCAAAAGGCCATGAGACTTCCCTCCAGGCTTCCTGCTTTAAATTGTTGAAAATACTGTCTTTTATTTTCATACAGCTAAGTTCTTCTAAAACACTGATACTAAAAGAAGCAACAACAGAAAACCAAGTGGCTTCTTTTAAGGAAACAGTTCCTTGGAGGACAGTTTTGCAAATAGGATGACTTCTGAAACCTTCAGTCTGTGTAGGAAATGCTCTGATGTCACCCAGGAGGTTTAAATCTGAATGCCTGTTGCAAGCTTTTTGTTTTCAGTCTGATATTGATTCCATTAAAAATCCTTGTAGCAGGTAAAGCATTTTAGGGCCTTAAGATTTCTTCATTTGATTTTTAGGTTTTCTTTTTCTACACACACTTTTCATTCAGCGAGGAAGGCATGAAACAACTTGGACTGTTTTACGTCGCTTTGGATATGATGATGACTTAGAGCTTACACCAGAGTACTTGTTTCCTCCGTATGTATCGTTTTACCTTTTTTTAACTTGCATGCGTTTAATTTATGCTGCCTGCTGCGTTGGCAGGAGGAAAGGGTTATGTAGTGTGTTTATATAACACATTGTTACATCAATATCTGCCTTACTTTATGACCTACCAGCCAAAATCTGCATGTGACTGAAAATGACACAGGAAGAACTCTTCTCTTGTGCCAAATCATATACTGCTCTCTCTTTGTAAGAAACATGCCAAGAGAGACTTAATAGAAAACTGGAATGTAAATTTGAGCAGTTGCTTATTGTATATGGCAGCAGATTAGAAAAGGCTGTCAGTATTTCCATAGCACTTGAGATCCTTTGTCAATGCTCAGATTAAAAAGTTGAGATTGACCAATTCTGTGGCTTCTTTTCAAAAATATAGCTGCGTAATTTTCAATTTTCAATTAAGAAAGCCCAAAACCAACCACAAAAAGCAAACCAACCAAAGAAAACCCTAATGACTAGACAGCAATATATCGTGTATCATGCATAATTTTAGAAGTTCCTAATAAGAAGTGTATGGTTTGATCTCTTTAAAGATAAATTATTGAAGCTAAATGTAAAGGTCAGATACTAAATGGTGTCATTAAAAAAGTCTGCATTTTGAGTTTAGTATTCTATATTTCATAAAAAACTTCACACTTCTTGTATTTGTTTTGTTTGGTTTGTTTCCAATGAACAGGCTAAAGATTCCTCAGGACTGCACAACAGAATTGAATCATCATGCATACTTGTTTCTTCAAAGTATTTTTGATAAGCATGATTTGGTAAGCTCTTAATTCGAGTACATGTGTCCCCTTGTACTTAAGAGCCTTAGTTTGCTAGCAGTTTTACTAGCAAAGTGTGTTTTGTCATGTCATTTCATTCAGAAGCTGTCTGTGGCTTGAACTATGCAGTCAGAACTATCCAGCTGCTTGTATTTCTGTCTACAAGCAGAGTTGGCAGTTACAGTACTACTACCATTTGCTTTTCAACTAGCTTATGTATTTACTCTTACTTAAACCCAAGAAAAGAACGACA
Organism: Myiopsitta monachus; assembly: GCA_017639245.1. NCBI lineage: Eukaryota > Metazoa > Chordata > Aves > Psittaciformes > Psittacidae > Myiopsitta > Myiopsitta monachus. The sequence goes on along the minus strand of CM029931.1, from coordinate 4,029,591 downwards.
ATTGAAAAAGAAAGCAGCTTAGGGTTTTTTATAGCCAGTTCCTTGAATCTTGCGAGCAACTGCAAGAAAACATCAGTTTAGAATAGACATCAATTAAGTGGTTTAGGTCTGATTTTGTACGCTTGTTTTCAGGACAGAGACTGTGCTTTGTCTCCTGAGGAATTGAAAGATTTGTTCAAAGTCTTCCCTTATATGCCATGGGGACCCGACGTTAACAACACTGTTTGTACAAATGAAAGGGGGTGGATTACATACCAAGGGTTTCTCTCTCAGTGGACGTAAGTATGGTGTTTTAGTAGTTTAGAACTTAAGGCATGATAACGTGTTTGTAGATTCTTCTTAAAAATCTAGTAGAAGGATTGGAAGTTTAATAGTTGAAAAGCGACCCAAGTAGTCCAGTTTCTACAGCCATGCAGCGGCCTAATCTTCAGTTGTTATAGCCTGTTCAGGATTTGGCCAGTATTTAGTGCCAACTCTGAAGAAGTGTCTCTTCAGAATGTGGGAATTTCTCTGAAACTTGTTGAAATATGTATTTCTGTTGTTCTGACTTTTAGAGCTGGTATGAATAATTGTGTTCAATGAGGGTTTTTCCTATGGAAAATGAGGAAAGCATTATTTGCTATGGGGGGGAAAACAATTCGGTATAGGTTGGTCAGACTCAGCAAGTGCTGCTTGCATAGTGTTCTGACTATTAAGGCTGGTAAAGCTGCCACCGTTTACCTTCAGAGTGCTTTTGTCCTTCAGTACTACATAGTGCCAGGAATGCTTCTGTCATGTCAGCCTGGAGGTAGGAGGGGAAAGTTGTTTCAGTACTGTAAGGAACTGGTGTCACAGATGCTGGCAATTTAGATACTTCTTTTTGTTCGCTCTGCAAGACTGACCACATACTTAGATGTACAGCGTTGCCTGGAGTACCTGGGTTATTTGGGCTACTCGATACTTGCAGAGCAAGAATCTCAAGCATCAGCAATTACAGGTAATAAAAGAATTGTTGTTACAGCTTAGAAATTTACATTTAGAAATCTGCTCCAGAATAAATTGTTTAAAATAATGGTCTTTTCGTCACTTTTCTTCTCTTATTTTCTGCTCGAGTCAAGTCTTTGATTTAATGTTTGTGAGAGATGGTTTTGAGTGCATTTTAATGCACGTGGGCAGTTATGTCATGTTCTCACGCACATCTTGTGAATAATGTATGTGTGTTTTTCCAAAGTGACAAGAGATAAAAAGATAGACCTGCAGAAGAAACAGACTCAGAGAAATGTCTTCCTATGCAATGTTGTTGGAATGAAAGGCTGTGGGAAAAGTGGAGTTCTTCAGGCCCTTCTTGGTAGAAATCAATTCGTAAGAAACCTTTTGCTTATATTCACCTATATATGCTTTTGAGTTAAAGTTAGACAGCAAACCCAATTGATCTGAGAGCTTTACTGATTATTACTGAGTTTGGAGAATTGTATGGGGGAATATGAATTATTGGGGAGGGCGGGTTTTGTTCTGATTGGTTTTGGGTTTTGTAACAAATAGACAAATGGCTACTGCATGCAGTAATCGTACATCACAGATTATAGCTGTGCATATAGACCAAAGATTGCAGTAATTTTCATTCATTAATAAATGCAGTAAAACAGCTGTTCAAATCGAACTTAAAGGGAAGAAGTTGCTGTGGTCTAACATGAAATTCTGCCTTTTCAGAGACAGAGGCAAATACGTGCAGAACACAAATCTTACTATGCCATTCATACAGTCTATGTATATGGACAGGAAAAATACTTGCTGGTAAGGTTGCTTCATTATTGTTTGCATAAGGCTTGTTAATCTTAAAATTCATTGAAGTACTGGAAGCCTTCTGCAAACAGATTTCTGGTTTAATGGTCTCCATAAATCTATGTGTGTGTGTATGTCTCTGTTCCCCTCTTCCCTTCCCTTTCTCGGCTCAAGTAACTTCTGGTTTAACATGTTGCTAATACTCTAAACTGGTCCTGTTATTTTTGAAACCTTGACCTAAGAGGTACAGAGCCCATCCCATTAGATTTATGCTGCTTGGCATCAAATTATAACGTGATAAGTTATCAGCAAGCAAGCTGCCTATTCAGTAAAGAAGAGTCTGTCACTGTAGGGTGGTTAGGGTGGCTAAAAGTGAAGTATGTGAGTGAAGTATGTTCTTTAAAGCTTGTTCCATTGTAGCTTTTCTTTACAGTAATAAGGTATCTTAATTTGTTTTCCAAGATCTGGTCCTCTGCTCTGAGGTTTTCCTCTGTAGGATGAATGTAGTCCATGGGAATCCATGACTTTGTATTAAAGTAAATGTTAACTTTTATGCTGATGTTGTCATTGCCTGCAGATACGATGTTAACAACTCACATATGCTGTCTGTGTGGTAAATTCCTACTATTTCTTTATCATTAATTCTGCCTATTGTCTGTCCATTAGTTCTAAGGATATAAAAATGAGCCATAAAAATTATGAGGAAAAGAAAGTTATGAAATTCCTTGAACTGCATAATGACAAAGCTTTTCTCCCTCTCTGGCCATCTGTTTTTCCCAGCTACATGATGTCAGTGATGCTGACTTTTTAACTGATGCTGAGACCATATGCGATGTTGTCTGTCTGGTATATGATGTCAGTAACCCTAAGTCCTTTGAGTACTGTGCCAGGATTTTTAAGGTTTGTACAGTTTATATATACACAAGCCTTCACATTTATGTATCTTCTCACTGACAAAATATTCAGTGTCAGTTACTGATCCTATACACAAGTTCTGGTGCTTAAAAGACACTTCATTTATGAATGCTGGTTAAATATGGCTCATGATTTAAAAGTGCAGTTTTAATTATTCAAAGCTAATGTTTAGTTGTCTCTTTAAAATAGTCTGCTTCTAGAAATGCTTGACTTCAGTGCAATGAATATGTCTTAATGCTGCTGCAACCAGTTCAATTCAGGCTATTCCAGGTTGCCATGTTTCATATACTGTGTCTTCTTTTCCTTTAAACTTGCAGCAGCACTTCATGGATAGCAGGATACCATGCTTGGTGGTAGCTGCAAAGTCCGACTTGCATGAAGTTAGACAGGAATATAGTATTTCTCCTGCTGAATTCTGCAAAAAACACAAAATGCCTCCACCTCAAGCCTTTACTTGTAACACTGCTGATGTGCCGAGTAAGGATATCTTTGTTAAATTGACAACTATGGCAATGTATCCGTAAGTACTCGAACTGTTACGTTCTTCATATTGCATGAGTCATGCACAATACCACTGCATGTCATCGTTAGCCATGAGGATGGAACTGCCTCACTGAGATTTAGCAACAGAGAGACAGAAGTGACCTGAGCAGAATCCTCAAATTACTTCAAATTGAGCAAGTTGGTGTATATCCAACATACAAATCAGCATCAGCTGTTGTTGTAAGGTATTTTTTAAAGAATATGCTATTTCATCCAGCTCATGTTGCAGATTCCAATGAATATGTAGGGTTCTATGTTCAGTCCTTATTACAGATGCATAACTCAGTATCTCAGTATTCATATATTGGTATTTTTGAGATACTTGTGAATGTTGTACTTGTATAGCTCAACTTGAGCATGTTGCTAGCCCTGCTCCTGGCAGTGTTCAAGGCCAGGTTGGATGGGGCTTAGAGTGGAAGGTGTCCCTGCCGTGACAGGGCATTGGAAGTGGTTGAGCTTTAAGGTTCCTTCCAACCCAAACCATTCTATGGTTCAATGATTACTTTGTGCTTCAGTTCATTAATAGATCTTACATTTTTTTACTTACAATTTCTGTATAAACACCTTTTGGGCTTCAGATACAATAAGATACTTAAGCTCACTTTCTTCTTCACATCTCATTGTTGCTAAGCTCACTTTGCGTCTCTTTTTTGGTGGGTGGAGCTTTTAATATGGTGATGGATTACATAAATATTACAGCAGATGGAGTCTAGTATGACAGCTGACATTTGCCTTAAATTACACAGAGATAATGTCACTTTCACCCAAAATAATAGGATTTATTTTCTGAATATTTGAAACAATTTATTGCATTAGATTTGTAAAGCTTTTGTTTTGGTTTTTGTTCTCCTGTATTTATTTTGTAGCACTGGAATACTGGGAAACCACTAAACTGTAGCACTGACCAAATGTCTGTCATATCAATATTCCTGCTTCTCCCTTAGTTTTCAAGCATGTGTATGTGTTAGGGTGGGAAAAGTAGAGGCAACTGTCACTTTGTAAAGTGTGCATTCAGACTGGTAGAAAATGTGGCTTACTTTCCTTTGAAAAAGGGGTTACCTATTGCTGTGCAGACCTACAAACTTACAGGCATACCTTACAAACTCAAACAAATTTAGCCAACATTTTCATTCATGTTTGTGCTTTACTGTTAAGATCTGTGTATGGTGGTAATCCCAAAATGTCCAAGACGTAGAACATCTAACCTTAAAACTCTGCACAGCTGTAGTTGTACCCTTGCTTCCCCAATGTATTTTTTTTTCCCTCCTCTCCTTACTCATTCAAATGTACCTTTTTATTCCTGAATCTCTCTTGGTTGTGGCACAGTCCTAATGTGCACCTGATTTTATGAGCAAGATTTCAACTCCTGTCCTTCTGTGTGTTTTCGCAGCCATGCCCGGTTACGCTGTATGTGCGCCTGCAACAGGTGTACATTTTGCATCTGTCAGAACTTCCTCAACTCAGACTTGCTGCAATCTGTAAAGAACAAACTCTTCACTGCAGTTCTTAACAGGTCCTTAACTTTATTTACTAGGTACCAGGTGTGCTTTTAAAATAAAGGGTTTTTGAAAGAGCAATTGGTAACCATATATACCGCAGATTTCTCACTCCATATCCACTCCATAGGCAGATACTTATGTTAATAATTGTCACAGAATTGTCAAGCTTTAACCTGAAGCTACCTTTGGTCTTTCAAGCTTAGCCCAGTGATTTCTTTGAAATATTACCAGTTTGGTAGTTGATTCAGGCACTTAGTGATTGTAAGAATGCTGTGGAGGAATTAGGACTGTGTTTTTTAGCTAACTGGTAATGGACATGAAGTAGTGTATGTAAGTTTGTAATGTGTCTCACTTGAGACATTATGGGTTTGTTTAGTATTGACTAGAGGTAGTGCCTCTTGGCTGTCAGATACACAGGTATTTTCATAAAGGCACAGCTTGTCTTGTAGCAGCATCGTATAGCATGCTACGTGTTTATAATTGCTAGTTTGACATTTGGGAATTCATAGAATTTCTGTGTATGTGTCATGCTTAGTTTACACAAAGAGTGGGTATTTTGTATAAAACTTAAAAAACCCTAGATCTTTTACCATCCAATTCCTCCCTGAATAGAATGCAACATGTAAGAAGTGGTAAATGGTTAAACATTTGCATTTGCAGATGCTTCGCAAAAAACAAGCTGGTTTTCAGTGTTGAAAACAGTGCTATACCTTGTCCTGTGTGTACTGCAGGCAGTTTTTGACACACATTGATTTACTAACACCTCAGCACTTTCATCACACCCCAGTGAATGGGAGTTCAAACCGAACAATTTTAGTAGCACAGTGATTTCATCGTTCATAGCCTTCTTGGGGGCTTGTACGATAAATGTGATTCTTGGAGGCAACTATGATAAATGTGTTTATTTGAAGGCCATGGTTAGAACATCCTGACATGCTGCTGGTCCATGTATGTTACTAGTTTTTACTGGTTTCAGAGGTAGCTGCTCCAAATAAGAGTGGTTGTCTCCTTTAAGTGCAAGTTACACACACATAGGAGGCCTGCTTAATATACCCACCTACAGTACTGAGCATCGTTGTGAAATACCACTTTAATCCAAGCTAAAAGTGTTAACCACAGAGTGAGAATTCCAAGAAGGTTGAAAAACTCATTAGCTAAGGAAGAGACTGTGAATGAGTGAGACTGATCATGCTGCATCTCTTCTACAGCAGTCATCCCTTAGGAAAAAAATCCTTGCAACAGCAACAACTTTGCATATTGTCACTCTAAAACTTCATTCGGCAGTCACCACTAGAAAATCCCAACTCTTTGCTATTGAGGCTGAAATCACCTCTGACACATCTCCATTTTTTTGAATGGTTATGGGTTGCTGCATTAGCTGTCATGGCTTGTTTCTCTCTTCTATGGGGCTGTGGCTTTTTTGACATTGCACTTTGCTCCTCTGAAATACTGTCAAACACTCAAGGTATTAAAATCTCTTAATGAGAAGTCTGGGGATGCTGTTATTCCACACCTTGTCACTAGATAGTGTGGAATAAACGTAGGAATCTGCTACTGCCTAGAAAGCATCTGTAATTCAAGGTAAAGAGAATTCCTCATAGGCTTTTCCACTGACCCTACAGAAAGGAAGAATTATTTGCTAGAATCCCTTCGTCTGTAGTCAGTCCCTAGGGGTTTGTTGCAGGTTTCCAGCATGCTCACTTCATCTCACCAACTCTCTTCCTAGTTAGCTCCTCAGAGGCGTTTCCTTTCTGAAACTCAGTGCATGAGCTACTGCAAAACTGCATCCAGTAAAGCTGAGAGACCTGTGAACACAAGGGGGATAGCTGCTAATTGTAGACTTAGGAGGGTGGAGATGGTTTTCCTGTTTAAAAATGTAAGCTCCTTGTAGTGCATTTTTACTCTGATGATTTGTGATTAGATTGGAGAAAGCATCTGAATCAAGAAGGATTTTCTGTTGTAGTTAGTTTATAGAACTTCTCTTATTTTGCCTTTACGTGTGCTTACCATTAGGTCAGATAGCTGGGCAAAAGTTAGGTAACTGATGGGCAGTGCAGGTTTCTCAAGAGTACTTGATTTTTATGATCCCTTCCTATGCTGAAGCTTTGCACAGTGGAAGTAGGTAAACTGAATTTTTTCACACTGGACCCTTTCCTATGTTATTTGTTGCTAAATGATGCTTAAACACTGTTACCAAGGCAAAGCACAGTATCACATTTGACTGTTCCCACCGTAGTAATTAAAGGAAGAACATTGCCTCTATGCAACTGAAAAACCTATTCAGGCCCTCTTCAGTTTCTCTTCTATGGACGAACTTTGGAGACTCTCACAAGGGTTTGTAAGTGTCAGGCAAATACAGCACACAGGAAGGCTCAGTTTGGAGGCAGTTTATTGTGCAGGAACAGGATTGTTGGTTTGAACTACCCAGGATCACGCTTTATTCATTCCTAGAGGAAGAGGCACTGCATTCAAAGCAGTAGGCATGCATGTATGAGACTTGTTACTATCCTGTAGTTTTTTTATATTTTTAATTTGTTCTTTCCTTTAGGTGTTCGTTTGTATTTGTCTGGCTGGCACTTAATCTCTTTTTACTACATTGTTTTACCTCTTTTTAAAAGCAAGGTTTCTGCTGGTGTCATTCTAATCCTTTCTTTAATGATGAGCTTGGATTTTTTGGCTGCTTTTTTATTTAACTCCAGAGCATCCATTTTAAGTGTGTTTTTCTGCTTTCTTGGTTTTAAATCATTCACTTGTTGCCTTTTGCTTGTACAGTAGTGGCATTTTTCTGTCAGCTAAGTTAATTTCAAAGTAAAATGGTTCTAATGCATGAGAATTGGGTTGTTGGCTGAGGGAGACTTCTCAGAGCATGTTTTTCTCCCATCTATGGTTATTAAATATTGTGGAATACAAGTGAAATTCTACTTGCGTATAAAAAATGGATGAATCAAAAATTGTTTGTAAGATGATTCCTTTTTCTATGAAAACTTTCCTTCTATGAAATTAAAACAATAGTTTCATTTTCCTGTAATAGTGGGAAAGTTTTAAGAGAATAACCCAGGATTTATTTTTCACTATGCGTGGTATATGCAAGTATTTTTCCAAACTACAGTATATTGCCATTAAATATAATGGCAGAAATCTTTCCCTATCCTTGAATACCCCCAAATTAGAACAGTATAACTATTTTACTTACCTTTTTCTCCTCCTCTAAACTGCTTGATGCCCCATACCGAGTAGAAACTTGCAAAGCTGCATCCCCTGATTTCTTTCCAAATAAAATATATTGAATTGGCATTGTACATTCTTTTTAGGCTTTGCAGTTAATAAGACGCACTTGGAGCTTTTCACATTTTAGATGACGAATGCATGGGGGAAAACTCTAACTGCTGGGGTTGGTTTGCATCTGAGGAAAACCCGTGCCTGAAGGGAAGCTGCAGCAGCTTGTGCATGTTAACATGATGGTTTGGAATTCAGTTGCTTGTATTTTGTTAGAACCTATTGTCTGTGGAGCAGGCTGCTGCTGCTTACTGGCTGCAGTAACATGCTTCTAGTGCTGGTGTGAGTAGCCATGTGACAAGCCTGTTGGCCTTACCACTGTGCTTTTTAAGGTGCTGTTTTAGTTAATAAAGGAATGGTTTTGAACTTTTATAGATCAGGTTAAACCTTCCCAGACTTGGGATTCTACTGCTGCTGACATAGGGAAAAGTGTCAGTATTGGCCCATAACTCAGCAGTTTTCTGTGTGTAACCATGACAGGCATGCTCAGTTAACCTCTTGGTAAGTGCATGTTATAAACTTCTTGTGAGTTGTTAAAGCCTCTTAAAAGAAAGACCATCTGGATTTCAAAGATGTTATTCAACAAGTGAACAGGTACTTGACATGCTGTTTAGGGTAGGTTGAACAAAAATCTGTCTTTTTTTTTTTCCCCAAAACATGCATTAAAATCTGAATTTTATACTAAAGGCAAAATTATTAAGCTTGCTTATTAAATATGTAGAACTAATTGTATGATTAAATACACACCCCAAACTATTTGGGAAGTTTGAAAGCGAGTTATTATTACTAATAAGCAAGAGCTTCAACACCAGCTTCATTTCTGGAGTCCTAACTGCTGCTGTATGTGTATATATGTGCACATCCATATGCATATTTTACCCTTGGAGAGGATAGTTTTTCAAACTCAGAGTTACTCTTGTGCTAGCAAGGCAGTAATAATTCTTGCCACTGGTGAAAATTAGTTTTATAACACTATGACACTGAAATAAAATTAGGACATTAGTTATTGAAGAGGTAGAATTTTTCAGTCTGTATTGAGAAGTGTTTTCTACATTACAGCCACCTTCATGTGCTGGAAACAAACACTGATCTGCTTTATCATTTCAGACAGATGCTATTTTTTCTCCCCCTTAATGGCAGCTAAACAATATTAGGGGTCCCAGCTTGCAGAAAATGGATTTATGGCAGCATAAGGAACATTTCAGGAAGAAACAGTGGAATTTTTTTCAAAGGTGTAAAGCAATTAGATGATGCTCTGGATTTCAGTAAGCATTTTTGGGCTGAGGTGTTGAGAGGGCCCTAATGATTTCTTACTGAAGTCAATAGATTTCCTTGGGGTTATAAGACAAATCCCTGCCTTGATTTATTTCCTTTATTTAAATGAAAGATTCTGTTAGGCTTAGAAAAGGGATCAGGTCAATTTACTCTCCCTTTAGACATAAAAAGAGGATTTTTATCATGACTGAGAATATCTTAATTGTTTTTGAAAGGGTGAAGCATGCTCAGCAAGTTTCTTGCATATATTAAGTACAGACGTGCAAAACTTAAAACAACACAAATGATAGATAGGAATCAGAAAATCTAGATGTGAGGGCTAATGCTTTATGAGGCAATGCAAAAGCATTCATTTGCAGCTTTAACAGTGATTTGCACATTTAAAGGGATGTATTTAAATTATACAAATAGTTGGTGTTTGAATTAACCCGGTTAAACCTAAGAGTTGTTAGTTATACAAATACCCAACAGAGCTTGTTAAAATCATGTTACATACAAGCGATTTATTTTACGTAGATAAGTTTTATCCCTTACAGATCTGCAGACAAGGGGGTTATAGTCTTTTACTAAAAAAAACCCACCGCATGCCGTGATAGAACAGAGTCTTTAATTGAATTATTGATATTAATGGGATCTTGTCAGTTTTAGGGCTGATGTGTTGGAGTCATTCCAGTGTGTTTAGCACAGATCCTCTAGCTCATGCGTATGGTGCTGGAGAAATGCAGGATCTGTGGGCACATGGAAGTTGAGGCTTTGGGGATGGAGTGGGAAGAGATTCAGTTCCTTAATCAGTTTTTTGTCTTTAAAGCAATGGCATTTAGCTCCATGAAATCATTTATTTTACTCAGCTCATCAGAAGTACAAACCCCATTTATTTCTAAGTTTTTAACAACTGCACGCGAATCAGGGGCTAGATGGCTAAAAATGACAAGTTCTCTGGGCTTTGTTATTTGAGCACATTTGAAACACTGCTGTTGTTGAGCCATGCTGTGAACTGCAAACTGTGCATGTGTGTAAAAAGGTTAAGAGCCAACATAGATGAGTTGGGGGCCATGCTGTTAGCAGACGAGGAGAGCAGTATTATGCAGCAGGTGCACGCCGTCAACTCTATAGAAGATTCCATCTTCATGGAGTCATCTCTTGGTCCACGTTTACTTGAAGACAGGTAACAACAGCCAAACTAAGGTGACCTTGCCATTGCCTTTCCCTTTCTTCCTCTCAGCAAACCACTTGACGCCTAGTTTGCAGAGAGTTTGTCAAAACTAGCTATAGAATAACTAATGCTTGCAAGATATAATGAATTTGATCTGTTCCATAACCTAGCAAGATATTGGTAAATAGGATGAGGATTTCTTAGAGACCAGCTGTGTTTTGCTGTTTGTACGCCAAAGAGGCTGTTCTTCAGCATGTGATATGACAGTACACGGATGATCTATATGGCTTATAGTGCTCCTGCAAACATCTACTAAAGAATATCCTAAACTGGTTTTGCGTATTTTGATAGCAAGTAACAATTCCTGCTTTATTAAACAGCTTGTATGCTATAACTCTGCAGTTCACACTACATGAACTCTCTCGTGCACCGTGTATGCTTAGGATCTCTGTATGCTCCTTATACTTAATACTCCTGCAGCTTTCACCAAATGTGTGATGATTAATACAGGCTAAAATACTCAGGCTAGTGGAGTTCTGTTCAAAATTCTATCTTAAAAATAAACAATGAAAAACCTTCACTATTGTTTAGGAACTTCTCATGCTTTGAATTACGGCATTTATGGTAACTTGTTTTAAATGGTAGCTCCTGCTTTATGGTAAGCTGTCATACTTGAGACTACTTGTGAGGATGGCTAGCCGTGTTTAACTGAGCATGCTCAGACTTCTTGCAGTATTTGGGAGAGTTGGGTCATTGGCTGTCTCTACTGTCATGCAAGATGTGGCTTTTTATGTCATACAGTCACTTCATACTGTTGTTACATCCTGTCTTTTCTGTTGATGCCATTGTCACTGCTTGATTCACTAGCACTTTCTCTTAGCTTTCAGCTTGGTATTGGATGACTGTTTATATTGCTGCTGTTGTGACTGTTCTGGGAAGAAAGGGATTTACAAATGGTCCTTTCAATTCTAGCTTTTGGAAAAATATTACTTGCTACTTGTCAGTAAACTTTTCTGAGGGGAAGAAGTATAAGTAGATATCCAATAGGACTGGGAAGGTTTTCATGGAAAAGCAGAACTATGCAAACTCAACATTTAAAAGCTATTTTGCTGGACAGAGTTCTCGCTATGGGTTATTAATTATTTGCTGGCTATTTTTGTTTCCCTTTTCCAAATGCTTGCTGGTGCTCGCAAAGAAGACACACTGTCCTCCCCACATTCATGACTAATGATCTGCTCCTGTATTTCTCTTCAGCTGTGTGAGCTCTCTGACTTTAGTGAGATCTACTGATGTGATCAGGGCTGCAGATCAAATCCTAAGCCTTTAAGAAAAGTAAAATGGCTGTATAAGACCTCATAAGGCTGAGTTGTAAACTGCTTGCCTGTGACAAGTGTAGTGATGAATTTCCAAAAGCAGAGTAGTTTAGCACAAGTTGTCTGATGAATTCTTGTTATGGAATTAACCTGGGGTTTGTATGTGTGTTAAATTTCAGGCATGTGACGCAAGCGGACCTCAAGAGCTCTACATTCTGGCTCCGAGCAAGTTTTGGTGCTACTGTCTTTGCAGTTTTGGGGTTTGCTATGTACAAAGCATTATTAAAGCAACGATGATCTGAGAAGAAGCACATCTGGCCCTACCAAATACACCCCCCCACTTTTATGTACATTCTGAATGCTTTAAATTCTGCTAGAAATATTTATATATGCAGAGTTACTTTATTAATATTTGTAATTCATGCATAAGATTATTTTAAATTATAGCTCTAACTACAGTATTGCATAATGTGTGAAAAAAAAGAATTGCATCTTAACAGCCAGCTCAAATGGCTTAACTTGTGAGGCCAAAAGGGAATTTGTTGTAAATAACCTGTACATATTAAAGCAGTAAGACATTGCTTCCCAAAAGGCGATTCAGAATACTGTTCTTGGATGTTCCACCATGATGACATACTAGTTGTATAGTTGAAATTGAGTAGGCTCAACTCAAGGATCATACTTCCTCAAGAATTGCTTATTTATTTCACATTCATCTGAGGTGACTTTATCTTTCTGGACTACAAGCTATACCAGGCAGAATTTGTGATTTTCATTCTTCTCTGTTCTTTTTAACTGATGAACAGATTTCCCCACTGACTCTGTATTTCAGGAGAGCCCCTGTTGCTGTCCTGGCCAATGACTTTGTATGTTACGTGACCAGTGACACATTTAGTCTGACTTTTCTTTTAAAGGGAAAAACATGAAACTTCAAGACCTTCCAGATCAAGTTCATACACTGTGTGCAATTTGTGTTTTCATTTTCCACAATGTGTTTTATAACCCCTACAGATTAGATGAGCAAATTTGTATATTATAAATGTTTATAATTCAAAAAGTGTTGCTGTTTAATTTCTTACATCTGTCGATCATACCTGTTGGAAGCTGTGTATAAGATAAAACTAAAACAGTACACAGTGCCTATTCTGTAGTATATTAGTTGCATGGATCACAGTGCATTCTGTAACTGGCTAGAATTACATATAGACACAGCTTTTTTAATATCAAGTAAATCAAACATTAATTCCTCATGACAAACCTATTTTTCCATTGCTGGCCTTTTCAAGTATTTCAATAAAATAACTGTGTACTCTGTGTGTGTTTATTTTTTTACCCTTCCCGTGACCTGAAGGATGGTCCTTGTGAAACATTGTTCTTTGTCTGAGAGAATACTGTCAGTGCCTTCAGTAGTTGGAGCTTAAATGTCTTAGCTGTGTAGTTTCTTTGATTTCTTATGACTATGCTGCTTCCATTAGAGGTTTATTTCTGATTTACAGCAGAAGACAGAAGTGACATCTGTGATGTTTAAAGCAGAAACACAAATGCATACTCAACCATGAACTTTGTTTACTCTCAGGGACAAAACAGAACAGGAGAAGAAAGCAACACAGTTGTGGGTTCTTTGGGAAAGCTGATGCCTGTGTGTTACATTGACCTTCCAGAAAAGTGAGGTGAGAATGTTCTGTCAACAGAAGATTAGAAAGTTCCCAATAGTAAACTATTAACTCTACCTAGAAAACTATTAGTTGTCTAAAAGCTTTTGAAAAAGTCTAATACTTTTCTGTGGACATGTGTATACCATGTTCCCTGGGAAAATGACCATCAGAGACCTTCTGTGTATCCTCCTCCCATTAGGTAACTGGGGTCTGCAGGAATTAGATTCTCCCACATTAACCTTTTCTTATAACAGGACAGGAGCTGCTCTCAGCCTCTCTCTTCATTCCCTGTTCCAGGTCCCTACCCATCCCAGTCCTGCTAGTGGTCTCCCTCCGCCATGTCACTGTTTTGTACTAGGAAGCCTGGAACTGGATGTATACAGCGCAGTCTCACAAGTGCCAGTTACTGAGTGTGACCATGGATAGTGCTTGTGGGAGCCTTGTCACGTAGCTGAATAGTATTTGCTATTCCTTTTTTTCTGTCAGATCTGACATCCATGATGCAGAAAATAAATGCATTCATGTGATACAGAGCTTCTGAATTGATGACCTGAGCAACTGAATGTTTGTTTCCCTGTCCCTGGACTTTTACAGTACTTCTTGTGTGCTTGTGGTGCCATGCAGCAATGGCACATGAAAACTGAGAAGTGCACGAGGGATGGTGCTGATGGATCCCCTCTTTGTGGTCGTTTCGTTTTCTTTAGGTGCAACACACCTGCCTTGGTAGAGGGAAAACGGGTTGTTACAGGAAATAAGAAAGACCACTGTGATAGTGTAACTCAGTCTGGAGGGATCTTTGTTTGCCTGGGCCTGTTGATCTTTTAACATCAAAGCAAGCAGGGAACACTGGATATTTATGTGCCTTGAGCCTTTGTTTTCCTAATGGATAATTCTGCCCTCATAGATCATAACACTGCCGATTATTCCCACCACTCCCACCCTCAGCGCACCCCCAGAGGATACTTCAGGACTTCATTTCTCACAGATTTACCTCACACTGACCTTGTACTGGTGCTAAAGTGTCTTTTGAGAGTCTGATGGCCCTGCAGCATGGCCTGGCCTGTCCGAGGCCTGAGGGGGGCCTGCTGTTTTAAACCAGTCGGTGGCTTTTAGCTCCAAAACACTCCTAAGTATCTGCTGCCATGCTCTGGCCCCCTCAGCAGCAGGGCTCCCTGTGCTGGGCATGCAGGACGCGCTGGCCTTGGTGTGCTGGTGCGGATGTTTCACGCCAGCCAAACACAGGGTGCTTTGCGCGCTCAATGTAGCTGTTTTCTGCACAGGGCTGCAGCCAGGGTAGAGGGATCGCTGTCCTTCATGGCAGTATGTCGTTGTTCAGTGAATATTTCCATGTTCATGGAGCCATCACCCAACTGAAGAGGCGCTTCTGTGGAAAAACGAGGGCCGCACCTCAGGAGGCGGGAGTGGCCGCCAGGGGGCGCGCTGCCGCCGGGCTGAGGGGGCCGGGACCGGCGGCGCCGAGGAGCGGGGCCGGTGCCTGGTCCGGATCCGGGTCCGGATCCGGGTCCGGTGCTGGTGCTCAGCGGGCTTGCTGCACGAAACGGCTCCATCAGCTCAGCAGCCCTCGAGGCCCGGTGCGGGAGAGCCACAGTGCGCTCCCCGGGCCGTCCCACGCGGCCGTCGCCCGCCCGTCCGCCCCTGAGGTAACGCGCGTGCAGCCGGCGGCGCTGAGGCGTGTCGTGCCCTGAGGCGAGGCGCTGCCCGCCCTCACGGCAAGGCCGCCGGCGTGCAGAGCAGAGTGGATCGCTACGAACTTACATAAACCAGACCTTCTCCACTGGTTTAGAGAGGAATTTGCTTGGATTGAGAACTGGAAGCGAACACAAGTCCCGGTACCCAGCTCCGGGCAGCTGGCTGGTGGTCACTGTGGAAACCCGCGCGGCTGTGCCACCTCGGTAAGAGTTGCCACGTTCATCCCCTGGATCCTGTGAGGATTACGGGCACTGGGAGGGGAAAGTATTCTATTTGTGGAGCAAACAAAGACAAAAATGCACCAAAAGTTGGGCTCTTGCTGTTGAGTGCTGGTCGGCAGGGAGCACCTGCCAACTGCACCTTGAGAGAGCAAGGTGCCAACTGCACCTCGGTGCTCTCTTAACAGTGAATTGGTTTATTTCCTCTGGTCCAATCAGTTTCCTAACAACTTTCACTGTGTTTTCCAAAACCAGACTCTATCTCCTCTTCCTGTTCAGTCTCATGTGTGAATCACCTTGCTGTGGTGTCAAGTCACTGAGAGGACAAAGATCTCAGTTCTTCTTCTTGGAGATGCATCCTTCACCCCTCAGCTTTTACCTGCCTGAAAGCTTGTCAGTTCAGGATTAACTGTAAGCATGACTAATTTTATGTTAGAAATGAACCTTGAGTTACTAACTGGTCTCCATTTCAAACAATTCTTTTAACTTGGAATGAACCTACCACTGTGGGCTGTGATCCCATCAGGTGACATTTATAAAGTAGCAGAACCACATTTTAAACACTGTTAGGGTTGGCCTAATAGAAGAGTGAGCTCTTAACCACCCAAAAAAATGATTAATGGGGGATTTAATTACTTCCCCAGCTACAACCAAAAAGGCAATTAGATCTAACTGCAACCAATTGCAGCCACTGGGGCAGGAGGGAACTGCAGGTGGAAAGACTGGAGTCTACTTTTTCAGTGCTGGACTTGAAAAAGTCCTAAGTATAGCATGGGGAACAGGGAGGGTTAGGAGGACAGTCTTTCAATGCAAGGTAGAAATCAGAGAAGAGATTGGACCTTAGTTTTTTCCCACTATTTCTTCTCTTCAGGAAGGAAAGTATCCATGATTCAGGGAGAATCCAAAAGGCAGCACATACAGCCTAATTCATATTGATCCTAGAAGTTGAACTTGTATCGTCCCAGCCACGACAAGTATCACTGATACTGGAAGAGCCCTTTGCCGCTGTTACCTTTTGTGCACAGTTTAAACCTGTCTCATACCATGTGTGGTCCTTAAAGATTTTTTTGCTATTTTCATGAGTGTGAAGGGTTAATCTGAGTGGTTTGATCCAGTCCCAACTTATTTCTTGCTAGGGTTGAATTTGGGTGCAGTGGTTTTGGCTTCTGATCCGAAATACTGTGTTCTGCCTCATCAGTTGCCTTCCAGGACTGGCAGCTGGCTGACTCCAGTACAGTAACCAAGCTGAGGAGGTTGCTCCATTTAGTTCCAATTGTGAGAGCTGGGCAGTTTTGTAAAAGCCCTTTGGGGCTACTTTGGGTGGAAAAAGGACCCTTGAACAAACTGTTTTGATTTGCTCCAGGAGGCTTAGCTAACAGATGTTGGCTGGGTCTCTACTTTGAGGGCTTTTTATTGCACATTCATGAGCTGACCTTTGTAGCCACTTCCAGTGCAGGAAGGACGTGTATCTGCATTTTGTTCGCAGCATTAGTCATATAAAAGGGTTGCCTCCATGACTGAATGTGAAAATGGATTGGGGTTTATTATCTCAAACTCTTTCTGCCTAAGTTTCTTCTGAAGCCCTTGTGTGTTCTGTCTACATCTGCCCTGTGGTGGCCCACAGTTCCCTAGTTTCTCTAGCAATTACTGTTTTCCAAGGTAGAGTCACCAGGGGATGCAGTGGGGAAAAATGACAGCCTAAATTAAGAGGCTCTCACAGACTTGGAAGATGATAATTTGTCAGTAACAAAACTCCTCATTAGAATACTGTTAATTTCCTTTCTGTGGCAATTATAGCACAGCACTAGCTCATATGTGCAATGTGCAGAGATATTTCCCTGGGAAAAAAAAAAACCCTATCATTACCAGTAGTGAAAAATATTCCTTAGGGTGAAAAATGAACTTGTAATTTAGCAGCAGTTTTCCAGCTTAGTGGGAGTTTGGTGTTAAGGTTTTGGGAGTTCTCCCTGTTGTATGTTATATTTATGCTAGACTTCATGGTTAGCATTTTCCCATTAGCATCTGGAATCAGAGGTGATACAGAGCTCTTGACATGGCAGTCTCCAACTGGGTGGAACCTGTTACCCCTGAAATTCAGCTTATTTATTCTCCCATCACTTTAAAAATGTGTTTCCCTCTTCCCTACAGACATCTTTAAGTGATTGCTGTTTCTTTCTGTTGGCATAGCATATTTTTGCTTATCCATCTGTTTTGAAGTTTTGATGAGGTTTAGTTTTTCAATCAAAAAGAGATTGTTTTTATAATAGCTGTTTAGTGCCTGGAATGTTTTGGCAATGGTGGTGGTGTATGTGTACAGTGGGTTTGTGCTTCTCAGAAGTGCTAGATCTGGTAGCCCATTTTTGTGCTTTGGGAGAAACAGGCTGGACAGGCTCAAGACAAACAAGAAGTGAATGCTGTGCTCAAGGAATCACCTTCAAACCTGAAGAAGGTTTGCTCTGTTTAACTGATGAGTGTTGGTCATTAAAGGGGAGAGAAGCCCTCTTGTTCATCGGTTGCACTGGAGACCCCTGAAGAGCTTTTATTTTGTTGTCATTCACTGAATCCTGAGGTAGGAAAGTTCTGCTCTTCGGGTCCATAGGTCTGGAGTTTACTTCTTGCACATGCTTAAAAAGTTTAGCTAACATCTTCAAAGTACTGGAAGGGACATTTCTTTAAAAAACATCTCCTGGCTTGGATTGTGATCTGCTGGGCCCAGAGCCATCCACAGAGGGAAGTTTTTTACCTGAACACCCCTTGAAGATAACAGATTCCTTCCTAGTATTTGCTCAGGGTGGGGCACCTCAAGCAGCATTACAGGATGAGATTATCATCTTAACTCTTTTATTTGTTCCCAAAGTATGGATTATTTGGAGAATTGAGATCTTCTGCTGGTTTGGCCAAGGGATCGGATCAGGTGACAGAGAATATCATTCCCTTTAGTCAATCTTGCTCAGCTGTGTGGGATGATATTCTAGCCTCTAGTCCTGACCCTAAATTAGTGCCAGCAATGCAGGATGCTGAGATGTGGAAACCTGCTCTTCTCTGGTGGCTGTAGCTTGTGTGGGTGTATGGAAAGGACTTAGCACCGTTTCCTTTTTCTTGCAGAAAAATCTTTTAGTAACTAAGAAGCTAGGTCCCAACAGCTAACAGCATGGACCTGTGTGTTTCCCCATCACTGTGTGAGACAAATCTAATACGGATCAAAAGTAATTCACAGTATGGAGCTCATGGTAGCTGTGGATAGGAGAGACAATCTTTGCTGTCTGCTCCACTCCTGCCAGATGGAAGATCCCATTCCTGTTCTAGCTGGATGTTGGGGTTTTGTTGTTGTTCTAAACAAATTTGTAAAGAAAAGAGAGACTTCTAGCTTGGCTCCGTCCTTGTGGCTGGGGTGTGTCTGATCTGGTATTGGAGCTCTGGCGTTAAGAAAATGTGGCCTGCGGTGCTGGACCGTCTGCTCTGACTCTGGGCCCTGTCTGGCGTTGGCTGTTGGTGCAGCAGAAAGCAGAGGCACTGGCAACGCATGGATCAGCCTGGCTTGCTTGCCCTTCCCCCTTGCCAACCTGCTATATCTCTACTTCATTGGATGAAGTTAAAACTGCTGAATCTTTGCCTTCGGTCAGGGCATTCCTCAAGTTCCTAATCCAGGCTCCAGATGGTCAAGATACGCATCTTGACACAGAGGAACAAATAATTATGGCAAGACACTTAAAGCCCCACACCGGGCCCTAGCCGTGGGGCTCTCCAGGACAGAGAGGTTACCTTCAGAGAGCTCCGACAACGCGGCACGTCTGGACACCTGCCCACCGGGACCGCAGTAGCAGGTGCCAGAGCGCGGCACTGATGGGGAGCGGGCTGAAACCCGCCGGTTCCGCTCGCTCGGGCCCTGCCGCGGGGGTCGCTCCGGGAGGGCAGGGGCGACCCGCGGCTCCGCCGCAGCAGCCTCGGACGTGCTGCCGCTCCGGGCTCTGCCTCCCCCGCGCCGGGAAGGGCGGGCCGCCGGTCGCAGGGCTCGGGGGAGGCGCCGGCAGTGCCCGGGGAGGGGTCACCTGCCCCGTCCGGAGCCGGCCGCCGGGATGCCGCCCGCCAGCGCTGCCCGCGCTAATTGGATGTTCCCTGGATGGAGGATTTCCTCCCCTCCCGGCTGCGGGAGTCACGGAGGCAGGCTCGGCTGCGCTTGAAAGTTTGCCAAGCAGCAGCTAGGTTTAATTTCTTTAAGGATCTGGGGAGAAGGGAAAGGGGGAGGGGGGGGCGGGGGCTGGAAGGGGACCGTTTCCAAGCATGGGAGACAGGCTGCCGGAGCCTCACGCCAGCTCTTCCCCTGCTGTGGCTGCCAGCTCAGAGGCGGAAGAAATCGAGGTGCTGGACTCAGAGGATGTCCTACCTATGGCTGCAGAGGATGTAAGTTTCCTTTGCTCGGTGTCTGCCCACCTTTCCTCAGGGCCGGGTTAATCGGCTCGAGCTATTTATAGATGAAGTCCGGGATGGGGGGAGGAATGGGGCTGGTGACCCTTTGGGGCCGGGGAAAGCCGCCGTCCCCGCCGCCCTCCCGCCGCCGGTGCCTGCGGCTGTTTCCGTCCCCGGGAACGCAGCTCCCTTCTCCTTGCCCCAGCTCGGAGAGCCCCGGCGGCAGCGGCCCAGTCGGGCTGCGGGTCCGTTCGGTGGGATGCTGGGTCCCCGCTAGCGGCTGACGGCTTGGCAGGGACAGCGGGGCTGAGCACGGAGCTGTCCCTGGAGGCTGGAGAGGGGCTGACGCCTCGGCTTGAGCCGCTTCCAGGAGACGGAGAGCTTCTCCAGAGAGGCAGCCACTCGGAGGGTGACAGATAGGAAACGCTCTCAGGAGCCTATTCCTTCTTCCAGCCCCCGAGCAACAAACAGCCGAGGAAGTTTTCTCCCCGACGCGGCTGGGCTGATGCTTCTCTCCACCCTCTGAGCTCTGATTGCACCTGAGGGTGCGAAAACTTGGCACCGGTCTCTGCCTCTGCTCATCCAGCCTAGAAGGACACCAAGTGGTCCTGCGTGCTTTGAATCTGCTCCTGCCGGGCTGAGCAGCAAAGCCTGCAGAGCTGAGGCGGTAGTTCTGCATCTGCCGGTCCCGGGGGCAGGAGCTTGCTGTGCACCTGTCTGAAGGCGCGAACGTAAGCAGATCCTGCGGTTCTTGGTGCATCTCAGCACTGCTGGCGGCTCTCCTTCCCAGGAAACTCTGCTGGGATGAGGACTAGGCAAACTGTCTGCTCAGCCTGTAGAGGAAAGTGCAGAGTCTGCCTCTGCGTATGAAGGCATGAAGCAGTGATACTGAATGTCTTTCTGCAGCGGGCTCTGTCTTGTGTCTTGCACAAGTTTGAGAGGGACGCTTGTGAACTGAGCTTCCAGCAATGGTGCATCCCTCTTTCCCTCTACTTTTATGGCACTGGGGCTGCTTAGGGGCAGTGTCTGCTCCTCATCCCCCAGCTCTTCCTTCTGAGTCACCTAGAATTTGGATGCTGTTGGATTTTCCTCCCAGAGGGTAGCAGAGGAAGTGCAATTGCCTGGCAGAGCTGCATTCCCTAGGCTGTATCCTGAGTGCTGTATAGTCAGGAGAGAGCGTGTGATGCAGTTTGACCTCTGCTACAGCACTGCCAAACAGCCCTAAGAGGAGCATGCCTGACCCTGGGGTATGTGTAGCTTTCACTTGGAAAGGGTGGCTTTCCAGGAGTTTTCACAGGCCAGGTTTCCAAATCCCAGTGCTTGCTTACCTCAGACTCTGACCTTTCCTTCCCTGACAATTTCTGTGGTTGTCTGGATGGTCTACATGAAAGATTTCCTGCTATGATACACATAGACCCCTTGGAGTTACTCCAGCCTCTACATGAGTGCAGCCATTAGCAATTCAATCCTGCCTTGGGCACAGGAGATGCTAAAGTGCTGAGTGCCTGGCAGGACTGGGCTCCTGAGACAGCAGAGAGACCATGAGCTTTCCTCAGTGAAATCTAGATTTTCATCCTAGTTCTGCTACTGACTTGCTGCTTGACCTTGAGGTAGGACAGCACGGGTCTGATCCAGCTTGCAGTGTCTTGCTGGGATCTGCATTGTTATTTGACTCTGGTACCTTGTTTTCTGCAATCAACAAAATTGGGCTAGAGCCTGCAGTTGCATTGGTTATGGGAAGCTGCTGAGACCTCTCAATAGATGATGTGATAGAAACCTGAGGTATTGGATATCATCTGCAAGTGAGGAGCAGGAAGTGGTGTAAATGCCCTCCTCCTTGGCCAGGATTTCCTGCTGAAACAGGCTACAGAGCATCATCTCTGAACATTCAAACTGCTCTGTACTAGGACCTGAGTGCCCCCCTGAGACCTCACTGGGGGTTGAGTTTCTGTTGTGGTTATTACATTTGAAAGCTTGATGTGAGCTCTTGGTCTTGGCCAGCAAGAACTGGCTCAAGGTCAGTTCTTCATGTGTTACTAACAACAGAAATGTTACAGAGTGGCGGTTTGGCTGTCACAGGCTAGTCAGCGTGCAACAGCTCAGCTATGATGTCATTACAGCTCTCGGGGCAGGCTTCCACAAAGCCAGGATTCAAGCAGACCCCAAATGTTCTGTTTAAAGTGCTGGGCTAATTTATGATGATAAATGGGAGTTTATAAATGGATGGAAGCATGGGGAGGAGGGGAGCCAACAACTTAACTGATTAAATGGAATTCAGTGGCCTCATATCCCACTGTCTCTCCAGTCAATTCTGCTTTAGATCTACCTACCAACTGAAAGGAAGTGTTCTTCCAGGACTAGATAAGACTCTCACCAGAATTCTGCTTTGCACATAGCACAGAGAGATTTGTTTCTCTCAGCCTGGTGTTATTTTACTCATTTTGCTTCTCTGGCAGACTGAATGAGGCAGAAACAAAGTGTTGTGCTGGAGGAATGGGAATGTGCAAGGTTATCTTCTGGGGGCCCCAAGCCAGTGGTTACCCCACTGTTGCCCCATGGAAGTTGTTCTCTTCTCAGCTGTCCCCCAAATCCAGGAGAGATGGGAAAAATTCATTAGGAATCCCCTCTGTCCTGTGGGACAGTGGGGCAGCAGGCCTGGGTCTGGCTGGTGACTTGATGTTGGTCTTTATGCAAAGCATAAATTGGAGCTGGTCGCCAGCTTGTTTTTTCTGTTCCCAAGTGACAAGCACTTGTGGATTGTTCACATGATCAACAGTGTTGAAATGCAGCTTCCTCCTGCACAGAGCTGTTAAGGCAGATCTGCTAGAACAGAAGTGTGTGGGGTAAGTTCTTGTAATGGGCTCTCTTCAGCCATCCACACTCCCACCTTGCCTGAGAGGAATTACCTGTTTTTCAGACGTGGACATGTGAGGTTCAAAGAACTGGTGGATTATCAGAGACCTTGCAGCAAGTCCCTACCCAAGTTAGGAGCAGGCGGCAGACAGCCCAGCAAGGCAGGATCTCAGAAAGTGATCTGAAATCCCATTGCTAATTCCTCCCTCCCCTCAATATACACCAAGCTTTCTTGATCCCTCTGAGTAAAAAAGCCTTTTATTCCTTGCTTGCCTGCAAGTAGACAAAGTGGGAGAAAACAGAATTAACACATGAATGTTCTGAGTTCATCCTAATTTGGATTTGTAAATGAAAACTGTTCTCCCTGTGGTTGGTAGATTCCCCCTGCCTCCTCCCCCGGAAGGGTAGGTGATTCTGGGATGAAGAAGGATGCTGGAAATGGCACTAAATCATTTGGTTATTTCTCTGTGTTAGAATATACTTCTACAGTTTACTGGATGTTAATGTCGTTGCTCTTATACCTTCTTTTTCTTTTTCCTCCCTTATGCATTGCCTCTCAGCACTGGAAAGCCCTATTTGATCAGGTATGTGAACAACTGATGTATTGTCTCTGTCTTGCGAGCAAAGATTCCAACCCCCAGTTAATTTCCTCTCTACTAGATTTCCCTGCTTTTAGAATACAGCCTAGAAGTAATGTGCTTCATGCTCTTAGTTCCCAGGATGCTGGTGTGCAAGTCACTACTGCTTTGGGCCTTTCTCTCAATTTCTCTTCTGAGTAGCCAGGGTCAGAGGTGGGCCCAGCCTGGCCACCCCTTCTAGCACAAGGGCTGAGCTGAGGGGCCGTAGCAGGTGCTCTGTTTGCTCCCAGTTGTACCATCCTTGCTCTGTGGATTAAGAGATCCTCTACTGATTGAGGCAGGCAAATTAGGACCTGTAAAACAAGCACTGTATTCTTTTAAATGCCTCCCCCCACCCCATTTCAGCTGCTAAACTGACTGCTGCGGGGCGGCATCCTCCCAGGGAAGACCTGCTGCTTTAAACTTGCACAGAATTGGCAAAGTATCTGCTTCTATACCAAAGACTATGGTTGTATCAGGTAAATGCCTTGGGTCAGATCTGTAGCCAGCTGAAATCAGCACAATGCTGTAGAGCTCCGAGTTATAGCTGCTGAGAATTTGGACTGGGGATTCTAGTTTGTAAATTACGCTTTTAGCTGCTTTAGCTGACGTGTTTGCTTTGTGGTGTTCCTTCCATCTGCCAGGTTGAAATGTGAAGCAGCCATAAACTGAAGAGGTTTTTAGGGTTGACTTGCTTCTAAACTGCAGCGCTCTCTTGATGTCATAAACTTTTGTGCCGTTGTGTGTGCGTGTAAATGTCACCTTCTGTAAGGGAGCTTATTCTGATGCTGGCATCGTCCTGGCAATGCTAAAGTTCAGATAGGATTTTGTCCCTGCTTTATGAGGCGATAATCTTGCTTCTGTGTCTGGCTGAACTGCAGAGCCAAAAGCTGTGGTGCAGTCTCTGCAAAAGGATGTCCTTGGTACCCTGGGTGTCCCGTTATCATTCAGCTCATAACTGGACTGCCTGTTCTGATGAGTGTTCATTTATACCCACTTAGCCATGACGGGCTAAGAATCCATGGGTCTGGACTGCAGTACATTTGTTGCTGTATAGTCAAGCAAGCTGGCGGCTGGGAATTAGGTTACTATAATTGTTGATCATGCCTAAGTCCTGTGGTGTATTTGAATTCGCTGCCACTCAAAAAGGTGGATGCAAGATAAATTGCTTGTGGTCTGGGCTGAATGCTTTCAGCCACTTTAAGTTCTTCCATCTGCAATGCTGGCCTTAATTTGGAGTCTGATTCTACAAGCATCCTTTGAAGTCACTGAGTCCTTGTGGGATGGGGCTCTTTGCTGGTAACTACCTCAGGCTCAAAGAGAGGAATCTGTAATTTCCCACTGGATTTGCTTGAATAGTAGATGGAGGTTTTTCCCTTCTTTTTTTTCTTTTTGAGGGAGGGGAGTTTGACTGTTGGAATTTACAGAGCACTAACCCAGTAACAAGGGAATGGGCTGAAAAGACAGGCCTTCAATAATTAGCTATGTTTCAATTAGGCTGCAGCTGAAATTTAAGCCTAGTCTGTAAGGCTTTATTATCAAAGAGAATGCAACCTGTGACAACTAGTTGTAAGTCCTGAATAAATCAATAATGTCCTTGTTGCCCATGGGCAAAGCCAAGCAGCTGATGTCTTCCTTGACCATTATGTCAGCAATGCAATGCAATTAGCCCTTCAGTGAATTGTGAGATGCCGTTTGTCATGGAACAAGGTTGCTATTCCCAGCAGCTCTGTACTGGGAGGAGAGGGGAATGTTTTGTTTAGCACTGATTGGCACCTGTGTGAAACATGAGGACTGGCTTAATAACTAGAGTAAACCCATGTTTTGAAACTCAGAACAGTTGCAGCTCTCCCTGGGAGATGTGACCTGGCCTTATGGTTACTTAGAGTGAAAATGGGTGGCCAGAGATTAATGTGCCCTGTGCATTCGTGACTCCTAGGCTGGGCCTGAAGTTTGCTGGCTGCCCTCTCCTGCTGAGGCACACGGGGCAGCTCTGTTCACCGCTTCCCAGGAGAGCAGCAGAGCAGGAGAAGGCTCTGGAGAAAGCGTTAGAGCAGTTGGGAATTTACAGGCTGTGAGTCTCCAAGTCTCTCGTTTCTGGGGTGATGGAGTATGACAGCAAACAGTGCAAGGGAGGGGTCAGCGCTTCCCCCCCCCCCTTGGATTTTTGCTTGTTTGTTTTGGGGGAGAGAGTGGCTGACAATGCTTTCTGGAAGAGTTGGTTTGTTCTGATTTAACTCTAATCTGTCCCACTGGGAACTGTCAGTGACTCAAGCCAGTATCTCCAGTCAATTGCAGATTGCTTCTTTTTGAGTAGTAAAAGAAATTTGGCAAAAAGGCAGATCCAGAACTGCATCTTAGATGCTGAGGTTCAAAAAGCCCTTCCCAGGGCAAAATCCTGACTACACTGAAGCAAATACCAAAATTCCTCCATGCATTTAGTGAGGTCAGCACTTCACCCAGGACTTTTGGAGCAGGCAGACTCGCAGCTTTTCAGTGTTGCAGCCAGGCAGTTACAGTACAGCTGCTGCTTCATGCTGTGCTTAGGAGATGTGTTTTTTATTACGAGGCCATGGCCCTCGGGCAGCTCTAACTCACTTTTATATGGGAACTTTTATAGGGATTCATACATTTATTTATTGTGCTCATAAACACCCTCCACCCCCACACACACATTAGCTCCGCATCTGCTGCCTTCTGCAGAGCCTGCACTGTTGCTGAGCATTCCATGCTGTCTCCTTGTGGAATCCAAGCTCTGAGCAGAGCAAGGCACTGCCTCTCTCCATCCCTCCACAGTCACTTGGGGGTTTCTTGTTTTTTCTTCACTGGCCAAAAAAGCCTTTTTTTCCCTCAATCTTCTGGTGCGGTTAAAAATGCCACAATCCCAGGAGCAAGTCCTCACAGTTTCATACTTCTCTCTGCTAATGGAATACCTTGTTCATTGCCTTGCACATAAATATGAGAACACCTTGCTGTCCTTGTTGAAGGCAAGTTGTCTGATCATTAGAGTGCATCTGCAGATGAGTCTCCTGAGGGGCTCTCCCTGCTTTGCCCTGTCCTTTCTAGGGCCTTGGGTGCCCGTCTTCACCTCCGTCTCTCCAGTGCCCCTGCTTTAGAGATGACTGCAGCTAATCAGTATCATCCAGCCTTGGCTGTGCTTGGTGAAAGGGGTTATCTAGGAGGACGATGTTCATTATTATAACAGACCTTGCCTTCTGAAGGTGGCTTTTAGCCTTGTTAGATACCAAGATACCATCTTCTCTGTTTTTCCATCCCCATGGCTGCAGAGATTTCAGGGGTGAATTAACATTATCAGCCCTCATCTCTGAGTTATCACTTCTTCTCACCCATACCCTGGTTTGTAGTCATGACAACAAACTTGTTTTAAATAGACATAGAGAAAACTCTCCAAAAGACCCTCCTCACTGGCTCAGCACCTTGACGCTTTTGCTTGTCAATCCAGGCTGTGTTTTTGTTGCAGCTGCTTTAGAAATCCTGGATTCCTTCCTGAGACTTGTATGTGGGTGTGATGGCAGCAGATGAACAGAGTTTATTGGGAATGCAGAGAGATGCCAAGTTAGCCAGTCTGTGTAGGCAGCTAATGGAAAACTTGAGCTCAGAAACAAGGTTGTAGAGAGATCCTGGACCAGACATGCACTTGCCAGGAAGAGTTTGGATGCTGACACTGCCAACAGTGGGTGCAGCTGAACCTGCTCTGCCATGGTCTCATAAAACATTAAATTATTCTTGAAAAGATGCTGACTTTGCAGCTGCCTTAAATCCAGGGCTGGTTCCTGCACGACTGAGGTTGCAAAACAGTCCATAAAATCAGGCCAGCTATTGTGATGGTTGGTGGTAACTGGGAAAAGGAATTATTTTGAAGTCCATGATCTTTTATGTTAACTGTGTCCCTTTTCTCTGGATAGCCTTTAACACAGGCAGGATGAGCTATTTCCCATACTGTAAAAGACATTCCAGTTTGTTTACTGGGACACTGTTGAGCTAAACATCACTTGACTTTGGAAAGGTTCCCTGACTATTGTTGCTGGCTAATCACTGCTGGCTGTGGCTGCAGCACCTTGTCAGGTAGGTCTCTGAGCTTGGGGAAGTGCTTTTACCACTTTCTCTGACAAGTTGCTTGTTTCTTACCACTGGTTTGTGTGGGTCACTGGGAGCAGGAAGAGCAGAAGCTACAAGGTGAGGAATAGAAAGCAATGGCAGCAGGAGCAGCAGTACAGGCAGGGGGTTGAGCACAGGCTTGTATGCAACCTTCAAATCCTTGCCTGAATCTTGGATTACCACTGACTTTTTAGTGTAGTGTTTGTCAGGACGTATGTCCACATTTAAGTGGTGGGGTGCTGCAAAGAAGTTATAGGAACTGTTATTAGGAAATAGTCATAGACTTGATACTTCATCTTCCTAAGGTGAACTGCAGAATCAGGGGTGCTGGTGGGAAGACTGTCCACAGTGACAACAGATTAGCACCCAGGCCCTAAAACCAGGGTCTGTCTTGTCCGCTATATTAGACATTTCTGTGAGCGTGACAAGAAATTTGCCCCTTTCTCCCCCTCCACCAAGCTGCACATTGTAAAGTGGAAAGACACTTTAAAAGCTGCAAGGGTCTCTTGGCAATGCACAGAGGGGGTTCAGCATCTGCCCCACGCCTAGAAGTCTAATCTCATTTACAGTTGTCAGTGTGGGCTGCTGGAGGAGATGAAAGGCAGAGGACAAGGAGGAAGAATAGATTAGTCTTGAGCAGAGGGCACTGGGAGTGCACCTGCCTCTGCCCCGCTACCTTGCGGAGGGGCTGCAGCAGCAGCTGGGCATGTGTCATCTGCTGCTCTTTGAGGCACCCAGCCATGGAGCACACGATTAATAACTCGGGGGGCTGGGCTTTTGTGAGCGATAAAGCCCTGGGATTTAGGCAGAGCTCTCTGGCCTTTCTTCTGAGCAGCGCCATCACTTTACATTTCTCAAGTGGCGTTGGTCACGGGGAGCTGCTGTCTGTGGCCACAATGCTTCCCTTTCTCCTCTCTCCCCAAACTGCGCTGACCTTTGTCATGCAGCATTAACCCTTTGACTCTTCCACTTTGGGTTATGGGGTTGGGTTAAAAAAAAGAGTCCCTTCAAATTCATTGCTCTGTGGACAGACTTGAAGAGTAGAAGGGGCTGCTTAGAGAGGATCTGGTTTTGCTGAAGGAGATTGTTTTGCTGATGCTGTCTGGGTTATCAACCTCTTACTGCCTTCTGCCAGAGTATCTTTTAAATACAGCAGCCCCTGGAAAAGAGGGGAGGGGAATTTATCTTTCTTTCAGTCAAGAAGGGAAACTGAGGCATTGAGCTGCAAATAGATGTCTGACAGAGTATTCCCTCTGCAGGGTAGTGTCTTTCACCATGCTTTGATTAGCCTGTGCCTGTCCCCAGTGTTGTTACAGTGGATGGCAATCTCCCAGCACTTCAAGGCTTATACCCAGATTTGGCTTTTAGCCACAATACCCTGGAGTGATGGCTCAGCATGAAAAAGCTACATGGAGGTCATTAATGATCCTCCTGCCCCTTGAAGGATGACAGCAAAAATTCCCTAAGTTCCTCCTTAATCTTCTAATACCTCTGTACACTGAGTACCAGTAGCAGGTCTCTGAGGTTGTCTGAGATTATATTTACACCTTCCCTGCGGCATGAAAGGTTTGGGATCAGCTCCCCCATTTCCCTTTACCTTGAATGTTCCTCTGTCCAGTCCCACTGACCTGTACACAGATTGTTGGCTTTGCCTTCTGGAAAAAGTTGGGAGAGGAAGCCTTCAGTATGAGCCAGACCTCAGCAGTGTAGCACAAACAGCACTATAAACTGGTGCTGGTAGAAGCAAGCATCCTCAAATGCTTCAAGGAGTCATAACAAACGCACCGAAAAGCACATGGAGGCTGAGTCAGTCTTACACAGCTCGTGAGTTACTGGCAGCCTGATGTCTCTAGATTTGTAAAAGCCTCAGGAGGCTTCCTACTCGTTACACATTTGTGTACCTTCCACGTCTGAGCTGCCTGAAACCTGCACTTTGGAGTGCTGGCTCCGAGAGGGCCAACTGGCTGGATTCATACCGTGGTATCTGCTGCCCCCTGATCCCAGCTGCAGCGGCGGCTTTGGTAACATCCGCTCTGCTTTTCAGCTCAATGTGCAGGTTTTTAGACACATAGATTCTTGCTGATGCATTGTTCCCAAATCCTGTCTTGCACATAGAAAATCACTGAAGCAATAAAAACATTTAAGCCTGCATGTTTAAAAAGAAAGGGGGGGGGGGGAAGCTGTATACATAAGGTGGATTGATGCTGTTCTGCAAATCAGCTGGCGCATTGTCCTCTGTGGCTGCGTGCTCTGTTACAACAGAGAAGGGGAAGAGATCATCCTGTCTCCAGAGGAACAAGCCAGCTGCTTAGCGAGTGCAAACAGTTTGGTGGTGCTTTTCTACACTATCATCAGTTATGTCTGTAATATTTACAGGACTTTTAAAGTTACACTCCATCAGACATGGGAAGAAATGTTTCTCCTCTGCTGCAGGAAGTATCATGTTGCTGTTGCTTTCTGGTATTTGCAGCCAGTGCAAATGTACTGGGGCACAAATTAAATGCAGCAGTGGGTGTGTTTGAGTTTGACAGCAGCCAAGGAAGCTATGATCTCTTTTTGCCTCCTCAGTAGGCATTGTACAGTGTGTTGGTCTGAAATCAACTTGGTACCAACACACCATGAGACAAAGTTGTTGGGGTTCAGATGATGGGCTGTTTTCCAGCACTGTTGTACATACAGGCTGCTGAGGAAAGCTCATCCCTGAATGGTCAGGATTTTTATGAGATTCAGACCTTGTAGCCTGTTCAAGCTGTATCACTTGGAACAGTCACTTCTTTCCCCCTCATCCCCCAGTCTCCTGAGTGGTGGCATCCCTCCTGATTCAGCTGCTAATGGTGATATTGGGCTTATTCTACCACCAGCGATAATGTATCTTGGTGAAACATGTAGTGAAAGTCCTGGATGTTTGTGAGCACACCAATTCTCACTTGAATCTTGAATTCCTTTAACTTTAAACCCCCAACACTAGCAAGACAGAGATGTATGTGTTCTTAGTATAGGCTCCTGTTGCTTAGGAACGGTTGTCTGCAGTGACCCTGTGTTGCGGTGAAAAGAGGAACAATGTATAAAACCAATGTTAAACAAGCAAGATCGATCTTACCCCTAGGACTTGTTCTTCATGTTCTTTGATACTTGTCATACTCCATAGGTAGCTTATACTCTGGAGTTTTCCAAGTTGTGTGAGTAAACATACAAATGAGGCTGGAGGCAAAGCTCTTTGTGACTGTCATCAAACCTCTGATCTCATGCACTTCTTTAGGGCAATGATCCCTAAGGAAGCATCTCTTTGCATCTGTGATCCTTTACAACTAGGTACCAGTGGTGACGGTAACCCTGCTTTGTGAGCATCCTTTTGTGTCATATGATTGTAGTGGAAGTGCTTGTTGATGACAACCTACAGCCAGCGAGACATAGCCACACTCACCTCCTGGCACAGAAACTATTGACATTATTAGCTGAAAAATGGAAAGTTTCACAAAAACTACTGGAGGACTTGAACCTATTGCTCTGGCTTGGTCTAGCAAAGCACTTGAAAGTAAGTGTGACAATTGTCCTGGCTCATTATATGTCTAACATCAACTGGATGTATTGCTGGGGCTGGTACCAGAATAGCATGTGTCCTAAGGGATTTGGAGAGCAGAGTGGGGCTTTAGTTCTGCCCCTTGGCTCTGAGACACAGCCATATGCTGTTTCCCTTTGCTGGCTTCCTGCCACTCCTCTCACACGTTTCTTTACCCTCATGCTGAGAAATAATGGGAAGTGGGCCTTCAGCATCTTTCCTCACTTCAGGTAGCGGCCTCCATGGAAGGATGTTGCTTTTTAGCCTTGTCATTGGCACTGGGGAGGAAACTGAAAGTGTTTATTGTGGTTCCTTCTTCCATTTGAACTGTTGCCTCTTCCCTCAGCTACTCCCTCTTGGTTGCTAATTGAGGAGTTGCTTTTGCACAGTCTTGTTATCACTGGATTTATGTCTCCGGGTTGTTCTCCTCCCCATCAGCAGGGAAGGCATGAGCAGTTTTCCTTCATGTGTCCTCTGACAATAGTATTTGGGGTTTGCAGAAACATTTATTTTGCATTACTTCATGCATTTAGGCAGCCCTTTTGGGGGAGACTGCTGTGAAGAGCATGGGAGGTGGTCCTGCTGCTGCTAGCTGTGGTCTCTGAGCTGCGCCTGGAGACCATGGCTGGAGCAGTAACTTCCTTCCAACCTAAATGAAGTGCCTGAAGAATCTTTATTGAATCGCATGTTTGCTTTATCACACTTTACACTTGCCAGCCCTGGGAATGGCTTAGGGATGTGGCATTGTTTAGTGGTGGGCTTAGCAGTCCTGGGGTACATGTTGGACTTGATGATCTTAAAGGTCTTTTCCAACCTAGCTGATTCTATGATTCTATGTCTTTTGCGTGTGTGTGTGTGCAGGATTGCTCTTGTACCTTCAACTTGTTAAATGTTCTGGTGTTATCTCCTCTATAGTGCTATGAACTAGAGTGTATATTGGCTTTTTAGAGGATTCTCTGGTGTTGGGCATCCCCACCAGAGGCTTTTGCTATTGCAGTGTTTTTCAGTCAGCCTGTATCCCAGAAGCTGTAGTGTGCAGGTTTGCTTGTGTGCTCTTCCCCGGTGGAAATCTTTTGCCTGCATTCATTGTCTGCTACAGCAGTTGGAGAGGCCAAAGCCATGTGTTTTTATGAATGAGCACAGTGGCCCATTTCTCCTGGCCATTTACCTGTTGGGTATGACAGGAAACAGCTCTTCTGGTGGAGAGAGCAGCAGCACAGCTTCATAGATTTATGTGAGGGCTGAAGCTGGAGGGGGTATAAATGCTGCGCAATCCTGTTCGACAAGACAAGTGCATCAAGTGACTTCTCCCGGGTGGTGAGATGTCTCCCAAAGAACTGTCCTGTTTGTCTGAAACAGCATCTTCCATCCTTATTCCCTCTGAGTCCCATGAGCTAAGAGCTGCCATTGCTGCATTGATTTATGAGATCTTTTAGGGTGGTACTGGTGGCCAAAAGGAGCTCGGGCACAAAGTCATTTGCCAGCTCCTGATTTATGACCCTAGTAGACAGTCCTGAAAAGCATAGTGAGAATTTTCTGGACCTTTCATGGTTCCAGCTGACCAGAAACTCCAGGCTGTTACTTGACCATGTGGAGCAATAAAAATGTGAAAACTAATTAACTTTTAGACCTACTGCAAAACAAACTGGTTCATGAAAAAAATGACTCCACATTTTCAGCAACAGTGACGTTATGGGCTTACAAGCCTGTATTTAATGGATTATGATGCATGAAGTATGTTCCTCTTGCTGATTTCTAAGTCTAAACAGAATATAGCAAGCTTTACCAATCATTGAGAGTCTGAGCACCAGCTTGGAATAATGTTCTCTTTCATCCTTATTAATTATGTAGCTGATGTGTGGGTGGAGGTTTGACACAAAGCTGCATTGGATGGTTTCTTGTAGTCTAAACCAGCCTGAATTATGCACACACAACCCAAGCCAAAGCAGTTCATTCAAGGAAAGATGCTCTCTGCAGTGTGAGTGCTGTAGCCTTTCTGAGGTCATTCTCTGCTTACTGCTTCTCATGAATGTAGCTGAATAAGCTCTTTCCCAGTGGGAATACCAAGTTTTTTTCTGATGTTAGCAGGCTCAGGACCTGCCTCCTGTGATGAGGATACTCTATGTGTGCCTGTTGTGATGGTGACATCAGAGAAGGGATGTTAGAGTGCCCTGGGTTGTGTTCCTTGCCAATTACAAGGTGCTTATTGACAGTGTATAGGTGATCCAGCCTCTGTCATCCTACACCAGTTTGGAGGGAGGGAATGACTGGCTATTCTCGCTTTCTAAGGTGTATCCCTCCTTCTGTCCCATCACTCCTGCATTACTCAATAGCCTTTAATGCTGGATGTTTAACTGCCTGTATTGTTAGAGTCAAAGCTGTGCCTGCTGATTCCTGTTCTCTTGTGCTAGGCTCTATCAATTTAGCAGGTGGTGGAGCTTTGTGTGAAGCCTTTCCTCACTGGGACACGTGATGCCGCTTTGCTGTTCTTTTCTGACCAGTCACTCATCACCCCAAAGAACAGAGCTGGCCCTTTTGCAGGACACAGGGTGCTCTGGAGTAAACTGCAGTTTTTACTCTGTTTAGATCTGCACAGGTTTGAGCTACAGCTCCTCGGAAAGCTGAAGGCAGTCTATGGCCTCTCCTCTGTTGGGGAGGGAGGTTGAATATTGCCCCACTGTGGAGTGGGGGAGACCTGATCTGAAGCTACCTGCTGTACGGAGGGAGCGCTGTGTGCTGGTCAGGACTGTGCCCACACCTGGGTCATTCAGCCAAAGCATCTCATGTCTTGGCAAGGTATCTATTATGATTGCTGATACAGGAGAAGGTATTTGAAATTTGAAAGAAAAACCATCTTAAAGGAAGGAAAACTGTGCTGTGATGAGGTTTTTATTAGAACTGTTTGTTTATTTTGGAGTTTTTCCCTCTCTCTGATGGATGTACTTGACTTGTCATGGTACTCAGTATCAGAGTACCAGCTAGCATGGGTCTATCCAAAGCTTTGGTTTTCTCCACTAAGTTAAATATTATTGCAGAACTATTATTAGAACTCAAATAAGTGTGTGTGCATACTCCCTGCTATAGAATTCTACTTTTTCATGCATCAAATCAAGTCTCTGTGGATTTTCACTTCCCTCCCAGATCTGGCAGACAGTGAAAAAGGGAGCTATTTTTAATCTGAAAGATTCTGTGTTTCAAGTCCAGAGTATAAAATGTAGTTTTTTTCTCCTGACAAGTTTTATGGCTGATTGCTATAAAACTCCGTGTCTTTAAAGGAAGGATGAAACTTCCTACAGGAAGGACAAAAGTTCTGATTTTTGGGGCTATGGATCTTAGTTCCTTTGGGAAACTGAAACACAGTGTCAATTGCTGTCCTTGGATTAAAGAATTTACAAAGAAGGAAGAACAATTTACAAAGGAGTCTAGCAAAGCCCAGTGTGGTACAGGGAAATCAAGAGACCCAGTTCCTCTCCAGGAGGAGAAATGATGGTCACTGGATTATGAAACACTTCCCTTTTTGTTTCAGTTGTTCTGTCTTCTTTCTGCCTTAATGGGAGGAGGAGAGAGAGGAAAAGCAGATCCGATTGTAGATGAAAGCTTGAGCTGGGGAAAGCAGCATGCCCGGTTTACAAGGTAGCTTTAGGTCAGGACTTCAGGCTGGGCAGCAGAGTGGCTGCTAGAGTGTGACAGGAGCAATGTTTCCTATGCCAGCACTGTATCCTGTGCCCCCAGCTCTGGTGGAGCTGTCTCATTGCGAACCCCAGCTCACCTTTCTTCTGGTTCCTGATGCCGAAAAGCCTACCTGTGACAGTTCATGCGGTCTCTGTGCGGGACAGCCTTCATCTGCCCTAGAATCATAGAATAGTTAGGGTTGGAAAGGACCTTAAGATCATCCAGTTCCAACCCCCCTGCCATGGGCAGGGACACCTCCTACTAAACCATGCCACCCAAGGCTATGCCCAACCTGGCCTTGAACACCACCAGGGATGGAGCATTCCCAACTTCCCTGGGCAACCCATTCCAGTGCCTCACCACTCTTACAGTAAAGAATTTCTTCCTCATATCCAATCTAAACTTCCCCTGTTTAAGTTTGAACCCGTTACCCCGTGTCCTCTCACTACAGTCCCTAATGAAGAGTCCCTCCCCAGCATCCTTTTAGGCCCCCTTCAGATACTGGAAGGCTGCTATGAGGTCTCCACACCCTGCTGCAGCCTTGGTAAGAAGAGAGTTGTAGCCGTTGAAACCCAAGATAGGAGGAGCTCCTTCAATGTATGGGCAGAATTTTTCCTTGCTGAGTAATTTTTCTCCCTAGTTATCAACCCAGCAGCACCCTGCAGGCCCAGCCTTGGTCTTTGCTGCAAGGACTGTCTCATGCAGCCCATCGGCCACAGCATCCTGGCACCTAATAAGGCTTAATGGGACAGCCAAGCTCTGAGCCCAGCAGACCACCCCCAGTCCTACGCTGCAGTGTGCTTCTCTCTTTTCTGCCTGATGCAGCCGGGAAATCGCATTTGTCTCCTGGCTCATGGGAGTTTCTGCCTGGCTGGTGTTGCTCACCAGATATGTCACTAAGCAGCAGCAAAGACAGACCCAGTGGCTCAGATCTGATTAACCTCTACAACTTTATCTTGTGTCTTAATTGGATTAGCTGCAGGGGGTGGGTTTGCTATTGCTCCTCTTCTTTGCCATTTTTTCTTAAACAGGTACTTACCACTGTGACATCTAATGCAAGCGGCAAGTTAGAGTAGCAAGACCTGTGAATAAACAAGTGGTATTTGGTTCTTCCCCACTGCTTAACCAACAGCTCCTGCTCTTGCTTTCTGAGAAGCTGCTGTAGCTGATGCCTGTGAGATAGGTCTGAGTAAAGCCCTGCAGAGGGACCTCTTGGGAGCTGTGAGTTTCACCTAACAGCCTGGATGCCAGACCAAGAGTTCCTGATTGCTGACTGCAGTTCTGTCACTTTGGGAAAGGATTTTTGCTCAGTCAATGTTCAAAGCAGCATTAACTTTCCATGTTCAGTTTCTTTTATGTTTTCTCTGTGTTTTTCGTTTCCTTCAGAGCCTGATTATTCTGCACCTTAGGGTTTTTGCTTGTATCACTGCAGTGGTGGTCGGCTGTAGGGAATTGGCCTTATTCAGCACTGCAATAGCTCTTCCTCTTCAAGGACTTCAAAGCTCATTCTCCAGTATCAGTTCGTTTAGTTTCACAGGTGGGAACATGGAATAAGGAGATCAGTGATCATATCCTGTTACAATGGGGGACAGGCTGCTCAGACCTATAAAAGGAATGGAATCTATTTGATCATGGGTTTGCCTCTCATTCCCCAAGCTGCTGACAACCTGCATGGTGCTCACTAGAGAAAAAAGAGAGCCAGTTTACAGGAGACTTCACCCCTTGTCCATCCTTCTGCCTGCAGCACCCAGTTATCTCTTCAACAAGCTTAAAATAGAAGCCTTTCTCCTTGCCATAGCTGGAATTGGTCCTGGACTGGGCGGTGAAGAGGGTCATTCACCTCCCTGGGATGACAGAAGGGGTATGTATTTGCTAAGAAGCTCTTCCTTACATCTGTTTCTAGATAGCTGTGCACAAAAAGAGTGAATTGTAGGTATGATATGGGAGCACAGCTCTGTTCCAGGAGGAATAATAGATGTACCAGCACCACTCTAGCTGCTATAAGATCAAAAGTGCTGTTACATTAAAGCTGGTAATATGGCCTCGCTTGGCAAAAGGGCTGAGAAACTGTTCCAGGGTTTTGATGTATGTTCACATAAACTGTGTTCAGATAAGCTCCCTTCCACAGTGAGGGTCAGGCCTTTGAATTTAGTCCATGTACAATAGTGTGGGGTTTAGTGACTTGGTGAAAAAGTAATTCCAAGGAATTTCCTCTTTGCACAGGACTTGAATGTGATTCACTTGGTGAAAACTGCATGCATCACAGTTCCAGCCTTGAAGAAGAGGGCTCAGTGCTTCATTGCATCTGGGGTGTGTGGTTGTCAGGCATGGACTCTGCTGCTGCTTGTAAAGAAAATGTGACCATTAAGTTGAATTATGATGGATGTTAGTTTCCTTTTTCAGATGGACTGTATTCCTGTATCTTGTGGCCATTTGCCCTCAGCAGCTTGCAGGCTGGGTATGTGAATTGGTAGCTGCAGAGCACGGCTGATCTGTTAATAGGTGGAATTTGATGCTCATAAAAAATGAATGCATTTAATATTGCATGGCAATGGTTTGCTTGAACGTTGAAGTTGCCTCAGGATCTCTTACTTGGAATGCTGTGGCTCAGGCTGTATTTATTACAAAAGCAATACAAATAGTGAGGCCCTGTGGTTGCAGAGGGCTGGCCACTCTTTTGTCTGTGAGTATCACTTACACTTTTTCCATATCAAATGTTATTCCAAGGAAGCTGTGAAAATGTGAACTGCAATGATATCTGAAAACAAAGCGTTGCAGTCCAAATTCACAGTGTCCACAGGAGTATCTGTCTTTGGAGATCTGTCCAGATATTATTTTTCAGGAAAAGACAAGTTTTAGTTGATAATTTTTCATTATTAGGCTTTCATAGAGGGATGTAGAGGACTAAAAGGATTTGGTGGGTCATTAAAATGAGTACGGAACTGCCACTGTGGGGTTTTAAACACAAGATGAAATCCTGGCCCCTCTGAAGGGGCCTCATTTGCTTCCTTTGGGCCTCTTTGGGCTAATTTCATTACTGATTGCAGAGGGGTAAGGACTTCTCCCAGTTTTATGGTATTTCCTTAAGCATGAAGGCATGGGCATATTCCAGTTCTTTTGCTGAGAGTTTTAGTAAAGGAAGCTCACAAAATGTGCACCCCTTCCATGGGAGAACATTTGTGTGGAAAATGTCATGATTTCAAGCACATGAGGTTGTAATGATCCCTCAGATACCAAGAGGCTGCTCTATGAGAACATTTCTTGCTTTTCCCTTTATCTCTGTGAGACAAGTACCTCAGCTCTTCATCACTTATGCAAGTCTGACTGAAGAGGCAGTAGCAAATATGCAGGGAGAATATTGTGATACACAAACCATAAAGTTGTGCCAAGTAGAAAGGAATATCAAGGCTCAAATCATCTTTTTCCTTGAGGTTTCTGTGGTTTATTTTATTTTCTTTCTTTGCTTGAAAGGCATCAGGCAAAGTATTCATGCAAAGCAGCTGCTTTTCTTCTGCAGGCTTGGTCTCAAATAATGTCCAGGGTTCTTGGAAATCTCAAGTCAGGGAATTCAATTGCAACTGAAGGTATTTGGCATCTTTGGGTATCAGTCACTCTCTGGGGCTGTGGAAGGCAGCATTGCACTGTGGATGCTTTGGCCAGGCCACTGCAACCACCAGCTCCCTGTTAGAGAGCTCTGGGGTGCTTTGCTTGGGCTCAGCACAGCACACAGCTCTGCACACAGCAGCTCATGTGGCTCAGGGGTGAAGGAATGGGAAGCTGTGTAGGGCTGAAAAAGACCTCAAGAAATTTCCCCTTTCCCCTTCAGCCCCTCACCACAGGTTGAAGTTATCTGGACTGTCCTGTTTCCTTGGTGTAGGAGGGATTCTCAATTCAGCTTGTCTGAGACCAGGTCCACAAGGCCTGGGAAGAGCAACACCAGTCAATTAAAATGGCCATATAATTTTCATTGCCATAATAAAGACTAATGTAAAATAAAATTAATTATTTTATGTAATTGGACAGGAATTGATCTCAGCGAAGCAACTCCGTCTGTTTTACTTCCCTACGTGATACAACAAACATTTATCTATGCAGTGAGGTTTTCTAGTATAGAAATGTCAAGAGTGTGGTGTCCATGGGAGTTGGACACTTGCTTTTTGACTGTGTTCCCTCCCTCGGTTGACGGATGAAGAGGCTGATGGCCAGCTTCCAGTCACACAGTTATTTTGCTAGCTCACGTGATAACTGTGCTGAAGATCCTGCTGTTGCTTGAGTAATCTCTTTTCTGAAGAGGATTTCTGCTGAAACCTTTGTGGAATGAGTTGAGGCAAGACTCCAGTTTCCTCTCCATGCTGGGGAAATATCCAGACTCAGGGGGCAGATCCTCAAACCAGCAGCAAGTTTGTGCCCACCGTACATGGGACAGAAATCCTGCAGAGCTCAAAGCAGCTCCACAGCTGGACCACAGCTGCTTCCTTTGCAGTGGGACATTCATTGGCTTACATCTGCCTGCAGGTGCCACAGATTCACTGTCCCATGCATACTTACGTGTAGCGCCTTGCTGCAAAGCTAAGCAAGGCTAAACATCTTGCCTGTCTGTCTCCTGTTCTGCTCCTCTAAGTCAGTCTGTGATGAGCAGAGCCTGGTTCGATCTGTTCTCCATCTGTCCTTCTGTCATCTTCACTATTGTTAACATCTGGTTGAAAGATTGCCTCTTAGCATGGTGCTGATGGGATCTTTCCACAGAGGATTAAGACTGGATTGGATTGACAGGAGACAGTATCCTTGTTGCGGGAAGTTTGCCAGTTGTGTGTGGGCTCAGTGCTGCTGCTCTTGCAGTTACTCCAGTTCATGTCAGGACATAGGCAAGAGTCAGTTGCACATCCATGCCCCCTCACTGGGAGCAGCTGGCCAGATGTGGCCTGATGCACTGCATGTTGGGGTTGGGAGAGGCTTCCTGCACCCAGCGGCTGCACAACACCTTTGTCAGGACTTTCTGTCTCTCCATCAGCTGCACCATCCCACAGAGATGGTTTCATCCCTGGTGGTGCTTTCCACTGTGCAGTTGCAGTGTGTTAATGGAGGATGTGGATGATAACAGCAGTAGGGGGGTGCTGGCAGGAGAAGTTGAGATGTTGTGTCTTGCTGTATCATGCTCCCTAGGTGGCTAATGTGTCTGTAAATCACACAAATGCTTTCCTGTAGCTCAGCTTTCTGTTACTGCCTCAGCTGCCAGGATGTCATGGC
The DNA here is from genome assembly GCA_017639245.1 of Myiopsitta monachus. Taxonomy (NCBI): domain Eukaryota; kingdom Metazoa; phylum Chordata; class Aves; order Psittaciformes; family Psittacidae; genus Myiopsitta; species Myiopsitta monachus. Next base: position 3,989,799 of record CM029931.1, on the reverse strand, counting down.
ATTCAGATCTTAGATTTTGGCAAAAGCACAGCCTCCTTCCTTGTAAAGGTACTTACTATGTATTTCCAGTGCCCTGAAACATAGCTGAGGGCCCTGTTAAGCTCACTGAACCCAGGCCCTGAGAGGTGGTATTTCTTTTTGGTTTTGTTTGGTTTGCTTTCCTGTGGAGTGTGTGTTCTTTCATGTACATGCATGAAGAGCAGGGAAGAATCCCTTGGCATTTCGGAGGGTAGGAGTTTCCCCTGGCTTTGTTGGTCTGCTGATCTGCAGCTAAGTCCTGGGGGACCCTCATTGCTCTTTCCTGAAGGTGATGTGTCCTGCAGTAACCAAAAGGCATCTGTTACCTTGTGAGGACAGTCAGGGGTCTGGAGGCACATTTATTCCTTGCTGTCAGTAGCACAGGTCATGACTCTCTTGTTCCATCATTAGGACAGACTGACGGAAACTTGCTGTGCTTTGGATCTATAGCATATTCTTCCATGTGTGGCGATGCTTCAGCTACATCTGTTGTCTCAGACTAAAGGAAAAACTTTATATTTAATCCATCTCACACTTCAAATCTCAAAGGTTGCCCAGTAAAGCTAGCAGAGTTTGCATCAAAGGGCTCAGTTCTGGGGGCCGCTTGGAGGGGATGTTAAAAGATGTCCACAGGCTTTAGAAGCATTGTTGGCTTTATTTATTTCTTTATTTAGGTATGAGAATCCCAGTGGCTGGTATTCCCATGTCCCTTTAAGCCATTCGGGATAACATTTCTTTCGTTTCTTTCATTAAAATTTATTTTTATCCTGGCTTATGGGACTGTAAAAGTCGAAATTAAAACACTGCTTGGTATTTTCTTGCCCATCCTATCTGTTCATCACCCCCAGCTCCTTTCAGCTCTCCCCAGCTCTCCCCCCTTCCCTCCCCAGCTTGCCTTGAAGGGCTGGGAAAGCCGGCGCTGGCGTATTGTGTCGCCTGTCTGATTGTAGTGGGGTTGTGTTTGTGTGGGGAAGGTCACGAGACAAAAAGACCACCAGGCAGGGCTAGGCGGGGGGTGTTGGTCCCTCTCCATTCAGTCCTTGTGCCCATGGGTGGGAAGAGTCTTGTTTGCATGACAGGATTTCAGGGGGCCATTGCTTTTTGTTTAGGTTTCTTCCACGGCTGCTGCATGGGCTACAACAAAAGTAGAGCATATATATGAGGTTCATGGGCTGAAGCGTGCTGAGATAACCAAGAAGCAGAGCTGTCGGTGCAGGAGTGACTGAGCCAGAGCCAGCTGCTGCATGCTGGCAGCCTGGACGCTGTCACCAGTGGCTCTGGGTGGGGTGCTTGTGCTGTGTCCAGTCTTTGCTCTGGTGGCTGAATCCTGTGGGCTGATACCCTTAGCTAGATGAATGCTGTGGAACTTTTCTGTCCCTGGAATGAAGGTTGTAATGGAGAGGCACAGCTCCACAGATGTGCTCGTGGCTGTGCTTCCCTGAATGTTTTTGAGATTTCTGTTTGTAGCATCTGGCTCCTCCTTTGGCCATCAGTTCCACACTTCTGAGAGTGTTCTTGCATTTAAACAGTGATTCCTTTCTTATTCCCATGAAAAGTTGAGGTGCTGTCCCTCAGTGCAGCTCTCCCCTCACCCCCCATCCTTAGTAAGAAGCTCAGTCTATATTTACTACCAGTGTGCACAAAGGCAAACATTGTCAGGGACTCATTGTAACTGTCCCAATTATCATGAGTTCGTTTGCATGAGAAGATTGAGCAGCCTGTGGCAGTGGGTTTGCTTTGGCTGCCTGATAGGGGACACATAGGTTTGGGGAGCAGGAAAGAATGAGAGTTCCCAGACTGGGTGTGGGGTGGGGGGTGTGACAGTTTTGGTTCCTAACAGCACTGGTGCTCCAGGAGCCCATTCTGGAAGGAGAATGACTTGTCAGCTTCCAGCACTGGCAGCACCAGTCTGTCTGACTCAGTTGTAAGAGCTGCCAGTTTCCTAGAGATGCAGGTTCAAGAAAGCCCAAGCATGCCTGAGCTCCTGCTGTCCCATCGGAGTAAATCCTTCTCCTGTATTGTGTGTATGTGTGCATTTATGTCTTTATTTTTAGTAGGTGTTGACCCTGCTTGAATGCTTTTAGACTAAGCATTGACCTGCCTTGCGTTGTCACTTTCCTCAGGCACATGTAACCTCTCCTTGTGTTTGAATTTCTTCCAGAGAGCTAGCTGCTCCTGCAGGCAGGCACGAAAGGCAGAGAAAAACAGCTGGAATGAAGCACAGGTCAGGAAGCAGGCTGAAATGGTATGATCTCTTGACCCAAAGCAATAGCTGATGTTGTTAGGGTGTGCTCACCCTGCAGCAGCTGCAGAGCTTGCACTCCTTTCACTGAATTGAGAATTATTCATACCCTATTTCTCTTCCCCCTAGTGCCATATGTAACATCATCTGCTTGTGCCCAGGCAGATGGAAAAGCAAGGCAGTATTCTCTTTGCAGTAATGGTTCTTCATGGGCTCAACTGGCCTGGGAAGTTGCAGCATTGATGCTTGTCTGCTCTGGCAAACCCTTACAGTCCCTTTGCAGCTGCTGTGTGTCTATGCATATCTGCACAAAGGCACATCCATCTCTTCAGCTCCCTGCTGCTTCTAGGAGAGACACTCACACTTAGACACCTTTTCTTGTTTTTGGGTATCGCCAAGCTTCGTGTATTTCTTGAGGGCATTTTGGCCTTTGTTTTATCTTAAACCCTGGTTAAAAATCTCCACTCTAATATTTGGCAATTAACAATTTTTACTAGTAAGTTATTAGGTGGCAATTTGGAGGGCTTCATGGTGGTGGCTGGAGCACAGGCAGCTCATCTCAACTACAGCAGTATTTTAGGCCCCTTGCATCCTTGGGTGAATTGTTTTGCCTCTCCTAGTTCCTAAAGTGGGACTCTCTATGAGGTGGGACCACTGTGAATCATAAAGAGAAAAAATTATCATTTAAAAAAGCACTATGTGCTAGAAACCTGATTGCTAATGACCTGATCCCAAATCCCTGTCCTATATTTTTGGACCTCTCTGAGGGGGATTGATGATCTGGCCCAGATTTGTCAGGAATTCCTTTGCTATTTCTCTGAGGGGGGAAGAGTAAAGGGGAGAAATCCTCATGTCTTTTCTCACATGATTTGCTGACTCTGGGACACTCATGGTTTTTGCCTGAAATTAACTGCGTTGATTTGTTGTGTTTGCTTGGTGCAAGAAACATCCAAAATTAAGGGAGCAGAGCAGTCTCAGGTTGAGGTACAGATGGGCCCCTTGTAGTTCCTCTAGCAACACTTTAGAAGCCAGCTTATATGTTTGACTTCCCTGATGAAAAGGCAAAGTAGGGTCAAGTCTTTGATTTAAATTTGTTTTCCTTTCCATAGTGTTTGTTTTTGAGGGCTGTGTCCTACCTTCTACTGGTTTTCTATGACCTCTCATTTTAGCCTGTGTATGACTGTGAGGTCTATTTATGAGCAAGCAAAGCATGACTTTTAAATGGTTATTCCTGACAAATATGAGCTAAAGGGCTATGATTTAAGGCCTTACATTATCCCTTTTGGAGTGAGTCATTGGACCTTTTGCCTTGCAGTTGGGAAAATAGGATCGGCACAGGATCATGTAGGGGGTGACTGATGGATCTAGGAAGATAACGGGTACCTTGGCCTGTCTAAACCTGCACATCTAAAAGGGATGGGAGAGTATTCAGTTTTCAGCTCTGACACTGAGTAGTGTGATGTGTCCTTTCTAAATGCTTTATGTGCCCCATCTGTGAACAGGGTGGAGGTGGGTGAATAATGATATGTATGGTTTTGTTTGCAGCTCCCCAAAAGACTGGGAAAAAGGCTTTTTGTTTCTCCTTGAGCAAAATAGTTGACTTGAGCTGAACCATCTGAATATGAACGTAAATGACAATTATCTACGGAAGTGTTTTGAAAATGGTAATGTCCTTTGTTTTGGCCTTGTAGAATCTGAGGGCACTTCTTCCAAATCGTCAATGTTCAAACCTAAGGCAGACTGTCGAGAGAGTCTTGGCATGACTGAAATCTCCACGTTTTTTGTGGAAAAGATTTGTTTTGTAAAAAATTTATCCTGTCTTCAGAAATGGGAGGAAAGGCTTGCAAATAACACCAATAATAACCACTATTTCAGTGTCATACATACCCGCTGTATCTTGTCCCATCTTTGGGGCAGTGTTACACTTGCATCTCCTGGGCTGCTGCTTGCAATTATCTTGGTGTTTCCATGTCACTATCTCGGTTTTGCTGCAACTCCCTTTGCTGGGGTGGTCTGGCCTTTGGTGGCTGCTGTTGGATTTGCTCTGGGTTCATGAGAATTTGCTGACTGGGAGCAAAGAAGGTGCCTGATAGTTGAGGGATTATACAGGGACAGACGATGGTAACACTGTCTGCTCCAGGCAGCTTTTCTACTCCTGGATTAAAGTTCACACTGTGTTACTTGTATTTCTGTCTAAGGCCTTGTCAAGTCCATGTGGGAAGCTATTCTGCCTGCACTATTTCACTTTGTGCTGCTCAGCTCGCTCTCTGCCTAATTTCTCCTCCCTCTCTCCCCCTCCATTCAAGCGGCATCTTTCAGTCTTTCCCATTCAGGTCTGCCCTTGCTCTCTGCCCTGTGTAAAACTGCCATGCCCTCCCCACCATTCATCTCCTCTTGCTCATTCACATCCCGCTTGCCTTTCCCCATTCAGCTGGGCTTCCTCTCAGGCAGGCTGGGCTGCCCTCTCCTCCTGGCCCTCCGCAGCCCTCCTTTTGTGCCTTTGCACTCCCTTCTCCGTGACCATCCGAAGCACAGCAGTCTGCTGTGTGCTCCGTGAGGATGCTCTCCTAGAGGTTGGCCCCACTGGATGGGCTGGTTAATCCCAGTGGAAGCCCTGTGGGATTCTTTGGGGTGGATTGACCTCTCTAGTTAACCTGCAGGTGAGAAGATTTCTTTTCTCCCGCTCTATTCCCACTTTCCAGAGATGTGGCATGACCCATGAATAGGAAGAGCATTGCCATTTCCTAACCTTACTTTTCAGTCTGGTCTTTCTGTCTCTCTTACTGGCTTGTTTCTCCTTTGTTTGCAGTGGTTTCAGCTCTTAGGTGACTCTTCAGGAGGCTGTTCTGATTGCCTCATTCCTGAAGAGCATGACATGCATTCTGTAATTGTGCTAGCTCTCTAATTGTGGTTGTTGCCTGTGCCTTCTCTGCTTCCTTCTTCTAATCATCTACATTGGGGTCATACCAGTTTTGGAAAGCCATCTGTGCGCTTGAGTGTGTGTTTAAGGAAATAGAGCTTGTGGATTGTAGTAGCCAGGGTTTGTTTCTCTGTCTCAATGCAGCCATAACCCTGTGTTTGTGGTGCAGACATGGCAAATATGGACCACAGGCCTCTGCCAAAGATCTCCCAGCCTGCTGCTCACTTGATCCCCTGCACCTGTGCCAGCAGCATGCAGATATCATTCCAGCCTTTTGAAGGAGCAGGTCTCCCTGCTGCAGTGTGGCACAGAAACTAAGTGGGAAGTCTGCTTGCCTGTGGGTGCCCATGGGGAGCTTCAGCTTGGAATGGTTAAACTGCATTCAAACCAGTCTGTTCAAGGAAAAGGGGAATATTAGAGCTTGGAAAGAGTGGACAGGCTTGTTAGAGGAAGCAGTAGCTCTCTAAAGCATGGGTGAGCCCCAGACACATGAGAGAGCTGATTAGTTCAGTAAAATAGGCAGAAATGAAGTGGAGGCAGGGAAGTAGAGGGGCTCTGTGAGTGAGTGCAGGTTTGACTGACAGGACGAGCTCTCTGCTGTGTGGGAGGCTGGAAGGGAGCATTGCTGCTGTCTCCGGAGGCAGTCAGGAGCCCATGATATGGCTCAGGCAGGGCCAGGTTCTGAGAGGGCTTGTCAGTGCTGTGAAAATGACACTTTTCCCTGGTAAGACTCTTAAAGAGGGATTTCAAAGCATGCTGTGGCAGTTTGTTGTCAGGCTGGCGAGTGTGTGAAGGTGATTCCCTGTTCTTTGTGTTTCTGCCCTGCAGAGACATTCCACCTTGCAGGGGGCCCTGCATTTTGTCACCTGCAAGAACAGTTGCATTCCTGTTGTGGAATCTTTATTAAGTCATGATTTGCTTTAAAGCTTCAGATATGTTTTGTGCCTGTTTGTAGTCTGCTGCAAAGAGAATAGAAACACTGTGCCTTGCCTTGTGTTTGTACCTCGTGCCAAATAAGGACATACAGGAAGCCAAAATGCAGCTTGACTTCTCAGTTTCGTTGTTGTGCAGCTTTGGCGCTTGGACAAATCTCTTTTACCCTTAAACCAAAGTATATTTGACACAGCAGACACTGTGAAAGTGCAAACACTGCAGACCTTGCAGTCCTCCATACAGGGAACCTGCAGTCTGGGTGTCATCCAGGACTGATTTGGATGTATCTCCTAAGAAACAGTGTGAACCACCACAGGTTCCAGCAGTCTGGCTCCTTACTGCTGTTGTAACCCTGGAAAGATGCAAGAGAGAATCTCTTGCTGTCAAGTGTTTAAATGGTAGAGATGAGTAATAATTACTGCTCCCAGCTCTGGCTCCATTAGGATCCAGCCTCTCTGGAGTGCCTTTGAGATGGGTATGTCCTTATAGTGTAATGCCAGGTGCCTAAAAGGCATTGCAAGGAATCATGTGATACCTCTGTCTCCTCTTCACAAGGCTGACATCTTCTGCTCCAGTTTAGCTTGGAAAACAGAAGTTTCTTTGGTAGCTTCCAGTCCCCTTGACTGAGTAAAGCTGAATGTAAAATCAGTGGAAGTTAAATATGTTTCCCAGTCTGTTTTGTAGGAGTTTTGCTCTGTAGTGGTGGTTTTATCCAGAAGTGTGGTTTGAATTCCTAATATGGAGGGGTCGTTCAGGTTATGTGTGTTACGGCAGTTGTTAGCTGGGGCTTTAAATGCGTATGTTTGGCTTAGGTTTTAATGAGCCCTTATAACTTGCAGTCAGGTCAGAAGGGAACTGTTGGGATCATCTGGTGTCTCATAATGAAGGCTATAAGATTTTGTAAGTGGTTTTCTGCTTGACCTTGGCCATATCTCATCTCCCAGGAAAACCTGCAATACAGTTCTAAAGCTTCTGGTGAAGTTACTGAGACTTTTCACTTGTTAATAGTAAAAATAATCAACTTATTCTAATCTGAAGCTGCTCAGCTTTGACCTCTGGCCCATAGATGTGATTATACCATTGTCATAGTGGAGAATCCTCTGCTGCCAAATTCCTGTTCCCTTTGTGGTTCTTCTGGACAATGATCAAGTCATTGCTTAACCTTCCCTTTCATAAGCTAATGAATTGAGCCTGTAGTAGAGCCAGTCAGACTACAGAAGTAACAAAGTGCCAAAGGAAGAGGTAATGTCACCTCATTTACAAACCTGCAGCTCACATTGCCTTTTTTGAAGGCAGTGCTATGTTGAGAGCACCGAGTTGTTACTCAATGTAACAAAGCAAGGGTTCCCCCCCCACCTTAGAATAGCTTCTTCTGAACATGGCAGTCCCCATCCTGTAAGCTGGCATTCTTGGCTCCTGGCCATCTGGCTTCCTATTTGTTTTTACTGTAATACGTAATACGTTTGCAAGCACCCAGCTTTACCAAAAGACCCAGCTCAGGCTTAGTAACTCACAGCTTTACCTTGTTGGTGAGCATGATGCAGATGTTAGTTACACTTTCTCCTAAGTCACTAATGCTAATTCTGTGGGGGAGAATGAATTCTCATGGGACCTCATTAGCGGCATCTCCATGTGATGATGGCTCTCTGGCTCGATGTTATTTTTGAGACCTGTCAAATAGCCAGACTTTAGCATGTTGAATGTGTGACATCCTGAGTTTGTGTCACAGTAAGGCCTCAAACACAGAGTTGTCTGGTGATGTCGGTTGCTCTACAGAAATCAGTCATAGCAGCAATCTTTTCTTATGATTGGCACCAAATTTATATCCTCTTCCAGCTAACATCAGCTGAACATAACCTATTTTCTGTAGCCTATTCTGATTGATATTATACTGGTCCTTCTTCGGTTATGCACTACTCAATATCGGTCATCTGTTTGTTTGCTGGGGTTGGTTTTAGCCAACAGACCTGCTTTGTCCTGTTAGATTCTTGTCACAGCCCTGAAGTTTTGGGAGTGGTGTGGGTGCCTGCCACCATGTCTGGACAGGAGTTTTTAAGCCATGGTTCGAAGGGCTGTAGTTCTGATTCACAAGGTAGAGGAAGGGTAAACAGCAGATCTTGCTGTTCCTTCAGCATTCCCAGACTTGCAGAAAATCAGCATAAGTACTGGCTTTTTAAAATCTTTTGGATGAAAGTTACCTGACCTGCTGACTCAAACCATCCAGCTTCAGCAGCTGCTGTGTTCCATTCTCCAGAGTTACTGCTGGGACAGAAAGTGTATCATCATTGTACAACAGAGAGAATTCGCTGCCTTTTGTCCATACACAGAACCAAACCATTTCAACATTTCAAACACTGGTATCACCTATGCTACTTTTTCCAGATAACATCAGACCAAACCCCTGCTTTGCATGAGAAGACTTGTCTGCCTCACATGTACCAGCAGAGACACTGCTGTGATAGGAGACTTTGTCAACAGCAGTGAATTTTACAGGAATGCTTTTGTGTGTTTAGTTAACATGGGGTAAGCAGGGATCTGACTGCAGGAGCTTGGCCTGGAATACAGCTGAATATTCTGACTGTTGAGTGGTGGGTTCTGTTCATTTGACTTTTATTTTTCTTATAGCGATAATGACTGGAGGCTGTCTGTCTCCTGGTTGGGTGGTTGACTGTGCATGCCCACGCCATGCCTTCTATTGACTTAAGTAGTCCAAATAAATGCAGCATCCCACCCAGAGTGTATTGCATTTCTGCTCTGAATGAAGAGGCTTACATTCATTATTGTCCCCTCATAATGTAGAAGCCCTGAGAGATGTAATTAATATTCATACAGGGTTTTGAGATTCTCCAATAAGACATAACTAAAAATACATTAAAGATAATTGTGTGGTGGTAAATGCGAATATCATGTGTCATGCTGATATGGATATTGCTGTTTTCAGCTTTTGATATTTGATGCCTTACACCATCCAGATGAAAAATGGGCTTTATTTTAATTAGACTGAAGAACTCATTGCCTTGGGGGGATTGTGGAGCCCTAAAAACTAGAGGAATTCAAAAGGGAGAGCAAGAGATGGGGCATTTGTACAGTTAACAATGTGTGGGCCAGTACTGACAAGCAGATCTGGAAAAAGTGTTAAACCTCTTTCCCTAAGGATTTAAGAAAAGGTTTTAACTGTTAGAGTGGGTTTGGTCATGGCAGTCATTAGGGGCCTGATAACTTGTAGGCTTCATCTTGTCCACAGTCTCAGGAAAGTGTGGATAGGCTGGTGCTGTCAGATACATGACTCGTCAGTCTGGGCCACAGCCTGCCCAGCCTGTTGCTGCAGCTGAGGATATCTATCCAGTGAAACATGCAAGGTGCCCATTGCTGGATCAAGATTAAATATTGTAATTTCACATTAAAAACCAAAACAAACACTGCTTTTTAGAGTGCCTCAGCTTCTTCCTATTAGTCTTAATGCACTTGCATAAATAATAAAACAGGAAGGAGCAGAGCTGGAGAAGGCTCAGTCTATAAACATGTCTCTTTGCATTAAGCTTTGTGGCATAATGGAGGGCACCTCCTGCCATCCGTGCTGTCTCCTTAATCAGGTCATTATCTTCCTCACTTCCAGTGCTGCATCTCCTTCTCTGTCAGTGCTGCTGATAATGGAGCTCCTATTTACCCTGCCTTCTTTCTGGGGAGCAGCTTTGGTTTCAAAGCCAGCGCAGTGGCATATTTTGAATAATTTAGTTTTGTGTGGCTTGAACACTGTGAGTAATTCCCCAGCTGAGACTGGAGCTGCTTCCTGTGGGTATTCTGCCAGGAGGCTGATACGGAGAGAGACTGTGGGATGGCTCAGAGTGGTGGGCTGTCCAGGCGGCACAGGACTGGAAGCTAGCTTAACAGGCCTTGTGAGTGCATCTCAGCTCTATCTTCTCTTAGTGTCTTAGCAAGGCCTTGCAGCAAGAAATCCACAGGCAGGGGGAGGATAGGGGAGAGAGTTGCATTAAAAAGTGTATAGAGACAGAAATGTGGATTTATGTAGGTGGCCAAGTATGACAGATAGGCTTCCCCAGCAAGCTGTGGCTCAGAAATTCCTGGAGTCTCTAAAAGCAGGATTTGCTTGGCCTGTGCTGACTTGGACAAGGGGTCTGAACCTCTGTGGAGTCAAGGAGTTCAGTGTGATGTTCAGCTGTCATGGGCTTTGTAAATTTGCTGTGCTTCTATACATATGCTTCTATATTCAGCTCTGTTTATACTGTCCCTGTGCTGCTTGGCCTTATGGCTTTCTAATGGCCCTTTGCCGTCGCAGTCCTTATCGAGTCACGCTGTCAGTGCTGCAATAGCCCTTGTCTGGGGGCCCTGCTTGGTGAGTCAGTGAGGATATATCCTCTGTGCTTAAATGCAATCTGGCTTTTGAGAGCTGGGTGATGTTTCAACCCTCGGGTTCACCTCAGGTCACAGCAGTCCAACATGAAGTACTGAAGTACTGCTGCACATAATTACTTTATATTGTTCGGGCAGTGGTGGATAAATTCATTATTTACAGGGGAAGAGAATGTGCATCACTGGAGCCAGCACTAATGGTTTACCGTAGGTGTTTAGATTAGGTGATGTTCAGTGATGAGAGCTGGATTTCAAGGTGGAGGGATATGCACTTAACTCAATTTCCTCTCTTCTGGATCAGGGTTTCTCCTCTCACATGCACCTCTCACTGTCGGAAGAAAGCAGGATCATTAAACTGCTTGGAAGATGTCACCACCAGGCTGTGATGAAACTCGTGTTATAATAGCCCCTGCTTTCTGCCCTCTCATTTGGATTGTAAGGCAGACTTTCTTCTTCTGTTTAATTATTCCTTTAATCTTTATCAAAGCAGCAAATGCTACATATGCTGATGCCACATAGTTTTATTAAAAAGCAAAATAAAAAACCAAACACAAAACAAAACCCAAACCCACTCATCATCTCACAGCATGACCCCAGAGACTGAGGAAAGATAGAGAATGAAGAGGCTCTGGTAAAATGTGTGACCATCTTGAGAAGACTTTCAATGCCTGTCTTAAATGTCTTTTCACAGCTTCATCTTGAAATCTGTCAATTCTATATATTGACTTGGAGGCTCTTGATTTAACTACAGCACGGCCCTTAGAGATGGTCTGGTTGATTCTGAAGCTTGCTGGCATCCCTAGATTGTGGAGGCTATGCCATCTAACGGTCTGAGTTTAAGTCCAGCAAAGCTCAGAGTGGTTTCTTAAAGCCTTGGAGATTTTTGCATGTAGTTGAGTCCCTGTTTCCAGTGCAAAAGGGCCTACATGTGAACCACATGCAGGCATACTACTGATAGCTCCTTTCTGGTGGGAAACAAGGCATGAGTTGTCATTTCCGTACAGCAGCAGGTGAAGCTAAAGCTCAGGGCAGTTTATTTCCAGAATCTTTCTCCTGGTCTGATCAGAGCTGAGACAGTGCCAGGAGGCCTGATTGCCAGGCCAGGCTCTTCCAGGAGTGAAGATACCACTGGACCATAGATGACTGGGATTTCAAGGGGCTGATCTGTCTCAAGGCCATCTTTCAAATTAGATGAAGTTGCTTGGAGCCTTGCCCATTGTGAAGACAAGTTATGGCTTGGGTGATGCCAAGACAAAGCCCCTCAGTGAGGAAACCATGGGTGGTAGCAAATTCTCTGTTCCTGCAACATCTGCAATCCTCAAGGCAGCCAAAGGAGCCTCACGTTGTGCCCAGTTCAGCTGCTCTGGTGCCCCAGAGGGCTGTTTGCCATGGAGCAGAGGAGCAGCTGGCAGCACTGTGTGAGATGTGTGTGTTTTCCCAAGACACCCATTGTCTGTCTGCAGCACCAGCCTCCACCCTACTTGCTCACTCAGCTGTGGCTGATGTGTCTTTAATTAAAGAGGAGAAACAATCTGAGATTTTCTTTTCTTTTCTCAACCATATTTCCTATTTCCATCAGAGCTCGCAGGCCTCTCCTGCCCTTATTTTTGTCTTGTAGTTTTACTGGGGAGGCTTTCAGTTTATGGTGTGTCTGCTCTAAAATAAGACAGAAATAGGCAAAACCAGCTTGATTTGGGACAGGGAATTAAGATGCTGGGTCAGATGGCTGCTATGGTCATTAGCATATTTACATTTTTGCTGAAGAGCCTAGCTGAGGATTTGGAGAGTTAAGAATGATTGTCATTGAAATGCAGAGGAAACCTTGCATGAAATTGCCGTTAGTGTCCTATTGTCTTGGAGGCTGGGGGGGGGGGGCAAATGGCTGTCTTCCCTGCACCCCTTGTGTTGGGCTTGTCAGCCCATGTTGATGGGCAGAGGCACAAGTAACTGTGCTGCAGGAAGGCACTGTGCTGACTTAGCTGCTGGGAGGCTTTGCCTGGGGAGCTGTGAGGCTCAGCGCAGCCACACTGCTGGCTGCCAGTCAGCCTCTGGCCTCAGGGTGACACAGAGGTGCTCCCTGGGCCTGTGGGACAACTGACCCTCAGTGAGATCACCATGGATAAGTACATGAAACGTCTAGCAAAGGTCAGTTGTCTCTTTTATAACCGATGGACACAAGTGTTTTGAGTGTGCTATTGCATGTTAATTTTGCCATGTGTGGGGACGCATGTTCTGCAGGACTAGCTCAACCCCTTGATTTTTTATGGCTAGCTGCTATACCAGCAAGAAGGTGTGAGGCAGTTGGGGGTGGTGGTGTGGACTTTGAGAGTTGTGGTGACAGATGAGATTTTATATGCTGAAAACAAATATTTTAACATAAATAAGAGGACTCCCTCACAGCTGGGGTTTAGGGTAAAACATTCTGCTCAGGCGGTGGAAGCACTGCTCTAGTCCTGCTCTGAGGCGGGCCTTTGTAGTTTAGATGTTACTTGTTCATTGCTCTCCTACTCTTTCATGCTGTTCAGATCCACTGTTTTAATTCAAACCCATTTCTAATTAGTATCTTTAACTTGGTGCCAAACCTGTAATTGTACATGGTAACATGAAAGAGGAGAACAGTTTCCCTGGCCCGTTTACAGTTCTGAAAATACTACCTACCTTCTGCCACTGCTTTGGTTTTGGTGGGACAAGCAGCAAGGCAGTGAGCTGGATGAAGAATGCTGGTGCCTAGTGGCGTAAGAAAGAGGCATCCTTGGAGCAGAGGCTCCTTTGCAGCCACCAGACAGGCTTCAGCTGTCTGTCCATTTGGAAAGCCAGTAGCAGGTATGGACAGTACAGTCTTGAATGGTGGGATTGTATCAGCTCTAGCAGTGGTAAGTCTGGAGTTGGTGTGTCCTTGCGGTCTGGTTTGAAGCTGATTGTGTCATTTTTGTTCTTGGTTACAAAATGTTTCTTTTTGGAATGCTTTACAGCAGAACAAAGTCTAGAAAAGTGGTTTGTGATCTCAGCAGCTCTTTTGTGTTTCAGGAGCCTGTGTGCTTCAGCTCTGTCTTTTCTGCCCTTTGAAGGAAGAAGGAATAGCCGCCTTCTCCGTGGCTGCGGCCATTTGTCTATCCTGCAAAACAGTGAGCACACAACCTGGGGAGAATCTTATGCTTCAGTCACTGAACCTAGTCCTCAAAGTAGGGAGGCATTTAAGCTCTCAGGGAGCAAATGGATTAGTCCTAGATAACATAGGTTCTAACATCTTAAATGCCAAGATACAGTAAAAGTGGTTGTCCTGGGTTCAGCAGCAGCATTCATTTTTGTCCTTCTTGGTAGCTGGTGCAGCATTATGTTTTTGACTTTCGGCCTGGGAACAGCGCTGATAAAACTGATGTTTTCAGTTGCTGCTTAGAATGTTTTGGTCTGATCAAGGACTTTCTGAGCCTCATGCTCTGCCAGGGAGGAGGGGAAGCCGGGAGGAAGCAGAGACAGGACACCTGACCCAAACTGACCAAAGAGGTATTCCATATCACAGCACGTCCTGTCCAGGATGTAAAAACAGAGGGCAGAGACCCAGAAGGGTGGGAGTTCGCTGCTCGTATCGGGTGGTGAGCGGTTGTATTCTCTTTCCTTGTATTTCCCTGGTCATTATTATTATTGGTGGTAGCAGTAGTGGTTTGTGTTATACCTTACCTTGTGTTATACCTGTGTTATACCTGTTATCTCAATCTGTGGGAGTTGCATTCTTTTGATTCTCCTCCCCATTCCCCCAGGAGCGGGGCAAGAAAGAGGGGGGAGTGAAGTGAGTGAACTGGGTGAGTTATAGTGGCTTAAACCACGATAGTGGTGCAGTTAAGTAAGATGTTGGTTAGGATCAACTGTTTTCAGGGAAACAAGGGTGAATACAGCAGTACCTATGGGATTGCAGGTGTTAGATCCATTCACTGAATGACTCATCTCCCAGCTTCTGCAAATTCCCCTTAGAAAGGTCATCTCAGGTATTATGCTAATAATACTTTATTTCCTGGGTATCTGTGCCTCTGGGATTGAACACTGCAGAACTTCAAATCAGGCTGGCTTGGGAGTCCCATCAAGAGCCAAAAACGCATCAGAGCTGAGTCTGAGTGCAGAAGCTCTGATTTGGAGTTGGTTTTAGAATGTGATCTGTTAACTCTAGAGTGGGCTGGAGTAGGAGAGTTAAACTTATCCAGGGATTAATATTAAGCCCTTGTTTAACAGCAAAGAGCTGATGAAATCCACCTTTGGCTCAGAGTGCCAGCTGTCAAGAAGGTACATCCAGGCCACCTTTCAAGGACAGAACAACTGTCAGCAGAGGGTGGGGGAAGTTCCCAGCTCTGACTGCCCACAGGTCACTTGGTTTATCTTGTTTTGTGTAATCCAATTGCCCCAGCAGCTTCTTCACCGAGGGGCTGCTGCTTGGATAGAACAGCAGACCAGCTCTGCTCCAGCCGCGGACTGTGACCTCTTTGCCTCAGTTTAGGCTTAACAAGGCAGCCAGCGTTAGCAGAGTCCCCAGGAGCAGCAGGACAAAGGTGCTAAGGCTGGAAAGGGACAGAGCCAAATCCTCGCACATGGGCACTGCATCCTCCAAACAAGCTGCCCAAGCCTGAGGCTGCTTTGTTTAATAGCAGAGCAGTACCAGCCCTGCTGCTGGCAGGCTGCAGCCTCTGCCACATCCCCCTTCTCACCTCCTCCCTTGCCAAAGCAGCCTTTACTCTGCCGCGTCTGATCCGAGGCCCGGCGCCTGTTCAGCTTTTGTTCTCCGTTAGGATAGAACGAGGACTGTCAGGACCTCTTTGGCTCTGCCAAGGCCTTTTATGTCCCAAATATTTCCATGAAAAGACTCCCTCCTGACCACCTTGTCCCCTGACAGCCATTCAAACCAGCCAACAAGCTTGATATCATTATCTACAAAAGGAGGCCAGTGAGCACCAGCGTCCTCACAGCCAAGTTTGGGAAATCAAAGGAAAATCTCCCAGCAACAGAGAGCTGGCAGAGATCGGACTGCACCACATCCAGCGCAGGCTGGTCTGGCAGCTTCCTCTGCTGGTTTTCAAAGCACAAAAGCAGCGTGCTCAGCCTGGTGCCAGCACTGGCTTGGCAGGGGCTGGGGCTGAGCCCTGCTCTGAGCTGGCAGCCCCTCGCAGAATGCCTTGGGGAGGTCAGTGTGGGACAGAGGCCGCTGGCAGCAGTTGTGAGTTAGAGCAGTCTTACAAAGCTGTCTCCTTTTGGTCAGTGGTATTTTTAAATTAACCACTTAGTCTGAGGGGAAAATGGTGATGTTATTGGTCAGAGTGGGATTCACTCCAAATCTCACCTGGGACGTTCCTGTTAATGACTCTGGTTTATGTTCTGAAAATGGCACGTTGCTGCCTTGTCACTTCTGGTTTGAAGTGATGTTCATCTGGTTTGTTCCCTGTTCAAAGGCTTTCTTTCCAATCCATTTTAAGATAGAGAGCTCTTCAGCAGTGAAAGCACATAACTATTTGAAGGCATCTGGAAAGGTGACTGAAAGAAACACCAAGCACTGGAAAGGGCTTGAGGAGGGATGGTGTATTCCTCTGTTGCAATTGTGTTAGGAAATACAGGAGTAAAACTATTTTCAGCACATATTATCTCACAGACTGCATCTCTGGTTTGCTCGATAGCCCAGGTAGGAATATGAAAAACAGCCAAGAGAAATGATGATGCAGAGGGAAGGAAGTTGAAGGGAGCTGACTTAGCTGAAGCTTGGGTAGAGATGGAATGATGGTACGAATGATGATGGTGCCTGGTTCACTCCTCTGCAGAAGGGTGCTTTGGGCAGTGAAAGGAAGCTGGAGATGGGGCTATTACAGGGGAATATGTCAACAAAACCTAGAGCAGCTCCTGGTCCGTGTGTGTCTGTAGCAGGTGATGAATGCGTAGGAGGGCAGGGTTGTGTGTAATGTGGAATAGTTAATTCTGGCATTTTCCCCTTCTATCCCAGTTTGATCCTGACAACACCGGCTACATTAGCACTGAGAAGTTCCGCTCCCTTCTCCAGAGGCACGGCTCGGAGCTGGACCCCCACAAGCTGGAGGTCCTGCTGGCCCTGGCAGACAGCAACTCTGAGGGAAGGATCTGCTACCAGGACTTCGTCAACCTGGTGAGTGCTCTGGCTGGCGGAGCCTGTCAGTCCTTGGTTCTGCTTAAAGCATTGGCTGTTTAGGGACAGTCTCCCTCCTCTCTCTCTCTTTCTCCCTCTATTGGCACTGGTGTTTGCTGTGTCTCTGCATCACACTCTGTATGGGTTTGCTGAAGCATTCGGTGGTGACTGAGCTCTCAAGCCAAGAGTCAAGTTGCTGCTAAGTTTTCCAAGGAAACAGGTTTGCATGGGAAGAAATGGTGGGAGCTGTTTGAAGACCAGCATGAAGCAATGGCTGCTGCTAGTTTAGAGGCTTTTGCTGTCAATATCAGTTCATAGCTGTCATAAGGAGCCATTTGTTTGCAAGCAGAGGTCTGTCAGTCTGAATGTCGCCTGTGTTATCTAGAGATTTCACCACTTCCAGACAAAAGTATACAGATAACTTTGTGTTGAATTGCTGGGTGAAGTCATATTGCACTGCTGTAGGCATCAACAGCAACAGGAATAAAGCGCTTCTGTGTCATGTTCATTTTATCCCAGGTGAGATGTCTCAGACTGCGTGAGTCATGAGCTGATGCCTCTATCTCTGCTAATGAGCCAATTAGTGAAAAGATCTCTCTGTTTCTTGTCAAGGCAGTTTGGCGAGGCAACACAGATGTAGGCATGTATTGTTAGATGCTCAGGGTGGTCTAGAAATGTTGTTTTCAAGACAGGTATCTTGAACAGTGGACATTCCAGGGGCTTTTCCATATTCTTGGTCTGGCATTCCACACCTGAATCCCGAAGATTTCGTGCACCAGTAAGAGAAACCTGGGTGACAAAGTCAGTGAGCAATTGAAGTCAGTGACATCTCCAAAGCTTCACTGGAAAGCTGGGTGTGTTCTTGATGCAGAGTGTAATTACTTGCATCTCTGTGTTCTTGCAGTCAACATGGGGATTTGATCCTTCCACTCACACATGTAGTTTTGGGTTAGAAAGAAAGTGTCCTCCTTATGTCCCGTCTTCATGTGAATCAGAAAAGTGTGGTAACAGGGCACTGCTGTCAAGGATCCAGGTCACAACCTCACTTAGGCTATGGGCAGCGTGAAGGTGAAATTACTGTGATGCAGTGACACAGATCTGCTGTATCTAATCATAGAATCATAGAATAGTTAGGGTTGGAAAGGACCTTAAGATCTGCTGTCTTGTTAGTCCCTTGCATGTGTTTGGGTACACAGTAAAACAGATGTAGCCACTATTAAGCAGGTCACAACTACTGTGAGATTTCCCTCAGCTTCAGCTTAATAAACAGTGTGGTCAATGTATTTATAGTAACAGCTGCTTGTTCTACAGTTTGGTATATTCAAAGTACCATGCCAGCATTCACTAATTGAGCTGCACAACACTTAGCTAGCAGGAAGAGGTATCATCTAATTTTTTTTACAGAAATGATGGCCAAGGGCCAGCCAACGTGTTGGCAACAGGCTGAGGAACAGACCTGGGCTTTTTCCTCTCTTCTTTTCCTTGCTCCATGAGCTGGGGAGCAGCACAAGCTGCAGAGAGGCAGGTGGGAGGTGGAAGGTTTGGGCATCCTCCTCCTTTGGGGAATAGGGGACGGTGCCAGCTTACACCCACCTGATGTGATTTCTGCAAAATGGCAAATTTCCTTCACTACTACGGAATGACTCCTGTAAAGAAGCCATTGATTTTTCTGTTCCTCTCTCCTCATCTGCATATTTTTGCACTTTCTAATCAATAGGCAATGCAAATGCCAGAACATTAAACTACTTACAAATGGCATCTCCTGATTCCTCCTGTAGTTGCTATTGATTTCCAACATCCAAACTTTCTAGGGCCCCTTCTCTTCTACCTAGTTTCCTGCTCCCAAATCTGCCTTTTGAACTTCCTGATGGAAAGAAACAGAACAGTTGGCACAGAATCACTGTGAAATGAGTGATTTCCTTCACTTTATAGCTGTCAGTCCTGAAGCTATATGTGGTGATGCTGAAGTGCATGCTTGTGCTTGATGATCATAAGCCATCTCTGCTTTTTGCTCAGGTTAAATTGGCTGTTTCAGTAACTTAGCAAGAATTGATCTGCTCCCAAAAATGATGGCGCTGGATGTGGGGAATGGAGAGGCTGTCCAATGGAATCCACAGAGGTTTTTCAAGCATGGCTCTTTCTTTGTGTGTTTTCGTTTTTTCCATCAGTATCCATGAACAAGTACTCTGACGTGATCAGAGAATCTCAAGGACTCCCAAGTGTGTTTAAGGTACTGAAACTTTGAATCAGAGGTAAAACGGCGTTAATAAAGCTCTGGCCACTGGAGGGGCCTTGAAGCAGGAGTGGGATTGGGTATCAAGGATGCATTACAGTACAGTTATAATGCAAAGTACAGAGCAGAGGTGTCAAGGAAACAGACTCTGTGTGTCTCACAAGCAGCTCTTTTGGTTTCTTTCCAAGCAGGGGGATGTAGGGAGCTGGTGAGCTGTCTGCTCAAGCTACTATGAAACAAATTAACTCTATCCCAGCTAAAACCAGTACAAGCACACTCAAACTCGCAGAACCCAGCCCAAAGTAGGGTTTAACCACTGGGCATCAGGAGAAGTTTGTCTTCAATGATCAGTTCCTGAGATACGCTGTTCTCTGGGTTTTCTCACAGCTTTGCTAATGTTGATGAAAATTGAGCAGGGAGGATCTACTCTTTTTTCACCCTTGTAGAACCCTTGATCATTGCTGGGTTCCCTGGAACCGTGACAGAATGTGATGCTGTTTCTTCTGAAGGGTGCTTGGCTACTTACTGGAGAGTCTGATGTTGAGAGATGCTATTTGTGACCACAGAAGCAGCTGTATCTCTATGAAATTATTATTTCCAGAAGGCGCTACAGGCCACAGACTGCACAGAGCAATAGTGTTAACACTTTGTTTCCTCTAAGTTACAGCATGTCCCAGAGAAGGCAGTAAAATGCTCACACGGGTGTACTCCAGCAGCATCAGGATCCCCAAGAACGCTCTCTGCTCTCTCAAACGCTGTGATCCCCTAACTAAACTAAAGGACTGCTTTATCCTCTGATGTCCAAAGTATGTTGTAAACTTCTGGATGCACCAGAAATATAATTCTAGGAATTCTTACCTCAGTAAGTAGACCTACACAAAATGTATGCCTGTTCTCAGCAAAGCAACTGAAATTCCTGGAATGGAAAATTTTACAGGATGAGAATAGATCCTAGAAATCATTCAGTAAATAATTTAAGTAACAAATAAATTCAGGGAAGCTGAAGACTCCTGGTGTGATCTGCAAACAGAAAAGGCTGAAAAAAATCAGATATGTATGAGGTTCCTTGCATGCAGTTGCAAAACACAATGCTGCAATCATATTCATTTCTGTTTGTACACTGGAGCTTGTAAGAATGGCTGAAAGCAGTCTCAGATGCTTATCCTCTGTCTGAGATGGTGCAGAATAACAAGTGTTTCCTGTACAAGTGGAGACATCTTGTGCATGTCTGTTGTCTGGTTACTTTCCTGAGTGTGAAGAGACATGCTAAAAAAGCACAGTGGAAATTCTGGCTCTGAACAGCATAGGCCACAGGAGGAGATAATGAACAAAGATGTTTCACTAACTTTGCTGCTTTTAGAGAGGAGATGAGCCAGGAGGTGATATAGCTGAGATGTTATTTGCTGGGATCCTTGCTGGACAGGACTTGCTGCTGGTAGTCCTGAACTGTTTCACATGGTACCCTGTGAACTATAACAGAGCTGAAGAGCAGACCAGTGATGCCCCGGAGAAACTCAGTTACCTATTCTCTGGCTAAACGTGCCTTATATTCTTTGCCTAGAATGTGCATCATTGCTTTGGACAGGCTGGATCGTGGCTCTACTTCCTCCTCACCTTCTTGATGTGTTGCTCTTCAGGCAATGTGAGTAGAGGTGAAGGGGTGCAATGGAGCTTCTAAGATGTTACTTTGCTTGATGGAGGGGTAATATGGAGCCAGTTCAGCTGTGGTGAGAGCTTATATTCTCTTGCTGTGAAAATCAGGTAGGGAACTTGCTCTGAACAAGGGAAAGTTTTACAGTACCTTGTGTTTAACAAAGCTGCTTTTGCTAGAAAAGTAAATAACAGCTCATACAGCGACTGAAGCAAAATCCATTGCATCTTCAGATATTCTTCGATACTGCATGGCCGGAGGCCATTTGTTCTTATCAGCCACTTCAGTGATAGAAGCAACACTTGGTTCTGTCCCTTGTGGGGGCACTGCATTTGCCTGTAGGTATTTCATGGGCATACTTTCTGCTTTGAAAGGTAACTCTTGCCAGTGCTTGCAATGGTAACGCTTTCACTTGGAATAATGCTTCCAGCCTGGCGTGAACTGAAATGAGGAGAGCAAAGAAGCGAGGGCTGTAGCTAGGGAGTGAGACCTTTTTAAACGAGGAAATGTTGAGTTTTATCTTTTGGCTTTGTGAGTGTGTATGTGACTGCACCAGGAGGGCTCTGTTCTCTTCATGAAGGTGAGCTTTAAGAAGTTACATACTGTATTCTTGGAGGGGAGGGAGTCCTTTAAACCATGGTTTGCTTAATATTTTTTAATGGTACTTAGAGGTAGTTTGTAGCACAGCCATAAAGTAGCTATAAATTTCACTTGCATGTCCTTCACTGCGCCAGCTGACAGCCTGCGCAGAGCACTGAGGTGAACAAGGCTTTGCAGGAACTGGGTATAATTCCTTATTACTTGACCCCTGGAAAGATAAGCAATAAAGCTGAAATCTCCAATCCTTGAAATCCTTAGGCAAGACAAAAGTTTGCCCAAATGAATATCTCCTCTTTCTGCTAAATCCTTCCTCACTTTCTGGTGTTTTACGCTTCAAAGGCTATTGCAGAATAACCCAGAACCTCAGTTCTAGTCGTTTTGTCTGCTGGTTGTAGTTTTGTTCTCACTGTTGCTAATCTGGAAAGGTCTTTGCAGGCAAAGCTGCAGGTTTTATAGCTCTCTTTGTTCCCCTATGTGCTTCCAATTAGCTGTGCTGTTGAACCAGGGCAGATCCTCTGCCAAACATCAAGGGGATTCCCATCTAGAGTCCTCTGGGATGTCCTTCAGTTTCCAGTAGGACACCCCTTTAAGTGCTTCCTCTGTACCTGATTCACTGTCTTGGCTGAAAGTGAAACTTGTGTCCTGAGCTCTCTTCCTGGCCTTTATTCAGAGGTACAATAATAAATACTTAATTTAAAAGGGCTTGGAAAACTCTTACTGCAGTATTTGATCTAATATTATCCTACTGTAAGTAAGGAGGTTTCCTCAACAGGAGTGGCCATTTGATCGTGTCCTTACCCATCTCTTACTTCTCAGTGCATTAAAGTGTATTGAGGTGCAAAGTTGTTACTCCAGGGAGCATTTCCAGGAGCTACATACCCCTCCCGATAAACATGCCTCACACTGCCTTAATGTTATTCTCCTTCCCATTTTGGAGGAAACCTGTGATTTTTGATGTTCCAAGAACCATGTGTATCTCTTTAGGGGGGGGGGAAAAAGCTGTCAGAGGGCCAGGTGAGTATCTTGGAATTTGATAACTGGGATGCAAGAGCTGATTTTTGGAGTGTGTTCAGCTAATACATTGAGTCCATTAGATACTGGCTACACATAGCAGCAGAAGAAGGAACTTGCTTCCAAGTGAACTAATCTGGCAAATAATCTTTATGCCACTTAAAAGGAACTTGGCATAGAAATTCCCATCCTTAACCACGATTCCTCAGCTGTGCTCAATCAAGTACAGTTGAAACTTGAGAAGCATGATGTCAACTGAAATGGTTATTTTGTGTGTGTATCTAAAATACACACGAGTTGGAAATGTTATTAAGGTATTTAAAACAATGCTTCAGGAGATTAAATCTGGATTAATTTCAGTTGCCGAATCCTTCTCAGCACCAATGGAAAGTAGAATGTGTGTTGGGGGGGTGAAGTTCCAAGCTTTCTGTGTTTTGACACAATGTTATTTGAACCACAATGTTAATCTTGTCCTGCCAGCCACTTTCTTGCAATTAACCTTGAAACCTGGCTGTGTTTTACCTTTTCTAATGGAAGAGCCAGAAAGTCTAAGTCTGGCACATGTAACAGAGAAGTCCAGAAAAAACCTTGAGCAGGGAAAACCCCAACCAGCAGCCATCATAATTCATTTGGTCTCTCCTGCCTCTAACTTTTCTCCAATTGCCAGAGTAAACCACTGCTTGGTCAGAACAGAACAGGATGTTGGTGTTGGCTTTTTGTTTTCCCATTTGATGCTGTTTGGGGAAGTGCCACCAGGTTGGCTCAGAGGATGTGAACATCTGTTGCAGATGAACTCGATGCTGAGTTATGCATGTTGCGAGGAACTGTCTTTACCCACATTAGCATTTTATAGAAGTGGGGAATGAGGGAAGGAAATAAATGAGAATCTTGAAAGCAAAATTGATTGGAGAGGCTGCATTTGTAAGTAAAGTGGGTTATAAAACTGGAGCTGACAGAGGCTTTTAAGAAGCTTGTGCTCACTTCTGATTTAGTGTTCTGTGTCTTGGAGGATCAGAGCTGGAGAGCTGAACGTATTGCCTGTCACAGTGTTGTGTGTGTTTAAAAATAGCCATAGAGCAGCCACAAAGATGCCAGCATGTATTGGGCAGAAATCCATGTTTTTCAAAACCTCCTAAGTGAGGCTGAATAAAAACCATAAAAAGGGTTATGTGCCCCACACAGGCCATGAAACTGGATGTGGGGAAAAGCCACATGACTTACTTGGCTATTGATTATCTGAGGCAGCAACAGTAGTACAGATAGCCAAGAAACACAGAGAAATGGGCTTGCCAGTGGGAACGGACAGCTTCCATTGCATGTTGCAGATTATCTGACGCTAGTTCTGTAGTGTCATCTATGCTGAACAAAGGCAGGGCTTTGTACTTCACCAAAGTCTGGCACAGTCCCACTAGATGGTAAGGACTCTTGTTCTAAAGTTTGACATTTTCAATGTTGAAGGCAGGTTCAAATAATCTAAGTAGGAAAGACTTTTCCTTTCTGGCAGATGTATCAAACCCATCCTCAGAGCAGAGCTGTAGCACTAAGCCTTGTTTTGTTTTGGTGTGGTAACACCAAAGGGCAGAGGTGGCAGCGCATGGTTACCAGTCATGTCAGCTTGGCTGTTTTACAAGGGAAATTTCTTTCTCGCTGCATAATAACTTTCTGAAGGCACGAAGGACTAAGGGAATGTGTTATTCCCCAATGCTGCCTTGGCTCTCCACGTACTGTTTGCTGTACCCATCTGCATGAAATTTAAATATCATTCTCAATAAAGAAGTCCCAGATCAATTGCATGAAGAGAAATGGGATGGACTGCCCTGAGCTTCTGGTGGTGCAATAATGTGCAGGCCAACAATGGCCCAGTGTTCTTTCAGCTGATGATTAAATACTTGACTCATAAATGCCAATGTTATGGAATTCTGAAATCCAGTCATTCAAAGTGTGATCATGCATGCGAGACTCTGTTTGGGAAGATTTGAGTCTTCCAAAGTCAGTCTGAGGAACAAAATAGTGTTCTCATCAAGAGTTGGTGACAGCAGCAGTAGTGACTTAATCCTCCATCTCTCTTCATGCATGTTACTTCCTATCTTTCTCAGCCCATCTTCATAAGGGGGGTGCTCCAACCCCTGATCATCCTTGTGGCCTCCTCTGGACTTGCTCCAACAGTTCCATGTCCTTCTTATGTTGAGGACACCAGAACCTCACACAATGCTCCAAGTGAGGTCTCACGAGAGCAGGGGTGCAGGATCACCTCCCTCGACCTGCTGGTCACGCTCTTTTTGATGCAGCCTAGGATACGGTTGGCTTTCTGGGCTGTGAGTGCACACTGAAGCTGGCTCATGTTCAGTTTCTCATCAACCAATACCCCCAGGACTTTCTCTGCAGGGCTATCTGGATATCTCCATATGTTCTGCAAGACTGGAGCAGTTCACAACCTGCTGCATTTAACTTGCAGCAGTTTTCTTATTGCCTCTTTGCTAAAGAGCTGATGAATTTGGATACCCAGTAGATCCTCTGTCCTGGGACAGGATTCCAGCCCCCAGAAGCTGACTTGAGAAAACTGGAAGAAAGATTTTTGTGCGCTGATGTTTTTCCCTTCTCTACCTTTTCTGCTTCTTTTGCCAGAAGTTTTCTTTTACAAATGTTTTATGAATGAGTGAAGGAAACAGAGCGCAAAGGAGAAATAAGTAAGGAGAGAGCTTTTCGGGTGAGCCTTTTTTCCTCACTAAAACAACTTAAAAAGATCAACGCCAGATTTTTCCCCAGTGTTAAAAAACTGGAAATAAATCAGTTGGTGTCAGTGTTGCCCATGTTGGTGAATTTCTGCATTGGAGGGACGGGCTGCAAAGGGAAGGCTGAGGAGGGATGGGCAGCTGCTGGGAGAATGGGTCACAGTGCTCTCACCCCAGATGCCCCTTTGACTTCCTCCAGTGATTAACAGGAGGTGGCTCCCTGCAATGATTACTGTGTTTTAAGCAGCTTGGTCCAGCTTGGAACAATTACCCGGCTGCCGGGCACTGAGAGCACAAGCTCTGGGCTTTGCTGGCTTTGGGATATTGGCCGAAATCAATGTGATCCAAGAAAACTGGAAGCCACTGCTGTTGGACATCATCTCCTGTTTGGTTCTGGCAGGCTGAAGATGCCAGTGGTTTCCAAGATGAGTTAGCAGCTCATTCAGAAGGAGAACCAGGCTGTCACGTTTGCTTTGCTGCCTTTTACTGTAAAAGGCACCTCTACAGTGGTCTTTCTGCATAGTTAGCTTTTAAACCTCCCTGTCAAGGATACAGCCAGTGACTCTGCAGCAGGTTTGTTTGTCATCAGGGCTAATTAGCAATTATCCCAATCTTGGAGCAAGCTCTCTCAGACCTGTTGGTCCCTCCCTGCCGCAGGCAAGGCAGAAAACCCCATCTGCTTGATTTGCAAATGCATTTCTTTAATTATGCATCCAAATTAGGAAAGTGTATGCTCAGAAAGAGAGACAGCTCATTCTATGCATGTAAGATGATAATGTACATACACATCGGCTGTATCCCCCAAAGCCTGCACCATCCCAAACCTGCCCCCTCTGAGGATAACTGTTTTCAAAGAAGAAATCCTTTCCCTCTTGTGAGTTTACAGCAGGCAAGACAGCCTGTACGCCAGTTTAGTTTGTTGCTGCTGCTTATGCAGCTTTCTTTTACACAAAGGGATAATTTTCTTTGTCCAGAGCTAATTTCTGCCAGCAAGGGTTAGATGCTGTGATTGTACCTGCTGCTATATTCAATAAATTTTCTGCCCCAAGAGATGACAAGTGCAGGGAAATGTCGTAGAGCAGGGCGAGCTGAGGGAAGGAGGATACAGGAATGTGGATCATGATAAGTGATGGTGAAGATAGTGGATAGAAGGTTGGAGAATGGGCCAGAGAGCTCATCCAGGTGCATCAGCAGCCTCCTCTCTGCCCTGACTTCATTTATTGACACTGTAATACCAGACCCTAGTACTTGTTTTCCTTGTACCCCATGTAGGTCACCCTGTGATCACCCCGAGATATGGTTCCTAAAGCACCAGCCCGGTGGTGATTCTCCTGCCTGCCTGGATCTGGCAGTAATCTCCCTGGATGGTTGTGCCAGGGCTTGCTTTGTTCTCATGGTTTCTTCGTTTTCTTTTTACCCAGATGAGCAACAAAAGGTCAAACAGCTTCCGGCAAGCCATCCTGCAGGGGAACCGGAGGCTGTGCAGCAAGGCACTGCTGGAGGAGACGGGGCTCAGCCTTTCACAGAGGCTCATCCGACACGTTGCATATGAAACTCTGCCACGAGAGATAGACCGCAAGTGGTACTATGACAGCTACACCTGCTGCCCTCCACCCTGGTTCATGATAACCATCACTATTGTAGAGGCAAGTACCTTCATGCCCTCTCTCTGGAAAACCACCCCATACTGCCAAAGGCTTTGCTGGGGCATGAACAAGGGCTGGAGTGGGACTAATTTGGACTCAGACAAGGACAAGCACAAAGCTGATGGCCATTTTGGCTTATCTGTATACGTGTGTAAGTGATTCTACGTGTCTCTAAGGATGGTTATTAGTCATTGAAACATTTGTATATGAAACTAGAGAATTTGGGAAATTATAACAAAACTTTTTGAGGAATGAAAATCTGGACAGTTCTAGGGAAACGGGTAATATGAGTAATGGAATTAGAAGAAAAATTCTTATATGGTGACCTCTGTTCTGTGAATGGAGAGAAAAAGGAGAGAATTAAAACTGGGTTAAATATTCTGACCTACTCGTCTGTTGCCAAAATGAGATCTTTGCACAGCTGCCAAGCACTCAAATAATAGTGGGAGGTGACCCTGCCCATGGCAGGGGGGTTGGAACTGGATGATCTTAAGGTCCTATCCAGCCCTAACTATTCTATGATTCTGTGAAACACATATAAGGGTATAATATGGCACTGATCAGTAGGGTGCTGAGCTCCTCTGACTCAGTGGCTGGTGTGTTATAGAAAGCTGCATCTGGAGTTATACCAATGTGTTGCAGGTTCCTCAAATGGGGAACTTTCCTGCTGTGCGAAGCGGTCAAGTGGAAGAAAAATACTGTACATTTGACTTTTTCTCCATGATTTTGAGCTATAAAGTAGTGCTTTTCAGTGAGAGAAGGCATTTGCTGACCCAGGAATCTCCCTGCTTTTCTAGGTTGCCTTTTTTCTTTACAACGGAGTGGTATTAAACAGATATGTGCTGCAAGTCAGCCATCCCTTATACCTGAAGAATGCATTACTTTACCATCCTCAACTCCGTGCTCAGGCTTGGAGGTACCTAACCTACATATTCATGCATGCAGGGTGAGTACTTAGAAACTGCAGAGATTCCCCACAGCTCAGGTTCCCCAGAGAGAGGGAGGAGAAAGCAACAGAATCAGCTCAGAAATAAATGTTTTAAAATCAATTCTGAATTGTGTATATAAGTCTAAAGCTCTTCTAGGAGTGCTGGGCAATGAGGGGCGAACCTTCGCAGCTCTCTGAAGGGAGGAAGGCAGCATAAGGAGCTTATCAGATGCTGCTCTTCTTCCCAGCAGTGCTGGGACCACATCTTCCTCTTACTGTGCGCTTTCAGTGTGTGCTTCTGAAAGCTCACCATGTCGAAGCCCGATGTCCCTCCAGAGAAGCTGTGCAAGTGGTAGAACAAATCTGCAAAGATGTTGGACTGGTATTTAAAACCTACACGGTGTACTGTATAGTTGAGGTTGGAAAAGTCCATTAAATTCCCTATGCCTCTGGTATGTCATCACTTAGTGATGTTGTCCCTTCTGTAGGGGCTGAGATAATGCCTAGAAGCCCGAGTCAAGATTGAACTCCCATTTTGTACACACTGTACCAACACCAGTGTTCCTGAAGAGGTGCCAGTCTTGACTGAGCAGATGGACAAAGAATGGTCCATCTAATGCAAAATGCAAAATGAAGGTGCACAGTAAAATGAATCCTTTTTCTTCCTATGCAGAGGTATGTAGCTGACTTGGGAAGAAAATACATAGCATGGGGATTCTAACTGTGCTTCTCAACTGGGCTAGTCCTCCCAAGAGTCAGAGACTTAATTGTGTGATGTTTGTGATGCCATGGTGATGAGTGAGTGGCACAGAAAAGTTCATCCCTGTACAAAACACTCCACCCTCTGCGTGGTTTCTCAGATCATTATCTTCACACATTCCTGGCAGATAATTGCAATTTTCTTTAATTCTGTCATTGAAAAACCACAGAAACAAGCTTTCTAGCAGTAGTTTATAGTTTGAAACTGGATAAAGACCCTTTGTTCTTAAATAGAAAGCCTGTATTCCCGTCAGTCAATGTTCTATGAAAGGCCAGAAAGATCAAGCTGATCTTTTCCCTTTTCCATGTCTCTGGTGGAAGACATGCTGATGTCTCTTCTCTGCCATGGAATAACTGCCTCAGAGTGTAATCAATTGCCTTTGAGCACAGGATGTGCTCCAGATCTCTGAATAAAAACTGTAGGGCAGAACAGACTTCCCCTGAGGGGAGAGTAGGAAAAAAGTTATAGATGAAAACTTCTGGAAGGACAACATCTGTACTCTGTGTGCTAAATCCCCCTCCAGAGTCCATTGTATGTAGGTCTCAATCTGCCAGTAGAGACTATTGGGCTTAGATGTGAGGCTGGTTAGGTAAAAAGAGAATTGGAAATTTTCCTCACTGAGGTTGTGGGGGAAACTGGCTTGTAAAAGGATGAAACACTTCATTTTTAACCAGTGTTAGCTAATTTGTACCTGGGTATTCTTCTGGTGGTGGTGATGTTCTACTGTATCACTTGCGTAACTGCAGATCACTTTAGGATACATCTAAAGAGGAGCACCTGCATGAGGACAATTTGTGCAGCATTTAGTGTCTTCCTGTATCATTGTGGCCTGCTTTCCTAACCTGGGCAAGCTCACCCTTTCCTTTCCTGTGGCAGGCTGTACTCTGGCATTCTTCACACTTACTGGCTGAAAAATAGCTCAGGTTTATTTCACATCTGTAGCTGGCTCAGAGATGACCAGTGGAGGAAGGTGGTGTGCAGGAGACTCACTGTCTTTGTGATGGATTCCAAGTTATTTAGCTATGTAGCCTTCAGAACAATGGAGAGTCCTGCTGGAACAATAAAGCCCGTGATTTATCTGCAGTATTTGGAGTTAATGTTAAATGTTCATTTAATGCTAACTTCTCTGTGTTAAGCTGCTTTCATATCAAGAGAACAGATAAATCTTGGAAAGGTAATAACATTTGTTTGTGGAAGCCCATCATTCTCCTCTTGTTTTCAAATGAAAGGCTAGCACGATGCCATGGGCTCTATTGTTATCCTGCTTCCAGCTGAGACATTAAAATGGTAATGTGGAATGCTCCTTAATTTAGTGCACTGGGTCTGGGTTTTGAAGAGCAAGTGGCAGCCAGAAGGTGTCCAAGAAGACAGCAGTTGCTAAGGCTTGGCTGGCTGTGCCTCTAGGAAGATGCCAAAAAAACCTGGGCTGTGTGTTGGTCCTGATGGAGGAAGCTTTGTCCAGGGCTGAAAAGGCAAAGTTGTAAATTCTGCCCTTCTGCTTTCATGGAAAGCAGACATTGACTATCTGGGGCCCAGGCATTTGTAACACTGCCATAACTAATGACTTGCATTGATGCTCAGTCCCATTTGTTTGGTCCCAGGGAAGGAGAAAGTCTTTAATAAATCAATGAAATTGTCATTTCAAGAATGACGCATTCAGCACTGGCAAAGGCTAATTATATTTTATGGGTGCTCATTGACTGTGGAGCCTTCAAAGCTTTTAGTGTGATGGGGAGAAGAAGTGAATGGGATTGCTCCTGCAAAGTCTTTCAAGAAGAGCTGTGAATCAGAGCAGTCACTTCAGAGTCTGGGACAGACTTTGCCAAACTCTTACAAAAGCTCCCTATGAAAAAAATAAGACCCAGTGCTTTGTGTGGTAGTGTCAGATGCCACCTTGTTGACTATGTGCCAGCCAAAGCTTCTGCCCTCCCCTCTGTGAAAGGGCACTTGGATGCTTGGACTCTTCTATGATGTCAGTTTGACCTTTGCTGCTTGTTCCTAAGTGCTGTGAACATGCAGGATCAGAACAAGTGCCAGAATATGCCCGTGCCTGGTGGCTTCAAAAGTCTTGAGCAAGGTAATAAAAAAACTCTCAGTTACATGCAGCAGTTTCCCATAATGACAAATTGCAGTGCTGAGTGGCTCGTGCAGGGGAGAAATTTATCCTTGGAGAGACATTCAGTGCAAGCAAACCTATTAAGCTGTGCAGAAAGGAGTGTTTCCTGCTGTATCACTTCCAGCAGTTCTTTCCGGCCCAACTTTAAATTCTCATTTATGAGGCTGTTCTGTCATTACTGCATCTCACCATCAGTGTTTTTCTCTGATAGTGTTTATCTCTGATGTATATGGGAAATTGCTATGGTAACATGAAGAAGGACCAAAGCAGTGAAAATCCTTCAACCAAAAGATTGCTGGTGGCTGGCTGTGACCAACTCTTTTCTTGTATAAAATAGGATGTAGGTTTTCAGTGCATTAGCTACTTTGCGCTCTTTAGCCCAAAAGATGCCCCTTCTCTGTTAAGGGTATCACTGTGTCATTTAGGTCCCTTACTTTGTAAGCAGATTCAGGCACTCTTCATACAGTCTACCCCTGGGTCCACTGTGACCTTGTCATTCAGCAAGGTCACAGCCCTGTGGGCCCAGGGTACATCTCAGACACTAGCACAATATTGAGAAGGGCCCTGTTCAGGAGCTTGGTGCTGTTGTCACCTCACTGGAAGATCCTGTAGATAGCAAAAGCACAGGTAAATATTTATACAGAGCTTTGAAAAGTAGCAGGGCAGTTTTGTTAAGTGCTATTTATTAGAGCAACAAAGAGCTTGCTTTGAAACTATTGATTTAGCACAGGAGAAAGCTGCTGCACTGGAGTCTGCGCCACATATGCTTTAGAGTTAATCTTAGCTGTCACACTACCTCTAGGCTGCAAGTGGTCCTGCACAATACGCACAGTGGTTTTTCTACATGTCCAGTCTCAATTCAGCTTTCTCCATTGTGTTCAGCAGAGTTTTGCCATTGAATATAATGGAAGGTAAACAGAAAGCTTCAGTGTCTTGACTTCAGACACCTTGTGTCTCATCTAACCAGAGATAAAAATGCCCTCTGCTTCCCATTCTGACCATGATCACGCTGAAGCAGGCACATCAGAAAAGGGCTATGGTTGGGTAACACAAACAGTAAAGCAGCATTATGTGTCATGAGGAATTGGCAACTGTCTTGGATATTAGGTTTATCTTTGCTCTTGATTTAATAGCTGCTCCCCATCATAGCAGTGCAATATGTTCAGGGAAAGGTTGTATTATTAGGAGGGGAGAAGGGAGGACCAGGTCAAGTTCTGGGCTTCTGTTCCAGGCTTTGCTGCCATCTTGCTGCTTTTTTGGACAAATCATTTGATTTCTTCAAACAACAAAAAGAAAAACAAATAAAAATAAAGAAGTCGCACTAAGGCTCAAATTTGCTGTGAGGTCTTTGATTGAAAGGCCCTGGGTGGATGTGAAAGACAATGAGCAGCAAGGAGGGAAGAAACATTGCAGCTCTCAGTCTAATTGTTTCAGGTTTTACCCAGTGTTACAATCTACTTCCATGAAACAGGTGCTCTTTGATTTCCTTTCGAAGATACCTTTGTCTTGAGGGTAGAGAACGGAAACAAAAGAGTTCAGAAAAGAGGACAACTGTTGTTTTTCCTTGCCGCAGGATTGAACACCTTGGACTCAATGTTGTCCTCCAGCTCTTGGTTGGGGTTCCCCTGGAAATGGTGCATGGAGCTGCGCGGATCAGTTTTGTGTACATTGCTGGAGTTGTGGCAGGTAGGTGACACTTCTGGATGGCCCAGGATGGAGAAGTAATCCGAAAATGGTCTTTTGTGCAGGAAATGTTTCATGACATTTGGGTGCAGAAGAGGAGCAGTCCACTGGTCTTCTGTGTGTTGAAATTGTTTGGGAGGCTGGAAGTGGGAAATGTGCTACAGCTTTCTGCAGCCTGAGTAAGCAAGAAGTACTTGGTTGTAGGTTGCGAGCAGTGCACAAGAATCTAGAAATTAGTTTAATCATAAGCCATGGGCTTTGATTGATTTTTAGGTTGTGCTGTATTGCTTTTATTTGTGTTTGGCATTTCCAGCAGTTTGAAGGTGATGGAGGTTAGCTGACAATAGATCAACATCTAATTAAAACAGGAGGAGGGTGTGAGAACAATCAAGAGCTTCACAGGGGAACTCTGACAATAACTGACTGCCTTAGTTGAAGATTTATGATGTTTTTTTTCCAGCTACATAATCTTTTCCATAATGAGCAGATAAAGCCTTTGCAAAATGGGCAGCATCAGGTACTAATAAATCCTGCATTCCAGGAGAGACACTGCAGAAAGAATAATTAGACTAGGACACATGACTAGGCATGGCACAAACACACTATTTAATGCTGAGAAAGGAGTTAGCAGACCAGCTCCACCATCCCTAGCTTGTTATTTTAAGTAAGCACTAACTAAAGTGGTCCCCAGTCTGCAACTTTCCAGGCAGAAACTTTTCTACATAGATCCACCTACCAACCCTGAGACTTCATTTGTACACATGAAAACACACATAGCACGTCTGTGCAAGGTATGGTGTGCATTGAATCTATTGCACTTGAGCCCAGGGCAGCACTGTGAGTTGCCTGTGGTTGTGGTTCACAGGGGCAGAGGCAGGTTTTACTAAGGGTTAGGCTGGGCTGAATGCCCAGAGCTCTGGAAGCTTGTAGCCAGTGCCTGAATGAGGCTCGCTAGCCCACCCAGCACTGCCGGTTCATTTATGCTATACAAATGACCCCATTTTTTTCTCAGACAAGCTGCCATGTCCTCACAGACTAGCTTTTCATGCCTTATGACCTAGAAATTGGGGAAGAAAGTGCCAATGGAAAGGGAAAACTTCCTTTCTTAATGCAGGTTGGAACTACAAATATGACCAGACAGTCACACACAGAAAAGTGTCTCATGATGCACTTACCTGTTTGAGTTGTTAGCCAATTATTAAACATGCTTTATCCTTTGACATGTGTCAGAAGAGAAAAAGGCATACTCATGCTGAGGATCAGGCAATATAAAGGTAACACAGCTCCTAAACAATCAGGAAGAAGCAATAAAATGTTGACATGGACCACAATGGCCACTCCCTACTTTCATGTATTTAATCTCATTTATCTGGCTTTACTAAGACACATTGAGGCTGAGATTGCAAGACTCAGTGCAGTGTCCGAGGACCTAACTCCAAGTTCTCATTACTTCTTTCTTAACTTCTCATTAATTTTTTCCTTAGTAGCAGTGTTTAAGAGCTGAGAAGTCCTAGGGCCATAAAGCAAAGGAGGGAGCTGTGAGAAGAGTTGGGTGGTAGAACCTCAGCACTTTTCTTGACCCAGAATCTGTTTCTCATTCCTGCTTATCACTATGATCTTCATTCTCCCTACCTTGTCTGCCTTTGTCTCTCTATCTCTTAAATTACTCTTCAAGTTTGCAATGAAAGGAGCTTCTATGTTTGGACTATGTATTGTTTTTAGTGGGGCCTTTATATGATTGACCTGTCATTTGCTATCTTGTGTTTACTGCCTCCACCCAGGTTATTTGTAGCTAGTTTTACTCTAAAGTTTCATAAGTAACAGGCTGTGCTTTGATCAGGGACCTGTGCCAAATAACAAGTCCCCCGTTCTTTCTCACTGTGCAAATATTTGTCTTGCCAGCATGGGAGCTACTTGTATTCTATCTTCAGGTGAGGAACAAGATACAGACATCTGTCTCCTGATTCTTTGTTGTTTTAATCAGGGTGTAAGTGCTTTTTTGCAGTATAGGTTTGAGAACACTTTGCTACCTTGCTTGGCTGCTTTTAAAGTAGGTGCAGAAGAATCAGTCACTGTCTTGGCAGTTTTACAGGAGCAAATTAGGCTCCACAAGCCAATTGATTTCCCCCCCTTCTCTTTCAGAGACCTGCAGCAATTAGCACTAAACTGGCAGTATCAGGGATGTAGAGCAGGAGAAAGTGTGTTTGTTTGGCTGACAATTGTCACAAACCATTGTTCCTTCTCCCAGGGTCCCTGGCAGTGTCAGTAGCTGATATGACCGCGCCTGTGGTGGGCTCCTCTGGAGGCGTGTACGCTCTTGTCTCAGCCCACTTGGCCAACATAGTTATGGTGAGTACCAGAATGACTGTCTAACCTCTTCAGAAGCGATCCATGTTTGGTGGCCTAAAGGGTTTGGCAATAGAGCCTGACCCAGCTGTTGGTCATTCAGAGCTTGCCCCAGTTAAGAGTCTTCTCGGTGGTGTGGTCCTGGGATGGAAACATTGCACTGCAGTTGATGGCTCAGTACCCCAATGACTGGTAGCTTGCCAGAAGCCAAAGATGCTGGTAACCCAAGAATTAGCAGTGTACTCCAGGCTATCATCTCTACTTGCAGAGGCCAACAAAACATTGCCAAATGTCCTGTTGTTTCACTACTCACTGGTCTCCTCCAAATCTACATAGCAATTGCTACCCTAGCATCTGTATTTCTTCATTATCTGCTGCCTCTCTTCTCATCTGAAATGACCTTTACTGTCTTTCCCATTCTGGTGGAGTTTTTTTGCTTTTCTTTCCCTCTCTTCTCTCTCTCTGCTTCCTTAGTCTCTACATGTGATATTCCCTCATGCTGAAAGACATGCTGGCCATTTGCTGGTAAAGCACAGTCCTGCACAGGTGCTTTGAGCATGCTGGGAAGACACGAGACTGTTGTAGGGAGAGTCCCTTGAATCTTCTCTTCCCTTGTGCCTCCTGGTAACCAACCAAAGGAATGAAAACGTTCCTCCTTGTAATAATAAATATTCTTGGAATTAAACATGTAAATTAACCAAGGGGAAGCAATAAAGTGTGTCATCCGAAGGAAAAGAGTGAGGGGAGGACTTCAGAACAGTTACATGGATATGAAAGCTTATGGAAGCAGCACAGCATTAATCAGCATGAGTTCAGAGCCTTCTGACTGGGTTAGGTGTCTCTGTGGAGAGAGAAAATGAGTTACTTATTTTGTAGAGATTGCATTTTTGTAGTCACAGGAGTGATTTACAGACAGATCCCACATAAAACTTGAAGATATGTAATATGTATTGCAGAATATTCAGCAGGCTGAAAGTCACTGGGTGCCATTAAAGTTTACAAGCATTTCTTTATTCCTTCGGTGTGATGAGCAGGGTGTTTTTTGCAAGCAGCTTAGCTAGCTTGCTATCTCACACCACCTCCAACAGGCAGCATTTCACTTAGGCACTTAATAATTATAGTGTACATAATAATACATCTGAGTTCCTCAGGACATGATCTCTATTTCCTGTTTGGAAATCTGTGCAAGTGGAAAAGGAGGAATTTAAACATTTCTCCCATGATTTCTGACTATCATTCAGAGATTCTTATTCCACTGTATAGGTTAATGGCCGAGTCTGAAGACAGAGAAGGCCAAATCCATGCTTTCTTATGGCACTGTTCCCTTAGTATGCTTTTATTGAGGTCTTTATTATTTGTGTGTCTCTGCTGCATGTCTGACTTGCAGAATTGCAGGGAGCCCAAGGTACAGGCAGTAGCCCTGGAAAAGCACAGTAGGGCTCGAAGGCACTGAGGAATTGCCTGACAGGGACAGTGTTGTGTCTCCAATGAATCATGATGGGCTGTGTCATATTTACTACTTGACATAATTTTATTTGGTGCAGTCTAATTCAACAGGGTTTTGCAGGGTAGGTAAATGAAGATATTTTCAGAAGTCAGACTTTAAGGCGAAACATCATACTAACATGTTAAATATGAGTCTGTCTGAAGAATAGAGAATGGCAAGGCCAGCCAAGGACCATGCCACACAGCTGGATGTCAGGCAAGGAAAGTCAGTAAGACTGCCAGGAGAAGAAGTTCTGAACTGTCCATAAATTGGACATGTCTGCGGTAGTATCCTTTATGGTTATGTCCTCTGGTACTGACAGATCTGTGCTTGGTGTGGTGAGTGGAGAGTTCACAGCCAGGTGACAAAGGCTTTGAAAGGTGTTTGTTTCAGGTGTGGCTATCCTTAATGCTCTTCCACTGCAGTTCTGGATATAAAACCAGTCCAGGTTTGCATGCAGCGTCACGTTGTTTTCCTTGTCTCTTTTCCAGAACTGGTCAGGAATGAAGTGCCAATTCAAACTGCTGCGCATGGCTGTTGCCTTGATCTGTAGTAAGTATCATGCAACACTTGGAGCACACACAATCCTGGTTTATTTGTCCTTGTCAGAAGAGTTCATGCTGATTCAGAGGGGGTTGACTTTTGCAGCAGTTTTGATAGGAACCTGCAGCTGGACCTTCTGGAAGCAGAAACTGTAATGTTCTCAAATGCAGGTTTGGGCTTTCAACACAAGCATTTGTAAATGAGCATTTGTTGTTAGCCAGCATCTGCAGCTTGTGGCATTTGGGAAGCTCTGGGACATAAACTGTCTTGTCTTTGAATGTGCAAACAAGGAATACTTTTGCAATTATAGTATCAGGTTTCCTAGAGCACTTCGCATATGGGATGGCAACAGAATGTGTGTATAACACATCTTGCCAATTGTCTTCAAAGTCTAACTTATTTTTTTGTGGTTTCAGGTAAATTATGGAAAGGGACTGTTCTCCTTTCTGTCTGCACTCCCATAAACCCAGACCTCATGTGCATGCACCACAATTGTTACATAGCTGTAGCTTCCCAGCTCGCCTGTGCTCACCACACAGGGCAGTTTCTCCCTCTCCATCTCTTCAGGGATGCAGTGCTGTCTGCAAGATGGACTTAAGAAGGGGTGGGCCTAGATAGTTAATTGCTTTTTCCTTCTTTGTTCCAGTGAGTTTTGAATTTGGAAGAGCCGTGTGGCTGCGATTCCACCCCTCTGCCTACCCCCCATGCCCACACCCCAGCTTCATGGCTCACCTGGGAGGGGTGATGGTTGGAATCACCCTTGGTGTCATCATCCTGAGGAACTATGAGCAGAGACTCCAAGATCAGACTTTATGGTGGATCTTCCTTTCTATTTATGTCATTTTTGTCTTGTTTGCCATCTTCTGGAACATTTTTGCCTACAGCCTGTTGGATCTAAAGCTACCTCCCCCTCCTTGATAACATGGGACAGAAACTCGAGAACAGAAGTCATCTGTCAGCTGTGTCAAGTGAATGAAGATGGAGGATCTATTTTTATATTTAACTTAGGGGAGGATGATTCTTTCGAACACAGGTGTGTGCTGGAGGAGATGCTTGAAGATCTCATGAAAGAATGGGCTGGTCAGTTTGTTCACAAGTCTAGCAGGTACTGTAAACCTGGCTGGCCCAACCCTGCTCCACTGGCAGGGCCTCCATGGGGCAGCTTTCACCTGGGCACTGAGCACTTGGTTTGTTAGCACACATCAGGATTTTGTACAAGATATTTGTATTTTCCAGGTCAGTGCTGGAATTATGGCCAGTGGTTGAAGGAATCTCCTCAATGTTACTGAACACTGAAAGGGAAGCAAGCAGATATTTGCTCATGAGAGACTCGCATGGTACTCACAAGGCAGCTTGGGTTTGGTTTCTGTGGACACATTTGACTGTTCAGCCATACCAGTGCCACTGTCTAATTACTTGAATGCTTTCTAAGATATTTAAGCCTATGGTGAAACCTGTATTATGCACCTTTCAAAGGAATCAGCAGAACTCGATCACCCAAAGTGATGGAGACTGGTCTTCAACTACAGGTCAAATGAAATTGCACTATAAACCTTGGGAATCTTAGAGTGTTGTGGACACCCAGCCAGAGGTGACTTTTGCTGTGCATGTTTCACCTGATTTTAGTTCATTATTCCCCCCTCCCCAGCCTGCTGTGGCAGAGGGTGTAGTTGGGGGTTCTTTTTTGAGGTGGAGAAAACGGAGGGCAAATGTCCAGTTGTGTTTTTATCAGCTGACAATCAGGTGCTGTTTTCTTCTCACTTTATTCCTGGCCACATTGATCTAACACCTCGCCTGCAGTTTGCTCCTAGCAAGGATCTCAACTCTTCCAGCAGGTTCTTGCTAGAAAAGTGGGACCAGAATCACCTATAGCAGCACAGGGTATTAACAATCTAGTCTTTTACAGCCATACAGTCCATTTGGGACCATATATGTCCACGGAAGTCACTGGAGTTACATCAGGTTGTGTGTAGCACTGTTTTCCCACTGAAGTGGACAGGGTGTTACTGTGTTGCAGTGATCATTGTGGAATTGATGAAAGTGGTTCAGGGGCTCCAGGCAACAGTTAATTGTAGTGATGCCTTTTTCTTTAACATTGGCCAACCCAGGTTTCAGCAACCTGTGTCTGATCTGTAGCAGAGCCCATACCATTGCCTGCACGGATCTGAGGATCACACTGGAACTTCTGTGGCACAAACAGTGCTGTAGGGACTCTTCTCTGTAAGGTGCTTATGTTATTTTTCATTTCACTTTAGAGAGCTGCCAAACTACAGTCCAGGACTGTGGATGCCCTCCTTTTCTCTCCCATTTACCCACCTAGTTCAATGCCCTGGATAAAGCAGCCATAAGAGCCTCTCTAGACTAGTTCCTCTCTTTCTCTTTGCATACTGGTGCCTGGGCACCAGCCACCAGAGCCTTCCACAGCACATCTCACAGGCACTATAGCAGTTGCATTTGCTCTGTAGCAAAATGTTTCTGTATTGTGGGCTTTATCCTCTCAGTTGTGCAATGAATGCTGCCAGATACCACAAACTAGGAGGAGCCTGTCCTCCTAGAGGGGACATTCACAAGTGTTTATCAGCTGCCCCCTTTTTTGCAGGAGAAATATCTCTGGTCTGGAAGGGTGAAGTTCTGCTCCCAGGGTATGCATAGTACAACTCCTGCTGCCCTGGGGGAAGAAAGGGGGTACAAAACAAGTGTTTCTATAGCCTGGAATAAGCCTTACCTGCAAAAGAAACGGTCTTGGCACCTTTGTGCACAGGAATGAGATCTCTGAGGGCAATTACACCTTTGTTGTAGTACTACAGTGTTCATGGGTTGTCAGATCAAGGAGCAAGAGGAGGGGATAAGGGTCACAGCTCTGTTTGTTTTGGGGAAAGAGGTTGGTTCCTGTGCCATTTCACCTCTGCAGTTTGGGTCCAGATCAAAGCAGTCATGAGAGTTTACACGTGCATCATTTCAGGTGCTGGCCCTGTGAGTTCTGTAGCAGTGGAGATCATCTCCCTAGGGAGCAACAGGCAAGCAGGAGAGTTGGGCAGTATTGACAGGAGCAGGGTTAACATGTAGGGATATTCCTTTCCTCACCTATTGCTAAGCCTTTCTGATTACAGAGGCCTTTAAAACAGATGTGAGCAGAAGTGGGAATTCTTCAGAAGTTTTAGGAAAACTTTGAAACTTTTGGTAGAAAATTTCTATCACAACAAATCCCAGAGTATTTTACCTGTAATCTGCCAGGCGCAGTATGCACCAATTGACTTGTACTTTTGGTTTCTCACCTGAAAGCTACTTAATGCTCATCAGTTTCACCCCAGTAAAGATTTCTATTCCTGTCAGTGGTGTGCTCTAGGATGAAGCAGCAAGCTACAAGTCCAAGGGCCACCAGCTTCTTCATCAGCCTGACTTTGGCCAACGTATCTTTGCCTCTGCTCAGGAGTGCGAGAGAGCTGAGCAGGGTAATCCAGGCACCATTTTTTAGTCCTCTATCCATAGATGAACATAGTTGGCATGAACTGGTTGAAAACAGCTCTGACGCTGAGCTTACAACTTGTTCTTTTAAACTGTTGTTCATCTTTCTGACTTCAGTTCTGCATCCCCATACCCTGTCTGAGCAAGTCTACAAGCAGCCCTGGGGATCAGAAAGGCCAGACTTTAAAGCAGTCTTAGATGTATTGTGGGTGAAGATACAAAACCCTCTCACATTCCTGCTCATCAGAGCTAAATTCCGCCCCCATACATAGAGCAGGTTGAACACAAAGTCTGTTGTCTGCTAAGAATCTATCAGCTCAAGGAGTCAGGAGCAGCACAAAGTGCTTAAGCTTTTATAATTTAATTTCTTTCATCACTAAAATGACACTTGAAAACTTGATGTGTTTTTACAGAGTATCAGGTAATCCAGTTATGTTGTTTTCTAATGCACCCGGACTGCCACGGTGCTGCAGCACCAGAGAGCTAATAGCAGCCAGGCTTTTCCTTTACCTCCAGATGTCCTTGAAGCTGCTGGCTTATGTCAGGGATGTAATATTCCCCATCCCACTCATTTGTGGTTCCAACTTGTCACAGTCAGTAACTTGTTCCTGAAGGAGCTGTCCACTGAGGACTGGGTTTTGGTGATTCTTTTGCTCTTATTTCAGCTGCTGCCAGGATTTTACATCAGTCAGAGAAAATGTGAATCTATTGAACCCTATGGATGTGCAGTGCTAGAGCAGAAGGCAAGGACTGTTACCAACAGATGCATTTGAACAGAGCACGTTAGAGGAAGATATTTTATGCCTGTGTCCTTGAGGGAGGACACACCTGAGCTGGACTTCCCTTTTAGTAAGTATATTGCAGCACTGGTTCAGGATGGGTGCAGGGAGCAGTAGTGCAGACTGGGGGAGCTGGGGTGCTGGCTACAGAGCTCCTTCAGGGACATCTGCCGGCAGCACGGCACAGCACAGCACAGCACAAGACGGGGCTTGCCAGTTGCACCTTTGATTCCTAGATGCTTGGAGGCAAGCAGAGATTAATTTTGCACACATTGGTAAGGAGGAGGGGGGACCTGGAGTGATGGGAAAGGAGGTTACCAGAAACCATCTCGGAGTAAGGTGTAGAGGAGCTGTAAAATGCTGATGAACTTACTTTTGAGTTTACTTGGAGTTCTTAAAACAGCAACTCACTCTTTCCCCATCGGTCGATGAGGAATCTTAGCACTTATGTGCCATACTGTGATTCTTCACTACTTGCTCCTTTAGCAGTAGGAAGCATTTCATCAATGGGAGAGGAGGAGGCCAGAGAAATTGTTATTGTCTGAGGTTGCTGGACTAGAAATAAAGCTCAGAGACTCTGTATCCCAGGACCATGCTCCTTCTGATGGGTTATACTGCCCAGATTAGATAGTTTCAATTTGAATTGCGGTATGAAGGGTGGAATCTGACACATTTAGAGCTGGTGCTAAAATGACGGCTATCTGCTGACCTCACAAGACAGCTGCTGTTTTGTGCCAATATTTAGTCTCACAGGATGGTGGGTAGGACTTTCACACACTTCAGTGGGACTTTCACACCTACTTCAGTGAGTAAGGAGCTCAAAGTCTGTTTACATAGATCCAAGCTCAGCTCAATTGCTTTGGAAACCCCACCCACTGGCTTTACCCAAAGTGGAACTGGAGGATATGGATGTAGTTCAACACCGGCAACCTCTGGAGGTAAACTGGGATCTGGAGAGCAAAGGCCTCTGGGGTTTCAGCCTCTTTGAATATTGCTGCTGTTGTGTTTCTTTTATAGCAGTGGCTGCTCTGCAGTGTTCTGTGATATGACTCAAAAATTCCTTCTGCAATCACTGATGCTGAGAGCCGCTTATAAAGGAAAACAGTGCATTTTTCAGCTCTATAAAGAAAGAATCACACATAAGGCAGAAACCAAGCTTGGTTAAAGGTAAATGTATTTTTAATATCACCATTAATCATTGGCTTTTAATTGGAAAAAGCTTTCTAATGAGGTATTTCTGAAATGCCAGTAGTAATACAGGAAAAATTTATGTTTCAGGGTACTTTACACCACAGAGCACAAAATATTCCCTAGGCCTGATTTAAGAAGCAAAAGTACCTTAAATTTCCAGTAAGCTTAGTAGATAGGTTAGTCACTGACTGTCTTCTGACTCCCCCACAGTGTCTGTTTAGTTTGCAAATAAAGCTAGATTTATGCAGCTTTTCTTCTGCTTACACTACTAATGCTACCAACACAGCCAAGTGTTAACCACAGAGCACTCAACAATGTAATTTTCTGCCTTAAAATACTGAAGAAATGATACTTTCCCGTTAAGGGCTAGTAAAACAAAATGATATTTGCAAGGTAAGAGGCTATGGTATGTTTCCAAATATTTTTGTATTGTGCACATTCTGTATATTTTTGTTGTAACGATATTATTTGAGCGCAGAATCCATTAAATTTTTTTTGCTGGTGTTTTTTTTTGTTTGCTTTCTGTTTCTTTTTTTCTTGTTTTATATAAAACGGAGCTGTTCTATGTGTCAAAAACCAACCAGGAAGCGTTTCAAAGACAGATTTTTATGTTTGTCTACATTTAACTCAGTATTTAACAAAAGAGCAATTGGTTTCAAGCTCTGCAATGTAATCTTTTAATAATGGCATTGATAACTCAACTCTTTTTTATGTCTTTCTAAAAGTATTTGTCTAAAAGATGGAGGGGAGGGGGAGCTGCTGCTTTGTTTCTCCATGAGATACAACAAGGATAACTGGCTTGGGACTTCTATTGAAATTGAGATCTTTCCCACCATTTGATAACTGCTGTGTTAGTGCAGTAGTGACCTCAGAACTGCAGGGAAGTTGGTGACCAAGTACATTAGGCTGTTTAAAATGCTTTCTTGGGGTGGAGGGTTGTTCTTTCTTTAACATCAGTCTCTACTGAATGTCTTTAAATCTCAGAGCCAGCACTAAGATTCTTGTCTCTTTAATCTACGGTGGGAACAAGATAGATACCCAAGAAGTTCTGCAGCAAACCTCCAACTGATTTAGTTATTTTGAGATAACTGAAGTAAAAATCCTTCCATCAGCATGGAAGGGGAGACTTATTTCGAAAAATATTTTGGTTTTGTTGGCAAACATTGGGTTAAAATGTAACTTAAAAAAAAAGAAGATGCAGCTAGCAGGAGTTGCTGTCAGATTTGTTTCTCCTAAGGGGAGGTAGATCATTGCTGCCTCATGTGGGACTCTGCTCTTGATGTTAGTTTTCTGCACTTACCTGAGCTTCCAGACACTTAAACCTCTTTATTCACTAGTTGAGGACTTTCAGCAAGAAGGCAAGGTGGGTTTGTGGGGTTTTGTCAGTTAATACAGGGTGCGTTAGTGTCTGCTAGCACTATAACTTTTTCTTGCTGGCTAAAATAACTTTAGAAAGGCAAACTAAAGGACATAGATACTGCCAATTCCAGGATCTCTGTGGCAGAGGAGGAACCCAAAGCTGGCATCCTTGATACTCATCCTTGATCACACAGACTCATAAAATACACTATCATTTTATTCCTGTAGCTCGAATCATATTCTGTATTGTAAACATCGCTCATAAGTGTTGGAAAGTGACATACTGATTGGTTTGTACGTGCTACTGCTCTTGGGAGCAAGGAGGGGAGAAACCTCCAAACCCAAACTGGCCCCTGCTCTTTCAATCTGCAAGAGGTCTGTAGGAGTTAAATCTAAGCTTGCATTCCTAGGCCTGGGGAGGGTTGGGTTTGGTTGGGTTTGAGTGTTTTGGGTGGTTTTGTTTGTTCATTTGTTGGTGTTTTGGTTTTTCTGTTGTTCCCCCCTCAAAGGTTTTAAATCAGACCCTTAGATGTACAGTAAAAATCTTTCAGGCTTGCAAATGAAGTGCACATCTCAGCATTTTCTGTCCTTTTGTGTGCTTCATCCTGAGCTTTGAATAGCTGATTGCAGGAGGAAGTGTGTAATACTCTCCAGGTATTCATGCAGCTAAACCAGCTGCTTCTGCATTATTTATTATGCTTTTCTTTAATTTCCTTTAGTTTTGTTTTTTAAAGTAGAATTTAAAGTGGGATGATGCCAGTAAAACCCTGCAACTTCATGAACTACAGAGTCTATTCCAGTGTGTGTGTGTACCCGTGAGCTTCTTCGGTTCAGTAGTCAGGTAACTGAATGGCAAAGTCTCTGCAACGCTGGCAGAAGTGAGATGATGTTAAAACAAAGGCTGCAGAAAGAAAGAAGTCATGTTTTTCATAATGCCAGCCATGTGCAGTGCTGGGAAAATTCCGGATAAAGAACTTGCAACAGAGAAAGCTGACTGCAGCTGTCCACATGTAACGAGGTGCCAATTCAGTGGGACTGACACTGAACAACGCATGACCTTGGAGAGGAGAAGCTGCAACAGGACTAAGCAAAGTTTTACAGTTACAGTTGAAAACATCTGGATTTTGATGAGTGATTTATGATAATTTACCTAACAAGTAAAACCAATCTTATTTAAGTGAGTGTAGTAAAGGTCACAGGATAATTCAGGTTGCAAGGAACCTCAGATGAATTCTAGTCCAACCTCCTGCTCGGGACAGGGTCAGCTCTGAGAGGTGTTGCAGGTTGATCAGCACTTCA
Source organism: Myiopsitta monachus (assembly GCA_017639245.1). Taxonomy (NCBI): domain Eukaryota; kingdom Metazoa; phylum Chordata; class Aves; order Psittaciformes; family Psittacidae; genus Myiopsitta; species Myiopsitta monachus. The sequence continues at coordinate 3,945,354 of CM029931.1, read as the reverse complement.
GCCAGTTTATTCTTGAAAAATTCCAGGGATTACAACTGGGTAAAGCAATCGTGGCTGCATCTCAGGAGCAGTTTATCACCAAAGCATTGCTCTCTGTAAATATGAAGTTCAGCACATAGAACATTGAGTCCCATGCAACTCTGGCCCCACTCTCCACCCAGCACGGGACAGGGCTAGTGCAAGGATTTCTTACACTCCTATCAGATCACAGCTACCTGTTCTTCAACCCAGCTTATTTCGTTGGTGTTTATTTTAGCACTGAGCTCTTCCCTACCACCCGAGCAGACAAAATACTGCACGGTCACTGCTCCAACTTTGTTAAAATGTCTAAGCCCAACTAAGGTGACATGTTTTATTGAGTGGTGCTGCTGTACTGACTTACAAACAAAGTATTCTCAAGGAAAAGGATTACTTCTCAGAGCTCCTACGAATAAGAGAATAAGGGGTCTGTTTTCTTTCAAACTACTTTTGTGTTCTTCTCTGACTTGCCTGTATACATCATGTCACCTCAGCTGTCACTTGACACTAGCAGCTCCTCTGCATTGTGTGAATAAAGGTCTTTAAACAAGAGATATCAAGGTCAACACTAATTTATAATATAATGTAGGCACACTATTGAGGATTTTAATGTGTTTTATTGTAAACCTTATTATAGGTTCAAGACAGTTGTGTCACAGGAAAGCACTCAACTTCTGTCATCACAGCACAGAGCACTGGCAGAACAGTCAAACTGCACTAAGCAGGATGCTTACAGTTACTGTTTGAGGGAGAGCTGTCCAAATGTCTGAAGTCAGGCGTTCAAACACCCTCCGCTACAAAGGCAAGCAATGGAGTTTTGCTTCTATCATGTCTGCAGAAACAGTCCTTGTTTATGTGGTCACTCAGGGGCCTCAGTTCTCATTCCAGCTGTAGCCAAAGACTTCTTTCAAGTATTCTGCTGTCTACATGTCCTATGATGTAGGTAAGAATTCATTACTGAAATACAGTGAAATGTTTTAAAGTCTGAATAATTCATGCAGCAACTTAGTTTACTTGAGTTCCTGAAGCAGTTTCGGTTAATTTAAAGTTAATATTTGATCTGTAAAATGTTCAGGTTTAATTCTCCACAACTGAAAAACATATGATTATTTATAGTTATGCACAATGAGTACTGAAAACATACAAAGGTGGTCTTGATCACAACAGAAACTAGTGAAGAAGGAGATTCATCAAACAGCCTGGGAATTTAACATACCTGGCCAGTGTATGTATACATACATACAAGCACATACAGATTCCTAAAGCTCTGTTCAGTCTTAAGGCAGTTCTGTTTCATACCAGTCAACAACTTGTCTATCTAGTGACAGCAGAACAAGCTGCCAATTTGAAAGTAGAGTGTTGAAACCAGCTACAGGCTTGTTACCTGTGTTCTTTTACATAAACAAATATGACTAATTCATTTTGTATGATTTATCCAGGTGTTTGTGCTTCTTCATACATTAAAACAAAAGTCCAGATCTTACTGATCAGACACGATCATTTTAAAGATATTTAAAATATTTAAAATACCATGGTACTTGCCAGGTCAGGGAATTGCTTTTTTTGTGCAATGACTGTAAAAACCAGGTGTCATGATTTCCTCAGAGAAGAAGCAAGTCATTTGGAAATCTGGTAAGCACTGAAAGCTGCAGCAGTTGGTATGATCTGATACCTACACATTAAAAAAGCTCATACTGCTTTCTCTAAAGAAGAGAAAAGGCAGATGAAACAGCAACTTACATTTGACTTAGGCAATACTTTCAAATACAAATTAAAACTCCTGCAATAGTGAAACTAAGCTGCACAGAAGAAATGAATGATTTATACAATGCCCTCAAACGAGTACAGAATAATTATGATAGTTTTAAGCCACTGATGCTTCTCTCATGAATTCCTCAAGGACCGTCACTACGTTTCTGGCTTCTGGCATTTCTGCATGTTCCACTTTCACAATCCTCAGAAGGATGTCTCCACTGCCACAGTTCTTCAGGAACAGGTAGCACTTGAACAAGGCATAGTGGTTCATTTCAGCCTGGCGGATAAACCTCTTCAGGTTGTTAATGTCTTGTATAGCCTGGGAAAAGAGTAACAGCATTTTCTTACCCCTCTGCATGGAAATAAATCATACTATCATGTGGAAAAGAGGAAGAAGAATAGCAGGAGAAGCAAAAGCATTTCCAATAGGAATTGCATACTCCTACTGAAGAGTAATGTAAAAATAGAGTTGTCTTTGATACCTATTACCACTGTTATTGTAACAGTGCAAAAGTGTGTGGTCATCACAACTTCGTATGTCCAAACTTGTAGCAAGGGTTCTCCTATTGTGACAGATCACCTAAGAAATGGGTTTTATTTTAAATATGAGAAAATACCTTTGGAGTACTCACTGAAGAAACTTTAATGCTCCTTTACAGTCTGGTCTTGTCAACTACAGTAAGCCAGTCCTCAACTTAAACATCAGAGTTAATCATTTAATGATTAATGATCATAAATAACCTAAAGCTTTGCTATAAAAAGAGTATTTGCTCCCTCAGTAACCCTGGTGTCTTCTACATACACGAACATGTACCTTCAATTTAAAGTTTTCCAAAATCTGGCGGAAGAGAAACGGATTTCCACCTTCAGCACCATTCACAAAAGCATGCATCCAGTCCTCACAGAATCTGTTGCTTCCTGTTACAGGTTCACAAACACAGAGATGAGAAAAGGTAAATGAGCTCAACATAGACTATGTAGCTGCATTCACCTGGTTTAATCACTCTCACATAACAACTGATAATAGTATACCTGGGCTGGGAAATAAGTCTTACATGTGGAAAGAAAAGCAAGCACAGCTTACAGTGATTACGTGAAAGTCTGTTCTGATTGTTGAATCCCTTTTTAGAACATTTGTCTATACAATAGCAAACAAAGTTTTGCAGCTTCTCAGAAGTGTACAAGTCTTAATTAAATGATCTGCAAGTTAAATGCACCCTGGATTTTATTATCAGCCATTTTCAAACCAGAGGTCCGGTGTGTCTGGTAAAACAAACTGCTACCTCACAGGAAAGTGCTGGTCTAATTTCCAGCCAGAACACAACCTTTCTGGGCATGAACCTCTGAGCTTCTGAATATCCTCAACTACCTCTAATGTCCACATCTCTCAGCAGCTGGTGGATACAAGTGAGTGAGTACCAAGAAGTATTCACAGCTGTAATCTCACCCGCGTTATGCAGTTGAGGCAGAGGTCCACTACAGTCTATAACCATTGACTTGTGCTGTTCCTCAGTCATGGCAATACACAAGGAGGTCATGGTGCCTTCCTGAACAAGTCCTTGGAGGCTGGCAGCGGCCAGAAACCTGACAGGAAAAGCTCTTGTGAACTGCTTGCTTCTTTACAGCTCCTGGACAGGCAAGCTGTCATAGACAAAAGCCAAGTTACTCACAGGTTCCTTGGTCTCAAAGTACTTTACCTGCTGATGTCTTTTTCTGTTCTTTCATCTGCATTTTTTACTTCTACAGGAGTATAACTCAAAGCCTTAAAAGAAAAGAAAGTCAAAGTTACAGTCATTGCAACTGGTTTTGCGTTCAGAAGACATGCAGCAGTTACACTCTATTACCTATTCAATCCAAAGCTGCCTCAGACTCAGGGACTAGAGCTAGGAGTAATTTATTTTCTGTTTCCAGTGAATTACATGAGGCACATCCACAGTGTAACATCCCTTTTGGTTCAGAGGAATTATAGCAGTGACAGCTTTCTCATGCTGTTTCCAATTTTCTCATTCTAATTTCAGCTTCCACAGTACTACATAATTTAAAATGAGTTCACTATAAAAATGACAGAAGAAATTGGTATGTGCTTCCTTAGCAATAAAGCAGAGAAAAAGTACTTGCACTGAATTAAAAACATAGAAGAAAAAAAATGGCTCCTCTGTTCAGCCTGGAGAAGAGAAGGCTGCGTGGAGACCTCATAGCAGCCTTCCAGTATCTGAAGGGGGCCTATAGGGATGCTGGGGAGGGACTCTTCATTAGGGACTGTAGTGAGAGGACAAGGGGTAATGGGTTCAAACTTAAACAGGGGAAGTTTAGATTGGATATGAGGAAGAAATTCTCTACTGTGCAGGTGGTGAGGCACTGGAATGGGTTGCCCAGGGAAGTTGTGAATGCTCCATCCCTGGCGGTGTTCAAGGCCGGGTTGGACATAGCTTTGGGTGGCATGGTTTAGTGCGAGGTGTCCCTGCCCATGGCAGGAGGGTTGGAACTGGATGAACTTAAGGTCCTTTCCAACCCTAACTATTCTATGAGTGTATGATTTACTCCTGGCTGGAAAGGCAAATGCAAAAACATTTTAAATGTGCTGGAGTCACTGAGATTGCTTCTGAACCTCTTTTAGTGATCCAGTTTGAATACACTTACAGCATGCAACAAAAAGGCGAGTTTCTCCTGAAAGAGCTGTACCACTCTCTGAATAGGGCATATGGCATTCTCAAACCAGCTTCTCAAGTAGGGGTTAATGTAGGTCTCCAAAGGTTTTTGCTGTAACAAGTTGAAACATAACATAAAAACTTTAGCTACAAATTAGACTTCTACACAAATAGAAGCCTACTAATTATTCAACCCAAGATATCTGGATGTTGGAATCTTCTTGATTTTAAACCACAGTAAACCAAAATAATGAGTTTGACTATTTAAGCCACACTTGACCAGCAATGAAGGACATTTTAGGAAAGAGACAAAACTGTAATATTATGGCTAATAATTAATTTGTGTAAATGGTAATTTTCACCACTTCAAGAAAAAAAGTTAGGCCTCACCTCCAAATCAAGGTTTATCTTCAGACTTTGAATATATTTGTCCAGCTCAAGTCTGAAAGTATCTTCTTAAGGAAAATGAGATGTATCACTTAAGACCTGCATTTTTGCCTTTCAGTAATGGCTGTTACTGACATTTTCAGTTGCTGGATGGTGTGCACATATGAGCTGATTTCAAGCAGGAAACAGACAAAATGGGAACATAATTTTTACATCATCTCCCTCTCCACACAGATAAAGTTAAAGGTAAGGATATAGTTCTAGACCTTTCTCTGAGCCACCTAAGAAACAAACCACATATTCTGGAACATTGATGTCTGATTCTAGTGTTGCCATTTCTAGAATATTTTCTTGTTGGAAACGACAGTAATAACAACCAACTTTATATTCTGGGATGCTATGTAGGAAAAAAAAAAAAAGAAGAATTATTTTGTTACAGACACATCACAATAAATACATGCAAAAAGCAGACATACATGATTTATAGAAGCAATTTTCACTGGGTAGCAGTGATGGCTCCTATGATCCTCAGAGCTCTCAGACTTTCACTTTTTTCCTCTGTAGTGTGATCAGAGTAGTTTAGGAGGAAGGAGCCATAAACACATGTAGTATTTTTAAGCATTCAAACAGCAAATTATTTACCACAATATTTTTCTCAAAAACAATGGAAGTGCCATTTCAGAAAGCTGTTATTAACAGCATCAACAGACACGGAATCAGGATTAAACCCAAGCGCAGCAGCAGATGGCAAGATGTGCAATGCTGCCAGTGGTTCTTACAGTTTCTCATTCACAAATAACATTTGAAGTTTACCTCAGCCCCACTGATGCTACATTCCCCATTCCTTCAAACAGAGCTCCTTTAGTAAGACGCTTAGAGATAAAACTGCGCAGTTCAGTCTCTGCTTCTGCTGGTAAATTGGTGTCCAGCAAGGAGAGGCTTTAAAAAACAAGAAGAAATTATTAGTAAAGAGCAAATGTTACTGTTCTGTTTCTCTGAACAAGCACAGAGCCCCCTGCTGCTATAAGGGGGACTACTTGCGAGCTCTTTGGCTTACAGGTAACTCACTCTGTGACTTCTGGCCTATTAGAAACACATTCAGTGGTTTGGCCACTAGACCAGAAGTCTGGAGTCATGGTGTCAGCTGATGCTGAACTTCTCAGCAGCTATGAACAAGTCACTCTTTTTATTTGTTTCCCTAGTTGTAACATGGAGCAACAACCCCATTACAGAGCTTTTGGAGAGATAAGATGTCCATTTCAAATTGCTTAATACGTTTTAATTATCTTTTATCTACATGAAGACTTAAGTCAACACAGAAATGTCAAGTATTAATAGGAAGAAAACAGAGGTCAAAATCAAATATGATAGTTTATGTTCAATATGTTATTTGAGCTCTGTAGTTGTGTCCAATCCCTAGGGATTCCAGAAACGAAATTCCATGGTTTCACTGAGGTTTCTCCTTTGAAGTGACTTCAGTGTACTTGCTTACTATTTGCAATACAGCAAAGACATAAAAATGGGGTGTTACGGGAGATTATGCTGCCCTGCAGATGGGCTTTACCTGAAGTCTTCGCCGGAGGGTGTCTCTGCCGCAGCACCGCTGGGACTGCCATCCCCGCCGCCTGCTCCCTGCTGCGAGCATCTGAAAATCAAGCCATCCTTCTGGTTCGTTTTACAGCCTTACCACGCACAGCAGCGAATAGAGGCTGCAGCAGGGAAAGGTACGGCATGAGGGCGTTTTGCCGGGGCAGAGTACCGGGACGTTAAGGGATGACATTAATGCCTTAGGGGAGGGAAACACCGCGAATTCCATCAGCCGGGAACTGACAAGGCCCGCAAACGGCCTCCCGTGGGCAGCCCCAGCGCGCACCCGCCCCGCCAGGCCTCGGCGGCGGCCAGCGACACCCTCACCTGCCGCTCCGGTAGCCGTAGAGGCTGTGGTAGGTGCTGCCGTGCCGCTCCGGCCGCCGCTCCTCGCCCGCGCCGCCGCCCTCCTCGCTGCTCTCCAGCTCCCGCTCGTCGCCGTCCGGCAGCGCCGGCAGCATCCCGAGCCGCCGCCCGTGCCGCGGGGAACGCGGGCCCAGCCGCCGCCTCCACCCGCTCCGGGCCCGGCGCTCGCCGCCCGCCGCCCACTGCTCTCCTCCCCGGAGGCTGGGCTGCGCGGAGGGAGGCGGGAGCACGGCGACGGTGGGTGTACCCACGGCGGCGGGCAGGCAGCGCCCGGGCCCGGCAGACGGAGGCAGGGCGAGCGGGCTGAGGCGCGGGGCTGGTCGCTGTCCGGACCTGCTCACATCAGCGCTGGCAGGCTGAGCTGCGCTGCCTGGGCTGTAAAGCCTACGCTGCCACGGCGCTTTCCTGTTAAACAGCACATTCGTCAGCTCAGCCTCACGACTAACAGGCTGCTCTCGCCTCCCGCCTGCGGCAGGGCCACTGCAGGAACCCGCGGGGGTACTTGGCTCATCCCAACGGGATGTACCCGTCCGGGGGGCCAGCCCCCGGCCAGGCAGCGGGCGCTCCGAGTCAGTTCAAGGGGTTCTCGAGGGACCGGGCTCCCTCACGCCCCCGGGCTATGTGCGCACACGTAACCGCCACCACCACACCGTGTAACCCGGCCGGGTCAGGAGACAGCGGCTCCTCGCCCGCCGCATTCCGCAGGGAACAGCCATTCCCCTCCGCATTAACCGCACCCCCTCAGCGCGATCCCTGTGGTAAAATGGCGCCGGGCGCCCCCGCGAGCCGCCATGGGCCGCCCCGAGCGGCGGGATCGCTCCAGGGCTCGGCCCCGCCCTCAGCGCTGCGGTGCAGGCTGGGAGCTCGGGGGCGGGAGCGCCAGGAGGGAGCGTGGCGGCCATTTTGTGCCTGCCTCGCTCGCTCTGGTGAGGGGTTGTGGTGGGCATTGCGGCTCCGGAGGGGAAACTTCGGCTGTTTCCGTTCCGTGTAGGTTGGGGGCGCCGCCGCCATGGGCCGTAAGAAGAAGAAGCAGCTGAAGCCTTGGTGCTGGTATCCTTCGCTGTGGGACGGGGCGGGTGTGGGGAGCGGGGTGGAGGAACGGCCTGGAGGAAGGGCCTGGCCCGGTCGGGTCTCTGTCCTGACCTGTCTCGTTCTTCCCCCGGCTTCCTCGCTGTCGGGATAGAGCGCTTGCTTTCTCTCTACCCAGTTACGGTTTGGTTCTGTGCTCGGTCTTGTTTCATTGCCGAGCTCTTCAGCGCGGGGATGGGGCTTGGTCTGTGTCCTTCCCCTGCTCCCCACCCCGCGGCCTAGTCCGCCCGCTCCCGCCTCCGTTGCTTGAGGCCTCGGCCCCGGCCCCTGCCTCATGTCCAATCTGTGAAGCCGGGGCGGGCCGCAACCTCCCGGGCCTCTGTCCTTGGCCCTCCTGTGGCCAGGCCCCGCGGGATTGCTGGGGTCGTGGGGAAAATGGAGAACGGGCTTTATTCTCTGGGGAAGGATCTTAACGAAAGAAAACTCTGCTGTAATAAACAGGGTTACTCGAGAAGTGGGGCGGATGTGGTTAAAAGAGACTTGTAAAAACTTCTTTTTTGGGCGTGGAGGGGTTTTGTATTTGTAATTGTTGCATCAGAGTCAGGTATAATTTCTCGGTATCTAGAAATACTGGGGGATTTTCATTCGATCGCTCTTTTGCAATCCCTTTTTTGTTGGGGGGCTGGGGTGGTGATGGTGCTTCTGTCCAGTCTAGAGTTGTTTAATAAAGGAATTTCTAAGCTTTGAGATGTTTTACCAGTTCGTGTTGGAAGACATTTGTGTTTCCATTTTAGATATTAACATATTTAAGGTTTGGGTGGAGGTGATGAACACGTTGTGTGAATGAGGAGCAGCCAGTAAATAACAAATGCGCGTTTGTTTTGTGTAGTAAGATAGGTGTGGAGTGTTTGCTGAAATATTAATCCTGACCTGCAGAAAGGAAATTGCATTTTGACTCTTCTGTCACATAGGTGTCCACATAGTTCTTTGCTTAAAATCTTTCTGTTTAAAATCAGAATTCTTTAATGTCTGCAGTGAATTATGCAGTCATAGGAATTGATAGTTGGATAGCTGGAGAAGGCAAGGAATTTTACGGAAAACCTTTGTTCTCTTTTACAAACGTTGGCTGTTGATACTTGTTATTAAATAGGTTTCAGCAAATTTATTCTAATTTATAGGTATGTAGAGAAGGAATGAGTCCGCATAGAAATAACTAGGACTTGTAAAGCATGTTGTCAAATAGAATGTGGAATCAGATGGTGATTCTGATTACATGCACAGGTCTTGCCAGTTTTGTACCAATCTGAAGAGGGAAATATTCAGTGGTATGTCTGGTTACAGACATCCATGAAATATTTGTCATACTTTGAATGCTTGGAGATGCTTCCTGTGGTGGAGTTTATTATTTTTTTCTTTAATCACAGTGATGCTAAGTAGTGTTATATAGAAGGTCACTTTCAGGATTAAATGTTTCCTTAACAGTCTTCAATAGGTATTGTAACAGGGATTTTGATGATGAAAAAATCCTTATACAGCATCAAAAAGCAAAGCACTTTAAATGCCATATATGTCATAAGAAACTGTATACAGGACCTGGATTAGCTATCCACTGCATGCAGGTAAGAAGTTTTAGACTTACATGAGCTTTTCTTAATAGTATTTAGAATTAGAATTAATAGTGGACTTATGCAGGTGGGGAATTGGGGCTTCCAGAGTCTTAGAAATTCATGAGAAAAAGACAGCAATGGTATGTTTCCAGAGCAGGAGTCCTGCTGTGTCAGCAGTCACGGAGTGTGCAGTAGAGATCTCTGCTATCATTTTGGGGGTGTAGGAGTGAAGGAATTGTATTGGTGTTCAGAAGACAAGTTTATATAAACTAGTTTTAGAAACTAACAATTAGCAGTGATCAGGAAGTACATGTCAATAACATGTTTGGCCAGGGGGATCCTTCCCATGAAGGATCTTCCTGTTCGTCTTGAAACTGGCTGATGAACTTGTGCAATTTATCTGAATAGTGGTCAGGAGGACATTTTCTCTTTGTTTCCTTAGGTACATAAGGAAACAATAGATGCTGTTCCAAATGCAATTCCTGGAAGAACAGACATTGAACTGGAAATCTATGGTATGGAGGGCATTCCAGAAAAAGATATGGAGGAACGGAGGAGGTTACTTGAACAAAAAACTCAGGGTAAAGTATAATCTAGCTAGCTATCTGGTATTTCCTAGTCTGTTTCTTACTGATACTAAGCTGTAGCTGTGTTGTATGGGTCTCACTTCTCAGAAGAGTAAGGGTTGGTTTTAAAGCATTCTCTGACACATTTGCCAATCACGTAGAAGGTTGAGAGACGTTTTTCTTTTCCTGTTGAGAAGTAGCTGCATTTGCCTGTGCAGCTCTTATAATTACCTAATGAATATGGAGATGGTGATTTTATTTTTGAAGGTCAGGGTCCAATAAGCCTGATGATGCCCAAATACTTATATTTATTTGCTGTTTAAGTGTACCTTTCTTTGAACTGCTTTAGTTTATTCTGGACAGCATGAATGAAGGTCCTCAGGTATGTTGAGGGTGATTATGGTGTGAGTCATTTCCCTTCCCTTTGTTTGTGTGCATAGGTAGGCTCACATAGGTTTTCTTCTTTGCAGTTCAATGAATTTTTGAACATGCTCATAAGATTTGAATTTTACTGGTTTTATTCCAACTAGAATAACTCGGAGAAAGTTAATTTCATAGAATATCATTTGCCTTCAGTTTGACCATTATTTGACTACCATTTGTATTCTTCAGCAGAGAGCCAGAAAAAGAAACAACAGGATGACTCTGATGAATATGAAGATGATGAATCTGCAGCTTCAACTTCATTTCAACCCCAGCAAGTTCAGCCCCAGCAGGGGTACATTCCCCCAATGGCACAGCCAGGTTTGCCTCCTGTGCCAGGTGCACCAGGGATGCCTCCAGGTGAGATGTCTTAGCTAATCACTGAAAAGCTGAGTAGAAACACTTGCTGCTTGTATGCTGGAAGGATAATCTGCCCTTTTTAGCACATGTTCTTTGGGGACTGCTAAGAAAAAGTTAGTCTTGCAGGACTGAGAACAATGAACGTAAATCAGATTTGCAGCTAATATTTTATATTGCATTGTTTGTAAGTAGTGCTATTCCAGGAAACTCCCAGTCTTGTAGAGCTTCCTATAAAGCATTTATCCAGTCTAAATTTCTTGGGTGATATTTGTTAGTGACTGGGTATTGTTGAAGTTGTTCAAAATGTGTTTTTCTTTTTAGGTATACCACCATTAATGGCAGGTGTTCCACCTATGATGCCTGGAATGCCTCCAGTTATGCCTGGAATGCCACCTGGGTGAGTAGCAAGAAGGACTTAATATTACAATTACATGTTCATACTGTGCTTTTTAAACTGTGAGGAAAAAAATGAAGATAATTAGAGAAATGCACGTAGGAACCTGTTGTGAGCACGGTAACCTTAAGATTAACCACAGAACTGGATGGCTGTAAACCAACATTAAAAATGCAGCCAAACTGTGTGTTTATGCATAAAGTATGTTGTCTTTCTCCTGACTTTATTGGGTGGTAGTATAATAATGTATGGTCTTGGTGTGTTGGTTTAGAGCCTTCTGTGAAACACTGTTCTGTTGTATATTGCACATATGTTGTGCATCTGGTTACTAGTCATCAATCTAACAGGATAAAGATACTGGATAGTTTATATTTTTCTTGTATTTTGGGCAAAAGTAAGATGTTGTGGTTTTTATGCTTGTTTGGGGTTGACACCATCCCCTGTCACAATGTGTTTGGAAAATCACAGTTAGATTTTTGATTTTGTCATAAATTTTCACAGATTACATCAACAGAGAAAATACATGCAGTCATTTTGTGGTGGAAACATGTAAGCATCTCATTAATGTAATTTTAGGTACATTCATTATGCCATTTTATGTCATGTTTTTGATAAACTTGAAATTGTCTTGCTGAAAAGCTCTGAATATTGCCTGAGAATTGGGGGAAAATGGTTGGGTTTTGTTGTTACGTACTATGTGAAGTTTTTATGTTTCTAAATGAGTATTACAGTACTCTGAGAAACATATTCTAAAAAATATTAACAGAATACAGCTTTAAGGGCTTACGACTTCTCTTGAGTTCCATGTGCTTAATCCTTTACACTGTAGGACATACTGCAGGAATTCTGTTTACAAGCTTGAAGGCTTACTGAGATGAAAAGTTATTCTCTCCCGAGACATAAATGTTGTTTTAAGAGTCTGAGTTTAAATAATCATGTCATAGTTGACCATCATGTGGATGCTCATCATGACTCTAGGTTTTCTGGGTGGAAACTGAACAAAATCTTCTCAGTCTTGCTGGTGTCAGTGGCCTCCTTAAACTCTTGTTAACATTCTGATGAATGTGATGTCATCTAGGAGAAGACACACATTAACTTGCCAAAAATCCTGTGACACTGAAGTTCTAGCACTATTTCTGCAGATTTTCAGTCCTCTTTCTGGTGGCAGCAGGCAGTGAGCATCCAGTGCTTTTGCAGGGGCTGACAGTTGTCAAAATGGGTGGCAAGACTGACTGCTTTCTCCAGCCATTAACCTAATAAAGGGGCTATGGTGCTGTGTTACCAATCATTACTGCTTTTTTGCATTGGGGGTTCCTTTGTAGCTGTGGCAGATGAGAACAAAAGTGAAGCCTGAGCACCAGTTTGCTTTGCAGAATGAATGCTCACCCCTTTATGGTGATCTCCTTTTCAATTTTGAAACAGCAGTGGTGAAGGTGGCTTGACTTTATCAGACAAACTGCTTCTCAGCGGGGTTTCGGTCTGCACTTGGCTGCTTATCTTGCTTACTGAAGTAATAAGCATTCCTTTATTTTCTTCCCTAATCCAGCTTCTGTTGTCTTGGAAATTTTCATCAAACTTAAGCTACACTTGGTGTATTTCCTGTAGAGGAATTGTAGATACTCATCTATAACTTCCCAGTTTAAAAGCACTTAGTGTTGTAGACACTGTTGCAGCCCTGTGCAGAAGAAATTAGCTTATTGTAAGGGCTGTGTGTATGGGGAACATCTATTAAGATATAGTATGGCTTAGTAGATAAAAGGAGTCTTCTAGATGCCACCTTTCTGTTAGGAAATACAGAGCAATCTTTTTCCTCCAGGTATCGGTAAAAACCAAAATTGGAGGGGGGGAAGGAGAGGGGGGGAAAAACTCCAAAACCAAAGGAAAATCCAAACCTGTTTTTAATATGAAAGAAAAATATGCCTTAATAAGGACTTCTTAAACAAGTCCACTTTTCTGTCATTAGCATAAGGAGTATTTGCTGTAATTGAAACTCAGACTTTCCTACCCTGTGCTCGCTGCTCTCCTTTTATCAATATTTTGTGTGTAGTTTTACACATTTGGATTGTCTGCTGTTCACTAGAGGAATGAGAATATGTTAAAGTAGAATGAGGGTGCTATAACCACAAATAGACTTGTGATGTCAGGAGGGAGCAATAGCTGATGTACAGTGATTTTAGTGTGGTTGGAGTTAGTTGCGTTTTCTACTTTCAACGTTTCTGAGTGTCCTGAGATCAGCTTCTTGGGACACTGATAAACCAGTAGTCTGATATAGATGTCAAGAGGGACGGACACCAATTCTGGAAATATGGTAACAGTGAAAGCTTGAGGAAAGAAGTTGCAATAAGTTCAAGTGCTTGGGGGATTTATTGTCTGTCTGGTGGAAGAACATTTCTGACTGTGGAGTGAGCTGGTTTTGAATCTCTTCTGTTGAGACGTTCTTGAAATGATTTGTCTACCATAAATTTTTATCTAATACAGGTATGTGCCAGGTGTCTTAACAGTTTATCGTAAGTGTTCATGCCAGTGCTTATTTTCTGTTCAATAGGATGATGCCAATGGGTGGAATGATGCCTCCTGGTCCAGGAATACCACCTCTTATGCCTGGTATGCCACCAGGTAGGTCGGGGCTGTCAAACTCGTACTATGGTGAGAGCTAAATTGTATTTCTTTCTTTTCATTGAGATTTAGGATTTATATAAAGAATAAACAGACATATGCCATTACCTTGGTGTGGGTTGATTGCCGCAGAAGCCACTCGTGTGCACAGATGAAGGGCTTGGTTTATATTTATATTTATATTTTTTATTATTAAAGATTGTGTTTGTTGCCACTATGAAGATAAAAAGTGGAATATCTTTTTCTTCCTGAAATTTCTTGTGGCTTTTGTGTTGCATGGTCTCCATCCCTCCTTTTAATATGGCTGCAGCTGGAAAATTGTAATGATTGAAAATGCTGTGGGAAATGAGAAATAATGTTGGTAGTACACCCAAGTCATGAACCTGCTGTGTGAAGGAACTAACTGGAATTTAGTCTTTTGCCATAGCTAGAAGAGATGTTACTTGAGTTTGTGTTGCTCTTAAGCAGCCTTAAGTTCTCAGTGTTCCACCTGACCAGCAGCTATGCTGTGGTGGCTTGAGATTTGCTGTTTCACCCACATTTCTCACTAGTTACAGCCTAGTTATCCTGCACAGTAACATGATGGAAACAATGTCAGCTGTTTATTTCCAATCTTTGAACCTCTTGTAGAGCCCTGTGCATACCAAGTGCATGTATTGTGATCATAGTCATCTACAAAAGTAGCCTTGTGTCACTGTTGCAATGTGACCGACAGCAAAGTTGATGCATGTTTTGATCAAGGGTCTGATACTGTTCGTAATAGCTGCATCTGCTGTATTTTGTGGCAGTCTTATGCACTTGGCAGCATAGGCATGGTGTGTTGTCAACAGCTGCTGCATTAATTGCATTGATTTAAACTTCTTTGAGTAAACATCACTGAGAAGCTCTAGTTGAAACCGCAGCTTCTTGTCTTGTCTGAAGTGTTTGAGGTTACTGCCTACGAATGGATGTCAGTGAGTGACTGCTGGCATTACCCTTTGTCATGTTTTATTTTGCTATTGCCTTAAAAATACATTTTCTTTGGGTAGACTTTGTTGTAAAAAGTACTGTGAAAAGAATTCTCTAAATCTCCTTCAGCCTGATGTTACCGATTCTTCATGGTTTGTAGGTATGCCACCGCCTGTTGGTCCTCGTCCTGGGATGCCTCCAATGACCCAAGCGCAGCCTGTTACAGCACCAGGAATTCTTAACAGGCCTCCAGCTCCTGCTGCATCTGCACCTACTCCCCAGCCTCCAGTTACTAAACCACTCTTCCCAAGTGCAGGGCAGGTAAGGTACCTCACAGCCTGGAATCTGTTGTTACAGTCTTCAAGTTGCCACTGTGCCAGCAGTGTCTCTCCTTTATTATTTAGGAGGCCCAAGAAATGACTGGTTAAGTCTCTTGCTTGTCTTGATTCTTGATTCAAAGTTTAATTCAGTGTAGTTCTTGAATGAATTTTAAAAGATTCTTTTGTTTGTCTTACAACAGCCATGAAACCAAACAGAAGTTCTGTAAGCACGTGGGGAAGAAAGGAGTAGGCAAAACACTTCTTTCTTTAATCCCTTTAGTTTGTCATTTATAAGGGTGTTTTGGGTGGGCAAAGGGTTGTGCTAGTCAGCTGCCAGAACCTGGTTGCCTATAACTTTACCTAAAATTTCCCAAGTATAAATCTTGACGTGACTTGTTCTCTCCTGTTCTTTTCATAATGGGCTGTCTACCCATAGATGGACTAATATATTTTGTGGCTTTGTTAAATTGGTTAAACATTGCCGGAATTAGGAGGTTTTTTACTTTAAGAGGTTTAGGAGTAAGTTAGGGTAGCAAAAATTAATTTAAATGTTTTGGGGAGGGAAGTGGGGAGTAGCTTGTGACCTCTACGCTTTGATTGCACTTGTGTATAGGTCCTGAAGTTTTTACTTGCTTTCAAGTGTGTTGCAGAAGCCTTCATAGTGTGCTGTTTGCACTTTGGACTTCTGCAGGGAAAATACTTATTTGCAAACCCACAATCCTTTTGTAAGAAAAGACTTAGTGTAAGAAATCCTTTCATCTGGATACTTTCCACCCATTTGTTTGGAGACTTTTCACTATTTCCTTTCTTTTATGCTACAGATGGGGACACCTGTCACAAGCTCAAGTGCAGCTTCCTCCAATTCAGAAAGTCTGTCAGCATCTTCTAACGCTCTGTTTCCTAGCACAGCACAAGTACGCAGGAAGTCACAGTTAAAAACAAATTGCTTTGCAACTTAACCCTTTGGACCGTTCTGTAAAATCTAAAATTGACTAAACATCTTCAGATAATCTCTTGGTATATTCCTGATTATGTTTAGCTGGTAAAACTGCAGAGTCCTGAATTGAGAGTTACATCTTAATAAGCAATGTCAAAGTGCCCAATTTTTCTTAGAATGAAAGAATGAAATGTTACATCCTGGTTCTAAAGGGTTAAAAAAGCATGAAAGCAGTTAAATGCATTTTAGTGGGCAGTGGTTAGCTTGATGCATGGTGAAGGCTTTTTTAGTTTATGTTGTTTATGGTACATCATAATGTAGGGAATTCTGTAATTTGAGTTATGTGCATAAAATTGACATACTTTGATTGGAAAGTCAGATAATTGTGACTGGAAACAAAAGCATTCTCTCATAACTAAAGCTTGCTTTGGAGATTGCTGTGTCTCCACAGAAAGCTTGGTAAAGCACACTTTCCTTGTCTAAGCCTTATTGAGAAAAAAGTAGGAAAGATGAAATGTTGGAATCTGTAGTGGACCTCATACCTGCCTTCAGCAGATTATTCATACCCAAGCGAGATTAAAGATCTATAGAGAGACATAGTAAGTTTGTGACCATACTGCGGAGTTTTTATAGAGAGAACGCTTAAAAACCCTGACACAATAAAGCTTTCTTAACTATTTAATTCAAACATTTCTTAAATACCTAATTTTAATGAATACTAACACTTTGAGCTGTACTGTACACTAATGGTTGCTAAAGTATGCTCATTTAGTGAGAGAACAGTGAATTTATCCTTAAAGCCTCTTAATAGAACAGTGATTCAGGAAAGATTTAGACATTTACAGAACTTGGTATTTGAGATAAAAAACTTGATAGTATAGTGGGGGGGTGTCTTTTTGTTATTGTTTCTTTTTTTCTAGTTGTGGGTTTTGACCTGCCAGTCGTAGACTTTCCAGTGTGTATTTATGTATATGTGTATATACTGGGTTTTATTTTGTCATGTTTTCAGTTGCACTAGTATGCAATCATGCTGAACTTTACTTTTGTGAAATTTGTTATAATTACATATCTCACTGAAAGGTTTCAGAGGTCTAACAGACATCGCTTCAGTTCTTTTGTGCTTTGAGGAATGAATACTGATCTCTCTGTTTCACAGGCTGCAGCAGCTGTCCCAGGTCCAGTTGGTACTGATTTCAAACCTTTGAATTCTACACCTGCAACAACAACAGAACCCCCAAAACCTACATTCCCTGCTTACACGCAGTCTACAGCTTCAACCACTAGCACGACAAACAGTACTGCAGCTAAACCAGCTACATCTATAACAAGTAAGCCTGCTACCCTCACAACCACCAGTGCAACCAGTAAGTTGATCCATCCAGATGAGGATATATCACTGGTAAGTTAAAATATTTTCATTGTCTTAGTGGAAAATGTTATTTATGCCAATATGGCTGGTTAAATACATTTTCTTCTGTAGTCTGTGTTATGTGTCTTTTATTAATGGTGAGAGTGCAAGCTGTGCAGAGTTAATGTCATAGAACCATGCACTGGAAAGCTTCTTCAGTTGTAAAGTGCTCACTGGCATATTGCAATGATCTTGCCGTAGATCTAAATGGTAAGAAATTACTCAACCCAAAATATAATATGGACTTTTTCTGCTTGTGACTTAAGCATAAAGTTAAATAGGTACAGGTAATGAGTGTAGGACAGAAGACTTAACAGTTGAGGTGGTTTGGTACTATTACAGCAGTTAGAAATATGGAATTTATAGGTTAAACAAATGAACCTTAATTTCAGTTTAGATACCTTTAGATTTGTTTCACTTTTTCATCTCAGCTTGTAGGGAAGAAGGTTTTCTTCAGCTGAGGGAGGAAGGGAACTTGTGTGCAAAATGCTAGATTGGCTGGTAATAATACAGTAACTTTGAAGGAGGGGAGCAAAATCCAAATGTTACTGTGTAGTGGTACTTGTAGCAGTCTTTGAACTGGTAGTTGAAATAGTTCAGTGCTGGTAATCTACTTTGTTACACTTTTATTTACTTTGCTTTTGGTGAATTTTAGTCTTACCATGTATTATGGTTGTCTCTTTCTGGTTTTAGGAAGAGAGAAGGGCACAGCTGCCCAAGTATCAGCGCAATCTTCCTCGACCGGGACAGGCTTCTTTGGGTAATCCCCAAGTTGGACCAATTGGAGGTATGATGCCACCACAGCCGGGAATTCCTCCACAGCAGCAAGGAATGAGACCTCCCATGCCACCTCATGGTAATCATAAGTTCCCGAGCTTTGTTTTCTTGTAAAGATTTGTCTATGCTATAAACTATTAAAACTTACTGTGGCATCTGCTGTCAGGGGGAGGTGGGTGAAGCTTTTCACAAAATGCAGCTTGTGCCCATTATTTAATTAAAAAATTCTTCTTTACATCTTAAATGTTCTGCCTGTAGGTCAATATGGTGCTCATCACCAGGGCATGCCAGGATATCTTCCTGGAGCGATGCCTCCATATGGTCAGGGACCTCCGATGGTGCCCCCTTACCAAAGTGGACCTCCTCGACCTCCAATGGGAATGAGACCTCCTGTAATGTCGCAGGGTGGCCGCTACTGATGCTACTACGCACGCTCTAATAGGTTTGGAGATTAAACCTTTTCTCATCTTGTGCTGTTAATATAGCCGAGCTTCCGTCAATTAAGGCTTCATTGTGACTTTAAAAAATAAGTATCTTCCCACATGCAAGGAGCTATTGGACATTCTTATTTTACATGGGAAAAAATTATTTGGAATAATAACAGGAACTTTTCCTGATGTTGCAATTTATACTGTATGGCTTCTTTTTCATGTTTCATCTAGGTTTTTAGAAGTGAAGTATAGTAAATATGGTTCGTTAAATTGTGAAGGCGCTGGAATTACATGAACATACCACCTTAAAGGCAAGTTCTGTAACATTATGTTGCTATTTGTGAAATGATGCCTTCACAGCACTTCAAGTGCTGTTGGACTTCATGTCCCCAACATAGTTTGGTGAGGGCTGTACCTGTTCCCAACTACTTGTACATTTAAGTCTGAACTTGTAACAATATTTAATGTATTTAGAGTTCCTCCTGTTTCAGGGTTTAAGTAAACTGACCCACTAAGGTCGTGTGACTTTTCTGTATTGTTACAAACTTCATTGTAATAAAAGAAGAGAAAAATTTATATGCCTTTTTATTCATGACCAGCTGTGGACAACTGCCTGAAAGGTTTGTACACATGCATGCCATGGTAGCTGTTGGTGTAGTGAACGCAGTTATTGGTGCTGTTTTAGTAAAATCTGAATTCCTTGTTCTAAAATTAAGTCACTCCTTAGCTGCACGTCTTAGTAGACAAAGACCTGTACACTTATTAACTGTCTCAGCAAAAATGAGGCTGCAGGAGGCACATCTCAAGTCTTGGTTGTAACTTCTCTTAATGCATATGGTTGTTCATTTGTGCTTTCTTGTCCTCAATAAATTATAAATGATTTCTAGTCCTGGCACTTGTAGGATGTACAAGTGATTGCTCTAAGATGCATCCTAGTGCCAGGTGTGTCCTGTTCACTCTTCGACTGACTCTTTTTAATGTGCAAACACAGATGAGTTTCAGGAGCATTTTAGATGAAGATTTCTAGAAGCTTAGATGCATGTCACACGGGTGAGTGACTTCCAGTTTCTGTATTGAAGTTGACCTGCAAAAGAGAAAGAGTAGCTTGACCTTCCCAGTGTATAAAAGACAGAGGGGCAAGAGTAATGTGTTATGCTATATTTTTACTTTATATGTTCAGAATTTCAGCTCTCAGCAGAGTCTGAAAGATGAACCATCAGTTGCATACTGTGATCAGATGATGCCTGAGTTTCTTGAGCCATTTAATAGAAGTGTCTAAGAAACCTTTTCATCAGTTCTAAGAAGAGTTATTGGAGAGGTCTTCCCCTCTGTAAGCATAGAGTGATAAGTTACTGTCATGGTTGTCATTCTCTGTGTAACATCACTGTGTTAGTGTGCTGTATTTCTGGTGAGAATGAAAATGTAGAGGCAGACTTTTTGGAGGGAAAGCAAGAGGTTCCCTGGTCTCTTCATAGCAGGGGGCAAAAAAGGAGTGGTGAACTTCTCATTTGCAGGTCAACTTTAAATACAGTGTTCCAGCCTCAAGCCTTATCTGTGCACTTTAATTTATGGGGATATCTCTTCTTCTAGGGTAGGTTAGGAAGATTATCAGCCTTTTTGTGTCAGTTAATGTTTCATAGATGTTTTGTAGGTGGAGTTTTTTACTTAATTATAATACAGAGCATTATGGCTCTTTTTCTTGAAAGTCTTTGGGGCTTTTAGCTGCACTGAAGTACCTCATGTGGCGTAAATCTGTACTGTCCCTTAATAATCCAGAAATACAGTGCAGCTAAAATAGTACATTATAATAGTACATCATAATAGTACATCTCAGTTTCAAACTTGGGGTCATGGAATGGCTCATAAAAGGACTAGAGCATTTGCTACAGTCTCATTACAGCTGAATGGCCTTAGTTTAATTATTAAGAATTGTGAAGTGCTCTTTCTGAAGTGTTTAGTAGTTTTAAGACCATAACTCCAAGCCTCTATTGAGAAGCAGTTCTCTGATCACTGGTATCTGCTGATCACCTATCAGATGTGCAATATTTGGCTTGCAAATGTGCTGAGTGGGCCTTAATGTCAGATCTTTCGTTAGCTCCTCATCTTGCTTGATACATAAGTGTAACAGATAAACCTGTTTTGCTTAAGCAGTGCTTTTATACTCTAGTTTTCTTCCGTTTTCTAATAAGGACAATTACAAAACACTGGAGAGATTTTTACAATGTCTTGCATTTGTAACAGTACACATTAAATTAATAGATTATAAATTGATCCTGACTTTTGCTTTTAAACCTGTAGAACCTGCTTTTTCTGAAGATCACATTGCTGCTGTAAGGATGTTTTTTCCTCCTGCCCCTAGTAAAGTAAATACCTCTCCTTTTGGTGTCTTTCCCTAACTTTTCGTATGTTGTTTTCAAACCCCTGCTTTTCCTGGGATAAATACTTTAAAACCTTACTGCATGTACTGTTAACTCAGCATATTCTGCAAGTTGTATCAATTAAGAGTTCCTGTCTTTTAGCTAGTGAACGTCTCATTGTTCCAGTTATAGCACCATTTTGTAACTAACAATACTACGTAGACTTAGAGCTTGGATGCATTTTAAGATTGAACTTTCCTTAGTAGTAATGTTATGATAATTCCTCAACCACGTACTGCCACTTACTATTCATATGGGACTCTAATAATCTTCAACAAGCAGGTGGAGGATTTTTCCATGCTTTTTCATGCAGATATGTACTTTCCTGCTCCTATCGTTCCTGTGCTGTAAGAGCTGTAATGTGGCTATTTTTAGTTATTCTCATGTCTCTTGTGTGTGCTCTTGTTAAGCAGGCAGGTATTTCAGTGCATATGTTGTCTATTGGTCTCTGCTTTTATTTCTTTGGATACTGCTTCTTAATCTTCAGAGAGTTGGATTTATGGTGCATTTTCCCAAAAAGAGGAAAGCTAATTGGAATGTTGTAATTGCTTGTGTAAAGACTAAGGCTTGCTTTACAGGACAAAGTTTAATCAACATGATTGTGCCAGCAGAATCCCTGATGTAACACAGCTATGCAAACAGGCTTTTTGCTTTAGTTAATCTCTCCCTGGAAAGAAATTGCAGGAGTCTTTCTGATTACAGAAAAGCATCTCTCATATGCTATATCTCTACTGCAGATACTGCAGTAGAATTAAAACTTGCAAGTGGACTTTGATCGATCCTTAAATTGGAATGTAATGCAAACATTGAATACAAAAAGCCAGGCTGGAAGAAAACGTTCATGTGGGAAAATGTGTAACAAAATACTTGGAGTTTATGGCATCCAGAACTTGTTTAAAAGGTTCTAAATTATTTTATGTTAGTCTCTCAATATCATTATGAGAAGTTGATCTCACATCTGAGTTTTAGATCAAAAGGGATGATACTGGCATTAAGGAATCTTGGGAAAGCCCAGGCTTCAGAAGTCTTGATAAGACTCCTGTGCTTCCTGTGGAATATCTTCCTGCCTTTGGCAAAGGTTGCTTTAAATAAAATCTTTAAGGTTTAGCTGGCTGGTACAGACTAAAAAGGGCTTCTGATTCTTCTACAGTGGAGATTTTTAGGTGCCGATAATAAATTTGAGGCTGGGATATATATGTTATAATTTAAGTGGATAACTGCTCCTTGCTCTGTGCATGCATGAGAGAATATACACAAGCTTCTAGAAACACATTTAGCTGCATCTGCCTCTCTGATTTCTGCATTTATTTTAGTATATGGAGCTCTTGAACAGTACTTACATAGAACCATATAACTTTTTTTCTTAAAACTTGGATAAAATTGAAAAGAATGTATAACCTGCAGTTACTTGATAGGAATCAATGAATTCGGCAAACAAGATACAAAATAAAATACTAAGATTACTTCAGTTTTATAAAGAACAAGAAGGGCATTATGACTCTTCAGTTAAATTGCGACTCTTGATATACCAATCCATGAGCTGGTGCTGCAATTTAAAGTGGTAACTAAAGACACTTAAAAATAATAGTAAACATCTTAATAATTGTACTGGTCTAGCTTCTACATAACTACTAAGGTGAGGGCGACCATTTCCAGTGGCTGGTGGGATCTTTAACTCTACTTTTTATGAACTAGTACAGTAAATACTATCAGTTATGGGAAAAATGCCCCAAGACAACTGACTTCAGTTCCATTGATCAAGATACAAAGTAAAACAGCCCAATTCAGAAATAGCTATGGGCTGTAAATTGGGGCCTACCAAAACAGGTGCTATAGCAATCATTTTGTTTGCTTGATCACTGGAATTCTGTTGACTTTGAATGCATGTCTTTCACTTAATTGGGTCATGTTTTTTCTAAAATTTAAATTTTTCTTCTTCCTATAGCCCTGCCATAGGACAGGCTGAGGCAGAGTCTCAGTGTTGCCCTGTTCAGTCTGAGGCAAGTGGGATTTATTTTATTCATTCTGGGGGCTTTCACAGCTTTATGGCTGTTGGATATTTATGTCCCCAAACTTGCAGCAAGTTTGGTGAAGGCCCCTAAATTTATTTTAATTTAGGTTTTTTATTCTCTTTTGGTAGATGGGCTCTATTAATATTTATCTTTTTATTATTGTTATGTTTTTAAGAGTCTTAGGGGGAGGGAACATGTTTTAAGATGTTTGGGTACCTTTTCTCTTACTGGAGCACGGTTCCTTCGCAGCTGCTCAGGTAGTCCTTCAGCCACACTGCCCCCCTCCCCCTCTTCCCCTGCATTGCATTTGTGCTGTATTTGGTTTTGGGTTTGGTAATGTGACTTTGTGTATTCTCTGAACTAGTGTCATGTAAATAGCAGTTACTAATGTTTCCTCTTCTGAGGAGATGTATCTGTTGAAGTGCTTAAAATACTTAGGTTTTAACTAGTAAGTGACATTTATAGTCACAAAATTGTGTAGTCTAAATTATAGAATATGGTTTCTCTGGAGGAGGTTTTGATACTGCTGCATATGTGAGCTGCACCACAACAAATATTAATGTAGAGCCCTGGGAAGAAGTAAGAGATTCAAGTTGGTAAAGTAGAATAGAAGAATGAGAAATGGTGCAGATTCTTCAGTTCATCGATTCCAAGAAAATCTCTTCCTTAGTCTCTCAAACACACCAAATGTGACAACATTATGTCTATTGCAACAATACAGAAAGTCGTGCTTTTTTTAAACCTTGTGGAATTTTATTGCATATTTTTGCTTCTGTATATGCTTATGTGAAGTTCCTTCTTTCACACAGTAGCATAAGCAAAAACATAGCAAAACCTTTTATCTTTTGTGGAGAAAAATGAGATTTAGTGTTGCTGCTCATTCATTCAGATGTATTAGCTTTGAATGCTTGAAGTTGCTTAAAGGCAGCTTCAGCTTCAGAAGAATGGGTTTTGTCCATTGAGGTCATGCAGCCTGTCAGCAGTGCAATAGAAAACTAACAAATTTGGGGTCTGGTTTTGTAACTTTATCTATTTTTTGAGGTATTTTTTAAAATGTGTAGTGTTTTTTTTGATGAGAATAGACTGCTAAGTAATGACCCCCAGTGTGATTTCCAGTAACTTTAATTAAAAGATAGAGTTGAGATTCATAGTTACAAGAGTGCATTTCACATTCCTGTTTGTACTCTGCCCTATGCGTTTTTCCTGTAGAAGCCCCCCCAAACAGTCCAGTCTGACTGGAAAGCTGGCATGTCCTCTGTTAATGGTTTCAAAATGATTATTGAGCATGGTGTTGCTTTTCTAATTCTTGTTGTGGTGCTACCCTTTATCACAGTGAAGATGAGAACAACACTTGAAGATACACAAAACAAATACTAGTTGCAGTAGTGTATGTAGTCTGTGGGAGCATTTGGCTTAGTTCTTATCCCTCTAGAATGTCTAAGGAAACTGTTTAACAAAAAAAGCTGTATGGCTTGTACTTCTTGCTTTATCTATCTGAATCTCTTGGAAACTCAAAAAGAAACACAGGCAAATCTCAGATGTGTGATACTGAACTTTATTATCAGCTTCCGTTTAAGACTGATGCAGCATTAGGTAATTTTTATCTGGCTTCTCATAATCAGCTTGCTGTCAAGCACAGAAAGCTGAAATTCAGATGCATATTGTGTACAGTAGAGTACCCAGCTTGGATCCACACTTGGGTTGTATTTTATAAATTGATACCCTGGTGAGAGCTAAAAGTTTCCAGTTCAGAGACAAGGATCTGGTTTTGTTGATGATATCTAGGTTTGACAAACTCATGGAAGAGATGTCTCCAGATGCAGTTCCTGTTTTCACTGTGTTTAAGCTCTGTGTACTAATACTTAAGAGCAAATGAACCATTTGCTTGTGTTTTGGCATGTTTTGTGACCAAAACAGCATTTCTCAGCACAACATCGCTGTGGATATTTTTTTTCTTGAAGATGCTTATAGACAATTCCAAGATTATTAATTTCGTGCTCTCTACTTAGGAAAGATGCATTTGACATTAAGACAACTCCACAGTGTGTCACTGTATGAATTGCAGGGGTTTTGACTCTTGAGTTTTCTTGCTGCACTGCAAGTACCACTTGTAATTTCTGGTGGGTGGTTCACACATGCTTCACTTCCATCCTTTTACATTCGTCTCCTTTCTTATCAGTCTCTAAAGGATTGGACAGGACCAGGTTTTGGTCTTGTTCCCTCATTGATATTGGTAGCTTAGGCAGATGACATTCGTGTTACTCTGATCTGTTACCATGTCCCTAAATTTGTAGCAAGTCATGATGTGATTTTTTTTTTTTTTTTGCTTTTTGTTTTGTCCTTAAAGATTCATGTGCAGTTAAGTGCTGAAGTCCTTCTGTTCACAAGGATGGCATGTTGGCTCTGTGCTCTTTGCTGGGAGTATCTCCTCAGCTATTAGACCAGCTGGCCTTGAAACCAATTTGTGAAATCCTCATCCAGTGCAAATGGTTCACATTTTGCTCTTTTTGTGTGGTTCTGTTGGTGACGTTTTCCTCCCTGCCTCCTTGTGTGGATCTAAGGGGAATAGCTGACCAAAAAAAAATTGACACTGTAAAAGACATCTCTTTATTTTGAAGGCCAGTGGTGTGTTTTTACTGCCATGCCAGGATTGCAGCTCTCGGGATAGCAGCAGCCTGTGTATCACGAAGTCATACATCTCACTGGTTGTGGAATTTCTTTTCTATTGATGGTTGTGCTTTAGTGACTTTTATAGGTACTAATGGAAGTTGGTCTTGGAGTTTGGGGTGGGGTTTAAGCTTAAGTAGAGGCATGTGACCTTTTACGGTTTATTTTTTAAGGGCAGGAATTACTGATACTCTGCTAAATTGGGTGAATTCGCACCCACTGTTTTTAACGAGAGAAGCAAAGGGGAGAGAGATGTGGCAAAAAAAGTGTGTAACACGCATGAGATTTTGGCTTTCTTTAGAATTGTGTGATGAGTTCATAGTGTGTTCTGTGCCTTGCCTAATGAAGATTGTAGCCTAACTGAGGAATAGGCTACTTCCAGAAGAATGTTTTAAAAAGTCTGTACAGTTGGAGTCAGAATAATCAGACAAGTGAAATGATGGTAGTGACGAGGTTCTGTAAAGTGTAGCTATTGGTGACTACCATATTTTCCTGTAATGGTTGGGGTAGGTAAATATTAGTTCAACAAAAGCTTTGAGGCAGCCTTCCAAGGGATCAAGATAGAATTGAAGTGATTCTACAGTGTAATGTGTATAAGATTCTTTTTAAGTTTTAGGAAAACATAAATGAGAGTTTTCGTACACGCTGTGAACAGCAGCTTTATGCAGTCTCTTGACTGCCAGAGTGCAGAGTCTCGTTAAGGCTCTGGTAGAAGAAAATACAGTTTGACTCTTGTACTCCAGGATGTTGTCCTCAGTTGTTTTTTCATAGCATCCTGTTGAGTCATTAGTGACTGTCCATGATATGAACTGGCTGTGAGGGTTGGCGTTTACTCATCTGTTGGCTGTTGTGAATGGTGAGGTGCTTGCACCTTTTGAGCAAGGTCATAATAACTTGATTTATTCTTACTTCTGACACCTCAAGTCTTAGTTCTTTTATCTAAATCTTAACTGTGTTCTCGAGTGCTATTCAGAAAGGGGCTGTGTGGACAATTTCAGCTTCTGCTGCCCTTAGTAGCCAATGTGTATAAATGGTTGTTGCCAATAGCACTTTGAATGATCAGAAATTAATGCCATACAGCCAAAGGTAGCTAATTCACTGTCTTCCATCTTAGGAAATTACATAATCCTGTGAGATAAAGATGTCATGCAGAGCTTTTTACTCCCTTTTTTTTTTTTTCTTTGAATTAATTGCATATATGTTACTTGTACTGAATTCTTCAGCTTCTTTCCCCTAAATTGTAGTGGAAGAAAATACATTTTGCTCTTTCATTTGTAAAGTCTAGAATAAGAAAACACACTTTGAGACTGTTTAATGAAGGAACCTGGCAATGTAAGTATTGTGATTTCTTTTGTTTGTGGTAGGCAACAGGATTACCTTGTTAAACATATGGCAGAAAAGTAAGGGCAAATTGAAAGTAGTTTTATGGTTGCCTTTACTTCATATGCTTTTCTTAAGCAACAAATTGTAGTAATTGAAGTTTGGCAGCTTTTTAAATGAAAAACTAAATTCTGAGTGAAACTCCTTGGTTTAATACAATTTGTGTTTCTGTTAACTAGCAGCAGAATTTCAGCATTTGCTACTTACTGGTAGAGAAGAAAAATTCCACAGCACTGCCAGTACAGGTTAGTTTAATCTGTAAGTACCTGATGTTCCTATTTGAAATAATTTGTTCAAATGATACCACTTAAATACATGAGGAGAATTTTGGTCTCTGCAATGTGAATGTATCTGTTATCTACTACTGTTCCCAGTAGTGAGCGAACAGCTAGAGTTTTTTTTTTTGAAGATCTGCAGTGGTTTTAACTACACTTGTTGGTAACATCTGCAACCACTTAGAAGGGAAACTTAATACAGAAACTTAACGGACAGCCATTGGTGTTACTGAAAAGCATGAAGATCTAAAGTTGAAGTAACTTCTTCAGTAACATGCTTATTAAAAAAGAGGCTGTTTTACCAGTGAACCAGTTGTGTTGGGGAATAAGCATTTGTGTTGGTAAGAATACATAGCAGTAATATTTCTTTTGATTTTCTTTAGCCATTGCTCATACTGTCTCCTACCAACAGATTTTACTTTGTTAGGCTGGTAAGCTAGGAGCTGCTTGTTCTCTGCTTTTATTGTTTTGGTTTTTGTTAGCCCATTTCAGCACTTCAGAGGCTTCTTGCAAATGTGGTTTTGCCCAGCTGTTCTGTCTTACTCCAGAGTTACTGCTCTGCCTCTTTTGTTTTTTCTTCTGCCCTGTTTTATATTCCTGGAAATTTTGGCTTTTTTTATTTTATAGACTATTTCGCACCTTAAGATAGGAGAGAGCCTTTGTGATTGAATAAAAGATGTAGCCTGCTCCAGAATAGCGGCACACATTTTTAGTTAAGCTTTGTGTACCTCGTCTTTACATATCAGCACAGGAGGTGAAAACTTGCTGTGCTGTGGTACATAGCATAGTTTCACAGATGGAAGAGCTGTAATAATTCACTTCTCAAGGGCATGTTACCACATGGTGAATTTGAGGGGCTTTTGACATCATTAGTGGCTAATTATATAGAAACTAGGTGTTGGGAAGGTCACACCTGTGTGGCAGCTGAACAGGCACTTCAGTTTGTCAGCACATCTGAATGGTGTAGAGTGGTTTCATGAGAGAGAGACTTGATGCTTCCATTGGTATTGCTGACACTGCAGGATTCATCCTACTAACATAAAACTTTTCAAGGGGATTGTATCTTCCCAGGCCTTAGAATAACTACACCTGAAGCCCATCTTGTGGCATCTTCTCTGCATCAGTTCTGTTATTCACACTAAATTGCTTTGCAAAACTAGCTACATGCAGATTTTTGAATAATGTTGCATAGGTGTTTCTCCCTAGAAAAAGAAGGAAAGTTGTACAATAAAATTTTGTAACTTACCTTTGCCTGCATTTCCTAAATCTTAATGGCAGGTATGCATGAAAAACAGGGATACCTTGCTGTGAGGTCATTTGCCTATTAACAGAATGTATGCATCTTCCTTTTAACTTCTGTGGTTGGCCCTAGTTGGTACTTAATGCAATGCTCTATACTAAGTTGGAATGAGTAACTGATTGCTTTGGCTGCTGAATTACTTTGTGAAGTCTCAGTTTCGGCAGTGGTTGGATGCTGACCTGCACTACTTGTACACCAGCTTGGCAATCAGAGGGGATAACTAAAGAATAGTGGTGTTTTCTAGTGTTTTGTCAACAAAAAGTGTATTTGTCCGTGGTAGATCCTACTGCGAACTCTGGTAGAATGTAATCTCTTTGTGAAACTTTTTATGGCAATTAATTATAGTACTTCTTGCTAGAATTAAGTTTATTTTCTTTTGAGATGGGACCAAAACAATACAGGAGTCAGAGCTTTCATATCCAGGTGAGCAGTCTTGAGTTGTAGCTCGGCTTCTGATGCACCGTTACAGCACCTGTCCAGTCTAATGTGGTTCAGGAGTCTTCCTTCCCAGTTCTGATAAGGAATACATGGAACAGTGAGTCATTTCACACTATTTTCTTTAGACTTGCTTAATAACACCGAGTCACCTTCAGATTCTGGTCACTGTGTGGCAAACCCAGACTCCAGGCTCTTTTTCCTACCTTCTTCCAGTACCTTAAAGCACATGACTGAGTTGTGTCCCCTCTCTGTGTCGTGAAGGTGTTTTCTGTAACTTGATACTGCTTTTGTGTAAGTAGTGTGAAAGGGATGGGATCATTGATCTTTTTTAAAAGACAGGTGGCAAAATACTGATGTTGAATCTAATTTGAGAAGTGAGAGACTGGTAAGTATGTGCATCATTTTAATGCATGCAAGTAATAGTAACAGTAACCAGCTTAATTTTATAGCATTCAGTTTACAAAGAAGATTCAAAGAAAATATGGAGCTAACTTCATTTGCATCCATTGGGAACCTTCTGTGAACTGTATGCTTCAGGAATGGATCACTGCACATATACAAGTCTGTAATGTGTGTCTGCCGCTTTGTAACAGTCTCTGATTAAACAGAAGTGAACTACTGTTTCTGTCTATTTTTATTTTCTCCTCTTGAGAACCTTTCCAAAGTAGTATTGCAACAAATGTTAGATCTTCCAAAGTGTGTTTAAGTATAAAATCCACCTTCTCTCCTGCTGTGGTTTGAATAACTTGGTACTATCTGTCATTGTCTATAAACTGCAAAAAATCATTCACATGAGCTTTATCTTCAAGTGTTTTTATACCCAGTGACAGCAAATGCTTTCTGACTTCCCAGCCTATTACTTCCTTTTGCTGCTGGTCTGCTGTCCTGCTGAACTGTCTGTACAGAAAACTTGACTATTTAAGTTGTAAGAGTCAGGGAATATGGAGGAAAAGTATCTAAAAGTGTTTTTATAAAACTTGATAAAGAGGGTGTGCTGTTACAGTGGTCTGTTCTAAAAGCATTTAGAGTGATAGGCTGGCGAGATGAGGTGTCTTTGAAGGCAAGTGTCTGGGCAACTTCTGCCTACAGGATGAACAGATTACTCTGCTGGGCTGGTTGGTCTCACTTAGCTACCACTGTTTACTCATAGGTTAATTTCTAAGAGGTGGTGGAAGATAAACCCATTATTTTCCTGCTACACCACTTGTGGTGTTTTGGATATATGTAATGAGGAGCAAGTAGAGGACCCTTTAGGGAAGACTGCTGCTTTGCATGAGCTCTTCACTGGAGTTTGTCCTCTGGCCCTTTTGGCTCCATGGGAATTTGGGTATTTGAAAAACAGGAGAACTGCTTTGTCCTAAAAGCTGGCTGGAGCAAGGGGGGTTGTGTGTTTCTGGCTGGTTGAAGTACTCCCAGGTTTCACTTACCAGACTTGGGGAGTTTGAATATGACTGGGTAAAGAGTAAGAAGGATGGGTCTGTACTTTCTGCCCTGTAAGCCTCAGCAGCTTGTTTTGCAGCATGGGAGCCTGAGTGGTACTCTATGTTTATGCTTTTCTCTTAATCTCATTTGTTTTCTTTTCTGCAGGGCACAGGGAGAGGATCTTCACCTGATGAGGTGAAGTGTTTGGATCTAAGCCTTTAGCTTGTAAGAGGTAGAAATGGGTATATTTGCAAAGGAAGACCCCTACTTAGGCCTTAAAAGGAAGGACTGGAGAGTTGGCATTGGCATGGGCTGCAGGACCAAGGGCTAGTTACAGTACTGAATTGGGTGTCTGCAGGCAGAAAACAAGTTAAAAGATGAACCCTCTTGGCCAAGCCCTGCAAGGGTTTGCTTTGCTGTGAAGTCTCCCACGTGGTGGGAGGCAAGGGAAAGAGACTGGTATGGCCTGGCCAGCAGTGCAAACTTTGTTTCTGCTTCTTGAGGCCAAAGCGTGAATGTTTGGTGTGGATAGAATAATCTTTGGTTTGATCCTGTTTGTTCTGAATTCACAGTGCTTTGCAGTCCCTCCTACAGTTTCTTGCTGTCCCCCAGATCTTGGCTGAAGTTGGAGAACCCAAATCATAGCTTGCTACTGTTAGAACTGCATCTTCAGGTA
This sequence comes from Myiopsitta monachus, assembly GCA_017639245.1. Taxonomy (NCBI): domain Eukaryota; kingdom Metazoa; phylum Chordata; class Aves; order Psittaciformes; family Psittacidae; genus Myiopsitta; species Myiopsitta monachus. The sequence goes on along the minus strand of CM029931.1, from coordinate 3,914,190 downwards.
GGGTAATTTAAGCTCATGCAGAAACAGAAACTCTTTATAAAGAATGTTTCTTAGAGTAAAACTTAAGCCACATGACAGGTTTTCTGGAAATTTTAATCACAATATTGGCAACAATATAAAACTCCAGAAAGAGCAGGCACCTTTATTATGAGAAGCTTAATGGGACATGATGGTTGCAGACACAGTGCTCACAAAAACTCCTTTGCATTTTTCACATTACTAAATCGGGCCAGAAAATATTTTCAAGCATAGCTGTGTTTGCAGTTAGACAGATTTGGTCCTGTACTATGTGGACACTTAAACATTAAGTGCAGGGGTTGTTTGGTCTGTGAAATCATAACAGTGCTTAGATATAATCTTTTTTGCCATGATTGTTTCACTGCTGGAATGTGTCTGCACCCTTCTTCAGGTACAGATACTGGTATGGTTTGTAATATTTACATGGAGAAGCAATATAAGAGTGATGCAAAATTTGTTCTTTATCCTCATGTTTGGAAAGCTGGCTTAAAAATTGCTTACTTACCCTCTGTGTTCCCCTAGTGGTGATTGGTAGATTTCATACATGGTACATCTTACTGAGCAAAGTATGTTGCTTTGGGGACTCCAAAACTACCAAAGTCTTCTGTTTCAAGGTGTATTTTTACTAGTAGGTTTCAGATGTTTTTAGGTATTTGGTCATAATTGTAGTAGTTAGTTGTGGTTGTTTTGCTACCTGGTGCTCAGCCAGTGCAGCCCACTTGGTTTAAATGTGGCAACAGACACTCAGTGCTGTACTTCCAACAGTGCAGTAAGCACTATAAACATGCTAAATACCTTGTGTTCTGCTGACGGCTGCATTATTTTCAACCTCAATATTGAAAGCAACAAGACCCTTAAATGAAAAGCCTAAATAGAAGGTCACATTTTCATTTCCAGGGGGCACTGAATCACGGTGGAGCGGCAAGATAGGAAGCTCCTTCACGTGCCCACGGATAAATAAATCTCGGTCCTTGGTCCAGCCAGAAACTCTTTTGAGAATGTCACGGATCTTGGCTATGTTCCATACAGTTCCATGGAGCCATTTCATTCTCTTCTCATCTAAAGACCCACTGATTAATTTATCAATTTTATTTTTGTGCACAATCTTGGCTAAGCCATAACCCTTTCCCAGAAAAAAGGGGGTGTAGATTCTTTTCTTTCTGGTAGGAACATCCTTCATCTTGATGTCGTATAAACGTTTCAGGGTTTGAAGAGCTGAGTTTAAAATTTCATCTTTGTCTGGATTAGGCTCTTTGTCTAAGGCCTCATCTGGCCAGTACAACAAGGTGAGCAGAAAATAGGCACTTGCTGGAAAGGGTCTTTTTGCCTTAAAGAATCTTGCACTGAGCACACGAAGAGTTTGCACTGGAACAAGTTTGGCTGAGCCTGGTGCTAAGCATGATAATGTGATGTGGCACAAAATGTAATTGATCAAATCGTTGTCTTCCAGCCTGTCCCGAAGTGGATTTTCTGTATAGAAACTAAGGATGTTCTCAAGCTTTTCAGCTGACCTGGCCTCTTTCTTGTCTGTTAGGAATGACAAGATATTGGTGACATTACCTCCACCACTCTTATAAATATTCATGCGTCTCATCAGCTGGGTGTCGACGCCACTGTTGCTGTCCCCCATAAGTGATGCTGAAATGAAGAACTTGGCATATACCTCGGACTGTCTTTTTAGCCATTTTCTGGGGTTATAAATTTGTTCTTCCTTTTCATCTCTTTCATCTTCCTCATCCTTCTCTTGGTTTTTGTCTGTTTGGAAATAACTTAGGTCTTCCGAAATCCATTCCAGAGCGTTGTAGAGGTTCTGGCGTAAGCCTTTTAAGCGGGAGTGAAGCTTTGCCCATGTTTTTTCAATGTCCTTAGGAATGTAATCTGTGATCAGGTATTTCACAAGCTCTGAGTATTCCCCCTGTGGATTTCTGTGAAATACATCAAGCGTGGACAGAAATCTAAGAAGGCGGCATCCGACTTCTACTTCTCCAAAATAGCCAGCGTTGTTCATACTGTCGTATTCTGCTTTTGCAGCCTGTTGTGCAGCCCTGAAGCATTTCATGGCTTTAAGAGCAATTTCTATCTTTTGAGTGATGCTTTGGGGAGTGTCCTCCTGTGTCATTTTGTCCACAGTGAAACTAAACCATTTCCTGTAGACTTGACCTTCTGTATCTAAAATGTAAGAATCATTTGGCATATGAGATTTTGCAACCCCTGCCCAGTGTTCTGCATCTTCAAACTTTTCATTTTTGTAGTGTAGTCTGGCAAGCTGCTGGGCAAAAAAGGGATCTTTTCCAAGGAGTTCATAGGCAGCTTTTAAAATAGCTATAGCTTTTTCACAGTCTTCAGCTTTACAGACATGTTCAATGAATGGGGAGAACAGAGTGTCAGTAGCGTCACCCCTGCTTCTTTTATCGCGTCGAATAAACAGATCTCTGATGAACTTTATGAATTCCTCTCGTCCAAATCTGTTTTCAAAGAGTGGCTTTTCCTGAAGAAGAGTCATTGCGAGTTGACTTTGAGGTTCGCTCCCTGAAAGCTGATGCAGAATTTCTTTTGCAACCAGACAGTGTATTATCCGAACAGATGAAATATAGGTGGTACTTTCCCTTAGCTCGATAAAAATCATTCTTACTTGTTCACTCAGGTGACTTTTAAAATCATATGCTCTTAATTTCCTCTCTGTATATGCCCCCAGTCCCAGAAAAGCCTCACAGTGTGACAGTGAAATATATGAGTTAGGTACATAAAAATTAAGCAAAGCTACATAGCGCATCAGGCACGTATCACGAGAAGAACGGTCTATGTCTAGCAGTATGTGCCCTACAAAGTCTCTCACGTATGTTTCATTGAACTCCTCGCACATCAGGACAAACGTAAGTATGAATTCGGGCTTGACGTCTTTCTGCTTCAGTTTTTCAAGTTTGGTTCTGAACAGACTTTTCTCTGAGTCAGTCAGCTTGTGAGTGACAGCAACTGTGTCCAGTGGAGAAGCCTTGCAAAGCCTTTCGGGATCATTGGATCGTCTGCAGCACATGAGGATGAAGTAAGGTCTGGGGGAATTAATTTTCCTAGTTGCTACAGCATCCATTAACTCATTCCTTAGTTCTTCTAGATAGTCTTCATCATAATCTTCAATCAGGAGAAGCACAGGAAGACAATGACTGATCTCTTTTTCGTCATAGTCTCTGAATGCAAGTGCATGCTGGCAGACAGTTGCAGGTGAATGTGAGGTTTTGATAACAGCACATCTTAAGTCCTTTCTTCTTTTCCACAGAACTTGCCGTGCTATTGTGCTTCCACCACTTCCTGGGTGGTGAAATATCTTCAGTTTAGCCACAGAATAGGTGAGGCCGCTTCCTCGTAAAATGTCATCCAGCAGTTTGCTGGCATCTTTACACGCTTCACGTTCAATGATTTCCCCGCAGCGCCTTTTCTCAGCAAGCCAGAAGTTTTCCCAGATGATTTTTCTTCCTTTGTAAAAATTTTGTTCTATTTCTTGTATTTCTTTTTCAGTCAAAAGATCCAATTTGATATCATCACACTGGTCAACACAAAGGATTTCCAGGGAAAACAGTTTCTCTTCTTCCAGCAGGGGAAGGGTGCATAGTCCTCTAGTAGAAACTGGCAGGTGTCTGGGTTGTGCTGTTGAAGGCAGCATTGCTCGAATGGTGGCATCTACGTGACTTAGCTTCATGCCCACAATGCTGCATTGTTCCAGTGTCTCAATGCTGCAGGATGCCTGAGCTAGATTAGCCCACTTCCCATAAATTTCTTTGGACTCTGCAATGCAAACAATGTACTCTGTGCCATTCATCTCCGTGTAGAATTCCTGAAAAGTATCCACAAGCGGTTTCTGCACTGGTGATAGCAATAGGAAGAGCACAATGAAAGACCGCTTTGGCAGGATCTCGTCACAGATACGAGTAATTGCTTTCTTCAGGTATTTTTTCTTTGTTCTAATCCACGTATTTTCGTCACAAGGGTTTTCATCCCCAAGGAAGTCACTGCGCCCGTTGCAGAATACCCAGCTGGTCTGGTCAAACAGGCACAGGTGTTTCTGAGAGGGAGGGTTGCCCGTCTTGCTTTCATTGGAAAAATCCTGTAAAAAATAAGACCTTGTTGCGTGGTGTTCTTTGTACTTGCTGTACAGCCCTGACACGTTGGAATGTTCATCGAAGTCAAAGACGCAGAAGATGTTCAAGCGTGTTAAGAAGTTGATACAGGTCAGATTATCCTTTTCACATCTGTTTGTGACAAGGATGTACCGCAGGGAATCATCCATGTAGCTTTTGCCATCGTTTAGTAGAATGGCTAACTTCCTTCCTAAATTTTGGGATGCTTCTGTATGTACTTCTGTGCTGGAGAGCTCGGCTCTTTCTCTTTGAGCATCCCTGTCTGGTATACCCTGAATAAAACTAGCAAGATTGTTGGGTTTCACTGGTTCAGACTTGGCTCCCAGTCTCTGATAGATTGCTTTCTCTTTTGTCAGAGTTACCTTCTGGCTCTCCTCATTGTATTTTGGCAAATACACTTCAAAAAAGCTGTTCTTTACTAAACTGGATGTTGGTTCAATGTCAACCTCCACCACAAATCTTTGGTCCTGAGTGTCTTTTGAAATCACTTCAACAAAAACAGGTGGGTGAATACATTTCCTTGCAATTTCTAGTTTGTTTTCTTGAAAACACTTTTCTATGTGATCTAATGCGTCAACATAGCATTCCCGCTCTTTGACCTTTATGCCAACAATCTGTCCATGTTTGTAGCCCTTGTCCTCAACGCTGTCCATGATGCCAAAATGGATGGTGCCGTTTGTGCGAATGTTCATGCAGGCTGAAGCAAATCGTATCACTTCACAGGCAAACTTCGATTTCAGTTGATTTTTGTTCAGTTCTGCAGCAATGGCAAAAGATTTGTATTCATGGCAAGGAGCGATCAGATCACTGACTCCTGATTCCGGAGCAAGAACTCTGTCTTTCACATATTTGAAATAGGTATCCTGACTTTTAAATGGTCGACAGTTGCTGAGCTCTAAAACTTCATCATCGCCATGTTTAAGTTGGGAGTTACTTCTCTTTTGCTTCTTACTAGAAGCAGCAGCTCTGCTTTCTCTGCTGGGTTTATCCTGAGCAGGGGCATCCGTGGAGCTTACCGGCTCTGTCTGTGCTTCGGTTCTGCCAGGTGCTTTGCTGCTGGAGTTCTTGCCCTGCTGTGCTTTTTCCTGGAGGTGCAGAAGTTCATGTCTCTTGCGGATTAACATGTGGATTTGGCCTCCCTTCATACCTATGCCTTTGAGGAAAGACTCATCCAGTTCCATTAGTGCTGGGCCCGTCACTTCTTCCGCATGTAGTTTTTCTACGTACTCTTTCTTGATTGCAGTAGATTCCAGCCAACACTGGACATGGTTCTCATCCCATTTGTCCACAGGTAATGTTCTGTAATCTAGAAGTTAGAGTTACGTATTAGTAATGCAAGCTAAAAACATGTCAAGATACTTCGCAGGCATTATGATTCTTGCAAGACTGGCCATATCACATGCAAGATTCTTTATACTAGGCATAGTGAGAGACTTGTGTCCTCGCATATATGTCTGTTCTGATGCCTAAAACCAACCTTAACAGTAATTAAAAGCAGTCTTAAGCAGTGGTGCAAGACTAATCAATGAAGCAGGAAACCATGAGGAGGGCTTGAAAATGATCCTCAAAGGGAGTCACGGGAATAACCCAAAATGCTTTTTTGAAGGGAATGATGGGATGAGGTTATCAGAACTGACAGGAATGAATCCTTGAGAGGTTTGGGGTAGATCATTTGCCCACTGGAGTCTGTTTAATTTCTACTAAATGAAGGTAGAATCAATACAGTCCATAAGCTGATGTCAAGAGTACTGATTAGTTTCCCCACTAGAGATGAACCCTTAAAATGCAGATACTAAAAGCAGATTGCTACATACGAAGTTCAAGAGCATCACATACCCATTGCCTTTGATGAGGGAAATCCTGCTGTCAGCGAACAAAACCCTGGAGGGGGGGAAAATAACACTTCAGATTTACAGTTAACATTCCTGTGTTAAAGCTGATGTTATTTGTTCTGTTTCCCAACCTCCCCCCACCTCAGGTGCTCACTGGATTTGCCCATAAGCAGTTCAAATTGGTGCCCAACCCCACAACGATTTTACTTTTTAGCGGGGTGTCTTTGCCTGATACACATCCTCTGCCTTGCTCAGGTTCTGGTTGCAGGGGTACTGCAGAGATGGGCTCTACTGCAGGAGGGACCATGTTACATTTGCCTTCTCAGCATGACACCAGGAGTGTCTGATTCATGTAGTCAACAGTAGCCATTGCTGAGCTGTGGACTAGGTAACAAGGGTCACAGTGAAAAGTGCGTGGTGGTGGCGGCTCTCGTACCGCAGTGTGAAAGCTCACCTCTGTGCAGGTTCAGTAGCTGGCTATAAAGCAGCCAGTTCCATCTCTGCAGCCCGTGGTACAACAGTGGCACTCACTCGCTGACTTAAGGTGCAGGAAGAGCGGTGCCCAGCACCACCAGTGTAAAGTGGTTGTGGGCTCTGTGCAAGCTCCTTACAAGGTCTGAAAGTACAGAAGTAGTAACTGAGGGAATGCAGTGAGCATGCAGTGGCCAGAGGCGAGTTCAGCAGGAGGTGCTGGTGTGGGGAGATGTGGGGCCCAGGAGAATGGGGGATGCTGCAGACAACGGGAGCAAGTGTGTATTTACAGTGCTGACCCGGTGCTTACAGGGTCAACAGCTTGTGGGCTGACTGCGGCCGCACCACGGCCAATGGCTTTGGTTTCAGCGAGTGGCTCTCAGGGAGCCTATTTGGGACTGCTCTGATGTGCTGGAGCCGTCAGTGGCGCTCTCTGAGGTAAGGTAGACAAAAAGGGCGGGAAACGGAGTCCTGACTCCCGGTGCAGCCTTTGCCACGAAATGGGACAGGAATGTCCCTGCAATAGCGGCCTTCGGCCCATTGGAGCCCCAGCACCTCCCAGGGCTGTGCTCGCAGTGATATGGCTTGAGAGGAATTTCCCCCCCCCCCCGCCTCTGCCAGCACTTGCGGCGACAGCAGTCGTTGGGCGGTGCTTTGTGGGGAAACGAAACTGGTGGGGAAACAGAAACGGGGGGGGGGGGGGGCATGGCCTCTACTCCCACATGGCTGTAAGAGCGGTGGGCGGGGGGGTGATCGCCGCCGCCTGCATGCGCTCCAGTGGGAGCAGGTACAGTTGGCTGTGTGGCTGGGCAGGGACGGAGCCGTGGATGTGTGGGGACGGGGGTGTCCGCGTGCCCCACCAACAGCGCAAGCAGCTTGGGCAGCCCCATTTCCCCATGCTGAGAAGCGCTTTCCCCGGAGGGGGGGACCGGAGCGGGGGGAGAGGCGGCTGTTCAGGGAGATCTTTGCTTTCCTGAGGCTTGCTGTCGGGCTGAGGAACCCATCGCCCCCTCACCTCATGCAGCAGCACCCAGGGCTTACCTTGCCGAGCCCGCAGGTAACGGAACTGCCTCCAGCGCTGTACTGCCAGATCCTGCCCGCAGGGAAATGGTTCCCAGGGGAGATGGAGGGGAGGTGGTCCAACCCGCTTCAGTGCACGGCGGGGAAGGGAGTCCGAGCCCCGGGGGTGTCTGCGGTAGTGCTGCTACGCGGCCGGGGACGGGGGAGCCGCTTCAGAGGGACGTTCTCGCTCCGCGCCGCGTCTCCCCTTTTCCCAGCGGTGCTGCTGCTGGGTGGGGCTGCCTTCGCTCTCCCATCCTCGCCCGCCCCCGGGTTCCGGTGCCGGGAAGGCTGCGGTTGGTTTGGGTCGGTGGTTGGGCAGCTCCGGCCCCGTGCTCCCGCGGACCCGAGCGTTCCCGTAAGTCACGTGGTCGTGCAGCTCCCGGGCACAGAGGGGCACCGTTCCCCGGGCCCGGGCCCGCCGGAACGAGGGTATGAGGATCAGTGCCCCCACAAGAATGCGGGGGTGTCAGTGTCCGGGTGTGCATCTGTGTCTGCGCTTGGGTCTCTGTCGCGTCCATCGCTGCGTCTGTCTTGTTTGTACATCTGTCTGGCCACCTCTCCATCCGCCAGTCCTTCCATCCGTGCGTCAGTCTGTCCCTCTGCACATCTCTGCCTGTCTGTCCTTCTCCTTGTCCATGGGTTTGTCTGTCCATTCACTTGTCCCTCTGTCCATCACTATGCTTATCCTTTTCTCTGTCCATACTTCTCTCTGCCCGTCAGTGTGTCCTTCTGTCAGTCTGGCCATTTGTCTGTGGGCCTGTCCATCTGTCTCTATCTGTCATTCACCCATCTTTCTGTCTGTCCTCTGCTGGTTTGTCCATCAGTCTGGCCATTTATCCGTCTGTCCATCTTTCCATCCATCCATTTATCCATTTCTCTGTCCGTCAGTCTATCCATCCTTCTGTCAGTTTGCCTCTTCATTCACCCGTCTGTCTGTTGGTCTGGCTGTCCTCTCTGCCTGTCCGTTTGTCCATCTGTCTGCCTGTCCATGTGTCCTTCTCTCTGTTGGTTTGTCAGTCTGCCATTTGTCCATCTGTCTGTCTTTGTCCTTCTGTTGGTGTGTCTGTCCATCTGTCAATCCTTCTATCCATCTGTCTTTCTGTCCGTCCTCACATCTGTCAGTCGGTCTCTTTGGTCATCTTTCTGTCAGTCTCTCCATCAGTCTGTCTGTCCGTCTTCTCCGTCCATCGGCTGTTTTTCTGTCTGTCCTTCCATCCATTGTTCTGTCCATCAGTCCATGCGTCTGTCCATCCATCTGTTCCTCTATCAGGCTGTCTTTCCATCTATCCATTTATCCATCTTTTCCTCTATCCATCAGTCTGTCCATTTGTCCATCTGTCTTTCCGCCTGTCTGTCCATCCATCCTTTGTGTGTCCCTCTCTTTGTTGGTTTGTTGGTCAGTCTGGCTGTTTGTCCATCTGTCTTTCTATGTGTCCCTCTGTTGGTTTGTCCATCTGTCTGTCCTTCTGTCCATCCGTCCATCCTTCCATCTGTCAGTCTGGTTTTTTGCCCGTCAGTCCATCTCTCCGTCCCCCTGTCCCTCTATTGGTCCATCAGTCCATCAGCATGTCCAGTGTCTGTCCATCTCTGTCTGTACATCCTGTCGGTCCATCCATCTCTCCAGTTCCTCTGTCCTCACCCTCTGTCTATCCACCTGTATGTCCTTCGTCCATCTTTCTGTCCTTTCGTCTGTCTGTCCTTCAGCTGTCCGTCCTTCCATCCTCTGTCCATTGTCTGTCCATCATCCTCTCCTGTCAGTCTGTCCATCTGTATGTCGATTTGTCTGTCTTCTGTTAGTTCGCGTGTCTGTCCATCTGTGTCTGACAGAGAGATGGACAGACAGATAGTGATGGACAGATGGACAGACTGACAATGGTCGGACTGACAGACAAATGGACAAACAGAATGACAGATGGACTGAGACAGATGTACAAATGGATGGACTGATGGACAGAGAGGGCAGACAGACAAAGATGGAGAGAAGAACAGAGGGATGGGGGAGAGAAATGGAGAGACAGACAACAGGCACAGACTGATGGACAGACTAGCAGATGGACAGACTGAAGGACGCACACACAGGGATGGACAGAGGGACAGGCAGACAGATGGACAGACGGTCAGTCCCTATCTGCCCTATAGTCTGCCTATCCACCTTTTTCCCACCACCTGTCATTCTGTCTCTCTCCATCTGTCCACCAGTTTAGTGTCTGTCCATTGTCCCTGCATCCCTCCCTTCATCTCTCCGCAGCTGTCTTGGTCCATCTGTTGTCTCCGTCTGTGTCTCTGTCTATTTGCCCCCGTGTTTGTGTCAGTGCATGTCTGTCTGTGGTTTCCTGCAGCAGCCTCTGTTCTGAGACAGGAGGTGGTGGCTGCAGACCCTGCACAGCAGTGGCACGTTCTCACCTCCTTCCTCTGTGGCTATCTCCAGGCCTGGTTCCGAAGCTGTGCTGGCTGCACGTGCTGCCGTGGCTCACTGCCGGGGGCGCACCCCAGCACTGACAGCAGCAGCGCTGTTTCTTCCAGTCTGAGTACAAGTCTTTATTTAGTAGGCTTACAAAAGAGCTTTACACGAGGAGTACAAAAATAGGAAATCGGCTCTGACTTTTCCTGGGTGAAACTACCATTGGTTTGCTCCAAACTTTAGAAACAGGTAATTCACACCATTGGCATCTTGTACATTTAAAATGAGGACAGAAAACTCCCCACAAAGTAGCTGTACGTACCCAGCCCCACTGTCTGTCTGTACAGTACATGCAGTACTGTCGATTATTGATAAGTTTAAGACACAATGGCTCTGTCATACAAATTCCCACTTTGTAATTTATCCTTTAATGAATTCCACTGAAAGATGCAGTATCGCTTTCCTCTTTCAGTTATAACACGATTAAGTATCAACACAAACCCGATTAAGACTGATTTGGCATACTTCGTACTTGTACCACTTGGATCCAATACCACTTTGTAGTAAAAATTAAATAAATATAAATATGTTAAATAAATATATTGTAAAAGAACACCCCACTTCCATTAGAATTCAGCATTTCTTCCTCCTTTGCACACGATCAATGCTTTGTCACAGCTTTTGGGCCAGTGAAAAGAAATACTGCATCTTTAAAACCAGAGGCTTGATGTAATCTGCAGCCTGCAAACAGGGAACGGGCTTCTTTTACAGCTTTATGATACCCGTTAAAACCAGGGCCTCTGCTTGGACTGTGCTGTACACCTCTCCTTGTTACCTCTTTAGCTCCTTTTTCCCCAGGACTTGTCTTACCTCTGGCTCTGGCGCTCCTGCCTCGCAGGCCCAGAAGGACACTCGCTGTAAGTAAATCATATTGGCCACCACGAGCAGCTCACGGCTGGCAGCAGTGTATTGCTCGGGTGTCACTGCCTGGATCTGATACTGTGATTTAAGTCAAGTTCAAGCTGTTCTGTAAATACTGGTTGATAATTAAACAATGGGGCTTACTTTCAAAAGTAAACCTTTAACGGCTTTCTCAAGTCAGTATGTTTTAGAACTTCATCGTATCTGCTCAGCTACGAGGGACTTGACTTTCCAGGTTAGTACTGATAAAGCAGAAACTGTACTCTTTCTACTGGTTTTGGATAATCATAAACCCCTTTATATGATCACTGGTGTGCCTAATGCGTAACTTGGCAGTAGTGCAATGGCAGATTCTGGTAATTTGCTACAACTAAAAGGCTCCTTTTGCAGATCCCAGTCCCTAGCAATCTATGATTTCAATCACTGTATTTGATTCTTTGTAAGACCACAACAGTACAGGGATATTGGGTGATGGTCATATCCAGCTTTTGCTCCCCATTTTTACCATCTTGAGAATAACTCCATCACCAGGGTTCATTGCTTTTCTGAAGTTACCACTCGCTCCTTGGGCTCCCACCATCTCCTGGTCCAGCGCAGGCAGAGGTACAAGGCACTTTTCGGAAGCTTGGTTTCTTCAAAGAGAGAGAATTCAGCTCTTTGGTCCCTCTTTTCCCTGCTAAAGGTAGGCCTGTGTCACAGCCCTGTGCTTGGAATGTTGGTCCCAGAGAAGGAAGTTCCATCCCCCTCGTCTCAAACAGTGTCTCCCGCAAGGCTCAGCTCTGCAGAGTCCTCATCATAGTAATGCTGAAACAGTCTTTCGTGGCAGCAGATGTGCATAGCGTGGTAGGTGTGTAGGAGCAGCTGAGGGAAACGAGCTGTAAAGTAACATACAAAGTCATCTGGGATGGAGCCCAGGGTCTCTTGCACTTCAGGAGGCAGTTCTCTGTAATGGTGCTTCTGTATGGGAAAAAGAACGGGAAATGCTCAGTCAGAGTATGTGTTCACAGATCCTCTCTAAGTAGAGCTGTCTCCCATGGACAAAGTAACCGCCTGCTGGTTGATGTGAGGGAGCTCAATACCTCAGTCCAGGTAAGACAGGCAGACTGACAGGAAATGGAGGCAGAAGTGTAGTGTGCGTGTTGCTTAACGGCACGAAGTCCTTTACCTTATTCCTCATTGCCCTCAGAAGATCCCGCACGGAGCCTCCTTTGTAGGATCTGAATTTTCGAAGATCTGCAAAAGAAATCACAGGATTTCTTCGTGTGCTTTGGTGCAGTTTTAGTTGCTGGCTTCGAGTCAGGTCTGTGCCCACAGTCACGTGCACACATGGATGTGTTTTGATACGTAAACACATACTTTACTGTCAGCAAAGTGCTGCTTCAGATTAAAGGGCCATTACCTGTCTGAAGAGGGACAGTGATGTGCTCTCTCCAGTCCAGTTTCACCACCTCTCTTCCGCCTCTTTCTAGCTGCTTGACTATGGGACCATCTAAAGTTTCTTTCTCTATCCGGTCACTAACATCCTGGAAGAGACATTCAGGTTGGTCCTAGTTTCATTTCCAGCCTTTGCCCAACAATTTAAAATTGTCCTGATAATGGGGTTATGATTCTACTTCATGGTGACATGTAATGTTATGCTTGGGACAGGGACACAAAAGCTTCTGGGATGATGCTACCAAAGCATCACAGAGTAGAACACGATGCCACCTGGCTATTACACCTTCATTCCTCATAGTAACATTGTGGATTCCATCACCTCAACCACCCACAAAGCTAGGAGAGACTGAGTTCAAGACCTGAATAAAGGTGCCTACAGACATCTTCACAACTGAAAAGATGGAAAAGGTCAAAACAAACCTGAAAAAACTGGAGCTGCTTTTCTAGGCTCCAAAAGAAGGGGTGCTTCAGCACACAGCTGGCAGACGGACGTTTCTGAGGGTCCATGCTTATCATTTGCTCTATTAAATCACGAGCGACTATGTCTTCTGCAAGGAAAAGGGTGACAACAGGCTGCTGGGAAATGTTCTGTGCTTTACAAAAGGAGGTCCTCTGCTCCCTGAGCACTAGCCCCACTAACTCAAACACTGCTTGCATAGATGTGCTGTGCAGCCAACAGTGTCAGTGTGATTATGAAAATCAAAGTTCAGCTCTTTCTTTCCCTTTAAACACATTGAATAACTGTACAGTAAAGCTCACACAGTTCCAAAGTGTGTATCCCAGAGATGCTGTGGGGTATGAACTTTAAGAGTTTTCACCTGAAGAGTACATTTTCACCTGAACAGTACAACTTCTAATACTGCCAAATCTGGGAATCACTGTGGTCATAACCTCTGTCCTTTCTGGTCGCATTTAAGCTCACTAAAGCTGCAGTGCTTTATGGTTCCCGAGCTTTTCTTACCATGTCTCCCTGCATTTAAAGACTCCAGGCTGTATGCACCCAGCAGAATGTTGGCTTGCCGCTGCAGAGATTTGCCAAAGGGATGGCTGCCTTCAGATATCACATAATAAAAGACACAGCCAGCTGAAAAGATGTCCACGGTATATGTCTGCAAATAAACAACCTTTAATAGCAATTATACATTGTTTTTCCCCCTGAAGCCTTCGATCATTGGTTGTTTTGCATTTAAGAGCAGAAGAAGACTTTTCAGAATCACACATTCAGCTGCACGCCAGCACGAATGCCCAGGCATCAAGTACTGTGTGTCTTAAACCACTGTACTGTGTGTCTGACTGCAACCATCTGCCCCCCCTTGGTTGTGCTGCCTTCTCCCAGGGTACCTCATAGAAAGATGGACACTTACAGGGTTCTCTTTGCAGTCTTCACTCAGCATCTCTGGCGCAATCCACCCTTCGGTGCCTGGCACACCCGACCGGCGGCTGAAGCTGTGCCTGCCCACCGCCAGCTTCTTGCACAGGCCAAAGTCTGAGATCATGGCTTTGACTTTCCCATGGGCGTTAGGCATCGAGATGAGGATGTTATGGGGCTTCAGGTCCCTGTGGACTGTTACGGACACCATTTATCCACTCCAGGCAAACCCAACAGTATTTGTAATTTTTTGATGTATCTGCATTGAAAACCTTCCACCAGGCTGAGCCACCATTGGTTAAACCAAAATCCTGGCCTCAAACTAGTGTCTTTGGTAGAAGCTCATCACTTTTTATACCATCGCCACTAGTCACTGTCTTTCACATGATCCAAAAAATGCAGCACCTGAACAAATGGAACTGACTGTGCAGCAGAATGTTGCAGGACAAGGGCAGTACCTGAGGACAGACACGACTGCTGCCAGCACTACGGGGAGTTTCTACGATACAGTTCTGGGCTTGAACAAACAAGCTCCCAGTGCCAGACCACTTTCACTTTTTTAAGTACGTTCAAGAAAGACAACGCTCCCCATCCAATACTGTAACAAGAGGCGTCCTTACCGATGCTGAGGGAGTGCAGGTAAGCAAGACCAGATGTTGTCTGCTGCAGGAGAGCGATGGGTTGCAAGCCATGGTGACTGAAGGCCTTCTGCTCAACATACTACAAATGACAACAGAAAAACAGGAGACTGAGCCACGAAATTGTGTATCATTACCCTCTGCATTAGTAGGAAGTGTGTACACCTCACACCCCTGAAAAAGCACAAGAAAAGAGACTTTCATTTCTGGCTGAAGGTGATGCTCTCTAAAGTGTCATTCAGCACCAGAATCCTGTATAGCCCTGTGCTCCAGAAGCAAGAGTTTTCAAAGTCCAGCTGATAGGAGGGGGAGCAGAAAGCCGTCTTTCTACAGGTCTGAAAACAGCACTGTGGCAGGAATGTGTAATTGGTGCAGAGGTGATGGTGGGAGTAACTGGAACATCTCCTGCATCAGGCACGTCAGCAACCCAAGCTAAAGGAAACTGGGAAGCCTTCCAGGAGAAGGCGGTCACAAACTCTTACCTCCTGTAAGGTGGCAGCACACAGCTCAATGGCGATGTACTGGAACTGCCGGTCCTTCTCCGTGCAGAAGTAGCGGATCACATTGGGATGCTCATCCGACTCTCGCAGCAGCTGCACCTCACGGTCTGCAAAGCTGAAGCACTCGGGAAGAATTCTTTTCACTGCAACATCACGGTTATCAAACGTGCCCCTGCAGCAGGAAGGAAAGCCACAGCACCCTTTGCACTTCCTGTAGACACGGCAAGTTCAAAGCAAGCGACAAAAGATGTTTACAGAAGCACATTAAAGGATTTCTCATGCTGGACACAGATACCTTTGGTCATTAAGCATTTCTAAGGGAAGAAGAGTCATTTTTGCTCATGAAGAAACACTGCATGGGAGTATTCCAGACACATGGAAAATACCTTTTTAAAAGTTTCATGTTTGCTCCTGTTACATACATAGGGATATTTTATTTAAAATAAAGACCTAACGCAAATAAGACATTTATTGGTCTGTTTAATGCTGAATGCACATGTTGTCTCCTACCGGTAAACGATTGTCCCTTCAGCTCCATGTCCCAGTACATCTTTGGGGTTAAACGAAATCTTGCCAACCATCACTCTGTTTGCATCTTCGTCTGAACCAAAAACAGAAATAGGAACTGGTTTCACACGGCTCAAGTCACGCTTTTACAACTGCACACCCTTCAGGCCCAGAATGTAAAAGTCTTTAGGCTCATGTTTAAATTAACAGCACAGGATGATCAAAACGGATTAAACATCTCCATTTTGGTACTCACACTGAGCAGGCAAATACTCTGGTGATCAAATGATCTAACATCCAGTGCCAAACACACTGTATACAGCACCTGACATCAGGTCTGAAAGATAAATGTCTCAAGACAGTGTAAGAGATGGGTGGTTCTCAGCAGACAAACTCTTAGGAAGTTTTACAGCTGTCTTGTCAAGCGCAGGGAATGCTGCTGACCATTATGGAAGTGGGTTTACCAGCAGTTCCCCTGATGAGCCTGGAGAATGTACTGGAAGATCAGGCAGGAAGGCTGATCCTGCTGCATAATCCTTATTTCTTGATTCCAGTTAATCATAACACATTTTTGTTTCAATGGCCCTCTCCCTGGAGTGGCTGTATCTTATAAAACTAAACTGCCATGGACAATATAATCCCTCAGCTGGTAGTTATGACCTGGATGTTTGGTTTCTAAAGCAAATAATCCCACTGAAGGTCAGGGCATGCCTGGCAGACCAGCACCATGTGTACAAGCGGTCAGACTGCATGAGACTGCTGGTCCTTTTCAGCTTTCTGTTCTCAGACGTATCATCACTGTTTTAAGTGTTGTGCTGCACTGTCATATAGTCTGGGCAATCAGAGACTCACAATAAGAGACACTGGATCAATTTTACCTCCCTCTTCTTGCTCAGTGGAGAGGCAGCTCCCAACATCGGATGTGGAGATGTTGGAATAGGCAGAATGGTTTGATGCTCTGGGGGACACATTCGGTGTGCTGGCAGCTGAGCTCTCTGTGCGTCCATTGGAGGTGTCCAAGAAATCTGCTTCTGGGGTCATCTCGCTGGGACCACGGAAGGGCAGCGACTGTTGCTGCAAGAGCTGTATCTTCTCTTCCAGCTGATGCTGCCTCTGTTGCTGCTGATGGACGCTCTGTAAGAAAGGACCTCAGTTATGTAAGTGAAGGGAAGTTTTTACAGTAGTGGCACAAGAGGGAATTCTATAGCTATTGAGGTAGCTACATCCAAAAGGTGAGGGGGAAACTTGTTACTGACACTATCAGCCAAGCAGACTGGGAAGCTTTCACAGACTTGTTTTCAATCTCATTCTGCACTTCCACTGCAAAGCTGAGAAACTGCACTGCTTGGCAAAAGCTGTTACTAGAGTGACTTTAAACCACAGAGAGATAAAGGCTTTGATCCAAAAGCTGGAAAACCTGATGGTGGTCCAGGTGAGGAAGAGAGGAGTGAAGCTAAGAGTCTTAAGGTCATCTCATGAAAAGAGTAACACATAAAAAACCTGTTACATCAGATTTGTAGCCTCTGTGGGAGGGATAAAAGGCCCTATAGTGTGTTACTTTCTAACTCCTTTTCGTTTCTTGAGCTGTAAAATGTTACTGACTCTCCCCAAACTCAAAAGCCCATCAAGCTAATCAGCATTACCATTGGATAAGTGATGATAAAAGCCACCCAGCCCACGAGCAGGAAAGTGCTGAGGATGATGGTGGCCATGTCTTTTAACATGGAGTCCACAGGAGCCTCTGGCCGAGGGACAGGCCGAGCAGGTTTCTCCTCAATATCCTTTGGAACATCAGGAGGCACTTCTGTGGGGGAGCCTTCAACAATATCAATCACCTAAAAGGCAAAGGAAGCGCTGTTAGCTCGGTATCTTCATGGGCAATGGAGCACTTACATGCCACTCTTTCTGCTAAATCATTTGTAATGATTTCTAACCCTACCAAAGTCAGAGAAAGTTTTGCATGCAAAAGAAAATAAAGCAGCTGAAAGCCCTAACTGTGAAATAAGGAATGACATAGCACGTAGAATCAGTGATACGATGACAAGTGCATGAAAATCTGACACAAGAATAGCAAAGCGATTCCATGTGGCTTTCCTTCCAAGTCCTTCCCCTTCTACTAAGTCCCTTCTTTCTACTCCTCTATATTCTTCTATCATCCAGTAAGATGATTATTCTCAACACAAACCTTTCCAATAGTGACTTTTTCAGAGTCAGCTGGAATCACATTTTCAGGCCTCTTAGGTAGGTTACTTGGGAATTTCTCCAGGATCTTCGTAGGGGCAGATAATGGTGTTTCATGGTGACCTTTAAATAAAACACATTTGTTGAAATAAAAAGTTGTCCCTCTTCCAGAAAGATATCCTTGATTTCAGCATCTTTGCTGATGAGCATCTATAAAATTGATTTACAACCAACTTGAGAACATGACAGAACAGAAGGTCAGATTAAAACATTTTCCCCTCCGTCCTTCCCAAGCAGACACAGGTATAGTGACCACAATCCTCAAGCACCGGCTGTGGATTTGGTTCCCAGCCATTAGAGGAACACACATTATTCCTCCTAACTGGCTCACTCTCAGGTAGTTTTTGCTTTGTGATATGGCCTTGAGGTGAAGATCATGTTCTAGATATGAAATGGTACTGAAGGGAAAGGGAACCATTAACAAAGAAAGGGATCGCAGGAAGAGAAAGGCAGCAGTTAAAGCAGCACGAAGTTACACACTGTTCCTGCCACAGAGATCCCATGGCATATATCACTCGATTATAAACTGGCATTACTTAAAACTGAACTCAGACGGTTCTTAATTTTCAAAGCAAAATTGTAAATGCCCTGAAAAGTCAATTCCAAATTTAGGGATTTGGGACATATAGGACAGGTTGACACTATTATCTTCAGCCTCTGTGCCTTAACCCTCCGCTGTAAAACAGATACATGACCACCTAATCCATCTGATAAGAATTAAAGTAACATTATGCACAATAAACAAATCCAAAGGAACCAGAATACAATGCTTACAGTAAAAATAGGTTACCTCACTGAAGGAGGGGCAAGTAAACAATAAACTATGTTTCACAATATTGAACTAAGCACTCTTCACCCTATGCACTGAATAAAGCTGGGGCCTTGAGAAAAACAGTACGCAGGTTATGCTTGAAGACATTAATTCATATGCAAATGAAGACAAATTAGAAACGATTACCAGAATTCAGTAATTATTGCTTGAGTTCAGGTAGTCATCGAGACTGGTTTAGAGCAGCTGAAAACCAGCTCTGAGGTTTGGATTAGAAGAGTCTGCCAGACAGCAACACAAACCAAGGGGACAGAGGTACCTATTAACAGCCAGTCGTTCCAGTAGTGGAGCTTGTTCTTTCCTTTCAGCCTGCCTGAAAACTTCACATCCGTACTGGGGGTGATAACACACTCCCCACTGTCTTCAATTGTGACTCCTTCTGTTTTTGGACCCTCCAGTAAGGGTATGGCACTGCCACGGGGCTAGAAAGAGAGATTGGTGTTACCATTAAGGAAGTGCCTTGTCCCTACAGTACTTAAATAGGCAACTAAATAAAAAAGGAGGTCAAGATTGGTGGGCACACAAAAATCACTGGCAGCAAAGCCACTGTAAGTACATATTGCCACTGCACCCTTGGCAACTGCTCCAACAGCCTTGATCATTAGACCTTCTAAATTATGTGTTGCCTAGGAGATGAGATTACTCTGTTTGAAAAGTTAAGTAGGATCTTTATATCCTACCTGGGCAGCCACAGCGTGAGCAAAACAAAACTATGATGCAGTTTCCTTTCTATGGGGAGTTATTCAGTACAAAAACCCCAGCAATTTTAACCACAACACACCAACAATACCACATGGCAACCTCTGCTCCACTCCTGCTAAGCTTGCCTGGCACAAGACCTGGTGAGCTGCAGTTGCTTCTTGAATTGCAGCATTTGAAATGATTTCTGAAACATGGGCATGCATTCTAAGGCTTACTGTTAACTGTTCCATGAAATATTGAGTTCTCTATGCATTCCTTGATAGCAATCTGCAATTTAAAACCAAATTTCTTGTAGATGAACAGTCTTCAGTGGTTTATCTTCTACTTTAACCATATCTTATTATGGTAAAGTTGTCCTTTTTTTAATACATTTTTAGGTATGTTTCCATTTCAGCTATTTTTTTAAAGCCAAGACAGCACTAATTCTGTAAAGGCACTTTTCAGCAGGTGTCAATTCGACTCTTGCAGCTCCCAACTTACCACAACAGTTACTCCTTCATGCACCATTGATGGAGACGCATACAAACTTGTGGAGTATTTCCCCACATACAGAGTTGGTCTGTCAAAAAACAACAAAACAGTGTAAGAAAGAAGCAGACAAATGGATGCTTTCCCATCCTGAGCTAAACCCTCAGCAACACAATCCTGCAGAACCAGTGCAGGAGTTTTTCAAATCATCCATATTTGTAACTTGCAAAGCCTGGATCTGTAAAACTGTTTTATGTACTTCTGCACTATGAAGCCACTCTTGTTATTATGACTGCGTTATTAGTTGATTATTCATATCACAACTACTCATCTGATGTAACTCAAGTCCTATTTCTGCATTATTCAATCACTGATACTTGCCAAAATGCTGCGCACGTTTCTCATAACATGAAGGCCTTCACATTATAAAAAGCTATTTCTATTCCACATTATAACAAACTGTTCAACACGGAACATAAAACAGAAGTTATGAACATACCTTTTTAATGAACATATCCTAAGTTTATGATAGGGTGGGGATTTCTTGGTCTCTGAATTTGGACAGTAGAAGATCAAAATATGATATAAAAGCAGCTGGAGAACTACTAGAGCTGCTTTTATGTATTCTTTTCACCATTCTGAAACTTGCAGAATAACCCTTAACTGCATGTATACAAATAAGGTTTTAATGACAAAGCTCATGCAAATAGACAGTGAGAACAATAGGAATATTCATGCTCACGTCAGTTTGCTCTTGGTCTCTGTTTCCTTTGGGAAAGGATATTTCCACTTGGTAATGTGTCCAACCTCCCCAGACATGAACGTCAGGTACCGCAGTGTTTCAATCCCTACGTTAGTGTGCATAACTTTCCGTAATCCTTCACGCTGCCAGATGTAAAAAGCTACCACAGGAGAAGCGTAATTCTGAATCCACAGCACGTCCCCAGACTCACTGTCTACGGTCACCACCAGTCCGTCTCCATTAGACACAAAGTGGGACATTTCTACAATATACAAATATACAGGAGATCATCTGAATTACTGCAGACATGCAGTGTTAATAATACATAGTCACAGTTCAAGCCTTATGTTGACTATGAGTCCATTTCACTTTGTATTGCAAAAGAATAGCTGATCAGTGACTCATTTGTCAGAATTAGGCTGACAAAAGTTCAGTTGCAATAGCATTGCAATAGCTTTTTCCAAGTGTGCACCACAACTTAGGTTTGCTTCCTCTCTTGCTACTTTTCACTCTGTTTTAAAGAGCTGTATCTTCATCCATTCAGTTTATCTCAAGCTACCTAACAGTCCCTAGATATTATGGCACATAAAGGATAAAGCCTGGCAGATGCACATCAACTGCACAAAAATCAGCCAGACAGCTTGACCTCCTAATTACAGAAGAAAAGCGCCCCATCAATACTTTTGCCTGTGTGTGAACCCCAGAGCCCAATTTGTGTGTCTATGGAAAGACAGCAGTGAAATTCTTACTGTATTTTACGTCTTCATCGGGCAGAGTAGCTGCATAATCAAAATAGGTGGCATTCCATCGCAGCTCCTTCTTCTTGGTGTCATACATTGTGATCGTGTACTCTGTTAAAAAATATACAGTCTGTGAAGCAAAAAAACCTATGAGAGAATAGAATCTGAGACACTCTTCAGAACACCGCACACCACTTCCTGCTCTCTGCGTTTCATCTTCCCAACACACAAACATTTCACAGCTCTTAAAGGCCACACCAGCCGATCCGCTCATACTAACCTACAGGAAGCTCAGAACAATTCCCCCAGACAGTTACTGCCCATGTTACCAGCATTTTGGTTTTACTGCACAGCTTCTTCTGATGGACTTTGTTTTACTTCCACATTTCCAAACCCTGCATTCTAAAATTCAGCATACCATGTTGTGTAACTGAGCCATCACGCTTAAAGAATGCATTAACATAGAGGTTAAAGAACAAGTCTGTAACACCTCCTCCCTTTTTTCACTAGTCAACACCTACGTGGTGTTGGTCTAATTTTAACAGTTACCTAGAATACCACATTTGAAGTTTCAGTGGGTGTGCTGGATCTCCGTTTTCTTTAAATGGTTTTTATAAAAGCTGTATGTTACAGAGCAAACTTGGGTTCCCAGCTGCTACTGGAATATGCTGTTAAACAGAATATAAATGCCACTTCAGTCAACAAGAAGAATCATGGACCATGCTACTGACAAAGTTTAAAAAGATCCAGTATCTTTCTGCTGCTATGGAGAGTGCACTGTGTGCAGCCTAAAACTGTACATTACAAAACTTCTTTCAACAAATAAACTCGAAAACCTGACCTGATCACAAGGTTATTTGTTACGAGCCTGACCTTAAGTACAATGACAACACCACATTTTATTCTAAGCTGTAGAATAAAAAAGCGTATGACCTGTTCTCCCAAGATAGAGGAGGGATGTTGACGGGCAAAGACTTTCTGCAAATGAGGAAGTCAAGGTTTGCTGTTTCTCCCCAGTCATCAGGTCAATCACATACCAAATATCCTGCTTTTTACCTAGAATCAGAGTTCAAGCCACATTAGCATTCAGTTGGAAAAACTGCACTTCCACCAAGCTTCTCACACTTCTTTTTTCTTTAGTAGGCTCATAAACTTAGCATGCACGAAGCATTCTTAGTAAAACAGTTCTCACAGCTAGGCTCAGTTTCAGCATTGAGCACCAGTGGCCAATCCCAAATATTGACAAGAAAACCTAAATGCAATATTTAGAACAATAAGTACTATTGGCTGCGTTTGCTCTTCACACTGGTAAACTCTGATAGAGTTCCGAGTGCAGAAGATCCTCTGAGCTACCAGAAGAGGAGACATGAAGTGCTAATGTTGAAGGACGGCAAGTAGAAAAAATTAAGAGGGTCTACACATTGAGTTAGTTAACGACTTGTAACCCTAACATCCCACTTCAAGACCACATGAGCCATGGCCTTAAATATTTCTCCGATGCTAAAACATGTGTTGTGCTTAGAAGCTTTAAATAAACATTCTTCACTCCTTTACTGTAGAGACACAAAGTGGAGAACCAGAAGCAGGTATTCGCCTTTCAGATTAAAAAAAACCCAATACTAAGGTTTTCATCCTTATCCTTCACACATTTTACTGCTCTGCTAAGTAAGAACTGTCCTTCCTTCTCCCTTTCTCCTCCCAAATTATTCCTTTATCCTTCCCAAATTATTATTACTAAATTCCTCTCTCTGCAATTAGAATTAGTCAGGACAATGAGCCATAAATTTGTTGCTATTTGTAGTACAATTGAACTGACTGTATCCCAGATAATGGAGGATGTGTTAACTGTCTTGCAATGGGATTTCTAATATAATTGTCAGACAGTCAATCATATTTATAAGCTTAAGGTGATTTTAATTAGAAGTCATATTTTGTTGAGAGATAGCATCTTGGGAAACAAACCAAAAAAAACCACCCTTAAAGGCTAATCACTACTTAGAAAAGCTATTTTGTCCTTCAGGAAAAGTAGCTGGTTTTTGATCTTCAAACAGTAATGGAATTCTATATTAATCAGATTTTCTGTCATTAGAAAGGTTCATGAAAAACCATAATTAATACCCAAAATAAAGCATTTTTCCATGCAGTCTGTCTGGGAATCCACATTTTGTAGTTGCTGAATATCTTAAGAGGCTAAAAGAGATAAAATTTGAGCTCACCCATGTACAGGATCCCATCTGAACTGCGACAGGGAGATGCCTGCACCAGCTCTGGGATAGTAAATGGAAGTTTCTAGGGGAAAAAGGCAAACAAACAACAACCAACCACAATAAAAGCTCATTCACGTTGGTGTGATAGTCGTCATGTCTGTTCACAGAAAGGGATGGTCAAGGTTTTTATTGTTTGTATTATTGCAGTGCCTGAGAATGCAGGATTTCAGGTCAAGGCTGTGCTCTGCAAACCCAGAGATAAGGGGAGTGGTTGAGTAAATACTAAAATATTCCATATTAAAGTTCTTAAGGGAAATCAGAGAAGAGACTTGTGGGAAGCCAAGTATTTTATCCCAGTATCCCCACAAAGTTTAAAAGGCAAATGTGAGCTACTACCCATGAGTTACATGGACTGGTGACTCTACTGAAAGGGTTCAGCATTTTTGTCTGCTTACTAAATCTTATAAAGACATCTAAAGGTGTCAGCACAGAACATACATTAATCCTGCCTTTTGGCAGATGGGTTAAAAGTATTAAGCATTTGGGTGAAAATGACATGTACTTGTATTATTCTGGGTGCACCTTTCCCATCAAATCATGCAGAGATTATCCAGTATTTAGGTAACACTGCAAAAATTTCATTTGTCATCATCATTATTTTAGCAAGCTACAGCAAATAGTACAAGAGGAAAACACACGAGCAGTGCTGATATTTTCAAGCCAAGTTTATATCAGAAGAAAGCTGGCAACTTTCTGCTCTAATGAAGTACGTTTTCACCCTGCAGAGGCGCTAGCAACACAAAACAGGGCACTCTCATTCCAAAAGCTTGTACCCTAACACTGGCACAGGCTGGGTTTTGGCTACTCTGATAAAGCTTTTCCAAGAAGCTGATACACTTGTATTAAACAGCACACAAGCCTGAGAAACTTTCCAGTACTGCCAAGAAAGCAGAAAGTTCCCTCAGGGAGTACCCATCACGTGAGTCTGACTGGGGCACTTTTCCAAGTTACCACAGAAGACAAAAATATACTTACAGTCAAGCCTTCGCTGTTCTTGCCACCAAGCGTGTACAAACTGCCATCATTTGGGTCAGGAAGAAATGCTGGCCTAAGATTTAAGCAGCGATTACAAATGATAAAGTACTGTGCTTCTCAGAGAACAGGAAGGCACCTATGGTTAGAACTGGCTACACAGAGAAGTTCATCTGACAGTAGATCTTTTACTTTGTATTGTCCTTTTTTTGAAGTTTCATTTATTAGCTGTGAAAATGAAACAATGTATCAGTTCTGAAATTAATCAACTGATTACTGACACATCTGAAAATGCAAAGATCCCAACATGGGACGCAAATGCGCAGGCAAACAGGGTGAAGGCTTTTAAGGAAGATCTATATGCTTTTAAAATGCCACAGAATTAAAAACAAAGCACACAAATTAACAAAACCAGCATAAGGAAGGCAAGAACAGTAGAAGAGTTGCCAGAACCATGTAGCTTTGAGAAGGCAATCCCCCCCTCCTTCCCAAGCTACAGAAAACACACTCCAAACCCGAGCCCCAGCATCAAAAACAAACCACAGAAAAGAAAGGGTGTTATCACTGACTTCAGAGACAAAGTTAAAGCCCCACATTCTCTAGTCCAAATGCGAGATTGCTATGCTGGAGGAACTACTCTGCAGTAACAGCTGGAGGGTTTCACCTGAAGATTCTGGCAGTGATAATGGCTGGAGTTTCCTGTGCTTCATCACTGTTAGTATTTGATTTGAAGTAATGAGCCCAGATCACTCGCGAGCTGTTTCTGCCATTTTCACAGCTGCTCAGTTAAGACTGTGGCACAGTTGGCACCCTTGATCTCAGAATCCGATCAAGGGCTTCAGACAACAGTCTGCAGACAAGATGTTTCTTTTTAGCCCTACAAATTACAGAATTATATGTAGCTAATTATATCCTTTCTGTACCTGCACCTTAAGCTGACTTTTGTAAAGTATGCAAGCTTTTCTAGAACACAGATAGTTTTGGTTCAAATTAAACCAGTTTCAAGACATCAGTGGTGATCAATCAAGCAGTAAATGAGATAAAGCAACAGACTTACTCTTCCACATGTATTGGCACCTGGAGTACAGGATCTGCACAAACAGAAGGAAAAAAAATGTCATAATACTGGCAATTTAATTCCTTGAACTCACCAGACGCAGGATTAGGTCAGGCCCGCAACAACTTGCTCACGTTTGAGGCTGATGCAGGGAATTTGAACGTGGCCATCTCAGCAGCCTCAGCAACCCCCTTGTTTGATCATGCAACTGGGTTTATAACATGGGAATGTACAAAGTACCTGAGAAGTTGTAAACCTTCCCAAGTTCCTTACTCAGTTTTATTCACACTACTCCCCAGCTACCCCTGGGGGAGACTTCAAGAAGGATGCACTGTAGCAGTACTGTACCTTCAGCATTCTCCTTACCTCTAACTTGGACAGAGCATACAGCATCTGTTAGAGCTGCCTGTACACATGTTCATAAGAACTCTTGCTTCAAACATGTGCATGTGCTCACTGGGCATTGCCTGCCCACGAGGCAGCTGACCGTAACTTACAGCAGCTGCTCTCACTGGGCAGGCTTCAACAGCCAATTTTACTTTGCTTTTAAGCTCAAGCTACAGCTAATGGAAGTGTGCAGACACTGTGAGAACAGGGATACAAAAGTTCGTATCTTGATACATTTTACTATGTATTTTATGAATTTCTATGACTCTGTGTCTCAAATACCCTGTGTATCAGACAGGTAAGGTACTTTATAGCTAGCTCAGCATGTAATTTAAGATGCAACATGCAACTGAAAGCCTAGTGCTACCCCAACTGAAATGAATCCGAAGACTGCCAATGACTTCTGAGAAACACTCCAACACCAGCCAGAAAAAACTCCAAGGTAAAACCTCTGTGATCAGCATGTAAGTGAAAAGAAAACCAGAAGTCTGCCAAGGATATGCAAAACCCCAAACCTGATTTTTTTTTTTCACTTAAATAACCTCCCCGCTAAAATTTATCCAAGGATCCACATTACACAGAAATCAAGCAGCCTGGAAACAATCTCACAGCAGTTGGTCTTTCAAGTGATCGGAATCACAGTTTAGCTTTCATCAACAAAAAAGTTACAAAATAAAACCCGACTGATAAATCTAAATCCTTACATATTAAAAGGTTAAGTCAAGAACAACAGTGTAAGGTGATGTAACCTCAAAATTTCTATCTGAGGTTCCCGGATTTGAAAGACATATTCTACAGTTTCCAAGACAAACCCGTGCGCTTATTTAAAGCTACATTGTCAGAAAGTAACTCGGAGAGGATGCAAGGTATATTTAGTTCTGCAGGAGAGATCAAACCATTACATTAGAATAAGCCCCACTAAGATGATGAGACATGCCCAAGCAAATAAACACTGTTTTTTTACCTGTTCTGTCTCCATGCAAGCATCATGATGCAACAGGAAGGAAGAACAAAACAATGATGCTTTGAGAGTCTTTGACTGGGAAACTGGCACAGATTCTGCACAGTTTGAGTGCACTGTGGTATTTGCAGAGCTAAGCAAGACAAGAACAAGAAATTCAGGGTTCGTTCCATGGGTCTTAAAAAGTCTCTACCGCTCTGCAGTACACTGCGTCACATGAACTGCTGGGCTTGATGGTAATGGCATGGGCGGATGTCCCTTCATTTTATATGAGAGATTAAAACAAGACATAAGAAACCCCTACCCAATGAGATCTCTAGCCACACTGCACCTGAAAACAGCAGTCACAAAAGACGCACATATAGTACCAGAGACAGAAAGCAAGCCCAAAATAAGGAATAACAGTAAAGCTATTTTTTATTTTCATCCATCTCTTTTCACAACAGTAACCACTCTGAGCAGCTTTGTTCTGAATCTTTCTCTTTAAGCCTAAAAATGTTCCAGATACATCCTCAAAGCTGTTACAATAACCTGTTCAAAAGCATATTAAGCTTCTGAGAACAACCGAACTAACTGGAGACAGAGCAGGGCTCTACTCAAGCACGGAATCATACTGCACCTAGCAAACTCACTGCTCAGGGAGCAGACATGTCAAGTTCCTGCTTTACCTATTTTCCTCATCACATGGTTACCCACCAAGGCACCGCCATCTCCCACACTGGCAAGGACAGTGTCAAACACCAGCAAGGACAGTGTCAAACACCAGCAAGGACAGTGTCAAACACCAGCAAGGACAGTGTCAAACACCAGCCTCCCTCCATACCACAGCAACTTTCCTCTAATGCAGGGATCCTGCAGAGCTGAGTGCCAGTTGTGGGAAGAAACCCACTGGACACCAGACACTGCCTAATCATGCTAACCTTAGACTCAGAGCTTCCTATATAGGGCAGCAAAAATGCCAAGTTAATTTAGCTGATAGTCCTAGGCACTGATAGACATAGAAGATGGATGGCAAGAATACCTATCTTGAGCAATTTTTCTCCTAATGATGAATTATCACCACTACCACTGTTCACTTGCTATAAGATGGGAATGCTATGCAAGCGCAGAGCTCCACATCATCGCATAAACTCCATTTAATTTATTGAGAACCCAAGTACACGTCAAAAGGCCTAAGAATAATTAACACTGAAACAAAGGAGGTAAGTGATTCATTGTTACGTTTCTGTCTTTACAGACCATGCTGCTTAGCCAGGCCTTTATTCCATTAACTACATCAAGCAATTAATTTCTATCCCTTGTGTGAAGACCCTGGTTTCAGGATATGCTGGGAGGGAGCCCCTGCTTCAGACTTTCGGTTGATTATATGCTAATTATTTCTCAGTGTTTGCTTCAAGTATTCCATGAGCTTTATGATACATAATGCAACACATGAGGACTTACATCATCTCTCTATTACTAAAAAAGGCAAGCAAGAAAAACCATTAGCTGAGTATTATAAATATGTGAAAGTATATATACTTCCAAAGGCCATATAAATGACCACTGAAAGTTAGTTCAACCTCTGCAGTTGAACTGCTAAGTTGAACTACTTAAAAGCAAACAGACTCAAATGTTTCTCTAAGTGAAATGAGCTAAAAGAATAAAGAGACATTAAAGAATACAGGCTAGACTTCTGAAATTAATAAATGCTTTATAGGAAGGGAAACTCAGTTTTGCAAAAGAAACAGCATCACAAATCAGCAGACAATGGCACCTGCCTCAGTTGAAGTAAGATTTAATGCAAATGCTACAAGCATTGCTAAAGGCAAAAGCCAAATAAAGTCTGCAAGTCTTTTGAACAACTGACTACACAGTGTTTCACTTGGTAAAGAAATAAACTGTCGCTTGTGGTGACGATGACTGTTGCTTGACAACAGCAATCTTCAACAGGCTTGAGCAACTTTGTCCTATCTTCAAACATCTTCTCAAACAATTCTTACTGATAACAAAGCCCCACAACTTGTTTTTGAAGTGGTAACTGACTGCGTACACATTGTTTAAGTATAAAGCATAGTAATGTAGCTTTTCTTCAACATCACTTTCCAGTCAGCCTAGGCAAAGCATAAGAAAATAGTTTTATGTCCAAATTATCCTCAGAAACCTTTAAACTTAACTTTAATAAAAGGACAGCTTATTGTCTGAATTAAACGGAAGTGTGAAGTTGCTGTATGAAATTACAATATCAAACTAGTACTACCTGAATCAAGCTCCAAATTGCCTAACTGCAGCAGTTACTGATGTAACACACATGCACTTTACAGCACAATGAGATTTCCTCTAACATATTGGTATTTCAGGCGGCTTTCAAAGAATGCTCAGGAAAACTTGAACAATGACAGGAAATTTCAAAAGACAAATTCTGTTTTCTAGCAACTGATCCTGGCTTGTCCATGACATCCTGCAGGAGAGTCTGGTTAGTAACGCTTTCCTATAGCTCCCTTTCTGCCCCCAAAATATAGTGAACAACATTAACACAGAACAGCATTTTTAGACTAATAACTTATTTTTGCTTAATTTTCTAAGACTGAGCAATCTACTTAACCCCAATTTATAACAACTTTATCAACACACATAGACTACAATTCAATAAATGATGCTGGACATCCCCCGAATGCCTCTTCAACTTCTGAAACACTCTTACATATCACAAGACATGAATGAAAGCCTTATGTCAAGTTCCAAGCTGTTCAGCATGTGCTGTACAAAAGCATCATGCTCATGAGAAAGCCCGTCACCATTTGTTTGGCATCATGTCTTCGCTATCAAGAACAATAGCACTTCATCAGAACTGGAAAAAAAAAACCAAACCCAAAAATACCCTGCTTTTACTTGTTTTCTCAGTAACTGAAATGTGATTTACTAACACCGATAAAGAAGAGGCAGATAGAACAGATTAAAACGTTGTTACAAAGTCACAGGAAATTTTTTTAGTACTTACTGGCACATGAACCAAAACCGTGATTATTTTGATGGCTTCCAGAAACACTGAAGTGTTGTATATGAGGTGTTAGAAGCAGCTAGTATCAATATCTGATTCATTTCTATGCATGAGGCTACTCACAATGGAGCTGAACATAAACTAACGGTGAAGTTTATTTTCTGAAATGAAAGGAATTCTCCTTTCACTACCAGCACTATCCACCTGGAAAACCAGGCTGCGGAGAGCCATTTCCCTTCAGTTTTAGCTACTGAGGTGATGTAGATTCTCTCATTTTCTTAACACTTTCATGATCCTGAACTAAGCTTGTAGTTCTGCAAAGACACTTTGAAGACAGAGAGTGAACTCTTCACATTCACACTGATGTGGTTTGGGACATACTCCAACTTCATTTCAAAGTTTGTTTTGAAATAAGAACACCCTTTGAGATAAAAAGAGAATCTTGAGTTTAATTTCTTGTTGTCAGGTTTTACAATGGTTTTCATATGCATGATTACAGACTAGTAAAGAAAAGAGTCGCCTTATAACTGAAGTCACCTTTTGCTGCACAATGGGCAAACGGAAAAAGTTCTTGCAAAAGTCAGAGCGGAGGCCTTATCTGCAGTGTTAACATGCTAAGACTGGAAACACTACTCCTGCTTTCAAAACTTCTCTGAACTGCAGTTCCCTGTAATTAGGTAAGTCAATCTAATAGGCCCTATCTATTCCAGTACCAACAGTGATAATAACCACTGAACAAAGCAGTTAAGTATTCTTTATCAAAACAAAAACCTTACAGAGAAAATGGGAAAAAAATACATCTGCCTCTCCCTTTAGCCTCCATTTGCTGTAGCAGAGGAAAAAGCCAACTTCTTGCAATGCCCTACAAAAAGCTTTCGGAACGATATCCTGTCCAAAAAATTTTCCACTTTCTAGACTAAGAAAAGGTATAGAAAAAAACCTATGGAGTATGTGGGAGAATGAGTTCGGAAGCAGGACACCATCCTGTAAATACCTGCAATGCTGGAGCAAAGACCAAGTCTTCTAGAAATATTTCCATGGATTTGCAATTTCTTTCTCCTAAAGCCTCCACTAAGGTAGATTATGTTAATGATTCCTACATTAAAACCCCGCAACTCAATTGAAACTAGCTTTAGCTTTCTGATCTGGTAATACACATCTGTACGTAAACAACCACGTGCACGCACTATGAATAACATTATTGTCACCGATAGTCTTCCTTCAATTAATTCAGCAAAGTACATCAATGCCCGCAAGCACGGGAAGTTCAAGGGCATCAGGAGACTAGAAATACCATTAAAAAGACTGCTGATACCTCTCCATGTTATTGCAGAACTTCAAAAACTTTATCCTGTGAGAACTGAAAGGCTTTCAGTTTTACAAGCTACTAAAAGATTTGCAAAATAACTGTATCAAGAAAAAGAGAATTAAAAGGGCATTGATCCTAGATTGTAAAGATTTATTCTAGATCTCCAAGAGTTTATTCACAAGTAAAACAGCTATTGGAAACCTGTTAACATAATGATTGTCCAGTCATTTCGTAAACTGTTTGGCACAGTTATGCTTCCCTGAACTTCCCATTTGACCTGGCAGCAGACAGATGTCTCAGAACAGTTTCAGTCGCATCATGGCCAGGAAATATTTGTGCCTCTATCATTTGCTTGTGAGTGGGCAGAAGTATACATGCTTCAGGTTATTCTGAAATAATTCTAACCCATATTTTGCATACATATATGGAAAAAGCCACATATACACATATACAATATTTGAAACTATAACCATAATGCTAAATATAATGTGTTTGACTTTTCTTCATATTTCACAAACACATGACAAAATTAGCCCTTTGACCAAACGCCAAGTCTTCTGCAGAAGATGGAGCTGCATATTTTCATTGCTGTAATGTGCCCTTAGGTAGAACTGATGACCCAAAAGGAGAAGTGGGGGATTCTGAAACAGCAAATGAGTTGCTACCCCACTGGAATGAGCTGGAAAAAACGGTTTCCTGAACTGAGGCCCCACCATCAGATTTGGGCTAACGGGCCAGTTGAAGGTCATGTCACCCTTGCCTGCTGTTGCAGTTACAGTAAATGACGTTATAGATACTAACAAACTATCCTATGGAATTTGCTGAAAAGAGTACAGGTCTACAATTGCTTTGTTTTAACAATCCTTATTTACAGCTACACACAGAGATATTTCTTCTATCCTGCGAATAACCACTGTTATTAGAGCAGGACCTACAGATCTCAGATTTGCCCTTCAAAATATGCATACTGCATGCCATTAATAGATACAGTCTTTAATCGTCTTTGTATTATCATGACTAGCCCACTGAAGTCCACCGGTTATAAGTAAGGTACTAAAAATCAAAGTGGTTTAGATTGATTGTGGGACATTGGTTTTTTGATTGCTACAGAGAACTGAAGATCATAACAAAAATTCTGCTGGCTCTAAATTTAGACCCAGACCTCTCCATATGTTCTTCTGACAAATTATTTGGAATTAGTTTTTGGAGAAAAAGCTTTAAAGGAACTGGTAAATAAAAAAAAAGATCATTTTGAACAATACAGAAGGACACACAGAAGCAACTGCAGAAGAACAGAGAAATACTTTGCCCAATAGCAGTTTTGAAACACTACATTCTTAACCTCTCAAAGCTCAACATTTTGCTCATTAATCCAAGCTCTTGAGTTAACAAAGACGTATAGGATGAGTTTTACAAAGATGTGAAGGAACAGGACAGTCTCCAAATCACATTCTTGAAGCTCACACCAAAATCAGAATTGCAGATACAAAGTTTGACATTAAGAAGAGCATTCTCCAGATTCTGCCTTGCTAACAAGTTTCTTGTTACCATTTCTATCACAGTCTACTTTCTTACCTGTATGTAAAAGCAAACCTAAAGTGCTGTGCCCCTGCGCTTTTCAAACAGGTCTGTAGAAATTACAAAGGAAGTTTAATTTCCAGCAGTTTTGGGGAAGAGACTTCACCCTGAGTGATCTTATTGAGGATGTTCACTATGTGTCTTGCTAGTGGCTAGTGCAGAAAACAAGGGAGCCTATCAAACTGTCATTTGGAACTGGCAGCTCCTTTATTGATCAGAGATGGCATGAAGAGCCTTAGTCTTAAATATGTGCCACACTTTTCCGAAGTTCTTCCAAACAAATGTATTTCAATACATTGTGGTCTTGTGGGGTCACAGCAGAAGCAAAAGTGTCTCTCAGAAACTTGGGGAAAAAACAAGTGCAGCACCTTTCTATATGCATATTTTTCAATCCCATTCCAGCTTTCCAAGACCCAGGGAACAAGCAGCATCAGCCATCTGCCTACTAGAAAAATCCCAAGAGCTGTCAAACAGTAGGATCCATTGAAGCCAACAGGAAATTCAGGTATTAAGCACCCTCAATAAATAAGTCAACAATCTCAGTACATGTAACTGCAGATAAACCAACTTTATTTCTGAACTAACGGAGAGTCCTGTTACTAGCTGACCCATTTTTTTGCTTACTTTATGGGGAGCACAAGTATTCAGACTGCCTTTCTTGCCAACACTACATGAAGGCAGGAAACTCAAACACAATATTGTGGTGACAACCACTGGCTCATTTACTCTGCATACCAAAGATAAGCTTCAGTACAAATTAAAACAAACCACACATGGCAAGATTTTCATTTGTGTAAGTACTGCCTGGTAATGAACCCTGCCTTGGGTTTTTTCCCCCCAGTGAAAATAAAATGCATATGGATTGTCCTTTGTTAAATACCTTGTTGCTTAAGTGCAGCAATAAAACCCTCCCTTCCTGTTGAATGCCACTGCAGTTACTTCAGGTGACCTCCACAGCTTCTCAAAGCATATGAACTACAACATATGGTTCACTGGCAGATAACCAAGGTAAAATGGCACCTGCAAGAACACTGCTTGCATCTTCCCACCAGGTAATTCTCTGCAGCAATACAAGCATATTGTTGTCATCAAGAGTGCACAACTGTGTTTATATACTAAAATTAACAGTGAATTCTGCATTATTCATAGGACATGAATAAGCCCAGGACTTACATGGGCTGTTTGGTTCCAGCACTGTTGTATCTTCACTGGGCTTCCAACCAAACATCACAGTTTTGCAGAACTAAATTAAAACCCCTCCAATTACAAATTAATTCACCAATTCATATGTAGAGGCCCTTGTCCCATGGACACAGAACTAAGTCAACCTCCAAAGCATTTTGTAAGAATGATAACTATCACTTTGTTTTTCACATTGACTCGTGTGTTCTATTACACAGAATTAAACTAATGGACAGTAAGTGCTTTACAAAAAGCAAGCGAACATACCTCACGTATACAAGACACAGAGTAATACATAGTTAGCAACAGAGAATAAGTAAGTCCTACAAAATTCGACTGCCCAGTCTGGCAGTTCTACTGCACCAACAGCAGTTTTGCAACAGCTTTTTTTAAACAAGGGAAGTTCCTTGAGCAATACACTGTGACCAAGACCCTTCACTGCCAAAGCGTGTTCACTCCTTCAGAAAACCTCTTCCCAGTTACTAAGTATTGCTGCAAGCAAAAGCCTGTTATTATATCCTTCTAGGACAGGACCAGGCAGTGTATGTTCATGTCAGTTGAATGACAAGCAAAAACCAGAAAGCTTCTTTTAACACCATGGTAGCCTATAGCAACAATGAAGGAGGAGGCTGATAATTTTTTTTATTCAAGCCTGTTCAGGGAAAGGAGAGGTCTAAATTTAAAAAGAAGAGAGGGAAGACAATGTAATCACATCTATTAATCAAGATCCTTTGAGAAAATACTTGCTCACCCCTTTTCACTCAAGAAGAGCTACAAAAGCATTCTTCGCTCATTTATGAAGTTAACTTTTTGCCTGGCAGATATGCATTCAAATATGAATGGCTTCATAAATCTTAACAACTGGTTTGTACTGTAGACATGAAGGGATATGCACAATCCATTTCCTACCATTTCAGCTCACCTACTAAACTGAGAGCAGGTTTAGAAATAGAGCACAAAATGATGCAAGCACTATGACTCCTTTCCATCCGACCTGCTTTCCAGCTTATTTTCAGAAGTGACAAGAAAGTGCTACTATCGCTTCTACCATATGTAATCACAGTCCCACTAAAACAAATTTGTATTATATATTGATTTTTTCCATGAAGACAGAAAGAGCTTTCTCTACTCAGTAACTACAATTACAAAATCACTTCCAGTCACTGAGCAATGTTAGATATTTTTACACAAGAACAGGTCTTTTTTTAAAAGCTATTTTTAAAAAGCTATTTTTAAAAAGCTATTTTTAAAAGCTATTTTTAAAAGCTATACCATTCTGCACCAGCGAATGAAGATGTCCAGAGACACAATCATGCAAGCCTTTTGCCATCAGTTCCACCAGCTGACACTCTCATTTGACATCTATTCTGTTTATGCTTGATTATAGTGCACTCATGCTCATAAAGCTCGATACCTACCAATTATACCACTACAGCTTAAACATTCTGGCAAAAACCACCCAACCATAAACCTGGAAAAAAACTGCAAGTGTAAATATGAAGATGAACATGACTCCAGAAACACTGTAGCTTAATTCTGGAACAAGAAAAAAAATAGGAAAGAAAAGAAAGTATTTTCCAGGCCCTACAACAGTTTGAACTATCAATTGATTTGACTGTTCTTACTGTTACTGATTAGAGGGTATGAGGGCACCTCCTGCTCACCTTCTTTTAAAGTCCACTTGATTGCTCCTGTCCGCTTGCTGACAGCATGCAAACTTCCATCAAGGGTTGAAACAAACAGCAGTGTTTCTGGCAGAGTTACTGAGCTGGTGTTCTGGAAAAAAAAGAACCCAAACAAACATATGCTAAATGTAATTATTTATTACAGAGTTTACTTGCAACTGTCATGCAGTACATGGTCTAGATATCACTTCTTTCAATTGTACAGACTGGACAACATTCTTTTCCCTTTGAATTCACTGATTTATGTATTTTTTTGCTGTCAACATTATGGAACTGTTTAAGATCTGTAAATATTAACACATCCACAGGCAGAAAGCAGTTACTTACAGGATTCAAACCTCAATTTGAGTTCTAATCATTCTGCCACTGGGAACACATACACACAACATATTTACGCATATGAGTACAGAGCTATTTGGTGCCTGCTATCATTCCTACAGCACAAGCAACTTTTGAGCCTGGTTATTGGAGAGCATGTACTTTTATTTAAAAGGACATCATACAAATAGGAACAGAGAGGCTAAGTCCAAGGTGTTTCAACACACAAAGCATAAAACACATGTTAACTTAATGTCTACTCTTCCTACCTAAAGATGATCCCATAAACCCTAAGATCCACCCACACATTTCCATCTAAAAAGTTTCATGTTATTGCTCAAGTAACTTGACATTAGTAAAGTGTTTCTGCATTGCCCATCTGCATGCCACCTGCTGCATGTAGGAAGTTTCACAGTTAAATATAATTCTTAACCTACCACAGTTCATGAAATGAAAGTGTATGCTGTACTGTAGAATTACAAGTTCCTGTCCTTTTGTATTAGAACTTTTGTTAAAGCAAACTATTGCAGCCACTGTATCAAAGTAATTAATGAAAATCTTGTACTTTAGGTCTTTTGGTGCATGAACTCCCAAAACAACTCAGGACACTGTAAGTTGATTTATAAACACGTAGTCCAGTCTTCCCACCTTCCTTAAATAAGCATTTAACAAGCCAGATCCACAGATTCTGCAAGCAGAAAGGGAAGACACAACCCACACTCCATTGTCACATCCATTTGGGGCTGAAAGCCATTGAATTGTGAGGCCCAACCTACCCTCATGAAACTAGCTTTGGACAAAAAGAAGAAGGGAAGGGAAGCTTGGGGTTGCATTCTAGTTGTCTTTGTAGCTGCTCTTACGCAAAAGAGAAGGCTTCTTTGAAAAAAAAAAGAACAGCTTCCTGTACAACCCCTTAACAATCTAAGAAGTACAGATGCATAGTCTTCCTCATGTGGAACAGTGATGAACACGTGGGGCACAGACTGAGCCATATCAGTGCTCCTCACTTCTAAGGTTTCCAAAATCTCAAAATATACTGGAAACAGTTGTGATGAAAACAAGCAACCAACAATGGTCAAAACTCATTCCAAATTACCCTTCGAGCAGTAACACTGTGCACTCATACTGATTTTCACTTGAGCATCTCAACACATTTAAAAAAAAAGCTAAGCTAAACAATTCTGGTTAATAGTCACTCATGGTAGGTGAGGAATTTCTTCCTCCTATACACAAAAATGTTGAAAAGTCAGTTTCATGTGAAGTTAATATACATTTAATGCACAAATACATATATATTTCCAGGCTACTGTTTTAGATGAGCTGCAACTGTTACTCGGTTTCTTTAAACATTACCTGAGAAGCTTTGTAATAAATGAAATAACTTGAAAGCCTTGGCTGCATAAAGCTATCTGCAGGGCTTGGGTTTACAAAATAGAAACAAAACAGGAACCAAAGACACTGAATTAATAGCCCAGCTCTGAATTAAAAGTAATTGTACAAACAATGCCCATCAGGTGAACTGCATTTAATTAAGCATCATTCTCAAGTGTCAGTTGTTGCAGGCAGCTGTTTAGAGTGCGCACCGCACATCTGTGCAAGTTCAAAGAAGAAATCACAACGAATTGCCAAATACGAACCACTTCTTGTAAACTGTTTTTTACCCAGACTTTGGACAAGCACATTTCTGCTTCCTCATACCAAACAAACATGTGCTTTCACTGCAGCTCTAATCACTAAAAATCCCTATTCCAAAGAGTTTAATTCTTCTTCCATCAGAATCATAGATAGGGCAGAAAACATTTTTAGGCAATATTTTAACACAACAATGTATACAGTATAAATCCTGCACATTAAACACCACCAGGAACACAAGAAATACCTACTCCATGAACAAAAACATTTCATCTAAAAACTAGGAGCAACTTTGCTCTTCTACCAAAAAAGATAAACCAAAACCATCCATTACTCAAACCTGACCATTTTACTTTAAAAATACAATGAAACTGCATCTAGAGCAAAGCACAGTAAACTGAGCAAGAACATACAACTGCTAAAGGCAGGAAGTGAAAATTATTGAAGTTCCTTTGAAGTGCAGGTTGGAATTTGACACCCAGAATGTATTGA
Organism: Myiopsitta monachus; assembly: GCA_017639245.1. NCBI lineage: Eukaryota > Metazoa > Chordata > Aves > Psittaciformes > Psittacidae > Myiopsitta > Myiopsitta monachus. The sequence continues at coordinate 3,876,359 of CM029931.1, read as the reverse complement.
CTAGTGTTCAAGTTTAGTTACAACATATAGCAAATCCACTACATCTTCCACGTATGCAGATTAAACCTGTTTTTCTAGATTACTTTTTACTCTCTGCACAAGTTTTCTTATCTTTTATCTTCTTATCTTACAGAATCAGTGTATTCACCACAAAGCATGTTCTCTTCCTGTTGTCTTGCTGAGAAGTGAATAAAGCATTTATCACAAAAGACGTGCCTCTCTAAAATAACCACCATGCTTATTTATGGTTGATATTAAGTACCAGTAATAGACAGTATTTGGAAAACTACTTGTTGTAGATCTGTAGATTTAACATTTTCATATTTAATACTGGAATATCCATTTGTTGCAGCATCAGAGTTACAGAAATCATGGAATTAAATGTGAGCTCCAAAACTCTCCACAAAACATCAGTAACTAATACTGTCTTCCAGAGTATGGATATTTTAGGAGGTTGCCAGTGCTTAGGACAAACCAAAAGTAGTAATGGGGAAAGTGTTCCTCTGCACATTCTGCAGTCACAGGAGTATGGAAACTTTACCATACATTTCCCCTCCAGATAATTTACACACTGAACCATAAAGAAAGAAAACCATAGCTGAAGAAGCTATTCACACTTTGTTGCTGTTGAAAACCAGACGAATACCTGAACATTGCCCACAAGCAAAACTACCTAGAAACCTCCCAGATCTGACTAAGATCATGAAATTACAATAGCTTTTTTTTAAGCTTTTGAGTGTAGTACCCTTGGTGTGAATGGGGGAAAAGCAACCCCCATTCTTATGGTGCCTACCACCGCTTTGTGGGTAACAGGGAGATGTGAACTCTTCCTGGGATGGCAAGTCCTTCTTATGGCACCCACCAGCATCAAGGGAACAGAAGGGAACAGTTCTCTGAGAGGCAGATAGGTCTGTCAAGCCAGAGAAATCACCTCCTCAGAGGACTCTGGGCCCAGTTCTGCTCATGCTCTCTAGCTGGCTTTGTCTTAACACCACTCCTTTCTAATGCTTTCCTTCACTTTCACAGTAAGCCTGTAAGTTTTACTGCTTTTGAAGGGCTTTCCTTTATTCAGCCATTAAGATCACATTGATGCAGTTACTGCAACTCTGTGTGTCAAAGACACCATCTCCTCTGGGTGAAAGACTGAATATAGGGCAAATTTCATTAGTTCTTTCTTTACTTCTGAAGTTGTATTTGCAAACAGGACAAATACATAAAATACCATATATTGAAAATCTTCCATTCACTCACACTTTTCAAAGCATGATATCATGCCAGCTGAGATTAACCAGCTGAGTAATACACTGACACTGCTGAAGCTCATGACCTAAATTCAAAACCAAACAGATGAGTTGGTACACTGTGCAATGCAATATTGCTAATTTATTTTGACCAACATCTCCAGTAATCACTTGCAGAAAAGGCCAGGGAGTTAGTGTAACAGCATGGAAACAAGGATTTATTCCTGCAAACTGCATAAAACAGTGGACCGAAAAACACCCAACAGATTATATTCAAATAATCAGCTGTGTTTCACCGAGACTCACAAATAAAATCCACTTACTCTTGATTTTATCAGTGGCTTTTATGAGTGGCTACAGACTGCAGTGCCAAGGTTGCAAATAACAGACTTCATTTTAAACACAGAGTTTTATAATTGACTAATGGATTTATCAAAGCCTGGAATTAGCTTTACTATGAAAACCTATGAAAAATATTAACAACATGCATTTACAAGCCAACCTTGTTTTCATTTCTTGTGAAGTATGTAAGAGGATTCTCTGCCACAAACCCCCTAACAATCTAAGTCCTGAGATAGACTCTTTATAAGTCCAGGCATACAGGGATATTGCCCTTCCTGCAAGGGTCGGTCTTAGCTATTGTGATGTAATGCAAATTCTTGGAACAGATTTTTATTTCATGCTGCAATTTTATTTCTGAGGAAATAAAAAATTTTAATATGAGAAAAGTCTGTCAGGACACGAAACAGCTAAGCAAAAAGTACTTAATCTAGTGAACAGAGAACATGAGAGAAGAAAAACCTGGTTTGGGTCTTATGTCTGAAACTGCAATAACTATTTTTACAACTACCCTCTTTGGGATTCAGTGAGCTTCTGCTGCCTTGATAAGTCTGTACCCATGATAACCTTCCACATCAACAGTCATGTCAGGTGAAGGATTTACAAAGTTTTGAAGTTACTTAGGGACTGCTTTAGGATACAAAAGATACATTTTCAAGCTCTCATCGAGTTCAACTTTGACAAATTCTCTCAAGTGCTGACTGCTACCAATGCAAAACAGTCTAAATTTGGTACTAAGTAGAAAACAGCATTTTTAAGTTAGAATAGACTATATAATAGAGATAGCATTTATATGCACTTTATAAATATTGGTTTATCTTTGCATAAGAATCTTCCCCTCAGTCCAGATCTACCCCATCTTTAGATGAAACATTTTAGAAATCAAAGTATCAAAATTACTCAAAACAATTCTGAAGGACACACAGAGTCAAACAAAGGTCGGTGAAAGCTGTAGAACAAGTTCTGGCGGGTTTGTGTATGTTTGTGGCACAGTTCAGTGTCAAAGATGACATTATCTTTGTTCATAGCGGCACTGCAATTGTTTTTAAGGGTTAGCAGAGCAATGCACTGTTTTCTTTTATTGTGTTAGAAGAAAAATGATCCTCACAGGAAAAATTTCTTCCATTGATTTACCTGCTTTAAAACAGTACTTTTGAAATGCAGGTCACCAAGTATGCACAAAGCACAATGAAGTCAGTGGAAACAGCAGATAGAAAACCAGGCCACTTGGTTCCTTGAGGTTATCATTCTGTAACCTACAATATGTTTTGCTGTGGGGGTGATACCATAAGGGGCTCTTCAGGTATGAATAAAGAACAGGAAAACACTTCATAGTGACACTGGATGTGTGATGGTATGTCGCAAAGTCCGAGAAGTGTTACTGATTTCATAGAAATTGAGTGCTCACTTGTAAGCTAATCACAGTGCCATGTGTTACCAGGTAATAATATTCTGGTTTGATTCTTAAGTAGGAATACATATGCACCGAACTTCATTTATAGGGTCTGATGCATGACAAAGGATGGATGGCTTGCTAGCTGTAATCTACATCCTCATAATTTCTTTGATAATGCCTGTTTTACCAAGCAAAAAAGTTGACAAAATGCATAATCACTTGAGTATGTTACATGCCTCACTCCATAATTAGCGAAGTATACATCAGGCGTTTTACTAAGAAACTATTAAAAAACAACCTCAGCATTAATATTACCAGGCACTTTCCTCACAGGAAGAACAGGCCTGTACCATAATTTATGCTACTAGAACCACAATCAATAAACCAATAATGATGCAAAGCAAAATATTTTTAGACATTAGGGCACTCTGCAAGCACTCAGCATATTCCTTACAGATAGCCTATATGCTTCATTACCCACAGTTCTGACAACTATCTCATCACACTGACAGGCTACATGCTAACACTCACTATGCGTAAAAAAACCAACATGCCATGAAGAAACTCTTTGTAAAATTGAGGAAACTACTGGGGGAAATTTTTCAATATCACTAATAATGAAGTTAATATATGAAAGAGTTGAAAAAAAAAAATCTTTTTTTTTAGGAAAGTGAAATCAAACCTACAGCTTTTTAAACTAAACTCCAGCATGTCTTTGCTGGCTATTTCTCATTAACACTGTAGCCCAGTTCCGGTGACTTTTCATTCATATGATCAGTTGCACCATGATAGGAAAAACAGAAAAGTATGGGAGAACTCCACTGTCACCTGACTTGATCTAACTTTGAGGGGTGCTCCACACCATGAACTCACAGTTAAGATTTAAAACTTATGTCAATAAGTTCTGACCAAAACTTATGTCAATATTCACAAGAACACCAGTAAACAAAATGAGCAGAAGGTCAGTTATAAACACACAAATTTACACTCCAGGACAGAGCTGTCCATGATAATTTCAGGCGTGCAAGGTAAGTTTGCAACCTCTCCCCCAATCCTAAAATACTATTTTCTAAGTGACCAAGATCAGCAACTCAAATAAAACACATACATGTTAGTTAACATAGTGATCGAAGGTGTCCTTTTTAAACCCTTCTCCTGTCTCACGCAGGTTTTCATGCCTATCAGCTAATTAATTGGTCAAACACCTCATGCTGAGATAAAGAACACACTGCAAGTAAAGACACCTGGAAAGGCTGGGGGGTTTCCCACATGTGCTGCCTGCACACAACCACAGCACTGAAACCAGCCCCATAGGCTGCAGGGGGACAGACCAATACTCTAAACATCAGCTGAACCACAGAGAGGTTGCTGGGTTTGATTTTCAGGGGCTTCATGTTGTAAGAGAAACAGGCACAGTTTGAAATGCCTATGGCTCACAAACCCAAAGTGTTGGTGTGTTTTTAAAACTATATACTGTATACACATTTCAAACTATATTATTGTGTAATATTTACAGTGACCACTGACACTGCACTGACAGCTCTATTGCATTTTTCATTGCTGTAGCTGTGTTCTTTTATATTGGCAACATTTTATAATGTGTTCCAATACCTTGCTAAGGCAATTCCAAGAGCTACACATTGTATCAAATAACAAGAGCTAGCATTTCATTTTATAAAGAAAAGACAGGAAAGGAAGTCCTTGCACGAACATATAAGCCGTAGGAAAACAATATTAAAGTTGGAATATAAAGTAACAAGAGTACATCTACCGAAAAAATGGGAGTACATCACCAATAGTCTTAAAGCTCCAGAAAACACAAGCCTGCAAAATCTTCAGGCAATCACATGTTTTTCACATTATCTCGGTACCAAGACTCATTTGCCAATCTTCTTCCTGGGAAATGTATTACCCAAGTGACATTAATAGCTCTAAATGAGCCTTCCCAGTTAAATAGATTAATCACAGGTGAGATTACTGGGGCTAAGAAAAGAAACAGAGAAATGGAGAACCTGAGACCAGGTGCTAATCTGAGGAATGATAGCAGCACAGAGAGACCAAGAGGAGGTAAAAATCCAGAGGAAACAAAGAGGCTGAATCCCACCAGGGCCCAAGTCCAGGCCTCTGCGACTACACAGGTAAAATTACACACAACTTAGTAATAATCTGTTGATTTGAAAAGTATTTTTAGTATATTTAGTATTCTCATTGAGAACTACTTTTAAAACTTCGGGACTTGCAAACCAGCATTTTAATTGCAAAATCTGAACCCCAAACCTGTCAGGACACGGAGGAGATCTCAGTCCAGCCTTATAGCCCAGACTAAGACAAAGACATTAGCACTTTTACAAAAAAGATTTTTAAAGTAATTTTTGTTAACAGCCTGCATTTCATTTTTTCCAGTTTCCTAATGAAGTAACACCACTATTATCGAACAGCTTCATTATTAAATGGGTTTACTTTTAAAGAACGGGAGTGGAGCTATTACATCCCAGGTGAAAAACAAAGCCTTCCGCTCTGCTTAACCTTAACTATAACCCTATCACACAAGCATTTTCAGGTAACAATGAACAATCCATGCAAACACATAACCTAAAACTTTCCCCTGCTACACTTCAGTATAATGAAAACAGTAAATGGCAGGTGCCCTTTTCATTGTCCTCTGATCCTGAGAACTTACACAGAAGAGTACCTTCCAGAACTGAATTTTTGAAGACTTGGTTTTCCACCTAAGTACACACACAGCAGAGAGCACCCATTTAAAAGTACATTGTTCAAAATTATTACCTCCATAAAAATAATCTGCTCAGCATTCCATCTGCTTTGCACCAGTTTCACTGTTCGCTGTGCTTTTATTGCTCCACGTAATACCTTATAACCAACCTAGTTATTTTTAAGAGGTTTTGTAGGGCAGCAACTTGTGCACTTTGACTTTCACCTTTGAATTTAGAACTGTAGTCTCTTTTGGATACTTACCAACTGTATGTACACCTAGTGCACGTGGCTATTTTTACTCTGGAAACAATGATCAAAATGCCATAATAGAGTATAGAAGGCATTTACCTAGTCATGTGTATTTGGATGTCAACATACATACAACGTTTGGGGGTGTTTGCTCAAAAAACAAAACAAAAAGACCAAGCCCCCTCACCTATGAAGGGACAGAGCAAAGATCTTGTAGCATGTCTTACTAGTTTACCTCTTCACCTACACAGTTTTAACTTCCAAAATTTTCTTTGTCCTATTTTCACCAATTAGCTTATGGGAAATTAACTGTACTTTCATATTTCAAGGATTATTACATACGCTACATGCTCAGGTATGGTGTAACGTGGGCAGGCACGCAGCTGTTGATAAGGCGGGTACACCGCAGCCCCTCACCCCTGCGCATGCAGACGGGCACACGGCAATACCGACAGCAAAATGGCCAGTGTGCTGGCTTCGCAAACACCGCCGATGCGGCGGGCTGCAGGCACCTACGGCAAACTTTCGGCAAAGCCCCGGCAGGAGGCCGCCGGGCCGTCCGTGCCACCCCAGCCCCGGCCCCCCTCTCTGCGAGCGGAGGCCCTGACCTGCACGGAGCAAGGCCTCCCCGGCCCCCTGGCGAGCCGCGGCGGGGCAGGGGGCACCGCAGCCGCCGCTGCCCCCCCCCCCCCGCGGCGGGGGCCAGCCCCCCCAGGCCCAGCGGGCAGGCTCAGCCCGGGCCGCGCCTCCCTTACCCCGCGTCTCGGCGAGAGTAGCACCAACAGCGCACCCAGGCTGAGGAGGAGAAGGCGGCGGCAGCGTCTCGGCTCCATGGCTGCCACCCGCGGGGCCCCGGCCGGCTCCCACCGGCGCGGCGCTGCCTGCCGGCCGCAGCGTGTCCGGCGCTCCCCGCGCGGCGGGGCGGGGCCGCCCCGGACCGGGCCACCGACGTCAGCCGCGGGCGGCCCCCATCGCGCTCAGGTACCGCCCGGTCCCCCCCCCCGGGACACCTCTCCCCTACGGTCGCCCTCGCGCTCCCCCGCGGCGCCGAGAGGGTCGTGCAGGAGCGGCCAGCCAGGCGCCCGCGGCTTCGTGCTGTGGCCGGAGCCGCCCCGTTTGGGCGAAGCCCCGGCAAAACGGCAGCGTGCGCAGGGGGGCTCGGCCGAGAGCCACCCCCAAACCGCGGGGTGCACTGAGCTGGGCAAAGCCAGTACTCTTGGTAAATTCAGGGGCGCGGCATAGCCTCATTCCTCCACCACCATCCCACCCCGCTCAATTTCCCGACTGATTTCTCACTTTCGAAGCAGATCAGGCCAAATTTACTTGGCATAACTCCTTTTCTGACCTGGCTGTGCCCTGCAGTATCTTAAATAAATGCAAAAAACCCCACAAAAGGCATGCTTTTTTAAAACCAAAAACGGGGCCTAAGCAGCTCTGAACAGATTAAACACACATATTAAAAATATATTGGATCAAATGGAAGTAGCTTTAAAAAGAAGAGGGTAAGCTTACACTGCTTGGCAAAGGTCTAGCTTTCAAATGCATATTTATATAACAAAGCCACTTTGTCCTCGCTACATATTGTTTGCTTTTTAATACTGATATCGCTAATGGAGCTGCAGAGCACACCAGGTACTAAGTATACAATATGCACGTAGCAAATCAGTTCTGGCAGCTCCCTCTTTTAATGAGTGCGCCTTTGATGATATGAGCAGGACACATAATTATGATCTAACCTACAAGTTCGAATATATAAAACCATGAAGCTGTGGCTGCCCCATCCCTGGAAGCGTTCTAGGCCAGGTTGAAGCCATTCTATGATTCTATGCTAGAGCTACAAAGTACACTGTGATTGCAGTTCTCTGGTATTGACAGATAGGTTTTCTTATGGAGGTCTTGGATTTTAAGCATTCACACTATTTTAGGACAAGCAGACCATATCACACACTGCTTTGTGCATGCCAGGGCAACAGCACACACAAGGAACACATCTAGACCTCTACCACGGGCACAGAAAGTCACAGAAGCACATAGTGGTTTGGGTTGGAAGGGACTTTAAAGCTCATCCAGTTCCAACCCCTGCCACAGGGACACCTTCCACCAGAGCAGCTTGCTCCAAACGCCTGTGTCCAACCTGGCCTTGAACACTGCCAGGGATGGGGCAGCCACAGCTTCTCTGGGCACCCTGTGCCAGCGCCTCAGCACCCTCACAGGGAAGAACTTCTGCCTTGTATCTAATCTAAATCTACCTAATCTATCTAAAGTGCTCTAAACCACACACAACGGCAGCCAACGCAGGCAGCTGGGCCCGTGTAACAAGCACACGTGAAAGGCATACGAGAGGGCACCGGTTTTGCACAGCCGCCTTCATCCAGCTCCCGGCACTAAAGGTGCCGCAGGGCGGCAGCACTTCGCCCACCGCCCGGGAGGGCACGTCCCCAGCCTGAAGACCGGCGAGCGAGCGTTAAGGTACCGTTACACGAGTCTACTACCTTTACCTGAATTCCGTGCCGTGCTACACCACGGGAGGAGATTCTCAGCTGCATAAGCACCACGTATATGCTACCAAACCACAGTGATTTAACACAGATCCCTCACAGGAAATAGAAGAGGCAAAAACGAGGGCTGAGGCCGTCGGAGACCACCCAGGGCGTGCGCTCCCAGGGGCACCTCTCCTCAGAAACCGAGGAACCTGCTCTGAGGTCCGAGCGGGGCCCAAGGCTTATACTTTTCTAACATTAAGCCCCGCTTCTTTAACAGCGGCAGAACAGCAGAACAAACGAGCACGATGGCTCCCCAGAGCACCGGCGGAGCCGCCGGCAGCGCCAGGCCCTCCCCGACCCTTACCTCCTCCTCCCGGCGCCGCCTCAGCGCTTCCCGCCCCCGCCGCCGAAGAGCCGCAGCCACGCCCGGACCGGCGCGCGCCGCCGGGGCTGAACCCGATTGGACGAGGCGCGGAAGGGCGGGGCGGTCGCTATATAAGGCGGGGCGGGAGAGGGCCTCGTCCTTTCTCCGGGCTCCGCGGCGGGAGGTGAGGGGCGCCGGGCGGGCTGTGGGTGCGCGGCGGGCGGGCCGGGCCGCGGTGATGTCTCTTGACACGTGTTAGACTGCTGATGTGCATGAAGCAAACCCACTGCTGAGCGCCCAGGCTGCTGCTCGGCCGGGCGGCTGCGGTGCTCCGCTTGTGTAACCCACCCCTTGTCCCTCTTGTGTCTTGCAGGGCCCGCGTGGCGAGCGGCGGCGAGCGGCACGGTAAATAAAGTTGTGTGCACCGCGCAAACGTGTCCGGCTGGTTCTTGCGCCCGTGTCCCCCCCCGTTACCCCGCACTGCCTTTGAACCGGCGGGGAGCCCTGCCCGCGGCGCCGCCGGCCAAGCTGCAGTGCTAGAGTGAAGCGCTTGTTCATAACTGGAGCTGCTCGCACCGACCCGGGTGGCGCTTTTAAAAGCAAGGGACAGCTCGTCTCGTCCGGCCGAGCCCTGCCCGCCCTCACGGAGCAGGGCAGCACCGCACAAAATGGCGCCGCAGCCCGACGGGAGGCGGTGCATGGCGCGGGAGGATCGCGTTGGGTTGGGAGAGGGCAGTAGCGCGGTGAAAGGGGTCCGGGTTACCCATAGTCTACCGTTGAGTCAGACTAACACAGCCAGGGGTCTAAGCTGCAGCTGTTTAAAGTGCTTCCAGCTTAACAGCTGTGCTTGTGCTGCTCTGCAGGCGCAGAGGCTGGAAGTTATGGACAGTGCTTTCTGTAGATGGAAAAGTTGAAACTCACTAATAACAGAATTGGATGCAAAAGAGTAATAGCTGAGTCTAGGAAGACTAAAACTATGTTTAAGTTCAGAAGGTAATGTGTGCCCCCTCAGTTCTGTAATTCTGCTTCTCATTTTAAGGTTCACAGAGGTGCAACCTGAAGAAACATTTTTAAAGCATGTTCGTGATGTGAACGCTAACTGCTGCAGTGCAGTTCAGTTTTAACTACACGAAAACTCAATTTTAAGCTTTTCCTTTTAGAGCTAGGAAAGTCAGCATTGGTTAACACTAAAATTATAAGTCATAACCACCACATACAGACAGCTCTGGGTATATAAAAATACCTGAGAAGCACCTAGCACGCTCATTTTGGCAAGCTGCCTGTAATGAAGTTTTTGAAACAAGGTGCAGGGGACAGTGACTAAGCACAATGTAGAAATGAAATTTGAGTAATTGTTTGACATGGGATAAATTTATTTAATAAAGCAAGCAGATCGTAGTTACCCACAGTTTATGAAGTGCAATATGACAATCTTGTGTAATAAGTCTAAATTTGTTTACACATTAGTGCATCTAGTCCTTTGACTTCAGTTATTGCACATAGAAATTAAATCATATAAAAGACCTGCGTACAAGACATGCAGACTTCATTAGAGGCAAATAATGCCTACATGATCAGAGCAAACCCCAGAATATACACAGCCTGGAATGGTCAAGGAGGTGTTCAGGTAACAAATATAACCCACTAATATTTCAATTAAAGGTAACCAAAATAGGTGTTCAAATATATAATTAATTTTAAATATATTAAATGCTAGTTTTATGTTTCAGGCAAGGTGCTGTTTAAAAAACCTTCAATATAATAGCTTCATTTAGAGATGGTAAATCATCAAGTTACACATGGAAATCTCGATTTACATCAAATGCGACAACACAACATACAAAAAAGTTCTTAAAAAATTACTTCTTAAAAAAAAAATCATGTTATAAAAGGAGAGCCAAAACTCACCTTTGTAAACTAAACCGGTTTCTGACATCCATGAACAGTTGGCAACACTATCAGAAAAATATCACGTGTTGAAAGAGTGGATATGTAGTGTTCAAATATTGAATTTACTGCATACATTTCATCTTGAATCATTATACCAGAGAGAAATAAAAGGCAGTTTCCCCCTCCCCCCCCTTGGTTTTGGCCATTAATGAGCAGAAACAGTCTTTAATCATGATCAGCTTGAATAACTGCAATGCCTGAATTCCTATTCCACAAACTCCAAAAAACCAATGCATGGGAGGCAAAATCTTCCAGTCACGGCTGTTCCACAAACATCAAGCGATTTGATGTCTGGAGTTGCATGGCTGTAACCTGAGAATTTGGCCCCATGCTGTGCATGTAAACACAGTGCAATGGAAAAGACTCACAGCAACAAACTCCTATAAGAAAAAAATCTGTTTCATCATAGCAAGAGGCTCTATACACTGTAGGGTAGCTAAGTACTTCTGGTAATGTGCAGTACTGACATTTTATGTGTGTGCTCATGTCTTTACAAACATTCAGAGTTAATCATGAACCAAGGTGATTGTAACTCACTGTAAGGCGGCTTGCTATGGTTTGGTCTCATGGCTTTACCGACTTTTATCTCCTCATTTACAAAAATGTGACAGTCCCACCTTCACTGATAGTTGTGTGGTTTATGGCTACTTGCTTCCCCCCAAAAAGCATGAGTTCTGTATGAAAAAAGTAATATGTATATACCACACTGAATCACGATACATCATATATCCGAGTTACATTCTTTTATCCTGAAAGCATTTCATATTCCGATTGCTTGACACAAGCTATTGACTGCAGAAGTGAAAGAACATAAAACAGTTCATTCTACACCTCCAACTGCCTGAGAAAGAAAAATACTCTTCCAGTTTTATAAATTCATTCCTTATTTAGGATTTTTTCTATTTGGCACGCAGTTCCTTTGCTGCCAAACAACCTTTCAATGCTTCAATGCACATTAACATAGCATGAAAACATAAGCTAAACAAAAGGTCTGTCAACAAGCTCCTTGATCGATTGCAGTTAGGTTCCTCCTCCCTCCCCCAAAGAACAGGTCATCTCAGTCTCCGAGTTAAAATCCTGATGGCAGCCAGTACAAAAATAAATCAACTGCTTAATGGAATGAAACTTCATGTGGCTGAAGTACACAGGAACAATAACCAGGCAAGTGAGCACAAAGGTATGGTTATAGGCAGTCCTTCGGGGGGGAAGTGGCACAAGTTAAGGATGAGAACTACAGCACAGTTCATAAAACCATGAGAATAACTTTCATAATGCTGTAAACTACAAGAGTCTTCACATATCATGGTTGATCAGGGGCCTCCGTGCTCAGATCTTTAGGAGGGCACGTAGAAGAGCGGGGATCCATGGCTGAGTGCATTAAAGGGATATAAACATCATCCATGTTTGGCATGACAAAGATTTTCTGTGGAAAAGATGCAATTAAGTTACATTTCATATGCCAGAATTCAGCTTCACTTCTTAACTTTAGTTCTTAACATCCTTTCCACTGAACAGGAGCAGTGGAGGATACCAACTAGTTTTGAATGAAATAGGGGACATGCAAAATGTAAAAACCCAACCCCTCTAATAGACCCAAACTATAATTAATGAAAGGAAAATGTAAAGGAAACTGACCTGAAACTCTTGTTCCAGTTTCCTCTCTATCCAGTCAGTTACATGAACCAGAGTCACTTCTCTCTCACCAAGTTTTGGCCGAGCTTTTAACTCCAGGTAGGGAGGTCTTCGAAAGCCATACCTTAAGAGAGAACACAGAACAGGTTTTATTATAAACACTCCAAAGCATGTACTTGAATGTGTTAACTCTCAATTTTCTCTTAAGAGCAACTTCTACCTCATTTACAAGTGCACTGTATCCCACCTCTTCCAGAACCCATTCCAGCTACCCTTTATACCTTTTGCTCCTGGTTGCAATCCCTAAGGTAGCACACATCCAAAACATTGCACAGTTCTGCAGTTAAGTTCCTCTTACCATATTCTGTCGGTAGGTGGAGGTGGAATGTTAATTACTAGTGTTCCTCTGCACTCTTGTACTTCAACTGTTAGCAGCAAGGGAGTATTGGAGACCTCTTCAATTTTCTTCTTAATAAACTCAGTCTCTGTTGCTTTCTGAAAGTACTTTGACTTAGTAATTTTATCCACAATTCTCATGATCTTACTTGTCCGATGTCCTCCGACATACCTTTAGATAGACAACAGAAAAAGTACATCCAGACAATTTTCTTGAACCTGTTGTTTGTTAAGACACCCATCAGTTTCCTGTTAAATCATTAGAGGTCTTGATATTAAAAGTCTAAACAGATACATATGCACGTGTCCAAGCACTACCTACCACAGTCTTGCACAGCAGCTGTATTCTTTCAGCTACATGTGTCTGGCAGAAATTCTCTCCAGTCTGAACACTCCTTCCCAGACAGTATTTGAAACTACATTAATATTGCAAATACACTTACATCATCCATGTATTTAGAAAAGATAATTAAATGCATGTATTGAGATAATTCCAACAATTCTTCACATAGTTTTCAAAACTGTTTAGGAGTCAAATGCTAAGGCAGCTCCCTGGAACATTTTGAATGTCACAGAGTCTTTTGGTATGTTCACTGTAAAACCACTGAGATACATTCAGACATAGGAAACATTGTGATTGTCTGAGACATTCCAGGCTGGGTACAGCTTTCTCGTTGCATGGCATAGTTTCAATCAGATACAGAAAACAGAAAAATAGAACAGCAGCCAGAGCAGGGAATGACGTGGCAGAACTGATACTAGCAAATTTTCTTTCCAATTCTTGCCCAGCATCAGAGGGCAGCATTGTACAGCCCAGACACAGAAAGCCCTGCAAGGGGGAAAAAACAAGGAAAGAAAAACACCCAACACAAAACTCTAAGCAAGAAAGCCAGGATTGAATAGCGGTTGTTTTCTTAAAGAACAGAACACACTGGAAACAGGATCAGCATGGGTATAATACTTTGTACAAACAGCATTTTTAAGACCAGGGTGTTTCAAAGTTTACATACAATATCCTGTACTTGGCTCTGGTACCAGACAAGACACACTGGGGAAGGCCCCATAGGCTCTGTGGCCCAAGACTTGGCTCTCTCTGTAATTTACTGGTGAAGAAATCAGATGCTCTAATAGCTCTGTACAGGTCACTCTGCAGAAGTGCTGTATGGTGAACAATGCTCCCAGCATGGTAAAACACTCAGCAGAGCAGTTTCCTTTCAGTTTGTAGTACATGGCTTGATTGCTGCTCTTTGCTCTAGAAATGGGTGAGTTGTGTTTGCTTAATTGCTTGGATACACTCACACTCTGACATCCTGTGTGACAATGAGAGTTACAGGACAGGAACAAGATATCAGTTGTTCAAAGTCTGGGAATGTGGGGAGGAAAAAAGGATTAACAAATGCTCACCCTTCTGCTCCTGGAGTCACCTGCTTCTCTCCTGCCAGTTCAGGAGCATCATCCTCTTCTGAAGACCCGGCGCTGGAGGATTCCTCATCACTGTCTGCAAGACAATATGCCCTTGGCCTGAAACTGAAACAATGCAATTTCCAGGTCAAATGTAATATTCTTAAATAGCTATTCATTATGCACAGCTTTGGCTGACATTACATGTGTTTCTACTGGAGACTGAAATGTCCCCTCCTCTTTTTTATAAACTTGTCTAAAAGAACAAAACTGAAGCCACTCTCTCAGAACTATCTTCAAAAGAGAGAATTTGTTTTCTCCAGTAGAATGTAATCCTGCACAAAAGAGGATGGGGAATGGTTATTCTCCATATTCAAATCAAATTTAGACATTATTCAAAATACATCTGAAACATCTCTGTTGTTGCTCATGGCTTTCCATGAAAGTTAAGCAGTATGTAGGCTGGACAGGGGGTTTTGTTTCTTTTTAAAACCTGAAGACATGCTTTTACATTGAAAGGTGAAAACATGCAATTGTCTTGTACTAAATGCAAACGTAGGACTCCAACTTAAAATGACATAATCTACCAACTGTACCCCAAAATCCCTCAGAGATGTTAACTGAGGTGCTAACGTGTACCTTATCTTCACAATACACGCCAGCAATTCACCTTTTTGTAGCAACAGAGTGTGTCATCACTAACCAATTTTCTGTAGAAAAAAGGCAATTTCATTAACAGAAGTCCAGCATTACCCTGGGAAGGAATATTTCTTAGATGTTTTGCACAGATCCTTTTGTCCCACCCAAATTGAAGCTTTAATCTCCCTTTAGTATCTTGGCTGGAAATATTCCTTTCCTTACTCTATTTGTGGGGAAATTGACCTCCTGGCTTGTGAATATGTAAGCTCCTCTGACACAGTGAATGGTGTTTACAGCATTTACGGTTTTGTTTAGCTTTTTCAGAGGAGACTCCAAGATGGGATAAGGCAAAGAATGTTATGGGGGAAAGAGGGGAAGAGGAAAGTAATAAAATCAAACAAGTGCTGCTGTTAAGATACAAAATATCAGAGTAATAACTAATACCTAGACTTGAACTATGGAAGGATTTATGTACACAATCACAGAAAAAAGTTCAAATCTTTCAATTGGATTGAAATGAGGGAAGGATACAGTGAATACACTTCAGTACTAACAGATCTCTACTAAACACAAGAGCTTGAAACAGTTACACAACACAAGCTTCAAAAGCACATAGTTTTAGCCCTAAGGCCTATACTCAGGACTGTAATATTCCACACTTGTTCAGAACACACGTCTATAGCTCCGGTTTCTTTCCTGGTTTTTGTGTGTATGTTCCTGGAGATTTATTTGAAGCATTTAATAACATCACACAGAGCATGGACTGAGGCTACTGCCTGCTACTCTTGTCATAGAACAAACTGTTCATTACTGCATGAAGTCCTCATGTAAAAGGACAGCCCAAGTACAGCTCCCAGTGCACAACACTCCTTCCTAACTGCCTGTTTAAGAACTGGAGCAGTAATTCCTTGACCTCTTTACCCTCAATTTGCTACCCAGGCTACGGAATCAGAACCAAAACCCTCTTCTTACCCAGAGATGCAGTTTGTACCTGCAGAAGTGTGAAACAGCACACCAAACTGAACCACCTCCCTGAGGACACAGCAGGTGGTGGATGGCTCACATCCCTGGCCCAAATAGCAGTGCTGGAGCTGTTTCTCAGAGAGAAATTTGTAGTCTTAGGTCAGTTTCGAACTATACATTTTCTACCTGCGTGTGACCTCACTTCACTTTCCTGAGCACGTCACACCACCCAGTCCAAAGCATGCGCCGTGCATTCCCAAGGCTCTCAAAGGTGTCACCTTCTTACAAGAAGGTGTTCTACTTGCCCAGGCACCGGGGCCCTGTGAAGAAAACCACTTTGGAGCTACAGCATTGTTCCTGAGCAGACCGAGCAATATTTTTTGAATTGCCATTTGTGGGTTTGTTTTTACATGGTACAACATAGCACAGTAAGAAGCTGCAGTAACTTGGGTTAGCCTGCCTGCATTTGCCTGATCTCCAGGATGGTAGTACCTGCTACTCTATTAATTTTATGAAATTGGTAATTAATTCATTTTCCACCCTTTTCGAGAGCTGCATTTTCCTGTGAGTGCATGCAAGACAGCACTATCAAACTGTGGAACACCACACTCTATTTCAAACAGTAAAGCAGCAGCAATGATAGAACTGGACTTCAACACTGAACCATTTGTCTCACTTTATACAGACAATATCCAAGGCCAGTTAAAACTCAGCACTGCTTCCCCCACCTTCCTCTTTCTGGATGAGTAGATGCCTTTCTTACATGACCTTGTGGTTACTGCATCTCAAGAGGTGTGTTTGTTCTAGGCTCTTGAGGGATAGAAATGAGTGTAAGCAACCAACATGCATCACTTACAGATGACACCATTGTGGATGCAAGGGCATGCAGGATAGTTTGATTTGTCACAGCAACTGTCAACTGGTAATTAAAAAGGCCAGTAAAATTAACTAACATAATGGAAAGCATAGCTGAGAATCAAACTGTTCTACACTTCTCCGTCTTTAATTCGTTTGTTTATAATATCCCTTTGTCTTTAAGGAAAAAACAACCAGCAAGCAAAAAACCTTCATTCAAAGTAGAATGCATGAGACTGCCCTACCTAAAGCTGGCACGGTACTTGGCTCTGAGCATTTGAAACATCACAGGCATGTGCAGGAGCAATGCAGTTAATGGTTATACCTTCAAGTAACTGGCTGCTTAGCTACAGATATTTACATCTGCATTGCTGGGGTCCTATTGCTCAGCTAGAAGCAAGCTGACTTTTAAATATTAAATCAATGTGTTCACTAATGGTTTCTGAGGCTGTTCTTGCACAGGACAGTTATGAAAATACACACAGAGAGTCCTGAAGGAATGGGAAGAAAAACAAGAATTTGATTTGTGAAGACATTTCCTCCTCTGCCCCCATTTTTTGGGTGGATGAAATTAGAGGGATTTTTCAAGGAAAATCACACCCTACAATTATACTGATGTACATTCGGAGTCAGTTACTTCAAGCAGTGACAACAAATCTAGGTTGATTTCAAATCTGCTGCATTTCTACCAGTGTATGAGATCATTCTGCCATCAGGTTTTTCACGTTTATTTTCTCATCCTGACTGCACAGTAATATAGTGCTGCTGTAACCACTACTTCAAGATATCTCAGAATAAATGGTCAAAGCTACGACATGAGTATACAAAGCATCTTGTGCCTCAATTCTGAAAGAACACAGCATTTTATCTAAACACATGGCCGGATTTAGAGAATATTTTCTTGATTTGTTGGCAGTGGTTGTACAATAAATCAGAGATCACTGCTCAGGGACTGCATATTTCTTAAGTACAAAGAGAACACTGCACAAGGAGAACCAGCATTCCACAGCTGGTGGGATGGATGTTTGGCAGGTGTTACAAGATTAATACAAACAGACACACACTGACGAGATTCAGGCAACATCCTGAAAGTGAAAAGGAAAGCACAAGTGCAAGTGACGTAAGTTGCAGTACATGTGTTTCCCAATTAGCGTGTCTATAAGGCATTTCTCTTAGACATGGCAGGTAAATGGAAGTCAGATATGAGGAAAATGGAGACTAAAGCAGGGGTGTGACTATTCTCATGACACAGTAAAGCTATTGGAAAAAGTCTTCACACAACAATTACAGACTGTTTTCCTTCCACCGTTGTTTACTGTTACATGGCTTACAACTGTAGCTGTACCAGCACGTTCCATGTGTATGTCCCCATATCTGCATGTGTGTACCTCCAGTATTCAAGTCTTACTGGCTACAGCCCCAACTCAAGCATAAGACAAAACTAAACTTGAGTCACAGAACATTTTAAAACCCTACAAAATGTATCTAAAAAAGATTGTACTGCAAAAGCCTTTTATTAAGGCAACTATCATTGGTGTAATCAAACACTGAAGTTGCAGAAAGGCCAGATTCTGCTCTCATGTGTATGCAACCCCCACAGCTCCTTTCAGTCTATTGCAAAGCCAGAGCTGCATATACAAGGAAAATTCCACTTTCTCCACTATGAAAGCTGTCACTTGACTGTATCATTATAACACCTTACCCTTCTTTGCCGATCTCTCCAACTTTAAGTGCTTCACCAAGCGGTTCTTTACCAAGTTTGGTCAAGTTCATCTTGGTCTCCAGGGTCATTAGAAAAGATCCATTGTAGGACATTTCTAGATCAATCCAAAGTCCTAAAATTAACAACAACAGATTTCACTTTAAGAACAGTCACAATAATTTTATCTTCATGCCAAGCCAAAACTCTTTTACTTCACACTTCTTCCCAAAGAGAAGAATTACTTTTGCATCAATTCATTATGTCATTAATTCACAAATAATTAACGGCTTATCAAAGCTTTCTGTTCACAGTAAGCTTATGGAACAAAGTGGAATGTTCAGACATATGTCAAAGTCATGCTGAAAGACAGATCAGTGAGTACTGCCAATGATCTAAAAAAAGGAGCGTGATTTACGCACACTTAAACTGCTTAAGAGATCTGAATGAAGATCAAGAAAATAAAATACAATCGGGGATTCACTTCAAAACTATTTACAGTAATGGTCCAAAGCCAAGCAGTAATGGGGATGCTCCTGTATATTACTTGACCTGTGCAAATGAAGCAGCTCTTGAAATCCCAGAGCAATACTGCTTGTCTCGCATCACAACCTGCAGTACCTTTTGCTTTCAGCAATGCTGTACTGAAGTATAAAAAGGTTTGCTCAGTAACTCAGTTATAGGCATCCTTCTTGTGACTCTCAGCAGACAGGGTCATTACTCACAACAACTCTAGATGTTTAGTATTACGGTATGTTCTGTTGTCTGGGCAGAGTATGCCTTTATCTCAATCCCCAGAAGAATCGCCTTGGGAATAACTGCAAGATTAGGCCCTGCCTCTTAAGTGACACCCTGCAGTGCCACTGATTAAAAAAAGCTGTGGGGCATTTGTGATCCAGAGATTAGAAATCAGAAGCCACTAAGCATAGATTATGCATCTTCCTTTTCCAGACATTGCATCTGCACACAATATGCCCTGCCAGTGTCTGGCACATCAACCATTAACACGTTCTACTTTTATTTACTTATTCAGAAGCAAGTAATGGTAACTCTCTTCTGGGCTTCATTCATCTAGAAATGACTTTTCCAGTTAAAGAAGAACTATTTTCTACTTGGCAAACACATCAGAAGGGCATTGCCCCAATTCCACACATTTATATCAGCAGAAGCACACACGGCTCCCAAAGACCAGATCACTGATAGACTATGATAGATTGCATGTTGGAAGTAGTACTGAAGGCAAGCTGCTTCTTTACTAACCCAAATTACTCTTTTCCATCATACTGTTCTAAAACCAAAGACAGGAGCTCAAACACATCCTTATATAGATTTTTCCTCTACAGAGTATCGAAGCTGCAGTAAGATCATGAGAAACAAGAAAACAGCTAAACAGACCTTTTGGATAAAATGAATCAGCATGCTTCAAACATCAGTGTTGTTTTAACAGTAGATCAAATTGAGCCAATGATGCCATTACTGAGAGGGAAAATTCCTCCTGGCTAGAAAACCTTCATATGCATCTTCCAGAGGGGAAAAGGGAGGTGAGAAGGAATAGGGGGGGGAGAAATTAGGCAGATGGTACAATTTATTCAGAGTTATCCAGTTCCCTAGCCTTGACAGAAATGCAGTAAATACTACAGCACATGCTGCCACCCAAATAGGAGTGTATTAACAGAAACAAGATTATTTTCCCTAACATTGTCTGTTAACAAATTCAGTTACTTGGAGGAGCCATATAATAAAAAAATGTCTTCCTGCACTGGTAAAAAAGTCTGGATGAAACAAAGCACATCACAGTCACTCACTGCATTTTACCGCCTCAGAAAAGGCTGCCTCGAATGATTAGCTGTCTCAAACACCTAAACAAAATTCTTAAGAAGCATTTGTTCCAGATACTAGCCTGAAATGTGATATTCGTTTTTATGCCATATGTGGTTTATTCATAGGTCAACTTACCAACATTTATCCTTATGAAAACAAGCATTTCCACTTATCATCCCCCTATTTATGTCCTTTTAAGTGCAACAGCAAACCAAGTTCTTTCAGTAATTATTCACTGTAAGCTCTTAAAAACTCAGACCCTGCGAGTTCACGTGTCCTTCGACAATATGAAAGAAGTCACAAGGATTACAAATTCTACCATAAATATTTGCTTGTCACAGTTTAACTGAACAAGAAACTGAAGGAGTTAATTGTTCTCACTGCCCTTGTTGGCAATTCATTGAAGCCAAGTGTTCAGCAGTCTCCTAAACCCCATCTCATGACTTAGAGCTACAGCATTTGGTTACAACTAAAGTTATGAGAACAGAGAAAAGAATTCAAAAGCTGTTTAAATCCAGGCAAAGGGAAACACCCTGACAAGAACCCCAAAGTGCAAGTTTATTTACAAACCATGACACAACTTTCCAAGCATCGTACATATGTTTTTAAAGAGTTTTCACTTTATTTTCTTTAACTCACACTTTGTACCAATGGTGAAGCCACTTTGCTACTCGGGGCACAGGAGGATGTCATAGGTACTGTGGAGAACACAGGAAGCATATGACAAGCAACAGCAGTGTGTTTTAGTTCCCCAAATACTGATTGCATATGAGCTTATTCCATCTATTCAATTTTTATTTCTCTTAAAAGACATTTTGCTCCTTGTGGCAACAAAACAATTTGCTCTTTTCCCCCATGCTTTCTTTATAAAGCTCAAAGGAAAACATTCTTTCCAGAAGTTGAGAGCAAAGTACCCTGTGTTTTATAGATAAGGCTTTTCCCCAAAGAGCTGCAAGTCTCGAGTGAGATAAGGGCAAACAATGGCATTTGGATACAACAGGCAGCATTAGTTAACATGTTATGCATGCCCAAGAGAATTTTAATAATTCCTCAAAGTCTGTTTTGTTCACACTTTTAGGAGGGCAAGGTCAGCACTCACTAACCTCATGCTTCTAGTCAGTGATTTGCATGGCATAACATTTGTAGTTTTGGTGATAAAGTTTACTTATTTCCTCCTAAATTTCTTGCATCTGGTATTCTTGCAAAGGTCTGATGATAACTGGTCATCTGAGAGAAGAGCACTGTAGTAAGAGTGGCAGACAGATGAGTCTTATCAAAGCTACAGTTAAATATACCTTAAAAATGCCAGGTCCAAACCATATAATATGAGCAAAGATGAAGCCTAAATTGCTGCTAAGCAGAAAACTGGTTCTTTATCTCATACTGTGCACGGCTGAATTCTATCACAAATTCTCCATCCTGGAGAACCACTGCTGCTTGACCTTTAAGAACAATGAGCAGAACTGAGATCTTGTAGAGACGAACCACCACAGCGAATAGAACCCCCTCAAGCCCCCGACTTCAGTACTGCAATCTCCTCCAACCAGCACTGCAAGGAAGGACACAGTACTATATACCTGCTGGGTGTTCAATACCCTCACGCTCTGAGAAGATACTACATGAAGAACGCAACAGTCTGTTCCTTAGAAACCCTGTGCACAGGAGAGCTAGTGAAGATTAATCCTGTTACAACCTACAGCTAATTATCTGTTCAAACTTCTCTCTGTGTCTGTTGTTGTTCTAAACACACAACTGGCCTGCTGAGGTTTGGCTCATTGCTGGCCTCTAACTTAGAGCTGCTCCAGAGGCTCTTAATGTTCTTAAAAAGTATTGTAAACTCATTCTACTCCCTACCAGTTTATTTGGTTTAGCACCATCTAGAAATGATTTTGATATCTTCATGAAAGAGTTGAAAGAGAAGTTCAAAATAAAACTAAGTTGTCTGCCATGCAACCCACAGTTGCACCACAGCAAGTTCTCCAAGGAGGTATTTCCCTTTAGACCAATTATAAACTTTTCCACCCCAGTGTAACAATACGGTAACTAAGAAGGTGAATGGAGTGAGAGGAGACAAGCTAAGAAATCCTTAATAAACTCAGAAACAACTTAAAACTAAAACCTGCTCTGGTTACATGCCTGAAAAGAAACACAGCATCCACCTCTCCTCAGCATGTAGAAAATACTTCTGAAGCTAAACTAAACAACAGAACATTAATCCACATTTGTCTCTATGAAACTCAAGTGACAAAAGCGTCCTCAAATACACTCTTGTGGCCATGTGCAAGCCAGAAAGAACAGAAAAGAAAGAAAAAGTTCTGATTAATGACTAATAAAGCAGCCGGAGGAAAGTCATCCAGCTTAAGAAAGGAAATCCATATTTAATATTAGGGGCATAAAGGGATGCTGTATTTTGAAGGTTCTTTGCAAAGCAACACTGTAGTCTTATTTTTTGGTTTATTACAACTGTATTTGCTGAACCACTGTTTTCAGAACAGGGAAACTACCCTTAAAGACAGCCAGATCTGCTTTCTGGTATGGTACAGAACCAGATCTGTCGTGAGGAGATGTGCACTGCTCTCTGTAGTCCATATCAGAATATCAGATACAGGTCTGCACCTCTGTTGCATGCAAATTCTAGCTTAGCTTCGTAATTATTTCTAATGGAAAGACATGTTCATATTTCCATATCTACAGGATTATGTTTATCCCAAGCTTGTTGTTACTACTATTAAGATAGAGACCACTTTGTATCTCCTCAGAATAAACTCTAATTAAGAGCACTTTCCTCTGATTGAAACAACCACAAGATAAACAGATCATAATATTCTCCACAGGTACAAAAGCATGAACCTGGCACAAGCAGAAAGAGGAAGCATGGGTTTACCTCTGTGATCAATAGAAGGTTTGAAGGCTTGAAGGATCTTCGGCACTGCTATCCCCATGTCAAGTTCAGTTAGAGTTAGCTCATTCATGAAGTATGGCAGCTAAAAGAACAGAATGCAAAAATCAAATCCATGTTATTGAACTAAACATAGTTGCCTAAGAGAAGAAAGGTCATTAAGGAATAGATTGAGCTGAAAAGCCACCTGTGAAAGAATACAGTTACACAGATTTCTTCCAATTCTAGGATTTTGTAGTTAGGTCCTAAATAGTATTTTAGGGAGAGATTCAGCATCTGAATTTGGAATGTTTTTAAAACGATGCTGAAGTTCAGATGCTGACCATAAAACTCCAGGGTGCTTTTAAGTCAAAGCATGTAAAGCTCAAGAATGAAGTGTAAATCCTATTTTACTGTGAATAAAACTCAAAGACTTCTTTGGGTTTTAAATTCAATCACATATTTTATAGTTGCAGTGTCTCAGCTATTTTTATCTTTGGCAAATACTTTCATAGCACATTAACTTTTAAATCTCTATCTCAATTTTAGTACAACAGAAGCACAGAATCACAATGATTTGGATATCTATTTAGTGTAAGGATTTCTAATTGATAGAAATCCTATCTCCTGTGAACAGACAGAGCTTCAACCTATCAAAAATGCATCCATCCCCCATTCCCACTTAAACTGCTTCCAATGAGATGTTTGGGTACCCTGCTGTCATAATTGTGGAAACAGCCAGGGCAGAATTAGGTTACTGCTTATTACCCAAAGCACAGAAAGCACTATCTCACAGCTGGTGCTGGCAGCTAAATCTCAGAGCTTTTGTCAGCAAGACTTCATCTTCCTTTGCCTTTAGGAACAGGCAAACTCCTCCCCAAACATCAGGAGCTAAGCAGGCCTGTGATTAACTGCTGCTGCTCAGCAGAGCTACAGAATGCAAAGGGAAGACCCAGAAGTCATTCAAAAGCACCACTCCTCCCTTCACCCTTTGAGCTTCTGCAGTTGATGCACAATTACATCCTATCACCCCTAGACAGCTCTTTCCCTGACTATTACCCCTACTGACCTCTCCTGCAAGTAGCATGTGTCTGAAGTTAACAGGAACACAGCAGAATTGTGGTTCCCAGATCTCCTCCATCTTAAAGGCTATCTACTATTTCCCAAAGCAGATTTCATCATTTAAAAGCAGCTCTATTTATCCCTAAAGTAAATACAATATACTTCTAGTTTTTACATAAAACTTCACATACCTAAATAGTTAATCCAGCTGTAGTTCATTTGAAACCGAAGCACCAAAATTAACATGTTGAGAACCTACTGTGAAATGGATAGCAAAGCTGAACTGGAACTTTGTAGCACATTTATTTTCCTGTCTTTTACGTATAAGTGTAAAATACGTGTCTCTTCTACTGTTGTAAAACTCAAAGACTATGTGCCTGTTTTTCTCCAATGCGGACAAGTAGTGCAAGTCTCCACACTGATTACCTTTATTTTGCTAAGTTTCATTTGGATCTTCTTTGACACTAGATCAGACCAATACTTCTCTCCTAAAAAATCCCAAAATATTCTTCCAAGCAAAGCATTCACCCAGGCCTCCTGTTCTTCTTCTTCAGCTTCCATATGGGCGTCTGGTAACTGAAAACACAGAGCAAGTTATTCAGCTATATAAACTCTATAAGCTAAGGTTAGAAAAGGCCTCATTTACACTGGGAAGTTCAGTGTTATAGCCCAGGTTAGTCAAGAACACTGAACGCTCAAGCACAGACAGCAGCTTTACAACCACATCAACTGGCTTGACATGAGCTGGCTTGTCATCACCCTGACATGCAACAGAGTGAATGAGACCACTTAGATACAGACTGACCTCTGGCAATAAAATGAGAAAGCTATATGTAATTGAACCTCTGGCAGAAAAAGCAGATAAACCCAAAGTGGGCAGACTTAGAACTGTGTCTGCAGTAGAAACACTCTCTTTTCCCAATAGGACCTGGATGAGCAGCTACTCGACTCTTCCCTTGTTTCATCAGAAAATTTGAAAGCAAGACCAAATCTTATATCCTTAAATCCATCTAAAAACCATTACAAATAGATGATAAACACAGTACAGGGAAACACATTAAATGTCTCTCAACTGCCTGCAATGAAAGGAGAATTCCCCACCTTTCATTATTACAGGCAGAAATCCTGAAGCCAGCAGAAAAGCAGTGCTTTCTAAGAGCACTTGGGCAGATGCTCTGAACATCATTTCTTGGCAGTGACTGCACTCAATGGCTGCAGCCTCGCGCAAGCAGAATTGCTGGGTTAGTAGCTTCTGCTGTGACGCAAGATTCCTGCCAGCCCTGTTCATCTATTTATAGAATGATTTCCAACAAGTGCCAGAGTCAGCAGCAAATTCAGCACTGCTTCAGGGGCTGCCACAGGCTAGAACATCTTTTTTCCTGGGGAAAGACAAGATGTGTTTATTCATATGCTATACTATGGCCTCCTCTTCCCTTCTGGACATTGTATGAAAGTCGGGCAACAAAGATGCATGACGTTAATTACATCTTTTAAATGAATGGTGATCATGCTTAATGTTAAGGATCCCCTTATTAAGAGTGTCATGCTTAAAGTATTAAGGTTTTGTTTATTAAGAGTGATTCAAATGCAGTCCAAGAGGCCAAAGGATTAGTCAGAGATATAGACACTGTTCACTATTGTGCTGTGTATACACAACACGAATTTTGTTTCAACATGCCAGGACCTCAGAAATATGCTTTTAGTTCAATCTACTTTAGAATATACAGAGGAAAAAATAACTTTTTACTGTTATTGGGAAGTGAGGTTTGTGGAACTTTGATTTTTGTTTATTAAGTTATTCTGGGACCAGTGTTTTTTAGGACACATCTGTGCATTCCCAAATGAAGGAAATCTACAGCCATATTGCCTTCAGCTGTACAATCTTTCAGGTACAAGACACTGCAAAAGCACAGATGTTCTTGGGAGATAAGAAATCAAACTAAATCAATGAAAAACTTGTCTGTTACATTAAGAAGGAACTATGGCAAATAGGGAACTGGCAAGCATGGAAACTCACACTGGCTTTATAAAAAGTTTAGGTCCAATGTACAGTTAAAGAAATTAATTTTTCTTTCTACATAACTAGCTTTTAAAATAGTTAACAAGGTAAAATACTTCCCCACCTCTGATGCATCTCCTGGGAGAAAAGCATTACCTTTTTCACAGCTGTAGGGCTGCTTTCTGCACTGAGGACTGGACTCCCTGCAGGGCTTTTCTTCTCCTGTGGAACACACTTTGCCATATAGATATTGTAGTCCAGAAGCATCTTCTGCCGTACATTGCCAGCCAGATCCTTGTGCTTTGGCTGGGATGCAATCTCTTCTGCACTTCCCTTGCTGCTGCTTCGGCTGTGTGTGAGAACTCCAGACTGACTATCAGTTCTACTCTGTGTTGGCAAGATCCCTAAATTCAAATTAAAAGGAACAATATCTATTTAAAACAAAAAGAACCTGACAGCCAAATACAGAGTGTATGCTCAGACACTTAAACGAACAAAATTAGCTTGCAGGTATAATTTGTGCTAAAAAAGACCATTGAGAGTAGTGTTTTCTCATTTTGAAGGGCAAATTACACTACTGTGTGCTTAGGTGGTCCTAAACCCATATTAGTCAATACTTAATATGACTCAGCAGGATGTGGGACTGGAAAAGTCAGCTGATCAATAGCAGGTTTAAATATGGACACTCACATATGTATAACATATGGCAGAATTCCCAACAGCCCTGCTGGGGAAGGCCTAAAATAAAAGTCAGGTGAGTAAAATGTACATGCAACTTTTTTTTTAACCTAATTCTAGGCTGTGACAATTAGAAGGGCTGTCAACAGCCTGTAACTATTAGAATTTTAATTAGTCAGTAATTTTGCATTTGCATTTCAAGAAGTTATGTGCCAGAAATAATGATGTTAACTAATTTTTAAAAGCATCTCAGAGAATAAAGACAGAAGAGCCTGAGTCATTCAGGTTTAAAACCGTATCAGAGGATGGGTTTAAATTAGCATTTCAAACATTCAATTAATACTGCAGACTAACATGTTTGTTGATTCAGATACATACATATATATTAGCACAGGACTTTGATTTAAACAGAAAAATGTGTTTTCTTGTGACATTAACCTATGAGAAAGCTCTATTGTTTCCAAGAGACTGAAGTAGAAGGAAAGATGGAGGAGGAAGAATGGTTAGCAAGCGGACTGAGTCTAATACTGCAAAGGTTGATGTCAGTTCCAGCAGTACAATGACTGAACAATTAGTCCTTACAAAAATTACAGAAGCTGTTACAGTTACTGAAACCAGTGTATTCACATAAAACAGCCAAAAATAGCAAGAACAGTTGAGGGCATATAGCCAAGTGTATAGCTGGGAGAGGAAAAGGCAGGGTGGGAAGGTGGGAATGAGAGGCCAAGATAAGGAGCAGAAAAGTGCCTTCAGTATTATTTGTCTATAAAGATCACTATGGCTCCACAGTTGCTACAACTACCTTTGTGAAAACAGAACTTTGGTTTGTTTCTTTTAATAGAAACTTTTACTAGAATATGAAATTTGAATACCCGGCTTGCTCCCACATAAACTGGATAGCTTCTTTGCTTCAGACTTCAGCTTGGATGCGAGAAGGAACCTTCTGAACCATTCCTCCTTCTCCCTACCAGTCCTTCCAAAGAGATAAAGCACTTGATCCTTTTGGCTACTGTACTTTGCTCCACCCTGAGATTTCTTGGACTCTTCATTGTTCGCGTCTACTTTTTCCACAGATAACTTTTCCTCTGCATTCTCTTTATCAGTCTGGGCCTTAGCCATAAAGTCATCCTGTTTAGCGAGTTCAATGCAAATAGGGTACTTCTTATTCCAAATCCGTTTTCGTGCCAGACTTTTAGGAACCAGGGAAATCTGAAGGATGAATGAAAGGGTTAAATTAACATCTTTCAGTTATATCTTCTGTGTTTCTATACTCTCATAAGGAACACAGGAATGCAAGAGATACAGATCCTACATTGGATACGCTGGGTTTAAGCGACTCTTAACTTATAGCTGCCTGATGTGCAATCTACGGCTATCGCTATGTCTTTAGTGAGCCATAGCTTTGGAGTTAAAACAAAGACCACTTAAGTGGCTTAGACATCTACAGTCATGTGGATTAGAAACTGCTTTCATTTAGAATATCTTATCCTCATAGATACAAAGAAAACAGACCACAGGATAATGTGACCATAGGATAGATAATGAAAATCCAAACTGAGTTTCAAATTCAACTTTTCAGCCTCACCTCATGAAACTTAAGTATTCAAAGTTGGCAACAGGCACAGTAAGTAAGTAAGAATCAAGCCATAGAAGTGATTTGCAGATAACTGTATTGCAAATTCAGTGTATTCAGAGAGAATTAAGACAATGTAAGTGATGAGAAGAGTGGTAAGAGTTAAAAATCATCTTGGGGCTGAACTTACCAGTGTTCTCCAAAACGTGTGGGTAAATACCTTGGAGAATAGTCACTCATCTACCCATTACAGTCAGGGCACTTGGCACTTGTGTAACCAAATGAGGCTGGGTTGTGAGGGCAAGCACTGGAAACTTTTCTAAGATACCATGGGGAACAGTTGTCAGTCAAGAGCTCTTGTAGCATGCGAGAGCTTTGCTTGTCTTCAATATGGGAAAATGAATCTGCAATAGGCAGGAATCTAATTTTTTGCTTAATCTTTTTCACCATCTTCCTTTAATGGAAAGCAGAGCTGACAAGAGGCTCCTTTCCCACACTGACTGAGGGAAATGAAGAGAGGTCCTCCTTATCATTGCCTTGGTCCCTCTCTCCCTCTGATTTCCATAGTCAATTGAAGCAGTTTCCTCCTACAACTGTACTGCCAAGGCCTCTCTTGATGCAGCACATTAAAAAAAAAATCCATTCTTTTATTAATGAGGTATTGATGTATTACTTAATACAATGCCAATGGAATCAACTTCACATGGCAACTCTTCACAGATTTGAGGGAGGCACATAACATGCAGGAAAACTGTCCCAGCACTATTCTTGACACATTCTTGCAGCTGCAAAAATCCCTGCCTCCTTCCCTAGCCAGTGGGCTACCAACTGCAAGTCATGTTTGTTCCAGCCGCCTCTCACTCTCCCCTTTTCCATTCCTATACAATGTATGTTCCCTCTTGAAATGAAATGGAAATGGGATAGAGACAACCAAAGATTAGGCATTTTGTTGTAAGCTTCACAACACTCTCTCAGTAATGTAACGTACGGGAACAGTTCTCTAAACTCCCATGTGGTGACTTCTGCTCTGAACTGCGGAGGAAAATTGTGCTTTTCTCTTGCTGCGCAAATGTGTAATTTTTTCTAAACCATGCTCCATCTCCCTCCCCAGCACAATCTTTTGCTGATTAGTCACAACACCACTTCTGTTTACATAACGACATGACATGAAACTAGAGGAGTGAAAGAAAATTCACCACCTTCAAAGAAGTTTCAGTGGCTTTTGTTCAAATCAGACCCCAGCGAGGGCACACTCCCAAGCGCTCACCTTGCTCTCTGTAAGTTCATAAATTTTCTGGCTGACATACATGACTTCAGGCTTTGGCTCATTGTAGATGGCCCTTCTAGAGATATTTTTATTGGGTTTTGAAAGTCGTAAGGTGCTTCCTTCGAGTCGCACATAGACAGAGTGAGTTAAGGTAGCATGGTATGTTTCTGGATCGTAGTTATAGATTTCATTCATCCATCCCTAGAGAAGAAAACACTTGTTAACAGGCTTTTAAAAGGCTGGAAAACCAAGCCCAGCACGCACATGAAAGTTTTAAATCACCCATGCTTTTCCCACTGCAAAAATACAACAACACATAAATGTGCTAAATGAAGTAGCACCACACTGACAGAGCATGAGATGAGGACTGTATTTTGAGCACACAATTTGATTCTCTGACTAAATAATTTTGTTTATGTAGCACAGTGATCTCATACCTCATCTTCATGAAACAATGCAAGACCTGCAGATGCAGCCTTGCTGGGAAAAGCCAAAGGGCAGGCAGCAAAGGGGACACTGCAGAGCAGCCTGTCTGCTTGCAGCAAGCATGGACATTTCAATCACCAACAGACAAGGCAGAGCAAAAAGTGTGCCTGCTTACAGACAACACTGACATTTTAATCACTGACAGTTAAGGACCAAGTGGAAGACCACACGGGAGTTTGTTTTACGGCACCATTACTGTTGAAGATCATTTAATGTGTTGTGTAACTGCCCAGTTACAACACAGGAGTCATACATGTGCATTTGTTTCTGTGCAGTGAAGAAGCAGAAAACCAAATCAGCCCTGCTGTAACAAGCCTGCAAGTGCTGACTCTATCCATGGGGGTGATGCTACTCCTCTTCTCTAGCATCTGGTTACAGAAAATGCAAGATAATAAATGGGGCAGAAGACAAGCCAGAATACTCATTCAAGGATGATAAGTTTTCCTTCTCTTAACCTGCCATACAACATTCTTTGATAATTACTCCTACCTGCACATCAAAACCTCCATTCAGCACACTCAATATTCACTAATGTCAACAGAAAGCAAAGGAGACAGAAAACAGCCATGCCCTAGAGCATAAAGTAAAATGGCACCTTTACAAATACCTAGGTGCGTATAGAGGAGGGAGAGCATCCATTGCTGGGAAGTCAGGAGAGCTGAAGGAACATCCATAGTATTCTTCAAAACAAAGTAGTTGTAACTACCTTATGCAAAACATCCCAGAAATTACTGCAACATTTTGATTTAAATAAGTTTCCACCCACACACAGAAATGTAAGAAGTATTTTAACACTTATTTCCTTCAGTGCTATATAATTTCTCAAAGTAGACAGCATACACTGTCTTAGGTGCCATAGTAACAGTGATGTTTTGCTTACTCCAACATCTAGCTTCATTTTCACTAGAAACTCTGAAAAAAAACAGGTAAATTAGCATTTCTTTAATGTTCAGAAAGATTAAGTCACTCATCTTTGCTCAGTTCCAAAGCAGACCATCTCTTTTATTAACAGAAATACCAATACCCACATATGCTCTTTGAGGAAGCTTTGTGTTTAGATTTTTTGCTTACACCGAGTTACATACAACTACCCTATAGGAAATACAATGCATGAGGGAGAGGTTTCTATAAACCTCCAAGGCTCTGCACAGCCGGGTTGATGTAAGTTTGAGCACATCCCATTTCCTTCCTCAAAATTATTAAGCCAAGACATCTTTGAGCAGACAGCAAGTAATTTTCAGCCAGGAACTCCAGCTGGACTTCGTGAAGCACAAGGACATCACATGAGTTGCCTAAAGCCACTGTGAGCCACTCACTCTGTGCAGAACTGGAATACCCGTATGGCCCATAGGTCTCTGGGGAGACTCCCACCTGCCCCCAGATCAGATCTCTGAGCTATATGTAGCTCAGACACCAAAGTCTGGACACTGCAGCCAGGCAAATGCACAGATAAAAATGTGCTACCTCAAAAGTCTACTGACTTCTTCCAGGCTGAAGACCACACAAGCTGCACAAAGAGAAAGGGTACTTGGATATCCATCCACATGAGCCCTTTTCATAACTGTAATAAGCTATGATGTTATTTTCAGTAGGAGGGTTAGCAACTTCTGGGTATGCACAGTGCCCAAGAAGGAAGGTCAGAATATACTTGAAGTTTTGTTAATGTCCTGTTTGAGATGGAACCAGTGTTGAGATGGAGTTTTCTAACACAAGCACTTGAGTTGAGCAAGCGACATGTAGTGATAAAAACAAGGAGGGATCTACACAGCATTCTCTTGACTGCTGTGTACTATAGTAAGAAGTCAAAATCCATGAACATAGCTTCAAAGAAAAGCTGAGACAACATGAGTGCTTGGGGGACACATCAGAAGCACAAGTTTTGCTGTAACTTCTCAGTAGCTGTAAGACTGTTACCCAACACCCTTACAGTCATGTTTAATTTTATCTCTCCAGCACATACTGAGCTAGCCACAGCTGCAACAAAAAGGAGCCAGGTCCAGCCTACATTAACTGACTTAAGCCCAGTGAATCTCTATTAACACAGGGGACTGAATTCATCCTTCACGTCATGCACTAGACCAGCACCTTTCCTATTCCATGTTCTCTGTAACAGTGCCAGTACCAGTCTTTCTGCCACATTTCCTCGCCCAACACAACCAAACAACAGTAAAAGTCCTTTTGAAGACTGCCACCTTCTTCCCAGCAGCAGCAAGACATGGTGAATTTAAAGGACAAAAATAATCTGAACTGAAACTCTGCTTCTCCAGCTTGTATATTCTTTTCTCTTTAGGCTTTCAGGAGCCCTGCAAAGTCCCACCTGCTTTTCTGATCCCTACCATGTGCCCAGGCTTTCCACTTCAAACAAAGGATTAGCTGTATAATCTGCCAAGCACACAATTCTCAAACCCTGGACTGCCGCCTCCCTTGCCCACTGCACCTAACAAACCCAACAGAAGTGCAAACACTGCCTCTCATAGCGCAACCATCAAGAATTAGCAACTGAAGAATCTGTCCAAGACTTTTAACAATGATTTCCGGCTGCTTAAAGTACTGAACATTCAAAATCTAAGACCAACAGAAGACAAATACATTTGCTGCCTGCATAGTGATTTCTAGACAAGGAAAGGATCAGCTGCTTCATGTATTTGAGGCATAGCCCAAACCCCAAAAGGTCTGAATTCAACATTACTACAAACCTTCCTCGGACAGAATGTTTTAGTTTCCTTATTTCTAAGGATGCACTGTTTCTTTTTGCACTCAACTTTCAAGTTATTTTGTAACCCAGAGAAACACTCTGTGGCTGGGAGCAAATAATACGTGTTAATACTTCACCAAATGATTCTTCACTCTATTAATGCACCTGAAAAAACGTGCCGGCTGCAGGATTTTTTTCCCCTCATATGTGAGGTGCTGTTCAAGGGGGGAAATGACACCTTTGCCTTCTCACCGCAGCAATTTTCAGGTTTGTAAATTGTTTTGTTTAGCCTAAACAGCATTGAAAACAAGACCAAAAATTAATGCCAAAGTTGCTGCATTTTAAGAACTATTTTAGGAGAAATACCTCTGCCCCCTCTCTCTGCAAAAACAAGTTGGAACAAAAGATTTACAGCCTACGGAAACCGTTTTGCAATGCATCTAAACAGAGAAGTTATGTTACCATAACGTCCTAGAAACAGATACATTTTCCCAAACTGCTGAAACAACAATGGATTTCTTTGAGTAGGAGAGCAGTGACTGTATGATGGTCTTTCTTGTGCTAGCAAAGTTGTTAAAATAAGAAATTTAGTAATTCAGGGAGGACAATGATCATAGTCATACGCCACTCTGCAGCTGCTTGTCATTTACACTGATCCTGTGATCTCCATTTATAAAGGTCAGCAGTTGCTCTGGATTCACAGCTGAAATCAGGAGAAAGTGCCCCACCATCAGACTGGTAACTAACCTGGCAAAGCCTCTGGTCAGGATACTGGGCAGCACGGCTGGTACAGCAAAGGTCACAGTTATTATTCATGAACCCCTATGTGCGCTAACAGGATCTGGCCTGTTTGTTAGGTGGCAGAGATGGAGCTGGCTTTCAGAGGGCAGCATGCCACCTCTGTCACAGCAGTGCTACCAACAGGAACAAATGGGTCCGTGGAAAACAGGCACCTGCATAAAATGGCTTTAAAAAGCTCACTTTGGTTTACTTTTCCCCTTTCATGACTCTGGGCTCCCAATCTTTTATTTTAAATAAAAGATCATTACTGCAATGATATTTTCAAATACACAAATAAAAGAATCAGCAAGTCAACTTCAATCTAAACCCAGATCTGGGTTAAAACTAGCCCCACAGTTTATTAGTGATATTAACAGGCTGATTAATATCCACTATCATTAAATAATACAGTCAAATGCTTCATCAAGAGACTGCTGATCACCCAAATCACACTAACTGTATTAGCATCCCTCTCATTACCACTATTTTGTAACACTTCAATAGTATTTTGCTTGATGAACAAGGAAAAATAATGCGGGTTTTTGAGCTTTTATTGACAGAGAATCTAAAGACACAGAAAAGATCTAAGATGGGCAAAAGTAACCATCACGTCAACTGGAAAAAAAACCTACTTTCTTTTGCCAGAGGCTGCTAACAAATATGATACTCCTTGGATGACATTCAGGAACAGTACATTGGTAAAAAGCCTCCTCCTGCTGTACAGTTGTGGCTCAAAAAGCTTTATTTCTCTAGCAGGCACTGCCAAAACAGTCTCTTTATACAAGTTCTTTCTAATGGAAAGGATAAATTTATCACTTCCATTTCAGCTGTTACTTAAAATCTTTTGTATCAGCCATCAAAACACAAGGGAATGAACACTTAAGAAGGGTAATAAGGAACTTAGAAAAGATTAATGCGCTCAAGGGGAAGAAAAAAGATGTGGGCAGAAGAAAAAACAAAGGAAAAGGAAGTCAGATAACTGAAGCTACAGAAATAGAAGAAAACACACACTGAAGATGAGGGGGGTGTGTGCATCTTCTGGTCGGGGCATGTTCTTCCTCCACAACAAAAGATGTTTGAGTGAACTAAGCACAGAAATCTACAGAAGCACACACTAACCTGCCCAGCAGTGGTTTATTCTGTCACATTGCAAAGGAACAATTTTGGGGAGGCAATATTAATGTTCAGGTATTTCAGCAATTGCTGAGGGGAATTCTCCACTAGTTCTTGAGATCAGGCAAATGCAAACTTCTTAAACAGTGTTTACATGGGGGAGAATGCACACATACTGGTACAAAAATAGCCTCACAGTAGTTTGGCAGAATCCCAACTCCTACAGCCTCATAAAGAGATCTTACTCACAGCATTTATCATAATGGCATGGAAGAAGCCCAGGCCAAAATACGAGACCAACAAGTTCTGAAGAGAACATCTTTATGCAAGAGCATCAAGTTTGATTTTCTTATATTCAAGTGAATGTTATTACAAATTAAGTCTTTATCTCATTTTTCAGAGAATTTAAACTGTCCAGTGCTCATTCTGACAGATGCAAATAGAAAATAGTTGTATGAGGTAGGAATAGTAACTTGCAATCTGCTCAATCATATTACATTATGTTCCACTACAATATGGGCACTGAGCTGGTTTTTAAATTCCTGAAGCATTAAAAAGCCCTTTTATAGGGCTTTTCATATTAAGGACAATTATTTTGTGCACTACTGAGCAAAGTAAATTTCTTATCAGATCATACAAAACAATTTTCATTCATACAGACTCCTCCATACAGTTCATTTCTTGCCTACAGCCATTCTCATAAAATGTATCTCCTGGATAAAAGGATTAAAATATAGTTTAAAGGTTTCTGAATAGCACCTAAGATCTCAAAAAGCCACTTTACCACCAGCCAATGAGGCACAGCAGGATCTTTACCAGCTTTCATGTATCAAGGCAAATCTATACACAGGGTCTCAGCACCCAGTTAACAAGGACAGAACTGGAAGTTTGTCAGGATTTGTATGTGTAAGCAGGAGGTAAATCAGCTGGGCAGACAGGAGTGTTCGGCCTGCGTTCACAACAGCAAACGAAGACCACAGCTCATACCAGTCAAAGAGAAAAGGGAACACCAAGGCAAAATCAGGGCTGAGCTGATTTGAATTGCTGTCTGAATTCAACATAAGTTGGCTTTTATACCCGTTTCTCCAACTTTCCGGTTACCTAAAGATACATGAGATTAGCTAGCAATATACTACAGCACATAATCACCATCTTAATTTGAATTCACATAACCTCTGTGTTCCTACACATCTGGAGATGCACCTTCAGAAAGCTCAGGATGGACTGAATACTTACAGAAATACAAGAAAGCATTCACAAAAACTCTGGTAAGTGATGTGAAGTGAAGGGTTGTACCACCATTGTTCTGAAATGCTTCTTTTACATACCAAAAAGAGAGCCTGAGAGCTTGATTTCAAACCTAGCTTTCAGGCACTCGTTTTATTGAGATGTAATCCATATTATACAATGCAATATTTAAGATGGCAGCACACACAGCCACTGACATCATAGCCCATGAGCACATCCCTTTCATTGCTCATTTCTTCTCCTATTATAATTGGGTAATGTTGGAGGAGAATTCACATGTTCTCCAACTACCTATGCTTTACTTGAACACAGTGTTTTGAATCTGCTTGGACAGAACAGACAAGACAGACAAATTACTGCGTAGGAAGTAAAATACCCCAGAAACAGAATATACCTCCCAAAATGCAGCTTCAAACACAAATGTTACTTTACACACTAAACTTTGACACTGCTTGCTCTCAGTAGTTCCCTTGGATCATTTGAAAGCCATCAGCAAAACAATCTGCTGTTCTACTTTTGAAGCAATTCTGGTTTTCTACTAGTCCTTAAGGACACTGGAGTACTACATATTCTTGGATGCTAAATCATTTGTGCCCCTGCCAAAGCCGCCTGACTCTAAACCAATACTCTGTTTATAAGCAGGGATAATTCAGCTCATTTACACCTTCAGAATAAATCTAGTTTACTACTTCTACCCAAAATAATGCACACAGACACACACATAAGAAATGCTATGACCTCACCTTCAGTATTTCAGGTTCTTTGATGTCTAGAGCTCCCGTATTCCACTGCTTTTTCATACTTTTATGAAATTTGAGATACTCATGAGTACGTGGAGTAAGAAGCCAAATCACACAGATAGCTATCATAAATCCAAGGGCCATTCCAAATAAAAGTCCACTTAAGTAGCCAGGGAGAGGAATAATAAAGTAAGCATAGACTAACAGCGTTAAGAAGTATAAAGTTTTCACTGGTATTTTAGGCTGTTGCTCATATGGGTTATTTTCATCTTCACTACTGAGCAAAGTACCATTTTCCTCAGTTATCTCGGGATCAAGCGAAGTTTCAGCAGGTTTATCAGTTTTGCTTTCATCCTCTAGCAAGGAAAAGTCTTCAGAATACAGTTCACAGAACTCCTCATCCTCTCTGCTTGCTAATGCAGACAATGAACATTTTTCAAGTACGAGCGACATTTTCGAACTCACGTCCTTTGTGCTTGCAGACTGAGAGCTTTTGGTCTCTGTCTCTTTTGCATGTTCCTCAGCCACTTTTGACTGATCGTTCTTACTCAGGTTAGAGTCACTTCCATAGAAGTCCCCTTCAGAATCACATTCTTCTTCCTTAATGCTGTAGTTGTTATTGCTTTCCAAATGGCCATTCAAACTGGAAAGGTTTGAGAGTTCTGAAGCACTTGAAGATAAGGCTTTGGGCCTGTGGCTACTACTTTCATCACCCATTATTTTACTGAGCAGCTGAAAAGGCTCATAGATTACTTCAGAAAGGCGTCTTTTAGTATCTTCAATTTTAGCCTCCATTTCAGGTACTTTAAAAAAGGAACGGGTGTCAGAGGGAGATGTTAATGGAGATGAGGGGGCAGTTTTTGAATCGCCACCGGTAGCTCGAGGTTGAGTGAACTGTTTGAACAGATGCAAGTTCAGTTTTGAGTCAGGTGGCCTGTAAGACACAGTTTCAGATTCCTGTTTGGAAGTGTCTGTAGACAGAGATTTCACTAAGGTTTTCATTAGCTGTCTATGTCGCATCGGTGGGGTGGGCTCTTTTGGTTCCACATCTGTTGAAAGGGACTTGACTAAACCCTTAAAAGGCTTTGAACTAGAAACTGTGGATGATCCACTAGAGCAGACAACTGATCTGGAAGGGGATGAGGATGGGGAGGATGACAAGCTGGATTTCTGTTCCACAGGTGGTGCACCTGATGAGCTAACTGCATGACATGAGTGTGACAAAGGAGACAGGACTAGTGGCACTGCACTGAATACTTGGGATGTGGAAGGAGAATCCAACAGCTTTACAGTCTCTGCAGTTGGCAGAACTGCAGGCGATGAGGACAGTAGTGATGCAGAGTTGGCCATGTTAAGCGAGGTAGCTGGACCAGAAAATTCATGGCCGGTATGCTCAAAGCAGAGGTCTTCCTTGGCTTCAAGTGCTGTTACAATGCTTTGGTCATCTAGTTCCTCATCAAGAAATTCCTTAAACTCTTCTTCCTCCTCTTCTTCCTCCTTCCCAAATGCAGAGAAATGAATAGTGATGGTTTCTCGGGAGACAGATCGTTGGACCTGCACTTTTGGTGTTGACTGCTTTGAGGACATTTCACCAGTTTTCTCTGCATGGCTACTGTTCTGACTTGTCATTGCAGGTCCCAGAGATGTGTCAGAGTCTGTGAAGAAAACGTAATACTATGTTAAATGCTTTTTTCCCCTCCTCTTTCAAAACACCCTTATTTTCAACTGCTAAACCAAACGCAAGGGACAGTTTATACACAACAGGTCAGTTGAAGATTAAAACACTCTGGACATTCTTCATCTGACTGGAATTAAAGCTGTCTTGTCAAATTATGGACTGATACTATAAACTGACTGTAAATTTATTTCACTGCACAAAACATATCCACATTTTAGTTAATACCCCCTTCTCGTCTGCTGAACTACCTCATTCTTTGTATCACTGAATGCAAGAACAGGTTCAAAGAAACCCCATCCCACCCCAGCAGACTGAAATTCTTCACTCCTAACTCTCAGCTCCTTCTACACACAATAATTATTTATTCAAAAGAAATAGAAAACATTAAAGTCAGAAATATATCAGTCTTCATGTGTGGGTCAGTACCATCTCTTGTGTACGTGTTTGAACTGATCTGTAGGAAGGAGAAAGTTTAACTGCATTTTATCCAAGGTGTTAGCATGGTTTATAGCTGGACTCAATCATAAGGGGCTTTTCCAACCTAAATTATTCTATGATTCTATGTTTCTTGAACAGTTTTGCTGTAAGAATGCGTAAGGGCACTTCAGTAGAAGAAACTGTTCTCACTGACACAGCAACAGTATGTTTGAAAATACTAATCTCTGATCAGATCAGTGCACACACACTGCTTACACAACAGATACACTCACACACCTGCCTTCTACATCAACTATCTCTACGCGTTATTTCAAGCATTCTATGGACCCACAAAAGTGGCCTTAGCACATGTTTACATTGAGAGGAAATATCACATGTTTAAACCAAGGTACCCCGGATCATACACAAAG
Source organism: Myiopsitta monachus (assembly GCA_017639245.1). NCBI lineage: Eukaryota > Metazoa > Chordata > Aves > Psittaciformes > Psittacidae > Myiopsitta > Myiopsitta monachus. The sequence goes on along the minus strand of CM029931.1, from coordinate 3,837,171 downwards.
ATGGATCATGAATTACAGGATTAGCTCTGCCTTTCCGGCTGCAAGGCACCACTCCATCTTCATTGCCAGGCCAGCAAGTTTACCACTTCAGTAACTGAATTATTTTTCAGAAGCTGTTAAAATGCTGTAATCAAACTGTCAGGCTGAATTAATGAGAGGCCTTTGCTGACGTTTAAAGAGCAGTTCAGAGGAATGATTATGTGGTGGCGAAGAAATGTGCACTTCACAAACAGTTGTGATATCAAATTGTATTATCCAGCAAGCCAGTGCCACCTGCTTGTCATCCTCTCCCTACTAAAGGTTGCAGCCCTTCGTACTTGCTGATGGAGCTGTTCATATAAACATTTTTTTTTAACTTGTCAATCAAATGAGCTGGGTCAAACATTTTAAAATAGCAGATCTTTGTTACCTGCCTCATCAGTAGCTGGGTAAAGCTGGAACAGAAGCGAGTTATCTATCCACAGCTTCCTACTCACTATAGTTGTCCATTTCACAGCTCCCAAATTGTTGAGTAGTTTACTCCTTGCTCTTTCTCGCATTTGTGTGATTCCTAACCAGTCATATCTGTACATACAACTTGGCGAGAGTTATCATTGGTAAGAAACTTGGTCTTTCAATTCCCTGTTGGATTCGCACACTTGGGAAACCACCAGCATACAGAATCTGTGTTTTCTACAGACACAGTTCCATTTCGTAGTTGAAACGGGAAATTTCCCTGTTTTTCAGAAAAGTGCACCCAAATATATTTTGGAGATGGAAAACGCTATTACTAAATAAGATATGTATCCACCCCTAGTCCTGGACCATCAGCCATAACACATCATTTTGTGCCAGCTGTGAAACTGCAAGACTAGCACACCAAAATTTGAAAGAACAGAGAAAACCCACGTATCTTTCAGGTCAATGAACCATTAAAACACTATACACTAAGGAAGGAAAAACCCACACAAGAGCTGCACTTGCACACGATGCTGCTGGCATCAGCTTGAAATGTCTGACCCCTTCCCTTCTGCCTACCCAGCACTAAGGGTGTATCAATAATCCAGCAAGATTAAAAGAGGAAAAACATTAACTACTCCTCCCACCCCCTAATAACATTTCCAGTGTGCTATTCTCCATCTAGAAATTCATAGGTTGGGTTAGCTCTTTAGCACACTATTAGCACAAGTTAATTACCTTGTGTTTAAACTCCAGTTGCCATGTTGTGCTCATGCAGTGCTAATTACCTGAAACAGATGAACTTCACTTGCACACACTGAATGTACTGAAAAAAGATTTTACTCCTTACTGAACAAGCAAAGTTTGGGGCTTTTAACATCACGATTAAGCAGATAACACAGAAAGGAAGGAAATTCTTCATTAGCCAATATTTGCCTACCTTTAAACATGTTACTATACCATAAATTATGTTTTACAGAAGTGCATTATTAAATCCACACTGTCAACAGAGCAGCAGTGGAACATCAACATAATCCAACTGCTTGCACTTGCATCCTCAGCCCATGACTTACAAGATAACTCAGCATCCAAAGCCTTCAACGTCTGGCCCAAGTGACATTTCGGTTGAGGGGACTGGTTTCCAGGAATAACTATCTTCATTTGGGCAATAACCATTTTTAGTCTTCTTTCATCTTGCCGGAAGTTTCTAAATCATAGAATGTTTATAGGCTAGTTTTGCTACAAGGCTTCTCCCAAGCACAGCTTCACAAAGCTGTATCTTGTAACAAATTTTCAAGCAATTGGTATGTAAAAACCAAAGCAAACCAGTATACAACACAGGAGAAATATACGCAATGCTGTTTACTTAACAGAGCATATGTGTTTTGGCCAACAGCAGGTATTTCATTACAGGCATTCTGAATATCAATTTGGATTACAACAACTGCATGCTTTCTAGATTATTCCAAGCTTTTAACAACTCTAACCCATCTCAATGCACCAGGTACCCCACTGAGAGTATTTTCTCCCCACAAACACAGGAGAGGGGATTTTCCCCTGCTCTGGGCAGGCCCATGTTTCCAATCCAATCCTGAGAAGAATTTCTCTTCTTTGTTGCAAAGGATTTAGTTGGGGAGGTTTTTGGTTGGTTTTCTTTTCAAAGTAGATGCTGGGAAGCTGTTCCACAGTGAATACAACAATAAGATCCCTGATTCCTCCCCTGCTCCCACTGACACCTCTTCCACTAGGTGCTCAGTTTTGATAAAGAAATTTCTTCAGGTTCTTGAACCATACATTTTTACCCCTTAAATCATTCTAACAGACTGACTTCTTACCGATTTCCAGCTATGTTTTCCTCTCATTTCCCCCACTTTTTCCTTTTCCTCAACTCTTCTCCCAGCTGTTTGAAGACGTGGCATTCCCGGCCTCCCCATTTGAAAGGAACAAATCTGAAGAAACTGCAAATTACATCAATACCTGAAGAGATGTATGTGTCTTTACATAAGACCCTTCCTTTGAAAGCCACATTGTCCCCACCTTTGCTGGCTGCCTCTTTAGTTTTTTATTTCTGCTGACTCTAAAGATGTGAGGTATCAGTTTTATTTATGTGGCTGGCAGGCCTGAATAATAATCTTAGATCTTCAGGCTTCAAATGATTCAAAACATTAACTTTTACCTGGAAGGGAAGGAGGCTGCTCAGAAAACAACTGCTTTCCCCCAAAGGTTTGAACTTTGGTTACTTTTGTAGGGCGGAATGAGAAAGCTGCCAACCAACTTCCACTTTTTATGTTAAGGCATGGCACCCCCATTACTCACATAACAGCAGTTTCTAATCCTCACCTACAGGCAGAGCTTTTAAAGTGCTATGACAGGAAACAGCAAGCCAGGTAAATATTTCTTGCCCAGCCCTTTACTACTGAGCAGTGAGGAAGCACGGTCAGGAGCTGAGGATGCACCATTATGGAGGTGACAGCATCTCCACCACGCCATGATGCACCCGCTGATGAACAGGGACACCCAGGGAGAGACCAGGTGTTGGGCAGCATTGGGTCAAGTTTGGCCATGGCACCTTCCGTAAGCATTGCTACAGGCACACGTGCTCTTACCTACACCAGGAATGACTAATGGGGAGTGTTTACAGGAACAGCCAAGCACTCAGTCCTTCTGCCCAACAGCATAAACAGCCTTCTCCAGTACTGACGAACCCTCTTCCAGCAGACAAACACCCCACCCTTCCTCAGCTGAGCCCCAGAAACCACCTACTTCACAGCACTGAGAACACACAAGGCGCACTCAAGGGCCTGGTTTAGACAATTACACTATCAACAGTATAGAGAAAGCAAACATCTTCACGTTACCAATTTAGAAAGTGCTTCAGTCAATAGACAAAGCAACAAAGCAGGAACTAACTTAAAAGAACAGGTCAAAGTGGCACACACCCCCCTTATTTCATCCACACACTTCAATTTAGCCACATTTACTAATTAAATAAGGGATAGTCAGTAGACCAATTCAGTGCTTTTTGTAATCAGTCAGCTGGAGAAGCAGGACAGATTGGGTAACTAAATTGCAGCAGCCAACTACTCCAGTCACATTGCTATTACTTAATGCAACACCTACGCAAGGGGGAAAGGGTAAAATGCTTTCACAAGAATCAGCAGCTAGGTTCAAAATCTGTCAAGAGCATTTTCCCTGCTCGTTGGTACTAAACACAGACCTAAATGAGTGTTTTCCACAAAACAAAAACTGCTTTCCTGCTAAGTACAGAAAAAGACTTACACGTTATTAAAAGCACTGTAATACTTTCCCCTTCATTTCTCAGTTGCATCAGAAGAATAAGCTCCAAGTGCTATTCAGGAAGCCACTGATTTGATTGTTGATAATGCCGCAACTTGACTTCATGAGGATTGATATCACTGTTCAGATGGAAAGAAGTTTCTAACTGGTTACGTCTCTGCTTTCCTCAGTGACCCTTCTGTCCTGACACCCTTTCAACAGGAACCTCCTGCTTTGGCAAAGCCACCACCAGGACTAGGAAAGACATAGTTGTACTTTCAGACTGGTGGGGCTCAGTTTTATTATTTTGGGTTACTCAATAGTCATTTCCAAGTCTCAGACTGAAGACAGATGTATGTGTAGTACTCTAAATCTATCCCCTATTTGGTAGGAGGGAGAAGCAGCATATTTGGTTTTAGACTGTCTTTGCAACATCTACATGGTGGGACAAGAGCTACAGAAGATCCTGCGTTACCACAGACGGGACCACCCTAACTCATTCAGCCCCTATTTTCAGACCAGGTTAGAAGTATGCTAAGTCTTTCCCAGTTTGGGAAAACCTGCACAAGCCAATGTGATCTGAAATTGCTATTTGCTCTCAGAACTCAGAGACTCCACTCAATATACCAGAGACCCAGCCAGAATCTTCCTTCCAACACCAAGAAATAGAAGACTGTTGCTATTCTTGATACTTATATAAAACAAGTGACAGAGGTCTCAGCATCAGACAAAATTCCTTCTGCTAAGAGCTAGAAGTCTTCATTTCAGGGCCTTCAAAACAAAGCACAGTATTAGTGATCCTTATTGGATACAGCCTTTATTTAAGCAACATTTTAAACCATCAGAAATTTACATCTCCTATAATCCATTACCACTACTCTGCCACAGAAGTAGTCAAGAAAGCCAGTTCCCATTTAGCCCAGAATGACCTCACTGAAGAGAGCTCGCAGCTGCTGGGACATTCCCTGTCACATAAATATAACCTCAGTTAGCAGATTTATTCCATAAAAGACAAAATAAGGATACGATCCCCAAATTTCCACATACTTTCCTATCCCACTGAAATTCCTAATTATGACAAATTACATTCCCCTGGCATGAGCATGAGTTAATGTATTCCATAGTTAACATCTATTATTCCTTTTACATCCACTAGTCATTACTTTTAAATGAACTACATAGCAAATGTTGGTATCATCACACAACAGCCCTGTGAAATCTTTGTCTCAGAGATCTAGTTACCCAGCCTGAAGACAACACTTGAAAACGCACTTTCCAATAGGAGTAAGATGGAAGTTTTGCTGCACCTTTCAAGTTCGCACAACTGGATTTGAGGTACAGAGGAGGGAAAAAGCAGAAAAACCTGAATAAAACCTGTTTTAAATCTAAGCACAGAAATGAAATCTTCTATGTCGAGTACTATTAAGAGAATGCAGTCCAGTGTGTTCAATAGAAGTCAACACTGGGACCACAGCCAAATTAGATGATGCCACCCACTATGGACTATAAAACACACAGATCTCCCACAGCATATACCTCTAACAGAGATCAACCAGGTTATCACAACTAAGCTGATGAAGGGCTAAAATACCTTCACCAGGAGTTTTCTGAGCCTCATTAAAAATCAGTAAATTCTATTTTTTTGTGCAAATGCTTTTAAGGGAAGACCAATCCAGTTAAATAACCACTGTTTAGGGATGTTGAGGGATACTTAAATGAAAGATCCTAAGCAAGATTTTAAAGTGCTGCCAATCAGACTATACTTCTAATGAAATCTATGAACCTACCAGAGACAAATAAGGGGGGTTGTTTAGTGAAGTCTAGGAAAGAAAGGTCAAATAAAATTGCAATGGCAAAAAGGAGTCTTCGAAGTTACTGGAATTTTTTTCTTTCAAAGCCAGGCATTGCTAATCACATCCTCAATACAAGCTTGTATTCACAGTGCTTCAAAACCAACCAAGTACAAATTGTTTAACATTAGCTAAGCCAGTCTATTCCACATTAACATTTTCCCCACAGACCTAAGAAAGGTCAGCTACCACATCACTTGCTCCGCCTTCATTGATAAAAGATTCATCAGTATTCTTTCCTCTTCTCCTTCCACATCACTTCCACCAAAAACTTCATAAAGCTACACTACAGATTGATGCTGACAACCACAAAAAGCGAAGCAGTCAAAGGATGTCCAGAAACTCAGAAAAACTTCACGTCTTCCTATTTAGTGCTTTTCTGAAGTCTGAAGTGAAGCGATGATTGTAACAAATCGAACATTCCCTTCATAGAAAAAAGTAAAAGAAGTTAAATCAAAGCTTGAAACAAAACATGCAATGACTCATAGAAGAACAGTAAACAGTGGGCAGAGAAGAGTCACTTCATTTTGCTACATATTGTGACATCCATTCCTTTAAAAACAAGAACATATATAGAAACACAGAAACAGGAGTTTCTGCAAACAGAACGAACCGTAGCTGCAGGACACGTTCCTCATCCCTTTGGCCTGTAACCCAAAGGCCACATTCACAAAATGATGCACAACATTCCTCTGCTCTTTGCAGAGATTCAAACTGCACCAGAGTGTAATTTCATTAAAGAATATTTACTCCCATTCGCACAAATGCAAACAAAAGTTCTAGCACGTTATACTTTCTCCATTCCTCTCCTCCTATGACCTATTTACTCTTGTTTATTATTCATAACTGCAAGCAGCAGGTAGCATGTTTTCCTTCCAAAACACTCAGCATTAAACACTTCAAAGGGACCTTTCACTACTTCCCTGATTCCCACAGCAGAACAAAACAAAGTCATAACAAAACCACAACCAAGTCCCCCCTCTCTGCCTCCATCATGGATTTTGGAGATTTAGTGATTTCCTATATCACATATTGCTGTCTCTTGAAAATACATTCAAATACTTATTTTTCCAGGTAACTAGTTGCTGGCATCACAATTACCCAAGAAACTAATTTGGTCATGAGTGAGAATAGAAAGCTCCAGAAAAGCAAAGGTTTCCAGACCTAGATCTGAAGCTCCTGAAGCAAGGGATTTAGAAATAAACACATTAAAACCAGAGCATACACAGAGAGCCAAACTTTGTCACAGCCTAAAGCCATCTTTTTCCACTTTTCTAAAGCTGCTACACTACCTGGCTGAAGCACTCTCTTAGGTCACCCTGATAAGCCAAAAGGGAATAAAACCAAAACCACTGGTCCTGAGCAATAAATACTTAACTGCTGCATTTGTTCTCTTCCAAAAGGGAGAAGAGACTAAATCAGAATTTGCTGGTGCTGCAAAAGTTCTGCATCTTGACAGAGGATGTTCTATTATTACAGAAATCAAAAGCTTATGCATAAAAAATTACATCCTACTGAGAGGGTAAATGGTGAGGTAGAATATAAAACTTTGCAGCATTGGAACTCCCTCTTATCTCAGTGGAAACGAAAAAAACAATCTTCTCATTAATCTGATGAAAGATTATCCAAAACCTCTGCAGATTAGGACACAGCTGAAAATGCTGCCCGCATCACTGATTAAATTACAGGTCACTGTAAAATCTGGAGGTGAAATTTGGACTCATTTACGGACAAGCATGTTTCCACAATTAAGTACAATAAGCTGCCTTAAATCCTAAATGAAAAATGGCTTGCCAGAATTGCACCGTAGGCTCATTCCCCCCCCCCCAAGTCAAATGCACATCAGAATAACAAACCATGTTATTTTGAGTTTCAGTATTATTTGGAGGGTGAGAAAAATGTAACTTTTCAGTGAGGTGAGTTAAAGCAGTGCTCACACAGCCCTTTGAGCAAGTAAGACCATCCAGAATCATTAACTTCTTAGAACAACAACAAAGAGCCAAGTTAAAGCAGCTGAAGAGCCATACAACCATGCAAGAAGCATGCAGAGATCACAAACTACTAATAGCAGCTTCTATGCTTTAAATTCCTTTCAATTCCTTCTAATTCATAGAAGGATCCATTGAAGGTTAACAAAATGTAAAGTCAATTCTGAAGAAGCATGTCCTAAGGATAGCAGGAAAACAAAATGTCAGACTCACAACTGACAAGTACCAGATATCTCTCTCTGCTTACGGCAACATTCAGCTCATTTCATTCAGATTTATGTTTAACTGGAATACCTAGAAACGAAAATGCAACCATGCAGCAGCACTGCAGCTATCCAGCTGGAGGATGCAGCAGAGTAATGAGGACAGAAGAACATTCAAGGTACTGAAATTTTCCCCAAGACTGAAACGGAACCAAGATGGTCTCTGACAAATTTCCCCATGCTAAAGACAAAGGTTTTCCTTATTAAAACGCAAACCAACCCAACAAACAAAAACCCCACCACACAAACGCTGTCAAACCTCAACGAGCAAAGATATGAAGTGAGGCTCAATTAAAAACATTATGACAGACACCCAAGACTTTCCCAGCTTCCCAACCATCAAGGCATAAGGGGACTTGGGGCTTCCTCAGCTTGTCAAAAAGCTTCCCAAGCCTTGCAACTGTCATATACAATTCAGTATAATATCTCAGAGATTAATTTTGCATTAGAATGGTTTAAGCATTTAATGATTAAAAAATACTGGACTATGAAAAACAGACCAAAAAAACTATAAAAACCATAAAATTCCCAGTCATTCTATGACAGTACATAGAAATACTTTACAAAATCCACAAAATATTAAGGCAAAATAAGTAGAAGTATGTGGCAAAAAAGCACCCACATGTGCGTTCTCATTTAAATACGTTTTTCCTTATTTTTTTCCACATAATATTTGTAACTCAATGTTTCAAGGTATAAACTTATTAACTGACAGATGTTGGCAAGAATCTTCCCTGCACTTGGTCATCCAGAACATGAAAGAGGTCTACTAAAAAATCAAAGCCACTAGCTTGATTTGCATTCCTCTCCATCCCTTGCATTAGACACGGAAGACAGCAATAGTTAATGAACTAATTTAATGTATTAAACCCTTCTGGTGGTTTGGGGGTTTTCTTTTGGGTTGGAGGTTTTTTTGGTGTGTGGTTTGTTCTCTTTTTCCCCCCCGGAGAGCAATAGATGTAACTCCTACTTCTAGCAGCTGTGATACATTTTAATTACAACATATGATAGGTCAATTACAGATTGCCTGACCTTAGCAGCTGCTTTACAGGCTTGACTCCTATTGAAACCAACTGAGTCAGAAAATGATGAGCACCTCCCACAACATATTTTTCAATCCTAATTGCTAAGAAACTATGGCAGGTCGATACACAAAAGAAAAACAACTTTGCTGGCAGTGTGAATTAGCAGAATCATTTCACATAGAAGTAGACAGAAACACCATATTTCTCATAAGGGGAAAGAAAATCAGTATACTGTGATGACAAAGTGGGGTCCTTACACATCTTAAAGTCCTTTCGTAAGCACCCCTGAGCAATGAAAGAATCCCTCTTACTCTGTTTTTCTCTCACACAAGGCAGGTACTGTTAACATGCCCAGAAAGGTGATCTGTTATGTGAATACATCAAAAACCATAAACAAGATTGGGAAGAACACAAACAGTGCTCTCCTCTCTTTGTTTGCAGCAGCATGGATCTATCCCAACATAGTCTTTCACTGCATGAATCAGGCCACAGATGTAAAAGAAAATGTAAAGCAGAAAGTATATCTCAAAGGTTTAAGTTATGAACAGTTTCCTGAACTTCTCAGCACTCCTTGACAAGTATTTTCACTGCCTCTGGTGAAAACTAGTTCCCAACGATCAATAATGCACGAAGCAGCACAGAACACCAGAATTACTCATTCTCTCTGCTCAGAGAGCAATTACTTGTTCCTATATGGTATAATTCACTCTCACAGCATGCAGACACAGACTTATAGTCCTTATCTTAGTGGAAAGTAGATCTCAGGTAGAAGAATATGATGGGGCAGCATCTGTAAATGAAGTCATTCCTCCAGGCCTGTTTATTTCAGAGATGCACATACTAAACTCTGAGCAGCTACACATGGAGCTGTAAAACACATCTCCCTTTTGTAAACGTTGATCAATGCAGTTGTCTCCAGGAATTTCATCTGACAATCCCACAGGCCGGAAATTAAAAGGTCAGAAAGTGGTGCCTTGTGGCAATACATACCCCAATTCCCCAGCTGCCTGCTGAATTCATAGCACAACAGAATCATGGAATTCATGGACCCCCTCAAAGGTCATTTAGTCCAAGCCCAAATATGAAGAAAAGAGCTTAAATTTGTTTTTAAATCAATTAAGAACTCTAGTTCTACTTTAAATTCAAGTAGTATCCATGCAAGCTCTCTACTCTTTGCAGTTACTTCCCTGTAAAAAAGGGTTAACATCTTTCCTTTCTCATCCTATCACATTTGCTATTCAATAACCAGGTATTATCACCTTTATGTTTGCCCAGCAAATGCCTTCAGCACTGTAAAATTTTCTATTATTGTAGGCAGAAATAGTATCTACAGCCTCAACTACTCAACTACAGGCAAGAACAAATGCACTCCACCGTATGTGGGTACATTTCACGCACACACACATGCACAGAAAGAGAAGTGTCATTAAAGTAGCTTCAAGGAAATGAATTTTAGGTCATCAATTTTCAGGTCTTCATTTGCTGGGAGATAAAAGAACAGCAAAAGCCACCAGATGGATTCAAAAGGGCAACGGGAAATAGGCATCTTTGAGCCATATCCTGCCTTGTTCAATTACAGCAGTACACAGGCAATTCTCATTTCAGGCATATGGCAATGTTCTTATACACATGCTTAATAAATCCACCACGCATTTGTTTATCAAACAGTCAAGCAGCCACACAAGCTCTGAGTTACATATACTAACTTTGTGAGTACTTCCTCAGCCAGCACCACACGTCAGCGGCGTGACTGTTTAAGCAAGGCTTTTAATTACAGAGAGGTCAAGTCAGAGAAGCCAAGCACGGGTGGCAGCTACAGCTGTCTTCCAGGAGAAGGGGACAAAACAGTGATGACTGAAGCGTGAGGAAGCTGCACACACTGCCGAGGAGCTCTCTCTGCCATGCCACAGGTAATGAAGGCTTTAGAGACAAGAGCGGTTCATCTTCTGGGGAAACTATGAAAAAACCAACCTCCAGTACACGTGGAAAACTAACATGGGATGGAAATGTCATCACCTCGCATTCACCACCACACTGCGAGACACATTCCTCTGTCACAGCATGGAACAGCCTCTACAACCTCTCAGATTTCTCCTGAGCTCCATGAAGGAGTCAGAACTCTGATCACAACTGACAAGGATTCTTTAACAGTGTGGGATCTGAACGGATCACACAGCATTTATCAGGCCTGGGGTAGCAGAGGAGGAGACCTGAAAAGCCACTGTTCACACCATAGCCGTTTTGTGACCAGAAAGAAGTTTGCAGGACAGAGAACCCACAGAATTTTCATTGCTGAATTGGCATCTGGATGCAAGAAACAATTTTAAAAGAGATCCTTGGAAAGTAAAGTACTAAAACAACACTTGTGGTGCAGCACAGTGACTTGTTACCGTTTTAATTGTGAAGCTCCAGCTCGACAGAAATAAATACCTAGCCAGAACTGGTAAGATCTGGCCAATAAAAATGGAATGGAAAAGCGGCCCCAACTCATTAGAAAAGCAAGGGTTCATAAAACCTGTTCAACAATCAAAACCAGTTACCCATCCACACCTCACAGCTGCAAGACAAAGAAGTGGAGATGCACACAACCAAATATTTATGTTCTTAAATACAACACACCTCCAAATTCATCTTTTCAGACACTCAGGAGTTTTCTAGAGCTGTTAGGCACCGACCTTCAGCTTGCCTGTAACCTCTAGACAGTGTTAAGACATCCTGGAAAACCCAGCCTGTTATTACAAAGGGAATAATAACTGGAATTACAAAACAGGAGACAGCCTGCACGCACAGCTGGTCCTTTCTCTATCCACATCTCTTGTTATTCACGAGAATAACATATAAATAGAATAACACCAATTATTTCTCCCCCAGCCCCTCATAAAAATACTTTTGTAAAGTTGTCATGTATTTGCTCAGAAGGTTTATTAGAGACCTGGCAAAGCCTTTATTAACTGGTACATTTTTGTGCTGACAGACATTCAGGACCATCTGCCCCTTCTCCTCTTCTCCCAGTTCATATGTTTAATACTTCAACTCAAGTTGAAAAGGAAGAAGTGTGAAAGTGATTAGGCAAAAACAACTGCTACTGAGAAAGTCTTACAAAGATAAGCTTTATCAAACTTCACAGCAGCTACAAACAAGAGAATAAACATATGGATCACTTTCATTTGCCACCTAAGTATATTTATTTATGTGTTCAACACTAAACATTACACAAGAGTATTAGGAAAGAAAGTGAAGCCCCTCCAGGCAACAGAAATGACAGATATGTACTAAGCAAGCAGAATGGAAATACCCAGCTTGGAAGGCACCCAGAGCATTGGCCACTTTGGGGCAGGGAGAGTGGAACAAGAGTTAGCAGGTGGGAATGCTCTGCAATGCTCAGCTATTGTGAGATTACCATTCCTGGCCTCAGCCAGAGGATGTTCTCGGAAACCTGGCAGAGCTCCGTGCAGGCAGGTTCTCCATACCCTGGAGTTTCGGAGAAGGTAATGCAACACACTGCAACCAGAAGCCAAGAGACAGAGAGCTCCAAACTTAGACAACTTCCACTGTCTGCTTTTAGTATCACATGCTATGCAGTATTTCCAATCACAAGTGTGTGAGCATGACTATCTCTCTTCCTCACAAAGCCTTATTCTTTGAGCCTGTCTGAACTCATAAACCAGACATTTTTATTTCCTCAGGCTTAATCCCGACTTCCAGTGAAACAAAATTGTTTCTGCAGCTCCCTATTTGATTTCAGATCAGAACTTCACTGCAGCTCATGACAGGTTTCAGTCCTGTCACCTGGTTTGACATTACCAGCATCAAAGGACATAGTGGCTTGGTTTGTGCTTACATTTTTGCAGTCCTGTTTCACAACTGAAGTTAATTTAAACAAAACACATGAAATCCAGAGTAAGATCTACAATCTCACGGCTCTCAGACCTCTGCATGAGCTACTAAAACCCAATATAGCAATTTTTCAGACTCAAGCTGAGCCTTCAGATGAGCACCCCAATTCCTGAATTTTCATACTCTTAAAAGAGATCCTTTTTTAAGCTTGACCATTCCATCTTCTCACAGCTTCAGGATAACAATTCTGCATTGATAGGGTAAGTGGTCCATGACATGCCATATGTTCACCAGCACTAAGGGACATTCTTCTGCAATACTTCTGTCATCCAACACCAGTAGGGTCAGAGAGCATAACAGTTTATAAACCACAGAGACACAAGATAATGAATATTAAAGCTCCGTTCATATGGCAATTCATTTGCACTACCTTCCTGGCCTTTACAGGAAAACACCACTATTTACTAGGTCTTATTGATCCTCTCTTATCCTTTGTCCATCAGTTGTCTTGTCTTTTAGAACACCAACTTAACTGCTGCCCTATGTATCGATTAGGACTTTGCACGGCAGAATAACACACCTCACTGATCGTAAAGGAGCAAGTTAAATAGGAGAGAAAAACAGTGAGCTAGGAATTTTGAAAAGCAGGAAGGAAAGACAGGCAAGATCAGAGAATAAACCCTTTTTTGCCATTATGTTCTCATGTCTCTCCAAAGACACCAACAATCAGCTTCAGAGACAATAGTTCTGAGTACCCAGAGAATAAAGATGACTGGTAAATAACCTGACACCTCAGAACTCTGAAGCAGGAAGAAAGAAAATCTATATGGATGACTGAACACTGCAGCTATTTCAGCCACTTTGTTGAGAAAACTTGCTCCTCTGCTTCCTATCTCCCAGGATTTCCAATGGGTGCAGGACTTATCTTGGCTAACACAACAGGAAGTTTTTAAGCAACTCCAATGCCTTATTTGAGTAATTACAACTTAAGCCACTCACCTTCTATTTTACAAAGATATTGTCATCAAGGACCCCATTAAATGGTGATGCAGGCAAATACTGCACTACAGAAGTGGTGTGATTGGAAGTCTTACACTACTTGCCAAAGTGAGGGGATTTGCTTAAAACTCATGAAACAAAGTCAGCATGTGGCAGCCTCCAGTGCAAAATTAACTCCAATAAAGGACTTGTGTGAAAGAACCTGAATATCACTTTAAAAGCCTTAAGATTTCATTTGCCAAGTAGGTAGGTACTTTTGGACCTACAGTATGAAAAGCTGGTCCCAGATCCAAGCAACTCCATTCACTTCCAGTTCTTCTGAAGACCACCATACTTAAACGCTAACTCTGAAGGTAGTTACACCTCAGCCCTCACAATGCTCCTGCCTGAAGAGACACACAGAGGCTAAGGCTGTTGGGTGAAGTTCCTAACCAACATGCAATCTTCACGTTTTGTTGGCTCAGGCTGGACACAGGGTCTTGGGCAGTAACTATTAACCTTCTGCCTTCAAACTTCTGAGCTTGCCATGTTAACAGAAGCTTAAAAAAAGTTAAGCTGTCCAAGAACAGATAATTCACAATTCTGACAAAAAACAGGTAATACATCTTTATGCCACGGTATTCAGGATTATGTCCCACACATCCAGAAAACAAGCTGAATTCAACCACTTGTAGCACAAAAAAATCTCACAAACTCTTTACTTTGTGCATCTCAACCATTTCCTCTACAATAATGATACAAGTAGTACACTTCTTGTTTTTGAACCAGCAATCAACAACAGCTTTACACATACCATAATGATATGCACTGAAGGAATAAGCTCAAAATGGGGAATACTAACTAATAATCCTAAAGCTTTCACTATTTACCCCGGTGCCTCTGGAGGTCTTAAATCTTGCTCTTACACTAGAGCGAGATTTCTGAGGGACAGACACCACCGTACTTTGCAGTCCTGCCTTTGCTCCATAGCTGTTAAATACTGCTCTTCCCCGAGGTACCCATGATGGTGTTACTCAGCTCAATTTAGAAAAACAGTTCCCAATCTTTCAGTAAATCTGCATATTTTCTGTTTCCATTCCAGTCTGCAACAAGAAAGAGACTTTGCAAAGACAAGCCAATTTTTGTATTCCACGTCCTTTTCTAGGGAGCCTAATGAAGATGCTGCCTTCCCTACAGACCTGCACAAGAGAGACAAAGCAACAGAAGAAAACACTTAGAACTAGTGAGACAACAATGGAAAATATTTTGTGTTACAAATTTCACCGATTTCCAAGTACTATAACATCCAAACAGGAAACAGCATATCTGAGACAGCAAGAGACATCAGCGAGAAGATGGCAAGCATGAAAAAGCCTGGCAGACCTGGAGCTTGTGCATTGCTTCCCATCCGTTGAGTCTCAGCAGTTTTCCAGAGGATCTCTTTAAAAAAAATAATAATAATTAAAAAGCCTCCTGCCTACCCTAGTTAAGCTATCTCATTTCTCCTCCTCTCCTTCATATCCCTTCCTTCCCTCAACACTAATGCTTACTTCCACAGTATAACACAGTTGCTTGCTTACTTCTCAGCACACAGACCTAGCCTTGCACTAGGAATAAAGAGCACAAGATGTCGAAACCTTCGCATCAGGATGGCTCAAGAACTATGAAGATGCACCACTCTGCTTGCTCCATCACTTTGCTGCAGCCCTTTCTCCCACTACACTGAGCAATTTATTCTCCTAAACACCAGCCTGAAAGGACTTTACACAGCATACTAACTGACAATTCTCTATCAGAAAACAAATGGGAGATGAAGATGAAACTAAGGTAATTAAAGCACTTATCTGGTACACTGAACACGAAGCATTTTCTATCTTCAAAGTACGCTGCTAAAAATAAAAACTAGAAGCCCATATAAGAGATCTCTTTACAGAATACATACTCTTCTTGGAGAGCTGATTAACTGGTTTCTGTAAACGCACAGACCACAGGCGGGGTGCTTGAGTAGATAACTACAAAGATAAACATCTATGTCAAGGTCTCACACATATGCAATGAAAGTAAATGCTATCTTACAAACATACTTCAACAGAATTAGTTCACATAAGTACTACTTTTTTCATTTGAAGACTTCTTCTGCACTACATCACATTGTGAATGTGGTAATTTACATCTAAAATTGCAAACTGCATTTTCTTAACAAGACTTTGGTGAGCTACACAAAGCAATGAGCTATAGCCATAAGAGCTGCAGATGTCACAGGGCAAGAAAGAACAGACTGCTCAGTGAGGGTAAGCCTTCACATTAAATTGACTTGGCAAAATTCAGGAAGAGGTTAAAATAGCTGAAAACCACTAATAATCAAAAGGGCACTTGGAATAAAAGGGTTTCCTGCACATAAACAGTAGTTGAGAAGAGAATTAGACTGTAGGAATCCAGTCTAATAAAAATCAATAATGCTACTGAACTGCTCTCTATCAAATTCTCTTTTAAGTATCTCCTTTGTTATGATGCCTTAAAAAAAGCTTAATAATCATAGTCATAATGTACTGAAATCATTGCCTGCTTGTACGGTCTCACTGTTTGCTTAATTTAGTCATCTGTTGTCTCTTGAAATACAAGCACTTTAGAGAACATATTTTCCCACCATTGCACAACACCTTGGAAAATTAAAAGTGTTCCATGAATAGGGTTCCTAGATGTCATGTGCCAGGGCAGATAGGCTGCTTTTCCCAGAAACGTAAGTGAAAATTTAAAATACATTAACCAATTCATCTGCTTGTTATCTGGAATTTCAAAATCTGACACCTGCGTCGCCCTACAAGTAGCTCAGGAGTTACTTTCATGCTTGTTATTTTTCCTCTGTAACCATTGTGAAATCACAATATAAGTTTAGGTTGAAAAAGACCTCTGCAGTTAGTCTGGTCCAACATCTTGCTCAACACAGGGTCAAGTTCTAGCTTCACACCAAGGAGAGGACACCAGGACTAAAGTCAGCTGTATGCAGTATTGTAAGTCTTGTTCCGAGCATCAGAGATCTTGGGCCATCAACACGAGGCAGTCCATCACAGTTTAGACAACTCTGTAGGAAGGCTTTTTTCTGAACAGGTCTCTCACAACCCAGCAGGCACAAAGCCAACACTGCCTTACTTAACTCACTCATTTCCCCTCCAGTGCTGCATTCTTCAACAGCCCTGAAGCGTAGGCTAAGTTCTCTCATTATTTCACTGTTCTACCATCCTCCCCCTTGAAATCACAACATATCCTTTCAAGAGTCTGCTTTACATTAGCTACAGTAAGAAAAGTCATTAATCTTCCCCTTTATTGGGTACGTGTGGCACCCTTATGCATTTCCAGAGTTGGTTTCTACTTTGAATACATTAAATCTCTTCTAATACCAAGTACACACTCACAAAGACTCACAGTATTAACGCTTATCTTTATTTCTCTAATCTCTAAGCCTACACTACACTCTTATTTTCCAACATACATTGTCATCTGATTGTTTCATTTAGGGCAGCAAGGGCTTCTAGAATATGATGCCTTTATGCAAGGGTAAGTGCTTTAGAGCACACAATTAACACTGCTACTTACTGTGGACATCTGATACCACAATTTCTAGCTTACCAAAGGAAAAGAATAAAAATCCAG
The DNA here is from genome assembly GCA_017639245.1 of Myiopsitta monachus. NCBI lineage: Eukaryota > Metazoa > Chordata > Aves > Psittaciformes > Psittacidae > Myiopsitta > Myiopsitta monachus. Next base: position 3,819,865 of record CM029931.1, on the reverse strand, counting down.
AGGTTCAAGGGACTTTTTCAAGCTCCAAGATTGCGTTTAAGACCAGAATTTAATTACCATGCTCGTCACTCTTTTGAAACCTACAACTTATCCTAATAAACAGCTTTTATTTTTCTTCAGCTCCTGGGCAGGTATCAGCTACATTCTGTGAGCTCAGCACCATTACCTACTCATTTTGTGGGCTATAACAAGCTGAAGCTCAGGACAGGAGAAGAAAAGCACATGTAACATACCCTTACATATGTTCACTGCCATGCCTGCGACTCATCATCTGCACACTCACACAACATAAGGCTGGCAGCCTTTCTGACATGCTACAAGAGAAGCCTTCTGACTTCATCTAATGGATTTGGTTGAGTTTGCACAGAAAGGTGAGGCCAGAGCAGCACAATCCCCATATCTATCAACTAAGAATCTGTCAGAACATACCTTCAGTCCTCTAGCAACATGATTTCAAATTTCAGCTACATTAACCTTTATTTACAAGGCAAATTTCTCTCTCTCCCACTGCTTTGTTTTACCCAAACACAACAGGGAAATTGCTGGCATTATACATTCTCTAGGTGTCCTGCTCCTCGTTCTTTATTTTGTAAAACAGTTATATTAGAAGTTCTTTAGTTAGAAACAACTAAGCGTTTGCTATTAAGATTTCAAACTACTAAGTGCTCTTCTCATGCAAAAAGAAGTATGTGATTAATATATGTGCTTTATTGGGCTGTGTCCTTCAAGTTTTTACTTTGGATTTCATTAACTTACTTTCTATTCTGAAATAAAAGCAATATAGGTCATTTAAGAAAGCTCCTTCCATGGACCAAAGTAAAGTTCACTGGAGTACTTGGCTTACCAACACAGTTCACAGCTATATATATGCCATATAATACCATATGCCAGGAGATTCCAGTATAACATATCTCTGAATACAAAATTACCTTCTTGGTCTTTTGCTCAAGCACCTTACCCTGCCCTGCCTTAGAAATGCTGCCTCAAACCTCAGCACCTACCTGAAGTCTTATTAATATGTCACCCACATCAGAGCAGCTTGCTAGATCAGCTTTGAAGTTAATCAGAACAGTAACCTCTCATATATCATAAAAAAACATTGTCAGTCTTTAAAAGTCTATTCTAACATCAAACACATTAGTTTACTTTCTTTTGCTTAAGTTAAAGTGCTTTTACCTCTAATTTAGCACGCTTTCAATTAAGAGTATATTGAAATGGTGCCCAAATTTTATTCAGAGTTTAGGAATATGAAGTTATTTTAAAATTAAAGAAAAAAAAACCACTACAACTTCTTGTAAACAAAATACACCCCTGAGACTGTGAGCCTGCCTTGTTTTCCCAGTTATGCAGGCAAGATCATCTTGAAAGAGTTGTGTGAAGACAGGGGAGTATGACAAAGCATCTTAACAGAAGATAATCCTAGAGCACTGAAGTCTTACACTGATCTGCCTTGGAGTTACAACATGAAAGTTACACAGAAGTTTAAGTTAAACTCAGCTGTACACTTAACTCCTCTAAATTACGGGCAGAAGTTCCTTCAGATATCTGCTGACAGAGACCGTCAAGAAGCTGAGCGCACACATTTAGAAGGAACTTTAGCACATGCTGAAGAGACGCGTTAAACGCATTCAGATAATGAACTGCAACAGAGAGGTAAATTACAAACGATACTGAAAATGAAGAGAAGCAGACACTAAAGAGCTGACACCCAAGATGAGAAGGAAACAATTTTAGGAGCCAGATACAAAAAGCTAATTGGAAATCCTCTCCCCGGTTCCACGGAGAATAAACGCTATCGCTGTTCCTGCTGCGTGTTTTTAAGGTATCGCTTCTACTTCAGCAGCGCCCCTGCCAGACCGCATACCCCTCTGCCAACCCTCCAGCTCAGTTACCCCGATGGCAGGGGAAGTAACTCCATCCCGCCGGACCTTGCCGACAGTAAAAACAACCCCGCACCCAGCCGCGCCTGCCCCGGCCCCGGCCCGGGCACGGCTCAGCACCGCCGGCGGCCCCGCAGCACCACGACCCGCGCGGACCGACAGCAGCGCCCGCCGGCCCCTCACGGCCGCCATCAGACCCTACCGGACCGGCCGCCCTAGGCCCGGCCCGGCCCGGCCCGCTTCCCTTCGCCGCCAGACACCCGCTCCTCCGCTCCTGCCGCCAGCGCCGCGGAGCCCGCCAGGCTCCCGCGCCTCACGCCGGGCGCTGCTGCAGCGGCGCTTCCCGCCCCAGCGGGTGCGGCAAGGAGCGCGGGCCGGAGTGGGCCGAGGCGGCATGCGGGGCCCGCCCTACCTCACTTACCTTACCCGCAGCTCATGGCACTGCCCGGCGCGGCCCCGGTGTCCCCCGGCCCGCGCCACCAGCGCCGCGCTGGGCGGCGGCAGGGGGAGGAGAAGCGGCGGGGCCGCCCGGCGCCGCCAATCCGGGCCCCGCGGTGGGCCGGGCCTGCGGGAGCCGCCGCAGCGCCCAACGGAGGGGCGGGAGGCGGGAGGTGTGAGGCGGGCGCGGCCTGGCCGGGCACGGGGAGCTGCATGAGGGAGGACCCGCGCCTTCCCGCTGCCGAAGTTTCAGGCAGCGGTGACACCAGGAAGCGCTCCCCAGAACGCGGAGCCGCTCCGGGAAACGGTAACGGCCCGGCCCGGGGCCGTGCTGGTAACACGTACAGCCCCCCGTGCCTTGCGAACGGCCGTGGGTAACAAGCGCCCGGTGGAACGGCGGTGGTGGTCAACCTCCCCATTCCCTTGTCTGCTCTGACGGCGTTTGGGAGCAGCCCGCTCCGGGAAGCGCTGCCTTTGGCTGGGGTTGGTCTCGCCAATGCAAACGTTGACCGCTGTCACCCCCGACTACCTCGTGTGGTGGAAGGAGCTGCTGCCTGCGGGAGATGCAGTTTCGAGCCCACAAAACACAGCTGTTTGGTAGCAAAACGTTATACACAGAGCCAAAAATTACCTGTGACCCAACCAGCGCGGCAGCACTCCTAGGAAACACACTGTGCCAGAGGAACCCTTATTTTCTTCTCCTTTCCCAATTTGCAGCAGACTGAGAAAGAAGAGAAGTATCTCTGTCAAAAGGTTGTTTCCCCAGTAATGGTCCGCACAATAAATTACAGCCTTATCACTGCTTTTACCCTTCACTTAATTGCTGTTGCTTCCTAAGACAGTTAATAATGAGATTACAACATTTGCACTGGGTTAGATGGATGTTGGCCTTAGCTAGCTGGGTTTCTGTAGCTACCCCATGGATTAATTTGGCCATGTCACTTTGCTCCTCTAACAATTTCCATTCAAATGAAAACATGACGAACCCCTCAAAACCTCTCAGACTCCCTTCATTTCACACCAGTGTTCAAATTTATGATACTTTATGAGGTGATGAGGCAAAAATTAATTTATTTACTAGCTGATATTTAGTGGGATATGTGCGCAGAATTCAAATTGCTCCAAAGTAGCTAATGTTAAAAGTTAACTATAGAGCTATAGCTCAGGCAGGGGCCCTGTTACACCAAGCGTTGTATATGTGGTAGGTGGTAGGCTTTGCTGTCTAGCTCAGAAGCAGGTGCAAGTAGCACTCATCCTGCTTTTCCCTTTATATTTCAGGAACAATTCAGTGCTGTTTTATTACCCGGCATCTTGGAGTTCTTCAAGGCTCTTAGTTGGCTGGTTTTAAAACGAGGATTCCTTCATGTGGCTGCAAAACCAGAGGTACTGACTGTGGCCAGTACCCAGCACAACCTGCTCCAGCAAGGAAAGGCCTGAGCTCACCAAATGGAGTGCCAGATCCTTCAAGCCATTGGATGTCCAAGCCGTAAACTTAGCAGTCTTGAGTGAAGGAACCCAACAAAAAGCTGCACTGTGTGGGCATCACTGCATCACCTTTATTTATCCTGCAATCCTTTTTTTTTAATTAAAAAGACAACATATTTAAAATGTATGTGAAAAAGCATTCAGTCATCTAGCTTAGGTTTCTGTTCATAGCTGTCACTGTATATAGGCAGACCTTTGAATCATTACACAAAGCTGATGTTAATGTTTCCAAAGGCTGAAGATAAGATAATGGTTGTATTCTTAAAAACAGGTTTTCCCCACAGGAACAGGGGCTGTGGCTGAAATTGTGGCTGATGGTTTGGTGTTAGCTGTGTTAAACCATAAACAATTCACTAGAATTTCTGAAGCTTTTCCTGCCCTGCATTTGCACCTAACTTGGGCAATATGTGGCCTTAAAGGCTTGACCTCAAGAGGAGTATTTTTGCACCTAAATTTAGGTGCTCAGCAGAGGCTTCCTCCATAGAGGGCTATGTGCTGAGCAGAGGCTGGAGCCAGCCACTGGGAAAAACTGGGCACAAGCTGTGACTGACCGGGTTACCTGCCTCTGAGCTTTGTGGCATGTATGGGAATCCTCTTCTAAAGGCAAGTCCCAGTCAGATGGAAGAGGAGAAAAGGAAGAATCTCTGCATTTTTGAATCATTCAGTGCTGTATGAGTAAATTCTTTGGTTGGATAATTTATCTTCCACCCATCCTACGAAAAGACAAGAGAATAAAGTAATGCATATTTATTTTTAACATTTCTGGATCCGATGTATAAATATGCAGTCATTCTGAGGAACAACAAGCCTGCAGGTTCTAGAAATAGGTATCTGTAGTCAGGAGCTGCTTTTGAAAAAAAATGACTTTAATCACTTGGAATATGTGAGGCAGACATTTAAATGCCTTTTAAAAGCAGACTGTAAAATAAAAAGTAATATTTCTCTCCCAGAGCTGCAGTGAGGCTCAGTTCATTTCTCTTTAATGCCCCCATCAGAATTTCACAGCTCAGGACAGTTTAAAGCTTGTGCTTTTGTGGGTAGAGAATATTACTTGAGATTTGGGTTTCCAAATGGTTTTCACAAACCTCTCATTGCCATCGGATCTCCTGGGGAAGACCTGAGAACTACAGGACAGATCTGCTTGCAATTTAATGCTGAGAAGCTTTAGAATGAATGAGGCAGCAGCTGTGCCTGAACATGTGAATCTTGGCATACATGGTCCTGTGTGCACGCCTGAGAACAGCTTTGCTGTTGTTTGTTTGTTATCTGTACAATATTAAACACAATGGAAAGCTGCTTAGCATGGTAAAAACAAGCAAGACCCCCAGCCCACTCAATGTGTGCAGCAACCCAGCAAGCACTTGCATGGCCAAGGTTTCCCAGTGGGCTCCCGCTGGTTCTGACTATGGGTACAGAGGAGAGCATGAGCTGCCTGAATGCCACACTCCTTCCTGTGCTTGTATGCCTACCTTCTGCTTATCAGACACTGAAGCAATAGTGTCCTCAGCGCCTCCCAGTTCTTTCCCTGCCCAATGGTTCACTGTTGCCTTTGGACCTGAGTTCAGTAAGTTGCCAATCCATCCATCTTGGCCTCCAACCCATCACTTCTCCCCACCAGCTGATCCCAGCCGCTGATCAGCAGTGCTTCTGCCTGGCTTCTCACTGGCACAAAGGAGCACAGCCAGGTCATACCCGCCTTGGGTATATGGGCCTAGCTTCAGCTTGACTTCTAAAAACCCCCGGGACCTTCAGAAGCTCTGAGCATTTGTTGCTTCCTGTGCTAAAGCACATGAGTCTGTGGGGGGGGGTTTGTATTGCTGGTTCATTTTTAAAGCTGAGCTGAAGATCGATCCTCTCCTCCTCATTTGTCCTTGTGATCTCCCTCTTTCCCTCTGTCCTCTATTTTATTTTTAATTTACTAAAGGTCTCTAGATTGCCAAGTATCTGTGGAGAAACAGCTACGTGGTACTCCTCACACCAAGAAATGTGTCTCAGAAAAGACACATTTCTAGAGCCAGGGGAGGTTCTAACTTCCACCTATCTCCCTGCAGCTGTGAGCTGAGGTACTGGGCGGCAGCACGGCCTCTCTTGTGGCTGCTCAAGTGGCTGTCAAGTGGCTTCTCCGACCAGGCTAAAACAAGGTCAGCAGGGCATGCAGAGCTAGAGCCATGCTGCTGAGGTGTCACCCAGAGGCAGACCTGCTCCCAGGGAAGGTGGTTTGCAATGCAGCCTAGGTCAAACACTCCGAATGCTGTGAATTCACACTGGTTTCCTCAGACCTGCAAAAACCTCCCTGATGCTTCTCACACAGGCCAGTCTCCTCCCCAGCACTGAACCCATATAGGGAAAATGGCTGGTGTGTACCTACAGCAGCGATGCCATCCATCCCTGGGGAATAGGTGAGCCTGTCTGCCCTGCAGAACAGCCACGTGCACGCTGTCAAAGTCACACAAAGGTTGTGAGAGCTGGTGTCTGTATTTCAGTGTACCTGGCAAAGGCACAAAGCTCTAAAAGCCTGATATTTGATCTGCACATGATGGAGAAGTCAATACCCCTCCCTCCACAGAGACCTCTATGAGTTAGAATATGTGCTGGCTGAGTGCTGGAGTACTTCAGACCACAACTGTGACAAAATACAAAGCTGGGGGAAGGTACTGGGGATATACTGGCAGTAGCCTACATTTTGTCTCAGCAGGCATTACACCAGAAGTCCTTGACAATAACATCAGACAACTTTCTATTTAACAGGAAAAGCAAAGCACAAAATAAACAACACATGTCCTGACCTTTCAGCTGCGAACTCGCTCACCTATTTTAAATCTACAAGTAAATTTAGTACTCCCGATACAGAACAGCTGAAGCTACATATTTAAAGCAGGCACATAGACTGCAACTTTTCCATATTCACAGCTCTACCACAGGAACATTAACACCAGCCAGCAGTACCCATCTGCTCTTGCCTGGACAGATGCTAAGATTCCACACTGACGTTCCTAGGTTAGTAAGGGGAAAAGAGCATTGACTGTAGACTGGAAACAAACAGCAACCTTCAGATCCAGAACTCCAACTGCCCAGTATTCAGGGGGAGCTAGGTCCATAAAGTTTTTCTGGGGGGAGAAGCAGAACATATGGTCAAGTCATCCATAACGGTTTTATTTTCTCTTCACAGGGAAAGTCAGAAATATTAATCTGAATGAATGACAAGTGTGACTTGAGAGTGGTTAGTGAAGTCACACTGGAGTCCTGCATGAGTGCTGTTACTCAGAATTAAAGTGGTCTTCATTTGATTTAGCTTTCTTCAGTTTCAGAGTGAAGTACTCTAAACCCAATTAACAGCACTTAATTCTGAATATGAATATCTGCGTGGGGTTTAATAGGATTTAACTAATCTATTTGAAGAGATAATTCAGGTAGGGTTTCCTGAATGTCCCCCTTTGAGGAAAGACTCACATCAATAGATTAAATGGGAATTGTTCCTGGATCATGCTGGCATGAGGTCAAAACATCACTACCATAAAACCAGCAAATCTTGCTCAGGTGTCTTTGTTCTGAGAGGATTAACATCTGATCCAGAGCTCAATGTATACCTAGTAAAACAGAATGAGAAACTGCAGCATGAAGTGAATTCTTAGTTACAAAAGAGGGGTGAAACACTGAAGAGACTTTGCTTTCTCAACTGAGATGGAGAACTGGCATAGATGCATACCTGTCAAGGCATTTCCCATGTTCTGAAGGTGCAACATGCATTGTTTTCATAAGGCTGATCCCATTTAGGCTGTTGTGCAACTATAGACAGTGTAATTTCAAATCTGAACTTTGCTAAAACCTTTGTTTACCTGAACTTTGCCAAGGTGTCAGGAACTGCAATCTCTGTAACAGTAATTAGTAACCTTTAACTGAGCAGCAGCATCATTGTGGCCCACATCCACATGTCATAAAATAAACCCAAGTGTCTATGCCAGTCGGTTCAACATTTTGGAATAAAATAAGGGGTAATGTCTTCTTTTAAACAGGGCAAGTCAGACACTGAGCTTTGCTGAGGAGACCAGATTTAAACAATGGGAACACAAAGGTGCAGTTACACCCCAGAACAAACAAGAGCACAACTCTGAAAGCAAACACAGGACCGACATTTTCCCATGTTAAAGAACTGCCTCTGACAGAGCATTAACTGCTTGTCTATTCACACAAAACAATCACAGCCAAGATTCAACCCTGCCTTCCTCTCCCTACAACCAGCCAAACACCAGTGACAGCTCCACGCTGGCCCACTTCTCGAACAGATTTGGACCGAAGACAAATGTTCTCTGTGGCCCCTTCAACTGAATTCTTGTTCTGGACTTCATAATTTCCTTTTCTCCAACAATATTAACTGTACACCCCTCTAGGATAAAGACCACAGCTCAGAGATGTACTAAATACAATCTCACTGTGATAATCATTCAGGTGGCTAAATAAGGTATCTATGCTCCTTAGACTACATATGATAGGTAGTGAAGAGGAACAGGCAGCTCCTAACAGGACTCTCAGTGACTGTACTAGAGAGCAGAGTAGCCTCTTAGCTCAGACATCCAAGGTAGATGTCTATCAGCAGGCACTGAGAATACTCTGCTCAGCCTCACTTTGTGATTTTAGTGACCAGGTGCATAATTCAGTCTCCAAATCTGCTCTGACCCTTCTGCTCAGCTTCCAGAGTCATCTTACATTGCTACCTACTGCAGATAGAATCACACTGTGCAGGGCAACATCTGTCTCCATATGACCTTGGTTTCTTTCATATAGAGGAGCTGTTCCCCGTTGTTTAAGAATGAGTCATGTCCTGTTCAGAGTATCATTAAATCTTTCAATTAAACATTGCTCAGTAATCTATCACACCAGAATCTCCCAGTCAAAATGCCAAGTACTGATAGATAACGTAATATATTTTTCACGTAAATCCAGTGAGATACAGTAAGGAATCTGATAAGTACATGCACAGTCTGCTCTGGGGAAAAAAGTAAACTAAACACAGTCTTAAGGTTTTAGAACATCAAATCCAGATTCCAGACAATATTAAACCTTCCAGATTTGAGTGCAACTCACCAGTCACTGCTGCCTTCTACTGCATTTAGACAGAGAATTAATCTGGATATTCAAAGCCTTCCAAAATTTACATGTTTTAAAAATAGCAAAATTTATTTCTTTTGAAGTATGGGTTTGCTGCATCTCTTTAGGAACCTCTTACTGAACTCAGATGGATCCTGAATCTCCCCTGCGGATGGTTTAGATGTCAGTGTTCATTCATTAAGAGACTGGAAACTATCCAGGAAAATATTGCAAGAAAATACACCGTCTCCAGGATTTCTCTCTGTTTCTTCCTTTCTTAATCAGGACTTTCTGTGCAGCTCTCTACAAATAAATCCAAGGTTAAACATGATAAGTAGGGCAAGGAACTCAGAGAAATTCAGCCCAGTATTAGCAATGCATACTGCCTATTGATCAACAGGGTATTTCGCAGAGTGCAAACACCCAGCCCCTGCTCCCACAGCTGAGGTGCCAGGACAGAAAGCTGGTGCTGGGCATCACCTACACACGGTGAGCTCTGGAAAAGTGCCACCAACATGGCAATTCACCCTTGCTTTGCCACCTGAAACTCTATCTGTGAGAGTGCTCAACAGAGAGGCAGGGGCAGGCACTCTGGAATCTGGGCAGTGAGAATCTCATCGGGCCCCAATTCAACACATATTCCTGTTCCTTACAGACAATTAGTGTGCAAAATCTCACTTTTCATCAGCAGAGGGACACATGCTGAGTATCCAACCCTAATGCCATCCAGACAGAGTGTTCAGGCAAAAGCTTATGACTCCGACAGGTTTAATGTTGGCTTTCACTGGATATTCTTTTGTATAAGAAACAAACACGCTCTCATACAGAAGCAGGCAGCTGAAACAGGCAAAAGGGCAAACCTGGAGAACATGAATTCAAGGTTTCTTCCTGCTGAAAAATGCTGAGCTTTGAAGATGTGGGGAGGATGGCAGTGCTTGGCGCAACTGTGTTCTCCTGTGGTCTGACAGGAGCAGCCTGCTCTCAAAACCAGGCAGAACCAGGTAAACTCTACAAGAATGACCTTGAGAAAAAAGGCTGGTGGAGTGCTTCTGGGGGAAGTGCTGGCTGAAAGGACTGAAATTGCATGCAAAGTGTCTCCTATTGTCTGATTCCTCTCTTCAAGGAAACAGGATTTTGTACTTTCTTTGTAAATAAAAGGCCTGCATCAAAGCACCTGAGTGATCAATTTTGCCTGCTATTAGAAACCATCTACTGGGCCTAAAACCATCTAAGTGCTTTGGTCAAGGACAGGGCATAAAAGCTCCATTCATTTCCTCATGGAAAGGCAACAAATTCATCCCTTTGCAATGGCACAGCTTGAAAAGTCAAGGATGCATCAAGTGTGATTGCTCTGACTTAGAAGGTGCATGTCCACAGCACAGGGAACACTGCTGTGGACGTGATGGCTGCTCACACCCCTTTGCCCTCAACCTTGTCTTTCATGGACACAAGTACAAAGTAGGTGTGAAACAGCCACAAAGTGAAACCAGTGATTTCTGTGGTGGTGGAAATGACTCCAGAAGACACAGCAATTAGGAGAATCAGTTGGTGTGAGCACACAGCCCTATCCATGTTTGCATGTGATGAAGAAAACACAGATGTGACCTTTGCCAGCCACTCAGTGAACTAATTAGTGTCAGAGATAATAACCGTTAAACATTAAAATCTGACCTACATATGCTACAGATGAGGAAAAGGCAGCAATTTACTAAAGTTTCTATTACACTGCTCATGATTATAAGCTGAAAAACTAGACCATATGCAGGAAACTTGTAATTAAAAAGCATCAATTCTCCTTCTCGGCTTGTAGGGGACGCCAGGTCTCCTTTTCACAGTCCCATTCAGAATACAGACATGTGGGATGGTGTGATTCATCCTGGAACAGTCAGGAAGAAATCAAGTCAGTGGGAAAAGATCAGCTTCAGAAAGCAAAATAGAAAAGAAAGTAAAAGGGAGAAGGAAATAAAGCTAGTTAAAGAATACCCTTCCAGTATTCTTGTTTGACAAAGCACAGGTGTGTGTCAGGGTTGTTTTCCAGCAGGGCAACCTTGCATCCCTCCAGCAATGACTAAACTGGATTTAAGCAGTGTACACAATGTTCTGAGGCTCCAGGGCTGAGCCAGCTGATACTTTCAGTCATGCTGAACATACCATCCTTGTGCAGAGATCAACTAGTCCCCAGGGTCCCTGGGAGGAACGTGAATCTCTCTTCGTAAGCCTGCATATTTCCCGTCTCTGCTCCCTTAAGGTCTCTGACTTCCAGCCAAGGAGGACAGATTGTCTAGAGGCTGTTACAGGCTCAGCACCCACAGGTGGAACCAGTTTTTCAAGAGCACCAACACATGCTGTAAGTACATTCAGATTTGCTCTTCTAGTCCTGAGGAATGCCCTGAGTCAGGCTGAGCTCTGTTCACCAAATTTGTCTGGGAATTGCAGGCAGGGAGTTAGCTCATTGCTGTTCCTTTGGTCTATACACAGGCATTGCCAGGAGTCCAGGGCAGTGCAAAATGTTAAATCCTTATGTAGAGGCCACAGCTCAAGTGGCAGTGGCCACGTGGTGACAGTTACAGAAGTATCAGGCACAGCAGGTCCCGCTTGCCTGCAACAAGCAATGGCCTAAGTAACTGAAGCAATTCAGGCTGTCTACTGCCAATGACCTGACAGTGTGACAGGGACACAATCGGTGGCTGGAAAATTTGATCTGTCATTTTGCATGCAAGGACTGCATTTAGACACTCGGCTTTACCTGATTTCAGCCCTGCCATGGATCACACTGCAGAATCACAGCTCGCCTCCAGCCACCTCTGAGCTTTTGCCTCACACCAGCTTTTGGCATTCCTAAATGAGAATGTCTTGCTCCTTAAAGCTCCTGTTTCTTTAATGATCATGAAGTTGAAACAAAAATATAAAATACCAACTGAAACAGTAATAAAATCAAAACCAAGTTTTGCATTATGGAGTCTGTGACATTTGCACTACTGCCATGCTTTAAATAATTTAAAATTATTCCAAAGCAATCTATATTTCTTATAGACAATCTCATGTTAATTTAATAACCTGGTGGCTGTAATTATCATTAACTGACTTACACTCTGACCGCATCTTAATACACTTGACAATTTTTATTTCCATTAGCTCTCACAGCCCATCATCAAGCAAAGTTCACCCCTTCCAGTAATACCATGACTCAGCCCACTTAAGACAAAGCCTTCACCTCTGTCCCACTGATGTCAGCCTCCCTGTCCCCACCACCCGAGGACTGACTAGCAGCTCTCATTTTCACTGCCTTGGAAGCACTTACCCCAGACAGAGCAGAGAGTTCCCTAAGGAAAAGCCAGGGCTGGAAAGTGGTGATTGCAGTTGGGAGAGGACATTTCCACAACTTATTGCTGTCTGGAGCCTGAACTATTCACAGAAGGTCCCTCTAGGGAACAGCCTGGGTGGGTGGTGAGAGCCACTGGTTGGTTCCATGAGGAACATGTGTCAGGGCCATCAGTTTGGCTGCTCTGAACCACATGAAGTTCACAGGTGAGACTTTTCTGCCCTTGTAGCACTGTCTCATCGATTAGCAAAGTGAAACTGTGTCAGCTGCGGTAGAGACTTGGCTCTGCATGTAGTTAAAAAATGAATAAACAAAAAGCCAGTGCAGAGGATTTAAAGCTGAGCTCTCCCTGTGCAAGTGTTGATAAGTGCTTTGTGGAAACAGGCTATTTCAGCAGCCACAGTTCCTCTGCAAACACTGAACAGGGCTTGGATTATGCCAACAGTTTAATATGATGGGTTTTTGGAGATGCACATTCTCAGAGTCGATATCACAGTCTGTTAGACCAGGTGGGTATCAGGCAGGCTCCTCAGTGCCTCATGACTACATGTCCCTGTGCAGGATGGATGCACTGACAGCAGCAGTTGAAATCAACCGACTGTCTTGGACAGTTCAGTGCTACTGCAGGCCCCAGGTCGACTGGAGCATATTCTGAGTGCATTTGCAGTGGCTGTTTAGACCTTTGCTGATTTGTGCTAAATCTTTCATTCCAGCTCCATGCTGCTCCTCTGCTCGTCTGTCATCAGACTTTGCAGGTGACTCCCTCCCTGAAGAAACTGTGATTTCTTTTGCTATTAAATTTAAAATTTAACCACAGTGATTATTTCCTGCAGTGGTGAGAATTTTTTAGCCTTCCCACTCCGCAGGTCTGTGGCTGCTGAGAAAACAAATTACCTGTATAAATATAAATGCATTTAATTGAAGCCTCCAGGCAATCCACCTTCTCCTGATTGTTAGACTCTACGCTTTTTTTAATGGAAGCACCTGTGATTTAGAGTGGAGATTTCAAAAGCAATAAGCCCCATTCTTTGTCATTCTTCAGACATGACAACTTGTTTATTACCTCCCAAATAACAGTAAAAGCGATGCTTTTTCTGCTTTCACCAACCTAATCAGAAAGGCCTTCAAATACGAAATAACAAAATGTACTAGCATTTTAACTCTGTGCTGATACTCTGTTTGATTTCTAGTTTAATTGGTGGGGTTTTTTTTCACCCAATACCTCTGTTTTTCTCAAACTCTCCTTCTTTTCCCTGTAGCTGACCTCTCCCTCACAACAGATCACCTGTAGCCAGTCTGACAGCATTACTACCCCTGCCCCCAAAACCTGGGGGTTTACGATGCAAGACAGCTTAGTGATGAATCGCAACATTAAGAACTTGAACCGAACCACGCTCACAAAGCAGCAGTTAGAACAAGCACGTAACACCTCAGAAAAGTAAATAAACTCTAAGGTTTATTCACTCACCGATGAGCAGGATATTTACTCGGCACAGAAGTAGTCCCCCAGCATTTATAAACTATTCACTAACTTACGTGGGAGAGAAAGGAGCCAAGGTCAGTTGCCACCAGGGGTCAGCACCGGATCAGAGCCGGGTGCTGCCGGATCAGCAGCAGTAAGGGTGGGCTCCGGGCAGGGTCTCTCTCGCCTGATGACACCAAAGCAGGAGCAGACAGACGGCCACGCTGCTCAGAACCCTCAGGTAGCACGAACCAGACAGCACATCATCACTGATATTTCCACGAAAGGGCACGCAGAGATAAGTTAGACAAGAAAATAAGCAGCTGCTAGTTTGCTGGAAATGAAAAACAAAATTAACAGTGGCAAGGAGGAAGAGACTGTTGATTTACAGCATTTCTGTATCTCATCCCTAAGACCTCTATTCTGCAACAGTAAAGATAGTGTAAAGTTAAGCAAGCAAGGCTGCGGTGTAAGCCTCTTCCTGAACATGCTTGGTGAGAGCAAGCACTTCCCTGAGCTGTGGAGAGGTTTGTGGAAGAAAAGCTTTCGTAATTTAGCACAACACTTACATAAACACAAGCACTCCCACACTCAGCCCTTAAACCAAGTGAGTGCGTTTACCTGCTGCTAAACTGGTTCCTGACACCAGAGCTAAGTGCCTGGAAGCACTTGTTGCAGAGATGACATCTCCCAGATGTTAATTTCTATAACATATCTATACAGTTCATCACTATCAAAAATTTCACAGGCACTCATTTGCAAGTGGTCACCAACATGAACATGCCACATCCAGCGCAAAGTTCAATTCAAAGTTTTCTTTATTAAAATACCTTTTCACATTCCTTATGCATTTTGTATGGACACTCATGGGATGCTGGAAAGAACATTTGTCAACAGAAGTGTCAGTCATTTATCAAAGGCTTATGATACAAACAACATTTGCATAGGAACAATAAATTAGAGATATTAGCCAGTAACTGGAGCTTGAAAATTTAAATGTTTGGAATGAGGATATAAAACCCTTTTGTATTTCTTGCTGGTTCTGCACCTTTGATGCAATGCTGAAAGCAGTAACTATATAAGTATACACAAATCCATGTTCTCTCTTTCACTATTTCCTAATTAAAATGAGAACCTTCTTACCTGTGGCCCAGATCTTGTAGTGATTTAATCAACAGTAAGAAAACGAGAGCAATTGTAGTGTCAAAGACCAGCTGGTTAAGGGGCTGGGAACAGTACTTTTTCTGTTTTGTTCTGTATTCTTTTGGTAAACTAAAGCAACTGAGATAAACACGGTCTGCAAAGATTAGATCCATTCCAAACTGGATCCATGTTAGTGGTTTATCATACCATAAAGAAAAAGGATAGATATGGAGTTCCATACTGGACAAACTGGACAAAAATATGACTTCAGATCTCTCCTAAAATCAAAGGAATAAGGATTATACATAACAGGATTCTCAGGTACAAACTCACCGACCTGGCTGTAGCACACCCACCTGAAGACTGATACTTTGTGTCATCCAGAATGACTGTGATGGGCAATCATTCCTCGAAGGCCCATCACACCAAACTAACCAACACACATCAGAACTTCTAAAGGAGAAAAGCAATTTAGTGAAGAATAAAGAATATTTGTGCCTCTACTAAGAGAAGCACTTGGTAAAGTACTGAGCCTCTGAACAGTTATTCAAGCTTTTAAGAGAGCCCAGAGCTTGTTCTTCCATTAGGCCCCCATGACAGCGTTACATCCAAGACTGGTCCAGCAGTCCAGCTGCTGCAGCACAGGGAGTTCAGCGCAAGCTGCAGGATCATTTCAAAGTACATATATGGTTGGGCAAGCTGTGCTGAGCTCTGTTCTGCCACAGTAGGGTGTTACTGATAACCAAGTTAGCTAGTTTAAAGCAAGTTTAAACATTTCTGCATCCTACTGGCATCACAATAGTTACTGCACTGTAAAGGTACTTCCTCAGATGTAGCTTCTTCCCCTTTTATTTCCTCAGAGTATGATGAATTGGAGGCTAGAAAGGAAAAATCGGATTAGCAGGAGAAATTAAAGATGAGATCCTAGGTCAGTGGTTTCAAGAGCCACTTTCCTGTTAGAATTTTTATTTGTCATTTTTTCCATTAAATGCGTTAGGGACATCTCTATTGTTCCCTCTAAGGAAATCAACTCTGAAAAGAGCCTGGTAAACTCATAAAAAAGTGCTGCAGAGCTTTTGACACATTCACAACATTTTCCATCTTGGCTTGTTTTCTTCTCCCAGCTGATCTTTGAGATGACAGTTCTAAGTAGCATCAGGATGCCCTTGAATTCTCTGTTGGCAACAAGACCAAAAAAAGAAAGAAAAAATATGAGTATAAATGTCCCCGCCCTCTCCTGTCCTTTTTGATCAATACAAAAACGTTAAATATAGTAACATATTCCTTAGAGCACTGTAGAATGAGCTAATAAATACTCTCAGTTCCCTGGGGAGATATTAGTATTATCTTCATCTGATAAAAAAGGAAATAAGACAGTGGGAGATTCAGGTTAACAATTACAGGCTGGAATGCAATACTGTTAATCACCAACATCTGCAACTGGGCACTTACTGATTAAAATTGGATTCTTAAGGGAATTGCTGGCACTCAACAAATCTGAAAGTCAGATCCCCCATTTACTAATAGATGCTCAACTTCAGTCCCACAAGAACACCCTTTCCTAAGAAGCACTTGGGTATCTCAACAGTGAGCAATGCACTGTTCATCTTTAAGACACCACGTTTCTGCAAGAGACTGCTCCTTCAAGTAGGTTATTTTCAGTACACAGCATGGGCATAGAAAGCTGGCACCGGGAACCACAAAAGACAGTGTGCAGACAGAGGAGTCCTCTACGCTAGCCAACGGGAAAGGGCAAAGAGAGATCCCAAACTTCCTTGTCTTTCCATTATGTGACAGAAATAATTGTGACCACTGAGGAGTCACAACTGTCAAGTCTTTCCTGACATCAGTTGTCAAAGCAAGTTTTCCCCCAACAAATATCTGCTAAGAGTACCCGGTGGCCTCTAACCTAACAGTTTAGACTGTCAGCACCGAGGCGCCTTGTTCCTTTTGTGGACTTACCCCAAAGGATTTGCCCCGTGAGTCAGAGGCAGGAATTCCTGGTTTATAATTCGGTGTTTATTTCAGAGTATCACCTTGTTTTTTCATATCCTGACTGCCTGAAATCCCCCCCCCAAATTTTAAATGGACACATCCTTCACCTCCATTTCCTGTCGCAAGCTATTGTGCCATGGTGCTATGCACAGTTAAACACATGCCAGGTCCCCCTTCAGAACTGGCTATGTTGTACTGGCAATCTGAAATAACACCACTGAGAGCTTACAAAATGCTTCTGAGGTCAACTGAGTAAGATGAAAAAGTAGCTGAAAAAACCCCAGAAATTTCTCCAAATAGATTTAAATTACACAGGTTTCTGTCTCAGAGGGTGCATTCGCAGGCTGAACAAATAGACAGCTAAAAGTACGCTGTGTTCTGACTGAGGCTGCCAGTCTTCTGTGTACCCCTAAAACAGAATCAAACAAACAAACACCCATCTAAGAGGTAACAGGAGAGGAGGAGATATGAAGTCAGAACATACTGCTGAGGTAAATTTGACACAATACCAATTAGTATTTGGCGAAGGGGCTATCTCATTGTTAAGATATTTCCTTCAATATGTTTTCAGAAACTGGGACCATTAAATAACTTAGAAAGATTGCCAGCTCTGATTTCAGGAAGGAAACCTCCTCCCAGTTCCTCTCTAAGCAATTCATTTCTTTTTGCAAGTACTTCCTATGGATGGCATTTGAGATACAGATTTCTGAACCAGAGGAGAAAGAAGGAAGCAACCCCCAACCTCAGAACTTTAGGCTCCTTACTAAATGACCTAAAAGAAATTCAGGTTCAAGGTGCTCTGGACTGCAAATCAGTCAGAACCTATACTGCTATTGAGTCTTTATACAATTCAAGTAATTCAAACTTGACTGATTGTTTTTCTAATGCACCACCTTTCTTGACATAATACAAACACTTTCAATGCCTCTGTGTAACGCAACGTTTATTGTCAGTACATAGTGTTTACTAAAGCCCTGAGCCCAATTTTGTAATGCTGTCTTAGTAGAAGATGAAGCAAAGTTCCTACATTTCCAAGCTGGATTGTTTTTATTCTGACCGAATTTATGTAGGGGCAAATGCACAGGAGCAAGGCTAGCACTCACAAAATTTGCTTTGTCTTTTTCCACAGCACAGTACTCTGTTTTGCCTGACTTCTGGAAGATCAATGCAGAATTTAGAGAGTGAAAGGACAGCAGGATCTGACGTCGAGCCTCTACCATCATTACTGAAACAGTTGTAAAGGTTGCATGTCCTTCCCCGAAAACACAGGTCTTAGCCAAACGCTCCTCTCTGCTGTGGTGCCCTTTGTTCCACACTTCTGGAATACCTATTACTTCCCAGAGTCAGATTCTATGAATTTTTTGACAGGTCACTATAGCTAAGTGATCTATCTGGCAGTTCATGTGATTAAGATGCCAGCTGACCAGCCTGGCTCCTGAAGGCCTTTTCCTCACAAATTAAGGGAGTAGCAGATCAAAAGCAATTTCACCTGTGAGCCAAATCTTTCATTTGGCTATAAAGAAGCAGAACAGCTGGGAGGAAGCTTAAACCTCTTGATCACTTTATAAGGAGCATTTTCCTTTCCATGAGTAGGATCAACAACTTCTCATTTGGACCAAATCTCTGAGATACATCACAGTTAAGCACTGTGTCAGAATGAGCTACAGAAAAAATACAGTTGCAAGGAAATAATGATAGAAAGCACTTTAGTAGCTCCCTGTATCTTCTGAACTCATCTATGATGCCTGAAAAGTGCTGAGAGGCAAATAAGGGGTATAGAAAATCTGTAAAGAACTTTATCTGTCCAGTGCAACTTTAGGTCACTTCTCTGGGAAGTTCAAAAGAGGGATCTTTTTGTCACAGGCTTTATTGGGAATAGAAGTGAGAATTTAAAAAGCAGAAGATGGGGATCTGGGGGGTTTTTTTTTGCTATGTCCTTTAAAGCACTAATAATTCAGACAAAGGAATAGTTACTACAGGAAGAACAGCATCTAAGGAGGGGACAGTATCATGGATGTGAACTGAATAAGGGTAATTCTAGGAAAACTCAAGTAAGAAGGGCAAGTGTTATAAAGGTGACTTCTCTTTGGGGTGGTTCTGCAAATGGGATTAGTTTTACAGAATAACTGGTTTTATTACTCTCCTACTGTTAACACTGTCCTCAGCTGACACTTTTCTCCCTTGAATCTAACATTATTACTTCATAGATTGTCTGGTTTATAAGCTTTAATAGCCCAATTAATTATGATGAAAGTGATCCACATGGGGCAGTCAGTGTGTTTTCACTCAAGCAGCCTCATTATACTTCCATGGAGAGATTTCTTATCTCATTTTTGGCCACAGGAAAAGAAAACAACAGAATCTTCATAAAATTTTACTCTTTATCCAATGTCCATTATAAAGTACATAGGGGGTGTGGAAAAAAAGGGCAAAACCTCCTCCCTGAGCATACACCAGATGTCTACCACAGCCACTCTTGACCATTTTTCCCTTTGTGTGGGACAGGGACACACTTTCTACTCTGGGACTCCCCAAGGAATGCCTGGTGCAAGCCACAAGAGGGTCCAGCTCCAATTATATTAAGGAAATTGAGAGCAAAAACTAAAACCAAACCTTTAAACTAAGAGAGACAATGATACCATAAACCTGGCTGGCCTGTTAATATACGTCTGTTTATTGTAACAGAATCTGTGACCTTCAGCGCACTGCCAGTGTCTGTAAATAATACAATGGGCTGCCTTTTTATCCCATGGGGACGTGAGTGTTGATGGAGCCTTTCAAAACTCAAATGGATACCCTAAGCTGACGTAGACTGTGCTATTGTGATTCTTATTTATGAGTTTGTCTTTTTCTTTTTAAGTACAAGTTCCAAAGTCACAAAGTGGGTGGCAGAAGAACACCCTGTCCGCACAGTTTGAGGTTGGGTTAGACATCTAACATTCATAGAAGTACTCCTGAATTGTAAGTTCCCTGCCTCTTATATCTCTTGAGAGAAGAGTAACAGCTCATCCAAGACATTTATTCTTTTTTCTTTAAGTCCATCTTTTTTCACTGGCTTCTTAGCCCTACGAAGCTGGTCACCACCTACAGAACCCTCACAAAACTCCTCATTGTTTAGCTGAGATCCCCCATGGATGGATGGCTCTATTCTCACCTCTTGGTTACAGCAGTACAACTGACATAGCTACGTACTTCAAGGTAAAAACTTCATTTCACATCTTAGGAAGGATCTCACTTCTCTGGGTATTCCAGTCACAGAATGTGTGTGTGTGCAAGAGAACAGGCACATCCCAAGGAGATTCAGTGGAGATTTTACAGACAGGACTGGAACTCAGCTCTGTCCCCAGTGATACATTAATCAGCTTAACAGGTTTTTCTATGCAAATCTTGACTGCCCCAGGTCCATCAGGACCTGCAGCAAGCAGCAGGCATCCCCAGCCTTGTGCCACTCCATCAGCATGAATATCTGCACCATGTGTCCAGAGCTGTGCAGGTGTTCAACACAAATGCTTGAAGATTACTATTTGTCATCTGCCTCCTGTACCAGCACTACCAAATATCAGTCGTTCCATGGACTTTTCAAGCTGACCATTCTGTAAACGTCATACTGAAAGCCTGATCAGTAAGAACATATATGAAGGGATTGCCCAGTAGCTGTCCAGTAAAGGTACTCAACAACAAATAAACCATTAAAAGGTAGCAACAGTTGAACATTATCTCACTAGGTACACAATAATCTTGATCAAATTTCCCCATATTTAACTGCTTGCAAAATAAAATACAACATATAAATTATGAAATGGCCCACTGCAGAGTCATCAGTTCTATGGTCCAGAAAATAAACCGTCATGTTTAATCTAACGTTCTTTGTTCAGCTTGCAATGATGTAAAACTGCTGCCTACAACTGGGGCTCAAGCTCTGGTCATAAGAAGTATCCAAGCACTAGCTTAATTCAAGTACATGGGTGGGACCAGTGTCCTTGCAATGACCACATAGAACAGTACATGTTTGACAGCTTTCCTGATTATGGTTTAGAGCAGAAGCCTCTACAGAGAGGACAAGCTGTTACTGGACAAGAAAAGAGTCTTCCTTTTAGAGGCAAGTTCTCATGAGCATTATATTTCCCCTTCCAATTCCTTGCCAGGAAAACAACATACTGCAGAAATCCGGTATAGGATACAATTTTCAGAGCCAAGTAAGAGCCTGCAAAGACACCTGAAGTTCTATTACTAAAAAACCGCTTGTTCCCAGTGAAAGCCTGAGAGCTGCTGGGCTCTTTCCAGTTAGGATCAGGGAACTTGAAGATTAGATCTTAGTATTTTGGGGGGGGGGGGTTAAGGGATTTATCTGTTCAGAAGTTTCACAGAATACTAAAACATACCTATTTCTTTGCCCTCTGAAAGTAAGGCAATCTAGAGACATGAGGAAAGCAACTCTGTTTTTAGAAGAGTACTTCAAGTCTTGTTTAAAGCACTCGTTTGTCCCGTCTGTTAAGGTATTTCACATGTGACACGAATAAGTGCTGTTTCTTGAAGGAAGAAGTGCGGAGAGGTTGTGTCAAGGAAATTTAACTAATGCTCAATGCAGAGCATTTGTATTAGGACTCTGGGTTAATTTGCTAGCATTTTTTCCTATAAATGTGGGATAGTTTC
The DNA here is from genome assembly GCA_017639245.1 of Myiopsitta monachus. NCBI lineage: Eukaryota > Metazoa > Chordata > Aves > Psittaciformes > Psittacidae > Myiopsitta > Myiopsitta monachus. Next base: position 3,798,402 of record CM029931.1, on the reverse strand, counting down.
TGAATCTATGTTTTTTCTTAGTATGTGTTTTTAAATAGCAGGTAACAACATTGATCCTCCCATAGGCACAACACTTGTGTGCATTTGAAAGTTCTCTGAAATCATTAAATGAAGGACAATATGAAAAGTACTTCCAAAATAAATAGACGTTAATAAAGGTCTTTTAGAAACTCCCTTGCCAGCCAGCAGAAGTAATGAGAAACTGGATACAGGAGAACGTAACTTTGCAGATGATAATGCCAAGGTCTGTTTCTCTCCTTCCTCTATGATGAAAGCACCTTATACCAGTGCATAAACTTAATTTCAGTATAATATTGATCTCACTGTTTGGCAAAATTAGCCAGTTTGACAAGAAACAAAATAAAAAACTACATGGGAAACATGTAAAAGCTTTTTGAGTCCTGAAAGCTGACAGAAGTGAACAAAAACCACTGCTGACCCAGTGCTACATCAAAGCTTGACTTTAAGTGGACAAAAGTCTGTGTAAGGTTTATGAACTGAGGTATTAATGAGCTCTAGTTAAGTCCTCTGTCACAATGTATTGTGCTTACAGGAAGGAGGAAATGAGGAATTCTGTATAAATTCCAAACTTCAAACAACGGGATGTTTGCTACCCCAAAGCCACTAGGTCACAATAACAAATATCCCGCCTCCTTGTTATCTGTCACCCAGATTCAAACGAGTGTGGCTTTCTAGCTACGTGTCAGATCCCTACCAGGAGAATGTCATAATCTGTGTCCTTTGAAAGTGCTGCTGAAAGGCTGTATGACTTCTAAAAGGAACCATCAAGTAAGCCAGCACATAGCCCCCGATGAAAGCACAGTGTATGGTGCTTTTGCTTATTCATTGCTATGTCAATCTTTTCTCAACCTTTTTAGCTCATTCCTGTTAAAAACATGAGGTGTTTTTTACCTGAAACACACTGGTTTTCTTGTGATGAAAGAGAACAGAGAGATTTTCATATAATACCTGGCTTTCCCTTTCAAAAACAGGTAAATGGGATAGTCTGGATTCTAGATATATATTGAAAAATTGGTCAGGCTTTCATGGCAAGGCAACTGAAAACCTGCAGGATTCATGAAAGGAATCAGAGATGAAGGTTTTGTGCTGGTGATTTCTAAAAGGTTCCCAAGTCTAATAATGGTAGGTGGTTTTTTGGATTTGGATCCCTGATGCATTGAATCTCTTGCAATTGCTTTTAGTTGGTGAGGGTTTAAATTCAACGAACATATTTTTACAAAAGAACATACTAATGGCAGGAATTTAAGACACTGTTATCCCCACCTGCTCTGCCCTTTCTTGTTGCTGGAAGTTATAGAGAAAAGAATATGTGCCTAAAACCACTGCACGACATAATCGCAAGTTGCAAGACATAATCCACCTCAAACCCAACCAGTTGCAAGACATAACCCCACCAGTCGCAAGACATAATCCACCTCAAACCCAACTCCAGCACCGGTGAGAGGTGAGATGCTAGGTCATCAGCTGAAGAATGCTGAACTACAAACACATACTACATTCTGCCAAGCCTTTGACTGGAGCAGTAGCTTTTAACAGAGAATCTTGGCAGGCAGCTTGGGAACAGATCTTACACAGAGGCACGCATGCAATTCAGCTTTGAATTTAAGGTTCAGGCAAGGTCAGAAGCTCCCTGCATATTTGTGCCTTACTGAAGCCATCTGGTTTTGCCTAATTTTTGGCTGAGGCTATTTTAAGCTTTTTGGTCTGGAGTCAATGTCTCACAGATGGAGGCTTTCGTCTAGAATATGTCTTGAAACCTAAAGATCCAAAGAGGTTTTATTTTGGAGAAGGAACAGGTTATTGGTATGACTTCAGACTGCATGCAATTAGCATGTGCTTATAAGGCCTGAGGTTTGAATAACGGAATGAATCCTCAGACCCTGTGAGTTTTCTTTATGCTGGAAAAGGCTTTCAGTGGGAAATTCTGGCTCACTACAGAGGTGCTAAGCCTGAGGCTCAGCAGCAGGAAAGTATTTGAGCAGATTTCCTGATTGCTAGAGCTGATTTCTGATAGTTTGTTCCAAGCCACTGAATGCAAAGGGGATTTCTCATGCCTCTTTCCACTGGGATATATTTATTTTTCCATAGTACATTGTTGGTTGCAATAGGATTCTTACAATTTCCTGTCTCACCACTGCAGTTGCTTGCAAGTGACCAATTCATTTTTCCAGCCTTAGCAGCATAGAGGCTGGCTCTGCATTTTGTTCACTAGATTTCCATTTTCCTAATAAGAAATTAGGAGTAGCTATCTTGCAATAAGCCACTATGAGTTCAATTCAGTGCACATCAAGATCAGGGCAAAGCCTATCCCTGGCTTCTGTGAGCTTTGGATCTGATACAGAACAAAGGCAGAGTTCGCTGAAGGAGCAAGAATGTACTAATACACAGTCTTCTACAAGGAGTACCCTGAAAAACTGCAGGGAAATCTATGAATTGGAGTTGTCTCTAGTCTTCTCAGCAATACAAACAGAAGTGTGCTACCCCAAGAACTCGCATCAATGCTGAGGGAAGGGATGGAGCCAGGATAAAGAACCAGTATGGAGATGCTTGTACCTCCTGACCCTACTGCCTCTTGGGAAGATGAAAGATGTGATGGAAGTAAATCATGCATCTAAAAGAGCCTCCACCCATGCAGCTGAACTCAGTATCTGACACATCCTGACCCTTCCCTCAGGAAGAGCATCAGCTGCCAGCCTGGCCTGTTAGGACTCCAGCGCAGGCAAAGTAGGCAGCGGGGCCACAGATATTTCATCATTCTTGGCAGTCTGTTGATTTAGACAATTGCCTGTTTTGCTTAAGTTTGGGACTGTATCAGTTCTTTCAGAACAAAAAGCAACAACTCCGGGACTGGCTGGATATTCCTAAATTCCAATATACTCTGGCCTTTCCATAGAGCAACCACAGAAAGCAGTATTTTAAGGAAATTGGTTCATGCTGGTAGGTGTGAAGGACATTTAGGTGAAAGTGTTATAGACCTTACTGGTACCAACTGAAACCATCCCCCGAATTGCCATTTGGATGTAAGGTTTGAGTTAAAGCTGAGGCTTGAAGCTTTAGGTATTTTACGTAAACTATTGAAGTACCAGCCTACTGGCCAAGAAAAGGTTTTAAATCAGTATGTGGGTGAGCTTCCCAAACACTAAATCTTTCTCTGAATTCAACCTTCCAGTAACAATGTAAGGACAGCTTCATGTCCTTGATTTGCTTCCAGAGACAATGCTAGTGACCAGCATCCATTCTCCTTAAACCTCTCATTGCATCAGAGGAAATCTAGTGTCCAAATAAAGAGGCTGATACTCTCTGTCTGTACAGTACTATTATTTTATTTGCAATTAAAATACACCTGACTAGACTTGAATGTTGCCAATATCCTGCTTTTCCTGCTGTTAACAGGTTAACTGTAGTTAACCACATGCAGGTCTTCTGGCGTTTGAAACGTGCATTTGACAGTTTGTTTCTGTCTATCTTTACTGGAACAACTCTTTAGATCTGGTGCTCAGAGTAAGGAAAGCGGCAAAGCAGATAGGATGGAAAGTCTTACCATAGTGTGATGGAGTGACTGAAATGACAGTGACAGGAGATAACACACCAGGAAAATAAGAAGAAAAGGAATAACAGCAGATGCTCAGCACACTGCCAAAGGCCTGGAGCTTGGGAAAGGTCAGAGCATTATCTGCACTATGGGTTCATGATTTGGGATAAGGACAAGCAACTGCTGTAGAACTCAAAATACAAGAGAAGTTGGTTACTGACATGGCATCTTCCTTAATGGGGACAGCAGTGAGACCCATAAGAAAAATGAAGAGGAAAGGTATCTTAGCTCAGTCACAAAGAACTGCATCAGACATAATAACTACTGAGAGCACTTCAGCTTCCTCTCTTACGGACACAGCTTCTGGAATGCACAAACAAACCTGCCCATGAGGCTCTCAATTCTAGTTAAACAAACCCAAACCACAGTAGTTAGCCACAAACAAACAATAATAAAATGGTACATAGGTCTTCAGTGTTAAATCTGTCAAACCGTAGCTGACATCAATTTCCAAATTCAGGCAAGTACCCCAGAGGACACATTTGTCGGAACCATTAACTTCCCAAAGCAGACTGTACTCTTGGGCATTTGCTCGAAAACCTTAAAGAATACTCAAACATAGCAAAGATCATAATGGTAAATCAACTTCTGCACCCACTAGTAATGTTCAACATCTTTCACAACAGGCCTTTGGTATACTTACATTAATAAACATGAAAGTACTGAAGAAGTTAGATCTATTTCCTAGGGATTCTCCACTGCATTTATACTTTCCCACCTTGCAATCACACAGCCTATCAAAAATCAAAGTAAATGTTACATTTAAATAGCCTGTGATGTAGCTATCCAAAGCACAGCTATGTGATGAACTGCTTATCTAATTGAAACACTTTTCCTGTGTATCAGTCAGGAAAAACCGACGTGATTAAAACAATAAACTGTTACTATGTTTCCAAGAATAACTGAAATGGTAGAACCTTATGCATAAAAGAGCAGGTGGACTGCAAGATTAAGGGCTGTTTGCATATCATTTGGCTAATTCACCTCACCCTTTCAATCATATCTCATTTTATTGCAGTTCCCACTTCAGGCAAGTACAGTCTTGTAAGTGCTTTGAATTCTATCTCGGCGTTACCAACCCTGAGTTTACACTACAACTCACAAAACATGCTGCTGGTGTATAACACTTTCTGTTATGTCAAAAATAGGAGTGGTGAAAGGTGTAACAACCAGCTTCACACCCTGGCAGAAAGCAAGGGAGGGTTATACAGCCAGATTCTGCCACTTGTTGTAGGTGCAATTTACACTCACTGGGAAACGTTTCAGAACACTGGTGACCTTTGGGCTCAGCCCTAACATGAGCTGGTTTTTCCTCATGACGCTGCCAGATTATCCTGCATGAAGTGCCGTGCCCTATTCTTTAATGTAAAGGATATTCTGCTTTTAGCTGCAAGGCTGTTACAAACGAGCCAAAGGCACAGGCTCAGCACCAAGCCAGGAGTCAGGATTCTGAATCTGTGTTCCCAGTGTTGTCACATTCTAAACACATTGCCTTAAATGAATGACCTAATCTAATCCGTTTATTCAGCTGCAAAATTGAGATAAAAATTGCCTTATAAGTCCCCACAAGGGAAAATTAAGTAATGCTTTCTGAAGTTGTTGGAGAACCTCACATGGAAGATTCCCCAGAAACTGTGTCAGAGCAGGTGGGAAATCCCTTATAAAACAGAAAAATAGCAAATTAAAATAATGATCCCAAATTAAAAATGGCATACAACAAAGCCACTTGGTAATATGGATAGGGACAAAACCTGAACAGCTGCAGCCTTAATATTTACAAATCTAGACTTCCTAACACAATGAGAGGAAGGGAAATCCTTTCTGATATAGTCTTTGTCAAATTATGAAGAAACGCTTTAAACCTACTGTCTCTGAACTCATTAGTGCCAGAACATTTATAGGCAGTAATTGCCAGTAAGCTGCTAATGCCCTCAATCAAAGTCTGCATTACAGGAGGTGGAAGGGCCGAGTAGCTGGCACATAGAGCTCAGACAATTTTTCATGGTTCTTAAAACAAACAATCCACCCTGCTGAAGTGATCAGATTGCTTTAAAGGCTTTTAGTTTGTTGTGAAAGGCTTTATAGATATTTGCTGGGGTTATACCAAAACCAGTGTAATATTTTATAACTCATAGCAAATATACTCAACTTAGAGGGGAAGTGTTGTTCGTGAGCGGTTTGAGTAACACAGCATAGTATTGTATTCGCTAACAGGGCATGTTCAGCTCTGTATTCAGACCCAGATGTATGGCCTAACTACATGTCAGATACAGCACAGATGGGGTGCTGAAGTAGATGTTACAAATATTAATCTCACTGCATTAAACATGATTGGTTTATGAGAAACCATGAAGGTGGTGTACAATTTATCAGCACCTGTGGCTTTGTAGCTGCATTTCAGCATGTTCCTATGTGACTTGCATCTCTGTTTTATGGCACATATCTTCTAAATTAGTCAGTCACAATTTTACCCCCAATCTCTATACAAACACTTCCTTTATGTGTTTAATTGTTCACTAGCTTACTTACCATTATTAGCTTTTCTGATTTCACTATAAACTGTTTCAGTCCCCTTCTGTACAGGAGCTGGAAAATGTATTGGCACAGAATCAATTTCTTTTCCTTTTTTTACCTTTTTTAACTTTCTTTTTTTGTTTGCCTTATGAAAAGCTCCTTACACAAACAGAACACACTGGTTTACTTTCAGAGGAAGTAGTTACACAAGCAGCAACCAGCCTGTGGAGTCTGTACTAAAAAGAAAAGACACCCCCTCCCCTAACGCAGCCTGTAAGGTTCTGAGAGGGAGATGTCTCTCCCTCTGTATAAAACTGATGATGAAAATTGGCTTCCTTTTCCACATTTGACTTTAACATTCTAATAATCGTCTCAAATTGATACTGCCTTAATTTTACTGAGACATCTGCTACTAGAGAAGAGTTCCTCTGGATCACTTGGAAGACCTTTGTTTTGATCTAGGGATTTAGGGATCCTATATCTGAGGAGATCTATCATTTTGAAGACTAACTATATACAGTTTTGACAACTAGCCTGGGCACACACACACAAAAGTCTAATTTACTGTTCTCTGTGAAGTGTCTCAGAAGAATGTTTGCAAATTTCATACTGCACAGCCTCTGTTAGGTGCTATCTGGGAAAGGCCTCCTCTCAGTTCCTCAGCATGGTAGACTATTCCTTTAGTGCATTGAGATCAAGTGGACATAGCAAGACTGAAGGCTAAGAAGGCTTTTGGAAAGACAGGAAGATAGAAATAAAGGAGAAAAAGCAGACAGAGAGGATTTGTACCTCCAAGGGCACAGCTAAGATACAAATGCAATGTTAGTGTCACACACTACTTTTCAGTCCCTTAGGTTTACAAATAGACCCCTGTAAACCTCTGCTTTTGTATGAGACAGAAAGCTAAAAGCTCTTCCCTTTTTGCTATCTGAGCTTTAATTCCAAACTGCAGGCACTTACGTCAGCAGGGAAGGCACAGAGCTGTGTCTACAGGCCTGGAAATAACAAGAACTCAGTTTATCTACGTCAGTGTAAACACAGCTCTGGCTAGTATGAGATTAGAACAATTTCCTTGATTTCTTGCATGTTTCCAGATACAGAATCCCTGGGCAACCATTGTAAAGCAAAGTGCTATAGAACTCTGTGCATTTAAAATCATTTTCTCCATTTGGTATAAAGCCTGTGCAGGCAGGGTCTAGGAGCTTGCTGTTCAAGGATCTCAAAGCAGTTCAGCAATATTCATTCATTTCAGTTAAACCGAGTATCTTCGAAAACCTCCGAACTCTACCAATATCACCTCCATTTCTGTGGCTCTTCAATAAACCAAGAGGTGAGATTTTTCTAGTTAAAGTGAGAACTAGAAAAACTGCAAGAAACTGGAAAGGAAATTCACATTTCTGGAGACAGAGTCCTGTACTTTAGCTATTAAAAAGACATTTGAAGAATTCAGACAAACTGACCTGCAGCCAGTCCCAGAATCGGGACTGTAACTGCTGTGCATCTTGCTGAAGAACCCAACATTCTAGTTTCCCAAAGCTAATTCCATTTGCTTTAATTCTGTTAAGCATCCTTTAAAGGTTGGGAGCTCACATATCAGAATTGAGTTGCAAACCTGTGATTAATTTCAATGACAGTAGCAGTTACACTTCACTGAGTGCCTAATCACAGCTCCTAAACACACAGTTTCAGCACTAACTTTCTTTGCAGATTAGTCTGAAGAACTTGCAGTGCATTTCATGTGCTTATGGGCTATTGCTTAAATCATTAATGCACTTCTCAGTGAAGTAAGAAGAAATCTGCTCAGAATTTTACCAGCTCATTTTGTTTGGAATAGGTTTGTCAGCAGATGACAGTCCTAAATCTACTCCTATTGGCTCTGTGGGAAGTGGTAGGAGGCATTTCCTCAGCTTGCCTTTCTTTTTCCCAGACCATTTCATTAAGTTGTGATAAAATGCCACTGCCCACAGTATTTTCTTTGTTAATTTTCCACATCGTGTCTCAGCACTGAAGAAAACACGCTTGGAGCAATTACTTGGATGATTTGACATTTTGTTTCCACTAACTTTACAGCGTTGCCACCCTGCAGATAACCAACCAGCCATAAAAGTAAAAGAAGGAGCATGTTCTTACTCAGCCCTGATTAGCAGCTTCTCCCGTCTCACTTCAGGGATATTTCCTGATCTTACTTTAGCACTGGCCTTTGGTTCCGCTTGGATTAACAATAAAGGGTCTAAATCACTTTTTGCACAACTAGATTTTAGAAAAGATAAGCACTATATTTTTGGCTAGCATATAATCTCCTGAAGTATTCAATTTAATCATTCTCTAGAATTGCCACTCTTCTAAATATCAAGCTAACATTCCACTATGACTACCCCAAATAAGAGCTGGACTGAGTGGCCCCAGATCTACCTCGGATTTGTGTGGTATCTTCACTCCTACTTCCAACAATAGGTATCAAGTTATTCCCACATGGAAGTTATTAAATGAAACAGTGAAACTTTGCTTCTATCAAGCTTACCACTCACTATCGGTAACACTGTAAGGAGCTCTGACAGTGAAGAAGCATAGTATATATAAAGTTCTTGATGCAATAGCCTATTCACCATTACACTGTCTTAAAAAGTACTTCAGAAGTGAGCAGGTAATGCAGACATGGCTTGAAAATCAGGGTGAAAACACTGTTTTCAAACGTAAGTAGTTCTTTACTGCCAAAACCAAGATGTTCATCCTTCTGCAATTATTGTAAACTTGTTTTGAGGTGACATTCAATTATTCCTGATTCCCAAAAGTGACATAAAGGCTACTGCAATAGCTTACATATTGCAGCATTTATTGCAGTAGTCTTTCACAACACACAAAATAGGACTCCTGAGATGAACATTTGTATTAACATTGACAACAGTGGCAGGAAGAACAAATGATTGGGAAGATAAATTAAGTTAGTCCTGAGAGATCAAAGAAATCTGGAGTTCCTCAAAAGGCAGAAGGAATCAGAATGTACATGCAGCCTGCTAGGGGAGAGATGAATGCTTAGAGAAAAGGTAAGCATGATATACTTCATCTTCATTCAGAAAATAAGCGGAATCTACAGATGTGTGAGAGGGTGATGATCTGAAAGGCCTGTTCCCTAAGAAGGGTTGGTCATAACTGAGAGACAGACATGAAAGAGTATGATGATTTTAAACAAAACTTGTACAGTCATATCAATGTGGCAGCAGGATTGGTGGCAGTCCTATGGCTGAATTCTTTTTCTGGGAGCACATGATTATTACACAGGTATATAAAGGAATCTGGCTTTGCTTCTCTTTTCTCAAGACTAAATCTCATCCCATTCTCATTGTGACAGGCAGTGCAGAGCTGAAAGAATTAATCTTGCAAATTGGTCTCATACAACTCCTGCCATTTAAACAGCACCCTCAAGATGTTCTGAGAGATTAACACATTAAATACTTGCAGTGCAGTTGCTATTTACATATCCAAAGCATGCATCTGCCGAGCATTCACTTGTGTCCTTGGTGCCACAAAGGAATAGATTAGGGAGCTATCATATCTCAATATACTTGAAGCACACTTCAGTCTTACAGAATCAATTAATGTTCTGTGTGTCAGACATCGGTCTGTAACACGAGGCAGCATTCAGTTAAAATAATCTGATATCATTTACACACTGTCTAATAAACATTATTTTGCATCTTAATGGGGTTCAGTCTACATAGCATAGATATTATATTATTAGTCTGGTATAGTGGAATGGTGTCATATATAAGGGATGGGATGAAAATGCTATTTTTACAGATGCTGATCTTGTATTTTATAGGGCTTTTAATTTAAATAATCATGAAGTAGCATATCTTTACCATTCTACACCACTGTATTGCATAGTGCCTCCTCAGAAACAGTTGGAAAAATTCAGTATTAGCCCTGTTCTGAAAAACAGTAGGACAACTATGGCATCTCAGTGCAGAATTTAGCAGAGGTGGAAAAACAGCATGCTCAGAACACAGGGAAAACTGTGATGAATGAGACCATCAAGTAAAACCAGAGAAAGAACAGGACTGGCAGTTCCGGCAGAGCTTCGCTGCCAAGCAGGAGTGAGCACCTCTGCCCAAACATCTCTATTACTAACTAAACAATCATGCCTTTGGTCTCTGAAATAAGTGAGTGGTCTCCTTCCTACCAGGAAAAAGCTAACTTTCCTATTTCTTCCTCAGTCTTCTTGTCATTTGGTTAAAGCAAGAAAGCCAGAGCACAGCATAAATCCCCCTTGTGGGTTTTAGTCACTTACAGCTACTTGAAACCTTTCATAAGTTTTGGAAATATTTAACAGCTTTCAACACAAGGGCACATCACACAGGATGACTGAAGTGTGCATTTGGGTGTTGAGAATAAATGTCAGTGGACATTTCTCTGTGAAGGTTGCAGAGACACATACCTTAGCCTCAAGCTATGAGGTCTGGTTACAGTTACCAAAGAACTACAGGTAAGATCCAAAGTTATCTGAACATCAGTATTCTCATTACTGTGTTTAATGTGCCACAAAATCCAGGCCTCTCCAAACAGAGGGACTAAATCTACACTGGTCTATCTTCCTTCTCTATCACAAGTGAATTACAGCTTTGATCCTTCAACTGGTTCCTTTATAAAGGAGGAAATTCCACCACTTTCTGTTCTCTCCATTATCCTACCCCGTGGCTAACTTCAAATGGCTCCCCGTGAATTTGGGCTCTATAACATGAAGATTCGCAGCAGGCTGCCTTCTGCTCAGAGGTCCAGCTGGGAGCCCTGCTCTGCACAACCTCATGCGTGTGGAAAGGGCAAGTCCACAGGAGGATCCCAGGGAAAGAAGGGCTGCAATGAACAATAGCTTGGTTGCCACAGCATCATCAAGATTGAGGAGCACTAATTACATGAAACTGTCACACACAGAAAACACAACCTGCTTTTACATTCACAGGTGCCAATATCAGACCAGAGTAAAGGAATAACAGTGTGCCCATAGTTGCTCCCAAAACAAAACAGTAGAGGCCAGAATGTTTATTACCTTTGTGAGGATCAAGCGTTGATACTTCAACTTCAGTGTACTCCACCTCGGCACTCTCAAGGTCAGGTCCTGCCCCAAAAATATCAAGAAGATGTTTCTTTGCAGGACTGCATACTTCATTTGAGCTGTGGGCCTGATCCTGCTGCCACTGAAATTAATGGACAAGTCCTCATTGACTTTGATAGGCGCAGGATCAGGCCCTACTTATGGCAGATGCAAGTTACTCTGCTAAGAGTTGTAAGACCAACCCATTCCTAGCTCATCCCAACCCCAAAGGCAGTAGACCAGCTTAAGCCAGATTTCTGAAACTGTGGGATACGTAAATTGTGCCTAGAACTCTTACTTTCAATTTAACACCTTCAAAAGTGGCACAACATAAATGGAGCAGGGAATTATCTGAGATTCTCCCATAGCCCTGCTCCAGCTCCCCTCTTCTATTTTCTCTTTAAGTATAAAATTAGCTTTACTTTCATCTGTTGATTTCATGTAATTTTCATTACCTTAGTGTAACCTGAACCTAAAATACTCAATCAAAAGCTGAGCTGACAAAATATTTACTGCAGCCAATCACATGAATGAGTTACACAGCTGCAATTCCTATTGTCATTATGGTTATTTATACATGAGAAATTCTACTTTTAGATTCACACCCAAGACATTCATAAACACAGGTGGGAAGAATGGGGGGTTTTAAACAATCAGCTAAAAAACATCCCAGGGAGAACTGTGTTTCTATCAGGTGCTCTAAACAACACGTCTACCTATCTTTGTGAAGTGCACTGTAATGAAAGTTGCCCAGTCATGGCAAGTTAATACCGCTGTACTGTGGCCACATTACAGGTCCATGTGCCACAACTCAGATTTCCTCTCTGAAATAATTTTCTTGCAGCTGTGTTAAAACTGTTGATAACAGAACCATGAGTTCTTCATCTGAAGTATTGTGAACTGATTGCCTGGTAGAAGTCCCTGAGCAGACTTATAAACCAATCTTGTACAAGACATGCTCATAAAAAACTGTACAAAGACAAAATGATAGAAGATACAGAGGAATACCAATAACATTCTGCCAGGTAATCCCAAAACACCAGGTCCTATCCAAACAGCAACCATGTAAGTCCAAAACTTTAAATAAATGCTTAATTAAACCAACTCACTAATAGTCTTACAGCAAAATATCTTACCTGAATAGTAGTCTCCATCATTGTGCTGTCTTGTCAGTTTTTCACTTGTCGAGTTAGTAGCCAAGGCAGGACTGAAAAGCAAATGAAAGTTGATGGAATTATCCAACAGCAGTCAACAAAAACATGATGCTATGCAAAGATCAGTCATTGTCTACGCTAACTACCACACAGTCTTAAATATTAAATCTAATTAAATTTTGTCTTTCTGTTTAAGAGAAGCATAAACAAATTTTAAGGCCAAAAATGCTAATTCTTCCATTACTCTTAAGACCTCTGTATTTTTAATTCCATACCTAAATGCATTCAAATGCAAGCCTGACATTCTTCTATTTCTCTAAGCTGTTTGGGGTTTTTTTTCACCTATTTTTAGAGTATTTCCTCATCCTGTTGTTGTGTTAGCAGGTGGTACATGAAGTACAACCATCTATTGTCTGCAGGTGTGTGCCGTAATAATCTATATTCATACGGTGGAAGGTTTCCAGCCCTTTAAACAGAAATACTTCACCGTTACTATATAGCAAGTGTTGTGGTTTAACACAGCCAGCACTAAGTACCACATAGACACTCACTCACTTCCCCCACCCTCCCCAGGTGGGAGTGGGGAGGAGAATCAGGAAAGGGTAAAACCCATGGGTTGAGATAAGACCAGTTTAATAATTGAAATAAAATAAAATACAATAACAATAATAGTAATGTAAAAAGGAGAGAAAGGGAGGGGGAGAGAGAGGGAGAGATAATGCCCAAGTAAAACAAGTGATGCTCCATACAATTGCTCACCACCCCCTGACTGATGCCTGGCCCATCTTCAAGCGGCGATCAGCACCTCCTGGCCACCCTCCCCCAGTTTCTATACTGGGCATGATGCTCTATGTTATGGAATATCCCTGTGGCTAGTTCAGGTCACTGTCCCGGCTCTGCTTCCCCCCTGGCTTCTTGTGCCACTCCCCGCTGACAGATCATGAGCAACTGAAAAGTATTTGACTCAGAGTAAGCACTACTGAGCAACAATTAAACCATCAGTGTGTTATCAACATAATTCTAATACTAAAGCCAAAACACAGCACTGTACCAGCTACTAGGAAGAAAATGAAGTTTATCCCAGCCAAAACCAGGGGGGTATGCACATGTACATGCTCAGGTATGCACATGTACATGCTCAGGTTCCACACTTTCCAATACATCCCAGTTAACCACCATCGCCTTTCTGATCAGTTTCTATACTGCTCTGCATGGAATATCCCTGTGGCCAGTTCAAAACATTGGCTGTCCTGACTCTGCTCCCTGCCAGCCTTTTGTGTGCCTCCTCACTAACAGACCACGAGCAACTGTAAAGTACTTGACTCAGAGTAAGCACTACTTAACACACTGATGGTTTAGTTGCTGCTATCAACGTTATTCTCATACTAAATCCAAAACACAGCACTGTACCAGCTACTAGGAAGAAAATTAAGTCTATCCCAGCTGAAACCAGGACAGCAAGCCGTCTTACCCAGACATCTCCATGGATGGTCCTTTAGCTTGACAAGAGAAAAATAAAAGCATCTATTAATAGACTGCACAACTAAAATAATCTAAAAGTAAAAATCAAAAGTATAGCAATTATCTACCCGAGTCAGAATCATTTCTCTTGACTATCACAGAGTTAATTACCCAGTGGCTTACATCCCGTTTATCACCCGGTCCCTTAAATGTCTCTTGCACAGAGAACCTGAGATCCCGAACCTGAGATCCCAAACCTGAGACTTTAGCCTGGCCAATTTAAGCAATCTGGGAGATCCAGATACCCCAATTTTCCCCAATATTTTGCAATGTACTGCACATCACAGGAGAAACAAGATTTACTTGGGTTTTGACAGAACAAGATCGGAAAGAATACCATAATGATAGAAGACAAATCCCTATGTGAGAATGTATTACAGCTGTAAGGAGAAAAAACCCAAAACAACAAGCAAACAAAACCCCAACCAAAAATGACCCCACAACCCAATATTCTCAAATTTGTTTCCTGAGAATTAGAGAAACACTGCAGCAACACCTGAGTTGGGACCCCAAATCAAATTGTCACAGCTCTGCAAGGGATCTAAACCAGAAAACCCCTCAGGCTCCTGTCTGCTTCCACATTGCACAGGACTGAATTCCAGACCTAGAACTGCATCAGAACAATGTGATTCTGGCATACCTCCAATAACCTTTGCTTTACTAGTGACTTCCCAGCACCATTAGCTAGATGCTCCCATTTTGCCAAATACACTTGCAAAGCTCCAGCACACTTGTAGCTTAACTCATGCCACTCGGTGCTTTGAAACAGACTCTAAGTTAAGTAAAAATTGTATTTAGTCATCTCCAAAGCCTCACCCCATAACCTTTGCTCCTGAAGCAAATGCAAATTTAAGTGTAATTCATTTGTCACAAATAGAAGGGAACCATTCATTACCCTTTTTCTTCTTACACAAAAACCACCATAAAGCGAGAGTCACGGCTCCTGCGATGGGTATTAGGACAAATGCAACAATGACTCCTTTCTGCCAAGATGCTAAGATGACTGGAAATAAGAAAGACATGTTGAAGAGAGTATGTACAGTGACAGGTCACCATAGCCAACTTTTGCAGTTCCTGACCTTTCATTTTCCTACAAATTGGCCTTCTTACACACTGGGGAAGAACTTTTAGGAGATCTGCATGCAAAGTTCATTAGTGAGCCACTCCTGTGTGACTGAAACCTCAGTACAAAGGGTTGCTTTTAGCCTGTATCTGTCTCCTTCGACTTTTGAGCTTCCTCTAAACTTTCCTATGCAAGTTAGGCAACTTCTGTTCATAAACAGATCTCTCTGTTTAACTTCTGACAATGGTGGAACAAAAGTAATGGAGTTACACTTAGTAACATACCAGACAACCAGATAACCTCAACCATTATGATGACGTAGCATGCAATTTACCATAAAAGTTAGCTTACCACTGATGGTTATTGGATGGCTTTTCACATCCACGTTAGCTCGATTAGAAGCCATGCAGTAGTATGTCCCAGTGTCCTGCCTGCTCATTGTGCCCTTGCGCCACATGACTCTGTCAGCATGTTCACTTTGCTCAAATACAAGAACATCACGATCAGCTTTTCTAAAAATCCTGAAGTGGATTGGCCAAGATCCTTCTTTCACAGAGCAGAGAAAAGCAGTCTCACTGCCTTCCTCCACTTCTCCATACGGAATACTGCCCAGGCTGGCATTCCTGATTGGCACTATGGAGGAAGGCACAAAGGAAACAAACATTAGCACTATTATAAATAACTTCGATGATAAAATACAGTATTGCAGAAATAGTTGCTTAAATGCTTGTGTTATATGCTTTAACTGTCACATGAAACCTCATTACCATCTTCTTTTTAAAGCTTCAACTACCAACTTCCCTCATAGAGGAATTTTCCCTTTCTACTTCACACATACTTGTAGATCAGAGACCTTGTTCACATATAGTAACTCCTAGTTACTAATAGGCACAGTAATAAACTGACTTTCAGAGCTACTCTGCCACTGCAGCTTCTGGTGTTGAACACCTGCACAGTGCCTCTGAAAACAGCAGCTAATAACAGAGGCATATAGGGATTTACATCAATCATTTTAGTGATTGAAATCATAGACTATGTCTAATATCATTATGCAGTCCTATGAGAATCAAACATGAGGAAAATATCTGCTCTGAAATTCTGAATCACTAATGTTACTAAAACAGCTTCTGTGAGATTTCAAGTCAGAGCTGTTTTTAACATTAACATAACCTCCATTGTAGTTAACTTGATTCAGACCACTATCAAGGTTTTTACTTTAGCAACAAATGGTCAGAGATACCAAACTCCAACTATTTTTAATTCAAGTAAGCAAAAATTCATAAACATTTCACATCCATTATTGTTTAGTCCATCATTTTCTGCTACAGTTTCAAAACTCAAAATATGGCATTAGACAGAGTAAGAATTAAATAGACTTACCTACTACTGTGACATTTAGAATATTGCTGGTTTTCACACCACTGGAGTGATTATTTCTAGCATCACATTTGTATCCCTTTTTGTCATTTTGTCCAACATTTTCATCCAAGAATGTAGCATATGTATCATTAATAACTATTTCCTTCATTACATTTCCTTTGTAGAATTTGAATGTTATTGGTGGTGTTCCCCTGGCTGAACGACAGATTAACTGCAGAGGCTTCCCTAACACCACCTCTGGTAAACCACTGACAACAGAAAGAGTTGGCTTGGAGACTGGAGCTAAAAGGGGAATAACAGAAAAAATGGTTTCAAATTACACTGCGTAGAGCTGAAAGATACAACGTTATTTTATAGAAAACATATAAATACACAATATTTAGCTAGCCTGCACACACAGCTTATATTGGGAAGCTCTTCTTCATTGTTAGAATGGAAGCAGGGGGTAACTTGAACAAAACAAGAATATAGATAATAGAACATATGTAACAGAATAAAATAGCAGACGAGGAGAATGTAAAGGAAGACAAAAGGATCAGTGACACAGCTGTGGATCATCCAAACTCTAGAACTAGCTCTGACCCAAGGAGTAAGTCTGTAGAGCAAAAATATATGTAAGTACCAGTTCATGTATTACCTGCAGCACCTAATCAGGAACCTCTGCTTCTGCAGCGCAGTAAATCACAACCCAACGGGGGAATTAAACCCCCTTTAGACTTGAGAATTAACTATGCTCATTCCATGAGAGGGAAGGAAAGTAGGCTGTTTGTAATTAGTGTGCTGGTGAGGGGGTTGTATTGATAGCAAAAAACTTGGCTTTTCTGGAGTAGAACTCTCCAGATGACCTCTGGCTCTCATGGCTTCCTACCTGGAGGACCAGGGGGAGGGATTCAAGGCAGACACTAACAGAGTTTCAGATCAAACTGATGAGTGAAAGGTTTGCAGAACATTCCCAGCTCCTGCAAACGGTAATGAATGACAGCTTATTTGGCACCTAGCAGTCTCAAGGGCAGAGAAGGAAGACTGGCCCTGGAAAAGTCTGACTTGATTAGATCACGATAGGCCAAATCCTCAACAGTTATAGATGACAAGCACATCTCACAGAAATTAATACTGCCAGAACAAATAGACACCCTGCTAGTTCGTGGATTAGAGACTGATTCTGTGAATTGATGTGCTTATAAATAAGCTTACAATTTTGATTTCCCCCCATACCATTAGGCTCTAAACCTTTGTATCAACTCACCATAAACATTTATCCTTACAGGTTTGCTCTCCTTGACTATTCCTTTTACTTCGGCTTTACAGATGTAGGATCCAGTATCATTCACGCTAACTCTCATTGTTAAGTTTCTAGAAGTTTCCAACAAAACATCTCCATTTGAATTCTTCCGCAGCACAGAGAAGTTGGCTTTCTGAAAGCCACTAATGCTGCAGCTCAGAGTTAACTCTCCGTTTTCATCCAGCTTATTCATAGAAGCAGCCAGTGTTGGCTTGGGGAATAACTCTGCAAGATAGAAGAAATAATTTATTCATTCAAATTGAGCATAAAAGAATATGACTACCTAAGTCGAAGTATACAGAATGAAGGACATAGTGAAAGTTTATAATTAGGGAAAAAAATAATCGTATTATTTTAATATAATAATATTTTCAGGGAGAACATAACTTAGCAATCACTTGAAACCACTTTTTGCATATGTTATTTGAGGGTATTATTTCAGTTCTTGAACTCTACTGAATTTAAACTTACAAGTTCATCTACTGAGTGAACAGGGCGTTACCTGACACAACAACATTCACTTTGGTGGACTTAGATGCTCTCCCTTGCTCCACCTTACACAGGTATTCACCACTGTCCTCTAGAGTAGCTACTGCAGAGTACTTCAGAACTTTCTCATCTCGTACACTGTTCAGTATTGTTTTGTTTTTCTGGAGTATGATTTCGATGTCACGCATTCGGGCTACCACAGTTGAGCATTCAAGCTTTATTCTGTCTCCTTCTGTAATATTACGTGAGGGCTTGACACTCAGAGTAGGCTTTATAAATGGTTCTGCAGAGAACACATAGAAACTCATGACCCAACTTTTTAATTACAGCAAGCAAAGAATTGTAAAAAGAAAAGCTAAGCAACTTACCCCTGACTGTAACAAGTGTTTTGTTGCTGTGTTCTGAGCTGTCAAACTCACGTTGTACATGTCTCTTACCAAAGCAATCAAATTGTAAAATATTATCCCCTTCTTCAACAGAAAATTCCACTTCAGAATAATTTTTGTATGCTTCAAAGACATATTTTTCTTTAGGTGTTGAATTCATCTTTATCTTTCGGAAATAGAAATATAAAGGAGGAACTTCTTCTGGCAGCTCACAACGTAATTTCACAACTTCACCCTCTAAAACTTCTTTTTTCTCAGCAGTGAGGATTGGCTTGGTCATTCCTTAGAACAGAAAACAAGAAAACCAAAACAGAACATTGCACAATCCTGAAATAAACACTATGTCTGATGACTCTGGTAGTGACCTATGCTAATGAAGAGGTGCAAATAATTTGTAAGAACTGAGCTTTTGAAGACAGTTCCTTTGATGTGTGGGTATATGCCAAGGCACCTTCAGAAGAACAAAATGTCCCTTCAAGAGGGCAATACAATCTCTACACAATGTGCGAAGTATGAAAGTTGGTGTTTTGAAGGTAAGACCACTTCCTCCTCAGTGTTTCCCATTGCTACTAAGAAAGGAGCAAGCAAAGAAACTAAATGCCATCCCAGTTCCTGTACCTAAAGGTACAGTCCTCTGAAAAAAAGCTACAAGCCCTCCACAGCCCTGTAACTAATGCTGAACGAGATCTTTCTATGTTGCTTTTCCAAGGGGAAAAATGTCACTGCAGTCAAGAACACATGGCTGGAAAGAGTACAGATGGAGTACTGATACAACATTATCTACAACAGTAGTCTACAGTTGATAATAGCTTTGGCAATGGCTGTCACAAGGTGAGAATCCCAATACATCTCAATACATTTCCAGCTTTTCCAGCAAACTACCCACCCCTCATCATGTTCATGATCTGTGGGCACAAGCTTTTGCACATTACGCTTTCCCTGGTCTAATAACAGAGGCTCAGGGAAGAGAGTGTAGTGGCACAAAGAGGCACAGATTGCATTCCTGACTATCACTGATCGGCCACATAGCCTTGAGATTGTGATTTCATTTGTGTCTTACCATGAAGATTAAGTACTAAAGTCGTGTAAAGTACTGTGAAGTCTATGGATAAAAAACACTTTGCAAGATATCCTATTTAAGACAACATATTGCAAGATATCCTATTTTGCACTGTTACTACTTTCCAGGTTTTCTTTCTGTATATTAAAACAATTGCCATGTTTGAAGGAATACTCACTCACCTGTTACCCAGACATGTAAGGAGTTACTCGATTTTGTCTTCCCACCTGCTTCCACAGTACATTCATACTCTCCTGTATCTGAAGATCTAGCCATAGGTACTTCATATCGAGCATCATCTTTGTCTGATACAGTCGTGAACACAAGCTTGCCATCCTTAAAAATTGTAAAGTTATGCTTCAGCTGGAAATCAGCACTTTTGCTAATATCAGCATGGCAGACAATTGACATAGGAGCTCCATTCTTGACTTTGACAGACGGCTGAACATAGATTTCAACTGTGTTGAAAGTAAAAACTTGACGGAAAATAAAAAGAGAAACAAGATTTATATTTATTTTCAATTAATCCAACATAATACTGCTATCTCAAACTGCTGCATTTTAATAACTAACTGCTTAGAGCTGTATTAAACCACAAGCCAATTCATCCCCAATTAGCAGAAATCCCTGGAGTTATCTCAGTGTTTTTTTCCTTGAAAATAAGGTTAGGGGTAGGTCATTCAGCAAATTTCACTTTAAATGTAGCTCACAAGCTTGGGATAATCTTAAATCTCTAGTTTAGGATAACTACAGCACAATAGAAGATATTTGGGCTCAAGTGCTGCAAGCAAACATGTACATGCCTAACTTGATGCTGTTGGAAGTCCAGCACTCATAATCTCAAGAGTCCTTAGCAATACCCTGATTAATTCAAACCCAGAGTCATAGCCAGAAGCAATGCTTTCAATTAATTTAGAATTTAGACATGTTAGCCCCTGAAAAAAATATACTGAATACAGTATTCCTTCAAAAAATAATAACATTGATAAGCACCTTAAAAAATAAAGTTTAGAATAGCATATACATATATAGAGAGAGAGCTTCTGTGCTTAGACCACATCAATAATAACGAATTTGTAGCTTCAATTTTTGTAATTATCAGAATCCTGGTATAATTAACATTTTTATTCAAACAACAAAACCAACAAATACAGAGAAAGAACCCACAGCTTTTGGGTATGCCCATTTCAGTCAGGATTTGTATTAGAAATTTGCTTCTAAAACAAGAAAACTCCCGCATCTAAAGGAGTCCTTTGCCATGTACCAGCTATTTATAAACTGTCCTTGCTAGAGAGAGTTTTGGGCATAAACCCAATGCAAAAACAGTGCATTTTTTTTTTGCATGTGAATAGACTACATGACAACAAGAAGCAGCTTTTTTCTCTAGTGATGGAAAAAGGAAGTTTGCAGAATGTACATGCTGGAAGTCAGCATGATGATAAAGTATAAAGTAAAGGCATTCCTTTCAGAACACAAGTTCTGTACTCTGCTCACACACAGCCTTCTCCTTTGCAAGAAAAAGGAGCAAGAGAGTGCTCTTAACTTACAGTCTGCAGTTTTATCCTACCTCCTTGCTTGTGGACATGAGAGGGGTTTTTTAAAGACCAAACCAAAACGCTAGTAAATTAGATATCCTCTCCCATCTCTTCTCTCAGTAAAGCAAATTAGTCCAGGAAAAATTTCACAAAACACATTTTTAAAGTATGAGCAGCACATCTCTCATTTAAACACTACACCAAGAACATCCCCAATAAGACCTTGGTCAGCTTTTCACCTGGCCAAGTTTTGTACTGAGCTTCAGTACAGCAAATCCAGACCAACTCTGCTAGGGATGCACACCAACAACTGAACCATCAGTTAAATTATTTATTTACATTTTGTATGAGGAAAACTCATGACTTACCTCTGTCCTGAGTAGTGAAGTTCTGAACCTGGGGGAAAAAACAAAAAAGAAGAGAGATGTTATTTTCAGAGCTTACAGATTGAGAGACAGTAATGGGAAACAGTAAAAAGCCCCAAGAAACCCCTAAGAAACCCCAAACACATGTACCCACCCAGATATTTGGTTATCAAACTTACACTGCAAGAAAATCACCAGAAGAGCAAGATACATCTCGTTCCTGGAGAACACAGACACTTAATTCCAAAATAAAACAATATTCATCATCAGAGGTGATGCCTCCAGGTACCAAAACCAGCTTATGGGTTTTTCTGTGGTTGTTTTATGGAAACTGATAAAATGTTGCCATTAAAATGCGTAAATTTTCCCAGATCTTCAAAAACTGGCTGCATCAAGTAATCGTTCCCATTACTGGAAACTGGAAATGGCAAACAATGAGAATCTATCTGCTGCTCACAGGCAGATTACTGTTCAGGAAGTGACTGGACTTTTCCTGAGGGCGCCACCAAATGCATTTGCTTTGTTTAATTTCTTAAGGTGTATTAAAAAAACAAGAAGTTCCAATGACAACTATCCTGCAGTTCCTGTCAATATAGGGACTTTTAAGTCACAATTAACCATTTACAGACACAAATTATCTTTGCTATTTAACCTCAGAGGATCCTTGAGTAAATATTTCCCTTCATCCTGACACAGAGAACTCTTTTAGAGAATAGATGTACAGAATTATTCATTTTTCCTCGTTACCACCATTTCCAGGTCTCTCATTTTTGCTATGGCAAAGAACAGCTTTACTACAAGGTGCACAATAAACTCAAATTATATCAGAAACCACAGCCACTGATGTATTAGACTAGAATATTGACAGGCAGACTTTCATGCTACCAGTATATATCAAAAACATGGAACTGCTCAAGTTTTTCTTCGATGTAGTAAGAACAGTGCAAAACACACACAAGAAAAGAACTGGTTGGAGTTTTATTTCTCAGCAGAAATCTGAGCAGCAGTGGCACAATCTGAAGTAGAGAATACTCTGGAGCAAGAATTAAATCTGCTGGCAGGCATTCCTGAGAGATCTTCTGACCTTTTCTGTGCTAATTCTTTTGCAATGGGGCAATGCGAGAGCCAGCCTGAAATCAGGGATGATTAATTCCGCATCCAGAATGCTGAGAGCAGGAATTGAGCAAATGCGATCAGAGGAGGAGAAAAAGTTGCAAAACATTCTACTTCAGCATTCTGCCCTCAGTTTCCATTGAGGTTTATCAGTCCACTGTCAAATTAGACTTAAAGTCATACCGCTTGAGCCCTAACACTGATTCAGTTTATACCCTTGATAGAGCGAACTGAAATCATGCCCCTTCAAAAACTGTTTCTCAAGTTGTGTGTCCAGAACTCCCTAAATAGTGACTTAGTTATTCTTGAAAATTGAGTGCTCAGCATTTAATCCCTTAGTTTCTTTCCTTTGTAGACATACTCAGTGCTTTACCTGCAGCAGCATTTTCCAAGCTTGTTAAAACACTGCTGAAAACAATACTAAATACATTCACAGAAGCCTATAAATGAGACTTACAATTCTCATAAGCTTCTGTGTTTGTATGAAATCTCCCTTTTTTTTTCTTCTGAGGTCAATGAAAACTGTATTTTTTTTTCCCAAAACCAACAGTTTAAAGCTGTATGTGTATTTTAATGCTTGTATTACACAGAAGCAGGGTGTTTTGCAAAAGGAAACAGAAGGGAAACACTCATCTGTTTAACAATGTATAGGCAATATGAACAAGCATCTATGTAGCTGTTTTGCAGGGAGGAAGCACAATAGTCATAGTAACTATGACTAAGAAGTAAGCTGTTTAACTAGCAGTAGTATTTGTTCTATTTAATCCAGTTTGTTTGAAAGACACCACCAACAAAAGACTGATAGTCTGGCTGGTTGCCAGCAACTGGTCTCCAGAGCCAGGTAAAGGAAAAGAGGAGGAGGATACATGGCAGGTGGAGAACAAAGGTAGACCAACTTTTGCCATTCATAACAAAAAATAGGAAGGAAGGCGATTTCCCCCTTCCCCTCTCCCCCATAAAAGAATTCAGCAGGACACACAAAGCTCAGCAAAGCCACACCAGTCTTTCCCACAGGGGACAAAGGCTCTCCTCTGAGCCACTGCAAGGGAAGAGGAAAGTGAGTGTGGGTAAGTACCCTTCAGAGCGAGCCAATATGGAACCAGGCTAGTTTCAGACTGAGGTGGAAAGGCCAGCTTTTAGGATGAACTAGGTCAGGAGTAAGGTTTAATGGTGCCAAAAACCTGAGGCTGTTGTGAGATGTCAATCCAAGGAAAGTATGTGCCATAAGATGTCACAGGCCAATTATACTGGCATGCTCTTGATAAGCCCTCAATGTTGCCCTGGAGAGGAAAATATAGCTGGCATCACCCAAATTCCAAGAAGTAAATTCAACTGCAGGATTTTTTTCTGAAATATGCAAGACCAAAGTTATTCTGATATACAGTGTATACAGAAATCCCTTATATTTGTGGGAAAAGTAGGATTGACCTCAAAAATGCAACACACTTTCTGAAGCAGACAGAATAGTCATTATAATGTGACACAGTGCCCTTGGAGACCTATGGGAATAATCACATTTAATCTACTGCCCCTTGAATCAGACCCTTGAACATTAAAGCTGTGCTCATCTGGGAATTCACAATCCTCTTCCTACCAGCTGAGTCCCCCGGTACTGGCTCACATATGACATTTCCTAAGACCCACCAGCTCTGTCATCTGAACCGAGCTTTGCCCACATTCAGAGGCAAGGTCTATCCTTGTAATTGAGGGCAAAATGCTGAACAAGATTTTCAGCTTCTTCCCTTTGCAAAGACAGCGTTTCCAGCCAGTCCCCTATGGCAGGGGAGGAAGCTGGGAGTTCACAGCATGCTTGAGCTGTTTGTTTTCATTTGCTCTCCAGCTGGCTGGCAGGATAGTAAAGAGCACAGCGCAGAGCCAGTCTCTGGGACGTCATCTTACTTCCTCACAGAGCACACTCTGATTCCAGCAAATCTAAACTTTGCCTCCTGATCTCAAATGCCCATTCCTGATGGGAGTTTCACTTTCTTCAGAAAAGATGAAGTCTCCGCATGTGTTGCCTTCAAGTTCTATCGTGCTGACCTACTGACAAAACATTTAACGTGACGTTCTAGGGTCATCAAATCTTGATCCTGAGAACAGAGACTCCACACAACCTCTTGTATAAGTTCATTGATTTTAAAAATAGTTAATGGCTATAGAGGTGGATCTACAAATGCTTGGGATTTTCTACATTTCATTTAAAAAGTGATGAAAATTCAGAGCTCTGTGTTCATCTACACCAAAGTCAACATGAGCTTCCCAGTAACTAAATCAAGGATAAAAAAGCAGCTCTGATTTCTAATTCCCCAATCCCCAAAATATTTTGCTTAATTATCACTTCCTGTTTCAGCATACTCACAGATAATGGAACTGCAGTAAGCACTGCTGCTTTCACAAGTCTAGCCAAATCCCTGGTGAACTAGGAATGAACTGACTTTTTACTACATACGTTTTCAGGCTATATTGTCTTCTCTGGAACGTGGGACATCTGTATTATTTGCCAGTATTTTAAAAGTGTGTCTTTATGCCTCCCCAGAGAAGAATGAAAATGAATTTTAGCCCTGAATTTGAATATTTATAAAGAACATCAAAGAAATGAACACTGAGGGGCGTTTTAGAAGTCTAGAAATTCTACAATTAACAGAAGCTCTACATTGCAGAAAGTTTGTTCAAATCAGAATAAACTGCATTTCACAATGGCACCATCTACCGGGAGATGAGCACTGGAGCAAAGCACATGTGGTTCCCCCACTTCTCTTTGGTGATTCCTGATCCACAACACCTCCTCTAATTGGCAATATAGATAAGATCAGGAAAAGTAACTGAAGGAACCAAGAAGCTGATAATGAAAGATCATCACCAAGGCTTTCACACAGACATTTTTCTTTTGAATACAACAGCTGATTGCTGCCATTTGGCTTTATGCTTCCTTACCGAAATGGTGCAATATTGAGAAGAACACCAGGAATCTGAAATTTGGCTTGTATTTCATGTAGCACACCCTCCCCGTGTGTGTTAATTCAGACAAAAAGAAATAAATTCCTTCTTTCAGAGGTGTGAAATCTATTTGTTGGTTTACAGTGGGATCATGGTTTCTGATACCACCTCTCAAGCTTTCTCTGTTTCAATAGTGGGCACAAGTGACTGATTCTACACACTGAGGACATTTTTAACTGCCTTCATTCTCTGGGTTAACAAGTTCCTCAAGTTAGAAACAGACACCACAGACTGTCACTATCACACGGCGATTATCTAGCAATACATTAGAATTTGCACTCATTTTGCTTAGCATCCAGCATTTCTCCACGCAGCAGAAAAACAGCCTCAAGCTCTGCAACAATATTCATTGCAGAGTATGGCCTGTGCCAGAGAAAAGGTCAGAACCTTCTGGATGGAGAGGGAACTAATTCCTGAAATGTTTTTCCTTCTCTGTCCATTCCCATTGGTTTTGTGCTGCTTGATGATTCTCCAAGCACTATCCCACACCAGTTTTATAAGTGAAATACAGTTGGTAGTAACTCAACAAGCTGATCCAGGTAGACAGAAAATCTTTCAGCAGACTTTACACAAACCAAGAGGAATTTATCTGCTTCCTGATCTGCAGCTGGTGTCCACACATGGACATCACTGCTGTAACTTCTGGGCAGCATGCACAAAGGGGCAGATACTTCCCAGAGTACACAAATAAAAGTTTGAAAAGGGCTACAAACCAGACATAACCCTGACAGGTGCATTTGTAAAATACTTTTCATTCAGTATCTTAAATATTCAAAATTAAAACCAAAAATATTCATTTTTATCAGATATTAAGAAGCAGAAAAGAAGTGAAAATTACATCAATTTTTAAAGAAAGCTGATTGAGTACTCCATATTTTTCAACCTATGGTATGCTTATAGCAATTCTTGAACACATTTGTCTGGAACACTTTTCAGGCAGTGATGTCAGAATTCATCCCAAGAGAAACGCATCACTAAACCCAGTCTTTGGGGTCTCATCAACATTTTTTTCTTTTTCCTTTTTTTTTTGGGAGAGGGCAAGAGGAGTCAAAGGGAATACAGAACTTTTAAAACATTTCATCTTTGGGGCTTAGGAGCTGCTCAAATTGGGTACCCAAAACCTCCTTTCACCTGCTGACATGTTCTTGCAATTTGCAGTTCATTGAAAAGCATTCATTACATTCAAATTCTCATTCAGGATCTGAAGGTCATTGCCAGAAATGTAAAGAAATCTTAAATTTGTCTATAGAAGAGATCCTTTCCTCTGTTACTGTTACTTACCCTCTAGAAAAAACAATCTTCTCACAAATACCAACTAGATAAAATAAAGAGCAGACTTGCCACCACAGCCATTTTGAGTAGGAGTGTTAAAATCTGGTATTCAGTGATGATCTAGCTATATCAGCAAAAGCTTTTTGCAGACAAAACACAAGAGCTTAATTTAATTCACCATCAGACATAACTGTCAGTATATAGTGATTTCTAGCAAACCTTCTGCAGACACTTGCTGTAGCAGACGGTCTTCTAGAATGAAGGACCTCTGGGATGAGAAACTGGGACTGGGGATAACTTTTGTAATTCTGCTGAAACACGTGAATTTCCCTGAAGCCTCCAGCAGGGCAGATACAGTGTGAAGCCTTCATGGCCTTTCTACAGAATGCTATCCCACACCATTTTCATTCTCAAGTCAAAGAATTAACCTTGGGAATGAAAGCTCAGTTTAGTTTTTATTATCTTCCACCTGCTTGCTTGAGACAGAATATCATCACAGCACCAAGTGATACACATCTCTCTTTCAGACTTTTTAACTTACTTGCCTTGGCTGGAGGCCTCCTGTTCATTGCTCTTTGTTAAATTTACTCAGTTCTTTTTCCATGCACAGCCGCATTAATTCTAGGCAGAACATTTGTAAATCTGATCAAAAGAGAACTCCAGGCTTGCACAGTATCTTACTGATGCTATAAAACTCTACGTATATGTGCTGAACAAACCAACA
Source organism: Myiopsitta monachus (assembly GCA_017639245.1). NCBI lineage: Eukaryota > Metazoa > Chordata > Aves > Psittaciformes > Psittacidae > Myiopsitta > Myiopsitta monachus. The sequence continues at coordinate 3,770,845 of CM029931.1, read as the reverse complement.
TCATGTTAGTCCAAAGTCAATAGCCAGCTTTGCCAGCAAAAACAATCATCATGGAAGTAAACTACTATGCAGGACACTCTTGAAGAGACTAATGAACTACTTAGCATTCAAAGTTAAAGGCATCATTCAAAACCTCACAGAAAAGTAGTACCAAGGACTAATGATGCCTTTTTTCCCTGCTTTACATTGACAATATGGCCAACTGGATGCCATATGGACAATACAGATGCTGATCTCCTCGCTGAAGGGCAAAATAAGACAGTAACATTATTTTCTCAGAGCAATACAACAGGATTTAATGAAGCTCATTCTCATAATTTGGGAATTACTTCCAGCACACGTAGAAAAATACTGCCCTAAAGCCTATTACAAAGCGGCTATAAGGATGCTGTCCACCTTCAGATCTGCTGAATATTCATCACAATGATATCCACACAGCAGAAAGTAGAAGTGTTATTCCAAGAGTAGTGCTTGAGAATAACAATGCACCATTGGCACACACAGCTCCCACGAGTACACAGAGTCCATTGGATTATGCTTTAACAAAATTCTAGTACATCCAGCCCTTCCTTGCCCTATAGGATGGAGCAGTCAATAAATTTTTCCAGAAGCTTCTTTATATCAACCTAGCTTAATCATTTAAATGATGAGCTCCATCTAAGTGCTGATCTAAGCACCACGTTATTACTCCCCTCGTGGCGATTACTCCCCTTGCAGGCTGGCCTTTAGACAAACTTCATCACTCAGCTACCAAATCCTATCATAACAGTTAAAGAAAATCTTTCCACAAGGGAAGTGTCTCTATCAATGCTCTGCAAAGCAATTGTAAAAGTGGAAAAGAAAGCAGATATATGAGCAGATGAAAGTACGGGACAGTTAAAACAAACACTGCTCTTCTCCATAATCTACATGTAGAATTGAGATGGACGGAATGTGTCAAAGAAAACACGTTCCCTATTTCAGACACTAAAGTCAGATTTCAGTGAAAACAAACCAAGCAAAGCAAAAACCAAAACACTGAGGACACAGATGCACCGAGCTACAGGACCTCCACCCAGGGGAAGCGACAGAGCAGGGTTGCTTAGGAGAGTCCAAAACAAGAAAGCCAAGAGCCAAGAAAGGCACAAACAGTTCTGGAAGAGCTCTCCTCACTTCCCAAATAGGAGCCAGTGCTTTGAACCAGCACTTTCGCTCCCTAGATACCCCCTAGGCCACACGCCCTGAGGGAGCCAAGCAAGCTCTGCACATACGCCGTTTAAAGCTGCTATAAAGGAGGGGTCCTGGCGACAACTGCCCCTTTTTTTTAAAGGGTATGTACAAACTCACAGCTCACAGCAACAATTCCCCAATCCCCACACGCAACACGAACCAGCTTATCAGGGAAAGAAAAGCGCTCGCTTGCAGCGAGCGACATCGACCTCTCCCTCAGCGGCTTCACAGGCGGGAGCGACGGACTGCAAGCGGTTTAATGGCTCCGCGTACTCTCCACACCGGTTACCCACAGCCCCGCCGCCTTCACCGGCCTAGCCGCGGGGCTCGGGTGCCGGGCGAGCCGCCCGGGCCTGCTCTCGCCCGTCCGCACAGCCGGGGCGCTGCTGAGGCACCGGAGCCTTCCCGCCACTGCCCTCAGCAGCCTCCCGCTGGGCCGGCGGCTCGGCCCCGACCGTGCGGACCCGTCCCGCCGCCGTCACCCGCCTGCAGCGGAGGGCCGCGGGTGTGTGTTTGCTGCCCACCACACAAGTGGCGCAAACGCTCCCGCTTCTGCTCCTCATCTGCCCTTCCACGCGCGCTTCCTGCCAGCTGCACAGCAGCCCCATCGCGCTCCTGCGGTTAGCTGGCGGCGTTTCGACACAGGAGACGTTTGCGAGGGGAGGGTGGAGGTTCTCTTAAACTAAACAAGAATAAACCTGAGGGGGATGGGGGGAAGAAAGGAGTAAAGTTGTGCTTTAAATTCTACAAGGAAACTGCGGTGCTGCAACAGGCCAGGCTTTGAGAGGGGTTTTGTGCGGCACAGCACGACAGACTCTGTAGAGCCTTGTCGCTTTCATAAACTGCAAAGAAACAAGGTAAAGATCACAGTAACGCTTTCAAGGCATTCTCTGTATAGGTAGGTACTTCTTCAAGCAGAGCAGGCCCTAGAATTCTTCAAAAGACACTGCCCATGTATAAGTAAAGATCACATTTACTTTGCCCAGAGGATGACAAGTAAAGAACTTGCAATTATGTGTCTCTGTGTCACGGATGAGGTCATCAAATCAGCCATCCTATTTGTTGCTGCAGTGGTGTTGAGCTCAAGTTCGTGATGAAATTTGTACCTTCCAGTGCAAGGTCTTCCTCACAGCTTCAGTATTTGAAGTTTGGCCAAAATACGTCCTCAATGAGCTGGCTAGCTCCAAATATTTATTAGCATCTGAAAACTTCTCTAGATTTCACACTCTCCTTTTTTGGACATCTTTTAATTATCTTACTGCTAAAATAAACCCAGTACCACAACCTCCCTCAGTCTCAGCCATATGATCACTTGCATTATCTCTGGCAAACGTGGCTGTTTGATAGGAATCAGTGATCTCACTGCCTTATAGGAGCACTGCTAGAAAAATGATATAGTTTTGGATACTGCATAGCTGCATGGTTCTGTCACACATCTCTCCATATGGAAAACTGCTCACTATGCCAGCTACACCACTAGGTAATATTTAGCTCTATCCCAAATTGCTGTTTCTCCCTCCACAGCTTTTTCTTCTACCACTCCCCTGTCTCCCATCAGCTCAATATAAGTGGAATATGACAAGTCTTTACACAATCAGCACAAATCAGACCATTTCCGTATTTAGGACTTCCTCAACCTCTAGAGCCACTCGGCAAAGACCTCACTCCTGTAACGCCACCAGCCAGCTTGCTCAGGATCAAGAAAATGGGTTTTCTCATGGTTCTGCTGTTTTCCTACCGTAAGCCAAGGACATACTTCTTACATATTACAAATCCTTCTCAATAACAACAATTATTTCTTGACTGAAAGCTTTCTTCCCTTCTCTTAGTTCAAATGTCTCAGCAGATTCAGAAAACTATGGTAAACGGCAAAGGTAGGTTTTCTTTTTTTGGGGGGGTTGGGATATGGGCTGAAATTAACTTAAAAAATACGGGGGAGAGGGGATTTTAAAATGTCCAAAACCTTCATAGAAAATTAAAACATATTTTCCCCTCTAGAAGTGTAATAATTTATCTTATGCATGACTGGTTTATTACTATTTTGTATGAAAATACAAGTTTTTATTACAAATTTATTTGTACAATATCATAAAAGCAAACTAATTTGCTAGACTGTCAAGGCTCCTGCTGCTACTATCCAAAAGTTCAATCTACTTACACAATGCTAATTCTGCCTGATACAGCCACATACAAAATACTTCTTTTACTTGCAGGTTCACATGCTACCTCACAACTATTCCATAGAGTTACTTTCTCCTACAATTAACATCCCATAAAATTTATACTTATCTTTTATACTTGTATTATTTTAATTCCTTCTGTAGTTCGAAAGTATTTTTGTTGTTTCATCTGGATACATCTGTTGGCTTTGTATGTATATGCTTTCTCTTGCATGAAGACATGCGCTTGTCATTATTCCTATGAGTCATCAGGTGTTTGAAGCTCTATATCGGTCTTGAAACACACAAAGCTGTATTGCCTGCCACCAGAAGATGAAAAAGACCCTATAACAGAAATTAGTACAGAGTGGTCTTCAACATATTTTGGGAAAACTCTGAGTTTCTTGGATGAATGGTGCAGTGAACTCACTCAGGAGTTTCTTCTTTCCAGAGATGCTGTCCAATCCCAGGCTCAAACCTGTTCAGGGGACTTTGAATGTAGTGATGAACCAGAACGTGACCCTCTCCTGCAACACAGATTCTGGATCTCCACCTGTCAGATACACATTGTTTAAACGTAATCAGAAGGTATCCACCTTAAATAGGCCAGACCTGACCCCCAGTTTGTTTAACTTGACTATCAACTCTGCCAGTGATCTGGGTGAATACAAATGCAAAGCTGAGAATAACAACACCAGTGGCGGAAAATACAGCAACAGCCTCAGCTTCACCCTTCTAGGTATGTCTTGCTGTATTCCTTCTCAGCACATTTCATTTTAGGGGCACAGAGGCATGGATCTGCAGCAGCAGAAGTCAGGGTCTTGCTTGCAGCAGGTACTGTTTTAGACTGCAACGTGTGCCTGCCTTGATTGTGCAGCTGGATTTTACTGTAGATCACTGTTACTGCCTTAGGAGTTGGCACTGCTATTCCCATCTGGCTCACCAAGACCCCCATCCTTCATACTCATCTCATGTGCCAATGCTGCTGCTTAACTCCAAGCCTTGCTTTGGAGCTTGTCCTGTACTCAATGATGCAGTCTTTTCAGTTTTCCTTTTACAGAGCCCATTTCCAAACCAGTGCTGAGCTCACCCACCTCTCAAGCAAAGAAAGGCCAGAATGTGACCCTGTCTTGTCTCTCAGAGAACGGCTCTCTTCCTATCACGTACATATTCTTCAAAGGAACACAAAGCATCTCTTCCCAGGTGATGACGCAGAATGAAGCAGCGGAGATTGTTCTATTCATCAATTCCTCTAGTGACTTTGGAACCTATAAATGCAGAGCTGAAAATGTTTTTCGCAGAAGTGCAAAATACAGCAACAGTTTCAACTTCACGTTAGCAGGTAAGCCCGTGTGAAACAGTTTGCTACTGCCGGTAAACGGGCCGCACAAGACTGCATTACAACACTGCAAGTTTATAGCCAGAAATTTTGTTCCTGCGATTTCATGTTCAAAATACAACTTTTTACAATTAAAAAGAAGTTATTGCAAAAAGACAGAATTCCATGTGGCTGAGATAGCAGCAGAAGTTGAAGTGACCATTACAGATGACTGTAAAAGATTCACCTTTACAAGAAACCACGGGCCTGCCCTGGGGAGAGTCCAGTTTCATTCTCTCTCTGGCCTTACGGAAGAGTCCACTGGCAGCAGCAAGGTCCTTCCTTTCTGCTGTGGTAGTGTGCACTTGGGATTCTCCTGAGGATTAACCACAGTTAAATCCAAAAGCTGAGAGAAATGCAAAGTGTTGATGTTAATTTACAGAAAGTACTTAGAATATGAAAGCATAAACACCTTTTTATTTCTTTTCTGTCAGAAGAGAGAAGACTTTCTCAGCCCCTGATTATTTCTCTTGGGCTGATCCTGCTACTATTTGCAATAGGACTTGCTCTGGCAATTCCGTTTTTCATAATCCCTTCGTATAAAGCAAGTGAGTTATTTAAATGTCTGTTTCATTTTCCAGAGGTGCTCATTTATGCTGTCAATACATTTTAGTGGGTAAACATCATGTTGCAAGTGGAGTTAAGCTCTTGGTATTTTAGGATGTTGCCTTAACCAGCACAGGCGATGTAACAAGACGTTGATAAGGCAAAACCTCTGAACTATGTTTCAGATGGCAAGTCTGGGATGGGGGAAGCAAAACAACATCTAATTTAATACACATAAACTCATAAATTTGCTGGAAGGAACTGAACTCATTGTTCTTAGTAAAGAAACGAAATACTATTAAAATGCCTTGGGTAAGGAGTAATTTTTATCATGAAAATAGGATTACCTAAGAACCAAAAAATATCATGGGGCTGTTTATTTCCCTTTGAGAAATCTGATATACATATACGAGCACGTGTTTATTTTTCTTCTCCAATTTGCAGAAAAATTTAAGTGTGCTAGACCCTCAACTGGCTTTACTTCAACACCAAATGTAGAGGAGCCTGAAGATGAGGTCATATACTCAGAGATTTGTAAGTTCGTGTCACTCCCCATGTGGTCATGAAACTTAATTGTTGGAGTTTGGTTGAAGAATGCTGTTGTGCTATTTGTAGCTAGTATGGGCAAATTTCTTCAGATACTGAAAAAGCAGTGGAAAGAGACACCTACTGCCACTCAGGGAGTGAGATAATTCTGCTGCTGACCCTGCCTGGCAGAGGCATAATTTGAAGTCACACAGGATACGTATTTGGCATTTCCCGTCTATCAGCCATGCAGCCAAACCCGCAACTGCTTAAACGAACTGAAGTCTTATATAAAAATCTACTGTAAGCAGAAGCAAAATGAAGCATTGCATTTGGCAACTCATGGTGAGGGTTCAAATAGCCATTACAGAGGAAAAGCAAACTAAAAGACCGCAAGTAGAGGTGCAATGCCCATTTACTAACAGACATCAGTGGCCTGCATGCAAGTTCTAGCAAAGTAATGTATCTCCTGCATTCTGTTCAAAATTGCTCAGTGCACAACTAGTTCTCCATTCCATGTTTTGTAACTTTGACATGAGTCAGAGTTAGTTCAAACTGAAATGATGTAATGCCAGACGACAAAGCAACTGACCAATGTTAAGAGACTGTACTACTTCAGTTGCAGAAAATACACAACAATGAAGACATTACGTGAAAGCCACATTATTAACTTACAGTTTTATACATTTGAGCTATATCTTAATGTCCGTATTTTCAAGGGAAAAAAGAACCCCCACCAGACAAACAGCAAAGGTATCATGCTTCCTGCTTCTAAGTATCAGAAAGGGAATCATTCTCACCGAAGATATCTGCCTTCCTGTTCATGAGTAGATAGGTAGAACTCCAGCTGCTCGGCTGCTCTAGCTGAAGTGCAACTGCTCGTGCAAGATACCCATCAGCTTTCTATCCATATAGCCTGCAAGGACAGTGACAGGAGCTCTGATAAGGCCCACGACCACTGCAGAAATCATGGCAGATTTACAGTCGATACAGAATCTCACTGCTTTATTTCAAGATTATTTAAAAACCAAAGTCTGGTCAGTCTGGAGTTAACTGCTGTTCATCATCTTTATCCAGTGCCTGTTAAACCAGAAGAAGAATACATCAACTTTCCTGTTATAAGAAGAGAAGATGAAAAAGGTGAAAACCTCAAGCTACAATATTGGTGTTTTGCTGGGGGGAGGCAGGGTTTACCCGGCAGCAGTTACAATACTGGAATTGCATACTTCCTATGGAGATTCTTCTGAAGGGGTTAAAAAAGCAAACCCCAAATAAAAAGCCTATCACCATCCTAACTGTAAAAATTCAACAGCCCATTATGAAACCATGCAGGGATGTTAGTAGTGACCAAGCTGCTAATGGGGTGAATACTAATTCTTCTGCTGTGTATCTGTACCAGAAAAAAGCCATTAAGAATTCATGTTATTCTGCCTTTTAGCAGACAAGAGGGTGCATGGCACCATCTATTCAAGGGTCTTGAGCAGAGACTGAGTACAAGGTAAGATCTCTTTTGTGATTAACTTTGCTGTGTATTTTAAAATAATCTTTCAGTCCCTGGGTGCCGTAAGTATCACCAAGTCTGCACAGAAAGAGATGGTGTTGAAATACTAGCTTCCTGCCCTAATCATTTGGTACAGACAATACAGCTTGCTCTTTACCAACACCCCAAAGTCATCACCTCTAAGGACTTCAACTTAAGAGAACAAGCAGAAAAAAAAGCCAGATAGAAACTGGAATTAACAAAGAGCCAAATAACAATCCCATTAGACAAACAGTAGCTTATTGCCCAAATAGCACCATAAACCCAAACCAACACAATGCAATCACTGTCAGGTAAGATCCTGCTGGACACAAGGTATAGTCTGGCATTATGTGCATCTGATGAATAACCAGAAAGGAATAAATGATATGAAGTGTTCACCCAGACCCAAGTTCTGTATATTTAACAATCCTCCTAGAGTAGAAACTGGATTGTAGGAAAATGTAAGATAATCAAAACTGCTCTAGTTAAATATTTATATCTATATCCCAAGTGTGGTGTTCTCTTAGGCACACACTAGAACATCCATATGTGGCCTCTACCTGCTGGTACCTAGCAGCGAGGATGGCAATTTCTCAGTTCAATGTTACTTTAGCTCTCATTGTAGGGAAAGGAATGCTAAAATTAATTTTTGGGACAGCCAATTCCAAAACAAATTCTGCATCCTGCAACAGGCTGTTTCATAGCTGTTTCCAGGTTGATTTAATGTTGTTCTATAGCCAGTTTACATTGAACCCCATGAGTTCAGTAAGCCATAGATCCATATGATGCTAATCTTGCATTATAACTGGCAAAATTGTTACAAATAACCTATTTATAGTTAAATGAGCACCATGTCAATACAGGAAACTTTTAAGGCAAGTTTTGTTTCATGGCATTGACCACCAGTGGCCACATGCGTTGTTGCATACACCTTAAAGCACTTTATTAAAGTGACTTAAGCTATACACGCATCGGAAATTACTGAAGATGAGAATAATTTCATATCTCTGCAAACCCTTGTATCTAATACAACACTTCAGTATAGATAAATATGATCACAGATTAACCTTGTCCGCCATTTTCTAGGTACAGACATTTTTTGTCCACAAAGAAAAGTGCTTGTCAAAAACTGTTGACAATTTATTTCTATTTCCTCTCTTCATAATGTATATGATTTTGGTGTTTATTAAGGGCAAGATGAAGCGGCTTAAATGCTGAGGAACTGACACCATGTGATTAAAATACACCCCTACAAACAGACTACAAAGATACTTACTGATGTTATTAAAACATTCAGGATTTGGAAGTCTTTCATAAGACAGCATTTTCCAGCAAAGACCATAACTGTGATGGCAAAACACGAATTAAAGATTTTTAGGTTTAAGATGGAGTATTTCCAATAAGATAGTAAAACTGGAGACATGATAGAGAATACAGTTAGTCCTGCTAATGAGGGTCAAGTTTGTCTCTTCTAAGGTAACCTGGAAGACCCAGATGGTCTGGAGTTGATAGCGAAGAGATGCACTGCCAAGTTTTACAGGTCCGTGACACTGCAGAAGCCAGTTCAGGCACAGATGTTTAAGAAATTCCTTTTATTCAACACATTTAAATTCACACATTTTTGGCTGATGTTACATACTTCGTTAAAAAGTCCGTCAGCCTAGAAATATGCATCATTTCCTTCATGGTTGTATCTCTGCTTCTCAGCTGGACCACTCCATTCTCCAGAGTGGCATCAGTTATCAAGATCATGAAGAGAACACTCATCTCGTCATACCTGCAGAGAAAAGAGCGCTCCTATTACTGCTTCTGGTGTATGAGAAATTCAGATAAGCTATGTACAAATGACCATCATCTGTAAATATTTATTCCTGCAATACTGCACTAAGTCCGGGATGAAGACACCAGTCTCCTGCTGCCCTTACTTGCTTTCTTGACTTCAGTTCTTTAAATTATTTACTTTAGTACATAGGAAGAATGTTATTTAGTGACCTACTATAAGAGTATTTTTGTAAAAGCAGAATATATCTTTCTGACTTACTTTGAAGACTACTGCACATGAACAAATGGTTGTATTTATTTTCTCTCAGCATAAAATATTCATCAATATGCTCAAGGTTTATTCCTGATCAACTAAATCACATATGATGCCCTGAAAAGGAATAGCACATTCATCTCCCAAATAATGCCATCGTTCCAGACTTGGAAGAATTTTTAAGCTCAAGACTAGACACAGGGTGCCATGTGAAACAGTACTCAAGAACGAAATGCAGAACCAGCCCAGATGCAAAAGTGGGGGTTGAGGATGGGAAATACTTCTTGAGCTTATAACTCATCTCAAGAAGTTTATTTTCAACTGGAGAGTCTCTAAAGGGCATTTCACAGTTGCAGAGAAATGACAACAGCATGTGAAGGCTTATACTTAATTTTAGAAATGAACTGACACTGCTTTCTGTAATAAAACTCATTGATTCCAAGTTCATAGTTTGGATACGTGCCTTCAGCCACTCGGTTACTGCACTCGATGACTTCTAACTGAAAACAGGCTTATTTTCTCTAGTCCCCAGAAAGTCGTCTGTCACCTTCATAGTTTAATTTACAAAAGACAGTTTCTCCTTACTTTGCATAAAGCTGCTCCAGAGATACCTGCACGGTTTCAAGGTAGCCCGGCCATACAGAAATTCTGTTTTCTGACAGTTCATTGAACAACCCTTGACAAACCTGCGTTTATTGAAAAACACGAGTTAAAGGACAGATTTGAGGGCCTGAAGCCCTAACCAAAGAAACCCATTAAAGCTCTAGTAGGTGAGGTATTAGCATTCCCAGCTGGTGTTAGTTCTCTGGCTGAAGTAACCTCAAATTAGAAAGCAGCCCAGCAAATACATCTCCATTTCTATCGGAAAACATGCCATTGCAAGGTCCCTCCCTTCTGTGGGGACCAGTTTCATGACTGACTGAAATGAAGACCTTTAAAAAACCCTTCTGAAGATGTGACCCGCACATTAAGATAATCCTGAAAGATCAGGAAGCTGAAAGGGATTGTGTTATTTATTTTCCCTAATTTTGCATGGAACAAGTATCAACTCTCTAACAGTAGTAAAAGCAGTGTGTTAATGTAAGGCAGGCATCTACTACCCACTGTCTGCAGTACTCCTCCAGCTACAACTCACAACCTGCTCTGTGAAACCTGTACAGCCATGAACCTCATGAACCAAAGCAGCAGCATGATCTTCCCCACTGTAAACAGGGTCTGAATGGTAACAGAATGTTACGCGAAGAGTCAGTGTTCAGAATTAAAATACTTTCTTACAACGTACCTGTCTCAGCTCTGTTGTTGGACCTTTTCCTACATCCAAGGCCACTTTCAGAGGTGCTAAACAAGGATGAAGCTTAAGTACCTAATAATATTACAAAAAGCAACAGATTACTAAATGTCTTCAGTGTGACATTCTAAACAGAACGAGGAAATAGTACTATTTTTCTGCTGAAATTAAGGTTCTAAATATGCCTGAATTTTGTCACAGCACAAAATCCTAATTAGAAGCATGCTGTACTTTACATCTAAAGTAGCACGCAGGCCAGCTAGGTGAGCATGGCAAAATCTACTCCATTTTGTCTGAGCCATGGAAAAGACATGAAGCTTTCTTAGCAGAGCTCAGTCATCTTTAATGAAGCCAATGATCAGAAAGCCCAGCAGACAGTTACCATCCAGCCTAACAGATCTGACTGATTAACAGCTGCTGTGTGAAAGCTAGAAAACCAGAGCAAAAGTGGGAAAAGTGACATCCTCGGGGGGGGGGGGGGGGAATGCCCCACTACCAATTGCCACCCACTTTTCTGCTCTTCTCAGCAACCTTCAAATGCTGCTGGAAGAGATAAACTCCTCTTTCTGACCACAGCAGCAGCATTCCAATTCCTCTTATCACCATCACATGCGCGACAAGAGCCTATCTACTCAGCAGAGGAAAAGAACGTTAAACAGGGAAGGTGACGCAGAATAAGAGAAAAGCTGCTTATGTGGGTGAGAAGGATGGCAGAGGCAGTCCCACGGGGCCAGCTTATTGCTACCAGAGAGAAGTGTTCTGACTGTGCCTGTTTGGGAAGATGTGATGTGGAAAAGGGAGATTTCTCCATCCCTGAATTTACTGCACCATCTGTGGGGTTTGTACTTCAACTTTCCTTACACTTTCTATAGGAAGTTACCTTTCTCTGTGCAATTTTCTTTTTTGTTAAAGGGTTCTCAGCTAGCTGTAGGGAATCAAAGAGATAGGCTAACACTCCTCGGTCCAGGTTTCCACTCGCAGACAGAACATGGGGAATAACATTCTTCCTTCCATCTCGACCCTGAAGAGAAAAAACCCACAAAGCCATACCTCAAAGACTGTCCAAAAAATCCTTCTGCTTACTTTAATGTTTAAGGAGGCACTGAGCTTGAGCACCTTTGCGACATGTAAAATACACTCAGATGTGTTTTAAAGTTACCAGCCATCTTAAAAGCTTAACAGCAACCAGGTAAGACTGCTTTACATCAGGAGAAGCAGGAGATGGAGCAGGATGGGATTATGTCCTTGTCCTGCTGCTCCGGTTGTGAATTTGTATCTATGGCAAATACACTTGAAATTGCATTTTCTTTTGGAGGTCTGTAGATTACTTCCAAGTGACCACAAGGATATGTCCCCACATTAAGAAATCCCTATGTAACCATTTCTGTATAGAAATGGACTGCAAAACCAGGAGAGACAGCACAGTATCAACTGCACTGCTGTTACATGCTAAGCCACTGGACCAGCAAAGAAACCATTTCTCTCACACAGGCATCTTTACCAAAAAAGACTTTTAATAGAATAAAGCTTACAAGTAATTTTGAACTATCTCCCGGATACATCTGTAACAGTTCAGTATCTCCAAGGTTCTTCAATGTTTCTATTGTTTCTGTCCCCCAAGGAAATCTGTAATGTAAATTAAATCCTTTTCTTCCTTTTTCATCCTGAAAGTCGCTGCTGCTGAAGTTAGATGGGGCCACAGCAAACTGAAAAGACAGAAAAGGTGATCACTGCCAAGTCCTTTTGCTGTTTTACAGCATCTTGATCTCACGTCACTTACAAACGCAAAACATTTGCCTTTCTGCAAGTCAAGGTATAAGTTTACGACAAACCTGTGAAGTAGTTTAAGTAGTTCCTCAGTTTCTCACAAGAAATACGTGCACGTCAGACACAAAACCAGGCTAGCAATATAACACTGAGCAGCGTGTTTATTCTCGCCCTCTTTCAGATAAGAAGGAGCCAACCAAGATTCCCCCTGCTACTGTTACCTTTCTCCACCACTGAAGCCTCTGGCGTAACCAGTAATCCAGCCACTGTCCTGTAGTTCTGGGAGAACTAAACCATGCAAGCAAAGACGTGGTCCTTTCGCCTATTCTTTAAACAATAGCAAGGTCAGCAAATTAACTCCTTCAAAAATAACAGGGGAAAAAGCAAGAAACAGTATTCAAAAATAATTCAAGAGTGAAACGAGTACAAACAATTGGCTTAAGGCTGGAAAAGGATTAATGTCTTCCATACTCTACCTTACAAGGTCTTTGTCGTGTTGTTCGCTCTCTGGAACAGAGTGAAAGCACACTCCAGTTTGAGCAAGGCCACAAGGCAGCCTTCTGTTCACCAGTTCTAAGCAGCTAGCATATTGTGCCAAGGCACCTGTCAAGAGACAAACCACCAAGCTCAGCAGCTACAGGAAAACCGCTTAATTTTAACTCAGTACTAAGAGTGAACGCAGCACACACAACACACGCTGCCCGCGCATGCAGCCCCACTAGAGGCCATGTTCCGCTGGGGTGAGCTGAGCAGTCTGCAGCCCGGTTCCTCCGGGCACTTTCCCAACCGCGATTTTAACGTGCCTTCTTCCTTAATTACAAAGCAAAGCACCCGCTGTGCGCCCCGGTATTCACACCGCTGAGGTCCTCGGAAAGAACCGTGCTCAGCGCACTGACACAAGTGGGAACTCCCCTTAAACACAGCTCGCTGCAAGAGCCACGCATGCGGCGGCGGATGAAGTACCTACCGGGCAGCAGACTCTCACGGAGCATCCCCGCGGCCCCCAGCACTTCTTCCAGCGACGGGCCGCCCTGCTCCTGCCTACAGCCCCTGCCCTGGAGGGCTTCGTGCAGCGCCTCAGCGCGCAGCAGCCGCAGGCCCTGCGGAGCGGCGGCGGCGCCGGGCGGGCCGTGCAGCGGCGCATCCACCGCCAGCACCTGCTCGCGGTAGGGCAGCGCCGAGTCCCACCACTGGGACACGAGGTTCCGGCGCAGCGCCAAGCCCAGCGGCCCGAAGCCCCGGTGACAGCCGCTGAGGTAATCGCGCCAGGGCAGCGCCGGCCGCGGCTCCGCGCCGCCCCTCAGGAAGTGCCGCCGCCAGCACACCTCCAGCAGCTCCTCCCCGTTCGCCTCATGGCCGCCACCCGCCGCCGCCACCACAGCGTAGGGCCGCGCCAAGGACGGGACCTCCACCCGCCCCGCGACCCCCTCGGCGGGCGGCGGCCGCCGGAGCACGGCCCGGCCCAAGGGAGCGCGGCCGCAGACCCGCCCGGCGCGGCGGCAGCTCAGCGCCATCTTCCCTTCCCGCCTCCCGCCTCATGGCGGCGCGAGCACTACGCGTGCGCAACGGCCCGCGCGCAGGAAGCGCCCCGACGCTCCTCAGCGGGCGGCCCCTCCCGGCTCTGCCCCGCCGGAGGCAGCGGCGGGCAACGGGGGGAGCGGAGCCTTCCCCGCCATGGCGGCGGCAAAGCCCGTGCAGAGCTCACGGGGACGGCTCTGTGGTGCTTCGGGGGTCTGAAGCGCCGTAAAGGGTCTCGGAGAGGAGCGCGGGTCTGCGCGCTACAGCGGTACCGCCCGCAGCAGCAGTGGAATTTTCCATCCGTGCTGCAGCGCAGCGGTGCCGGGAGGCGGAGCCGGGGAGGAACCATCCCGCGAGAGGGAACCGATACCAATCCCTGCGCGCTGGGGCGATCCCAGAGGGGGTCCAGCGCTGCGGGACCGCGGCCCGGAGGGACAGCGGGAACTGAGGCCTACCCCTTAGGGCACCGGGTCAGCCGGAGCTGCTGCTGCTCCTTGGTACAAGTTCATGCCTAAGGCAGATTTGCCGTGAGCTCGCTGTGCCAACAGGATCTTGTAAAGCTGTTCAGTAGAGCTCTTCTGTCATCACTGTATGTGCAGTTGTTGGGCAAGTGCCTTGCACCGAGCAAGACCCTTCCCCTCGATGGATACAAACAGCTCTGGGCAAAAAAACCCTCAAACATTGGGCCTGTTTGAAGCTCAGGGCTGTGCCTTACTGGGTTCATGACCTGAGCAACTAGCACTCCTGGAAACAGCATTGGAGTCCAAGTTTAAAACTACTCCAGATTTTAAAGGTAACAGATTTGGCCATACAATTACAGTTAAGGCCAGCAACAACCTACAACCCTGAGATAAACTTCCCGATCTGCCAATTCAGCTTCCAAAGCATTCTCAACCACTTTAACCCACAAACATCTGCCTAGGTTTCACTTTAACAAACCTGGTTGGTGCCAATCCCCAGGTAAAGGGAGAAAGGCTATTGGGAAAGGCCGTTTATTCTTTCTTCCACTGTTAATGTCCTCCCTTCTCTCAGTTCACAAGCCAAATGTTTTCTACATACACCTTTTTTATACTAAAACCCCTTTCTGCTCAAGTTTTCAGAACTGAGTTTTCAATGCATTGTTTCAGGTAACTCACCTGGAAACACTGCAGTTAACATGTCAAAGTTAAAAGATACATTACCATCTACTTCCTCATCTTCCACACAGGGAATGCTGCAATGCCAATTAAAAACACCCTCCCCGTGGCCAACTGCACCTCTGGACTCCAGAGCTGCAGGATTTCAGGCCTCCAAGGTGAAGTTCTCATTGCAACAGGTAATGCTCACACAAGTACTGCACAGGAAGGGCAGAAATGCTAATTGAGAGTAGACTGTGGTTAGGAACATCCCCAGCTGAGCCTCGAAGGAAAACAAGTCACCAAAGACCAGAAGTCATCCGACTTGGGTTCAAAATATCCCAGACAGAATCTTGCCTTGGTTCTTGCAGTAAACTCTAAGTTAGGCATTGTTAAACTTGAAACTGATAAACAAGTGAGAGGAAGGAACCGAGTCAGTATTAACCGGAATTCTAATATGCTATACTTGGAAGCATCACGTACTTTAACCCTGGGATCAAGTGCTGTTCCAATTATGCTCCTTGACAAGGAAATGCTGTTGCTTCACTTGGAGGTTACAGAGCCATTTGCATGTACTCCAAGTCTTGAATAACTGCATGCAGGAAGTCCATGAATCAACAGCCCACTTCCCTCCCTCCCCCCACTTCCATAAAGAAATCACTGCTCAATACCAGTTTAAGTATAATTTGAAATTTTAATACTAAGATCTTCCCATTTCTCTGAAGCTCATAGTAAGCCTGCATGCTAACTCACAAGGCCCGACAGCTGTAGATACATCACACTCAAGCCTAGTCTGCACATATGCTTATGTGAAGGCGACAGTTACGGTGCTGCAATAGCTTTCTACACTTGTAGCAGCTCATCAGCAACACCACAGCAGAGACTTTTAGCTATACCATTACTCCAGTGGATCTTCTCCAAAAACTGGCCCTACACTAGCGAGATGAGGAAGAGCGCTGCTGTTTCCAAGGGACACTCAGAAGCCAGCTTTAGTTGTCTTCCCCATCGGAGCAGAGCCTGCCGTGCTAAGCAATCTAGCCCAATCAAGGCAAGGCTGGTTTTTGTATAAGCTTAAATGTTTTGATCAGACACAGTTGAGAAACCTTTCTAGAATTTCATATAAAAACATTTGACATTCCATTAATGTAAAGTTGTGCACATGTTGAGAAAATTGCCATCTGAAAGAAAATTCGGTCTTCAAATATCTTTATTGGAAGGCCATGCACTGCCTTCTGGTACTGTATTTCAAATCACTGTACATTGACTTGGAAAACACTGTCTGCATTTTCTAGTACAAAAAACTAAAAATTGTTTCAGGAATGTAGAGAAATACTCAACTTAAATAGCGAAAAAGTGCACCATAATTACTGCTGCACTGCAGTCATTTCTGCATTTCCCATTTTTTAAATAACTATCCTGTTCTGATAACACACAATATAAAGAGCAATTATGAAAAAAAAAAACAACAAAAAAATCGGAGACATTTAAATACACTAAGTTATTGAGAATAACTTGTGGGCATCGGGTAACCTATCATCGGAGCAGCACCAGTGGCGGGGTACGCGTACTGCTGCTGGTTCATGCCATTGTGCATATTTGCAATGTTACTCCCATACTGCTGGTCATAGCCATTCTGGTAAGCTCCTGCAGGGTTCCCAGCCCTGAAGCTGGCCTGCATGCCTGCAGCTGCAAAGCCATTCCCAAAAGGAGTACCATTACTGAAACTCTGGGCGCTGTAGGCCCCGTTTTGGGTTTTTGCTCCAAAGTCTCTCTTGCCTAGAGCACCATAGGTTCTCTCAAAGTTCTCCCTCTCTCTAAAACTACTAAATCCACCCCTTTTGCCCGCAGAATATCTGTCACGTCGATCACCTCGGGAACGACCTATTAAAAAAGACAAGACATAGTTATGTATCATAAAGGCTGCATTTTACCTACCACCACATGAGCTCACCTAGTAAGAGAAAATGCTTTCTCTGACCCAGCAAGGCAAACCTATTCTTTCCCGTTGCTAACTGGAGTCTTGGTTAGATGAAAGTTTCAATCCTAACGTACCAAGGGGAGTCATCTACTGTCCCCTGTAACACAAGTGGCATCAAGGCAAAAAGTCACCCTCACCTTGCCACCTACATCCACCTTCCCCAGATGTCAAGAGAAGGCCACAAAAACAAGACCTGTGTTCTGTTTCAGGGCAAGAAGTGCATCACTGGCCAGCATTAACCACAGGTGTGCCACAGGACACATGGAGAGCATTCCATTGAGGG
Organism: Myiopsitta monachus; assembly: GCA_017639245.1. Classification (NCBI taxonomy): domain Eukaryota; kingdom Metazoa; phylum Chordata; class Aves; order Psittaciformes; family Psittacidae; genus Myiopsitta; species Myiopsitta monachus. Next base: position 3,753,522 of record CM029931.1, on the reverse strand, counting down.
GACTTTCAGGGGTTTTGTTACTGGTGTTTTGTTACTGGTGTTAATAAGTACCTTTTCAGGCCACCATAAGTGGTAGTTGTAAACCACCTTTCATATCCATTTTGAAGAGGCTGGATGTGGAATTTAAGCTTCCACTTTGTTCGGAGGGAAAAAACTACGCACTGTGGTCAAGACCAGTACTTACCTGAACCTCTGTCTTCAATGAGCTGAAGCAATTTGGGGTTGATGGCTTGATTAGCCTCCCGAAGCACAGAGATGAGGTCATTTACTTGCTTAATATTGTTAGGAGTAAAGAATGTGTATGCTGTGCCTGTTTTGGTACTGCGGGCAGTTCGTCCAATTCGGTGGATATAGTCCTCTGAGGAGTTAGGGTAGTCATAATTGATGACAAATTTCACATCTTCCACATCTGTAAAGTGTTGCAGTGTGGCAAAAAGCAAGGTACGAGGTTTTGCACACCACAACAGCCAAATCGAAGATAAACATTAGACAATTGTACTTTAAAGGAAATAATGGCTGCAAAGAACAGTGTTAGAGTCATCCATTTCTGCATGAGTATTGTGGAAGAGAAAAGTTATGCACACTCCGTCTGTTCCCGGCTTATCACCCACCCTGTGATCCAAAACCTTACCATAAGGAGTATGCATTTGCTTGTCATTCCCAACTCAAGAGTCCCCTTTACAAATCATCAAGTGACATCTGAATGCTTCTTGCAGTAGGGCCACTAAAGCTCACAGCAGCCTCTTCATGTGCTCATTTGAGGACCTTAGAGTAAAAACATACAAGGTCCTTCACATACACACTCATTAGAAGCTCAAAAAAAAGGGGCCACACTGCTTGTCTTGCCAAGACCTTTGAACCGCAGCTGCAAGAAAAACATACCTGTCCCCCCAAAGTCACCAAGTTGTTTTTATGCACTGTGTCTCGTCTAGGCAAGCGCTGCCAAGAAGCCAGGGTTCACTTGAGAATGTGTCTCTCTCTGGCAGGTCTCGACATGACGACTACATATAGGTGGAGGAACTCCAACTTTGGAAGGCATCTGAAAAGCCTTCGCTTTCCTGCCCCACTTGCTAAAGTGAGAGGTGGGCTTTTTCTCAGATTTCATGTGCCAGTACTCACCAATTTGTACAAGGCTTTAGTGCATTTTAAAGCTGCTCTCTCCATTTCATGGTTGAAAAAAAATTTTCATTGAAGTTTGAAATTATTTTCTTCGACATTTCAGCAAACTCACTGAAATTCAAAGACCCACAGATCACAGCAGACACTATGCACAAAACTAACAGTACTGCACCATGGCAAATCATGCAAAGCATGGAGAGAAGAGAAATACCAGGGCAAAGTGAACTGTGAATGAAACTGCTTATTTCATGAGAGAACAGTTTATGGGGTAGTACTTTAAAGGATGGTCTTTGCCTTTTGAAGATTACTGGCACACAATGCTCTCAGCTTTCACCTCTCTATTTGACTGGAAGCAGCCAGCCGATCACTTCCACTAGTCCTCCATCCCCCTCGAGTCCTCCGATTGTCATGCCTAGGCCTTGCCACAAAGACTGCACCTTTATGTGAAGAAAACTTAGAAAAATGCAGAGGTTAAAGAAAGCAATAGACTTTCTTTAAATAGCTTTGGGCAACTGGCATTAGGAGTTGTACTAACCTAGACCTCTGGATGCAACATCTGTAGCAATCAGGATTGGTGCTTTTCCATGTTTGAATTCTGTAACACAAGGAACATGAGCTACTCAGTTTCTCCACAAGGTAACACAGGCTACACATGCTTCCAGAAACTGCTGAAGCACTCACCATTTAGAACCCAGTCCCGCTCCTGCTGACTTTTATCACCATGAATACCCATTGCTGGCCACCTGCAAGTAAGAACTTTATTGACACAAATCCATTCCTCTAGTAGTTTTATTAGGCAAAACATAAGGTTACATGGTGTCACTGTATTTGACAGTTCTGACACCACAGTTAAGTGGCTGCCCATGAAGAATCAAGAGCAGACACCGTGGTGGTTCTCAAGTTCCAGCTGTTACTCACCCATCTCTCCTCATTTTCCTGGTAAGATCATCGCACCGTCTTTTGGTTTCCACAAAGACAATTGTTTTGTTTTCCTTCTCGCTCATTATTTCTTCCATCAAACGGATAAGCCTGTTGTAAAGAGATGCTGGTAAGAGCTGGGACTGCTTTGTAGCACACCATTTTAGCAGTCCTATTTTTGACTACTTTTAGTGGTCTCAAACTGCTGTCAAAAATCCATCCAAACAAATTCATTTCATAATTCATAAACTCAAAGCAGTAAAAGCCACCACCAAATGCTTTGCCTCCAGTGACTTACTTGTCATCTTTCTCTACATCGTGACACACATCCACAATCTGAAGAATGTTGTGGTTTGCACTAAGCTCTAATGCACCAATGTTGATGTGTACGTATTCTTTCAAGAAGTCTTCAGCCAGCTGCCGTACCTCCTTTGGCCATGTGGCACTCCACATCAGAGTCTGCCTGTCAGGCTGTAGAACGAGACCGCGTCAGTACAGCACCAACAGTCAAATGCCCAATCAAAAAATACTGACCCAGGCAAGCCTGAAAGTTAAATGTACAGTCCTTGCTTTGATGAGCACTGTGGCATTTATGTCTGCAGCTGTGAGAAATTAATGACCCATTTATACTCACTCTTATCTGATCCACGATTTTTCTGATCTGAGGTTCAAATCCCATGTCAAGCATCCTGTCAGCTTCATCAAGGACAAGGTAAGTACACCTCCTGAGGTTGGTCTTTCCAGCTTCTAAGAAGTCTATAAGTCTTCCAGGTGTTGCAATGCATATTTCCACACCTAAAAACCAAGCAGTCAAGTCAGCTCAAGTAGTTTTCATTTCAGCCCCATGCAGAGATGCATCAAGGCTCATCCATACCTCTTTCCAAGTCACGAATTTGTGGTCCCTTTGGAGCACCTCCATAAATGCATGTAGACTTCAAGCGGCACGCTCTGCTGTATTCAGCAGCTACCTGCTGCACTTGCTGAGCCAGTTCACGAGTTGGTGCCAGCACAAGACACTAGAAATAAAAATGCACAGCTTTTATTTCAATACCTATTTGAAGCTTCTAGCCTGACACTAATTTTAAGTGCCACAATGACTAAAACTGATTTTAAGTAGCCCAAGCCAGCAAACTGAATTAAACTAAACCAAACACAGACCTGTGCGGTGCAGTAAGAGAATCAAAAGCCGCTAGCTTTCATGGTATAGCAATATCCAAAATGGAACATCAAGCCCTGATCTGTACAATCCAATCAGAGCTTACAGAATTGTTCTTCAAACACTACCAAAAGATGGAACCACTTTACTCAGAGAGAAACACAACAGAGCTAGCTATGCACTCTTGGGAGCATGGACAACTGGACAGTAAAGCAAAACACTAGAAATTAAGATCCCCTTTCATTTAAGGAATACTCACAATAGGTCCATCTCCTCGCTCCAGGAATGGCTGGTGATTTATATGCACAATGGCAGGCAGTAAGTACTGTTTGGAAGAAAGAAAAATCTCAGTATAACCTCTACCCACCAGAAGTGCCCAGCCTGCATCAAGCCAGGCAGTTCTTTCAGCTGCTGGAATCTAGCCATATTCCAGGCTACAATCACAACTTACAGACAGCGTTTTCCCTGATCCAGTCTGTGCTACTCCGACCATATCCAATCCACTCAATGCAACAGGCCATCCTTGTGCCTGAATTGCAGTTGGTTCAGTGAAGTTCTGCCTCTGAATTACCTCCATAACATTTGCTTGAAGAGAAAATGGAAGCTTATTAACTTGGACTTTGTCTTACTCAAGCCTGGGAGAAAAGCCAATGTGCCAAGTCTCCACTTACCAGGGAAGTTAGCTTCATAGAAATTAATAATTGGTTTTGGACAGTTATGGCCCCTGACTGTGACTTCTTTGCTTGCTCTGTACTGTTCAACTTCTTGCTGCAAGACACAACCCCCCCCATTATTAGAAATAAACTCTGCTACCAAAGCTACCCTTTCAGTTACCCCATTCATGTGTGCTGGGCCCCATGACCCTCAGCATGTTTGCACTTATCTATTTACTTTTGCAGCAGTTAAGCAGGGTACATACCACAGTACGTCTAACTACATCAGGATGTTCTTGATAAAAGTTCTTCTCAAATTTGGGCAGTTCATCTAAATTCCATTTCTTTTTTGTGAGTTTTTCCCCAGGGTTTCCAAATTTCTTCCCAGAGAGAGGTCCACCTCTACTTCCTCCAAAACGTGGGGCTCCAAACCTAGAGAAAATGGTCGTAACATAGAATCCCAAAGAAACATTTTGGTCCTTCTCTTACATAACTGAATCACTATGTTTGAGGATCCACCCTGTAACTTTACAATTCAAGTGTATAAACCCCACCTACAGGATACAGAAACTTCAAATACCATACTTAAGTTGCAGATGCCACAATCCACTGAGCTACAGGTAATATTCAGAAGCTAAGGTAACATGCCTTTGGAACTGCTGGAATTTGCTCTTAGCAAATTACAACAAAGTAAGGCATTAACACCTTTGTATAGGCCCATGATCAAAATGGTTTCCCACCCAAGAGACAGTCCCATTGCATATCAGCCTGCAGAAAGTGAGCAGGGGAGGTTATGAAAGCTTGGGGTAACCTTCCCATAAACCACTTTCTTGCACCCTAAAAGGCAGGCTTTTCTAAACAACGAGGTTTTAGGAGGCCATGCTTTTCACGTGAGCGCTTTAGGCTCGGTCCCTCCGTTCAGAAAAGGCTTATCTCGACAGCCTTCAACTGGCCGCCCTGAGGCACAGCTCGAAGCACCGCCAAGCCCCGCACCAAGGACCGCTAAACTGGATCCGGGCACAGGGCTCCCTCCCCCGCCCCGACAGCTTCCCAGTTTCGGTCGGGCGCTGGGAGCGATCCTCCCCGCACAACACAGCGCTCTCAGAGTGGCCGCTGCTTCCTGCCAGCGCTGTTTCCTTTGTCTCTCATTTCTGTCTACGCCACATTTTCCAGCCGCTGCCATTTTAGAGCTTGAGCTGGGCGGGGGGAGGAGGAGGAGGAACAAAGGCAGCAGCAGCAGCAGCCGGCATTTTGATTTCCCCTCAGTCACCGCATGGCGGGGCCGGCCATTAACATCCGCTTACACAACACAAAGCGGGAGCCGGCCGGCTTCTGCCAGCAGCAGCTAGAGCCGCCGTCCCTTGTGAGGGGGAAGGGACGAAGAGGGAACCGCCCTACCTAGAGCTCCCCAACGCTTCGGCATCGACGAAGCGCCCGGCCAACCCACTGACCCACAAACCTCCTCCAGCCCGCCACTCCCAGCCCACCCCCCTGACGGGGGAGAGCGGAGAACCAAGCTCCGCGGGAGCCATCCGCTCCGAGGGGGACGTCCCCGGAGGAAAGGAGGACGAGTCCCTTGTCTCCCAAGAAATAAACCCCCACCCGCGCTCCTCTTTAAGCGGTCAAGCGCAAGCGGGGGGCTACGCCGAGGCGGATGGACCCAGCCCCGTCCCACCGCACGAACGGTGACCGCCCTCGCCGCTGCCGAGAGCTCCTGAAGCCAGCTCCCCCCCCCCCGGCTTCCCCTCACCCAGACCCGCACGGCGGGAGCTGAGGAAAAAGGCTCCAGGGCCCGAGCCCCGCGACTCGCCGCCATTTTAGGTGCTGAAAAACAACCACCACAGCCCCACGGTCGGTCTGAAGAGTCCGGACGCTGGCGGCGGCTGGCGCCAGCCGGGCCCCCGGACTCACCCTCTATCCCTGTCGCTGGAATACCCCGGCATAGCGATGGTGGCGGTGGGCGAGACGATCCCGGTCACTTAAAGAGGGGCGGCGAAAGGCTGCGCAGGCACCGGCGCGGGTGGTGGGGGCCACTGACTGTGGGGCGCGCGGCCGCCCGGATGCCGGTTATATAGGGGGTGCCGCGGGGGCTGCTGGGAGCCGGCCGTGACGCAGGCGCAAGGCCCGCCCCTCGCGTTATGTAACGGCCTGAGCCGCCCCTCGGCCCCGCCCACAGCTCTGCCGCGGCGCTCGCGGCCGGAAGTTACCGCCCCCTGGTGGGGCGGGGGTCTCGCTGCCGTCACCGCCCGCAGCGCCCCGCCCGCGCAGAGCGGGCTCCGGGCCGCGGCCTCCCGGCGCCCGCCCTCAGCCCCGGGCCGAGGCCTCCGCCGCGGTCCGCGGGGGGGGAGCGGGGTTTCGCGGCCCCGTGTCTCCCGGTTTGTCCGCACGGGCGGGGGCTGCGTGCGGCCACGTCCCCCGAGCTCCGCACCTCACACACACATATGTGAATGACGCACGGAGAGATGGCTGCGAGCGCGCCCACGGTGAAACCACGTTTAAACTAACACCTGGTACTCGAAGGCACACGCTGCCCTGGGACACTGCAGGGACCACAGGAGGCGAGGTGTGCACATCCTCACGATCACAGCTGTTGGATGCAGTCACAACACCAGGCAGACATTGAACGTTACTTCAGTGCTTTCCAACTGTTACCCGCTGCTTTTTATAAATGCACGATTGCAAACGGTCACTACTGCTTTCTGTCCAAATTCCACCACAGGGCCCGTTCTGCAATGCAAAGGTCACAGCAGTGCAGGGAAGGACAGGGCTGTTCAGAAAGCACACGTATAATTAACATCAAATACCTCCAGTGGGTGCTGCGTTGCCCTGCTTTGCTGGTGTGAGCAGTAACCTGAACGTGCTGCTACACGAGGTTTAAGCACACAACAGGAAAGGTGAAGCTGGAAGCACAGATCCACGCAGCCATATTGCCACACCACCTGTTTCGAGCAGTGGCGAACGCAAATGAAAACAACATAAGGAAGAGGAAATGCCATAATGCTCTCTGCTTATATCCTCCCACCTCCCAGCAATCTCGGCTTTAAGGTTTTCTGAGACAAAAATAACTGTATTTGATGGCCATTTCTTCCCATTTTTGTTCTATTTATGCTCATAGCTTCTAAAATACCATGACAATATGTTTTGCAGTTTAATTGTATGCTACCTGAACAACATTTCCTTTCACTTTCCACACACTGCCTGGTAGGAACAAAGGGCACAGAATGAGCTATTAGAAATGGTAATAACCATGTTTATTTACACTCTTTTACAGACATGAGCATCTTCTAAGTCACCTCCTTTGTAAACCGAAGCTGCAGTCTGTGTAATTCTTTCTACTTTAAAAGCAATTATGCTCTTCTGATTATTTTCTCTTTACTGACAAGAAATGCACAGTATTCCCGAGCTGGGCCCCACGCAGATTCGCATCAGGAAGGCACAGAGATGGTTTTGATCTGTTGTGTATTATTTCCTAAGATTCCAACCCCTTTTTTTCATTGGATTGTTGCCAAGAATGCAGCCAGGGTTTCAAACAACATTACTACGTGCTTCTATGGGCTGTTCCTCAAAAATAACACCTCAGTCAGGATTATGAGTCGCCACAGCTGCTCCCCCCTCAGCAATTTGGAACACCAAACACATCAGTCACCCTTATTATTGATCTGTTGGTTTAGTAGCACTTCAGTCTGACCACGTTTGTTAATACAATCCTGCAAGCTGTGAATACAGGATCCTCCTTGGGATTTTTAGTATGGGGTTACTGATTCAATGCAGCTTGTTAAAGATTTTTTCTCCCAAAATACTCCTTTTAATGCTGTCTACCAAGGGACCCGATCAACTTCCTGCTTCTGATGAGTCTGAAACAGGTTTTTGCAAAGGCTGTGGAAAGAGCAAGTCGATCTTCCCTTGCCTGTTACACTGAGCTTAACACAGCTTGATTCTATTGTCTGTGCATAACTTAGCAGTTCCCGTTTCTGGCTTTACCATTGCTAAGGTTTTGAAGAAGTGAAAAGACTGAACAAACCCTCAGTCTCGCCAGCACACATTTGATCTGCAAGCAGCTCCTTTAATTTCCTGAGAAAAACTTCCGCATTCTTCCGTTCCACCCTTTTAAGTTGAACTTCACATTTTCCTGTGTTCTTTTCTTACTTTGGGCCAACGTATGCGCAGCAAATCTACACAGCTTTGCAGAGCTGCGTTATCTCTGAAACTGAAACCCATGTTCTAGTATCAGTTTTGATAATACTGTGTTTGCTTATAGGCACAAAGGCTCATTTACCACGCATTGTACGTGCATGTGGATTATGTATCTACAAACTGCGTCTGCAGCCTGTTAGAGCAAACATCGCTGCTGTTTACTTGCTGCCAGCATTGTTCTTACAGCAGTAACTGGGATCTGGGCTGCTCCAGGAGTTCAAGGATAAAAGGCACAATTTTTTTATAGTTTTGTGTAACTTGATATTACGTGGAAATTCCAGAATTCCTGAAGAGCATGGAATACTGTTTGTTGCTCTGTAAGGAAGGGGATTCCGATGTGTCCAAAACCCCTTCACGAGCAGCTAATCAATCAGAGAGCTTCACTAAACCAAACCTTTTAAGTCTGACTCTTAACAGAGATCCCAACACTGTCACCCGCCCCGCCAGCCTCCAGCACCCTCCGCTTTACCCCGCACCGCCCACCCCGCTCCAGCAGACACGCCCGGGCCGCCCGCAAGGTCAAGTGCTGGAACCTTCCCCGCTCCGCCCTCCCGCCGCAGCCCGGCCCCTGCCCGCTGACCCTGCCGGGGGACACCAGAGCCGCCTCCTCCGGGTGCCGAGGGCGGGAGCGCCGGGGCAATCCACCGCCGCCATTTTGCGCCCCCACCGCTCTCCACAGCTGACCCGGCGCCGCCCGGGGGAGCGCGGCCCGGGGGACCCGGGGTGCGGTGAGGGGACCCGGGCTGCGGTCAGCGGGACCCGGGCTGCGGTGAGGGGTCCCGGGCTGCGGTCAGCGGGACCCGGGCGGGCCCCTCAAGCGCTGCTGAGGCGACCCCGGAGGGGGGGGGAGGAGCCTACACCGAAGGGTAAAACCAGCACATGACAGGAAGCGGGAAGCACCACGTGACCCACGCTGCGGCGCGGCTTTGAGGCTCCTCTCTCCCGCCCCCCTCCCCGTTTCCATGGCGACCGGCGGCGGAAGCACCAGGTCCCCGGCGGGCGGCCCCGCCCGTTCCGGCGCAGGTGCCCAATCGGCGCGCGGGACGCCGCGAGGGGCGGTTTAAATCGCCCGCGCCCGTTGTTGCCTGAGGCGCCGCGCCATGGGCACCGCCGGGGACCGAGGTAGGGCCGGGGCTCGGGTCCTCTCCGCGCCCCTTCCCCCGGCGCGGGTGCCGAGCCGAGCCGAGCCGAGCCCCGCGGCACCAGCCAGCCTTCGTGCGCCGCAGGGAGGAGCAGGCGCGGTGGAGAGGGCTGCCTTTCCTCTCTGTCCCTTGCCGTCCGCTTGCTGCTCTCGTCGCTAACACCGTCTGGTTCAGGCGTGCTTTTCCGTAAAGCTGTTTCTCGTGTTGTGGCTTTCTAAGCTCCTTACGTTAATCTCCCCTTCTCCCCTACCCTCCCCCTCCGCTGACACTTTTGCATTGATAAAGCTGGAGATAATCTTAAGTTTTCCTAAGACATTCGCCTGAAATATAGGAGAGGCTCCTTTTAACTGGTCGCGCATACGGAGCTATTAAAATCTTGAAGTGACTTCTGGAACTAAGTGATTAGTGATGGGAAAGTAACGCTGTACTGAAGCGTAAAATCTGCACAAATTGGTTTCTGTTGTAGCAATTGTATGCTCTGTTCTTTCTAAAGATGGCTAATCCGTCCTATAGAAATTTAAAGTCCTTGATAATAACTGCTAAAATACTGCTTTGCTTGCAAAAGCAACGTGTAGGGGGAAAACCCAACCTTCAGGAGTCTAACAAAGACGAAGGCATTTGCTTTTCCGAGTTGACACGTGAATTGGGTAACCAGGAAGACTGGAAATACGTGTACTTAAAGCACTTTGAATTTGGGATGCAAAGGTTTTGGGAGAATCAGGCTGTTTATAGGCACATCTCACTGTGCTCAAGGTAGAGTTAAGTTGATGCAACCAGCTGCATATTCCTGTGTTCCCTAGGCAGTAAATTAATTAAAGTAGTCCTTAAGTTTTACTTCCATGAAGGATACTTTCATTAGCAGTGTTCTGATTGTATAAGAGTGTGAGAGAAATGGGGTTTGTAAAAAGAGGAGCTCATCTTTGAAAAAATGATATGTAATTTCTAATTCTTGATAAAAAGATGTATCTAAAGCTTTTTTGCTAAGTCTGTTAGGGTTTGGAATTCCTGGCTATGCAGCCAGATCAAATTTACACATGATGTGGAAGAAAAGCCAGCAATCTGCCCAAGCTGTGGTACTTTGGTATTCTTCAACTCTCAATTCCAACTGTGCAAGATGCTGGCATGTATTACTCCTCACTCTGTGTCCATGCTTCCATCTGAAAGGAGGTTGCAGTGAGGTGGCGGTCAGTCTCTGCCCAAGTAGCAAGGGATAAGAAGAAATGGCCTCTTAGTTGGGCAGGGGGAGGTTTAGCTTAAGTATTAGGATAAACCTTTTTCACCAAAAGGGTTGTGAAGCACTGGAAGAGGCTGCTCGAGGGGGTGGTTGACTATCACCCCTGCAGGTGTTTAGAAGCTGTGTAAATGTGGTGCTCAGGGATGTGGTTTAGTGGGAGCTGTCAGTGAGGGGTTAAGGGTTGGAATTGATCTTGCAGGTCTCTTCCAAACTAAACCTAAATTCTACCGGAAATAAACATGGCACAGAGAAGGAAGCATATGACATGTTCAGTATTTTGGACAATTGGGAATGACTGGTAATTCCCATGGGTGGGAATGGCCACCTATGGTGGAGTCAAAGACACTTAAACAGGTTCCATCTTTCACTATAACTGACCATGTCTTTATTCCTATCTCTTTCAGTTCTGGCACTAATATGTTTTACTTCTTAATAGATTGGGTCAGTGTTGCCAATGATCTTCTAAGGAGCTGTCACATAAACCAGCACATAAAGCATCTCTCAGAATGTGGTGCTGATGTGTTTGTTTGTCTTTATGAGTCCATCTTGAGAGAAAAAGTACCAGGTGGGAACAATATTCAGTCATTTCTAACCCTGCTTTTCTTTCTTCCCTTTTTTTTTTCCCCTTTATGTTTTACAAATTCAAGTTTGTTTCAAGGCAAAACCCTGCCACAGGTGAGGCTTTTAAAGTGTTTGCGTCCTTCCAAAGACAAGCACATAAGGTTGTCATTGTGCAAGAAGGTTTAAATACTCTAGGCCAATTTTTGTTGCTTTTTTTATCTGGTAGGAATGGCAGCTGTGAGGGGAGTTCACTGGCATGGCTACAGCAACACTTTTTCTAGTGTAAATTAGGCCTTGAAAGCTGTACATAGGCACAGTGCCTTGGAAGGGTGGGAGTTGGCTCATTATTAACATTTCAGCGTTAACCCTGAAGCCTGTTCTCATGCTTAGTACTTATAGTCTGCTGAGAGCTGTGACTTAACTGTGATTTAACCCAGCTCCATTTTACTTCAGTGACAATGGTAAAGCAAGGGCTATACAATTATCTGTGCTTTATGGCAAGCTGTTTTGCTACTTGCAGAAGATTTTAATAGCACTGAGGTAACTGCCAGCTACTGGAGGTAGAAGTCCTGTTAAATATAAGCTCAGAACTAAAAATAATGTTGCTCCCAATTAAGTAGAATACACTGCAGTCCAGCTAGTCTCTTGACAGGGGAAGAAGTGACCTTAACACAAACTTCAGTTCCAGTGTAATGATCTGAACTAGATGTGTCTGCTGGGAGCAAAGGAAGAAAAAATAGCGTGGTGGTCTCTGTTCTTGAATTTAATACTTCAGCTGATAAAATCCTCGCATCTTCCAGGAGGGTTCTAAGTTTGTACTTAGTGTTTATAAAAATTCATACAAATGTATGATATTTGGGCTTTCCACCAAGTAGACGAGGTATGGAGAAAGTAGTTTAGTAGCTAAACACCTGCAATAAGCTATCCACTTAGCCTAAAACCTATTACTTGTTTTAAATAGATCTCATAGCTACTCCTAGAAGCCAAGAGGATGATGCACATAATGTGCAAGCAGTCATAGATTCCCTGGCACTGGACTATTTGCAGGTCAGCTTGTCACACATCACTGGTAAGTACATATTTTAATGTAGACAAGCACCAGCTGAATATCTCTGTGGTTTGACTTTAATAATTTATAAGAACCAAGGTAGAAAGCATACTTTGGGGTCCTTTTCCTGTAGTGAATGTCATCAAAACACTAAAACCCTTGCCTTGCACATCAGGTGATAAGTTTAAACAGCAAGCAGAGAATAAATAGGACCTGTCTTGTATGAGATAGACCTTCAAGAAATGTTGAAGTTAATGATCAGTCATACTTCACTCATCTGCTAAAGCGTTACCTGAAGTCTGTTACTGACTGGCTCAGTGGTTTTCTGTATTCAGTTAAAGCTTGGAGGCTGGGTTTGACATGAGCCTTGAATTCTGAACTTGTTACTGCAGTTTAAAAAGCTGGTGAGTAAAGACTTGAACCACGTTGTGTCTGCCCTTTGTACGCAGATAAAAAGCTTTCACTGAGTGTTCATAGGTACGGTCTCACGTAACATAGCCTGCAAAGAATGCAAACTGCTTGCTTGATACCAAGTTTCTCTTTCTAATTTGGTACCTATGCAGCATGGCTACTGTTTGTAATCCTGCCTGTCAGCCCATAGACTAAGTTCATGCTATAGCTACTATGTATAAGAAAATACACAAGGATTTCCAAACACTCTTTTCTGGAAGATTCCTGCTTTTGAGAATGTTTCTTCTGTGAAGTACTAATTATTAATGTGGCAATACATTCTCTTAAGGTGAGAACATTGTGAAAGGAGAAAAGGAATCTATCAGAAACCTCCTGGAAATATTTGATGGTTTGCTAGAGTATCTTACAGAAGAAGACACTGAATCTTCTCAAGATGGAGGTGAGTAGAAGGGTACCCCAGTTGTTCTGTTCTGCTAGCACTGTATTGTGAATAGCTTACTTTTTCTGTTTGCTATCAAGTTATCTTGCTGAGAGCTTAGGTTCTCATGACCTTGGTATTCATGGCTGGAAAAGAGCTCCTGTAATAGGTAGAAACTGTTTCTGTGGTGTTCTCCTCCCTAGTAGTTCTAAGGAGTGATATCTGTTGGAAGATGTAAGCTATGTGAAAACTTTTATTGCGGTCCCCAAAGCATTTCCAATGTAGCAAAGATTTAATTGGTGTGTTTGCCTTATTTGTAACCTTGACAGTGCAGAAGAGAGAGTGAAACTGGCCATGGAGAGGGGCGGGGGGGGGGGTTAAGGAGGGAACTTCAGTAGCCAAACTGGGTATTTACATTCCTTATTTTCATAAACAATAATCATAAAATAGGTAATTTATTTCCCCAACACTTGTTAAAGGGGAAGAATCATGGAATGTAATATTTCTGCTTCATTCTTGTGGCAGAAGCCTTCTCCATACAATTCATCCTCTGTTAGTATGTTGCTTTTTGACTTGTCAGCTGATGTACTGTTAGGATTCAGTTTTGCTGTGAATGGCAGAAAAAGCAGTAGCAATTTTCAGTGCCTTTACTTCTGCTTTTTCCTTCTGTTGGACTGCTGCTGCTAACCCAGTAGGTATTAGTGGCTCCAATTTTCTAGTTAGAAGCACAGGATTTAATTATTTTGAGGAAGAATGAGTTATTTATAATTGAAACAGAATATATGATAGTTGTAGTGCTTTGAAAACCTACCATAAAGTTTCCCCCTCCAAGTGTTCTATTCCACTTAAACTGTTTTGATATTGGCAATAATCCCTGTTAATAGGTAGAAGTAATTTTTCTCTTGATTGTTAACAGAAGAGGCCAATGTGCTATCCAGTCATGAAATTCAAATTGCACCTCAGGAGCAGCTGGAAAGCCATGCTGGTCGACTTACACAACCTGCAATATTCTCATCAGGTGAAGGGTAAGAACAGTTCTGAGTATTTACATTGCCACAGTCATTGACTATCTTTGTGTCTATCTGTAGAGAAACCAGCAGGTTTTTAACAGTATGCAAGTAGGAAATATACTGATTATGTATGTCAAATGGAATGTGAGGTGACTTTCTCCTTTAGCCAAGCAGCAAGAGGGCTAAAATTAGATCCAGTACTTCTTTGCTCTTGAGGAGTGCCTATGAGGTTTTGTTTCCCATAAATTTGCTTTGCATGTGGAATGAAACAAGCTGAAAACTTTGTCTTTGTTCTAAATGACTGTGCTTTAGTTAAATGGCCTTCGATTTATCTTGGCGACTTCTACATTGGTTAGTTTTGTAGAAGCTGGTCTTTCATGCCGTAAGGTAATAGCCAGCTCCCTGAAGTAGAGCTGCCACTCTTCTGCAGCTCCATCTTGTGGACCGAAGTGGCAAAGAGCTTTGAAGTAAATCCTCGAATGGTTAGGGTTGGAAAAGACCAGTATTTCACACTTTATGTTCCTCTTAGGTCCCAGTCAGAATTTTCTGTTCCATCTTGTGATGTAGATGGATCAGAATCCACCAGTGAATTAATCAGGCTTGGAGATACAGCTTATTCATTTTCCAAGAGAGAGGAAGGTGAGTGGTTTGGGGAAGGAGGAATTCAGACTGCTCTGCAGTGACATTTCCAGGCTGGGTTTGGTGTTGCTTCTTTTTAAAAAAGAGTTATTTCAGACAAATACGTTTAAACGTTTTTTATAAAATAACTGATACCTCAGCCCTGCCCCCCCCAAGCCAATGTACCCATAGCTGATCTTGCTGAAGTTTACATTTCTGAAAGTAACTATTCCAGATGTTGTTTTTCATGACTCCTGATCGATGTCATTTGGATAAACGTTTGTTGCTTGACTTCTGATTCAGTTCTCCCTACAAAAGCATGTTATTCTGTCTAATAGAATATGAGAATTTGGAAGACTTTATTTCACTTCCTGCACTAGTAAAATATATCATTTAAGGCTGTAAAATGACTGCTAAGTTCACTCTTACAGAAGACTTGTTAGGAGCGTGTCCCACTTAAAACCATTATGGGTAGCTCTGGAACAAGTAATGCGTGGGTTACTTAAATGGAGTCCATTCTTATTTTCCTATGAGAGTATTCCTATCTCTCCAAGTAGATGCATAAAGTTTTGAATTATGAAATTTATACTGAATAAAATTGAGTAAGAATTCCAAACCTATTTTGATCATAGTATGGATTGCTAATACAAGGTTAATGACATACCAAACATGAAAATTGTCCATCTAAAGAGTTCGTAGAAAGATTCTTTATAATTCTTAATTCAGTCATTTTCAAACCCCACTTCTAGAATTCAAGTGGCCTGAATTGTTACCAGCAGGAAAGGACAAGGGGGTGGAAGCATCTAAACACTCGGAGGCTTTTACAGCATTTCCTAGACAGTTCTCTGAAACTGAAAGGGTGACTGTAAAGGAAAAGGAAGATGGTGAGTATTGGAAGTGGAAGATGGTGATATTTAACTATCATCTTGATAGTTAAAATCAGGTAGATGAGCTAAGAGGTGCAAGGTACTAAGGTAGTGTGAAGAACCTTATCACTGATGAAGGAAATACTTCAGCTATGTTTTCAAATGTATAAATCCTTTTCAGAAACTGTGTTGCAGACTCCGTTTCTGGGGCATTTCTGCTTAGCCAGGATTCAGTTTCAGCTAGGCTTTTTCCTGTTGTAGTTCAGTAAACAAAATACTGCACAATCGTGTTCTCAAGAGGGTTTTCATGCTGATCTTATGGCCAGATTGTGTATTGGGTGAATCATTCTGACAAGCAGCAGCCATCTTCTCCAATTGTCCCTGGCTTCTGCTGCCTGTGGCTCTGTCATTGCTTAGGATTCTTGCACATGAGCAAACATTCCCAGCATGTAGCTAAAATGACTGTGGGGAAAATAACAGCTAACTGAAAGCTATTGACTGTGTATGCACCATGCAATATATTCATATACATATATACGGTTATGAAAAATGTGCTCTTAGAAAAGTAGTGAGACAGGGAGGGGCTGCAGGATGTGTATCTGTAAACAGAAGTAACATCAGGCATAAAAACGTTACAGTGCTCTTCTAAGCAAACCAACAGAAGATGGCAACCAGGAGATATTTAGATACT
The DNA here is from genome assembly GCA_017639245.1 of Myiopsitta monachus. Classification (NCBI taxonomy): domain Eukaryota; kingdom Metazoa; phylum Chordata; class Aves; order Psittaciformes; family Psittacidae; genus Myiopsitta; species Myiopsitta monachus. The sequence goes on along the minus strand of CM029931.1, from coordinate 3,737,483 downwards.
GCCCTTTAACATATATGGACAATGTAAAAAAAAATGACATTACCTGTTAAGTTCTTCCTATTTGTCTCTCAAGGATCAGTGGAGTCTGTTCATGCTACTGAACCTCAAACAGAGATTTTGAGTGTCAGTGCTACAAAACTTGGGGAGCCGATACAACAAGCTGTTCCTCTGCTACCACCATTTCAGCCTTCAGAAGGCAGACCTCATTATCCTGGATGGAGAGATTTTTACAGCTCAGCCAGCCAGTCAGCTTGCTTTGGCTGAGAGTCAAGGAGTGACAAATTGTACTGTAAGTAATTTCTACTGTAAGTATAGACCTAAAAACCTAACATTTGATTTATATGTATGTATTTTTATATACACATATATATATACTGCTTTCATTTTAAAACCTTCTAGTATACTTGCTGAGTGGGAGTAGCTGATCTCAGAAGAACGCTTCTGAGTGTGTCAGATTTTATCTTCAGTACAAAGAATTTTGGATTGTGGATTCATTCTTCACTGAATGTCCAGAGAGGAAGTTAATTTGATGAGTGTGTTTCCTTTATAGCTATACATACACATCACCATCATTGATGTAACACAGTTACATGCACAGTTTACAATACAGTAAGCAAAATAGTTGTAGTGATTCTTATTTATCTATAAGATGAGCATTGATTTCCGTATGGAGACAAACTTAATGGATGAACCTTCATGTCACCACTCTCCTGTGAATCTATACAAAACATTTGCTTTTTATTTCAGCTTGAAAAGTCACTTACAGAAAAAGCTGACGGTGTTTCTGGTAGTCCTTCTCTGTCAAGGAAGATCCCTGGTGAGAGAGAATTTTGCTTCCTACAGGGTAACTCTTAAGTGTCAAATGTTGCATTATTTTTATTGGCACTATAAGAAACATGGAATAGTCAGGGTTGGAAAAGACCTTAAGCTCATCCAGTTCCAACCCCCCTGCCATGGGCAGGGACACCTCACACTAAACCATGCCACCCAAGGCTCTGTCCATACCCGGCCTTCAACACCGCCAGGGATGGAGCATTCACAACTTCCCTGGGCAACCCATTCCAGTGCCTCACCACCCTTAAAGAATTTCTTCCTCATATCCAATCTAAACTTCCCCTGTTTAAGTTTGAACCCGTTACCCCTTGTCCTATCACTACAGTCCCTGATGAAGAGTCCCTCCCAGCATCCCTATAGGTCCCCTTCAGATACTGGAAGGTTGCTATGAGGTCTCCACGCAGCCTTCTCTTCTCCAGGCTGAACAGCCCCAACTTCCTCAGCCTATCTCCATACGGGAGGTGCTCCAGTCCCTTGATCATCCTCGTGGCCTCCTCTGGACTTGTTCCAACAGTTCCATGTCCTTTTTATGTTGAGGACACCAGAACTCTACACAATGCTCCAAGTGAGGTCTCACGAGAGCAGAGTAGAGGGGCAGCATCACCTCCCTCGACCTGCTGGTCACGCTCCTTTTGATGCAGCCCAGGATACGGTTGGCTTTCTGGGCTGGGAGCGCACACTGCAGCCAGCTCATGTTCATGTTCTCATCGACCAACACCCCCAAGTCCTTCTCCTTGGGCTGCTCTGAATCTCTTCTCTGCCCAACCTGGAGCTGTGCCTGGGATTGCTCCAACCCAGGTGTAGGACCTTGCACTTGGCATGGTTAAACTTCATCAGGTTGGCATCAGCCCACCTCACAAGCGTGTCAAGGTCCTTCCGGATGGCATTCCTTCCCTCCAGCGTATCAACCGAACCACACAGCTTGGTGTCATCGGCAAACTTGCTGAGGGTGTACCCAATCCCACTGTCCATGTCACCAACAAAGATGTTGAATAAACCTGGTCTCAACACTGACCCCTGAGGGACACCACTCGTTACTGGTCTCCAGCTGGACATTGAGCCATTGAGCACCACTCTTTACGTGCGGCCATCCAGCCAGTTCTTTAACGTGGGTTTGAAACTATGGGTGCGTTTTTTTTACCTGCAGCCACCAGTTAATATTTCTGTCATACAGAGAAACAAAAATGAGTTACTTTTGAGCTGTTCATTGTGCTGCAGAAAAATAACCTGTGTTCCCAGTTCAGCTCCTGTTGTAATCTGTTTAAGATGGGCCTGTGCTTCAGAAATCAGTTCTGGCGGGTAACTCCCATGGCTGAGCTTATTTTGAGCAGAGAGGCATGGACCAAACCAGCCAGCTTCATCTCCAGGAAAAAGCCATTAACTGCTTTTGTAGAAAAGCTTTACAAACCGGTTTTCAGTACTGAGTGTCCCTGTTGCCATGGCAACCCTGCTTACCTTGCTGGTTTCCATAGCATTCCCATGACACATTCAAAACTTGAGAAATTACCAGAATGAATGTCACAACTGTGTAACCACAGTTGCTTTGTCGCTCTGTTCCCTTGGAATAATTTGGATTCAACAGCCATGGGTCACATCTTTTTTTACTTGTTCTCCCCATTAGTAGGCACGGTGCAGTCTGTACCATCCACTAACACCTGTCATCTGCTTCTGCAGCGGGAGACGAGGTGCTATCAAGTGATGCTGAGGACAATGTGGCAAAGGTAGAAGTTCCATCTTTGCTTTCTCAGTACAAGTTAAGTCAGTATTTTTGGATTTCTGCTTAATTCTCCTGATGCCTTGTGGCACTTCTGGGCTTTTTTCCAAACCTGCCTTTGGCTTGCTTTGGTCAATATACAGTCAGTGATGGAATGTTGTTAGACTGTGTACAGTTTATAATTCATGCCATTTCTGTCTGGAAGTGGTTGCTCCAAGAAGCATAACTGCCAGTAGCTATGGAGTTCTGATTCATTGCAACCAAGCAGTTACTAGTTATCCTGCTTTTAATCAAACACAAGAGTACAGTCATGTACCTATGTACCTTCTCTGAAATGTATCAATATTCTAAATCAGTGAGAATTTGGGGTTTCTGGGGTTGTTCAGACTCCCATAAAATGCAGATTTTGCTCCTTCCTAAAGGCCACGGAGCTGCTGGGCTACATTGTTTGATTTTATTTCCTTTCACTGCCCTTGGCTTTTCAAAAACTGAATAATGCAAACCCCAGAAGTTGATCAGCAGACGCCATTCTGCACTTGCAGAAACGTGTCCGAGTGGGAAGTTCTTCCCTCTGGAAAACACTTTTTTTTCCCTTCTGCAGCCACAAGAGGTACTCACAGACTTCCATTTGTTCCAAGTTTCAACAGCCTTTACTTCTACATTGTCTGTTTAAAACATTGCTTGAAACTCCTTTTCCATTGGTGTATTTGCAAGTATGTGCATGCCAACCCTGAATTACTCCTCTTCGAACAGATGTGTTATCAGGCAGTACTAAGGAAACATAACTAAATGGACATAAGGACATGAGTGGTTTATTTTTGTTTGCTGTGAGTTGCAGCTTAGTCAATGCTCAGTGAGGTTCAGCTTACTTGCATGACGTGGCATTAGTCCCAGGCTAATGAGGTAGTATTTATGCTACTACTATATGTAGTCATATAACTCAACCTAGATCTTGTTCTTCTGATTCTGTGTTTTAGCTGCCGATGATTCTTGAACTGATCTGTATTTTTGCTAGTTTATTTCTTTAAGCATCCAATTCTCTTAAAGCACACTATCTTCAGCCAGGGATCTGGAGCTATAACTACTTTTATATCTATATAATCATAGGGGTTTAAATTGCTCTATAAAAGCTGTTGTAGGATCTCTACTTGCATGATTTTTGAGCTTTACTGTGAAGATCTTACATCTTAATTTACTCTTATTTTCTTAGCTTCCTCAAGTATATGAGACTTCTGCATCTTCTTCCTCTTCACATCAAAAAGTCTCACTATGTGCTGAACAAGTAGAACACACTCCTGAATCTTGGTACCTGTCTAGAAGGAAAAGGCAAGTGCATTTTTCAGTACTGAGCCAAGCAAGAACTTTTGTCTGTGGCCACCCAGACCCCCCCATCTGCCACCCTTAAATAAGATCTCTTCTTCCTTCACTGCATGGCAGTGAAAGATTAATCTTGACTGAGATGTCCTTTTTCTCCTGACATGGATGTATTTTCTTAAATATAGGTATTTACACATTCAGCTTCTACTTGATCCTATAAAAATGAGCTCACACAAATGTGACCTGGAATTGTTTGCATGAGGTAATGCTTATCTTCGAGGCTTTTAGAATAGAAACAAAATCTGTTCTCTGTTTTAGCAGATATGAAAGTTCTACCACAGATTCACTTGAAGAGTCTCTTTCCCACAGAACAGCAAAGGAAAAGCTATCTGAGCAAGAGCTTCATGAAGTGTCGGAAAACATCTCTTTCAGGCTGAATGAACTAGATCTAGTAAGTGAAAGCTGTTCTTTGTTGTATCTGAGCAATTTGGCCTCAGTTATGGGAGTAGGAGGGAACAAGAATATAAACAGTAATATTGATGAAATCTGCAACTAACACCTGGCTTTAGGCATTTCTTAACTTTGAGTGAATTATTGAACCTGAGCTCCCAAGAAATCTGTCCAACAGATGTTAAAGAGAGCTTTGGGCGGGCACTCCAAGGAAGAAGAGTTGACCGATGAAGACAGCCTATCTCAGCACAGTGACAGTGTCATGGATTATCGCTGGAGGAAAGCAGAGCGAGGTAATAATGATTCTTAGGCCAACGGAGTATTAGGATGAAAAAATATATATAAGAAATTCCTTCCCACTAAGTTATGTCTTAGATCTAAACCTGAGCAACAGTAACAATTGCAATTAAGTTCTTATTTAACACTTAAATACCTATGGTAAAACTTTACTAAGAACACAAGGCAAACACAGCGACAGTAAACTGCGCAGGAAGTGGCAGAGGGACAGAATGCCAGCTCATGGACAGGACTGTCATTCTGAAATGAGGGCTGAACACAGCATGTACGTTTAGGTGACTTACAGACATGGTGCAGCCACCATATATGTACACCAGGCTATAAAGCTATCATGTAGCTTGATCTAATTCACATGTACATTACATTACAAGATGAAGCTGTTTGTGACTGTGGCATATAGACAGTCTCTCACCTTGAGTTACCTTTACTGCTTTTTCCTTCTCCATCTTGAATATCTCGTTACTATTAGAAAAGCCCCACAGTTTGTGGTTTGGGGTGGGGATAATTCTAAAGGCAATGACTTTAACTTTTTTATGATTAATTGGTGCTAAGCTTTTTGACTCTTCTGCTGTGGGAAGATTTAATTCTTCTGTGGATGTGTCGGGGGCTTCCTTCCCTTTTATTTGTCTTTTCTTGTTTCAAGTTAGATACTCAATCACCTTTCCTTACAGACACACCACATTTAAGCAGGCCACGATCCCTTTCTCCAGCTTCACCCTCATCTCAGCGTCAACTCTTTTGTGGTTTGGGAGGTAAACCTTCCATGAAGGGACCAAGTCCAATAGGGAAAATACGCAGCCAGCTGCAAAAAGAACGGGATGAAAAAACAAAAAATGCAAAGGTAACGTCTCAGTCAGACATTTTGGTCATTCTTAGCAACAGTTACACTGGAAGCATTAAAACTGAACGCTCTTACTCAATGGGGGCATCTGGGCTGCTTTACTAATCTTGTACTGTTATAGGTGTTGACTGCTGAGGAAAAGACTTAAACCCCAGATTTTGCAAAGAAGAGAATTCAAAGTGCAAGAAGCTGCTTTGACCCAAACAAGCAATGAGGTGATCATATGGACTGATTATTTTATCTGAAGAGTCCTCTTATTTCTATTTTCTAGATGGTTGCTAAAGCTTATGAAGATGAACTAAGAATTTACAAAGCCAGGGAGAGGCTCAGACTTTCCAAGCTCAGGGAAGCGGCCAAGGAAATGGTATGGGACACACTCTGCTCATTGTGATGTGTCTAGATGATCTGACCAGGTAGTTTTGGCTACAAAAACTCCTTGGGCTTGTGCAAGCATGGCTCTCTAATGCTGTGAATAAGACAAAGGGGTTTTTGCTACTTTCTTACATGCTACTGGATCAGCAAAGAACCTAATCTGAAAAGCTCTGTCACAGCAATGTCACAACAATGTAGGACTGCACTGGCCCTTTCCACAGCCTTCGCAGAAGCAGTCCATAGGCTGCTGCAGGAGTGTTAAGTGCTGCAAAAGAGCTGAGGTTATGCAATAGCAAGATTTAACCTCTATTTGAACCCTGACCTGCACTGGGTGAGTTCTGGCCTTCTGGAGAATCCAGTGCAGTATGTCCGAATTCTCATCCTGAAGTTCCAAAGACCTTTAACTTGTGATAGCCATGCTCTGCGATCTCTCAGTCTTTCCCTTCTCATACCTGTTCTCCATCTGTTTTACATCTGCTCCTAAGGAACAAGAATACAAAGAAAACATCTTTAAAGAACCTCCAAAATTGCCTCAGCCAGTGAAAGTTTATTCTAGAAAAACCACACCTCGGAATCCCAAATACAGCCAGTGGATTCCAAAACGAGGGACTGTGAAGCCAAAGAAAGCAGCTCCAAGTAAGAACTGCAAAACTATACTTGGTGGAAAACTGGCATCTTTTGAAAGCATGTGTTGAACTCCAAGAATAGAGGCATCAGTCCAACATATACCAGTCAGCTGTTGCATTTTCCCCTTCTTATGACCTCTATATGTCTGGATTTTTGTTAGGGAAGATAAAATGCTTTAACTAAATGTAAATCACCACTGCACAATCAAAATGTGACCCACTTGCTGCTACCTTAAAATCCCTTGGGATATTTTCAGTGCTTGTTTCCATTACTGCTGCTCCTGGGTCTGTTCCACTATAGTCTGAGCTCAGGTTCTTTGGTGGTGGTTATTTTTTCCTGAGCATGTACGAGATTTAAAATTGGGCCTTTAGTGTGAGTGGGGCTGGTGCGGAGGCATGTACAGGTAATAGAGCAGAATCTGTCAATGGCGACCATCTTCCTTTCAAGACCCTGCCACTGGGGTATTAACACTGACACTGGTTTTGCTGAGCAAGTGATGAGATCAAAGATGTACAGGTAATGAGGTGGCTGCAAACCAGTTCTCCATCTGTTTGTTTAGTAATGACCTGGATGTTTCATTACTACTGCTGTATTAGCATTATCTGAAGCTGCTGCAACCGGTGAGAGAGAGAGAAAAAAGTGACTGGTTAGCAATAGTCAGAAGCATTTGAGGGAAGAAGGGGATACCCATCCTCACTGGATGTGGTGGAGGGAGGGAAATAATGCCCGAGCTATAAAAGCAATTTTCAGCAGGGGAAATAAACCCCCACCAATAAAACCATGGGATTTCTCTGCTGCTGTACCGACAGAGCGATCTTGTGTCCTGCTGGGTTTAGCTTGACATCATAGCAGCAGCATGGTAGCTTTATATAGTGTTCAATCGAGAATGTTTCATAACTTAGCCTGACACTGTCTGGAAGAATTTACCACTAAATGTATTTTCCAGGAATTTATTGCTTACATCTGTCTTTACCTTGTAGTAAAAGTAAGGGGTGATGACCTCCTACTCCAGCTACTGGAAGAGTTTCCCCACCTGCATATTTCCCACCATACTATGAATAAAATGTGGCAGCAGCAGCTTGCACATACTGGACAACTTAAGGCAGCTTCTGACAGAAACAGAGCAACACTGCAAAATGAAGTGAGCATTCTTATTCTTACCTCAAAGTGTCAGCAGAACAGTTAGCAGTCATCAGTGTGTACTGCATAATAAAACAAGGATACAGTCATCCTCTTTGTGTGCGGCATAGATGGGGTGCATGCACATTCAAAGCACAGTGTGAAAGGATGTACAGCTGAGCTTAGTTAATTAAATAGGGATGTACATACCTAGACTTGTGAGCAGAACTCTTTATCAGCCACTTGAATATAAAGTTCTTTTATATACTAGATTGCCCGGTACTGCCTGGGATTGCTGTTGCTTTTTGTGTAAGCATTCTGTAGTTTTGAGTGCTATTTCTGAACAGTCTTTTAGTTTCAAATAGTTATAAGATATAAAACTTCATTAACTTGTGCATGGTAACTCTAAACATAAAAACCAAATCACAGCAGTGTTTAGAACTCCTACACACAATGCCTGCCCTGCAGAGGGATGAAGCAATGAACTTTTTTTACACCTCCAGGTTCAACAAGCCCTGAAGAAGCACGAGCTTCTTGTTGCAATTATTAAGAAAGATCAAGACCATAACAAGAGACTGGTATGTTCTTTGAAGGGTATTTGTTACACAAGAATCTCATGTTGTGCTGGCTACTGCCTATTTTCTTGTCCAAGAAAATGGCTTTTTACCTTACGATGATTGTATGCCTCTTGAGTAGCTGTGGTCTCAAAAGCCATTTATGTGTTTGCTGTGAGGCTGCTGAGGTCATGGGAATGGAATATTATTATGATTACACTGCGCTGTTGCTTTAGAAGTGCAAACAAATCTTAAGAATGTGCAAGGAGAAACTTGAGGCTCCTGGTGTTGCTGGTAACACCACCAGCTGCCATGGCAATGCTGACTCCTTAATTACATAGTGCTCTTGATGCACTCTGCTAAATCAGCAGTGACTAAAGCTTTAAACCATAAACGCAGTGCAAGATTTGGGGTAGGGAGAAAGTCATTAGTAAAGGCCCCTACTTATTTATCAGTTATTAACAAAGCATTGCCTGCAGCAGTATCTTGGTGGTTTTACAGCTACTGTTCTCCATTTAGCAAGAACTTAAGCAACGTATCTGCAGACAGAAGTGGGCTCAGAATAAAGTGAGAGAGAAACGCCAGCAAATTGCTCGAGCCAGGAAATACTATGAAGATTACCGGGTTCAGCTGCGTGCCAAGATGATGCGGGCTAGGACACGGGAAGAAAGGGTAAGTACAAGATGTCTTACTCTGCTAGTGTGGAATTGTTTTTGTTCGGCCTCCCGTGCTGAGGACCTATGGTCTTGGTAGTTCACATAATTGTACAAGTAGGTGGAGAGCCAGTGAAGTGAACCAGGATTAAATGGTTGGTCAGTTAAGGCCACAGAGGAAAAGGCTCCTTTTCTGGAAACAGTGGTACAGTTTAGGGCAAACCACTGTAAAACAAGAGAGGATGCTTTAGGGGTTAAGAGAAGGAGAGAAAGGGTGAAGTATGGAAAAACAGGGCTGGTAACTTGAGAAATTAGGGAAATGAGTTTTCAGAAACAGTAGTATTAAGAAGTTGTTCCTACAGTTACCATCCAAAGAAAACAATCTAAATCTTCAGTTAAGAAAACTGATCAAAAGAACTTTGTTATCCAGTTCTGTTCTTTAAACAAAGTGGACTTTGACAGATATGATCTCTAATTAGGGTTGGACATCAGAGCTAGGGAAAGCCATAAAGTTATTGCACTGTGCAAGAGCAGATACACAGTTCTCGCCTTTTAAAATAAAAGGCCAGAAGTTTAGTGCATAATCCACTATTAGTGATTTGAGAACTGTTTGCCTCAAGCTGCACTGTAGCTGGTAAGTGTTCTTGTGTATAAATGGAAAGCCTGAGTACAGGCTCGATTTTTTTGCTGTTGGAAATCTGGATGAAGATTGCGATGTGAGATAATATAACGCAGGGTGGGCTGGAAATCACAGTGCCTGTTCAAGGATCCTGGTTTCCAGTGCTGGGTTCTCTGAAATGAGTTTATAAATGCCATGTACATTTGCTGTTCTAGCCCCCTTCTTTAGTCATATGACTAAACTGTCATGAAAAAACTGTCTTATCAATTTCAGCTACATGAGTAATACAAACAGAGCTGAGCTGTATCTGTCCCACCATTACCAGGTACATAACTGTACTTCATGGGTAGTGACCTACCTTCATGTGAGCACCATTCTGTCAGGAGATAAAGCAGCTATAAGTGTATATAATGTATATAAATGTAAATGTATACTTGGCAGTTTCTGGCAAAGCCTTAGGTTTCCTTTTTTAAATTGCTGACAGATATTTAAAAACTTATTTGAAGAAGGCTTAGAAATTCAGAGACAAAGGCTGAAGGACCTGAGAGCATATGCTAAAGAGAAGCGTGCTGAGCAAAGGCTAGAGCATCAAAATGAATTGGAGTCTATGGAGAACTATTACAAGGATCAGGTAAAGCTTGACCTGCCTCAAAGGCCGTTAATATTTTTTACACTAAAAGTCTTTCCCTTAACTGCTTCAACTCAAACACGTTATGTTTAGTTCTCCATGCTAGCAGAAGCATTATCTCAAGAACGCCAAGAAATCCAAACCAGAGAGAAAGCACAAGCACAAGTAAGTATATGGAGTTTTCTATAATGGTCTGTTCTTTTCACATGCTGTAGCTAACGCCTGTATTTTCTTTAGATGCTACAGAAAACAAAAAGAGAACTGAGATCAAGGATGGAGAAGGAAATACAGCAGCTGCAAGCAGCAATAATGCAAAGTGATGATGACACCTTCTTTCAAGAACTAGAGGCAGACAGACTGAAATCTAGACTTCAGATGGTTTCCTTTCAGTACAGCAAAAGCCATTTCTTGTAAAACTTATGGGAACTATCACTGCAGTTCTCGCTGAGTGAAGGGGATATGAATCTGAGAGCTGCTGTAACAGGAAGATAGTGTGTTATTCTCTGAAGTACCTAGTCTGTTGTTTTACATGTCAGAGATGTAGCTGCTGATGTCTGGGATGTCTACGGCACTTCTATGATCACAAATAAAGTTTTTTAACTACTTTCTACCTTCTTAGCAAGGCTGAACTAATGTTGGGCTCCACACAAAGGAAGTGGAATGAAGTCGGTGTGCTTTAGTGGAATTATCCTAGTGGAACAGTTGAATGCTATGTCTCCTGTATGCTTGTGCTGGTTCTATTGTTGCCGGAGTTAAAAAGCCACATTAATTCCATTAGCCACAATTTACTGGATTGGAAAGAACAAGGAGATCTTTAGAAGAACATCACTGGTTCAAGGGTTCTGTGCCAGGAGAAGTTAAAGAATGCCTGCAGTAAATCTGCTCTAATTTAAATATAGGCCTATTTAGTCTACATGAAACTGCAGTTTTGGTGTTGCTGGTTTGTTAATGGTAAAGCACATGAAGTACTCCATGTATGCCCCACATGTACTGAAAAAGTAGTCTGAGATAGAAAACAATGAAAATTCTTCTAAAGTGGTAAAATACAAGCGTCTGTGAGAACTGGACCCTGGGAATGACCTGTGGACAGCATTCCTAATTAGTTTCAGCAGGGGTATACAAGTAGGGGTAGGCTCTGTAGGCCTTTCAGTTGTTGGATTTCACACAGGGTTTGCAAAACTCCATCAGCACATGTGTAAACAAGTGAAGTTTTGTTTCAAATGATCTCTTCCAGAATGAAGAGTTCTTGCTTAAAATTGCAGGTGTGAGAAGTGACATCAAAAGACTGGAATTAGCTGGCTCATATATACAATATTTAAAGCTTACCATGAGACGGTGTCTCTCACGGAATTCATGAGATACTTGGTCCATTAAGAAAAAAAGCTCAGCAGGAAAAAAGCCCCCAGCAGCTGGAGATGCTTCCTTTACAGATTGAATAAAAGGGGCAGCAGTTAAACACCACACAACAGCAATCCTCCAGCAACCCCCACCCTGACTTCCTTAACAACCATTTCCAGGGAGCTGCTCTAAGCTAAGCTTCGGTCTTTATCTAAGAGGCAGTGTTTATCAGCTAAGTTAATCAAATTTAACCAGTATTTCGGAAATGTATTTACCTTTTTTCTTCCCTTAGGGAAGACGGTTTAGCTTTGCTGAAGTTTGAGGAGACATCTGTTCACCAAAGCTGAGATAAAGTCCTTGCCCCTACATAAAAGCCAAAAGATCGATCTTCTTGCTTGACTAGAACCCTTAGCACAATCCTGACTGCAGGCAACAGCACACAGCAAGACATCAAGTTTTAAGTATTTTCTTCTGAAACGAATACTGAGTTACTTAAAAATGATGTTACATTTTAAAGTAAATAATTAAGAAAAACTTAAAACTTTTAAAACCATTGATGCTGTGACAGTGCAAACAGCATACAATTTATTGCTCAACTTCTGCATGGGTACATACATTAAGTACTTAAAAACCATTTTATACAGATTTTTTTTTGTTAAAGCTCATGTAACAGCTGGGTGAAAATACAATGATACCAATGCTAAAACACTCTGTAATAAATACAATGCAAATGATAAACTAAGAACTGTCAGTTTGTGGAGGAGTAATTACACTTGTATAAACTAATTACAACTACAGACAAAGCTCTGAGGATGAGGCAGAGCCAGAAACCTACTACATAGTGTAAAGTACAACAAATGGCACCTGTTAACTATATGGTGCTGTTTAAAATCTGAAGCAGTCAGAGCATGCTACATTAAGCTGTATGATGCATCCTTATGATATAGAAGCAGAGCTTTACTTCCATCAATGCAGCCAGTTTAAACGCACCAGAAGTTGAATACAGATGTAGTGTTGTAGAACAAGGATTTAAGAACAGGTTGTGTGCTCTGGACTTTAGTACGACACAAAAATTTGGTACAAATAAAATCAGTTCAGGGAAACTGAAACTATGTGCAAAAAAAAAAGATTAGAATACATACTGTACAAAGCACCATTACAAAACTCTTTACACCGAGAAATTAAATCCTCTGAAACTCACCTGTGTAACTGTATACTTGAAATCTACAAAAGTCACTGTTCATAATTAAACATTCATCATGAAAAGCAACAGCATAAAACCAGGATGTGACATCTCTCTAAAACAACTAAAGACTGGATAAAGTAAAACCCAGTAAGAGGGACACACTGAAATAAATATTCACATTAATCATGGGGTGAAAGTCCAAGGTTAAAATGCTGTATTAGGCTTAGCACCTTTCTGAGGGGAAAGTAGCTGACATGACCTTAAAACAAATTTTGCAAAGGATGTTCAACCCTTGAACGCTTTCAGATAAACATCTGACTAGGTGATGAGGTGCTTTAGTTAAAGCTCTCAGTTATTATGAAGGTAGAAAGGCACTCAAAACTTGGTATGTTCATCCTCATCTGTCAGCTATGGAAGTCAAATGTAGACTTGTCTAGTTTTGCCTATAATATATTAAGTTTACAATATTTATCTGTGGCAGTTAAAAGTAATTCCCTACACCAAACCAAACTGTTTGGTAGAACAGACAGATGTACTGCTAAGGCTGCTGTGAAAGCGAATGGTGTCCATCAGCTGATCCAGAGTCCATATTCTGCAGAGCTCACCTCCTCCCTCCTCACAAATGCTTTTATGACATCAGGGTGGCCTTAACCAGGCGTTCAATATATTTACCAGCCAAAGCAGGCTGATGGGGAGCAGGTTCTTGGGAGGTGGGTAAGGATGATGGGAGTATCTAAAGCAGTGGTCCTCGACCACCAGCACCAGTTCTGAGTAAGGAACGTGCTGCACAACCTACTTTGCTCTCCCAGGCAACCCCAAAGATGTAGCTGTAGCTTCTCTGGTAACAGCACTGCCTGAAGGGACCCCAGCTGTAGGTGCCAAAGTACCAGCCATTTTACATGAGTGCAACAGTCCCTTGAAGATAAAAAGGGGTCTGATGTATTTCAAACCTGGCTGTCAAAACAAGTTTCTTGGCTTTACATCTGCATCCCTAAGCAGCCTCATCTCTGCAGCCAGCCCCGAATGGGAAGCAAGTCTCTTAGAACAAACCTTCCAGCAACAGCTGTATAAAACAAAATATAATCAAATGAACATGTGGATTTGGCTCTTACCACAATTCTACAAAAGCAGTCCATTGCCTGCTATTCTAATACACAGCATCCAGTAGTAGTTTACTCACTGTGGCAGTCAGATTTGGCAGAACAAAATTAAGTTCAAGCTCCATAGAACAGACAGAAAAGTAGCCAGTTCACTGTGTGACTTCCACTGCAAAAATGGAACAGCTGTTTACATCCCATTCTTTCAGCATTTCCAATACCCTCGACTTTCTTCTCATTGGCAGTGTCAAACTAGTGCAGGTCTGATGATTAATTGTAACCTAAGTTACAAGAACACAACACTGGGAAAAAACCCACGCTGCTTACTCCAGATATTCGCACCGCTGAGAGGAGAATGCCACCATCTCTTGAGCAGATCATACACATCTTAACTGAGAATTTCCACACTAACTTCAAAGTTCAGTTCCCTCTACTGGTAGTGCATTTTATTCCCCTTTGAAGAGATCAACCCATGTTATAATTCATATATATACTTACTTCCATCCCTACAATCAATAAATTATGTGCTTTTAAAACCTCATTTTCTGAAGCACATTACATATATTTCAGTTAAAACATCATTTTTCCTTAGTTGCAACTTAAACCCACGTGTCACGAGCAGCTGGACAAAGATTACGACATGTTTTACCTGATAAATCTTTAGCATCAACAAATACATAATGCGATTTGGCTGCATTCAAACAAACTTTGGTTGACTGGACAGGATGGGTTCTGAAGCGAACAGCTGACAGGCTCCTGCTGTCAAATACCACCTCATCAGCATGCTAAAAAAGTTGAAAACCGCAGTGTTTAAAGTCAAAAGCAACAACGAAATCCTCTTGACAGACTTGGTAGAAAAATGCTGGTTTCAAAAAATCAAAACATCGACTGTTCATTAGAAAAGGTCTATCCCACATGGCAACACAAGGGCTGTACCACATCCAGCATGTGTCACTCACACTAGAAACTTTGTTTAAGGAACCTGACAAGTGATATAAATAGGACCCCAAAACATCGTATTTGTAATTCATGCTTGAAAAATATAAAAAAGCCCCCTGTGGTAACATTTACGTTGAATTTACATTGCAGAATATAACGTTTTTACTATAAGAAAATGCAGTTAACATGTAAGTGGCTTTAATTAAAGAGAGTAATGATTCTTTCAGCCAATTTTATGCAAAGTTAGAATAATCCAAAATAGGGTTTTTTCTCCAAAAATAGCAGGCATAGATGCTGTTCAGTATCATACATTTAAAACAGGCTGAAACGTGACTTGTACCGACTGCTGAAGTTGTGTCCTGGTATCTGAGAATAGAAATCAGGTAGGCAAATATAATAGATTACCTTTTACAAAAATAGTAGTAGTCTTTAAGTATAGAATACTGCTTAACTGTTGAAATGTAGGAAAAGTCAGCATTCTGTATGTTCAAGATATTAGTTTTTAATAGCAGCTGAATGATCCTATGGCAGGAACCACAGAACCTATTTCCTTGAATAAAAAAAAAACCAAAAATTAAAAATAAAAACAAAAATTCCAAAGTTGTCCTTTCCCTCCCAGTGTCCGAGTGTAGAAAAGGGAAAGTTTTCCTGTATTTCAAGCATTTCTTGAGTCTTGGCTGAGGGAAGGGCTTTCCGGCTGACAGGAGTATAAATAGAGTCTCAGGTAAGGCTGGGAAGGGTCATTCCACAGCGAACCCACATGTTTCTTCAATGGCAGTTAGCAGCTTCTCGTACAGCTTGTCGTAGCTTTCGTAAGGAGGAATGTCTATTCGGTTAAAGCTGTGGAGAGACAGCAGGAAAGGTTCAGCCGCTAGGAACTTGAAGCATCACCTAGAAAGTTCTGTTGCACTGGAAGCGATGGCAAAGCAACACCTAGCAATGCCAACAGAGCTTCATCTAAATAAAAGCAATCTCTATTTTTCACATCTTTACTACTTTAATGGAGAGCATTATGTCAGAAAAGGAGGGGAAGAAAGACATTTATGAGGACAGCAAATTGGCCTTCATCTACAGATCACAAGGAAGCCTTGAAAAAGTCTTACCAGGTGTGAGCTTTCGGCAAATTGTTAGTGCTGGCATCAATCTGGTGTATTGTGAATAGTCGTGGGCCTGCAGCACCTGAAAATCCAGAAAAGAGCTCTACTGCTACCGTGTTGCACAACATGAAATGTCTTTGCTGCAGCACAGCATCAAAGTAACTAAACCCACAAAAAAACCCAGGGAAGCTACAGTCTGAAATCATAAACAGGCAGAAACCCTTAAACTGTTTATGAGAGATTCCTCCCCTCCACCCACACGCAGTAACCATGCAGCTATTGCAACCACTGAAAGATAAACAACAACAAAGCACTGATAAGGAGGAATAAAACACCTGGTTTACACAGTGTACTAAGTAATTCTAACAGGTTTTCATTTAGCTTCTCTCACCCTTCCTTGAGAACAAAACGTATGCAGCTGTATCTGTCCCCATTTCATAACAGGTCTTGAGGAGTGGTCAATTCCATTCAAATTCCATAAAGGAGTCACAATACCAACATTGCCAACTTTTGTGTTCAGGCTTTGTTTGCCCACAGAAATATGTTGTACTAGAAAAGCCATATCCAAACTTACAGGTCAGATGATGTTAAACTGGTATTACTTCAACTACCCTTCTCCCAACAGCTCACCCCACACAGTAAACAGCACACACATCAATAGTAGGGTTAATATTACTTGTAACTGTTCTGACAAGGGTAAAAAGGTACACAGTTTGACACAAGTCCAAACACTTACCACTTCAAGTACCGTACTTTGCTCAAAACCCTCAACATTCCTGAGCTTCCAATGCTGCTAAACATTTTAGAGCTCAGGACAGAGGAGACAGAAAATGAGGGCTTCTATCTGATAATGAAGGGATTATTAAGAGGAAACAGATTTCTAGAGCGACTGGGTTTTGCACACTGCAGGTGTTACCATCACATTTGTGTTCTAATGGACTCTTCTGGGTTATGATCAATGTTTCCCCTGGCCCGTTTTCTCTCATCTTGTGAGAAGGTGAAAGAGGGTAACTATAGTGTTAACAGAGCAGCATGGGTTACAGACAGAGCTGCTACAACAGAGACCCAGAGGAAGTTCAGAAGCCAGGTCAGCAATTAAGGTGACTGCTTCTAATGCCTGGGCTGTCCTTGATTATGTCTCTTACAACAAAAGTAGTCAGGTTGCAGTGCCTCTGCTGTCAGAATCACAAGAACTCTGCATGTTGGTGTGTTCTGGTCCCGGAGCTGTACGGGTGACAAGGACTTGTCAAAGACTGAAACTAGAAACCAGGCTTCTAGAAAAAACCAAGAACAGCACCAAGATCCCTACTGATCAGAATTTCCTGCCAGAGAAGGAAGTGTGTAACTGAAACAAAAGAGCCATTAACAGCTGAATGACAAGGTGATAACAAGCACACAAACCCCACTATTTCTGATTGTTATTCACCAGACCATTAAAAATCGCCCTTAAAAAGTCGAATTACAGCCAACCAGCCTCTTTTTCAGCTAATGTTTCTGGGATGTGTCCCACTGCTTCCTCCAAGGACAGGCATTTGCACTTGCTTCCGGAGCAGTTACCTTGTAGTGCCTTGAAGCCTTGCAGAGGCACTCGGGATGAGCCAGTCACAAACTGGAGCAGTCGCGCTCTCCTCTCTTCATCAAATAACTCCACAGCTTTCCAGAACCATTTCACGATGTTGCTGTCTGGGGTACAGTGTTTTAACCTGGTATTTGCCTTCCAGTCATTAACATCGATTTTTCCCAGTCCACAGATGATGAGCTGGAAGTTTAAAATATAATTAAATATTTCATCATTGATCAATGTAAAACTGGCTTTGGAGTTTGCCAAATGATGCATTTAGAAGCATCAACAGATTTGATACCAAAGGCAGATTATAACCTCTCACTAATCTTAAGCAATGCTGGAATATAACTTTTTTATTTTAATCTTACCTTTGTACAAAATGATTTTTCAAATGGCCTCGATTAAAATTTAACAATCAATTTCATAAGCTTCATATGAAAATGTCTTGACCTATTAAATAAGAAGCACAGATTCTACTCAAGTATGAAAGGGCATGCATAATTCCCATTTGAACTCGGTATTTGTTTGTGGAGCATAGCTAAAGGGACAGTTTTGGCTGGTCCAACACCAAAAGTAATCCTGTTGTTGTCATACCATACACTTAATACAAATCACATGTCTTTCCTGATGAAGAGCTTTCAGCGGGTCTAAAATGGAGATCCACAATGGATCAATTCAAGCTCAAACAGGGATGTGATTATGAAGACATTTTCTCATGACTAAGAACACTGGACCTTCCCCTTTCTTATTCTGCATATGCAAACTGATTCTGGATTAACAGTGTGGCTGGTTCACAGTATTTGAATGAGAATATCAAGGAAAAAAGAAGAGCAATCACTGACATTCTAATGCAGAAGAAAGCATAAATGATTTATTTTGTGGACATTTTATACAGTGAATGCCTCAGCTCCACAGCTAACAGACTATATATTAGATTTCCATTTTAACAAGTTTAGGATTTGCCCTCAGAGGGTATTGTTTGGATGCTTTGGATCTTGACATGATGTAGCACACTTGTCAGTGACAGCACCAGACAGCACCTTTCCCTTTCTGTATTTAAAGGGCCAATTTAGTCTGGCATAACTCAGCTCTGCAAAACCACAGAGCTGCCTGACAGCAAAGGCAGTGCAGAGTGCTGGAAGGGCTGGGAGCGAGCAGTGGGAGGTGAAAGGCACTGACAGATTATTTTCCTGGCAGCACTGAATTTAGTGTCGTGAAACTGCACCGTGAGAAACACATCCACCACCCCTGCTGGAGCAGCACTCCTGGAGGTCACTGCGGACACTTCTCTGCAGGTTCAGCTGGGTTTCCAGGGACAGGAGAGGGACTCCTCTCCTATCACTTCTGCAGTTGCTATGAAATGTCACCTTGAGAAACACCCTCGCAGCTTGCAGTGGAAGCCACAGCAGGCTCAGTGATGGCCTGACCTGGTAACCTCTTATGCTAATTGTGTGTCTTGCAACAGCACACCTGCAGCCCCCTAAAGCACTGGGGACCCAACTCTGCATGTTACTCAGTCTCTGAAGAATGCCTCAGGCTTTTATTGTTACACTTGACGACATAACGTAACATTAGTGGACTGACCTCTAACTCCTTCTCATCAAATGTCTTCAGCAGATGTTGTGGGATTACTTCATTAAATCCCTTCTGTAGAGCCAGAAACTGAGCTTCAATTCCTCGTAAAAAACGCCAGTTTACATAAAGCCTGCAAGCAAGTGCAAAAATGGCTGTGTAAGAAATATGTTCAAATACAATAAAGGCAGCAATTTATCCAGCCCCCAGTATGGCCTTGCTGACAGGAATAAACCAGCCACCACCACTGCACCATCACTTAGAAAACAACCAACAAGAAACTGTCAATTACTTCAAATAAGCACAAGTTTGAAACAGATAAAACATAACAAACTTCGGGAAAGACATAAATGTACCTGACATATTCCTTTTTGTTGTCCTCTGTCACAGGGATGCTTTTGCCGTTGGGTTTCAGTTCATGCTGAATAATTTCCCCATATGCATTGTGTTCTACACAAAACGTATGGTCCAAGACTCCTGTGATATCATTCTCACTGGTGGACAGAAATAAGCAAGTGACTCAGTGAAAACATATTCTGCAAACATATTACAGCCATAATTTACCTGTCAGACATCACAACTTAGTTTTTTCGATAGCATTTCAAATTACTGCTTGGTAGCAAAATGTGAGCATACATTTTCACTCTGGTATATTCTTTAAACCAGTATCAAAGTTTCAAATTTATGTTCTAATAACGTTTTACTGTTAATAATAGGCAAAATTAATAAAAAAAATTATTTATTAACTCCCCTCTGCCCCCCAAAATCTTGGGCATGTTAAGCCTTAAAGAAGCTGAATGGTGCAAAAAATACGTTTCTTAAATCTGCCTGAGCAAAACACTTCTGTTACAAAACATTCAATTTCTTTTCAACTAGATTTAGGAACATTATCACATGTTAACCAAGACACAATTCTAACATTGTAGGACACAACAGATAGTACATACAGTATCCAGACTAAGCTGTTATGAAGATCAGGGTCAACCAATTCCATGTCATCCAAAGTAATTGGTTTCCCTAGCAACTGCTTATAGAAAGGCAACGTGAAGCCCCCATCAATATAGTGTCCATGAAACACAGCCATCCCCATGATCCGTCCAACAAAATGGAAATAGGATAAGTGTTCCTAGAACAGAAAGAAGAGACCGAGCCATTCAGTTCACTAAGACCTCCAGGTTATAGCTGCTGAATATGAAATGTAATTTCAATACAAAGAAAAGACAAAAAAAGAAGGAAAAACCAACCAACCAAGAAAACATACCCAGAGCTTTTTGGTTTGTTTGATTTTATGCACAACACATTGAAGATATTGCTTCCAGTCCAGAATCAAAGAAGAAGAATCACAATAAGCTTAATTTCTCCCAAAGGAAACATAAACTGACATCTCACAGAAAATTAAGAACACATTTCAGGAGTTTCTTTGATCAGTATTAAATAGAAATTATCGTATTACTGCACAAATTCAGTCTCCAGCAATACTAATGTGAGAACTGGGTTCCTAAGCCTAGAACACTCTCCAGATGTATTTAACTTCTAGTCATAAAATGATCACTATAGAACTCATGTCACTAGTCGTACCGGATTGACTGCAGAGTCCGGGTTGATTTGCAGCGTATAGATATCATCTCGGGAATATTGGAAGAGACCATAATACGGATTCAACATTTCATGTGACAATAGGTAGAGCCACTCCCTGAAGAAAATAAAACAATTTATTGTGTACTTTCTGCAAATGCATTCTTACACTGAGAGTCTTTCCAAAGCCGTATGATTTTTCTAATCTTACTGTTAAACATAAGAGCGGAGGAAGTTCTCTCTGAACGTGCTGAGATAAGACTGAAATCTGAATTATTTGTACTTGCTGATACAAGGCTGGTTTAGGATTCAAAGCATGGGGGTGCAGTTGCAGGGGCTGGGGTGCAGAGGAAGAGACAGAGGACTGTTTACCTGGCAACACCTCCATAATCAAGGCCTTCCTCCCCACGAAACTTTATCATTAATCGTTTCCACAGGTCTTTTGGCCTCATCTTCATGACTTGCCTGTAGGACTCCTATAAACACACGGTACTTCATTTTATTAACTTCCATTTACAGACAAGAAACTACTGTTGGTTATTAGAAATGGAGTCTCAGACTCTGAGTCTGATACTGTTAAAGAGGATGCTATTTTCCTAGACACTAACCAGCTTCTCAAATCACAGACTGCTACTTAGATTTCTACAACCGTGATAAAACTTGTCAAATAAAACTGGTGAGTACATGAGTAGAACCACCTGCTGTTAATTTCCAGAGGTGTACAGTGATGAGAACATGCTCCTTCATTCTCACATAACTTACAAAAAGTTAAAATCTGGGTCAGTAAACGTTTGTTTTGCAGTCAGAAAAGGCAACAGCAGAGCTTCTACTCTGGGTATAACCCATGTGCAAACCTTCAAGAAGCATCTTTAGAACAGAGGCATCAATGCCATCCCAGTAAGTCTACAGGATTATTCCTCCATCAGTAAAACTTCACCAGAACTCAAAGAGAAAGCTGAAAGAGGTAAAACAAATGCTAGTTTTTTAAGTGGAATTACAACAAAAAATGTTTAGTTTTCGTTTAGTGTTGGCGCCCCAGGCTCTGACTTTGTAGAACAGAAGAGGTAGGTGTGCTGGGGACCCAACGTACTCAATTCAGTTTTCAGAACAAGAACACAATGATTTTCACTGCTGTAGAGCAGCCTTTCCTCTCTGTCTTTAGCTGATTATGAACTGATTTGACTGCCTCCAAAGGGAAGACCAACACAAATCTTTCTTGGCTGGAAAAAGTGTGACAACACAGCGGGACTATCCGGTTTGTGGGTGGGGTGAAAATGCAACAGGGATGGGTGGGATGGGTGATAAAGTTCTCAAGAGGACAAACTGTTCTCCAGAAAGAGCCAATGTATTATAACTGTGTTCAATTAATTCAGTAGAATTATTCTGCTGAATAATGACACCAAATAAAATGCAGATATCCCACTGTGGACATCCCTGGCATTCAGAAGCCTAGAAAATGCATAAAATTGGTCTGATCTGGGGGGTTTAATTTAAAACAATCAACCGGAATTGAGGTAGATGCCAAGCAGTCCAAATTCCAAAGATGACTGCTATTCAACAGTAATTTTACTTTAATTACAATAGATCAAAGATCACTAATAACTGTTTGGTTTTCCATTTGTAACAGTCCCTCTGTAACAGACATTAGTGTTCTTCTATTCTAGGAAGAAGCGAGACAGTATCTTCAAATACATGAAGTGCTTGAACTCATTCCTCAGTCCTGACACAGTCACATTTCCAGCCACAGGGAAAGCTTTTCCTCTTCCTGTTTGTCACTGGTAAACTCCAGCGTTAACTCCAGACTTCAAGATTTCATCTAACTGAATGACTTCTTCAGATAGTTATGAACAACCCTCCTCCCCTTCCCTCAAAGTTAAGAAATGGGTCAAATTCTCTAATTACCTCGAAGATCTCTTCCCTGGAGACCTCAATACGACAATGGCCAGCTTGAGGTTGCTGCTGTGACAGCTCTTGCCTCAGGATCTTGAGCTTCTGCACTAGGTCTCGCTTGTACTTGGGCACAGTCAGACACTCTGCCTCATCTGGAAGCTGACACAGGGACACTACCTGCTGCTGCTGCTGGTGCTGTTGATCTTTAAGTTGATTCTGGCGGCTAGAAACAAACACAGCTGTTTGCAGATATTCAAGTCAAACATCCCCTATTCAGATGTTTCTTAGAGGTTAAGTCTTTGTAACTAAACTTACTTCGAATTTACTATGATTATTACTGTGATTACACTAAAAACGTCTGGGCCCAGTAAAAAATAAATTCAGAGATTTTATCCTGACCAAAGACATATGCTTCTGTCTTTCTTGGCAGCTATCAAGTTGTTTTTAGGGTTTGTTATTTCTATTAGCACTACTCTACAAAGTATGTAAAAGGTTACAGCACTGTATAATAAGGTATTATCCATGCAATTTTACTACTAAGCTGCTGACTCTGAATTTCTCAGATACCATTTCCACGTTTCCTTTGCGTGTTTTGCCTTCCTCCATTTTAAAATCCAGGGATCTGCCAAACACCATGCCTCTAATCTACAGTCAATACCATAGTCTGTTTGAAATGGCTTGTCTGAAAAAGAGTAAGCTTACAAAAAGATGTTTGTACTGGCAGCTTGGCAAGGACCTTGTCCCTTGTACCTGGCCTAGTCTGGACCACAGGAATGTGGGAGTTCACATGTAAAACTGGCACAGATAAACAAGTATTTTTACTAGCAAGTCTAAGAGATTTTGTACATCTAGCTTCTGACCAGGAAAAGTAAATGAAAAGTGTTGCAGAGATGTCCTCTTCTGTTGTCTCTTGTACACCCTAAGTGGATATTTTTATAGCTTCTTAGTATGGCATTTCCAAACACCACAGGATAAAAGCTGTATTTTACCTAAACCACGAGAAGAATATCTCTGTGTGGAACACATGAGAATACCCTAAATTTACTGGATAAACAAGAAAGGTTACAATTCAGAATGTTTTCCAGTGGAATGTTAATAAATTGGTTTTTCAACAAAGACCAAAAATATGGAAGCAAGCACAGTTTTAATGTATTCTAACATTGCAGGCTATTGTCTGCTTTGAAGCAAAGTCTACCAGAAAGCTCTCCTGGCCAACCAAAACTCACCTCCAGCAGGCTTTCCCCACAGGGACGTTCAGAATCAGCAATTAAAAAGGGGTGGGGGTGTTCCCAGTTTGCCTGTGGTTCTGAACACATATTCCCTTATTTGCAAACCCTCTATTTAAAGCAATTTTGCACAAACCACCCTGAAAGGGAACTAAACCAGGTGACCAGGAAATCTTTATCAGTAGTCTTACAAGCCTAACATTTAGAAACCCCTGCAATGACACACACTGTACATCACTTCAGCAACAACTCAAAGCTGAAGATTAATAATACCTCTTTACTCCTGGTCTTTAAAGAAGGAATAATGCACAGGAATCCTATTTGGTTACTATGTCCTAGGATGCAGAACTTCAGAAGTTAGCTGAAACAACGTTGTGAGTTTCCCAGTGTCTTCTTGTTTGCTTCTGTTGCGTTGGGCTTTCTTTTAGTTATTTTTTTAAATAAGGATACCTTAACGTCAGTGGCAAGCTGACCACACTGGTCTTACAATAAACTGCAGTTATTTTAAGTCATTCCTGAGAAACCAAGTCATTTTAGTAATTTAGAGACACACACTCAATGTGGTTCCAGAATAGGGCTCTATGTCATCTGTGCGACGTGCACGGTAATTTCTTTTCACCTGTGATTAGCTTTAAATACAAAACTTGCTTAAAGCATTTACCTGATGTACAAATTAAAGCAAAAAAAAAATTGTTTTATCTTCTGAACTTTCTAAAAAGAAAGTAAAAAAGACACAGTCCCTAAACCACAAAGCTCAGGCTTAAAGAAAATGCAATCCCTGAAAGAAGGATGAACTTAAGATCTATGCATTAAATGAAACCAATCTAAACAGGGCAGTACTAGAAGGACAAAAATAAAATGCCTTCCTCCATATAAGACTAAAAATAATCAGTGCAGCATTAGCAAAATTATCTGCAGTGCTTAAGAGTAATTAAATCTAATTTCTTAGTTTGTTTTCACAGCTGAATGACTCCACTCTGCTCTGTACAGTGCTTTAAGGAAGTAGCTAAGTACTTTTCAGGTGCCATAACCATCAAAACCTATCACAAACTCTTGGCTAATATCTTAAACAGAACTGGGTAACAATTTGATTATTTTCATAACCTATAATGTCATCACTGGAGAAACAAACTGCTTTACCCAGTTCCATAGAAAAGTCAGTATCACTGATAGTGAACTTTTTATTATGCCTTCGAACCTCAACCACTATCCCACCCAAACACTAAACTTATTTATCTGATAATTTACAAAATGAGGGGCCTAAGTCAAACTGCTTTTCTCTTTCTGAAAGAACAAATAAGGAGGTGGGCTTAAGGGGGTGGTGGGTGAAGCTTTCACATATCCTGTTTGGTGCAATAAAAGAATGGACACCAGAAAAGATTCATCAGGCAGCAGGCTTTGCTGATGACACTGTTGGTTGTATTTCTGAAATCCTTCCCTAATGAAAGACTAGACATACCAATCTTCAGCACACTGTAGCAGTACTTTAAGGAAATGTAGGAATGGTTCTGTGACTCTGGAACTTGAAAGTCCAATTGGATTTTCCAGATAACAAATCTAGCCATGGATTTGTCCTCCACAATACACGTAGAACTAGCCACTATGACCCTACTGCCATTTAAGAAGAAACCTATCTGTGAAGGACAGTTATTCAAATATAGTCCAGTTAAATCAATTTTCTACAGTTCAGGAATTGCACCGTTGCAGCTAAGAGGGTCTGAAGTTTTTCTTTGGGTAAAATATCTACATCTGAATTAATCTAATGAAGTTTCCTGTGTTTCAAACATGAACATGCTCCTTCACTGGCAAGGTTTATTTCCCAAGATCACGTTCACTTGAAACTACCAATCTAAATGCAGCCAAAATTAGCAGCGATTTCTTTATTTAAAATTAAAAAATATTAGTATTATTTCTAATAATAAATACAAGAACTGGAAGTATCTGGACAAGGGGAGCTTACTTAAGTCCTGTAATATACACTTTTATAACTAATGATTTATCTAAACAAAATACATATTTGTCAATATTAAGACTCTCCTCTTGGGGTGTTAAGTTCAAATGTACTTTGGGCAGACAAAGGCTAGCCAGCTTTTACATTTTACACAGAAGGTATGTTGACCTCCAGGATATTGCTTTCCATTCCTCGGTTTTGTCTTTTCAGTGCTTGTTCCCATTACTTCCTTCAGCTTTTCTTCCCAATGACTCACTTCCTTAAAAGGACCATTGCTCCTACTTACTCCTTGCCCAGGGCTGCATGGCTTTCTACCTAAGCAACTCTTCATTGTTTCTCCCACTTAACACCTACTCAATACTTCACAGGTGTTTCCCAAGAGTATTAAAAGGTGTTAGTAGCAGAAACAATAGAGTCAAACTCCCAAACCACCTGGACAAAGCTATAGCCACGTCTAGGCAAAAAGAAATGTTTGTTTGCTTTTTGGTTTCCATTTTTAGCAGAAAATCTCACAGTGTGAAATGAGTGCCAAGGGAATAAAAAACAAGCGCCAAATGCTTTCGAGTTTCTCCTTTTTAGAAGTGCAGTATACAAATGCGATATCAAAAGGCAAAGTATTTTATTTTATCCATTTTGTTAAATATCAGAGTTAAATTATTGAGATCTTATTCTGAGAACATCTCGACTGGTCTTACTCTAAAACTGCAGGTAGGAGCTGAATTATCTCTCCTTTGTTCCAGGAGAACAGTTGGGTACTTGTGCACCCTTGACTAACCTGCAACTATTTCACACCACTGGCTAATGAATGAAACCTCATATTGTAAACCAAGTTCCCCATAACTAAAAGTAATATGAAGTATAACGAACGGAAAAGAAATTGCCTCTCTTGCACTTGCTGTCCCCAACTCCAGCATCACAATAGCCACATTCCTGCCTAAATGCTGCTAGAGATTTGTTCCCCAGACTTCCAAGAACAATCAAACCTGTCTTCTTTGTTATGTAACGAAGTAACCTGATAGTTTGTAAAAGAACACCGATACTATACCTTAAATACTAGTACGTCTGGATATAAAATCCAGCACGCCTCAAGAGTCACTCTCTCTCCTCTATTACACTCAACATGCGCTGGAGACTTTATACTTACTTTAAAACTAAATGCAAGTTAGCAGATAGCCGTGGATCTGTAAACTGTGTTGTCCTGTTGTTATGGTCAACAAAATAAACTCTCCCTGTTGCTGTATTTCGGATCTCCCATCCAGGAGGCAGTGGACCAAGCTCTTCACAATTGATGTTGCTAAGATCCCTATGAAAACAAATATAAAATGAAAAATACCTCAGCATTTGGCCTTGGAGCCAAACAAGCGTAAATGTAACAGAACAATTCCATGAAGTCTGAGAAAACGTATTGTTTCAGAAACTTGATCTGTTCAGCTGGAATCTCTACTCCCAAGGTGCAAGCCCACCAAAGAAAAAACACACACCCCAGACCACATGCCATGGGGGGGAAACGTTCTTATCAAATAACCTTCCTTTTTACAGGCTAACTTCAGATGTTAAATTAATACAGGCTTAAAACAAAAATAAAGGCCCTTGCCATTATTTGCCAGAATGGAATTGCAGTTCTACACCAATCCTGACAGAAAACACTTTAAAAACAACATTAGTCATGTAAGGAACTCTGAATCACACTTTATAAACTCCTACAAAACAAAACTATATTTCTGAGGAGTTATACTTTCCATGAAGAATTATGCATGGAATATGTGTGTATGGCCCAGGCGGTTTTGCCCCCAAACCCCAAGTGCTAGTGGGAAGCAAACAGCCCTCTAACAAAATATTTCAACTACAATAGAGGAAGGATGACTCAAGCTCTGCACTGAGCAGTGCAGGGAGAGTGGGTCTCAAGAAAATTCTGCTGATATTAGGAAAATGCAGATTAATTCCAGAGGTTCACTGAAAGCAAACACTGGTCTTTAAAAATGTTCTCTTGTGTACATGAGGTTTCACGTATACAATTCACACCTGAGATACTTCACTCTGTCAAGTGCAGCTCTCTTTACCAGTGTTAAGTCTCCAGATCTCACAGTACCGTGAGAGTTGAGGGGAGGAAAGAGCTGAGGGACAGAATGGCTTAAAAAGACGCATCTGCAGAGACTCAAAAGGCTGAGAAGCCACTAATGGAAATACCAGGCTCTGGGACTGAACTTGTGCTGCTATTACCCATACACACACTGTTGCTGAACTACAGACCTTACTTTTATTAAATTACTGTGGTGTATTATCATAAAAATGCAATTTCCTTAAAAATGACAAACTCCATCCTCATGCAGAGAGCCAGATTTTGTTCTGAGACACAGTTGTGCAAGTTTCTGCTGCCACACCTAAGAGCAGTGCTAACTTAGGTTTCATACAACACCAGTACACCACAAACTTAAGGATTAGATCTTAAAGTAAGTAAATACATATTTCAGAGAAATCTAGTTTCTATCTTTGTATAATAGACAAGCCTCAGGCTCCCTAATGCACAACGGCCAGCTGGAAAACACCCTCATGTATATAGATAATGCATCAAAGCAAAGTATATCCTTGTAACATAAAAATAATAAAACCAACCACATCATTTGAAAATGCAGTGAAGTGCATAAGGGACTTTATCCTTCCTGGGATAACCACTTCCACGGAAATTAGCACCAGCAACTGATACAGTTGCTACAGATCTCATCAATGCCAATTTCAAACTCCACACACTATTTTACAACGTCATCCACAGACTTCAGGAGGCAATCATTTGCAATAGGATTTCCTGAGTTTTTTTAAAGAATAATCAAAAGCTAACAATAATTTTCATTACGCTTCTATAAATACATTAGAAATAATCATGTGTACAATCACATACAATAAGTACACATGGGCATGGTGTAAATAGAATTGCATCATTGAACCATAGACTGGTTTGGGCTGCAAAGGGTCTTAAAGCTCATCCAGTTCCAACCCCCTGCCACAGGCAGGAACACCTTCCACTACAGCAGGCTGCTCCAAGCCCTATCCAACCTGGCCTTGAACACTTTGTTTGGTAGTCTCAACATGGGACAATAAATAATTCTCACAAACAGGTAAATTCAATGAGGCTGTAGCTCACCACAAACAGTGTGTCTAAACATACAAGGGGCATCGACTAGATTTTCCAGGTTTCTCCTTTGTCTGCTTCTCCAAAAACTATCACATACGTCTAGTCTATTTGTCACCAAGTTTGTTGTTCATAAATACATGCTGCCAATTTCCCAGGTCTTGTTAACTTCCAAAGACAGAATTAAAAACCAAAACCAATCCAGTTTTCACTGAAGTATTTTGGATAAATCTAAGTTTTTGGAAGTGCTCAGATCCTGCTTTTTTTGTTTCGTTATAAAAGCTGGAGTTGGTTATAACTCATATGCAGGATCCTGAATCAGTTAACTATACCTGTTTTCTGTCTTTGCATTAAAATAACATCGTGAAGAACCGAGGAAGAGACTAATTTGTTTTGATAACTTGTTAAAGTAAAATATTAGGGACTAAGAGTCAGAAATATAGTATTAAGCAGAGAAAATTCTGAGGAGAGTACTACTTAAACTCTTCTGTTTTGACAATTTTAAAGACACTTCCATTATTTCTTACCTAGGTACTCTTG
This sequence comes from Myiopsitta monachus, assembly GCA_017639245.1. Lineage (NCBI taxonomy): Eukaryota > Metazoa > Chordata > Aves > Psittaciformes > Psittacidae > Myiopsitta > Myiopsitta monachus. Next base: position 3,708,356 of record CM029931.1, on the reverse strand, counting down.
GATCGTGCCATGTGCTAACACCAGTCTGAGTATGCAGAAAGTAGACCTGACCTTGCTGAGTTGTCCTTTGCTCTGTGAAATCAAGATAAATTAATAACTATAAGAACAAAAAAATATGCAATTCAAAACCTCACAAAGACCGTTTTTCCCAAACTAAGGGATCAAAAGGATCTTACATACGAGGAGAAGACACAACCCATTTTCCCAGTTTACTGGGAGACCCACAATTAAAAAAATATTAATTTGCATACCATATCCTTCAGGTAAATCGGGAGGAGTGTGCAAGTGTGTCCTGCTCATGTAGTTTCTGTGCCTCTGTGATCTAACTCTCCTCTCTGCCAGCCGGGGATCTGACGACTGCCCGCAGGTCGCACCATTCGTTCCAGTGATCGGAGTGTTCTCATCCACAAAACAGCTCAGAGGTCTGCCAGGGCTGGAGTATTCACATGCTGGCCTGTGGGGAAAAATGTGAACAAATGTATTGCTGACTAGACGTGGGGCTACATGAGAGACACTGTGGTAGCTTCACCTTAGGGCTCTTGGGATGTCTTTGTGGATGGCAGACCTGAGCAGCTGACTTATCAAGCAGGATACCTGAACAGTGGACACAAAGCTTCTGCTTCTGTTCTGTGCTCACTGGTTCATCCCAGAGCAATTAGTAAACCTGTTATTCCTTCTAATTTTTAAGGAAGGTTATTATGCAAGGATTGTGAAAAAGGGCTAAGCAAGATAAAAACAGTTGCTCTTGAGAGCTCCACTGCAAGAGGAAACACTGAATTACGTGGTTTTATATCTCAATGCTGTTTTCAAAAGGGGTTAAAGAGGGGCTGATAAAGGTAGAGGAACCCCCTGAAACAAATGATGTATTTGTTTCTCTACTTTTGTTTCTCTACTGCAAACATGTCTAGAGCTCAGAACAGGTATTTTAACACACCACGAAAAATATGGATAAAGAAGTTACAAAGCTGTTCAGTCCCTTTGCTCGCTTGAAAAAACGTATCAGAGCTGGCAGTGTGAAGGGTACACATTAAGTCAAATACATCCTTACAGAGACTGGAATAATATTTATTGAGGATGGAAGAGACAGTCTGCAGGCACAGAAAGTCTGCAGAAGACTGAAAAATATGCCACGACAGTGTCTACAATTCAGGTAACAGCAAAGCTGGTTTAAGGAACAGCTTTCACAACATAGTTATTACACTTATTAGAAAAGGTGACTGTAATGATTTCAAAACATGCTCTGTAACAATCAGCTTTTAAAGCTCTGGATTACACAATCATAACATGTACATAGACAATGCCTGTCAGCTGTTCTTGATCTCTTCTCCTCATCCCTTTCAATGTCTGTACTTAGAGAGTTCTACCACAGCAGCTCAACAAGAAAACAAAGATGCCAGTATTTGGGGTGGAAAAAATTCTAATCAGAACGATTCTTTTGAGTTAAATATTAGGCAGACTGAAGGGGTACAATGGTAGAGAAGAAAAGCATACAGCATTTGTGGAGTGACTCAGAGGAACACTGAACACCCCTGTGAGAGCCATGTAGAACGGCTTGTGCTCAGCACACAAACTTCATCATATGCAGTCTCCTAAACAATTTCTTACCGCGTTGGTCGCTCCCACTGAGTTGTTCGTGTAATATGATTTAAATACTGGATCCTTCCAGAAGCAGTCCTCCGTTCCTCCCACCTAGAATTCAGACATGGAGAGATAAGGCAGCGAGTGGTATTTCCAGGAAACCAGGGCACATAATGTTTCCAACACAAATGCCAACTCAGGAAGACTTACACCATTATGAGTGTTAGCTGAACGAGGTAACAGGAAACAACCAAAAGTTAACTCAGAATTGATTTTACACATTCTTCCCTTGGAACCAGGCATATCATTAACAGTATCACACCTTTGTGTTCAATACCTATTTGAATCTTAATTAAATCCCCACAGCCACATAAAGACACTTCTTGAAAACATCATATTTAATAATGCATTTAACTTCTTTTGGCCACCAATCTAATAAGTCCTTTCACAGCATCTTCATACACTACTGGCTTTCATTAAAAAGTCACAAAACAACATGACTTTTTAATTATTATTACTTTTGCACTCCGAATTACATCAGGCTATTCAGCTAGTTTTGCAGTTACACAAATAAGTAAGCAATATTTATACAAGGAACGTTCTGAAGTGAAAATTTAAAAGCATTGTCAAAAGTGTTTCTGACTTCTTCAGATTCCCAATTAACAAAAGAATGCTGTTTAGGACTTAAGATGGTAATTTGTATTTCGAAATTCATAATCTGAAAAATCAGTTTCTCCTGTCTTTACCTGCCAAGAATCACATTCAGAAGGTCTGTGTTTGCTCTGAAAAAGTTGATGACAGCACTAGAACCTAAAACAGAACATTTTTCTGTATACACAAAACTGGTTTAGGTGTTAATGATGTCATTAACTCTCACAGGGACAAACCAAAATCCTAAACCCAGCATTTGGCAGGTAAATACAGCAAGAACTCAGGCTCCACTGCCTTTTCCAACCATGTTTGCTTCACTATAATTTACGCAGAAGAAAAAGTGGTGCATTTTTATAATTATGTATACCTCTGCACAGCGCTGTAGAAGGCAATCAAGCTCCCACCTTGCTACAAAACTACTACATGGAGGAAGTCAGTTTGCTGGCTGTGATTTAACACTATATTAGTTTCCTAGTTCTATGATTTGACATATTTTTTCTTAGGAAAGTATCTTTTTAATGAATTTACTCACACATGCCACCTCCCATTTTCCAAGAAGAGACAACAGAAGGGTCAAATTATTAACTACTCTGTGTATCCCAGCTGATTTACCTCCTGCTCCTAAATCCAAAACTGTAGAACTCTGAGTACATGAATAAACGTAAGTTAACCTAATTGTACACTGACTTCTCACTACTGCAGCAGTCTGTTGCATGAGCTGTGTCTGTATGTACATCACAGTGATGTCAGCTTACCCATCCGGTAAATCATTGTCGAATAACCGGCTGCAATCCACCACTTGTCCTCCTGTGCCTATTCGGTCTCTGGACTGAAGACTTACTATTAGGATAATAAAAGAATTATTAATTATATGACATCTGAATGGAAACTGCAGTTATATTTGAAAGAGAAATGGTACATCTTGGAGGACAAAGCTGAGCCATGTTCTGGGTAGCTTTTCCTTCCCACAGATCAAAGAGTTACACAGACACGGTGTATGCTTTCATACATGTAATTCTCTATGTCTTACTTCAAGAATATGAACGCAAGGCAGAAAAAGGAAGTTCTCTCTGATGCTGTCATTTAACTTTTCTCTACATGAGATGAGTGTGACACTCATCCGGTGGCAGCTGGGTGACTGGGACAGTGCTAGCTCCACTGCTAATGGGAGAACTGCTAATAGAAAGAGCTAAACAAAGAAATTCCTGTCTGGTTTTGACTCCTCCTAACGTATTTTCTGTGAACATGGGATTCAACACACACATGTACACACATAAAACCAGGCAAAATTTAACTGCTAAAAGCACTACACATCTGATTTATTAACTACTTTGAAACACTGGTGGTAAGAAGTCAAATGCAACTCTCACACAAAGCAATTCTCAGCACCCTGAAAAGCCTTTACTGCCCTCAGCAAAACTGTATTACTGCTTTTTAAATTTCATTTTCATTTTTTACAGTGTTTCATTGGAAAGGATATTTATGCCTGAAGCTGTTGTACTACAATTATGAAATCAAAGATTTTATTTTAGGCATCTTTTGTTCCCAGTATCATAATATTGCAAGTGTCCAATCTGATAGTTTATGACACTTGTGTCCCTGTGGGCTTGTTGGGGTTTTTCTGATGTTCTGTTTTGCCTTTAACAATAAAACAATTGCTTAAAAAGCTAAATACATGCCATGGCACACATTTCTTGGGGTGGCATTTCTGCACCTCTGGACAACTGTCTTCAAGTCCTATTTATGTATGCAGTGAAATAAACCTACAGACCTTAACCTAGACACAATCACAACTTTTGTCAAGATCACAGTTTAAAAGCTGTGGTAGTACTGGCAGGTTTTGCCAGTGTCCAAATAGTTCGACAACAACATGGTTCTGGAGCTTTGGATTTTGGGCCTTCAACAGAGCAACCCAGGGAGTCCTGCAGTACCTGCTTGCCTTATTCCTTACCAGTATAACTCCTGGTCTTCCATGAAATTAACATTACAAAGCTATGTATGGACCAAAATTTGTGTATGGCTTCATTTTGTAAGGAGTAAGGTCTCATTTTTTTTCTGCACCGCCACATCAAAAATAAAATGGTGGCACAGAAGGGAGCTGCAAATTTAAGACACTGCACAGGTGCTTTCTGCATCCACTACTCACAAGCATCCCCTTTTCTTCCCCCCTTTGAAGAGAACCCCAAGGTATTTAAGATGAAGCTCCCCTTGCTCCCTGGCCCAAGTTAAAAAGGCATACCCACTGTGCACTTGATCTGTAAGGTTATCATCTGCTGAAGGTATCAATTACATTTTAATATTGTTTTCCAGTCTTCCACAGCCTCTTAACTTAAGCCAGTTTATCATTAGAAGGACTGAGAGTATTTCTAACTTATTCTATCTTCTTGCTTACTTTTCATCAAGACTTCTCCACTACGTAACTACAGCAGCGGAACTATCTAGTTTTATTCATGCTCATTCACCCATTCAACAACACTGCATTAGTGAAGAAAGATTAAAATACAAAGAGATTAATAACAACAATCTAAATAAAAGGAGACAGGAGTCTCCAGAATCTTACCAAGGATGCATTAAATTAAAACACAGCCATGACTGAGGAAACCTGACCTTTCTGATAGTAACCCCAGGAAGCAGAACATATAGATTTGTTCTCAGCCTCTACTGTAAGCTGACAAGCTGTGGTTTTTCTAGGTACAACACACTATCCAGCAGCTCCTGCTAATGAGGGACAGCCCCAGCAGCATGCCAACAAAGCTGATGCTGCTTTGGCTACACCACTTTTCACGATAGCATCAGGTTATGCCAACTAGTCAGTCTAGTTTATGCCCGAAATGCTGACTAGCTATCTCTGACAACCTGAAGTGCATTTGCCATGCCCACACTGCTCCGTATTTGCCCCAGGCTTCCCATCTGGCATCCCAACGGCTTGGAGACCTTTCTGCTCTGGGGTGTTTCTTTTGCTTGTTTAACGCCAGCATTCTCAAGCCATGATGACAAGGATGCATGTTGCATACTCTGGAGGGCAGCATGAGAGCACGTCATGGTGTGAGGGTACAGCTCCTGCAGTGTCTGAAGGGCTGCTGTGGGCAGTGATCTGCTGGAGCAGACCTTGAACAAAGCTCCTCTTAGAAGGAACTCCACAAACGAGATTGTACGATGAGCAGAGGACTGGTATACCGGAGAAAAAACAAAAAGCAACCAAAACCTACAACATACGCACTCTAGAAAAATGACTGTTTTATCCTTTACTGTTCTGTGCAAGATCACGTGGAAAATTTGATATTCAAGAACAGTCTGAAGTGTTGGCAACGCACTTATGATTCCACATTTTTACCATCATTTGACTCTCCTGTGCCACCTAACTTAACACTTGAAGATCAGATGCAAGACAGATGGTTAAAGCAACATAAAGAGGTGAAGTCATAGGTATTATTCAACAGAGCATATTGAGGACAGCAAACGAATGCACTGAAGCCCTTACTTGCTGACTGGTATATTTCAATAGTTTCCCTGGCTGACAAAACAAGAATGCTGCTTGGATATTATTCGAACTAGGAACTGAACATAAAGCTGAGCATGCAAACTCACTTTTCTTCCCCTCCCCAAGTCCAAATATTCTCATTAACATCTTGTCATAAAGACCTCCTCATCCTGATCAACTATATTTGTTTTTTATTTTACTTCCTAAACTGCCTTCTGAAACAAATTACAATGCACCAAAAAGAGAGTGCTTATGAAGCTGTTTGTGGATACTTGTTTCTCAATTTGCCAGCTTCTTTTAAATTCTTGAGTTATTTAAGGTTTATGAGTTTGCAGAATGACAAAGCACAGTTACTGAGGCCTGGTGACAGACTTGTTAATAACCTGTGAAAACACAAAATGAATTGAGCAAGTCATCCCAGACAGCAATTCACTCCTGTTGCAGCAAGATGTTTCATCCTTTCACAAAACCTACAGGAAGCACAGCTTTGCTGGAACCCTCCACAGCCAGGAATTTGAAGTCAGTTTTTCACAGGGAGCTCAGGCTCAAACTGGCACCATTCTTTGCAGTGAAATTAAAAACTTTCTAAATAAATTTCACATTATCTATAGTCTTAAATGTCTCAACACTTGTACTGGGGTAGGGGGAGTGGGTCAGTTTGGTTTTTTGAGTGGTTTGGGGTGTTTTGTTGCTTGTTTTAATTCTCTACATACACACTTCTAAGCCTGAGGTCCAAACGGCTCTGGTACTAGACATTGAGCTTGGAGGGGGAAAACCAGTACACAAAATTGACATCTAGGAAGGGTATCTCTACAGCTACTATTAAACTGCAAGCGAACGAAAAGATAAACCCCTTACTTACCTACTATCTGTCCTCTAACAGTATCATTGTCATTTGGCCCAAGCTTGCACAGATCCAATCTCTGATCTAGGGAACAAGGACACAAAGTGTAAATCACACAGTATTTTGCTGCTTTGAAAGGCTCACTGAAGTACCATTCAGCCTAGTGTAAGACAGTTAAGAACCTGTTACATAAGGTAAAAATCACAATGCTTCTCTACCAGCATGTCACTTTCTTCTTTTTTGATTATCTAGATAGCCAAGCACTACTTTGCCATCACAGTGCACCAAATTTTGTTCAGAAGTAAATGGCACCCATTTGGATAATGAGAAAACAGCATCTTACACGTTAATTAACTTCTGAAAAGTAGACACAGAGTGCTCAAAGTACTACAAAACAGTATGATAGAATGTACTAATTAATTTTGAAGGCCCATTACTTTTTAAACTACAAATGTGGCTTCAAGATAAATCTGCCCTTTTGTTTATCCCTGAAGACTTGCATTTTTGAAGGTAATAAAAAAAAGTAATTTGAAGGCAATTAGAATCTGTCTCCCTCTGGAATTCCAACACACTAAGTTCAGTGTTGACAATCCACAACCAGACTGTGGCACTGACATTACTACTGTCTATGGTAACAGGGCAAAAGCACTGAAAAGCCAGGATTAATTTACCTTCTCTATTCCACTTGTACTTTCCTCAGACATAAAACACCATTACAAACCACCAAACCCATTGGAATATACAAGCTTTATAAAAAACCCAAATAAGTGTCACTCTTCAAAAGTCTGTGCATGAAAGTTTGGGCTGAAAGAGAACAAACTCTAGTCTTCAGCTTACTTACAACCAGTGTCTTTAAGGCGGTTGATTGCGTTTGAAAGAAGTCTCACACAACCCAGAAAACCAGCTCCCTGCTTTTTATGAATTTTCTTGTGATTCCACACGCTGATTGTTATTGAATCTGACTTCCCAATGTATCTGAAAAATGTGGAAAAACAGAACTGTGAATGGCACTTACTGAATACTTTGAAGATGCTCCAGAAATCACCTTAGGGGGAAAAAAGATTATCCACCTGTGACATTAAAATTTAACACACACTGTATTGCCAGAGAAAGCAAGTCATCTTCAGATAAGATGTACACACTATCCTTGAATGAAAGCATGTCTTATGAAGGAGTTTACCTGAATACAAGCTAATCTAAAATCCTGATTCTGGAAGAAGGCATTCACATGAATCCAAAGTCTACTTAAATCTGTTAGAACAGTAACACGGACAGACCGTGGGCTGGCCCAGTGACCACATTTCTTCAAGCAGCTAAAAACATGCTTAGATTCATGCCTATGCTCAGCCTAACCACAGAGAACAGCAATGTTCATGGCAGCATGTTTGTGAACAGCGCTAGCAGGCAGAGCAGTTCAAATGCCAGGACAGAAATTATCAGTTCAGCATCCTTGTGCAGCACTTCATCTGCTGCTGCTTTTCAGGCTACTTTTCCAACCACTAGCAATGCAAGCCACCCTCTCAGAGCTATTCTGAGCACTCAGGGAAAATATAAGGCACACCTAGTTACACATCTGCAGTTAACGCATCTTTGGGAAGCTAATTTGTTATTAAGAAAGGCTCAGAAAGGCCCTGTTTGTAACACACATTATACATTAAGAATGTGACCCATGACAAGAAGTTCATATAGTATTTTAGGTGAGATGTGCCACATTCTCCTTCTGGCCCCTGCTCACATATGGGCTGCCTCCTCACAGCATCACTATTGAAAGTCTTTGCAAAACCTAGAAGTGCCTTGCGTGGACCTGGGGACACCTGGACACTGCAGGTATTTTATCTTTGCTCTTTTGTTTGAAGCTTTGTTCTTCACAAACAATTACTGTGTGAGATAGTTTTTGTTCTCAAAACTTCCAGAGGACAGCTTCAAAACACCTAAAATAAAGAAGCTATTGTCAACACTGAATTATTAGAGTTATTTCAAACTGAGGAAAATGAATTTGTAACTATGGATTAGACCCCAAGAAATGCTTTCAGTTCTCCCTTCCCAGACCACAAATTTTGACATTCTGCAGTATAGTTCCAAGTGGGTTTTCTTGGTTTTGAAGGAAAACAGATCAAACTCACTCAACCAACATCTAAAACCAACTCCTCAACTGAGACTTGAGCAGCTTTAAGACATCTTAATAGTTTCATAAAGATAGAAATGATACTGTCAAGGTTGGCAAACCAAACAATTGAACTAACTCTCATGGTTTAAAATTGCAGCTGTGATGAGGTAAGTTCTCAGTTAACACTTCTCCCCTTTTTCCTGTTCCAAAAAGCAGAACTCAGACAGCTTCTTTTTCCCACCTGCAGACAGGGCCTGACCCAAGAAGACAGAAAAGCCTAACTGTAGGCACATACCCATGAGCATAGTTTAAAATAACCAGTGCACATTTAAAACAAACCCAAGCAAACCACAAACATCCCATGACACCCCCCCCCAAGTTTTGTGATAGTAGACTGATCATATTATATAGGTCAGATTTTTGGCCTTACAACCTTGACAATGCCAGTTTTGCATAAAGAAACGAAAGATGAAGATGGGTATTCACGTGCACAGTTGCAGTCTACAATGTTTCATGTAATTAAAATAAATTCTTATGAGAACAAGTTAGGTGCACTTAAAAATAAAGACTTATGACCTGTCTTGAATTTTCCAGTTTTCCTTGTTGCTTTAAAAAAGTCAAAGGTATATGGTTAAACACAATTTCATAACAGAACAGTCTGAATAATATGCAGAACAGCTGAATATACAACACAGTTTCCAAGAATTACTGTAACATTTCAGGGTGAGGTTCTCATGGTTGAGATGCAGACAGTTAGCCATCCATACCAAACAGGTGAGGACTTCTACATGACTGTTATAACCTGCTATGATTTCTGCACCAGGAAACCTGAGTGGTTCACACATTTAAAAGAAATAAGGAAGACAAGCTACATTTTCCAAATAAAGAGGTCTTGTTTTTTTTTCCAAAGGAAGAAAAGAAATAGCTCAGTAACTGCTGGTTGGCTTTATAGCAACATGTTTCATCTGCATAATTTCAGGCATGAAAATACATGGTTGCATTTCAAGAGTGACGGTAGGACAAGCTGTCATTTCCAATTCATCCACTGGAGAAGTTACATTTGTTTTACATCATCTGGCAATAAAGTTCCAACATAAAAGCCTGCACTAGGAATTGTATTTGTTGTTAAAAAAGAATGTTCCAAAAACTAAAGTGAGTTTAGAAAAAGAAACCAAACAGGAACAAAAATCACATCCCTCTCATTTTGATGGATGCTCTCTCATAATTCCTCCTCACAATTAAAGTTTTGGAGCTTTTTCTTTTATTCAACCCTATCAGTAAAGTCTATTTCACAGCTTTGTTACTTCAGAGATAACAGAAACTGCATTAATGAAACGGAAACCTGGAAGTTCCATTTCCATATATATGCGAGTTCAAAAATACATCTCGAATCTATAACATTCAACTTTGAATAAGAACTCTGTGTTTGGAAATCTTAAGGAAAATTAGCACTCTGAGCACTTCTAAACAACAATCAAGTACATGCCATACTGGAACCCCCTAAAATTTCAATCAAAATTTAAAGCATAGAGACAATTGGTACTTTGTCTAACTAAAATTATCTTTGCCAAGGTGGTATTTCCTCCTGAGCCAATGTACCACTCAGAAAGGTTTGATATCAAGTGACTTTTCATCCCCATGGCATTATACATGCATTACATACAAGAAAAGCAGAATGAAGAAAGTGGAAAAAAAATATTCCTGAAAAAACACACCTCTTCCTGATCCCAAACCAGATGTACTCCCTCCAGAAGGAGAGAAAAATGCAACATCGAGAGGTACGAACTCAGGCTTGGAAGCCAGGAATCCCCTATTTCTAATCCATGCTGTCACACAGACTCTCTTTACAACCTGGGCAAATTACTTTGTTTGTTTCTACATTTTCCCATTTCTGAAGGTTTTCTAATATAATGGTTATGCTTTGAGAGATCAGCTCTTCAGTTTGGAGGGGAAGAGGGTGTGAAGAGACAACAAAAAATACCACCCCGATTTTTTTCTCTTCTTTCGCCCTTCACCCTGCCATTGCTCTCATCTCTGGTAGCAACTGAAGAGTGTGGGCGCCTCTGGACTGTCAGAAGAGAACCAGCCAGAGGCTGTGGCCTGGACAGGAACACAGCACAGACACGTGGCACTGACTGGCTGCTCCTTTCTCCTCCTCACTGCTACCCAGCCCAATACTGAGCTGAGCCTACAAGACACTGTAAAAGCAGCTGTACCAAGCAAACAGCAAGCAAAGCAGGCTTCTACTCCAGATGTAGACCCACCTAAGAAGTTCAAGAGAGACTTGTACGTCTGATGTGCTTGAGCTGGCATAGCCAGCTCTACAAACACGACCCAGAAATGATTTCAACCTAAATGCAAAGGGCATCACCAAACTGGTCTAAACAACCATGTCAAGAAGGCAAAGCTGGTGCAAGGAGCTGTTTGACAGCAATTTATGAGTCAAATCTAGGATGGGATTGTCTAAACCAGCAAGCAGAGCTGTTGCCTTCTCTCCCTAAGAAAAATCCAGGATCGTTAGCAAAAACTAGGCAAAGTAGAGCTGGAAGGTCAGGGAAGAAAGGTGATTCTGCCAGGGCAGCACAGGGACTTGCGAATGTGAAGGTACCAAGCAGTACTAGAACCTGCTGTGAGATTCTGGGACGAGGAGGAGTTACAGGAGTTGCACGAGATTACATTTGAGAGGTACAACACAGAAGGAAATGACAGAGCCTGGGGTGCAGATTTGAAGGGCACAGAGTCAAGACAGGACCAGGACTAGGTTTTGGTGGAGCTCATGGTACAAATATCTTTTAAAAATAAATAGACCAAATGACTTGCTATGCCTTATGGGCAGAAGGTGCTGGGGAGGACTGGAGTAGGCTTGAGGGCACAGGTAAGGCTGGGAAGGCTGAAGCAGATCTAGGATATCAGAACAAAAGGAAAGGGAAAGAAGAGAAAAAAGGGACTTATTAAGTTTCAGAACTGCTGGCTAGGTAGTGTTTAAAAGCTCTGAACATGAGAAAGTCTGTAAATGTGTTAAGCCTGGTTATTCAGAGCTTTGAGGAAAGGCCTGAACAATAGGGAGAACACAAACAAGACTGAAAATAAGGCAGGGGAATACATCCAGGGCAAGCACGGTATTCTACTGATATTAAACTGCATCCAGACAGCAACTATTTGGCAATTTCTTTCTGGAAAGTCTCCCAGATTCCCACTCCCCTTCACACACCCATCTAGGCTGAAGAATCTGAGCAACTAATTCAACTGCTTCCTTTCACGCTACGATCTGAACTCAGAACCACGTAAGGCAAAAGGCAAAAGCAAAACCTTTTTTTGTTCTTTGTAACTGCAGAAGTCTGTAAAAAATCTTATACAACACACAATCTATTATGCTGAATCAAGTTAGCAAGCCACAAAATTCCTTTGGGATTAGCAACTTAATTCAGACATCATTGCATAAATACATCACAACAGATCCATAGTACTGTGCCATTTGCATATGTTATCACATGATACACGAGACACTTCATTAGCAGCAGTGCTAAGGTGTTGTACAAATTCCAGGCTGGGGGACATTTCCAGCAGCCGAACACAACCAAGAGACAGTTTTACTGCACGCAGGCCTGTCAGTTATTCAAAAACTGACAGAAATCTTCATGGTAGGAAAAAACCAAGCAGGATTTTTCTTTTAATAAAGTTCACATAACTGCACCTTCCTCTGGCTGGTTTCCTACACTGCATGGCGGCAGGAGCAGGCACACTGCCACTGAGACTCCATCTGTCACGCTTGGTGTGCAAAGCATTTCCTGTAATGGTGGAAGCGTCATAAGGCAGAGATCAGAGTTCCCATGCAATGGTGTGTTGTTAGGGTAGGCGTTAGGAACTTTAAAAACCTAGTGTTTCCTAGGTTTGATGAGAAGAAAGATTAAGTTCTGTAATCTGTGAGGCTTGCCAGCAGGTGCTTATTTTGTTTGTCTTCCCCCCCAAAAAGTTGATTATCTTACTATCTGGTGCAGATGAAAACCTGAGACCTGACATCAGGTATACTACAGTAAAAAGCTACCTTAAGGTAAAAGCCAGGCAGGGAGTTGTTGTGTCAAAGAGATCTAATATTTTGCTGCTGTTTTAAATAGGAACTGAAGACTAAGTGACTGACGTTTATCAATAGAAATACATTTCCACAGAGTAAGGATTAACAGGCAAGAGAGTAAAAAGGGGTAAATTATTATGAAGAAAATTTTGAGAAGGAAAGGATTATTTTCAATAAATAATTTCTAATAAACTCTGGGGTATTTTCCTAGCTGTACATAGGACATTATTACAAATATCTGACAATTTCTGTGTACTTTAGAGGATTTTACTTCAAACCTTTGGTTATCACTGTTACCACCTACAGGTCATAATGCTGATTCCATTTTGGATCAAGTGTATTCTTCACAGTATCTGTAGAATGGCATTGGCCAGATCCGTCCACCACAACCTTAGCAAATGGATCAGGAAGTCCTAAGAGGAGGAAAAGAAGAATATTAGCAAATGGATCAGGAAGTCCTAAGAGGAGGAAAAGAAGAATATAAGCAAATGGATCAGGATGCTTTAAAGTCCTGTATCACTGCACTACTTTAAAAAAAGGTAAAATATTTTATTTGAAATTGCCTTTATTCCTAAATAAGAGCCATGTTTAACGAATGGGAATAATATAACATATTAAGCACAGGAAATTACTAAATTAGCAATTTATTTCACTGACACAGAGTAAGTTGTGCAAGTCAAGTATGAGGGAAAAAACAGTCTGAATACCTTAATCTTCGTAATTTAGGACTGAGTAAATTCTCTGTATACAAAGTATTCAGCAAAAGGCAGAGAAAACAGAGTTATGATCTTCTTGTTTCGAAGAAGAATTAAAATCATGATTTTTGGTTGTTACTGGTACTACAGAAAATGACCTACAACAGGTTAGTCTTGCTTTTGAGGTCCACTTTGCTTTCTACTTCTTTTTCTGCCAGCTTAGTACCTTGGAAACACGGAACACAGGTTCAACAAAAATTAGTGTAAGGATGGTGACAAACAAGCAGCTGAGGGAGGAAAAGAAGCAGGATCAGAACAGCCTACACTTACCTTGACTGCAACTGCTATTCTAACCGACCCATTAACTGACACCAAAAGGGATGGTCCCACCACTAATGCCACTAAGTCATGCGGTCCTATCCTTTTTTCCCCTCACACTAATTCCTAACCAAGTGCCCAGTGAGTCAGCTGAAAGAACTAAGGTGGTGAAACATTATTCACACTTTCTGCAGCACAAGTTTTGCACCAGTTCCACTTCCTCAGATGACTCAGATGGAGTCAGTCAAGCAGCAGTGGCTCAAGACAAGCGTCAGACAAAGCACGTGCAGATGAAGGCAAAGCATGTGGGGAAGGGGAGGAACAGGACCTTGTGATTTGTGCTTCAGTACAGAAGTGCATCACAGATTTCAAATCCTGAGAGGGTTTTTTAAGTATTATTAAACTGTTAAACACCTGGAAACTTACATCAATACAAAAATCCAGATACAAAGCAAGTTTTAGAAGCATCACAAACTCCAATATAAATCTCTATCATCCCTTCTTCAAGTTCTTTTCCATATTCTGGTCTGATGTTTTGAATTTTGCCTGCTCCCAAGTGGGAGGCAGCAGGCAGGTGATGTGTGTGTTCATGCTTACACAGCCAATAACATTCCTTTCTGCCTCCCTCATCCACCTCTTAGCCCTTCGTTCAAAACATTATTAATTAAAACATAATGTCAGAGGAGGTAAGTATTATGACGTAATAATTAAGATGTACCTCTGTCTGCTGGACAAAAAGTTCTTGTATGGAAAACATTTTAATAAATATGTGTAATTGAAAACCATGTAATTTGCCAGAGAGAGCAAATTTGTTTCCCACTCCCACCAAAACCAGGGAGAGTGTGTCAGGGTTTTAATTATTATTATGAACCTGTGACAATTGTCACCTAAGAAGAAATTAGAAGCCCTAAAATAATGTGAAAACTTGAAAGCTCCCACCCCCTCAATGCAAATATCTTAATACAATTATCATGTGCAAACACTGATGTATAGAACCTGCAGAATATATATCCTGAATATAAAAACTTTAACAGCTACTTACGGAAAAAATCCTTTTTCACCAAGTTTTTTGCACACAGTACTGCAAGAAAAACAGAAATACAAGATTAAGTCACTGATTCCCGACTTTACCTGTCCACCACTGCAGAAAATCCTGCTCAAAATGACTGAACATGAACGAATTCTGCTCCTACATCATTTATATTGTCCTGTAAAATAAGTCCTAGAAGCTGAGCCAGAAGTGTCATCTTTTGGCAGTTCACCTTCAGGTAGATTACAGTACAAGTGATATGGTGGTGCTATCCTCAGGCAATAGAATCATAGAATAGTTAGGGTTGGAAAGGACCTTAAGATCATCCAGTTCTAACCCCCCAGCCATGGGCAGGGAATAGTTTCACATGCAATTTCCACCCCCCCACCCTCCCCAATTCTTTTGCCAACTCTGTGTTTACCAAGTGAGGGAACTGGATCATGTCTAAGTAGCCCAGCAAACAGTGGCACAAAACATTGTGCTAGAAAAATTAACGGCTTTACACAAGCAGAGTGTTACGTTCAGTTCTACAGACCAGCAAAAGCTTCCTTGACCATAAGAAACAGTGCATTAGGCAGTTCAGGCTTTTCTGTTCCCGAGTGGTAACTAAATAAACATTTTTACCTGAAAAACATTTGGGTGGAGTAGACTAACTTCCAGTGTGAGAGGTCTGATGGCTCTGAAGATAATGCTTTATTTGTAGAAGCTAGTAACTATTTCAGTCTTTTTTGTTTAAAATAAAAAGGGAGGAACATTTGTATTTGTCAACTAAAAATACCAAGGGGAAAACCATCTCCATGAGAATACAGCAAGTAATAAAGAAATAAATCAATAAATAAGAGGTCAAAAGGACAACTTTGATACAAGGATGCCAAGGTACACATCTCACAAAACACACCACTGTTCGACTACATATGCTTATCTATTATCACAGGTTTAGTAAGTAGGAAATACCAGACTCCCCTGTGAAACATTAAAATATTTACTGATAACACACAAGGATTATTGCGTATTGAGTGAAGCATGAATTCCCACAGCTAGCACAAAAAGGAGAAAAAGGGAAGGAGGAAGAGGTATCTGGTCGGGATCAGTGCTGCGAAAGACTCCTCACTACATGATCCCTGTGAACACTTTTTCTATGAGGTTGCCAATATTTATTACTACCAGGAAATGCAAAGACAGAAAGGTGCATCCAGTAACTGCATCCCACAGACACCACCTCAAACCAGACAAAGCTGCTCATGCTTTCCCCACAGAACATCCTGAAAGCAATCCTGCAGTGCTGCACATTCTCCAGTTCCTCTAACAGCATCTGCCCAAATAAGAAGTAGAGCAGAGGTTGTCCAAGAGCACTCTGATGGAGATTTCCAGGATCAGGGCGGAAAGCACCACCCTGCATCATTCTGCATGCTAGCACAAAGCTGCATATTATTCTAAAATCAATGGAATTATTTTCCCAATTTTTATGTTCATAAAGATGTTGATTTTAGTGAAACTGCTTTGCATGGGAATGCAGCACTGTAAAACCTACTTAAAACTCTAATGAGTTTTAGTTCCCTGTAAAACAGAAGGGGATGCCTATTAATGACTTAGAGAGCCAAACATCTCAGGTATTTCTGATACCTAGAGTTCAAGCATATACAGGAAACTGACTGTCGCATCACTGCCTGCTCCACAAAACATTCAAATTAGGTCCTCAGAATGGTGTAATAAAAATCCACAGTTACTGAAGACTTCCATGTGTCCAGCAATTGAAAATCTACTCTATCCATACAATTGATACCAGCTTAGAATACACTACAGAAACTGAAAATAAGATAAACTTAGAAAATGCTTCTGCAGTTCTTTAAGATTTTATTATACCAATATGCTCAGCCTGAGCTGTCAATATACACCACTCAGCCCAAGAACTGAAACAGGTTACAGTTCATCAGCCAACTTTCACCGAGTGATGAGAAACTTAGAGTAACATAGATGCTTACATAGATGGCCACTGTTTTAAAGATCCCCAAAGATACAATTATTTGCACAATTTCACCCATTATAAGAAACAGGAAGTGTCAAGTGAAGCTGAAGGCTTTAAATCCAACAGTTAAGTCAAAATTCACACAGCGTGTTTTGAAACTGTATCATGTCCAAAATAAAGAGGTTTGACTAGTCTTTTGAAAGACAAGTTGCAAGGTTAACTAATTATAAACGCTTATTTTCAAAATAGAAAGCAAGCCTACCAGTGGGATTTAACCAAAGTCTCACTTTTATAAGATTAGGCACATGCACACCGTACAGACTAATAACCGCTTCCCGAACAATTAGCCACGAGTGAACAAACTAGTATTTTTGGCTCAAGATTTCTTCTCTAGTAACCACATTTAAGGCAAGTCAGATGTCAACCCACTCCAGGCTTTGACAGGTTAACAAAACAGGAAGAGATGCTGAGAAATCTTCCATTGACAACATCCTCTCTGCCAGGTATTTCTAGGTGAAAAAGCTCAGGTCCCAGAGGCATCAGCTCTGTTCTAAGGGAAACAATCTTGTCCATGCACAGAACTCTAACCTATCTCGGGACTCTTTTTTGGACAAACCTTTCCTCACTGGTGATAAAAGTACCAGAGTTTATGCTCCACTTTTCTAACAGTTTCAACACTGTATTATAGCCTATTCTGAATATTCTGATAACCAACTGATTAATAGCTCCTTGAGAATAAAAACTAAGGAAGTTTGGTTTCCTATGGATTTATGTTTTATGGTTGACTGAAAACTATAGCTGAGGCTTTTCCCACCGGCAGGGCCTTCAGGCAGACACTCTCCCATGCAGACTCTTCAGTGGTCTTGCAACACGGGATCTCTTGCTGCAGCTTTTTCCTCCCATTTCAGGTCACTACTAGGGGTCTCCTCTTTATCCAGGCAATGATTCTCAGAAAACTCCCGGGACTTAATTATCTTTGAGGCCTCTATCCTATGTCAAATTTGAGCTAAAGAGTCAAAACCCAGGAAGAACCATAGCAAGATTTATTTCCCTTGACAAAGCCAAGTTAAAATGTTAATGGTCCTGGACCTGAACCCACATCATTATCAGATCTACGCAGTTGCACCATCAATAGATCCTCTAGAGGCACAAGGGCACTGACAAAGGTTATTTGTTATTTGTATGTGCTTGCTTTAAAACTTTTTTTAATTTAAATTATTTTGAAAACAAAAACTCGTAAGCTGAATTTGCACAAAAGGTTTCCAGAAACAAGAGTACATACTAGTGCCTGCATATATCAACACTGGTTTGGAACAAAAAGAGGGGGGAGCATTGTACCATAAGTGCATCATCAAAATACATCAATGGCTGCCAGTACAGATATTTAGATTAAGTATTTGTTACAAAGTATCACTGAGTCAGTGGATTGCTATGGTTTGTATTTGTTACAGACTTCCTGGGTAGTCTACACAGAAGAGAACATTAATATTCCAATATGAAAGAACAATATATACGTGCCAAGACAAACATGCACATCACTTTTACATACTATACGTTCATTAAATCTCTTTACTGTGCCTCATGATCTCATTCAAACATATGCTACTCAAGTCAGGCCACAGAAACATGAAAGAGCATAATATTATAAAGCTTCCTAGTCTCCTTCCTTGACAGCTTTGCTACACACAGTTCTCAAATACTCAAAAATAGGAATTAAGTGAACCGTTTGCCAAGTTCCTTTTTCTGATTTACTACTCCAGTGACTGACAAAGAATGAAAAATGATTTAACTATTGCAAGTAAATGCAAAATATTTACTATCCTCCAACTCCTGTGATCTAATTTATGTGTTAGCTATTGAAATTTACATGCAATTAGAGAGAGGTATGAAATAATCAGTTGAACCCATAAAGTGAAGGGAATGTGATTATTGAAAACGTGAATTTTAGAGGAAGATAAGTATTTCTCTCATTTTCTGAACTTTCCTACTCTCTTTGCTGGCTACTGAAGAACTCATTACAACTGCTGCTTACTTTGGAATCATTTTTACAGAAAAATCAACCTTTTTATGACATCAGACTGTTGTCATTGAAGGTATCCTATGTTACACGTTACCACTATTCATGTACGTGTTAAAGAGTATGCTTAGTTCAGATTAACAGGTATATCTATTACACAAGGTCTGCATTCTAAAGGGAAGAACACAAAGAATGTGAAACAAAGCAGAACTGTAACTGTAGGAAGCCTGCGAGGAAAACAAGTGCAAAGTGATAAAGACCTACGAGATTTCACAGAATCACCACATCTTAAGTATGTCCAAGAGACTTCAATGATTCACCTTTAACTGCTGGATAACAGACCTAGAGTGAGTGTTGAGGAGGGCAACTTTAAAAAAGAAAACGTTACCTCAATTTAAGGAACGTGGACATTTAAGGATAGTGATCATTGCATTTCCAACCTATATCAAACTGTTTATTCAATCTGTATCAAACACATAACCAACACATTAAAATTCAGAAAGCAACTTAAGAACCCTCCCCCCCACCTCATGTCAGACATCCGTAAGTAACCAGTACTGAATCAACAGACAGCCCCAGGTTTATAGGGGGAGGAAAGAGGACGGGTCCGAAGCTAAGATTATGTTTTCTAATCTTTTAGCTTTTCATGTGTCATCACCACAGAACTAGTCCATCCTTCTGCATCCAACCAACAGTTTTAACAGTATGATTCCTGCTGTTCTTTTCTTTCCCCAAGGGGTTCTCCCGAGAAAGAGTGCTTGTTCCAGAACATATGTAGCACATGGGATAGTGAGGAGAAAAACAGGCTGCCTATCAATTTTTACCACAACAGCTCATTTTGAAGACAAGTCTTTCTTCCCCCTACAGAAACACCATCTTTTAATGAAAGCCATTAGCATTGCTTTTTGTGATCAGATCCCAGTTGTTTGCATGTAACACACAGTGCAATACAATCACTAAAATAAGTCCCAGCTGTAGAAACACAATGCTATGCTGTTGCTAATGTGTGTTGTACTGATAATGAATGGTCGTCTATGCTTTAATCTGAATAAAGCTCCCAACTGCTCTGCCTCTCCTTGCCAAAAATTCCCCTTCCTCCTCCAGACTGTGGTTGCATTCCAATTACACTGCTGATTGGAATGAGCCTGCTTGGGGGAGGGAGAGGGAGGGAGACAAATGAACCCACACACACGCCCCTCCTCGCCTTCGGATGGCTGCCCCTGGGACCCAGAAATCATTTGGGGCGTTTGAACCCAGCACTGACATGACGTACTTTTCTCCACCTTGTATAAAACTCTTCCTAAATTTATTTATTTGGTTCAGAAAAACATTTACGACAGGCAAACAGCACACCATGCGCAGGTTCCAGCAGGAGAGCTCAGCACTTTAAACCTTTCTAACAAATTCCTACTGTTTTCTTCCATTGTTGGCACGCTACAGAGAAACGTGTATTTTTCTGCTTGCATTCCCCCCTCCTCGGACCTGCCTAATTCCCACATGGAAAGATATAAAACAGGAGGTCCTCAACTATTCATCGAACAAAAAGCTGTAAATAACACCATACACATTTGCAGATACAGCTGTTGAGGTAATAACTTCCTCAATCAAGGGTCTGGAATAAATTTCTTTATCCCAACTACTCACGTTAAATTTTATTTTACAATTAATCTCTCTGAAGATATTTTTTTAAAGCTTTCATTTCCTCTGAAGGCGTTTTTTCTGCAGATGAACAAAGTGACAGAACATGATCATAAACTAAGAATTTACTTTCAGTTAATGAAATTTATACATTTTAGAACATTGCAATCGATTATTGTCAAGAAGGGACACCCAAAGACAGGTAAACCCAACATACGTATGTTTTACAGGTGTGCAGGGTTTTGAGTGAGGAAGGTATTGAAACATGAAATGGGGAAGAAAGCAGCAGCACCATTCTACACCACGGTCACTGATCAATTTGAGCTGGAAGGTTTCATATTGCACCTAACAATAAGAGGCCTGCAGCTGTTCCTCTCTCAAATCAGGTCTAGCAATCAGATGGATGCGAGGTAGATCAGGAAGCTCAATTGGCTTAATAGAAAATTAACCTTCTGGGGACATGGATTAGTTTGCCACTGGCTCCAAGAGCTGCACTGACTTATCCTGCAGTCACACCATCCACAGATGTAATGCAAAGTGGCAGAAGCACATGGCTGCAAACGCGGGAGCATGAGCCAGACTCCTGTTCCAATGGCAACCTGCAGCTGCATTGGAAAACTGCACCCCTTACCTGGGAGTTTTTCAGCTCTGAACCAAAATACACCCCCCAGTATTTAACTTTAATGCAGACAGGTAATTTTCCTTCTGTCTGTTTTGCAGTTCCAGATAGTTATTTTATGAAAACTAATAATTTTATATATATATATGAAAATAAAAGCAGATTTCGCCATCAGGACACCAAGATAACTAGCTAACACCCTTCAGGTTTTCAGAGTCTTAACCCTTAAACATTTGGATGGAGTTTTTATTTCCCAAAGCATACTCAGAAGCACAGAATAAAACCACTGAAAAAAGAATCTCTCTTGCAAGTATACACAACTGCTTTCAGGCTGCTCTATGTTACTGACAGCTGCTCTGAGTCTCACCAAGCACTGGAAATTTGGAGTAACCTACTGAGCTCTAAACTAGAGTTAGTACCAAACACGCACACACAGAGAGGCTGCCATGCCCTTCTTAGAAAGGTTCAATGATTTCCCTCAGTTCTTTACTGTGAAATTCAGCGCTACCCAAATTGAAAATCCAACCACCACCCTCTTCTGGGACCAGTATATTTGCAGCACACGCAGAGATGCAGGTGCCATATGACATGCAAAAGGAAGCTCAGTTCAGCCAAGGACATGGGACAAACTGATGCTGATTTCAGACATACTCTGCTCAATGAGATTAAACACACTCTTCACCAGCCCCTACATCCATAGTTCTGCCACAGGAGAGAGCTGCAGCATAAGCACTGCCCTCTGGAGCGGTCAGAATTTCTTAAAAGTGCTATTAAAGTGCTGTTAAATACTAAATTCCTGTCAGGTTGGAAAAAAGAAAAACAATGTTCAACACTAGTTCTAAGTGACATATAAAAGCATTATTGCTAAGGCTGCCATCCAAACACAAGGCCGACAGCTTTAAAATAAACTCTTTTAAAGTAAGTATTAGGATAACCTCAGCACTAGGAAAGCACTTTTAACAAGAATTTCCTTTAATAATGGTTAAAATCCTAAACTGTCCCATAAACACATTTCTCCAAGTTTAACTTCCAACACAAGCCAGATGCTAAATCCTTAACACACTGCATGTAAAATGAAACCCATTTCAAAGGGCCACGTGCACCTGCTTGTAACCACTGTCAGTTAGAAATCTGTGTCTCAACAAATCACAACTACTCCTCTGGGACTAAACAAACCAAACCACAGTAACCTGTGTTCTAACACCAAACAGCAATATGGATTACCCAGAAATGAAAAATGTCCTCATAATGCAATACACTTTAAACCACTACAAAATACGCCAGAAACTAACATAGTAACAACATTTTTCTTTCCGACAGATTCACTGTATTAAATTCTGCCTATAAGAGGCACTGCCTAAAATTCTGCCTAAAATCACTGCCTAAAATTCTGCTGCGCTTTGACTGGATTTAGAATTTTAGACCCATATTATTTGCATGTAATATAACTCATAGAGATTAACATTCAAAATGAAAACATCACAGATTTATCAAGGAAGAAACATTAATGAAGATGCACTGCATCACTGAATAACAGTCAAGCCACTAAATCATTCATCTCATGCAATAATAAAGTTCTGGGACAGAGCCTCCAAGGCTATTCTGAATTCATGAGGACAACACGACAGGGACTCAAGACTCCAGCAGCCTGTGTTGGGGATGTCTGATCTGACTGACTTGTGGACGCGGCCAGATGGAGTCTGCCTAGATTTGCCATGTTTAGACTCCTGTTTAACATCATGATGTCTACTTCACAGTATTGTTTCACTGTAAACAAAAGGCTTCCTTTTCCACTTCTCCTCCCTTATTCCACTCCAAGCCAGAAGGAAAACAAAACACAAAACCCTCTACACCACTGAATTCTTCCTTCAAGCAACCAATGCATTCACATTTCCTAGATTCATTCAGCGATGGGCTTACTGCCATACACGTCACCAACTCTATTCATGTGTCCAGTTTATTTGATACGCCTGTCAAAAGGTAAAGGAAAGAAATTATGCTGCGACTTTTGCAACGAAGGTAGCAACCCTCCCCAAGCATTTAGCATCTTACCATGAAAGTCTCTTTTAACAGAGGTTCAGGTTGGAACCAGTGAAGTTGAATATGTAGATGCAAAAGCTTCAGGTGTTTTTTGCTGTGCCTTTATTTTAGCTATCTACCAAATACGCAAGTTAAGTCTGAATGATACAGGATGAAACCATCCCCACCACTGGCTCTGCAGTAAGCTAGGGCATCACTCGCAGCTCAAGCAGTGTGAAAGAAGCAGAAGTAACACACGGGAAACTTTAAGAAAACAAAAGCTATTGCGAATATTTGCATTTCCTGGTTTGGTGTGGCTGGAGCCTCTCAGACCAGCCAGGATGTTTCTAACGCATAACTTTCATACACTAGAAATTCCACTTCACTTCTCCACCCTACTCCAAAATGGCCTAACCCTAACGTCTTGTCCATTTTCCATCATCTGAAAAACCACTATTGTACCATGAAGTTTTCGTACATACACCACTTACAAAGACTATTGAATACTATGCTGGTCAGTTGGGGCGGGGGAAACAACACAGCTGTAAATTAACAGCTATTACAATGCTTAAAGGTGAGCAGTCAAAGATCAATTTTCAGGCCAATGTCAAAGTTCTCACCTCTGTTTCTCGCACTTGGAGTAAGCAGAAAATTGTATTTCAGTAAACAAAATCAGGGTGGGAAGCATAACTCTATTAAAGAGAAATGAACCCACCACCATCACTGTTATCTTTGCTGTATGATGCTATTTTTTTTAATCTTCTTGCAATATTTAAAACATAATTACAATTTTAAAAGTTGACATTTAAAGTCGCGTTACCAAGATTAAGTAATCTCAAACCTGCAGAGGTGGTCACCATACGCAAGTGTGAGGGATGTAAACTCTATTACGGGCATTAACACAATTATCCTAGAGACACTGGAATAAAATAGTATTTAAGAGCTCAGGCAAAGAAAAGGGGGTGCTCTTATCTCAAACGCTAAAATCCCAGCAGGTAGTTTTTACCCAAGACCCAATTTAGACACAAGTGATTAGTCCAACTTTATCAACTTGCAATATGCTAAGAGAGCACAGGATTCTTCCTGCAAGGATGGGCAAATAAACAAGGTAACTTGGAAATTTACCCGTGTATTTCTCAGCTTGTTTTGACAGGAACAGTGGAGAGGAAAAAAGCTAACACAAGAAACAAATTACAGCTCTGTTCTGCCTGGTGTATTTGATGCACCTCTGAAAATGTGCTGCGGGAAAACACACTGACAAGAAGCAGAGCCCTCAGACTTGTTTCACTGCAGCAAGCCTCTTCACCCTCTGAATAATCCAGAGTAGATGAAACAACAGAAGAACTTCATGATCTAATTACCAACAAAAATGCCCTGAATTTTAAAAAGGGCTCCAGACAAGAGGCACCTGTAACTAACCCAGACTCCTGGGGGTCAGGAACTGTAGATACCAGCAGCTTTCCAGCCTGCAGGACCGCTGCCATCCCTGTCAGGACACAGCCACACACTTGATTTAAACAGGAAGTCTTCAAAATTCTGTCTCCCCTGCAAACACGATCCTGGGGGGACACTGCCATTGCTGGGGCTGCTCTGGGACGGGGCGGAAGGGAAAGAAACACACACACACAAAGAGGAAAAGCATGCACATCATTTACCCTTCCTGGGCAACTCTCAGGCCACTCTCCAGCCAAATGTTGCAAAATATTAATTTGATGAACATTACCAAAAGGATTGTCAGGTGCTTTATAAAAAACAATTCCTAAACTACAACTGCTGAGGTGGCAACTTTTGTTAGGGGGAAAAGTAAATTCTAGCATTCCGAATATGGAACTGAAGTATTTGAGTAATTTTACAGAGTACTCCCTTGTTAATAAAGCTGAAAAGAGTTTATTAGGATCATGATTTTGATACTATCACCAGCAAAAATCACTAATTAAGCATCCTCCACCCTTAACCTAAATGCTTAGTTCAGCACAATTTTGTTTTACTACTCCACCTGATGTACTGAAATCACATTATATGGGGGAACATGGATGAGTGATGCACTCTTTACACACTTCTGCACTATCATCAATATCTGCAACTTCAGACATGGATTCTGATCTGTCTCCCTGATAACATGTGGATCCTGCCTCTTCCTCCTTTAATGTAGTTGAAATACTTAGGCACAATGCTCCTGCACTTATTTTTGGGGGGGAAATTGGTTTCTGTGGAATGCTTTCAGCTCTGGAAACTGCCTCTCTCTGGAACTTGACAGTTTGGCTCGTGCCAAAAAACCCAAAAAACCCAGGGTCAGCAGAAAGATGTGTAGTCTCTGTACACACCTTTACCTGGTTACCATGCTTATGTCCCTGATGATGCGAAACGCAACACCACAGAAATGGGGAAAATGCCAGCTGTTAAAGAGAGCACATATGGAAACCAAGACAACGTCACCATTTACACATTATTAAATTTCTCAGTAAAGTACCTCAGCCCAGACTTTTTTCCCCCATCAGACAACCACGAAGCCCCATCTGCAGGAGATAAGTATATCAATAGACTACACAATTTATAAACTAATTTAGTTAAATTACTGCAGTCCTTTAAGATTAACAGATTCAGTTTAGTTTCTCTGTGTAAACAGATGTGTTCTACGGAACAAATCCAAACAGTTTAAGAAGCTGCTGCTGTTAAACAGAGATGAGCTAATTGCATGAGCAGTCCTATTTATTTCCACAGAAGAAAAGCAATTTATATTAAAGCCTCATTTTTCTCCTTTTGCTTTATTTTTACACAAGATGCTTAAATTATTTAGTCCAATCAGTATGACTTGTATACTACTGAAAGAATTAATATAAAAGGGTTTTTAAAGAAACAAAACATCAAGAGATCAATGAAACAGCTTGCCAAGACATGAAAATAAAAGAATCTTGCAAAAACAAAGCAGCTTACCATGCAATTTAAAATACTAAATCAGAAATCTTTTGGGAAGATGCAATGTTCAAGCAGTGAAAAGACAAGGTTTCTTCTATAAAGAGGAGCACATGGCAGAAGAGCATGGCAGACAATAAGCAGCAGAGACTGAAGACTAAGACATAATGGGAGGCAGGTGAGGCTGAAAGGAGGAGTATAAAGCTTATTATATTAATGTAAAAAGTATAGCACTGTGAATCACCTCCAGTAGCATAGCAGAGGAATAAAAAACCAGGATGTTATTTCCAAGAACTTAGAGGATATTTTGTTACCAGGCACCCACAAAGGCAGAACAGCTTTCAAGCATCATGAGCATGCAAGTATTTCCATTGATCTCAAATACCAAGTTACGAGCTTCAGAAAGTCCGAGTGCACACCACAGGGATTTTGAGGGGACACAGAAATGAAAAGCTCCCCATTTACACTGGTGCCTTTCACTCTAGAAACCCTCAGCCTCTTGAAATTCTGCTCACAAAGCATTATACTAGATATCACTTCTCCCAGTTTCTACTATTTCTTACACGGTTGCACATACAAGGTAAGAGCAGAGCCAGTTTTCCAGAGGAATCTTTACATTCATTGCCTATGCATACTGTTCCCTGGATATCTCAAATGCTGAGTGCCACCCCAACTCCCCCCCAGTACAATTATTTCCTAAACAACATATTAACTTACCAAGTAAAATCGTATTTTCCTCTCACAACTATCCTCTTGCACCTCAATTCTTTAACATTCAACACCTGCCAAGGACCTAATTCCTTTAGTTTCTCTATCATCTATGCATCCTAGAGCCAATACAACAACTTGTGTTAAAACTAGACCAGAGACATGCCAAAACTCTAATCTGCTATACAATGAAGAAACAAGGCCACAAGCCTTTTTCCCCCCTTACATTGCTTCAACGAGCTTTGTAAGCTGTATCTCTCTTTTAGGCATTGATTATTAACTAAATTTAAGAAGTTACAAATACATTTCCTGTTTATGTCTGTGCATTATAGACTCTGAATGGCACCGTCAATAATAGAAGTATACAAGTTTTAAAAATACCAAAAGTCAAACCACAATGATTGCCTTGGAACTGGCATGCTACATTCAACTACATCTTCAGCTGATCATGTATTTTCCCTGAATACAAGAAACTTAACTACACCGAGTCAGTTCATCAGGTTCTGCCAGCATCACTCATGTCAGGCTCACATTCCAGACGTGTAACAGGTTTCACTAAAAGGGATATTGCCAAAGGGTCACAAGACAGGAGTGATTTTAGGATGCAAGCAAGCATTTTATGACTTAGCTATGTCAAAAAAGTGCCTAAACACATTTAAATTTGCAGAAGAGAAATCAGAACAAAGAAGTGAGTCTCATAGATTCTGATCCTAAATCTAGACTGCTGCTCAGGAGACAATAAAAACCACGGGATTGGAGAAGATAAAGTGTTAATTGCATATTTTGTGGTTTATGAGCCAAAGCAGTCTGAGGTTTAAACTGCTTCTGCTCAGTGCTCATCCCATTCAGAGACGATGAATCATTTCCCATTTGGCAACACTTCTGCCTACAAGGCTGTCTTCTGTGAGATTTCTCCTGTATCCCTGTAATAGATTTGCTAATTTAGTACACCTGACTTTGAGCAAAAGCTATTGTTGCCAGCTGTCAGACTAGACCTCGTCCTGTTTATCAGACACATCTAAACCATCCTGGTCTGCCCCAGTCATAGAAACAGAACACTCTTCACTAATCCCAGCGCAGTAAATTACTTTCTAATACCCTTGTTTCTCTTACTCTGCCAAAATACCAACACATCATAGATTTAAAGCAACAGCAAAATCAATTTATCCACAGCAGCTGGGCTCATACCAGTTTATCCAATAACCACGTTTTTTTGGAAGTCATATTTGCTGTTCTAGTCATTCTGTCCATGAATTCCTGAGTTTCAGCAGTAGAGGTTTGACTATTTTAAACAAAGGTAATATAAGCTCACAGGGAGTGTGTTCTAGTTTTTTCAGCAGGCCTCCGCAGCTCTTTGAAAGATAAATCAGAGCAAAACAAAGTATTAAACGCCTCACACACACTACAACATTTCCTCATTTTCCCCAGGGCTTTGTGCATGCAAAAGAAACTGCTTTACTTTCTGTTTATAAATATTTGTCTGGACAGCAACTTAAAAGGGTAATGGCAACAAAGAAAATATGTGGGTTTTTTTTAGCTTGGTGTAGGTTTTTGGTTAGGTTTGGGTTTTTTTTTAACCTACCTACAGAGAATCTGGGAAACATATGGAAAAAACAACTTCTGTCTGACATTTTTACTCCTAAACCAAACCTACCAGAACCTAATTCTTTACATTTCAGATTACAGAAATCACTTATATGGACGCAAAAAAGCAGACTTGCTCTTCCTTGGTTTTATACGCTGTCCAGAACTCCTACTGCACTTCAAAAAGCTCACTGTATTCATAGAAACACATACTCACATGAGATGCTCTTTTGATAACTTTTACTCTTCCACATATTTTAAAACTCAGTATAATCGACATAAATACATCCACTCCACTAACAAAAATATGGAATACGTATATTCCTCTCTTCCTTTCTGCCATTTGTGGGGGGCTGTGGAGCTGCTTACTCACCTCTAGCATTCAAACCTGGCTTTGTTAATTCATGCTGAGCAGCCAAGGCAGCACACCTGGACTCTTTCACTTGAGACTGACTTGGAAGGCCAGTCAGAAACTGTGATTCAACATGCAAAGGCCATTCATTGTGAGCAGGCTCTACACCACCCTATGGTTATCTTCTGCTGTATCTTTTGCCAAAATTGAGTTTACCTATATTTGCCTACTTGTAGATAAGCAGAGGATCTCTGTCTTTCTTCCTGACAATACCCATATAGTATTCCAAACAGGCTGATGCCTGGACTGGTTTCAGATAGGAATAAAAATCAAGTAACTACAATAAATAAATCAAGAGCACAAACTCCTCACAGGAAGGAGTTGGAGATTGTTTATGCAATAGGTAGCACAGATTGCTTTGAGAATTTAGATATAAGGAGGACTTCATGAAAGACACAAACAGCATTGCTGACACATGGTATGAATGATAAAGTTGTAGCAAGCTCCTAAAACAAGAGGAAGTGAAACACAATAAATTTAAGGGTGCAGCGAAAAAAAACAACTTGGAGCAGTTGATAGTGACATAGCAAACCTCCGTGAGA
This sequence comes from Myiopsitta monachus, assembly GCA_017639245.1. NCBI lineage: Eukaryota > Metazoa > Chordata > Aves > Psittaciformes > Psittacidae > Myiopsitta > Myiopsitta monachus. Next base: position 3,679,162 of record CM029931.1, on the reverse strand, counting down.
ACATTGCTATGGGGCAGTTACACACAGGCAACCATAGCAACTCCCTGGGGCTTTGCAGAACATCCTTTCCTCACCCCAGTAACTGCTCATCTACTGCAACCACTCTGCCCTTGCAAAGGGGGCATTGAACGTGGAGCTGCTTGCTGCAACCTCAGCTGCAGAACCAGTATCCTTTCTTCCAGGTGGGACAGAGGAAAGGAACCTGGGAAATGGAACAAGATCTTGGGAAATGGAGAACAAATAACACAACTGAGAAGCAGTATTATTTCACTGCCCTACAACAGGTACACAGCCAGCCTACGCCTTTTAGTTGTTATTGCAACTAAAACACACACACATATATATACACACATAAGGTTTTTCATTGTATTATTTGAAATAAAGAATCAGATACTTTATTTCAATTATTATTCATCTGTACAATTCAAGCTAGCCCTGAGTAATCATTCAAGAAAAATATTTGCCAGGAAAAATGATTCATTCACAATCCACTTCTGAAACAATAAAATGGTTCACTATAACAAAAATAACTGCACTGTAAATACCTCAATTTAAAAGTTAAAAACCAGCCAACTACAATAAAGAATGCATGCCCTTGAAAAAAAAAAACACAAAACAGCCAACATGCCTATATGTGCAAATAACAAAACCATCTTGCTAGGAATAGGTAATTCCATGAAATACAGTTAACACCATATCTGATGGAAATTGTACTCTATTCTTTAGCTATTTAAGTTAATAGTCTTAAAACAACAAACATACAGCTCACCTCCCAAACTCTGACAGCTCACTATAAAGCTGATAAACAGATCTTTATTTCAGCACAAAGCTGATGCATTTAGTGTACATCTGAAACAGCAGCAGACTGCTGGCTCTGGAAAGTTCAGGTCAGGAACATCACAGGGACTCTCTAACAGCTCCCTTGGATATCGTCAGGGCTTTCACACACCTTAAATCACAAACAAGCCGATCAACTGAAAAAAAAAATAAAATGAAGCATTTAATAGCTTCATAATGATCCAAAGCTCAAGAAGGTGTGAAAATGAGCAGCTTTTTGGAAAAGTCTTCATAGGAGCAGACTTTGTTTCAGCCTTGTATCAAAAATGGGGGGAAAAGGGAAGCGCTGTGAGGCATCAACAAGTAACACTATACAAATATGAAAACAGTTTTAAAAGTTCAGTTTTCCTCATGCTTAGACAATATTAAGTGTAAACTTACTTAAAATGAAACCCTTAAGTTTCACATTGCATTAGTTCATTTATTTTTAGTTCACAAAATTAAATCATACATCTGATAGCACTCATAACTTCTCCTCACTTTGTCTATATAGAGCCATTTGCTGAATAGGACCTTAAAAGTAACTTTCAATACAACATGATGCCTTTCTCTTGCTGGAGATACACCTGGAACTACATGTGATTTCTGATTTGTTTTTTCACTGGTTAAACTCTCTTGCAGACTCGTGTGTGTTTAATAAGTAGAGTGAAAAATCAAAGCTCTTCACAGCACAGGCAACTCAGTACAAACAAAGCATAGTACATTATATCAATCCACTAACGCAGTGAACTGTTCCTGTACAAATCCAGCCGTGACAAACTGTGTGAAATCAGAGGACTCCCATCTTCTATAAGGAAATCTTTACATACAATGCAAGATCAGAGCACACAAATGATGACTGCCAACACTTTCTTCATCCATTTGCTATTTAACATATTTGTATCGATCCTAACTAAAACCAATCAAATCTTTCATGCACCTAACTCACCAGTAGCAAATAACACTTATCTGAAACAAGTATTAACTCCAAAACCTTTGTGAACAGATGGCATGTAAATTTGCCATTAGAAACATTTAAAACTAAGTAATTCAATTATCATCACGTATTACTTAACAGAAAGTCTATTGACTTTTAAAACAAGAAAATATTAGCATTGATGATGTCACCACAGCATCACATCTTTTCTTAGAATAAGAGGCTAAAAAAAAAATAAAAATCATTTCAAGTTTGTTAAAAGCTGAAGAATTCCTTTTGTTCTACATGTAAGGAGTAATCCTGATCTTATCTACAAGCTTTTCTTAGAATTCTGCTATGAATCACAGTCACTTAGAAGCCAGCCCTTAATTCCCTGTTTCTTCTACTTAGGATCAAGGTGGGCCAAAGGAACAGACGGGAGAAATTCTGGGGTGAGCGGTTTTTCCGAGTTGTTTTTAAACTTCTGTTCTTCATCCAACAGTAACCACTTACACTCTTTGCATTTGTTATACGTCTTATCTTCTTATAAAACACCTCTGCTGTAGATGAAGACTTCTTCCAAGTAACATGCTCAACTCACAAACAGTAACATAACACATGCAGCAATAGCATTCCCCAGTTTACAAAGCCAAGCGTTAAAAAGCTTGGAAACATGAGAATCCGGGCTGCCCCTGTGACCCTGTGTCACGTTCATTGCTACACCACCACAGTCTGGGCGCTGAAAGATCTGCAGTGCTTCGTACTGCCAAAAATCAGCCTCCACCACCCACCCATTTGTCCTGGAGAGTTCCTTGTTTCAGGTCACTCCCTCCTTCTCCACCCTCATCCAACTGTTGAGCCCTCTGTATTCCAGTTAACGCCTCTTTCACACCCGAAGCACACAGCCCAGTCAGCATCTACAGGACGAGATCAACGCCATTTGTTAAACCATACACTAATTCTTACTCAGCTGGTACAGAAGCACCTGCCTATTGCCATGGCTCTGCGCGCTCCTGCCCAAGAATAAAAGGATTCACAAGAACAAAGGATTTTCAATCTCCTTCTTGAAACTGGCTGAATTTTAACATAATCTCCCCAAAATAAATTCAGCCTGATTTAGCTGCTCAGCATGAAAAACCTACCCGTGAACAGGCTGCTTAACAGCAACCGAAAAGACAGTCTTATAACAGCAAGCACTAACTATAGCTGCTGTTATCAGCTCCAACTTAGTATTTCAAGTTCAACTATAAATTCCACCGACAGCAAATAAAAAGCAAAGGTGTTCAGACAGACAAAGTAATTGTGTTCAAATTACATGAAGTAGAAGCAACTGCAGGAAGGAGCGCTCCTACTCACCATGCTGCTGATGCGTGAATGTAACACTTATGAGGGTCAGGTTGACCAGGGACAATACTTTTCATTTACCGCTACTCCACCTCAGTGATGGAGAATGCGTACACAACAAGTGCACCTCCAGACCTGGACAGCACTAGGAACAACTGTTTAAAACGTGGAGAGTGAAGTTTATAAATTTCAATAAACTTACAAAAAACATAAAGCTTTTGAATGGGTCCAAAGTATTACCCGGTGTAGATTAAGTTACATTATACTGATACACAGGAAATAGCTGACTTATTCTACAGGATGAACAATTCACCAGAGGAAAGGAACTTTCAGGAAAAATGATAAATATTGTAATGAGGAAATCCGAGGCACGTATTCACAATACAACATTCACAGTTCACAAATGAACACTGATTTCTTCATGATCTCTTGGCCACGGAAACAAGACACAGATAAATATAAACATATAGGACTTCCCCAAGCAGAACAACCGCTTGCTGTTAATCAGGGAACCAAAAACTTTATTGTCTACCCTTGTCCTACGAAAATTTGAACCTCCTTTTACCACCTCCTTGTATGAAAGGTATTGAAAGAACATTATGAACTGTGGAACTGCTTAAGGGAGGTAGGGAAGACTACACAAATATTCTTACTTTATGCCAAGCGAGGCACAACGCATGTACTGCTGAAAATTACTCTAAGTCACTTTTTCCTTAAAGGCTCTCTCTTCTCCTGTTGCAGAAGAAAGCAGAAACCAACAACATTTAAAATCATTTTTCAGCCCAGTTCTTATGTAGAAATCCCAAATATGAAAGATGTTCACAAAAGGGATAAAATGTTTCATGACATCACAATTTCAGGACAAATCTTGGCCACCCCTGCATTAGTACCAGCACAAAGATTGAACTTTAGACAAAAAGCACGTACCCAGCTAGTTCAGGCAAACTAGAATTACTACACGGCATCTTGAATTTACAGAGAGCACTTGCTTCTGGTAAGTGTGCAGGGGCATTTCCCCCAGGCAGCATTAATTAGCTTCAATAGAGGTCAACAGCAAGTTTTCCCTATTCCATACTTGAACAACAGTTTATTACAGTAACGTTAGAAGCATCTGAAGATTCTTCTCACCAACAGCTTGTGCTTTACCACACATCCAAAATTGACAGGTTTAGACGTTCTGAAATGCCACATGTATGACCTATTTGAAATTATGAAAGATGGCACATCAAATTACTGTTATTCACAGGCTTCGATCACCAAGAGCTTCCACAATAGCAGTATAAAACATTCTTGAACTTTCTCCTAGAATCCTCTAGATGAAAGTCCTAGAAATATTCTACCTTAACGTGTATTATACCCTTCTCTAAAGTTTGGTCCATTAATGTATCATATACTGTGAACCCAGGCTTAAAGAAACCAGTCATTTTTAGTTTCCCAATTTGTAATGCTGAGCAAGTACTCTCCAGCATACCTAGGATGAGATCCTTCATGTCCATTTAAGTACTTAGCAACACATATTTTATGTCTCTTAAAGTATATGTATCAATATTAGCATGAGGAAGAGAAATGCTCAGTATCCTCCTATTTTCACATTGAAAATGCAATCATTACTCCTTGGCTAAGGGCAGTATTGTGATCAGCAGGATGAAGTGCAGGAGATTTCTGCATCTTTTAGCCCAAATACAGGAGCATATGCTCATTTTCTGCTTCCACGATGAAGTGACACAAAACCTCACATACTTCTAGTCCCTTCACACCCCTGTGTCAGCTCTGCTCCTTCAGCCAGCTCTTGAACACTTCTGCCCCACTCTGGCCTGTTTCACCTTTATAAATGACTCCCTTTGCGCCCGCATGCCACTGCCTACACCAGCTTCATCCTACAGAGTTTCTTATACCACATCTGATATCACTTCATATAAATGAAGCCAGAAGTACTTACTGCACTGCTAAACAAAAAAAGAAGATACCTTAATATTACCTAAGCACAGTGCTACTGCTCATTTAGTCCTGCATACAGTCTCCTACACAGAGCTATACAGCATTATTTCAATAAATCCATCAGGGAAAACAGTGAGCAAGAGCTTTTTCTTTTTTTTTCCCCTGAAAGTAAATACTTACACACATTATAAATGAATAATTTCAGAAGAATATAATAAGGTGACATTTTTCTGTTAAGAGTTAAATTGTATAATTGTCTGTCATAAGGATACCTAAATCCTCAGCACAATTAATGTTATGAATTTCTATCCCAGGCAGTTAAGCATGAATGTAATTCAATGCATTTTATCTGGACATGTTCAGCTCCTTTGCATGTTTAAGGATTTCTCTTTTTTAATCAGCCATGTTTATCAGTACTCTAACGCAGACACGTCTTTCTTCCACCACTAAGAATTAAGGAGGATTCATTTTAGTACATTTACATATTTTACATGAAAAATACCTGCATATAGTAGACTACCTTTTACTAAAATGAAACAGCAATCTTACTGAGTACGCTCCACACACTGCCCTCATGTCTTACAACATGCAGAAAGCAGCAGTTTTACCATGTGTATTTTCAGAAGTGCACAGCCTGGTCTTTATTTGTATTATAAAGAAATCACCAAGTTGGCTCAAGTTGTCAGATAATGCTTCTAGGATTACCAATGCAGATTCCCACCTTCAATTAAATAGCAGCACAACTGCATCTATAATTGAATTTATGTATGTATCTATATATAAACTCCAAATCAGGTAGTTAGGTATGCTAAAAAGGAGTATCATTACAGATATAATTAGTTATGACTCCATTTAACTCCATCAGTAATACTAAAATGTGGGTCAAGGCAGAATGAAAATGAGTGTATGTCACTTATGGTTAAAACTATTTCGTATGATCAGCCAAGATACACCCCTGCAAACACACAGCTGACTTAAGCCACCACTACACATACAAACACACACAGAGTCTAACTTACACCAGTCCTCCTCTATGCCCAGTTAAAAAGAAAAAGAGGAATGAGAGGAAGAGGTTGATTTAAACTTGGATATATTGCTCAGTCTACTCATCTGACAGCACAGGAAGGAGCAGAGGGATGCATGCATCCCAAAAAACAGTGCTGCGGGTTGGAAAGCTTCACTGTGGCAGTGTTGCTCTTAATGTTTGTGGCAACATGGCATCAGCCAGGCCAATTTAAGCACAAATGGTAGAATCTGGGTATGTATTTTTACTGTGACCTGTAAATTATATAGTCTGTACATGCTCTGCGTACCTGAAACAAGTTGAATGGATTCATCACAGAAAGGATGCATTGAACCAGTTTACACTAACAATACCAAAGCCATGGTTGCAGTGACTCTCCCTTTCTGCAAGAAAACAATCCCTGAAAGTTGCATTAAATAAGTACTGGCCAAGAGTCATTCCACAAAATTAACAGGATACAGCCACATAAACTCACATAATGCTACTTTTCTTTCACTTTCAGAATTTTGACAATGTGACTAACACTTCATGTAAGCAATACTTTGTACTCACTTCGGGCAGTATCAGCCCTCCTGAATTGCCTGAGCAACAGCAAAAAAGTATTCTGGAGTAGAAAAACTGTGATTGCCAAGAATCTTTAGGATCCTGAAATACAGCTGATAGTGCAATACAAATATGGCATATAAGAGAGAACTGAAACCAAATCACCCCAAATGCTGTATCAGAAGGCCCAAAACAGAACCATGTTTTCTGTGGATTTAAAATCAGGAGAAACAATGGCCATGAGCAGAAAATCAAAAGATAGTGGCTCTAAACCCCAGCTTTACCTGGTGTATCTTTTTTATGATCTTGAGCATGTCTATTCTCTATTCTGTATCAGTCTCCCCATTTAAACTCAGATGATGAAGTTTAGCCTATTTCGTCCTGAGCTTTGTTATCTACAGATTAAGATTTCTTTAGAGTTACAAGCATTCTTATCTATGCCTTCTTTTAATGCATTTAAAGTTTAAGTAGCAAGACAGTCAACAGTTTGTTTCCTTGGATACGCTATTAGCAAATGCCCCTCAAGATTCTGATCCCCTTCTCCAGATAGGAAGCGTGCCTTTCTAATAGAAGACACACACAGTAGCTACTTTTATATGCTTTGTCTAACATTATTGAGATTAATCCTTACCAGCCTCTCCAAAGTCACAAGAATGAGCTCAGACAGCGCACGTGTTGTGAGCGTTTACCTTTTATATATTAAAACATGCATGTAATAGCATTCATGCCACTAAGCTAAGTCAGAATCAGGCCATCTCATTATTGTGATGAGAGGAGGGAAGACACCCAAAGAAATCATCCAGCTTCTTAAACACCCGCAAGAAAGGTCTGGCCCAATGGTGAGATGTCATTTTAAGAAAGATAGCAAAGCAAGGACACACTTCAAAGGCCATGAGATAAAACAGAACAAAACATTCAAAGCCACCTTCTTTTAGGGATCAACACATTCATCTTAAGGACATTAAGACAAAATGTCTTCATCTGGGGCCTGATCAGGTTTGCAGTATAATTAGCAAACAAAAAAGGAAAAAGAAAACAGAAAGTAATGTCACTACTAGCTGAGTTACTCAGCTAAGTTCAACTACACAGAGAGACACTATGGAACAGCTTAAATGCTTTAAATGTTACCAAAAAGTGCAATTCTAAAAAATTAATTTTTAAAAAATGCATCATTTTTCCACCCCCAAGATTTATCTTCTATTCCCCCCCCCCCAGCTTTATTTTTTTAAACATTAACATTAGGACTGTCTGCAGATTTCCCAGACATCTCCTACATATGTCCCATATGTTACCTACACACGTAAATCCTGTACTCAATGCTTTACTGATTCTGCAACCACAGATGAATGTTGAGCCTTTTTGCTCATTTAATAAAACTGTCTTCCTACTACGATTTCCTCTCCCAAATCCTTTCTGATCTTTGTTTTCCTTACCACAATACCCTATTACATATCTTTGAACACAAACACTTTATTTTATACTCAGATGAATAAAACCTTGCCACATAAGCTGATCTCATTAAAACAAGCTCCATACAGCTCCTCAGTTGTTTATTACAATTCTCTGGCGTCTATGCAGTCCACAACCGATTTATATGTATATAACTATATGCTGTATATATAAAAAGCATACATATAAATGAACACTTCATACTTTGATGGAAATATTGAGGGCCAAGCATCCATCAGCCTCTGTACAATCTGATCAGATGCATGCCTATTGACTTTGTTATGACTGCACCAGTTTAATCCACCTACTATGTAATTAATTGAATCTGATTTCTTAGGTACTAATTTTTGGTAAGCCTTGTCTCATTAAGTCAAATACACCTTGCATGAAGGAATCCCATTGTTTTATTGTTGACAAAATCCTATCTAACTACAGGCTCCTGCTAAAAGAGGCAGTCCTGCCCTCTTTCGCCTTCTTGTGTGCATCCCTCTCCTTCAACGCAAAACCCTGTTTTTTTCTTGGTCTGATTAACGTTCAGCTCATCACAGCTACTCAGTTGCTGGAGTCAACATAAGGGAGGACCCAGAAAAGTGAAGCCAGGGACTACAAACAAAAAAGAGAAACAGCACTCAAATTTTAAACTGAGCTAAAATTACGCCATGATTTAAGTCGCCTATGAAACCGTAGCCTTGCTACTTAACAATGCAGGTAGGAACTTCATCAATCATTAATGCTGTTCACACAATGAGGTTCTGCTATCCATAAATTTCAGTCCTGCTTCCAACAGCACTAATGAGAATTTCGGATTTCAGTTAACCACTGGTTTTAATTGTATTAATTTAACTGTTACACTTACCCACCACAAAAACCAGGTGTGAAGATTCCATATTGTTTTGCAAAACTCAAGAACATTCTGCCTTTTTCTACATAATATGTATCTTTCTTGAGAAATAGTAGCATCACAGCAAGAGTCTATGAACTGATTAGAAAGAGTAGCACTGTCTTCCTTCAACACTCTAACCTTAGAGTACAGTACCACCTTTGTACCGTAATGACTGACTAGACAGTAAAATCAGCAAGAGAGTGAGTAGGACAGACGAGATGCTGTCCATCTTCTGCAATACAGGACCCAGTGCTTTCATTTCCCTGATTAGCAAACCCTGCAGGAAACTTGAAAGTCTACAGTAAGGAGGAGGAAAACCAGATCTAACAACTCCTCAGGCCTGCCTCTGATTCCTTACCAGCAAAACTCTTCCAGCTCATTCCAGTTTTATATTTATATTTATTACCGCCTTTCACAGTACAGTGTAACTGTGCTTTGGGGCTACCAAAGTACCTTTACTCGTTAACTACTCTGACAAACACTCACTGTAACACATGCACTGAAACTGATGCGCTAACCTGTATTCAACTCCATATATTCTAGTGCTCATGTAGCTTTGCAGATTTCAAACTATGTTAAAAAGTATCCTTCTCCTTGATAAAAACAGCTTTACAGACTTCACTCAGGTAACTGACATTGATCTCATAGGTGCATTTGATGCTTTCAACCATCTTAACATTAGACAATTCACAGATTAGGACATAAAATATTGACTGAGCAACTGAAAGCAGTGGTAATTTTTTTTTTTTGGAGATTGTAAGATCAATGCAATTCAGAATGGGGGTGGAAGAACAGTCCATTCTGTCACAGTATATTGAACGTACAAATCCACAAATTCAACAAAACACTGAGGAAAATCACAGTGAGAACAGAAGGGGATGACTGCACGTACAGCCTCTGTAGAACTCAGGTGTACTCAGCATAGGACTAGATGAAATAGTGTTAAAAATGTCAGAGTTGAAGGAACATTCCTTATGTTACAGCTTCCTTGGATAACATTATTCCAAGCCGCTACGATCAATTTTGCAGAGGACTAGTACAATTCTAGACTTTAGCTAGTTTAAATTACACTGTCTGTATTAATCAGAAACAAGCATACTCAAGTGAGGTATCATCAGAAGACATAACCTTCGGATTGAAACAATTATCCAGCGGTTTTCTAGCTCAATATTGTGAAAAATGCATTGACATACATATCACTAAAGATCCAAGTGATATTTACTTCAGACAACTAAACTCAGGAGCAAAAGAATAACATTTTGTAAGAAATTTATAACACAGATGCACGGTAAACTAAATAAAAACTTACTAGAAGCATGCCACCGCTGTGGTTTTTCTCTGTTATGGAACCCAGACCTAAATAAACTGTTAAACACTTAGTGTAAAGGTATGCCAAACATTTCTCAGAACTTTCTTAAGGTCCCAACAAAGAATCAACCTTTTTTGCAAAATGAGGCCTAGGTTAAATATTTTATTTGGCTCCTCAAGATGGACTGAGAAGTTGGGCACCAGCTCCAGATCAGTTCTTGGACTCACATCAAACATTACCCTGTCATTTATCCAGTCAGTCAAAACAATGTTTTCCATCTAAACCTTTAATGTTTATGTCCTGAAAAACTGCTAATTGAATCCAGTTCTTGATATCCATTTTTAAATCTATATCATCTAATTTAGAGATAATGAACAGCAAAGATAAGCATTATACAGTGATTGCAGAATTAATCCTATAAATATTCAAGCCAAAACAAGACTGCTGCTTTCATACAGCCAAAGAAAATTAAGATTAAACTGCATTTGTCAGTTCGAGAATAAACTTTGAAAAACACTGGATATACAGATTCTTTTAATTCCAAACAGTTTTAGAATTCAAGAGCCCTCAAACTGCTTTTCCAATCAAAAAGGGTAATCAAAACCATGTAGAATACTTAAAACTATTCCTAGGCAAGAACTGACAATATGTCAGCTGAATGAGCAAAATTCAATGTTTTTCTTAAACATACAAAGCTTCCTTACAACAAATGACCTGACGTGAAACAGCTCACAATTAGCTAAAGCATGAAATACCTCAAGCATATTTAATTCAAGAAACAGGACATTGTTTCACATCAACTTCCAAGTACCAGGACTGGCAGGTACTTTGCAAGAGCTGCTAATCCTGGAATGGTCCCGAGGAAGACAACTTGGCCTGTGTCTGGTGCTCTGCGTGTTCCCTTCCTAAAATGTAAGGTGACAGAAAAACTTGGGAACATTCCTCAAGATTGTGACTGCTGCTTTTGGGGGTTGATTGCACAGCCAAAACTTAGTATGTAAAACTCCTGCCTACTTCTTGCTCACAGTAACACTCCCCTTAACACATTTATATTGTCAAAGACAGTTTCTTTATGTGCTTAATCCTCATTAAAAGTAAAATAAATATGGAATAAAATAGAACACAAAATCCAAAGGTGAGAAAGACAACTCCCTAAACAGTACTTTCCATGTTTTTACACACAGCTACAGACTGTTTCGGAGATAAGCAAGTCTGAGCACTCACTGCTCAGGAAAAGAAGTATTAAAGCACTGCATCAATAAAACGATAACCTGAAGAGAAAGCCACAAAACACTCTGTAAAAACAAGGCAGCACTGTTCCATGCTACACTTAGAGAGTTTTATTTCTAAGTGTAATATACAGACACACAGCTCCATGAAAACTAGATTACAAATTTAGTCTGAGAATTTCCAAAGTAAAACATAAGTAGATACATTTTACTTTCCTTGTAAAAATAACATACTTTGAAAAAGAAATATGAAAACACCTCTCTTTACTAGCCATCATATACCTAAAGCAAATATATCAACTCTTCTCATATTTTTAAAACCATTTGTTTTGCAACCTGGTTAAACACACTGCATGCAGAGAAGAGCATTTACAGTGTTATCTAGTATTTTCTAATCTCTTACCTGCATGCACCGATACTATAGAATACAAAATACCGTTTATCTGTTGAGGGTCTTATACCACTTTGAACTAGCTCTTTTCTTTAGTGTCTCCTGTATTTTGTTAAGAAAGCTCTAGCGGAACTTGCAAGGTTTTTTTCTCTATTTACCTGGTTCTTATACGGAAAAGAACATACTTCTAAGTATTTAAAAGCAACTTATTTTCCTTCCCAGCATGCAGGTGAACAGTTTTTACGATATTTTAAAATACTGGAGGTCAAGTGGTCTTCTGAAAGAGGGCAGCACAAGGCACTTCATCAAACCAACTGTGCACAATCCCAACTGAGGAAGTTGGTTCCAAAGAGAAAAGAAAAAGCCCAAACAAACAAAGAGATCAAAACAAAGAGGGTGACAGTTTCTTTCGAGTGGGGGTGCGGCGGGGCAAGAGAAGGTGCCCGGTGCCTGAGACTCACACCGGCCCCCGCCCGGGGACCCCAGCGGCTGCGGGGCCCTGCCCGGCCGGCACCACCGCCCCGCAGCGCCGCGTTGTTCGGAGGCGCGGAGCCCGCGGCGGGGCAGGGAGGCGAGGGGAGGAAAGAGCTCTCCGTCTCCTTCTCTCCTTGCCCCCGCGCTCCTCCCGAGGGACTCCCCCAGCCCCAGGTTCAACCTCAAAGACACATGGAGGGAGCCCGCGCCCACCCCTCCGGCCGGGCTGCGCTCGCCCCGCTCCCGCGGGAGGCCGGGCTCCGCGCCCCCCGAGACCCCGGCTCTCCTCGCTTCCGCCGTCCCTTCCCTCCCTCCCTTCCTCCCTCCTGCCCGGCCGGCGCCCGAGCAGCCCCGCCGGCGGCGGGCGGGTGGCGGCAGGCCCCGGCGGAGCCTGCCCGCTCAGCCTCACCTGTCAGTCGCAGCTTGACGGGCCCGTTCCGCCGGGCCCCTTGGTTGGACATGTCCCCGGCCGCTCCGCGGGCTCGGCGCTGCCTTGCCCGGGGCTCCCCCTGCCTCTGGGTCCGGGAAGGGAGACGAGGGGGAGGGGAGGCGCTAATGGAGTCGGGCCGGGCGCTCAGGGCAGCGGCGGCCGCCGGAGGAGGAGGAGAAGCCCGGATGTGCCCAGCGTCGCCATGAGCGGGGCCGGGGCCGCGGAGGAGGAGACACTGCCGCCTTCCCCGCTTCCCTTCCCTCCGCTTCCCCGCCCCCTCGCCCGGAGCCCCGGCGGCGAGCACAACAAAGCCGGGGCCGGAGCCACACGGCGGGCGAACAGACAGACAGACAGACGGCCGCCGCGCCTTCCCTCCCCCGGCCCGGCCTGCCCTCGGGGGAGCCCGCCCCGCCTCGGGGTCCGCCCGGGGATGCTGAGGGGGAACCGCATCAGGTGGCGCCGATGCTTGGGGTCCTCCTCGGGAGAGCTGGGGCTGGGAGCGCCGGGGTGAGGGAGAGGGACGCGGTGGAAGGTGCCAGTGAAGTTGTAGCGAGATTGGAGCAGGAGAATCGAAGGTACAAATGGGAACCCAAGGCCGTGCGAGTGAGCGTGTGAAGCAAGGCTCAGATGTGTGTAGTCACACGGAGGAGTGCTGCTCATCAGGGGCAGTATTTTGCATGGGTAGGGTGTGACAGATGGGCCATACAAACTCTTAAACTTTGGACCGATTCGCTCCTTATCTGCAGTTTATAGAAATCATCGGCCCAGTTCTGTGAGCTGCCATAGTCAAAATTTAAACAAATAATAAAAGCCTTGCCTCGGTGCTGTGTGGCCTAATTTAACACCCATCCCAAAGAAAAGGTGACTTTCCAGAGTTTTCCCAGCACTTCCTATGAGGGGAGCCCCATGAGTCAGGGCAGCTTTCTGCAGGGTCAAAGGGGCTTCTAGAGGGTGGGAGAAGGTCCCACAAAAGCTATGAAGGTTGCCACAGTAAAGTTAACTTTGGAAGATTGAGGTAATAAACCACACACCTATGCTTACTAACAACCTTACTAATATTCTGTACTCATTTGGTCATGTCATTGCACTGGCTTCTTCCTGTTGAGGCAACCTGTAAAGTGTTATCATATGGGTGGTCATAGTTCAGGGTCCAGGCCAATGGGTTAGGATCCAGATATGTGATGAAAAGGTGACCTGTGCTTCACAGGCTTTATAATGTAGCTTCAGTGCAGCCCAGGAGGTTGACTGTCTTAAGTTACAGACAGAACTGAGTGGTAAGTGTGTCTAGAGTTCCCATACTGACAGAGCTCAGACCTTGGGCCTCATTAAATCATAGCTTGGGCAAGGAACTGATTTTTTCCCAGTGAAGGCCTTGGAAGTGGGATGTGGCTCTTAAAGCTTTCTTCCCTTAAAATGAGACCTCTCCCCACCGTGGGTTTGTGTGCACTCACATCTTCCTCCCAAAGTGTTTCTTCTCCCAGGTGGAAATTTTCAGTACTTCCTGCTGTGGTGGCACTGCTGTTCCAAATGTCATTTTACCTGGGAGCAGGTGAGAGCTGGGATCAGGACCTGGGATCCCTTCCTTGCACAGGACTACACTGCCTGTACAATTCCCTGTTCAACACAAAACCAAGTGTTAGAAACAACCCTTTCCTTTACAGGATAGACAGAGCACAAGAAAAAAATGCTGATTCATGGCTTAGTCACTATTTCAAACAAAGGGAATTTGAAACAAGTCTAAACTTCACTTACTACAAAACAAAGACACTATATACCTGCTGATTTTATGCCTTATATGTGGCACCAAAACAGTTAAAAAGTTACTTTCTAATAGTTACATAAATTCACACACACCTCAAAGACATTCCATGTGTCCTGATTCCTGCATTCAAAAAAAAAAAAAAAAGGAAAATCAGCCTTCATAAGCGAAGGTCATACTGTTAAAGTTTCAAATTCACATAGGCAAGTCATTATCCTTTTCTAAAACAAACTGTATAAAGCAAATGGCTGATGCTGTGCAAATATGGCAACATTCAAGTCACTGCTGAAGAGAAAATCAAAATAAAAAGCCACTTCTCACATACATAACATCTTTAAATTACTCTAGATTCTTCCTAACGTGATGGTGCTTTGTTTCTGGGGCCTTGCAGTGCACTCTGGACCCAGTGTTCAATGATTCTGGTATAATTTAGTATTTAATGTTACGTTAAACATAATGCTCTTGCTACACGATCTGTTTTCTAATGGGTAACAAGTGTGTCAGACATTAATTGCATTGCTAGTATTAAAAGCAAAACCTATTGGGATTAAATATAGTATCTCATCACTCAGTAGGTATATGAGCATTTTAATGCTTTCATTACAAGTTTCTCTAAGATCATGAAGTATAAGTAGTTTCATGCTGCTTTGCAGCTCTAAGTTCTGCTGAGATTTTTGGACAGGTTGCTCACCTTTCAGTGGAAATACTGCAATAGATTGCAAGTGTTAGAGCATTCACTACAGTTTGCACATTTGGGTCACTATATAAAATGCACTGTCTTCAGGATTGCTGCTGCTGTGAATTTGATTTTTAATAGGTGCAATATTTGATTGTATTTATTTATTGGTTTTTAAATAACCTATATGGCTTCCTAATACATCCAAAATGCATCAGTGACATGTAAGAAAGTCCTATATGGTAGGAATGTATTTAACAGGGTGAAAAAAGAGAAGCTTTAGCTCTTGTTAACATCTGCAGGCAGGGTACGTGTCCCATTTAGGTCAGGACTATGTCCTCTCTTGACCAAAATAGGTAGAAATGACCTAGATCAGGTTGCACTCGGATAGACAAATGCACCAGCTGCAAACTGCTCGCTTCTGCCTTTTCGGCTTTGTATAAGCATTACAATGACTGCATCTTGGATGTCTTACAAATATTTCTGTCCCATTGTATCTCCCAATTCTATAAGGAAATCGGGAATTTTATTTATTGCTCCCCTTCACTGAGTAGAACTGCCAAGCAGAATTTAAGACAAGCTGCTCCATGAGGGATCTGTGCAAGATCTGCAGTGAGCAGAGGTCAGGATGCCTTGCAAAGCGCCAAGAACTGCAGTGAATGCAAGACACTAAAGATACTGACAGTGCCTGATAATTGAAAGTACTATTTTGCCAACAGAAGAATTCCACACAGATGTTACGATCCAGAGTTTCTGGTGCCAGTGCTATCCCCCAAATTCTCAGAATATTCTCAGATTAATGGAACAGATAGCTCGTGGATTGTGCTTTAGGTTTAGAAGCCAACAGTTTACAGTAAATGTTGGGTTTATGCAGTTCCATTTCAAGGATGGGAAGAGGTTTCATGCTTCAGCGCTGATCTTGTGAGATAAGCAAGCAAATATCATCATTAACTGCTGACAAGTGATCCATGTTTCACTCTAGACTGATATCATTGAGCAACAAATCCTTTCAAGATGAGGTAGCTAGCTCAGATCCGGAGGGAAGGGAGTGCCTTGCATCACCCCCCAGCTCACTTTTGGATGACAGCCTTGCTGCTGGACTCAGGAGGGAGTCCCATCCAGTTGTCTTCAGCCAGAAGTTTGCAGCTGAGGCACATTCTCCAGGGTTGGAGGAAATATATAGAGAAGGGGTAAGCTCAGGCATCTCTAGGACACTGACAGGGTTGTAGAGGAGTCCATAGGGACAAAATAATTTAATAGTTGGTACCATATTAGTGAAACTTTTGAAGAAGCATTTGTAAATACCAGAACTTCTTTTGTTGTATGGCTGCACAAAAAAGGGCTTTGATTGCTTCAATTTCCCAATGGGAAGAAAAAGAAAACTTTGCATTCACAGATATTTCTCAAAGGATTTGTTGGGTTTTAACACTGGGAAATGTGAATAGAAGTTTTTAGCCAAATAGTGTTCATTTTTAGAAGGCGATAGTTTAGTTGGTTTTGGAGGTGAGGTCCTCTCCATCTTTAGAACAGAGGAGCACACTGGAAACTCCTTCCTCAACATGTGGCATGTGCTCAAAGCAAATCGACATTTAAAAATTACATTCCATTTCTTTCTGTATAGAGGTTTAATCACACCATTCTTTCAGCAGTAAGGAGAGCTGGCTGCTGTTATATCACATTCTTCCCCAGCTTCTGTGATGATCTCAAGAGAGCAAGACAGTTCAGGCCCTATTATTAAGCTTTTGTGAGTAAATTAAGAAGTTAACGCTATTTCCCTGACTTTTTTTTTTAATAAAGATATTTTAAATTATCTGGATTGTATTTCTTTCTACTAATTGTCATTTACTAAATTTCCTAGAGCCTGTCATGGTGGAATTATAGACACCACCCACAGAGATCATGGACTTAGAGTTGATCAGAAGAGAATTATATGTCCTTTTTCTCTATGATGTATTTCCATTGTATGTGCAACTTAAAATAAAAGGCCTGGTTTTGTCATCTGATGGTGTAGTATTGAGAAAAATAGTATTACAGCAGTAGACACCTAGGCAATAATCACACCACCAGTGTTCCCTGCCTCTTTCTTAATTTGCCTGATAACTCATTCCCTTTCAAAGCATTCCCATTGTCACTTGGCAAAACATCACTCTAAAGAAGCCTTAGCTCTCTTGCCTGACGTGTACTTTTCATTAGGCTGTACTGTCTGTCGCAAAATGATTTCTACCATTAACAGCAAGGGGCTTCAAAGCAAGGACTTCCTCTTACCATGTTAAAACAGTGCCTCATGACAAGTAGGCCTCACCTGAGTTGATGTCCCAGCACAAAACTCAGTAAAATCTAGTCATTAGACAGGATTAGCAGCCCTGACCTGTTCCATCATCTTCCCTTGCAACGGACATCATTCTCCTAGTCTGCCTCTTCGGCACAGGTTTTTCTTCTAATCCTTCTGTAAACCAATCATTACTTCTTATTGTAGCAAAAGCACTTCTTAAATTCATTGCAGCTTCGTCACATTTTTGTCCTGTTCCTGCATGGAATTGTGTCCTCCATGAGGCTTTCTGTTACCGTCTTTGCCACTCTTCTGTATAGAAGGATCAAGCTCCACTGAAGGCATGTATAAAGTGCTTCTTCATTTCAGGAAGAAAGATTAGAAGTGAATAGTTTCATTTTGTACAAGATTCCTAATTTCCCTTTGCAGAGCATGAAAATTACCAGACCGAAGCATTGTTTGCATTGCTGTGAACTGAACAGACTACATTAAAGTATTTGGATGCACATGCTGGTTTAATGGTGGCAATGTTACTACTCAGAGACAAAGACAGTTAACCCAGCAATAGAAGACATACCTATCAGTTATATGATGAAGAAACATGTCAGTGGCTCTGGTTCTCATGAGACAACCTTTGGCATGCAGAGACAAAGTTTATGCAAGAGGTCAAGATTCAATCCATTTCTCATGCTGGAGCTTGAAATGGAGCTTTTCAGGAGAAAAAACTAGGAAGGAAATCTCCACCCATATGCTGGCTACTGAGAAGGGGGACAGAAGCCTGGAGCAGCAGACACCATAGCCCTCTGAGACAGGATGTGTCTTGGGGAAATGATGTGTCTCTGAAGGGAAATGACTGCAGCTGTGGCTACAGAAAAATGCACCAGCTCCCATATCACAGGATTTTCCAGTGGTTAGTCACTAAGATAACTTCTAAGTCCATCCATCCAGAACAGATTAGTAACTGATGCACAGATATTCCATGCATTTCTTCAGCCATGCTATTTCCTCACCGTGTCCTGCAGGACAGCACTACCCTAATGTGACTTCAGAAGAAGGAAAAAAAAGGCAGATTTTAAAGTGACAGGCATTGAACACAGATCAATAGATGCATTGCATTTTATCACTAGCTATCAGAGGCTAAAACTGACTTTCTGGAAGAGTTAAATCTGTCATGAAAAGCCATGTCCTTGCACTTGGGTAAAAAAATGGAGATTACACCCCTGTTCCAGCCCCAGCACAGGTATTCCATGTCTAGCATATTCCGTTGTCTAGCTCAAGTCAACACTGTTCCCTCTTGTTGGACGTACAGTGCTTCACGAGCCATAACCCAAGCACGGACTTTGCAGAGTGTTTTTAACAGCCCAGCACAAAGGGCAGAGCCTAGCTTCGCTCTTCAAGCATAGAGAAGTAGCTTAGGCTACTGACTCAAAGTACAAACTAGGTCTTCAAAAGTCCTGGACAAAAAAGGTGTCTTTCTGAAAAATATTTCCGTTATTCTTCCATGATTTCTACTTATTTATCCATAAACTATTATTGATTGTACAATTTCTTTACCAGACTCTTAGACAGCTGGCTTTGTCTAGTGCTTTGAGAGCTACATACTAAGCAATCCAATTGAAATTACAAAGGTTTCCTGAAGAACTACATGTTCCCTTGTGCAACTGCTCTGCAAGACTTTCTGACGTTACTTTGTGAATGAAGAAACTCATCCTTAATTTATTTGGTTGCTATAAATAGGTTCATAAAAGACCTTACAGAACCAGACAGCTAGAAACAGTCTCCTCTGAGTGACATGTTTCAGGAATTTACTGCTGTACTACAACATCTGTCTCCAGATATTGTCTGATTGAACTTGACAGTGTGTATTTGTCCCAGTGGTATTCAGCTTAGACAAATGAAGTGTTAATAGGAAGACTGTCAGCCCAAACAAGTATTTAAAAGAGTTGACATACAACACTAGTTTTGACCATACCATATTATTTAGCCATTAAAGAAAAACTGAACTTTCTCTAATTTTTCTTATCCCCTGTGGCCCAGCATCAATCTGAAATACGCATTTTGTTGTCTGCAAGAGATGAGCTGCAAAATCTATATTTTAAGTCTCTCTGAGTCTTAATGATGCTGATGCTGAGAGCAGGGTGCCACTAACAATGATGCCAAAAAGCTGACTCAGTCCTGCTGCTATAAATTCAACCCTTAGACAGTCAAATAAGCCCTCACTGGATAGTTCTGATGTTCTATGTTTCTTCAAGCAGGTGGAAGTTTTTTCCATGTATCTTAAATCACTTCCAAAGATTGCAATTCAAGAGGCAAAATTAATTCCAGGAGATTTATCAAATTCTAACAGTATTGTGTACTTTTACAGGTAATTCAGTCTGTAAGCTTCAGAGACAAAAATAGCTAAAAAGCCTTAACCCCATGAGATTATTATTTTCTGCCATGGGGAAACAATGACTGATTCAGAATGAGCTGTTGCAAGATGTGCATAGCACATACTCACAGTTTTGTGGATTACTAAAGAGAACCCTGGCTAACTGGCTTTAGAAGCTCTCTACTGTGTCTTACATTAACAAGCCTGTGGAGATTTATAAACACGCCCCATGAAAATTAGATCTATAAATAAGATCAATTGTGACACAAAAGCATTGGTAGATTCAATAAAAACAATAATCCTTTTTTTTAATAATCCAATTCTTAACACTTTCTGAACTGCAGAAATACCCATCCGCAATCTGCACTGGCTTTTTCATGCTTTAACAGAATCACCCACAAGTCCACTGCGAAATCAACTTGAGAGGATTGAAGAGAAAGTTCTCTCTGAAGTTATTTCATCCCCCAAATTCTATAGCAAGGTTGCATGCCAGACAAGAACAGTACAGATATTTAAGTAGGTTAATGGGTCTAGTGAAGTGCTGAAAGTAACCTGAAGCAAAATCTGTCACCATGTGTCTTGAATCATTCTTCTATTCCACTCTTGAAATCCTTTAAAAATAGAACCATAGGAAAGGTGATGGTTTTTCTTTCTTTTCTTTTTAGAAGTAGAATTCAGGGGCAATATAGCTAATAAAAGATGCTATCAGAGGTAATCATCCTGCAAGCAGATACATCCAGCCCCTATTTGCATATGTACTGATTCACCAACTGCAAAATTATGGTTTTTTTGAGCAAATGTCACATCTCATTTGTTCTGCACAGTGCCTCGTGCAGTTTGGTTGCTACAAATCTAGCAGTTTGGATTATACTGCTAGAGAGACATTATGTTCCAGCTGGAGTTTAATACACAGTTGTTAGCTATGAGGAAATAAGCTTTCGCTTTAGTTAAAATGTTCTTTGAGGTTTTTGTCTTGTTTATTTGTTTTTTTGGAACTAGAGCACACAGGATGCTGCTGACAGCTGCAAATCCACTGTGCAATACAGTAGATCAAATGCTGTACCTCACAGCAGTGTAAGATATCTGCATATGCTATAGCTTTTACTGAACAGAAAGTTTTTAAAGGTAGTCTGGACAAAAGCTGGTTGCAGGAGGGGATTAATTTATTTTTTCTTAAGTAATTTCTAGGATTATATGCTATTAAAATTAGTTCTATTAGATCCCCATTGTCAGTCCTTCCTCAGTCACCTCTGTTGTTCCTTTCTAACCCAATTTAAATCTTGCACAGTTGTTACTATTCCTCCTCTACTTCTGCTCTCCTTTTCTAATCCATGTCTGGCCCCAGAATGCAGGTGCTGATCTATGCTACAGTACAGATGGGGGAATAACTTCAATTTTAGGAACTATACAGGAGAGACTTCTGCTTAATCCAAGTCAAATTTTGCCAAGCAGTTATTCAGCAATGGAATGTGGATGTCCTGTCTGTCCCATCCCCCCGCCTTTATTTTCATAGATTGGTAATGTTCTCTCTATTGTAAGCTATACCATTGCAGTAATGGGCTTTTTTTCTTTTAGCCATTAGGGGAAAGGAAATCACATATGGAGAGAGTTCAAGTCCCTCCTCATTCCTAGAGAGTCTATCCAGAAAGTTAGTATGCAGAGCTCCGTCCAAGTGTCGTTTCCTGCTCACGATTGGGAAGGGGAGCTGGGGGTGGAAGGAGAAATGGATACGTAACATTAAATTGCTGCTTCTGATTAACAGCAACATTCTGCAAATGATTTCACAGCATTGCTTTGAACAGAATTGAATGTCTGCAGCCCAAGTATGTGTAGCAATCCACTGATGAAAGAGCTATTTTTACATATGTTTCATATAGTGGGCAAAATGAAGTGATTTGGGTGGTGGAAATGCACCTTTGAGATTATTAAAGATTTTCTGATAATTCTATACCTCAAATCTTCCACATGCCCACAGAGCAGTATTACAAACTCCTGATATTACAGCTATTTTACTACTCTGAACCTGTACATAAAGCAATCTGCTGCAGCTAAATGAGGCAGCTTTCCACTATTTTTCATATCAAATCACTGCTTCAGAAGATGATGCCATGTTATTCATTTCACATTGCAATGCAAATTAAGTTATGAAGTAAAGTAGAATGCTTCCTTATTATACTGTCTCTTCTGTTGAGCTCATAAGTATAATCCAACCTCTTCCACTGTGAAATTGGTGCCATTGATTTTACTTTTAATATGTCAGTTGAAACTCCCTTCCTGATGTATGCATGATTTGTACATCACTTTTGGATTAGTCCCATTGTTTTATTTAAATGATTAGCACAACATTGATATTGTCAAGCAAGTTCTGCTTATTAAGAATTTAAAGGATTCTTTTCCACCCTGCTTTCATTTTTCTCTCCTCTCCTCATCCCTTTAAGTCTCAACTCCACTTCCCTCCCACTGATGTCCCTAGGGCAGTGGGTGAACTGCAACCTGGAAACAGGCCATGGCTCTTCCACGAAATCTTCTGGCTTCTGCGGAAGAGCGTCCATTTCCTGGAGCCAGTCTGAGACAGACAGTGCTCTGCAGTCAGAAACAGGACTGGAATCCAGTGACCCTTAGTCCATATGAAGTGCTATGAAACTCACAGCAAATCAATTCTTTCTTAGCCGTCTACATGATGCATTCCTGCCTGACTCCTAACAGTGCCATGCTGTGGATCAATGAGGATGTGTTTTCCAAACACAATGGAAAACTTTGTAGCTTGGGTGTTCTTGCAATTGGGTTTGGTACACCCCTCCCAGCCTCAGGTGGGGTCACCCAGTTCTCTCTTAGACTCAGCACAGAAGGCACACTCACCCTGAAGATTAGTTAAAAGTAAGCTTTTAACTCAGACCAAAGGGTTAATGTATTTCCTAATCAGGTTTTACATGAAAGTCACAATTTTCTCTGTAGGCCAAATATCACCAGTCAATGAACCTTGCATTAATTACTCCTGTTTTGAATAACAGTGTTTTCAACAAATTGAATACACTCCCAGAGTTTAGACCTGTGCTTAAATGTTATGTCATACCTCATCACAAGAGAGATTCAATACTCCTGAGATTATTCTTTTGGTGAATATAGGATTATCATGACCAGAGGTGCCATAGGTTAACTACAGGAATGGAGATCAGGATTCCCAGGCTCCAAGCTGATTCTGCCAGCTACTTTTTGAACATCTATGGGTAACATTCTTGTATCCCAGTTAGCCTTGCTGTAAAACAGATTTAGAAACATAAGAGATCAATGAAATATTGTTGGCTAGCGAGTTCTTTTCCCTGTACACTTACAGCTGTTCCTTTTTATTCATATACCACTGTAGTTCTGTGCAATTTAAATCATTGTGTATAGAGCAGCAGAAAGCAGCTTCACTTAAAAGAATATTTCAATCTAAAGCACAGGGAAATACAGAGTAGGTTTCTCCTAATTTAACCATTTCTAGCTTTTCTTTCTGTGGAAGAAAGTGAGCAGCCATGCTATTGAACAGGACTGCAAAGCCTCTACTCTTTTTTTCAGCATATTTGGGAAGAGCAGGTGGAAGCAATCACACAGGCAGCATCTGCTATCAGCAGAATTGCAGAGGTGGTTATGTTTGCTGAGATCTTATACTGAAATCTTGCCATCACTCTACAGATAAAATAGCATTAGCAACAACTGCATTCCAAGCCAGTTGATGTCAGCAGGGGTCTGTTATTGTTGCTCTCAGCACAGAGGAGTTGGCAGACTGACACATAGGCCACCAGACATTTATTCCAGCCCTTGTCCTGAATTAGGCGTTTGCAGAACAACAAAGGCTGGCTCTTAAATCAGGCTGCACAACACACAAAAACCCCAAATGAAACCCCAACCAACAAACCAGGAACCAGGAGCAACAACAATTCTCCTCTCCATTTTTGCTCCTACCACTTCTTTAAAAATAGAGATGCAGCCTAATGGGTGACTGATCCTAACCTCAGAAATAGTTCGCATTTTCTTAGAATAAGGAGTGACTCACTCCAGTCACTTACTCATAATCACTGTAGATTGTTGCTTGTGGAAATACATGCTGCCAAGAACAGGGCTCATTGGTGGATAGGCTGAACACATTTTTCTTGGATAAAAACAAAGTCTCAGTCCCCAGAAAGTTAATTATTAAGCCACTGAGCTGTCAGGCATCTACAGAAGAATGTACAGTGCTTTATTGTTAAGTCTAATGTGTTAAATTCTGAAGCAACTACTACAAAAAAAAGTAGAAATAACGCTATTAAACAAGTGTTATGCATTCTTATCCCTACAGAAACTCAAATTAACTGCATATATGCCAAAAAGCAATTAAAGCAAGTTTAAAGTGATAGTACCCTGACATATCACTTTTATATACTGTCATATACCTTATATTCAGTATTTAATCAGAAATTATCACATATTATACCTTACATTGAATATTTAATTAGAAATTAGCACAGAGATGTTTCCTGCAATTATAGGAAGTGCCCCAAAAGATTTTTGTCGCATTATTTGTTTAATAGGAAAATTAAGCACATCATACCTGAGTAGCCCAGGTTGGCGGAAACCCTGCATCAACCGCCTAGAAGCAAGGGAGACCATGAGGCTGCCTGCAGCACCCTCTACCGGAAAATGCTATGTTTTACAGAGTGAAGAAATGACTCAAGAATTCTGAGTTATGCTTCACAAGTCTTCACCCTTGTAGACCCACAAAGTATGGGGAATCAGTGGTTTCATTTGTGAAAGCTGAATTAACATATGTGCATTTGTACAGGTTAATTCTTTCAGTTCCTTACAGACACTGAAAAATCATTATGTTAGAGCTGATGCTTCTAAGTAGGAGATCTCGCACCAAAGCGTAGGACACACACACCCTTACTGCAGATGGCTAAAAAGCCATATTTGGTTGTTTTTGTTTGGTTTTTTTTTTTTGCCCCGGAACATCAATCAAAGGCTTTGGCAGTGCAAGGCAGATGGTTCTTTCCCCTTTGCAGGGGTACTGCTAATACCAGAATGTGGTCCCAAGGGTGTTACAGAGACTGTGGTGTCAGACTTGAGGTCTGCTTCTCAGTCTGGCACTGTTTACAGCTTCTTCTGCAGGTGTTGATGCCACCTGCAATCTCTCCCACTAACACAGAAGGCAGTCAGGGCTGGGAACATGCCACAGCCACAGTTCAGTCTCACCCTTCATTTGCCAGCACAGGCACAGAGACAGAAGGTTAGTCTCACTGATGCCAGCTTCTCAAAAAGAAGATGCAGTAGGGTTACAATAGCTAATGGTCCAATTATCTTTAGAGATTCCTATAGTAAAACTTATTACTTACTGCATCTTAGTTAAAATAGTATAGTCAAAAGTATAAAGTCACCATTAATCAGTGATTGTTGTAAGACACTATCTTTAGTGACAGGTACCACACTATTAACAGCAACATGAGCATCTCCAAGGCCATTTTCCAACCTGGACAGAGGAACTCATACAGATTAAGGAGCTCAGCAGAAATGTGCTCATGCTAGTGCATTCACAAGTGATTGATCAGCAGGATGCATTATCGCTGCTAACCTAAAGAAGAGATCAGAATATACATGCAGACATGTTACCTTTTGTGACATAATCATCACCTAGGAGCACCTAAGACCCAAGCAAGTTGCTTGCACAGAGAAGTTATGCGAGTGCAGATGTAATTATCAGCCTCTGGTGAGGGAAGGCACCATTTTTGCCAGCAAGCGTAGTAGACTTGCACCATAGTGGAAGCAAGAGTGAATCTTTGACACTAGCAATAACTTGTTTAAAGAAGTATTTGGTAACAGTATGGGAGAAGGGTGTAAATTCAAATTCTTCATTAAAAATACCTGATCTTAAAAGGACACCAAAATCCACTTATATGTATATGCACTTTTAACTTGAAAGCACACAATAAGCAGATTAATGCACAACACCAGATTCCTTCATCAGCTTCGCGAAGCAGAATATAAGGGTTTTTTTGTTTGTTTTCTTTTAAATTCCCCCTCTATAAAAGCAGAAACAAAGCCAGGGGGAACTCTGGGAGAATTACCTACTCAAGAGTTTTATACACCACCTTCAATTTTATAAAGGTGACATGCTCCATTTCAAATATGTCATACTTCTAAAAACCAAATAAAAATAACCTAGCCATGACATTGACTTCTTCCTGCACCACAATAACAGCTAGAGCACCTCAATGAGCTGAGTCAAAATAGTTAGACACATGGACTCTAGGGAGGTTCCAGTTAATAAGACCTCTATCCAAGGTTTCCCAAAAAGCTGAAAAACAGGACTACAGTTTTTTCCCTCCACTACCTTCCTCCCAAACCCCACTGTGCACAACCATGTTTAAAGTCAGAGTAGGTTACTCCAATTGAAGATTTTAGAAGTAGTAGGACAATAGATTCCAAGACAAAGCCTTGATTTTTGCCCCCTAGAACAGGCAACTGATTCAAAGCATTTACTATGCTCTATGCTAAGACTACCTGAACATACTTACAGTTGGATAACTGCTATATACAGAAGGGGGACCTTGGAGTGACCGAGTTTAAAACCAGTCTTCAGAATTGAATGGTTTAAACCTGCATTCTTGCCATTCTAAATTTTTGATGAAGAATACTTACCCTGTAAGTCACCTTTTGAGAAAGCAATTGACAGTTAACTTTAATGTCTTGGTACCACTTTATTGAACTTCAAATATAAACCCTCTTTAAAAGCCTACTCAGTGTATTGATTACAATAATGGGTTATGTAAAACATAATGGAAGGTTTGCAGAGTAGTGGCTCATGCTTTGCGAGAAGCCTGTATTGCCCATTCACTTGCATTCATCTCCCCAACAGGAACAGTAAGAGCCAAAAAGAGAACAAGTATTTACAGGTATGTCAGAAAGAATGAAGTTTACAGTTAGAAATTCACATATGTACAGTTTTGAACTGTTCAAGTATGTTTCGGTTGGACAAAGTGCTACAGGTCAAAAAAACAACAAAAAACACACAGTAAAAAGAGGAACTATTAAGACAAAGAGGCAGCAGTCACTTGTGTGCCAAGTAAGTTTTAGGTGGCTTGCAACATACACAGAATCTAGAAGTTGAAAGTATCTGGAGTATTGCCCTGAACTTGGAAAGTGTAGCTAGCAGCAGTAGATTCTGGTACAACATTTTGGTCTTCCTCCTCCTAGAAGAAAGGAAAAAGAATTTTGAAATAGCAGTAGCATATTAACCTAGTAATCACTGCTACAACAGAAAAGAGAAAAAAAGTCAACCTGCAGCCACTTACCTCTGCTGAGAAATATTTCTCAATCAGGGTGGATGAGGCTTTGTATACTTGCTCGTTTTCATGTGACTGGAGAGCTTCAATTTTGTCTAGACCCCCACACTCCTCAATCATGAGGCAAAGTTTTTCAGTCTCATTAATCTTCTCAGCAGCCTGAAAGACAAACATGGAATAACCTCAGGAAAGATGTATGCCACCAACTACTGGAGAACTATTAGCAACAGCTTGGACAGTGATTGAGTATACTGCATCCACATACCAAGAAGATGTTAGAAATAGCATCCAGGATAACCAGCACAATTTTGCCGTCTTTAGCTGAAAGGAGATTCAGCAGTGGTTCAACAACACCAGCCTGAACGAGATACACGATCTGCTCAATTGTTCCACCACTTGTATAGTTCGCCACAGCCCACACAGCTTCTTTTTGAGATTTGAAATCCCCCTGTGAAGATAAATGCAGGGTATTTGAACACAGATAGTAGTAGCAATAGCAAAAGCTTCACAGTAATAAATACAATCTTCGCTTACCTTCCTCAGAATACCAATGAGATAAGGCACAAGACCATGGTCTATGACTCGCTGAATCTGATCCTGCCGCCCAGCAGTGATGTTGGACATTGTCCATGCTGCTTCTTTCTGAATGTTGTTCTTATGATGAGAGAGGAGACTTGGGAAGACAGACAGTGCTCCTGAGTCAATAACAATCTGTGTCTGCTCATCAGTACCAGTGACAATATTTCCTATGGCTCTTAATGAAGGAGTCTGAAACAAACATGAAAATAGGAAAATTGGGATCATTGAATCTGTGTTTGAATACAGCCATACTTGATGTCCCTATGCTCAAGCCTGCCCAGTTAACAGCATGATATGTTACTACTGACGAGTTTTAACCTCCTCATTAGCATACCATAGGCAGGCATTAAGCATACTAGAACTGCAAACCTTCCAAGTCCGATCTACAACAACTACTAATTACAGAGCTTAGGAAAATTATCTTCCAAGTATTAATGCAGCTTTATTACATGGCAGTTTTAGTGTGCACAGAGCCCACTTCCAAATACAGTCCCTAGAATCTGGATTTGCAACAGTAGTTTAGAGTTAAAAGCAAGCATTAAAGGATGCCAATTGTTGTGCTGACTTGTGTTAAATCCAGTGATTACGTAAAGAAGCTGAATAGGCATCAACAGCAGTGGTTTGTCTCATGCAGGGCAGTCTCCAGGAAAGATAAAAGCTACAGTCTTACCTACAGAAAACCTAGAAGCAAGCACCTGATTAATGTAAGAAAAGAAGCATTCAGTTACATGAATGCTAGTCTAACTGCAGCTTTACGCATTGCTCAAATCCAAAGCAATCTGCATGTCTGATAGCTTACCATTATTGGCAGTTCACTACATCCCAGGAGCTTCACAAGTTGTGGCACCAATCCAGTTTTCACTACAACTTCTATCCTGTCATTGGAACCATCTGTTAGATAGGAAAGCGCCCAGCAAGTGTCTGCTAACACCTCATGGTCATCATGGTGCAAGAGCCGAACAAGAGTTGGAAGAATCTGCTCAATAGCTTCTATGGGTGGTGCAGGATTCTTATTACGACACAGGTTTGAGAGGGTCCAGGTAACATTGCGTAAATATCCAGACTGCAAGAGTTGAAATAAATGGGTAGCAACTGTTCAGTTACCTGAGCTCTTTTACCCACTTATTAGTAATTGTAACTTGAATCATACTGCACACTTACAGCTAAGGAAGAGAGATCAGGAACAGCAAGTAGACTCAGCAGCGGCTCTATTGCCCCAAATTTAATAACTAGATCTCTATAGGTAGAACCATCCCCTGGGAAAAAAAAAAAACACAAACAGAAAAAGAGGCAGATGAAGATGAAAATAGAGGGACATGTGCACACGGTTGTGTGTTAGAGAATGAATTCTTCTACTGCTTTAAGAAAGGCTAGGTAAGAAAAAATAAGAGGAAAAAATGACAGTTGCCATGGTTAAGTCATATGCCAAGCATGTGTTTTTCTAACCTCAGTGGCTTGATTTTTTTTCTGTTGGAAAAAGAGGTAGTTCAGCATATGTTTTCTATATAGCTTTTCTTGGAGTTCATAACTAAGCATGGACTTTACATGTTTCTTTGAAAACATATCTAAGCCCTACCACTAGAACAGAGCTTTTGCCAGAATATGGGACTTCAAGTGCATGATAATCATTGGTTGCATGATTGGGGTCTATAGCATAATGCTCATGGAATGCCAAAGTTTGACTGAACTCTTCTATTGCAAGGTACAAAGAAGTACCTTGTAATTAAGTTTAAAAACCTCCAAGGAGAAACTTTAAAGTTCCAATCAAACAGGACTTCTATGAGCTCATTCCCTCTGTGTTGAAGATTCGCTATTCTCCCTATGGCACAGCTGTTCAAAAACATACTAATACAGCAAACATATTTAACTATATTATTGACTTTTTTTAAAAAGGCTGGGATCCAACGCAGGTAGATGAAGTAATCCTGAAGGGTGCATTAGAAACTTCAATATTAATACTTTCACATCAGTAACTAGCTGTTTCAAAGCATGGAATATTGAGCATCACATACACAATTATGTGTGCCATCTGCTTCCTCCCTTCCCCCTTTTAGTCAACGCAGAGACCAGACCTCACTGGCAAGTCACAAAGCCAACAAGATATGTGACAAAGGCCCATGTTGCAGCACGGCTATATAGCTCTATCAAAACTGAACTGAAATGTGGAAACAACCAACACAGTACAACCCATAGGTTGCCAGGCATTGCATGAGACATCTTATGCCAAGTCTGAAGATAAAGTACTGTCTGTAGCATACTTCACATTGCAGAGCATGCCTTGAACACCATTAAGGCAGTTTCTCAGACACTCAGCATGCTGCATGACATGTCAGTAGTAACGTCCTACTATTTCCAATAAGGGAACATGCCTGAAATACAGTTGTGTAGCATATTGACATACCTGCAATATTCCCCAGCGCCCACACAGCCTGTTCACTGATGTGAGCATGGGGAGAGGCCAGCAGTGAGATAAAGGCTGGAATAGCCCCTCCATCTACTACTGCCTTTGTTTGTTCTGATGTGCCAGAAGCAATGTTGGTAAGCGCCCAGGCAGATTCAAACTGCATAGGAATGCAGTCTGCTCTACCCAAGAAGGAGACCAACTTTGGAATCAAACCAGCACGAATTATGCTGTCAATTGGGGGCTGCTGCTCTCTCGAGAGGAGTTTCCTGAGGAGGAAAGCAAAGCATTATTTTTGCTGCAAAGATCTGAGTAACATATTAAACAGTCTAAAAACCTATATTTTAAAAAGGAAAAGGTTTAACATTGCCCTAACATTCAGGAAGGCAACGCAGCACAATATGAAGAAATACAGACAAGCTAAGTGCTAGGCTCCTAAACCTGCGTTACTATTGGTTTTGGCATGTCCTCACTATATGAGGGGTTCTGCTCAGACTCTAAAATAAAGCAGACTTACAAGAGTCATAATACATCTGAATTGCTAGAGGTTTCACAGCAGAAAAGTTAATGCCAGAAGCAGCACTGCAACAATATATAAGCTTGCTAAATGAGGTTTTATATTTCGAAAGAGAAAGGAAATTTTGCATTCTTTAAACCGCTGTCATCATCCTGTTCACGTTATTCTAAGGTGTTTTACTGCACTCAAATACTGTAGTCAAATGTTAAGACAGTTTAAAGGTATCTCTGCTATAACAAAGGATTTATTATTGTAACTCCTAACACTCCAAGATGGACTACTATTTATTTTGACACTTCAAAACCGCTAGGAAAAATTTCTACTGCCTACTAAAATATTCAGGCACTTTTAACACTCAAAAGCCACGTGGTTTCAATAAGACTATGACTAAGGTAAGCATACCTATACATTGCACATGAGGCTGACTCAGGTATTTGTTGGATTACTGTCTGATAAGAGCAGCCATGGCTGCTACCATGTGCAGACACTACGGCTCAAACCAATTTTTATGTTGCCCAAAACTGGCTTGTGCAACTAAATAGGTTACCTCTAAACTCCTTACCTGGCAGCTTGAGTAGCCTGTAGCTGAATCTCTGTATTATTATTATTAACTCCTTTGACTATTTCTTCAACTGACCAGTGTGCTGAAACCTGTACATTAAAAAGACACATGAATGCTTTGTTGGGAGAGGCATGTGTCTTAAGCATACCTGTTCCACATACCCACTTACCTGATTGCTTCTGTTTTCCTGAAGGGGAGAAGTAGCATCATCTGGAAAAGTGCTAACATTTCTTCTTTTAAGCATCTGGTCATCCTTTTTAGCTTTCCTCAGCTCTACATTGACTTCAATACGCCGCCTTCTCATTTCCTAAAGGATGTATGTTCATAATAAGTTCTCAATGTTTAAAGAAATAATGGCTAGCTTAAGTATTAACAGCATCAAAATACTTACTGTAGCATCCTTTCCTTTGTTCTTGAATCTGTTCAGTCGAGCTGATGGTGTATTGGCATTCTCGTTAGTAGACATCTTGCTCATTAGATTTTTGAGAGAAACAAGTAAAATCAAGCCTTGAAACAGAGCAAATGAACAGCAAGTTTACTTTATGAGAACTGACTTTAAAAACCTGGATCATTACTTGATAAGGAGATGCTTTTCCATATTAGATACAATAGCAGCTTCTGACTTGAGTAAAGATCAAGTAACGTAACAGCTGTCTCTTTAAACACCTAGATGTCACAGTAAGCTGTAGCATTAACAAAAAAGCAGTAGACCCACATACATTAAGACACAGCCACAAATACTAGCAGAATCATTGTTAGAAGCAAGATTGCTCTTGCCTCCCGCGGACAGCACACAAACTTTTAAGCACTATTTTCACTGTGTTATATACCTACGGAGCACGAGCACCCCATCCAGTCCCACCTCGAGACCTTTTTAAGGCAACTGCAAGATCTCGCACTAAGCAAGTCCCCATCGGGAAGGGCTTGCAGCCAGCAGCATGTAGCACCAGCTACGCCGGTAACGACGCAGGTCCGTGCACCATGGGCCGGTTCCACGGTGACTCACTGCAGAAAAGCCTAACTTCGCTTCAACGACAACTCAGCCGGCACACAACCCGCTCTGAGAAGCGCTACCAGGCGGCGGTCTGTGACCGCAGAGAGCCGATAAAGCCCGTAGAGACCGCCGGCCTGGCCTGCCGGCAACACAGCTCCGTCCCTTCTGACAGACCAGCGCACGGCCTGCAGCCCCGCCCGGCTTCTGGCTGCCACAAGCTCCGCTCACCGTCCCGTCCCCGGGCACCTCCACCGCAGAGTCCGCACACAACCCGGGACTGCGCCGCACCGCTCCCCGCCCGCGAGCACGCCGCACTGCCCACGGCCCCGCCAGGCGGGATTTAAATTTCCCGCGGCCTCGCCCTACCATTGGCCAGTTCGAGCCATAGCAACCTCTCCATTGGCCAGTTTGAAACGGATCATGACGCGACCAAGGCGGACGGATCCCCGCCGTGCGCCCGGAAGACTCGACCCGACGTCACGTCTGCGGGCACCCGTCCCCGCCTCAGCACTACAACTCCCGGCACCCAACGCGCGGGAAGGCGGCAGCGGCTGGGGCACGGCGACGGCGCACGGCATGCTGGGCGTTGTAGTACCGGGGACCTAGAGCCGGGAGTCCCGGCGGGGGGCCGGGGGCCAAGAACCGGGCGGCTGGGGGGTGCTGCGCCGCCGGATGGGTGCGAACAGGAAGTTTTCACGCTCTTGAGGGGTCTGCGGCGTTAACGTGCCGTTTCCTCATATACAGCTCAATTTCTACCTCAGCAACCATCAGGTCACCTCAGGCTTTTCCTGAGCCCCGCCCCTTTGTCTCCATGGACGTGGTGCATAAGAACTTAACGTAAAGGGGATGCAAGATCGCAGTTGGAGGCAACTGAACAGCGATCAGGGCTGATCAAAACTAAGTCATTTGCTAAGCAGATCTAAAAATAAATCTGAACGACAAAAAAAACCCTATACCCGCCCTTGTGTCATGCTCAGAAAATCAGCAGATCTGGGATTGTTTCCCAGTTCCATGGGATGGAATACAAAAGAACACCCTGTCTCACAGATAAAATTCAAACCATAAAACCTGGGGGAAAACATGACTCTGTCAGGAACCGTCATTTCAACTGATGCGGAGAAAACTCCAGGAGCAAACTCTCCAACAAAGTGATATTCTTTACTGCGGCACAGGGAGACATGGCGGATACCTGCTCCTAACGTGCCTCTCTCTATTGCCACACAGGCCATCCTTATATAGTCACTTGGGCATACATACATACATACAAAAATGTGGTGGTGGCCTTTGAGGGTCGTTTACTTCTTCCAACAACCTTCATAACTGCCGGCAATCTTTGAAGCACCGGCTTCCTTAACATTACAGACATAGCAATCATCCTGTCCTACTTATCAGTTAGTTTAACTGCTAGTCCGGATACTCCGATGTGTACACCAATTTAATGGGTTCATTAACATAGCAATCATCCTGTCCCTCCACCCATCATCCAGTTTAACTGTGCCCATCCTGGACATCTGCTAGTCCCAGGCACTCCCCATCCCCAGCTCCTGTTTTTCTACTGTTTTTCCCACATTTTTTGTACTAAGGTCCTAAGGACCCAAACCTTCCTCAACTACCTTCAAGTGCCAGTTATTTTCCATTACAAAGCCACCAAACCCAGCCTTACTCAGAACTGATTACATTTGGTGCTTCTTTTTCTCACAACATCTATAATGGACAATTCAGAGACATTCAGAGATGTGTCAGAGGTGTACACTGACACTTGTGTGTGGTAAAACACTGCATTAAACTATTTATGCTGATCTGCAGATGCACAGAGACTGACAAAGATGTATGCAGAGGAGGAGGAACTGTCAATGTCCTTTTACGTTGCTGGTTTTGGGCCTTACAGTTCTGAGTTTTGTAAAAATGACATAAACATCAAAAAACATTTAAGCAAGAGCAGGGAAGTCAAGAGAGAAGAAAGTGCGTCAGAGGTAAAGATACTGAAAAGGCCTAATTTGAAAGGAAAAAGGCAGCTCAAGAGTAGAAACTGAGGTAAAACACCTGCTGTACAGAAGGATCGAAGGGCCGCTGTGAAGGAAGTCCATAAATGTCTCGAAAAACTGCGGTTTGGAGCAGCGAACCTGGGCGAAGGAGGGCGCTGGGATGTCTGTTCCAGGTCAGGGAGAGAGCTGTCCCCGATCTGGAAACTCGAGGTGTCTGTGGGCCTATATGGGGTGCACATGTTTGGGGTGGGAAGTGCCACAGCTTGAAAGGCTGTTATCACTGCAGGAAAGCGATAAGGAGGTGGAGGAAACGCGTGCGAACCCCCCAACGAGGCCAAGCGGGCACGGGGCGACGCGAACCCCACCGCGGCTCTCCTCGGGCGGGCCCGCGCGCAGGACACCGCCCTCGCGCCGCGCTGAGGGAGCCAACGGCCGCCGCGCGTGAGGAGGGGCGCGAGCCCGGCCCCTGCAGGCTCCCTGTCCAATGGGCTGCAAGGAGGCGTGGCGAAAGAGTCGCCCTGTCCAATGGGCTGCAAGGAGGGAGCGTCTGGGGGCGGGGCTTTGGTGAGGAGCGGGCGGGCGGGGCCTCTTTGTCAGGGGCAGGCGGGACGTGGGGGCCCGCTGGGGGCGGAGCCAGCGCCGGCCGGGCGGGGCTCTTGCTGCGCAGCGCTCGCAGCTTTTGCTGGGTGACCCAGTGGCCTAATGGATAAGGCATCAGCCTCCGGAGCTGGGGATTGTGGGTTCGAGTCCCATCTGGGTCGTGCCGCACACGTTTTGTGGCTATGCGGTAGATTCAGCGCAGGGGGTGCGCTGTGAGCCGCCCCTGGAACGCTTTTACCCGCGGCCGGTGGGGAAGCCTCGGAGCGGAGCCAGGAGGCCAGGCGCTGCCTCAGATTCCCTCAGCCGCGCCCTCCTGCGGCCGCCGCAGCCGCCGCCCTGTCAGCGGGGCGCCTGCCCTGCCCGCCGGCACCGCGGCCGTTCCCCGGCGCCACCGAGCCTGGTGCCGCCGCCGCCTTCCTCCTTCCCGCGGGGACACTGCGGCTGCGGCCGGCGGACGAGGCGTGAGGCGATCGGAACAGAGGTGCGGGTGAGTGTCCCCGGCGGGCGGGCCTGCGGGCGGGCTGGACCGTGTCCCGCCGCCTCGCCCTCTACAGCCCTTGTGGTAAAAGCGCGGGGGAACCGGAGCCTGGAGAGCTCCGGCTGCCAGCAGAGCTGTCCGCAGCCTCCTGGACGCGGCCATTGTGCCGTCGGTTCCGGTTTTCCTCGCACAGGGAATCCTGTCTGCAAAACTTCTGCGTCTCCGCTGCTGCCGGCGGACCTGTAGCTTCTTGAGAAGTAGAAATACCCCAAACACCACTGCTGTCCCTTTAAACAGGATCCTGTCCAAGCAGGGTCTGGGGAAACTCATTAACAGGCATAGCCATACATGAATATGGGTTCTATTACGCTACCGGCAAATTTAAACAAAAAACTCCCTGGAGCACAGGCTTGCAGGACATTGAGGTGTCCGTCCGTCCGTCCGTCCATCCTCAGCACAGTCCTCAGCAGCGTGCCTGTCACACTCCTGTCAGCTCTCCCTTGCTGCAGGTACACAGCCTGGTTGAGCGGGAGGTGAGGTACAGCAGGAACATACGAGCTCACCTCTCTCTCATCCTTAGTTTAAATTCCTATTTCTGTAATAGCTGTCTTGGGATGCTTCTGGAACGAACATGTTCGAAATAACAGGAAAATAAGGGTCAATAAATGCTGCAATAGAATCATAGCACACCGAGTAAGGGTTGTGTTAAAATTTCACTTAATTTGCCCACCATTCCGGCTGATTTTCTGTATTTTCCCCTACAGCTGCTTGAGGAAAAGCCCTGAACTTTTAAGAATTCTATTAAACTGCTTAATTAAAGCAGCACAAAACAGTGTTTAAGCAGTAGCAGGGCCACATGAGGCAGGCATTAGTGAGGGCTAGGTTTTCTGTGGGGGATGGTTCTCAGAGCTGGGATATAGTGCTTTTATGTGGGGTTTAAATTGTTCATTGCACCTTAAAGGCATCAACGACTTCACAACTTTCATGACATCCAGTAGCAGCTAGTGAGATAAACTGTCAGAATGCGCACCTTTTCCAGCAATAAGGTCACCCGTTTCAGCAGGGAGCACAGAAATAAGCCTACTTAATTCAGTACTCCAAAGCAGGGTTTGCTTGGAGTGTGAAAAATTGCCAAATTCTTGATGTTAGCAAATACAGACTTAAAAATAAAGCTGTATCTGGGGTCAGCAGAGCTTTCCCTTGGACTGGACAGTAACTAATGCATTTTCCAGGCTGAAGGGAATCACTGAAACTGGTTCCTTAAACTAAAAGACATTACCAGCTGCATAATTGGAGATGGCCAGAAATTCCTGAATCGGTTCCATTATAATGCACACCTTTTACATACACAGAATTGCAGAGGCGATGCACATTCCAGCATCTCTTAATTCCACTTCATAATGTAGTTCTCCATATCCAGTAAAACCGTGTTTGTTCTGTATGATTCCCTTTGCAAAATGCCAAAGGAAGCAAGACTCGCCCCCCGGATAAAAATCTGCTGCCAAAAACATCCATCCCTATATTATTCCCAGAGATACAGGTGACTGCAGGCAGTGTGGAGCGGTGTGTCTATGGGAAAGGGGATGTCCCAGGCAGGGGCAGTGGGAGGCTGGTGGGGAGGCAGCAGCTTGGTTTTGCTCCAGTGGGTTGTCCAGTGAGTGATTCCTGTTTCCCCTAAGGCTGCCTCTCATTAGCATGAATCGGGGGAAGGGCATAAAAGACTCAAGTTCATTTGGAGTCTGGAAAATCTTTGCTTCAAAATGACAGCCAAAGTGTTCTGGCTTCTCTGCTTTGTCATTAGATCATCTTCTAGCTCCGTGGCCGGTAAGTCTATTAACATTTGAAGCAGGGCTGGGGCATATTTGCCTTCGGGATCAGGGAAGGCTGAACACGTTACTACATTTCTTGCCCGAGCAGCCCTCTATAGCTGTGGTCTTTTCAGCAAGCGGTAGAATTAATCAGGTAAGGGCTCAAGAGAAAAACATGGCAACATGTTTGTGGGGTGGGAATGTAAATTGCAATCTTTGATTTGTGCTTGAGAGAATTAAGAGCACCTGCCGAAAGCGGGCAGCCAGCCGGTGCCATGAAGCCTGCTAGCCATCAGTCAGCAGTTGGAGTTTGACTTACTTCTGCTTCTGGGATTTTTATGTGTATTTGACTTTTCCCTTTTAAGTCTCCCTCCCCTCACCTGTAAACTCCAGGTTTCTAATTTATTTCCACGTGCTCTGTGCTTATGTGTGTCTGCAGCAAGCTGTCCTAAAGAGGTTATTTAAGTACCACATTGGCAGAATAGAAATATCTATCTATTCCAATGGGAAAGAGCTGATTATGTAGCAGTTATATTGCTTAGGTTGCAAGAGCTAGACAGGAGTATGCTGGTGTAGGAGAATGATCTTCAAGGTTCTGAATAGATTGAGTAGAGAAAAAGGAACTATTTCTTGTTGCACTCCATGGCAGGAGGGTTGGAATGAGATGATCTTAAGGTCCTTTCCAACCCTAACTATTCTATGATCGTACGAGAAGGCATGATAAACTGGTAGGGAAGTATACTGATAACACCAAATCCAAACCACCTGTTCAGAGATCACAGCTTCATATTGAACCATCTCCAAAACACCCTTGCCTACTGCTTTCTTTAGCTTGGACTTCTTCCATCCCGTTCTTCATGGACATTCTTTTGACTTTATGTGTGGCCAGCCTAGATATCAGAGAATCTTTCCCATGACAGCAGCTGGTGAGAGCAAAGGGGGAGAAGTGGCAAGGTCAGCAGTTGAGTCAGTTATAGAAGATAAACCAGGACGTTGTTCATCTGTGTATGTCAAATATCTCTTTTCACATAAGGAGTTAGGATCAGCCTCCCACATGATGTTAACCACAGACAGTGAACACCCAGAAAGCGGCTGTGTGTGGGTGAATGGTTTTAAAACTCTCTGGCTAACTGAAGGCATGCAGTAGAGGACTGAAATAAAAGGAAAATGACCTGCAAGAGGGAATTTCTCTCTTCCCAGGCTAGGTGGAAGGTCATTTTGCTTTGTGAGGTCCAAGTGACCACGGTGAAGGTATAAATGAAGGCCTAGGTGACTGCCCAGCTTGTGTGAACAGTGTCATTAAGCCTTCCCATCTTTCACTACATTCACAGATACTTCCTCTATCTCAGCCCTTGTCCTCCCAAGAAAAGCCTTGAAATAATGGTTACTCAGCAGCAATAGCCTAGCTACCAGTACTGCTACTGCACGGCTCCATAGTGGAAAAGTCAGAGATCTGAAACTGTGGATAAAGATCTTTTCAGTAGTATTCAAAGCCACGGAAGAGTCCAAATGACACTGTCCATAAGGCATCCCATGGATGGGAAAACCAAATAGTTCTGTTGTCATGGTCTTTTAAACAAGCATCCCAAATGGCAATGTGAACCTTGTTTCCTCAGATGCTCCCTGGAGATTCAGGCTTTTGAGAAAAGGGTTTGTTTTTAATTTGCAACAATAATAAAGTAAAAATGCAAATCTGTGTTTTGCTCACGCAGCTGCATTCTCTGTGCTGGCCCTTCCATGTCTGAACACAGAACAAGAAGCTCTACTACATCTTATCTGTTGAACTATTTATCAGTTGTATTGTCTTATTGTTACAGACTAGAGCCTCCGACCTGCCAGGCACTTCCCATTCAGAAGCAGAAAATGTAAAGTGCTGATTCTCTATCTCCATTTTTTTGTGTGTAGGATCCCTGCCCTACGCTGAGAAACGTCATCAGACTCTCAGCAAAGATGCTTATAGCTCAGCAGACACTGCACCAGGCCACATCAAACTGCCAGCCTGGGGCGGCAGCAGCACCACAGAGAACCACACAGAACGCTGGCTCCTGCCCTCCGCTGACCTGCAGCAGCCAAAACCTCCTGAAATCACCTTTGTCTCCTCAGACAAAAAGAAATGCACCAAACCGGCTCTAGAGAACAGCACGGGGCTGAGGAAACACCTTCTGCAGTATGGAGGGGCCCTGCCACTGGAGAGCACGACTGAGGGGCCTGCTCCTGCCTCCTTTGACTTCAACCACGCCAACAGAAAGCACGCGGACAGGCAGCTGGCTGAGGCTGCCAACAGTGTCTCGGCTCACTTCCACCATGAGGTGTCTTCCTATCACAAGATGACATCCTTAGTGGAGGCTCATCTTTCTCCAGATTCTGGAGCAGTGGAAGCAGGTGATCCCAATGCACTGGATCACTTCAACCGGCCAGGCAAGATAATCCCCTACAAACATACGCATCCCTTCCAAAAGATCACCAAACCCTCCTGGGCCACCAACCATCAGTCATCCAGCTTGCTGTACCACCTCAGCGCACTAAAGAAAGGTAAGAGGACAGCGTGCTTTGGCAAGGGATATCGTGACCTTTAGGAAGGTTGGGGGGCATAATTTGGATGAAATACCCTGTCCCTCAGCCTGTGTGCCTGTTCTAGGTGGTGATAAGGAGAAGGCATGTCTCACCGAGTGCAGGAAAGAGAGAGATGAAGTGGAGGCCTACTGCACGAGTGAATTCGGTAAGTCGTGTCCTCCACGAACCACACAGAACAAAACACAGGCCACCTTCGTTCATCTGTTGCTGACATTTCACTTCTGCTTTTAAGACGCTGTTTCACTGCCTGTTAAATAATGACTAAGTACACTAAAAGGACCCATCACAGCTCTTTGTAGATGTACTAAGACAAACGCAGTCTTGTCTTAGATTAGTATTGCTCTTTTTGGTGTTTCCTCCCTTTCCACTCCCAGGAGGAAGACAGTGTTCTTGCTGCTGGTCAACAGAATTAAAAAGACCGATTGCTTTACATACTCCAAGATTAAACATGGCAGCCGTGTTACCTCTTACTATTTACAATGAGTTTGTGATTTTGGGGGCCGAAGTTTCAAATGACAATAAAACGGTAAACCAAACAAAAATAAAACTGTGATCCGCTCTGGTTAAAGGATCCTCCTTGAAGTTCCTTAGGATTCTATGTCTTTAGTGCTTGTAGTCCTTGTGTCCAAGTTGATGTAGCTGACGATGGTAGAAAACAGCCTGGCATTGCTCAACTGTGTACGAAGCAGCATTTTCTGACTGAAATCTTGCCTTGTGCTTCTGAAGTTGTGAAAGAGATACCAACTTTTTTCTCACAGTATTTTAAGAGATAAGCAAAATACATGCCTAGCGGTAACAGATGTTTCCATTTATAGAATATAAACACGTTATGGGACATCTGTTTTCCCTGAATGGAGAAGTCAGGAAGTGCTTTCTACAACTGCTGTATTCTGTAGTTTTACCACTCTCATGCATTCCCGTCAAACGTAGGTCTGACGGTGACCTGGCCTGTGTGTATTTAGCCTGTGACACATGGCTGTCTCGTGTCTCTCTACACTGAGAAGGGCAGGTAGGAAAAATAGAGATCAGCCAAGATGTCATTGCAGTGATCAGAAGGAGCTTTTCATTTCCTTACATTTCGAGTGCAGATTAAAGAGTCAATACGACTGAAGTTCCTGCTCAGTGAGGCAGGTGTAACACCGGAAGCCCTGCGTGCCTTACCTGCCCAACACGGTGGTTGTTTTCTGACTCCTGTAGTCAGCTCAGCACTTGTCAAACCCAGAAACTGGGTGGAGAGCATGATGTGATCGAAGGCAGAACATGGCCTGCTTGGTGCCCTGGCCTCCTGGTGTGCCAAGGGCCTGTTCTTTCAAAAGCTAAAGTGTTTCATTAACGGGTTGTTGAGGTTTAAATTTGAATATTTTACTTTGTTAGGTAAATGCACCCAATTTTTGTATGGAAAACAGTCCTAAAAGCATCACTTCCTTGAAACATCTTAAAAACTCCACTAAGAAACATCTCAGACGTGTAAAGCACAAGGTTAGTAACTGAGCAAGAACTAAGGTGATGATCTCACCAATGTGCTGATTTGAAGCAACTTTCAAGACTGCCCACTGAGCCAGACAGTTTCTGACACTTCACAGCATTTTAAATGACAGCCTTCACATGTGCCCTGAGTACCAAGACACATAACCTGATGCTTCCTTTTTCTTTCCCCCCTTCCTCAAACCAGCAGTGAACGGGATCGTTTATAACATGGAAAAACTGGGGAATGGCATCCACCTGATCACGCTTTTGGTAAACAACAATGGACTGTACAAGATGAGCCGCCTCTACACTACTCCTGATTCCTTCTTCTTTCGAGTTCACATTCTGGTCGTGGATACTTTAAACTGCAGTAAACCGTGTCTGGACTTGAAAATTGGTAAATAATTCCAGCTAAATCCATTGCACTATTCCTTCTGCATGCGGTGCAGTTTGAGCCTGCCCTAGTTTAATAGGCTTAACCTGGCTTGTTCTGAAAATTCGGGAAGAAAAAGTATTTACGCTTAAACTGGGGGGCTTTTTCCCTTCTAAACTTTCAGAAGAGAAGCAGCTGTGTGAAGAAGTCAGGTTAAGAGCATAGTCCTTTCTTAACTTTATCCAGTTCCAAAATGATTGCAAGAGATGTCAGGATTGATGTCTAAGTAGCCCAGTATTCCTCCTAAATGCAAGTTTATCAAATACCAGTATTTTCCCCCCCAGAAGCTTCTAGTTGCAGTACAAGACAGCAAATCACTATTTCCATGCAAGCACAACCCAAAAGCCACGCTGGTGTTCAGGGCGCCGCTGTCCTAAGCCACACATCCCGGATCTATTTCTGCAGGGTGCAACTTCACATCTGTTCCTAAATCTGCTGCCCTTAGCACCAGTAGTGAACGAATCCATGCTTTCTCCAGGGCACAGACGTCTCGTTTGTTTTGCAGGCAGCAGGTACATTGTGATGGGTCAGATCTACCACAAGAGACGACAGATCTCTGCAGACCTGCTGCCCTTCCTGCGAGGCCGCCTCAGCCCGGGGGATGGTTTGCTTTGGAGCGGCAGCAGCTATGTGAAGAGATTCAACAGGAAGAGGAACCGCACAGTGCTGGCGGCTCACATCAAATGCAGATAAGGCTTCAGTAACATCCCTCTGACAGGCAGCAGCACAATTCACCAACTAGAATAAACCTGGCCGTGGTTTAGCAACAGCAGGAGGTAGTTATCCTTATGCATGAAGCTGGTTGTGATGGGACGCTTGCTCTTGTGCTTTAGCAGACACTAACAGAATATCTTGACTAGGTAGGTACCCATATATTGTGAAGTTCAGCACAAAACTCCATTTAGGGAGCATTAATTTGCTCCCTGTTTTCAGAGCCACAGGTTGTTACTGCCTCCCCCACTCTAACGTACCCCTAAATAATCTGTAGTAATTGTAAAGTAAACTTGGAGGTGTCGTTCTGTACACCAGAAGTAACTGCACTTTGAAACCCTTAACCTTGAACGAGTGTTAGGTAATACCACAGCTTTAGCTGTAGAGGACATCCATAGTGTTTTCACACAACTCTGCCTAAAGTATTCCAAGCATTTGAGCCAGAAGAAACCAACAAAACCAAGTTCCACCTGTATTGTTTTGGTATCCCTAAATATGCCCATGCTACTTGTAAAACCCACATTAATTCTTCAAACAGAGCTG
Organism: Myiopsitta monachus; assembly: GCA_017639245.1. Lineage (NCBI taxonomy): Eukaryota > Metazoa > Chordata > Aves > Psittaciformes > Psittacidae > Myiopsitta > Myiopsitta monachus. Next base: position 3,636,391 of record CM029931.1, on the reverse strand, counting down.
GATTTTCACATGAAGCATACAAAATAGCTATGTAACTGTATGAATACACTAACTGAAAGCACATCAAGTAACTGCCCAACACAAATGCCCAATTAGGCTTACAATTAACAGCACTAGTTCATGCCAAGGAAAGCAAAATGAGCACAACTGCACGCCTGGTTACACTGTCAGTTCCTTAAAAGCTCCGTCCTAGAACCATGCACTGAATGTCCTTTTCCCATGAGAAGTGTTGCTGAGTTTGTACTTTCATGTCAGTAAAGCTACGTTTTGAATCAAAGATACAATCTTTAGTGCCTTTAACATGGAGGGGTGTTAGAACCTATGAAGTCACTGCAAAGGGGATTGCGACGTTTGCTGTCCCAAGAGTCAGATTTCACGAATTGTGAAGTCTTTAAAAGGAACTAAGAAGATGTTCTTGGGGGTTTGGAAGATCCCAAAAGTGTATGTAATGGTATTAAACAAAGGCATCTCCTCACTTTGCAAGTTGGCTGGGGATTCTGAGATACATATTTATATATAGAAATGGGAAAATGCAGTCTAGCTAAAACAAACCCCAACCATACAGTGTTATATATGATGTGACCTGGAAGAGGAAACAGTGGCTTCTACAAGCATTTCGTTTTGAAGCAAAGGTAGCTCTAACAATCCTGCCTTACATATCTGCAGCTTGATTTAACATCACCGCCAAGCTACGGAGCACTGCATGGGCGACAAGTCACACTGTGTGTTTCTATACGAGCCAGACACCAAGAGCAAGCACTAAAGATTTTGGGACCCAAAAAGCTGTTACTATAGGACAGAAGTTTACTTGTAGCTTGTGTCTATCCAAAAAATACACTCCCACTTTTGTTACATGAAACATTTTGCATGGTGAGGAGCATACATAGATGGAATTTTCCTGAGAGACTTTGAGGGGGCTCTGTTTGGCAGAACAACTGTCCCTGGCAATGAATCAAAGCGCTGGAATGGACTGGGAGAGACAGGAGAGGGAAGGAGGAAGGGTTACGTGCGCATCTCAAGTTTCTCTGTTTCTGTTTTCCACTGAAGTCCAGGGACTAACCAGCGAGTCCTACAGACATCCCTTTGCCCTGAACAGCCATTAAGCACCACTCCCCACCCCCGAGACATCACTGTAATCTAAACCAGGCAAAGCGTGGGTACAAGAAAAACATCCACGAGGCTGTATCTCATTTTGATTGTCTCTTGGAAGGGGTAAACAGAAGGAAGTCAGGGCTAATGACATCCAAAGCCTCAGTAAGATGCCAGTAAATGACACACAATGACTGCACCGCTCTCCAATAAGCTAAAGAAAACCAAGCTGGGATAGTTCACATTATCACAATCTGTGTTATATATGTGACCATTTTGAAACAATTGGTGCAGTAATTCATAACAATACAAAGAGGAGCATTACAGAACAGAGATGACAGAACTCTGGAACTTCCCATGCTTTTAGGGAAGTGGCTATTAATGACGAGCGATGCATTTTCAGTGACACCACTATCAAAGATCACCATTAATAAACCAAGAAATGTACCTTAACTCACTGGCAACTGAAAACACTAAAACCAGGCTCTTGGAACAATTACATTGTATGTATGGATCATTTCCCTAATCAACCTGATTCACTGGAAGCTATACATCATCTGGCAAAGCAAAGACCTATGTACAGTATCATTATCAATGTTTCATTAGAAACGCCACCAAATCCATGTCAAACACATCACTTTATTTGTCTAGGATGACGTGTCCTATAAGGTACAAAAAGTACTCTTCAGTTTGCCACAATTTGTTAAAAACAGCCATTTAATGCCTACAGGTAGGAAAGTTTCAAATCATGTCATAGAGATTTATAGATGAATAAATAGTACAGAAATACTGTGATGTTCTGATGAGATGCAGGGTACGTTCAAATGCTGTTAAAAGTGGAGAATTCCCCTTGTTGCATTAAACCCACAGTGCGTACAATATGCAGCATTTCTGTTAAAACGCCAAAGGACAACAGAACCTAAATGCAACTACTCTTCTTTAACTCCAGAAGCATAAACGGATTATTGTTTTCACATTGAACAGTTATCTTTCATTTCCACACAGAGGTTAAATGACAACATTTGTATGTACAAAAACACGCGGGTTTTTAGTAGATAAAATTACCCAGAAGAACCTGTACACCTGAGCCTGGAAGTGTAAGAAAGTGTGGTCAGTAGCAATGTCTTTTTAAGAAAGATAACAGAAGAGGTTCTTGCATAGCAAGGTGTGAGGTTAAACCCAAAAGGAGCTTATCCATAAATCAGGCAAATCCCAGGTCACTGATGAACGGAAGTCAGCCGTGAATTAGTGCAAAAGCAGTCAAATGGTCCAAGAGCCGCATACAAACCATGGCTGGTAACTACAGACAGGTCAAATGCGCAGGTCAGCGACAGACGCAACGTGAAAGCAATAAATGGGAAGGAAAAAGCAACATCATCAGCAATTTGCATCTTGTGCTGCCTTCCCTCTGCCCCTCTCGGCAGCACTCCTCGCGCAGGAAGCGGTGGAGCAGCCCCGAAGGAGATGCAATGACAGTGGCACTTCGCCTTCCTACAGTGCTTGGCAAAGCACCACCAGTGCAGCGGTGGGCAGTGCCGTTTCACAAAGTACTTCCTACCACGTGGCCCGTTACAGGCATTTCGGCACCACCAGAAACCTGCTAGAGGGACGACAGCTGCTTTGGAATGCGACGTAGGGAACGCTCCCCTTGGAGCAGAATAAAGTTAAGATCTCCCTGGTCACCCCCACCCCTACCGCTTCGCAGTGTCTACACTTCCGAACTGATCCCCAAAGTGTCACAAACATAGTAGTGCACACGCAAAGACACCTACATGTGTGGGGAGAACAACGATCTCCATTTATTTTGTTTCATATACATCCATATTTTGAATTTTAATACAAAAGAAAAAAAAATTAGAATCTGACAAATGTTTACAAACAAGATACCTTCAAATAGATTTTACTCATTTCAGTCTGGTGCAGAGTAAATGACAAATTGTACTGTTATATTCAAGGCAACAGAGTCCGTAGTCCATGACCACTTAGCCCAACTTTTATGCAAGCTTAATTGTTTTTATCTACCATGAACGATAAACTCCTTGTTGATTCCCAGTTCTGTGTGTGTGCACATGTGTACATAGCAGCTCCTTTCATAGAAAGAAAAGACATCTAGAGGTCTTCTTGTACTTTTACCTACAGGAATCATGTTAAGATACAGAATGGATTACATGTAACCGGGGCTGGATTTTATAAGAAAAAATAATTAGCTGACAAATGAGGGCAGCAATAAAAAAGCGTCTTTTTTGCAACAATAAATAAATACAGTCAAAGTTTTCTGTGTGGACTTTAAACCAGCTTCTTCACTGAAGAACAGACGTGGCATTTCCATGGAGTTAAACGTGACCCCATTTACTGTATCTTTTTTCTTGCTCTCTTTCTCCTTCAACAAAACCAAGTTTTCCTGTTTCTGCCACAATAGTACAACAATTTGATCTTGACAAGAAAGTGGTGCTGCTGATTTTTATCTCTTTGTCCTTTGGACAAAATAAGCCGAGAATATAATCTGACTGTTGTGACCAATAAAAACACAGTTTACATCAAGTCTCGTCAGGATAACCTGACTAAAAACATCTGGCTTCTTAATTAAAACCCTTCAGACAACCAGATTCTTGCTCGGGTGTGTTAGGTTAAACACGCTGAACTCTAAGAAGCTGTAGACTGCAGTTTGTTGTTATGGGACCTGCAGAATGCAGAAGAAAGTGAAGAATTAAGCACCCTTCATTTTGGAGAGCACAGTTGCTGCAAGGTGTCACCACGGGCAAAGCACAAGGAAGGAATTACCACCATGCTGCTTCCATTCAGTTTTTGCCCCTTCAGAAAAAAGGGAACACTGCAAATAATTCTTTCTGAGTTTTAAGCACAATTTCTCCTCCAGGATACAAATATTTCAGTACTTGTAAAACACAGCTTTGGAATACTCCAAAATGCCTGAAATCAGTTTTCCTCTCATATTTACATAATAGGAGTTCATCCAAAGGGAAAGCAAAAAGCCCATTTCTAATTGGGAATATTTATAATAACGTATTCTTTGTTCAAATTTATTCAAGAAGTCTTTAGATTAACTTAATAGAAAGAACTGAACAAAATCACATCTTTGCTAATCAGAGCTCAGCAAAACTCCTCTTGGACATTCACAGTTTTATTAGTGACCGAAAGTAAAACAATAAAATACATGGTTTCAAGATGAATTTTTCACTTTTCTCAATACAGTATTTGAGGAATGGGACATCAGTTTTTGTTAATACAGTTCTGCTCACCAGTACAACTGCTGGGAACAAAAACCCAACAGCATTTACTCTTTTAGACAAATGATCTGGATTTTTAGGGCAGTTTCATGTCATTGAATTGGACAAGAAAAGAAAGTGACCCCAACATCCAGTTCTGATTCCAGTTAAAAAGTTCAGACTAAAGATATCACAATCTGCAAGAAAAGAAAGAACATGGATGGTATAAATGAAAACCAACAACAAATCAGATGCAGCAATGAAGTTAGCGGATGCTGGGTAAGCAGCTAAAACAAGGTGACAGAAACATGAGGTGAAAGCTCCCTGATAACACCATTAATGCAGTAATAAATGGGAAAGAAAAATGGTGGAGTGACGAATTTGAACTCATCACTTCTTACCAACCCTACCTTCATTGTGCATAGAAAACCAGACAGCTTCACAACAAGGGGTGTAGAAGCAGTGAAGCTTTCAACTTCGTTAATTACAGACGGATGTAATGCTGTATTAGTACCTTAGACTAGCACTCTGCCATGGTTTTGACTGCTACAGTTGGATGGACAAAGTTAACTACTACATATACAGTTCCCAAGTAACGCCGAAAGGCATCCAACATTTGTGACTCAGTCACAGCTGGCTTGGGATGGAATACAGCAGTGATCCAGGGGAAATCTGCGGATTCCATTAGTGTTTGGAGTAAGCTGGGTTTAGGAACAGCTGTAGCAAATACCACATTATAATTTGACTAGTGCTGTACAACTCCCATGTACGTGCCACCAGATGGAACAGGCAAGCAACAGGAAAACGTGCAGTAGAGTTGCATGTTTTCAGGCATGTCTGTGTTAGGGAAAAATCTACATCCATCCTTCCATAGAAAACATTAAAAAAAGAAAGTTTAATTTTAAATAGCAATTTTGAATTGTGCTTCGTTTTCCATATCCTACTTTAAGCCTTACTTATTCCATCCATTTCAAGTAAGTCATAAAAAGGTGAGAGAAGTAGTACGAACTAAAGGATTTTAACTTCATCGGACAATAAATTTCATGGAAGGATCGTCTCTTTTTAGCAATGAAAAGTATTTACTGCACAGCAGAGCATTATCAGAACTCAGGATTTATCCTGAGCAGAAATTATTCCCATTCAGTTTTCTGTGCATGGAGACGCAAATCCCTGCAGGAATGCAAGGTAAGCTTATAAAAGCATCGAGGAGACCGTAGGGGACAACAGAACATTTGCGATTAGGAACACTTCAGCTTACCTGCTTGCCTTAAATCCTTTTAGTTTCTGTACAAAGAATGATTCGAGAACTTCTGCACATTGGTAAAAAGGGGAGTCACTTGGATTGTAGTAACGACAGTTATCAAAAATTTTGGTCATGTCTGCCACAAACTCCGTGACTTTCTTGTAGTAACGTTTCAGGATCCTCTCCTCCATGGTGGCAAGGTCTTGAAAGAAACCAAAGGTGGTTAAAATGACGCATTTTCATCCTCAACACAAGCTTACATTGTCAAGCGTGTGGGAAACAGCATATCAGAATTAGCTGCTTTTCCAGGAACGCTGCTTGTGACGTGGTGACCCTACGAGGTCTCCTTCAGAATAAACACACGCATGAGTACGTTAAGTGCAGCTGAATTGAAATGCAACATCAAAATGACCTGGGAAAACTGGGGTCTTCTGCGGGAGCTATTTGCTTTTTCTGAAGAAATTAATAGAGGAGGGGGGAAAAGACAATCTGGATTCAGTTACTTGTACTTTATTGACAGCCCTCACTGAGACCAAGAGTCGTATGTGTGCATGTAAGAGCTCTCTAAACCTTCCTATCATGACTTGTTTGGAATGAATTATCAATTTTCAAGGGCATATGTGCGTTATCATGTCCCAGATGAAGGTGGTTCAAATGCAGGATCATGCAAAATGCTAGTGCTCTCACTCTTACTAACTAGACACATTAGCAAGACTAGAATGGTGAAATAAGCAGTAATTGTCCTATTCTAGTGCAAATGTAAATGAAAATGAGGGAGAGGAACAAGTTCTGCCAGTTATAAATATAGCTGTCTAAACCTATAGTGGCACTTTTAACTGGAAAACCAGTGACCGGCCCTTGGAAAATGCCCTGAAAGTGCTTATTTTGAAATGCCAGTAATGCCATAACGTGTGAAAACAAATGTAGATGGGCCTGGACCACCAAGGGTATTTTACAGATATTTGCTTGTATACTTACAAGTCTGTTTTCCTGCTGGTCAAGCCAGAAAGGACTCAATGCACTTTCGTTTATTTTGTTCAAACATCATATGCTTCATTACGTTATTATTTGAGCTTTCCTTACAAATGATGCAATAGGAGCTGTTCAGCATTTTCATAACAGCCCAACCCAAAACTTTGGAACGGAGAAGGACACAATTTCTAAGCAAAACATACTTTTCAGTCAACACACTACGACTTTGCCAAGATACTAATTTTAACTTTCCTATTTCTAGGCTCAGTGAGGAGTAGGTGGGAAAGCTCAAATGATACAGCTCTCATTCAGACATATGTAAAGGTACTGGTTCAGAAAGTGTAAAGGAATAATATTTAGCAACACCATTTTTGGCAGGAGGTAGATATTCCCAAGAGGTTTCACATTTGAATGTTTATCTAGCTAATTCCTACCTAACTGGTAAGGCCTGGTAAGATCAGAGTAAAACACTGTAAAGCTGCAGCATCTCCTCTTCCCCTTTCCCCCAGATACACAAAATTTGAATCGATTCTTGCTCATACAGCCTTAAAGACAAATCACAATATGAAATTTAATGTATCATCAAGTTAGATGACAGTTTTAAACTCCATCACTTAACTGTATTTGCACCACGTCTTCCTCAAACTCTAGAGCAAATACTCTGCAAAATATAGGAGGAACTGATGCCCAAAGACAGAAGAACCCCAAGCAAAGAAAACCACAGCAAAATTGTCCTCTTGAAATAAAGTAATTTAAACCCAAGAATTCAATCCTACTGCACTCCTGAATTTCACATGTTCTATGTCAGACTGGCAGTATTTAGGGTTAAGGAATCAGCCTAGATACAGATATTCTATCAACCCTCAGGAACTTCTAAATAAATCAGCGATAAATCACATTGTTCCATCTGCAAGAACTGTGTGTTTTGCAAAACACGTCTTCAAGATCCTTGGCTGGAAATGGTCAGCAGGTTACCCATGTGATATTCAAACCCCCCAGTCCACTCACTCAGAAACACTTACCCATTGGTTCTTTAATAACACCATAATAATCTGGTGCATCATTGGGATCTACTGGTTCTAGGAACGGCCATGCCATCTTGTGAGCCTGTCAGGAAAACAAAATGCAACTGTGTAAAAAATTCAGTTAAATGAGCACTATTTAGTAGGTAAATATTTTCATTACACCTTTATCTGTTGGGATCTAGAGCTGGATTTAAGGAACTACGGCAGCATTATATGAAAAGCTAGCTAGCGCTCATCTGATGACTGAGTAAAGTTTTAAAGCTCAACGTCAATGGGAGTAGCTGGTCTTCAGAACAGGAAACTGTGAATTTCAGACAGAACAGGACACTGTGCTGGACTGGCTGCACAGAAAAGTGTGTACTGAATTTACTGAGTGCGCCTGGCACTTCACCCCTAGAAATCAGCCACTGCTTTCATGTCCAAGTGCTCCAAAATGAATTTGTTTTCATGAATGTCTGCAAAATACAAGGTAACGCAAAATACTGAGGATTTCTGTTACCACACAACTATTTCACCCAAATTCTTCACAGTTGTAGCAGAAAAGGTATATCTGAGAGTGACAAATAAATGAGAAGTGTTGTAATTGATCTAATTCTTACTATCAGCATGCCATCATTTACTTTCCATGAGAACGCCACTGAAATCAAATACCTCAGAGATTAAAGCATGGAAGTATAGACTAGAAATCATAGAAAACTAATGTGAGAACTGAACATTGCACCTTCTACATCCTGTGCAGCTGGGCTTCCACTCCACCTCTTTTGGTATTCTAAGTAAACCCACTTCCTCTGAGAGCCTTCCACTGAAGAGACTGTTCAGTTTCATTAACTCGGAAGCAGTGCTATATAAGCTGTTGTAAATATTCCCCAGCACATCAATGCCCATCAAGTTTGCAGCTGACACGGGCGTTTCTCACAAAAAAAATATCCCTTTTTATAAAGTCTCAAAGCTACGAGAAACCATAACTGACTCCAAGACTGTCCTGCACAGTAACGCATTCCTCTGCTGCAGTCCTTATTCTCACCTGTAAGGAACGCAGTACTCTTCTTAAACCTTCGTAATCTTTATCAGTGAGTGGACTGAGGACAGTCATGGCATCTTCTGTGGACTGGCATTGTGGACACACATACTCGTCAATGAGATCTGCCTCACTTTGTAAAATGCCAACGCAGCGCCCGTGATACCAGTTCTGACATCGGTCGCAGCCAATGTAAAATCTGTGAGATCAAAACCAATGTCAGTGACTTGATCTGCTGAATGTAAAGGTTACATTTAAATACATAAACCTGCGATCCCTGCACACAAGCAAGACACTTGGCAAGATTAAGTACAGGAGTGTAAAATGATCTTTCAGACAGACAAATTCTAACTACGCTACTCAAACTGCTTTTGTATACAAACAGGCTAAATCACAGACCACGTCAAAATCAGTTCCTGCATTGTACACTAGGCGCTTTTGAGCAATCAAGATTTCAAAAGTCATTCCTCTGCTTCAGAGTTGGAAGGAACAGGGTAATGCCAGAACTCACACCCAACCAGTATCCAAACCAATTCGAGATACGTTTTGCACAAACTGGTCTACAGCAAGAGCTCATTTCACTCTGTACAAACATTTTGCACAGGGAAGCTTCAGTCTTGGAGCTGCACACAGAAGGAGTATTCTGTGCCACAGAGCCTTACAGTAAAGGATACCAACCATATACCCCCATATGAAAATGATGCTTTCATCCAGATCAGATTAAAGCACAACAAAATCCACTAAGTACATTTGTCTTTTAATCTTTCTAACCATCCCTTGTTAAAGAAATAAAGAAAAACCAAATCAACCCCCATTTAAAGCACTTATTTAAAACCCAACACATATTGTGACCACCCTGAAAACTTCCCTTTCCCTCAACATTTACTGTACACAAACATTTTGGAGAGGAAGACAATTACTGAAAAGCAATTTGTATTACAAACGAATACAACATATGCAGAATAACTTCTTTGTTTTTTCTTTGCAAAGAACAGGTAACCACAGTTTGCTACCTAAACATTAAATAAGAGGTTCTTATCAGAACTCACTGTGACTCATCATAAGGTGTTCTGCAGATACAGTACAATTCCTCACTGCTGCCCTCTTGTGCCCGTTTACAATCATTACAGATGTACACATCCATTTTCTTAGCCTCCTTTTCTGTGATGCCAACACATTCTCCATGATACCAGTTAGTACAAAGATCACAGCCAATATAGAACCTAAAAGTATTCACAATGAAAATGACAATGTAATTGTCATTTCAAATGGCATGGCACTTTTCCCTGCATTTCTCTCTGATGCACTGTCTTTGCTGGCCTGCTTTCTTCAATTGTCGCAGTTTTCCCCGCTTCCTAACATTCTATCCTTACAAACTAACATCTCACACTGCAGCTACACTGTCAGTAAGGTCACATGGGTCAATTTTAAACTGACAGTTCGTTTAGATGCACAGCAATTTGTAACCAGACTGTAGAACAAAACTGGGCTAAAAAGGTCTGTCTCCAATCTGCGTGTGGAAAACTGTAAAAGGCACAAAAAGACAAGGCCAAAGGAAAAGATTTACATTTTCAAAACCGCAGCTCAAAAGCCACTGAAACGTTTCCTTCAGATTTGAAAATGTAGCTCTCAGTTAATTTAAAAAACAAAAGCAAAGCGCAAACACCAACTAGGAGTTACAAGTACGCTACGAAGAACATGCATACCAGCCATGTGTAGGATACATATTGGTATAACATGATACGAAAGAAAACGGGGTCAGGATATGGGCATTATCGAATTCGGTTTTGGGGATGGGGGACTCGCTGAAAAACAGATCTTAAACTACTCAAAACTGCAACAAATTGCAATGGGGACCATTCTTCAGAGGATAATGTCTACTCTCAGACACAGCTATGTGACGGAACCAGATGTGGTATGACACGAAGTGAAGGGAACCAGGTACACAATCATGGGAATGGGACCTTGCACAGAATGATGTGACAAAACTGTAAAATATTATGCAAGGATGTTTGTCATTTTGTGTATGGAGAGCTCAAAACATTCCTCTGACTAGTGACAATCAACCAGATGGGCGAAGTTGCACATCCGTTCTCTCTGCCTAAGCAAAAGCAAGCTGACTCAGAACCTTGATCTTCCTGGAGTTTTGGACACCACTGACCACCTGCCATGTGCTGCTGTAGGAAGTACTGCTGTCTTAGTCTATCAGTCTGCAAGCACCACCAACCAACACCATGCACTAGCGACAGGACCGCAGCTAGCACATGCCCTACAAAACAAGCACCTCTAATTTCTTGGGCTTCTGCATACACCCCAGATACTCAGATCCTGCCTTTTCTCTTAATTTGCAGTCAGGCAAATCCTTAAAAGAGAAGAAAAACAATGACAGAACCCAACCTGCCATAAAGAACAGACAGATACAGCTCCTTCTGACAGCCACCAACAGTGATGCACCCTGCCTCCTCTTCCCAAAAGGGACAGCGTCTGTTTGCTCCCAATGACCTGGAAGCACGTTCATGTTTAGGTGTAGATGCTAAACCTTGCCCCTAGAATGTGTGACAGGTGTCGCATCAACTTACTAGTTAGAATCTAAGCCAGATTAGTAAGAAACTAATCTTACTGACCATCCTTGAAAACCATCTGAGCGAATCCCTGTAACCCTGGAGTACTGCAAATGAAAACGAAACGTGTTACTGCACATCTCTCACAACACAGAACGGCTTCTGGGGATTTATTACATCCTAAAAACTCCATAGGGTATTCATAAAATACCACAAATCAGAACATTTCTCTTTTCTGAAGTAGAAAAGAGACACCAGCACAAAGAAGATGCCTATATGTGTATATATACGTATATATATAAAATAAGATTTTAAACAGCCTACCAGAAAACTGTGTTAGAACTTGACTATTCCCTTTCCAAACAGTGAAAGGCCAATGGAGCTCAACAGCACACTCATCATTTGTAAGAACATAAAAACTTAGAATTCACAAAAAGCAAGCAGCAGAACTCAATCACATTGCTGAGGATACTACTAAGTTAATAACTTCCCATGTTCTTCAAGTTTTAGTCTGTGCATTTAAGCACAGCTTTCATGCTACCAAAATTCACTCTAGGCCCACATTTGTCATCAGCTTACTCAAATGCCCACTAGAGTCAACAGAACTGTTTAGTCTGCCAATCCGATCCTTTTGCTCACAAAATTCATTCATCTCATGTTTCTTACAGTTCTTTCACTTAAATAACAGTGAATTAACAACCAGGGCACCAAACTCTGCTATTTCTATAGTAGTGGTAGCACAGAGAGCGGGCCAGTATCCCACACTAGAATAATGGTCAGACTTACTGAACAGCCCAGGTAAAAAACCCACCAAAGACCTCAACCTCCTTAAAAACAACAAATTCACACCCAAAAAGGCTAGAAGGAACCTCAGGAGATCCTCTAGTCCTGGCCCTGTTTTCAGAATAAGGAACCATTACTGGAGTGAAAGCACTACTCCATTTCTATGGTTATCAGCACTTAAACCACCACCAAATGGCACCAGTTAATACTTTTTGCTATTGCCACTTGTTCAGCAGATACATACTCACTTGGAATTGGTTTGAAGTCAAATTTGACTTACTTGCAGCTCTACACAGCTATCAAAAGTTAACTACTGATGTTAGTCACTTCCACCTAAAGCAATCCACCAAATCTTCCACTCCACCACGTACTAAATGTCTTCACTGATTTTCTATGTAGCATCAGCTTTTCCTCTTTCAGAGTCAGAATCAAACCACACAGAGCTGCAGTTTTCACTTTGTCGAATGCTACATATTCATTTTTTTATCAACTTTGGGATGTAAATTATAACACATGGAAACTGTTTCTTCCTGAAACATTGTCCAAAGTGAACTGCAGTAACTCGGAACCCCCTTTACTGGCTACTGACTCACAAAAATAGGTCATTTATTGAAAGGCGGCACCAAAGGTACTTCTAAAGAACATCAGCTACTTGTCCATGAGAGACTGCTCAAACCAAATTGTCACTTGCTTCTGAGGCAGAGGCAAAACGGCAAAAGAAAGAATAACAGAGTGGAGGAAAAAAGAAAAGAGTATGTGCATGTGAGACAGAAAGGTCATACAATGGAAACATGCAAACAAGTGGAAATATAAATCACATACATTGAGAGTATAAATCAAGTATGTTAATAGCTTTGTAACTGCTAGTGGAAACAGAGACTTTATTCTTTGTACCTTCTTCAATAACACCTGATCCTCTATCTCCAATTCTAGAACTACCTTGCACTAACAGCTAAACACTAAACCTACAGCTAAGCATTCAGAGTAAAAGGCTGCAGTATTTACTACTCACTTAGACTCGTCATAAGGCGTTTTGCAGATGCAGTAAAGCTTTGTGTCCTTCTTTGTTTCCTTTGAGGTAGTAGAAATCATTTTCTTTTTCTTGGACTTGGACACTGATGAATCTTTCTCCTCCTCTCGCTTTCTCTTCTGGGAGGACACTGGCATTGGGACTGTGGTGGAGGAGGAGGAGGTGACGCTGGCTGTGTGGTGCTGCGGTGGCGGTGGTGGCAGTGGTGGTGGCGGTGGTGGTGGTGCAGCAGCGGCGGCAGCGGCTGCAGCAGCGGCGGCGGCTGCAGCTGCAGCAGCTGCCTGGGCTCTTTCTTTTTCTCTCTTAATTTTAGATAAGTCTCTCTTTAGCTCCTCCTGAAGTGTATTAAATAGAGAGGGAGGCACTTCATATGATTATTCCAGGACAGCATCAAAATCCAGACATAAATCCCCATGTTCACCAACAGAAAATAACTAACGGCACTTATATACACAGATTTTTACTGTGCTTCACCTACAGCTCACGTAACAGTAACGGATGACACTCTTGGCCTACTATGACATACTGGATGCAATGTATCAGAAGCTGTTTCAGGAAACGAGGTTATTTCAGTCCAAGTGAAAAACAAGAGGCACAAAGAAGGACATATACCAGTGTGAGAGATCCGTGCATCTACAGCCACATCCTTCTTTCTGCGTTCCCTTAAGCTCTCACTGAGCAAACAGATAAACACAGAAACATTCTCCCCAGCTTACAGCCTTTGAGAACAACAGCCCTTACCTGCACTTCAATTTGCAGTTCTTTGTCCAGAAGTGCTCTTTTCTTCAATATTTCAGCTTTCAGCTGCTCTTTATGCTTGAAAAGCAGAGCCGAGAGCTTAGAAGCGTTCTGTTTACTACGCTTCTGTTCCACGCTCTCTTCTCGCTTTCGTTTCTTAGCTGCCTGTTTTTCTTCTTTGTCTATCTTATCCAGAATATATTTCATCACTTGGTTGCACACAATCATCCTGGGGAAGAAATAAAGAACAAAGACACTGTGCTGAGCTGCCCATTTATCCCCAGTGGAGAATGCAGAAACACGAAGTTCTCCAGTCTCTGCAAGTTAAATCATTACATTTCTCAAGACGTACAAGGTGGATTTAGTAACACACATTGCTCCCACTCACATTTAGTTACTGGAACACCACTGGGAGGGATCAAGTCGCTAGTTAGGCTCAAGAGGGCCAGTCCCAATTTCACTTAACTGATCTGTGTACTGATCATTCCTCCCCTTTCCCTATAAAACTCCTCACAAAGCTTAAGCTTTAGAATGATGAGAGATATCTTCATTCAGTTCAGTTTCCACAAGCATGTCTGAAAGAACTGGATTTGCTTATTCCGATGTAGGATGAAAGCAAGTCAGAAGCCTATTAACTTCTGAAACATACATTTCTATGCTCCAGTGACCACTACATATTACTAACCTTTTGTGTTTGGGCATAAGGGCTGACAAATACATTTCATTTTATAGAAATCACTATAAACCAGTTCCAGTTTCTTCACTAATGACAACTCAGCATTTATTTTTCAGCTGTCTGATGTACACTCCGCTATAAATCTCTTTTCCTGCTCACTTATTCTGCAATTTTCATTTATTTTACATTTCAATTAGACAATGAATGCATTTTAGTTCTTCTGAATTTCCTTTTCTGTTCCCGTTCCATGTCAAACCCACTAGAAAACTAAACTGCTTCTTGTTGCCAGAGTGACCATGGGAAAGAACTCCCATTGACAAATGAGCTGAAAGCAAACAACAAACCAGCAATGGCTGAGACAAGTAGCTGCTTCAACTCTGCACTTGGACTCCGACATACTCTCTTCTGATACACATTTGTATTTTGGTGACATATGTAAGATACTAGCAAGTAGCACCTAGTGATACTGCTGTAATCAGCTGAGCTTGTACTCTGATTTGATGATCACAATGTTATAGAAAACACTGTTATTTTTCCTACTATCTGACAACACACACACTTGTGATTATCCAATTGAAGCAACTGCATGAGTGAAAAGGAGCCAGAATAACCCCAAGCACTCCAAATTTGTGTTCAGCAGCTTCAAGTGTTCGTTGAATAGCACTGTCTTCCAACTCCTACATTCCTTCTGTAGAGTGGACAAGAATGGAAATACATGGCTATGATAAAGGACAAACAAAAATCAGGCTCCTTTTTTGCATCGAACCATTAATTCTCCACTCTGTGCTCTTTAAGGATGGGTTTTATCCTGAATTTAAAACTGGTGGCCAGCTCCAAACACATGGAATACACTTAAAAACATATACTTAAAATTGAGAAGATACAGGATTCAATTACTTAACATCGGTACAGAAGTTACTTCTGAGTGTTACTTTAACTGATTTTAAAATAGCTAAATTCCTTTAAGCAGGGTTTTTACAAACCAGTGTCTTATTCTGCCACCATTTAAAGACATTGTAAATGTAAAACTGTCACATCTAAAGGTGCACATTCACCTCTGGTTTTCTTCCCTCTCAGCTGGAGTCAGTGTCTTCTTCTGTTTCAAGTGCTCTATGACAGCATTCTGTTTCATAACCACCTGCAGGATGACAGAGAACCCAAAATAAACCATGAAAGCTTTAGCCAGTATTTCATGTTGTCACTGGGAGAACCAGGACATTTCTGAGGCTCAGTAAGTGACAAAAGAAAACTGATTTTATCAGGGGGGTAGCGCTTGTTTAAAGCCATTACTTGGAAACTGAATTGAAAGCTAACACCACTTCCTCCCGACAGGGTTTTCTGTGTATGTCAAGTTTAAACCTAGGGACTAAATGTAAATTGACAGTATTCCTTCAGTGACTGGTTGTTTCATTTAAAAAATGGTAAGAACCTATTATATATGTATATTTTTAAGCCCTGCAGCCATCCAACAGCATTACATTTCAGATACCTCTTTGAAACCTCAGTTTTCTACAGCAGGCAATGAAAGTCTTGTACGTGTGTTATGACCATCAGTCCTCCTCTCTACACCCTATCTTTCCTGAACTGAGAATAGATTGTCCCAGCAGCTAGTGGTAGGTTGAATCCAGGTGCCAGAAGACTGCAAACATGGTACAACTGACTTGATGTGCTCAATTAAGCTATAATATTTACTCAAGTTGCCAAAAGCAATCGTGCACCAACTTTGACAGTATCAAATTGACTGTCTATCAAATGTATTAACATGGTTAACAAGAACAGGCATTTAAAATGAGATTTTTTTTCATTCATTAAGTTTTAATTTCCTTCTGTTAACTTTACCTGTTTCTGGATAATGTCACTTTGATTAGAAGCCTGAAGGGTGTGCTCACGTTTAAATTCTATCTGTTGCTGCTTTTTCTTCTGTTGCTGCTCCCTGAGCTGCTGAACTCTTTGCAGCTGCTCCTGAACACTAGCTGCTTGAACTGTTACCACATTCTGAATCTGGTGAGCCTGTACTGGGCTAGTTTGTTGGATCTGAATAGGTAACTGAAGCTTGATCTGCTGGGGCACACTGCCTTGTTGGGCTTGTATCTGAGCCACAACATGTGACTGAAGCTGAGAGAGAACTTGGACTTGTTGCTGAAGCTGAGGCACTGTAATAAGTTTTGTTGGAGGCTGCTGAAGTTGCAGCTGAGGACGAGTTGGGGATTGCACAGGAACCTGATTTAAACTTTGAGTAGATGCAAGGGTTGAGACCGAAGTCTGAACCTGAGGTTGTGATTGCTGCAGCTGTGCTTGAATTTGTATGGGAGCATGGGGCTGCATCTGAATCTGTTGTTGGGTTGTAGTCTGCACCTGAGCTGGTTGCTGAGGCTGGACTTGGGACTGGCCTTGTGGAAGGATTGCAGTCTGCGGCTGACTCTGGACTTGCACTGGAGACTGCCCTTGAGCCTGGGTCTGTGCTGGAGATTGAACTGGAGATTTAGACGACTGTGCTTCAGGTGTGACTGGAGAGTCAGCGGACGCTGGAGTCTGAGCTTCAGGCTGGGGCAGAGCTTCAGGCTGAAGTGCTGGCTGAGGTGCCTGTGGCTGGGCTGGCAGCACAGGCTGAGTACTCTGATTCTGCACTTGAGGCTGGGCTTGCTGCTGACCCTGAGGCTGTGGCTGAGCTGGTGGTGGCGCTGATGCTGGCTGTGCCTGTGGAGCTTGCTTCTGCTCCCCTGTAGCTACGATGGATAAAACCAAGTATTCCGTTAATTTCAAATGACACATTTATGAGTCCTATTAATTTGAATCTTTTAGAACTACCATAAAGCTCTATGCAGAAATTCAACAGATTTCTAGGATTATAATACATTTCCAACCAATTTACTGTACTAACAGACCATCTCCAACTGCATCAGAACTCCCATGCAAGTGATACTGAAGCTTTTTCTACTGTGGAATAGAACAATGGTTACCTGAGGTTGAAGTAGAAACTGTTGTTGTAGTCGTGCTAGCTGTAGTAGCAGCTGCTGGTAGTGGGGTGAAAAGAAATCTCTGAATTGTACCATTTGGCATAGCTGCTTGCATAAGCTGTTGTCCTGGACCAGGTATTACAGTCACACCCTGAGGGATTAACTGTAATTGACCAGTAGTTTGACCTTGTCCCTGAATTACCACAGTTAATCCTTGACTGCCGCCCTAAAAGAAGAGTCAATATTGATGTATTAGTGATTAATTCTTAGATTTTTGCTGAAAATCAGAAGGGTTTTGAGTTCCAGAATTCAGTACTTCTACCAATGCACTGAAAACAATTCCTAACCAAGCGTCAGATCTATAACTCACAGGAGTCTGTTTTTCCCTATGCTTGACTCTAAGCTTATTTTTGCCAACAGATCCCCACGATCTGAACAGAAGCTGCAAGAACTTTTTCCTCTTCCAGTTCCAGACACTGTAATTTTTCCCCTGAGACTGTGGATAACATGAATGAAACCTAAATCTTCACACGAAGTCAAACAGACAAGCAACAAACACTGCATTCTGAAGGCCATACAAAATAATTACATCCCTTTACTGCTATTGATGGAAAGACTTTTTTCCACACTGCTAAACTTCCCTGATGCGAGTTACATTATTGGGGAAAACAACAGGAAGCAATATTTAAAACTTTAAATATTTAAGCTCCTTTCAGGCTGCAAATATGCTAGAGTCCATTCAAAGGCCAAACCATGCATTTATGAGTGGATACACCACACTGCTGAAACCCAAAGGCTTGATAAGTATTAGCACATGTCCATGCCTAGAGACTGTAAAACATTTTACCTGTCCTTGGGTAAGCTGTGTGAGCTGGGCCATAGTAAGCTTCACTTGTCCCTGCTGAGGGCGAGTGGGCTGTGGTGTGGTTTGTGGCTGTGTTTGTTGAGGTGGTGTTCCAGAACTTGTGACCGTTTTCTGGCCAGCACTGGAAGAAGCTGTGCTGGTGCTAGAAACTGCTGTTGAGACAGGCTGACCCCTGATTATCTGAGTCACCACTTGCTGTGTCTGACCTGTAAGAGAATGACTTGTGATGAGAAACACATTTCCAATATTGTAACCATTGGGCACAGCAAACCTCCCATCACAGTAACACACAATAATCATAGAATCATAGAATAGTTAGGGTTGGAAAGGACCTTAAGCTCATCCAGTTCCAACCCCCCTGCCATGGGCAGGGACACCTCCCACTAAACCATGCCACCCAAGGCTCTGTCCAACCCGGCCTTCAACACCGCCAGGGATGGAGCATTCACAACTTCCCTGGGCAACCCATTCCAGTGCCTCACCACCCTCACAGGAAAGAATTTCTTCCTCATATCCAGTCTAAACTTCCCCTGTTCAAGTTTGAACCCATTACCCCTTCTCCTCTCACTACAGTCCCTCATGAAGAGTCCCTCCCCAGCATCCCTATAGCCCCCTTCAGATACTGGAAGGCTGCTATGAGGTCTCCACGCAGCCTTCTCTTCTCCAGGCTGAACAGCCCCAACTTTCTCAGCCTATCTCCATACGGGAGGTGCTCCAGTCCCTTGATCATCCTCATGGCCCTCCTCTGGACTTGTTCCCACAGTTCCATGTCCTTTTTATGTTGAGGACACCAGAACTGCACACAATGCTCCAAGTGAGGTCTCACGAGAGCAGAGAAGAGAGGCAGGATCACCTCCTTCGAGTGAAGAAAACACTGCAGTTCGCACACAGATTTTCTTTACAAACCATTTGTCTGTGTGATTGACTGAAAAATACCTGCAAAATGTTTTGTATTTTAATTTAATTCATGCACTTAATGCACAATTGTTCTATTTTTTTTTGGCTTTTTTTTAAATGAATGGACTTAAAAACATCAAAATGAGGTATGTTTGTATTGGGACATATGATAGAGGAAGTATGAAGAGACAAACCATGGATTTCACACTGGAAACTTAAATATTAAAGTGAACCTACTGGCTGGAAGGATACCTTGTTGCACCACCACAGGTGTTCGAATGATGGTCTTCCCAAGTGTTGACTGCTGCAGTGGTGTCCGTATCACTGTCATACCAGGGCGCAGTGGTGTCCCTTGCACTACCTACATGCACCAAAATGGACATGTGAGACAAGTCACTGGGATATGTCCTCAGGTTTGATGGTGGTTTTGTTTGTTTTAATACAGTAAGGAATGACAACAGGCAAGCAGATCCAATATTCTGTCATCTATACCCATACCATTAACCTTGCCAAGCTCTAAACGATTAGTTCTTCCAATTGGAGAGAATTGTTGTACCTCCTTGGAACAGAGGATTGCTGAGATGAGCCAAAACCATTGAAAAGTAACACGACAGGGCTTTCAGTATCTGCAAACAATTTAAAAGACATGCACTATATTTTTTTCGCATTACATCATCAGAAAAACATCTTACTTGTGAAGTGCTTGTTGTTCCTAACGTCCCTGTGGTATTTGGCCTAATGGTTACAGTTGCTGTCCTTGGCTGGAATGAAGTAAATGTTTGACTTGCACCTGTAGTTGATGGAATGATACCCAATACCTTCTGCTGAACTTGAACAACACCTAATTAAAGAAAAATGGAGAGCTCATTAATGATGTGATTGCAGCAAAAGAAGTAAATGCAGCTCCAGGATGGCATTTAGAAATCGGTTTCCAGGTTTCTAGAATACCTTTGAGCCTTTCAATATTTCCTGGGAGAGCCTCTGTCATATTGTAAAAAGCAGCAGCATTACACTCTGTTGACAGTCCATCTACATTTTAAGTTAAGAAATAGGTATTTTAGAAAAGATTAAGGAAAGAGTGAATCTTCACAAAGACCGGTTTGATGGTAACTGCGACTAAGTCCTTGCCACAAATTAATATTATACAACCATTAAGAGCTATAATCTCATTAATTTAAAATGTAGAAGACCCGTTTAAACACCTTTCACCTACAAGCCTATGGTGCTGAAGAAACTGGGTAACGCTTTTACTCTCACCTAAGAAATTTCAATACAAAACGAGCAGTCTTCATGATTTCCTAAGTTGCTAAGGATAACGGAGACAGAGAATCGAGCTTTTCTGTTCAACAGATATTCACAAATCTCAAAATATTAAGTCCTCTTCTCGAGGCAAGAAGAAAAACCCTGATCTTAGTTTGAGCCAAACTCTTGCTCATCACTGAAGAACGGATGCAGATATTAATTACTAAGAACAGCAGCCTTTTTCTTTCTTTCATGAAGAAAGTGGTTTTGTTGATGCATGATTTAGGTTAACAAAAAAGCATGCTTCATTCCACATTATTAAAAATAAAACTCCTAATTTTGCACTATGAAATGAAGAATAATTTACAGGCAAAAAAAAACCCCTTGCATTTTCCCCTTACAGACACAAATATGCAATACGGGGGAAACAAGTTCTAGAAACTTGTATATACGTATGTACACAGACATTTTTTCCCCCTTCAAGTCACAGTTTACTTCACTGGGAAAATTGTGTCAATGGAGAATGAATGAGCAAGCTGGAACATGTTCAATTCCGTTCCCTTTCCCCTACCTCCTTGAGTTGATGGCACATTGACGGCAACAATCTTGCTGTTTGCAGGGAGTGGCAGCTTAGTTATCACTTTCCCTGCCATCGTTACTGGACTGCCTGAGATCTGGAAGGTCTGCCCTGTGCTGGCAATGGTTGTGGCTGAAGTGGCAGCTGTGCTAGTGGCTATTGAGGTACACAGAACAGTCAGTTTTAGAGCAGAATAATCAGTCAATGAAATGACTTTTTCAAGTATGAAACAGCAAACTATTTTTACAATCATTTTTGAATGCGTCATACTTTCTTTGGTAAAGAGTCTTTTTTTGGATACAGTACATTACAGCATAGAATGCTTTCATTATCAATGATTACTAGTACAACAACTGTGAGTAATAAATGAGGCAGGTCAGAACTAAGACTACCTAGCAAGTCTGAACAAAGGAAAATTAGACAGGCATATCTCAGAAGTGTCCTGCTGACTTAGCAAGAGATTAAAGAGAAAAGATAACAAGAAATGTAATACATATTCTGAAGATGTAAGTGCTATATATAGGACGTATAGCACTATATGTATAGCATCCAGCGTGTGCTCTTTCCATGATAAACGGCTACTTACCTGTTGAAGATTGGCCTTGTTTAACCCAAGTAGCAAAAGTCTGATGGAAATTCTTGTTCTGCTGGAATGTTACTGTAGCTGGAGAACCCACTTTTGTAGTAAGTACTACTTTGGTTCCAGTGGGGACTGGGCCCGTCAAAGGGCCTACCACAACTTTCTGTGGTGTTGAGACAGTAGTTGCGGTGCTGCTGGATGTAGTGACTGCAGGGGACACGCCTACTGTAGGTATCTGCTTCTGCTGTTCCAGCCGTTTCTATGGAATTCAGGAGAAAAATGAACAAAGGCATAATTAGCATTTTCAGGGTTTGTAAAATAAATGCTGTCTTCCCCAGTATCGGAAAATAAAGAACTCTGGCAGGATTTCAGTTCAGGCTGTAAAGGACTGAAGAATAATCTGTTTGCACACACTACAGCATGAGACTCCTTGACACAGCCAGAAAATTTCCTTTATAGTGTCTTTAAAATCCTCAGTTTATGTTAACTTCAGTGCACATTTTATGCTAAAGAAAACTGAGTAGTCTCAGAGTGGTCTGAAAGGTTAAAAGACTTTGACAAATATCCATCTATTTGGCTTTGACCATGTGCATGCAGCCTGCATCTCTGCCAGTAAGCAGTTCATCATCGTTAGCATAGTTTATTACTACCATTCCTAAGTTCAGAGCTGCCTGCACTGAGATCCTGCCAAGTACAGAAAGAAGACTGTATCATTCTACTTCACTATTAGGAATGTGATTTTAAAAATCACTCTTTTAACTGTAAATCCAGTTTGCAGCCTCCTTATGAAAATTAGGTTCAAAATCCTTTACCTTACCCACCAAACTTCTGGGCTCTAACTGTCAAGAAGGAACATGTAATATAGAGAGCCACTTTGTGAAGGGATATTATCAGTAAGCTCGTTTAAAATCCCAACACATCTAACATTCTTCCCCATGCTACTGGAATCATCTCGGTATTCATTAAATTAAATTCCAGTGATTGGTTAGAATTACATTGTGGCAATGCCCACCTATCAGAAATACTTATTAACTAACAATATATTTTCTCCAGGGAAGATGAAATGAAAAAGGACTAAGTTGGAAAAAGGCAAAATTCTTAATAATGTACGTGAAATACCAACATGGTATTTGGTTTCCTAATTTTAATTGCTTACATTTATACATACATACACACATCTATACACACACATCTATATACAGTCTCATAAAATTATCAATAGGCTTCATTCAGCCAACTTAAGACAGGATAAAATCAAAAGATTCAATTTGAAGCATGAAAAGCAAATGCAGTTGTAATCCCAAGTCAGCTATGTACCAAGGCAGCTTTTCATTACACCATAGAAACACCTTACCTGGACATTGGTGCTTCTCACCTTCTTTTAAAATGGAAGCAAGCTAAACCTTTTTAAAGTGCAATGGATAAGATGGGGAAAAAAAAAACCCAAAGGCAACCCCAAAGCAAATCTTCGCCTTAACCCCATTTCAAACTAATGGACACACGCAGTGTGAGCAGCATTCTTTGATGGTTTAGTTTGCACAGGAAGCAAAATCTCTTGAAAAATGGTATAAGGGATAAACTGTGTTTGCCATATTTTAATGCATGCTGCTGACAGGTGGGACTACCAAGAGCTCCCCCACCTGCTGGGCAGCCAATCGTTGGTGTTTTAGTTGAGCCTCCAATTGGGCCTTGAATTCCTCTGCCTTCTTCTGTTCACTAACCTTAGCCTGTTGTTCAACTGCCTGTGCCTTTTCCTTCTCCACCCTGCCAAAGACACAACCAGAAGTAAGTTATACCACCACATAAAATCCAACCGTCAAACTGGATTTCATTTTATCCAGTTTAATTGCTCTTACAAGAACACACGTCAAGACCGAAAATCACTGAAAAAGTGGCCATGGCTATACAAGTATTTTGTAATAAATTACTGAAGTTGTATGCAACATCTCTGAAATAGCTGGATGCTGAACTACTGCATCACCCTACAAGCAACTGTTAATCAAAACTGGAATTCATAATTACATCTGAGATTGCAAACAATCTATGAAACACCTTTAGTTTAAAACAGTTCTTTCCAAGAGACTCCACAACGTTGTTCCAAGGCTAAGCATGTAACACTGAAAATATTTATTTATGACTTGAATATTCTCAGGCTGAATTTACCTTTACTTTACTTGTACACATTCATTTTCTTTGTATTATAAAAGTATCGAAACACCTAGCATTTTAAGTCATGCTAAAAGTAGCCTAAAGCCTTTCCATGCATTATCCTAATAGCCTTTTAGCATACAACAATGATTAGTTCATAACCATGGTACATTAATATTAGTTATAACAAACCTGTAAGATCTGCATAAAATAGTTCTGGTACCAGCAAATAGCTTAGCTTTAACAGCTTTGAGCTTGATTACCATTACCAAAAGGCGCAGTGAAAATGCAACACAGATACACTTTCACTGATTGTAGCTACCAAGTTCGTGTTCTCCAGCAGGAACTTTGATTTAACATACACACACAAATTAAAACTGCTTTCTTTAAAAGCTCATTTACCTTTCAGCAAATGCCCTGATCTCCCATAGTTCCAATTCCTCCTCTGCTACCCAACTTTCGATTATAACAGGGCCCGTTTGCTTGGGTGTTTCCGGCCTTTTTGGCCTTAGTGCACTTGATCGCAGCCCCTTCCTCTGGGGTGTCGGAGTTTCTTTAGAGAACAGTCAAAAGACACACATTAAGCTTGACAGTAAAACAAAATTAAACTGTAAACCAAGATTGTCTTTTTTAGTCTCATTTTATAGACAGGAAGTCTTTTCAGCTTGAGAGAGATCAGTTTGTTAAATGCATCACTAGTTCCCCTTAGGTGAATGAATAGTTCACGTCAAGCTGTATTTGCTCCCTTAATGGTCCGAATTAACATAAAGATCCAGTTACCTTCATTTCTGTAGGAGGCTATGGGAAGAAGAAAAATGTCTAAACAAACATACCTTTTGGAGCCTCTGGTACACCAATGGGACAAATAATTTTTCTTATACAGTACTCTGACCGGATTCCATATGGACCAACATCTCTTCGCTTGATTATTTCTGTTGTAGTAATTTCAGTTTCAGATGTTTCTACAATAAATTAGTCCCAATACATTAATAAGAGAAAACAAATAAAAGCTACATCTCCAATCAACCCAATATAATCAAGGTAAAGATAGAGCAACTAGTACCAACTGTTGACTACAAAATTCAGATGCCATAGCTAACATCACGCCTTCACAGAAATGCTTGCAATGTGCCCGACATTAAAAACTATCAGCAAGAGTTTTTGCATTAAGAAAGTCAGAAATTGAAGGAAATAATACCTGTACGTGTAGTTCCTCCCCCAGGTGGAGCTTTTGCTGCCATATCATCCCATTTGAGGCATGCCCACAACAACCGCAGCATGAGGCTCACTCCAGCCAGTGATTTCACTGTTTGAAGTCGGTACCTAACAACAGACCATGAATTATATTTTCAAATCAAAATCTATTCAAAACTCCCAACCAAACCCAAGGGACAAAGATTTTCCATTCTACCACTACTGAACAATACAGATAACAACTGAATACTAAAGAGCAAAACTTGATTTCACCACATCCTAAACTTTTCCTCAAAAATGTAAAGCATGTACCTCCAAGTGATCCCAAAAGTTGGCCTTGGGGATGGATATGGCCAGATATCCAAGGCAGGCTTTGCATTGTAATTGAAATAGGGAACTTCTCTGATCCCTCCTCTCCTGGCCAGCTTTTTCAAGTCATCATTGGGTAAAACAAAGATGCTTTTTTTACTGCTTTTGGTAACAAATTTTCTATAAGAAGGTAAGGCAGTTCCAGAACGGGTTTTTTTGGGTCTTGCAAATTTCATTAACTTCACTTTGTCTTTTGTAGAATATTCTTTGCTGACAGTCATGGAAGTCACCAATGTGCCTTCTGGGGTACTCAGTGAGTCAGTTACTGTTGTTGTGACCACTGTTTTACTACGCTCTTGCACAGAAACGACATCAACATTACTGTCAGTAGCTGGAGTGGTGAGCTTAGTCACAGTAGTGGTGGTAGTTACAGTGGATATGGCACAGTTTTCTGTAGATGACACTACTGTTGTTTTCTCATCATTAGAAGCTACAGTCTCCGCAACTTTATACACAGTTTTGGATTCTGTAGACACAGTCGATGTTGTGGTTGTCACTTCAGTAATAACAGTTTTTATTTTACTTTCTCCATTAATATTCTCCATTTTATATGTCTGCACACCATTCTGATCAGCAAAGTGACTGCTCAAGCTAGATTCCTCACATGAGGTTACAGGCGACGGAATAACTTTTTTCTCCTCAATTACATCTGTTTCCATGGATTCTGTTTCACTATTCAGGTTATTTTCTTTACAGGCAGTGCCAAAAGCAGATCTCTCCGGAGAAAGATGTTTTTCTTCAGTTTTCTGCACATACTGGGGAACTTCATCTGGTGGCTGAAGACTCTCCCCAGGATTCCGACCCGGGTGAACTCTGCAGACGTGACTTAGCATCCACGTTGTTTTTGTCCTTTGCGTCCTCTACCGTGATGTCACCATTCATGAAGGGTTTTACTGAAGACTCCTTAAAAGTCAAAGGTTTTATTTCATGTTCTTGAATGGATTTATTAATATTATTAACTTTTGGTTCAGTATCACCCCCTGCCTTTGTTTCACAAGTATCTTTAACTGAGCAGTCATCATCTGGTAATGCTTTAATATCACTGTCTCTTCCATTCATTTGAAATGCTGATTTTTCTTTTTCTGTCTCAGTTTCTTCATCTTTATTACTCTTTTTCTCAGTAACACTATTTAGATTTGTCTGATCGAGGTATTTGGTTATGGTCCTTGTCTCCATTTTCTTTTGACCATTAGTCTCGGTTAGTTTAGAGCTCAGTAAATCCTCATCAGCTTCTACCCCATCCATGCGTTCCAGCGTTTGACTTTCAAGGTTTCTTTCAGAAATTAGCTCTGTTTTAAATGGTTCTTTACTAACTGATTTTTGGTGCAACACGATCTTGTTTTCAGATTTACTTTCACTCTTTATTGAAGCAAGTTCTTCCTCCATTTCACTTTCTTGAGAAGACGTTGGCTCAATACGGCTTTTTAGCATACAATTGTTTTCTGGATCTTTGCTCTGCTGTTCAGAATTTCCTTCTGAATCTGTTTTTTCAGGGGTGGCCAGAGCATCTTTCCTACATCTGCTTTCAGTTACCACTGGCTCCAAGTCTTCACGTTCACACTGAGTCACCCTGGTAATAGGTAGGTTTTGTTTCAAAGGTTTTTTGCTGGTTTCTAAAATATCCCATTTGATTCTACCTTCTGCATTTGTTTGTTTCAAGCCATCCACAAGGGAACTCTCAGATCCTCCAAGAGCCTCTTGTCCTTGACACTTATCAGCAGTCATAGGTTCAGGGTTGTTTTCTTTACTATCGTTCTGAATGGAGCTTTCACCTTCAGAAGACTGACGTGAGTCTTCATCCAGTAGCTGGCCTTCTCTTTTTGATAGCCTGTTTGTCAAAGGCAAAGCGGGTTCATCCAGCTCACCGGTTTTGGAACAAGAGATGCTGCTGATTGGCAAGCAGTCCTGTTCTGCATCTTCAGTTTGGGTCTTCTCTGAAATATAGGTTTGATTTTGGGAAGACAAGTCAAACTGGCTTCCTTCTTTTACTTTTCTCATTTGTAGCTCATCTGTGTTTTTCTGGGGGCTTACAGCTCGAATGCCTCCAGTTTTAGCACTAGCCTCCAGTTTCATCCTTTCTAGTCGTTGTTTTTCTTCCAGTGTAAACTGTTTTATCCGCCTCTCAAGTAGTCCATCTAATTTTGATGATTTTACTTTCCTTTTGTAGCAAGTCCTTAAATGAAACCCCTCACTGACATTGATTATATCCAGCTTACAATGACTATCCTCATCTTTTACGGGGGATTCAATTTTCACATCATCTACATCCATAGGTTCTTCCTTGATGACTTTATCGTTTTCACCATCGATTTCTTTTTCCACTGTGAAGAAAACAAACTGCATCAGTAAGCTCCCTTAACAACGAATACCAAACTATACTTTAAGATTAACAACTAAGAAATAAATAGACCTTTTAGCATATTAATAGAGTTCACGAAAAAGGGAACAAAACCTTCCGACATTACTACAAGGAATGATCAGCAGTCATTTAACTGAAACATTTTAAATGTCTTGACAAAACATGTTACAGCTTTTCAATAGTTATTTATGAGGCGCTATGCTTTTACACATGCAGTGCTGTAATGAATAGTTTTACATAATTTCAATATATCATTACCTTTGTCTTTTGCACCATCTAGGTTTTCAGAAATTGTATCAACTTCCACTTCTTCTTGACGTGACTTTTCTTCTTTCACTTGCACTTTCCCTGACGTTTCTGAAACATCTGCTTTGTCTTTTGCTTGCGGATCATGAGAATCCTTTGTTCTGTCTTTTTCTAGTTTTACCTTATTTGGACCTTTTCTTTTATCCAAATTGCATTTTTCATCTTCACTCTTTGCTATTAATAAATGAATTAAATGGTGTCAATTATTCAGAATATCTTTTATATTCTGCTACATTTTAATGTATGTTATAGTTTACCTCTCAAATCATTCATTATTATTGAAATTGAGAAATAAATGTAATGTTAGGTATACAGTGGTAATGCTATTAAGCTTTGTGCAATACTGAATTAAAACCCCATGAAATCTAAGAGCCCACCAGAGGTAAAACTGTGTCATTTACCTTAGTTTTTCAGGAGTCTATGCTCAGCTTTTCTTACAAAAACATACTCCAAACGCAAACCCCACCCATGTTTCAGGAAACTAAATACCACTTTCTGAACCCCACTCTATTAACAGCACATTAAGTCAAACTTGAAAAGTCACAATTATAATGCTTTTCATTTCTACAGTAAAACCAGAATGGACATTAGTATTCAAATGACTTCGTGCTTAGCACAGTAGTGGCTATTTATTGCAATAGAGAAAGCTAAATAAATCCAATTTATCAAGCATATAGAAAACACTAAAAGCAGCAGCATCCATTTGTGTTTGAGCCAACGAAAAGCCACAGAGAAAGTATTACATCAAGTATGAGGGGAAAGAAATCATTTTGATGCGTAACACAGGGTGGGCCACCATTTCCTAAATTTTAAAGGGAAACTACGATGAAATTCATTATAAATAAGACTTGCGCCGTTCAGGATGTATTCTAAAAGTCCCCTGTACAAAACTTGCCTTTTTAAATATAAATCCTTGGGACAAAAAAGCGAGAAGATGCGTTTTAAATTTCCTAGAGAAATTAATTCCTTTTCCCTTAGGAAACTACTGTTCCCAGATAAAACTGCTTAGTAGTTTTCTGTCAACATGGGGCGTAGATAAGTGTACATACATAATGTACACACCCCAATACTTTAGATGTTACTTTTTGCTTGTGATTATCTACATAGTTTTATCTACCTTTAATTTACACAAGGCTATACAAAGCTGTACAAATATTACACACAACTTTGTAATTCAAACAATTTAATGTAGCTTAAAAAAAAAAGAGTCTATGAAAGCAATGCAGACACTTACTTGGTAGCAACTTTCTGTAGTTTGCATTAGTATTTCCAGGCAGTTTGGGTAGAAACCTGTGGACATGTGTTTTACTAATCCAGCTCCAGCCACCATACCCTGTTACTCTATATTCCTCTCCTTTTTGCTTCCAAACCTGTGAAATATTTTTAAAGTAGCAGTTTCAATTTTGCTATTTGCTGCATTATTAACAACCCTTTATTTACAGACTTTTGAAAGCAAGTTGAAGTATATTTGTGAAATACACTACTTAATTTTAAGTATCCGATGATAATGACATTGATTCCACCCTAGTGACATCCAAAAGCATATCCGTTTCCTCTGAGAGAATCTATTTACCTAAAAGCTAAATGATTATACAAGTTTCTGAATCAACCCACCCAACAAAAGTATCTAATATTTACTGTAGGAGAATACAAAGAGGCGACTATAGTGACTCCCATCATGCTATGTAACTTTTCAAAGTACAGGTAGCTAAGCCAGATTTCTTTTGGTGTGGGAATGGGAGGGATGCACTGGACAAAGACAGATGTACAAAGCTTCTAGTAACCACCTAGAACCCCTCCACTAGGAAAGGCTGCATTTGGCAGACAAACATCTGCCAACTGAGGCGGTGTCACTAAGAGCATAGTACATAACAAATTTAGTTCAGATGAAGACTATGTGCTTGAATACCTGGGCTTGGTTCCTATCCTAATGGCAGGGAGTAATGCAATGATAACAAATTTTAACTCTAAAATGAAAGCAGAAAGAATAAGTAATGAACATTGCCTGTATTCTGTTTGCTCCTCACACAAAAGAAAACCTCACCTGATGCTTGACAGGAAACGTGTATTTCACCCACGTAGCTTGCTGCATTGTTTCTTCTTCTTCTTGTTTTCTCTCTTTTTTTTTCACTTTCTCCTTTTCTTCTCTTTCTATTGCTGTCATTCTGCGTAATCTAATACATACAGATTGAAGTGCATTGAAGGACAGGATCTTATAAGCAAATAAAAGAAGTCAAACAGCAGCATATACTACCTCTTTGAATAATCGTAAACATCTGAAGTTAAGAAGAATGCCCAGGACCAGGTTATATGTATTACTTGCACCAGAAACACTGTTTTGGCTATTCCAGTAAGGCAAACCCAGCTGCCTGCAACCATGTCTGACATCAGACACATCTTGTTTCTGCTGCTACACCACAATGAGAGACAAAAGACAGACTCCACTGAACTGGGTGTGTTGAAATTTGCTCTTCTAGGCTCCCAGAGCTTTATCACTTTGGGACTGGGGCTCAGGTAAAGAAAACAAGCTTGCTTTGCAGGAGCAATGAGGCTATAAAAATCTCGTCACGTATTTTCGGTATTCCTGGTTGAGAAAAAACACTTCCAAGTGCTGAAAGACTGACTAAATTTAAACCTAACTCTTCGAGGCTTAGAGGAACCAGTAATTGTAAACCAAAGGCAAGTTCTCAGAGTCAGAAATATTGTTATGTTTATTTATTTTACCTAGTGTGCCCCAAGGACTCCCGCCAGATTGGCAGCATGACAACCGGTTTAATTGCACACTCCAATATAGCCAGCGCTAGTGCAAATTCTCTAGGTTTGCTGCACATCTGAACAGCCTTAATCCAGTTAGACCTAAATTGGAAACAAAGATTAAAAACTGAAACATACACATGCACTAATATAGCATGCTGTGTTAATAAGATTTAATGGTAGGAGAAAACCTCTTGTATTGTAATACTTCACTCAAATGTGCAATCCTTTCAGCCATCCATCACAACACACACGCACGTTAGTTTATATTTTAACATACTGAAGCACGGTGCTTGGAAATCACTGATTTGATAAAGACCATTGCACATTAATTCTGTTAGCCAAAAGACAAGTAAAACAAGAGAATATTTTCATTTAGTAATTTACCTGTGGGAAGCCCAGTTAGGGTGAAGGAATGATGCCGGGATGTTGTTTTCTAGCTGAATGATAGTTAGCCTCAAAGTGGAAATGGTAAGAACTTTGGACCCATGTACAGACCCATTCCATTTGAACTCTCCAGCAGGAGTCAGACAGAATTTATGCGAGAGATGTCGTCTCTTGTCATGGTCCTCCCTGTGCTGGTGCTTGTTCAATGCGAATGAATTAGTGGCATACTGATTATGATAAACACGATACTTCCCCTCTTGCCCTAATTTGAAATAATTGTTGATATTTCCTTTCATCACCACTTCCTTCTTTGTGTTCATTCGGGAGATTTCACCTTGAGAGTTGACCACTATAACCTTGAGAAAGAAAGAATAATTTTAAGGATTAAGTTTCAAGTATTTCTATTTATTTATTTATGATTTAGGCTTCAACTGTCTATATACAAAACAATAAAAGCCCCCTTGCGTCAATCTGTAGAAGCAAGTAACTGTTCATCTGGTATATTAAATACGTGTACTTCACAGCTGAAGTATAGAGTTTGGATATTCCCAAAGATCAATTTTAACATTAAAAAAGCACCATCCAGGCTTCTCAGAAAGTCAAACAGCAACTCAAGTTGTTCCTCTGAATTACGCCGATTGTGAAGGCACCTTTGGGAAAACAGCTTTACTGACTATGGAAGCTTTCTGGGAAACCCCTCGGTGGCAAATCACAGAATTCATACATGCAGCTAAGCAAACAAGAGTCTTTGACTTCAAGAACAAGGCATGGATAACATCACTGCTGTAATTTTTTATTAACTGAGTTCCAAATTTGAGAGCTCTGTGAATACATATGCTAAGTACTAACTTACAAGGAAAACCAGCTAACAAAAAATAAAATGAGTACGCCAAGCAATATGCAGAAAACTAAGTGCAGTGAACTCCTGGCATTCAAACACTTCTTTTCCGGAGAAGCTACTTAATAAATCAAAACAAACCACCAAAAACCAACAAACAGCCATACAAAACATTTTTACCACTGCAGTGAGTCACTGTCGCACCTCTGTAGATACTAACTAAGAACAAAGGAGGAGGAGGAGGATAAATGCTTCCTATGATTAAATAATTTGCTATTATTACTACATTTTTTAAAGCATCTTCATAGTTTGCCAAAATCACTCTCTTAGTTTTAAAATATTATCAGTTTTCTACATTTTCATATTTAAAGTTTTCCAAGATGTGCACAAACCTCTCTGCCTTCTTTATGCAACTTATTTGCTTCATGTGCTGCAGCAGCAACCTGCTGGCTTTTCATCTGGCTCAACTTGCTATCCGGATTCCGTGATCTCGTGAGCATTCGCGTCGAGCCTGGTGTGCCTCTTCCTGCGCCTGGAGAATCACTTCTTTCACCATTAGATTTCTCTCCTACCCAAGGGAAAAAGGCTTTTAAAAACAAACTTAAAAACTGGAAGTTTTCCATTTGTGTATGGGAATTACAAAGTAAAAAGACGCATAAAAAGGAAGTTAGAGATACTGTTGTTATTATTATTATTACCTATGTCCTCTGAAGTCTGAGATCCCCTCTCTGCATTTTCAGCATCATCAAGTGTCCTAATGGAGTCGTTCTGTCCAGTGCCCAGCTCACTGCCATTGCTGTTTTCAACATCTGACTGTAGAGGTGCAGCAGACGCACTGCTACTGTTGCTAGGGATCATCTGACCAGTTTCTTCTACAAGAGAACAACTTCATTTTTAGTTCTTCTTTTAAATTAGATCAAGGTAATTTTGTGTTTTGAATTTTTCATCAAATAAAGGCCAGATGAATATATTTTGCTGGACTGCAGGGAAACACCTATAAAATATTAATTCCCCCCAGAGCACTGTATCCATGAAAGCATCTTCAAGCAGTTTCAACTTCTACAGCTCTGAAGGGCTGAAATTAATATTTACACAAAGTATGAATATGTTTTAACTAGGAGACAATTTTTTTCCTATAGATGCACACACAGAGAACTCTACTGAGAGCTGCTTTGCTTTCAGAATGCAGATTTCATGAAATCCGGTCTTTCTGAAGCTTTAACTTCTTTTATTCTCCTGTACTTTAGCTTATGCCTGTCAGGTGACCTCCAGTTTTCCACCAAGTCTTTGACTGTCTCTTCTTTAGCACAGTAATTCTGAGGAATCCTACAGATTTCAGGTCAATTGGCACCGCTCTGCTTCTAAACTCCTCTGCAAACTTCAAATCAGCCTCTTCCATACAATCTGATGCATCTAAGTGTTGCTTCAAGCTCAGTAAAACGAATGGGTCCTTGGTACTCAGTTGTCCTTGTTACTGTCTGTCTTGACAGCTACGGACATCACTGCCACATCACACTGTTGATTCTAAGAAAGGCGACAGAACAAAACCTCCCTCTTGTGAAACACTCACTCCTAGCAGAAAGACCATTTGGTAAAGTATTTTGGGGTTCTCAGAAGATCCCAAACCTGCATGCACCACTGTTCGATCCATTTCCCTCTCGACTAAGAGGAAAACTGGAACCATTTGTGGTGCATGCTGTCTGGAAGAGAGTGGAAGCACCCAACCTAGGCTCTTAATAAAAGACTAATATCCAAACTGCATTTAACAAGGTGGTGACAGACACGTGACAAACATTCTTGTCTAACTTTGCATTTTACTTCAGTTTTCCCCCTCTGGCGGTAGCTGCCTCACTGATACTGGTTCAGTACCTCTCCCTGCCTCTGAAATGACAGTCTCAAATGGAAATTTTATCACAGGAACAGAATTATCACTATGAATACAGTAAATTAGACATAAACAGGAACCTTCTCCACACGCATACACTTTCCTATCAAAAACAAAAGCCCATTCATTTAAAAATAAGCTAGAAGCTTTGGAATGAGAAAAGTAGTTGTGGAAATATAACAAAGAAATAATGATAAATATACAAGTGAAACTTTAAAAGAAAATACTAACCCATAAACGCGTCTGGAACAAAGCTATAGGATACACAACTTTTCCAATAAACCTTTATGCAGTTATTTCAACTTTAAAATGGAATAAAAACCATGTAAGAACAGACAGATATATTTGATCAAGTATCTAAAACGCATGCTTATTGTCCCATGCACTAGGAATCTATTAAAAAAGTGTATTATGAAGCTTCCAGATTCTGGATTAATCTTAACGTTCACCATCTCCTCCTCTGAACAAAGTTAATGACAAGGTTTGGATGCATTCACATTTGCAAGTTCAAGAACTGCGATCTGTATGTGAATGGAGATCTATTTCTGTAGGAGAGAAAACCTTTACTAATGTGTTCTGAGCATCACTACATCACAGATGTTATAGAATGATATTATAGAATTATAATGTATTTGTTCCAATTCTAAAATTGTACACTGAACTTATGTAATTAAGTCCCATTTATTTCTAAATCAAAAGCTTGGTGTTTTGTAGAATATTACTAAGTAGTGTATATTACTATTTTTGAATCACTGACATGGTAGAACAAGACACATTAAAATACAAGAGCCTCTATGCTTATAATTCTGACATCTGTTAAAAATTCCTAGCATGACAATTTTGACCTTGACATTTCTGTGCAATGCTTTATTCACTTGAGTGAAAATGCTTTGTTTGTTAGTAATTCATACAGTAAATGAGAGGTTAAAATAATAAACAAGCCAGCAGCAAATTAGAATTTGAAATCAACTTTGATAGGATGCTAAAAATCATTATGGATCAATATGGAAAAATAAAATCTACAGAAAATAGAACATAAAAAGCTTAGCCATAGTCATCTTTGGAAGGCATGGAAACAAATGCTAATGTACAGAGGACCACAAATTTCAAGCACTAGTTGCAAGAAAATTAACTTTGAAATGTTAATGACAACGTAGCAGTAAAGAATGGCACTGCAAGCAAACAGCATGAGTGATATACGCTGTGAATGGTTTTAGTGGACAAATCAGAGAGAAAAACTCAACAGATTCCCCAAATTACAGAGGCATTGGTAACAGTGCCTTCTGTACCTGAGAGTTCCTGAGGGAGCTCTGATGCCACCTTCTTCTCTGCCATGTTGTTGCTCTCAAGGGTTTCTGACTGACACCCCATTGCGTTCTTCCCTTCAGAGCAACTAGTCTCTCCTGCAGAAGGATTTGTGTTGTTGTCATCAGTGCTTGATGTCACAGAGTTACTTTTATCCCCAACGACTGTTGCCTCTATAGTAAAATGCACAACAAAACTTTAGGGATATTCTTTAGTATGTCTTTGGATGTCATTTGGCATCACCCATAGAAAGCAACTTCAGCAGCTTGGTTTGTCTGTTTGATAAAGCTGAAAAACATTGAGCTTTTTCCTTCTTTTTTTTCCCCTTCTTCTATGAGACAGTATTGTCTCAAAATCAAAGAACAAACTAGTTCTGATGAGGAAGACAATGTTAAAAATGATGTAATATAGCCTACTACAAACATGCCGATCGCAACTTGCAAGTGTCACCTGTACCTCAAGCTTCCTGTATCTACAAGCTAGCAGTATCTAACTTGAAAAGTAGGAAAATGGGTGAAATTACTTAACAAGAAAACCAATTACAATATACAACCAAAAAGAACTGACAAATATCAATCTATTACTTACAAAGTAACTTAGAGAATCATTCCCCTCATCCCCCAGATCGCATTAATACTTCAAGAAATGTGAGGGTCTCAACTAAAGATTCACTTCAATGAAGTTGTTAAAGCACAGTTTCTTTACCTTCTGGTTTCACTTTTTCTGCATCTTGCTCAGTGGGTGTTTCCTCAATTTTATCTTGGTCTCCAGATTCTTCCTTGCTTCTCTCAGCATCTGTCTGGTCATTATCAACATCACTTTTCACCTTTTCTGCTTCATCATCTGCTGTGGTTTTATCTTCCACTATTTCTCCTTTTCTTGCTCTGATAATGTCCAAAATTTCATCTACAATAGAAAGTATGTTGTCATCAATAAACAAACCAACCACCACCTACAGAGCCACAGAGCAGAAATAACATGACATAAATGCAGCTTCTTTTCAATGAGACAAAAGATAACATCCACCTTCTTGCCCCTTTTTTTCTCACACTTAGAAGAAACAATTCCACAGATCTAATAACTGATTCCTCAGAGTTATGCATTTATATAGTGATAACTTATATCCAGTTTTAAACCTGAACATCTGATCTTCATGTCTTCCCAAAAACAAAGTTCAAGCCTTCACAAATTTATACTGCTATTTATTTATTGCCTTAAGGTAGATAAATTAAGTTGGTGAAGAAGTGCAGAGGAGACATGCATTCTTCCACACGTTCCATAGAATCATAAAATAGTTAGGGTTGGAAAGGACCATAATAATGTAGTAAATACTGGAGCTCTAATACTGTGGCTACTCCAACTCCCATAGGATTGTAAAGTGTTTATGAAGAGATAATATATAGCTACATACACACACATCAGGAAACATATGACAGCTAACACAGCTCCACCTCAATACCTGGAGCAGAGTCTGGCACACCCTAAGCATATCAAGAATCCAAATCATTCAGGACATCCTGGAATACATGATACATAGTCCTACAAGAAGTCCACACTAAATAGCCATGCTGGCACACCTGCATGATGCTTCTCCATCAGTTTCTATAAACTTCTTATAATAAAAGAAATACAAATTAGCATTTGATTCAAAGTGCAACACCTACTGCCATAAAATAAAATACTCTTACCATTTGCTGCAGAAAGGAAAGACTTGTTGTTGCCCCTTGCTTTATTAGTGAGGTCTTCCGTCACATCCATGTGCCGATGAATTTCCTCTCGCATTTCTTCCAGAGTTTTGCATAGGTCAGCTTCCCAGTAATCTTTGTCCAGGCATTCAATCAACTCCGCCAGCTGAATCTTTGTGCTAAAGTACCAGATTTTCTTATCTTTCTCACTTTCTGAATCTTCCTCTCTGTAAGAGTATTGAAAAAATATGAACTTGCAAATATCTAGATAAATGACAAAAATTAATATCAGCCTACTTTCAGCAGAGAACTCTTAAATGCCAACACATGAGTGTGAATAACAAATCACATGAGGATGCTCATATGCACCCAATTTAGTACGCAAATGCTCCTTTCTCATTACCATCCCCTCAGAATTTCTCATTACAACATTCTCAGGAAAGCTTTTGAAGTGACTCCTTAAAACTGGTTTGTCCAATCTGCAATAGAGTTTATTCTCTTTATATTTACTATTACTGTAACCAGTAACCTACTACTGAGTTTCAAACAATTTGCAACAAAAGAGGTATGGCTGCAGAATCCATAGAGTAGTGTTTCTGACTGCATCTTTAGGAAAGAGCATTCACCTGTGAAACAACTGTTGTGCCTGCAACTCAATCAGAACACTATTAAAATAAAGTGGTTATGAAGTTAGTAATTACAGTATGACTCAAAATTCAACTACTAACTCGTCACAACCATTACTACAAACCAGATTTTTTTCTTTATGATAAAACCTGGTGTGCTGCAATGAAATACTACAATTTCTGCCGTAATTTCTTCCATAAAGGCCTTTGCTCATGAAAAGCAACTAATTCTACCTTACCCATTTACTCCTCTAGGCTACCAGCAACTTCCCATTAGTTTCAAAGGTTAGCATGGTTAAGTTCAACAAGTTCTCTCAGAAAACAGCTCATTTCAGGAAGACATCCCACATACTACACATCAAAAAGTAACAGCTGAACACCGACAACCATTGGACTCTATCAAATATTCCATGCCTGTAGACTTCCATGTTCAAGAAAAATTATTTAAACCATCCTTTCTCTAAACCAAGGAAGTTATCTACTAACAACAATAGGAATGGCAGCACATCTATTACTGATTGTGAACAAAAGCCATTAAAAAAGGTAAAGGAAAATACCTAAAACCTAAGTCAGAAGGGGAGATGAGAATGCAGAATTCAGCTTTACACAGCAAGAGGAAAGAAGAGGGTGAAACAAAATGCTTAACCAGAAAGGACAGGGCCTACTGAATTTTTCCCTGGCAAATGTCCAATGGAAACAGGAAGAGGAAGACACTGGCAGAGCAGTAATTGTAAAGATGCTCTACTCCTTACAAACACAACTGCACAATATAATGCCGTTGCTAAGTTTATACTGTAATGTAAATATACAAGCAGCTCAGGCATAGAGCTTTGTACACCTTGCTTAAATTTTGACAGTGATCATCCAAGCATGTTCTTTTTCCACATTCCCTTTTAGCAAACCTGAAACCACTGCAGCTATGCTAATGCCTCCAGGATACGTATGTATGTATGTCACCTGAAAATCCCAAGCAGCACCTCCCTTTTCCTTTCCCATCAGTTCTTTCTAAGCTTCCATTGGACTGAAAAGCAATTGGCTGTTACCTTCAATTTCCCTATATAATCAAGAAAAAGCCCGCAGTACCAGTAAAGGTCTGCAGTATTACAGGCCAAAAAAACCCAGAGCCACACTGTGAAGAATCAAAACACTAGACCGCAAAGATTGTATTCTGCAGAACACACTTAGAGCTAATCTTTCTATGTGCAATTCAAGTCCTACCCATTAAAGAACTGCTCAGATAATATTCTAGAAATGGACAATGAAATTACCCAAGAGTATTTTATTTTCCTTCTATTTCATTTATATAGGGTTTTGAGCACAGAATTTCTCTTAAACTGAGGGCCATAACAACCTCAGCAACCGAAGTTCAGCAATTAGTGCTTTCTCTTGACAAAAGCACAGACAGAAAATGAAAAGGCAGAAGCTTGCTGTTATCCTTACGCAAAACTCATCCTTGCTCAGACTTCTTCCCAAGATTCAGGTGTGTGCCAGTGGAAGCCCTGGAATGCTCACAACCCACTTGCTAACAGTCAAAGAGCTACAACAGAAATCATTCTATGCAATCCATCTGGCAAAGCTGGTTAAGATTTAAATTAATGATTAAAATATTTAAGTTACCTTCCCCTGAACACCTTCTTCCATTGGATAAAGGGACATGACTTTTATCCTCTGAGAGGCTATCATAAAAACAAGATGGAAAGATGCAAGTTTACACGAGGACCAATTCCCAGTTTTTCTCTGATGAGCCAGACTTGATGTCTGACAGGTCAACTTTGTCTCCAGGGGACTCTCTTGAGTCACATACATCAAGTGAGGCCAAGCAAGGGAGAGAAGAATCACATGAACATTTCCTACCTCCTTCATCCTCCTGCACTGCCAGGAACTATTCACTGGCAGGCTTTCGAGGCAAGTTTTAAGACTGATAAAACTGACAACACAGAATATGCTAGAAACTTTCAAGTAAAGTAATAAAAAGTAGATATACCCCTTCCCGAATTCCATGCTGATACAATTAGACACAAGCATTCAGTCACCTGTTTAAAGTAACCTACTCAAACAAAGATCCAAAACCTTTTTAATTAATAGTTGTAAATCAAGCAGGACACGCTAAGAATATAAAGGCCATAGCAAATCTTGCAGACAAAAAGCTGAAATTGGTTCTTTTGACCACCAAGGAAGATGTATGTAACTTAGCAATAACAATTTGTGTCTTATTTCTGCTATCAAAATGAAAACCAAACAATGTTTCGCCTGCTTTCTTTAACATCTGACAAATACAAAGCGTCTCAGTATTTCTAAAAAGAGAATCTGTTAGAACACTGCAGCAGTTTACAAGGAGAATGCAAATCAAAGTTCTGAATTTCCTGACTTTACTTGCAGAAATAACCTTTACAAGCGAAACAAAGACACTGGACCCAAAGACATCATCCTAAGTTCGTTAACAGCTTGAAACAAAAAACTCCGGAATTCTTTCTCTCTCTGCTTTTTGCTCCTGGGGATGTATGGGAGGAGACCTCCTCAGCGTCCACTTTTCCATCTTTGTTAAACAGAAGAGGTGGAAAAGAGAAACAGACCCACAAGGATAGGCTTAAACAAGGCTTACTGCCCTCAGCAGGTGATGAGTATGGAAATAAAAGCATCAGTGATCAAGAAGAAACCTACAAAAACCCTTTAAAAAACAGGAAAGCCAGTGGTATGAGGGATGTGTAACATCTATAAGGAGAAAAGTAGCAAAAAGCCCTAAAAAACCCTTTGAAACACAGAAAAATCCAGGAATTAAGGATTTCATTTCTCCAATCCCCCATCGCAAGGATTCAAATCAGTGTTTGTGCAGATCAGTTTTAGATTAGTTTCCTCTGATATATTTGATCCCACAGTATTGATGAATACACTCTATTTTAATAATGTTGATATGATAATATCAACTAATTAATCTCAGCTTTTAGCATTTGGCAGTTCTCCTTTAAGTTAACCTGTTATCCAAACAGGTTTAGTTTAAACTTGTTCCATATATATATACACACACACATATATGTGGGAAATGGTTGGGTTCACAATACAGCATGCTTACTGAACGTAAAGGACATTAAAACCTGAAAGTATGGAGTTTAATATCTATGTGAATTATTAGTTATATTTCCCTGGAATTTAGTTATGCAGTAAATACTTTTGTGCCCTTATGAAGCAGCTTTGGCAAGAAGCTTCAAGGCACATTATGCATAAATTTAATTATGCATAATTAAACGCATCAAAGTCCTGTGAAAAGTCCAGTGGAATTGGTTGGTTCTGTACATCCCACACTGCTGTTAAAGAGAGCTGCTGCTGCTGCAGATCCACCAGCACAACTGACCATCTGTTTTCTCTTCCAACTCCATCAGGAGGATTCGAAATATTTTTTAATCCAAACCACATACTTCATGAAGAACTTGTTTTGGAAGCAAGCACAGGCACATTTACACTAGCAGAAGGCATGATACCTAATGACAGCAAGAAGGACAGGGACTACCGGGGAAGAGTATTTCAACCTTGATGAGCAACATCAGAATAGGAAAATAAGTCAGGAAACAATGGCTGAACTGCATTTCTTGCCTTCACAAACATCAACATACTTTTCTATTTACATTTTGAACTATTTTGGTCCTAACAAAACCTCAGTAAAACGGAAAATCCAATAAAAATTTTCCTTTTGCTGTATTGTTTACAAGTCTCATCTATTTTGATTTGAAATGGAATATTGATGTCTCTGAATAAATCCCAAGTGAGATACAAAACTTAAATTCATAAAACTTGGAGCAAGTATTTTGCCCACTGAATTCCTAACAGGAATGCAAATTACTGGGGAGAAAAAAATACATTTAACCTTTGAGGATATCTTTTCTAGTGCAGTTAAAATTACTACCAATGTGCCAAAGAGTTTTCACACATGCAGATTTCAAAGGGACAAGAAGCACCTCCATGATTTAGTTTAGTTTAAAATATATTGAAGTACTGCCTGTATTAAAACCTCCTGAGCATCAAATATTACTCTTCATTAGCAAGAAAAACATTGTTTCATAGATCAAGTTTAGTCAAAAATAATTACCAACCTGTCTACATACTGGGGGCCTATTCATCTTAAAATAAGCTCCTGAACAACACTGCATTTTTTAATGCTACTTCCTAGACTTCTAATGGGAATATAATTGCTCTGCCAGTACAGTAGGGCAGTGAGGAAAACCCCATCTTTAGAACAACCTTTTCCTCAGAGTTCAAATGGGAAAAATCATGCGCTAAAAGTCATTAAAACACAGGTAACAAGAACAAAAAGAGTACCAGTTACATGTCTTTCACAAGCAAGCTTTTTGCAAAAATCAAACTTCCAACTCATTTTCTGGAAATGGAAGGTAGAAAATTATATATGAGGGAATGGGAGAAAGCAGATTTCAACAGCTTCAGGCTGACCATCACATCCTGCTGAACCAAAAATGATACACTACATATTGTAGAGCATGTGACTGAGTATAAAAAAAGGTAAAGAGTAGAAAAGATTCCCTGCACCTTTTAAAAGATTACTTGATACTACTGTGGCATTTATAACCCAGAGAAACTAAAAATAATCCAACATGGATTCTTTCTTTACGAGTGTAAAAGAACACAGAGGAAACAAAAATCGTGGATAATGAATACTTAAAGCACCATTAGAGAAACTGACCATTAGAGAAAGCGCTATATTTTAAAGACTAAAATGAGTCCTTAGTAGTGTTTTGTTTGTAAGATGTAATACCATCAACCGTCATCACAATCCCTTTTAAAGACACTGGTTAATATCTTAACATTCACTGTGAAACATTGTGTGTGCATTCCTGTTAAGATACTCAGTGGTGGCTTATATTCTTCATAAAGCTGAATGGAAAACTGTATTTCAAGAAATCTAGTAAAATACCTTTATTTCCCCAAACTACAATACTACTGATTTCACTTAAATACAGTTTGTCTGCCACTACGAGAACAATTACATAAGAACAGTCTTTCATAAGGAAAAACCCCAGTCTTTAGCTATTTTCCTGCGAAAAATGTACAAGTATTTTTATAATTTTAGATTCAACTTTTCAGGTGAAATCAGGGCACAACGCCCTCACTAAC
Organism: Myiopsitta monachus; assembly: GCA_017639245.1. Taxonomy (NCBI): domain Eukaryota; kingdom Metazoa; phylum Chordata; class Aves; order Psittaciformes; family Psittacidae; genus Myiopsitta; species Myiopsitta monachus. The sequence continues at coordinate 3,593,937 of CM029931.1, read as the reverse complement.
AAGGGCCTGAATATTACTAATGTTTTGAAATACATCAATATCTCAAGGCCAACCAGTAACAGGAAAGCGTTAAATGTACAAAGGACATCACTTAGAGACAGGCATTTCTTAATGTTTTGGCTTTGTTTATATTTACAGAAACGTTCACATACAATATTTGCTGCATTTCTATTTAATATGCTGAACACATTCGAGTGCTCTGAAAGTCTTAGCTTCAAAGGCAGACCATCAAACTGGTACCAGTAGCTAACAGCCAAATACTATTTAAGCAGGTGAAAGTACACAAAACTAGCATTCTATACATGTGACCACAAAGACAGACTACTTTTCAGTAACTTTTACAAAAACTGGAGAGTTTTTATTAAAATTCACTCTCTTCTCCTCACATTCATGTGTTTTAGGCATATTAATACTAAGCCAGAGACCCTGGGGGCTTTCCCTTGTTTATACAGAGATTATGAGAACACTTATTTTGGAGAAAATCTATGGATTAACTACATGGCCCTTAGAAATTTCCCTGCAAAACAGCAAGCAATGGTCTTATGTAATGAAAGAACAACTTTAAGACGGCAACAGCAACTTACAGGATATATTAAAATGCATTCAATGCGATATCATTATTCAGAAAATACTGATTCCTTTATACTTACATAATGATTCTTCTGTTCAGGAACCAATATTTTCGCCTATGCCTGTCATATCCAATAGGTTCATGTCGAATGTATGGTTTATTTTTTTGGATTTCAGCAACACAGTCAGTTACTCCAGGCACCTTATGTGCTACGCAGACCTCACACTGCCATTCGTCTTCTGGTACCTCTTCAAGAGGTGGTTTCACGCACTCCAAATGGTACACAGCTGAACAAGTTTCACAGCAAAGCAAATCCCCAAGTTTGTGACAAACCCTACAATGATCATCATACTGAATAACACCTTCTGACATTAACTCTTCACGTGCAATGTTTGTTGTAAGAAACTGATCCACTAAGAACTGCAGAACTTTGATTTTATTCTCTACTGGTCCATAAGGATAGTCCTCTGTCTCTTGGTAAGGAAGAACATGATGGTATTCCTTGTCACTCTCACAATATACCCGCAGAACCTCTGGCCACGTCATTCCATCTATGAAATACAAAGTGGAATTAACGCTATCTTTGAGGTCAGCAGGTCCAAAGGTAGTATTTGAAGTGTCTTCTTCACGTAAAACTGCTTTTAAAAGCACTATATGCATCTCTGCCATAAGTGTGCACTGCTCTTGACTTACCAGAGCAGCACAGAAGTCCTCAAAACGAAAAGGAGAGAGGCGTAAAACAGTGCCAAAGTTCCTTAGTACCTCATAGATGGCAATAACATTCATTATATGCTCACTAGGCACCATTAAGTCCTCTGAGGATTTAGGAAACTCCAAGGGTGGGATATCTTTTTCTTCCAATATTGGAGAACGAGGACGATGCACTCTTTGTCTTCTCCTACCTGGAATAAAAAGCAACAATAAGAATTTTGCCATTCACTGGTCAACATGTTTATTCATCCATGAACAACAACTGTGTCAAACTTTCTAAACCATGGTAAATTAAGGATTCACATCTGCAGTTACATAATGTGATAACTCATCTAATAATCTTTAACAGTATAAAAATAAAATACACAAGCTATCTGAAGCTTTGCTTTAGACACTTGGAGCAGTTGCATTTCCCATGTAATCTGTTGAAGCTTTAAAATGACAACTAGGATTTTAATTGTTTAAATTACTTAAAAGAGACATTTCCATCAGCCAAAATATTTAGATTTTTTCCTCATTTTTACTCAGCATGACTTATTTATCATTCCTTCCTGGAAACTCAATTTTAAACTTAAAGCATCGAGCTTCAAACAATAGATGTTTTGCATTTAAATCCTGCAAGCTATTCTCCTGTCCAGCAACAGCACAGAGAAAGATCATTTCAAGCAGATGTCACAGGACATCAATTTCAAACAAATTAGAACACAAAAGAGAATCTAAATCACTTTCTCCACCGCCTTTCAATGAGAGTATTTACCCTGGATACTTACAAGCCAGAAACAAAAGTTAAATATGATATTATATGAAAATGCTTCAGGAACTCCCAATCTTTCAAAACAAAACACACAAAAAACCTCCCCCCACATGTTTCAATAAGCCAGGAGATATCGCCACAGAATGAGGAGGCGGCAGATTTAGGGAAGGACAAAGCCTAACACAAAAAGCTTGCCTGAAGAGCTGTTTCACTACCTAAAAGAACTGAGCATAATTAATTCAGACTCAGATGCTAATTCAGATGAGATGCTACACCTTCTTCCATTTAATTCCACTATCTTTGATGCCAAGCAGAAGGGAAAACAAAAGAGGAAAGCTCCTATACATGGCACTACCAGGTAGACGAAATATTTCCACCTTTTATCAAAATAAAGTATCCAGCTACATGCAACTGTTTTTTGCAGCTATCAGTTAAAGTATTAATATGCACTCATTAAACCTACTTCCTTTATAGAAAAAAACAAACAACAAAATCAAGTTTAGACAATCTCATAAACTAATCATAAATCCATCTTCTTGTTTTAAACCCAAGTTTCAAGTCATCTTGGATGTTACCATGAAGAGGAAATGGTTCTCTGTGGCATTTGTTCAACCCATCCAACTCCCCCCAATACTCCCACAGATACAGGAAATAAGTCTAATAGGGAGCAAGACCTGCTAAGGCAGGCAGATACTCTAGGACAGATCCTGCTGAATCTAAATACACCATCACTGAAACTTTAATGCACTGAAAAGGAAAGAAAAAGTTCCCAAAAAGAGAAGCTACCTTTCAGAAACACCTTGACACATAATAGACAGTTTGTCAAACGATTCCAGAACAGAAATAAATCTATCATTGAGCTAGATGGGCAAGATGACACCAGATACATTTCTCCCTCTCAAACTTTAAAGAATGAAATCTTACACAACAAATTAGACACTCTACAGCAATATAAAGATGATCTGCCAGATGTTTCCATTACAGAAGTAATGGGTCAACATCATCTGCATATAAAAATAAATTTCCAAGTTTAGTGAAGTTTGAGCTCTGCCTGTGGAAGGCGAAGGAATGCTTGTATGACTGTCTTCCAAGAGGCTGTTACACAAAGAAGTGGAAAATGTTTAATCACGGCAAACACACAAAACCACAGGAGTTTCACAGCCAGACACAAAGCAACAAACATTTAGATTAAACTCAACTGTCCTATCACCATGATCCAAAAATCATATATGCATAAACCAGAGTTGACTTAATTAAAAGACCCCAAAGCAAAGCACACACTTGAACACTCTGATTAAGCTACATTAGGGTCCTGAAGCTTCCTTCAGTATTGCAGGATGGTGTAGGACCAGTCCTAGTAGGTGATCATGCAATACAACAGCAACACAAAACGGGTATTATGAAACCACTGATGGTCTTCAGAGAGTCCAAATATCACAGAAAGTGGCAGAGCTATAAATTAGGACTTCCTTCAGTGTTTGCCATTGTAGCAGCAGAAAAACATGTCTGTCACACAGTAAAGCCATGAAAGAAACAGCCCTTCAAGAAAGCATGCAGCAAGAATGATAACCCTGGTTTACGTAAATTAATCTGAAGTGACAAACCCCCTCAGTAAAGATAAGCTAGAATGAAGGAAAACTGCTCAAAGAAGCAAAGACTCCTGATTTCCTCTTGTTTGTTGAGATTTCCTACTCCAAGAACAAAATGACTATTGTATTGCATTGCTTTTATCCTCCACTGAAAGAAACCCCAAACAAACAAAAACCTGACTTCCCCTATACCATCTTTGTTGATGTCTCTTTCATAAGGGAGAAACTGGTATATTTCTTACATCGAATTAACAGAAGCACAAAAAGGAACCTTAAAACAGGCATTCCTACCATTTTCTGAAATGGTTTATGCCCTCTAACATCTCATCTTACAGAGGAAGTGTACTGGTACAGTTAGAGGTCTAGAATAAATGTGTTATTGGGACACAAAGATTGTCATACCACCATCATAAAGAATTGATTTTTGGTGCAAGTACAGTGCAAAAGTGTGGCTGCATTACTCACACCACTCTTCATCTTCTATTTAAATCAATTCACATATTTTCATGTTTGCTTTAGTATACAGAACAGGAATTTCTGAAGTAACTGTAAAGGTAGTTTAGACAATAAGGAAAAACATATTGCATTATAAAATGTATGCTCCTTTGCCCACTGCTCTGTGGACATGGTAAGCAACCTCATGGTATGCAGCGCAGTTACTGTATCGTACCACTCAACACTGCCAACCCATACTGTAAATCACACACCACATTTCAAGAGCTCAAATAATTTCTCTTCTTGGACACTGAACTGCTTTGAACAATTCTGCACTGCATATAATCCATTTTCCAGAGCTAAACAAAGAAAGTATTAAAAGATGTAAGAAATGGTACCCAGACATATTTCCTTGAGTGGCTCGGTGGCAAGGTATTGAATATCTTTCTATGTTTATTTCAAATTTCACTTTCAATTTGATTTTTGCTGTATCCGGCTTGAACAGAACTTGAAGCCAAGAAGAGAATCACGAAGTGTGATTTGGAAATTCACAAGTGCCAAGCTAATTTGTGCTTAAACATATCCCTGTTCAATGCATCAAGTGCAATCTCAAGGAACACTACAAACAACTTTAAAAAACAAACTCAAAACCCCAAACCAACAAAACCAAGCAGTCTAATCTCCAGCAAAACATATGAACATTCTTTGCCAAGGTGCTCATAAAATTTGAAGTACTCTAAGTGGCTGTTGAACTTTAATTACAAGTGTGGACCAATGGAATATATGACACAACGATGACAAACTCCTACGGTCTCTGTTTCGGGCTGAAATGGTTGTATTCTGCTGGTTGGGTGGATAACCCTCTCCCTCACAACCAGCCCAGACAGCTGAAGAAAGGAGGTTTGGAATTCCAAATAAGGACTCCAGTCTTCCTTGTGATTCTGATAACTGGCAATGAGGAAATTGTTGTTATCTGCAGCGTGCTGACAACCCGCACAGCTCATGCTACTTAGAAGCAGTCTGAACTGCTGTGAAGGTTTTTGAAGCTCACAGTTCATGTTTACCCAACTGCTCTTCATACACACCCTCAAATTCTGAAAACCAGTTTTCCTACAATAAACGTATCCAACTTTGCAAGCTTTTCACTTTCAAGGAAAATCTTCTCCTCTCCCCAAAGCAACACATCCGATGCTAGAATTTGGTATTCACTGGCAAACACACCCACTCTCCAAACCAAAACCATACCCCAGTACCTTAATATGCACTTAAAACAATAAACAGAAGTGAAATAGTTTAACAAATTCAGGGCAATGACCACACTGAGGAGGCAGCACTTACATTGTTGCTCTTTTCTTAACTTTGTATTACTATATCACCTACTGCCATTACTTTCTGTTGTTCTAGTTTAAATAACTTTGGATAAATCATTCTTATGATGTGCCCTGGCCAATTTCCCGTTTGTGGAAATCTCATAGCAGCAGGGGTTTTGTTTAAAGTAAGAAATTAAACTATTTCTGTAGTACTTTGTCTAAACCAAAATAACATTAAAAGGATTCCAGAGCAAGTGTTCCAGCAGCAGGAACTTCACCTTTAAGCACCACCACCTGATTAGACTTCAAACTGAATCTAGATGTATCTACTGTCAATTAAACAAAGTCAATTTACACACTGAAGATTCCCCAAATGGACTCTAGCTTTATTACATGTGAATTGTATACTTCTAAGATCGTTTCTGCATATTAACCAAATCCCTGAATCAAATTCCACCTTCAGGTTTGAGCCATTACAAAGAAAGAAAAAGTCCACTTTTACACCATTCAAGTCCCATAGCCTTATCTGGAAGGAGAAACTCATCTGCCAATAGCCTCCTGCTGCCACGATTGGACTATTTACAGGATCCAGATCATCTTGAGCATCTCAGCATTATACTTCTACCTAGCACAAACTTCTTTTAAATCACATTCCCTCACTAGTTGTCTCCAAAAGTGATGAAGTCTGCAATAGCTGCCTGTCCCTACTTTGAATTCTCTAGTTGAAGAGCTGCCTGTAATTAAGATTAAAGAGTAAACAATTTTATTCATATAGCACATTCAATTATGGTTATTGATAATTACAGTCTATACTTCCTATAATCTATTAAAATAATTTATATTACAAATATTTAAGCAACACACGATATTTGCAATGAAATAAAGTTACTGAAGTAACAGGCTGAGCACTCAAACCCAGAATTTAGTGAAGCACTCCAAAAAAACAAACCCTTTTTTCCCCGTTTCAATTCCCATCTATTCAACCTACCCAGTCCCTATGCTGACCCTCTCAACATTTAAAAATAGAGTATAAAAGGACCAAAAAGCTTGTCTTCATTTTCACTGACAGACTAAAAGAAGAAAGGGGAAAGCCACATCCATTCTTTAACTATTTTGCACAGGAGAATATGGAACTTAAAAACATTTTAACCATCTTTAATATCTTCTTGTTTATGTAGTTTTAATTTTAAAACTACACATTTACGTGGTTTAGTTTTAAAACAGAGTATCTAAAACAACTATTTACGTAAGTGTCCAGAATACAGAAAAGGTTATACCATGACTAAATATGCATTTCATGCTTTGTGCTTTAGTTGTATTCCCATTACCATACACATGTAGCTGAACAGAAAGGACAGAAGACGAGTTTTGCCTTGTCTCACTTATATTACATATCCCTTTACTCCAGATGTACAGTGCTAGTAAACACAGCCTTTCAGGACTGGTGGATGGAGGTCTTACATAATAAATAGTCTGCAGAACCACTGTCTTGTTTAAGCAGGGAGACAGTTGTAGATGTACTGGTATGACCTAGAAAATAAACACTGGTTCCAGCATTTCTTGAATAGAAAGCTCACAACTGGTCTTATTTCTCTTCTCTAAAAACTTTCCCTTCCTTATGATTTCTCAGCATTTGGACTCTAAGACTCCAGCTTAGAGTTCCTGTTCACAGCTGCAGTGGAGAAGGTAAATTTGGTAGAGTACAGGGGAGGGAAAAGACAGACCGAGGAGTTTCAGGTATTTTGGTTATCTGCCACGGGAGGGGGGAAATAATTTTAGTACAACCCCCAGCAGGAAAACTCCATAAAACTGCCCCCAGCAACTGAAAAAACTTCACATTTTCCCCTGAAAGAGATTAATTTTTGGTTTCAAGTTCATCAAGTCAAACTACATTAACACAGAGGTCCACCATTAGTAAATCAGGAGTGGGTTGGTTTTGTTTTCCAGATCATTAGTCACTACAGAAACTTCTCAAGGTAAAGACCAATTGGCAATTATATAATGTCGTGGAAGCATGAGTACTCCTTAAAGAGGATGCTCTCTCCTAGGTTTTCCTTCCTCCTGGAAATCTGGCTTTTAACTACCCTCCTAAACTCACTAAGACTCTCCTATTTTTGTTTGGTTTTAATAAATATACAAGAATCAGACATTTGCTGTCCCAAATTGCTAACTCTTCAGCAGGCAAGATTCAAACGAGGATGTACAGCAACACACAAGTTCTTGTCAGATATCACTGATAACACTGAAACCAGCTGATGAAAATGCACTAGAGAACTTTTCCTGTGTGTTTTTCTTTTCTTTTTCCCCTCACAGCAGAATGCATGAACTGGATATAGCTACTTGTTTGCCACAGCAATACCCAAACCGGTTCCTTAATTAAAAGCCAACCTCTTGGGAGAGCATTTGTTCAGCTTACAGCAAAGAAGAAAAAGCAGTAAAATGAATCAGTTTAACATGAAATAAGAATATATTATGAAAAGCACTACCAAACCTGAAAAATCTAAACCTTTTTCTTGGGATAGGACAAAATTAAAGGGCTTGACTTATACAAAACACTTCTTTTGCCTTTTAAAAAAGCCAACATGACAATCAACATGTTTCTAATATTCACAAGTCTAAATCTCTTAAAAAGAAATTTCTGAAATAATAAGATGCATTTGTAGCCACTTTTAAGTGCAGCTCCAAACAGAGTTTTGCTCTGCAATACCTACACCTAGCCCAAATCCATTTATTTTGCCTGGAAAAGTAAAAAGAAAAACAACTGTAAACCAAATAATCAGATAAAACCTAACCTGACATCAATAATGAGACTTTCCAAGCGCCAAAACCGCTTTGGAAGTTGAAGGAAAAATGAAAAAATAACCGGTTACCAGACTAGATCCTGAGAGCACCCATATCACAGAAACTCTCAACACATGCTCCTAAGTTTGACAACTGCCTTGCACTGTACAAAACTAGGTCTTCATGTCCTTTAACAACTGTTTGAAAACCTTAAAACTTTTGGCTGTTTATTTTTCACTTTGTACATCTGGCTGTACTACACTTCTAAATCAATTTTACATTAAGAGTTTAATTTCTCAGCATCATGGCCATCAGTACACTCTCTGTGGGAGCCAGGAATACAAACCTCCCTACATTCTAAGGCATCATTTTAACATTTGGATAACTAGTGTGAGACAAGAAGCAGATGGGATCCCACACTGGCATTCCGAGAAGTACCTGGAGGAGCAACTCTTCTGCGCCTACAGCCCAGGAGGAAAAAAGGTAGCACTAACATAACAATCTTCAGGAACATTCTGACAGATAATTTCTGAGTTGGGACACACTCAGGATAAGTTGTAACTGATTTCAGAAGTTAGTAAGCTCTGAGAGACAGCCCCAGTCTACTAAAATCCACACCAACTCACCTTACACCAGGTTCTAAGCAATACAAAGGTCAGCTATGGAATTTTACTGCAGATCTACCAAGTTTGCACAATAAACCCATCAAAATATTCTACCTTTCACAACATACAAACTTTGAAAATGGCACGGTAATTGCTGCACAGAGCTTCTTAGAAAGATGACTGAGGTGACAAAAGCTCTTAAATAAACCGGAAATTTGCATGTCAATACAACAGAATCAGCCAGCAATTTACTCCTTCTACACCATTTCTCTGCTAGAACTCTTCTACGTTTTTTATGAGTGGCATGATAACTGGTGGTAGTTCCTCTAGAGTAAAATCTAAGTTCAGATTACTAAATGGTAGAATAAGAGCATGGCAGATTTAGAGAACAGGGTACCCTAGGTAAGACGGTTGGGAGGCTGGTAAATCTTCTCACATGACAGACAAAACAGGCTGCGTATCTTAATGTTCTATCTCAATGCTTCCACTTAAACTATTCTTCAAGAGCACGAAAACAGGTTAAGATATAAAATTACTACAGACACTCAAAACACAGCACCTCGTTTCCAGTTAAATACATTCACAATGAAAACAAAAGCACACTAGTGAAGTAATCGGTTAAGAGAAGTGATGGGCAATCAGTGTAAATGCTCAGACTAGCAAAAGCCATCTAAAAAATTCATATATTTATAGATACATATTTTGGCTCACAATTTCACTGCTGTGCATTTGCTTGTTAGATAAACTGATGATTATCTCGGCCAAAATCTAGATGTACAGCTCTTCCTAAAACTAGTTTTCCTGGTTTTTGACAAAGAAAATCAAGAAACAGAAAATGAAGGACTTGCAGGCATGTTGATTAAGTCCTCCTTTTAAAATGCTGCAGCGTATGGAAAATACTCACTACATATAATTGTGGCAAGCCTAAAGTAGAACTTGCAGTGGACAGGTAATGGCAAAAATGTTTAGTGATACAAGATAAATAGGATAGCTACTCTAAAACTACATCTACCTTCTGGGAATACAAATGGATAAGAGAGGAGGGACATTACACACACACAGTCCCTCTACCAGAAGTCTGTCCAGCAGAAAAAAAAGTAATGATAAATGTCATACGCATTCACACAATAAGCTTTTACTGTACCATTATTAAGCATTGTATCAAAGGTGTTTTACCATTCCTAGGATTTTGCTTCTTTAAATACTTTAATAATACAGTAAAAAAGCACTCCTAGATTCAAGTTCAAGATATATCATAAACTCCTCAGCAAAGCACAAAAATTGAGCCTTTCTTGGCTACAGACGTTGCACTGTGAGCTTTTAATTCATTGTTCAATGTAAGCTGGAAAAAGCTGTAAGAAGTCTGTCACTTAAATAAGTGGATATGATTTATGTGTAAAATCTTCTTTGGTAGGAGAGTTTGATTGGAATTGCAATTTTTCAATACTCAGCTCTCAAAAAATAATCTCTCCAGCCCCTAAGACTACAGCCTGCAAGTGGCAGTAATTCAGGCTGCACATGGTTAGGGAAGCTAAGTAGAGAATAATCATTCATCATCATTTCAAGTAGAAAAAACTTAGCAGGCATTGCATGACTCTGTTTGGGGCCAGTCTGGAGAAGGCAATCCTTCAGGCTCTCCAGTTAACCACAGGAACTTTGCCACTGTGCAGTACAACTCATCTGGTTTGATGACAAATACATGAAAGAAACCCCCCTGTACTTAAACATAGGTAAAGACCAGTTCTGGCTTAGCATGCACCTGAATCAAAGAGCACTGGAGCCCACGGAGAACTCTGGAGACAGATCACTGTATGCATGCCCTACTCTTAGTGCTCTTCTCTGCACTGACCATAGTCAGATAAAGACATACTGAGGTTAGGTGAATCTTCCTCACCTATTAATGCTGTTCTAATTCAAGTATCTCTTCCTGGATAAGACTAAGATTTCAATTAGTGCCACAACTGTGTAGCACCGCTCACAATTTAGGTATATGTTCAGCAGAAAGAAGGCAGAGGCTGAGGGGATTGAATGAAAAAGTTTTGCACTTCCTTTGCAATAGGGCAACAGCATTTCCGGGAGAAAGCGAAGGAGGAGGAAGACCTTTAGGCAAACACTGTGCTAATGAAAACTCCAAGTTGCCAAAATAACAACATAGATGGTTTAACTATCAAGCACTCAATATAACAACCCAAAAAAGCACATAAGGATGAAAATGCTTACTTCAGCTTTATCTTATAAAGGTTAACTGAAGTTACCCTGACCATGTGAGACATAAACACATAAATTATCAAAATGGTTTCTGATACACCTCAATACCACACAAAACCTGTCTATGCTTGTATAACAATGCACACAGAAGTATCTTATTTGCCAAAACCTCGAGTACATTTCAAAAATTGAATACACCCATACCCTGTAGAATTCATTTTAAACCTGGATGCTCATGTAAAAAATACTTCCCTGACCAGGCCAGCTAAAGCAATAAAAAATATTCTTTCTCTGACAAAAGCACCCCCCAAAAAAGTACTAAAAATTGAAGTTACCACAAGTAAGAAGAAAATAGAGAGTTAAAGTCAAGAGAGTGTTGGAAAGCTTTTTTACTTCTGTGAAGCCAGACCTGAATCTTTAATGTAATAAATAATCAAAAAATATAAATGTGATGGCAGTTCATCCCTGCAACAGGCAAACCATCAACTTCAAAATTATCTCTAAATCAAATTAATTTAGTATTGTATGTACCTGTTTTGATTCATTTAGGTTCCTGAGCATATGGATATAAATTAAATATATATATATTAGACAGACGCACAGATTTTTAAGGACTATTAGGAAGTCACATAATGAGCTGATACCATTAACTCACCAAAATAAGAACAAATGACACAGTAGCCAGTACTTCCCCCTTTTATAAAGTCAGCTAACTACTCTGAACTACACTCTTTTTTAATTAAGACGCAGTGCATTTACACCAACAACCTGTTCCTCCCTCCTTCCAAATTGGTCAAATACTTGTACAACAGCAGCATCTGTGACCCTGTAGCCCAATTCAGAAACACTCCTGGGTTATTCCTGAGTTTAACTACTCTCCTGGTTCAGAGACTCTAAAAAGAACCCAACATATCTAAATAATTCCTAAGCTTGAACTCCATTCTAGAATGAATTTAAATAAACCTAAAGTGCTTAAGTTTAGATAAAAGAATATTTGAAGCTTGAAACTAATTAGTTAAGAACTAATTAAGCACAAACAGAAGTACAGGCCTTAAAAATCTGAGCCCAAATTTGCCATTAGAGATAAAAATAAAAAATAAATAAAATAATCACAATGATGTTTAAGAGTTTTAACACCAACATGAGTTTTAAAGGTTGCCATATCTTAAGATAAATGCAGTATTTAGCACCCAGACTTCTGACCCAAACCTCCACCTTTCAATCTTTAACTAAAACTAGGTTTACACCCTTGCAATGAGGCCCTGTGCACTTTTCCCCAAACTATAACAATGCAATCTCCATTTTGAACAATGCATCTCATTTCCCTCCTTAGAAAGCGAGTTTTGCCTTAAAGCCAGTAAATGCTGGATCCAGACAGACCTCTGACTTCAAGAGCCTGAAAATTTTCAGTTTACGTTTTTGGCTTTTTTTTTTTTTTTTTTAGACCACTTCAAGTTGCATGTGCTTCCTCTCCTTTTAACATCAAGTTACATTTGCAAGCACAAGCCATCTTTTCCTGCATTTCCTCTTTGCAAGGCATGCATCTCCTTCCCCTCGTTTTTAAGTGAATGCTCCATACACTTTTGACACTGTTCGCAGCACGTTCTGGTGTATGATGCATTTCTGCAGCCACCAGAATCTCCATGCATATTTGCAAAGCATCCCCTTGTTGCAGCATTCCCTTGTTACGGCATGCCCTCCCTCCTCCCAGTGCATGTGTTTGTAAGCATCTTCTAGTGTTCCCTGCATCCGTGGGGTTGCCAGTCGTTAATTTGCATACCCCTCTCCCTGTGAGTGCTTGCAGGCATCCCTTACACACACGCACGGGAGGAAGAATGCGTGCGGACTGTATTTGCAAACCTAGAGGGAGCATGTGGGGTGCCCTCGACTTTAGTTCATCCCACTGACTCTCTACCTGGGGTGCTGCTGTAGGTGCTGTGGCTCCTGAAGCTGCTCTCAGTGCAATAACTGGCATCGTCTTCATCCTCCATCTCTTCAGGGTAGTCAGAGTCGTCGTCGTCCTCTTCCTCCATTATCTCCTCCTCCTCTTCCTCCTCAGAGTCCTGGTTATCCTCGGGGTCTGCCTCCTCTTCCTCCTCGGACACCATGCTCTCCTCCTCCTCTTCGCTCTCATGATCATCGTACACCACTTTGCTGATGCTCCTCCTGGACGAGGCAGCCCTGCCTTGGCTGTTGCAGCTGCCTCCTCCGCCTCCTCCCCCTGCTCCTCCAGCCCCAGCCCTGCCCCTACCCTTACCGCTGCTGCCTCCCCCACCAGGGGTGCTGCTGCTGCCGCTGCCTCCCTTCCTCTTGCTGCCCCCCCTGGGGGAGGCGGTGGCGGGGGAAGAGGCCTGGGCAGCCGCGGTTCCCTTCTGCTTGGGCCCCGCCGTCTCCGCCTGGGCCGAGGTCGCCCACCTGCCACGGCTGCTGCCCCGCTGGCGGGACCTCAGCCCCCCGATGGGGCCCGCCGGGGCGGGCGGAGCCGGGGAGCTCGCCTGAGCGGTGGCCGCCGCCGGCTGCTGCTGCTTGGGCGGCCTGCCTCGCCGGCCCCGCATCTCTGGGCGCTGGCCGAGGGGGGGAAGGGAGGGGAAAGGAAGGCTCGGGAGGGCGCTCGGAGTCCGGACAGGCGGCTACAGGGAAGCTCCCCCCCCTGCGAGGGATCCGGAACGGGGAGGGGGGGCCGCCGAGCCGTGAGGGCCGAGGGCTCAATCCGAATTGCCGGCGTCCCGCTCCGGATCGCCACCGGCCGCCATCTTGTTTCTTCGTCTCTGCCTCGGCTCGCTCCGCTCTGACTGGGGGAAGCGGCGGCGGCAGCAGGCCCCGAGCGCCCCACGTGACCGGCCGCGCCCGGCAGCCGCCGCCAGGGGGCGCCGCCTCCCTCAGCCGCCACAGCCATGTTGGAGCCGACTCTCTGAGGCCGCCCCCGCCGCTGTGCGCGCTCCGGTGCCGCGCTCCGCTCGCTGCCTCCCCTTCCCCTCCCTTCCCTTCCCTTCCCTTCCCCGGCGCGCAGCGAGCCCCCCGCCCCGCTCACCGGCACCTGTCACCGAGCGCTGCCCCGGCGAGGCTGCCCCCAGCCCCACCGACGGCTGGAGCTATCCCGTGCGTCCCCTCAGACTCACCGCCTCCCCACAGCCGAAGAGCGACGCCCGTCACCGGTCCTTTCTACCAGAGCTCGACCCCTGCCCTCTTGGGAGCCCCCGGGCTGCCACCCCTCGGCTTCAGGCGGCCGAGCACGCCTCAGGGGTGAGATGAGAGCGCAGGTAGGCGCCGGGCTCTGCCCGTCCCTCCGCCCCGGGCTGCGGCTCCCACAGAGGCCCGCCAAAAGCAGGTCTCCCCTCAGGAGAGGCGCCCTCCCTCAGTGTGCTCGGGACCCCCTTCCCCACTGCACCTCTCTGGGCTGTAAACCTTCACCCATCTGCAGAAGTTAAAACCCTCTCACAGCTCACTATTATCGATCCAGGGTCGGTATAAAGCAACATAAGTGAGGAGATCACCTAGGGCTCCACCATTTGCATTTCTGTCCGTCTTTCTCCAGCCTGCTGTGTGCTTGCAGTTCACTGGAGCACTATGAAAAAGAGATAGGCTTCATCTATTTCGTATTCCCTCTTGTTTTCCCATTTGCCAGAGCCCCAAAAGGACTAAAAATCTACATAACCGATTGCACTGTTGGGTTTCTAATGGCACCACTTAATTCAGGGTATTGGTTTCCTGAGCAAAAGCAGTACAAATTGAAAGCCAGCCCAAGGCCCATAAACATCTTGCATTTCTTACAACCAACCTTCTTTTCATTGCTAAGTCTACACAGCTTTGGGATCCCAGAGCATCTTATCATTAACAAATAAGTGTGTTTGCATTTTAATTTTCTCTCAGTCTCTTGCTTATGCTTCCATGCAATGTAAACCCCAATACTGGTCATGGCATAAGCATGCTAGCTCTATGTCCAATGTGTAATTTAATTTGCATTCTTCTACAGTCATTTTTGAAGCGCCTTTTGTTCATTAACTTGTTGCTCAGGCTGAGCACCTCATTAAAGCCACAGATCTGCTGCAGTGTAAAGCATACAACAATGGCCTCTTCAGGAACCTGCTTAGTAAGGTTCCATGGGATATAGCCCTAGAGGGCAGGGGGGCCCAAGACTTTTGGTTGATATTCAAGGGTCACCTACTACAAGCTCAGGAGTGTTGCATCCCAACTAGAAGGAAGTGCAGCAGGAGGGCCAGGAGACCTCCTTGGATGGATAAGGAGCTGCTGAGGAAAATTTGAAGGAAAAAAGAGGCTTATAAAAGGTGGAAGCAAGGACAGGCGGCCTGGGAAGAATACAGAGATGTCCGGGAAGCTAGGGACCAGGTTAGGAAAGCTAAGGCCCAGTTAGAATTAAACTTGGCTAGGGATGTTAAAGATAACAGGAAGGGATTCTATAGGTACGTAGCAAACAGAAGACAGACTAGGGACAACGTGAGCCTTCTCGGGAGAACTGGCTACCCTGGATTTGGAGAAGGCTGAGGTTCTTAATGACTTCTTTGCCTCAGTCTTCACTGGCAAATGCTCTGACCACACCACCCGAGTCTTGGAATGCAGATGCAGGGATAGTGAGAATGAAGACCCTGGGCCCACTGTAGGAGAGGATCTGGTTCAAGACCATCTTAAGAACCTGAACATACACAAGTCCATGGGACCTGATGAAATCCGTCCGCTGGTCCTGAAGGAGCTGGCAAATGAAGTTCCTAAGCCACTGTCCATCATATTTGAAAAATCATGGCAGTCAGGTGAAGCTCCCGATGACTGGAAAAAGGGAAATATAACCCCCATTTTCAAGAAGGGGAAAATGGATGACCTGGAGGACTACAGAGCAGTCAGCCTCACCTCTGTGCCTGACAAAATCTTGGAGCAGATTCTCCTGGAAGGCATGCTAAGGCACATGAAAAACAACAAGGTGCTTGGTGACAGCCAGCATGGCTTCACTAAGGGGAAATCCTGCCTGACCAATCTGGTGGCCTTCTATGATGGAGCTATGGAACTGATGGACAGGAATAGAGCAGTTGATGTCATCTACCTGGACTTGTGCAAAGTGTTTGACGCTGTCCCACATGACATCCTTGTCTCTAAATTGGAGAGACATCAATTTGATAGGTGGACCACTCAGTGGATAAAGAACTGGCTGGATGGCTGCACGCAAAGAGTTGTGCTCAATGGCTCAATGTCCAGCTGGAGGCCAGTAACGAGTGGTGTCCCTCAGGGATCGGTGCTGGGAGCGGTCTTGTTCAACACTGTCGGTGACATGGACAGTGAGATTGAGTGTGCCCTCAGCAAGTTTGCCGATGACACCAAGCTGTGTGCTTCGGTTGATACATTGGAGGGAAGGAATGCCATCCAGAAGGACCTTGACACGCTTGTGAGGTGGGCTGATGCCAACCTGATGGAGTTTAACCATGACAAGTGCAAGGTCCTACACCTGGGTTGGAGCAACCCCAGGCACAGCTACAGGTTGGGCAGGGAAGAGATTCAGAGCAGCCCAAGGAGAAGGACTTGGGGGTGTTGGTCGATGAAAAAATGAACATGAGCTGGCTGCAGTGTGCGCTCCCAGCCCAGAAAGCCAACCGTATCCTGGGCTGCATCAAAAGGAGCGTGACCAGCAGGACGAGGGAGGTGATGCTGCCCCTCTGCTCTGCTCTTGTGAGACCTCACTTGGAGCATTGTGTGCAGTTCTGGTGTCCTCAACATAAAAAGGACATGGAACTGTTGGAACAAGTCCAGAGGAGGCCACGAGGATGACCAGGGGACTGGAGCACCTCCCGTATGGAGATAGGCTGAGAAAGTTGGGGCTGTTCAGCCTGGAGAAGAGAAGGCTGCATGGAGACTTCATAGCAGCCTTCCAGTATCTGAAGGGGGCCTATAGGGATGCTGGGGAGGGACTCTTCATGAGGGACTGTAGTGATAGGACAAGGGGTAACGGGTTCAAACTTGAACAGGGGAAGTTTAGATTGGATATGAGGAAGAAATTCTTTCCTGTGAGGGTGGTGAGGCACTGGAATGGGTTGCCCAGGGAAGTTGTGAATGCTCCATCCCTGGCGGTGTTGAAGGCCGGGTTGGACAGAGCCTTGGGTGGCATGGTTTAGTGGGAGGTGTCCCTGCCCAAGGCAGGGGGGTTTGAACTAGATAATTTTAAGGTCCTTTCCAACCCTGACTATTCTATGATTGTATGTCACAATGGTACCAGGCAGCATGGTTTATCCAATCTGCACTCATATCCAGCTTTTTATCTGCATCTCTTATATTCAGTTGCACTCTTTTTACATTCAATGTTGCAGCTGGAGGCTCAGGGCTGTGGTCTACACACAGTACGATACGGACACAGCATCAGCATCGAACAGTATTGCCTAATCCCATTCACACCTTTATACTCAATTTGCATTCTGAATTGTTCAAAGTTACCTTTAGATTGCTTATGTCAGGCTAATTTTTTGCAACCTCTTACAAGGTTGCAAAGGATTGTGATCACTCCTTAAACACAAATACACAGATTCATGGTTGGAGGTAGGTTATTTTACTATCTTCCTTTGTGATGTTAGGAAAAACACTTGTGAATTCCACCATCTAACAACTTGAAAATACAGCAAAGGTATCCAGCGTATCTACTGCACTAACATTCACACAACTTGTAGCGTTATGAGAGCATGAACATCTCTAAAATATTGTGGATTTTGTATACTTGTAGTAAACCAAAGGTGGCAAGAATAATTTGCATTTGAGTACTATGAACCAGAATACCTTGTCTCTTAATCCCATCTCTTATTTACCAGTTGTTGATGTGAAAGTGCTTACTGGACATAAAGAATTTTAATTTTATAGGTGAAGAAACAGATGCATAGAGAGCTGTATTAACTTTCAAAATCAGGACTATAAATTAACCCTTTCCACAACACAGCTCAGTACAGAGAAGTCAACTGTAACCCCTTAATCTACTCACCTACCCATGTCTACTCCCACAAACAAAACCTATCTACATGAAGTTCTTATTCTGAGTCTGCTCATATAGTTAAATGAACATATTTATAAGTGACTTGAATACAGCAGGAAGAGGAATTTTTGCTAGGAGGCCCTATACTGCCTCCATACTTCAACACAGATGGAAAGATTCCTTTTAAAGGGCATTTTGGATAAAATGAATAGCCTAGTTGTTCCAAGCTGTTGTCTGGATGGGTTCCTTTCTCCAAGGGTGAGAGAAAGAACTTAAGAGCCTACAGCTGGATGGCATTCGTAACACGTGAACATATGCTCTTGTTTAAATTACTGAGCTGCTTTTGTCCAGCTCATCCCTCCAAATTATTTCATAACATGTATTAGGCACTGAATTTAGGTATTCAGCTCTAGAATCAGTTACATGTATGTTTAGAAGACACCAAGGTATTGCTGAGCAATGTTAAGACTAGAGCTCAGCTACAGAGTAAATAATCTTAGGAAGCAATGGCTTACATGACTTCTGCTGGTGCAATTCAGTATATTACCAATTATCACTTTATTTAGTATGATGAAACCCGAAGTATATCAACATACTGATATACTGAATTATATTAATATTCAATCACATAATTCAGAAAAATAACTTTTTTGCTGTTCTGAACATGTACTGACATCAATCTATCTTCTCTGAAGGCTTGTCCCCAACCATTTTTATACTATACTAGACTTCAAAAACTCCAGCATTATGCTTATCTGCCTCATTCTCCCCTCTTCCATCATTTACCTGAATATTCAGTCCCACAAACAGCTTATAACATGTCAGTTTTAAATGACTTTGAAGTGTAATTCAATAGATACCTATACCTCTAACACCTTCAAAGAGTGGTGCTTTCATACAACTTCAGTTCATAACTTATTTTTAAAGATAGTCAAATTGAATCTAAAACTAACACATCATTTGAAATGCTAGAATTGAAGCTGTATAGAGTAAGCACTGTACAGGAGGTTAACTTGAGGTGTTCAGTGCTTGAAAAAGTACTTGGAGAAAACAAACGGTGATGTAGGTAAGAATGTTCTTATTTTAAACTGGAGATGAATTTTCTTGTTCGGAAAATAAAAAGCAACTACTGCAAGTGCCAGAAGTACCCCTTCATGATTCTTCAGCTGCCCATTGTAGTGGTTTAAATTTACTTCTACAAACATTTGGTACTGATCTACAACAACTCCATATACAACTAGAACATACCAACTTCCAGAGGGTCTTCAGTTATCAGTTGCATGGTCACTGTTAAATTCACCTACATGTTTTTATGCTTCCTTTCCCCCAAAACTTCATTTCAAGAGATGAATATTTAAAGAGCAGAAACCATCCTGGATACAATCTTTCAACATCAGGAAGCTTCAGAAATTTCTAAAGCACAAGTCATGAGGTACAGCTGATTATGCTGAAATCCAGGAACTTCATTCTGTGAGTCTGTGCAGGAGAGCATGCTCCAGCAAACCAGTCTCTGCTTGAGAAAACAGTTGTCTTCAGCTGATGGCAATCTCTGAGATAGAGTGTAACAAGACATCTTATTAAATAGCTGCACTTTCATTTGAGAGAGGAGTCTAGATCCTGCTGTGTACCTCTTCCTCCTCCCTAGCTGTAGGCAGCTTCTGGACCCAGGTGGTCTTATCAGATATGAGATGTATCAAATCAGCTTTACATTACTGTCATTCATGACTAACAACTGATTGCCACACAACTCCCTCTCTTCTATTTTTTAAAAAGCAGCATAATAGGAGCTGGTTGACTGGAAAGGAGAGCTCGAAAGGGTACACTACCACACTGTGGTACCATGACACACAGGAGAGAGAAAGCAATGTTAGACAACAACCCTATACCTACACTTAAGCTCCCTTCCCTGTTTAAACTAAGTCTGTAAATGTCAAAGGCATCTTTGGACAAAGTAAAAACCAACTTTAAAATAGAAAAGTAAAAGAAGCAACTCAAGTTCATCTGTACTTCAACCTGAGTGGAGATAAAAGAGCTCTGAAGAATCTAATCAGAGACTTAAACTATTAATTAAAAAAGAAACACGTAAAATAAAAATGTCAATTTGTTTGATGAAACGTCTGTTGAAGTCTTACTGCAAATATCCTACTAATTCTTTGCCAGGAGTTGCGTTGTATTTTAGGATGTTCTTATCACTACGTAGAAGTATCAAAATTATACATGAAAATATAAACAAGCATCCAGCTTCTCATCCAGTTAAAAAGAGAGCTTTTAATACACGAGTTTCAAACTTAAAACTCCCACGAAGCTACAGAGTAACTGAGCTCCTCCTATGTAGAAAACAACTTTTCACATCCCCAATATGGAGTGCTAATACATCCTCATCATAAAAGGAATCAATAAAAAATGTGTTAATAATTAATTTCAAATTCAAATAAGTTCCAGCACTTCAACAGAATATGTATGAGGGTCCTTCTGGTGGTTAAGTCTTTGTAATTCTCGCAAACTTCCTTCAATCTTGTTTAGTTCAGAATAGAATCGTACCTAAAAAAGAATAAAAAAAGAGATATTTACAGGAAAAGAAATTTTCATTCTTTTCATACGTCATTACACTGTGGAACTGTCTGTGGTTCTGCAGTTTCAGGTATTTAACCCTAGCAAATACAACAGCTTTTGAAATCAAAAAGAGAGGGAGAGGCAAGTGCCATTTCATGCTCAGGAAGGAATACACAGAGAACAGTCATTATTTGATTCACTATATAATTTGTTGTCGCCTGTCCCCCTCCTTCTTAACACCCACATTCAAAGTCTATACAAAAATGAAGTAAGATGCAACTTACTTGGGCTCTTACAAACTTATGCAGCTTTGAAAGTAACTCTTTTGCTTCTGGTAGCATCACCATAACTGAGAAGTGAGCATCAAGTAATAGGCACAGCCAATCCATAATCTGAAGACAAACCAGAAAAGGACACTTATACTTTATGATATGCAAATTACACAGATTTTGCTTTAAAAGCTGAACTCTACAACAGTAACTTTCAATGCAAAATGCATGGTTTCATATTATAGGACAACATATTTATTTTCTGACAGTAAAAAGTGTTGTGTTACATCTAACTTCATACAGGTTACATTAATAGACAATACTTTGTAGAATGAATGTAGATCTCAGTTACATATTCACTACTCACTAAGTTAGACACCACAGGAATCAAAGGAAATACAACTCTTAGAAGTAGCTTCTTACCTGATTTACAGTTGGAGGGCATGTTCCGGGAAGAGTGGTGTTAATTTTTTCACTGCATTTCACATACAGGTAGTATAAATACCTGAGAAACAGCTAAAAGTAGAAAAGCCAGAACATTTTTAAAGGACAAACTTTTAATAGACTAAGGAGTTTTGTCCTGCACGCAGTAATACTCATAAGGATTTCTTTTTAGTTTACTTTTTAAAGCAACAGAGACACCTGTATACCACACATTACAAACAAGTTGTCTGGTTCTCTTACAACATCTATAGCCAGATGTTTGAAAATTCTCAGCAATATTACATTCAGGGTTAACCACTGTTCCGCTGATTGTTTCAGTGCAATTTAATTTAGACATGGACTTTTCTAGGAACTTTGCTAAAAACTATATCAACGTTAGTAACTTTAGTCCCAGCTTCACTTTCAGCAGCCAGTAATACATTAGTAATGGTCAGAATCAGGTCAACATCACCTTGTGCTGAGCACAAGTCAAAGATTTCTCTTTCTGAAAAGAGAAATCAAGGAGACAGGTCAGTGCTAAGATCAGCTTTCTTCTGATTGTACGGTTTTGCTGAATCCCTGGAAAACCACATATACACTCAGGGACTATGGTACAAGCAGTTCTGGAAGTTACCTTTCAGGTGCTGAGGGACAGGGGAGATGAGGGTTTTTTTTTATTGAAACTGAATGGATCCGAGATCCTAGAGTGTGACATGCTTTGCAATTGGCTTTTTACAGAGCGTACAGTTTGTTTCTCAGATTTTCTAAACTTCTGGTTTTGATGGATCTGACTAAATTAGGATTGATCCTTTCTTAAAGAGCATCCAAATCAAGAAAGGGTACTCTACTTGCTAAACGTTGCTAAAAACACATTTTCCAAGTAGACTGGGTCATAAAGAAGGTTTCTTTCTTACATTTTCTAAAGTAAGCGTGGACTAAAAAGATTAGAAGTTCCATAAGCACGTGGAAAAACATGACATTTGTTAACATTAAATCTTATTAGCCATCTTAATTTCATTTTCATGTCTTACTTTGTGGTTCAGACTCCAGTAAAAGTGGCAAGTTTCTGATATGCAATTGAAAAACTTTCTTCCCTTTCCTCCCTCAAAATAAAGGTTCTAAACTTTTTTAACATACTTACAACAGCTTGCTGAGCTGGAAGGTTTTTCAGATGAGGCAAAAGGAATGTCTCACTGTAAGCCGAATGGAGAACAGCATTTCTGTGCAGGACAATTCAGGAAATATAATAGCAGGAAAGAAAATACCACTTTCTACAAAGCAAAATGAATTTTAATTACAAATATTTCTCTAGGTTCCTTAAGACAGGTTCTATCTGAGCCTTTTGAATCTCCCTTATTTCCATCATGAAATACATCCAGCAACTGAATCATCACAGTACAGTTAGCTTGAGCAGTTCTGTTTACTATGAGTATGTAATTGGCTAATCTGTTTCAACAAACATCAAAATCAGTGATGCTATTTTCTCTTGAATAGATAGAATTTTTATTACATTTTTATAAGAATAGTTGTTTAACTTGGTATAGGTGCTTTCTAAAAGTTGTTTCTATTTATAGCCTAAATGATTTTTCTACTGAGTAGGCACTTCTTTCATCAGAACTTCTCAGAAACTTTTAACAATAGAACATATGTGTTTTGGTAATACTAAACCTAAACATCTGTGTCACATATAACGCACTGACTTTCCTTCATTAAACACAAAGGATACAGTAATGCTGCCTTCTGTGGTCCAACAGGGCAGGATTCACCATCACTTGTCCCATGGACTTTCTTGGTGATTTTAGTTTCCCAAATGTCTTGTTCCAGCTCCGTACTGAAACCATTTTCTACAATTTCAGTCTTAACTTCTTTATTGTTGGATTCAATATCAAGGTAACAGATAACAGATTCTAGATTCAGATCTATTCTTTGAAGATAGGCATCACTAATGCTGTAAAAGAAAATTCCAGATGTTTAATACTTTTAATTATGCGCTTTAAAATCAGCAATGCCATCAACCCATTAGTACACACTCTTTGAAGTTTACTATAAAAGTAAAAAAAAAATATACTAAAATATAGTCTTGCAGAATGAATAAAGATCATGAGAGAACAGTTAATATTTTGTAATTATTAACCTTGAACAATACATGTACTGTTCTTTTATTCCAACAACGTTAGTTACTCTATTATTAGACATTATGTCATGGGCTGATTTAAAGGTTATACCTGATTTGAGACTGTTGTGCTCAGACTGCTTCAACCCATCAGACAGTTATGATTTTCCCATTTAGTAATAAAGTATTTGTCAATTCCAAGGCATGAAATGAATAAGATCTGATGTTTCTAATAGAAAAATAATCCTTTTTGCTCTGGAAGCCTAGAGCAACAGTTACAACAGTAACCAAAGTTGCTGTAACCAAAGTCTCCTCTTTTGGTTACAGTGCTTGCCTAAGACTTCATCCTTTGGGGATATGAAAGCTGGTTTTGTTGCGAACTTACAAGAGTTGTACTTTTTTGTGGGCTTCTTACCCCAGGTAAATCCCCAATTAAGTCTGTGGCACAGTAAACAGATCATTCTAACAACACAGGTAGAAGGATACAAATGCCATTCAAGCCAGCAGTGTTACCAAAAGGCATGTTCATTTAATTACCATTTACATACTTTTGAGAATTAACATATGCAACAGACATCTTGTAAAAAGTCTGTCAGTCTGCAAGACTCCAACATGAACTGTACTCAGAATTACGAATTTAATGCAGAGTGTTCACTGCTCATCTATAAAATCAAAGCCATTCTTGGCAACACACAACTTTTATTAAGGGGTTTGGTTTGATGAAGAAGGAGGAAAAAAAATAGACTGATTCCAACTTACCTTAAAAATGCTTTCAAGCAAGCATAAGTAATTTCTTCAGGAATATCTGGAAACCGTTGTAAGCAGATTTGTAAGAGATGCAGATCTTTTTTCTCCAAAGCAACAACCATTAAATCTGGACATAAACTGTAAGAACATATTATGAAAAGAACATTCTTTTCATAAAAAGAATATGCTGCATAGCTCACACCCACTGAAAGCTACATCAACAACTAGTGCTGAAAAACTGAACTTGCTTTACACAAAAATCCATCTGGGAAGTGTCAGCTTCATCAGAAAATAAGGATAAGAAACTTTGACAGTAAATCCTGGTAATTCAGGAATGCTTTATAAAGAACTGGATTTCTACTAATTATTATTATTATTATTACTACTACTATTACTATTATTACTGGCTATTCCTTACAATAGAAAAAAATTGAGGAGAATCATCGTCACCTGTAAGACAAGTCTTGGTTTTGGACTATCTGTAGCAAGAAGTTTCGAGGGTAGTACTTTGGATTTGCTTTACATCTGTTTATAAGGGCAGTTACTACACATCCAATAGTGGCCTGGAAATCCGGCATCTGTCCTTTTGACATCACTTGTCTCAATTCATTTTCAAATACAGTTGTAGAAGCATCCTGAAAATGACAAATTGAGGTTGACAAATAGGTTTGAACACTGTACTGGTATTAATTACACTAAGTAGAACCAGACTGACTTTGGGATTCAAGCTAAAAATGATTTACAAAAAAATCCTTACCACTCTGTGTTTTGGTATCTCTCAAGCATGAAAGAGCCAAACAGGGTAACTTTTCTCTCTGAACTCAGGCTCATGGATTAGTCACTTGTTACTTCAGTAACATTACCAAGATGTCCAGCCCCAGCTGAACTATAGGTACATTCACACAGGAAGGGCTGCAACTTCATGCATCACAACACTTGCAGCAGATTTTAGAAAGGAACTAAACAGCTCATTGCTGTATTTGCAGTGGAATTCCTAGCACTTCCACTTTCTAGATCCAGAATGTCTTAAAATTAAAGCCATAAATAAGCATCTAAAAAAGCTTCAAACCCCCCAGAGTTCAGGTAAAATATCCTCCCGCTTTATTTGCTGCAAGAGAAGACTGTCATTAAAAATGAACAAATTTGTTCAAGTTTTCAGAACTCAGTTATATCAGCCCTGTATTGTACAGTTCACAAACATACTCCTATGACAGAACTTTAATTACACCATGCTCAAATACTGTTCTTGCACAATATCCTCCAAATCACCTGTTCAAGACAGCTTTGCCAACCTAATATTTGCAAGAGGACATAGGAAAAAATAATAGCTTCAGAGGCAACTAGAATATTCTGAGAGTGTCTAAACCACTACTTTAGGATATCTGCTTTACTTACTTTCAGATTTAGTAAGAGCTGCCCAACTGATAAGGTATCTGGCTGTACTTTAGCAACAGTGTTCTTTTTTGATCTTAACTATTATAAAGAAAAAGGAAACAAAAAATGTTATTATTCAGCTCAAAAAAGTTCATATATATTTAAGGATTTCAATCAAGATAACTAGGAACTTTGTGTATCAACTGCTGCACAGATTATGATCAGTGACTGGGTAGTCCAATTCCAGACATAGTGTTAGAAATAATGAGTAACAAATACAAAGTTAAAACGTCTAAAATGTCTTCTGCTACAACACCTAAAACTAAAAGTAGCAGCACCGGGGAATAGCTGAGAGAATGAAACCAAAAACCTTGCATGCTCCTAATGCTAACTTACTGTCATTCTGGACTCAGGTTTTAGAGCTACAGACTGCTGTGACTGAAAGGAAATCACCAGCTCTTCATCTCCAAGGGTATTCCAATCTACAAACGAAGACACATCTGGGAACACAGAAAAAAACTATATGAAGGTAGCACTTAAAGCACATTTATTCAAGTTTAAATGTTACTCAACTTCTTATACTAACAAGTATTTTCTGTCCAAGCCACTTTATGACAAGAGTTTCCAGGTGTATCTAAGCAGGAAGCAATTTTGTGGCCCTTTTTACATACTGCTTCTCCATTTAGCCTCCTGGAGGAAGAGGAGTAAATTATTACACAAACTATTGTGAGCATTACTTGCAACAGCATTTTACCAGTGTAATGCTAAATTAAAGACACTATGACAGTACAATTTGAAACTAAAGTGTACAAACTACAGTTTTACATCGCTCAATCGAATAAATTATTTTCAACTCTTTGAAAATAATTTATAGCGGACAGCACTTCATTTTGCTTTCAGTATTCAAAGCTAGCATTCCAGCATTTGCAGTAATTCCAGTTATTTGAATGACAACTAAGGCTACATGAAGCCACAAGAAATTCAGACACTTGTATACTTTGGTGCTTTCAACAGTAAATTTAACAGTGAGGAACACAGGGCAGTGTTAGGTTACTGCAAACTGTTTAGATTCAACTGATTTTATGGAAATGTACTAAAATAATTTCTAGACAATTCCAGAAGTTTTCCTTTTACGAGATCTTTTCACTGTAATTAGAAAGATTCTTACCAGGTGCTTGACTGTCCTTGAGCTTTCCCACAGCGGCTGCCAAGGATGATGTTTCACACTTGTACATAACCACCGTGAGCACTTTCCCATGAGTAAAAAAAAATTTTTTCTCATAACACCATATCTACAAAATATGAAACCATATTTTTATGAGCAGAGAAGTGCGTTCCTGCACAAGCCAATCGTGGAACTCCTTACTACAGAGTTCAACGACAAGTCACTGATCAGAGGAAATTGTTTTAGGTAGGTTTAACACTTGTTAGCAGACCTTCCTTAACTGTTGATTTTAAATGCACAAATAAGAAGCAGCTACTTCAAGACATTAATTTCCTCTTGTGCAATTATAAGACAAAAAACAGCCAACAGTTCTACTGCACCAGTAAGTTTATTACTTAGGTGCCAGTTGACTTACCATTAACAGACAGCTGAACATCCTGAAATACATTTAGGGAGATGCAGGCATCATTTAGACCATCAATTACAGATTGTCTGAATAGAAACTGCTGGGTTTTCTGGTTAATTTGCTATTTAATTCTCAACAAATAATCAAGTCCATCAGAATTGACAAGGTACTGAATTATCAGAGATTGCCACAGGGAAGCATTCTGACAAAAACAGCTCATCAACTGTCAATATTAATTTTGTCTCAGAACCTGGCATTCCCTGCTCTTCCAGACAGAAGCAAAACTCTGAAAGACAGCCTCTTTATTGCTGTCATGCCAAATGCACCAAGCTTACAGACCACAAACTGAGGACTCCTCCACCTACTTGTCCACTGGTTCCCAGGGGCAGCTCCTTTGAAGTCTGCAACGTCTGAAATTTTGTATTCCATATGGTTAGGCACTCTAGGGAAAGTAGGAGGTAGATGTTACAAAGCCAAAGTGCAACAAAAATGCTACGTTTACCTTTGCTACTTTCAGCTACAAACACTTGAAACAGGAATAATGTTTCAAAATAGCTCAGTCAGTAACCACTCAACATTCTGGTTAGATCTCAGGTCAAGTATTCAAAGATGAGTTAGTTTCCCAGCGAGCTGCTTGAAACAAGAAGCTGCGGCAAAATGGACAACAGCCAGTGTGGCTTCCAGTCAGGAAGAACACTGTTATAAAATGTTCAGCGGTTTATTTCAGTGATCCCACATTTCACAAGTTCAGACATGGGACTGAAGTGTTTGTTTCACTTACTGCAGACACTGATTCCTTAGAGGACATCAGAGCTGTTTCCCTGCATAGGTCCTTTTACATACGTCCAGGCCCCTTTAACTCCCCTCCATCCACAAGTTCTCTTGCTGCATCTTCTCAACTCTTGTTACCTTTGGATTCTTCACCAGCTGTAGCTAGACTTCCTAACACTGCAATGTGGTCTTTATCAAGAACAACGAAAGAAGTTCCTTTTAGAACGCATCCAGATACCGAAAGGTTCAGGAGTAGTGACCTGGGCAAAATCTGCTCTTCCTCTTCAGTGTTTTGCTGGAGAGGTATCAGAAACTTGTACACAGAGTCATTGGAAGCTGTCAAAAAAAAAAAAAAAAAAAAAAAAAGAAAGAAGAGTCATTACACTTTTATGATGTTATTGTGGAAAAACTGTTTGATACGAAATGGAAAAACGACATCCAAAGAGAACAAAATCCAGTGAATGCCAGAAGAGGAAATAACACAGGATGTTTCTAGGACACGTTACGATGGAAAGCAGCAAAATGAAAGGATAGCTATCACGAGGTCTGCAAGATACAAGCATAACACGTAGGAACTTATGCAGCCATTAGAACATCAGGAAGGTTGAATTACTACTTCTACCACCGGCTGTTTTAGAAAGTTTGAAGAGCTGAAAATATGAAACAATAATTCATAAGTATCAACATTTGATGTCCTTCCACACAATTCTCTGCTTTATTAGAAAACATAACTTACACAAACACAGAAGTGTGATGATTTGATTTTTTATATATGCTGTGAAACTCAGTGCCTTAGATAATTCCTGTTGTTCAAGCTTATATTTGTGTAGATTATTCATCTTAAGTTTCTGTACGTAGACAAAAGAATCTCCATTCTAAAACAAAAAAGAAAAGAAAGTTTTCCTTTCATTTGCACAAAGAAGAAATAACAGAAATTCAGGTATTAGAACTGCTTCACTTTAGACGCTATGCAAAGTCAGGAATTTGGTTTTTCTACATACAGCCTTATTGAGAAAAATTTGCGGATTCAAGCACGAAAATTCTAATTTTATGCAGCAAATGGACTCGCAGAAAGAAGAATATGAATAAAGACAGATTCTTTTGTAATTCTTTTCTTCAAACATAAATCATACTTAAGTTCTTCACAAGGAGCAAGTATTTGAAGGCAATGAGGAGTAAGACAATGTCTCCTATATTTAATCTTAATTGATCTCTTAAGTTCTAAGAGCCACACTCCTCAGCCCCGAAAGCAACACAACTGCAATTTAACTGTTGTATAGGGATACTGATTAAATCAGGATAATGATTTTACTAAAAGCTCTTAAAATCCAATTAAACAGGTGATAGATGACACAAAAAGAACTTAGATCTGCTGCTAGTAAAGATACTTTAAAATAAGCATTTAACTCACCTTCTCAGTAGCGAAAATCAAGACTGGTTGTTGACGTTCCATAAAGGCTTCACTCCACCTAAAAGCAGAAACTGTATGAATGTCTTCCATATTCCAGGCCTACACCTAAAGCCGTATCACCCACCATTCCTTAGGCAGCCTTTTAGTTCTTCGATATTTATATAAAGAGTGCTAAAATTTTAACAATAATGTGTTGGAAAAACCCAGCCACCCCCACAATCTTTGTCTTCAGATTTCTCCCCTATCCCCTCAAAAACAGGGAACAACTTTCATCATCATCAATTCCTCTGAGCAAGAAACAAGCTTCATAAAGTTGTATCACTTACTTGATGACTTCATCTGAGATAATGTTTTCAATCTCTTGTTGAGGGGCTTCCAAAAGGACATCTAAAGTTCGAACACCCCCTCCTTTGAATAGTACCACTGGCCCTCCTTTGGGTAGTGAATGTATTCTGTACACATCAGCTGAAAGCTGCAGAGAAAATACAAGTAATTCTATGTTCTTTGGTACATTACCTTGAAGTGTTTTATCCATATTTTTTTTAAGTTCTTTCAATAAATGAGTAACAGATGAACGATGATGCTGCAAGATGCCTGATAATATACCTAGTAGCTGAAATAATAGCTGCAATTTGCCAAAATGCTATAAACAATGCAGATCTCCAGCCAAGAAAAAGCCACGAAAAGCATCCCAGAGAGCATCACACTTCTGAATCACATCAGAAGAACCATAACTGAGGGTAAGGAGTTCAAACACCTGCTATACAGCCAAACAGAAAAATCTGTATCTGACCATACATATGACTCTTTATTTGAAGATCACCTTTGAAGAAAGTCCTCTGAAACTTTGAATTTGGGATACGAATCATTTCAAGATAAATACCTGATGATCAAGTCTCTCAGCCCAAGGGGATTCCTCACAATACTCCAGAATATCATGAAGCACAAGTTAAGATCATGGTCAGCTAAATTGTAACATTACCAGTACCATAAAAAGGAGCATCTCTTCCCTCCACCAGGATTCAAAACGTTAACATGAAAGTGAACACATATGGGAGACTTACCGTTGCTTTAAACACTTTGTCCAAGTTAACATCTGTATTCTTCCATATTCTTAAAACCTGTAAGAGAAGCACCATTTTTTAAGCACCGAAAACCAGCAATACACACACATCTCAGCATGCAAAATACTAGCAATTGCGTGTCCCTGAAACACAGGAGGAAAATATAAAGTATTCACAGTAACCTTAATGGAAACTGAGACAGGAAAGTTTGCATGAGAAGAAGCTGAAACAGAGACAAGAGGAATACAAACTGAGCTCATAAATCCCAGATTGGAAAGGAAGGAAAAGGAAGAGCGAGGTTAAGGAAAAAAGATACAGCAGAATTCTAATAGATCAAAGTGATGGAGACAGATTAAGATACAGACAACCTGATCTGGAAGAGAATGCTTCAAGACAAACAATGAAAGGCCAGCAAAAATATTCAATCAACAATAACAAAAAAACAAAGGTTCAGCATGTGCTGAGCAAACACTACAGAAACAGGAAATGTTTAACTGTACAACATGAGACAAGGACACAGGTATGAACCATTGCAACCATTTCAGTACAGTAACTGTGCTACTGTAATTGCCAACCAGTCTGCAAGAACAGAAATAACTTATCCTTGGGGAACATACGCACGAGAATCTCTTCCTGAGAACGAGGTAGTTTTCAGGAGGCCATTGCACAACCTGTGCTCAGCACAGATGATCTGCATGTTGCACACCACATATTGTGCAGCTGCAGAACTGCCTGCCCCATCCCCTCACATAAAAGAGGGGATCTGAACTCAAGAGGGTCGCAAGAGCTCCATGCATTTATGCTGAACCAAAAATGCAGCACCTCTGACTTCTCCCCTATCTACATTCCCACAGAAGACTTGCCCCATCCTTTTTCCCCTTTAGAAAAGACCAAGGATCTCACCTTGTCATCATGAACTGCTATATATTCACGAGTTTCAAAGTTGCATACAACGGGACAGGTGATAATCTGCCCGTGTTTAGCTGACCAACAGCCCAGTGGCTTCTGATCTGAGACCTGGAAGAGTAAGA
This sequence comes from Myiopsitta monachus, assembly GCA_017639245.1. Classification (NCBI taxonomy): domain Eukaryota; kingdom Metazoa; phylum Chordata; class Aves; order Psittaciformes; family Psittacidae; genus Myiopsitta; species Myiopsitta monachus. The sequence goes on along the minus strand of CM029931.1, from coordinate 3,562,688 downwards.
ACAAAGATGCTATAATTAAAATATAATGTGGTACACCCTGGGGATTTTCCTCACAACAGAAAGAAAATGCAAGGCAGCCACATCTGAACTGAATGAGCATATTAAAGCACAGAACTGCTGTACTCAGAACACCTGCTTGAGCATCCCCGTTCTTGACTTTATACCAAAAATCTCAGAATAACATAAAAGAACTCTACATTAATTGGAACTGTTTCTTTTCACATAAGAAATCCCTTCTAGCTGTAACAATCAGATGGGTTTATGCCATGAGGCACAGGTAAGAGGTATGGCATTTCCCAAGCAAAGACACTACTTTTAATCACTTGAGTTGGTTACTTTTACCAACACTTTTTTCTCTTCCAATTTCAATATAAGACCAAGAGCAATGAATTTCACTGTCTAAATGCACGTTAAATATGACTTACATCTTGCTGCTAGAGGGTACTCAATCCCCTCTCCTCCATCTGCAGCCACACTGAGCATGTTTACCAACTTATTTATGTTCTCAGCATGGTCTTGCCAGTGAGACTGAACAACCCCTAATGAGGTTGTATAATGAAACCAGTAAGATACAGTCCCTAGTGCCCTGAATGTGAAAGCCAAATGTTTTGCCTAAGTTTCTTATTATGGTCTACTGAAATAAATGCATCCACTAAAAGACACCAGAGCATACTTCTGGTTTCAAACTGCAAACTAAAACCTTTCATCCTCCAACCAACAGGAAGGCAGCTGACAGAGATCTGACACATATCACCTCGGCCACTGGGGAACAACGTCAGGCACCCTGCAGCTTCGGGATGGGAGCATTTCTTGGAGCCGAGAGAGAGAACCGGCAAAAGGAGAAATACACAAGCAACAGCCCCAGCCGACACCTGCTCCACTGGCGGACAGGCCGGCGGACAGCAGAGGTGAGCTGAGCAGGGCTTAGCAGGGAGAGATGGACAGAAGCAGGACAGGGCCCGGCCCGGCCCCGCTCCCCGAACCCAAGGAGCAGGCTGAAGGCACGCACCAAGTCCCCGCTGCCCCGCCTCCGGCTGCGGGATAGCGGGGAGCGGGCGCCCAGTGACAGGCCTGCCGGGGCAGGAGAGAGAGCGGCTTCGAGGCCCTGCCAGGAGACCCTCCCACAGGCCGGGGCTGCCCGGCAGCAACACCCCCGAGCGGCCGGGGGTTACCTTGAAGAGCGTGGCCGTCCTGCCGCGGTCGGTGAGCAGGACGTGGTCGCGGTCAGGGCCCGGCTCCAGCGCCAGCAGACCGCCATCGAGGCCAACGCCGCCGCTGGGACCCAGACCGCACAGCGTGAAGCTCTCACACAGGGCCGCCATGTTCGCGAGCCACCCCCTCTCGCGAGACGTGGCGTAGCGCATGCGTCCCGCACTGGGGTGGCGGAAGCGGCCGAGGCCGGTCGGGCGTTTCCGGAGGCTGGGGGAGTGCGGGGGTCCGTTGGCGTCGGCGGCCGGAAGACTTCGGGTCGCGGTTTGGTTCACTGCTGTGCTAAGGGCAGGTCGGAGCTGGCGGTCCTGCCGTTTACTGAGGGTGCAGGAGGCTTTGCCAGCGAAAGGACATACAGATACGGTGCGGTCTGACGGCTTTAAGTACTATTAAATCATACAGTCACAGAACGGTTTGGGTTGGAAGGGACCTTAAAGCTCATCCAGTGCCAACCCCCTGCGAGGGGCAGGGACACCTTCCACTAGAGCAGCTTGCTCCAAGCCCTGTCCAGCCTGGCCTTGAGCACTGCTAGGGATGGGGCAGCCGCAAGTAAGAGCCATTCATTTTAGAACACCTTCAACAGCAGTTTGGATTTCCAATGTTCAGTTGTTTCCAGGGCGTATCATGCATGGTCTTAATCAGGCTGTTTCCATTTTCCTGCAGTGTAAAGGTGTCATTTATAAGCAGATTAGCACGGGGACATCAGATACAAGGCTTCTATACTTTTGCATCCACACAGTAGAACATTGCTAGTTTTAAGACTAATTATGTGTATTCCTGCCCTATGAGAGGCCTCATGTTTGTAAAGAATACAGGGTGGCAGTTTTCCCCCTGCAAGAGTGCTACCCAACTCCACCAATTTTAACAGCAGTAGGTCCACGTTTTTAACCGATTTGTAATGTTTATTCATGCATTCATGTTTTCTTTGTGCTCAATTTTTAATGAACCTGTAGCAATAAAAGCCTGAAGTGTAAGAACCATCAAGTCAAACCAAAAGAACAAAACAGGTTGTGCCCAGCCATTGGATGCATTACTGGGAACACATCTTGCCAGCTCTGTGATTTGGGGTCTTGTGGAGGATTCAGAGACAGTTTTTCCTCCTGGATTCAGTCACAGCCTCTCATTGGTGGCGAAGGCTTGGGCTGAGTCCAACATCCACAGGGCAGAGCCCTGCACCCTCACCTCAAAAGGGTCTCCATGCACTTAAGCCATCTGAGAAGCTGTTACTGCAGGCTCAAGGCCGCAAAGGACTGAGTGGTTTCTACCTTAAAACACTTTCTGGGCCCATATTTGTTCCTTGTGCCTGGCCCTACACTGTTGTGGAGCATTTCTATACTGAATATGTCACTACTGTTCCCCTGGTGAGAGAAAGCTTTGTTTCTATGGAGTAAGCCTCTATTTAACAGCTTGAAGAATCCTGGAACATGCAAAATTGCTGTTGACTAAAATTAAATGACTTGTCTACAAGTCTGAAAGGTTTTGAATGGTCTCTGTTCCAGTATGTACCACAACACTGGGCTGCTAAACCCTGCATAAATAGATTCCCTACTGAAAAACTTCCTGGTCTTGCAAATGTTCATTTACAAATGAATGGGTGACACCAAAGTGAGGTGGCACCTGCTCAGATAACATCTTTAAAAAGCTGAGGCACAACAAAACCTAGTTGTTGTCAGTGGCTTAAATTTTCCTTACAAATCCAATTCTTTGTGCTGTTTAATTCTGAGGAAGTGACCTGCAGAGCTGGGGATAGAAATGTTACTGGATATGTTCCTTGCTAGAGGAGACCTAAAGAAAGAAAACAGCCACAACTGTAAAGAATAATTGTTGGTAGTTTATTTACAACAAATGCAAGGAAAAAATACAATATTAAAAATAATAAATAACTTGGAAAAATCAGAAACTAAATGATATGAGTGAGAAATATGACAATCAAATTCTTCTGCTGAGCCTTGCATTATTTAACATGTAGAGCGTTTCAAAACTTGGTCCTTCTTTGATGGTGGTAATGTATTGACTAATGGAGCCACCACAGCTCTAAATAAAAGAAATGAATTACTGGACGCTTAGTCTCAGGTGGAATTATCACAGAAATGAAATAAACCAATGAAACCTGTTTCAGTGACAGCACAAAACTACAGGAGATTGTAATTCAATGACCATGCTGTTCCTATAAAGAAAACATTGTTAGGCTTATTTAGCAATTTCAAGTTATACATATAAACCCAAGACCAAACGATGGAAACAGAAAAGCTCCTATTGACAAGATCATGAATTCTCTCTTACTGCACTCACTAATTCATAAAAAGCATATACATTTGCCTGGTTTCAAAGGATAGCAGGTTGGTTTGAAGTTACAGTGCAGCAAGCTGCAAAGCAGTTTTAACAAAATACAGCGGCCTGGTTACAAACTGAAACTCAAGGAACAAATATTTCCATTTCAAAATCTCTACAGCAGCAATTAATGCGAACTGGCTACTGGATGTCACAAAATCACCTTCCAGAATAATAAAAAAAGCTAAAGAATAAAGTCAAATAGTTTCTTTCCATAGGGTTTATCCAGTCATTTACAAAATTAACCATTACATTCATAAGAAATCCTCATAAGTAGGTGCTTCAGGAATGTGCTGCTCCTCATAGCCTTCATGGATACATCCCCTTTTTTTAGATCTACCCCTCTAAAGACAGGAATGAACTGCCAGTTATTCTGTAATGATTGTTCCATATGAAATACATAAAAATAAAGCTGGGAGGAGGTTTTAATAGAAACCCAAACAAACTTATCTTGTTATTTGCTCCAAACTGCATTCTCCTTGGTGAAGAACTCCCCTCAAGCCCTAGCAGAGCTGCATCATGTAAGTCTTCAGTCACTGTGGTGGACAACAGGAACAGGCTATTGTGCCTATTCAGCTTTGCCCCAGGGCTCCATACTCTAAAGATGGACTCACTAAATAATCACATAATTTACTTTCACAAAAAAAGTGATGAACACCTGCAAAATGCTATTTTTCTCCTAATAAACATGCTTGAAAATACAACAGAAAACACTGAAAAGATCAGTAATGAAAACCATCCCTTTGCCCCAAGATACACACTTTAGCATTGAGACCTTAGTTTACAGTTTTGTGTGGGTTTGAGTGTTTGCTGGGAATATTCTAGAAAAAGTTGTCCCACCTTAAGAAAGAAAGAACAACCTAATAGAAAAGGATATTTAAAGATCCTGTTGACCAAACAGGTCATGACTGGTGGGGAAAGCAAAGCAGAACAAAGCACAGGGTACTTACACAGGCAGTGAAAAGCCTGGGGTGTTTCTTATCCAAGGCAACATAACATTACAGATCCTTTTATTTGCCTTCACTAGGAAGCCCCATGGAGGAAAAGTGGCTGATCGTGATCCTCGTGGTGGCCCACAATGAATTCAGGCTGTTGGGTCAGTGAACTCTCCTCAAGAGCAGCGCTGCGGGAAGAGCGGCTGCAGCAGCAGCACAGAGACATAGCACTGAGCATCCTGCCATTCTCCTACATCTGTGTCATGCAGCTCTTAAGATGTGTCCTATACAGGTATGTTCAGAATTTTCATACATGCCCTATCCCCAAACCAAATTAATATGATAATGTATACACAAGGGATCAGAAATCAATCTGTTAAATATGAGTAAGGGTACGACTGCTTTCGTCTAATCATCTCTGTAAAACCCAAATGCCAAAACTTACATAGAAATATTTATCTGTAAGCACAGGGACATTATGGCTTTCTTTGACAAAGAAAAAAACCACTGAAACCCAGACTTTCTGGTGGAGCAGACCTAAACTATTTCTATATAGGTCAAATTCAGGAAACAAAACCCCAACCAGACAACGCTTGATGTTTTCAAAGGTTTCCCTTCTCTGCCAATGTTCCAATCTCGCTACTAAATAAACAATAATGAGATTAGACCAGTTATAATCATGAATATATAATCTGTACACTCTTGAAGCTGAAATCATAAAATAATGTAGGAAAGTTTTGCTCACATTATTACAGCAGCTTCTTTTTAAGCAAAAAAGCATCACTCGTTCGTTACTAATCACACAGTATTAGTAGCTCTGAGAAGAAAAGTGAAGCAGAACATGGACAGTAAGTGGGAGAATGCAGGAAGTCAGACCGCAGCTAGCCTACAAAAGGCTCGCTCCGGACTTTGCTACCTAGGGGATTTTAACTATCAAATAAATATACACTTGTCAGTGCAGGTTGGCAGTGGAATTCTCCTGCTACTAAAACTACCCTATAAACATCACACACTCAACATAACTTTATAGCTCTACAGCCATTGAGAAATTCAGTGCATTTAAGCCGGTCGGATCACTGCCTTGTGCTGAGAAGACAGCACAAAGGTCCTGCCTGGGTAAAAGGCCATCCCCAGCCAACAGTCAGTGATTCAGCTCTGGAGGACTCTCTTTTTTCTAACCCATGTCCAAGGTCATCAGTGGCACAAAGTATCACCCACTTTGATTGTATGATTCAGTCAATGGCTGTCATTCATTGGAACTGAGCAGAGTCTTACTTAAATTACAGCTAGCAAGAATGGTGGGTACTGACAGCATTCACTAAACAGCAGTTTGGATGAAAGGGACCAAAGTACCCCAAATGGGGGCCAGAATGGAAAGTCTCTCACTGAGCCCAGGAAGAGACCATTTATTTTCCTCCTCCTTCCACAGTCTTCTCCACCAGGAAACATCTTTTCTCCATTTTAATTCCTGAGATTGAAGAGTGATTTCACTCACAGACCAGGAAGGGCACTTCTGTTTCCTTAATGTCACCCTACACAGAACTGAGCAGCCCCACAACTCATTTGCTTTTAAAAGTGTCTGAAGTTTACCCCTTCCCTAGATGATGACAAAGCCTGGGAACAGCTTTCTGTTGACTGTTTAGGAAAGATGGGAGGCAAAAAAGAAAAAGGAGTCTCATATTTTCTTTCCTTTACATTCAAGGTCTTAACAGCATAACTACCACTTATCTTCCAGTAAGGAAAAGACAGAATTCATTGGGTTTGCTTCTCAACTGGCTCAATTTAGCTGCTTTTTTTGCAATCTTACACATGGAACACAACTGGTGAATGCCAAGAGGGGTTTAAGAGATCACAAAAGGACAGGGGAGAGCTATTAAAATACATTATCTACAAGAAATAGGTGGTTTCTTTTACAAATTCTGTGCAAGATAGAAATAGTTCAATGGCCTCAAAGTCAGCGTAATTAATTACAATTGGGGCTTCAATACAGTGATATTTTAGGTTTGAAAAATTTTCTTTGTTAACTAGGCCCCAAATCCTGAGTCATATTAAGCAAAATGTGAATCTTGAGTGATTGGTGTTGGTGTTCAAGTACAATGAGTTACAGGTCAAAGGTTTATGAATACACCAAAGCCTGAGAGCAGGAAGGATTTTAAAATCAGCTATAAAAGAAGAAAATGGGAGGATTTTTCCTGTTAACCCTGCATTTGAGTTGGCATTAATTTGCCACGTAATTCATTGGCAGCTTTACTAAATACCTACTCCTAATTGTAAATGCTATGACCTAGGTGAGGATTTGTAGGTAGAATACTGCTACAGAAAGATTTCTTTTAGTTTACAGCGTTCCCCTCAGACTATGTCACTGTATGTCAGGACGATGCACCAGATAGCTCGAAACACTACTTTAGGAATATATAGACTACGTTCTCTTGCATGCACTTCTCTGAAGGTTTTAAGGATCAAGTCTGAGGAAAGAAGTCATCTTTCCACACCAGAAAGATTATTTTAAGCAAAAAAAAAAGAAACAATAAACCACCATGACCTTTGTAGAAACTGAGTTACATCACTCTTGCTGTGGTAGACATGGCTTATCAGGAGGAAACATGCTGGGTGAATTTAAAGGGTTTTTTTGCTGGGTCTGGAAGAGTGAGAGTTTCTGGAGCAGACTTTTTCCGAGGCCGCTCTCTGGAAACTGTTAGGAATTCAGGAGCATCTGTGGAGAGAGGAGTTGATGGAGCACTAGATGGAGCACTGCGGGTTGAAGAAGGCATGGAAGTGTTAGAGATAGATATTGCAGGTGGGAAAATCCCAATCTTCTTGTTGGTGGCTTCCTGAGTTGCTCGTTCAAACTCTCGGACTTCATCCATTGTCATGTCTTCAATAAGAAGGAAAGAAAAACAAAGACATATTAGAATAATCTCAAATGATTGTTTCATTAACTCAGTTATATTACTGCCATCCAAATTGTCATCAGGGAATGACTGCTTATCATGCATATAATTACACGATTCTCCACATGAATGCCTTCCTATGGTAACACATTGATCGGAGCACAATCAGTGGCAAATGTAAAGGAAACAAAGTTAAGTGCATTAATCGCATACTAATGGTTCTTCTTCTACCTGGGTCTGAGCTGAATAAAGATTGCTACTTCTGTAATTGCTGGAAAACTCAAGCTATTTCACAGGCAGTTAGAGAATACATTTAGATACACAGACAGCAAGTAGAATTTTTCAGAACTTCCAACAAAATAGAACTGATCAGGGTTTTGTTCTTTTCATTTAAATGATGAGCATGAATGGGTAAATGGCTGTCATTGGGGTGTTCATCTGTACTTCTCAAGGGATAAAAACTTCTCTCCCCCCATGCACAACTTCCACTGACTTCCAACTGCATGCACATAACTGAGGCTTGTTTGCTTTTCTACTAACAAAGCCTAAAGAATTCCCTCACTTGATAAAGCCAAAACACGCTTGCCAACTTTTCCACCCAGAATCTGTACTAAAACATATATGGACAACTAACAAATCCACTGCTTAACGCCCTGCAAGATAGAGCAAGATGAGATGCGAGGTTAAAGCCACTTTACAAGGGGAAGTCTTGTCACGCAGGTGACAAAGGTGTCACAGTGCTGCGGAAACCCACAAGAGGGCAGAGCGCTCCCAGCATGGATGGGCTCTGAGCTGAGCCCTGCAAAACTTCGGGAAAATCCCAAATGACATCTGCTAAAACCCTGAAACCTGCTGCTTCACGTCTACCTTGCCTGCAAGATGTCCACGGAGCCAACTGAAATTAATTCGAGGTTTTTCACTGAACATCATATTAAATTTGTACATTTGAAGCATTTTATTAAACCATTTTATAGATTTTTTTTTCCTTTTTTTTTTTTTTGAGCTCTGGAAGCTCAAAACCCCAGAAATAACCCCACTAGCATTTTAATCAGTTAAAAGTTCTTCCCCTTTTGGGTGTCCGTGCCACAGGCCTGGCAATGGTGCTTACCATATATATGCCAAAATCCTATACTTTCTATACATCAACACTTTAATATTAGCCAGCTGCATGCATCTGTAGCCTTGCCTGCAAACGTTATGTAGAAGCAGCTTTATGTTGCATTATAAGATCATATTCAATCAATAAAAGCATGCATACTTCCAGCTGCCTTCTCTCTTCCCTGCAGACAACATTCCAGAGACCTTTCCAGCCTACGTTGCCAGTTATTAGGAGGGAGGATGAAGCTATTTTCAAATCTGAGGTAAGTGGTGGAAATAAACAGATGGTCTCAGAGTATCTGTACCTACTTGTGTTGGAGATAGATTTCAACCTGTTTGCCTGATTTACATTTCGTTTCACACCCTGTACCAATGTGTGTAGTGTTTCTGAACTCAAAGGGTTTTAAAGCACCCTCACATCAAAGGCAGCCCATCCATTCATTTCAGCTGTTTTCGATCCAGGACTTCTGTACAATCTGAAATAAAAGCCGTCTTGGATAAATGAATGAGGTCAGGAAGATTTCTCAGTTTACCTGCCATTTAAGTGAAGGCTGATTAAAGTCTTGCTAAGTGGCAGCCTGCAAGACTGTTCACTGTAAATTCAGACATGAAATACTGTCCCTTCAGCTGACATTTGCTTTTTAGCTTATACTTGCTTTAAACTCCCTTCTGTTCTGATATACAGTCAAGTAAAACAAGTCTTTACCATGAGCTAAGAAGGCTCAGACTTTCTTTTTCTTCTCATTAATGACAAACTCTGTTCTGACCTCAATGGCAAGTTTTCCACATGGGAACTAAGGATGAACGTCAGACTTCATTCAAAGCCAAATCCTGAAGTGTAGAGCCAAAGGCAGAACTGATTCTCAATTTACTGCTCAGCTAAGGATTTAACTTGATGTTCACAGAGCTGCAGCATTACAAACACAAAAATTACCTTCCCGGTTTTCACTTGGACAACATTTTCTCCGGCTGGTGAGCATTTTTACTGAGCAAAACCAAACAGAAGACTTTAAGACCTTCAGGCCTTGCCCCACACTTGTAACATGAGTAAAGCCATCACTGAGTTCTACAGTGCAGTTAGTAGAAATGAAGGAATAATAACATTTCAAAAGCAAGTATCACTCCTATCACTTATTTTTTTCTATTTGTAATATAGTAATAATTTCTGATTCTAGACCTCTGCTTGAGGTGCCCAAATTAGGAATGCCAATACTTAATGAATCTTCCAGAATCTGAATCTAAGAACCTACACAGAAACCTGCCCTTCTCTACAAACTGCTGTTACATACTGCCGAAAAAGATCTCACCTTAATCAATGACAACATTAAAAGGAGTTTGACAACAGTGAAAAATTCATTAGCTTTTTTTTCCCTAGCAAAGCAAATAATTTCATCAGTTCCATAGAAATTTTCCACTCCCCATGTTCCCGGCTTTTTGACTGAAGCACTCTGAACTCCTGCATTTTATTACTATTCAAATAGTAGAAAGTAAAACTCATATTTAACTTCCTCTTCACGCATCCAATGGAAATTTAAGAATTGTGTTTTCCTGGAAATCCACTTCATGGAGAAAGATTCTCTTCCTACTGAAGCAAAACCTCCCCCAGATTCCACTGACTGGTCAACAAGATCAGCCGGTTGCTCTTCTCTGATCTGTGCAGGGGTATTAGCTGAGGATGGGCAATATGTTTTAAAAATGGACATACTCTTGCTTTGGCATGGCTCTCTATTTCATCCACAGTAGATGAATGTTGGTTGCAAACTTTAATGTTGGTTTTTTCATGCATATTTTTCTCGTATTCTCGAACATCATCCATAGTCATATCTGTAAAAAGTTCAAAATTGTTGGCATTTTCCATTGATTCAGTGCAAACTTCATTTTTTTTCTTAAGAAGAAGGTTCTAGGAACAGTCTTTCAGCAGAAGCCAAAAAAGGATTAAAAAAAAAAAAGCACGGAGCAACTAGCTTTATGAAAATTGACTCATAAAGGTAGTTATATCAGCCAAGGAAGGTACAAGAAGGTTAAGTCAAAGGGAGTCAGAGAACAGGAAGGAGTGGAAACTGTTTAAGAGTATCCGTGTAACACAAAGTAGGCAGAAAGTATTGATGTGCAGGCCCTGGCAAAGGCCAAGATCTTCTAAAAAGATTTTAGAAGATCCCTTGGAATAAAGGATAGGGGCAGAAATATTGTAAATATTTACTTACCTTTCCAGGAACTTTCAAAAAGATTTTGTGCTATTTTTGGATAGTACATCTCATAACCAGCAAACATTCTTACAGTTAGAGCACATGTCAGCTTAGATTCCAGAAACTAACAATTACACAGGTAAGTGAATGAATAGTGAATGTGTGAGCAGTTTTGTAGTCTCAAGCAACTGAATAAACTGTAAGAATTAGAATTATTCTACAAATCAGGCTGATTCTAGGGGCAGGATCATCTATCACTGTCTAGGCACGCCTGTCATTGTCAAAGTAGCACATAACCTGTTAGGTGCCTGCTATGTAACTCCAGGCAAGCATTACAGGTTTTAGAAGATTTATCATAAACCACACTTCCAGTAAACCCATGAAGAATCCAGTTCATTGACTTGTGACCTTACTCTGCTGAGTATTCCCATGCTTTCAATAGATCTACCTGAGAGTAAGGTGTAAGTGAACATGAAGGCTGTAAGGATTTTGGTCTGTTCTTTACAACAGTTTGATAACTTCAGAGCTTCATGAAAATAGCCATCAACTTTTTACTCACAAAGCTTAATAGGCATTTTATTAGCATGATAAACTTGCAAATGTGCTCCCCTTTTGGTAATGTGCATGGTGGTTTTGTCCTTGAGGCTGTAATTTTTCTCAAGTTTATTATGTGCCACTTGGATTTGTGAATTCTTGTATCACACCACTCCTTGTTATGTGAGATGAAGCTCTTGCTGCATTTTATGAGACAGCTTTTAAGCGAAGATGTAACTTCAGCTGTTAGATTAGTAGTGCAATGCAGTACTTCATCAGTGAAAATGAAATGCAGTCTAGAATTGTGATCAAAAGTAAACACAGAATGCCACAAAATCCTATTCTTTTAGTCTTTACTGTTATCTGGAATGAAAAACAAGCTCATGAGCCATGCTAAGCATGCACTTTGCCAAGCAGAGAACATGCTCTTCATTTGTAAATAATGCTGTGAAAAGAAATATTCTTAATAATAAAGCTAAGTACAGTGTAGTAAATTTAATGACATGACACATTCATACTTACAATATCAGTAATCAGTCAGTAATATCCATAACATGGTCTTTTAATAACTGATTTTATGACATGATTATTTGATTCTGCTTTACTATCACCATCTTCAAGTCTTTCTCAAAACTGTGTTTTTAAAACCTCTCCCTACACACACAAACCACAAGTTGTTAAATTGAACTGGGTGGATACAACTTGGATCTCACTCATTTTGGATAATGAAATACTCACTTTCTAGTCAGCAAGTCTTACCAAGTGCTATACTTCAGAGGAAGGCAGTGATAGAAGGACTGCACACAGCACAGAGTTACTTAAACTAACTTCCTGCACTTTCTATTACAAATCTTGCTATGTTCTTAAGCCTTTATTCATATCTCTTTGAGACCAGACTTTTTAGGATTTGCACTTAGCCTGACAATTAAGGTCCAAAAGCACACTATTATTTAGGAAAAAGACCATTACAGAAATCCATGACATAATTGTGTATCACAACATTCCATTTGGGGAAGGAGTATTTTTGTCAGGGTGCATTGAGATTTAAGATGGGAAAATCCGTGGTTACTGGCTTTGTGGCTAAAGCTGTTCCGTATGTTTAACTTCATGATTACTCACTTGTTATCATCAGTAACTCTGCTAAAGTACAGATGACTCTTTGCTCCCTGTTAACATTTCTTTGTATCTTGCTAGACTCTGGTGTAGAACTGTGCAGATTTCTGAAGACACTGGAGATGTTTGTATCAGCCCATGAAATGCCCAAGAGGGTGTTTCCTGAAGCTTAAGGAGGGTCTGAATAAACATTGTAAGTATATTTCCCAATTGTATTATATGTTACAAGAGTATCTTGGAAATGGTTCTACAAGTATCTGTGGTTATGGACACATCTTACTGAAAATACATGGAAAAAGTACAAACCCTTTGAGCTTATTTTTTGCAGTGTAATTGGCTCTTTGATATTCAGATTACTCTGTACTATTGGAAGTGCCTGTTCCTACAGCTGGGACATGGACTTAGCACATTTTTGCATGCAGCTGCTGCTGAACCAGACCCAGGAAGCTTTATGTTTATATCCCTTTTTCAGAAAGGACTTCGAGCTCCATCTTTTCCTTACTGCAATCCACATTAACAGTTGAAAACTCTCCTAAAAAGCTGAAATTGTTTTGGATGAGAGGCCTTAGAGCTTGCTGCATGGAAATGACTGCATGTGAATGCAGCCTTAATAAGAAGCTTTATTCAAACCTGCATGTGGTTCTCCATGTAGATGGCTCTTGGTGGGGGCAGCTTCTACCTGCCTCCAACGCAGGGTAATGAGTCTGATGTCTGTCTGGTGAGCGATGTAATGGTGTCCCTGTGTGCTGCCTGCCTACCATACAGCCTACTTGTGTTAGAAAACCTGCTATGAATGAGCTCCCTATGTTCCACAGAAACTACACATAGTTCTCTCTCTTTCACGAACAACCTCATGATCCATGAAAAGTAAATAGAAATCTTTTATATTTATATTAGATTTATATTGGAACCTGATGATCCATGAAAGTAAATAGAAATCTTTTGTGAGCTGACATTAGCTTTGCATCAGGCCTTTTAAATGGGCTGGTTTTGGAGAATACTTACCGTACCACTCATCAACCCAGGCAAACGCCTGCCGGTGACCAATCAATAGTATATCTCTGACCACCTGTGGAACAAGGGACAGATTAAATACCTCTGCAGCAGCTACACAGAAAAGCGTTAGAGAAGTAAAAGTTGTCTTTCAACATGACTGAAAGTGAAAAATATTTTGTCAGTTTTATGTCTAAGGAGACATGTCCTAGAGAGTTGGACACACACACTGTCTCTGAAGGTCTTGTGGCCCAACCTCCCACCTCAAGTGGATCTGTTGCCCTCACTGGATCACATCAGTGTGACTGCAACCTGCATGGAAGACAATTTGGGAACGTGTGCAGCATTTATTAATCTTTGGCAATTAGACCTTCTGGAACGATTCCTTTTTCCTTGTTAGTTTTTTAAACATGTGGATAAAACACATTTATGTGTGGATAAACAGAATAATTTTAATACTCCAGCAAATACTATCGTTTGGCTGTTATGACATTCATCCATTAATTTTTTAATAGACTGATTGGAAAACTTTCCCACTACCTGTTTGTAAGAAATTCTGCACATCACTGCTACATATACTCATGTACTCACAAATACTTCAGCTCATACATTTATTACACTATTGAAAATACTGATAGTTTTTCTTAAACCTTAGAACTCTTCTCCAGATCTTCCAGCCCTTGGAGAGAGTTCTGAATGCAGATTCAGCTGAGCTCCCCAGCTTCTATACAGTCATAGTTGCATTCCTGTGCAGGACAGTACTCAAATTCTGCTTATGTGAAGGATAAGAAACAGCTTGTGTTTCACTGACCTTGTGTACAAATTGCTCTACTCTGGTTTGAAGCCCCCAGACTTCAAATTTCACAGTCACAAGCTTGTAGGAACACATGATGGGCTGATGTGTCTCTCTCCAGCCTTCTTTTAATTGGCCTCTCCCAGTCTTCTGTGACTTGAAATATTTAGGATCCTGCAAAACAAAGAAAACACACTGGGAAATGCAGGAGAGGAAGTCCTGTTTGTTAGTGTGTGAAAGTAAATGTTTTGATAAGACATATAATATTACAATGTGCTAATAAACATCATGAAAAAGTAACATGAAACTGACTTAAATAAGCACCAGGATACACTAAAATCCAATCTGTCTTTTGTCCAGCAGCCAGTGAATCGATGGCAGCATATTCTTGGAGATGCTCTGACAATCCTATAATCTAGGGCATTTTCTGCTATAGGAAAATAGATTATTGCAAGTAATTACAATACAATTCACTCCAAATGTTATTTATGGCTTTTGGAAAAGAACCAAACCCATGGCCTCTTCAGAGCTGCTTTCCCACTGCTCCCTCAGGATGACTTATTAGTACTGTCTACCCATGTCCATCTTCCTGGAATCATGTCCAGTTGGTCACACGGACACTGATGTGACCCTCATAATGCCATTTTCAATGTCAAGTATCTTTTGTATATCCAGGTGGGCAGCTAAGTATGAAACTCCTCCAATTCAGCCACTCCTGGTTATGACTGAGTTACAGACAAAACACTAAACAATTGAACTGTCTCTCTTTTAAGAAATGGAAAATCAAATAAATTGGTGTTGAAATTACAGCAGAGACCAACAAACCAAATTGACATTAGTTAATCTTTAAAATTTACTTTTTATCTGTACAAGATGCAGTTTTATCTATCAAAGAGTAATTTTCCATATTGGTATAATTCCATTTCACTTTATGTCCAATCCTGATAATTACATCTTTAAACAGAAATTATTTGCAGTTAAGCATTGATATTCAAAGCTTAAAAATAATGTACTTCCAGTAAATTCATAGTGGACCTTCTAAAATCGCTCTTCAAGAGTAACCAGCCAGGCTTGCCTGCTCTGCTGTCTGCCAAAGCTGAGATCTGGGAAGATCTTTTAAATCCATCCTTTGTTATAAGAGCAAAACATTAAACATGTATTTACATATGTGCTTAAACTATGAATTAAATAGAAAACAATCAGGAGAAAAACTAACAAAAAATTGATAAAACTATTCCTATCTTAATTTTCTTTAATTCAGTGTGAGCTTATATGTCATTCAGTGTTCCTTTTTCTAATGTTCAGCTATCTCCTGACTCAGCTTCTGATTTTATCCATAAACTGAAGCTCTGTCATTAAAGCCTCTCTACAAAGCTCTAATGAGGTGATAGTCTTGCTGCTCTGTGAAAGTCATTGCTTTTATTGCTGACATACTCTTTTCTAAATAGAAACTTGAAGCTTGCAGCATAATAAGGTTCCAATGTTAAATCACCACGAGAAACAATTCAGTGTTATCATTTGTCAGAGCAATATACCACAGCTTATAGTTACAACTGATAGTCTCATGCTGTTGCCAATCTTCTCACTCAATACAACTTGACCTCAGATTGATCTACATGTTTTCTGCTTGAATTCATCAATGTAATAAAAATAAGATAAGCAAAAAAGGGCAGAACTAAGACATAATATTCAACAAGATGTAAAATTCTAGTAGATTGTTCTATGAATAAGGAAATAACTACAGGAAATATGATTTCAAATATTCCTGCAAAATATTCCAGTGTTAAATAAGCATTTCTAGAACAGAAAATAAAAAAGGAAACCAGTTTAATGTAAGGAAGGGTCTGCTGTTTCTGACATACATGGGGTGCTAGTGTGATGGAGCCAGCATCTTGATGAAGTGTTTCAGATATGCACATTAGTAATACTGATTGTTACACTTCACAGCCCTTCAGTGATAACCACATCTGTAATGGTATAACTTCAGTGCGGTCCAAAGGGATTTACTGCAATGATTTTGAATCAGTATCAACTATTCAGAAGTCACAAATAAAAATCAAATAGGAAACAGCTATGCTGCATGACTGCCTGGTCCTGCATGGAACTTGTGTCTCGAACTGCCAGAACCCCCTGGATGCTGTGAAAGTGTTTAGCTTTGGTTTGGCTTTGTGATGTCAACCCAGTGGACAAGGGGGTTCAGAGTGGAAATCATTCTTAAATTGGTGTCCCACAAATAATCCATCTACTGCAATGCAATTCATCCACCACATCACTCCTAGCTGCAAATTCCTTTAATTGCACCCAAGGATGACACCTTTGTTTTCCTTAATCATGTCCCTTTCTCTTGAAGGTCATGATGTTTAGTCACAAATCGGCTGGACAGTTCTAAGCAGAGAGCCAGGCAATGATGGACAGCATGGGCAACTTGTATCCAATAGCTTTTATGGAAATTTCTGCCTTTCTGAAAACAGTAACTGATGAATGGAAGCCAGGAAACAGAAAGAATTCAGAGGAATGGATGAAGATGTTAAAGATTTTACTGAGTGCTTGATCAGGCAAGCTAAAACTCAAATATTGCATATTTATAGTAGCAGGTCATAAGATACACAGCAACATTAAACAAAGTGAATTTGAGAATTTAATCCCTGGGCCATCAGTTCAAAGCGTTTTGATGGTGAGAACTTTGGCACGAAAGCCACAACCCAGAACGATTCACATGCCTGACTCTTGACTTGAAATTGCCAGGTTCAGACTCCCAGCCTGGAGTCCTTTCTGCAATCAGTATATAAGGTCCTTCTAAAATAAAATAATTAAATAGGAGGATAATTTTCTATTAAATACAAGTAGAAATAGCACTGGTACACAGCACTGCTGCCTCTCCTGCCTCTCATGCTGTAGCTCACTGATTAGGTCAGTCAGAACAAATTAGACTCATGGGCCATGCTCACATCTCTGCAAGTCCCAGGAGGAAGTGCTGAGCACCTGCCTGTACCAGACCATGGCCATTCCTTGCTCCTCCTGTGAAAGGCACAGCAATTTCCCAGATACCAGAGGCATGAGGCTGCAGTGAAGCAGCACGTTCTGCAGGCAGGAATTGTGGCACATGTGCTTGAAACACTTCCGTCTGTGACTAGAAACTGGGTGAGCTAATCTTTGCTCTAACCCCCTTTTTATGTTATTTACATCATTAATTGTGTGTGTGTCCTTATTTTTGATTTACCCACCCGTGCCTTCCTTTCCAGAGGAGCCATCAGCCAAAGAATACTGCCTCTATTCACTATTCCACTTTAATTTATCCACTGGCAAAATCCTCACTCCATTTTAAACATAATGGCATAGCTAAGATCTTTTTGTTTAAATAACCTTCTTGTCCTTTTATCAGACACAATTTATTAGGAAAGCCCATCTGGCAAATCCTTTTGCAGAGGAGCAAAACCTACTCTGTGTTTGCAATACATTATTGCCAGGTGCAGAGTGATTTAAAAATAGCTCTTCTGCTAACATAGCAGAAACAACATGACCCGTGAGCTGGGCTTATTTGAGAGTAAAATGTAAAATTATAATGAAATAAAAAAGAGCCCTGCTGTGATGGATATGGTTTTAAACACAGCACTCCTAGTGTTTCTTAGGCCATGTACGGTTGGTTCTGGCTCAACATGCTTATTATTTACTTATTTTTTATTTACTTAACTTTCCCCATGGACCACAGATGTCACAGGCATCAGGTGTGGAATTGTAACCTTTCCAGGAGACACCACCAATGTATTGACAATATAGCACTGGGTTGTTGCAATGCCTTTTCAGATTTTATTCTGAAATGTTATGTTTTACTTAAAGTTAAATAATGAGATACATTTGTGGTTTACAGAAACCTTCCAAATCTGAATAGGCATCCTTTCTCTGAGCTTCACCATGGGATCAGCAGGAGTTGCAGATGCCGTACTTGTGTGCAGCTGTCAACACCTACTTTGCCTGTGTGCTAGAAGCCAGCGTGGAACATCGTGTTACCTTGTCACTGACCTGTCTGGAAAACTTCTTACTGTTTGTACAGCCATTACAGCTTGGAAAGAGATCCCCAAGGTGAATGTCCTCTCCAGAGGGGAAGGTGCACTGTGCATATGCCATGCATGCTGTTCTCTTACTGGAGGCATTCAGATCTCCCAAAGCAGATCCTTCTTCCCTTCCTTTCTTTTAATGCACGGATTAGTTTTTTCAGACCCCTATTGCAATATATTCCATCACTGTGCTTAAGTCAATACTTACATGTGATCTGGCCTTTCACCATCAGCTGTAGCTGCTAGGGTTTGGATTTCAGCTTAGACAGTGAGGGCTCTGGAAAGATTTCTTGATGTAAAAATGCTACTACTATAGACATATATGTGGAGCCATTTTTTAAAGACTTTCTTTCCCCCCCTCTTTTTGAATTTCCATTAGAATGTATTTTTTGGAAGAGACAGCTAAATACTTCAGAATTGTAAATACTGGGACAGTCCTGACGTGTTAAGATATGATAATGCAGCCAGGCTTTACATAAGCTCACAAATGAAGTTAGTTAGAAGGAAAAGGAATTTTTCACCTCCTTTTGCCATGCCCTGTTCTGATCCTCTGTACCAACATGTTGTACATGTTCATTGGGGGGCCAAGGCAGCTGTATTATTTCAACCACCATAATTCTCTGGCTCTGTAATGCGATAGAGGTTTTGTTATTCTGAAAGCACCTGGACAGTAGTAAGCTGGACCTATTACAGTGCAGCTGTGTTAAAGGAAAAGCAGCCAGCAACTGAAGAAGAAAACTGCAGCAGCTACATTAAATCTTTCTGTGTGGAGGTAACTTAAAAAGTTTATTCCATTTGTCCAACTCCCAACTGCTTTGTTATAAACAGGAAATGAAACACTGTTAATTTTGAGAACTTGAATATGTTTGCAAAGAACATTTTGCTCAGTAGCCTCCATCTACAGTTTATGTTTCATTTCAGTGAATGATTCACTTGAGGCCCTCACTCTTCAGCATAGCTCAGTTTTATTCTTTTCTATAACTCAGATAAATATGTATGTCTATATGGGGAATACATGATGGCTGGTGATACATATTCATTGATGATGAAGTCGCAAGGAAATGAATTTACAAAATGTGCAACTACTCTTACCTGTAGGCTTGCACATTCTTTATATAGATATACAAAATTCTGTATTTGATGTAATACACACATTCAGATTTGGACACATATGCGAGTCCTTACAGAAAAACAGGCAAACTTGTTAGCCTAGATTCAAGCTTGCTCCATTTGGAACCTCACATTTTAAACTTCTTAAGTTTAAGGATTTTTAGGTCCATGCTAGTAAAAAAACCCTTACTTTACTTAAGATATGGCAGCACTGCAGAGTGTTCTGGTGGCTACTGCACAATGAAGGCTGTAGGTGGCCATTAAGTTAAAATTAAGTCATCTGCTTTGGGAGGCTCAAGATTGCTGCAGTTACACCCCCTCCAGGCTCCTGCAAGGACAACTTTTTGGAGAGCAGAAACCAGTACACCTCCATGGAAGACAGACTTGGACTTGGTGTGTGTTTGTAATAGCTACAGACTGTCTCTGATTCACTATTTACTTGGTGATTTAAGTCCTTCTCTGCATACACTGACAGATAAGCTCTCCATTCTGAAGGGAATTCAAATCGCTTGGAGGCCTCTGGACAAGAGATCACCCAGTATTATTGGCAAAGGTTCCTCTTCAGTAAAACAACAGCTCTCCTGAAGTCTCCAGCTAACTATATTTTTCACTTTTCCATTTTAGTTAATATTTAGAAGGAGAGAAAAAGCAGATGTGCACAAAGCTGAATTCAATCATTTTCCCTTCAACCACCATGACATTTTCGTGGAACACTTCTCCATCAGCACTAGAGCAAGTCAAAATGAGCTGTGCAATTCAAATGGAGTATACATTTATGTATGATGTTTTATACATGTTGCCTTTTTATGCGTGAATCATTATTATGTCAGTTACAATGGAAGGTAGGATATAGATCTGTTTATAGGATTCATGTCAGGGCAAGTGAAAAGCCATGTTTTAGATCCCAGGTGCTAGGAAGCAGAGATGGGTTGCTTCACTTTGTATGGAGTTTGGTGCTGTGTGTCCCTTGGGTATCTCCTGAACCCTCCTGTGGTTGCTGCACTATTATCACCTCAGTTGATGATACTGATATTGCACAATCACATCTTCCATTTATAGAAATGAGAGAAACAACACTAAACCTGCTGAGGCTCATTCTGTTACAATCAATGCTATTTGATACAGCAGCCCAAAGAAAGGTCACAGCCAAATTGTAGGAAGTGGCTTTTCATACACAGGGCTCTGGAAAACTTACGTTTTTGACCCAAAGAGCCTGTGAAGGGTAACTGAGCACTTCAAAGTTCAAAATAATGGAAATCACAAATAGTAGCTTAATAACAACTATGTAATTAGTACTGTCTGATCGTATCAGCAATCACCCATCTACAAGCAGTTAAGTAGTGTGTGAAAGGTTTAAATTATTTAAGTTACCTCTTTAATATACAGTAATACAACTAAATGATGAAATTTGCTGTTAAAAAACGAAGTATATTTTTAATTGAAGAGGGATGCAGTTTCATCAGGATATAAAAGAAATTTAAAGCTCAGGTCTAGAAGCTGCTACATATGCTGACCCTGATCCAGAACTCACTTAACTGTAATCATGTTGAAGCTCCACTGAACTGAAGAGATTACTAACATGCCTGAAGTTAAAATCATTCTCAGTGGTCTTTCCAGATGGGAGTGAGAACACTACCCTGTGGGATCTAATTCTTAAATCACTTTTAATCTTTAATCTTAGTATCAATTCAGCTAAATGAACTAAAAGCAGCCAAATTGTTATTAGGACTAAAATGCCTTTCAAAAGCTTTCAGTAAATGGGTTTTAGTTATCTCTAAAACTGTTATTTGGAAAACACAGACCATTTCTCATTTACACAGAGTTCCTTTTTATCCCGTTCTGATCAAAGACAGACAGAAATTACATTTACAACATTAAAAATCTTTTTATAGTCCCTAAATGATGTTTGAGACTTCATCAGAAATGGGAATTTGGCTTCACATTCATCATACGGTAGCATAAAACCCCATAGCTGGTAAACTTTGGAAGATACTTAATTCAACTATTTTTAATTCAGTGTCAGTTACGGTATGTGCACCGTTAAATGCTAAGGTGTTCTTACTATTTTGTACAAATTCTGAAGCAGAATTTGGTAGGCACGTACACATCATCCATCAGTACAGAAAAAAACAACAGATGCTGGGCTATTTTTGTTGTTTAAACCCATGTAAAATTCCATTTTGCTTGGAATCAGGTCTCTAGTGTTTGAAATAACAACACAAAGACTGAAATTCTTTCTTGCTTAACATGAGGCTGGTTTTCTCTATCATAAGGGTAACCATGTGGAAATTATGCTTAATAGTTGGCTATTAAAAATGGGAAGGAAAGCTGAAAAGCCTGGTTTTAAACCTCCATGTTTACCATTTCTGGATATGCACACACCGACATGGAAAATCTGACATGATTTCTTTACAGCACAGTGAAATGCTGACCCATTCAATAGCAGCAGTCATTCCTAAATGGAACCAGAAGACTATGGAGTTCAGATAAGATGATGGGACCAATAAGCTGTTTCATGAGGTGTTATACAATTTTGGTACTAACCAGATGGGTTTCATTATCTAGGGGAACTAATAAAATTACTTTTCATTCTACTGTAGACCCGATTTGGTTTTATGACCCATGCATAAAATTTGAAATAGAATCTATAAATGGAAGATAACAAGTACCCGACTTTTTTAGTCTGAAAATCATGTCTCCTATGGTATAGAAATATATTCATTGGCAAGTCTTCATTTTCTATCCTAAAAATGATTATGTAGTCTCGTTTTGTATAGTCAAACAGCTGCCATACTCATTGCCAGCTATGAATATATACTTGGCTCCAGAGGAAAATCATATCTCCAAAATTAAATGCAAGCAGAGATCTGATCTTTCCTCTCTAGCTACTTGTTGTGAACCATCATTTTTCAAGTCTGAGGTTAAAACACTGAGACCTCATCTTCATTTGCATGATGGCTGCTGATTTCAAACCAGTGAATTGCACTGACCTAAGAGAAGCGTGCTCTTTAGAGATGTGAGCTATCAAATATACATGGAGTGATTTCCAAGGGAATTCTAAGGGAGCAAATGTGTCT
Source organism: Myiopsitta monachus (assembly GCA_017639245.1). Taxonomy (NCBI): domain Eukaryota; kingdom Metazoa; phylum Chordata; class Aves; order Psittaciformes; family Psittacidae; genus Myiopsitta; species Myiopsitta monachus. Next base: position 3,540,363 of record CM029931.1, on the reverse strand, counting down.
GCTGCCATTGATGCTTCCTGGCAGATTCACTGCAGCATGTAGTCTGCTTCAGTCCCTCTTGGTCTTATGTCATGGTCACCAATGAGTTACCTTGTGCGTCAGCCCTGTTCTCATCTTTCCTTTGCCTGGGCTCAGACACTTTGCACGACTTATTCATCACGGCGGGATGCAAGTAAGGATGACAGGAAAGTTTAAAACCCCTCAGACCTGCAAACACTTAACTGAGCTTCATGATTCAAAGAAAAGTCTTTTTCTACTTTGAATGAATTCAGCTGAACATCAAAGATCTGGTACAGGATATGTTCTGATAAGGGTACGAAAGTATTTCAAAAGGTTGGAGGAACCACCTGCAAAAGGAAGTGTAAGGCAATCTAGATATAGAGGTTGCTATCTGCCTCCCCTCGAATTGAAAGCTTTTTAAATACTACTGACCAGCAAGATTTCATACAAAAAAACCCTTTGCTCTGATTACTATCAAGGCTTTCCTGCAGCCTCTTACATTCCTTTCTTCACCAATTCACAACCAAGTTGTCTCTTACCTCTGATTCCTTGTAATAGCGCTCAGGAATTTCATCACTGGCAATATCAATAAAGCAGACTTCTCGCTCCAGGTCTTTAGCTTCTTTGTCAAAAATCTGCAAGAGTTAAAGAGATTCAGCACTGTTCAGAACACCACCCTTACAAAATCCACCTGGAATAACCGTTACAAGCAATTTCAATGACTTGTGCAACAAAATGTATTTTTGGCTTGCATCTGAACATCCTCTGATGTAAGATACTGAAGTTTTTGCAGGGACACAGTCACGTTCTCTAGCAGATGTCAAAGGGAAGAAAATCAGTGTTCTCAAGATCATACATAAACAAGGTGTTCCTAAGCAAGATTTATGACAGTTTGAATGAATTATCCCACAGACTTTTTCGGGAACAATCCACTATGTCAGATCAACAGTGTTAAACGTTAACACATCGTGTTCAGCACTTACTGCTCATACTGCAGGTCTTCCTTGTACTTATTGTGACCTTGGTCACAAATAGTAAAGTCAACATCTAGGATGGGGTTTATTGTGTTCTCTAATCTTTGAGCCGGATTCCATCACTGTGTAAAAAACTTGACTGTCTGGACTCTGGCTCTTTCTAACCTTTTCATTCTAGGGACAAGAATGAAATACAGGTATTTTGTGTGAACAACTCAGGCTAAGGTGCTGTTATACTGAGAATCAAAATTCTGGTTGAACTGTCCTCAGTGGAAGCTGGAAACTTCCATCCATTTGAGCACACTGAGAGCTTGTTTTCATCTCAGTCCTTTAGGAGCTGGTTTTGAACCTCAAGTCTCTTGTTTTTGCAAGGCAAACGATGGCTATATTTGAAATGCAGGTCATTTGCATCTGTGCCTGTGCCTAGAATTTAACGATTGAGGCATCTTGGTGACCCATGTGACTGATCCTATCTCTGCAATATAATTCTACTTGTGATTCTAGGACTTGGAAATAGTGACTAGCTAAAAGGCTATCATGAACCATCAAATTCAGGGAAGCTCTGCAGACACTGTCAAGATCAGTAACAAGCCAAGGATGTGTTTTTCCCTTTGGGGCACAATGTTCTATAGCAAATGTTTCCAGGAAGCATAAATACTGTTGTTTTCTTTTTTTGTTAAATAAATGCAGTGAACGCTCTGTTAATTTCATTTCATCCTAAAGGAACAGTTAAAAGTACAAAATGCTAGCAACTATTCAGTAACAAGAATGCTACGTTACTAGTCCTGGAAGATGCGGCTACCCATTTAAAGCATTCAAAGTGAGCAATGAACTATGATGAACAAGTTTACCAGCTGGTAAGGAGAACGCTGCTCAGGAAATATATGAAAAGCTGAAGTTTGACTCTACCATTTTAACTTGTCTTGGTCATTAACAGCGCTGGAATAAAATAAGCAATGCTGAATGCTTTGTGAACTGGATATAAAATGCTAATGTGTCTGAAACTGCAGAAGAACAAAACAAAGGGAAATTCCAGTCTGCTTTTATCTGTACTTATTTTCCTTTTCCAGTCCTTGTTTTGGAAAACATGGTGATTATTTGAACAAATGTGAGCTGAGAGGTCCTTTCCCCATCATGCTCTTTCTTGGAATACGTTTTTTAAATAGCTGTTGTGTTTGATATGTATAATACAGGTTGCTTTTTACAAGCTTCCCTGCTTGATTTTCTCCTAAGCAAATTCAGATATACAGAGCAGTCCCTTGATGAAATCAGCTGAGCTATTTCTGGAACAAGATGCTTTTCACTATAATCTCTGAGCTTTAAATAAAATAATGGAGAATTCTCTTAAATGGCCATTACCAGGTCAGCTGAGGCCCTGAATCAGTGTATGGTTTAAGTACAAGCCTAATAAGTATAAGCACACACAAATCTCTGCACATTTGCAAGGACCTAAATTGGAACCACTACCCAATATCTTATCTGAAAAAATGTGCCCTGCTCTGTCACAGGCTTGATCCACATATTGCACCTCTAAGTAATATAGTTTCACATTCTTTTTCTCTTTCAAATGCTTTGCTAGAAGTGGGGATGACAGATGCCTTTGCCAATCTGTTAAAAACAGGAGGAATTTTTCAACCATTTCAACTGTGCCTTATTTGCTGCTTCTGCTACCTCTGACCATTTCCTCCATTCCAGAAGTTTGTTGAATGACATTCTTGCTTCCCTTTACTGGCACAAGTTGCTGTCTAATCATTTATGGTTTTCCCCTTCTTAGATTGTCCTCACAAGATTTGCAGATAGAGATTTAATCTTCTCATTTTATCAGCAGTAGAAAGTAAGAAGTCATTAGAGAATAAGACTGATTTCTTTCCTAGCTCTAATTCTCTTATTGCCTCTCCTAGCCCCATAATCTGGGATTGCCTTAAAACCTGTAGGAAGGATGAGTTTATTGTGTTTGTGATCAAAGAGACAAAAATTTAGAAGTTTTAAAGGAAGAGATTAAAGGCCACAAAAAGAAGCATAAGGCTCCAATCTGTGCAACTGCATTCACAAATGTGCAGAAAATGAATGGTGAGAACAATCTGTATCCTTAAGAAGATGATGTAGAAAGGCAGAATATTAAATACTATATTGGAAAGAGCTGGACAGGCTTTACAGTTGGAAGCCAAGTAATTAATTGAGACTGAAATACACAATCAAATGGAAAACAAAGAGTAACATTCAGGCTGGAGAGTCCTTTCTGCAGTGGGGTTTGGCTTTTCTTAGGGGTGGGGTTTGTGACAGGTTTTTACAACTGACAAACATTTATACACTTCCACTTTCCAAGAGGACTGAAGCCTCATCATTATTTAGACTAACTCACCCGCAGAAAAAGTGGAAGAAAGATTTCAATTGGGTCATCTTTACGATTGTCAAGAGTGTCTCTTGGGGAAAATTTTCAGACTCTGGCAGATGATTCTAGTGCCTCAGGAAGATCACAGAGGATACTGCAGCAATCCAAGTGCTGCTGTATTTAGAATTCCTTCCTTCACTTTCCTCATCACCTACAATGACATATCCTAGCACATACTTTGTTAGAGACTTGACTTTTCTTTGTCACCAAAGCCAGAACGGAAAGTCAGGTTATGAGATGACAGTAAGTCAACAACAAATTTAATATCTTTTTCTACAAGCTCCTTTCCCATTTTTCTTCTTTTTCTTTTGTCTTCAGGCTATGTTGCTGGCTTCACCCTCATTCAGATGTAGCTAATCCAAAATGCAACTTTTATGGCAAATCCCCACAACTAACCTGGTTTGGATAGAAATAGGTATAAAGTCAGACCCTGCTGAGTCCATTCTTCTATGCTAGTAGGACTCTGAGGGTCAGATTGGTGCTTGTTTGCCTTGGCTTTGTTTCATAATATATGAATATATCTTGTGATGTTTTTTTCCTGTCATCAAGAGCAGAATATATATGGATTCATCATTTGTAGGATGGTTTAAATCTAGATTTAATAGTATGAAAATTTTAGAGGTGTAATTGCAGTAAGGCCTGCAAGAATAGGCTTTTTTTTCTCTTACAAAAGGTACAAAACCTGCTCTCCACCTTGAAATTCTAATCCCCTTAAATTGCCATCATCAGAACTACTGGCTAGTCTCCAATTTCTTATTACAGCATCCTTTAGCAGGTTGTGTCATCTGCTCCACTTTAACTCTCATTTTCCTGGAGGAAAATTTGGTCTAGATAAAAGGCCACCTCCTCAGAAATTGAACTCTGGAGTTTTATTCAGTGTGTAACTTTTCACTAAGTCATGTTCCAACCTCCCTTACCCCCAAAGTCCATTAATTTGCTTTTGAGATTTACTTGGGCAAAGATTACAGGAATTGCCCAATTTCAAACCTGTTCGCTGGCTAAAACCATTCATGTGGACATACATAACTGGGAGCAATTCTACGGGAAAAGAATGAATCCCTCCCTGGGAGCAGTAATGTGGCTCACTGATCAGCATGGGAATATCACTGTCTGCTGCAGAATGGAAGAGCAGCCACATCTTTATCGGCAGCCTCGTTTCCTGCTCTCTTTTTTCTCTATGTCACGACTCCTCCATTATTCCATCTCTCAGAAAATATCTCATTTAGATTTGTACTTTCTGAAGAGAGAACTGTATTTTTATGTAATTACATCAAAGGAGCTCCAAGGCCATAATAGACTATCAATAATATTAACTGGGATTAGGTTTTTTAAAGCCACATCCATTTCAAGTGCTACGTTTACTAATTCACTTCAGTAGTTCAGTTTGAAAAATCAAAAAGTAGAGGCACAACCATATTACTTGCTCACACTCTGTCAGTATGGGCCTTATCTTACGTTCTGTGATAGCCATATGTGTTAGGGACACACTATTTGTAATTATATTCGCCAAAAGGAGAGCTCTTGACACAGAAGGAACTTTGAACTAACCTCTTCACTTATTTGTCTGCATCCTTTGAAACTTCTTAGAGGGGGAAAAGCTTCATAAAATCAAGATTTTTCATTGCAAATCACACAAGAAACAAACATACTGAACAGCATCATACAGAAAAGTCCAGGTGCGAATAAAATCATCCCTAAAACTGAACCTTGATTTTGACATATTTGCAGTGGTGCCTGGCAATCCTGATTTACACCATGATAACCTGTAGTGCAATGAGGCCAAACCAGGGCACAGCTGACTCCATTGCAGCTGACAATAGTTTTTTTATGGCAATTTCCTTAAATAGGGAATTTACATTTAATTTACATGTTCTATATTAAGTTCATTGCAACCTAGCTCTGTCTTAGCAAGATAGGAGACAAAAATAGGGGGATAAAACACCCTAAAACCAGCAACACTAAAAATGGCTTTTCTTCTTAGCTGGCCGTATCTAAAATTGATCTCAATTTAGTCAAATATTTCACAATCAGAATACACACTTCAGAAATGCAGACTAAGGATGAAGCACAATGAGCAATTCAATACTGTGTACATGGTCACTTGTGGGGCTGCAGAATGAGAGCTCACTGGTAAGAAAGGATTTTCTAACTTCAACTGATGGCACTGCAATTTACTTAGGTTATTAAATAGCATCTGCTATCAGCTAGCTGGCTTTGGTGTGCTCAAGCTATTAATGTGTCAGATGATACTGATGTTAATTTATAACTATAGGGAATACAGAACTACCTCCTGGTTTCATTTGGCAGTGGTCATTCAACACTGTATTGCCTTTGAAAGGCAAGAAACATGCTGAGAAATTGTCTCTTGATTGAGAAAGAATTAGTGTGTAGCTCTGACGACTTTATCAGCATTACTGTGACATACTCTTACGAGAACTTGCCCAATGAGACTCATAATTTGTCATCTTGAAATGCAGCTTTGCCTCAGAATCCTTACATTGCCCTTAAGAATAATGTTATTCTTGCTAATAGATATCATGGTCCTTTAGGAAAAAGAAAGACTAGGTTACTTTAAGGTCTTGCATGTTATTCTTTAATACTCAAGATCTAGCCATTGAGTTTTCCAGAGCAAAATGTTATGCTACAAAGAACAAGGCACTGTTTTACATACACTGAATTTCCATTATTGACAACTACTGGATTATTTTTACAAGCTGTACTTCGCTTTCCCCAGATGGTATCAGATGGCAAAAATTCAGTGCCCAAATATCAGCAGAAATTAATTCTGTGACTAAAAAACAAACAACAAAAAAGCCCCCAACAAACCCCAGTCAAACATAATGATCCTGCTGCAACAATCAGGGAAACTGAAATGTGTCTGAAAGTCAGTGACTTGCTTGAACCCTGACAGCATGTCTGCCTTCACCAGGCAGTAACGTTCACAGGACTAGACTGTGGCATGCAAGAACAGACACGGAGTTGCAGCACGTGAGATCACTGTGCATTGATTACAGCATCTAGAGCCATGTGGTGGATCTTCTGTAATCAACAAAGCCCAAGCTGGTGCATTCCCATTAAAATTAAAACCAAAACGTATGTCTGTATTTTGTCTGTGTACGCTGAAATGGTAAGAGAGATGCGAGAAGTGAGAGCAATACACCGTTTAGAATGAAATTATACATAAATACTGAACATTCAATAGACTGTTAAAAGAAAATCATATCTGTCCAAATAAAAAAGGGGGTTTTATGTGCTCACGAAAACCACAGACTAACCATTTCTTCACAAACAACCAGTAACTTAACACCACTCCTGCCTGTCACTTCTAACCATTTCATTATTATACCTTAAGAACTCTCTTCTATTTAACTTTTGGTTTTAACATTCAAAATACAGACTCTGCATCTAGATTCAAATTCCCTATTTGCTCATTTTCCTTATGGGCAAAAAAGTGTGCACTGAGTGATTAATGGGCACTCTTCTAGCTTGTCTGTGCTCACTGCTGCCGGCTGCTGCCAGAACCTGCGCTTCCCTCTTACAGCAGGTTCTGCTGCCATCCTGCCTTACATAAGCAGCTGAAGATGCAGGAGGGAAGCAGCATTTCCATGAACTCCACAGATACCACCTGCAGTGTCATTCACATTTTACAAATCATTCTCTTTTTTAGAAAGTCCATTCTGTAATTTTAAATAAAAGTAAAATAAAAATAGAATTTCTCTTTAAACTAAGAAGTTCTTTTTAAAAAGACCATTTAGAGGAAACCCTGAATGACCTCAACTCACTGGTCTGGTTTTTAGCACTACTAATGAAGCTATAAAGCTTCAAGGTAGCAGTGACAATATTTGATGTACTAACATGTTCACCCAACAATGACTCTGTTTTTCTAAGGAAAGACCTGCCACGTGAGCTTCTTGATATGATACAGCAACATCAGCTGTGCTAGAGCGCTACAAATCACAACTGGATGGATTTATGGTGCTGCACTATCACCATCTACACAATGTTTTATCTAAATACAGGGGTTTATTTTCCGTTGTTCTTTCTGGCAAGGTTTACATTGGTGAAAATCAAGTGCAAACTTGAACAGATTGGAACAACAGTGCTTTAAGCACATTTAAAATAGGTTGAAATGATGACAAAGCCAGAGACATGGAAAAATCAAGTTCCAAAGCAGGTACCATTATCTTGCACTAGTTCCTTCTATGATGACAACTGGCAAGATAAATCAGGAGGACTTTTGCATCAAGATATATTGCAGTAATTAGGTAGAATTTTACCAGACAGTGCAACATGTTAAATAAAATAATAGCACAGCAGCCTGCTAAATGACAACAGGAACCCAAGAGCATTTATATTGCTTTCTTCCACTAAGCAATGGAATTAGTTTTAGTATCCTTATATCTAATTATTGCTTTTCACAATCAGTATCTAATCTATTAGCTAGGATGGAAATGAAGAACAGACCAAGGATTTAAAAAAACCCTGTATGTTCTCAAAAATGTATCTAGAAATAGTTGAGAAAAACAGAAATGTAGAAATCTCTAGGAATGGATGCTGTTTCCTGTTGTTTTCTGACCAGGAAAACACACTGAAATTTAATCTAAACTTGTATGATACAAAGGAGAAATACTGTGCATTTTCTTAAGTGAGATTGAAGCTTATGCACTGAGAAACAGAAACCAGACCAACTGAGTCCTAGGTGTCTGGTTTAACAGAAATCTCTCCATAGGCTCAATCACATCTCTCCATATTTACCAACCTTCCAGCATTTTGGGGCTGTATCAGCCCCGCCTGTGTCACCACATCAGCATCACTGGATCAGCAGCAAAAAATGCCTATCTTCCACTGGTTTATTGTGTTCATGCTAGTGAATAGCCCAGCTCTCAGAATGACATGGAAAACAGGGCTGGAGTGCAGCCTTTTTCTCTTTTTCCTCCTTAGTTCAAGTAAGGGTCAAATTGCATCTGTTAATCTTGGTAAATACTTGCCTAGTCTCTGTGGCTCAGGTACTGCAATATAAAGGTAATATAATATTACCCCACTGACACTCTGGTAAAAATGACATTTGAAGAACTGGATTCAAGCAGAGTAGAAATTCTTTGATTTACATCATCTGGGTATCCTACCTCTGTGTTATGTTCATCTTAAATTCACTGGTTGGGTACTTGAGTACTAATCGGGGCTTAAGTCATAATATTTTAGCCACAAAATAAATAGCCTCAGTTCTTCCTCTGTTAGGCATCAGTACAGAATGTGTCTTCTCACTGCTGGTGTTATAATGTACCAGAAAACTCGTCTGTACCTCCCAAAAGCAAAGGTGTGGGCTTGCTCTGAATTAAAGTGCTGCCAAAAAGCAGAAATGAACATTAACAAGTGCACAAATTACATAATGCTTATCTAGTTGGTAATGTAATACACTTCTTTTTTTCCCCCCTCTCTGGCTTAGACTAGCAGTGACTGAAAGTTATTGGTATCTGGTGGCTAATACCTGATCTATGTCATGTTCCCATTGGGAAAGTATCTGTATGCCAAAAGCATTATTCAAAATTATACCTTGCTCTTTTACATGTAATTACTCTGCCATAAGCAGTGCACAGCTGTCAGCCCCATTAGTACACTGGCTCAGGGCGGGTGGGGAAGCGCACCTCCCATCTGGAGAGCAGCACACTTCCACCTCTGCAAGGCTGCTGGAGAGACACCCCTGGAAACAGAACAGCTCAGTGTCTCACATCCCTTAAGATATGCTGTTCTGCCGCCTTCTTTCTCCAGAATGAGTTTAAAGACTCCATCAGGTTTCTGGGTTACAGATCAATTTTTCAGACATTTTAACCTGCATTTCATAGCTGTCAGAAACTTTTACTTAAGTCTGCAGCAATCAACTGTTTAAAGTGTACCAAAATGAAACATAAGAAATGTATTTGTGTATTAATCTGAGGGCTGAATCATTACATGCCTGGCTTTACTGAATGTTACTCTTTTCTTGCAAGTTGTATGACTTTGCTTTGCTCCCTGTCAAGGCCATGAAGTCAAGAGTGATCTCCTGCCTTCTATCCCTGAGCATCTCCCCAGCAGCAGCTGCTGGCTATTCACTCCCACCCTTCCTCTAGAGAGGATTCTGCATGGTTAATTACCCTTTTCATCTCTAAGCTGTAACTCTGAGAACTTCTTAACTTTTGGTAAGTGGTTGCCAAAAGCATCACTTCAGTAGTCCAGCCATTGTTCCCTTGAAGTTGTTTACTGAGGTCTGTTGTCTCTGACTATTGTTTAGCTTCCTGTTTGCTCTTCCTAACAGCTCCTTTGAATTCAACTCCCTTTACTCAGAGAGAATAACATGAACAGATAACGTGGAATGCAACTGCACCCCCAAAAAAGAGGGTTCTTTTTTACTCTCCATAAATGTTCATCAGGACTAAATTCACATATGTAAATTACGTTGTGTTTAGAGAAGTAACAAGTAGAATACAGAAGCAGAAGGGAAGTTGTGTACCTGATTCTTTTATCTCCTCGGTGCCAGAGGACACCAAGCTGAGGAGCTGCTCATAGACAGGACACCATGGTGAGTGCAAAGGTACAAACCTGGTGAGGCCTTTCTCCCGTACTGGAAGACCTATGGCCCCCACATACAGCCATGCTTAACTACAAGGATTAAATCAAATTTTGCAAAAGCCATCATCATACTTACACTATCATTGCTTCCTTTGTTGTCCTCGTATTTTGTCTCTATGTGAATGGAGAATTTAGGCAAAAATGAACACTGCAACAAAACAAAAATATGTTTGACATCGAAAGTAAGCTTTGCTTCAACCACTGACATACTCAGTACCTCCTGTCTAGTATCAGCTTTCTCATTTTACTCACATAACTTCGAGAAAAAGCATATTGCTTAAGTTGGTGTATCAAGACTAGAATTTCTAATATCAGGCAACATTGTTCTAGTGGAAAAAATATTTCATATATCTTTTCTTTAGCATTTCACAGTTTTTTCAACTCTTCAGATAGGCAGAGTAGCAGAGTAGCTGCCTCACAAACTCTGAAGTGTACTAGTTCCGCATCTTTACTACTAGTCAGCAAGTCTTCTCTTGCATCAATCACCAATGAAATAGAAGTGCCAGCTCTTTGTGTGATGCATCACTAATACCCTGTGGCAAAGTATCTTTGTAAAGACCATGACTATTGGATGTGCTGTATGTACAGATTATACAACAAGGATGTTGATGCCTCAGAGTTCACATTGCTGTTGGCCCAAGTTTGGACTTGATCAAATTAGAAGAGTTTGTCTAAGGGAGGGGCTGGTGACTAAGAACAGAGGTGAATTAAAAGGCCAGCTGTGGTGCAACAGAATGGAAATGAGAAGCCATCTCCTTTGAGACAGCAGAAAATGAACTCCTATTTCCATGGATATCACTCAACAAGTCATCATTCAATCTTCTGCTCACAGGAAATCCGGTATTCAACAAGCACATCTAGGATCAATCCCTGTTGAAAAAAATGAGTGAGTTTTGCCAGCATAGAGTTCTGGTGCCACAGAAGGCGTCTGGTCAAACTGTCTTCCCATTAACATAATGAAATCCTCCCTGTGACATGTTGGTGCTGCAGACGCCCATACCGCACAGGCTTCTCTTCAGATCTCACAAAGGTTTTGCCTTTTCTTACATGTCTGTGGAGTAGCACATTTACGAGTTTCAGTCCAACCTCAGCTGTGACAACCTCTCAGCTATGGAACTTGTGCACTGAGTGAATATGTGAGAGGAAAAATACAGTAAAATATCAGCAGTTAGGTGGAGTGCAGGATGGGGCAAGTTCAATGACAGATCTGCTTCTATGACCTGTCTGTTGTGGGCAGTTAAACATTTCCTATGCATGTATATCAGACAGTGCCAGCTGATAATATACAATATTTATAAGTGATCTGTCAGAACTGGGGATCTTGTAACGGCAAAAAAAATCCGGATATTCTCCCAGTTCAGGTTTCATCGTGTACCCTCAGCATGTTGCTCCTATTCTGGCAGACATCACAGGCATCTGCAAACAAAAGCCTTGGCAGCAATAGGCACGACAGGGAAAGAAGTTAGGGGAAAAGAGAAAACCAGCACCAAGGTTTGTCATAAGGTTCTAATTGAACCAAAAGATGGAATGAACATCCTTGAACTATCTTAATACTAGCTGGAAGAAGAGATGGATAAAAAGGATTGATAAAGAAATCTATGATCAAATGTTCCTAAAGTAAGGAAAGTTCTATATCTGGTTACAAAAAAATAGGGAATGACACAGGAGACACAGGGATGCAGCAGGAGCACATTTTTCAACATTTCAAACCATTTTGCTTGAACAAAATAGTTGCTTTTAGGTTCCAGTTCCAGGTACAGTGGAGAATAGGAATGCAAATAAGAACTTGTGTATTTAAAGCATGGCTACAGTTTCAGAGGAAATTCTGAATAAAGCCAAATGCCAGATTTCCTTTTCACCTTGCTATTAAAAAATCTCTACTATTTTCAGTCACTCTCTAGAGTTTACCAGCAATGAGTCAGATCGTGACACTTTGAAACGCAGCCATTTCATAGTCTGAACTCAAACTGCATTAGGCTGCCTGTAGCAGTTCAGCAAGCTTGAATCTGGTTGTTGTTTCCTGTGACCCAGAAACTAAACTCTAATTAAGAAAAGAGATCTTCTAACCTTGTATTTAAGAAAAAAGAAACATTAAGAAAAGACCAAGGATCTTCAGAGTGTTATAGAAGAATTGTAAATGCCATTTAATTCAAGCCACCTCATTAGAGAGCAGAGAGTAATTTTCTGCGCATAGCTATCAAAAGTCAGCTTCTCTGTGTATCTAGTATGAAGGCCAGGACCATAACAATCTAATTTGGGATTCTAAATGGAAACATGAATTTGCCCAAACTAAAAATCCACCAAAATGTATTCCATTGCAAGTGTCTCTCTCAGAAACTCAACTGACTGGCAACCACTGTTCCAGCAGCTGTGGGGGGTCTCACTGGCTTTCAGGAACATGGAGCTGGGTCCAGATTTTTGAACGTTTCACAGAATGTGTCTCATGATTCATCAGCTGCACTCTGACTAATTGGCAGAGGGCTCTGGCAGCACCAGAAAACTGTTTATGCATCATTCAAAAGACTTTATTATTCATCATGCAAAAAGTTGTCGGGTTTTTTCCCCCTCCTTAAGTGTCTGCGTATTTACCTAGCTGGGGATTAGAAGTCTTATGCAACAGCCAGAGTCAAACTTGAGAGCGAATGGCAGGTAATAAACCTTTCCTCTCAGAGCACCACTCCCTTTTTGCTCTGCCTCCTGGGGTGTGTGCTCTTCCAGCCCAAGCCTGGTGGTGATCGATGTGCTAAGCACAGGATCCGGGCACCATTTCCAATTTCCCATTTCAGTGTCTCTACAGCCCAAAAGGTTCCTCTTGGAAAAAACAGTGGCAAACTGAATCTTGAATGTGAAATTAAGTTTAAATTCTACTTAACAGGGCAAAATCTTCAGTCCTTGTGTCTTCAATAAAACACATTTCTTTGTGAGAAGCTCTATAAGGAGGAGTCTTTTATATTGTCACCTCCAGGATTTTTAGATGTATTATAAACTCCTTAAAAATCTGTTATAATCCAGTATACCTGCGACACTCAAAAGCAAGTAAGAGAATATCCTGGGGTTTTTGTTTCTTTGTTTTCTTAAACTTTCTATATTTGGCACCCCTTTTGGAAGAGGTTTAAGGCTCAGGAGAGTAACCAGTGAGATAACTGGAGTCTGTAATAGCAATTACCACACGGGTATTTCCAGATCAAAATAAAGTGAAATGAAAGCAGCATAGGAAAACACAGACTGCACTTGCATTTTCAATTCACTACAGATAACCTCTTGAAAAATGAAAGGCCTATTTTTAGCATGATGATTGATTAGTGTTGCCATAGCAATAAGCAACACTTAGAAGAACACTTACAAGAACCTAAGTATGCCAAAACACTTGCCAAAGTCTTAAAGAGACAGTCAAACACATACAGTGATTTAAAATTGCTTTATGGAAAGGACTTTAAAATAGCCTTTGCACAGTAGCTGCAACTGAGGTGGCTGCAGGAATTACTATAGTTGCCAGTAAGTTGGATAGAGGGTATCTGAGACAGGTTTCTTCACCCTCTGTAACCTGCTGTTTCATCAATATAGCTTCAGCTGCCTTCATTTTCCATTGGGCTCCTTTCTGCAGTGTTCAAAGAACTGCCAGAGACCTCATCATTGCCCTTCTCTTGCTTCTTCTGAATATTAATTCACAATCCTTGGGAGCTTTTTCTGTACAGTAAAAATTAATCCCGCTTTTTCTTTAAGCAGCAGAAGCATATCCCTCTAAATCCTAACATAAAAGCCAGGAGAGGCAGACATTTCATGTAACTGTGCTCTCATCTCCTGCCACTTTGCAGACTGATGATTTCTTATTTAATATGATCACATATACATTATTTTGGCAACATAGGTGGAACCAGATCCTTTATAGAGCAATCTCCATGGAGCCTAGAGGTAAGGAACACAGTAACTGCTACAATGGGCTGAGTCTGGCCAAGCAAAACTTGATTTTTTTACTAAGGTAACTTATAGATACCACATCCTTTGAATTCAGAATTTCGGGGCACTGTTTGGGTAGTCAGTGGGACAAAACAGCAATTCTTTATTGAAGATCAAAAACCCAGGAAAGACAAATGGAGGCCCTAATTCTCCTTAAGAGGAACCCCAGCCTGTGATTCAGACCTGGGTGGAAGGTTCCCAGACTTATTGAGTCAGGAGGAATGCCTGGCACAGCAAGGGGCACAGGGGGAAAACAGGCAGATACACACATAGCAGCCCCAGAGCAACAGAGGGCATTTATAAACAAGGATAGATGGAATGGAAGGAGGGTGTAACATGGCAGATTAACAATGCCACTGGATGATGGTAAGGACAGAACAAAGAGACTTGGATGAAAGAGAAAGAATCAAACCCACACCTGGTTATATGGGTAAACAATACATTGTCTCTACAGTTTACATACAAGAAGATACGTGAAGAGTGATGGCTCTACAGCATATTCCGAACTACAATATTTCCTTCAGCTGTTTGCAGAAAGAAGGACAGTTTCTTTAATTGAATATTCAAAATGTTTTGGAAACTGGTTATCATGTTATTAACTATCTTCAGAACACTCCGGGCAGCACTGCACAGAGCACAGAGCTGCTGTGTGATGCAGGTTACTTACTACACACGCTAGCATCCATCAGGATGACAAAGTCAGAAGAGAATAGACGGAAAGGGCTGGGCAGGGCGATGGGAGAATTTGGAAGGTGTGACTCAGAGGGAGGAGAATTTGGAAAGCAAGATAAGCACAGGAAGGTGGTAAAGAGCAGAAAAAGTGCTGTTGGCCGGAAAGAGTCAGGACAATGCAAAAAAAGGGCTGGAAAATAAGCAAGGGATTTAAACTCTCATAAACAAGCTCAGAAAGCCAAACACTATTTGTTTATGTTACATACAATAAGATGAAACAGTCAACTATCAACTTGCCTCCAGCCACAATGAAACTCAGCACTTATCCCTGGTTTTCCCTTCCCTTAGGATCTCTTACTTACATGGGAATAATTACTGTTTATTGAGGAAGAACGGAAGGGAAGCAAGAAGCTGGGTGCACAAGTGAAAATGACAGTCCCCTGAATCAGAGAGGGGATTGGATTGTTTTATAGTAAGCCAGTGGTGGAAAAAGGGAGTTTTTTTCCCAAGCAGTTTGATTTGCTGTTTCAATGGGATGAAGCGATTAGTTGAGAATACATGTTTGCAGCTTTCTAAAAATGCATTATTTGTTTCTTATAAATACTACAGAGGTCTTTCCTTTTGCTAGAATCTCTAAGGGAGCAAAACGTGTGTTCTACCACAGTAACGTCCCCAGTTAGCCCACTTTCCACGTTGGGGAGTGAAAGAGGTGGAATTTCGGTAGTAACTGTGCATTAGGCTCTAATCCTGCAATACAGATTCCATAGCGTTTTTGATGCAGACTCTTCATATACTCAAGCTGAAGAAAAGCTTGTGCACTGAAGACTGATAGGTCACATCCAGATTTGAAGTACTGATAATCAGATAAAAACAACACAGGAAAAAACTCTATAAATTCCTCACAGTGTTTATCTGAAACAAGTTTTTGTCCTTCTCAAGTCATCTCATCTTAAAAATAACAATTACAAAAACATTCCTTCCAGATAATTTACTTCATGGATAAACTGGCAACGAAGTGAAGCACAAAACATGCTTGTTCTCAAAAGTAATCAGAAACCAGCAGGTCAATAACCAACATTTACCAACTATCACTCCAGGGCCTTGACACATACCAATGAAATCATTTTATTTGCCTCGGTCATTTGCTGTAGAAGAATTACTGTCACCGGGAGACATCATTAAAGGAATCATTGTCTCCTGCTTCATGTTCCATAACTGTTTTCATGAATATTCTGAATTTATGTCCTCTTCCTAAGTTAATTGGAGACATCATCAGGTTGAAAGAATGCTCTTCCTTCTTGCAGAGAGTAAACCATGTCATTTTTAGTGTTTATTTTGATTTATGTACTTATAATTGTGGAACTAACAATTGGCCATAAATTATCCATAACAAAACATTATCCGGCTTTTAAATTTCAACCCCAGAGTTGAAATACTGCTACAACACTGAAGGTGTTTGGATCAGACAGCAAAACTATCTGAAATTATCGCTGGTAAACACCTGAACTGCACCTTCAAACTCAGCAGAGTTCATTTCCATTCTCTTTATATTTCTCCTAACGTCTCTGTACTCCAGTTCAATAGCTAAACTTTGTTAGGCTCATTTTCGGTGTACTTGGATCCTATGATTTTTTTTGTACCATGGTTTTATCCCCACGCATTTGTGATCTGATTATTTGCTTGCTCGCTTGAGGCTCCTCTCTTTTTGTCCAGAATTTTAGCTGTCACTTGAACAGGTGAAATGGGTATTTGCTCTGTGCTGCTTATTGTCTAACAATATCCTGACACAGGTAAAGAAACTTAGTTCTACGCAATCCTTTTTCTGTTTGGTTTGCAATACAGACAGGTTTGCTTTCTAGTTAATTATTTCTAATCCAGCTGGACAAAGAAAGAAAAATAAGAAAGCGTCCTGAAAGTTCACTCATTCTTGTCCACATAGCTAAGAATAGCATAAATATTATACACTAAGAACACGTATTTGCAAATGCTGTGATAAGTGGGCACATAAGGGCTTTTGAGAGCTGCTTTTCTCCATCCTCCATGTGAGAAAGGCTTCAGCCTGTGACTAGCACAGGAATGCTTTCTAAAATCTAGCAGCTAGCAACTAAAAGCTAGTAGCTAGCAACACCCATTCCCCAATTGCATGTGTAGCTTGACAGGAGGCACTCACCAGCACCCACGTCCTGTAATCACTCACAGAGCAGAATCCCTAAGAATTAGTTCTATAGAGCTCCCCTTCAGCTGTATCTCAAACTACAGTATCCCAAATTTAAGAGCTTAACATCAATCTAATCACTATACTAAATGAACTTATAAATAAAAAGAAACAATTATCTTAGCATGATGTCTTGTCAGGTTTCTGATTACAAGATCAAAACCAAAGCAACTCTTGTTAAGAGACTTACTCACACACAGTCCTTCAGTAATGCCCCAGCCCCTAAACCAAGGGTTTGAACTTGATAGAAGTACCTTATTCTTGAAATAATACCCCCTGATGTGGATTACTTCCTTTGGCATCAGCTTTGGAAGTATTTTTTCTACTTCCTCCTCCCTTTCAATGTCAGCAGGAAGACATCACCCACGTCTCTTCTTCCTGATAGGAAGTCTTTTGTACTGCAGTTTTAATGAGGCCCTCCTTCACAACCAGTGTAGCATACACTTGAAAATGCTCCCCTGACATTACAGTGTTTCACATATTACCACAAAAGCATCACTTGTGCAATAGTTCTGTTAAACTCATTATCTTTAGTGTGTTATTTGCTTTATAAATTAATATGGTTGCTGAGACTTGGTAGTTGACTTGCTGTTTGCTGTGTATCAAATACCATTCCTTAAAGCATACACCATTATAACTGGACCCAGAACTAACCTCATGACAATCTAATTTCCATCCCTGTTTTCATGCAACTAGTCACTTTTGGCTTCTTATGCAAGCATTGCAAGGAGCAATATTCAGGAAATTATTTTCCATGCCTGCTGAGCCTTTTTTCTTCAAAGATGTCCTAATTTCATGTTCTTAAGAAGGTCATATTTATGACATCCATAGTATTTCACAGGAAAACCAGAGTGATTACATTATTCTGCATTAAATCTCTCAATGTTAGTGGATGTGCTTGAATGCAATTTCTCAAAAGCCTTCATATTTTATAACTGAAAAACCTTAAGACTATCAGCAAGATACAGCCTGTTGTTCACCAACAGACACTGAAACAACACTACTGAGCCTTTAAATCCTTGCTCTTTGCTTAGAGTGGAATTCAGGAGGTTAACTAAGGCATGAACATACTACATAGCAGTACGTACTTGATGAGATTATGCTTTATTTATCCAATTATTTGCCTGCCTTTAGAATAATTTTCCTTGAAATGAGGCTCAATTTAACGCTTAGAACGTCTCACAGACCCTTTGAAGGGATTTTACTGTCTTTAAGAACAGGGTTTCCAAGCTATCTTATGTATTTTGGGCAATGCCTGTGGGTTTACTCTTTCTCTCAGAATTCTCTAATGAATACAGAAGATCAAAATTTAGAGAAATATTCCAGATAAGGACAGGAATTATTCCCAGTGGTGTCTTTAACATTTTTGTCCTAGATTGAACAGTTTGAGGCAAAGGCACTCTCTCTATTTCCCTTTAAGATAATTTCATAGTCTATCAGCTCCATTAAAATAGATTTTAGCTTTCTGTCTGAAGTAGTTTCCTTAATCTCAACCCAGTGTTTCTAGTTGGGTATCCTTGCACCATGGTGAGTAATTAGTCCCCAGCTCCCACAGGCAGTTATACTGTCAGTGACTGTTTTGCCTACCTTCTACATCTGTAGCCCGATTTTTCTTTACAAGTCTCTTCACCCCTGCAATCATTTGCAAACATCTCTGTAGCTCTACCCCTTGCACAGGCCTCCACCAAATCGTATTCCAGGTGTTGTTTCCTCAGATTAGATAAAGATCACCTCCTGATTCAAATTCGATGAGTACAGCACTGCTGTTTGGTTTAGATAATGTACTGCATGTCAAATCCAGACATTTCTTTCTGTCTGCTACCACCCCTTTAATCATTCTGAGTTGTCTCTTCCAGATGAAGAAAAAATCACATCAAAATTCTGACTTTCAGTTAAAGAAAAAATACACAACAAAGCGTAAGTAAAAGCCATCGACCCAACAGAGCATGTGTCATCTTCCCAGCCTAAGATTAAACCTGCTATCAAAGGCTAAACCCTTAATGAATGTAAACTCTGATAGGCCCTACTGAAGATATCTTGGACAGAAGGAGCCGAGAATCTGTCCCCTCATTACTACTGCCCATTATGGGACATTTGGGTTTCCTTTGGCAATCAAATGAAATTTAAACAAAGCAGAATGCATAATCAGTATCTGCAGTGCATATTGAAAAGTCTCCAACTTTCAGGTCTGAGCCTTTAAATCTCTATTTTTTTCTTATTTATCACATTAAAACCTTTTTCCCCTCTGCGTGTTCCACAACAGTTTGAGCGTTGCAGAGTTAAGAAAAATCAAGGCAGGAGTTTCTGATAGGTCTCTTCACCTGGAACTTCCTCACCATCCCTCCTCATCTTCCAAAAGTTGCTGAAAACCTACTGTGTATTACTGAGGCCAGCACATTTAAACAATTTTTCTCATGATTTAATTGCTATATTTTGCCTTAGCTCTGCTAGAGGGAATAGCTGATTTTTCTGGGCACTGTGCCCAGATTATGTTTAATTTTGTCTACAGATTGTACAGTTTCCCAGATACTATACCAGAGACGAGCATTTTATAAGTTAATGAAACAATAAATAAAATACAATCTGTTCTTATGTCTCCACGTAATAACTGGAACCTTAAAAGCCTTGTCCTGTTTTATAGAAGCTTCTCTTTAGTACGGGCAGTGACTAAAAATATCTCAAATAAAGTGATAAAACCCCCTAAAGGTAAATAATCCTACAGTAACACTTCAAATTTAACCTTAAATTTCTTAAGCAAACAGCTAAAATGAAGTTCCACTACTGAATGCATTATGTATTCGTTAAAGTAAGAAGGGATCGGCTTGGATTCTACTCTTACATTTCACTCTATTTTTAGAATAAAAAGAGGAAGAAGAACTTACTGTGTATTCTGGTTCCCAATTGTCCAGTTGTAAATAAAAACATGATGAGGGGAAGAAAGAAAAAGAAATATGAAATCTATGACATAAAACAATGATACAAGATCCTTACAGTCAATGTACATTAATAAAAAAGCCTCTGGCGTTTTCTTCACCAGGAAGAAATGGCACAGATACAACAGTCCAGTTTTTATCTACCCATATTCTGTGATCTTTATTTCTTTATTTCCTGATATTAGCCAGTATAAGATAGAAAAATTATATGCACTTCAATAGGAATCATTAAAGAAACTTGATACCTGTGGCTCAATACGTAACTTGGAGCTTCTGAAGATGAGCTAAACTCTCCCAAAAGCACAAGTAATCACTTCTTTAGTCCTTACCTGTGATTGTATAAGGATAATAATTCCAAGCTTTTTCTGTAACATAAAATATTTTGGGAACAACGGCTCTAGCCCAGCTAGGCAGTTTGCTGAAAATAGAAAGAAAATATAAAATTAGACTATGTGATGAGTTATGAGGACTGCAGCAAAGCAGATACGTGCAAATGTGCTCATGTTTGAGAGGTGTTTCACAGAACACAGCAATAGACTTCTCAGTATTTTCACCTTCTGACTGTGTATTCTGTGTCAGTTTTCCCCACATGCGCATGTGAAACTCAGTCTGTTCCCCTCTCAAAGTGAGTGACATGGTGCCAGTGCAATAATCTCTGATCACATTAACTTTACATGTGCAGATGTCAAGAATCTGTGGCTTCAACCCTTTCGTCATGGATGAACTCAGCAGGTTTGCCCACGCAAGGTGTAACTGCGTCACAGCATCCCTAACCACAGGGAGGCACTCTCTAACAAGAGGTCATGAGTAAACATGGGATTTTAATCCACTTCAATCCCGATTCCATTATTTCTTCTTTGAGACTGTTTCTTCTTCCTCCATGTTCTCTGCAGGCATGCAAACCCTTACGTTCATCTCACCTAGCATGCAATTCTTCCCACATTACCAACACCAGCTCTGAGTAGGAAGCTTTTGTATCAAAATAACAAGTCACTCAACCCCATCACAGTTGGTAGATTTAGTCCCATTTTGCTGATGGGAAAAGCAAATCACAAAAGTGAAGAGCATTAATGGAACTGATTTCATAGCTCAGAGCTCAATCTGACAGAACTTACCAATGCAGTGGTACAACAACAGCAGAATAAGAAATGAAAGACATTGATACAGCACATGCAAAGATCATTAAAGAGTAATTAAATAATACTATGGAAGAGCAGGAGCATTTGCTTTACCATGGATATTAGGTCTCTCATTTCCAGAACTCTGGTCACAGAGTACAAAAGAAGTGATGAACAAATACACATTTTAAGAAGGCAAGTTCATGATAATTCATCTTTCAACACTTTCCTAATGACACCAATTATAATCACTGAAGCTGCCAGGAACACAGATGCAGAAGTAGTCCCCCAGAGGAAGGCAGAGCTTTGGAGACCACAATTATCACGGTATTTCAGATTAAACCCCTGTTAGTCTGGTGATGTGTCACAGCCTAAGACTGAATCTTCACTGAACTAAAGTAAATGCTTCCAAACTTCAATTTTTAAGTGTCAATGTTTGAAACAGTTACGTTTAGATAACTGGGTGCAGGAAGTACATCAACTTTCCCTATTAGCAAATTTCTCAGAAAATAGAGTTTGGATCACTGAGGTTTATTTAACCATGATTTAGCTACACATAAATATTTCATTTGTCCAAAGGCAAAATGCAGACGTTAGTACGTTATCTAAAGATTCAAAGTCAAGTGGATTGACTTTTGCTCTTCGATGACATTGCTCAAAACCATATTCTTTCCTTTATATAAACCTTTTTTGTGTACAGTCTCTCAAGCAGCATTTTACATACTGCATAATAGACTTCACTGTATCAGTTCTTTTATTTAGGTTGTCAGCCTGTCAAGTGTCTTCTTCTGACTCTCTCTGCTGCCTCCTTTGCCCCTGCTACACTTCACTGTGATGCCTCAGCAATAAATACCAGAGGATGCAGACTTTCAGCTTCTGAAAACAATGCTCCAGCAGAGAGAAGAGGCAGTAAACAATTCTAAATATAACTCAGGCTCACACTGGCACTAGAAAATTTCACTGGCAATGCCTTTGTTAACGTACAGCTGCTCATTTGGTGCTTTCTTTGGTTATTGTTTTTACTGTATTTGCCTGTCTACCTATCTTCACCGGTACAGCATATCTCCAAAACAAATAATTTTATGAGCAAAACACACATTATACTCAGAGTTGCCAGGAAGTCACAGCCATAGATACACACAAATTGTTCCAAGAGCTCACTCAGAGAAAGAAAATATAATATTTCTATTTTAGCAGCACTGGTATCTATGGATCACGTTATCTTTTGTTATTATTATTATTATTATATCCTTGTTTCCCAGATGAATTTCAGTCTTCCAGCATGCAGGGAGGAAGTGTTGAACAAGAAGCCCTTCTGCAAAAATTGAAGTATTAGCAGGCAAGAAAAGTTAAAACCATGCACAAATTCTTCCAAAAAACCATCACTGAAATATATAAGCTCAAATTTCTTCAGGAGAGGTCAGTCCAGAGCAAAATAAAGCAAAGCAAAGCTAGCAAGTTCATCACAGCAGTGGACCCTGGAAGAAGAATAATAAGGCAGAGAACAGTGCTGCTCTAAGGAGTCCTGTTGCTCAAGGAAGACTGGCAGAGAAGTTTTCAGCATGTCTTGTATGGCAGCATGTCTTCTTGAATGAAGTCTTCCAGAGATCCTGGACTCCAGCAAAATCCATAGTTGCCTGGAAACCTGCTGATCCTTCCCACAAAGCTTTAACAGTCCTGCAATATCTGGTGGTATTGTGACACCAGAACCAGATTCAAATAGCAAATCTGGTCAGGATTATCAAGGAGTATTCATAATCATCATTACACCCAGGGAGCCTGACTTCAAACATCCACCATAGCTTTAGATAAACTTCCTAAGCTGTTGTAGCCACACAGATCTTTGTCAGCGTTGGTACCTGTCTTTGGGTAAGAGATTTTTTGTTCCATTGCCTACCAGAAACTTCAGGCTTCCTCAGCGTGTCCTGTACATGCCTTCTAGGACACAGTCCTCCAGTTACTGTGAATTACCTCAAAGTGTAATTCTGACCATGCTCTTCAGCGCTTAAACCCTTCTCTGTAACATGAAGAAAGAAATATCCAGAAACATCCAAAAACTCCTACAATTTCTGTGAGCTCTACAACACGAATACATTTATTGATTTCTCCCAAGTCCTGTATCTAGCCTGTGAGAGAACAGATTAAATATTGGCAAGATGCACATTACTGGACATGTGTATGTGCATACAACATTACTGGTGATTCAGTCTAGCCCATTAGATATGTCAGGTTTGCAGTGGAGGAGTAACTTATAACATAGAAGCAATAGTTGTAGTGTTTCCCTGCTCCCTATGAAATGCTGCAGAATGTAAGTTTAATAAAACAAAACAGGCCCAGAGGGAAAGAAGAACTTCCGAAAAGCAGAGATATTCAATTTGATCAGCAGGAGCACAACCGGGAACAGATTGAGCAATATATTTCATAGGACACAAATATATATATATTTTTTTTTTCATATATATGTGAAAATAAAAAATCTCTGGCCTGTGAGTGTGGAGGCATTGATCCTCAGCAGTATAACCCAGCAGTGTAATTTCACCATAGGAAGAGACACATTTCACTTTAAGAAATGATAGAACTTTGGGGAAACAAAAGTGCTTTCTTCCATCATGTCTTCAAGCCTATTATTTTGGTCCAGAAGACCATCATCGTGCCAGCCTAATGGTCATTCATAATCTCAAATAACTCTGCTGAGGCAAACCTCCTGTCACCAAAAAAAATGGGATACTGACTTTGTGCATTACTGTAAGGTGAGTAACCCTTAAACCATTTTAATGGCTTGGTTTTGTTGGGGGTTTTTTGAGGGGTAGGGTGTTCATTGGTTTTGGTTTTAGGTTTTTGCCTCCAGTGTTGGGAAACAAAACAGCAGACAGTTAAGTGTAAAAGAAACAGAAAGGCTGTTGCCTGGAAGGGGTATCCCTTGCTAATTTTTATTACAGCTCATGCCAAAAGAAACAGTTTTATTGCACTTGCCTGTTGAGATAGACACGTTTTTCTGTTAGCTGACCATTGCCATGGTTTGGATCTTCATAGGGTTCATTCTGCACCACTTCTACACCTTCACCTCGGTCACTCTGCTCATGGCTATGCTTGCTTATCATGTACAGTTGGCCAATTCTGTACTGTAAATCAAAAGCAAGAACAATGTATTAGCTTTATGTAATAGATGTGTATTCAAAAGCCAATGTCATACAATGACACGTGGTATGTGCAAATAAAAGGTAGCTCAAGGTCAAAGCCCAGTATTTTGCAGCTCCATTTAGACCTATATAGAAGTCGGGGTCCCCTCATTGGCTTATTAAGTCCAAGGTGTCACTTGTGAAAAAACAATAAACCCCATGCATACACAGATGTAGAGAGTCAGGACAGTCCTTTAGTTTAGAATGCATTTGTGAGTATGTAAGTTAAGAATAAACAATTAATCCGCTGCTTCCACGTGCTGACCTGTCAGCGGATTTTAACCAGTGGGTGAACTCTAATAGGTCCGTGGGACACGGGATTCTCCTGTCATGCCCTCAGGATGCTAAATAATGAAGCCTTGTAAAAAGATATATGATAACTATTGCTAGTTCACAGAAACAGGGGTGCTAGAAAAAACCCATGTAGACTCCAGGCTATTCGAAAAAGAAGTTGGAGATGAGCAATTTGGCAATATTATTAAGATTAATTTAAGCACTTAAATGATCCTTTTTCTATAGGCTCTCCAGTTACTTGGGAAGCCAAACCCCAGGGAGATTGACCCAATGCTGCTATCATAGGAAAATAAACTGTTGTATGGGCAATTCATTTTTCTCTCAGTATATCTGCATCTACATATATATATATGTAGATATATATCTCAATATATACATCTCAATATATCTGCATCTACAGCAGGGCTTTGGCCTTCAGAGAAATACATCAAAAAGTAAATCCTTGAACCTTCATTAGCAAAGATTTCAGAGGAAAAATGTACTTTTTCCATACATGTTCTGGTCAGATATTTTGTTCTTAAGTCCTTTCTATATTCTTGAATGTACCGCAGTTCTTACAACTGTCTTTGGACCTATCCAATTTCTCCATTTGGATCCTTCTCTCTCCCAGAGTCATTTGTTTCCGCATATATATATCATATATATATGCTGATCACTTCAATCGCATCAATCACATCAAATATAAAGAGCAACCTGTTAATTTAGAAAATGGCTGAGCTACTACTCAAGCTGCCAAGTACTAGCTCAGCATAAGCAAACAAATGCATAGTAACAGTCCGATCTCAGAAGACTATGAGATTCTTGTGGTTATTACATATTGTAAACAGCAATCCTACCACACACTTTAGAAAGCTCAAAAAGCTCAAATCAAAAGAGCAATTAGCTGGGAAAAGAAACCCAAACCATACAGGCCTTATTAACAACTGCCAATAAGCCAGCCTGACTAAACAAAATGATAAGGATGGGCTCCCTACAGAAGTTCTGGAATTCCACATCGCTCCATTTCATTCCTGTGCTGCAGGCAGGCCACAACAAGGACCATTCTACCGGGACAGGGATTTCCCTTCTCCTAGCACTGAATGGACACCTCCTTCCCTGCCAGCCACACACTAGGACAGAGAAGCAAATGATTTGCATCAAAAAAGTCTCTTTCAGCTGAGAATTCCAAAGTACTAAGAATGCCTCAAGTTTATATAAAGGTTCTTTGAGGGCAAAAGGTTGCTCTAGGGGAAGGGTGATGTAGCTTGGATCTATTTTCTTTTCCTCTTATCTAATAAGAGGAAAAGAAAATCATCCAATTTCAGTGGCTTTCTTTCCATTATTTTTCCTCAAACATCTCACAGTGAAGAATAAAACCCACTCTTAAAACTTGTTTGAACTAGTGAAAAAGAGGACTAAAGGGAAAAATGAGAAAAGATACAGTTGTCATAAAGCTGTCAAGTGTCATATGGGTCAGGCCAATTAATTGTGTGACCCCTGTAACATTTGCGAAAGATCAGTAAATCTCTACATCTACGCACATTGGAAGTGCCTGGAAATTTTAGTGTTACTTATGCACAGAGTGTTTCTTCCTCTGCTTTCTTCTCATGAGAGACAATTGATTTATTTCTTTTAATTAGTGATCATTCTTTCTCTTTATATCCTGTATAACTTTGGAGAACCTACTCTCTCACTACCAGAAATGTTCCTAAGATATTCAGTAAAATGGTAAGTGGAATAATGCTATTTAAACAAATTGCTGCTGGCACAATCTCCTGTCTATATATTCAGCTTTCTCATCCCTGGTACCTCTTTCACACAGAATGTCCTCAGTTAAGTGATAAATCCTAACACTCTTTTCCTTGCTAATCCAGTTATCTACCTTAGTCTCTACTGAATCCTTTTCTTTTCCATCTCATCATATTGGAGTATTTTGTCTTAGACTTCGAGGCCCTGAAGAGCACAAGTCCTCACACAAACCTTTTAACTAGTTCCATGAGAATTTGTCTTCTCTTTTTCCCTAACAATAAATGAATGCATTGGTACACAGGCAAGGCAAAGTTTGTGGACAGAAGGTAGTGTATTTTATTTGATCAACTAGTACAGTTGAGAAAAGGATAACTTTCAGGCCCTTAAAGCTGTTCTTCTGGTCTGAAATCAAAGCAAGGTACTTCAAAGCTGAATGCAAGCTGAGAAAAAATGCTTTGCCTTTAATTAGATATGTATCAATTAGACCTGACAGTAAAGATACTGCTTGTGGAGTGATAAGGATGTTAGAAAAGAGGAAAGGTGATAAGGTGCTTATCTGCTAATGGAAAGAGAGAGATCAGTAATTTATAGCCTGTGGAATATGAAAAGGGCAGGTGAGGAGAGGGGAGAGGAACTACAATTTGCCATAAAGCCAATATTTCTTTAGAGATACCTATTGAGATTTTTGCTGTGCCATGAAGTTACGACTTCTAGTTGCCATGAACATCTCTGGAAAGCATTTCATAATTGCACATATCACTGCATGCTTTGATTTCTTACTTCTGTGTAGTCCTTCGCAATTTTGCTCTCAGTTTTAATGGTCAAATACAGACACCTTAGTTTCTGCTGGAAATATTGGCTCAGAAGCATCAAGATGAGTCTGTGGTCACGGTGACACCTAATAATGGGGCTTTACTAAAGCATTCATTTGCTCCAGCACCATGAATCAGAGATATCCACCTATAACAACATCATGTTTTGCTAACAGAGATTGTTGTTCTTTCACGGATGCACACTACCATAAAGTCACAAAGGCTGTAAATCCACCTGAGCACCTGGTTAAGAGTGGGTAGCTGCACACCCACTGCACTCCTCAGATGATGATCAGTGCTGTCAAATAGAAATTGCTTTACAGATGTTGCACAACCAGTGCTTAAAGAAAGGTTCTACTTTTGTGATGTGACTTAAAATCACACACACCTCAATTATACCTAAGATCTGACAGAAGGTACCCAAGGCAGCTCAGTGTGGTGCTTCTCACTTGGAAGAGGCTGAGGAAAGCAGAAGCCACCACCACTAGTGCTGGACAGCTCTTCTGTAGGAACCTACTGCTGCCCACCCCCCCCTAAGCAATGACTTCCCATACCTACAGATCCAACACCAGTCAAGTGGAAATATCCTCCTTTCATAACTAGTGAAATGACTGCACTGCCTGCTTGAAAGCAGCTCTTTTTGCAAAAGAAACATGCTTTTACATGTCCTTTAAAGCAGCTAACTCAGCTCTCTTGTGTGCTGGTCATTTGGTTTTATCTGCTTCATGAAGTTTTAACCTATCTTTCAGAAATTCCTGAAATTTAAATGCCTGAAAAACAAAGTCACAGATTTTTCTAAGTTCCTATCAACAGTGTGGAAAAACATCACTTAAGAAACATTTTACAGCAGCAAACACTACTCATTATTCCTGCAAGGATGAGCTGACATGCCATTATTGCTTATGTTGCTCTATCACAATCTGAATTTCTGTGTTCTTAGCTGTAAGATACTGTTTCAAGGAAATCAGTAAAATTTCCTGCAGTGGCACCTGATCTGAATTTGACTCTGGAGAAAAGCCCTTTGTTTAAAACCGCTTCAATTTAATAGGGGAAAATGACCTTAATACCAAAGGAAGCACTTCAATAAACAACTGTAACGCATGTGAAGTTCTTGATTCTAAAGATATTGCTACCTAGTGGACTTGATGCTTCTCAACTCCTAATGAGTAGACATTGTCTCAGTGCTGACTTCCCTCTTCCTTCAACAGGCAGATGGTGTTTGCCTATCTGGGGTTTATTCATACGAAACCCAAGGTTTATGTTTGGAACAGCATAACGACAGACAACCTGGTTTTGTGTAAATTTATAAACGAGACCAGAGGCACTTTTTTACTGTTCTTGACATAGGAGGGGAAAAAAAAGGAAAAGAAAATGACAGGGAGTCCACCCTGCACACCCTTTATTTGTAGAACTCTCATTGTCTTCAGCAGAAGCTGCACAAGAAATCTTTGCAGAGACATGTCTGAATATTTTTCAGCCCGACTGATTATTGCTGAGTTTTTAATCTAATGCGAATCTTGGAGTACAGCCTTTCCAACTTTATGTGGAATGTAAAGGTAACATTCTCTCAAAGGAGAAATTACTCCAAAGCTATCCATAACCTGAAATTTTTATGCCATTCCTTGATGTTCTTATCTGAATGCTCACAGAAAATGTAACAGATCTCTTGTTGGCTTTATCTTATACGGCAATTCTCATATTCAAAAGAGTTGCTGCACCTTTTCATCTACATTTACTTTTCTATAACTAAACTAAACCATCAGGGATGGTGCTGCCATTTCAATTTCTGCAATTTACTGTTCTAAGTCATTAGCGAGATCCCTCCCTGCAGTTAGAAGCTGGAGTCCAGAAGATGCCAGATGTGGTTTTATACCTATTCAAGGTAATGACTGCTCAGCACACTGCATTTTGACAATGGAAAGTATTTCTCACACAGTGATTCATGCTTAAACATGTCAGTGGCTTCTAGTCCTGACCTCAGAAAACTGCAAAGGTAAAACAGGAAAAAAGAAGAAACCCACCAACAATCAAAGTGAAACAGATCTGTGCTTGTGCACAAATGTGCTCCTTCGCAGAGGAAGCTATGAAGAGCAAAATCCTGTCTCTGCTGACGGCAATAGGTGTTCTGTCACTGACCTCCATTTACTAAGATTTACTTCTAGCAACAAAATATAATGAATCGACTTTATCATCAGTTGCATCTGCCTAGCTACACTGAATCCACGGACATTGATTACAGCAAAACAGTAGCAATTTGATGAAGGAATTCTGATTTAGGGAATGCTGTCTCATTAATAGAAATAATCTTCAAACTAACTGATATGTTTCTGATTTATTTTCAAGTCATAGTCTTTGGAGGACTCTGTTAGAAAGCGCTATTTTCAGGTCTTAATCGAGACCTAAGCCCCACATTGCCATAAATATGAGAAGTTTACAGTTAGATATTGAAGGCAGGCAAAGAAAGCATTAGTCTTATTTTCTATTTGATTAATCAAAACAGAAATCAATACCTCAACCTTAACAAATGTGTTTGTGACAGAACAGGGAATTTAGCCTCAATCTGGTGATTCCAGTTCGGTGCTTTTACCACAAGACACACCTGTAATGTTTTTGAAGTTCTAAACAGTAATTACACAGAAGTGGTTTCTCTTATCGCACTCGCTAACTATAAAATCCTTCATGTTATCATTGTTATTCTGAAATGGGGAAGCCTCACAC
The DNA here is from genome assembly GCA_017639245.1 of Myiopsitta monachus. Taxonomy (NCBI): domain Eukaryota; kingdom Metazoa; phylum Chordata; class Aves; order Psittaciformes; family Psittacidae; genus Myiopsitta; species Myiopsitta monachus. The sequence goes on along the minus strand of CM029931.1, from coordinate 3,510,765 downwards.
ATCCTCATGTTCATTGAGAGGTTGAGGCAGATCCCTCAGCCTTGGGCACTCACAACACACCTGGTAGAGCACCAGGATTGTGCCCTTGATCCCCTCGCTTGGGCAGAGGATGATTCACAGCTATTAAGAGTACTTCAATAAAATCTTTTCGATGACAAGCTCCAGGTTCTGACAAGGTGATCTGTTTTCCTTGTTATTAACATTCCTAGATTGGTTTTAACTAGCATCCAGGCATGTACAATGGGGTGGCAGGTGATGTTTCATGTACTGGTGGATTTGCATTGAATCAGGTTTTTGTCTTTTGGTTTTCTTTCAGATGGACTTGGCTTTCAGAACTACTACTTTGTAAGCAATAGACATGAGCATCTCCTATTAACCATCACCTCAAGGTTCTACTGTAGGACATGGCTATGGAGGGAAATTAGTCAGACTTGTAATCATTGCAGAGTTAGAAAACTTTCTGCTATTCAAATAATCATTCTCTTTGCCTGGATAGCCATGTGCAGGAAGAAAATAAACTCACTGTAAATTCCAGCTTAGGAGTCTCTCTTATATAGCACAATTCACCAGTGGGAAGGCAGCAGTTTCTGTTTCTTAAACAGTGATTTTCCTGGTTAAATAACTACAATGTGGGCTAGGGTCATGTGAAAAAGAGTACTGCTGGGTTTGACTGATGGGAAAAGCTGCAAGGAAAGCACGAATATAAACAGAGGATGCAGAAGGGATGTTCTACTCCAGTGTAGTGCCTTGTGGAGATACCCAGCTACCACTGAACTGCTATTAAACCTCCTTTAGCCTGCCTGACTAGCAGCGCGCAGTCTACACTAACACATTATTTGACTTCTAGTTTCCAAGCTGTTTAGAGCAAACCAGGCACCTTTGCACTGCGTGCTCTTTGCCATGTAGAAATATCTGACGTGCAAAGTAGTTTTTATGAACTGTTATGTTAAAATGGCTGTCCCTGATGCACAAAACCAGCAGCTCCGGAAGCAAGGTGGCTTTCTAAGTTATTGTCTTCAACTGCAGATCTATTTTGACACACACAAAAGATCAATCAACCTTCTGAAACAATAGAATTGACACATTACAAGAAGGAATAACACCAAAAATCTACATGACTGACTTTATCTGATCACAAGTTATTAGTGAGGTGTCATAGTTACATGAGTGCCATAGTTCCAAGTGTGATCTTATCTTTGAGTTTAAACGTCTTAAAGGTGCAGTTGCTCTTGAAAATCAGTTGTAGGAAAATCTGAATTGAGCAAGGCAACACAGAAAAACCCAGCAATGAGAAAAATGTGCACAGAGGAAAGAGAAGCCGTATGAGAAATCAAGATGGCAGGATAAATAATAGATGCAAGAGAATTAAAGTTAAGTACTTCAAAGGGTTATTTTGTCTATGAATGGTTTTATGTGATTTATGCCATTACTGCTCAGGACAGTGATCTGTGTAAAACTTCCTATGCCAAGTAAATAGTAAAGATTAAATTCCTGGCAAAATGCTGTCCCTGTTACAGGATTTCCATCGCTTCAGCACAGCAAGAATGAGGGAACCGACCTTGCCTGTGTAGTGATTTGCCTGCCTAGTAGGCCTTAGACTAAACTAAAGCTAGGATGGGAAAACACAGAATGAGCTGTCAGGGGGCAATACTAGTTTCTGAACTAGCAGACAACAAATGGTTTAAAGTAATTTCATTTAAAATCCAGCCAGATTAACAAGGTCTATAGAAAGCTTAAGCAGGAAGGCTGTAGCAGCAACTATAAACACCTACGTCCTAAAATCTGCGTGGAAATATGATGCACTGTTGTGATATGAGGCCCTAGAAAATCATGCAAGTCATTTAGCGGTATAATGTCACTTTACCCTAGCAAAGAATCTGACTAGTTAAAGTTTAGGGCTTGGCTTGAAAGTTTTCTTTTCATTAATTCCTGCCTGCACCCATGGTTCACAATGCACTACACATCTGCTGACTTGCATCAGCAGTCTTCTTCAGCATTGCCCACACCCATGGGGAACATGCTTTTGTAGCCACACAAACAAACAGTTGCGACAGGAACAGTTTGCATGCTGTGAAGTGCAAGTCTTCCTGCTTTCACGTTTGCTTTGCCTTTTCAAGGAAGAAATTACATCCTTCAGATACTTCATCTGCTTAAATTCCTGTGAGTGACAGTTCAGCAACAACACACTGCACGTTCAGAAAGACAGCATCCTCCCCTCGTATTTTCAGCTAAAGCAGCATGGCCTACTCTATAAATTTACAGCTTCCTGGCGCATAATGGCTTGCAACCTGCAAGAGCGATACTGAAATCAAGAGGAGCAGGTCCAGATCTGCGGTTAATAGGTGTACAATGAAAATTAAAATAAATGAAAATTAAGTTGCACATTTTCAGCTTTCATGCAAATGCTTTGCCAAATATAGCTCATGTCCTGCTCCAATGGCAGTAATTTCATGTTTCCACCCCAGCTGTGCTATTGAAAAAAGCCAGCTGTTTACAAGCCCATACAATTCTGAAGAATCAGTTTTTATTAACAATATTTTACAGTGAGTCAGCTGCTTACATTTTTCAACCGTTTACACTGTGTGCTTCCGACATAAATACCAGTAATATTCTATTATTCAGATTTATGAAGATACATGGATTTCCTATAAAGGATGCATATACATTTTCATGAGGCTAAAATGCCCGCTGTTCACAAAACCAGAAAGAACAGCTAAAAGGGACTTACTGTATGGCTTGACCACTTACACCCAGCCTGTCAGTAACACATCCTGAAACATTTCTCATCTACTGTTCTCTACGTACAAGCACCTGCCTCTGGTTAAGCCACAAGCATGTCATGCCTTATCTACAGCTTAGTGCTTCTCAGGCACAGTTTACTTAGCCTTACAGTGCAAAACTGGATAGATATCGATCAAATATTATTGATGGTTTTCCTAAGTCAACACCAAAGCATATTTTATTTGTTAGCCACTATTCATTCATAAGATTGTAGGCACATGCACCTACTCCATAAACAGGGTGACACGTGAATCTGCTCATCCGCAGTGACATTCTCCATGGATTAGTGATGGTGATGGAGCAGCTTGTGAAAGACAGTAAAAACTGATGCGGCTTTCTATTAAAATAAACAGGATTTTTTTTGGAAAATCAGAGAAGAAACTAGCGTGCATTCACATTAAACACATTTTTGTTGGCTAGAGAAAGGAAACGCTGTGGACAGCCAGACCGTGCAACACATCACAGGGTTTGAGCCTCAAAGCAGAGCTGGAACATAAAGGTTAACTCCTCTCAAGTGCAGGATGTTTAAATATCTGCATGCTGAAATGATGTTTAAATTGTTTCTTTTAATTCAGCTCAGTTTAAGCTGGGAGTATTCACAGTTGCAAATATCCTTTGACCCCTTCAAACAAGTGCAGAAATGGACTTGGGAGTTCGGGTTATCTCTAACCATAAACAGACCAAACATGAGTGCACCTATTCATACCTTCAGACATTATTTTTCTCTCTTTGCATGGGTTATGGCATTTGCTTAATGTTTAAGTAGAACTTCTTTCCCCTCAGGCTTCTTCTCTCTAATTACTCTTCTTCAGTAATTACTCGTTTTGTGACTTAGAATAATCTCTCCCTTAGCAAAACCATCAACTTTCCAGTGCAGATAATATGATGCTCTCAGAAAAAAACTGTGCCCATCAAGTTTGAGTTTAAAAGCACCAAAGAGACTACAAAGGATTCCATAAACTTTGTCAGAATCACAGAGGGGAATAATTCTGCAATTACGTTTTTTGGCAAGCAAGTTCCTTATGATGCATTTTAGGCAGTAAAACTCTGCTTATAGATATGAAAAAAGAACTTTCTTAGGGCACACAACCTAAAATGAGAAAACTCGAGTATCAGAATTTAGAACTTACTGTTTACAGGCTGAAGAAGACAAACCCAACCTGCCTTCTGATACCTTAGCCAGAAGTGAAATTGTTTGCTACTTCCAATAAGGCAAAAATATATTCACAGTCCAGAACATTTCATTCAGTTATCACAAGCACTTCATCTTACTTTCTGATCTTCTAAAATAAAACTGACCTCAATTCGATTTTGCAATGCACTTGCTTTATGCCTGCATCCCGAAGATAAAAATAATGTTAAACTGCGTCTGCAAATAGTTGAGGTCACTCCTACATCTCTGTGTCTAACCTAGAGATCAGGGTGATGAAGATATTACGGTTATCTGAAGTCATCTGATGAAAAGAAGTACATGAGAGCGAGGCTTGAGTTATGTAAGAAGGAAATGAAGACATACTTTCCTCCCCATCCCCACATTTATAAGACAGTCTGAAATCTCAGAGCTAATATCAAAAGAAGATATATTTTTCCCATTTTAGTTCATTAGAACAAAGGTTTTCAAGAACCTACCCTCTAAGTCTGCAAGAGGCAAAAACACCCCCAAAAACATTCAAATAAGTCGCTACTGTACCAACTTACTCCTTTTGCACTGGCGCCTTTTGCTTGCATAATATAATGCGGCAAGTACATTTAGGGTAGGAATCTGTCTGCTTGCTATTGGTTTATGGAAAACCAAAACTGCAGCCAAATAAACTCTCGGGCAAGAAACTTGAAGTTTGCTGCAGAAGCGCAATGCGACTGTGACATCTGTGAGTGCACATGCCAGCAAAGGGAGGATGCTCAGGACAAGATGTGCCATCTAATGTCTGTGCCTGGGCTAATTAGAGAACACAGAGCCTTCCATTTAAAACTTTTCCTCCTTGAAGGTACAAATACTTTTACAATACGCAGATGAGCAGAATTCCTGCTTTCCAGCACAACAGAGAACGGAAGCTCTTACGTAAGTAAAAGTACAACTTCCAGGAAGAAGCACATTCCTGACTAACTGACAGACTCCAAAGCCTCCAGATCAGACATTCTTTCAATACCACATGAAGAATAAAAGGAGGATGAAGGCAAAGAACTCCTGCCAGGGGACTCTATATGCTTAATTTAAGTCTATCATAATCCAGAAATGTGAAGCTATGTGGTGTCCAGATGTTTTTGACAGATGGTGTCACAGCATTAAGCATTTTACCAGTGCTTGTCTGGTTTTACTGACCAGTGTCAGATCCCAAACAAATCCTGTAAGGAAAGTCGAGAACATAACAAAACACTAGCAGCACCTCCTCTGGAACTGAACTTGGAAACGATACAGGGGGAGATACAGAAAACTACAGCAAAACTGCAGATTTTAACTAACACAACAGAATTACAGAGGTTCATGGTACTTACAGAGGTTAGAGAAATAAAAGCGTTGACAATACGCTGCATCTTTATAGTGCATGGATTTTAAAAATCCTGCTATTGAATTCTCAAATGCAATAATTTTTCATGTCCACTTTTAACTGTTATATCTGCAAAATGCCAGTGAAAACGTTGAAGATGATACCAAAGCAATGCATGCTGTCTGCCATAACACACTGTATATAATATGACATGATTATTCTGAGGAATCCAGTAAATTGAAGGACTGCAAGCCAACTTAACAATTTCATTACAAACTTAAACATGTATAAGGACCCAGACACAATCCCTCAAAACTTCACATGGTCAAAAATACATCATTCCAGCATACACACAGAGAGGCAATCACCTTTCCCTAAGGAAGCTACACATACTGACAGAGTTAAAGTGATGATGCTTGGGGTAAGTGGGATAGAATTTCTTGGGCTTATACTGCAAATAAATGCCTATATTCTGCCTACAATCTTTTTATACAGGAGCTGTACATCATAGCTGGCAATCTATCAGTGAAAACTTGCAGCCTGTAATAGAATCCAATGCTACAAATGGAGCCTTGACAATATACCAGGGAACTAAAAAACTCAGTAGGACAGATACTGCTGCCCTACCTCTGCTGAATACCAGTAATTGTAGCAATTGTCACTAGCAACAGCAAAAGAACGAGCAGCTCCTGGTTCTGTGCTGGACTGAGCACCCTTCTGAAGTAGCTTGTACACCACAAGTAACAGAGAAAACAATTTCTCAGTACTTGCAAGTGGGAATATCCTTTTTCTGCAAAGAATTTTCTCTGGTGTTCAAACCTTCTGCAACAGAGAAGTTTCTAAAAGGCCACTTCAGCTGGAACAGATCCTGTCGAGTTCAGTGGAAAGACTCCTGTTGACTCCAGATAGCTTTGAACCTAAGTGAAGCAAACAGCTTTTCTGCACTTGCTACTCCCAAGTTAACCACTTCCTCATTAGCTAGAGCCAGCTGCGTCATTTGGAACCAATCCTTTGGGTATAAGAGTTCACGGTGTACAGTAGCACCAGGGAATAAAGCTGAAAACCATAACAACAGAATGTATAAATAGATAGGATCTCTCTATAGAGGACCTGGTTTTCTTCCTCCAGGCCTCAAATTACAGCAGAGTGCTCCGAGATGCTCATGTGATTGCAGTTTATGCAAGTACTGTAAGGTACTGCTAGTATAGACACGTGTTTAAAGTGGAAAACATAGAGCTCAAAGACTAAATGCATACAACATAGAAAAAGCTGGTTTTGTACAAAAGACAGAGAATTAATCTGGAGCATTCTGCTGTAGACCTCAATAACTGAAAAAACACCCAAAACCCCAAACCAAGCCACTCCCCCCCGCAAGAGCTAAACAAAACCAACTCCCCTCACGATAGTCTAAAAATACAGTTAGAAGATGTCATTGCTTCCTTTCCTGCTACCCCATGGCCTTCTACTACCCAAATAAACTCTCACCAAGTCACTGGTTCAGGCTCAGAGGGAGGAAGTGGTTGTCACAATGGCAACCCAATGAAAGCTCTTAGTCCTAATACTCTTTTTATGGCATGCCGAAAGAGCAGATAGCAAGAACACACAGACGTTGCACGCAGACATAGCTTCCTCTAGTTCATCATCTCCTTGTTTGATAAACTTTTTACTTCTCACAAAAATAAAGTATTCAGACAAGTTTATAGAATGCTTTGACATACATTATGTGGCTGTAAATTATTCCTCAGGAAACACAAACAGGTATAATTAAGGGAAAAGATGGAAGAAAAGATTAAAACATGAATGAATCTCACTACAAACTGGTCTCCCAGGTCAGTCAGTAATCAAGTTGTAGTCTAGCACACCTTTAAATGGATGTGGTTCAGTCAAACATTCCTAACAGTATACAGCAGCATTACTTTTAAGTTCAAACGTCGCTTTTATACTGTTTTAAGATGTTCTTTATTTCTACAGGCGTGTGACAGGGAAACATCTTTAGGAAAGCATTTTTTATTCTAAAAACTTTATGAACTACCAGTTTTCTTAAGCAGATAATGCTAAACTTGCATGTGAATACTCAGTGCTTCATTCTATAACTCAAAGGCTGAGCAAATGCGTGCTGAAGCATTTCCTAACACACTTAAATGCTCAAGTGCTCAGCTTCTCAGGTTGTTCTAATGTAAATCTCTTCCCCGTTTGAAAACTTTTGGGGCAGGAAGAGGGGGAGGGGATGGCACAGCACCCACAAAGTGTTCCCAAAACAGGGAAATATGGAATGAAATACCTTAAGCAGAGCCTGGGGTCTGGAGCTTGTCTAGGAATATTTTAGACAGTTCAGAGAATAGTTTTAATGGCAGCTCCTGGCAAATTGTTATTGCAGGATGCACTTTCCACCACTCATTAATCTTTGTAGTACCCCATTCTTCCCTCTCTCACATTCACTGCATAGAATGAATACATACAAGGAATGTTAATGGTTAATTGCCCAACTCTGAAACCTAAATGCTCTGTTTCTCTTTTTCTGTTGTTGTTTTGCCCTGCGCTCAGCGTGGACTGCACAATTCTCCTGAGAAGCAGATAACCATCTGGGCAGGCTGTGAATTCCTCACCGCCATGGCTGAACTGCCATCCAGCGCCTCTGACAGACAAATTAAAGCTACACAGCAGAGTAGACATATTCTTTAGGTACAGCTTTGTCATTAGGATGTGATATACCTGCTTCCAAATGCTGGATTCTCAAAGCCAGTCCCTGCCACTGCAGACGACCAGGCTACACAGGGCTTCTTGAATCTTTTCCTCTATCCAGGCTGCATACAAGTAGTTAAACCCAAGTAAATTAGTGTCTAAAATTCTACTCTTTGATTGAAAGGATGGTAATGAGAAATTTGCTGTCTTAATTGGTCACAACTGTCACTGAGAGCCAGCTATCAGTTTGGCTCTGTGGGAAGCTTGCAGTGTTACTTCTGTTGGAGCCAAATGGTTGTCTTGCTGTGAGCACAAATGCTGACAAGTAGGGCAATATGTGGGAAGAAATCTGGCACTTCCAGTGGGATGTGTGCATGCATACAAGCAGTTATGGGTTTGTATACTGGAAGTGTATCCTCTAGTTGACTCCACTAAGCCTGTCGTGCCCATTCTCTTATCATGATCCTGAATAGCTCAGTAGCTCTACCTGATATAATCTGGATGTCCAAACAAGTCACACCAGAAAAACCAACCAAGATACATAAATTAAATTACTTAATAAAGAAAAAACACCCATGGTGTTACAATAAAATAAAAGAGATAATGCACTGATCTTAAAAATTATATTTAATTCCAAAAAGGGGGAAAAAAACCAAACCAAAGTTTCTGATTGCAACTTGTTTCTTTAAATTTCAATAGCCAAAACCAGTAAATGCTATTTAAAAATATCTAAGATGTTTAAAGCGAGGCCTAAACACTAAAGAGGACTTACTGTTGCAAAGCAAAGTTCATTTAAGGAAAGGAAAGATGTAAGACTGCATTCAGGGCTGCTGGATGACAGTACGGTGTTTTCATGTCATTTTCCCATGGCACTCAGTGATATCAAAGCTACAGAGGCCAGGAAGCCTGACTGATTATTGCTTTGTTTTCTTAGTCCTTCAATAATTTCTAGCACATAAACACATAATGACCATCAACAGAATACAAAAGCTGAGATCTGACAACCAAATAGGCCTTCCAAAAGGGCAGAGTGTTTAATTCAATTTAATTCAGTGAAGGGCCAGAGCTGCTCTTTTACATCTCAGAGGATTCTGAGAACAAATACATTTGTATTACAGAACTTGATTATAATATGTGGAAGAGAGGAAATGAAAGCCAGAATTTCAGCCTGGGGCTTGTCTTTGCTAGTTGTTCCTGTAGTACCTGGCTATACTGCCTTAAACACCAGGGACACAGCACACTCTTCTGCAGCCACAAGGTTTGAATTTGAGGCTTGCTATTGATGTTGTTATTCTAGCCCTTCACTCCGCAGCAGAGACCTGACAACCCCAACTACCTGACAACTGACTTCCCCATGAATGACTAAAGATTCATTCATATGAATAAACACCTATGAAGGATCAAGTTTACTAGTTTTCTTTTTTTTTTTTGGACCTGTAGACATGAAAGGATAATTGAGTAATTTCATTACATCAGGAACATAAACCCAGCACTGGTTTTCCACTTACTATTAAAAGTAATCAAGCAGGGCTGAAATCCTGGGCTCCTCTGCCATTCCATTTTTAGATTATTTTCGTCTCCTTTCTATCTATTGCTGAGATTTATATCACAAACCTATCAGCCTTTACGAAATGGATGCTTTTATCTTTGCAGCTGAGGTGGTTGTGAAGTCAGGGCGATGAGAAACAGTTTTCTACGTTAGAGCACATTTGCCACGTGATTAACTGGAAGATGCCACTGCAGGTATTTCTATTTCATCTCTGTGAAGACATGCATTGAGGGCAACAACAAAGCACAATATGCACTTTTACAAGCCTAGCAATGCAAGCAATCCCAAAGGGAAGCTTGCAGAGACACGCTCTCCTCTCCACTCAACCGCAGATCAAATGTTTCACTGAAGCCATCTGATTGACATTTCTCCTTCCAATGACAAGAAAAAGTGACATTAAACAAATTCTCAGGTTGCCATTGGATATTGGCTTCAAAATCACTTTCTAGATGTCACATCAAGCTCATGGAAACTCCTAGAACTGCAATTCCCACTCAAGAATACAAAACCATGAGCAAAATGCAGGATTTTATCCTTCAGAAATACACTAAAACATAGAAGAAATTAATCTTAAATCTCTCAGATGACACCATCAGCTTAAAGATCCGTAAAAATAACTAGTGGGAAGCTCAAAGAAGTGGAACAACCTTAGATTTTCTTGAAATGAAAGATTAGATGTGTTTTAGAAGGTTATATGAGGATGATGTTTAAAGATGAGATTTAAGGGGGAGCAAATAATTAATCTATGAAACAGTATGAAAATAATAAAACCACAGACATTTACCGCAGTGCAAGCTCAGCATGGGCTGATTAGTTTGGCTCACCTGCTCTGTTCTACCATAGCTAGATTGCAGCCTCACACTTGCAGATAACCCAGGCGTAGATAACTGACTGCAATACTGCACTCCCAAGTGTACCTGTCCTCTTAGCTCCTTCTTAACTTTGGCAACTTTGACTTTTGTTTCATTAGTATTGTTTCAAATGAAAGATAAATGAGCTTATAACTGAAGCCAGATAACTACTCTGATCTCCTACTCATCCAAATTTGACTTGAAGATGGTTGCTGTCTTTATGAATCTGGCCTAAAATACCATAAGCAGCTGGCAGTGTCACTTGGTATTGTCCTGACAATAACTCCAGTGAAGCAGGTTGGTGAATGTGTTGTGTATTTACCAGCTCTACTGTTTATATTGCTATCAACAATGTTGATACTGTAGCGGGTCATTGCCGGTTAAGTAAAACACAAGTTTATGTTACCATCAACTATTTATTTTACAATTGACACGGGCAGTATATTGTGTAAATAAGTAGCAGTGTTTTTGTGTTAACAGAATTGTATGTAAAGTTTCTGCCACCTGCAATGGTAATATGAAAATGAACTACTTACACTAAAGAGAGTTATATCTAAAGCATATGCAGAGAAAGTAGCAGATTATCTATCATTAAGCTTGCTGGCAACTTCCATTGGAAGAGATTGTTCTCCTGTTGGTAGCAACTCTGCTAAATTTTAGCTGCATGTGCCTACTTTAGGCTCAGAAAGCCACAATCAGAATGGCTCTGGAATGTGTAAGAATAATAACAATTATTAAATTAAACATAATATTTATTGTATTGGAAATAAGTGCTGTAACTTTTTTCCCTTGGAAAGCTCTCATGCCTGAGTGGGCTAGAAAAAGGACTTGAAATTCAGCAGACGTGTAGTCTTTGCATAAACACTTATGCTATTCTCATGAAAATCTACTCATATTTAGTCCCTTGGCTAAATTTAAACCTTCAAATTCAAGCTTTTGCAAATACAGTCCATATTCTCAACAGAAGCTCTTTAGAGCTTTCCAGGAGAACTATCAAAATACAGGTTTTTTCTTGCACACTCTCCAGCCTCTCACAGATCCTACTATATATAGGATATATATTTTTTTGTATGTTATCACACTTTCTTCCCTATTGCTTATTCTCTCTATCGTATGTTATAAGGTGCCTTTAAAATGATTATTTTACCTACTACTCCATTATCTCAAGGGCAGAAGTCTATGCAGTGCATCTCAAGTTTCTAATAACTGATAATACAGATGGGCACTCACATGAGGCCATATGATCCTGTATCACATGGTACCCCTGCTCCTTGCAGGGGGGGTTGCATTAGGTGACCTTTAAAGGTCCCTTCCAACCCAAACCATTCTATATAGCCACGCTTCTTTTTTCCTCAGAATGTTTTAAAAACCCCAATAATTACAAACAAAAGCTATGCTTAAGGAAATCTTACCAAGCCAGGCACTCAGAACTTATGGGAACAGTGATGGATGGCTTACTGGATGTTGGCGCCCTTGTGTACATAAACACCGTGGCACAATTAAATAATCATGTACCACTTTTCCTTCCTCTTTGAAGTCGCCGCATACTAATGTAGATGATTTTACATAGGGCTTCTGCTTCATTTGCTGAAGAGCAGAAAAACATACTGGGAAAGGAAAACTGTGTCAGCTCAAGGTCGTATGAACTGAAGAATCCACATCAGCGCGTGTCCTCCGGGCATCACCAGCACAACAGCTCCCAGTTGTGATGCATAAGGATGAGAAATGACAGAAATTAAGAAATCTAGGTAAGGCAAATTGCTTAAACCCAAATTCCTCACAAGCAATTGCTATCCCCTTGTTCCTCACCATCTAGGTACCCCACGTGATGCAGATCTGATTCAAACAAATGCTAAATATTTACCAGATAGATAAGTAAATGAGAACTGTGTTTTGAATGGGCTATATAATTCCACTTGAAAAATCAGTTTCCAAGTGTTAAATATTCAAAATAAGCTAATATTTTCAGCTCAAAGTCTCAATGCAGATGTTCATAATATGTAAAATTAGAAAATTTGTTCATTTTATGAAAGTGTAACTGAAAATAAATTGATTAATGTTTAGTAAAACATTCAGACACTTCAATGATAAGCAGCACTCAAACCTATGAGAGAGTGATTCCAACTCCAGAGATGGGTAATAAGTTACTGAAAAGGACATCAGAATTCTCTAATGAGACAATGGTGCACTGTCCAGCCTTGCCAGGAACCAGCTTTATGGAAAACAGATCCAAAAAGCAAACCTGTATGGGTAATGTTAATTTTGGCACCTCCTAATTCTAAGTGCTTGTCCTTGAACCCTTAAGTAATAATTATGAAACCAGTCTATGTCGATAAAAAATGAAATTATAATTTGATTACTGTTCTGGAATCTATGATAAAAGTCACAGGCTGTGTCTGTGACACAATCTTTGTGGACAGGTTGCAAACGGAGTGCCTATGAACACTGAAATGAGGTGGCAGCTTGCAGAGGTGCTTTTTCCTTCTTCCTACTTTTGCTGCCCTTTTTTCTCTTTTCTTTTGTGGGTCAATAAAGGCATTCAGCTTTCAATTCTTATCTGTCGGATGCGTTATATTCGTGCTACAGGAAACAAACAGCAGTATTTTGACCCTGTGGGTTTCTTTCTCTGAAGAAGACATTAATTCAGCGCAGTGTAAGCAACAGCAAAAAACCCCACAAGTCATCAATACAGGGTAGAGTAAGCAACAGCAAAACTTCATGTTTTAAATTGGAGAAGCAGCCAAATTAATTTTGAAAGCTTCTTCGTTGGAGGCTGAAATCCTTTGTACAAACTTCATCCTGGAGTGATATTTTCGGCTGTAATATAGGGGTTTGTAATGGAAATGCTGACAGGCCCATAATTACGGAAGCACTAGCGGGCACCACTATATTAGTATATCAGATAGGCATAGGACTTAAATGCGATACAAGGTATCAAAAGATGTCAGTGTCTGTCCTCATTAAAGCAGCACTTAAAATTCCTTTTAACCTCCATTAACTCAAACCACGGATTTGGTGTTCAGAAGGACACAGACACTGGTACTAATACTTGCAATTAATACATCCCCGTTAGTACCTGAAGCTAAATTGGTGCATCATCCTAACTGTTTAAGCTCGTAGAAAATGCAAAAAATGAATAATAAGAACATTTCATTCTACAGGACAAACTGAAGCCATTTCAAGTAATATAAAAATGACACATTATTTCCTGTGTTCTGTAACATCTTAAAGCTTCTTCTTATACCCAAATATGCAATGATGTATCTGTGATGCAATTACACTTGTGGATACCGTGGGGATGGGAGGGGAGTTTTATTCTTTGTTCACTGGATTCTTGTTTGTTATATGACCAAGACAACTGACAGATTTATATATGAGTATGAAATTCTTGATGCCTGTACAAATTCCATGCATGCAGATAAAAGAAGATCAAGCCTGAAGATCCAGGAGGGTTGAATAAGATGTTTACAGCCGATATAGACTTTAATTTTACATTGCTAATCCACTCAAACCCATTCACTGAAACTGGCAGCACAATCGTAACCTGCACAGTAGATTCTAGCCCTGTAGTATGTAAATTCTTCAATTTCATCCGAGGGTTGTGTGCTATAATCATGTTCTTTTTTTCCAACAGATGCAGAAATACTGCAGGAGGTTACCTTTGAATTATTTCCAACCACATGCTCTATTTCACGACTCCAACAAACCCACTCCTATTTCCTCCTCTGCATTAAGGTGCTTGAAAACAACAGAAAGATTGAATTTACCTTTCCTGCATCTAGCCAGAAAATAGATTCTGGGGGGTAAGTTCTCCTGAATAAGCCCTTTCTCAAGCATGAAAAATACATTAAGGAGAAAAAAAAAAAAGGGGATTACATTCTGTACAAATCCAGGTATACAGCTCTTATCAGGTAAGGGAACTAACAAATGTCACATTCCACAGAAGCCTGCCTCACTGGAAATGGGATTGATGGTGGTTTTGATGACTAGGTAGAGAAAGAAAACATCTTGCTGAACAGAAAGTACTTTCCCATGGAAAGCTGGAATAGTACTATTTTGAGTAATGCCCTACTTAAACACAGGGACACCCTCACTCTGTCACTCACACAAACGTGATTTGCATGTTTGGTGGCTTGTAATTCAGTCTCAGACTACAGTAACACCTTATAAAAGATGATTCATAAGATTATTATATTTGCATATTTTGCCATCACTGACAGTGAAGGCTTCCATGGGCCACCGGTCTCAGGACTATGGCCACTGCAGCAGAGCATGGCCAGCAAACCAAAAAGGTCCCAACATCTATTGATGTCATTCCTATTTCAATGTGGAGCATAGCAGAAACTGCTGGGATTCCTGCCTTTGTGTCATGGGAGGCTTTTATTTTCTGATGAGGAAAATGGGTTTTCTTCTGAAAAGAAGAGGTTTTAAGATTTTATATCCACAGAAGACAATGGAATCACGTAAGTTCAAGAACAGAGAAAAATCAGCTTCAACCTGTGCCATTTTGTCCATATTCTATATCATTTATCAAATCATCTGTTCCACAATCCTGATAACAGTCCCTACTGTTTGAATTTTCTAACATAATATGGCCCTCTGATAGAAGAGAGTTAAAGAACACATAAACGTGAATGTCATGAGAAATGACTTGTAGTACTTTGTGGGAGGGCAAGACAAAGAGCACTTGCTTGAATCATGAAACTAGGTGTGATTTTTTTTCTGGCATTGTGTAATACAAATAGTAACAGGGAGCTCTTTGGCATTCCAGGAACTAAATATAAATATGTGCAACCTAAAGGTATATCTTCTTAATGCAAATTTAATGCGCTGTTCAAATGCTGGGAAGCTATTATGTTGCCATCAGCATTTCATTATGTGCTTTTGGTTTTCCTGATCCTGCTTCCTTCTGATCACTATACTTAAGAGACACACCGCCTGTGTAAGGGTGAAAGATGGAAATATGTCAGAGCATGTTCTGCAGTGACTTATTTGGTTTTCCAAGGCCACAAGATTTTGACATGACAGTAGGTGATAGTCCACAGAAATACCACTTCCTTTCTATGTTAGATCTTGCCTTAGAAAATTCATTTTCAAGTTAGTACCTTCCTACTACAAAACTACCTGTCTTCATTATCATTTTTAACATACTTGGTATTAACTTGGTCCATTAATTATACTACAAATGTGTTTAATGTATTATTACAATCTGATGACACTGCAACTGAGGTAAATCTTTAACTCAGAACTCACAAGCCTTCAGGCAGATATGTTACTGGAGTGTCTTCCACTTTACCTAACGCCAATGGAATTCTACAGAGTGCAGTTCCGTACAGAATTTGTCCTGTGTTCCACACACAGCTCCTCATTCAGTGAATTCTCTCAGGATTCTATTTTTGTACTCTTAATACAAAACAAAGGAAACTCCCACTGACTTCACTGTGAGTACAAGTGGACCTGAGAAGGGCACTAATCTCACTTATCAGCACACTATATGAATGCTGTCAATTAATTACAACCATATCAAATGCTTGGCTGCAGATAGTCTACATGGTGTGCTTTTCACTTACTGATTTACAGTCAGTGGGAGGAGGTTAGAGCAAAAGCGTAAGAACAAATCAAAGTTAAACATGGACATGGAAATTTAACTCTGTTTTCAAGACTGCCAATTCTGTGTGCACTGGGCATGAACTGGGAGTGTGGTGATGAAACAGCAGCAGAACGTTGTTTGTTACTGGCAATAACAAAGCCTGGATAAACAAGAGAATCATGCCTCATAACACAGCACCCTATTAGTTTAAATGATATGCATCCTACAGGAGCTAGGATCTAAAATAAAGCAAATGTTAATTCCTCTCCGAGATTAAATGATCAGAAGAGTATTCAGCTCCAAATGGAAACTAAGGAACATGACATACTGCCAGCCCGCACTTGGCAAAACAACTTCTAATGTAATATGGAAATACTGTTGTACACCACTGCCAAAAAGATTAATAAACCCCCCGAAATTCTAGTTGTTAGCATTATTGCTACCCCTGGTTCTCTGCAAGAAGCAGTCCCTAAACAGTCAATGATTTCAATCAATAAGTATTAAAAAGAGAATCCTCTACCAAAGTTTTGTGCTTAAATGCACCAGATACCCATGCTAAAAAGAAGTATCAGATGGTAATTCTAATTAGAATTCTGTCTCTTTGCACTCATAATTAATTCAATATATTGTGTTGGCATTAAGTAAAAACTCTGTACTTTCACCCAGTAGGACAGGAGTTGTATTAATTTGCTTTTCATATGCTTTTTATTTGCTGTCATCAATTCAATGGATTGAACAGAAAGCTGTGAAAGAGCGAATGAGGGCGATTCCTATTACTCAAGGGAAAAAAAAAAGTGTGAATAGCACAGCTTGGATGTATAAATATAGAGGGAAAAGTTAACACAGCTCTAGTGAGGAGAAGTCACTTCTTATTCTGTCTCTGAAGGGGCCAACGGGTAACGCAGACACAAGAGACCTATCTGACATGGGCCAATTCAGTATCAAAAGCCCACTTTGCCAAGGTCACTCCGCAGATATTGTAAAAGAAATGTATTTGCCATGAGATGAGCAGAAAGGTCCTAAAAAGGATAAACCATTCTTTAAAAGATATAATAAAAGGTAAATTAGACAAGTGACTTTTATCACTGGAGAAGAGGACACCAGTGGAGTCCCAGAGAAACGGGCACAGGCCTCAAAGTGCTCAACACACTCAATGGTGGCAGCACATTCATCCACAACTTACTAAAAAAACAAATCCCCAGTGAACAATATATAAAAAGGAGTGATGACTTGAACCCAACAAGGATGGAAAGCTACATTTTTGTAATTAACCTCCTACAAAAAGGATTTAAACGAGGGAGTGGGAGGCATATTATAGAGAGTACAAAGAGAACAAAGGAGAGAACATCGAGCAGAGAGGATACAGAGTTACAGTGATCACTTGCATCCTGCAATGCTTTGAGAGCAACTCTTGATTAGATGAAAAGCTGAGTAACTTTATCTCCTTGACCCCAGTGGCAATGGACACTCAGAACACCAGCTTAACATTCTTCAGTTCTAATTCACCACAGGGTCACCTCAGTGCATGACAGATGGAAGAATTCAGGGATGCAAATTTAAGCTTCATCATGGTTTTCAACAGACAGAGGAATCACACAGCCCACAGTTTACCACTTCTTAGTACATATCATGCAGCTATTGCTTCTACTTTAGGAAACACATAGATGTACTGCTAGGGACACAAGACTTAACAGTGTGAAATCACAGAGTAACATCTCAAAAGGTTGACCCAGAGGAAATAAGACCTCCCATCTTACCAGTGCATGGTTCCTTTGGAACACAGTACACGAGCATTCCATCTTGGGTTAGTTATTTCTCGTTCTTGATAATGGCACACACCACCAGTGCCATCCCACCTTAAGGTAATGAGTAATTCGTAAAGTTGTTCAGAGCTTGCCTGAAAAAGATCCCATACTTAGTATGTTAGAACGGCTTTATGTCACCCACAAGTCTTCGCACTTGCATGACAGCAACTCCCCAACGTGAACCTCCTCAGCAACTTCATTAGACAGACTGACTGAAACAGTGCTTCTTGTCAAGAAATGATTCACAGAAGAGTTATATATTTTTGGAATTTATCAAAAAATGTTGGTGATTTAACAGGAACAAACCTGGTAACTCTCTACTTCATCAGTTCTGAGCCTTTCATCTCATCAGAAATGCAAAATGTGAAGAAATATTTGATATTTGAACCCTAAGAAAAGTAGTTTAAAGCTAATATCAATCTGCAGGTATGGGACATGGTAAAAAAGCAACATAGATGCACCACATCTTTTAAACTTTGATAGTATTTGTCTTTCCCTGCTTTCTAGAATAGCATAAGCACACACAGTGCACGAATCTGGTACAGAAAGGACAGTAGGGAACAAACCTTCAGCTGACTTACTGAGGCTAACTTTGTATGTCAACTTGCAAAGCTCACTGCGTCCCCAAACAAGTGCATGTTTAAATCTGACATATGCAAATCCTTTGCACACAGAAAGCAGAGGGTGATAAACTGTTATGTAGACGAACTGGAAAGAAAGTCCTTTTTCTTTGGAACTCTTGACTGGAAGGTGTCAGAAGTGCAAAAGGAAAATAAGGGTTTGCAAAATAACAAAGGCAAAACGTACCCCAGCAGCTCTGTAATTATTTGTATGTCAGTGATTACGTGACAAAATATTTAAAGAATGGCCAAGCTTTCATTGTTCAGCGAGCCTGGTTCTCTTCGTACAGACCTGTCTTATACTTCCAGTTGCAGCAAAATGGGAAACGCTTTCAACTGTCGCCTAATAGAGCAAGTTAATTCTGCCTATTGCTATACATGCTTGCTGTTCATTCAATTCCTCTCTCTGAGAAACGCCTCCTGTAAACGTCCTTCTTCTCTTACTTTTCACTTTCTTTCTTTTAGCTAACAAAATGGGTTAAATCTTGTTTTAGTCTAAAAGTCCTGGAGCGTTTGCACTGCATTGTCTAACCTGGAGTTCAGAGGGAAGATACCAGAGATGTGAATGCTCAGAGCAACATCAGGAACCACCTATCAACACTAACATAAAAATTCAGGCTACAGTTTCACACAGAGAATTGTGACTGTTAAGAATGAATATTAATAGATAACTGCTAAGGCAAAGCATGAAATAACCAGATATAAACTCAACAAATGAAGCTCGGTAGAACACAATGGCAAAGCTCATAAACATCAAGACAAAATTCTGGTCTGTAACTGCTGGAGACTTTGCCAAAACACCAGTTTGACTCAAACCTCCTACTCTTGTATCCGTGTGGGTTATACTGGTTGGAAATGCTAGTTGTCAACAGTCTATTTCAGTTAAGACTTAGGCAGCTCCAGGGCACTGCAGGTTTACACAAGGACTCTGGGCCTTTCAAACTCAAGTTTCAGCACCAAAAGAAAGCAGAGACCCTACAGCTACACAGAGACACGGCCAGTAAAACACCCAAGCTTGACAGCGAACTTCAATTTGGATCCATGGATCTACGGTTCTGTGTCAACAGACACGAGCTTCTCATCTATATTCATCACCTTCAGAAACTCATTTTTTAATTTGATCAAGAACATGTTGCAAACTTGGTGCTTTTTTTCTCAGCTCCTTGTTCTTGTCAGAGGTTTGGATTGACTCTAAGGCTGAACCTGGTTCTTTTTTCCTTACCATTAAATATGCATGAATACTTTCAAGACTAATCCTTTACTGCACGCTCACTGTTACATGGGAGTTTCTCAATGGCCCTAGGGAATGTTCTCAGCTTTTCTGTTATAATAAAGTCAGTCAACTGCTACCTATAAGGTAAGCCTGGAAAGCTGAAGTAGCTCACTTAATCTGCAGGTCTAACTCCCAAAACACGTAGAAAAGGTCTCCAACCAAACATGTGAAGTACAACCACCTGTGGATAGGAATGCAATTGCCAGAAGCTTGTAAAAGGCCTTAAGGACCTCCTTGGAAAACTCTAAGATGTTAACTCCGACTCTCGCTCCTGTGTACACAGGACATGAATCTGGTTTAAATAACACAAATATTTCAAGCCAATGTAAAGCAGCTTCGAACCAAACCATGACAAATCATACTGCCTTCTGAACCACTGTGTTGGGGTTTTCTGGCTCTGCTTTTTTCATTGGGCAAAATGCAAAGGGAAAACTGAGAAACAACCTTGTACTGAGTTCAAGAGAAAAATCTCTGTATGCACACAACACCTGCTGCTGCTGCAAATTAATTGTATATCCTACAGCTACAGGAAAAACTGGAGGAGCCAATTAGCCTTTGGTTGATACAAAACTCAACAGAATAAAGATGGAACTCTGGCAGCTACCTCTGAAAAGGGTACAAAAATCCCCAAGAGGAAACTGCTGTGCAAAACTCATGCAAGAATCCCTGCTCTGCACTTTGCTGTTCATACAGTGGCACCAATCAGGCATCTTTTGCATGGTTCTATTAAAATGTATTTTACAAATGCCTTTGCTAATAATCGTACTATCCTGACTGAAGTGTTTGTACTTGGTTACCTAATACTCTTGGGCATATGACTTTCTGCAGTAAGTCAGAGTGTGAAACAATCCTGCTATTTTGAATTAGTTAATTTCACTTCACTTTCTAGAATATTTCTGAGAGAAAAATCTACAACCCTTTTTTTCCTCCCTAAGTATTTGGGAGAATTCAGAATAATATCCCCATGTTTCCATCCATTTACTTTGAAGAATGGAAAAATATATATGTATTAATACATAAAATATATAAATTATGTGATTTAAGTATTATATATATAAAACTGGTTTATATATATTTATATATTATTTATAACATTTAACTGGTTATGTATACATAAACCACATTTAGCTGGTTATATAAATATATAAAACACATTTAACTGGTTTTATGGGAGTTGACAAGATTTAATCAAAAGCTATTCTTATGGTTGCGAGAGGGGGATGGTTTGAACAGCTCTGCCAGTAGGATGTGTGCTGCCAGCACCAGGAAGGTAGGTGTAAGCTAACGTTAAACTAAGCCACATAATATTAAGATAGGGCAGACCTAAAAACAGATGTACAACTCCTTATGGTGGATAATTGAAGGAAATTAAGAGATGAGATGAGGTAGGAGGGTTAATGAGGAAATCACAAGGAAACAGCAATTGCTGTTCCTCAAATGCTCTTGAAGAACTACAGCTTTACACAGACTATGGTCTCCAGAAGAAAGATGAGATACAGACCTCCCCCTGCACCGCAGGAGCTTTTGCCCCAAATAAGAACATTTGCTTTCTAAAGTCTGAAGCAGAGGATACTCATTGATTGCCACTGACATTCCCTGGACTGTCACAGGACAAATCACTCATGCTGTTTACTCCAGTTCTGGCCACTAAAGACCAATTGGCATGTCTGAAAATGTCCTAGTGAAAAGGCAGGGTTAGAGGTATCCACGTTTAACTTGTACCATTCTAACAGCATGATTAAATAAAAACGTAACCACCTGTTAGATTTATTTCAGTGGGAGTATCTATTTTCAATTATAGCATTTACTATCCACCCTCAAGCATGGCAAGTAACACCATGGTAACATAAACACAGTCGTGGCTGCTTGAGAAAGTTAAATTATAAATAGCAATGTATAGCCCATGAGGTCCTGGAAATAAACTAACTAATCCATAGGCATTTGTAACTATGACATAACAGTTCCACTAAAATGCTGCTTGCCTCATCTCAAACCCACTTGGAATAGATTTAGAAGTTGGGCATCACTTGACTGAGTTCATGTGCAGACATGAAAAGAGCAGAGACAGTGGAGAAAACCAGCTAGAGCAAACCAGCAGAAAACTAATAACAAGAAAGAGATAATCCCTGCAGAAGGGTTTATTCTGCTTCCATTGAAGTTGATGGGGAAAAAAACCCTCAAACCCAATCTATCCCAAATGTACGAGTCCCCATATCATACAGAATATGTTTTTATACTGACTCATCCCTGTGGTGAAAAAAAGAAAAGAAAAAAAGGAAAATAAAGACAAACCAAGCAATCCCCCTTGTGCTTAACAGAACAGCAAACATTTGGAAATGCAAATAAACCTAGCCACCCTCTAAAACATTTGAGAGCTTTTGGAACTCGGTGCTCTCGCTTCAGTCTGGGTGCAGAGATCCATGGTAACTGAGGGAATAGGGAGATTCAAGCCTGAGCTCAGCCCTCAGCAGGGACCTGAATTATCAATTGTTTCAGTGTGCTGTACAGTTCCTTATCCTCTGCAGGACTGAGGCCGAGCAGGAGCAGCAGGCTGCTGTTCAGAGCAGCAGCTTTCTGCCAGCTGGCTGGGCGCCTGCTGGGGTTGGCCAGGCTTTCTTCTTTGGGAGTATGACCAAGGGCTCAAAAATGGGAGAAAGAACAGAGAATCAGAGCTTCTACAGAGTTAGGACTGAAAATTGAGTGTGAAGAGGTTACTGCCAAGTTCGGCGGCGAGGACAGCAATTGTACAATTCTACGTAGGCTTAAAGGCATTAGCGTGAGTTCGACACAAACCTGGGGCTTGATCTGTGTGAAAATGTCTTTTAGGTCAGGCAAGAATGTGAATGATTTAGAGACGTCAGCTCAGTTTCTTTCTTGTTAAGAATAACAGATTTGAAACATCTACATTTTCTTCTGGGCTACAGCCATTGGTTAAAGTCTACTTCTGATGAGACTGATAGAAATCTGGAATGGATCTACTGAGGTCAATGGAATTATTTTGGATTCGCATCATGCGACTCAAATGGAATTTAAATTCCCAATGTTTCTCTTCTAAAAATATGCTGGGTTTTGTCATACATATTTGGTGAAATCTCGGCCTCTCTGACATCAGCAGCAGAACTCATTGGTATTATTGCGGTCAAAATTCCACTGAATGACTTTCCTTTCACAGACAGTGAAGCAAAACAAAAACTGGTCCACCGAAGTAAGATTTAAAGACTTTTTAGATCAAGCCTGTGTGATAACAGAAGCAGGCAGGTTACTGAAGAGTGAATCATGTGTAAGTCAGATGTTTCATTCAGCTTATTTCAAGTCACTGCAAAAATCATTTATTAAATGAAAATACTTACTTAAAGGTCAGCTAATGGGCACTTCCAAAGAAAACCTGAAAAAGTCAGATAAATAGCTGGATAAATCTGTCAAGCGTCATTCAGAAGATAAGATTGTACATACTAGGACCTGTATATTCAATGGGCCTTACAGTGAGACTGCTTAAATAGAACCATTTATATTTCATCAGGAGAAATACAAGCTTGGCATGTGTAAGAACTTCATGTTTATCAACAGAATTACCTTTGTCTTTATCTGGTAAATACATGTTTTTGTTTCAGAGTGGACTTCGGGATCTGGAAACCTTTCGCGTACTTGGTGAGACGAACACAAAAGGTTATCTTGATATTTTTTAATAACTTATACAGAAAATGAGACCAAACTCCGAAAATATATTCCACAATCAGTTGTGTCTCTGACACAGTCACCGGTGACTGATTGTTAATCAAGTAATTGAGCAACAGTGTGTGTTACACTGAAGTGTCATTAGCACATAATTATTTTGCCGTGCATTACAATAATATTTTTACTGAAAGAAATTTAAACATAGTCATTAATCGAGCGATGCATTAAACCCAATGTGACATTCAGGGGGATGAAATGGAAAAGAAGGCACACTCAGCATGCTCACAGACAATTCCCACAGAGCTTAAGTGTTCCTAAATCACTTAGGAAAGACTAATCTCAGAACAGACACCTAAAAACTCCTGAACAGAGACCGGGATTTTTCTGGAGAGCACATGAACAGGTTTTTACTAAACCCAGTCTACAAACATTTCTGCACATGACTCATGGCATGTGGCCTGCTTGTGCTTTAAATTAAGTATGTGCGCAAGTGAAGTGCACGCAAAGCCAGGAGCGTGCCTGTAAAGCCAGCTTCAGAACTGTAAAAGTACAAAACTAATAGAATCCAAAACTGCTTCAGCGTTTGCGGACCGCAAATAGGAAAAAGAGGGAAGATACACTTCTTTTTTTCCCAAGAAAAGCCATTAAAATGTCATTCCTACCAGTTAGCACCCTGGCTTATGCTTTATAAAAATAAAAATAGCATTTTAATACATATCCAAGGATTCCAAATTGGCTGATCACTTGTAACCAAAATTGGGAAGAAACGATGAAACGAGGAGAGAAACAAGACTAAGGCAGACTAAAAGCATCATGTATAAACACAGGCTAAGTTCAAGTCTAGTTTCCTCCACCTACAGACTGTAAACCCATCTGTTAACCCAACTTGAAATCTATATTACCTTTTCTTCACTCCTTTTTAAACCTAGTCGCTAATCCTGGGCAGCACTTATCTCCTTGCTTTCTGACAACATGCACACTGGTAATGTCACTTAAATATGCCTACAATGTGCCTACACAGAGCTCTTCAGGCTGCACCGGAGAGCCATCACTGCAAACGTGCATGAAATATCACTATTCGTTTTATTTAGGTATGGAGTCTTACAAAATATACTGCATCATGACAGATGCTCAATGAATCAAAGGAGACAAGGTTGGAATATAGGGAAAATGATAATAATTTGGGGAAAAAAATCATTTTAAATGACAAATCTGTTTTCCATGAGCAAGACTGCAAAGAATTATTCCGCACCCACAATAAATGAGTATACTTAATTGTTTGCATGTGTATTATCTATCTCCACCCTTATAGCATTTAATGGTTGCTTGTATGTTCAGTTAGACAGTTCAAGATGGAAAGCCGCTGCATTTCAGCATCCACAACTGACTGGGTTCTATAAGGACAGCCTGGGGAACATATTTGTCAGCTCACTAGTCACAAAGAATATTGTGAATGAATCATTGTTATATACTATGGGTGTTCCATTACCTGACTAGGCAGACTTTTGTACAAAAGAATATGATTTCTAACAGATTTTAACAATACAAATGCCTATCAACTGAATACTCATGAAGGAAAACATCGTTTTTAACCTTCCCTAGTTATTACAGAAATATTTACCTTTCTATAAGCTAACGGGCTTTATATACCTTAAGGGTTAGAGTTGGAACTCGATGATCTTAAGGTCCTTTCCAACTGTAACCATTCTATTATTCTATAGATCACCTCAGTATCTTTTCTTAACATGTGCAGTCAGGCAAAAAGCACATGAAAATTGGTATAATTATATCATTCCTAACCTTATAATTAGACAGATGAAGAAATTAAATAGATTGGACTACGGGAAAATGTATTTGACATATCAGTTATCAAACTTCAAGGTGCTAATATAGACATCTACGTCCACTACCAGGTAGATTAACAATTGGCCACAGTTTCAATAGTGCTGATCATTCAGTGTTCCCATCACCTCCTACATAAAGTGCATGCCCTCAGCAACCCAAAGTTCATCCCCAAAAATAAAACCCCAGAAAGCACTGTTTTATGAGCCAGTATTGACATTCTGCGCCTTCCTCTCCCTGTTCTTTTGTTTCTGAACTTACATCGTGCTTTCAAGGCAAACACACTCTGCGGAGTTCTTGACAGCATCAAAGCTCTGCAGAGTGCTGTAGCTAGAAAATATCCTAAAATACTGACAAGCCACATTTTCTTATACGGGAAACGCAAACCTGGGCCTTATATTTTGCCAACAAAGCCTTCAAAGCAAATGTGCAGTATTAGTTTACATATATATAGACACACCTTGGAGAAAACACGTGTTGACATGGAGAGACAGGCCAAGAGAGATGAAGAGACATCTGTGTCAGTCTGGAGTTCCTTAGATAATATCCAATCCTTTCCACTGAGAGGTTTTTTAATGATTTACACCAGAACTTGAAGCACAAAGGTTGTCTTGTTTCTTTCACAGAGTTCTATTGGAATGTGTAAATGGGAACAGAGAAGAAAATTGGGTATTTTTGGTCTTCTGTTTGCAGTGGAGTGCAATGAAGAGTTGACATCTGTACTGCTGTGCTTTCATAGCTCTCTAGGTGACTACGAGTACAGGAAGGTCAAGCTAAAGGAAGGTATTTATTTTCTTCCCATGGTAAAACACAGCTCTCACTTCCTTCAGTTCATTCTTACAAGTAGGCTGCGCACTGAAAGAAGATTAAAATAGCTGCTCTTATTTGGTACTAAAACTTAACTGCGGATGCTTTCCCTCTCCTGTTTTGCCTGTTATATCATTATAATCATTCTTCCCAATCCATAAGCTTTAAGGTCAATTTAAGGTCACACTTGCATGCAGCAAAGGTCTTGTGATGTGAGTAAACATGACTGCCCACAAAGACCAGATCGGATCTGTTCGCTAGCAAGAGTCTTAGACAACTGATTTCTTTTGAAGGGTAAAGAGATGCTCCCAATGGTGTAAGGAGCTTTTCCAGATCAATAATTAACTCTGAGTAGTCCTCAGACAAATCTATCAGTGCCCCCCCGGTATTAATTGCAGAAAGAAGGCAAGGCTGGTGAGGTTCTCATAAGGCATATCCAGAAAGAATGATTAACCAAGTAAAATGGCCTTTACTTTGCATAGCACTTTATTATCTTATAAAGGAATCAGTGTAAAACTAAAGATGCATTATAGCTGTTGATAGTTTCAAATTGCACAATAAGGTTCCATTTTTTGCTGGACAACTTCAACCCAAAACTACCAGAGAAACTTTTTCTGCAGAGCTCACGGCCCTGACATGGTCCAGTTAGTATTTTATTTGTAACTAATTCCGTTTAATTCAATTCGAAAAGCTGACTTCCCTTATGTTTGCTGATAGCCCTGCTGCTTACAACCAACATATTGCTTTTT
Organism: Myiopsitta monachus; assembly: GCA_017639245.1. Lineage (NCBI taxonomy): Eukaryota > Metazoa > Chordata > Aves > Psittaciformes > Psittacidae > Myiopsitta > Myiopsitta monachus. The sequence continues at coordinate 3,484,055 of CM029931.1, read as the reverse complement.
CAAATGTTCCACACATTCCCATATTCCTGAAAATATGTTCTGTGGTTATAGCTAGGAAATGAGAACAGCAGTCCATAATGCAATCATTATTTAATCTATCTGTATTAACTGCAAGATGAGTAGATGCAGTTTGTCCTGCAATAGATCACTGTAGTTTAGGGGGAAAAAAGGGTATTTTACGCTTTATACCCTACTAAAGGCGTTTCTGTTCTACATACATATAGTTCTGTCTAAATATCACAACACCTGCTAACTCTCAGGGTATAAAAACACTTTCTCAAATGCTTTCATTGACTTTTCAATCTGCCTGAATAAAACGTGTTCTAACAAGTGCCCTTTGTACACAAAACAGTGGGCTATGACATCTTTTAAAGAAGAAATGTACACAAGATTTGGAGAACGCAAACAGTGTTCACACTTATGTTGCTGAAATCATTTATGGACAGAATCCACACTGGGAGAATTGATAATGTTCATTACAAGAGCTAAACAACGGCTATTTTGATACAGGAACAGGCACAACACCTCTAAACCCAGAAGTTGTTCATGTTGAAAACTCATGATCCACATTCACAGACATTCCTGCAGGTCTCTGCTTGTTTGTATTCATGACAATACAGCTGTTCCCACACACCTCATGCAGGCAGTGCTCCCCACAGGTCAAACCCAGCTTTCATCTATAGCTGAGAACAGGAGCAACCCCCCGGCTTCAGCAGAGATACTCTTGGTTGAAATAAAGAACAAAGGAAAACCTGTTTGGACGGTAGGTGCTGGCCACACACGTACAGTTCAGAACTAACAGAAACAATTGCTAATGGACATCCCTGTTTCCAAGGTAAAAAACCTATGGCGACTGCTGTATTTATATTTGATATTCGGCTTTTAAATAAACCCAACCTAACTTCACATCTTTATTAGCATCTTACAGCAATAACTCCATTCTCAACGGGATCCAGCAAAAGTGTCTTTGCATCCATTCCCCTAAAGAATAATCACTTCCCCCACAAATCAAACTTGAATGTACTTTGCCTCTTCCAAACTACAAGTTCAGTGCCATGCTAAGCTATCAGGTTTGGTTTTCGTTTTCAGATAAAAGGCATCTCGAAGGCCAAAGCCATGTAATCCTTCCTCTGGAATTATGGTTTGCAATGAGACTCAAGGCTGAGCGTTTTTCAGCTTCTCTGCTCTTTTCAATTGCTTGGTGTTCTTTTCACTTTCTTAGGAATGTGGGTTTTAACTGATGATATTTAAAACACCACAATACAGCCCATTGTCATGCTCTCTGATATGATGTAACAAACTATTTGTAAGAATGAATTAACACATGAAAATGCAAGGGAAAAAATAACCAAGAGGCAAAGTCGGCTACTGATTGCAGCTGGGATGAGGGTTGGTAACATATCCTAAGCAATTACTGCACCAGATTTTACTTTCTGTATGGAATAACTAAAAGAAATGGCTTTTGTGTGGTCTCGGTGTTAGCAAAAGGTCTGAATTTGCGTGCATGGCTCCCAGAAGTACCGCAAATGAGGTAAAGAACGACTTCTAAGTGGCAATCGTATTGGCTCTGTCAACCAACAGCTATGTTCTGACCTACCAGAGCAGTTGGTACTATTTTGTTTAGAAAGTAACATGGTATTTCCTTTCTTACATTATTTTCAAGCTGAGCAGGCAGTTTGCAACAATATATATGTGACAGTCCTAAATAACCGCCAATAAAACCTCAGTTTAATGAGTCTGCCTCAGCCTTGAATAAGAACCCTGGCACCCTGTGGTGCCACAGCAAGCACTCTTGGAACAGCCGGTCTTTCCTGGTGCTTATGGAAAGGGAACAAAGATGCACCTCTCACTGCCGTGTCCTAGCTCAAAATACACACAAACAGCTCAGTCCGCAGCCATCAGCAGTTCTCAGGAAGCGTTTTCTTTGCAAGAAAGCATTTGGCCTCCAGGCTGGCAGGTATAAAACACAACTCCCATGAATATTTGGGTTCCTTATCTACTAAGGGAATCAATGCAAGCGTGCCTCAAGAACGGGATCTGCAGCAGCTCATGAAGACCAGCTCTGCAGAATCTCCTATCCACAGCCCTGCCAGAAGCCCTTCAAACCTGGAGACAGGGTTGCTGTGACATCTGTCAGCTTTTCACTCTTCTCCAGAGACAAACTTAGGTCATAATTGCCGACCAGCATAGTGCTAATTGCTGTACTGTGTATGTGTGTATTCACACACAGGGTCATGACTTCTTTTTACTCAACTGGCCACTGCACGACATCTTAATGCGCACTTCCTCACGTTACACACAGGATCTGACTACAGAAGATGGGGTCCAGGTGTTTGGCTGACATGGTTCACACTCCCTTTTGCCTCCTGTCCTGACTATCTTCACAGGAATGGCATGGGAAGCCACTCTGGTTTTAATGACAACACACCACTGACTAAAGATGGAATTCTTCCTCATTCATGCTGTGAGACTTCCATGTGTGGATAACTGGCAAGTCAGCGCTAAACACGAAAACTGCTCACAGAAATGCTTCTGAATGTATGTATAAAGGGCACAGGCTGAAAGCCAGAACTTCCAAACAGCGGAAAAAGCAGAGTTGTAAAGTCTGAGTAAGAAAAACAGCACAAAGGGAGAAGCCATGCAGCTGTGTGAGAAATAACTGCATTTTCCACCTACCCATTGAAACCCACAGCCTTACAAACACTGCAGGGCTTAAGCCCCAGAAACATCAATGCGCATTAGGTACCCAAGTGCCACTGTAGAGCAGAGCTCAACATCCCAATCCTGCGAGAAACTGCATATCCTTTGGAAATTGCACTTCCAACAAAGCCCATTGAATTACAGAGACTTAGCACCTTGTAGAAGGCAGTTTCAGCCTCTTAGAAGAAAATGCTCTTGTTTTTTGAAGGGTGAGTATTGCTGCATGGTAGTTCTGCTAATGACTGCATAGAGCATCATCCTTAGTCTACAGAGATGCCAAAAATACCATGCATTATTGGTAGTTAATGTGAACTAAGGGTAAAAATAAGATAACACCACCTTCATATACCATAAGAGATGTCACAAAGATGAGCACTATGAGGAATACAGTGTGGGACTTTATTTAGTGTGTAAATTACTGTAACAAAAGTAAGGATATCTGCCAATTGCACAATATTGTCCTAGCTCATTTTATAATTAATAATGAAATTCATGCTAAATATCAGGTATGTTCTAGGTTCCTCATCAAGACATCTCAACTGCAGCTCTTGGACATAATAATGGACAATTCAGCATGAGAGAACCTACAAGATGCATGAGTATCTTGACTAATTCTGTTAGCACTGTAGGCAATAAAAGACCTTATCATGCATCAACCACTCCCATTTTGGGCGGTTTTTGACCTTTTCTGTGCCTGGAAAACTTGTTTAACAATAGATTTTCAACGTAAATTAGATCTGCTCCCTTCTGATAACGTAAGGAACCGTTATTGACTGAGCGTGGTAGTCTGAGGACATCAGGAACTGGCTTGGATAAAAGGTCCACATTAGGATAACACAATAAACAAATGGAATGATGCATTGAAAGAATAATGCCATCCAGTATCACAGCATGCTGTGGAACTTGGTTGGAAAAAACAGAGAATAGTTTGTGTTGGAAGGGACACCTTCCACCAGAGCAGCTTGGCTCCAAGCCCTGTCCAACCTGGCACTGAACACTGCCAGGGATGGGGCACCCACAGCTTCTCGGGGCACCCTGTGCCAGCGCCTCAGCACCCTCACAGAATGCTGGAATTAAATAACAGAATTAAGTATTCTGTTAGTGAAGTTATTCAGGAAGTTCTTAATTAAACCTACGAATTAAACCTGTGCCTATTTACCTACACGTACATGGTGGAGTTAGGTCCTGCTCCCAGAAGAAGGAATTTCCTGAGCAGCTTCAAGTAAATATTTGGCAGTTTCAATTCTCAGGTTTAGAGCACCGTTAATTTGCCAAATTTTGAGATAGAGACAAGAAGCCCATTGAAATGAGCACTCAGTCACAGTCGGGGGGACTCCTCCAGACATACTGGAAACAAACCACACCAGACGGTGAAAGAGAACACTCACCTGGCTCCATCTAAACAAAGAACCGCGTGAATTACTGCCTGCAATCACCGCATCTCCATACTGCCCCGGGGCAGATGGGTCGATGAGGGCGATGCGCTGCCCCGAGGGGAAGAGCGCCCTCTGGGGGCCCCGCTGGCGCCCGCAGGAGAGAAACTTCCACGCGCAGCTCAGGCGCAAGATGCGCGGCGCGCTGCCGGCTCGCGGAGGGCGTGCGCGCAAAAGCAGCCTCGCGCCCCCGCTGCCACGTCCGGTCGCGTAGCGCAAGCGGCCAAACAGAGCCGCGCTACCTTCTTGCTATCAACCTGAAATGACCACCTCATTTCCACCCGTACACTATCGCACCTATGAAGGACCACGGTTTACACGCACCGGGAACCACGTAGCACGTGCACTGCATGTAGGCACCGCTGCCTTCGTTAAAACAAAGAGCAGGCAGGGTGCTCGCAGATAAACACAACCCTAACACAGAGTTTGGGACGCTGACAAAGAGCGCTCTGACTTCCAATCGCTTCTCTAAACGACAAAAAAGTTCTACTAACAAGTGACCAGCTCCCTTCCCTACCTGCGCTGCGGTTTCAGGCCACGCTCGACTGCAAGGGTATTTTAAGCAAAGGTGAAGATATATTTAGAATCTGGGTTTGGACGGGCGCTTTATCAGATGGAGGATTTCAGCACAAAGCGTTCCCTTGCAAGCAGAAGTAAGGTTCTAAAGTCTGGCCGGAAAATCTTCATAACCAACGCTTCGAGGACTTCAGTTACCTTCGTTCCTGCAGGATTCCCTTCATTTCCAATAAAAACATTCCTCCCTAACCAGCCGCCTCCGACGAAGTTCATCACACGAAGAACAATTCAGTAAAACAAACACAACCCCAACTCGCCTGGGAGGAGAAGACCCGCGCTAAGTCGGAGCCGTTCCCCGCGGCAGAGCTTACCTCTTCAACTGTCAAAGGCATGCAGATCCGGTACTCCTTCATGAGCATATTCCCCCTGCCTCGGTGCGGAGCAGCAAACTGGGAGAAAAGCGGTTATTTCTGCACGATGATCACGACGAAAACCGAGCGCGGCGCGGGGGGAAATAAGAGAGTCCCTTTCTCTGTACGCGCTTGACAATGCGTCCACACGAGAGTAATGCGAGCATGCAGGAAGGCTGACCCAGGGAGAGGAGAGCCAACGCCGCTGCTCCTTTCTTCCCGTTCTTCCTCTTCCAGACCGCGCTCACGGGAATTCCACACCCGCTCGCACCGGCAGCCGCTGCCGAGTCCCGCACCCCAAACGCCGCCGCTACAGCCTGAGGCATCCGTCGGAAGCGTGCGCAACCGGCCGCCTCCCGCAGCCCCGGCACGGCATGCCTGGGGCGGCCGCAGAAACACTGAGCCCCCCCCCGCCGCCACCGGCAGGAAGGACGAGAGCCGGTTACCAAGACAAAGGCTTCTCCAACGCGTCCTTCCCCCGGCGCTCGAACGCGGCTCCCTCCTCCCCGCCGCAACGCGGCTGCGGCCGCCCCGGCTCCCGCTGTGCCCGTGGGGCCGGAGGTGGGGGGGGGACGGGCACAGCGCGGCGATCCGGTGGCCGCGGGAGCGGAACGGCTACAGCGGCCCCGGGGGGGGGGTGTGGGGTGTGTGTGACATCAGCGAGGGGCGGGTTTGAGCACCGGGTGTCGCCCCGCGGTGCCCTGGGGAGGCAGCGCTGAAGCGGGACAAGCCCCGGGTTCAGCGGATCCTCACGCGAAGCCGGCTCGATGCGGGGGGGCGTTTCGTGTCCTACGTGCGACGGGAACCGTGCAAAGCGCTTACAGCGCGGGGTAGGAGGGGGCAGCCCCGTCAGGGCCCGTCAGGGCCCCGTCAGGGCCCCGGGTCTCCGCAGCCGCCTCTCGCTACCGGCGGCGGGGGAGCCGGGGCACAGGATGTGAAGGCCTCACCCATTTCCCTTTCGGTCAGCTCTGCCTTATCAGCCGGCGGATTCTGCAGCGCAAATACCACTCCTGTGCTTCCCCATCGGCTTTTGCCTATGTACTTTCAAATGCCACGCACAAAGTTCGGTGGAAACGTGCCGCCCCCCCCCAGCTGAACAGTGAAGCCGTTCTAGGAGGGCTTCCCCCGACCCCGAGTAGGCAGACTCTCAGTTACACCGGGTTGTAGTGGGCTTGGGGGTTGTGGGTTTGAGAGGCATTTACCCATTATGAAGTTGATAGCACAGGCGCCCAAGTCTGGAACGAGGGGGGATCCCCGCGCTGTTACACAACCTCGGGTCAATGATAAGACCTTGTATTGCTGCTTCTCCCTACTTTCCAAATGGCTATAAAGCACGGATCACTGAGAAGCGCTCTGCCAGTAACGTGAAAACACGAGGCGCTGTACGGATAACGCCAAACACACACCTGCATTGAAACAGACACCCGCTACAAAACTAGAATGACGAAAGACCGTATTGAGGACAGTTAAAGATGAATCGAGGTCTACAGTGAAACGTGTGTTTCATAACAAGAAAGAGCACAAAACCCCTCAGAATCTCATTGGTCCTGGATGTACCTGTCAAAGCCATGTGTATGATTTTTAGCCCGGAGAGGACACAGTGCCATCTCCTGGAGCGAACAACAGAACTTTCCCATCCCATTGCAGTAACGGCGCAGTATTTCACATACTCTGCCTTTCCCATGAAGTGCAAACACCTACACAAAGAAACGGAAATCTGGGAGCTCTGGGAACAGCCTGGATTTTCAGCTGAGGTACGAGCAAGGTCCTTAATGGGACTCATATCTCAGACCTAACAAGAGCTATTAAATACCAAACCTGGAGCCGTAATTCATGGTGTTTGGCCTATGTGTTCCTGAAACTTCCATGCAAAACAGCCAGAACAAGGCAATAAACTGTGCCAGGCCAGGTTGGATGGAGCTTGGAGCAACCCGGTCTAGGGGAAGTTGTCCCCATCCATGGCAGAGGGGTTGGAACTATACGGTCTTTAAGGTCCCTTCCAACCCAAACCATTCCATGATGCTATAATATGATATCACCTATAGATTACAGGTAACGCAAATTCAGATCTAAACCATCTGCTTCAGTTTGCTAATGGGTTCGTTCACTGAAGACAATGTATCTGGATTACTGCTGAAAAGCAGTATAAAGAAATGGAACTTATTTGCAGAAGGCCTTGATGCTACTCAGCTGTAGGTAAAGATACTGATTTCAATAAAAACAGGAAAAAGACCTACACTAGTTTATCTCCTATTACCTAATTTCAACATAAAGTGATCATTGTGGCTCTATTTAAGACATCAAAGCCTGATGTCTGCAGAAAGCAGTGTCTGATCCAGAAGCTGCTTCAACCAGAAACCAAAATCACTTCCCCTACCTACAGTAAAACATTCTTCAGTCTCCCCACACTTACCCCCAGAGGAACAGCCCATTCCAGTGCTGTCTGCACATACACGTGGGGAATAAACCAGTGACTCCAACAATACCCTTTGCATACAGCGCTCACCAAATGCTTTCTAGGGGTCAAGCTGGGAGAGATGTCTGGCTGCAGCTCGGCAGGAGTTCCGCCAAGCAAGCCCACCTCAGCGCCTGTTTTCTGGATATTGTAAGAAACAAATCTCTTACCTCTGCGTCATCTTCTCTGTGGTCACTTGGGAAAATGAGACATTCCTCACTCATCACTTTGACCTGGGGGAAAAAGGCCCATATTGAACCATGCTGAGCATTACCTCCAGATGGACTCGTGTCAGCAAACTGTGGCTTCTTACTGAGGCAACAAAAGGCAACTATTTCTTGAGGCATTTTACCAGAGACTTTTGAGTAAGAATTGAGGGGGGTTTGAGCCATTCAGGAAGTCTGCCTTGGAGGCAAAAGCTGCCTCCTCATCTCCCAGCACACCCATGCAGCAAAGGAACATAACAGTTGCAGTTATGCGTTCATTTTCTTACTCTTTCGACCTCTGAACCAAAATGACTCTGTACGGCAACATAATTACGTTACATGTGACTTCCTGCTTCCCTGAAAGCCATCACTCCTTATCCATCAAATGTAGAATTACACTAAAATTGAGCTTTTACAATTCAAAATAAGCAGCCAAAGCTCTGTAAAAACCTGTAAATGGCCATAGTTAGGAGAGAACAACTCACTCTCCATGATGCAGGCATGTAGCTTTGGTCAGTAAATAACTAAAACTCATTCAGAATGAAGGATAAATTCTGTTACTGGGCTTCTTAAATCCAGTCTGAGTTCAGAGAGGTGACTCAAGTCCGTGGTCTGTGCTGTGCTAGCTGGAAAGCAAGTACCAGGCACTGCTGCAAAATACAGTATTAGCTCTGAACTCCATTAACGGAGTTACTCTGAGCTTACACCAGCGTAGCAGATGTAGTAACTCAGTCTTCATTCTGTAAAGGAAAGATTCATCACAGTTATCTTGAATACCCCTTTGCCACATTAATGCATCGGTACATACGCAGGATAAAGGAACACAGCACAAGGCGTAATTTTATAGTAACCTGTTTCCCCTGGGAGAGAACCCCTACAGAAAAGGGCATTCATTGATCAGGATTTAGGAGTCGCTTTCTTGCAAACGTACAATCCCAAACTGGTCTGGGTTGGAAACGACCTCAAAGCTCATCCAGTTCCAACCTCTGCCACGGGCAGGGACACCTTCCACTGGGGCAGGGTGCTCCAAGCCCCTGCATCCAACCTGGCCTTGAGCACTGCCAGGGATGGGGCAGCCACAGCTTCTCTGGGCACCCTGTGCCAGCGCCTCAGCACCCTCACAGGGAAGACCTTCATGAGTGCTGAATTCCTCCAGTGAATGCAGCTCCTGTAGTGCATGGAATTCTCTGCTGGAATGGGAGATGACAGCAATCTACTGCCACGTGTATTGTGCCAACATCTATCAAAGACATGAATGGCGCAATGCCGTCTGAAACCAGGATGCTCACACACTTAAAAATCACGGCATCTCCTACCTCCTCCTCGCCTCTCCAGCAACGCAAGCTGATTCAACGGCTCAAGGCTGGAACACGACACACACTTGAATCCTCACGGTGACAAGCTACTGCACCCCGCCTCCTCCACTGGGACCGCACCGTGGGGCTGCCCGCCGCACGAACACGGTGTGCCTCCCCCAGCACAGGGAGCAACAGCGCGAAAACGCGGTTCTGAACGCCCCTCAAGGTCTGGAGCTCCTGACACCGGCTACGAACGACACCGCGGCTGTAGCAGCTGCGCCGAGACCCCATGGCAGCGCTGATGCCGCAGCGCTGATGCCGCAGGGCAACCGGGGGCCGCGAACGGGCTCAATGCGGGCTCAGCGCCCCGGGCCTGGCGCCCCATTCCCGGGTACCGGGGAGCCCCCCCCACCCCGGGACCGCCCGGCGCGCCAAGAGCCACGGAAGGCTCCGCCCCCTTCCGCGTGGCTCCGCCCCCCTTCCGCGTGGCTCCGCCCCTCACGCCCCGCCCCGGGTCCTGAGGCGGCCGGAGGTGGCTCCGGCAGCGCCAGCCGAGCGCGGGCCTTCGTGCGGGGCCTGCCTGCTTCCGGTGCGTGTGCGGCGGCGGGGCCCGCAGCCGGGGCCATGGCGGAGGGCGGCGCGGAGAGGGCCGATGGCCGCATCGTGAAAATGGAGGTGGATTACAGCGCGACGGTGGACCAGCGGCTGCCCGAGTGCGAGCGGCTGGCGCAGGTGAGCGGGGCGGCCCGGCCCGGCGGGGCGGACGGGCTGAGTCATGGCGCGGGGCGCGCTAGGCCGCGCTCCGGGAGGCCCGGGGTGTGTGCGGCCGCTTCTTGACACGCGGCCCCGCGCCCGGGCCCTGCCTGGGGAACGGGGGAGCCCGCGGCTGCCCCAGTGCTCCGCTGGCAGCGTGCGGGAGGGAGGCGAGAGGGAAACCCCCGCCAGGTGGGGCAGGCAGCGCTTTGCTGCGGGCTCGGCTGTGTACGTGCCCCAGGAGGCTGGAGTGAAGGGCCGGAGCCGCGGCAGGCTGGTGGGGTGCTCGGCGTCTGCTCCGCAGACCTGTGCGCGCCCAGCCGCAGGCCGCCTCGGGGAGGCTCTTTGACGGGTTCCTGGGAGTAATCACACATCGGGGGCATCTTAAGGACTTCTTTTAAGGGTCTGGTTCTGTAGAGATTCTTCTGCATCTCAGACCTCGTAACAGACAGTGGATTTGCTGTTAGGGTCTGCCGCAGTAGGGTGGCATCTGATTCTTTCCGTGCTGCGAATACCCTCCTTTATCCACATCTTGTTGTGATGGACACGTTGTTCTATACAGTGTATGTAAGATTCTGAAGGCAGTAGCCTTAAGATGAGTAAAACGCATCTGACACTATCTCAAGGCTGTGTTCTTTGGAGAGCAGGCACAGGTGTTTTGTTCCACAAGCACAGCTCTGCACGAGTATGGACACCACGACCATGTTTCACTGCTGCATAACACTTATTGCTTTGTGGCAGTAGGAGCACTTCCTTGACAAAACATTACATTAGTTTAAAAGGTCTTGGTAGGGTGGGTGTGTTTTGGAAAGAAATCTGATTTTCTCCTTTTTTTTTTCTAATGATTCTCTAGTTTCTAACCATTCTGTTGCAGCCCCGCAGTTACCATGGGCTGCTAAAAATTCTCCCATAGTCATAGTACCCCAGACTGGTTTGGGTTGGAAGGGACCTTAAAGCTCATCCAGTTCCAACCCCTGCCACTGGCGGGGACACCTTCCCCTAGAGCAGCTTGCTCCAAGCCCCATCCAGTGTTGCCATTTTAAATCCAGTGTAAAACATTAATGTTCTTTTTTACAAGGAATTGGTAGCAGTTACAATTTAGGACTAAAAGTACATTGTGGCATCTTTAGGTTCTCTAAAGAAAGGCAAATACAGTTCTCAAGCCCCCAAAAGCAACACTATTCCAATTATAGAAGACAGAATCATAGAACAGTTAGGGTTGGAAAGGCCCAATTCCATGCTTAGACAGTAAAACATGTAGTTCATACTTTCTGTAATACCCTGTAATTAAGATATGATGAATGTGGATGGAAGTAGTAGGAGAACAATTTTTTGGCCAAGGTATCTAATTGCCTCTCTGTTCTCACTGAAAGCTTTGTTTTGGCTAGGAAGAAATGAGTCTTCTGTCTGGCTGGGTGAATGTGAGCTGACCTAACCTGCCTGATGCCTGTCTTGAGTGAGAAACCTAGTAACTTATGGCATGTGTTGGGCAGAAATGGAACTCTCACCTTTCCGGTTTCATCTGTGTGTAGAACCTTATATTTAAAGTTAGTAATGTGTATGGTTCTTTTTTTAAGGGGAAAATAACCCTTTATAGTACACCCTAAACTTAAATGAGTGTGCAGGCTGGGCTGATTTCTACTTACATGAGAACTGGAGCTCCTCTCAATTTAAATTGAAATATGTTCTTCACTCACTGTGGAATTCTTTCCCTATCGCATTAGGAAGGAAGATTGCAAGAAGTAATTGAGAACCTTCTCTCGCTGGAAAAACAAACACGAACGGTAAGTAGCATACGGTGTCCTACACCCCTCCTGTTCCACTGCAGTCAAGTCATGTGGGGAATTGGAGTATGGCGTTTCTCTTCTGCTGTGCTTTTCTTTAAAAAGAAAACCAATGAGGCTTGGCTTAACTAGGTTTTCCCCTTCATAGAATTGAAGTGCAAGGGATGGAGGTCTGCAGGTTGTTCAGTCCATCGCTAATATGCTCTTTGTTTTTTACAGGCATCTGACATGGTCTCCACATCCCGTATCTTAGTTGCTATAGTGAAAATGTGTTACGAAGCTAAGGACTGGGATGCCCTTAATGAAAACATTATTCTTCTATCGAAGAGAAGAAGTCAGTTAAAACAGGTGAATTTAATCCTTTGAAACAAAACTTACATTTGGATTATGTATTATGGATCTGATTCCTCCTCATGTCTAGGGACTTTCTTGACTTTGTAGCACCCGCCTGAATGTAATCTTCTTAGCTTCTGCTGACGTTTTTTGGTAGGCATATGAAAGCCAGTAATGAAACTGGTGTCTGGAGTTCATCTGTCATCATGTGGTGCCTCAGCACCATGCGGCTCCAGCTTGTCATTCTTGGCAACACAGCTGTGGCTTTCTGCTTTCATGCGTATTAATGCTTTTAGATGGTGATTCATCTTTACGCTCTTCTGCATGAAGTCTGAATTCTATCTTGTTAATTTTTTCATGGTCACATGAGGTGTACATGAAACAGAAATACTGCAGTTTGCTGTGATCAGATAAGGTGTGTGATTTACATGCTTGCTTCTGAAGCTCTGGAATTCGGTTTTGTCTCAGAAATAGGCTATCAGGATAGCTGAAAGCACTTGCACTTAAGAGGGTACAAAGTTTATTGCACCATGTGTTTATTCTGACCTAATGAGAAATCAGCAACAGGTAATTTTAATGGCATCATTGCTTTAGGAAGAAGAAGGTCACATACTTAAGGTACAGAAACATTAGGAGTTTGTGTAAAAGTCCAGTACAGTTTAGTTCTCTGACTTGCTCAGACTGGCCGAAGACTTGGATCATTTCAGCTTTCAATTCAGCGGCTGAATTTTCTTCTTGGGGAAGAAGTTTCTGGAAGTTTCATCCTGCTTTCTGTTCTTTAGAAGTATGTATTTTGATAATAATTGTAACAGCTCTGGCAGCATTGTTAACAGAAGAACATATTCCAATACCTGTGCTTGCCACTGAAGGACGCTTGCTTATTGGTGCCTCTTTGGGAATATGCAGAGGTGGAAAAGCATCAGTCCAGAAATAACTGCCCCTCTTCCTTTCCTTCCTGAAAAATCTACAGGTGTCCTAAAAAGAAGGGCTAGTGCACACCCTTAAAAGAAGATGCACTTTCCTTCAGCCATGCAGGTCTCAGGGCAAACAGGCACATTTTGTCAGTCCATGTGAGAGCCATGTGGATTTGGCAGGAGTGCTACTTTTAAGGCAAGAGCCATGTGGGATGAATTGAGTATCACTGGAAAAACAGATGTAAGAAGTGATAGAACAGCATCGCATCTGACTGGTAGCATCAGTTGCTAGCAGCATTTCACACAATTTTATGAGTCAAAGCAGTGATGTATCTTACATTCTTATTGAAATGAGTCTCTTTAGTTTGATATAAAACTATTTAGTACTTATCTCTGAGTGTTACAGTTTGAATGCATTTGCAGAATCTAACCCCACAGTCTGTTTTCTGTTACTGTTCTAGGCAGTTGCTAAAATGGTCCAGCAGTGCTGCACTTACGTTGAAGAAATCACAGACTTGTCAGTCAAACTGCGCTTAATTGACACATTGCGTATGGTTACAGAAGGAAAAGTAAGATTTTGTTTTAAGACTGAATGTCTAAAAGGTAGAATAAAAATGTTCACCTTCTTTAAAAGCGTAGCTTCTTAATGTTATTTCTTGATCTTGTACAAATAAGAGCAAAAGTAATACTTAAGTGAACCTGAGAAACCAAGTATATATTTCTTTCCAAAAGACTGCAATCACATTCCAGTAATGTGCTCAAACACTGGTTGTATTTCCATGATGTAGATGTTTGGATGTATTATTAACAAAGTAATACATTTCCGAGTTCTAAAATGGCATTTATTTTTCACTTGAAAAATGGTATGCATTTGAATTTCTGAGAGAAACGAGCAGCTTTAGTCTAATTTCCTCTGCACTAAGCAAGGTGTTACATACAGTCATGGTAACCTGAAGGTGATATCAAAACATTATACCAAGCTAATTGTTTACATAATATTCCTTTTGCTTTAAGAAAATAACTCTAGAATAAGGCAAATTTATGTTGTCATGGCTTTTGCTTGTTCAAAGTCTAAATTGTTAGTAATCAAGTATTGTTGACGTACAGCTGGTTAGGAGTGAGTAAACCAGTGCAAATGGTACTAGTCAGTACCCATTAACCACAGAAGTCTTAACTTTGGTTTGGTGTATTTTAGTCAAAATATTTAATACTTCGTTCACAGAGCACATCCTTTTATCTTTGCTTAAGGAATGGTATTAGATGTCACTTCTAGATTAATTTGGTCCAAGTACTTCTGGTGCATCAACTATCCATCATGTTTTATCTGTGTGTGTTGTAGATAGTGTCAGTCTAGAGTATGGAAACACAAGGAGTTAATTGGTTGCATGACAACATCAAATAAATGTCTTAGTGGGCTTGCAGACTTAGAGTTGCACGCTTCCTTAGAAAATTCCGATGTTTAAACTATGGCTTCTGCTTTCAGATATATGTGGAAATTGAACGTGCTCGCCTGACAAAGACACTTGCAACAATAAAAGAACAGAATGGTGAAGTGAAGGAGGCTGCCTCTATTCTGCAGGAATTGCAGGTAACGTGCCTTGTCACTCAAAATCCTGTCATCTTTTAGATTATCCTGTAGAAACTTCATCAGGTACATCTGCAGAAATGCCTGCAGTGAGATTAACTGTTGTTGGTGAAAGTGTAGTTCAGTTTGAACTGGCTTTGTTAGTCTCAGGTTACTTAGAATATTTCCTACTTGGAAAACAGATTTCAATTCTCCAGGTACTCACTGCACTGAGTTCAGTGTTAGTGGATTCTTCTGATTCTTTTCTTCATTTTCACTTGCTTTTTCTGTTATGTTCCCCCTTCTCCATCCTGACAAACTCCCACTCTTCTCGCACAATTAAGACTTCATTTGATTTGCCTTTGACAGTGTTAAATAATTACATTTTCATTTTAGGTGGAAACCTATGGTTCAATGGAAAAGAAAGAACGTGTAGAATTTATCTTGGAGCAGATGAGACTCTGTCTCGCTGTAAAAGACTATATTCGGACTCAAATTATCAGCAAAAAAATTAACACAAAATTCTTCCAGGAAGAAAACACAGAAGTAAGTCACTGCAGGACTTTTTTCTCTCCCTCTGCCCTTCCCAGTTTTAATCTGATATGCCTGTCTTCAGGTCCAAGTGTATTTGAATCCCTTTGGTTTCTGGGATCCAGTATGATCTGTGGAGCTGTATTAATGTTGCCGTTTGCTACTGTTTCAGAAACTAAAGCTGAAATATTACAACTTAATGATCCAGCTGGATCAACATGAGGGCTCCTACCTCTCCATCTGCAAGCACTACAGAGCCATTTATGATACTCCGTGTATCCAGGCTGAAAGTGAAAAGTGGCAGCAGGTAAAGAAGTATTACAGTACAAAATGTCTGTATTTTCATGTGGCAAATACCCATTTCAGTGCCAGGTCAATTTACAGAAGCCGAAGTAGTTCATCAGCCTGTTGTTCCGTGAGGTTTTTTTAGTGGCTGTGTTAACAGATTGGTTAGTTGAAAACAGCTGTAATTTTCTGCAAGGTGACATCAGTTTCACCTAAACTTAATACACGGGGCTTAAGCCTTTTAAACTCTTAAGGTCTATGAGAAGTGTTTTCAATTCCTTTGTTTAATTATGGGAGAAAACCCACACTCTTTCCTCTTAAACAGGCACTGAAGAGCGTTGTTCTGTATGTTATTCTTTCACCCTATGACAACGAACAGTCCGATTTGGTGCACAGAATTAGTAGTGACAAAAAGCTAGAAGAAATCCCCAAGTATAAGTAAGTATTCTCTCTAACACTCAGATCTTAGTTAAAACAAAGATTGTTTCTCTCAAACTGGCTGTGCAAGCGGAAACTGTGCTAAGTCTGCTGTCAGCATCTTGGAATTCAATGCTGTATGAAAAATAATGCAATATTCATGATTGTGCAAGTTCTGCATTAAAGTAAATGTCCCTTAATGAGAGAAAGATCTTTATTAGAAACACAGTCTGACTTGAGCTGCCCCAATAGCGTGAAGTATTATGTTCATGAAGAACAATAAATACTAATAGAAATGAAATGAAAGCATATTAAAGTACTTGTTTGATCTATTTATGTACGAAATGAGGTTTATTAAAACAAGATTATAAACCAACTTTACTAAATCATTTAGAGACCTCCTAAAACTATTTACCACCATGGAACTTGATGCGATGGACTGCCTAGTTGAAGAATATGGGAAAGAATTGAGAGAAGGATCCCTCGACAGTCCTGCAACAGATGTTTTTGGCTGCACAGAGGAAGGTGAAAAGAGGTGGAAAGATTTAAAGAACAGAGTTGTGGAGCACGTAAGTCTGGCAGTCTCTCAGCACTGTTCACTGCCTCAACTAAAGATGCTTTTCACTTGCCATATTTCAGTCACAAAGAGAAACAAAAGAAGAATGTAGTAAAGCAGCAGATAGTTGCCTTGTCCATTGGTGTTCCATTTTCAACATTTGCTCATCTACCTTTATTATTGATAGGTATTTGGCACAGTTGCCAGAACACAAAGATTATATTGCCCTCAAACTGTGAGATTTAGCATTCACGTTTCAATGGAGCAGAAACTTGAAAGTCTTGTTTTGTATTGAATTTGTAATTAATCAATTATATTACCTAATCATTTGTCACTTAGAGGCTTTTATACCTTTTACAAACAAAAGAACTTACATTCATAATTACCTCATATACCTTATGCTGGTCACAGCTCTTAATCTGCTTTAACATTGGCTCTTATATTTTTGCAGCCTGCTTCAGTTATTTTTTGCACGTAACTCTCTACTCTGAAAACTTTTATTCCAGAATATTAGGATAATGGCTAAATATTACACCAGAATTACAATGAAGAGAATGGCACAGCTCCTGGATCTGTCTGTTGATGTAAGTGTTACTTTCCTTATCCTCCTTTCATAAAGGGTGCGGAAGTGTACGTGTGCATGTGTTTGTGTTAAAAATGTAAGCAAAGTTATGTTCTCTTTGAGTTCTCTTTTTTGCTTGGAAAGCTCTGTAAGTGATGCCATGGATCATCACTTGCATTGGTTTACAGACCATGCGGGAAGATGTAGCCTTGTAGAAGTACAGTGCTTGGTTCACAGTTCTCAGCGTTTACACTTATGTGGCTATGGATATAGTGGCTGTTATTGTATCTCTATATGTCTGTCTTTGTATTATTCTTGTAGTTCTCCTGGCTTTGTCATTTGTCCTTCATCCCCCATTTATGTTACCAGCGCTTTTCATGTCTTACAGGGAGAACTTAGTGTGCTATAGTAATAGATAGGGAGCATCAACTGAACTTCAGTTCATTGGGTTCTTTTTATGAGAAGGAGTGTAGAAGTCGGTAATAATATTGATCCGATTATTTGTTGCTTTGCTAGGCAACATGAAGACCTGAGTGTTGTATTTTCATGCCTTTTTGGGTGATGTTTTCTAACAAGGCAGAACTCAGTTTTGTGAGGCACATGCCCATAAGGCAAAAGCTGCTCTTAAAAACTCACTTATATTCAACATCTCATTTAAGTGCTGGAGCTTTGTGTCTTGTGTTTTAGTGTTAAAGACTTTTTGTCAATGGGTAGTTAAAACTGACTGAAGATACAACAGGTTTTTGGTTTCTCATCTTTAAATGTCCCTGTTCATAGGTGGTTGTACTTTGGGGACATGGGCAGGAGTAGTTTTTCTGTCATCCCCCTTTGTGTTTTCAAGAGCTTTCCGAAGGGATTCATGCATCATGGCCTATTGGTATTTCAAGTGCTCATGAAAAGCTTTACCTTACTTCCTTGTATTTAAATCTGCTCTTTTCCACAAGTAAACCTTGTTTGACAGTAGTCAGTAGTTCACAGATTTTCTTATGCCTCTCTTGTCAGATGGCTTGTTCTGATATCAGTGTAGCCAAGCGTTCCAAAGTGTGAAAGTCTGTTGGTGTAGTATATTAAACTTCTAATTTCATGAAAGGTAATTACCTTGCAGTGCCAACATGTGTAATACTGTGTGGGGTCTTAAGTACAATATTACTATAGCTGTATTTCTGTTAAGTGGAAAGAAAATCTTGTTCCCTGCTTCACAGCTTGGGAGGAATTCTGATGTTTTATAGATAACAGTGCTTTTTTTCCTGACTTAGTGTTGTTTGTCTTTCCAGGAATCGGAGGAGTTCCTGTCTAACTTGGTAGTTAATAAGACCATCTTTGCTAAAGTAGACAGGCTGGCAGGAATTATCAATTTTCAGAGGCCGAAGGACCCAAACAATATACTCAATGACTGGTCTCACAAGCTCAACTCGCTCATGGCCCTAGTTAACAAAACCACGCATCTCATTGCCAAAGAGGAGATGATACATAACCTGCAGTAAGGTGCCTCAGTAATCTCAGTGCTTTTAAAGAAGGCATGAAATGTTCATAATAGAGACTATTATTCCAATGTGTGTATGGTTTGTTTTCTCCTTGTCAAGCCTTTGTGGTCTAAACTTTAGGACATAATTCTGGAATTCCTGTTGCCAATTAAATTCCCTTGATTATTCTTTCAGTTGTTAAATGTTTTTGCTACAATTGGTGAAAGGGCATAATAAAACTGTATTGCCGGTATAATAGCGGTCTTGTGATTTCTTTTTCATGTACACCTGTATCTATCTAACACATAATTCTGTGGTTATTTCGTTACAGGACTATTTGTGAGGCTGTGATTGAGAGGATATACTATGTATAATAAAATCCTAGGGGTTTGCAGTAGCATGCATTGAGGTAACTTACAGTATTTTAATGTTATGTCAAGATACTTTTTGACCAAAATTCTGGATGTTCATGCTTAAGAATAATGCTACTTTTTGTGATTTGGGACTACAGATAGACTTTATCTAAACTGCCTGAGAAATCTGCCTGAACTTTGCTTAGTGCAAGGCACTGATTTTCAGTTCTTTTGGTAAGAGTTTATTATGGATACAGAAGCAATTATGCAGTTAGCTAAGATAGTACTTCAGAACTGCTGCTTCTCATCACTGAATGTGTTACATTTGGAGACGCTAATGTTGTTATTTGCTTTAACTTACTTGTAATGGAGGGAAGCTGTAGACTTTTCCCCTTGTGCCTGTTCTGTCTTTTTAAGGAAATAAAACCATAGCATGAATGTATAGTAAGAATCAGTTGGACTTACTGAGCTTGCTCTGGTTTCTAATGGTCGTTCATGCTAGCCATAACTAACTGTTCTGTTCATAATTAATTAGGCAGAGACTGTATTGTTAAATGATGTACTGAGGTGTTTACAAATCTTGTCTCTTTAAAAGCACACTGAGCATTCACACTGCCACTCTTAGCACAGGTAATTACCAGTATGAATACATAGAAAACCAGGGAACTTCTGACAGTGATTTTGAGGGAGGAAAGTTTGTGGAGGGACAGGAAAAGATGGAAGCTTTTAAGCAGTGATTTCAATTTGAAATTTAGACGTTGGACATAGTTTAAGGGAAACTTGGGAATGTCTTTGGGAGGATTGTAACCTTATCAAGGCATACCAATCCAGCTGAGTGCATTTAAGCAACAAAAAAAGCAGCTGAAATGGCAGTGAGGGAAGGGAGAAAGGGGAGCAGACTGTTTACAATGCCTAGGATGCTTAGCATCTAACTTCCTAAACTGTACTATGTTCCCAGCTGCATGAGCTGTGTAAAGTCTTGTCACAACCATGTCCAAGAAGGGGATGTACTGGTCTGTGCAAGGTTAGACTTAGCATCAGCAAAACTGGCTGTTGCTGGGGTGATGAGCAAATTAACTTCAGGTCTGGCCTTCTCAACTGGAAAAAAATCCATCTGGAAGCAGAGGCAAGTGGGATCAGAAAGGGGAGCGGTAGGTTCATCAGGGCAAGTGAGAACTTGCATCCTCCCTGTTCTTATCATAAACCTTTTTCTTCTGTTGCAAGTCTGGACCAGAATCTTGAACCCCAAGTATTTAAGCTTACGGCTCTGTGACACTTCTACCAGATACTGGACCTGCTTCCCCAGCCAACTCTCTTTCCCTTTTATCCTAGAGTGGTTTCCTGACCCTACTTACTGGGGTTCTTGTGTATCTTTGAATATCTCTGGCCTAGCTCTGTCCCTTTCTGCTGCCTTTGTTTGCATTTAGAGCACAAGCTTGTTGGAGTGAGGAGATGGTTTCTTGCCTCACAAATACCTTCTGCTGTCAGCACTGGGAGGAACTGGGAATCGCTCTTACCTTCCAACAGTCCACCTATCTCCTTAAAATTCAGTTTAGAAGGATTATGAAGATTCACTTTCGGGGCCTATGCCAAAGATCCACAGGGATCAACCTTTTTGCCTTTTGGTCTGAAACAGATTTTTGTCCTCACTTGGTTTGACTTGGTTGTCTTGCCTTGACAACATACTGCGCAAGGCAAACTCCCTACCTAACTGTCCTCAAGAGTGAGACAGACCT
The DNA here is from genome assembly GCA_017639245.1 of Myiopsitta monachus. Classification (NCBI taxonomy): domain Eukaryota; kingdom Metazoa; phylum Chordata; class Aves; order Psittaciformes; family Psittacidae; genus Myiopsitta; species Myiopsitta monachus. The sequence continues at coordinate 3,463,786 of CM029931.1, read as the reverse complement.
GGTGTGTACCTCGTACTTGGTGCCAGAAGCAAGAATCCCTTGGGGTTTCCCTCCCCACACATCACAAAGTTAAAAGAGGAGTTTAAAAACATTGTAGACTGATTAAGCTGTACAGTAAGCCCAAGTGAGTAGAAGAGAATCCAGTAATTTATTTAGCCTGGAGTCTGGGGTTGGGGTTTTATTTTTTGTTTGATTGGGGGTTTTTTGATTGCTTTTGTTTTTCTGGCAGACTACTATTAATGCAAGCAAAAGGAGTGTGTCTTCAGTGTGGAAAAGGCTTGCCACAATCAGCTTGCTAGGGAAAATGTAAACTTCTGGTGCTAGTTCATCTCAAGAATGCAGATGTATGTCAGATACAACTCCTCCAGGAGCGATTTAAAGGTCAGAGGCATGTTGGCTTCTTAAAAAAGCATTGAGATTGAAGATCTTTGATCTTGACAATGTGGGATCAAACCATTGCATTCATCTGAACTTTGTAGTTCCTATCTCCTCAATGTACTCTCAATATCCCCTCCTTATTGCTGTTTGCGTCTCAACAGTCTCCTTTTGTGGATCAAAGGAAGAATGAATTAGTTTGAATATTACTTGTTCTAGAAAATGTATGTGTTTAAAGAGTCCACGCTGGAGAAATGTTATCCTTGGATAATTGCAAAGTAAGATTAAAGTTGAGATCGTTTGTTCATTAGAGGACCCTGGAGGAATTCCAGGGGAATTTTCATGTTGGAAAATCACTACTTGCTACTCTTCAGCTTAATAATCAGGCATTCATGGCTGCCTGGAAAAACAGTTTGCTTTACTGTTTAGGAAGACCAAGAATTACTGTTGCTATCTAACCTGAGGTCTGCCACTGGCTTGTTGCAGCAGAGGATAAGTCACGTCACTTCTGTTCATTTCCCATGATTGCTGCTTCTGAAGGAGTTCAAAAACTTGCAAACTCCAGTGTGCAAAGACAATAAAAACATTGCTTCTAGTACTGCAATCAGCCTGGAGCTTCTGTTGAGAAAGGCCTCCTGTTGTTCTGCTTCTCGGAGGTGGAAACTGCTCAGGATGCCTGCTGGGATGTTAGGCTGCAGGGTCAGGGAGGCAATTCCGTTCTCAATGTGTTCTATTATAAGCTTACTACTTTTACATGTCAATTGTAATGTTTTTTTCTGTATTCTGAAGTTAGATATCATGAGTGGAGCTGACCGAAACCTGAGGTTTCTGTATTGCAATTCAAGAAATACCAGTTCCCAGAAACAGGAGTGAACTTTATCACAGACTGAAAAATTATTTTCTCCATTTCCTGGGAAAGCAGAAGGCTGAGGAGAAAACAAAGCAGCAGTGTAGAGCTGCAGTAATAGTTTTGTTTTGAAAATGTAGAAACCAAGCTATTGCTGTGATTCCAAGTGCGCAGCTGACGGGTGAGCCAGGACTCTAGGGCTTTTTGGCTACCAGCTCTCCATTAGCCCCAAAGCAAGTGAGGGTTTCAGAGTTCCCAACTCTTCCAGAATCTGTGCCACACCTCTCGGAGCTCTGCTCAGATCTGAGCTCCATGGCAGGGAGCCTAGCAGCCCCAAGTGGCCCCAGGTTTTCAAACTCCTGTTTTTCTGGCAAGGAGCCTACATTCTCCGAGGACCTGGGAATGGCTCCTAGCTTCACAGAATAGGCAGAAGCCCTGTGAACAGGCATTTACAGAATCCCAACTTAGGGGTAGGGAGACTGGATGTGTTAGTGCCTTCTGTACAGGAATTCCTGGCAGTTTTGGTCACTGGGACGTGGGGCTTTCCAAATGTTTTTTTCAGCAGGAAATTGCAATTTTCAGATCTACAGTTTTTAGGAATTCCTAAAACCTGTCAGAAGTGGGATTGGATTTGGTGTTGCTGCAGTTGTTGGAGGGGGGTTTGTTTGGCTGGTTGGTCTGTTGTTCTGTTTTAATCTTAGCATTATAATGAGTCCCTAGAAATATCACTGTTTGGCTCTTGAGGATCTGAGTCCTGTCAAGTCTTATGATGCTGAGCCGAGATTAATTGTTTTGTTCCTATCTCATGCCTCCCCATTATGCCTTGGGCATTTCTTACATTTGCAACATACTGTTGCTTTGCTTCTGCTCCCAGACTCCATGTGACTTGGTCTCCTTGGTCACAAGCCTAGTGCTGTGAGCTCTTCTTGTCATGAAATCCCATTAGTGAGCACAGCACATGGGGATTCCAGGAACTTAAAAGCCTGAACAGTTCTGGAAGTGCAGTCAGCACATAACACATGTTTCTGTGCCTAGACCAGTGCTGAGTGAAGACCTAGCTTGTCATCTCAGCCTGTAGAGTTGTGAATGACGTGTCTGATTGCAGTTGGAAGCCCAAATTACAGTTTCCACTGGGTAATACAATTCAAGGAGAGAGAAAGAGACATCTTGTGGAGTTCCCCCCACAGTAGCAGCTAGTATTACAAGCTTATTTCATTAATTTATCCTTTAATACTGTACTGAAACATGTCAATAAAAGCCACAAGAAGTCTTTTTCTTCCCATGTGGTGCATGACCCATTGCTAGTGGTGTACTCCCTCTGTGCTGTTCTAATAGAAGGGGCCCTGAAACCAAAGTTTGATTGCATTAAGGCTTTCTTATTTGGGATCTCATCCCTTAGGCCAGTTTCTATATGATTGAACTTTAAGCAGAATTTTCAAAGGTAATGAGTGTTTGCAGCCCAAATTTGTTTTGGACCAACATTCTTCCTCTTTCCATCTGATACAGAAAGACTATGAAAGAGCTTGAAGGGGGCACTACATGCAAACACCACAGTTAGTCCCATCTTGCAGGGAACAAAGTAGTGCTTGGCAGCCAATCCCAGCTAGAGCGTCTGGCTCTCTAGCCTCGGGCATGTCCACTTGGGGGTTATGCAATGCAGTCAACCAGCCTACAAAATAAAGTAAAACCCTACTTCATATGGAGGCTAAGAGGTTTAGTTTAAGTAACATCGTAAAAAGCAGTGGGTGGAAGGGCACAGCCTCCATAATACTGTGTTTTATACACAGCACTTTTTTGGAGTTAGGGGATTCCCCTGCTGCTGTGGTATTTGCCCTGCTCCTTTCTGGGCAATTTCTGCCCTCCTTTTACAGCAGGCTTTGCCTTTCAGTACTTTCAATCTAGGCATTTTAAAACAACAGAGACAGGTAACAATGAGACTGGTGTCTCATTGAGCGAATCCTTCCTTGTATAACTTGGTCACCAGCTACACAATTTTTTTCATAGCACAGCATAAAGAAATACTGTCAGAACAAATGGATTTAAAAGTTAATGAGAGCTTACATCAAAAATAAACCCAGCAGATTTCTGCCTCACCCCAAATAGAACTCCAGAGGACACATGCGTATTTTTAGATGCATACACACATAAAACTCATCCTATTTTCTGTTGCTTTAAAAAAGAAAATTAAGGAAAACCTTCTTTTCAACCTCCAAAATCAAAGAACTAACTCCACTCCAACAACCTGGCCTGATGGAGACATAAAGTTAGTTACATCCTAAAAATGGTTTCACCTTTAGCTGATTCACTGTAACTCCCTGGTCCTTGCACAGCCCTCATGGAAGCGGCTCTGGATCATGTTGGAGCATGTCCTTTGGGCTCCTACGGACCAGCAGGGATGGCTGATGGCTGCAGAAATGCTTCTGTCCTCCCGCAGTGGAGTCTCCCGGGTTGAGGCTGGGACCAACCACACTCCCCTCCAGCACGGCCTCAGGGCAGGGCACTGGAACGATTAACTACACTCCCAACTGTACTTATAAAGTCGAATTAGAAGTGGACTGATTTAAGTCTGCCCTGCAAATGCAAAGGATTTCTTTAAGTTTATTTCCTTCTGCATTTACATTTTTTTTTTTGCAAGGAGCTCTCTCTTTATAAATGCATTACTGATGAATATTGAAAATAATCTCGGGCACAAGTATCTTCTTGCAGTGGCAATGCATCAGAGGTTTGGCTGGTGGTTACTCTTCAAAGAGTTGGGAGGCGTAACATGTGAATTTAAATATAAATGTATTTAGGAAAATCCAATACTAAAATGATCTGGATCTTATAATTATTTTAATTAAAGTAGAAGGAAAAGTTTTTTAAAGACATTGCAATCCTGTTCTGATGATAACCTTTATTAAGAGCCTGAAGTAGGCCGTTTCCCCCCAGATTTCTCACCCGCTTTGCCCTGAAGCACGATGGCCTCTGTATAGCGAGAGGCACCATCCCCAACAGCCTTGCCTTGCAGAAGCCAGTTTGCACAACCACGTAGGTATGACAACCGATTGCCAAGCATCTGGAGCACACAGCTAACAGGGAAGATTACCCTGTGAAAACAAAACTGTTATGCAAAGTAGTTTCTGGAACTCATGCGCAGCCAGAACCACGCTGCTATCGGTCCTTGGGCAGGAGCGGGTGGGTTTGCAGAACACGATGTACAAACGGGCCCTGTTCCAACGCATGGCTGCAGCCTCTGCCTCTGGGCCCAGGGGGCTGCGAGTGCCTGTAAGGGCAGGAACTAAGCAACCAACCACCTAACCACCAACCAACCAAGACCCCAAAGCCGAACTAACCCCAAAGCCATCAGAACAGTACAAACACCGCGAGAAACACGCATTTCAGCACAAGAGGACCCTGCCTCACTGCTTACCGCCGGCACTCTACGCGTGTGCGCAGCTCTACCCCGCGCTGAGGGGCTGCTGCGTGCGTGCAGAGGCAGCGACACGACTCCCGAGGAAGGGGAGGGGGCCAGAAAAATAAAGAGAAAGGAAACAACGAACACAAAACCCACCCCGGTGCCTGCCGGCTCCCGGCCCAAGCGGCACGGCACTGCCCCCTCACGCCGCTGCCTGAGGGGAAGAGCGGCGGGCCGGGGTCCGCGGCCGCCCTCCGCCAGCCGCCGCATCGTGACGCGAATAGAGGCGCGGGTCCGGGTCCTGCCCAGGTCCCGATCCCGGTTCTGTCCCCGGTCCCGGTTCTGTCCCCGGTCCCGGTTCTGTCCCCGCTCCCGGTTCTGTTCCCGCTCCCGGCCGCAGCTCCCCGACGCCCTCCGCCCTGCCCCGCTGGCCGCCGGGCCGGGCGCAGGGCGGGGGAGGGCTTTCCCACAATGCTTTGTGGGGACGTTGACAAGTGGATCCAAGATGGCGTAGAAAGTAATGACAGGTAAGTCAGGACTTCCCCGCTCGCCCCCCGCGGGGGCCGAGGCCGGCCGGGCCCGGCTGGCGGGGGGCTCCGGAGAGGCCTCGGGGGACCTTCGGTGACCCGCAGCTCGACCGAGCGGCCGAGCGAGGGGTGCCGGCCGGGCCGGGGGCTGAGCGGTGCCGGCTGGAGAGGGCCCTGTGTCTGCGGAGGGGCCTGCAGCGGCAGCCGCTCCGGGGCTGTTTACGGGCGGGCTCCGCCGGAGCGCCGGGGGCTGCCGCGCTCTCCCGTGGGCCCGCGGCTGCCGGCGGGCGGGTCTGCGCGGCCCTAAGCCCGGCGCCGCGGGGGCAGGCGGAGGGGCCGGTGTGGAGAGCCGGGGATGCCTCGCAGAAGCCCCGCTTGCCCGGGCTCCGGGGGTGCTCCGTTAGGGAGGAGGGTGGCGGGAGGCAGGGGGTGGGAGTCAGCTTTGTTTTTGTGCCGGGCGGGGCGGGAGGGAACGGCTGGCGACAGCCAGGAAATCACAACCATAAAATACAAGTAGGGAAGCGTTTTAGGTAGGGTTTGTTGAAGGATGGAAAAACAAATTGAGAGAATGTAACAGCTGCTGTAAAATTAACCCTCGGAGCGGTTGAAGGGTTGGCAGAGGAGCTTTTATTTTTGTTTTCTGCAGGAGGTTTTGTCAGGGCCGAGTGGCTACAAGTTGGGAGGTCTAACACAGTGCCCGAGAGCACCTTTCACATGATGCAACTGTCCTGAAACTGAAAATAGGGGAGTTCCTACCGCCGGTTGCCATACAGCCCTCCCAACAGAGACTATATACATGTATATATAGGATAAATCCGCAAGTCGGGAAAGGATATGTGGTACTCCTCCTGGGGTGGGTCATGTCCTTTTATTATCAGTTTCCAAATGAGTGAAGTTGTTTGGCTTCAGTGTGCTGTTAGTCAATCTGTTGTTTGATTATAGTAACGTGATTAAACACATCATTGATGGAAATGAAGAGCTAACTGCAGGGAGACAGTTGCAAGGTTGCTTTCCAGTGAATGGCTAAAAGAGTAAGAGGTAACAAGACAACAGGATTTTTGCATTGTGGGAGGTACCGTGAGCTTGAGATGACGTTTTAAAGTAACAGAGTATATTTCATTTTTCATTGAAGAAATGAAACAATCCAGTTGTAAGGCACACAGATATCCTGAGGATGAACATCCCTATTGACAGATTGAGTGCATCATGGATAGTCTTGTTGGGATGGTTTGAATTGTTGGGGTCTTCTAATGTTGTTCTTAATAAATAATATAATTGAAACTAGGTGAAGGATAACATAGTTCCCCCCATTATTTATATTAAAAAAAGACACAATCCTTTGTAGAGATGAAAAAACCCCTAAGTTAAATGAAGTGGTACTTGGTAAGTTTGCATTATTTTCCAAGACTGATTGTTAGAACAGACAGGTTTGAAAAATGTGTTTTAAATTCAGTTGTTTCAGTACATTTGGGTTATAGCAGTTTGTGAATGAAAACTCTGGTGGGTTTGTTATTTTTAGGTGGCAAAGCTTGTTTGATGGGGACAGCCTGGGGATGTCGGGCAGCTTGCTGGTCCTCTGCTGTGAGGAGCTGATTTTGAACATGCTGTTGAAACTGAGATGAGGGGGAAGTGTACAAGTGACCATCACATTCCCTCCCTCTCCTTGGGATACAAACTGAGGGATTCACTCTTAGATGAATCAGGCTTTGGTAGGCTTAGCTTTGACAGTGCAGAAATTGTAAGTGGTGAAAGCTGAGTTATGCTGGTTTTTGTGTTGAACTTTAATTAGCAGAACAATTTTTCTTTATTAGTAAGTGAAGGACCATTTTCTGTGTTATTGCTGATAGAATTGAGTTCTCTTTGTAATTTGCTATGAAAGCAGAACTTGCTTTCTTTATTTTTTGCTAGCTGAAGTCACATTTCTATTATCACTCCTCATCTCTCTAAGTTCTTTTAAGTTATGAAATGTACTGTGTGTGTATTTCCCCTCCTTTAGTTCACACACGCTGTGCCTTTTTAAGTGAGCCAGATGAATTTTTCAATGAAAGAGGCTTATTGAAGTGATGGCTCTAAGACTTGAAAGGTTGTAATAGCTGGTTATGTTGGGGGATTTTTGGTTTGTTTTTTTTAGGGGGGGAAGGAGGTGTGGGCTTTTTTTGCCTTTCCCCAGCAGACTAAAAATTAAGGAGAGATGCGGAAGCAATATCTTAGTCTGTAATTTGTCCCAGTTCTGCTTGATCTGTCATGGAGGAGCCTTTCCCTTTGTGAAATCTCATTGGTTTCAGAGAAGTGTTTCCTGGGCTTTAGGCTCTGTATGAGTAGATCTGGTTGCCGGAGAAGGGCTGCAGTGTGGAGAGAACTTCTGATTGAAGGTTCCATTCACAGAGAAATTTCCATCTTGACAAATATAAGTGGCAGTGTCTAGAAACTTTGAAGCGGTGATATTTCCGACTGGGTAGGATTCAGGCCTAGTGCTTGAGCGATCTGGGCAGCCTGATGCAAATCACTTCACCTGTTTATGCTTTCTTTTGAAGGAATTTAAAATAGGAATAGTGAATCTTACCAACCTGTGAGGTGTCTTGACGCCTGTGGATGAAAGAGGCTCTGTAGGAGCCAGGCAATATTACTAGTAATGTTTCCCAGCTCTGTTAATTTAATAGCGTGATGAAATATTTTCTCCATTGTCGGCAATTATTATTGTAACTAAAATCCCCTTTGCAATTATAGCTGGATATTCTCTCAGTGTGGTGGTTCTTTTCTTTTTCTTCATTGTTTACTACCCCCTTACATTTGCTCCTGCGCTTTATACTAGGTGTTTTCATTTTAGCAACGACAGAAGCAATTCAGATTATTAGTTCAAAGCCCTTGAATCTTTCACCTCACTGACATTCCCTCCTGAGGTCAGTGGTACCCAACAGGTTCGGTAGCAGGAGTGAAATTTAAATCAGGGAAGTGTTATGTGATAAATTAAATCCTGTCCCCTGTGCACAGCCTGAATAACCAGGGAAAGCCGTGGGAACTGGCAGGGAGGACAAGAGGGAAGGATGGTGTCATTCTGTTATAGCTTAGAGATGGAGTAGGTGGACAGCTGGCGTTCCCCCTGCCTGTGGGATCGGTAGGCCAAGCGTCCTAGCAAATGCGAATCCCGTCCCTGTGTTTTTCCTGGCATTGTTAAAGGCTTCTTCCTGGAAGCAGATACCTCGTTTTCCTCTCCGTGCAAGGGTGCTGGTGGCTTATCATCAGGGAGAAGCTGGCAAATTTTGTATTCCCCATCTTCCCTCCTGCTTGTGTGTTATAGCTGTTTAGTAATTTCTCACTTCTTTTCTTGAGGCAAGATCCCATTATCACTACGTGGTGTTTTTCCCCTTTTAAATAGAAGTCTTACAGGTTGGATATTCAGAACAAAGAAGGCCTTCCTTTTTCTGATCTTGTTTGGCTTAATATTTCTTCTGTGGCCTTTGGCAGTAGTCAGCACTTGCATTTATGTATATCAATGACATATTTAGAGACATCATGCTCTATATGTTTGATTTCTTACTCCCTTTGGTAGACTTCTGTGATGGTCACTCTTGTTTCAGCAAGGAAGAAAAGGGGATATTGATAAAGAGAGCTTTTTCTAAAGTTTGGACTGAGCATTAAGGAGTAAAAACCCTGAAGGAATGCTTGGTCTGGAGATTTTGACTGTGAAAGTAACACTTGTTTTCTCCTGGTATTTATTTGGGGGGGATGGGGAGGAGAGGAAGAAAATAACTGAACTTTATAGATAGCGAAACGAGCCTGCAAGGTCAGATCCCTCCTCAGAAACAGCCCAGCTTCTGATGATTTTATGATGGTGGTATTGATATGTAACTCAAGTTCCTTATTCAAAGCCAGTCTTGCTTACTGAGCTTTCATCTTCTCTTCACACAGATGTTTACAACATGAGGCTGCAACCAGAAGCAATCACTCATGTCTGAGAAAAACAGAAAAGTGAATATTACTGTAGGAAAAGAAGTGATTAGGAATTTAAGCAGGGAGATTGTAATTACCCATGGGTGAGAATTTGTTTCTCTGTTGCATTTCTATTGCACTGCTAGATGAAGTTAAAGGGTACTTAATGTGGCTATAACATAATATCCAAATATTTCTCCACAGTTTTCTATGCAAATTCATTGTCATGAATTTAATAGAAATGCACTGGTTATTTACTCAGTCTTTTCTCAGAGTCCTCTAAAATATCAAATTACAGACTTATTGCAGGAAAGCCAGATAAGAAATCATAGATTTCAGTCTTTTTCCTTCTTAAATGTAATTTTACTACACTGAAGGGTTCCATTTTATGATATAAAAAGTTTGCTTGGTTACTATGGCCCCAACCTCCTTCTGAATGAATGCGAAGCTATCAGATTTTCTAAGTGTCATGGGGTCTTTGTCAGCTGTTAGAAGACTTGTACTTGAGCAAGAAGGTACTTGAGAATTAACAACACTGAACTATGTTGCTTTTCCAAGAAGCAGTAGATAGACAGTGCTGCTGAGTTGGTAGCAAGAGTTTTTGGAAGTGATTTTATGTACAGAGATGTTTTGGAGATGTTACTGTAAACTGTTGTGCGATTTGTTTCTGTTAGGAAGTACCACTTGCATGAAGAATGATGTGTCTGAGGTGGATGTTTTAAATCTTTGGTGTATATGTGGTTTGGGGAAATAAATTTCGTGATGTTCCCTGTGTGTAAGCAGTAGGAAGGCTGATGATTCTCAGAGCTGTAATGACTAAACATCGGAAGAAAAAGAATAGTAGACTTATGTTTGGTATGAAGTTTGAATTTTGAAGTGGCAGGAAGTGAAGGACAGAAATGTCAGCAGTGTGTGCATTCATCTGAGCTGGTTTTATGGTAGATAGGATAAGTGTTATTTAGAAATGATCTCTCAGTCTGTGAATTTCACAGGCTTGGGGTTGTTTTTTCATGGCTCTATATATCAAATAACAAGTGTTCATCAAAACACTAAAAATGACACTGCTTAAATATGCTTAGATCTTTCAGAGCCCTGCAGACCCCATGGCAAAAGGGAAATAGGTAGTGCTGCACAAGCTGTTTCTGAGAATCTTGCTTATTGGGTAACGTGGCACGAGTGTTTAATTTGTTGGGAAATATTTAGTGGTTCAGTAAACCAAGAAAGTAGCAAATCTTTGTGGACATAATAAATGGAGAATGTCACAAATGAAAAGCGTAGTGGTTTTGGTGGCATATAAAATTATTCTTCTTGTTTATATATCTTCTCACTTAATATAAGATAATCTGTATTTTTGTAAGTGAGGTTTTCATTTTATCCTGGGATAATTTTTTGGGGTTGGGGGCAGGCAGTGTGCTTCTGTTCCCAAGCAATGTTCCTTTGCTGCTCTGAACTCAGTTCCCCATCAGCAGGATGGGATTCCCAGATGCTGTGGGCTAGCTATTGGTGGCTGCCTTCTATCTGCTCTTCTGTCATTGTGGGAGCTAGAATTTGTTGTGCTTTTCTCACTGTCTGCACGGTGAGGTTGTTGAGAGAAGTGGGTTTTTAAGCATCCTTCTGAATCTGCACTAAGCTGTAGCTGAGTGCTGTAGGTATTTTATTGAAGTGATGCTTTTGATGATAGCTGTTTGTGCTAATGGTTTTGAGGTAACTGTGCTCTGGCTGTATCTTAAAGCAGTCACTTTTGGAATGGTGTAGGACATTTGTTGTTTGAGCTGACTGATCTTGCTTGTCTGTAGTGTTGTTTGTATTTGTTTGGCTAGGCTAGACACTGCCTTTCTTCCTCCGAAGTTCTGTCAGAATGATGCCATTAACCACACTAGGATTGTTACTCATTCCTGCTGATGTCTGCTCTTTGAGTGGGGTTAGGAAATACGTGACTGAATCTCTAATGTTCATTTTAAAAGGAATGAGTAGGGTGAATGCCGCTGGGAAACTTGTGCTTTGGATACAAGTTACGGTGTTCCCCATAGGGTTTGCAGCGTGAGAAGAACTTGGGAATCCATGTTCTATTCTCAGGAGAGGTGTAAAAATTGAGCCTGTTGATAGTATCACATTCATGCATTTGAGGAGAGGAAACAGGGATGTTATAAAAGCATTATCCAGATGCAAAAGGGTTAATGTCATTAAAATACGGAGTTAGAAGACAACTCCACAAACCAAGCTTAGCTTTATTATGCTGAACTATTTGAAGCACAGTCATGTAAAAATGAATTTCAAAGGTTATTTACAATAAAGATAGCAATTTTTAGTGGTGGAGGTTAGTTATTGCTTTGAACTTTCAAAACAGCACACAGAAATATCATGCACAGTTACATAATAAGCATGGTTTTGGGAAAGATGTGTTTGGAGTATCTGTGGGTGGCATGATTGTGTTATTAAATCTGTTATGGTAGGACCCTTTTGTGCTATGCACTATATAAATGCGTAACAAAAAACTCAGTTGCAGTATTATTCACTACTATAATAAATTTAAGTTCATTATAATGCTGCAGTGAAGACTGAGGTATATTGAAAGCAAATTTTCCTGGCTTTGCAGCTTTCTGCCTTATTTCTGTGCTCAGTTTGTGAGCTGTGCACTATGAACTGTGCAATATAACTGATACTGAGCGTGAAGATTTTGACTTTCTTTTGCCTCTTGAATAGATTGAAAGCGAGATTCAGATTTTGCATCTCAAAAAATGAATTTAGGGCTTTTCCCCCCCCCCCCATCCATCTCTCAAACTGTGATCTAGATGTGGAGCATTTGCGCTGGTGGCAAGCTGTGTTCTTCCGGTTGATCCCCTGGCCATAGGTGTATGTTGCTTTGCAGTACTGGGACAAGTCACGAGTGGATTAAGTTCTTGTATGAAAATGGAGTTTGGCATTTGAGGAGGGACTGTTTCATCATCACTACAATAGCCCTGTTGAGAAGAGAAAGCGTGGATTGAATCACTGAGCTTTGGAGCTGCTTAGCTGGTGGGGGAAGAAGAGTTTTCATGGGGTTTTCCAAAAGGGGGTATGCTATGATAAATAATTTCCTAATTTTAAAAGTAACTTTTATTGCTAGAATCCATCTATACCTGTGTTAGAGGGAGCTGCAAATTGAACACAAGACTGGAAGTAAGGGACTGCTAGTTTTGATTCTCTGTGGCTAGTTAAATTATGAACTTTAGCAAATGAAATGTGGTCAAGTGCTCTCTGTATGAATGGCGAGTTCAGAGTGTTGCGGAAAACTATGACATGGTTTTGCCTTTAAACTTCTGAAATACGTTTGTAAATATCCTGATGTGTTTTGCGTTGAAAGGACACTTGGGAATCTTCTTTGATTCCCCTTTGTATTCCTTGAGAACACAGTTTTGTACTTGGCATTTTGAAAATGAGGTGACAGATGTTTAGTCACGTATACACAGATGTACCTATATATCATACAGCAGGTACTTGTCAAAAGGGACTTTTGGCATTACCTTATGACTCAATGGAGAAGAATATTGCTAATTGCATGACTGTGGAAGTCCTTAAGATTAATGTGTGTCACTTTTTTTGGTCAAAATTACTGCTGGACGTTATAATGTGAAATGTGCAGAGACACTCAGGAGCAAGGCAGTGTTCTGTTAGTCAAGTGCTTAGAAGGGAGGTTCAGCCACAAGTAGGTTATAGTTTGAAGCGTTGTGGATTAACGATGTTTAAAACAGCTCTTAGGATATGAGCACTGTATTCTTCTACAAAATGTGCTTGAGTTTGAGACTTGCAGGTTGGTGCTGCTCCATGGAGAGCTGCTGGTCGTGCAGTGCTGGCTTTTTCCCTTTGTTTTTCTCTGGCAAATTTCATTAAGAGAAGCAAAGATTAAATTACTTTTCTAATGCATTTTTTTAAACATAAGTAATTGGTGATGTTGTTATGGGGATAAAATGGTAACCATGGGACAATATTTCAATTAAAATGCCCTCATCTTGGTTAAGTGTGAGAAACTTCACTCTCAAAAAGCAGTAAGAACGTACAGGTATAATACGGGATACTGACTGCTGCTGCTTAACCAGTTGTTATGAAAGACTGTTTATGTGGAGATTTTCTATGAAGGAGCCAAAAGAACTTTAGGTGGGGCAGAAGCACCACCTATTATTATGTTACCTGATGCTTACTATGACTTGCTCCTCATTTCAGTCGGTTACTGCTTGCCAAATGTTAATTGTTTGGGTTGAAATTTCCCATGCTAGGTGTCTGTCGCAGGCTTTTTGGGTGCTGTGGAGGGGATGAAGGGTTTTGCCTGCATGATCCAGTCTTTTTTAAAAATTGGGCAAAAAATGTGTTCTTATTTCACAATAAAACAGGGGAAAAAATCAAATGACCTGTAGAGCTGCTTTGTAAAATATTGAGATGTGGTATAGTGAGATGTTTCTGCTGAAGATATACTTGTTATCAACCCTGTGAAAATCTGCTCAGCATCGGTCAAATTAGCATTTAGTACAAGTCTAAAAGTTAATTAATCCCTGCAGTGAATATACTTCAGCTTGTGTTGAATGGGATTTCTGTACAATTTGCAGGCTAGGGCTTCCACATTCCTCCCTGGTATGATTTTGGACAAAAATGATAACACAGAGAATTCCCTTCCTGTACTCCTGACACCCAGTTCCTCTTTCCTACCAGCTCTACCTTCTTTTAGCACAGAGGAAGCAGCGACTGGATTTAAACAGAAGGTGCAAAATGGAGATTTGCACAGAATATGCAGAATATGCAGAGTAAATGTGGAGGTGGGGGTGACTGAACAAAGAGATTGAAAAATGCTAGCGTTAGAAATAGAAGGGAGGCTATACTGTCTGGCTACATACAATTTATTTTATAATGCTAATGCAGTTGTTTGTTGGAATACATTTTCACTATTTGCATAAATTAGAAAGTGTTTCAGAAATGGCGTAGGGAACAACAAATAAAAGGCAAATCATACTTAAGCCTCGTCTTTGCTACAGTTCATTTTCTGTATTTCTAATGAGCGCTCTCATGTTGTGATGTAGAGAAATGCTGAGTACTCATAAGTCACTCTACAGACTCTGGGTGTTTGCCTTTGATCATATAAAGGGTTGTATAGTACAGGGCAGAGCATAATGGGGAAAATCACTTTCAGTTGTCTTAATCTGAATCTTAAGAAGCGTATGTGTTGTAATGTCTTGATTCTTTGTAAAACGGGAATAATGTCAGGAGGATAAAGGTATTTTCTTAATACTTGTGAAGGGCTCAGTCACAGTATTTGTAAGCATTATTGGGAAATTAATGAAAACATTAAAATGCAGTCTTGAGAAACTGATTTCAGTAGCATGAAGTAAATACGGCCTTAGGCCCTGTGCTAAGTATTTAACTCAATGTCCATTAAGCAGGCAGCCTCTGTTCTGCCTGCTCATTCAGCCAGGTAGCCTTGGAAAATGTAGTTTGTGACTAATACAGTGAAAGGCAATATCATAATGCAGGCACACAGAGGGACCAACATAAGCTTATACAGATACTTTTGTCATTACCCAAATCTTAAGGATTGACCTTTGCAATCTAGTATTAATACTCTAATTGTAATGAATGCAATATGTATATATATGTTTGCTTTGTGTAGCTCTGAATCTTGAATTTGTCAGTAATGGGGGGTTTTCAGACAAAGGGAGTACACATCACATTGATGCTATGCTTTGACTTACCGTCTGTTTTGCTTAGTTACATTAAGATAGGCAATGTTTTCAGACAGTGGTATGAAAAAGGATCGTTCTAAAGGCAGGTGATGAAGATAGTTAGGATACTTACATGGTGGATGGGGTGGTTACGAGTGCTGAGGTCATGAGTTCTTTCCAGACTTTGAGCCAAAGATGGCCCCTTTGTCCATGTGTAAATGTTGCTGCCACTGGCTGTATAGATTGTCCTTTCTGCTGCTATTTCCAAAATGAAAATGAGATAAGTAAAGGTAATATAGTGTTAGTAATCATTTAATGAAGTGTCTGTACTGCAATCGTAACTGGCATGCAATCAAATCTGACTCGTTACCGTGATGTATGTTAAGTGGTTTAAAGAACACAGAGGGTCCAGATGTGGAAGACATTTGCTCTTAATCTCAATTGCGGATATATTTTTTACTGTTGTTATGTGAACAGTAAACCACCCACAGGCACTTGTTCGTTTTTTGGTAAATGTGGATGTGTTTATTCCATTAAGTTGACTGGATCAGACTCAAGGCTCTATTTATGTGGCCAGAGATCACTTGTCACCTTAATTTATGGCGCTTTGTTTTTTCAATGAGGAAGGATAATCTAACTATTCAGTGGTAGAGGGGCATCATGAACCTCTTAATTCCTTTTTCTCCCTTTCCGAAATCAAGCATATCATGTTCCTTAGAACCCATGTATCAGAAGTTCTTGCTGCTGTTATGCTATATAATAAAACCTCTAAATGAGCTCTCCTCATTCTGTATGCTCCATTTCAGATTTAACATCATTTTTGGAATTTCAAGTAGGGTCATTTTGCCTGGAGTTGTACAACATTAACCAGAGTAATTCAGTTATTTCAGAAAACTGATTAGATTGTCCTCTCTCAAGGGTGGAGACTTTTGTATTTGTTCTGAAAGGTGTGCAGTACGTTTCTGAGCACTGTGTATAACTAATATTACTGACTTCAGCCAGAATTGCAATAAATAAGTGTGCAGTTTCTATGCTATTATATTTTTCTTAAAATAAAAGGCAAAAGCACCTTTCATACCTTTTTTTTTCCTGCAGCCTGTGGATGAAGGATGCTCCATCCCTATCCTCTCTTAAGTCTTTCACATTGGTATAGTGCACTATCATTATCTACTCTTACTTTATTAAATGATT
Organism: Myiopsitta monachus; assembly: GCA_017639245.1. NCBI lineage: Eukaryota > Metazoa > Chordata > Aves > Psittaciformes > Psittacidae > Myiopsitta > Myiopsitta monachus. The sequence continues at coordinate 3,447,835 of CM029931.1, read as the reverse complement.
TCTGAGTGTGGGATTATTTATGATGTGTGTGTTATGATGCTAGGAAAGTGATTTTTCTTCTGTGTGTATCTGTTAGTGGCTTCTGTATTTTGTGCTGCTGTATTTATTCCTTCCTGGAGGCTTGAGTAAAACGCTTTTTTGTCTTAAGGCAAAGATAAGTGTATTTTATCGCTATAACTAAGGAAAATAAATAGATATTTAATTTTATATTGCTAATCTGAGGGTACTTGCATGGTACTTTGGAGTGCTACAAAAACAATGCCTTAACACCTGGAGGTGCATGTATGCTTTAAGATGGGATCCCTACAGGTGCCAGAGCAACTGTATAATATGATTTAACAGTAGGTAGATGTATTATTCCCTGTTGTAGTATGTGGACTGACAAATGCAGTTTGGTTGCAGAGTCTAGTTGAATTCCAGTGACCCATCATTTTAGCTCTAATGTTGGCATGTTCACAATAGCTAACATTTTTATCATGTAGTATACGAAGTGTGTTGTAATTCATCCAGATTATTAAACGAACCCAGATCTTTATGTACCTGTGTAAATGTAAGTATCTTGTCAGTCTTTTCCTGATGATTTTGAGTGAGAGAGAACTGGAAGACTCATCAGTCACAGGGATTGTGTCTGTGCCAACTTTCTGAATTCCCAAATACTACTTTTCAGCATTATGAAACAACAAATTTTTGAGGCCTTCATATGTGAATTAAGCTGTGAGGTGTGTACTGCCAGTGTCTGTAGCCAAAAAAGGTTGGAAACTCAGCTTTAGTGAAACCTGGAAACTACTACATGGATTATTGAGCAGTTAATGAATGTAGCTTATGTCTTTTATCATTAATGGGCACAAAAAATAAGTAAGAATTTTCTTTTACTGATGAATGATACCATGGTACAGCCCTGGCTCTGTTAGCAGCGTATGGCAGTAATTGATGGGGTAATGGATGTCTTGGTACCAGCAAGAGGCTGGCTTACGACTTACCTTTTCCTTAGTGGACTTAAGTCTGGGTCTGTTACCTGTCTTGTTACACGTTTCCTAAAACTTGCACCATCTTTGAGATCCTTTAGCCTTCAGTTCAGTTCCAATTGACTTCTAAAGTTACTAGGGAAGGATAGAGCAATCAGCCTCTAAAATCTCTTTTGGTCTCTTACAAGGAATTGCTGGGAGGGTGTGATAAACCAGCTGTCTCTACTTGACAGAAACTTCTGTCCGGTTTGGTGGCCAGCCCTTCCCATTTGTGAGAAGGGCTGAGAAATCACAGAGGGTTAGGAAACACAGTGTGGTCACTGCACGTGTTTCCTTAGAGAGGGACAGAATGAGTTGAATTCCTGCCCTGCTTTCTCTGAGCCTCTGCCAGCTTGACCGCACTAGGCAAAGGAAGGGCAAACCCTTCTCCTCTCCTTTCCTGCAATACAGTGAGCTGTTAACAGGAGGACACAGCTGAATAGCTTTGGCAAGGAGTATTTGGGCGCTTATTTCTCACAGCAGAACTGTTTGAAGGGTTATGGAGTGTAATGGGAGGCAGCTGGAGAGGCTCTTCCCTTGCATGTTCCCCATGGCAATAGGTCTCATTCATTTGCTTCAGCTGGCGAATCCCAGGATGTGGCTCTTGAAGTATATTCAATTGACAGTAAATTCCTACCAGTCTCACTGTAGGACTGCAAGTTGAACATCATTGCTTTAGCATAAATCTTTATAAGAGATGTTAATGTCTGGTTAAAATATGCAAATATTTACTGACTTGTCTACTGTTTGTCAGCTTGGCATGCGAGACCTTGGATCTGATCCTTCTGTCTTGGCAGACATTGGGAATTTTGCCAATAACATTAATAGGAACAGCATTGTGCCCTCTAATCTGTTTGTTTATGAAGTACAGTGAGAGTTATCTGGCTAGATGCTTTACAGTGAATTGAGAAAGCATCTGTTTGAAATTTTTTTAGGAACCATCACATGCTTTAACTTATTATCTTAATGTATGGACCCTTTGATTGCATAAAATACATCTCTAAGCTGTGAAGCATGAAAGTGCACGGTCATGAGTTAAACTGCTGTGAAACACTAAAATTTTAGTTCACGATGTTCTCTCCTCCTACATTGGTTTTTAATTTGAAGTTGGACTCATCAGACTGTGGAGTAGTTCTTCAACAGCCTCCTGTGCACCAAGCAGGCGTAGTGTTTACTTGAAAATAAATGACTGTGTAGATCACAGTTGTTTATGGCTCTTCCTTCTCAAGCTGCCGTTCGTTCTGCCTTTCCCAGCCCCCTCTGCACTTCTGGAGGGGAAATATGTGCTTTTATTTGGAGATTAGAGTGTAGTTGCTCTCTTTATGTTTGTTTACAAAATTCCTTTGGAAAGAAGGCAAAATACTCATTAGGAATATTGAGCCTGAAAGTCATTAGTTGTAGGGAGGAAATAAAAATCCCTCATAGTTCATTGAAAAAAACCCACCAAGGCTTAAGTTAAGATCTTTTAAATGATATTTTGTGGAAGCTGAGCTGAGCAGAAATTTCTTTGAAGGTCAGTAAGTTTTCTGCTACTTAAAGGCCGGAGTTTTTTGGAGGTACAAACTGTAATGCTGGGGTTAGATTTGTAGGTTAGCCAGTGAAGAAGAGTTGTGTAAGCTGTCCATGCTCTACTCAACGTGATGCTTACTGCCATATCTGGTGGAAATCACAGGCTCTGTGTTTAAACACTTCACTTGAGTGTGTAAATCAGGACTTCTGTAGGCAGCGGTGCTCCTAGGATTCAAAGCTTTGTATTGGTCCACTGATAGTACAGGCTCTGTTGATACAACCTTGTGCCTGTGTTTCTAAGGTAGGTCCACCTATTTTCGGTGTGTAACTTCAGGTGGTGGGAGTATGCCTGTTTACTCTTCCTTACCATTTTGCAGATGTACTAAACTTTGCTACTAGAATAAATTGTTACTCAAATTTGAATTTAGAAATTTGTGGCATGTTGTTCTGTAGGCCATTTTGAGAAAATGAATAATCCTGGCATTTGTTCTGTTACGTGCTTAGTATTTTAATCTCAAATTTACAGACACAACAAGTGAAGTGCATAAATAATTTGCTCAGTTTTGTAAAGGGATTCAGGAGCGCAGCACAGATGTTGTGACTCTTCAGTTTTCCATTCTAATCTGTAATAATTTCTAATCTTAGAATGAATGTAGAAATTCCTGGTTTATATTTGAAATATCTTGAAAATAAACACAGAACTCAGATCTCCTTTGACAAGTGTATAGGCCTTGGCTGTTAAAATATTAACTGTTCTGAAATTATTTTAAGCATGGGTAGGTCAGGTACTACAATAGCTAGATTTTAAAAAAGCATATTTGTAATTCACATTTACCTAATCTCCTCTCAGCTGCTGATTTAGGCACAGCTCAGGGGACCAAAACTAGGAGCACAGGTTTTTAAAGAGCCATCACAAACAGCCAAGTGTGTCCAGGGAGCAGTTCAGAGCACCTGGATTGGAAAGTGAAGTAGATGGTGCAAATACCCAGTAAATATGCGTGTTTGTGTCTGCATGTATGGATACAAATGCAGTTGAAATTAAATCTGAGAGCTGGAGTGTATAATTTTCCATATGTTGTCCACATACTGGTTTTCTTTGTTATATTTAGATTTTATTTAAAACAAAACAAACCACAATTAGACTGCAGTGGCTCCTGCTCTATCACTGTGTCCTATGCACCGTGACTTCAGTGGCTTTTGTAATTACACTAAGAAATACTAATAGCATGACTCAGTTTAGCCCAGTTATCCCAAACAGCCTGGTCCTGACTTTCCTTGGCTCCACTTAATCCACAGGTTTTTGCTTAGGATCAGTTATCTCCTATGAAGTGCTTTCTCAGTCTTCAAGTTGACCAAAGGCATTCTGTGGTCTTTGCAGTCCTGCTGGGGGTGAAATCCAGCTTCTCCTCAGGCAGACTAGTTCAGTATTTATCAAAACAGCAAGCATAAGCCAATTGATAAGTAACATGGGTTTCTTTTACTTAGTGCCATGTTGGAAAAGGAGGACTGGGTAACTTCACTTTCAAACGCTTTCAGTTATGCTGGCCAGGTCAGTTAGGATGGGATCTGTGTATAATCAGTTCCTTGGGAATAAACACACAGCAGCTCTGCTCAGACTTTTGGTCAAAGGAATTTTGGTTTTATGTCAGCCAGGAAGTGAGGAAATCAAAAATACAACAGAGTTCATGAAGCCCTCTCTTTTCAGTCCCTTAGGAGGAAAACAGAATGTACATGAGAAAAACATCAATTAACTGTTGTATTGCTATTGAAGAAAATTCTAGATTTCTAAAATTCACAGTGGCCTAAGAAGTTACTGAAGTGGAAATCAGTGTAATTTTTAGTTGTATCTAGAAAGCATCCTTACATAAACAGCTTTTGTACCTAACATTTGTATAATTGAAAATATGTGCTTAAGTGATCCAGCTGAGTGTCTTTGATGTTAATAGAATTATTCCATGAATGAATTACTCATATGTACGGAAATGTAAAACCTACTTGCCTGTTCCTATTCGGATTGAAAATGGGGGCTTATTTTTAGCAGAAAAAGAAATATCTGGATGAATGAGGTAATATTTTGCAAGGCCATTCTTAAGGAAGAGGCATATGTCACAGATTTGTATTGGGATAACTGCAAAATGTTCATGCTTGTCTTCCTCCATTTTTTGGGAAGAGACATTGCGGTACATAAGAAATCTATATAAGAGTTGTAAAAGGGAAGGTGGTTTAAATCAAAATTGTCTTGGAAAAAATCACTATTCCTTTATGTTTCCGTATTGATACTGAATCAAATGTTAAGAATGGAAGGGAATATGTTATTCCCTTCTATGTTGTTTAGAATATGTGCAGTCTCATTTCTATTTCTACTCTCTGTTAGCTCTGGCATCTGTTAATGAGGAGGTGGGATTTTTCATATGAGGAAATTACGTTTATTTGACCTTCAGATTAACTTCCTGACTTTCTCTTAGTTTGGTTAAAAACCTAAAAATGTCAAGTATAAAGGAACTGTTTAGCAGTGAATTTTTAAAGTGGGCTAAAGATAGTTATTTGACACAGTCATGATAGTTGATGTATAATCACAAATATTGCTAGTTTGCCGCTTGCTAAAACTGAAAATGAGAACTCTACCATTTTTTTTCCTCTTTCAGTTATAAGAATATAGTTTTGTGAAGTCAGCTTTAAAGCACTGTATCTCTAAGGATGTGTATTGTATATTTAAATATATCAATGAAGGGAAAATGGAGACAGGGATTATTAAAGTGCTTCGCTTTTCTACTGCTGGATTAGACTGTGGATAACCATTTGTCTCTGCTTATTGGCAGATAATGTCTGCCTTGAATACACATCTTTTTCACAACTTTTCAGGTTTTTTTCCTGCCTAAAAAGAAGTGCTTTAAGATTATTTAAGAAGTTATGCACAAAGGTGTTGGTGTGACAGGGGTACCTAGGTCTTTATCAGACACAAATGGAAATAAACCAGCTGAAGGAAGAGGCAAGCAATTTCCTGTTGAGCCCCTGTTCTTTCTCATTCATCCTTGTCTACCCCCATTGTGTTTCACCCAGCCAGAGAGTGTGGTTCCTTCCCGGAGTGTAGGTGAGAAGTGCCTTTGGAGAGAAAGGTGTCTTGGAGTAAATGGCTGCAGGCTTGGAGAAGGAGCAGTTTGGATGAGTTGTGTAACTTTCAAAGCAAAGATCATGTTGTCAGCAAAGACCCAAAAGCCTCTATTGGTAGTGGGTTTAAATATCTTCCTGAATTAGAATCAAAACTGGAAGCTGGCAGCAATGGAGAAAAGTCTGGGAAGAGATTAGTTAGTGAGAAAGCTTGGGATAGGAAATGTGAGTGACATAAAAGGAAGGGGATGTGATACAGCACCTTGAGATGGGAATGGAAGTTGGTTGGCAAGTTGTCACTGCCATTATACAGCTAACCAACATTTTATCATCCCCTCTGCCCCCACTCTAGGATTTCTGTCCCTGAGTCATGGCAGACAGAAGACCAGAGAAGTCATGTGAACAAGCATGTGAATCTCTTAAGCAGCAGGATTATGAAGTGGCAGTGAAGCATTGCACAGAGGCTCTCCTTTCCCTCAGCCAGTACCCCCCAGCTCACCTCCCGGAGGCATGCCAGGCAGAAATCGACCGCATCAAAATCGAGACTCTTCTGTATAGAATTGCTTCCTTTTTACAACTTGTGAGTGTGACTCTTTAATAGTATTTAGTGAACTGGAAATAACATCAAAAACCTTGTACCGTCAACATTTAAATAAAATTCAGAGTTTTCCTGTGATTGGCATGTTGGTTTGCCACGGAATCCCTCTTGCTAAAGCATATATGAGGCTTCTGTCTTGTAGTTTTCCTTGATCTGTTTATTTTTCAGGACTGGGACCTCTAAGTAATTTGGGTGTGAATCACAGTTCTCTAAAAGAATGAAGAAAAACACTTAAACTAAAAATATATTTCAGGAAGGCAAAATATCTGGGTTTAGGGTATTATGTCTGTACAGTTATGCTGAATTACATACCAATGACCTTATCTGTAAAGAGCGTGAAATTAAGTTTGCAAATCTAAACACCCGAAAAACAAAGTTAAGGAATGCCAGAATTCAGGTAGCCAGTTCTCGCCTAATTTAGCTCCATTTGCACAGACCTGACTTTAGTCTTATAATACTTGATCGCATACCAGCTTTCCATTGCTAGGATAGAGCATATCTCGTGAAAGATGTAACTTTTAGGCTCTGGCAGGTTTTTAATGGAAGTGTGAAAACTGGAGTCTTTGTAAAGGTTTGTAAATGTAAGGTAAGAGGCTTAACCCTGAATTATAGGTGATCCCATTGCCAAATTCCTGTCCTTCCTTTAAAGCATCTGAGACTTAGTTTCTTAAGGGGAAGGACATTACAGCGCTTAAGAATAAACTTACAACCTGCTTAATGAACCAGCATTTTTCCTTACCTTTGTGTTTTGGAAATGTTATTATGGATTTACAGGAGCTTTGTCCACCCCAAATCTTCAGGTCTTGGGTATGAACAATTTCATCCCAAGTGTAAAATTTTGGCCAAGTTGTAAGACCTTGCTGGGCAGCTTTAAGATAAATCTTGCCCATCTGGTGGGAGAGCTTTGTAATTGCACAGCTGAATTGGACTATGCAGGAGCTGGGAAGCTTCTTAAATTGAGAGGTCACCTCTCTTACAGCTCCCTCAGGGAAGAGATTCAGAATAACTGAAGTTGGTTTTTTAATGGAAGTTACTGTGGACTTCTCAAAATCATTTGCATAGGCCAATATGCAGATATGTACTGAGCAGTGTTTGAGACATTTCCTGACCTTGATGCCTTGGAAAATCCTGTGAGGCACCCATCTGGATGTTCATCATAGTGACATTATTGCAGTAAGTTTTCAGGTGCTTTAGAAAGATACTTGTAATCAAAACTTTCCTCTTAAAGACTTGGGTTTATACAGGATACTTGGAGGCCTAAAAAATAATAATTCAATTTTTTTTTCTTGTTTTACTAAATGAAGCAGTTATTTAAAAGCTCCAGGGATAGGGCAGTAAAATAAAAACACCTACAGATTTCAACAGCATCATGTTGGTGCAAGGTTAAAAGAAGAATTACAGTGGCCAGAAAAGAAAGTTCATTTTTCCTATTTTTTCCTAGGTGTTGTGAGCCACATACAAATACATATAAAACATAGGGGGTTGGAGCTAGATGGTATTAAGGTCCTTTCCAACCCTAACTATTTTATGATTCTGTATACCTTTGCCCGTTCGTGATCCTCTCTTAAAATGTCCATTTGCTGGGAAACAGAAAAAGTCAGCATTCTAAGAACTAATTCTATTACATTTGACATGTGACTGCTGTTCTTTACATGTTGCACCCAGGAAAAGATGAGGTAATGGATTCTAAAACGTTTTAAGACGCTGGTAATTCAAGCATGTCGTTGTTTGTGCTAACTGGAATGATGCCATCTTTAAACTTTTCATGTTTTACCTTTCAGAAAAAGTATGGGCAAGCAGATGAAGACTGTAGGCATGGTATGCTTATTTCTTTTTTTTCCATTACATAGTGTTATAAATTGCAATCAGTTGTCTGCATTTTGAAAACTGGTGCCCAGATTTGTTAGTTTGCTAACAGTGATTTTTTTTTTTTCCCCTGGTTAAAATTATGTGTCTGCTTTATAAGACTTTTTCTACATTTTTTTTCTCTTTTTTTCTTCTTCTTTTAGAGAGATCTCACTATTTTCTTAACTCATATTGAAGTACCAGAACTCAAATGCATGTCTTTGGCACAGTGGTGTGTTTGGCTAATAGCTAACTTAGTATACTTTATGTAATAGACAACTTAGTAGGATGAATGGCTAGTGTTAGGATCCATGTAAAGTTAATGACAGTTGATGGTTCCGTCTTTCTTCCTGGGGACATGGTTGATATTTTGGTTTGCATTTTGGGACTTGATTCGGAGAAAATCAAGATGATGTACTTACATTGATTCATATTTGTTAAAGCTTCTAAATGTGCATATGGCACGTTGAAGTTGAGCCTTTCATATTTCACTGCTTTGTGCAGTCAGGGTATTTTTAAAGGAATTAAGCATCCTGCCTAGTGTTCTGTTATCCATGTATAATTCAAGTGACTCAAAACTCACTGAGAACTCTCTGCAGAGTTTGGTAAGCATTGGAACCGAGCTTATCAGTTGGATTTGTAAAGAGAAGGTGGGTAGATCCCACCTTTCAGTTTTTAGTTCCTAAACTACTCTTGAATTTTAAAGACAACTTTCTCAAACTGCAGCTTTCTTGCACAGACTGATGCACTATTCTGCCATTTGTGTGCTAGCAGTGATGATCTTTAAATTGTTTGTTCTGGTTTTGTGTGGGTTTTGTTGTGTGGGGTGTTTTTTGTGGCTTGCTTGGTTGTTTTAAATACATTTGTCTTCATTGATGCTCAAGTCTGGGGAATTTGTGCGGCTCGGCAGCCTGCTTGTGAAGGCCCACAAAATATAACTAAGAAAAGTAAACTTGCTTCTTGCTTCTGTAGGTGTAAAATTAAAGTTCAACAGATTTAAAAAGGCTGAATGTCACTTAATCAGTATCACGCTTAAAATAGTCTGGAGGTTTTTTTATTTTAAGCTGCTTCTTTTAACTGTTGATCTCTGCCAAGGGTGTAATATTCTGACTAACCTCGCAGTTGTCTTTCATGATGGCAAATCAAAGTGAGACTCACACACATGGAAAGATGAATGGAGGTGAAAGGAGGTAGGAGGGAGGATGCTGTTTAATGAATAGGATTCTCATTGATGAGGTCTGATGGGTTTGTCATAGGGGTAGATTGGTGACATCCATCTGTGAAACTTTTTCTTGGCATATGTGTCAATTATCAGGATATCAAAGAAACTGTCATGTTAACTATTTTTCTTCTCTCTCTGGATGGGCATAGAAGTGGGTGGAAGAGCAGCACTGATGTCTGCTTTTTTTTCCTAATTAAGTAAAGAGTTTTCAAATATAGCAGGTAACAAAGGAATATCATCCAGTTTTATGTTAATTTCTTTAATTAATGCCAGCATGTTCTGCAAATATTTTTTCCAGCTCTAAAACAGGACATTTTTCAACTTGTTAATGGCATATTTATGTATGTAGATGAAAATGGTTTGTGTGTATTTTTGTGTACAGACATTGTATTTTTATGACTATATGAATGATCTAGTTGGTTGGGGTTCCGTAGGATGTGCTGTTATCAATTGTAGCCTAGCATCTGACAGTTTAGAGTATCTGCATTTGTGATCCTGGAGGGTCTTAGTCTTGGTTTTATGTTTGAAATATCCTTGGTCAAAAACAACCTTAGCATGGACTACTTGATACTTACACTTCCTTGATACTCTTATTTTTTTTCTTAGATAGACAGTTTTATTCAAGCTGCTGTTCTGTCTTTCTACAAGACTTGACATGTTGCATACTGTATGACAGTGTTTTATTTTTACCTGCATGATAAGTACATTTGAAATAACTGGAGAAATAGAAGTTCTTTACAGTGCGCTGCTTGTCGAGTTACAAGGAATGATGGTACTTTGTAATCCATTAGATTATTGCACAAATCTTTACAAAAAGATACTGGTCGATGTGTCATAAGATTTTATGTGCAACTGTGTGTTTTAGCTTGGTGATCCTGTGCAGTTAATGATATGAAAGATCGTAACTGGACATCCAGTCTTCGAGGTTAAAATAGCAAACTGTCAGACATGTTAAAGCTATTTCTGGCGCGGCTCCTTCTGATTTGGGAAGTAAGCTCTATTTTTGGAAACGTGGTCAGTATCGTCAGAGTGGTGAATTCAGACTGATCTTTGAGGAGCTTTAGAGACAGGATTTAGTTACCATTTCATTTTGAAGAGAGGCTGAGTTGTTTTTATGTTATTGTTTCGTGGGACTGTTTTTTCTTGCACTTTGTGTTAAGGGTGCCAGCGGCTGTTGAGTGAGGAGTTTTGATTTATTATTCTAAAATGTAGTCCTGAAGTTATGGTGAATGTAAAATTCCTGTTAGCATTAACAGGAGCTGTTTGCATCTGCATGAGGAGTGGTGTAAACACAGACGTTGATGTTGCCTGCAATAACAGTAATATGTTATAATTCTGTAATTTTAAACAACTGTCCAGCCTTCTTTTCAACTCACATGCTTAGCTTACTAGCTTTTTAGTCACTCTGGCATTTCATTTTCTGGACAGGTAATATATATGATTAAGTGTTATTCCTGCTTGTCTGAAGCACGTCTATATCGTGAAATAAATCCTTTCACTGTTGGAAGTGTCAATGAAAGTGTCTGTTTGGCAGCTATCTGATCCAGTGCTAGAAAGCATTAGGAAAGTTTTCTGTTACGCAGAGCCTGTAAATTTCTAGACTCAAACAATCGTTCCTATATCCTGCACTTTACAGCGTAAGGGAATAAAAGCCCTTTTAAAGTCGCAGGAATTGACCATGAGGAGGTTAGCTATATTTGGAAACGACACGGCATGTTTTTTTTGTGAGCATGAATGGATCTTCCTGAGCATGTTTGTGTTACTGAGAGGTTGTTGGTTGCGATTTATTTTTTACCCTTTCTGTGAAGAGGAGGTTCTTTGTGTCTGTGTCAGATATTTGAATTTAACCTTCCCATATTTAATTTTTGTCTATTTTAGCATGTAAACATGACAGCCTTTTTTGAGCTCATGTACAGCTTGTACAGCTTTTCTTAGATGGTGGGAGACAAGTTTCAGGTTAATCTTAGACAAGAACAAGTCATACTTACTTTAATGTAAGACTTGTCTTCCCAAGAAGCCATGGATCAACCCAAGTTTCAGACTTTATTTTCATGTTAAAGATGAAGGAAAACTGTATATAGTTTTACTAAATGTATGTATACTGTGATGAAGCTAATAGTTGCTGGTTTGTGTTGCAGTGCTGGGAGAGGGGCTGGCCAAGGGAGATGGATCTTTCCGTGCAGTGCTCTGCTGCATGCATCTTAAAGGGAAGCTGCAAATTGTGTCTAATGTTCTTTCCAAATCACTGATGGGTGAATCACTGGTAAGTGGGTTTGCTGCAATTTATATAATTTAAGAAGCACTTTTGTATTTCCTTTTTTAAAATATGTGTGTAATAATCAACTTCTGTAAGGCTGCAACTAAAATGAATTATATGAAAAACACAAAGATAAGTATATGGGCAGACATATTTCAGCAGGATACCTCGGTTGTTGCATTAGCAGTGTTTTAGAGATGTTATGATTCTTTGTTTCTGGCCTGAATCCTCAAGGAATGCAAAAAACCATTTAATATTTATGGGATTGACTAGAATAATGTAAATCGCAAACTTTTGCTTGCTTTGTTAAAGTTGCACCTAACATCGTATGGTTTTAAGCAGAAAAATGATTGATGGGACTTTTAAATAACTAGCACATGATAGGTTGTAAGAGAGCATGAGAAGCCTTTCAGAAAAAAACTCCAAACCTGTGTATTTCCAGATGAAGATAAAGGTTTGAGTTCAAAGCTTCTCATTTTACCCTTCAACTGTCAAAACCTGTGAAGACGCTTCTAACCCCATTCAGTTAGTAACTGTTGTGACTCGTGTGTGACTACTCGTATGGGAACAATTAGGGACAGTGAGTCTTCAGAGGATAGTGTCCTTTTTATTTCTGTAATCTAGATTAAATAGCATGCAGTTTGTCACCGTGAAGTGCTGGTGATGCTAAATCCAGACATGTGGTCATAGCACAGACAAGAGCATTCCTCTGGTCAGACCATGAGGAATGTCTACATGACATCAGAAACTGGTGGGAGAGTCTATTACCTTGAAATTGGATCATGTCTCCTATACCTTGGTGCTTAACCTAACCAGGAGGTTGTTTCTGAGAGGCAGTTCTGTTTGTCTGTCTGGTATGTATCCTGAATTCCCTTCCCCCCTGCCATTGGCTATTTTTACATAAAGAAAAGGGTTTTTACATTGTTTAGCTCATGTTTTCTAATGAAAAAATGCTTCATTGAAAAATTCCTGGTGAGGTCAAAAGAAACTTGCCTGCAGGAAAAGCCAGTAAAATAGTCAGAAGCTCCCTATCGCAGGAAGTGTATAGTGCCCTTGTTTTGAGCTCTTGTTTAACTAAAGTTACTTAGTCTCTAATTCCAGAGTGTTGTCCCAAAGCAGAATTTGAGAGGTTTTTACAAGCTTTATGTTGTAAGACACAGTTGTTTTCAGTAGGAATATTAAAATCAGCAGCTGATTTACTGACTTGTGCTATTGTATGAGGGAAGAAATGAAAGTCAGTTTTGGAATGAATTTATTGAAGAGTTGGAATCCAGCCAGTTTCCTCCCCAATGACTTAAGAGCATGATTCTTGGTAACATTTTATCCTCTAATATGTTTAAGCTGAATTTGCAGCCTTCTGCTGAAGAAGTAAAAAATCAGTTTGAAAAAAGCCTTAGTGTGAGAGTTGTTGAGTGTGTAAGTTTTCAGCAAAGAGTCATTTCTGCTCCTCAGTAGCACAATCAAAATGTGAAGTCTAACAAATGTGCTAGCACTTAATTAAGTTTCTGTAAGGGATGATAGAAATAAAAACCACAGGTCTGGCTTCCTTTAATCAAAGTTTTGGCTTACATGTGTAATCATTACACTTAGCTACGTATTTCAGATAAACTCAATTTTGAAGAATTTTACTTCACATATAATATGAATATGCAGTTTCTTTTAGTTACATGGCTAATCCTTGCTTTTTAGTGAAAACTCTGGAAACTGTATAGTCGATATCAGACTAGAAAGAGTTATGAAACTGTAGAAACCAGCAGTTTCTAAAGTGGGTCCTTAAGAGGAAAGGAATCCATCACTACAACTGCAGTGAAACTTTATTGTATTACTTTAGAGCCAGAGTGTTTTTTAGTAACCATAGCATACAGTTCATGTGTAGTGCTTTTCAGTAGTAGCTGACAAAGTGCTCTGTGAAGACAGTCGGTATCACTGTCCCCATTTTGCAGATTGGAAACTGGGGCACGGAGAGGTGAAGTGACCTGCCTAAGGTCACCCAGCAGGCCAGCAGCCAAGCTGGTGACAGAACACACATCTCCTGAGACTTTGTCCATGGCTACTCTGCATGTAGAGTACTGCTCTGCAGGGTAGCAATCAATAAATACTGTAGCTATTAATACTTGTCTTGAGTGGCAGCTAAACTTCATAAGAAATTTTTTATTCTTCCAAGTTGTTCTGAACACTCTGCTCTCCTGCATTGTCCTGTACTGATACTTCCTGTAAGTCTAGTGCTGGTTTTGGCTAGTGTCGAATTCCCGTTTTCACTGTAATGTTTGCTCAGTGTTATGAAGTAGGTCATTTATAATTGTCCTTTCCAAGTCAAACTCATTTTTCCTTCTTGCCCTTCTCTGTGGTGGTGGTGGTGGTGGGAAATGAACTTAGTTGCTGTGGCTTAGTGCATGTTAAGGTTTGTGTTTGAAGTATTAATATTCTTTCTCCCCCCCCAGAACGGGATGGTAACTAAAGATCTGACACGACTGAAAACACTTCTTGCTGAAACAGAGGTAATAATGAGCATATTAGTGGAAAAATAATGAGCAGTACCTGAAAGAGCTGAAAGCCCCAGGAGATCCAGGCTCACTGTGAACATACTGGTTCAAACATCAGTGTTTCCACTGGTCTGTTGGACTTTACCACCTACCTATCCAGGAGCCTTCATCACAATCTTGCGTGATGTATGAGAAAATAGAGGAAGTTGCTAATATGTTGTTGCCTTTCCTGAAATAGAAAGTAGAAAGAATTCAAGAGCATTTAGATCTGCATTATTTATGTATTTATTGTATTTTTCTATGTTGGAAATGATTCTGAAATAATAAACATGACACATATCAATGTCCTCTCAGTTACCTTTTTTTTGTATTGGGGGTTAATCTGTCATTTCTAGAGATTAAATTGCCACTTCCTCTCCCCCCACCCCCCTAGTGCTTTGTCATTGATATGGGCTTTATTTTTAGTGTAGAGTCAAAGCTGAAAGACATCTTAATACAGTTCAGACTTGTGGCCTTTTAGGAGCTTCACTGCAGTCCACATTGAAGTGATCAAAGGGTGGAATTTGGACTTGTAAAAATCTCTCAGATTTTCATACAGCAGTGACTACACTTGGTGTTCTTGTCAGAATTCCTTTTATCAGCAGCTGCAATTCAGTTAGGTTAATATGAAATTCATGTTTATGACTGAAAGTGATTTCAGACTTCTGATTAATATTTTTGTATTGGTTGTTCTGAAACACATTTTGACAGCAGAGAAGCCAGAGCAGTTCTTGTTGATGAAATTGTTGTGTGTTCCTGTGTAACTGTGGGGTTTTTTTATGTAATTGTAGGCAGCTGGTAAAGTACCATCAGGATATCATGTAGAAGATTTAGAAGAAGGTATGTAACTCAGTTCTAAAGCTACTTTATTTTGTAGTGAGAAGACTTGGATTCTGCTGAGTACTCAGCACTGCATAGTAGTCAAAAAGCAAAAAGGGGGCTTGACTGTCATGATGAGCCCTAGGGGCTGAGGTAGAATTACCTCATCACTGAATTTAGAGGTAGAAGGTTCTATTTATTGGTTGAAGTGCTGTATCACAGCATGCTTTATTCTGCCCATTGTTAGAAACTTGCCTTCATAACCTTTGGACCTTTGTCTCCATTAATTAGTTAGGATTGAAACTTAATTGTTGGTGGATAATTTTGCCTTATGTACAAATACACTTTGTGTTGGAGTTTAGAGATAGTATTCCTCTGGACAGTTACTGTCTGACTCACTGGCAATTAGAGAAGTAACCAAAGTCTTGCCTCCTCTGCAGGGTCCCGGGATGGCTGGCACTTCCGCCCTCCACCCCGGGGAGTCACGAGCAGTGAAGAATATACGCTATGTAAAAGGTAAAGTCATTGCTTTATATCACCAGTTCTCCAAGGGACCCTAACATTTCTTCTGTTATTTAGCTGCTGACAGAATGATTAAGAGGTCAGGAAGATGAAGGTACTTGTTAGAACAAGAGTGGATGTGTTCACAGATACTTTTGAAGTATCAGTTTATCTGGAAGTGCTTCAGTTTATGAAATGGAAGAGTGTGGTTTGAGGGCCTGTTTTTCTAGTGACTGGTCAGCACGTGTCTTCTTGCCTTACCTTTTCTTATTTGTGATAAAATAAATAGACTTTGTTGAGAGATGTGCTTTGTCTCCAGATGAAAAGAGTGTGTGTGGAATTTTCCTCCAGATCTCATTATTTCCATTCTGCATAAGCTGAAATGCATAGAATTGCCTCACTCAAAATCCAGTGGCTTGTATTATAGTTTCTCCCTGTCTTTTTCAGTTGCCAAGTAAATATTGCCTGTAGTTTGCATTGTTAATTGTCAATATTTGAATAAAACTATTAGTATATGTGGGGAGGAACCATCGGTATGCACTTGATTCTGCTATATAACTGATGCAAATAAGTTATTTTAGAAACATCAGCAGGCATCTGACCTGGTTTTTAAATGACACGACTGAATCGCTGAATTTGGGCTATTTTTTGGCATGATTTTCTAGAGATGTTAAATGTGGCATCTCTTCCTGGCTTTTATCGTATCTGGTGCATATTCAGCAATTTTGAAAAAGCAGATATTTACAGGTTTTAGTTCCTGATGGTTGTCTGTTGAGTAACATATATACCATGTTTCTATTGAGTAAGGTCTGTACCCTGTTTCCAGCCCTTGCTCTGAAACATTTTTCCACTGAAGCTGTAATTAGCTTTCTGCACACTGTTAACCCTTGCAGTAAGAAGGATGTGCCTTACTCAGGAAATCCACGTGGGCAGTATCATTCTGACCATGGACTAAAGATTTGAGTTCCTTATGAGGAGGCAGTTACAGATACTGAATAAGAATTCTTGAAGCTGTGGTTTGTTTTCCCCCTGTGTGCTGTAAAGCCGTAGGAGTACAGCATATTTATTCTAGATAATGAAGCTATGGAATTGCAGGAGGTATTAAATAAGAAACTAAAAATGAGGAAAAAATAGTGCCTGTTAAAAATACGAACAATGAGAATGTGGAAAACTTGCATAATGATGACAAATGTTAAGGTAATATGCTTTCCAGTTAAATAATGAAAAGGAAAACGGCTTGATTTTAAACCTGCTAATAAGAACAGGTCAACAATTTTTTATGCTTGCGCTCTATGTACTTTGGGCCATAAAAGTCATAATTGTACTTTAGCATTCTAATACAGTGGTAAATTGGATAATTTACAATAAAAATACTGAAAATGACTGCCAAGAAAAATATTTTAATTCAGAATAAGGAGTATAGCTTTAGAACACCTTTAGTGACATCATGATATATATCATGCTTATTTTATTTGCAATTTGGGCATGCAAACCTTTAAATACTTAAACAGTTCTTAAAGGGAGAGTGTATGCCAAACTATAACCACTGATGCAAGGGTAGCCTAGATATCCAGGTCCTTTTGCTGCAAGGTTTTCACACGATTGTCAGATGTTATTTGTTTTTGTCAGCATAGCTCAAAGTTCACATTCTAATTCATGTTACATTGCATAATGCATTTACTATGGAAAGGTTATTCACTCACTGGTCCCCTTCTGCTGTCTTCATCAATGATGTGGGGTCCTGACTTGCTTTATCTATCTAGTCTTGGTGAGTCCTTTCTTTTTGTGTAGTAACTCATCACTGTAGGAAGAGATTCTTAGTGTAATTATATACATAGACATCCACATGAAATTCAAATACAGCTATGTCTGCAAAGTTTCCATAAACGTAACATCTTGACAGAGGCCATCCTGCCTGACTTTATTTGTAATGAATGTGATGCTTAAATTCATTCTTTATAGTCTCCTTATGCAAAACAAACAAATCAGGCTCCTGGCCTGATGTTTATTCTGTATATCCACTACTTTCTTAGTACTGTCAGAACTTATCCCTCCCATTTTATTCTTCATTTTGTCATCTGTTTTTTAAGTGCTCCAGTTTTGAAGAATGCTGAAGGTGCAGCTACTGCTGTTTTATAATTTTAATATAAAGTTTAATTATAAAGGTAGTTCCCAGGTTAGAGGCATTTGCCCAGACTTGCAATAAATCCTGAGAACTGGAATGCTTAAATGTGTACAGGTGCTTGGAATGATGCATTAGCACATGCCATTAAATTAAAAATGTAATACTTGAACAAATCCTTAACCTCTGCAAAAAATAGATCCTTTTGGTCTGATACGCCCTTTGCAAAGAAGAGGATTAAACCTTTTCCTTGAGAGGTGATGTGTGTGTAGGTGTATTTAGTAGAAAGGACCATGTGATGTCACTGTTGCTCTAGGAAAAACTGCTGAATGAGTATTTATCAGCTAATAACATAACTATTGGAGAAAATCATGTTGTATCTTCCCTTTGCTCCTGATGAACAGTGTTTTATTCATATTAATACAGGGTCTAGTCATTTCAGGGATAGTCCATGATCTCATTGTATTAATTGCTGTGCACTTGATTCTTTCCTCTTTGAAGCTGGAGATTTCTTAAGAAGACTTCTGTCCCCTACATTTAAAAGAAATCTGGTATACTTTTCCAGGCCTCAATGCACGAGAGGCTGCTGCCTCTCTTCCAAAATGCTGGGAACATATATGTATGTATATCCAGATTAGTTCACGTGGACTAAACCGCTTTCAGTTCTGCGAGAGAGACTTAAAGGAGCTTGAAAAGTATAATTTTGGTAATTTTGTTTGTTTTTTAATTGGAGACAAAAAAGTTTAAGACATAATCATGTTTCCTATTTTGTGTAGATTTTTAGAGCAAGGGATCTGCAGATACGGTGCACAGTGTACTTCAGCACATTCCCAGGAAGAGCTAACAGAATGGCAGAAACGATACGCTTCCCGCTTGATCAGATTAAAACAGCAGAAGGAAAACAAGCAGTGTTCGGGCAGTTATATGGAAACCTTGATTGAGAAATGGATGAATTCGTTATCTCCTGAGAAAGTGGTAAGGCAAATATACTGCTTCCCTATGTACTCGTATTTAAAACTAACAGATGTGCCTGGTTTTGGCCCGTAATATCAGAGCTGGTAGAATTTCTCCTTGCCAAGGAAGCGTCCAACCAGTTTTCTCCCCTTGCCATCCTGCACTAGTGTCTTCTTGCAAAGATACCAGAGACTTAAGCTGATATCTGCAAGTGTACTCATGCTTTTCAGGAGTTCAGTGGTGTTTGTGAATTACAGCTTGTAGGTTAATCACAGCTCATTAATTTTGCATACTTACTCTTCCCAGTGCAGGGTGGGTCAGCCAAGTCTCATGATATTGTTCTTGTTCCTTGAGTAGATGGCAGAACTTACTAAACTGAGAACAATAAATGGCAAAGCTTAGTGCAGAATACTCTTGCTTGTGTGTAGCTCCTTTTCTTTGCCTGCAGCTGCAGGCACTTGTATGTAGAGCAGCCAAGCTCCCCAAATGTTTAAAACAGTTCGTATACCAGAGTGTGGGGTATGGATATGATCAAACTTAGCAGCCATTTGGGATACTTGAAATTTGGAATAATTGACCAGCTCTACTCCCCACTGTCCCTTAGGACTTTTCGGTCCATCTCTTGTTGATTAAAATCTAGGAAGAGTGGACTTTCTGCAAAGTGCATTAATGAGTAGAAAGTCTCATTCTAGTTTCCTGGTGTCTCTAGTAGTCTCATTGATGTCGTGAGATCTGGGGTCTTCTGGAAATGCAGTCTTTGGGCCTTGTTTTATTAGATCCTTCTTTCCAAACCAAATCATGTTCTACTTTAAATATGTTTACAATTAAGCTGGTTTTTGAAAGTCGAGTCCTGCAGTTAATTGTCCTTAAATGGTTATAATCTTCACTTACATAGTATGACCTAGCAGATTGGGCTTGCATGTCTCTCTGAATTAGCACCTATTTTCATTAATGTGAAAGTCACTTCATAGGACTTGCATCAATCCTGCATAATGTAGGAAACCATTTTTTTCCATTTCCTGTTAAAAATCACTACCTTTCTCTGAATATTTTTGTTTCGATACTACCTGTAGAAGTTTAACATTATCTTCTTTTGTTTTAATCTAGCTTAGTGAATGTGTAGAAGGAGTGAGAGTAGAACATAATCCTGAGCTATCGGTAACTGTCACAACCAAAAAGTCACATCAGACATGGACCTTTGCTCTCACTTGCAAGGTAGGACTACTTATCTTTTGAAAGCGAGTCTGTAATAACTGGAGTGCAACCCACAAACTTTGTTATTAAGATTCCAATAGCATAATTCTTCTTAAAATAGAGAAACTTCCTAGCACCGTCCCTTGTCTCTGTCTTCCCAGCAACTCTGGTGGTCATGTATTGACTGGCCAGGTTTCTGGAAAGCAGGCAGGACTCATCCTCTGAGAATCTGAAGTTCTTATAAGCTCTTGTTACCCGATTGCATGTGAAGATAGTCCTGAAATAATTTCAGGTTTCCAATGTGCTGTCATTTCAACCTCTGCCTTTTTTTGTTTTTATAGCCTGCAAGAATGCTGTATCGAGTGGCATTGCTGTATGATGCCCATCGCCCACATTTTAGTATCGTTGCAATATCTGCTGGAGACAGCACTACCCAGGTATCACAGGAAGTTCCAGAAAACTGTCAGGAATGGATAGGAGGAAAGATGGTCCAGAACGGAATAGATCATTATATATACAAAGTCAGTATAGCATTTAACACAGAAATCTTTGGGACTTTTCGCCAAACTGTTGTGTTTGACTTTGGATTAGAGCCAGTCCTCATGCAACGAGTAATGATTGATGCTGCTTCAACTGAAGGTAACGTATTAAAAATTTTATTTGGAATAGTGGAAATATTTCATGCTGTTGTCTTCTTTTTCACAGTTCTGGGCAGAACAGCATTTGTATTAACAGCTAATGAATGTCTTTCACTCTATGTTATGTTCATCATGTTTACTATTTATATTCACACACAAAAGCTTCAGAGGGTGTAAATAAGGCAGATGACTGGAGTATGACTTATTATGGCTCCTATATCTTAACAAAATGCTGGGAACTTCTGGTTTGGTATATATCTGAGGGCAGCACTGGAAATTTAAGTATTTTACGGTTTTATAATTGTTCTTGTACTCATGAAAATGTTAAAAACATAGAAAAAGGTCACTGAAGAGATGAAGTATTTCTGTGTAAGAATACACCTGGCAATTCATTCATCAGTTAAAGCAGACTATTTGAGTTGTGTGTGGGGGGTTTGTTTGGTTTATTTTCCTCCCCTTCTGATATCTGACTAGGGTTGTCAAAAGCAAGAGGCAAAGTGTAGACTTGTAACTCAGGGAGTTGCTGTTGACATGAATGTTGAAAATTTAAAGGAAGTGTAACTTTATTTTTGCATGTGTTCCAAGAAAAAACCCCCTCAACTGTATGTTATTGTAAGGGTTGTATTCTGTTTATGAAACTGATGAGTGCCTCTCAGTTCAAACCTGAAATAACTCTGTTATCAGGAAGATGTCAGTGAATTGAAAGATGTTTGAAGAAGTGCAAAAAAGAAGGAAGTACTTTGATTTATGGTTAAAAGGTAAAGAGAGCTAAATATAGGTCACTGTGTCAGCAGCAAGCAAGGGGGTGGGATAGTGTGGTAGTTTTTAATGAGATTTTGAGAGATAAAAACACAAAAGTAACAGAATTTTCTTAGAAGCGCTGGGGTCTAAGCAGGAAAAAGAAGGAAAAAAGATGTAACTAAGAAAACAGTGGTTTTCTGTTCCTGGCGTTTATTTTCAATAACAGGCTAACATTTGCAACATTAACAAAAAGAAACTATAAATAGCAAATACCAAAGATCATGAACTGATCTTTCAGATGACCCAAGTACTTGTACGGTCTTCCTGCTCTTGGCTACAAGCTGTAATGTCTCTTGAAGCTGAGGACATTGCATTGCAAATGAGAAACTGCTTAGAAGCAAGGCTGTGGTCTTTTCGGGAGCTATTATATGATCTCCATTTAAAGATGTGGGTAACCACAGCTGACAGGCTTCCAAAGATATTGAGTTTGTGGAGAACACGTGTCCTTTTAATGTAAACCTGTTTAAGATCAAGAGAACCAAGCCATAAATTCAGAGTTACTGTCAAACCAATCTATGGTTTGGGTCCTTGTCGGCTTAAATTACTAACCAAAGAGATACAAGGAATAGTCAAGTCCATGTGAAAGTGGTAGATGAAGTTGAAATTGCGCTCTCTAGCATTAGATACTGATACTTCCTTTTGACATATTGCTTGTCTGTGCGCAGAGGGATACTGAAGTCTTCAAGCAGGTTCTTACTAGTATTTATTTCAAAAGAAAAGTGCGGGGTGCTTTACAGATAAATGTAGGGAGAATTTTGGGCATTTTGCTAAGCTAATCTAAGAAGTGTGCAAGCAGGCAAGTGAAAGGGATAACTCTGTTGGATGTGTGTCCAATTCCATTGTTTCTTTTAGTATATATGAATTGGGATCTCATGGAAATGCTTTTCAAATAGAAAAAGAAGTCTTTATAGTTCCATGTAATTCAGGGTCCTGATTAGTTACCTGAACAAGAAAGAAAGGTCAATGTTAAAATACTTTAATGAAGGAGCTTCCTTTACGCGTTTTGAAATCTTTATTTGCCAGGGAAAAAAAAGAACTAAGAGAAGCTTTCTGTGCACTGAGAGTGTACAAAATGCTCTTTAAGAAAGGGTCACGGTATGTGCAATCTGTGCCAGGAACTGTTTGTGTCAGGCTTCCAGTGGAAGCCTCTCAAGTGCTGGGAATTAAATGGCTGTCTTTTCAGCAAACAAGGACTGTATCCCAGCATAATTACTGAGCTTTTTGATCTGAGGTATGGTTAGTATGAGAGAAATCAGTTACGGTGAAATGATTTCAAACACAGAAGCCACACAAACATGGACCTTTTCTTGCCATACAATACAGTTCAGTCTCGAGGTAGATATTTAAGTGTGGCTTGTTGATGAACACATGAGATTAGTAAAATAAGCTACATTCCTGTGGCTGTAGTCAAGCTGAACTGATATTTCTTTGCCTAAAAAGCTGGTTTCCTTCTACTTAGATTAAAGACAGCCAAGATGATGTTAAGTACCTAATTTGAATTTGAAAATGTCTTTTTTGCACATTTTTCAGCGTTGGTGTGATATCCTGGATACCCATCTTAAATCTTATTCAGACATAATACATTAAGATATCATAGCTTCACTATAAATGCCAAATATTTTCAGCTCTGCAATTTAACTGTAAGTTTTGTTAACTGATGCGCTGTTGTCATAGTGTTTTTGTGGTGTTAATGGGTATGTTTTGGGTGGCTGTAGACAATGCTTGGTTGTCTGCTTCTCATTTATTAAGCTATGTGGTCTCTGAAATGAGGGTATACTGAAAAGTTATTTTCCTTTTATTTTGCTAACTTTATATAGAATTATAGAATAGTTAGGGTTATATCTAACTATATATCCGTTAGGTTACATTTCCAAAGTTTTGCCTAGCAAACTCACTTTAGCTAAAGAGTGAAGCTGTCTGCAGCATGTTTTTAAAGGCTTTCACACTCTTGCAAATGTAATGATACCTGATCAGCTAGTTTTATCAGTTTGTTTTTATTACCTGCTAAATTTTATAGTGTATATTGTAAGGTTCTTCACTCCTTATGTTTTTGAAGTGAGACGATGCTGCTGTTAGGCTTTGAAAGCATATTGTGATGCCAGGTCCTTCAAAGTAGCTTGTGATTATTAAAATCAAAGTGCTTTCCTTCTTTGTCTGTATTAATTTGATTTCCTATCTATGGAATAGTTTATTTTATGATGTTGTTTGAGGGCCTTCTTATTCTTTGTATATACCTAAAAGCCAGGGATGGTAAGTACCAACAATGAACTTACTAAAGCTGTTGTAGGCAGAGGAGACTCTTACCTACATTTCGTTCATTTTCTCTAATAGGATTGTTTTCAGTAGAGCTCACTTATTTTTAGATAAAACCCAAGCCACAAATGGAGTTTGAACTTACTTCCTTTCTCTATTATGTGTCTGCATCTAGATCTTGAATACCTGATGCATGCACGGCAACAGCTACTAACCACAGCTAAGCGTTGGGATTCTACTTCTAAGACTATTGTAGAATTTGAGCCTAATGAAACTACTGAATTGGAGAAGAGCCTTCTTACCAGATACCAAATCCCTCTGTCTGCTGACCAGTTATTTACACAATCTGTCCTGGACAAATCATTGACCAAGACCAACTATCAGTCACGGCTCCATGACCTCCTTTATATTGAGGAAATAGCACAGTATAAGGAAGTTAGCAAGTAAGTGATACCTTTGTAACATATTTCTTTGATATTTCTTGGTGTCCTATTGAAATGAGGATGGCAACTTTTTTCAGTTAAACCTATGTGCTTGATTAAGATACTGAGTTTTCCTGTTTCTTTGAAATGAATTTGAGTCCAAGTCTGGAAATAGTAACTAATTTAAAACAAACAGTATGTATTAGTGCCTCTGTGGAGGCACTGAACAGGAATGTTTTGTTAATGTGTGGATAATAATTATTTTTGTTCAGAGTTTTTTTGGCTCTCTATACAAAAAGGTATTAATAATAAGAGCCATATATTTGTTCCTTGGTGAAAGTAGGTTATAGCAAAGAAATACACAAAGTCTTTGTATAAAGGGTTGAATTGTGTGTGGATCAAGCTCTGACCCTACAATGATGTGGCAGCTGACTTCAGTATATTTATTCTCTAAGTAGGCTGAAACTGAACTTCTGAATAAAGTTCCTAATAAAAGGCTCATAGTATACATCGTTTGTTTTGTTCTGTCTTTAGGTATTATGTACATCGTACCCAACTGGATTAGCTTCACAAACAAATACAGAGTTAGGAAAAAGGTGTGAATTTCCCATGTATAGACTCTCACGGGGCTTTTTTCTGCAGTTTGATATTTGTGGTTCAAAATTTTACCTGCACTCACGTGGTACAAAAGAGTTTTAAAGTGTCACACTACTCACAATGGACAGTCAAAGGGTCTAACTTCTCTTTAACCTAACTCGGTAGCAAATTTAGTTCTATACATGAGCTAAGTCCCAGATCAGAAATGTCTTTAGGACAAGCAGTCATGGAGCTACAGAGGTTCAGCTGAACCACTTCTCTAGAATTCTGGAAGAAAATATTATGAGTAGTTGTATTTCTAATGCTTTGAAAGTAGAAAAATGGTTCAGTTTCTTTGTTGTATCTCAGATGAAGGGCAGTGTATTTGAACTATTTTTTCTTCATATCTTTCATCGCTGCTGTGCTCTGCTCTTGAGCTGGAATCTTAACATATGGAGGAATCATGCTTGAGCACTGTTTTCAGTGTACAGAAATGGTCTCCGTCATACATATTTATAATCAGGTTGACTTTTCTAAGGCTTTTTAAAACAGAAGTGGGTTTAAAGGAAACATTATGAAATATGGTGAAGGAGTAAACAATATATTTACCGAGTGAATGTTCACATTGAGAATTACACTCATGCCTCGTAGGAAACCAGAAAGTAGCATGCCTTTAGAAATGAAAGAAAAGCAAGTGTATCCTGTGTGTAATGCTTCCCCTTCGGACAATTTGGTGCAGTGATAAGTTACTGCTCTTCTTTTTCTGCCTAGTAGATTAATAAAAGTAAGTTTGAATAATGTTCTTGTAATCTTCTGTTTTGACGATGTTGATGACAGAAATACTCTTTTGATCTTGTAGCTGACCCACTTTATTGCAAAGAGGCTCAAACTAGTACACTCTTCTGATCCTCTGCGGCTAAGATCACACACTTGGTATTCTCTAGTGAAGTGTCAGGGTTGCAAGCCTAGAAACGGGCCCAGAAATACAAATGCAAGTGGGTTGTGGTACCTCTGAATTTGTGCTACGGTTGAAAATGTGGATGAGCTGCTGCTCTCTGATGGGTTTGTGCATGTGTATTGTAACAATAGTACGTAGGGTTGTCAGCGTGGCCTCTTAAATGAGACTGGAATAATACGAGTGTCTGCAGTTCAGGCTGGAGTGCAGTGTTGGGTTTTAAGAATGTTGATGATTTCTCACTTTCTAGGAAAACACTGTCTCAGCCTTTATGTTGGATCATCTGAGTGGAATGACGGGTTGCAATGGCTTTAAAAGTCTTGAACTCAGCAATAAGGGAGGTCATTCTGGATAGGCTTGGAGAACTTTACTTTAAATGATGGTAATTTGTAATATTTCAAGTGGTGTTTATAAAAATTACTCCACATTAGGACATCATAAAATAGAGTAATAAGGGAGTCAGTGCCGCCTTATTTCCAAATGCAAGCATACTCTAAAGGAAAAGCAAAACAATGTTGATCTTGATACGGATTTGGGAAAGGGTTGCCCTACATACATCTGGTGATGGTTTTAAAGCTCTTCCTTTCTCTCTCTCTTGCACAGTCAAAAGAAAAACACGTAATTGTTGGAGTGGCTAGAACTCTGTATTTTCTCCTATGGACATTGAAGAGTGTGTGGTGTGACAACTCCTTCCATGCAGAATTACAGAGCAGATTTATCCTAAAGGCTGTGAAAACTTAAAGCACTGGCTTTGATGGAAAATAAATTTGCTTTTGTCGTTACTGTGTATTACATTTATCAATACTCAGGGAAGTGTCACACTGCACGCCCTGCCTTAACTCCACATGCGTGAATGTGCGAGCAAATGCGTTAAATGTACTTTTAAGAAAGGTGTTATATGGAGCTTTGTTCAGAATGGGTTATTTGCCTTTTTGACATTTATTATTTGCATTTGTACTGGATGGATTAATGATTTATGAAGTCTTTCTTCAATTTCTGTGGTTTTAAATATGAACAAGGGGCTGTTTTTTTTTACCTAGTTTCATTAGCGCTGCAATGAGGCTGGATTTTTGCAGTGCTTAGGAGAAAACAGAAGTATTTGTTTGATTTGTATAAGCCTGGCTGAAAGCCTCTTTTTGTATAAACCAGTAAAATAGGGTGAGGAATGGATGAAAGAAGCAGCTTCTGATTTTTTAAATCTAATTCTTAGAGGTTTTTGTAGTTTAACAATATGCCAGAAGGTGTCAGCTTGCTCACTGGAAATTGCTTTATGCTCTCTAAACCTTAGACTGCCTTTAGCACAGCAGGCAGTTCAGTCATGAAGATGCGAACTTGTGCCTTGTCTCAGCATGGTAATACTGGTAATACTGTGTACCAGCGCGTGTTTACAAATCTGACTTTGAGAACAAGCTGAAACACACTCAGCAGCAGAGGAATTTGACTTTAGGAAAGTTTTAACAAAATCAGTTCACAGTTGCAAGTGATTGTATCTTAGTAATAATGCCAAACTCTTGGTTTCTGTGTTGAACATTTTTATATAGCATTTTAACTATCATCTGAATGAGATATGAGCTGGGTCAGGTGTTGCTAACTTGCTGAATAGCTCCTTTGGAATAGTGCAGCAGTCATATAGAAGAAAGCTTGTTTTTTTTTGTTTAGTTTGGGGTGTTTTTTTAAGCACATGTGGAAATTGGGTTACACCTAATTCTAGTGAAGTACATGCTTTTCAGTGACTGCTTTAGCTGCAGCCTGGGCAGTAACATCTGTGGTTAGGGATGGACCAAACAAATCCATGCTCACTAAGAAACATCTCGTGCTTTTTGAGTGGAGGAGTGTGAAATTTGGATTTCATTTACTGCCCGTATTCTGTAGAGAAGCAAGTACCACGAGGGGGCAAACTTGCAGTTTTTGTGCAACACTCATGGTTTCCTAGATATGAAAACAATGGCTTTGGTTTGGTAGATCTTTAATTACCAAGTGAGCTCAAATGTTGGATTTTTATTGTTACAGGCTTTTGATTGTTGTTTAAGGACTTAAACGACAAATAATCAGTCTAGTAGGTTAAAATAAATATTATAAGAACAGATAAAAAAGTTTGGAAAGTACTGTAATAAAATTATTTTCTCCCCAGAATGGTTTTTTCATTTCTGAAAACCTTTGGGTTTAACTTTTTTTTTTTCCCTGTAATTTGTTACAAATTCAGGAAATATTTACTGAGAACTGAATGTTGTTAGTGGGACAGACATTTTACCCCTTTTATTCTAAAACCAGGTTGAAGCAATCTGTTTAAAACAAACCCCAGCACGCTAGGAAGAAATTGCTATGTATTGGGGAGAGGTCAATGAAGCGTGCTAATAAGTCACTCCAGTGTGTTCTGCATGTGACTTCTAAGAGTGAATTTGTTGTATCTCTGATTGCAGGAGGAACTTGCTGCTAGTAGGAATTCTGTGGATAGATGATTTATATGGCTGATGTGATGCTATTCCCTGATTCTAGATAAAATTTTCTTGTAATGCATACGTTCTGATTTATTTTCTTTCCCCCAGAAATTTTAATCAATCCCTCTGTATTATAGGTATCATAATACCATTTTCCTTTTGAGATGTAGGTTAGCCTCTGTAATGTGCAGCCTGGAAGAGATAAGTGAGACAAATAGGATCTTCCTCCGTTCTTAGCCTGCACATCTCTCCTTGAATACCTAACATCAGCCTACAATCTATTTAAATAGAAATTGTCTGCTTTGGGACTTGCACATCAACTCTAATTCACCCTAAACTTCTTTTGGTCTCAGATACTGTCTAGTATTTTGATTCTTTCCTGTGAGGGTCTGTTTTGTAAGCTTCAAAGATGTTAATTCTTTTAAATATTTTTTTTATAGGCTATAATCAAAAGGAAAATGTGTGAACATCCAACAGCTGTATACTTAGGGAGGGCCAGATTAGGGAGGGCTTCATGTTCAGAAGTTACATATTCAGGATGTAAGGCAGTGAGTGAGTCTTCAGTCTCAATACATGGAATTTCTGAATCTGAGAGGACTTTCCTGCGTTGACTATGCTTTTTTTACTTAGGTTCAACATAAAAGTGCAATTGCAGATAGTAGCAAGCTTCATGCTCACTGGTGTTTCTGGAGGTGCAAAGTACGCCCAAAATGGACAACTTTTTGGCCGCTTCAAGCTCACTGAAACGCTTTCAGAAGACACTTTGGCTGGACGGCTGGTGATGACCAAAGTCAACGCTGTTTATTTATTGCCTGTCACTAAAGAGAAGTCAGCACAGACCCAAGGAACCAAAGAGAAGGTTTATGAAGCAGCTATTGAGGAGAAAACAAAAGATTATATCTTCTTGAGGGTATCCAGGGAATGCTGCGAAGAGCTTAATCTTCGGGCAGATTGTGAAATGCAGGTAAGTCCAAGTGGAAATGCTCTTGGTGTGGGAACTGTTTGTGTTGTGTCTGGTTTTGGCTCCACCCAAACCAATTGCTTTAAGATATGGAAAGGAATTCTATTGGCATCATACACAGAAAGCAGAACACGGAGGAGAATTTCAGATACGTGAAATCTTTCTGTACATAAATATACCCATATACGTGTGTGGTTTGTATAGATGAGTCTTACTGTTTGAAAATTAGTATTTTAGAGCTGTGATGATGTAAAAACATGTTTTAGTGAATTTAATTTCTGGCAAAATCCTTCTGATATATTAGGCATGCTTGTAGATTTTTGCTCGTATATCTCATGGTTTTCAGAGTTTGGTTTGTAAGTTAACTCGGACGTTGTTTTATATTTCTGATTCAAGTACAAAGCCCTCTGTGAACTTGCAAAGGAAATCTTTGTCTTTCTTTATTTTCCTGCAGGTAGGCATTTATGGGTAGCTCATGGGCGTTTTTCCATCAGACCTGCCCAATCTCTTCCCTCTCATCAAAACCCACTGAATATATTGCTTACTCCTGCTGCCTGGACTTTTCTCTGGCTTAAGTCTCTCTGATGTGGCTTCCATCGTTATGTCTGTCATTGCTATTTTTACCAGGGACATCAGGAGCCTTTGCTTAATGAACTCAAAGGAGGGAGATTTCTATTCCTGTGTTTTTATCAACAAACCAACTGTACAAAAACCAAACCCTAACCCAAAACCCAGCAACACCAAACAAAACCCTCTGCTGCTCTTGACATAGCCAGCTTGGTCTTTGATAACTTGCATCTTGGACTCTTTATTTTGTATCTCTTCAGTCTTTATGTTTGTGTCATTGTGGATTCCAGTATTTGTTCCTAGGCCTGAGGTGAGATTAAATTTTAATAAGGCTTCTTGAGGTTGCAGCTGGGCCTTATGCTGCTTTCTATACCCATATTGCAACAAGGGAATATTGTGCTTCAGTGGAAGAATCTTTAACTTATAGTACTTCCTTGATGGATATGGTGAGGGTTGGTAGGTAGGAGGCACAAGGAAGGTGAATAAGTAGTTTTATTATGTATATCCTGTGTTTCGGAATGATAATACTTGCCTCCATGGCTCTTGCTTCCTTAACACTTCTATCCAGGACAGGTATTTATCTATCTTGGAGGCATTCTGTCACAAAATGAGGATTCGTAACACTTTTGCTAGAAAAATGGTGTTGGCAGGAAGATCAGGCTTTTGATTACTTTGCAGTTAACATGACATGGGTGAGGATACTTTAAATATTAAATATTGTGTGGGTTGCAAACAATGAATTAGATGTGAATGCATATAAAGGAAGACAAGTTAAATACTTAAACTCCTCACCCATCCTCAATGTGTCTGCTGTAGAGCTTATGATTGATCTTGTTACCAAGCCGAAACAACCTCAGATTAAGGCCACTAAAATTATTGGAAAGGTTTTCACCAAGGGATTATCTCCTCCCATTCATTTTGTTTTGGAGAAACGTATGCGAGCATCCTAATGTCTTAATTTAACACGGGTAATTGGTCTGGGAAGACTTATGTTGTTCTGGGCTCTTGGTTTTGTGTTTGTTTTCTTAAAACAATAATTAAACTTGCTAATTGATTCTATCAGAAACTCCTCTGGAATGCGAAATGAGCTGGAGCTTCAGAAATGGCTCATTTTGCTTTGAGTTGCTGCCTTAGGTGAAGTTTTATAAGGCAATCTATTCTGCATGAAGAATTGGGTCTTAAAGTTGCTTGTAAAATCATTTAGTCAGTGAACTGGTGGTCAAATCCTGAAAGTGTTATCTATATTTTAAGGAATTCTAATTGTGAGAAAACATTTTCTCATTAAGTAGTAACTGAGAATTTGGAAAGGGATCTTCAGGTTAGAACTAAGTATGTTGTGGTTTGGATGTATAGCCTTTTTAGTAAAGGTGTTGAGAACTCTGCTTAGTGGAGTTAACGTTCCCCATGGGATTCTCAGGCACTAAGAGAACTGCTTTCCTTGCGGTAGGTTTTGGGTAAGTTGGGTGGGTTGCTTTATTTCCTCTTATAATAGTTTCTCTTGGAAACTTTCTCATCATTTGTTTTCCTGTTGTTGGCTTAGCTATAATAAATACACAATTCTGCTTTTATCAAGTGCCCCATTCATGAAGGTAGGATGGAGTGAATGGATGCTTTAAACCCCCTGGCTGCTGCTCTGCTTGGGGACCAAACTAACATGTGACAGTTTTATTTTTGGAGTGTTTGTTCTGAGTCCTCTTCTGTGAAACTGGCAATGGATTAACTTCCTTTCCCACTGTTTTCTTATTGTGGACTATATATTAAAGCAGGTTACATGCCTCTCCTTCACAGATGGCCTCATTCAGTACTCTGCAACTGCAAATATAACTTATTAGATTCCATCAAAACTGGTTTAAAAACTAAACAAATCAAAAGCAGATGGTGAATACAAGTAGATAATGAGAGGTATTTAATGCGATGCACCTTGCTTGGACTCCCAGAAGGGACTATTGAAGTGTCACTCAGATGAGCATCACAGGTTTTCTGCATTTAAATGATCGTTGTTGTATTGGGTGTTCTTTTGTCAGCCTTGGGCCTAATTGAGTGTAGATATCTTTCCTGTATAGATCAAACTGTGAGGTTGGGACCATTGCCATTCCTGGGGAAGTCTTTTCCAAACATCTGTGGGACGCGGTTGAGTGGACAAATTGGCTCTGGGTAAGGCTGGGTTGGACAGAGCTTTGGAAGGAAAGGAACCTTGAGGTCCCCCTCAGGCAGGATGAACTGGTGCTGTCATTCCTGACTAGTGCTAGACCCCACTGCTCTGAAGACCACAGTATTTACGAAGGTAGTGGATAGCCCTATGCACATCCAAATTAAGCACATCCAAAACTACAGTGGAACAATGGGAAAAAAGATTCTTAAACGTTCGTATGTCCTATTTACAAAACTTCTAGCAGTTACAGTCACTTCAGTCAACTCCATGCTTAACATTGTACAGGTTTGTTACTGCCCTTTTCTCCAGCATTGTGGTTATATATCTTGCTCTAAAATATGTTAGTCAAGATAAATATTTAATATCTTTATATCTGCCAGAGACTGAAAGTTAATGGCTGCATTCTGCACTGATACAAGCAGACATTGTTTATTTATAGCAAAGCTAGTGGTGATTTTACATGCTACATAATAATGTAATATTTAAATATACTAGAAGGTAAATGCTGACAGCTATGTTTTGCAAATCCTTTAGTGATAGATAACAATGATTTGACAAAAAAAAAAAACCCAACCCAAATCAACCAACAACTAAAAATATGTCAGTGACTTGAAATTCTTCAGCACCTTTAGGTGGTTTTATGCTGCTTTATATTAGTGCAAATATATGTCAAATTTTGTATAAAGGCTTTTGTGTTAGTTGTTAACGTGCAGTTCTTGGGCATAATGCTCTGCTCAGATGCGTTTGGGCTTGGATAGATTAATAAATGCAAATTTAAATATGTATAAATGATAATCTGAGTGAACTGTTTTTATGAACTCTTTCCGCAGGAGCTGCTTTTATCCCATGTTCACATTTACAATGTATTTTTCTCTTTGCTCTTTTAGCATATGTATGTATAAACTAATTTCACTCTCCATTGTTCAGTTCTGAATTTAATCAGGGATGTTAACGTGCTCTTCATGTTGTTTCTGGCTTTGTACCAGAGTTTTGTTGGCATTATCTTTTATTTACTAGCATTATAACATAAGTAATTGAGAGAACAAAAAAATGAATGTATTGATAAGCAGTGAGTTGTTAGAAATTAACTTTCAGAGAGTCCTAATAATTGCGCATAAATAACAAGTTATGTTATTGCAGAATGTTTGTCTAGAAATAAATAATATTTGGGATTCATCTCTGCTGGTCACACATCTGATTTATGTCATCTGTTGAGCCGTGAAAATTTCTGGTCTGTTGCTTTTCTGAGGTTGTTCTTACAATAAGGGATGGAAGCTTCTGCTTGCAAAAACAATGGTTTAGGAGAAGAATATTTTCTAGGAGTATTTTTTATATATAAAAAAAATAATTCCAGGAACGTTTTCTCTTTAATTTTTTTCTGAAAGTACAGTGGAATCTAATCTTGAAAATCAAACAACAGAATTACATTAGAGAAAATGCTGTATTTATCTTTGCTTCACAACAACAATAAAAAGGAGCAAGTTAATTTTACCACAGATCTTTTGATTGAATGATATTTTTGGCTCTCTTCTTGGGAGTCTGTAGTTTGCAGGAAGATAAAAATGTAGCATATGCAGCAAAGTCTGAAGAGTGTTTTCTAAATCAGTCATTTTTGGTTCACCTCTCTGTTTCTTCATTCATTTTGTGCTGCAGGTTGAACTTCAATTTCAGTTAAATCGCTTACCCCTCTGTGAAATGCATTATGCTTTGGACAGGATTAAGGACAACAGTATTTTATTTCCAGATGTCAGCATGACTCCCACCATCCCCTGGAGTCCCAACAGGTATGAGAATGCAAACACTTCAATATCAAAGATTGTATGGTGATGTGTACTGATTTTTTCATAACAGATGGCTGAAACCTGCCCTGGAACAAGAAACCTGCCTTGCTGCTCTTTAAGGGTGAGGATGGTTCAGAGAAGGGAGTGAGGCTGTTCTAAAGAAAACAAGAAGAGTGATTCTCTGAGGACTCTAATCTGTTGATTGGTTTTCTCTGCAATTGAGCTGTGGTTTTATAGGCATTGCAGTTGCATTGTGGCTGTAGAAAGCAAATCTGCTATTGTTGCTTACTCTTCTCTTCTTCACTGAAAATATGCATGATGCTTTATAGGAATAAAAATACCAGTTCCAATGAGTTTGCTGTGCAGGATCTCAAAGAGTGATCCATTAGTACTTCTGGAGTTTGATGCAGTGAGCTCAAATTTGGACATATCGCTGAGGGTATGACTAAGAAAGGTGTGGGAAGGAGCTTTAGAAGGACCAGCATTGCACTTGCAAGCAGTCCTGAGATTCTTTGTGTACATGTCTTACAGTTTCTTTTATGAAATTGTAAACCCCTATGTTCTATAAATACTTATAAGGAAACTTAAAGCTGGTGCAGTGATGCAGTGAAAATAGTTTGTCTCAAAGAGGAAACTTAGGGAAGAGAAATGCGAGGCTGTGTTGCTCAGGGAATATGGGCAGTGTTCTTGCTGCATTGGGGAAGGATAAAAGAGGCATGAGGTTTCTGTACTTAGAAACCAGGGAAATGAGAGGTATGTGGAACCGATATCCTGTACAGCATGCGAGGAGTTGTGTGGTGTCTTGAAGGTGAGAATTCAGAGTGATTGTGATATAATCAGAAGATAGGTCAAGGATTAAAAGGATCAGGCCAGAAACCTGAGACAGTGAGATAATGTGAGACAAAAATTACTGGAAAAATTTGCATTTGTCTTTGGAAGTGTAGGAAGAACAGAGACAATAAAAGGGTGGGAGCAGTGTTCTAGGTGGGGATAATTGCTGCATGCATCCGAGCTTTGACAGTACAGGCAGAAAGAAGGGAATAGGTTTTGCACAGAGATATTACTACAAAGCTAGTGGTGGTCGGTGACAATCCCCTGGCTTAGTAAAGTTTTGAGTGAATCTCTAGTGGTGTTTGAGAATAGTTTGGAAGTTAGCAGTGTTTTCACTAAAAAGAAGGTAAGTCAAGAAAGCGAGAAGCTGTTATCTTCTCTTTATTTAATATCATTTGTGTAATGTTTGATGATTTTTATATACATAAATGATAGTTAGTGGTTGTAGTTCAGTTTCATTCAGTGCAATAAGCATGGGTTTTTCCTTCTGGTGGCTTGGTTTGTCCTACCTGGAGAATCAGTGCTTCTGACTGAAAATTGTCTTTCCCTGTTTTTCTTGGTTTTGTTTCGTGTCCCTATTACTTTCCAGTATTTCTTAGAGTCTACTGCCAGCTTGTTCATAGCTGTCTTCAAAATTGAGAATTCAGTCAATTCCCTCTTGATTTTACTCCTTGTTACTAACTACTACTGAGCAGATACTTTTCCCAGCCTGTAAGAAGCACGGCTCTTGTAGCAAAGCAGATCACATTACTAAAGTATGGCCACATGTGCAGCAGTGACAGGTGGTTTTTACAATGTGTGTCTACTTCTAAATCTGTCAGTGGGAATATTAAAACTGTATGTACAGATCTTCAACCTCTTATGCTCATTGGAATTTTCTGAAAGCATCTTCCTCTTAATGCTGGTTTCACTAGCTGGTTAGAGCAAAATCCATTCTTTTAGGCTGCTTTCCCATTAGAGGTATGTGCATTAGTGATTTAAAAACCAAAAGGCAAAGAGAAGGTTGTGGTTATTGGTAGCTATTAAGTTTCTTAGTTGTTTTTTAATTTCATTATGAATGAGTTTTATCAAGCCCCGGGGTTGTTTAACTGTTGACTTTTAAAGTTGACAATGTAAATACTGCAGGAAAGAACCATAACTGAAGTCACATTTTGCATATTTATAGTAGAAAGTTGTATGTTTACTTGCCTTTGTTATCAGGTGATGGTGCAGCATCTACTTTTTCTACTACGTGTTCTATGAAGGTTAATTACTGTTAGTTGAGATAATGTAAATTGAGAAATAGATTCCTTATGAAAAAACAAAACCCAAATTATTTATTGCAAATACCAAACTTTGTGATTACAGCATTTGATTGTTTTGCTGGATTTGTTGATTTGTTTCATTGTGACTCAATGCCACAATCAATACAGTAGCATATAAGCTATTTATAGCTTTTAGAAATTATATTTCATTTCTGACTGACAGTGCATTGCCATAGCTTCTGTTTTTAAACTCTTGTTGTCTCCTTTTGTACAGACAATGGGATGAGCAGTTGGACCCTCGACTAAACGCTAAGCAGAAAGAGGCTGTTCTGGCTATCACTACTCCACTTTCAATACAACTGCCTCCTGTTCTTATCATCGGTCCCTATGGGACAGGAAAAACCTTCACTCTGGCTCAGGCAGTCAAGCACATACTTCAACAACAGGATACTAGGTGAGATGGGGCACTAAATATAGGGTGATACTTGATTAGCAGAGATGTAGTTTTTTACTTAAAAGGTAGAAATGTAGAATTTCCATCCAGCTTAAAAACAAACAGACCCCAAGCCATCCGTCATTGTTTTGAATGGGAAAGTAATTTTATAGTCTTAGCCTGTAGTTTCCTTTTGGAATGAAACTAATTAAAATGGACGATATGTAGATGACTGTGACTTGCTCGACATGGAAAGTTTAGCAGTATGTTAGATAATAAGAGCTGTTCCATGCTTAAAATCAAGTCTAGATTAATAATCACAAAATAATTATTGAAAACCTGTTTGAATTTCTCCTAACTGAAGAATTTGCATTAAAGGGCTCAATCATGCCAACTATGGTAGGTTAGCGACTAGTTTCATTAAGAGAAATGTGCAGGAAGATGGCCACTGTTTCCTTTTTTTTGTATTCTACTGCTTTGAATTGTTTTCTGTTTCTTCATTGCTTTTTTATTTGCACCATTTATTCCAGCAGGATTCTCATTTGCACCCATTCTAATAGTGCTGCTGATCTCTACATAAAGGATTATTTACATCCATATGTAGAAGCAGGCAATCCCCAGGCAAGACCTCTCAGGTATTTTTTTAAGGCTTATTATGTATCTATAAAATACTATTCTTAAGAAAAGGTGTCTATAAAAAAAGGTTAAAGAACTTCTAAAACATAAAAGCATATTGGCATTACCAGCAGTGCTTTTAAAAACGTAGACTAAAAGGACCGTGAAACATTGTCAACTGTAATTACGGGTCATTTGTTAATTAAAAATAAAGACATCCTTTTTTAAGCTTTTATTATTCTACTGATAAATGTGTCTTTCCTAATGAGCAAAGTTTTGATATGCTCCTCTAAAAGCTACTATGATAAAATCAAATGCACTTTATTGTATTTTAATTCCAGAACATTTTGACTCACATTTCCAATGATAGTTTGGAAACTGGGGGCTACCCACCTGGCTTCTTGAATAACTCTGATGTCATAGGAACTACATATTTAGAGAATCATGTGAAAGTAGTTTGGCCTCTTCTGATAAGTCAGGTTGAAGTCATTGTGTATGTGGTTAAATGTACTTACCGGTGGAGATTTTGGGGAAGTAAGGGGGAAAAAAATGAAGAAGAGGTGGAAACTTGAGGGGCAAGGAGGGTAAACTTGCATAGATGTAGTTAAGGAGGGTTTATTTAAAGGTAGAAACCAGCTCCTGGGAATATTTTGTGCAGTAATCACAATATAGGCAGTATAATGCTAGGTTGGGATGTATCTTTTTTAAACTATAGGCATAATTTTCTGAATGCCAGTCTATGAGTTTAATATATTACTAAGAAAATGGCTCTTTATGTTTACTTGTTAGCTATTAAAAGCCATTTGGGACGTATAGTTTATGCAATGCTAGTAAAGCCAATGAAGTTATGTGAAAGGGGTAGATTTACAACAGCTGTGAATTCTCTTAGGTTTGGTGGCTTTAGTTGCCTTGTGCCATTTTACAGACACTGAGGATCTGGCCAAGGAAAAGAAGGCAGCTTAGTTTTGAATAGTTACTTTTGATCTTCTTGCATTTTAACACAGATTGTCTTAAGGTGATTTGTAAAGCACTTTGTGATGAAGAGAATTATGGTGTCTTAATTCCTTGGTGGGAAAAATATGTGTGTAACTGACACTTTTGGGAATACTGAATTGTGATTTAACAGAGCAAGGACTTAAATGCTTTTTTTGTGTGTGTGGTTGCCAGCTGCTTTCTTTTATCTGCTGTATTCAACTACATAGTCCAGTCTCAGAAATACTTACAAAAAACATACATAAAAGTGGTATTTTCCTTACGGTTAAAATATATTTGCCAAGGAAATCACAGCACATAATTTAAAAGCCACTGAATGCTTGCATTTAAGGATGATTGTCATAGTATTTGATATGAAGCCTTCAGAAAGTGCTGCTGTGGATTGTATGATGTTCAAATAGTTGTGATACCTCTATGAAAAGTTCTCTAACATGGAGGCACATTTAGATTTGTGTATATATATTCATGGATCCACAAATATGTATGTCTTCAAATGAAAAATACTACATCTAATTGAGAGGAAGATGTTTGAAAGGTAAACATGTATTGACCTGATCTGGCAGGAGTTAATTGAAAGCAAGAGCTGTGTGAGAGTGCTCTCATGAAATGAATTGTGGATCTGTTACCTTGCTTTTTGACTCTTAAGATATATTTTCAAATTAACATCATTACTATTAGTGTAAACAGGACTCTTGCAGGATTCTAAAGGAAGCATCAAGTGGAGCAGCAGCAGTTAATTATCAAAGCTGAATGTGCTGCTTGCAGAGTTTATGTTTCTGAATGGCTGAACAGTTTGCTTTAGATTTTCTTCTTTATTTACTCTACAAGTGATGAGTTGGCTTAATAGTATCCTGGCTAAAAATGTTTCTGTAGCTTAGTGGGGAGCACCATAATATTTATGTTGTTTTTAAAGAAGGGAAACTAAATTATCTAACACCCACTGAGTACAGAGAACTGTGTAAATATTTCTGTATGTTTCTGTGGATAAGATGTACACTAAATAAATTACCCTGTCAATGATGCGACATAAAAGTTTGAAGCCTGCAGTTTGGGTATTTTTGTGTAAATATCATATTATAAATTCATATTTTTTTTCTAACAAAATAACTATCTGTGCCCTTTAGAAAATGCAAAGTCAGAGCGAACACTGAGAATTTATGTCGAGTCTAAGTTTTGCACCTAAATAAAATACCAGTGAAGCCTGAAGGCCAAATTCTCATAGTCCTGCTGCCCATAAACAAATTTGTACCCAGGAAAAAAAATGCCCTTGGGTTTGTGAGATGATTCAACTGTATTGGGGGCACACTCCAAACCCTGGACTCTTGCTGAAGAAACTTGACACTGAAACGACTTTGTTATACTTATGTAAATGAATGCAGATGCCTTTCTGGAAGAAACAAACCCCAATCATAATCTACAGTTAGGAGGAAAGAGCCTTCAATTAAGTGCTTCTGTTAGGTGCTATAGGCTTGATTTTCAGTGTGGAGAAGCAGGGACCTTTAGATGGTGAGTCAGAGCCAGGGGCAGGGATGCCTTCCTCTAAACCAGGTTGTCCAACCTGGCCTTGCACGCTTCCAGGGATAAGGGTATACCCTTCTAAAAACCTCAGTCAAGATCTAGGGAGCAGATAGTAGCAGTTTCTCTGTAAGTTTCTGGGCATATAGTGGTTGAGGTATCTGCTGTTCATTACTGTTATTTTACTTGCATAGTTCAAATCTAGTTGCATCCATATGCTGGTTTTTGTATGTAATACTAGGGGGAAAGGAAAGAGGTAGAGGTTGATACTGCTTTTATCTGTAATTTTAATACTTTAATTTCTATTTGTGCCTTACATGTCATTGCTGACTATTAATTCAGCAATGTCGGAAAATAAGTTGATTCTATTTAAAACTTCTTAGATGAAACCTCTTCAGTTAACCTTTAAAATACTTAAATCTTCACATGCATGTGTAAGTACTGCTATAGCCTGAAACCAGGTGGCTTTAGCATGTGGCTGCGAGATTCAGGAGATACCCAGACTGTAAAAATTAATCAATGAGAGCAAATCATAGTTTGAATTGAAACAAAACAAACAAAAACCACAACCCAAACCAAAAACCCAACAGGATTTAAGGAACCATTGCCCACTTTTCCAAATCGGCTGGAGTAATTCTTGTGCTGAAACCGGTCTTTATGCATCTTCTCAAATGCTAGTTTGAAAAAGCAAGAAATCACTCTTCATTCATTCACTTATTTTCTTGAAACTCTAGCTTTTATCTTATGCCATTCTCAGAAGAAGATTGATTTAAAGAGGTAACTGTCAGGTTATAAGACAAGTTCTTCACATGTTTTCTGTATCCCTGGGAACATGCTTGTTTGTGAGAATGAGCCTGTCTTTGGAGGTAGAGCAAAAGAAACGGAAGAGGGAAATCAGGTGCTTTTCAAGTTTTCTTTAGACTTTTGGGGTCTACTTAGAGATTTTGGGGTTTTTTAGTAGTCTTTTGACAGGCATGAAATTAGACTGCTGGATTCTTGCTCCTCTGAGCTTCTGTGTTCTTTTGCTTGAGGGATTTCAGGTGAGAAATAAGTGCACAAAATCTCAGGAGCTGGGATTGGAGTTTCTCCAAGCAGAGTTCTTTGGAGCACAGCCTGAAGGGAGAATCCTGGTATTTATATCAAGAACTGGGAGGAGTTGTGTTTTCCAGTTCAGAACAGGGAAAAAAGTTTTGAAGAACTTTAATTTAGTCCCTGTTCATTCTTGTAAGGGGACATGAGAAGCAGAAGTTGCTTTTGTAGGACAAGAATGACATGATCTTGTTTAGCCTCCCTCAGAGAGGTTCTGATTCTGGATTCCCGCTTTACTAACTTAGAGAGCTGTTATTTTAAGTGATTCAGGAGCAATCCCAGCCTGAAGCATGAACAAGGACATGGTTTTGAATCTAAATTACTGATCTAAAGTCACTACTTTTGCAAATAGTCTGTTGTACAAATTGATACTTTGATAGAACTTTACCAGTGGGAGCAAACCAGAAAATATTGGGCAATACTCAATTTCACTAACATTTAATAGAAATACTAGGGCAAATTAATGTAATGGCTGGAAAGTTGATGGACAAATAGATTAGCTGCCAGGTTGTCCCAGTCTTTGACTCATTGGTTAGAGACCCACAGAAATGAAGGCTTTTGTTATAGATACCTATATGCCATATTTAGAAATAAAGGTGGTATAAACTTACATGCGAGATGCAGGTTCTGTGCATGTTAACTGAGTAGTAGGAAGTACAGTGGATATATTCAGTACTTTTATTTGCAGAGGATCGAGTCCCTAAGCTATAATCATCTTGATTTCCATTAGTAACTTCCCTGCCTATGGTTTGGGTAGACCTCAGCCTTCAAAGGTTTATTTTCTCCAGAACTGAAGTCTTGATGTGAGGCACATGATGTGAGAAAGTGCACACTCGTGTGAGCTATGGCTGGGTTTTGGTTTTGTAGCTGCAGTTTTTGCTTATTTGATTAGTAACTACGAATTTAATTAGTAACTACTAATGCCGGACTGTGCTTGTGGTATTCAGGTACTTTGCTGATGCAGGTATTAATATTAGAAGATTGGCTGCTTGTTTAATCAGAAGTTAAGGGTATGTTGCAGGGAGAAGCGTTCTGGTTTGTGGTAAGCTGGTAAAACCCAGTAATAGGTTCCTCTAACTTCATGAAAAAAGAAATCTTGATAATGAAATTACAGGAGACTTTGTTAGCCCAAATTGCACCTGAGAAAGAAATCCCTTGTTCAGTGTGGCTTACTTATATCCCGACATTTTCGATGTAGTCACATACGTCAGGTGTTTTTGTACCAGTGGTGAATAATAACTCTGAGATACCTTTTTGATCTGACATCAAAATAAAAGAAATTAATGGGTAAGCAGCAATGCAGTTTGAAATGCTGTCAGCCAATCTGTGAGTCACGCATAGTTGAATTTTGGTAATAAAAGACAGTGCATGGTATAATAATGTCTAATAACCATAATATTTTGCATTTCAATAGCAGCTTTCATCCAAGAATCTCAAAGTGCTTTACAAACATAAACTCACAATAAACTCATTAATCCTCACAGTGCTCCTGTGAGAGGGTAGGTAAGTATTGCCCTCAGTTAACACTGAGAAATGGAACCATATGAAAGCTGGCTGAAGGCTGGGATAAATAGAGCAGGGTTATTTTGCTCCTGCTACCTATTAGGCTGTGTTGTTATGTTGATGTAATAGCAGTTTATCAAATAAGGCTTAGCAGTTGAGTGGCTGATAAGGAATAACATTGGAAGGCTCTTTTTCTAGGAATGTATCAGGAGCGTGGTGTTTGCTCCCACACTGAGCCCAGGCTTAACTAGAGTTAGCTTTGGCCACAAAGTGTCAATTTTGGTTGATTTTGTTGTCAAATTAAAAAGCCCTTCGGAATATGCAGGGGCCTTTGCACCTCTCTGCATTTCATTTTGTTCTTATTGTTCAGAATGGACATTGTATTTTCACAAGCCAAACTTACAATAATCCTAATAATTGTTTCTCTCACATTGTATGGAACTGAGCTGTAATTTGCAAACGTGGGTGGACGCGTGCAATCCAAACTCCAGCCAGTGCAGCGCATTTAGGTGCATAATTACACTTTTCCAAATACTTGATTAAGGATTTGGAATTTGAAATAGTGCAGGTGCAGGCGAAAATAAACAATGAATAGATAAACCAAACAGCATTGAATCCCATATTTAGAAGTGAAATTAGTTTAAGTAATATCATCTTAATTTGATTTAGAATTAAATAACTTTCATTCTATGTATTAATATTACTACAGTAGTTTCTTGTAGTTTAAAAGTTCTGCTTTAGATACAGTTCCTACTAGATAGAGATTATATTCTTGAGGAGCACCTCATAGAGAAGCCCTTTGAAATCTTTATCCTGATCCTCTGCTGGTGGGCTTTGGCATATTCCTGTATCCCTCTGTGGAGTTACTTCTACTCCATTTTCTAGGGCATAGCCATTTTGTCTTCCTTGTTCCCCTTCCATTTATCTAGACCGGCTGTAACATTTCATCACTTTTTAAGAAAAATTCATCATTGATCTCATGATATGGTGATTAAAATTATCTTGTGTCATGGAAGGATTAAGTCCAGTGCTTCGCTGGCAATGCCCAGATTAATCTTAGACTCCAGCCATCCTTTTTGGCACTGTTTTCTCATTCTTTTATAGAGTGCATTGTAATTATGCCCCTGTGTGATGGGCCAAGATGAATTTACTTGCATACACAATGAATATACCGTTTGCTTCTTAGATCTCAGAAGACATATACTGTGTGTAAAAGGAAGCACAGGATTTTATTAATGTCTTTTGAATTTTATTTTTTTTTTTAAGATCCTGTGGCTGCAGTTGCTGAGATGTGGAGAGCACTGCAGCTCTGGCAGGTCCAAGACTATGGGCTGTGTTTATATTCCAGCTGAGGACATACTTCTTTACAATGAGTTTATTGACAGTTTAAAATGAAATAGACATTGATGTGGGTGTTGCAGAACTTAAATGTATGAAGAATTTACAGATTTTCATATCTGAATTAATCCTTGGTAGCTCTTCATGTATGTAGTATTGCACTGCAGCAAATAATGGAATCTAAATCCAAGGCGTTTTAGCATATTTTCGCATGTTATTCTGCATAGTTGTGATGTTTTCCTTCCTGAAGTTTACATTTAATTACCAGAAAACAGAATATTAGCATTTGAAATATTAGGCTGTTACTGTGTTCAAACTGTATAGAAAATAAGTCCCCTTTTTCTTTTCTAGGGTATATTTCAGAAATCGCTGGGTAAAGACTGTCCACCCAGTCGTGCATCAGTACTGTTTGATTTCAAGCACACATTCCACCTTTCAGATGCCACAGAAAGAAGACATTCTTAAGCAGCGAGTAGTAGTCGTTACTTTAAATACATCACAGTATCTATGTCAACTGGATCTTGAACCAGGTAAGATAACTTCTAAGCAAGAAGCGTCCATGCTTGAGAATTACATTCCTCTTACCAGTGTCAGTTTGTTACCCAATGTTAAAAAATAAGCAGTGATCACCTTAAAATATTCTTGTCTTTTCTTTTAATGAATAAATGTTTATTACAATGCTAAAACTCTGGCATCAAATTAACCTTTGGCTTATTCTGGTTTTTACCTGATATAAAAATAAAGAAGCGTGATCTATGACCTGGTGTTTCTGAGATCCAAGATGGAAAATTCTGTTTGAGGTTCTAACTTTGAATATATTGCTCAGTAAGGTCGTTACTCAGTGGAGCATGTAACCATATACACACACGGAGAGCTTGTTTTGTGAATTGTTTAGCTCTGCAAAGAGCTCCTGCGCATAAACCCCATGTGTTATTAATGTGATACTTCCATGGTTGTTTTCTAAACTGAAATGTATTAGACTGTTTTTGAGGGGCAGAGGCTCCTTAGGGTTCATTGTTTTCTTGATCTCCAAATGAAATCCATCTGCTTTTTGGGGAAGGTGGGATTTCCTTACAGAAGTTGTTATGGTTGGCTCTTTATGGCTGCATTTCTTGCAATAGAGAAAACTAATACAGAATTTATGGTAAATATTTTCAGTTCTTAAATGGAAGTAAGTCCTTTGTCAATAAGCTGTGTACAGTCATTCCACAGTAATGTGTGTGCAGCTGCATGAAATTCATGTTTTCCAAAGAAAATTGCTACGTCCCTATGTATATATAATCTTAAGTGGCTGGCATACTAAGTCCTCTAATACTTGCTTTTAGACCTTAATATATAGCAATGTATAAAACCACACTGGAGCACCTCCCATATGAAGATAGGCTGAGAAAGTTGGGGCTGTTCAGCCTGGAGAAGAGAAGGCTGTGTGGAGACCTCATAGCAGCCTTCCAGTATCTGAAGAGGGCTGTAGGGATGCTGGGGATGGACTCTTCATTAGGGACTGTAGTGATAGGACATGGGGTAATGGGTTCAAACTTAAACAGGGGAAGTTTAGATTGGATAAAAGGAAGAAATTCTTTCCTGTGAGGGTGGTGAGGCACTGGAATGGGTTGCCCAGGGAAGCTGTAAATGCTCTGTCCCTGGCAGTGTTCAAGGCCAGGCTGGACAGAGCCTTGGGTGGTATGGTTTAGTGGGAGGTGTCCCTGCCCATGGCAGGGGATTGGAACTGGATGATCTTAAGCTCCTTTCCAGTCGTAACTATTCTATGATTCTATGATCTTTTCTATAGTTATCCTTAATTTGCATTCCATAAAGTATATGTCTACTGTGGCCCAGGTTTTTTCGAGTGCATGTTATCCAGTGCATAGATTCCCACCCACCCAGCAAACCTTTTGGTCTGTTATTATCATAAGATTGAATTTAAGTTTTCCTTCAATCTCTGTTTCATTTTCTCCCCTTAAAGCCCATAACCAGCAAAGTGCTTAGGTGTGTGTGCAAATTTAATGGGAAATTTGGTATATA
Source organism: Myiopsitta monachus (assembly GCA_017639245.1). Taxonomy (NCBI): domain Eukaryota; kingdom Metazoa; phylum Chordata; class Aves; order Psittaciformes; family Psittacidae; genus Myiopsitta; species Myiopsitta monachus. The sequence goes on along the minus strand of CM029931.1, from coordinate 3,403,053 downwards.
AAGTAGCTAATAGGACTGAAGTATATGAGGAAATCTGTTTCATTGTCATCATCCAAAGCTCTTCATGCCTCGTAGTGATGATTTCAGAGTTGAGAAACCTACTGAGGGAGGTCTGCCAAGAGACATTTCCTTTTGGTATAAGGGCTGCTCAGATGAAACACCAATTTAACTTCATGTATCAGGAGAAAGAGGCAGAACTGTGGGCTACTGCTAATGTCACTGGCAATCAGTTGACCACTGGTCATTTGATGGGTTTGAGAAGTGTTTGTGTGGTTTCTAGTAGTTGCTAGAATTGTGTAAGACAGACTGAATTTTTTCTAGTTTTGGTTACCATCGGAATACAGAACTTCAAGTCCAATTTCTTGTATTATTATCACTGTTTATTTTATCATATTTCAAGTTCCATTTATTTGCTGATATCTCTGGTTTGCAGGTTTTTTTACACACATTCTGTTAGATGAAGCTGCGCAAGCTATGGAGTGTGAAACTATTATGCCTCTAGCATTAGCTAATAAAAACACAAGAATTGTCTTGGCTGGAGACCATATGCAGGTAAGAGCTATAGAACTGTTGAATGCCAAGTATATATATATATATATGTATTTCTATTTATGTATTTAAGTTAATCTGCTCTAAATTTCTGTGATGTGTAGCATAAACTCACAGTATTTCTTGAAAGTGAGAATATGCCGTTGTCTCCAAGGGGAACTGAGTAAGGGAACTGAGGCAAAAAGTGAGTGAGTTGTCCAAGGTTACGTAGGAAATCTGTGATAGAACAGACCTGGGCCCATTCACCCACTGATCTATATGCAAGTAATATTTCATTTTAAAGAGGGAGATGCATGTGTTTTACCAGCCATATAATAGATGGGGAAGCCAAGGAAAATCCGAGGGATGTTAATTCCATGAAGCTATGAGGATAGCTATTATTAAAGTCAGGGTAGGAGTTTCTCCTACTTTTTATGACTGGTATTTCCTTTTGATATTTGAAAGAATTGTAGAATACAGAGAATATGTATTATGATTTAGGCAACCTTTTTTTACTAGAAGCATCATAATCTGATAAGGATTTGAACAAGTAAGAAAATAGGAAACTGAAGCTAACCAGTGCATTTATGTTACTGCTATGTACCTAGCCATGGTATATGTCTTCCAACTATGAATGTACAGTTAAAGTAAGATTTCTTTTTTTGGTGCAAAATAGACATGTTGGGAGCATGAAATTCCAAGTCCATGTATTTAGTTACATTTTCTTTGTATGTGTGTGTCTATTACAGCTCAGTCCTTTTGTCTACAGTGAATTTGCCAGGGAGAGAAACCTTCATGTCTCATTGCTTGATCGGCTCTATGAGCACTACCCTGCAGAATTTCCATGCAGGATCTTGCTGTGTGAGAACTATCGCTCCCATGAAGCTATCATCAAGTAGGTGTGAACTTTTTCACTGTATCATGTGTTCCTTTGACTGTGAGTGAACAAAGCAACGCTTGAGCCCAGCAGAGCTGAATAAAGAGAGAAGCATTCAATGTTTCTGTAATGTGGTCTAAGTTGTTTCAAAGTTAATTAGGAGAGTAATTTTTGTAACTAGGTTGAAATTCAGTCTCCTAGAACAGATGCCAGGGGTTCAATCAGTTGTATTACAGATCCCTCATTCAGGTGGGGATGATTTGGCTGCAAGACATGTGTGCTAAGCCAAAGAACAGCTAACTTTACCCATTTAACTGTTAAGCAGTATGTTGTTTAGGGTCTGTTTATCTTTGAACTGGTCTAGAATTGTAGAATTACTAGGCTGGATTATCTTGGAATGGTAAGCTACGGGCACTCTAAGGATGTACAGCCATGAACAGAAAAAACAGGTCAAATTTTGGGCACGTTTCTGTCCTGTTGTCTTCTTTTATTGCTTCTTTCAAGATACGTTAATCAGTGGGTTTGCATTTTTATGCTATGCTAAACTAAAGGCTGCTAGTGTAATGAGCTCATCCATGAGCTGTGCTGGAAAGAATAAGTGCAATCATGGGGAAAAATGCTAAAGTTGAAATCCTGTCTCAAATGTGTACTGAGGAATGTTGTGTTATAAGGAAGAAATTCTTTACTGTGAGGGTGGTGAGGCACTGGAATGGGTTGCCCAGGGAAGTTGTGAATGCTCCATCCCTGGCAGTGCTCAAGGCCGAGTTGGACATAGCCTTGGGTGACATGGTTTAGTGGGCGGTGTCACTGCCCATGGCAGGGGGGTTGGAACTGGATGATCTTAAGGTCCTTTCCAACCCTAACTATTCTATGATTCTATGTTGGTATCCAGTCATGCTAATTAGGTTATGACTGTGTTCAAAGCAGAAGCATTTAAGTGCTGTAGGGAGTCAGAAGTGAGAATGTAATATATTTGGTTACACAGCTTGACCTGTCTTCATTTTGGACTTTGTCATTATAGACTGAATGGTGCTAAACATTTTACGCATTTCTTGGAATTGTAAGTTCAAAATGAGAGAGGGTCTGAAAAGGAAGGGATTGTTTCAGCTTTTAGTTAGAGATCACTTCCAGGAAGTTTACCTCATGAAAATTCACTTCAGCAGTTGGAGTTCAGGCAGTGAGGTCCTAGAAAGATCCACTGTATGAACACTGAGGTGAGGATTGCAGAAATACCACTGAGGCTAGCCAGCTGTCTAGTGAAAGTCCAGTGTGCCTAATTCCACTTGTAAGTGTTGCTGTGTGAAGTGGAACCTGCTAAATACTCCGATGGTGGTCCATGTAGTTGATTCTTAACTCTACTTTTTAATAAAGTGGAATTTACCCTGACAAATGGGACCATGGCATGCAAGACAGAAGTAAGTAGGAAGATAGTCCATGTTGGACTCATTAATCATGCCTACCTAAGTAAAGAGACCAAAAGAAATAAAGGAAAGAACAAGCCAGTAGTTCAGCCTGACTTTGGAGCTCTGTTGAAAAAGACTTTCCTTGTAGAAAGACTGTTTTATTGTTTCATGAGAACTCATAAATAAGAATTAATTTACAGAAGAAATTGTTACACAACCCAATCTACAGAGCAGTGGTGTATTTTTCAGGTATATGTGATTGTATATATTTATCAGTGGGATTTGCATCTTTTATTAGTGAGCTCATATGTAGACTCCACATTTTATTCTGTTTTGTCTCACTGCAGTTATACATCTGAACTTTTCTATGAAGGCAAATTGATGGCAAGTGGAAAGCAGCCAGCCCACAAAGATTTCTACCCTTTGACTTTCTTCACAGCACGTGGGGAAGATGTGCAAGAAAAAAATAGTACCGCTTTTTACAACAATGCAGAGGTAACTCTTGTTTGGCTTTATTCATGATTTAGTCATGATTCTTAAAGCTCCACTCCTCCCGGATTTATTGGTTTATGCGCAGTGTAGGTGGAAGACGTAAATTGTTCCTCTCCGAGGAGAGGGGAACATGGAGCATGCTAAACAGGAAGGAGTGAACATTGCAATTGTAGTAAATATTTCCACTAATTTAACTTCTTTTTCTTTGCAAATTGTAAGCTGCATATAGTTCTCTCAGGCTCATTCTTCAGCATGTCTTTCTTCATAGTTTTTTGTGACGTTCTGGTGGATGTATCTTAGCAACTGAGAGTAACTGCAATTTGAAGTAAAACTTAGATTTCTTTGTTGTAGAAATGTTCCCACTCAGAGTCCTCTGGAGTAACATTTCATATTTGCTTTAATATATTTAGGATCAGTGTCTAACCGATCATGTGCAAAAAAGGGTGGTTTTTTTTTTAAGTGACAACTTATTCTCAGTGTGTTTGTTTCACATAAATGTATGTGTATTCTCCAAAAATTACTTACATTCTTATTCCTTCCCTAGAATTAAACCCAACAAACCCCACAAAACCCCTGCACCTCAACTCACCCCATCCTGACTTGGTAATACTTTTTCTAGTGGAAGATGCCTTTTTCCAGTCACCTCAAGTTAGGGGAGGGTTGACTCAATTCCTTTTTTTTCCCCACCAAAAAGATGTCTTAAGAAATATCCTTGACATTTAAAGAAAACCCAAGAAATACCACTAATTTTCTTAAATTGAGGAGGAATTATTACAGAAGTTAGGTTGCAGTTTAGCAGCAGTTTGTTACAAAGCACTGCAGAGCTGTCTGTGTTTCCCCTTGTTGATTGTGGTGCAATTCATCTGATGCACAGTCTTAAACCTTTTTGTTGTTATGCTGCACTTGTTATGCATTCTTTGATGTATTAAACTATCCATTTAAACAAGAAGCTCCAATGACTTGTGGACACATCAGTGAAAAAAAACCTGAAGGCACCTGACTACTTTGATTAATCTGCTTGGATTGCTTTGCCATTTAAACAAAAGTTGGGAAAACCCTAAAAATATCTTCAGTGGCCAAGTAACTGTCTGAAAGTTGTGAGTCATTAATAGCTACAGGCAAGAATGAAGGACAACAGCTGCTTGAGCACCAACATGAAAAGCTGAAATTCAGATGATGAAAGAGATTTTTGCCATTTGACTCTTAATGGGCATTTGCATTGGGGCATCTTATGGTTCGTTGGTGTCTCTATTAAGTATTAATCTGGAAAATGTGCTTTCCCTTTTTGGTCTTAATTCTATAATTTCCCTATATGGTGCTATTTCTGAATACATAGCCAGAAGCTGCATGCTTATAGGGAAGCTTGCCAAAATCCCTGCAAAAGATAATTATATTTGTGCTACATTTTTTATAGATCTCAAAGTTTATTCTTATATCCTTTGCCAGTAGGACTAGCTTTTAAATACAAGAATTTGTGTTGCAGAAAGTTGCAGTCAGGGCTTGCTCAAAACCAGCCACGTATTTCACTGCCCTTTGAAAATCTGAAATAGTTCAACATAAGCTATTAGACCTTTAAAGCATTAAGAGATCTTTCTTTCCCTTGTTAGTTTTCTCCTGATATTCTTTTAATTTCTGAGTTTTCCAATAAACTCTTCCAGTTTCCATTAATTTTTTAAGGCTATATGCATGAGAACCTATGTCATACAGTCAGATCGTAGGTGCTCAGAAGTCAGCTATGAAACAAAAGACTTTAAGCAGTTAGGAACTACTGTGTTTTAAATTACTGTATATACCCATTGTGATTTATATCACTTTCTATGTTCCTGAAATGTCATAGAAGTCCCTAGAATTCCTGCTTACTAATTTGGAGAAGAGATAATGTAAAAGCTAAGAGCATTAAATATCCTTTTAATGCCCCCAGATAACTGGGTGACTCAGGAAGAGAAGAAAGTTAAGAATACTTGAGGTTCTTGTAGGAAAGATTCTCTGCCTTGCTTCCATTAAGAGGCTGAGCTTGCATTTGTAATGCTATGGGAAAACTGCATTCATCAGTTCTTCTGCTTTAGATAACTGGATAAATATTTATTGACTTATATTGAGATTTTTTTGAATGACACAGTCATGTTTAAAAAATGTAAAATCAATAAATAAATGAAAAAAGGAGCCACAACCCATCCATCAAGTTGTTCACAACTACCTTCCATAGTGCAGTATCTGTTTAGTGTGTTTAAACAGAAGCTGCTATGCCTGGTGCTTTTTGGCAGGAGGTTACTTTGAGCCTCTCCCCTCACAGGAGGTGGTTTTCAGTTTTTATTACTCATTAGTCTCCCCAGGTAGCACACTTAATAGTATTTCATAGAGATGAATTAGCAGTTGATGAATAATCTGAAATTCCTGATGGTATCCTTTGGAATGGGAAGTGATTGTGCTCTGGTATACATACTTGCTTTTTAGAGTTAACAAGCTCTGATATGCCATATATAAAATCCAGTATAAAAATAAACTCTACTTAAGCAGTATATTTACTTCTGGAAATCAGGTAAAGTATGATAAGAAATGTCCTACTGCACTTGCCATTTTCTTAAGAAAAACATAAGCATGAAAATGAAGGTTATTAATGTAATTTCCCAGCTTGTACTTTAAAGGTGACATTTTTGTGGTCAAACTCTTATTTCAAGATTAAAAAGGGCCACTGTATAGTAAATACATTGTTTTAATACATGATATTTCAGAGTATCATTAAGATGCAATATTACTGTTTGTTCAGGAAGGCTGTGTAATACTGTGTCATGTTCTAGAGCTTTAAAATTCATATTATCTTGCCTTGTCAAAGAACAGTCTTCAGTGGAGCGTGCTTCTAAGAATTCTGACCTTCTTTTAAGGTGTTTGAAGTAGTCGAGCGTGTTGAAGAATTAAGAAGAAAATGGCCTGTTGCCTGGGGCAAGTTGGATGATGGCAGTATAGGTGTCGTAACACCTTATGCTGATCAAGTGTTCAGAATTCGGGCTGAACTACGGAAAAAAAGACTGTCTGATGTCAGTGTGGAGAGAGTGCTAAACGTTCAGGGTAAGTAATGGTTGTGTGTCTCCAAGATACGCTAAGGAAGTGAGAAATGTGACTGGTGAAGCTAAGCAAGACATACTAAAGTCCTCTTAAAACAATCAGAACAAAAGGAGAGCTGTGATATAGCCCATAAACCCCAATGTATCAAAATGAAACTGGCAAGTGTGCCAATTAGATGTTATTCCAACACTGAATACCAAAGCAATAAACTCCTGGATGTGAGAATTATCTTTCTTCAAAAGTAAGTTCAAGCTTATGTAAAAAAAAAATTAATGGATTGGGTGAAAAATGTGAAAACTTTTATCCCAATGGGAAAAACAGAGCTCCAAATAATTGTAAAAAGGCTTTAGCCTCAAAATGTTTTACTGATTTTGGGTTTTTTTTTGCATTTGTGACTGTAAAAAGAGGTCCACATATTTTGGTATTTGTTCCTGGAATCACATGGATAACAAGAATTTTGTGTAGGCATAGCCTGTTGCTAGGTTGCACTTTTAGTCAGTAATAAACAAAGGAAGATAATCAAGTGACTGAGTGACAGCAAGTTACGCTTGGGTCTTCTGTTGTTTCATGGTAGATATTCGTATGATTGAGAAGTTCTTAAGTATGAAACAAGAATGTCCAGAACTTTTTTCAGGTAGAATAAAAACATCTAAGGGTTATAATTGTTTGACTGGCAACATTATAAAGATAATCACTCCAGAACTTTCTGAAATGCTGGTTAAGATGAAAAATAAGATTTTTAAAGGGGAAGTATTCTGGTAATAGAATATGCTATTTATAGTGCATCTTCTAAAATTTTTATATCTTATTATTCTTGCATAAAGCTCTTCATGTGAAGGGTAGCTATCAGTTCTTCAGAGTGTCTAGGTGTGAAGCCTGGCTGGCGAGTGCAGTGCTCTGATTGTGTTACTAGCTGAAGTAGCTGCTGTTATCTCAGGTGTTTGTTTTTTGCTTCATTTTAGGAAAACAGTTCAGAGTCTTGTTTCTCAGCACAGTACGAACACGGCATACATGCAAACATAAGCAAACACCAATTAAAAGGAAAGAGCAGCTACTGGAGGATTCAACAGAAGACTTGGATTATGGTTTTCTGTCCAATTACAAACTTCTCAACACTGCCATTACAAGAGCACAATCCTTAGTAGCTGTGGTGGGAGATCCTATTGCTTTATGTTCCATTGGAAGATGCAGGTACTTATACATGTTCCTTAGTTCGTCAGGGATAAGGATACTGGAAAATGTGTTTGTTACAGTTGATGGATTTGGTAAAATGGTGTATGTTCTTTCAGGTGCCAAATAAGACACTCTGTATTTAAACACTCAAAGTAACTGCATTCCATCTGATATCCTCTGTGGGTGGCCAAGTCTGGCTTTTTTGTTGGTTCTATTTTATTCTTGTTATATTCTGACCTTACCTTCTCAGCCAGTGTCATAGTGTCACCATGTGTAACAGCCTACGGAGAAAAAGCATGAGACCTACCACCTGCTCATTGATAAACTGCCTTTAACATATTTGTAGTTCTGTTAATTTTTATTTGGCAGTAACAATTGAAAGTGCTTCCTTTTTTCTGTTTTTTTTAATACCTATTACAATTTTATATATCAATAAAATTAATATAGAGAGTTAAAATTTTGATGTAACGTGTTGGAACTTGATGTTCTTAAGGTCCTTTCCAACCCTAACTATTCTGTGATTCTATGATTTTAAGCTTGAATATCATGGCAGTCATATGATGGTAGAAGACTTGAAAACTGCTAGTTACGTTTTTATGTCTTTGTGACACCAGGAAAAAAACTCATTAAGATTTGAATGAATTTGCTTTTTGCAGACCTAAATGAAGACATGTGAAAAATGTTAAGAGATGGGAGCGCTGATATTAAGGATACCAAGTTCTTGTTTTTCAAAGGTTTCCTTTTCAGTGGAAGAGCTGAAATTTTGAGATGATTAGAGATAAACCCTAAGGCTTATTTCTTGAAGAGAGGAAGCACTGCACTGACTACATTATTAAAATAATGCTAAAAATACATATTAGGCAGTTGTTGCATCTCTGTTGTGTTCTACTTTCCCTGAGCAGTGTTCTTCTCCTGTATTCAAAATGGATGTGGTTTTCAAATATCAGAATTGAAAAACCCCAAATGAAAACCAAACCTTTGTTTACTGCATTTATGAACTTATAACCTGAATTTAACCTCTTATCTGTTAGGGACATATCAAGAGTATCCATACATTAATAAAGTGATCTTTAAATGACTACTAACATCTTATTGCAAGAGAAATAATGATCGTGGTTTTATTTCATTTTTCCCATTACCTGCTTGGGTTTTTTTAGACATACTTGGTTTATGTAACTAACTGATGAGAAAGCTCTGTGCCTCCCAAACACTTGATCCACAAATGATGAGCATCTGTTACAGTCTGCTGGTGCAGTCTCTAGTTCATTGGCTTTCTCTGCAGAGATGCATAACTTAGCTGTAGAGGTTGCCATGCTCTGCTGGCTGAGATTTCTCTTACTGCTTCCTCAGAAATTACTCTGATAAATTTTGCTTCTCTTCCTGACAGTGGGGTTCAGGGTGTGCACTGCTGCCTAAGTTAGTTAATCCCTAGTTAATTCAGTTAACACCTAGGACCACTACTGGTTCTCCAACTATCTGTCTAAATACAGCTTTTGTTGGAGAATGTCTTATTCTCTCTAAATCCCAGTGAGGAGGATAATCGCTTGAATTTTCACATAAGCCTGAGTGTTGAGGTTTTAATTTAGATACCCAAAGGAGACCTGGTTTTCAAACGTGGGGGCTCAGCAATTTCTCCAAGTATGGCTCCTTCAAAATATCCAAAATGGGGCATGGAAAAACTTATTAAATGAAAGCATAGGCTATCAGCATGGTGCATGTGTTACAGTGTTGGCACTTAGGGATTGAGTTTGCCTTTTGAAGGCCAGCAGCTGTTTATATACATGTAGATGTTCCAAATTATGAAACAAAAAGATAATTAAGGAACAAGGAGCACTGGAGCTTTATTAAGATGTATCTCAAGCTTTCCCTTTAATACTCCATTGTCTTGTTTCACTGAATAATTGAACATTCCCTCTTTGAAAATAGTGCTGGAGGGGCTCAGGCGTGCTGCTAGAAAGATGGTTCTTTTTTAGTACAACAGGAGTAGAGAAGTCTGCAAGAAGTGACATTTCGTTAGGAAAAGCAGACCTCAAAAAAGTTTAGAGAGTACTTGAATTTTATAAATATTCTAATACCTGTCAAAATGAGTCAAGACTCTATAATGATAGTTGTAGAGAGCTTTGTGAAGTATGCCCAGGGTAATCATTACATTTCTGTGTGTTACAATGAGACTAGACAGGGCTGTTGTGGCAGACACTCCCTTTAAACTCCAGAGCACACTGTAAGGCAGAAGCAGCAGCGTTTTATTCTCTGTTCTTACACCCCAGTACAAGCGCTCCATGTGTAGAGAGACTGCTCAGGGCATTTTAAGCAGAAGTGGATGGGTCTCAGTGGATTTGTGGTTCTTGGCAGTAGGTTTGGGGACTGAATTGATTAATCAGAGGGAGTGCCATCATTAAAGCATCCCAGTGAAGTATTTCATTTTGGTTTTTAATCTTCACTTAAAACCTTGCAAGGCAGATTTGCCTTACAGCACGATGCAGAAAAGAGCCATCTTGCATCCTGCATTCTAAAGCAGCAATTCTTGTGTCTATACAATCATGACAGAAGATGGGCTTTTAGGGAAAACTGTTTTGAATTCTTAAATACATCAGTAACATTATAGTATTCTTGCAAGAATGACATTTATTATGTCCCACAAAGCCAGCTACTCAATAAAACGTGACACTGCTGGTAAAATCAGTGTGCAGCTGTCTCTCATTTTACAGTTTGTGGGAAATAACAGTGCTTGCTTATAGACCAGGCCTTATGATTGAAGGGTTAGCTAAAATGAGTTATGGTCAAGCACAGCTTTACGATAATTTTCTTTTTAATACTCTTTTTCAATAACTTTTATTATTGATTTTTGGAAAGAAAACAGCTCAATCAGGTGGTTTGGGGGATTTTGTTTGGTTCGTTTTGGTTTTCTTAAGTAACATCTTCAGACCCTATTTAAATATCTTTTAGGCTTAAGTAACTTCACTCACAAAGTTTCTTTGAGGTTAAAAAAATCAAAAGCATTATAAGTGTAAAGTTTTTGTATAAATCCTGCTGTGGATGTTAAAAATGAATAGACTTTGATAAGCGATAGAATGTCATGAGAAAGCAGAAGGAGGCAGGTAGGAATGTTCTTTTACTACCGGGTTTAAATAACCACTCCTCCCTCCAAAAAGTTGGATACAGATGTAGATATAACTGTGTGTCATTTGGTGGTTGAATTTCTGGCTTAAAATGTCTTCTATATGTAAAATCTAAGGTTTTATCTGTTTTCCACCAAAGGATTTCAAGGGCCCTCTGAGTACTCCTGAAACATTAATCTTTACATGACTCTGAAGTGCTTCACAACAGTAGCTTTGAGAGTATATCTCAACTTTGGTATTTGTGACACTGGAGTTGAATGACCTGCCTAAATGCATAGAATCTTTTTGGCGTTTCTAGGAATGAGAATCTATATAATCCCTGTGACACTTTGAGCCTTAATAGATTCCATAAATCACACTCTTTCCAGAATTTTAAGCATCGTGTTTTCTGCCTTTGGTTTTCTAGGAGAAAATTCCAAATTTGACCTGTCCATGCCATTAATCTTACGTGATACACACCCAGTGCTGCGATCCGATATGCATGTCCAGATCCAAATGTCCATTTCAAATGACTGGGGAGCTTTGCATTATGCTGCGGGGCTCAGATGCATGGATCGGGTTGCTTGGTGTGTAAAATGAGCATACATGAGAAACGAAAATGCCACACAGTTATATTAAATCTGTTTTAATTTTAACAACAGCCATCGAGTCTTACTCCTTTTTATTGTTTCTAATAATTGTTTCCATAGGAAATTTTGGGAAAGGTTTATTGCCCTATGTCATGAGAATGAAAGTCTCCACGGTATCACATTTGAACAGATCAAAGCTCAATTGGAAGCTTTGGAGTTAAAGAAAACTTACGTGTTGAACCCACTGGCTCCTGAGTTTATCCCGCGAGCTCTTCGGCATCAGCATTCAGCCAATACCACCAAACAGCAGCAGTCACCACCAAAGGTAAGGTTTTATTGATGATGAATTTTGTCTGAAAGTGGAAGTGAATGTGGAAATGCCTTTTGAGAAATGATAGAAAAGGTTTATGGAACAAGCTGTTTGTTTTAAATTGGCATCAATACAATCACATATGAATGCCTGTCCCAGGGGGATCCTCAGCATTTTCAAGTGAAAGCTCTAGACTCGCATTTATAACACAGTATTTAGCAATATAGCTTGGGGTTGGTCCAAGACGGGTTTCCTTACTAAAACGTATCCCTTGGGTCACTCTGGCATGTACATCAACTGTTGCAATGACCCTGACAAACTTCAGCTGTGGATCTTGGCCTCTGTATTTAGTGAAGTCAAGTGAAACCCTCTATCTCGCTCAGCTTGTGCTCTGCCTGTACCCTGACAGGCAATGGGTTGATTCAGACAGTGGAAAAGTGTATAAGGAAACAACAAATCGGTAGCCAAAAGTGATTTGGTTTAATCTAGAAGAAATTACATTTAAAATTCAGGGACTTATGCAAGATAATTGTTGGATTTAATAAAATGTATGTTTTGAAAGAGTGGATTGCCTAGATTAACTCATGATAATGTCCTTCCGAAGACCAGATTTCATTAGCATCAAGAGGGCAGAGAGATTAAATTACCTGGTTTCGTAAAAGCAGGTAAAGGAGCAATGAAAATACATAGCTTTCTTAAGATGATAAAGAATACTACATGTTGGAGCTTTTGGGGGGTTTTGATATATTGGTAATTAATTCTATTTTAATAGTTCTTTGTAGATTACTTCAAAAGCATTTGAGTTACAGTTCAATTAAATTGGGTTTAGAAATGCAACTAAAATGCAGATTGTCAGCCTTGTGATGTATTCTGTTGTACAAGAAGGAAGGAACCTATGTATTTTCCATAGCTTTGCATTTTTGTTGCAGGCAGTATCATTTAAGTGACATTTTTACAACAGCATTTTGAGCTTAAACAGTACAAAAATGAAAGCTTTCCCTTTGGCAGTCTTTCCCAAAAGAGAGTTTGTAAGTGAGAACATTTGGTTTTCTTCATCAAGATGCATTTCTTTCTGAAACAAACACCAGATTTCTAAAGCATCCAGTCATGTGTCAAAACAGTAGGCTTACAGAAAATGGTAAATTAAAGAATTGTCTTGGAAAAGCCATTGTTGCACTCCCATATCTCATGAGCGCTTCAGCTTTCAGTGCATTTTCTTTAATAATAAACCATCAGTATTTATATTTTTTGATTCCTAAATGAAAGAAAAGCATTTGAAAATGCAGGTATGGTACATTAAAAACAAGGGGGAAGTGAGAGGCTTGTGAATAGACTGCTCTGTTTATTTTTCTTCTGGTTTGTTAGTAAACTAACAACTTGAGCAGAAGAAGTCAAAAGAGACATTTTCAAACTGCCAGCCCTATATTTTCAGTCTAAAATCTTAAGTGTTTTAACCATCTATATAGTAATTATAATAAAATCCCTTCCCTCTGAATACAATTTTCAACTAGCATGTGCAGTAACAGAAGTAAAGCAAGCAGGTAATGCTCAATATTTCATACACAGAAAATGGCTCTGATAAGCAATACATTTCTCTTTGCTCAAGTTCTAAAAGCAGATGGTTAGCTTTGCTTATTTTAGACCTCCTAAGTACAATATTTAACGTTAAAAGCTGAAAAATTAAAACCTAGTGCTGGTGTATTTTGTAGTGAAAAAATGACAACAGCCCCCAGTACAGTGCTTTGTGGTGCATGGATATCTGTGCAGTGAAAAGGGATTTTGTCAAAACAGCACCTTCTTACTCATCAGAATGACTCTTGTTTTTATGTAGAATCATAGAATCACAGCCTGGTTTGGGTTGGACCAGTTGAACTGGTCCAGCTGGTTGAACTGGATGACCGTAAAGCTTATCCAGTTCCAAACCCCTGCCACGGGCAGGGACACCTTCCACTAGAGCAGGTTGCTCCAAGCCCCTGTGTCCAACCTGGCCTTGAACACTGCCAGGGATGGGGCAGCCACAGCTTCTCTGGGCACCCTGTGCCAGCGCCTCAGCACCCTCACAGGGAAGAATTTCCTAATTTCTAATCTAAATCTCCCCTCTTTAATGCAAGGACATGAAAAACCTCTTTGCTATTTGTTTTTCAAGTAAGAAAGAAACTTTTAATCCTGTCTCTGAGAACACAGCTGATGTGGAGCTGGATAGCTGTGGGCTGCTGTGCTTCGTGGCAGCCCTGTCTGTTAGGGCATCTGCCTTTACCTATGTTAGTGTGGCTTGGCTGGGGATTGAGGAAGTGTAGAAGGAGAAGCAATTGGATAGGCACAGCCTTTATTAAAGGTGATGTTGTGGAAACAAAGTTTTCTGAACTCAGAGCTTCCCACAGGGCAGTTAGTGTGCACTAAATTTGCTCTGAATTTTACAGCACTGTCTCTGCTCCAGCTTTTTGGTCTGAATTCAGGCGCTTAATCAGGATGAAGCATCATCCTAAACATTTTGTACACTCAGTGAGGACCACAGGTCTGATTAAGTCTCTGGAGAATAGTCTCGTCTACTGTTGACTAGGAAGGGGTCCTAGGAGTGACAGGGCTGTTGACTGCCTGAAGTCACCTGAATCTTGGTCTGAGTGCACCTTAAGTGCTTCCATGTAATCTGGATTTTTATTCTCTGAAGGTGGAACAAGTTTTTAGGGGAACCTCAGTGTATCTCAGTTTGGAGAGCACTCCAGTGCTCTCAGTTGCCATCCGTTAAAGTGTATGTCTAGGTATTTTGTCGATGGGTGGGGAAATGAGCCTTGGTGTGGGAATCCTTGAGAAATTTTAATGGTTAAGTTAATAATAGGCTGCTATAGAGTCATTAAGTCATCAAAACTATGTAAGTAAAAGACAAAAGAAAGCCAGCACCTTCCCCAATTTACAAATGACCCCAGTTGACTTATATTTACCAATCTGATACTGTTACATGCTGAAGCTCCTGTTTAACAGGAGAGCTGTTCTTAAGAATTCATGTAATTATTTGCTGTTTCAGTTTTAAAAACATGGCATCCATGAAATACAAGTGTGGTAGGTAGAGCAGAGATTTGTTAGACATACAGCCTGATGCTAACTGACAGCAGAACAAATCAAATGCCTTGTACTAACCAAAAAGGATTAAGACTCGTAGCTCCCCTAAATTTTTAAACTCTTGCTCTCTTTAGTGAATAAACAGGTTTCTTTTGTTTAAGTACTGCAATGAAAAGCAATTATTGTTTTAGTTTTCATTAATTCATTTTTAAAAGGAGAGCAAAATTCAGAGACCAGATCTTTAATCTGGTTTATGCATGAGTCAACATTGTCAAACAACCTGTCTTTGTACCCTGACTAATTTGCTCAGACTGCTGGAACACTGCCTAGACTTATCTCTTGAGCAAGAGAAGTTTTGCAGCATCAAAGGGGTTTTAGATTTATTTTACATTTATGAATGTACTTAGGTCCAGATTAAATAAGTTCTTCCTATCCTGCAAAAGACTTGAGAGCATACCGCATTTGAATGTGTGCTCACAGTTTATGAATGTTAACTAATTAGTCGATGCTGTAAACTCATGGGTATATAGGAGGGATAACTCAATTTTCTAACTTCCTTTTCTAAGGACTCTATGCCCTTTTGAGAGAGCAGTCACTGTGGGCCTGAAGTTCAGATGCAGATACATGAAGGGTAGGGAGGCAATGTCTGTTGAGGCTGGGTGAGCAATTGAGTAAAACTGGTGGCAGGTACGTTGTCTCCAAGGTTCTTGAGCAGAAACCTGGAGAAGAAAAATGCATCAAGCTTCCAGTAAGAGCTGCCATGAAAGAGGAATACTGAGAGTTACATTAGTACTGGGTGCTGCTCCTAAAATAAGTGAGACAGCAGGAAATAAAATGGTGAGATAGGAAACTCTAAAGCAGCTCGCTGTAACTCCCTGTGCCTCTGTAAACAGCCCTTGGAGAAGGACTGGTAATGTCTGACCCACTGGTTAATTGAGTTAGTGGGATTCAATGTCCAACACTGTGAATTCGTAGTCCGGTGATGGACCTGTTGGCAGTCGAATGTGTAAGAATAAGATGTTGGGCTAATATCTCCAGCTCTGTTTTGTACTTAATTATAATGTTCACTTGAAATAGAAGGTTTTGGTTTATGTAAGAATGCAAAGCATTACTATTGTTGTTTTTTTTTTTTTCCCTTTAAAGGGCAAGGTCCATCATCACAACCAGAATGACCATTTCCCACCTGATGGAATTGGTAAGAATCTGCTGTTACTGAAGGAGTTCCTCTGAGCTCACACTGATTTGGCTTCAGTGAAGTTGATAGTTATGTGACATAAATTGTGTATCTAGTCTCTTTTCTCTTTGAAAGCCATTTACTACTTGAGTGCATTTGGGAAACAGGTTATGGACTGTTAACTAGACGTTAGGTATTTCAGAGGCTGTCCCTTTATAGGTGTTGTGCATGCTGACTTCAGAGCCTTAACACAGCATGGTTGTTGGCCTCTTAAGAATAGCTGTGTTTGAAATTCATCATGTAAAATACTATACAGTGTGTTTGCACTAGAGGAGTTATGACATTATATTGCATGCATTGTTTCATGAAGTACTTTGAACTTAAAATTGTGCTGTCATATATCCAGATTACTCATCATACTTCTGCAATGTAGCATGCAACAGCTTAATAATCTTGTTATTAATTGGAAGAAGTATTAATTTAAAGGAGAGTGATTGTAGTTCTTGGTGCAGTGTTTAACAGCTACTCTGACTGTCAGCATATTTAATGGGGCATTCTTTCATTAATGCAGTTACCAGATACCTGTTTCTCTGTATTTCAGCTGGTATTTTCTGCCTCTTCAAGTTTTTGAAATGGGATAGAGGAATTGATTAATGCTTTCTCTTGGTGTACCAGACCTGTGCTGCTAGAGAGTTGCACTCATGCTTTATAAAGATAGATGCTATTAGGATGAGAGAAGAAAGAAATAGATAGTTTCCTTCATGTTCTGTTTTTGTATGTATATATATTTGTATTTTCTTTCTTTCTTTTCAGTTCAGCCCAATCCTTCTGTTCTAATCGGAAATCCTATCCGAGCATATACTCCTCCCCCTCCTCCTCTGGGACCTCACCCCAATCTGGGGAAATCTCCAAGTCCTGTTCAAAGGATAGATCCGCACACTGGGACGAGTATTCTATATGTACCTGCTGTCTATGGAGGAAATATGGTCATGTCTGTGCCTTTGCCTGTAAGAATTCAGTTCCTGGTTTTTCCCCCTCAGTTATTGTATGTACGAAAATGAATGGCAAAATCACTTGATGAATATTTTGCAAGTTTCTTCAGCCCACAAATATGTGGGCTCAGCTTGGCTTTAGGAGTGACTGTGCAGAGGATGATCAGAAAATGAGGACTTGAAACATTTCTTCCACAAACAACTCCAGGCAGCCTAAAAGCAATTTCTTGTCCGTATAATTTAGGGTGTTTTCTCAGCTTTAGGTTTAAGCACATCCAGTGGAATCTGTCTCGTCTGACTTGAAATACCTGCATCTAAACAATCACTAGTTGCTTAGTTCAGTTCTTAATCATTGGAGAGACACTGGCGATTCAGATGTAACTTGTTTCTCTTTATTGGCTTCATACAGTTTAAATTACCAGCTTTGGATGTCTGCAGTGCAAGGTGTCTGAAGTGATAAGAAAAATAAGCATAGTGGGATGTTTTCCACTTCCAGAACCTCATAGTGAAGATCCCTAATCAGGTCTTTTAGGCTGCCTTTACATATGGAATTTTGCATTACAAATAAAACTATCCCACTAAAATTTCCACAAGTTAAAGAAGCAGCCTCTGCTTTATTTCTAACCTTCACACATATTCCAGGAGAAAAATGGGGAGGAAAGAAAAAGGCTGCAGAAGGAATGTTGTGGAGTATTATGTATGTGTCGTACACAACTCTTGAAGCCTGTGGGAAGGACATGGAACCCACACATGCAGACAGTGCTAAATGTTGGCATGTTGTAATTTGTTTTATTAATAATTATGAGCCCTCTATTATAATTTAGGTTATGGATGCTGTATAGGAGACTTGCTGTTGGTTCTCTAGTTTCAGTTGTGTGTCTCAGATCATTGGCAGGTATACATTTTCTTTGCTAGGTCAAGGGATTTCCCTTTTTCCTAGCTTATTTGAAGTCTGCATTTGATGGATAAGTCTAAATGCAATGAGAAGGCTAGCAGCTGTACCTTTGTCATGCTTGCTCACATTTTATTAATATCAAACCAAGGTAATTTAGAAAGCTCTGTCTTATTGTTCCAAGGTTAATATATTTTTTAATGTATTTCTAATCAAAAGAAATATATTAAAAAGTATTTTGAGCTCACCTTCCCTGAGGATGGATTTCTAAATAATGAAGTGGCAAGACTGAGGTACTAATGAGATAGTTACTGTTGAAAAGAAGCTTCTTGGAGATGATTTGAGGTTGTGCGGATGCAGCAGTAGCCTAAAGCTAAAGTTCAAAGTGCACATTTCAAGGGCAAATACTAATTTTCAAAGAAGAATTGCATGGAAGTTGTTACACTTAAAACAAGTAGGGACTGAAGTAAAATGTGTTTGTTCACATGAGATAAAATGATCTCTTTGCTTTGTTTAAGGCAGTTTCCATATCCAAGGTAAAAACCTGAGGAGGTTGTCTGCTGTTGTCAGTAAAGGCTGCTTTGTCAGCCTGAGTGTTGATGATTGCTTTTCTTGCACTCTCCTCTTATTTATGTGTTTTCCTCCTTTTAATAAATTCCCTACACGGTGAGATTGAACTAATTTGACCCAATGCTGTCTTCCTTTGCATTCCTTTTAGCAATAACTTTTAAATTGTAAAAACTCCTGACTCTTTTACATGCTTTCAGGAGGTGAATTTTACTTCAGATATTTAGGAAGGTGATCTGCAGTACATGTGTCACATAGCATATACACTTTGCAGTGGCCGTGTCATTCTTAACAGTCTCTTGATGCTACCAGTAGTCCTGTTAACTTCACTGTCTGTGGGTGCAGAAACAAGAATGGGGGTTGATACACAGTTTTTTTTTCCCAGGGTAGTCTTAGAGAATCTTTGCTTTTTGCCCGTTGCTGCTAGGCCTCCCCTTAGTGCTCTCCCTTTCCACACCATCTGTACTTGTGTGGTTACGTTAGTGTGTCAGGTCATCTGATGTATGGAAAACTGCTTCTTACTGACCTAATATCAGTGTTTGTTACTTTACTTCCTTTGATATACCTTACCAGATTGCATTTTTGTTCTTGTTCTTTTAATGATGTAGGTACCATGGACGGGGTATCAGGGTAGGTTTGCAGTTGACCCTCGAATCATTACTCATCAAGCAGCTATGGCATATAATATGAACCTGTTACAGGCACATGGGCGTGGGTCTCCTATACCTTATGGCCTGGGACATCATTCACCAGTTAATATAGGACAACAGCAGCAGCTTCAGCATCAAGACAAGGAGCAGCATGAACAAAATCGAAACGGTTAGTTGTTGAAATTGCATTGCAAATTGGTTTTGGTTTGGGGGAGTCTGTGCTTTAAATGGGGTATTGTGGAAAGGGCTTTTTTTAATTTCTCAAGTGACATTGAGGGATCTACAGAGTTAGGGAAATAACCTGTGATTTGCCATTGCAAATAGAATAACTAAGATATTGTGAGATTCAGAAGAGGAAGTAATCAAATTTGGGTGGTGGTGTTGGGGGTGTAATTGGTCTGTCTCTGTTCTGCAATCCAGTGGTAACTACTGCTGATGTTGTTTACAATTAAGATGCAAGAACTACTTAGTGATGACTAATGAACAAAGCGCAAAGATTAAAGTGAAAGTGTTATTTGTGTAAATTGTATTAAATGTTTATGATGCTGTAAATGCTGTACAAATAAGTAAATTCTCCTGTGTCTGGGAAAAAAAGCAACACAGAATAATCAGTTTTCCATTGAAACTAATTAATTTCTTGAATGTGCTTAGGTAAAAGTGAAAACACTGCTGGACCCGAAATCACTAAAATTCGAACGCCTGAGAAGAAACCTCTAGAATCCAAGCAGGTGAGTTTGTCTTATTTGGGACTGTGGGGTTTGTTTGCTTGGTTTTTAATATTCTCTATTTTTAATGAATTTCTTCATTACTGACATGTTTTTGTTTGATTCTGTTAATGTGAATTTTCAAGGGGTTTCATTCTGTTTTTCTAGGTTGACTTAGAAGCAAATTCTCAGAACAGAAGCCCCGAGTCCCGTTCCAGCGTTGGTTATCCAAATGCTAAATTTCATCGCAAAGAGAACCTTAACCCCAGGCAGCTGAACCTCCATCTCACCCCACCCCACTCACAGTACACAGTTCCCAGTCGCCACTTCCAGCACCTGGCACAGATCCCAAGGCAGCCATATCCTCTGCAGCAGCAGCAGCAAAACCTTTTAAGTCAACAACAAAATCATTTGCCTGAACAACAAAACCAAATGCCACCCCAGCAAAGCCAGGTAGTTCAGCAGCATAATCATTTGAATCAGCAGCCTCCACAACCTTCGCAGCTTTCCCCTGCTTACCAGGCAGGCCCCAGCCAGTCTTTTTTTAATAATCCCATTCCCCACCGACCACATTCTCCTGCTGTAGATGCTGTGATTTCAGAACAACACCCCCCACCTATGTTACAAGAAGTCAATAATCCTTTGAGGCCTATTGCCCAGCACAACCCTGTTCTGCCAGCCCACTTGAACAACTTCATTGAAGAGAATCCATCAGGAATGCCCTTAGGGGACACTTTAGGTAGGTGACTTTATTTAAATTCAGCGTGTGCAATTATAACTACATTGAAGTGAAAATGAAGGAGATATTTACCTTTTCGGGCATATTGCTCTGAATTGGGTCATTGTTGGGTTAGTTTCCATAAGTAATTTCATTGAACATAATTTGCTGCTTGAGGCATGTTTGAATATTCAGCACTTTATTAGAAGATCCATGTTTAAATGATTTTCCATATGATTTAAATAACCAGGTTCTACACTGCAATGCAGTTAGTATATAACAGGCCCTGGAATATACTGTATAAAAAATATTCTTTTTTTTTTTTTTTTGACATAAAGATCTTTAAAAAGGGACAGTAGATAAAATTTTTGTTTTTAAAACTATTTTTATAGATCGTATGCATGGAAATGTAGCTTTGGAAACAATAAGGCAGCAACAACAAGCCAGGTTACAGCAATGGAATGAACATAATGCCTATCTCAGTCAAGGCACTATTCCATATCAACACCATCACCATCCTCATCTACCACATCTTCCTCAGCAACCAATTGGATTGCATCAACAGCAGCAAGTTAGGGCAAACTGGAAACTTGCCAGTAATACAGAAGATGAAACAGAGGCAACATATTCAAGGTATTTGTTTACTGAGTCATCAGCGCTTGTATAAAATTGAGCAGTGGGCACTGCTGTAACACTGTGATAAGTGCAAGACACGTAAAAGTATTGCTTTTTGCTGCTGGTATTATGAAGGTTAAAGTAGCTGACAGGCTGACTTACAGCTATGCTTTTATTGTGTGTTATGTGTTGTTCTGTTAGCATATTGGGTAGTAAAGCTGTAGTGGAAAAAATACTTCTGTGGAGCTTTTCAGTGCTGTATTTATGGCATAAGGAATGGATAGAGAGTAACAACCTTGTGTTTATAAGAGAGGTGTCTGAGTGTAGTTAAGGCCTATTAAAGTTGCCAATTTGTCAAATTGAATTAGCAGCCTCAGGTTTATGTGCTTGAAAAGAAACAGTCCAACCCCTCCACAGACACTGCTCCCCAGTAAAACCTGATCTTTTCTTCCTCTTCAAAAGGCCTTTGCTTTTAAAAGCAGATGTAAAAATAATGCTTATCTTTGAGATGAAGCATTAGGGGGCAAGAAAGGAAGCTGTTGAACATAAACAAAAATGGTTCCAGTGGTCATCAGCTTTAATCATGTGTATTGTAAAGGCTGGATTTTTAAATTGCCTCTGTTTACTGTCATCTCCCACTATGCTTTATTTTCCATCTGATTTATTACAGTAAAGCATCTAAATGCTCTCTTACCTGACTCTGTGAAGTGCTGAATTGAATATTCTTGACCTTTTGCAGAAGTTTGGAAGTCTGTTGTCCAAGTGGGGGGAATCCCTGATTGTTCTGGGGTTTTCCTTTTAAAGGGTTAAAATTTTCTGTAACTCTGAAGTCTTTTACTTTGTATAGTAAAACAGGAAATTCTTAGTTGCCTCTTAAGAGATAACAAAAAATGATTCTTCTGACTGAAAAGGAAATCTCAAGAATTATTCAAACTTTGAGATGAGGTAGGTATTTCATCCAGTTAATCCTCCTGTGCCTAATTTCTGATTGCTCAGCCAAAGCCTTTGAAGTTAGGGTCAGTAAGTGCAAAAATGAGTATATTTAAATTCAGTGGTTTGTGCTTTTGAGTTTTCTCCACCTCAGAAAGAGTGGGATTTCAGCAAAACATCTGTTCTTTTTCTTGATACGTTTATTCTGTCAATACAGATTCCAGGATTTGCTCAGAGAACTGTCGCACCGTGATCAAAGCGAAAGTCGGGACTTAGCTGAAATGCCACCCCCTCAGTCAAGACTGTTGCAATACAGACAAGTTCAGCCCAGAAGCCCACCAGCACTCCCTTCTCCTTCCTGCAACTCTAACCACAGCAGTCACTTCCCTAACTTCACTGAAAACAACAGAGACATTGAAATACCCAGTAACCCAGCATTTCAGCAGCATTTACCCCAAATATACAATCCCCCTTTCTCAATGCCATCTGAACATATAACCCCATCTCCCTTGAAATACCTGCAACCTGATGGATCGTGGACTTATGCTAACCTACAGCAGAATCACCTTATGGGGCAGGGCTTTCACTATGGTATACCTCCATTGCCCCATAGGTCGCAACAAAACCCTTTTATACAGATACAGAATCATCAGCATGCAGTTGGTCAGGAGCCATTTCATCCACTCGCATCTCGAGCAGTATCTGCTTCTTCGCTCCACAGCTTAGAAGAGGTAGGAATTTTTGTCTCTAGCTGCAGTTGGCATGTCATTTTAGTATCAAATTATAGGTTGAAGTGGTCATGAATGAAAAATATCTTGTGTATTAAAAGCTCACAGCTGGGAATTTCTGAGGTGAAATTTTTCTCTGTGTCTTCTCTGTTCACCCTGTGCGTATCTGTGGTTCTCATCACTGCAGGTAAAACATTTTCTCTACTAAATGGGAGGTGTTGGCCTTTTGAATGTTACTCAGAGTTTTCTTGCAATCACTGCTGTATTAGCTGTATTAGCTGCATGTCATTTATCTGGAGTGCAAATTAACCACATCCCACCTTGGTGAAAACTCGTGAAATGACTCTCTGGAAAGTCAGCTTTATAAGCCAGCCAATTGCGCAGTATTAAACTGTGTTTGAGTTACTTTTCGTAAGAGCTTGAGGCCAGAACAATACAGTTGTTTCAGCGTGGCACGAAACCCGATTTAATAAATCCCACCTCCCGTGAGCTAATTCTGTGCAAAGCCATCCTATGTATTTAGGGGCTCAGAGTGCTGGAAATCAGTGAAGAGATGCAGATGTGCTTCATGAATCCAGGTCTAGCACAAACCCTGCCATGTCACAGCAGGCTCTACCCGTCCTTGTTCTGGACTTCTAAGGATGTGTTATGGGATGCAGACTATGCAAGCACATAAAACTAGGACAGGTCATGTTTTGAACACGAGTTTTTAATCCCTGTTGGAATCTTGAGTGCCAAGGAGTGTGTGATATGTAGACATGGAGTATGCTGGAAGCCAGGTTGTATTCCAGGAATGTCAGAATTGATATTCTCAGATATTCTTGCACTGACTGCATGTAATCCAATATTGGTGCCTCAAGTTAAGTGGCTTGTTCTGTGGTACGTTTCTGTCAAGGTTCTTACAGGAGCTGTGGAGATATCTTTGCTTGTCACTATCCCACATGTTTAATTGCCTTTTGACTTGTGAAAATAGTAAATATTTCCTTTATATGCCTGAGCAAAATAACTAAAACTTAATTCCAGTGCATTTTAGAGGTTTCTGTCTTAGATCCAGGGAAATCGCTGTAGTCCGCAGGCGCAGAGCTGTAGGAAGGTTTGGTTTTATAGAAATTCAGAAATTCGCTGTCTTGGTCCATTAAGCCATACCACCTTGTATAAAATCTAATACTGTGTGACAACAGTTAGTGCTGTCAGTACAGCAGGACAAGGGAACAATGGCTTTTCAGCAGAAATAAATGAATAAATATTCCTGTAGAGTTTGTGACAGCTCCTGCTATCTGAAGGCAAATAGAGTGAGCCTTTATGTAATTAGTACAAACTCGGTTTTGGTCTTATTTCTTCTTCCTTTCAAAGCATGTGACAGAAATGCCAAGCCCAGTAAAAGTGTTTCAAGACAGAGACTTGCTTGTAAAGTTTCCAGGATTGATAGTTCAGCTGGTAGGTAGGACTGAATACACAGTGCCGTGTTTTTAACAGAAACCCCTGGTCTAAGCAGGTGTCAGGAGAGATGTTGTGACTTTTGTTATCTTTACTAAAGAGTTTTCTCAGTCACTATTCATAAAACTTGATACTTAAAAGCTCTTGCATGTGTTTAGTCAAACCAGATTTGAAATGCATATCAAAGGGAATACTTAAGTTACAGTGTGTGGTCCTATACTTGCAAGTGTCCAGAACTTTGATAACTTCCTGACTGCTTACCAAATTGCCCAAATTAAACTCAGTAAGGTGTACACCTGGATGTGATTTGGGCAGTAGCTTCCGTTTTGTTGTTGTTGTTGAATATCCTCAAGAGAGAAAAGTGACAGGATGTCAGAGTGCTGTTCCCTTCATGTATCATAGTAGTGTGGCAGCTATAATGAGATATTATAGTTTTCTTTCATGTACTCTTTTTTTCCCTGCCTTATTTTTTGTGGAAGATATAATAACAATATTGGGGCATTGCAGGTTAGTTATTTGATATTTAGTTAGCTGATTTTTTCATGACATTTCGTTAGGATATTTACTTTTTCCCTTTATTAAGTATAGATTTTCTACTATGACTTTATTATTTGTGCTGTTGTTAGTACAGTGCAGAAGGGAGCAAAGTACTGTGTTTCTTCCCCAAAATAAACTATAATACAATAGACTTGCTTTGAATCTTGAGAAGTTTAGAGTCCTTAAATCTGAACTCTTGAAGCCAACAGGTTAATAAATGGAGCTCCTGGCATTTTCACCTGCATGATCTACAGGGTTTATGGAAACAAGTGATCTCTGTGGTTTCAGATAAAATTCTCTGCATTATTTCTCCTGAGGTCGCACACTTCTCCAGAGCATTTGTTTTGTGTGTACATACACAAAATCCAGCATACAAATGTATGGTGCTTCCCCAAATCCTGGTATGCAAGTCACTCATTTGTCCTTTGGAAACTAAGCTCCATTTTATTCCTCTCTACATTGTAATTGAACGTTTTCTCTTGCTCTCTCTGTTTCTGTGCTTCATTTGCTTCATGGGTAAATGCTGGTATCTTTATCCTAACACTGAGATACGTTTCCCACGTAGGAGTGTGAGATGTAAAGGTTGATAAGAATTAAGGAATCTCAGTTGACACTTTTTGCACTTCCTTTAAAATTCTGTGTCTCTTTTGTGCGATTTAAATACATTATCAGTGACTGCAATATACAACATGGAACTTGAAATATATTAGATTTTTTTTCTAAATGCAAAGACGGCGGTTTTGTTTCTTTTGTAATAAGACTTTGCATTGGAAAAACTGGATGGAAAACCAGGATTTGATACACACAGTTGAATAAAAGGAGCAAAAGGCCTTTTTTTGTTGTTGTTTTCTTGTTCGCAGTATGAACCAAGAGGACCAGGCAGGCCGTTGTACCAAAGAAGAATTTCCTCTAGTTCAGTCCAGGCTTGTTCTGAAGAATTAAGCACTCCTCAAGACAGTCTTGGTCAGTGTAAAGAGCTTCAGGACCACAGTAACCAGTCATCTTTCAACTATTCATCACCTGAGTTGTGGGTAAACTCCTCCTCATCTACCCCATACCCAAACATTCCATGCAACGGAGCCAACAGAGCAGTTCCACCCCGGGAGTTGTTAGGTAGGTACAGACTTACCTTTGCTTTTATGCTTCTCTCTCTGCTCTATCAAGTAGACTGTTTAGGCTGGAATAAGCAAGTGTGAATGGAAGGGTTGTTGGTTTGGTTGGGTTTTTCCTTTTTCACAAAATCTTTTCTGCCATCTCTTCAAATCCTGAAACTAACTTAAGCAAAGATTTTTTGAAGTATTCCTTGTTTTAGTAGTTAAAGGTATGTTCAGAGTAATTCTATTTTCATTTGCTGCTTTGTTTACGTTCCAGTACATTGCTGATGTCTAGAGAATACCGTCAAGTGTTCATCTATAATACAGATTCTTGCCTTCTTACAAAAGTCACAGTTAACCCACATGTTCTCTTACAGTGGTTTCAAGTGCAACTGAGTTGTTCCTGAATGAAGCTGAGGTAACTGGTGGGCTTAATTTCCAAGATAGGTTATTTGTTTCCAGAATAAATGATGTTTCTTGTTGATATTACAGTCTGGAGGAGAAACAACGTAAACTGAATTAGTAATCTCATTGTATTTTCCAGTAAATTCTGGTACTTCATCAAAGCAACGATGAATTTTAAACTCTCACCATGGAAGAATCACACAGGAACCTGGCTTCCCTGCTGGCAGTAGCAGTGCTGATTGATTTAGCAGAAGGAAACTAAATTAACTTTTCAGTGATTAAAAAAACCTGCAAGTAGAGAGTTGGAGCAGTGCAGCTATTCATCTGTTCTCTATATTTTTAATGTTTGTGAAAAACAAAATTACCAGCATAGAGCAGTTTCTTCTTCATGATTTTGCTTTGAGGAGCTCCAGTGATAATTAAAAAATAAAAAAGAGCAATCTTTGGTGTGAATATTAAAACCACTTAATGTGTAAATATTGTTATAAGCTGGGTTTATTGTCCTTAAAGGTCTAATTGCTTTGGGTCAAATTTTATAAACCTGAAACATCTTGCAATTTCATAGTGTAGTAATTGTGAAGTAGGAACATGCATTGTAGAATGAATGAAAAAATGCTGTTTCTATCAGCAACAGCACACAAGAATTAAGTTCCTCGTGTGCATTTTCATTGCCAAAGCGGGCAAATGTTATTTTACAAAACCATGTTTATGGCAGCCTCTTTCAGGGTAAGTTCAAAGCTTCAAGTTCAAGGCACCTCCTTCAATCTATAATTTCACTGATAATCAAGTTGCTGAATGCATGATACATGTCATCAGGAGTGACATCCATCTCTGCCGTTGCTCTCTAGACTCTGTGGTTATCTAATAGTTGCTCAGGAACCCTAACGAGATTATGTTGGGATCAGCTGATACCACATCTCCTTGCTTTAATGTAAAGGTTGAGAACATGTTTGTGAGTAAATTCTTCAGAGGAAATATGTGTCTGTAAAAGCACCATATCTATCCGTTTGCTGTCAAATAGTTGCCCCTTTTGTTTAGGATTTAGTTTAGATTAGTATCAGCATTTGCAGTGAAAATGTTTCATGCTGTAGTTAAGCATGATTTCTGGTTTATAAATGAACGTATATTCAACATTGCCCTGTATCTAATAGTTTGTGCAAACAAATCTCCATTTTTATGGCTCTTGTGCTTTTCTGCTTTATAGCTCACTGGCGATGATGATCATATTTAAAGCCCAGAAGTGTTTTATAGTGCTAAGGGTTAATGACCAGTAACTTAAGTGTTTCTGGTTACTATTGATTTTTATCCATGAAATTAAAACCCATGAGAAGGAGATGCTATGAACTAGTCCTGTATTCATTGCTTGAGAGTGAGCAATCATGACGCCAGGCTGTTCAAGGGCTTGTATTTCCCGTACATCAGAAATGACTGTGGCACAAGTGCAAGGAGAGCTGCTGCGAAATGCTCAGTGGTGGTGTGTGCAAGCACTTTCCAAAATTGCAATTTGAGAGCTTGTTTTGCGTTGCTTTTTCTGTTGATAGCAAGAAAATGTTTCAAGTTCCTCAAGAAGATGTTTATTTCAGATTTTTTCTCCTGTTGGACACCTTTGCCACACATAGCTTTCACCCCGGCCTTGCTTGTCATTACTTGTCTTCTCTTGAGTGCTGTGGTTATTTTGGGGAGGTTTTTTTGCTTGTGTTCTGGGGTTTTATTTTTTGACTCATAGCAACCCTAGCCAAACTGTTTTGCTTATGTTCTTTCTATATTCATTCTTCTACAGGTTGGATACTTTTTTATTACTTGATTAAAAACAAAAGCCTGTGTGTGACCCCTCCAGTGGGAAACTTAACTGTATACTTCTGGTTTTTCTAGTTTTATAGTCATTTGGTGGTATATTTTTGGTTTGTGCACTTCAAAAATAACATTACACATTTAAAGACTGAAATAATGGCAGGATATCTCTCCTAAGCTAGATAGAATGTGGACCTGTATTTCAGTCTCTAGCAATGTAAGACAGCAGAATTCTCCAGGCAAAAGTAAAATGCCACATTAGGATTCAGGAAATTCACTTGAAAGCAGTTTTATACCTGTGGTTTAGAGCACCATTTTTTCCTGATAGTTACAAGGGTAGTTAAACATGGAGCAAGAGCATATCAATTAGCAGGAATGCATTCAGACTAAAATGTCAGTAATTATTTGGATGGCATTCAGGAGTCAGAATTGCTGTTTGAGAATGAATTATATATGGTGCTGTAAAGTTTAATTTTAGCGTATTAAGCTCTAAAGCGAGAAGAATGAAATGCTCTTTGTGCTGTCTCAGTGGATAAAGTGTTTAAATTAGAATATATCCCTTTCTGAAGCAGCTTACCTTCAGTGCCTCTACTAAATCCACCTGTGCAGAATTGCAGGTTCAGTGTTACAAACTCTGCGGGTACTCGCACCTGGACAGTATCTTTGATAACATAGGTCGTCTTGGCATTGCTGACAAGGATAATGCATGAGCCAATAGTTGGGAATGAAGCTAGATAGCATAATAAGCAGAAATTTCCTAGGACCTAGAGTGACTAAACACAGAAAATTGGTGGTTGCAGTATCCTTCAGTGCTTTGGTGTTACTATAGAAAGATTTAGACTGGATATCAGGATAAATTTCTTCACTGAAAGGGTGGTCAGGTATTGGAACAAGGTTCCCTGAGAAGTGGTGGAATCACCATCCCCGGAAGTGTTCAAAAAACCATGTAGACGATTCCCTTAGTGACATGGTTTGGTGGTGCACTTGATGATCCTAAAGGTCTTTTCCAGCTGAGTTGATTCTGCGTTTTCCTAAGTCTGAGCTGTTCATTTAGACAAGCTGTGGTTACTCCTTTCACAGCTCCACCGAAGACGGTCAAGCCCCCAGAGGAACACCTGAAGGCCGAGAACATACAGCTATCCAACTCCTTCAACTACAGTGTGCTACAACACCTCGGCCAGTTCCCACCTCTCATGCCCAACAAGCAGATCGTCGAGTCGAACAGCAACAGCCAGCAGAACGCTGGCGGGAGCAAGCCTGTCATGTCCTACGCAAGTGCTCTGCGGGCTCCGCCAAAGCCCAAACCTCCTCCTGAGCAGACAAAAAAGAATAGCGACCCTTTGTCTTTGTTTCAGGAACTTAGCCTAGGTAGTTCATCAGGTAGCAATGGCTTTTACTCCTATTTTAAATAACCAGATTATTTTTTTTAGAGAGAATTTAATTTTTATTTGTGTCAGTAGATCTAAGATAGTTGGGGCTTCACCTGTAGTTGCAACTCTTCCCTTTGTTTATATTAGTAACTGTAGCCTCACTTAATTGCTTTGCTGCTAGACTTGCAACTAATTTGGGGGTTGGTTTTTGTTTCTAATTATATTCCATTATTTTGCATTTTTTTTGGATGTGGGTCGGGGTTTGTTTGGAAGCTTTTCTGTAGGAAAACACCTGTTATTTTTTAAGTTGTGTAACGTTACTGATCTGTTGCATTAAGCTAGCAGCTGAGAGGTTCTTACCTGTCCAACAGAAAAAGAAAACAAAAAAGGCAAAAAAAAAAAGGCAAAAAAAAAGGAAAAAAGGCAAAAAAAAAAAGTTTGTCTAAATTGTATTTAAGAAGATTGTAAGTAGCATTTACATTTATTCAATAACATTAGCATACTATGCTGGGTTTCTGTACCAGAAATGGCCAGTTAATGTAAAAATGTATGTTATTTCTGCTTAAATTCATTTAATTTTCTTTCTTTTTTTTTTTTTTTTTTTAAATAAAGGTGCAGCATCCTTTAAATCCTTTCAGTTTTATCAGCTTTTTTGTGAAGGGATGCTGCATTCTCAGACTTTTCTAGTTTTAGATTCTGTATGATGTGGTATTGTATTTTCCATCCACTGTAGGGTAAAGTGAAGGCATTCTTTGCAGACACCTTTGCCATTGTTTGGAAACATTCAGATAAAAAAGTATTGGTATACTTTAAAATAAAATAAAAAAAAAATACAAAAAAGCAAAAAAAAAAAAAAAAAGGAAAAAAAAACCCTGACAAAAAAAAAACCAACAAAGAAACTCTACATTTTATTTTTGGACAAGCTGGTAATAGAAGCTTGTTTGAAAAGTTAATTTGATAGGTTTTTTAAATGAATCATGACGCTGAAAATAAATTTTTAGGTATGTTGGTGCTTAGTAGATTTAATAACTATTTTAAAAAGAAAAAAAAAAGCGTGATTTTAGTAAAAACTACTTTTTTTTTTGGTTGTTGGTTTGTTTCAGTTTTTTTTTTCCACTATGCATGTGTAAATGTTTGTAATCTGGCTTCTCCCCCCTCTCCAGTGGTATAAAGAATTGTGCCGCTTGACTTCTTTTTTTTCCTTTCTTATCTTTTTTTTTTTTCTCTCTCTCCGGTAAAACTTTTGGTACATTATTTGATGTTTACATTAAAATGTGACATTATACAAGGAAATTCAGATATTTTGCTAACTGTTTTGTTTGAGGAACATCATTAAAGAAGAGATTTAATGTTTGTCAAAGCTGTATCCAAATTAATCGAAACCTTTGGGGGATGAGAACGGTTCCCACGTTATTTATCTATATATGAGTTCTGCCAAGTTCTCCACAAACCTGGCCCCTTAGAACAAACTGAAAAGAAGATAATTCTAATTATGGGATATTTAAACATTAAAGAGAGAAGTGTGAATGAAAACTCAGAAGATGAAATTTGTCACTGAAGATTTCAGGTCTTGCACACTGTTCATACTTTAGCAGCTGGGGAGCTAGCGAGGGGGTGTAGTTTCCCCAGATCCGTAGTCCTCCTTTTACACTTGAAGTAACTTTAAATCTGGGAAATGCATTACAGGGCCTGAGCTGGGTGTAGCTGCAGTATTCCTCCACTTAATAACATACAAGAATTAAAGTTGTAGAGCTGCGTGGGGGTGATTTCAGATTTCTACAGCTGTCCATGGGACACCTGACTAATGAGCAGTGGCTGCTGCTGTATTCAATCAGATTTTTGCTCTGGTTACAATCAGGGTTATTATTTCTTTTGCATTTGACTTCATGTTTTAAGGCAAGGGTCTTTATGTAATGGGGTTGATTTAAACTCAGTACACTGCAGAGGTTTGCATATAAATTTTTTATTATAAATCTTTGCTGGTTTATGATTCAGAAACTTACCTGAAAAGACTTTTTGCTGTAAAAAGAAGAGCACGCTTAACTCCTTAATTTATTTCCTATATGTCTATACCAAACAAAAGATACTGAGGGAGGGGAAAGCCCCTTGCCAAGTTATGCTTAGCACTTCAGCATATGGCATCCAATCAAGAGGACCCAAAAATGAGGAGAGGCCAAATTCTGCAACCTTGAATCAAGCAAAACTACTGTTCAGTGGGTTTTTGCCAAGCTGATGGGTGCAGAAATAGGTCCATGGGAAATTCATTTGCAAGGGCCGTGTGTGTGCTCAGTCTAAGTTAGCCTCAGTCTTTTTATTTCAGCGGAACGGTGCCAGTTCTCCTCAACGGAGTGACTGGCACTGCTCTGAGAGAAGAATCTGTGTGCCTGAGCGTTGTAGTCTGTGAAGAGTTCTTGATGAGATGTGCGAGACTATGACAGTGGAGAGGTAGGGTTCAAATGCACTTCACTTCGCCGAGTCGGCATTGTAATTTCAGGGGTTTCAAAATCACTCATTTATATGGAGCAGTCTTTTGATTCTGTTCACCATATTTGAATATTAAAACTAATAAACATCACTTGTTAATTTACTGCTATCTGTCAATTAGTTAAGGGGGAGATGGTTGCATCTCACCACGTTTTATTCATGTTTTGCAATGGCATTTTTATCTGCACTGAACATACTATGGATGGAGGAGCATTTTCTCTCTGACTTACAATTCCCATTCTAAAACTTTACGAAAATCACTGCTGGTTTTGGTTCTAAATTCTCCTAAGCACTCTCACCCAGGAACCCGAGGATGGGATGGCAGAGATCTTCGGACTAATTTTCTCCTGGAAGATGTCCTCAAGTATAGTTTGTGCTGTTTTACTTAATTCTATAGGCATTCCTGATGCTGAGCAGAATGTGAGTGCTGCCCTTGGCTGTACAAACCCTGCAAGTACCATTCCCTGCTTTGATTAATTAGTGTTTTGTTCCCGGATTTGTCAAGTTCAGCTGTTTTGGTGCTTCTTTTTTTTTTTTTTTTTTTTTGCAGAGATCATGCTTTATAAGCAATTCTTTTGCTATGTATGTGATATCTCAACTCTAAGGAGCACTGAGAACACTATGCCTGCCCGCTCTGACTTTTCTTTGGAGTGAACTCAAGCATATCAGAATCCACACATTTCCAGAGCAATCAGGCCGGGATGCTTCGTGCTCTGCCCTTATCATCGTTCAATTAATTTCATTTGTTTTATTAGTTTTTTAACTTCCTGGTTTTCCTCAAAACACTGCAGACAATTAACTTGTCAAGGCGGGTGGGGATGATTTATGATGCCTATAAAATTTGCACATCATATTCCTTGACATGAAATATGGGCTGTTTGTGTTGGTATAGCAATACTTGCTCCAGTATCTTTTTGTTAGCTATGTCAGGAGCAAGGATTCAATCATTCAATTCTTTTTTAGCTCTTTCATTCAAGAAAAAGAAAAAGATCTACTACAAGTGCAATGGAAATGTCAGGTTCGGGGGGTGGGTTGGTAACTTCAGTT
Organism: Myiopsitta monachus; assembly: GCA_017639245.1. Taxonomy (NCBI): domain Eukaryota; kingdom Metazoa; phylum Chordata; class Aves; order Psittaciformes; family Psittacidae; genus Myiopsitta; species Myiopsitta monachus. Next base: position 3,370,327 of record CM029931.1, on the reverse strand, counting down.
GAGAAGTGTTGAGAAGTTTTTATCTCATTAAGGATTAATAGATGCTTCCAATAAATGACAGAAGCTGCTCTGTGATCTGAATTCTCCCAGACTAGATTGGTGGTGTCAGTCCATTTTCCTTAGGTGTTGCTCGCTCCTGAAGGGCAGATGCTTCTATGGCCAGCACAAGCCATCACAGTGATACCAGTGATGGTGGGTGTGAAGCTGAACCCAAACTCTGCAGTGCAGCCCTACCAAAACAGACTTGTGCTGCTCCTGCTGTTAAAATGAAATAGGCCAGAAACCCGTTTATTCCCTTCTCTGCATTTTCTTGTAGAAAGCAGGGAAGCTGCTCGCTGTCTAGCTGCAGAGTGTGAATATGTGATGTCTGTATAGCTTGAATTTATGTTCAATAGCTCCACTGGAGCCAGAACACCCATCAAGTATGACAAAGCAAGAACAATCTCATCCTCTACTACAGTCAAAACAAAGCCATGACGTTCTTTTCTTGCCCTTTGGTGATAATAGAAAGGGGAAATAATTTAAATGGATGCATTTAAAACAGATACTGTTGTTGTGTGCATGTAGTTTACGGTACAGAGCAGCCTACTACTCCAGTATTTAAGTTATGGAAGCAATACAAATAATTAAAATACAAAAATCATTCAAAGGGGCACTGTCCCTCCTTGGAAAGTGGAAGCTTCTTTTTAATGAAGTTTAAACTCAGGTTCATTCTATAAACAGTTTCTGTACATGGGTCAGGTTCCTGGCATGCAAGTGTCCGGCTTCACACTCTGGATGGAGCCCAAGAGCTTGGTGTTAATCTCCAGGGCCCTCCTTGGGGCAATGTGACCACCCATCCCTTGACATCGATGACCTCTTGTATCAGGTATGTTCCTCAAGAGCTATCAAGCCCAGGGGAGAAAGGGCCCCTGTGCAGTGAGGCCAAGGATCTCATTGCAGGGAGGGGAGGAATTCTCGTATCTTTGGGACTGTCTGGAAATCATTTCCACAACTGTCAAGGACAAAAAAAGAGGTGATGGCCACAGGGAAGTGAGAGTGGAAAAGGATCAGGAGCTCCTTGTCCCGTGCCTGGCTGGGGCCAGGTTGTGGCTGCTGCGGATGCAGGCGCTGCAGATGGACGCTATGCCGAGAGCTCAGCTAGCTGTGTGCAGTTCTGTTCTTCAGAGTTGTTAGTCTGGCACCTTTTCTGCACATTACATTCACACCACACAGCATTCAAAATAAGGGAAGCAGAATCTCTCTACGCCTTGTGCCTAACAGCAGACCTTGCTCTTGCATAAACTGCACTCTCCATGTCTTCTCTTGCTCTGGGATTTAACACTTGGGCTTTACAGTGTGGTGGGCAGCGAGAGAAATCTCACAGTACTGTGTCACATGCGATGCCCTGGGGCACACTGGTGTGTGAGCCCTGAGGAAGGGGTGGGCAGGGATGTTGGTTTATGGGAGGGCAAATGGCGTGTACCCATGGGAGTCATGGCCGAAGGTGTCTGTGGGTCCGGCAGTGGCAGGACCAAGGCTCAGAATTTTATAGTGTCTGGTGGTACTGAATTTATTTGCCTCTTCTTCTCTCTAATGTGTTTCCCGCTTGGTTCTTTGTGTCCCAAACCTCTGTGTGATCTTGTTGGTTGTGTAGCATCTAGATTCCCATCGCTGTTGCACTCTGGCTCCTGCCAGCAAGGAAGTTTCTTGCACGTTTTCATGCTAGTTTCCCAAAGTTTTGGTGGCCATTCCTTGCTATTTGCTCAGCTCAGGGAATGAAAACTGACACCGGTTACAGCTCTCCCTCAATGTTATATTCTTCTTTTTCCTTTATAAAGGCCAATTACTTTTATTAACCCTCTCAAAACACTTTATCCTCTCCCTGGCAGAGATTTCGATACGGCAGAACAAACCTCCTGCAGAAGCAGTGCCTTTCCCACTGTGAATACCAATGACCAATTTAAAGGACAGGTCCCTCATCAGCATTTCTTACTATCTGGAAAAAGAAAATGAAGTCATCCACATGCTTCTCAGTCTTGCAGGGACCATACGAAGTAGTGAGTGGTAAAAAAGCCTCAACTTAAAGCAGACAAAGGATAAAGCTCAGTGGGTTTAAGAGCTTTAGGAGGCACCAAGCTCTGCCGCCTGAGTTGCTGCCTGTGAGTGTAAGGTCTCCCTGCTACAAGCTGTGTGTTTCCTCTGGTTTGTGAGTAGAGTGAGCCCAGAGAGGCTGTAAAACCTCCAGATCCAGGCCAAACCACAGCACTCGCTGGGAATCTTTCCATTGCCCTCCCTGGGGTTTGGATGAGACAGTTCAGCACTGCCCCAAGCTGAAGCGTGCATGAGATGAGTGAGACCTTCTGGGATGTGCTTATCTGAAATATGTATACTCTTCGTGATACTCTTGAGTATAACAAAGGAGAGTGAGCAGCTCCTTGGCTGGGCAGCAAGTTGGCCCATCAGGATAAGAAGCCACCTAGAAATTACTTCATCCCATCAGCAGCGCGGCAGGAGAGGGATGGTGCTTCAGAAAAGGTGTGGGTGAAAGACTTCCTGGGGGTACGCGATGTGCCATCGGTCTGCAGGGGTGATAACCTTAGACCCGTGCCCCCAAACCTTGCTTATCCCAACCCATTGCATGTCCAAGTTGGGGCCATTTTGATGATGATGCCTGAGCTGGGAATGTTTTGCTTGGATCAATCTGCGTTGTGTGTGTTTGGATAGATCCCAACGTGGGTTCAGCTGCCGCAGGGGTCACACCAACTCCTTTCTTTTCTGTTGTCACATGTATAGGATCTCCCTAGAAACTAACCTCTGTTTTCCTGAACAATGAGAATGCAAATGAAGAATGTCAGCTCTGTACCCAAAAATAAGACATCAAAACCATTTAGCATTTCACAGTGACAGCTTGAAGACTCGCACTTGTCTCTCATGATGAGAGACAGGCAGAGGTCCCCAGCTCACACTCGGATCTGAGCACTAGATGCTGATTTATCCCCAAACTTTATAATATATGTGTTATTTGTACTGCTTTTCAACTTCAAAGGGCTTGAAAACTATTAATGCAAGTGCACAAAAGGCTTCGCTTCTTGCTGCCACTATACGGGTGGGAAAATGGAGACATGCCTGAGTCTGGCGGGGAGTTGCTTAGGCTCGGTGTGCCTGGATGGGGTCTGGCTGATGGCAGGCCCATGGGCAGCCCGTTGCACCAGCATGGAATTGCTGGATAGCTTCTGGAGATGTTTGGACATGTCATGATTTCAGATCTCTTCAAATTGGTCAGAGTTTTTCTGTTCCAGATTCTCTTTTTCTTCAGAATTGTGGACAGCTGAATGCCGGTGGAAAGAATGCTTCAGACCCCTTTTCTCCTGCTTGTTGGGAGTAAAAACTACATGTAAGACATACACTTTTCTTCCTGGGGCTGGGAGTCTGTGATGGTGCAAGTGGCTGGGTGAGCACATGAGGTTTAGGGATCTCCAGTGCTGCAGGCAGCCGTGGCACAGCACCACAGGGGCTCTGCAGCACAACCAGCCCTGCAGCATCCCAGCAGCAGTGCCTCGGGGGTGCATTTCCTCAGGCATACCTAAAGAGCCATGCACTTCGGTAGTGTTTTCATTGCCACTCTCCTGGGTGTTTCAGTCTAAATCCTCCTTTCTTGGTAGCTACCTGAAGGGTTTTACCTAAAATGTAGTTTTACATATGTATGCAGCGAGCAAGGCATGGCAGTCTTAAAAAGCCCATTCACGAGGAGCAAATGAGTGCTCCATGCAGTAAATACCATCCCGAATTACACCGTCATCCTGGACTGAGCAGAAGTTGATGGGTCGAGTGATTCACCCCTCAGTCATTTTTCCTGAAAATCGTCCTACTGGAAGATTATGCTTTTTATTAAAGGAAAATATCACTCTTAATGTTCAGTACTTCCTGGCTTCGCTATCACAGTTGAAGCAGAACAAAAACCATGTCTTGCAGGGGTTTTGTGCTTAATTCAAAAGAATGGAACTGCAGGGTGTAAATTGGTAGGAGAAAATTTTATCCCAGTGCTAGGCAAAGTGTTTGCTTTGGTTTGGGGTTTTTTAATCCCAGGTTGTAACAGTTTAATAGAACAGCAGAAGGATCTCCAAGTTATTCCAGAGTGGTGAGCTCACTCTTCTTACGGAGGAAGAGGAGTACAGCATGAACAGGGAAACAGACACCCCACGGAGCTACAATTTCCCACTGTCTTTCTCTGCCTGAGGTGTAAAAGCCCAATATTCCTCATGGATCTACACCAAACATCATCTCCCTAAGAAAGCTGTCTTCTCTATGTCTCACACACAGATTTGCTCCCAACTGCTTCAGAACAGGAATCCCCAGATTGCCACAGCGCGATGCCATTCACCCCCCACCCACCTCGTGCTGAATCCTTTTTCTGCTCTCTTTAAAAAAGGGGGAGGAAAAGAAGGAAACAAAGCAATAATGACATTGACCATGCCTTGGTTCAGTAATGACCTCGTTACTGGAGCCCACATTGTAGAGCGAGCCCCAGGTGTGTTAAAAATACAAATCTTTTCACACCACTTTCTGTATTTTCCTATGGGTGCTGGGAACATCAGTGCTCCGGTTCCGCATCCATGCAGGTCTCCCAGGGGTTCTGGGGGAACCGAGGCAGCGCGATCAGGAGGAGGGCAATGCCACAGATGAAAAGCAGGACGAAGGAGGCACAGGCGCAGGCGAAGGACCAGGAGTAACTGTACTCGATCCAGAGCGTCTCCTTACTGTCGATCATCCTCCTCACGGATTGTCTCATGACTTCAACAGAGATGATGATGCAGAGACCTGAAGGAAGACAGGAGCACTGGGTTGAATAACCAGCTGTTGGTTCTGCACCCTTAATTAACCACTTCATCTGTCTTTTTGCCTACAGGGGTTGCAGTGAGATTTGCAGGTGAGTCATTGACTTCAGTGTTTGAAGGAACCAGTGCTGTCAGCTGCTTAGAGCTCTGTTATCACCCAGGCCATCCAAGTCAGCCGGTGACTTGTTGAGTGTGATCTTTAAGGCAGGATTAGATAGGGAAATCAGTGGTGGAGGAATAACTGCATTCCCTAGAGAGCTTTTCCAAAGGTTGAATAAGATTGTTACTGAGGGCACAATTTGCACCTCTGTTTTTCACTCGCTGTGACATGTCAGGGTATTACTACTTCATGGAAAACTGCAGTCTTCATGGTTTTGGGCCTAAATAGGCTGTTTCTTTGGCATGAGTCTTAATAAATGAGGTAGAATAGTGAACATCCCTCATTTAGACTGGGGCTGGCACTGAATATGCTAGAAATACCCCTTTTAAAGGTAGCTGGAGCAGACATGCTGCTGGGTAATGCTTGTTGAGCAGGATACTTTCAGAGCTCTTCAGCTGGAGCATCACACTGGGACCTGTAGTCTGACTGTGGCTGGGAAGAAAATGCCAGTTTCAGGGTGTTTTAGAAGTGTCTCCATCCTCCCGGGATCTAAATGTCTCTGTTGTCCTATGAACTGAGTGGAAGTGCGTGAGCACCGAGCCTCCTACCTGCGAAGGTGTAGAACATGGATGCTGGCTTCAGCAGATAGTCCCTCTTCTTCCTGAAGGATAAGAGGACGCAGATTGTGCCGATGATTGCAAAGCCAACGCTGAAGATGGCAATGGCTGCAGCTGAAATGCTGTACTCTGCCAAAGCAAAACAAACACCACACAATGCAAACGGATGCAAACTCTGAGCACACTCCCATCAGCCGTGGTGACTGCAGTAGGTCACTTTGAGAAATACACATACAGAGCAAGGTGACTCTGGTGAATGGAGTTTTTCCCTCAGGTAAAAGCAGGGGCAAGTATTGGCCATGTATCTGCTGAATGTGAAGGGTACCAAAAACAGAGCAGGAGAAGGAATCACTTTATGAACACTTACTGAAAGAGCAAATGGCTCCAGAGTTGACCTGAAGAGGCTCTGGGCTGGAGTTGTTTTAGCACTGTTGCATGGATGTTGTTGTTGAAGCCTTTCTGGACTCTGTGCTCTCGCTTCTTCCATCACCCCGCACTCTGCTCTCAGAGGCAGCCTTATGCTATTTTTACTCCATGCCTGTACAGCAGAGCCCTGACAAGGCCCCTGCGCACGGTGCTGATGTACGATGCGGCAGGACAGCTATGCCTTCCATGGGGCTCAAAACCTGAGCAGGCAAACAGGCAGGAGGCCAGAGGTGAAGGTTTTGCATGGCACCTCTTCTGTTTGTCTTTATTTCTCCCTTAAGCCAATGATTTCCAGCTCTGTGGAACCCAGCTTCTTCAGAGCAGAGGATTAAACCCTCCATAAAGCATCCTGGTTTTTGCTAAGGCAGCTAAGATGTGTGCTGGACACTTCCCCCAGCTGACTTCAGTGCCTAAACGGAGGGGAAGAATTGCTAATTGAATAATTCAGGCCTTCATTTGCATCTTGCATTCGTTTTCAGATGAATTTAATATTTAACACACGCAGCCATGCGTGAGCATCACGGGCCTGGTGATATTTGCCTTTCAAGCCATTAAAATATAGATCTCCCAGGCAAAATCATGAAGGCTTTGCCTGTTACTAATTAGCTCCCATCAAAACGTAGCCATTTCTGCAGGGGGGAGTAGCAGATCTTTCTTTGTTCTCACTGCTTTCCATACCACTGTTTAAGTATGATTTCCTTCATGTTTCTCTTTCCTGTGTGCTGGAAGTGCCTGAAACAGTTTGTTTCCATGTGAAATCTTTGGCTGGGCTTAAGCTTTTCCTTTGCTTCAAAGAAAAGCAGTTCCTCCTGATTCTTTTTCTGACAAGACCAGGAGGGCATTGGGTGTGTTTTTAGATCAGATGGTTGGATCTGATGACACAGAGAGCAAAAGCAGGTAGTGCCCATATACGCTCTTCTATCCACTTAAAATTCCCATTCCTTTTTGTCTCAGGAAAGTGCTCATTTAGGAAACCCCTCTTCGGGGTTTTCCACCATTATAATTTCCACTGCAAGAAAAGCAGATTGTTTAGTAAGTGTCATGCAATCATCTGCTCATGGACTCCACAGTCCAACACGGGGTGTGGCGATCTGGAGAGGAATTTGCCCTTAATGAGAGCATGAGAAAGAGAGAGCAGCGTGTTAGGTGAGTGCTCAAAATATTGGCTTTATCCGGGCCTTATTAGAAATGTGAAATTTATCAACTGTTCCAAATCCACGCTCTGAAAACACTGATTGTGGTTTTGGAGGGTTTCTGTTCCTTCCTTCCATTGATTGCTCTGGTTTTACACGGCTTCCATACAAAATCAATACGAAGCATAACATTCCTGAGGGGCTTCACAGAGTCTCCGTACTTCTTTTCAGGGTCAGGATGCTGTTTGGGGTATGATTTATTCATTTAGATTTCACTCATGTTTTCTTCCTTCAATGGCAAAGGCTCAGGGATCGTGGATAATGTCTATGTTCTAACTTCATTTTGATGCTTCAAAGACTTTCTGCAGTTTCCATCTCTACTGACAGTGTTACATGTTTGTGGGACAGCTTTCAGTAAGATCACACTTATGAGTGTGAACGTACATAAAAGCTCTTCCCATGAAGCTGGCATTTGAACTTGTTCAGAGCCTTCTCCGCATTTTTCCCAGCTGATGGAATCTGATAGGAATTCCTCTGCTGCTTTCAGTGGGACCAGGGATGAACCCTCATTTTGGGGATCCCTTTACCTTAGACCTTATGTACACCTCAGCTCATACTACATTAGGGAAATATTTTTTAGGGCTCCATCTTACCTTTCTGAGTGGTTACTTCAAATATCTCTGAGCTCTGTCCTGGAGTGAAGTGCTTGAAGTAGGAGCAGTTGTGTTCTGGAAGAGAAAAGGAAATGTAATTTTGTGTAAACCTTGGATTAAACACAGTAAAACGGAATTTGCTTTTTACTGATGTGTCAAACATGCGGTGTTTGTAAGGTTCCCTGCCCTTAGTGATACCGAGAAACTGGAGTTGGATCTGTTGTGTTCAGGAACAGATGAGTGGCACACCAAGCCAGGCCGCCGGCTCCAGCTTCAACCTCAGCATCTCAGTGGGCCTGGTGAGGATGTGCTGCCTGGAAGCTCTGGCAGCAGCAGGGTTAGGGTGGAGGGTGCTCTCACTATTTATAACCCATTCAACTGAAGGGATGTGGAGCTGGGGGAGCAGTTGCTTGCCAGGGCATTGGCTGGAAGGTGCAATCGCGCTGAGCGGTGCCAGCTCTGATTGCCCTATTCTGCTGAGCAGGGATGGAGAGGACACAGCGCTGGCCACAGCACCCCTCCTGCACCCCAGGTTGGGCTTCCTCTGCCTGGGAAACTGTGCCAAGACTGCATGAAACACAGGCACTGCCTGCAGCAAGGGCACGCATGGTTAACATCAGCGTCTGTGTCCACTGAATAACAGAGTCAGCACCAGTTTCCAGGAGATGTTTTGGGGTCCTCTCCAGCATCCTGGCTGGGTCAGGCTGTGCCAGCGCAGGTTGCGGGGTAAATCTGAGCCAGGTCCTGGGTGCAGGACTGTGCAGGGTGTGCTACATTTTCCTGTGGGCACATAGTGCATTTTGATGGTTATTTACAGCTTTAATTTCTAGTGGCAAGAAGATACCGGCGCACTGTATGTTACCTGTTGGGTTCTGTGCTATTTTTCTGTCATGTAAATGGCAGATGTTGGAGTTACTGATTCAAAGAGGATTTATTTTCTCCCTTCCAGGAGATAGGCAATTGCAAAGCAGCATTTTTGGGCCCTTAAGTGGAAGATTCCTTTGAGATGCTCTTATCTACTTACTTGTGTAAGCTGACTTTATTTAATGTGGAGCTTCTTGCTGGAGACTAGGTTAATGTTTAGCCCTTGCATCTTCTGACCTGTTCTTTATTATCCCTGCAAACAGCTGGAGGAAACGCAGTTGAACTCAGACCTCTATAACTGAAATTACAAATTCTGAGCCCTAGGGGAATGTGTGCCTCTGCCAGGGACTATGCGGTGGCTGAGGCTGAGCATCATGTCTGGTGATCCCACTTTCGGGATCCTTTGGCTCCTGTGCTAAAGAGGAAGGAATGGGATGAAATGGGGATACTTTGGTATTGTTTGGTTTGTCTTTTGAGGAATTCTCTGAGCAGCCTGAACTCAAAGGAGGCCCCATATGTGTTGACTGTACGAAGCCCAGGGTGAAGCCATCCCGGCATTGTGTCACTGAGGACACAGCACAGCTTTGTGTCCATTGCAGGTGGACCAAACCAGTCCCCTCTCCAGTCTGTGAGGGCTCATCAGAGGGGGACACACAAACCCTTCTTGTAGAGATGCAGGAAAAGGAGCTGCCTCTGTGTCTTGTGGCTTATAGCAAAGCTCTGCCAAGGCACAATAAATAGGGTTATCGCAGAAGGGGGTTAGCTCTAGGGGAGGTGGGTTTATGTAAATTACATCTGTTGTGGGAGAACACAATTAGATCGTTTTGGGTGAAATGATATATTGTTTAAAGAGGCTTTAGTGCTCTGCTGAGCTGGGAATACCTGTTCCAACAAGGCTCCCTGTTATTCGAGAGAACTGCGGCACTTCAATGCCTCCCTGGTGCCGTCACAAATAAGAGAAAAGCCCATTTGTGTCACACCATGTTTGCATAATGGATAGGATTTAAAATGGGGTTTGTAATGGATGAAAACCGTGTGGCAATCTTTGCTTCTCTCCACCCCTAACTGCATTATCTCTGCCATGAGGTCACCTCAGTGTGCTGATGGGAACACTCATCCGAACTGTGGTTGAACCTTGGGGGTCTACAAGAAGGAGACCTTATGGGGGAAGGAAGGGCAGAAAGGCCACGAGATGTTGGAGCCATGCAGAGCTTCAGATGGCTGCTGTCACCCATGAGCATTGCAGTGACAGGTTGGGAAGGGGCTGGAGACCCTTGTGCTGGAGCATGAGATGGGACCTGTGGCAGACTGGATGGGCATAAAAACATGGATTTTAACGTGGGGTTTCTACCTGTGTTAAGTCTGGGAGACAGGAGCTGCTGCTGTGAATAGAAGAGGTGTTAAGGTGAGGGCTGAGTGGTGGAGAGGGCCAGACCTCGGGCTCTGACCTGGCCAGCAAGCCAGGGGAAGGCCTTTGGCACACACCGTTATGGAGATGGTATCTCCACGTAGTTTAAACTCATACCAGTCTTGCAGAGTGAATCTCTCACATGGAGACAGCCCTGCTGAAACCCGTCTGCTCAAGCACTTTTCCTCTGCAACTGCCTGAACTGAGGTTCCCATATTTACAAGGACCTATTTAACATGCCAGCAGCACACGCAGGCTGCAGAGCACCAAGTGCACCAGAGCCCACTTTGCAGGACAGCCGCTACACCGGAGTTGCTGACAGTGATGGTGAACTTGGTTTACAGCCAGTAGTAAATTGCCCTGATGCCCACTGGTCACAGTTACAAATGCCTCAGTGTTAATGTGAACTTGCCTTGTTTTACCAGCGTCTCTGCAGCAGGACGCTGAACCCTTCCCAGTTTGTCAACGTCCTCAGAAGCGCGCTGTAAAACTTTAAAGCGCTGCCTAAATCACAGCCCTGCTTTGTGGTCTGTGAGCCAGGGCACCCTCCCCATTGCGCACTGTGCTGAGCCCAAACCCTAATAAATAACGTTAATTGTGCCATCCATTTCCTCCTCGGGGAGCGACTGCTGAATGGTTATTAATGCAGTCATAAATTCTTATGTTTCTGTTGCAGTCCTGGCAGTAATGCCTGGTTATGCCTCATGATTTGCAGGAAAACCAGTGCCCACATCTGCTCCTTTACTGCACGTTCCTTCATTCACATTGTCGCGGGTGCTGCGGGTTTCACAACCCTGGTGTTTCCCTGCTGACATCTCTTCCCAGAAGTGTCAAATCATTCTAACACGAGCAGTGGGGACGCAACATCGTTTAGCAGCCTGGATCCACTGTGGCTGCACTCCCTCCCCTCGCTGTGTTCCCTGCCTGAGTAAAACAGGGATTTATGTATATCTTTATATATTATATTTAAATATATTTCTATAGATAAAAATGTACAAATACATAAATACAACATATAAATACATATTTAAATGTATTATATACAATATATTATAGATACTGTATAAATACATATTATAGATAATATACAAGTATATGATAAATGCAAATTTCACCCTTTGAAACCTCAGATGCCGATTGCAGGATATCACCCAACTCCCCAAATACCCTTGAAACCTGGAAAACCACCTCTGCTGTGGGATGGGTGGCTCAGCCCCTTCACTGCTCCCCTGGTTATTTGCTGTGCCCAGCAGAACAGCAGCGCTGGGCCGTGATTCAATGCCTGTGCAAGCACATGCTGATGTCTGTCAAAGATAGTGGCTGTTGCGTGCTGCCCTGCCCTGTGAATCTGGTTTTTGCAGACAGCTGGCTATTTACGAGGTTTATATTTACCCCACAGTTGTGCAATTTCCCTGTTTATCCACCCATTTCCATTGTTTCTGTCCTTTTGTGGGAGCTTCCCTCCGCACGCGAGGGAAGGACGTACGGTGACAAATGGGTTTCTAGGCACGTAAGTACCTTTGCGAGAGACATTAAGCATATGGATGACACACTCCCAAGTTTGGTTAGAAGCAGATCTGCACGCTGAGGTTGAGCTCCTCTCTTCAGAGCATGCAATTTGGCCAAGGAGATAAAGAATTGCAGTGATGCAGGGAACATAGAGCAAGCGCAGGCAGTCAGGTTTCTTCACAGGAAATTCTCAAATATGCCTTCACATCTATATTTCATTTCAAGCAGCGAGTCCAACATGAAGGCAATCCTGTTATTTCTGGTCTGGAAAGCATCCAGTGCCTGATCAGCCTTCTAAAAAAGCAGTGGAGCTCAGCCACGGAGGCAGTGTATTAGTGCAAGCGGCGCGAAGGTTGCTGACTTTGCGATCAGCAAAAACATAATGAGCTCCTTTTGCCATGGGAATGGAATGGTCTTCCCGGAAAGCAGCCCTGCCCGGTCCCCCGCTGCCCTCCCTATCGATAGCACTGGAGGAACCGGAGGTGGTGATGTGTGGGACCAACCTGCCAGCGCTGAGGTGAGGAGTTTCTCAGTGAGTTGCTGAGAAACTGCTTCAAAGCCGGTTCATGACTTTTTGTTCCTTTTGGATGCTGGCAAAACACCCTGCAGGTCCCGCTTCCGCCCGGCCCCGAGCAATGGTTGTTATTAGAATAGCTTAAAGGCACCCTAATGCCCGCCGTGAACTGACTGTTCCTCCAGGAAGTTGGATCTTTAGGATTTCCAGGTCCATATATGCGTGACGGACCCATAAATCCTGTTTCTTGACCACTGCCATCAGCGTGCCTGGGTGCTGTGGGACCCTTGGCTTGTGTTCAGTAGAGTTTCCCCTATCCCATGGGACAATTTCCCTCTGTGATCTTCACCATGTCCGATCCCCCTCCCCTTCTCCCTGCTGCAGTCATAGTTGCACAGAAGGCTCAAATATGGTCACAAGCAGACATGCGAGGCAACACAACAACACACCCTTACAGCAAGAGTGATGACAACAAGGTGTGATTGCAGACCAACATAAAACAGCCCCATGCCAAACTAAGTGCTGTGGGATATGGACCCCCTTTTCCTTCTGCTATGTCCTGCAACCTCCTAAGCAAAGCCTGGTATGACCTGACGTGCTTTCTCCCATGCATTGGTGCATTGATCACATACCTCCTGGCAGGCTGATTGGCCCACAGGCCTTCTCTTTGGGGTCTTGATTGTGCATAAAAATCCTCTTTGTACAGAGCCGCCATAGCCCAAAATGAGCCGCTTCGCAGGTGGTGTTGTAGTTCGCCACTTTGGGGCTCAGCACGGCCCAGTGGTCCGTCACTATGGCTGCAAACAGCAGCGAGATGCCCACCAGGATCACGAGGAACGTCAGCCGGACCTTCAGGGGTTTGCTCTCATCCATCCCTCTCCAGACCGGTGTTCCCAGCGGCTGATTCACGAGGTCTCCCCAAATCCCGGCTCATCCAAGCGTTGGGAAGTGTCAGCAGGGAGAGCGGGATGGCCCCCGGCAGCTGCCGGGCTGTGTCAGCTGCGCAGGGAGGAGGCTATTAATGCCCACAGGGAGAGCAGCGCCGGCGGAGCTCGGCTTTCTGCCCCGTCCCACTGGGATTGTTTTGGATTCCCACGAGCCGGCGGGGCGGGAGCTCGCTCCGAGTCGCTTTCAGCCGCCGCTCAAAGGCCGTAATCTCTGGACTTGCAGCATGCCCAGAAATAGGCATTAACAGGGCCATTAACTTCCGAGCGAGGTTACAGAAACATCTGTGTTTACCCGAGTGCCGGGCCGAGCTCAGGCTGATCCTAAATAGTCTAATAGCCTGGGAGCCCGCTCGCTGCGCACCCGCGCCTTCAGCTTGTGACAGCCTCTGCAAGGAGTCCAGAGCTGGGTGTCCCTCCAGAGCCCAGCACTGCAGTGTAAAGGAAGCGGCAAAATAAGCAGATAGCTTTGTTTTCATCTTTGAGTTCTATATTTTTATTACCACTATTATTACTATTATTCTTACTAATGTTTGAATTATTTCTATTCTTGCAATTTTAATTCTTTTTTTTACTAGTTTTCTTTTTATTATATATTTTTTTAACTAACCTGAAGTATTCTGTGTAGTTGGGGTTTTTGTTTTTCTGTCGATTCTTGCCTTTATTTCCTAACGCAAAACCTCTCCAGCACTCGCTTTCCCCCCAGCCAGGTCTGCCTGCAATGCCTATAGTAACTCCAGGCACCCACCCAGCACATCCTTTCCTTCTTTGAGAAGTGACTTCTGTCTCCCTGAACCCATCCTCTCTCCTTCCCTTTGGTATTTCAGCTGATCACAAAGCTAACCTGATGATAATGTCGGTGCAGAGGCCACTGTGGAGTTGATGTTACAATTGCGACGTCAAACAGAGGAGGGTTATGGTACCTTAACATTGAAGAAATGACAGTGGAACACTGCAAATACCATGTTATTGTGTCAAGATAATGTCAAAGCTCCTCCAGTCCTCTTTTATGAACACCCCGGTTTGATGTCAAAAGAAAGGTGCAGTGGTGTTAGCTCAAATTAAAGAGGACAATCTGAAGCAAGGAGTTAACATGAAAGGGGAGCATGGGAAAAGGATAGGAAATAAGGAATAAGTTAAAAAAGACTGATCCAAACTAACTGTATTGAAATATGACTTCAGGGGTTAACATTACTGTGTTTGATGTGCAACAGGGCTTGATGCAGACACCCCTGGGGAGCACGGAGATGTGTCTGAACCCAGCATAGCATCTGGTGTCCCGGTCCTGCTGGGGATGCGGGGCCATGGGCAGGAGTGAAGGTATGTGGTGCAAAATGGAGGGGAAAGGGACTGGGGAGGGCACTGGGGCCATGGGGCAAGGCAGGGACCAGAGACCACGGGCATGTCTGAGGGAAAGCGCTCACAGCCTTGCGTAGGACTGTGATGTGCTGTGCTGCAGCTGGGGGAAAGATCAGAGGCTTACATTTAAACCAGAACCAAGAGCTCCCATAAAGTGGAAAAGCCCAAAGGGAGCAGCCTTTAAAGCAGAAACGGAGCGCATGAAAAATGCAATGCCTTCTCTTTTGAAGTAGCCTTGTTCAATTTCACTAGACATAGTCGATCTTAGGAGCTGCAGCCTGGCTGCTTCCTTGCTGCCTGCGAACTGCAGGTGAAAGCCAGGGTGTGCTTGCCAATGTGGGCACAAAGCAAGATTCCGGTTGCTGAGGAAGCAAGAGCTAACGGTCACGCTTTAGACTCATTACAGCCTGCAAGCACTGCAGGGGTGGGAGCTCGCTAATTTGTTTTGTTGGTGCAGGTCTTTGTGTCTCTTCCAGTGTAGGCAGGAATTGGGCTTTTTGTTCTCATTTAGGTCCTTAGATCTGGGTAAGTTCCTTGGGTTTTGTTTTGGGTTTCCTAATAATGTCCAGGAAGCAACTGAAGAGCAATCAGAAGGGAAGAGTTCATCCTCCCCAGCCCTGCAGGGCAGAGCTGGGAATGTGAGTGAGCTGTGATGAGCTTCTACCTGAGCAGCAGCGGCTTCCCCCAGGCTGAAAACTCCCATTACTGCAGTGGAGGTGAAACACCGTCCCCAGCCCAAATAAAGCGACAAGCCTATGGGAAAGAGAGTATTTTGTGGGGTTATCGCTCCCCATGGGCTCTGTGGGTTTGCTACGTGAGCTGAGGTAGCTGCATCACAGGGATGCTGCTGCCTCCTCTTCCCAGCACAGCCTCCATGGGGTTTTGGGGAATGTTGTAGGTGATCACTGCTTGTGGCCCCTGTAACTGCTGTGGTGAGAGCCAAAAGGTTCCTCTGCCCATGGGCTAAGCCTCTGTCCTCAACCTGTGTTCCCAGCCTCTGTCCCTGTGTGGAGGTGAAGATGCCCTCCCTGGGGCTTTTGGGCTCCGTGACTCAGGTGGGCATCTGACAAATACAGAAGCAAACCTGATTTCCGGAGGAGTAAAGGACAAAGAGAAACCCCAGAACTCTTCTGCACATCCAGATCATGACACCGAATCCTCTAGGAATGCTTCCTGCAGCCTCCCTGCGTCAGGTGGCAAGCATTCACATCTAAAAATCAATATCACATGAAATATAAACAGGCTATTAATGAGGACGGGTTGGGAAGCAAGGAGGGTTGTAATTAGTTGCACTTCATCAGCAGTGAGAGACACAATTATGTTGCTCTACTGGAGAGAGTGTTAAAGGAGATGTCTCAAGGCCAACTGTTGTGTTATCTCTTGCCTGGCAAAGGCTCTGCTCCCCAGAATTTACCCTTTTCTGTATTTCTTCCAGGCCGGCCTCAGTATTTACCACAACCAGGTTAACCAAATTCTATGGCTCCCTTCTTGCAGAATGATGTTCTGCAGAAGACCCTTCCCAGGTGAGAATAACCCAGAGCAGGTTGCTCCTGGTCTGTTCCCAGCTCAGAAGTGTTTTCAGCAAACAGCTGTCTTCAAATGGGAGCTCCTTGGCAATGTTTGAGCTCCTGGGCCTTGAATTGCTCCAGTGTGGTGAGACCACCATAATTGCAGTGGTCTCTGCATAGATGATACCTCGGAGTACCACCAATGGCACCCTCTAAAGAGAGGTGGTGGATGCACCATCCCTGGAGACAGCTAAGGCCAAGCTGGATGTGGCTCTGAGCAACCTGATCTAGTTGAAGATGTCCTTGCTCATCGCAAGGGGGTTGGAGTAAGATGAACTTTGAAGGTCCCTTCCAACACAAACTGATTCTATGATTCTGAAAGCTCCCTAATTCTGGGGCTGAAATCTTGCTGCCACTGAAGGCAACAGCAAAATATGTGTGGTTTAGTTGGTTTTGCTTTCATTTTTCAATAGACTCCTATGTGCGTGAAGAAGAGACATGATCCTCCACCCCTGGGCACAGCCTCTTGATGTGCCCAGGGCACCCCAGGCCTTCCCCACAGCCCATGGAGCACCCCATGGAGCACCCCACCGCTGCCCGCACTGTCTGATCCACAGCTCTCTTCCAATACGGAGCACCGTGCCCAGCATGCCGGTTGGGTAAGAGATCCCTTTCACTGCGGAGAAGCTGTAAGATGAGCTGCTTTGCAGACAGGTGCAGAACACTCCTCATTCCCTTTTATTTTCGGCACCTCCCATGTCTGTTAGTTTTCTCATTCCAAGGAAATGCCACATCCTCCTCACCGGACTATTTTACCACTTACTGAAGCCTTACATTTTGCTTCCCCCTCAAACAACAGGATGCTTTGATACATCCCCATTCACAGCAAGGCAGCCACAGCTCTTGGGTCACTATTTACCCACAGACTTGCTCAGCAATGTGGGGAAAACCTTTATTTTAGTTCAAGGGAACCAGCTTTGGGCTTGAGCTTTAAACGGCTCCTGGGGTTCAGAGGCATATGGAAAGGTGAATCCCCTGCCTCCCTGCAGACATGCTGGTTGATCATATGCATGGGGAGATGCTGATATACACAGGCAGTCTTCATCTGTAACAACAATCTGGAGGCTTAGGTACTTGCAAGATAAAAAGAAGTATTTTAAGAAGAAATAGTGTCTGTGATACAGGGATGGTTTGGAATGTCTGGGAGCAGCCAGAAGTTGCTGTACTGCTGGTTTTATGGTGGTGATCAGATAAAGGCTTTTGTGGAGCTTCAGCACACGGGATTGAGCTTTCTTCAAGCAAAAATGGACAAGATCAGGAGAGGAGGATGTTTGGAAGTGAATTCATGTGAGAAGGTGGAGGCAAAGCACAGGGTTAGGGCTGGCACTTCAGAAGACACTGGCTTGTTTTCCTTGATGGTGGTTTGCAGTGCCTCTGGGCACTATACCACTCCCTAAACAGGCGCTGAAACCAGAGTGGGTCACATATGGGCCAAGTTCAAGCTGGAAATTAGAAGGTTTTTCCTAGTTTCTAACCCAAATTCTGTGAAGATAGCTTATCTCTGTGGTCTGGGGGACCACAAGAATAGTTTTCTCTCCTTTGATGCATTGGCTTCCAATAACATTCCCAGCTGCAACCAAAATAGGTAGAAATGTGGAAACCATACGCACAGAAATCTCAGCTCAGAGAATCTGGAAGTTAAAAGTCTATATACCTTTCTCCACACAAAAAATGAATACATTTAAAATGGTTTATTTAAAAAGTAAGGATTAAGTACATTATACATGGTTGTGATCATACCAGTAGAACTGAAACACAGTGGAAATAACACTTTAGAACTGCAGACAGAAAGGTAACCTCAAGGGACGTGATATATTAGCCCTTGTGGATATGCGATCCATACAGAAAGAAAAGGAAATATAAAAATAGTTTACTGTTAGATGTATGGGCACATGAAGTGATTTCTCCTTTTACTCCTGTTGTGTATGAGAAACTGGGAAGAGAGCTGATGGTATACCTGAAACTTTGTTTCCTGGAAAATAGAGCCTGATCCCGTAACATTTCTTATTTAGGTCTGCTCTTACAATATGTTACAGAATAATGCCAAAAGGCTGATTCTTGTGTTAATGATGTGGTGATGGCGTCCGCAGGCCTTGTTGCGACATGGGGGCTAATTTGTTCGATGCTGTCCAGGGAAACCAGAGAGATGTGGAAGAACAGATGATTTTTATTCGTATCTTTAGTAACTATTACTGAGTGGTTTCAAACTCTGAGCACAGCCTTCTGTTCAGACAGATCAGCCATGGAGCACGACGCTGCGCATGGACGGGGTGATGTGACTTTTTCAGTTTTGTCAGAATCACAGTTTTGCACTGGAAAGGACTGATTTTGGGGGCCCTTCTTCTGTAACTGGAATTGTTCAATGAAACAACTTTATTTTTGCTTTGATTAAAATATTATTATTAGTTAAATTGTCATTAAATATTTAATTATTATTACTGTGCTGCAATTTGACATAGACCAAGGGTTTTAAATCACAGCCCCCCTTCTCCCACAGGATGAAACCTCTGCTCCCTGTTATCTCCTGTGCCTTTGTTCTCTGTCAGTACCCTGTATCCCATCAGCATCCCACGAATACTTGCTCGCTCCATCTCCATTTTCAAAGGTGCCTTCTGGAGAAGGACTCAGACTGAAGCACGGCATCGTTCTCAGAGAGCTGCTGAAACCAGTCCTCCTTCTGGGGAGGAGGCTCTGGCAAAGAGGAACATCCCAAAACACTTGGTAAGACTCTTTTGTTGACGGGGTGTAAAAATACTGCATGTGCCTCTGCAGGTCTGACCCAGGCTGTAGGGAAGCCTTGGGCTTTGGCTGGAATCAGATGGTTGGTTTTAAACACATTCACTGGAGAATGATGATTAAAAGAACAAAACCAACACGCGAAGCAAACCTCACACTGTCAACTTCCAGTTCAATGGACATGAGCTTAGAAAAACAGCCTATATCTAACTCCTGGTTTTAAAGGGAATGATTTTATTCTTAATTACAGTAAACACGAATGAGGACTTATTTCTAACTATTAGTTTTATTAACACAGTGGGAAACAAATAGTTCTGGGAAATTGCACTTGAAAAATACATCGACTATAATTAGATGTAAATTAATTAGCACTTAGTATGACACACTAATGAGACAGAAGGTTGGTGTTTTGTTTTCATTGCAAACTTCTACTTCTATCATAGCTAATCAAAGTATTTGAATATTACGAAGTCTCAAAAAGTAGGAAATAATTTATTGTTTGAAAGCATAAAGATTCTTGTAAAAAAAACCCTTCATCAAGAACTTTAATAATTTTAGAACTCTTTATGTTGTCCTAGCCGAAAAGTAGGTAAAAAAGGTTTCTTGTCTGCCTCTGAATTTTGTCTTTAAAAAGCTTGTGTAATGTCTTTCTCCATAGTGTGTTGATACAGAAAGTAGCACAACATTTTCTGCTTTTCAATTGTTCCCATCCCTCCATTCACTTTAGGTCTCAGAGTTCAGAGGTTTGAGAAAGGATCCCAGCAGAGTTTTAACCTGAATGGAAACTCTTAATAAGCAGGGATGAAGGCTCCAACTCACCTCCGCCAAAATAACCATGTTGCTCTGCCAGGCAGAGGGTGAAGCAGAGCTTAACAGCGACTAGGGGAAGACTTTATCTTACAATTGAGAATTGTGTCTTGGTTCTTGCAAGGAGAGAGGCTTAAGCAGGGTTTACCTGGAGGGGAGAAAGGATTCAACTCGCTTTTTGGGTTGTTAAGGCAGCTCCTCCGGGATTTCCCTGGAGGACTTGGTTCCACTAGCTGAAAGCCTCATATCCAGAACACCACTTAGTCACTGATGCTGTGGCCATCACCAGATGAATTAAGACTACAGAAGGTTTTAACAGTTTGGCTGAGATCTCCCACTATCAGCTGAGCCACGTTTTCCAAATCATGACTTTTTTTTCTTGTCACCACTTCTCTAGTCTTCTGGTAGCAAAGATTTTTTGGCCAAAGATGATGGGTATATAGTCTACAGGAATTAGATGCTCCTCTCTCACTGCACCTAATTCATCCAAGGGGAACCTGGCACCTCATTCTCATATGGCTTGGTCGAGTGGTCACTAAAATTAACATGAGTACTATTAAATTAAATTACCTTTGAGTCAGGCCCTCGAGCTTTGAGATTCCAAGCCTATGTGTAAAAAAAGGAAAGCAGGAATTCGAAAGAAAAAGAATATTTCAGATGTTTTTAGAAACATACAGAAGCAAAGGGTACAAATTAGCTCCCCCTTAGGTGATGCATAGAGTTGTCTGTGGGCTCTCTGCACGTCAGTAGATTCATCATTACAAAATAAATTAAATTAGACCAAACCATCATTTCCATCTAAAAGCAACTATACCTTGCACCATGCGGCACTTATTCATAATAAAAAGAGTTTAATAAATATCTCATAAACGATGATTATTTTTGTTCTGGTTTAAAAAATACAAAGTTGTCATCCGTTCTGTTAACACTCAGTCCCCATCACTGCAGGAAGTTTTGCTAGTTCAAACGTATTAGCTTCTCATTTTCTCACGCACATTGCTTAGGTATCTTAGTTTCCAGTAGCGTTAGTGTTGCACTTGTGAAGCAGTAAGGAAAACAGGAATGCAGTCGCAGGGAACCAGCCACCCTGGCTCAGCTCTGTTTCTCACTCTTGCTATAAGTAGTCTATAGGGGCTCCTGACAGACAGCACTCAGCACCTTGCCAGATTAGGCACTAGGGCTAGTCGAAATGAGAATTCAAGTTTTCTAAATGTTAGGCAAGAAATGATATCTGCAAATATGCTCAAGTCCCACCTACTTTAATCCTTCCCTTTTTAGGTGTTTCAGGATGCACCCACCCTCTTCTCCCCTACCTGCATTGCCCCGAGGGACGACACACCAGAAATGGGAGACCCCCTTACACCCCGTCAGGGAGTCTGTAATGCTCAGCATGCAGGCGCTGTGCGGTTTCAGTAGCACAGGTCAGTTTTAGAAAGTGTTGCCTTCAAAAATATTCCCTTTTTTCTTTTTTTTTTTTCTTTTTTTTTATTTTTTTGGAAAGAGGCAAAGCTCACTCTGCGTCAAAGGGAAGTGGCTCACTGGAGGAGTAGTTCGTAGTCATCCTTGGGCTTGGTTACAAATTACATTTGCAAGTTCGTACTAAGGGATCTCAACATTAGAAAAAAAGAAGTACAACAATTTCTCTGTAATCCTTTAAAACACACTGGTGGCCAGTCCTTTGCAGTTTCTCCACGACTTTGTACACACTACAGAAGTGCAGGAACATGAACCGCCTTCATCTTGTGACACCAAGAACTGAAAGAAACGAACTCCAAATAGCTTCAAAAAAAGCTACGAGCATGTAATATCATTATGTTGGTCCAGAGGATCTCCACTTGCTACCTCAACACATGCCGCAATTCAAGAGGTGAGAGGGTATTTTAACATCGCTCCTTCTCTTTCGATACCGATCCATTCTGTTTCGGTAGTTCTTCAAAAAGCACAGGGAAGGAAGGTGCTTCAAACAGGTGTCGTTCTCCTGTTGACCATGTTGACATGGAGTCCTTCCTTAAACTCCTTCTGAAGGAAGTTATGAACCTGCAGAAAACTGGCTTCTTGGTCTGCATTGTAGCTGGCAGCGGTTGTAACCTTCAAAGGCTCTCTGGAAAGAGTGTACATGGAAATCTCATTCATGGGAATGGTGCTTGCTATCTTCATGCCAACTGGAGAAATGTCTCTAGATGGAGAAGGCTCTGTAGACCGAGAACTGGATCTGGACCTCCGCCTCCTGTACCTGTAAGTTGGCATCCTGGCATAAGGAGAACTGGAAGAAGTCTTAAGGAATTCCCTCCTGGTCTTAAACCTCAGCTCTTTATTCTTCTCAATATAAATGTTCACAGCCAGAACACCTATGGTTTCAGCCACGATGAAAGACAAGGCTCCAAAATAAAAAGACCAACCGTAGTTGTAATGGTTCTTTTTGTCCTCATCTCGCTTGTCACTCGGGTCACCAGTGTTGCTTGATATGTAGACAATGATCCCTATGATGTTACTTAGTCCTAGAGACAGAAAAACATAAACCAGTGGTTATGTGCCTGGGAAGATAAAACTCAAGCCATGAGTTTTTCTGGACCTGAATAGTTCAAAGATCATTACCAGGAAATTTTATTACATTTATTTACTCTTCCATTTCTCTCAAGATTTTATTCACTGTTGAAAAACAAAGAACAGAGCCACATCTGGGTCACATATGCTTGCGTGAATCCCAAAATGCTTATCAGGATTTGTTCCCACCTCTTCATTGCCACTGTGGGAAAGAAGTAGCATACGGGAGCTCTCTGATATTGTTAATGGGATTCTAACGTTCAGGATAATAATAAAAATACATTTTGAGCTCAGGGCTATGGCTGTTCACCTTCATCAAGATAAGTTCTCTTCCACCTTGCTGAATTTTCATCTATATGCAGCGTGCTTAATCCCAGCTTCAGGGAAAGCTGTTAACAATGTGGCTGACTCTCTCCGACGTTTCTAGCGTGAAAAATGGGCTCACCTATCATAGGTGAATATTTTCTGCCATCATAGAAAAGAAAAAGGCCCTGGATGTAAGAGATGCCTGATCCATCTAATGTTTAATACATTTTGAATCCTGTAAAACCTGCTTGTTACTGAATTTAGCCTCCTTTTGCAGGAAAACGGAAAGCTTTTCTAGAATACACTTATTCTAGGGCTTCAAAACCATGGTTTTGTCTTGAGAAATTTGCCCAGTGTGATGTTGTTAGTGCCCCCAGTCCAGAAAAGGGGTTTATATTTTATATGTCAGGGAGAGAACTGCCAACAAGCTTTCCCACAGTCCTTTTCAGTTTAAAAAGGCAGCACTTCTTAAGAACTCAATTTAAGGAGAACATACCTGCTGCAACAAAGAGAATCCCAGCACTGAGAATAATGTTGTTTTTGCTGTTGTAAATCCTTCCTGCTCCGACACAGAGTCCTCCCAGCAACAGCAGTATTGTGCTTAGGATGGGGAACACACTGGAGGCACGGACGATGCCTGGAGGGGAGACTAGGGAGAAACCCAAGACAGACAGTAATCATTTCAGATGCCTCCTCGAGTGCAAGTATAGAGCTTACAAAGTCTCAAATCCTCTTGCTTTTGCTGGAATGATCACTGATTCTGCATTTCTGGGCACATTTTTGGGAGCCAAGGCCATGGGTAGGTGACCAGTGGGGCACGGACACTCTCCACTAAATAGCTTAAATCTGTTTTTCCTAGAACATCCAGAGTTACCACCATTATCTGAAGCCACCATGTACAGAGCATCTCTGGCAAAGCATGAGGTAAGTGACAGCATCACGCAGGGAGCAGCAGTGAAAAATTCATGAGCTGGCTACGAACCCTACATTTGGGGATGGCTTCAGCAGAGAGATCCATTCCGTGATACATGCACAAGGTGAGCAAATTACAGCTCTTGAAGCCTGCAGCATTTGTGTTGCCAGCGAGCGCAGCTAATAACCCCTTTTTCTGCTGTTGAATATTGAGGCTGTTGAAACCTTCCAGATTGTTAAGGGAGACATTTCAACAAGTGTGCCGCGGATGTTTGTGTTTAGTTTCCTGACAGCTAAGTAGAGCCATTAAAAATTCTCTATGCTTCAGTCCATTCACCAGAATGGGCTATAAAATCCCCGGAAAAAAGATTTAAAACACCACTTCAAGCCAGCTTTAAAGTCGGGTCACTACAAGAGTAAGCAGCAATTGAAAGCGAAGTGGCAGGGAGGGAACAAAAAGGCTGAGAGAAAAATAAACAAGCACAAGGAGAGACCTGTCTGTATTGTAAAACCAGAGGTGAAACCCGGTAGGCGTTCCTGAAAGGCAGAGTGAGGAAATGAGTTATTTTGTTGTAGAGAGAGAGGATTTTGTTGAAGAATGGGAGATAAGGCGCTGAATACTGCTGTGGAAAACAGGATTGCCCCAAAGCTGGGGACAGTGGAGGGGCAAAGGCGCAGAGGGGAGTCTCATCAGGGTGAGTGGGTGCTTGGGCATGGGATCAGAGGCTGCTGTCATAGGGCTGGGTGCATGGAGAGGAGCAAACCTCCATCTGGCTGGATCTGCTGCTGTGGTGCCGTTCCCAGTGTGCGCTTTCCCGGGTGCCATTCACCAGCAGTGCCCGTTTCCCAAGGAGAATCAGCCAGCTGCTACAGCTGATGCTTTCTCATTTTACTTTCGATGGCTGTGGCATTCCCAATTCAGCGAATTGCTTCCTAACGATTCCCCTGGTAACCGGTGGCAAAACTCCCGCTGACTGCGAAAGGGACAGGGCTGGGCACTTAATGTGCTTTTGTGAATGATGCAAAGCCCCCCCGGGAACTCCGGCTGCGGTCTCAGCCCTCATTAGGATGGTGCAAACATAAAGCCAAAAGGATAGTCCCTGCCTGGGAAGCTTATGCCTGTATCGATCTCTAACAGTGAGAAAAGTCTGTCTCCTACCAAAACTGGCAATGTTGCTGCACGTGTCCTTTACAGACAGGGCATTTTCTAACCGGATCTAAACCCAATTCAGTCGATGCATTACTATTCAGACAGTGTCTTGCAATAATTGGCAAATCCAAGCAAAGAGGGTTTAAGGTTTCTAATCAAAGCCTGTTGAGTGGTGAGAGCCTGTTCTGCTGTCCTGGGTGTATTCCCACGTGTGCGGTATGAAGTAATGGCGCTTTGACCTTTGGGTCAGTTTTTAAAGTCAATTATTAGAAGCAGATTCAATGTCATCTCTGTGCTGCTGGACATGAAGGCACCCCAAATCACTGTCTGTTAGTGTCCTGGCAAAAGGCAGCATGGCTTTAAAATCTACTGTGGCCCACCCTTTCTGGCTGTTGTTTCCTCTATTTTATGGTCATGCTATTTATAATGATTTCAATTAAATCAAAGAGCTTTCCTAAAATGCTTCAGTGATATCATCAGAAGGAACTCGCCAGACATGCCAAATATAGGGAGTGGGTTGTTCTACTTGTAGCAGTAATCTCCTGAGATGTTTTTTTCTCTACAGTAGAATTAATAGGAAGAGAAAGAAAATTAATATGAATTAATTTTATTCATATTTATTTGTAATTAATTAATATGAAGAGAAAGAAAACGCACAGTGTCCTCTTCCTGTAGAACTCTGTATTTTTTCCTACAATGTGTAGCTCTGGAATTTAAAAGGGAGCTCGCAGGTACCATGTGGAATTTACATATGGCTCCTGATACTGGTAATAAAGCGACAACACATCAAACCCCATTAAGGCAATCTGATTTTTGCTTTCTCCCCTGCTTTCTTTTCCCCTTGTTTACCATCCTGTCTGTTTACATCGGCTGCTCTGCACTGCTATGCCTTGTGACACCTCCTTCAGTGGAGCGCTGCAGTGTGCCGTGCTGCTCCTCCCCACGGGGCTGTGAGCCCCTGTGCTCTGCTCATGCTTTTATTCTCCTCCAAAAGGCAGGAGCCAAGCAAACAGCTTTAAAAAGGGGATTCTATAGCATGTGGGGAAGAAGTGTAGACATGCCCTGGAAATGGGGTCCCCCTCCTGATGGACTGCGCTTTTGCATCCCAGCAGAGCCTCACAAGCACAGTGAGGATGAGTATGGCTGAAATCTCTTCTGCAGAGGGAGAGGTGCACATGCTTCATGCAGGGCTGGGCTGGAGCAGCTTGGTGTCCATGTGCTGCAGAACTGCAGGAGAGGGAGGAAGCTGGGGCACATGCCTGGGGTTGAGTGCCACTGGCACCAGCCCTGGGGCTCTCTGGGCATGGCAATGGTTCCCTGCCACTTGCTGGGGCTCTGCACAGACGTGTGGAGTTTTTTAGACATCCAGATTGGGGTGTGTTGTCATAAGGAAGGTTGAACAGGAGGGGTCTTGCTCTTTTGCATGTCTTAGTGGTCACTCTGGCTGCTGCTCACTCAGTTTTGCCTGAATGCCAAAGGGCAAAATCTAAACTCCTCCTCCTATCCATACCAAAGTCCCCTAAAATTGGTCTTTCTTCACTGACTTCAATAGGCTTTTGACCCAGTGCTTCATTCGGCTAGCACCATAATGTTTACATTTATCTGAAGCCTCTATTAGCATGGTCACGGCAGAGCAGGCTGAGACCTCTCATGCTGCTCTTCCAGGAGCATCAGATGAACACAGCATTGGCACATTTGTCTAAGCCAGACAGGAGCAATAAGGATTACCCTCAACATGGCCCTCTGAGAAACTTGTGCCAAAAAATGGCTAAAGAACACGGTGAATGATGCAGAGACAGAGACTGTAAAGGTGTTGCACAGAGGGCAAAAATGGGACGGAATGTCTTACGTCTCCTTTGAAACAGGATGCAAATATGCTCTTGTCTTAGACAATGATTCGATCCCTATTACATGTACATATGAGCTCATCTCTTCTGGATTTAGATTCATAGCCTTTTAGTAATCTCTAAATCAACTGCATGAATTTTAAGTGGAGCTTCAGCTTTTCTTACAAGAGTTAAGCAGAGGAGCCCAGTTATCTGTGCAGACAACGTGAGGATGAGCTCTCCTCTTTGGGGCTCATTTTGCAGAAGACATGAAGGGTTGGACCGACTTGTTTTTAAGATCTATACTTAGTCACTTTTGAAAACAGCTTTTAGGAGCACCCATCACAAGCACACTTACAACCAATTTACCAATCTCATGTTTTGCTGCAGAGCTGTACACTGTTTTTCCCAGTTCTCCCTTGTCTCCGAATCAAGAAGGCAAAATATGCTTTTATCAAGATGCTACTTAATGCCTTTTTCCTTTACAGGCCTTTTACTAATGATGTTTGTTTCTTAAAGTTGACTTGGCATCCATTTAACATTAGTTCCAAGTCTTTTTATGAAAGATAAATGCAACTGTGCTCACACTGTGCTACCCTGCCTTCGCCTGAGCACTGATCATGTCACCCAAGCACTATGACTGATCTAAATCGACAAGAGTAAAGAGCAAAAAATCCAGATTTTCTGGTAAAGTGTCCTTTTTGAAGATTGATATTTTCTTCTTGTGTTAGTAACTAGAATTTGTTTCCCAGAAGTGAGCAGAAGGGCAGAGTGGCTCTCTAAGTGGTGTTTCAGGTAATTAATAGCAGTGTAATTGAGAAGTGTTTTGACGTGCTGGGTGTCTCAGCCATCAGCTCATTCATTGCTCCCTGAAGCTTTCCCAATGCCTTGTGAACTTTCTTGGTAAAGGGCACTGCTTTCAGCTTGGCTGCCCAGCTCAAAAGGAGCAGTGAGGCTGGGTGTCCTCTGGGGAGTGGGAAACCTAACTCAACCTCTGCAGGTTCCAAGACTTCCCATCAGCTGCGTGAATGGTCATCTGGAGGAGCTGGAATGATTGCCCTTATTTCAAATGCCAGGCTGGTGCATGGAATTACTTCCATAGTAATTCCATGCACAGAGCAGTAATGGCTGGCTGTCCATGCAGGGAAGCCTCAGCCCATGCTCATGCTGAGATTTTGCTGTTAACTGCAGAAATTTCAGCTTCCTTCCTACAATGCAGTAATTTCACTGCAGGGGGAGGTGGCTCAGCAGCTGCAAAGGATGAGGCTTGCATAAGGGCTGGGTTTAAGCATTAGGAAATGCTTAACCCACTCCTCAAACTGGTTTTGATACCCTAATCAGATAAATAATCCCTCTGTAAAATACCCTTACCAGTCTGGGAATGATGGCTGTAATTTTCATTTGGAAATTTTCCATATATTTAGAGAATGGGTGCTACAACTGTCAGCATTCCACTGGTTGAAGGCAACCCTTGAAATGGGATTCCCCATTGTCATGGTTGTGTCAGGGGCAGCCTGAACCGGGCGTACATCACCACTGCTCTGTACTACCCAGTTTGCGTCAGTCTCTTACAGTGAATAGCACTTGCTTGATTCCACTCTACACAATAGAAACCCAGGAACATCTCTTTGCCCTCTGTATGAGATATTACTTTTCACTTACGGAGAAGGTATTCTGAGCTATCATGGTCATAGTCATTGTCTTCAGGGAAATGGTTGATTCGGAAGCAATGTCCTTTGTAGATTCCTAAATGAAAAGAAAGCAAATGTAACGTGTAAGGAATAGAACCAGGTAAATGCGCTTCGGCCAGCTCTGCTTTGTTCCCTTTTCCTCCCAGGTTGTGTTAGTAAATTTTTCTTCTGCAGGGCTGGTCACAAACCATCGTGATTTTTGGGCAGATTGGGCTGAAGCCTGGCTGAAGGAAAGGAGAACCAGGATTTCTGGGCTCTTTTCTTCAGCCTGCTGTTAATATAGTTCTCTTGAGATTTTAAATCTCTCTGTGCTTTATCAGCACTGTGCTTATCTTAACAAGCACATTGAGTTTGCAAAGTTTCTTTCTGTTCCTAGAGTGACTGTCACCCCGGGTCCCTGCTCTGGGATGGTGGTCCACAGCAAAGCCGAGTACCAATCCAGCTCCCATCAGCCCTCCTGTCTCATCCCCAGTGAAGTGCTGGCTTCCCTTATCAGAACTGGCAATTGTTGAACTGTCTGAGGACTCTTCAGTTACTCTCTCAGCTTGGAAAACAAGTCCATAAATCTCTTCCTGCTGCAGTTTAAACCTGTATGTCCCCCTCAGCATTGGCTAAGCTTTTAATGGCATATTTGTTTAGTTAACTGGGAGCCTGTGCAGCAAATCAGGTGCGAGTGTGCACTCCTGCTACCTGGAGGAACAACACCAGAGTTGGTTGGATGAACCCCTCGCTCGACTGAACAAGATAAGGTTCAGTGCTTTGTCCATCTGGATAAAGCTTTACATTAGTATTTTGTATTATCTTCTATCACAGTTATCCATGGCCACATCCAGTCTTAGCTGCTGTTGGGTAGTTGCTGCACTGCAAGCTGCACGGGGACCTTTCCCCAGAGAGCTTACTGCAGGAGCGAAGCCCCGAGGTGTGATTCTGCCTTGGTGCTTTCATTATTCATTAACCAGCACATTCATGCTCAGGAACATACATTACCCAGGATGAGTTATCCTCTGCACAGCGGTTTCGGTGCTTACAGCTCGAGCTGGCAGAAGGATTTAAAAACCTTCAGTTAATACTGCTTTAACAGAAGCACAGCTGCAGCCTGGAGGATATAAATGTGGATTTATTTCACTACCTATTACCAATGATTACAAAGATCTCAAAAGAATTACTAATCCGGAGGATTTAAATTGCACCCTGCGAGTGTCAACTGCAGGTTTGCTACTACAGTGCGTTTAATTCTTCCAGTAAAAGATGTATCTACTCTAATTGCGGTAACGGCTCAGCTTTCTCTGAACAGCACTTCAAAGGCTGTGAACAAGAAGGAAGTGGCTCATGCCACATCTGGAAGCGACACACCTGCCCTGTCTGCCAGGCGGAGGAGAGCCCTTCAGCTGGGACCGCTCCTGCTAAGCATGTTTGCCCGTGCACCCCTCTGCCATCAGGTGTTTTGTCACTCACTATGGCTCTCCAGCAAGGCAATCCAAAATCCTGATTTTAGAGATCCCACTGCTTATTTTTATGGCAGTTCACACAATGGAATTATATCGCTCCCACCTCAACGGCCCTGTGAGGTTGGATGGTCGTTTCTTTGAGCCTCTTCATTATGGTGAGCGGGTTTAGAGGAAATATATTCAGAGGGTGATTTTTATCCTCTCGCATTCATTAAGGAAAAAATAAATCTGTATCATCTTCTCACCTTGATTTCCTATGAAACAGGCTTTTCAATGCCTCTGTGCTTGTGTGTGCCTGGTGGGGCCACCTGTATGTACTTCTGTATGTACTTCTGTGTGTACTTCTGTGTGTACTTTATATACATACACTCTGTATGTACTTCTCCAATAACTTTCAAGGTAGTTGATTGAATTTATCCACAGCTGATAAAAAAGTGGAAGTATCACAGGTAACTGAGCTCCCACAGTGGGACTATACACAAAGGAGAAAGCTCTGTCCATTGAAAGCTGCTTTGTGAACTTGCACATTCACAGCATGGACATGGACAACAGCCCAAACAAATGTTCTACTTCCAGAAACTCAGTTAAGAAACAAGAAGTCTGCAAGACTGAAATGTTCCCTAAGCCCCTTCTGATTGCAGGACTGATGGATTGATGGAGGGTTTTGGCCTCTGTAAAATGGCCTTACATTATTAAACTTCAGGATGAAATGGGCCCCTCAGCAGAAGTTTCTCTTATGCGGAGGCCATGAAGCCATCCCTTCCTCCACAGGACTGAAATGCATCAGCAGGACAGGATGGGCTGGTATTAGCAGTGTCTGAGCTATTCCTCTTTTATAGTTGGAGAACTTCATTTCCTGGTGCTTATATAAGCCTAGCAGAGGTGAACAAAGAGTTTGATTAGCCCCAAACAGAAAATTCCAGATGTGCATGAGGTTTCTCTTCTATTTCCAGTTTTTAGGAATGCTGTGAGTGGTCATTCTGGACAACTTTATATAGAAATAGAAAATTACTGTGAAATTTGGACCTGTATCAAAGCCTGGGAATCCAAAATATTCTTCCCAATATTTTTGCTGTCGATCGGGTCATAGATACTGGCTCAGGGTGCTCTCTAGTGTCTGTGGTATTTGATACCTAATAACAGCAGCAGACTGGACACATTTTTCCATAAACTTAACAGGTATCATAACTCTGCAGCAGCTTATTAAACTTTCAGCGAGGCTTGAAGGTGCCATCATGAACTCTGGTGATCTGCAGGGTATTGAGGGCTTTTTTAATCCATAAAGTATCAGAAACAAAGCCTTGCTGGGAAGTGTAACGGTACCTTTTTAGTTTCATCATGATGGACTTTTTGAAACTTAGATTGGAGAAACATTAAAATTAGCAGGGTTAAAACTAAGCTACTGGAGCATGATCAGCTTTAAAGGCACAACAGCAGAGTCTGACTTGTACTTAAACACAACTAATAAAACCAAACCAAAACAGATTCAGTGAAATACCTGGCTCTGTGCCCTAGCGCGTAAAGCAACACCGAAGAATAAAAGTCAGGAAATAGAAGAGGTGGAAGCAACTCAATTAAATTCAGTAACAACCATTCTGTAGCATCTGCACCAGATCTGAACAAATTGAAGCTCTTCTCAAAGGCTTCACAGAGGCTGCCTCAAGGAAATGTGTAGACAGATGTGGTCTCTGATCCATGCTCGCTCAGGCACACATGGGCCATTTCCCACACCTGAATGCGATATGAAGAGAGATGTTCTTTGCTTGAGTATGGGGATACAGCCTCTTCTATCCTTTGGAGAGGGAGCTGGAATATTTAACTTCTACTGCTGTACCCACTAGAGAGAGATAAATAAACTGCAATCACTGCCTAACAGATACTAAAATATTGAGCAGCACTTCTGGATGCCTCTTGAGAGTAAGATGTAATGCCCCACTGAGAGGCTGTAAGTATTACTCCTTTCTTTGAATGATTACTGATATGTTTTAATGATGCTTTTAGAAATACAAATATTATAATGCTTTTTTTTTCCTCATAATAATAATAACTTTGTTCTGAATTTTGAGCTAGGAGTTCA
The DNA here is from genome assembly GCA_017639245.1 of Myiopsitta monachus. NCBI lineage: Eukaryota > Metazoa > Chordata > Aves > Psittaciformes > Psittacidae > Myiopsitta > Myiopsitta monachus. The sequence continues at coordinate 3,338,918 of CM029931.1, read as the reverse complement.
GATCTGAATTAATGATAATGAAGAGGTAAATTTCCTCAAGTGTTGCTGGTGGTATAAGACCACTTTTTTCCACTGGTTGCGGCATACATAGCTGGCGTTTAAAACCTTAACATTGTTTCTGTCTCAGTCTCTACTCTGTGTTCAAGGGCTTCTTCAAAAAGGTTAGTACTTCCCAATCTCACTAAGTGTTGTGCAGATAACTGTAATTAGAGTGTGATGCATTCCAATAACGTGATAAGGGAGGGAATTGTAGTTGCTTAAGTGAAGATTAAGCTTTGTTTTGGGGTTTGAGATCTCAAAGTACAAAGAGTTTTCAACAGTGAATCAAAGTAGTGATCCCAAATTCTGATGACATACTGCCACCTCCTTGCTCTTTCTCAAATAATACCTCAATAATCTTGCCTGTACCATTGCAGAATGGCTCACTGGGGTTTTATTTTTTGATGACTGATGGTTAGTGCTGTAGGATGCAAGTGCTTATTAACTTTGTTTGTGGCCATGCATTACATGATCACATTGTTGTTTGCCATACCATCAGCTATATCTTTGAAACAGCCATTTTCCATGGTTAATATTTATCAATGACAACATTCCCTGACGCCCTGGAAGTGTTTGCACAAATCAGCTCTGGAAGATAGAGCCTTTATATGTCTGACAATATTTGTCAAGGCAGGCTGTACTTTTGTTTTCTCCCTCCCTTATCCTGAAACCTTTATACAACAAGATCTTTCCATAACATTAGTGTTGTGTTCTGATTTAAAATAGGTTTCCACCATGCAAGAAGGTAGCAGCTTTGCAGCAGAGGACCTTATCTGCAGGGTACTTCTGTCAATAGCAATTTTTGTCTCCTTGCTCTGAGCATGAGCTTACGGGAGGCGATATCTGATAGCAGTGGGAGACACATGAGGATAAATGGGTCAAGCTGCTGCCTCTTTCTCTATCAACAGCTCCTGCAGAGCTGTTGCTGGATTAACTGTTTCATCTTCCAACCCTCTCACCTGCCCTTGGTAGTAAATCTATGCAGTAAAACATCAGGTTTCGGACTTGGTTGAGAAACCTTTCTTCTTTTCTCATGAGCCATGAGACATTTGCAACCTCCTTGGATCAAACTCTTCCCTGCCAACACGCCACGTTCTTGTAATTCTTGAGCAGCTATAGATACTTCGTGAGCACACGTGCACACTATTAATAGAGTTAAGCAGAGTTTTCTCCTGAGAGGGGTTATACTGATGGAATGAGGGCTACAAATGTCAACTGCAGAAATGGTTGCATGGCTAAAGCAATTACCTGAAGGCAGGTGAATACACCCGTAACTGTCCAGCCTAACATCCCACTAACCAGTGGATTTCTTTCTGGCAAATGGGGGCCTTCTGGGAAGGTTCAAAGATGTGGAATGAAATGATTTTCAAGATCATTTGACAGAAAGTGCTTGCAAATATAGCAAATACAAGCTGTAAGGAGCTGACAGTATATTAAGAATAAGGCAATTAGTAAGAAGCCATTGGAAATTTGGGCCCAATGGTTCTGCTTCTTGCATGTATTCTATGATCTAATGCTGTGCTTCAGTTCCAGAGCCAACCGTTAGTCTGATTTAATACAACAACAGTAGAATATCTGAATGTTTAAATGACAAGTTTTCTGATTCTATCAGCACAGAGGAGGCTGACTGACAGATAACATCACAGACAACAAGAAAAACGTGATGTGCAGAGGGGGGCTGCTGTAACAGAAGTTGACTGAACTCAGTGTCCGTCCAAGCATGCCATGTGAGACTGGGTTTCCCGAGTGGCATGGCTTTGCACTTCCCTCAGACAACAGTGGAGAACCTCTATTTATAGTGAGTGAGTGTCAGCACTGGACTCTGCCAGGGGTAAAAAGAAACAGTTATGTATTTTTTCTATAGGAAAGTTTCTTTGCTGACAAGTCCCGAAATCCTCTGCCGCGTGATTTGAGCAATAGTGAGCAAAGGAGATCAGACATGCCAAAAGATGTTCCTCTCTGCACAATTTATAGCATGGAGTCTATCTGTGCACTGTGTTCATTTCTTTGATTTTCCACTGGTACAACTCCCCTGTCTCACTGCATTGACACACAACAGTGAATGCAGCTGCCGAGTTAGTTAACTTTCTTTTCTCTTCATTCCTCTCATCATAAAATCACTCTTGAAGAGGAATAAGTGGTGCACCTCCTTTTACATTCAGAACCTACTTTGTGGTGCTGCTGCTCGAACAAGTACTGTTGTGGTCCTGAGCTCTCCATTCGGGAAACAAGGAACAGCATTAGATGTTTTTCTGTTTCTTGGCAGTTTATATGTTAAATTGTCCCAAGTTTGATTATTTGTCTCCCACTGTTTGCTGAGAGTTTCACAAGCCTGTCCTCAAGTTACTTGAATGAACGCAGAGCCTGTGAGCCTCTGCCAGAGGATGTTTAATGCTGTCATTACAAAAGAAATCATGAAGTATTGATGTAGGTCGTGTGCAAAACACATCCCATGTGAATTTGCTACCCCACAGTTGCTGCTGTAACGCCACCTTCATCACCATGGAGGATGGAGCCAGCAGAGAAAGAAGCCTTGGGAAGTTAAATACACATTTATTGGGTGTCTGCCTTTGAGAAAGGTTTGGCTGTCGTGAGAGTCTTGCAAAGCTGGGACATTAAAGCCTAGGTTTTTGAGACGGATGCTGACACCCTGAGTCCTGCCAGGCCAGGAATTATTTGTCCATATGACAAATATATGTCCATGTGATGTATTTTTGTTTCATCCTGAAGGTGAGTTTGATGAGCACTGGAAGTACCAGGAGTTATTGTTGTGCTTTTGCCAGGGTAGGTCTTGTTTTCAGAAAATGTTTAGGATCTAAAAGAATCAGAAGTCTATTCCCATAACTGTGGGCTAGCACAGCACCATAAACCAGCTGACCATCATGAGCTTCCATGCGTGGCATGGTTGGGCTAAAGCAAATGCAGCTCAGCTGAGTCTTTAGAAGGGATTTATCCTGAACCTAAACCATGTTTCTCTATGGATGTTGAGACAGTGGAACAATAATCTTTTATTTTTCTTCATTAAAGTCCTGTCCTTCTTTCTGTCTTTCATCCCATACCTCAGAATTCATGTTTCTCATTGCAGGGAGCTGAACTGCCTACTTAAGGGACAGATTCTGATTTCAGTGCAGTGGGCTCAAATCTGTCTCCCCTAGTAACAGTGATAGCAGAATCTGGTCTTGTTCCTTTGTTAGCTCCCCTTCTACTTCCTGGGCAAAAAGAAAATGCTTTTAAAATGTTGAAATGTATGAAATTTGCCCCACTTTCTTCCTTAGGAGCTGTCATCTTCAACAAACCCTTTGGGTTCTTCTTTTGATCTATTTTCAATTGTCTGGTGGGCAAAGCAAAACTCCTCCTCAAATCTCTGATTTTCTTATCTTCTGCTGTGACATGAATTTCCCCCTTTTCCAATCCTCCCCTTTCACTGCCTACAGACCCTCCGCTGCTCAGAGCTTTTCACCCATGCCCTTGGCCACGTGAATACTTTGGCCACCAGTCACTTGCTGCCTGCTCCATCTTGCTCCTCTTTAAGGTTTTTAAGCACAAAGCACATTCCTGGTGTGTTTCACACCTCACAAGGGCTCAGACTGCCTTGGTAGCCGTGGTGCTGGAGGAGACAGGCACCGGAGCAGCTTGCAGCTGCTTCTGCCCATGCACTTGCAAATGAGCTGGTGTTGGCAGGGGATCATCTCTGCTCTCATCCTGCCCTTTATTCTTAGCACTTGCCATTCCCCTCACCCCTGGCAAAAGCACGTTTTCTCTAGGAACAGGTCTCAGTTTATCTTGTCATTTGACATGCTAGTCCCACCATTAACCTCACTTCACTTCTCTTACCTTCATATAGTAGTTAATGCTCCCTCCCCTCTCCTTTCTATGAGAGAAGATACTGTCTTATACCATCACTCTAAAGTATTTGAGATATGATCTGCTTTCCCCAACTTGCCAGCACTGTGGCAGTGTCTGATCTGATTGCCTTCTGCTGTCTGCAGCCTCTCCTTGGTGCTCTTCTACAAAGCCCTCTCTGTTGGAAGCAGAGGCAGTTCACAGCTTCTCCTCTCACCATATCCCCACAGAATGAATGTTGCGTTGCTCTGTTCCTTGCATAGCTTCCTTCTACAGTGGTCTCAAACTGCAGTGGAGCTCACGCACTGCACTGCAGAGGAGCCATCTCCACTGACCTGAGTGCCAATTTCACAGCCATAAATAGCGATTGCTGAGGTTCTCACTTGGGCAGTTTGACCTTCATGTCATGAACCACCCTATTCTCTTCTAACAGTCTTCAGTTTCCTGTGACCCAGATGTGGTGCCTTAGCTGATCTTCCTCCAGGTACCAATGGAAGCTCACTGTTACCCAAAGAAGTTAACCACAGAGAAGACGACGTATCTCCCTTAGGTGGTGAAGAAGTCTGCTGTTGGGTGGTGAGTTCTAGTTTTGGCTTGAGCAATTCTGCTCCAAGCAAAATTATTTTGGCATGCTGCAACCCAGGATGTAACACCTGAATGCTGTTTTGTATAGCTTGGTAAAGCATCTCCAGCTTCTGGATCATCAACACCAGAAGGCATCCAGGGAAGCGCCTACAGAGGCTCAGTCAGTTATAATTCACGTGGGTATATACAGCCTTTACAGCAACCTTCTCTTTTCAGCTGGGCAAATATCATCAAAGATGTTGTACGTTTGTATTTCTGCGTAAGAAATGAACACATGCAGAAAAGATGCGTTGCCAAAGATGAATTTAAAATTCTATGACAGCCTTTTATTCCATTATAAGGTTTTATATGAGACCTTGAGTGATGTTAGAGAATCCATGGCATCAAAACTCATTTACCGAAGATTCACCTCCCCTGCACATCTGGGAGCTAATAAAACACATCACAGTGTCTGGCTGCTGTCCTTTGAATTCTCTTTAGTCATTACAAAACTGCTGCCAGAAGTACTAAGTGTCCTTGTGCTACCACAGTGAATACCAATAGTACTGGGGAAACGTAAGGACAGCAGTGAAGTAGGTAAGAGTCGATTGTATGTTACATATTTTACATATATGTGTATATTACATATATGTTTTGAGCTACTTAATTTCCATTTTTTTCTAATGTTCCTCTCATAAATCAGCATTTTGACCATAGATGTAAGGACTGAGGTTTATTCGGCAATGCCCCTATCACTTTCTCAGCTGCCTTTCCTTAGCCAAACAGTAGATTAAGTACTGTGCTGCATTATTCCACTGTTCAGGCATCCCCAGTAGCCCCTCCTATGTATTGCTGACAGCCTTTCTATGACCATCTGCAATTTGCTCTTTAGTAAACACATCCTCTTGTGCTGCTGTTTGGATGGCAAAATGGGGGAAATTTCAGGGGGGTTCTGTGGCTTCTTTTAGTCTTTTTCTGTCTTTTTTTTGTTCCTCCTTTTTATGGAGCTTATTGAGGGAATGACTTTGTGTTTTCTAGGAAGAAACACTCACATACTTCCAGTCATGATGTTCAGTTTGCATTTTGTAAATCATCTGCACGGGGAGATAGGTGCAATTCCTCAACCTGGGTATGACATGACTGGGGGGGAGCAATGATGGTGATGCTGCTCGAGGAACATTTTAAAGTCAGGGATAAGTTAGCCCTGCCATGGCAAGCATTCCCATGCCTGGCTCAGTCCCAAGAAACTGTCAACATTTCTCGTTGTCATGGGGTTGCTAACTCACTTTTCTGTGTCTGCTTTTCTACCTACCACCACGGCCCACGCTTGCTGCGTTCTGCCTTCACACCTCATCTCGTCCTGCGTCTCATGCTGCAGTCCTTTATCCCAGCAGCCCAGAAGTTTGTCTCACCACTCATTTCCATACTTTGCTCTGCTGCTACTCTGCCAAAGCTGTTTCTGGGTGGGTGATATCATTGTTTTCATCCTTTTAAAATGAATCTGGAGCTTGGATAGAAACCTCTATTGGAGTTATGTAGTTGTCTTTTCTGCCTTAGCTAAAACCGGTCTAACATTTGAGGAGTTGGTGTTGGCTTCTTCACCTATCAGAGCTTTTAACTGAAAGTCATTCTCTAATGACTTTCCAGCTCTTTCATACATTCTGGCCTAGAATGCCTTAATTTAAAGAGGTACTTTAGTACCAAGCAGTGCTTTTGGCACAAATTGTCGGAGACTAACTTGTTGTTCACAACTCTGACTACGCTGTGGCCATCATCACTCCAGCTCCTCACAAAGCAGTAGGAAATAAGCTGTGGTGGCTTGTGTGCTAGCCAGGATTCAGGTATATCTTCATTTGGACCAAAATCCACCTTTTTTCCCCCCCAAATATTCTTGACCCTGACATATATTCACTGGTACAAAGACTGCTCATTCAAGCAGATTGCTGCCAGTCCATCAATCATTATGAGAGGGCTGAAATGCCAAATTGCACCAGCTGCAATTTGGAGAACAGATAGTCATTTTGTCTGATGAAGCGTTCGTATGCTGCAAAATGACAAATCATGTTTATTTTCACATTGTCAAACTGTGCTTTTTTCCCTGTATTGGCACAATTGCAATCAAGTTTTCCTTCAGGGATAGCTTGGGTTTTATCCATATGGTTTCCCTTACTTCAGTAAGTCATCAGTTCTCCCTCATTAACATCGTGATCAACCAGGGCTTGATGGTTTCACCTCTTACGATCACAGCATGTCTACATGCCTGTATCATGGCTCATCACTACCTGGGGGAGGAAATTTAAGGAAATGGACATTCACCTCTCTTCAAAGTCCCCACTGACTTTATAATTTGAGACAAGTCATGACCACGTCTGGGGAATGAATGCTGTTCTTGAGCTGGATGAAATGTACCCAGTACAATGTGTGCTGCTTTGTCCCCTATATCTTCTGCCACTTCAACTTTCATACATGTGCAGCCTTGAGCTCGCACCTTCCCAGTCTTGATTTCTACTTTTCAGGCCTCTTAAATGGCCATCTTTTGAGGTTCCTGAAGCGTCACTTCACAACAGGCAAGGTTTGCAGTTGTCACACAGCAGCCGAAAATTTAAGAAACAACTCTTCAGAATGAGCACCCGGGTAATCCTCAGGGATATCTGGGGTAACATGCACAGGACGGTCCTGGTGTCTTCGGTAATAGAAAAACCCCTGCAGACCTAGTCAGTAGAAAAATGGTTCATATTATTGATACTCCTTGGGAGAGCTCTTGGTGTAGCTGAAGCTTACAAGGCATCACATAATTACCTCTCTGCATAAAATGAATTATTGTCTGCTCCAATAGCAGAGAAGATCTCTAACCTGACACCTAAAACTGAACTCTTCCTTTACAAACCTTCTTTTGGCTCGTTCACACACCACAAAGTTTTTAGGACCTTGCTAGTTAAGTGATTAGGAACACTTGGGCACTCCTGGAATCTTGTAATGATTCCATATCTCTTTAATCCATGGTGATTCATCTTAAGATGATGGCAGTTAGAAAAATAGTTGGATATTGAAGAAGCAGTGGGGAAATTTCACTCCATAAATCATTTTAATTGAAGGGAATGCTTGCAATATGTCTATCTTCGTAATCCTGTGACCTTGAGTGGGATCTGCATTCATTTTGGAGCATGTCTTCCTCGTTTCTATGCCAGCTTGTTGAGTTATACATAGAAGCTAAACCTCTAGAGATTGATCATACGCAATCAGTGATGCGGGACTGAAACAAGGCAGATGACAATGGGGAATCTAAAGGTTAGGAGAAAGGGGTGTAACTGCCAAACTCTGCTGATGGTTGGATTTGGGAAATGCAAGGCAAAGGTTTCAAAAATCATCCCTGTGATGTATTACTGGAAAAGACATTTCACTAGGAGAGATTACTTGAATACCCAGGACTGATGTCTAACCTTGGAAACACATGACAGAGCTGCTGGTTACAAAGAATAGGTTCTAATGTGAAAAGTAAAGGAAAGGAACAAATGTATTTTGCAGCTGAAATGTAACCTGGAAGAAAATACAACAGAAATACGAAGGCCTTTAGCTTCAATCAGAGATACTAGAGAAGACGAGAAGGCGGGCAGTGGGTGGCCGGAGGCAAGGAGAGGGCTTAGGAGGAGAGCAGCAGCTTGGCAGATTGGTGGTGCCTGTGGAGACAGGGACCAGATGGCGACCTGGGTCCTCCCTGAGCAGCTCTGCCTGCATCCACAGCCCTGCCCAGCCAAAGAGTCGGTGTCTGTGCTGCTGACAGAAGGTGAGGGGATGCACAGAGCCACTGCTTGATGAAAATAAAGAGCCTGAAACTTATAATCCCCAGGACTGATTTGAATAACTACAGTTAACAAATGACCTAATACATCAAAATGGAGACACCTACTAAACAGACCTGTTTAAATGAGCGCATGCAGAAGAGATTTCTTTTGGCTCCTGCACCTGAAACTTTCTATTTCCTAATGTAAACTAAGCAGTGACAAAAAAAAAATGAGACTGCAAACGCAGCATGACCTCTTTAAGCTTTAATTATTCATTAGAACCGTTTTCTTCTCTGCTGAGATTCAGAGCAACACATTTAAGCAGGCTCCGCTCAGGTTTATGGAAGATGTAACTTTTCTTGTTAAACCGTCTAATAAATACAACTAAGCACAATGGCCCAACAATATCTGTAGAGACAGGATCTGGGAAAATGTGTTTAATGAATCAGAATTGCCTCAATCTAGTCAGTCTTGAAAAGCAAAGCAGATCATGCAAAACAACAACACACTAAAGCACAGATGCATAAATATTTTATTATGGAGTTTACTTTCAGTATTTCAGAACCGCATTTTGCTATGAAATGTCTCTACCTGCGTGGGGGAAGGATAATGGTGGTGATACCTTTGAGCAGTCCAATCTGGATCTCAGAATTGGATTCAAATGTGTCTTAGAGTCCCAGCCCTTAGTAGCATCAGGCACCTCTGCCTTTGTAATGGTTACAAATGCTTATTGCTTTTTGTTGTCCCAGGATGGCATGGAAGTGTCTGTGAAGATTTACAGCTGGGAGAAGAAAACCAATACATTTTCATTCCGCTGGGAAGACTGGACAAAAGGCAGGAGCCCCCAAGCCACTGACTCCCTCACAGCCCTCCCTCATCAGTCCTTCATCCTTCTCCCTGCCCTTGTATAACAGCATCTCGGGGACCGTATTTCCTCCCGAGTTTTGAAAGCAGGACAGGACCTGAATTTGTCACCACCTTGGCGAGACCTCCTGAAAGGTACTGCAGCTTGGGAGGCAGGCGGAGGCTCCGACCGCCTGGGAACGGTGCCATGCACAGGGGGAGATTTACAGCTCCTTTCCCCGTCAGACACTTCATCTGGTGCGATGCGGAGCTGACAGCTCCTCATTTCCAGGTACTGCAAACTCCTCTTCCTCCACAGGAGCCTGTATGGGCTGTTTGGGGTCCCACAAGCAGAATGCCCCCTAAGACAGCATCCCTGCAATGGTCCTGGCAGGACAGGCGCCGGCAGCCGAAGGGCAGCTTTCCAAAACCCGCTTCTCCCAACAGGGCCACGCTCTGGTACTTACTCAGTCTTTACAACTCAGTGATATGCTGCCAATATATTTTTGCCAAGGAGACAAAAATACGTCTCTTCTTCCTACTCCCTCAGCCTATGAAAAATCTCAGTCGTGCGCAAAGAGGCTCTGTCTGTATACATGTGTATATTTAGGGGAGGGGAAAATAGAGGTTTTGTTAATTTATCTTCCAGTTGAAAGTCTGCCTTGTAGCCAGGGAAGCACTGTTTTCACCATGTATAAATTTGGGCAGAAAAGCCTTACTTTGTGCTAAGCAGAAATGGCAGTGTGTGCAGTGGGATCTGGGAGCAAATCCTTTAGCGGCTCCAGGTCCCAGGTTTTCCTCTGTAGGGTGGAAGCATGGTGGCTTATTAATAATTCGGGAATTTATAGGTCAAAGAGCCATATATTAACAAAGTCACCTAATGATGCATGAAGAAGAGAGACATCGCCTCTCTAAGGTGGGGAGCTCTCTGCTTAAGAAGTGCTTCAATTTCCCCAAGGGCCAGAGAGACTTCAGGTATTTCACATATTAACTTACTTAACCTTTAATTAAGCAAGACACAGCCCACACACCCATGGTCTGGGATTCTAGCTATGCTCTCTGAATGGCCTGGGTACTTTGAAAGCACATGGCAGAAAGAGGAGGGTTTGGAGGCTTTTTCTAACCTTCACAGCATCTTTGCAAACTACACGCTCCAAAAAGGTGTGTTTCTTTTTCCTCCTTCCCCTCCCTTTTCCCCCAGACCTTGCATGACTACAAGGCATCTAATGTTAATGAAAGTTTGCCAGGCTTCAAGGGCTGTGAAATGGAAGTCAAAAATCCTGCACCATAGGATGGCTCTAAAAATACTCAATCATGTCGAAGTATCAATGGCTCCAGCAGCTCTCCTGCCCACAGCGCTGATGATGCATCAGGCCTTTCTCTTCTAAATAAGCTCTTGAGAAAGTTTGCATAGTGACTATAAATCACTTATGCTCTATAGCCTGGATTCACCAGGTTATGTGCCAGCAAATACCTACTGGAAAGTGAGTATCTGCCTCGTCATTTAACTCTTAGCGGTGCTGCAAGGGAAGTACCAGCATCTGAGAGGGATGCAGTGATGCATACCTGCTCTGCTCTGCCTCCATCCAGGGACTCATAAATACGCTGTCTATCCCTCAGGGTGAGCACAGCCTGAAACACCAGCCCTGCGGATTTGCAAAGCTGTCTGATGCCGGCCTGCTCACAATCAGTGTCCAGGTCCCGAGTCCTGCTCTTCAGTGTCATTTCTTGTCCAGGGTGCTGGGGTTGGTAGGCTGAGCTTCTACTTTTTAGGAACAGCAATACCTAAACCCCTTTGCAGATCTCCTCCTAAGTGCTCTTGTGTAGGAGAGCTGTATCCTCATGAGACATCAGTGCTTTTCTGCAGCAGCTCCGCATGCCTCGGTCAATCTTAGCTGATGCGTCCTGCTAACCAGCAGTACTCGATACACCAGGTGTGCCTTCACTGCCTTCCAAGGGGCTCCAGCAGAGAGATTCTCATTCCCTTATGCTATTAGGGTGGTTTCTGCTGGATTTTTTCTTTCCTAACAGCACTCTCATGAGTGGGAACCCAGGAGCTCGTTTTCCCACACCACCAATTCCTTTTTCTTCTCCAAGAAGCACAACATACTTTCCCCCTGTGAAGCAAATGAGGAGCTTGAACACAATGATTTGCATCGTGACTTTAAGCACAATGTTGAATACGGTGTCTAAGCCCTTCCCATCACAGGTGAAGCCACAGGAGGCTGTGACTCAGCTACACTCTGAGTCATGCAGCATGATGCTCCCCTGCTCTCGGGGGACAGCACTTCACATTAGCCTCTACAGGCAACAAACTCTGGCTGTCTCTCACTGGTTCAGACCTTAGTGAGATGCTTCGATGCCAAACTCTGGCCATTTCCTGCTGATCTATATCAGGGGAGGGACAAAGAGCATGTCCCCAGCCCACAGTGCCAGACCCAAGGAGGGGTATCTGGTTCATGTGTGTGCAGGAAGTTTTGTGCTCCCAGGCTTGGGCAGGCTGCCTGGCCATGCTCCAGCCCTGCGTGAGTACATTGCAAGTCAGGCTCAAACTGCTATTTTTGAGCAAGTCACTAGAAATAATTCATGTATGTGCAAGCTAAAATTCTGCTTAAAAATCACTCCCTGCCCCAGAAGCTTAAAACCTGGGAGATCTACAGCAGTGGATATTGAATTTCGTTTTACCATGTTCTTTCCAGCTGTTATGGTAAACTTAGATCCTCATCCTGAAGTTCTTCACTCTAAGGGTCTTTTCTCATGCAAATAGCTTCACTCTAACACTGACAGGACCAGCCACACATGTAAGTGTTGTGAAGAATCTGCCCCTTTACCTGCACCAGATAAAAAGTCCTGCACCAAACACTGAGCTGCATGATATTTCTTAAGTGAAAGTTCAGGTAATAAACCTTCTTCTTTTAAGGATTTCAAAATCGATTTCTGAATATGGAGTTAATTTATTTGACGGTTATGAGCTGGCGTTCTGGAAAGCTGGAAGGTGCAGGTTTGTGTGTGCGTGAACTGTGTGAGCAACAGCACAAAAGGAAAATGCTTTTTCATCTATATGAGCTTCTGTAAATTGTATTCTATTCTTAGGAGAGTAAGCATAACATTAAAAAGGAAATCTAATCATTTAAACCTTGCCGGAAAAGAGGCAGGAGCGATGGGAACCTCTGAAATGATAAATGTCTGAATTTATTCCACTGCCACTGCTGGCTTTTCAATTAGTTTTATTTTTCTTTCCTTTCTTGCTGTTGACAACTTGGGTTGCATTACTGTACAGTTCTAATGCTTACAGATAAGGAAATCTTGAAGGTCAAACATTCTACTCTTCGTTATTCTTGTATAAGGTAATCTTGTGTTGGTGACAGTGTGGAGTGATCTCATGTCGCCATGGGTACCTGAATCATGCGTGTCTAACAGCAACATTCTTCATTCCTATCCCCTCCCATGAAGTTCTTATATAGGAAAAAAAAGAGCCACCTACAAGAAAAGCTTTAGGTATGATGCAAATGATGGATTGGAGGAAACACTTCAGTTTTAAGAAAGCTCACTGAGCCAGCGGTCTCTCATACTGCACCCATGCACAGTTGTGGTGATGAACTGGTTTGTATCTGATTGTGACCAGTATGAATTTTGCTATAAATGCTCCAAAACACAGACTGAGTGCAAAGTGTTGTTAGTGTTCATTATAATGCCTACATGTAGACATCAAAACTGCCAACATTCAGATGAGTAACTATCCCCAGAGTGGATGCGCAGCAAGCTAGACCCACATGAGGAAACTAGAAGATTGCTGAAATGCAGAGATTACAGGGGAGAAGTCAGACCAGCATCTGCCCACAGCTGATCATAGGCAGCGACATGGCAGGAAAACACAGAAACGTGGTGAAATGAAGGTACATAAAAAAAAAGGCCAACCTTAATTACACCTTCCCATGTTCCTAGGTTCAGTTCAGTGCTCTAATGCCTGCTGGATGCAGCTTTCCTTGGCAGTTCTGTAACATGAAAGGAAAATGAAGAGGAAGCAAAACGTATGGGTCTTGATCATGACAGGGCTGCAGCTCTTTGAACTGCAGCTTTTCTCCCTGCTACAGCATGAAAGTTTTTGGTCTCTGCTAAACTGCGTTTTGAGTCAATGTGGATGGATCGTGTACATGAAAGACCAGGAGCAAGAGTTTCTAGAGGCTGACAGCATGGCTGTGGATCAAGACTTCTGCCTTTTACTTTACTGATGGGAGGGACTGAAGTCTAAATTTGGGTCTTTGTGCTGAATGTCTTTATGCAATCTTATTTTAAGGGGAAAAAACCCACACAACAAGAATAAAAAAGAGCACTTTCCAGGAAGGGAAATCAGTCACTTTGCTTGGTAGCAGGATTTCTGACTCCAGTAGTATGCAGAAGTCAGGTAAATCAGAAACCCCAGCTGGAAGGTTTGGACCTGCAGATTCTGGCAGTTGGATAATAGAGTGGAAATCAAATAAACCAGCTTGTACATACCACCTTGGTGTGAATTAGGACTGTCCTCGCGTTTCAGTGTTGTACAATCAATATTCAGAATAAGATCCTTTCTTTTACGTGCTCAGGGGGCTTAATTCAACCCTGGAATAAATGGGCAGCTAACAATGGGCCAAACTCAGCTTGGATGTTGCTCTAGTTAATTAAGAAGAGTAGCATCAGGGATAAATTTGGCAAGGAGTGTTTAAGTGAGTGCCTTCAGAGGCAGGGAAGAAAAACCCTTGCTTAGCTCACTGCATCCAGCTCTTCAAATGCAAATTAACCTGCCAACATCTGCATGCAGCCACACAGGACAGCTGCAAAAAAGAGCTCCCAGCACCCAGAAGAAGGGCTGGAAATGTTTAGTTCCAAACAGCTATTTTCCAAAATAATTTCTAGTAAATAAGAATACATTTAAAGCGGTAAACTGAGCATCTGCTGCATGAAACGAATGGAGGACAGCATGTGAAACGAAACATATGTCAAGTATGCACTTCAGATGCATTGACTACTTGCCTCCAAAACAGAGTGAATTTAAACATATTTGCAGCAAACACTGAGAAAAAAATTGCCTTTGCAACCAGAAGAAGAGGCTCAAATAACAGCACAATTTAAGCCTGACCATACCTTGCCTTTCCTGCGGAGGAAGAGAGCAGTTCATTCTATTTCAGCGGCTGCCTGGCTTCTTTTAGCGAGGAATACATGAGGAATGCCAAGTTCAGGCAGCATTTGTTTGGAGAGAAAAATGTTCCTTTAACAGTACATTTAAAAACCCAATTAAACCAAGTTACTGCTGGAACCAAACCATACCAGATTTTGTTCATTAGAGGGAAGATACAAAAATACCCCCGTGCTTCTTACAAACTACCGTATCTGCCAGCAGAAGACGGTGACTTCCTTCTCGGACTGATTCAGCAACGTGTACAGCAGGAACTGAGCTCTGTTGCTGCAAGGGGATTGCTTGTGACTCAATCTCTTTCTTCAATACACTGCAACTCAGGGAAATTGCATTGCAGTATTTCGTTGAGCCCATTATCCTCAGACAAATTCTCTACTGATTTAGCTGAAGCCCTTACTTACAAACCAAGTATGGGATAAGGCTGCTTCAGCAAGCAAGAGAAGGTGAGGTTGGATTTCAGCTCGAAAGGATGCAACTCTTCTTTGCAAAGCATCGTGCAGGAATATTTTGCTCTTGTTTTCAGTATAACAGGCCACAGAACAAGCTCTGATGTCTTTTCCTTTGTCAAGGAAATAATCTCCCTACCAAACCTGGGACATGTGTGCTGCCTGTCAATCTGCTGAGGCTTTTGCTAACTTTTTGGTTATGCAGCTGTGATCTCATGGTGCAGCCATCTCCTATGGGCCCCTTAGGAGAGAGGGAAACTGGAATGGAAATAAGCCACGAGCAGCTTCTGCAGAAATCATTTTGCTATGACAATGCAGTGCAATTAAACGAGACTCGTAAATCCCACTGTTATAAAAAGCCATGGCTTGTGTCAACACTTTTACTCATCTGTGAGTTTTCAGCCTGGATCAGGGCTGAGGAAACAGTAGAGATCTTTGACTCAGTTAACAGCATTGAGCTTTGCACTACTCACCTTGGAGTACTGTAGCATCGTACTGAGTAACATGAAACAAGAAGACAAAAGAGAAGAGACTCTGGAAGAGCCAGAAACCTGCCTGACACAACTGTGGCTCCCAGAACAGAGACATCGCATCCTGCCCCTTCATAGCACCTTCACCTCCTTGCTCAGGTTTGCTTCAGTACCCTTTTCCCCCTGATCCTGGGAATGATGATTATGGAAAGGAAGAACTGTCATTCTAACAGCAGTGAACTGACATGGCCCAGCAGCAGAGATAGGATTTTAATCCCCTTGGCTTGCAGAGCAGCACAGTGTGCTATTGAGTGCATGTCCACCATGGCAACAGCAGTGGTGCTCCAAGAATTCAATTTCCATGGTGCCCCTGGGCCTTGCCTTGACATCTTCATTGTTCCACAGCAAAATAAATAAATAAAAATCCAAGGGTACTGTAAAAGCAGTGCAAAATATGGAACACTATAGAACAGGGTTATTTAATGGTTAATTTAGAAAGGAACATAGCATTAAAAACGTATGAAGGTGGCTACATATTGATGCTGTATACATATTTAAAGGGATGCCTCTCGTAAGGGCAGAGTTCCAAGCTACACCTAAAATAACGGGCGCAAAGGAAAATTAAAAGTATATTTCACCATTTGGACTTGTTTAATCTGCCTCTGAAAGGCTTTTTCAGCCCAGCTCCTGAACATTAGTATGGGAAATCAGAAAAAAAACCCTCAGTTTTGGTGTAATTCTACCAAAGTCAGCAGAGTTAAACTGAGGATGATGTTTCTGGCCTTTTTAAATAGAGTGCAATTTTCTCCATGGGCAGTTATTAAATGTTATTGAGAGCAACTGCTGCTGCTGTTGGACAGGCTTTCTGGAGAGGTCACTCTGTCCCATCTGAATAGCACCAGTGAAAAACCAGAAGAAGGTTTGTAGTTTTTACAACTTGAAGAGTCCCTGGGGTCTCTCACTACACCACACATCACTGCCTGACCCAAAGCTAAGAGCACATATCTATGCTGAGTTGAGATATCCTGGCTTGACATCCACTCCTACATCACAAGAATTTTGCCTGTAGAAATTGCTTAAAATATTGGAGAGGACGTTGCAAAAGATATCCATGTGGACGTTTGTCCCATCTCTGCCAGAGAGGACGTATTCCTCAAGTACACTTTCTGAGGCTCAACTGCTCAATGTTGACATTTTGGGGCTGGTGAGGGTTTGTATCCCTTTCACCAGCCATCCTAAGCACTGGCTGAGAAGGGCATTCCTTATCTAAAAGAAGAAGGACTTAAAATAAGGATAAGATTAAAATAATGACTTCAAATAAAAAGATTGGATTCTGATTTCTTATAAGTACATGGACCAATTTGAATGGTGCAAAAATGGCCAACCAAGTGCCTACTGCATGTCCTCAGGACATGACAGACATCTTCAGGCTGAGTAAGTCCTAGACTAAAACGTTCCTATTTTTTTGGCATTGGCAAGATTTGTGTATGGGAAGGCACCGTTGCTGTCAGCAGCTCTCAAAAGGCACTTTAAGGATCTGGATCCCAGGTGGATGGCATTGCCCATCGCATGCAGCGCTAAGCCAGTACCCAAACTGCATAGATGGGTAGGAGCCAAGATGTAGCAGCACAGCACTGATCTTCCTGCAAGTTGACATAGACAGGTCTCCACGTAGCACACACGCATCCAGAATCGCTCTTTCAAGGCACCTGGGTTTAATCCCTGCCTCCACAAGGAAGGCAGCTGCCCAGCCAGGGATCCTGCCCTGTCTCGCAGAAATCAGAACCTCAATTCTTAGGCAATGCAGCATCAACCTTTGTGTGGATTATGCATAAATCAAGATAAATCTTGGCTTAAATGGGGGCCAAACCCAAACAATTATTTATCCTTTTTACAAAAAGCCTAACTAGAAAGATTCTTGGGATGAAAACAGGAACACGAGACCTCATAATTCTCCCACTGGAGAAATTAAAATGCAAAATAGTATCTTTAAACAAAATTATGAAGCTCTGTCCCTTGAGATAGTTAAAAATTAAATGAGCAAAGCATATACCCGAGGATCTATTCTTACCCTTGTAGGACTTTGGGCTAGATAGTAGGTATTTTCTTCCTCTCACGGCTACAATGCTGAGCTCCCAGAAAGGATTTGTCTGTGCAATACAGTGAAGCTCAGCAATAATTACCCATTGTGCTATGTGATGAGGCATCCTTTTGGTTCTTCAGTAACCCCTGCACCTGGACTTTAACTAAAAACCAAATAATATGCACAGAAAACATTTTTATGTAAGAGGAGGTGAACATCACTAAAAATCAGAGAGCCTTTGTATGGCATGCCAAACTGCTGAAGCGAAAAAATGTCTTCAGTGAAAGGGCTCAGATGTGAGCATGTTTCAGTGCACAGCTCCAGGAAAAACTCTGATAATAAATGTGAGCTTGTTATCGTTGCTTTTCAGTGGGAAGTAAAGCCGGAAGCAGGGTCATGCTGGCTAATTGAAGCTTACATTTTCATTCAAGCACTGCATTTTAATTATAAACTGGTGACACAAGTGTCACTTAGTTCTTACCCTGTTTTAAGTGTGCATACATATAAAGAAATATTTTCAGTTATTAATTTATTCTTGTGATCGTACTCATTATCCTACATTATGTCTACCAGGCACGTGCCTAATGACATGTTTGATACATGCTAATTCTTATGCCTCTTTTAATACAGGGCTTACACACACATTTTAGGCTGAATACCATGCCAGCTGGCCACCAAAACAGGTACACAATTAAATGCTATAAAATCAGCATTAGGAACTGCGTACCCATATTCTGGCCAGCTGCAACCACTTGCTCAGCCCTCCCAGGGCAAAGTGGTCACGCCAGAAAAAGGGATAACCTGTGAGAGTGGCTGCATCCAGCACTGATGCTTGGAGGTGCCAACAGCGAGGTTCTGGCTGCCTGGGTCTGGCCCTGATCCTGAACCACTTGCCCTTCAACCAGCTTTTGAGTGCTCCTCCGATGCTGCAAAGTTGAGTGTGTTGGCTGTTCTTGTGGTTGAAGCCATGGGCAAGACTTAGAATTCAGGTGAACAATTTCTGGCCTGTTTTTCCTTCTCTATAGGGTTTTGCTGCTGTGTCCAAAGACTGCGTCCAACTAGAATGCTGAATGCTCCCATTTATAAGCAGGAATTAAAATAAAATGAAGAAAAATGTCACTGGGAATTGGCTACCGAGGGACACAAAGTAAGTTATTAAAAATCAGACCAAGAGTACAAGTAAAAACAAGGGGAATATCCCTAGAAAACAAATTGTGAGGCTTAAACCACGACAGTAAACCTCTTACAAATGAATGGGATAGCTACATTTTTCCCCTCTTAATTTTCGACCAAACTATAAAGAGGATTCTATTTTAATAGCACTACCATAGCAGGACATTGCAAATGAATTGTTTGAATGGCTATAATTAGAAGTGATACTGTGAATACAGCCTTAGCATTATTCCTAAATACTGCATATTTTTTTCCAGGTCTTGCATCTTTAAGGATCCCAAAGCATCTCCAAAACTGTCTGCATTTGCCAGTGCTAAAGGCAAGGGCAAGAGTACAGCAAAACATGCCGAGCAAAGGAGAAATGCTTACCAACCTCTGCAGCAAACCTTCTGTCTACTGAGGACAGCCACAGGATGTTAAATCTCATGATTAGCAGATAGTCTTGGGTAAATATTTTTGGAAAACACCTAAGTAACCTGAAAAATTAAATCTTGTTGACTCCCAATGCAATGTTCAAAGACAAAACTTCACTGGAAATATGATTTGAGTTCATAAGCCACAGCCTTTGAAACAACCACTTGTCATCTCAGAGCATCTTTTGTCGACAGACAAAAATGTGTTTTCGCAGCAGGCAGAGCTGGGGGGATGTGGACCAGCTCTGATCTAAATGCAGGGTGGGCAGATCCAAGCAGCGCGAAGCCTGAGCCAAGAAACTCAGCCTCTTGCCAGGTTTATTGGCTCAGGTTCAGCACATGCATAAATGTAGAGGGGCTTTTTTGGATTGGGGCCGTCTGCATCCTACCGGTCCATCGGGAAGAAGTTGGTCTATCTGCAGAGAGCACACTGGTGAACCCGAAACTGCTGTAATGGCAAATAATTGATTCTCTGCTGCCTGCTGGCAGGAGGGTGAGGATAAGCACCCAACTGGTTACGGTTAACAACCGTCAGTTTAAGAAGCCATTTCCAAACAGTTACTTAGCTTCCAGATTTATTAATTGATATTTTACCATGTCTAGGATAGCTTTGCTTGATACTGATGTTTTCCAACAGTTCCTCAAATAAAACCTGAGTTTTAACTGTACAGAATAAACTGCTGTCGGCCAGGTACATGTCAGGTGGCAGAGTGGGATCATGGGACAGTAAACTGAGGAGAAAATCGATGAAGAGTCCGGGGGTCTCCCTCTGCAGCCCACCCTGGAAACTGAGTTCCCAAAGTTTTGGCAGTTCATAATTGCCAGCAAGTAACCTACCCGCCATCAGCAGAGGCGTATCTGCAGAGTAACAATGCACTCTGGACTGTTTACTCCACTGGCTCAAGTAACCGAGCTCTGTTCAGTGACTCTGAGGGCTTTGACCCTGTTCAAGATCCATGTGGATAAAAATGTGATGTGACATAATGCAACTTGCTGCTTCATCAGCTTGCTAAAAACAAGCACACACACGAAGAAACCGACTCTAGCCAGTTGTGCATTAAAATGTATGCAACTATGCAAAGGAGCACTGCTATGGTTTAACTGAGTTTAGAAGATCCACTAGACAAACATGATTACAGCCCAGTATTGCCATTAGTGAGTCATATACAAAGGAATATTACTAACTTTCATATCTGGCTACCTTTGAAAACTCAAGTCTAAATAGTCACAAGGTATTCCAGCATTAAGAGCTTGCTATTCCATTTGCTTGTAGGCGGCTGAATGCTGGGGGCAGACCTTTACAGAAAACAACCCAACAGCATGGCAGTTCTTACAACAAAATTATCCCTTGTCTTGCTAATAGCCATCACTGATGCTCAGTGAGCCATGAGATAGGTATGCACAGCTCTAAGATAGGTGTATGCAATAAGGTCTATTTTAGATTTGATTATATTTAGGCAATGTAGCTTCAGCAAGATCCTATTTCAAGTCATAATTGCAACATGCTATGGTTCCTTTTTAATGCCTTGCAGCAATAGCAGATAAACTATGCCTCTGGGATGCAAGTAAGACAATAACAATCTTAACGTTATTGAAAGCTATATATTTGGACAGGAGAAAATAATCAGTCATCCATATTCTACACAAAATTGCATTATTTGAAATGTATAAATGGGAGAAAATTGATATGAAAGCTCCGGTAAAGAATTGGCAGTGACTTAAAAATGGTTATTAACTAAATCTGAAAAAACACCCCTGGCAGCTAAACAAGGGTGGTAATTCCTCACTGAACTGGGTACCTCTCCCACTCAAACAGGGGATGCTCATTGCTTCTCAGTATCTTTGAAATATTTGGCATTATGAAGCTAATGGGACTGGCTAAATGAGAAGCATTCAAAGGGCATAACTAAGTGGCACAATTCCAAAACAGCAATTAAAAGGCGGAATGCTTGAAAAAGAACAATAAAAGAGGTTAATTAGTATCAGGGCCTGCAATCTGCACAGGAAATACTGTAATTCCATAATGTGCTTTCCTTTCATCTGTCTCTCTGTATTGTGACCATGTTTATAATCTAGCATTCCTTCACATATACCATTTGCAAGAAAATTGAAGAAGAACTCATTCTGCTACATGTAATTTAAGCAGGAGCCTGGATAAACCCATGGGAAACAAAGTAAAACAGGTAGAGAAAAGAGAAACCAAACTTCATGCCATTTGACAAGTATATTTGTTGGCAGGATGGCACGGAGATGCTCAAGAGTTAAGAAAAGAAATAAGAAATCTCAAATTTCTCCCTGGGGCAGTATCTATCGGTTTTCTAAAGGAAGACTCTTGCATGGTCATTGAAAAGCTAAAATTGAATGTATCTTTTTAGCAGAAGGAAAGTTACAACATTTCAGCAAAGAACAGCCAAAAGCGAATGAGAACAAAGATGTTAAGGCCTCAGGATGCCACAAGAAGGAGAAGAAAGAGGGTCTGGACTATCTGCCAGGCTAAACCAAGAACTGCTTCAACACTTTTACTGCATCTGACCTGCAGCATGCAACAACTGGCAAAAATACCCCTGGATTTGAAGGGAAATCTAGCTAAAGTCTGTCTAGGCTGGGCTATCCATCCTGCAGGCAGCTTGCCCTAAGGCTTGCTATTTTGAGGCATCAGAAAGGCCACTTATCATTAAAATTATAATACAGAGAAAGCCACCCTCTCAAACGTTGATGTGGTCCCCAGCTGCTCTCCATACCCCTCAAAGCAGCCAAAACAACCACTCTGAAAGAAAAAAATATGAGCCAAAGCCCAGGAGAGAGACACCTTCCAGTGTAACATTTTGAAGGTAACTGAACTGATGTACTTCAAGAGTGGAGACAAATAACTAAAGGAAACAACTATCCAGGAACAGAAGAGAGGGGACAAAATATACTGTAATTTAACTGAGCAAAATGTGATGAAGTGAGAGGCTTTAGGTCAAGGCAGAAAACAGTGAGAAGCCCTGCACAGCACTGAAAACGTCCTTTTGTTCTGAAGTCTTAAATGTGTATTAGCCTCTCAGACATATGGGCAGTTGTGTATTTATCCTGTTTATTTTACTACTCCTGTGCATCCTGCGTTGCCATCTGTTGGTAAGAATTTGGATGCTGAACCTTAAGTCTGTGACATAATAAATACCAGTAAACAGAAGTAGAAAATCAAGATAAGCACAAAGTAATGTTTGGAAGCAGGACGAGTTTCTCAGTTTGGAAGTATGATTTATTTCCTGAGATGAGTCTTGGCTCAGAAAAGAAGGACCAGCAGGAAAAGGTCCAATTGAAGGGACAGATCTACAATCCGTCCTCTTATATTGGCTTCATATTGGCATAATTCCACTGCCTTCCTAGAAAGTATTTAAATTTATGTAGGTGGAGAATCAGACCTAATCCTGTTCCTCAAGGAACACATGCTGAAACGCAAAATATTGCATGTATAAAACATAAGCTGCACGCAAAATGCTTCAAACCCAGTTAATGTTCTTGCACCTTCTCTGAGCTGGGCAGCCCTAACGCCGTGTCCCAGTTTCTCCGCATCTTCTTTTCCCTTTTATTACTAGTATGAGAGGAAAGTGGGTGGGAAGGAAGCACAGTTCTCCCTCCTAGTCAGAGGCAGAAAGAGGAAGTAACTGGCAAATAAGGCGAGAAACCTAGCTAAGCCCAGACCCACAAGCCCATCCATCCTCCTACTCCCTCTCCATTTCCAGTTTGGGGATGTAGAAATTGCTGCTCAGCTCTTTGACATGCAAACCATACAAACACCAACTAAATATCTGGGTGCTGAGTGGTATTAACAACAGACTTCATATTACACTCAGTACCTAATAATCTTACCTTCCCAAAAGAGTAAAATATGAGATAAAAGCACTGGCCACCCTGCCTAATATGCTTTCTTTTCTTTGTCTGTAAAGATACACAGGGCTACAGAATGGAGATACTGGATATACTCCCCTTCCCCTCAGCTTCTTAAGGTGATTCATGTGTTTCCACCCAGCAAGACTCTGACCAAAGCTACAGGTCAACCGCAGCACAATCTGGGCTGAAGTAACGCAGAGTGACACAGGCAATGGGACAGGATTCACCAGGGAAATAATGACTGTGTTGAAATTTTACAGGAGCAAAAAACGTACATTGCCATATTTGCCTGTTTCATCAATTCACACTGGTTAGCAGAGCTGCCAGAAAGCAGGTCAAGCCCTGATGAGGCACAATGGCCATGAGCTCCTGCCAGTATCTAAGAAGAGTAATAAAGCCCATGGCAGAAGGTCAGTTAAAGGTAATGGCTGTTGGAAGAAGCCCAAAGACTACATTACATTACATTGCAAAGGTTCCCCATGAACCCCAAAATGACTTACTATGGCTCTGACAGATATTACCACAAATGCCATCTGTCAACCACCTACAATATGCACAATAATTATATACAGAATAAAAACGTAACTGTAGCACAACACAGCCGCAGGTATCCTATTTGTACAACCCAACATCTCCTTGACTCTTCACAAAACATTTCTGAAACCTAGGTAAGATTATTCTCCACATTACATCTTGCACAGATGAAGAAACTTTACAGCTGGATTACAGATGTACTCTCATTGGTTTACAGCCTTCAGGGAGTATTGCTAATGCACAGAAAGTCTTTGGGTTCTAAGTTTCGCACTGGAATATCTGACATGCCGAGAGCTACGGAGAAAAAAACAACCTTCGTGTAGCCTGATAGCTCCCTACTGGCTACATAGTAGATCGAGTTCAAGAAAGCAAATTAATTCAGTAAAGCAACATATATTCAGTCAATTAGACTTCAGATCCCTGCTTCACAGAGCATCTGGGGAAGAATGGATGTTTTGTTACATCAATACAGTCATTTGAGAACTTCTGTTACAAACGTTCAAAGAGGTGCATTTAGGAAATCTGTGCTTTTTTTATTCAAGAACAGATAAAGCCTCAACCCATCTTCTGCTGACAGTTCCTCCAGCACAAAATTTCTCAGTATCTTAAAATATGTTATCCTATGGACAGTATTTCAAAGGGGTTAACTCTGCATCCCTAAAGACTGCACCAAATTCAGAAACTGTCTGTGGCAAATGGAATGCTCTTTCAAAAACTCCACCTAAAAAGGCTGTCAAAAATCACTCCATCAATTGCTGGCGAAACTGCACTGCTTCAAACACTGCTTCAAAGGTGACATTAGAGCTCTAAGAATTCCTTTTAAAAACAGTGAGCAAAGCACAGGCACTTTCTCAACAGCACGTGTCTTACCAAGGAAACGGAGAAGGTATGAGTAGGATGTACGGAAAGAAAGAATGAAAACATGGGCTGAATCTCAGAAAAGTCTCTCTCTAACATGTTTGTATTTGTTTTGAAAGATTCATGGATGCAAATTCACTCTTCAGGACATATAATACACGTACTAAATACATACAGATTGTCCTAGAAATAGGCTACAGCATACACAGGGTTTTTCATTGCATATGCACCCACTTGTGCATTCGCCATTTGCAGCTACTTTCATAATGAAAGACTCACACGCCTACAAAGACTGAGAAGACCAACCAACCATCTCTAAATATGCTGGCGGATATACCCTCCAAGGCAGGTCATGTCTGATATTAAAGTAATACAACATTTACTCTTTGACAAATAAAACTTTGGCAATAACACGTGAATATAAAGTCTGCATTGTGCTTAGTTCATTACAAACAGCGGTGGTGCTAGGACTTCATAGCTTTCCTCTGAGAATACTAAAGAATATTCATTCTGTTTGGAAAAGCCATGAATTTGCAGTATTGATGGACAGCAGCCTTCCTTTATTTGCTTGCCTCAAACATTTGTATAAGCATTTTTATTTTGTTTTCCAGAGTATCCATGGAAGCAGCGCATGCGTGTGCTGCAGTTCCCACATTCGTGCACATTCATCCAAGCTGGAAGACTCGCAGGTAATTGTGCAAGTGTGCATTTGTGAAAGTTTTCAAGTCATAAATGATTTACTTGCTTCTTCCTCCCAATTATAAATGTTCCAACCACCCAGTCAGGAAGGACACAAGAATTAAATGACCAATTGCACCACTTGAAAAGTAAATGGCAAACAGGGAATACTAAAAGCAGGAGACACAATGGCTTCAAAGAGATTCATATGCTGAAGTGTTTAATAAAATACTCTTTGAATAAATTGAAATTTAAATTACATTACTTGATTTCATATCTTGATGTCACGAGCAGAGCTCCCTGTTGTGAGCTGTCCTATTAACTTCAGCACGATTGCCCACCAAGATAAGCAATTTCAGTGGATATAGTGGTGTTTTTTAAATCTTTTTATTTCTTCTAGGCAAATATTTAACAGCCCATCCTCCTTATAGGACTGTGCAAGGTTTACATAGTTGTGCTGCACATTTACCATAGGAATGGGGGCTGCTGGAAAATTATGGTGGTTTAAGCATTCTTTCTTAGGTTAGCTTGATCACGAAAAGATTATTCACGAAATACACGGCACCGTAGCCCAAGCGTGTACACAGGCCAGAACAGCAGCCATTGAAATGGGGTTGATTTGCTTCTATTATTAACTTGTGGGTTGGGATGGAGATCTCAGGTGTGAACGGCTGCATGCCTGCATGGGACTTCATCGGAAACTTCTTACTCCAGCGACAGCTTAACTGTAGCTGTCAAAACTGCAGTTATCACAGATGCTGTGTCCCCAAAAAACCAGAAACCAGCTTTGCCAGGGAGCCCCTGGGCCATTTTACTGCAGAGGCTCAGGCGAATCGCATCCACTTCTGCTATACTCACATTCACACCAAGAAGTATTTTAAACAGTTTCCTACTTAAGGCAGTTACCTTGGATCAAGATTCTAAAACTCCATGCAGAAATACTGCTATTATTTAAAATCCACTCAATGAGCCTCCTACCTCCACCTCTGACAAACACACTAAAAGAACAAAATTGGGATTATATAGGCAAGAGCTTGACTGATGTATCATTAATGCTACTTCTTGAGTGATTAAGCTCCATAGTAGTATCGCCTGCTAGTACTGAAACATGATTTCATCCCCAAGACAACTGCAGCTCCAAAGAAAGATAATAGGCTGGATCTCTAAACTGTTTCTCTCCAGTTATCATTACGATGTTGATTTGTGGTAAAATGTTGTCTCAAAGAAGAAAACCAGGAAAACATCGCGGAACACCTAATAATTTTATTAGAAGATTACTCTTTTCCACTCTATTTCAACAATTTTGTTTGAAATCCTGAAACTGGGAACAGAGGTAATTGCTCAAAACCCAGCTTAGAGGGTGTTTTACGGGTATAGTTGAGAAACATCTCAATGGAAAATTTCAATTGACCTGAATTTACTCGGTGAAATGCTTTATTCATGTCAAAAGCAACTTGGGAGGCCATTTAACTTATTTTCAGCTTTGCACATTGGTGTCTTTGATTTGTCTTTCGAGATGAGTCAGCTGGTGCTTAAGACCATTAAAATAAACTAAGCTGGTTTTTATAATTATTAGTTCAAAACACAGAAAGAGTTCTGAAAATAGGTTTGAGGCCAGACCTTTTCATCACATACAAAAATCTATACCTGAAATCATCTTCTTACTGTGCATCTCCTCAGAGTTGCAGCTGTGATGTTGATTTTATTAAAGACCCATCCACTCCAAATGAGTGATGCTCTGAAGCAGTCAAGGGGGTGTTGTTTTAAACCAGCTTCTAGTTTTATTATTTCATGGAACAAAGGAACCTTTCCACGTGGAAATCAAAGTCCCACGATATGGTTTAAAACATGAATAACGTAATGCATCTATAGATTTTATCTTACAAAGGCAGAACATACCGAAAATGTAGGAGAGAATATCTGCGAACAGATGACAGCCTTCTCAAATTGTCCATTCTTAGCATATATTTGACAACTTTAAAATTTGTAACTTTGTAATTTCATTCTGAGCATTTGAATTTTGAGCAGAACAGCTCAACTGCCGGTGGAGAGATGGGGCCCATGAAATGCTTTTTTCTCCCCTGAGTTGATGCGGATTCAAGGTTCACTTACACACAACTGCTGCGTGCAATTTTCCAGCAAACGCCCTTGGAAATAAAACATGCCCAGGGATGCAATGGGACCATGGACCAGCCGGCATTACCGGGCACTGGTTGCGATGCTGCCCATTCCCCTGACTTCTTTCTTTTGAATAAAGTTTTGACTTAAGCTAAAATCAAAGCAAAAATTCCACCAGTTTCAGTCAAAGCTGCACTTCATTTCTATGAATGAGATTCCTGGAAGACCATACACAGCTTCTGACTTTGGGAAACACAGGGATTTCTCCTGGAGATGACAGGCCCAGCCTAGCAGAGCAAGCAGAGCAACTCCTGTAAGATGCAAAAAAACTTACTTTCCATGGAAAAGGAAGACTGAAGACACTACAACAAGCTCAGTGAAGATGGCAAGGTTCAGTTCAAGCAGAAGATGCTCAGCACCTCTCAAGAAAACCCAGGAGCTCTCAGATGCAAGCCCTTATTTTCCAAGTGTCATGATAGCCCACACCGAGAGTTAGATTTCCTTTAGGAGTCATAAAGCCAAGCATTATTATTATCCATAAACCTTTACATTTCAGTGATGCTTTCTCTCTTTATCGTCTAAAAATATTTTCTTGTCCTACAGCTATTCTACATATGCATACTATCACCAGGTAGCAAAGCTGGTAATTTAAGAGGAAAAATACATTACACTGTAGCCTTTAATTGTTAGGGAAAGGAGAAGATGAGAACAGACGTGAAGATGAGGTGCTTCTATCACACCACAGCCTTTCCTGGGGAGAAAAACCACCTCTGAACACAGCTGCTAGGCTGAACTATAGCTGGGCTCACCTGGGCTGAGCTGTCAGTCAGAATAAACCACGAAACCAGGCTTATAAAGTTCATGTGTTCCAAGTTGTGCTGACGGAATTGGGCGCACTGCAGCCGCTATGCCAAGCGCATTACTGTGGGAAGAAAGACTCCGGCGTACCCTCTACCCCCACAAGCCACAGAGCAGCTCAGCAAAAGTCAACAGCTTTCCTCCACGCTCTCCCTTTCATCCAGCATCACTGAGGATCTGGAAGATGTCCACACAGAGGAAACAGACCCGGTAGGTAAGGGGGTTCAGAGCCCCGTGGCCCTGATCCCACTGCCAGAGCCAGCCCATGGCATGCGTCCCTTTCCTTGGGACGTGCCGATTTCTCACAGTCAGAGCTCCACGCACACGGCTGACAGATGTTTTTTCCCATCTGGGCTTCCCGATCTGCTATGCCAAACCCCCGGAACACCCATGTGCTTCTTTGTCCCGGCAGTTACCCGTCGCGCCTTCGCTACAAGTCCATTTTCAGAGAGGAAGCCACATGTTTGGCCTCTGCGGGGAGTGGGGTGTCCTGCTACCCATCTCAGCCACTAAAACACATACCCTTCTCTTTGTTAATCTTATTCAGCCTGACCCTTACGCTGTACTAAGTAACCGCGAGTCCACACCAAAGCACTTGAACAGTAGCAACATCATCTTCAACCGGGTTCTCAGTATGTCTATCTGAGGGTAGACAGGGAGGAACTTGGGTTCCCGCTGTCCCGCCGGAGAGCTGTGGCCAAGCCCCAGAGCCCCTGAGGACAAAACCCTGGGGGGTCCCCTGCCCCGAACCCTGTAGGGCTCCGATGCACCCCAAAGCCCCGAAGCCGCCAGGACCCCCTCAAACCTCTGCAGCCCCATGGGGACCGCGAAGCGAGGTCGCTCCCTTGGGCAGAGCTCCCCCGGGCAGAGCTCCGCATCCCGCCGCCCGGTTCCCATGGCAATCTCGGAGATGCCGGTTGCCACGGCAACGCCATCCTCCTCCTCGGCCGTGTCCGAGGCAGCGGCGAGGCTCCGGCTCTGCCCGGCGGCTCCAGGCGCGCAGCCGGTCCCCCCGGGAAGTTGCTCCCCCCTTAGCCCTCGGTACCTTCGAGGCAGCAGATCCTCCAGAGTCCCGAGTGCGTGAGATCGCCCCTCGCCCGCCTCGGCGGCCCCTGCGCCTCGTCCGTCGTGATGTTGGTGCCGTTGCAGATGTGAGCGCTGGAGTAGAGCCAGTAATCGGTGCCGATGGCGATGGCCATGAGGCTGAAGGCGGCGAAGGCTCCCACCGTGGTCAGCAGCATCTGGACGCCACGGTCACACCACACCATGGTGCTTCATAGTCCCCGCACGGGCGCGGGGGGCCGCACGACACCGCCCGGCAGCCGCCGCCGCCCGCGGGAGGCAGCCGAGTCACGGGGCGGGGGGCGGAGGCGGCAGCGGGGGCAGAGCGGGGCGGGGGGGAACCGCTCTCCGCCGCCGCGGGGCCGGGCTCCGCCGCCAGCCGCGCCCCGCCCCGCCCCGGGAGGGTGGGAGCGAGGGAGGGGCCGCCCGGCCGCGGAGCGCCGGGAGCGGGGAGATGCGCTCGACCCCGCGGTGCTGGGAGAGAGCCCCGACCCGCAGCCCCGAGCATCGCTTTGCTGCGCGGGCCCGGCGCGCTCTGCCGGCGGCGAGACCGCCGTGCCCCGTCTGAAGTGGGAAGTTGGAAGGGGATGAAGGTGCGGGCGGCGCCGGCTCCGCACCCCCTCGCGCCTGGAGATCAGGGAGGCGCTGCCCAGCTGAGGGTGTGAATTTGTTGGCTGTGGGGTCCGCACATCTGCCCCCGCCCTGGGAATCACAGCAGCGATGGTGCCAAAAACAGGGCGCAAAGTGCCGCAGTCCCAAGAAGGGCGCCCGGGGTGTGGGGAGCCACGGGCAGAGCTAACGGGGTGGGTGTGTTAGCCATGATCTCCTCCTGCAGCCCCACGCAGCGCAAGGAGGTGGTAGGCAAGTATTTGGGCTGCTGGCTTCCTCCTGTTTGGAAAGGGATGGAGAGAATTCGGCAATTTTCTGTTGGAAAACCAAAGGGAGAAACATCCACACCATTTTTTATCATGTTACTCTGCTTTCCACCCCTGACTCTCATCACTGCGAGTTGACAAGTCTGTCCTGCCTCCACCTCATCCAAGTGACAAGCTAGATGAATGGGAAGCCTTCCTGATCAGCTAATGCATTTGTGTGGAGGGAGCGTGGCAGCACACCAGCTTTATGTATATGAATTAGGGAGTGGGAGGACAAGAGCTACAAACCTCGAGAAATACAGCGCTCTTCCCGAGCAGTGCGTGGATGGCTGCAGGTGCTTGTGTGACTCCGCTGCTCAGCATTCCAACGCAGAGATGCTTTTCAGCTGCTTCTCCTTGCCATAAAAACCGGGAAGGCAAAAAGCAAAATGCAGATTAAAAGCTGGTCTTTATTTCACAGAGACCTCAGCAAATTGCTCCAACATGAAGCCTGTAAGCACAGAAGAGCTCTATATGAGGTGCTTGGTTTAAGCATGTCAATTATGCTTTTCTTTTCAGCTGTAGTTTGTAGGGCTATCAGTGCCTTTGCAAAATCACCTTCTAAATGAATAGCTCCATTAGGGATGGAAGAATGAAGTCAGGTAAACTCAAAAGCAGGGTGAAGCCTCGTTCAGAAAAACTGGATCGAGCATTTAAGTTTAATGAGGTTCAACAAACTTCTGGGTTAAAAATATATGTTTGTACCTCTGAGCTTTGGGGGTTTGGACAGAGTGGGAAAATGAGATACTGAAACAGCGGGAGAGAAGCTATTTCCATAGCTGTTTAAACCCATCGAGCCTTAATTAATATTATTTATTTGTATTACTGCATTGCCTGAGAAAGCTGCTCCCGGCTGGTTCTCCATAGCAAGGAGCAGGGGAAGGGCTGTCACGGGGCAGGACTCCAACACGGTATAGAAATACCCTTCTCAGGTGCTCCCAGTCCAGATGTGCAGCAAGAGGCAGGATGAATGATGTGGTGGGTTCTCAGCAGCCTCTGCCAGCAGAAAACAGACACACGGCTTCCATGGGCTCGGAGCCACCAGCCCTGCAGCAACCCTCCCACATAGTCCTATTGATTGTACAAGGTAACAGGACATTCGCAGAATTCATTAATACAAACCTCTGCTTCTCATCCTCCCCCAGCATTTTGCAAAAGAAGTGTCTGTTTCTACTGCCTTGTGAGAAGTAACTCAGGTTCCTAAAGGGTTACAGAGCAGCATCCAAGGCAGACAATCATTTTCTGCCCAAGCTGTCTTTTTCAGTTTAGAATTTTTCTCTGTTCTTTTGAAATGCATGAAGTAGATCGTGGGAGAGCTAATATTATATTCCACTACTGAAAGCTGGAGTATTTTACATTGATGTCTAGCTTTAGTGATTTTCTAAGGATTCTGAATTCATTAAATCCAACCATTGAATAATCTCCATTTGTGGCAAAAGGCAGGCAAAAATGCTTGAACTCCTCAGTAGCAAAAAAATCATGTAGTCTTTTCTTACATGCAAAAGCTATCTGACCTGCTGTATGTAGGAGAGTTTGGCCATCATGCAACTTTTGATTTGCAGACTTTGCTTATGATACAGCCTTATAACCTGCTGTTGAATGTAGCAGTAGAGTAGTCTTGGTGAGGTGTTTTGCACTGCAGTAGCATCCTCTGTCCTCAATCAGAATTAAAGACCCAATTGTTCTAAGCTCATGACAAAGACAAGAGAAGGCCCCACAGCTTCCCTCGCTGATATAGCCACCAGAGGACACCATGCAAGAGCAAGTGTCCAAACCCAGCAATACTTTTTACATTGGAGAAACAGAAACTTGAAGCAGAATTGTTTTGATTCTTTGATGTAGAAGTTCAAAGCTTTAAATGAAATCCCGTGCCTGATCATTCTATTTCTGAACTGAATAACAGTTACTTTGGAGATGAAACTTGAGCTTTAACGGAATTCAGCAAGAGCTGTCACTAATAAAATCCTGCCCCAGAGACACCACTGATAGCTGAAAAAACTCAAGATGTTACCATTTAGCACTACTGCTTCTGCCGCCAAGTGTCAAACACATTGAAACGCATTGACTTTAACAGATTAGGCTTTTCTTTTTTTAATCTATCATCTAGAAAATAACACCAGAATTTCACCAAAAGAAACTTTCTGGGAGTTGCTCAAGAAAAACTCAAGAGAGTTCCTTCTCAGACTGAAAATAATCACTTCAATTAAATAGTCCTTTTGATATGGATACAGTCTAAGCATCAGCCAAGCCTGGAAGAGATACTTCATCCTCCCATGCCCTTTCTCAGCTTTTAGCTTTATGCATGTGAGAATCAAGTTTAGCATCTAGGAATGTCCTAAAGCTATAAGAACATCTATATAATTAGCTATTATCTCCTGTGGGTCTTAAAATCTTTCCTATTGATTTCAATGCTAATATTAGGAAAAAATTCCTTAATAATTTCCTTCAGATTATCTATGTATGAAGAACTGGAGAAAGGCTTCATACATTTTGTACAGTGTCAGGTGATCTCCTTTCATACACAGGGAAATGGTGGGATTTGATTCAACTCACCAGATTAGCAGCAGAGCTTCACAAACGCAAAGTTCTCCATCCTGAACAAAGAACCCTGCAAGAATATGGGATGTGGCAGGAGGTATCGGCTATGTCACAGGTATACGTAAGAGGAATAATATTGAAATAGTTCCATGAACAACATTTTCACACACCTTGGATCAAATCTTGCAGATTAGTGTGACACCTGCTGAACTACACTAGGAGACCTTTGCAGAGATGGATCCAAATGACTTGCCAAGCTTATCAATTCTATAGCAAAACAAAGGCTGAATTCACTTCTAAGGGCTGATACAGTAGCTGACCTACCGACCCACTGATCCCTTCTATTATCATTCATCATATATTGGAATGGCATGGCATCTTTCACCTCTGGGGACCCTACACCCTGTGGAGGGTCTTCCAGCAATGAGAAGTCGCCGTCACATCATAGAGAGTTAAATCTAAAAAAGGGTGAACTTCAATTTTATTTGAGGAGTTATGAGGCTGAATTTAGTCTTCAGTCCTATAAAAGGTCATCCGAAGTCAACATGAATAGTTTCCGATTGTCCCTCAGAGCTGAAGAAATGGCCATCTTGAAGGAAAAATACTGTTGCTCTCTTGCCACTTGGTGGACAGCAGCCTGGCCTCGATTCTATTATTCCTTTCAATATATTAAATATTCTTTGGCTTAGTCATGGGAAGCAAAGCAGCACAACTGCTTTCTAATAAATAAAAGGTGCTCAGAAGCAACTCAGAAGCTTTCCAGATAACCGTATTTTGAGTTTGTCAGGAAGCCAGATGCTGCTATTGGAAAAGTAGCTGCTACACTTTGTCATCTGAGCCTAGAAATTGATACTCAAGAACGATATGATGAGACAGACTTGATGACAGCAATGCTCTTTCTATAAATAATTCAAAGAAAACTTTTTTTTCATTAAAAAAAGAAATCTCTTTTGCTAGAGACTTGCACAGCAAACCAGAAAATTAAGAAGGATAGTCCTGCTGTGTCTGAATAGGGCCATCACAAACCCACGATATACACAATTTATAGAGGAATTTATAGCAGCTCCTCACATATTTTACACTACATAGGCAGCATTTTTCCCATAATACCAATAGTTATGAAGCTCATTATCTTTTTGACAAGGGAGAAATGGAATATTATTCCTTTACTTGCTTGATCATATCAAATGTCAAAGCAAATTATGAATGCTTGTCCTTCAAATACTCATCCCTCCTGGTAAGATATTAAATATCAATAGCGTTCACATTCAGCTACAGGATGAACTAATATTGCACACATCTCCCAGATCTAAAGTTCATTGTGCCTGTTATCTGCTTTCATCTCTCAAGTCCTGCCTCTTGTCCATGCCCTAAGACCCGGGAAATTCATTGCAGTGGTAAATACCACCTTAAAGATTATCTGGAGTATGTGTTACAACTGTGATAGGTGGTTACTTGTGAGTTCAAAGTGTTAAAAAGGGAGTAGAAAAAAGAACGAGGGGTTAATAGGACTAAGCCTTGATTTTGCATCATGTTTCAAAGGATTTGGAAAGGTAATGTTGTGGTGAGACACTACTTATAGCACGAAAGACCTTCTAGAAGTTCTGTGAAACGATCTTTATCTTCCTCATAGTGGAGTAACAGATGTGCTGACTGAGGATTCATCCAGACAAGGCACTACCGGAATAAACTGTGTTTGTTCTCAAGGCAGCATCCAGAGGGAAATGCAAATTCTCCATGGGAATACAGTATAATGATGGGGGGAAAGAGGCAAAAAAAACGCCTGTGAGGTTTTCCCATTCCACACTTTATCAGTCAGTTCAAAGAAATAATTATGTACCTGTAAGCAGCCCAGCAACAGGCTATTTGTGCTCTACAGACACACACACATGCAGCTACTCCACACAGACTTCAGACAGACTAGAGATGAAATAGGGAGCAAGATGTCACTGTGATGGATTGCACTTGAGGGCTCTCTGAAGCACACACATGCTTATTTGCATCCTGCTGATCACTGCCAGGACTCCTGAGCACCAACTCCTAACAGTTCCACAAAATAGCATTAATCTCTCTAATATCCTTTAAAAATATACCAAAACCCCAAATTCAGTCCTCTTTCAAACAAATATTGCCTCCCAGGCCTAAGGGAGAAGGTGTTGTAGCAGAGCAGCACGGTGATGCTTGCTGAAGTCACATGAACTGTAAGATGAGACAATCTGTAGGGAAGCTTATTGCCTCTGAAACATTGCATCACCCACACATCCGGAGGATGGAGGAGAATTACCCATGGCCAAAGAAATCGAAATTGCTTGCTGCACTCCGACTGCATTTTAACCTGAAAAGAAGGGTTCCAATGGGGACGTCTTAGGAGGGGGATTGAGCGAAACAGGTTTTTAGGATAAGTCTTAAATACTTAATCACGATAACTTGCTGCACAGAATTTATCTCCTAAGCTGCCTAAAGTAAATTCCTCAGATCTGGCTGAATCATTTTGAGCTGATAATGCAGCATTCAAGTAGGAAGGCTGGTGCCCAGTGAAGGGATTTTTCTCATTAGAATTTCAGCTGATTATTCACCAGCAAGTTGGTCTTTTGGGAGCACACCCTGGCAGCTGCCTTGGAAAAGTTTCATAAGCACTCAGTCTGCTAAGGAAGGAAACTGAAAGGTAAAATTAAAGCTAGCCTTTACTTCTGATAGGTCAGTGATAGAACAAGTAGCCAAAACAAGGTTAATCTCATCTTTCCTATGGTCTGGTACTTTTATTTCTACACAAGAGACCAGGAAATCCTTTTAGATCAGCCTCCTGCGATGGCAGGGGCTGCAGTCTCTGCAGTCTCTGGTTCTGAGCCCAAGTTACCAAAAACATGCTCCTGATCACGTTTGTTACACTTAATGGGTCTGAAGAGCCGGTTTTCCATAGAATCACGCTTGGGAGGTGGATTTTGAAGCAGATAATCATAGCTTTACTGGGAGCCTCCTAACTCCACTGAGATTATCTAAACTGAAAAACTTAAACCTGTTTCTGTAAAGGATTTCTCATTTCATTGCTCTTTTCCACTTTCAATGCAATTAGTTTTTCAGGCAGAGATCAGCAAGCAAGGGGAGATGGTAGGTGAGAAAGAGAGGAACCCAAGGGGGAGATCTGCCAAGAGGAGCAGAACTTGAAACCTACTCCCAATTCATGAGTTGTTTTAGGTGAAATAAATGCTGGAAGTGTCCATGAACCTCTTCCTTATCTAGCAACTGTACACGGAATGGCAGCAACCCCTTTCCACAGACTATTATGTGACAGTAGCAGTGATGAGGAGAGGAAGAAAAGCTGGTAATAACATCAAAACATCCTGACAGAGTGTTTAAATGAGCTGTAAATAAGGCCAGCAGAATGCCATAAACCCTTGCCATACACGGTGCACTAGAGCTGTAATTTGTGCTATCTCTTTGTTTGAAAGCTACACCAGTGTCTTGATGAAGTATTTTGTTTGGGCTGAGCAAATGGTAAATGGTGTATTTATCGATTTTTATCTCTCTTCACACCTCAAATGCTGCCTGTCTGCTCAAGGCCAGGTCACAGCGCACTTACTTATTCAGCAAACACCTACTCCATGGCTGAATCATAAGCTCTTTGGGGAAAAGACAGCATCTTCATTCAGCCTAAGGTACCAAGGGTTTCCTTTCCTCCCCTTCTTTTCCCAGAGAGACCTGCAGGTCATTTTGTAAGAGGTCCTTTGCTAATGCAGTCCATCTACTGCAAACATGAACCAAATCAAAGGCAATGAGAAACAAAAAAAACCCTTATACTTGAAACTGTCAAAAAATAAGTCGGAAATGGAAGAGTAAGATCACCAACCAACACAACCTGCTCCTCTGCTCTCATGAGACCTCGCTTGGAGTGCTGTGTGCGGTTCTGGTGTCCTCAACATAAGAGGGACATGGAGCTGTTGGAGCAAGTCCAGAGGAGGTCACGAGGATGATCAAGGGCTGGAGCACCTCCCATATGGAGACAGGCCCAGCAAGTTGGGGCTGCTCATCCTGGAGAAGAGAACACATGGAGACATCACAGCAGCTTTCCGGTATCTGAA
Organism: Myiopsitta monachus; assembly: GCA_017639245.1. Lineage (NCBI taxonomy): Eukaryota > Metazoa > Chordata > Aves > Psittaciformes > Psittacidae > Myiopsitta > Myiopsitta monachus. The sequence goes on along the minus strand of CM029931.1, from coordinate 3,302,574 downwards.
AGGGGCTACAAGGATGCTGGAGAGGGACTCAGTTTGGGAAGTACAAGTAGCTAGGGTTTACCTGAGGAGCAACAGAGAGCCATCCCCAGGGTGGAGTGGGAAAAACCACATGTTTCCAGGCCCTGAGATCCCCATTTAGTTTCCTTTTCATGGATACACACACGAGCAATGCCAGGCTGTACCCACCACAGCTCATGGTGCTGTATTGGTGCCACACTGGCACAACACTGCTCTTAGACAGCATTCAGGAAACAGGAGGCTCTGCCCAAGAGAGCACAAAGTCTCATCTGCTCAAAAGAAAATGAGCTTTTGGAGAAAGATGTGACATTGCAGCAGCCAGAGTTGTGAAAAACCTTGACAAAATATTTAACATGGAGAAAAAGAGAGCGCTTGCCAATTGCTAAAGCCTTCCTAATTCAGGTTATTAGATGGTTACTGCCACTACTATTAAAAAGACACTGTTTTCTGAGTGATCTATGCAAAGAAGGGCTGGAACACACCTACAGGTTTTCCACATTCTTTTAGCTTTGCTAGTAGAGAAAGAATTTCCTCTCCTTTGAGACTCAATTGAATAACTATTCAATCTGGTTAACAAATAGGTAATGTGTGATTTTGTGCTATATCCACTGAATACATGCCTAGAAAATTCAATAGATAAATCTCTAGGTTTTAGGTTCATCACATGTATGTTGAGGCATCCAGATTTTTTTAATCTACCATGGAGAAACTGTTAAAGAATGAGAATGAGGCTGCAAAAACCTGAAAGGAATTAGCTTTCCACTGAGCTCCACAAGACAACAGTATCATCCGAGTAATTCTACTACAATTTACTTACTAGAATGAAAAATAACAGCTATTCTGGTTGAAATAACCTATAGAGAGAGACCCATTACAAGGTCAACATCTACTGTCAAACCTCATGATTAGGCTCATTAAAACTGTCCTATTGAATTTGCTTTCAAATGAGAGCTATTTTTGTTCACATTCTTACATGGAACTTCAGTATCCAAAATACAAACATTGGATCCTTCCCCATCCTAAGCCCCCTCTGGTCTTTCTTTCCTTTTTTTTTTGTATTATTTAGGTGAATGATTCTAGCAAAAATGTTTTTGGCTTTCTACTGAAGTTTAACATTTTTCACCGGAAAGCATTGCAATAATCTCTATTAATATAATGGTTTCTAGGTAGCAAGGAAAAAAAACCACCAAGCCCACAGCTTCTCCGCGGAAAAACCTGGCAGATGTTTGCTTTCTACTCATAACTGTAATGCCTCTATAAAAAGGAGCATTCCAGTCTTACAAGCATTAAAATGGAAAATAAATAGAAGTGGTGAATATGGCACACTGAAGATTACATGCGAGGGACCAGAAATTCAAATCCCCTCTCAGAAGGGACATTGCAGGGGTAATGAGAAGATGCAGAAGCTTTTCAATCTCCAGAATCAGTCCCTCATGGAACATCATCGAGGCAGACAAACCAAATGGGGCAGCATGGGTGGAAAGGATTACTTAATGAGTATCGGCTGGTGCAAGACACCTACAGACACCCCAGCCTGCAGCCTTGCAAAGGAAAGTGCCAGAAGCCATTCCCATTTGCAATAAACTATGTATCAGGGATTTTCTTCTGGTTTAGAAGAATCACACTTTTTTATTTACAGTTCTTTGCATGTTTGCAGCCTTATGGAGGTGGGAAAGGGTGCACAGAGTTCCCGGATGGTAGCCATGGTGCTATGAGGTGCTGGAGAATGCTGTGCAGTGCCCACCTTGACAGAGGGTCTTAAATACAGCAAATAGCAGATTCACCTCATGGGTTTTCAGTAATGAATTAGAGCAAGTAGTGCAACACTGATCTCCCAAGGTGATATTTTAAAATGAAATTAAAAACTGCACACACACTGGGCAGGGGATGCACAGGCTTTTGTCATCCTGCAAGAGCATCCTGGTGCCAGGTGGGGCAGCAGTTGCCACACGGCATGGGACAGGTTGTGGGGACCGTGGGGACCATGGGGACTCCCTTCCCTCCTGGGATGGGCAGGAGGCTAAAGACAGAAGATGCAGTTGCTAAACATCTAAGCAAACCTGACCAGTTATTGTATAGATATCTGCCTTGCTGAGAATAAGAGACCAGCCGGGTCCAGGCTGCACATACACACTCCTACCTTCTCCAGGCTTGTAGCCTGCAGGGTACCTTTTTCTCTTCCTCTCTTTTGTAGTATAGCCAGCGCTTGTTCCCACAACCCCAACCCAGGGCTGAAGAAGAAACAAAGTTGGAGGGGAAAGGTGAAGTGGATTCTACTCAATTGCGAAAAGCTTGGAGTAATCTGCACGGTTGCAATTCCAGCAGTTGAGATAACTAGCCAGAAATACACATTTAATATTTCATTTTTTCTGCCTTTTTTCCCCCCAAGACATTTCTTCCTCAGTGGGGGAGAGCGCTAACAATGACTTCAATTGCAGAATGAAGTTTAAAGCCTAGATCTTTCCAATGCCGCTTATTCCTTTAAGCTATTCCAATCCCCTTTATGTTCTTTCTGCATACACACATCTGTCTTCTTCAAAGCCTTAACCATCTCTGACACACCTGACCTTTCCATCCAAGCGCAATGGTGAGATGCAAAGAAAAAACCCTTTACCTACAGCAAGTAACTCTTTGTTTTGCCAGTCCCACGCCTGAAAATTTTGCTGCTGCAGGAAGTAAAACAGTGAGCAACCTTTCCTTCGCTTTTGAAAATTGGAGCTGTCATCTCTTTGAGAGAAATAACAGCTTATCTTCATTCTGTCAGACATGACTTAGTCATTAGAGTCATCTTAAGAAAACGCTACGGGAAGAATTAGGACAGTTGCTGCAGAAATGTCAAGAGTTCAGAAATGAATTTGACATGATCTGGGAGATCGCGGATGTTAAGCTTTCTGTGACAGTTGTTTTGTAAATAGTGAAAATCCATTAAAATCAAAAATCAGGTAAAACTAGTCTCCATATTCAATTAATAGATGTTACACATGTTCAACAGCCATTACTCTGATTAGACCCATTCAATACATGCCAATAAATATAATTTAATCTATTCATGCACATGGAGTTTATCCATTTTTAACTAAAATAGCTAATAAACTTACTCTTTTTGGCAATACTACTTTAATTTTGGCTGGAGTTTATATAAACCTCCCTCTCCTCCATTTAGTGAATAAGATCATACATCGCTATATGATAGAGCACATGCAGCTCTGTTTTTGAAGGTTTTAGAATAATTTCTGTATGAAAACTTGTTTCTATAGATGAAGAGAATTTAGGCTAAGAGGAATGATGGCTAATAGATTCTGACTTCAGCAGGCTATAATACAGACTGGCTTTGCACTCAAGTAATATTTGCTTCAAGCCCATACCACAAAGCTATGCTAAACTGTACTAATTCATTATTTAAAGAAGCCACTACATCCATTAGTAAATTGTTTCAATAGTTAATTATTAGCAGTATAAAAAAGATGTGATTATCCCCAGCCCAAGTCTCCAGGGGCACTGTCAGCACATGGATTATACTACTGCAACTCCCATCCAAAGCCATCAGCTTAATGAAACATGAGAAACATTTTCGAAACCAAAGATGCTTTCTCTTGTTAGTCAAAAGCTGGATATTGGAGCTGCCAGTCTAGGCTTAGGCAGAGGATAAACAGGGCTCAACATGAAACACGGCACTGCTGCTGCATTCCCAGGCAGTCCACATGGCCACCACCATGTGGTGTTAGCTGGGGAGGAGCTAGCACAGGCCCTCCCTCATTTGCCTCTCATTCCCCAGCATTACTCTGCCACAACGTCAGTCTTGGTTGAGGATGGGGAAGCTGCGCATCCCCAGAGATCGGTGCCAATTGGTGTGTGGTTGCTAAGCAAGTTCATCAATACCAATTAATCCTGGAGGTGACATCTGCACGTGAGCATAGCCAGGAGGTGCATGTTCTGCAGCTGGAGGATGTGATTAATTGCCATGGCTTCAGCAGCTAAGGTGGCCAGTGCTTCCATCAGCACTGCAACTGGCAGTGGAAAGTCGCTAAGCCAGCTTGCTGCTGCCAGAGACAGACCTGCACAGTCATCTTCAGAGGGGAATATGAGCTAAATTTAAGGAACACTGCTCAGTATAGGAAGGGGTTTTGTTTGACAGAACAAAAAACCATCATAAATCAGTTGTTCCCAGTATTTGCTGCAATTCCTCTAACTGATGATTTGTTTAAGCACTGGGGTTGGCTGGGAAAAGCAGCATTTGCCAGTAAAACTTCTGAAGAAATTCCAATAACTTAATTAAATTCCCTCCCCAAATTGTTTTCTGATGCAAAGACATGAAAAATTATGAGTTGAATTTCCAGTTCATTTTGTTCTTTGATAGTTTAACAATGCTTATTTTTTTCAACTGGCATTTTGTCTTTCTGCACCCTCAGTTGTTCCCACCACCATCTTCTTCTACCTCTTCCCCAAGTAAGCTTCATGTTTGAGCTGCTTACAGGAAACTGAGGGCAGTTACTCTGCAGGTCCCCTGCGGCCAGCAGTCCCCTCTGCTCGGGTGGCCAAAGGGGAAATGCGAATCTCTCCAGTAGCATCTCAGCACAGAAGTGGTGCACTACAACCTCCATCGCCAAAAAATCAATGAGCCTTACCCTGCATGTTCATGCTGAGGGGGCAGGACCAGTATCTGTAACTGAATGTAAGACCAGTAAAATCGTCTAAGAAAGATAATGTAGAAAGAAGAAAAAAGAGATTTACTTTTCCTTACCTTAGTGTGATGAGTTCCTTCGCGAAGGTTTTTCCCAACCATTAAAAAAAGGAAATCCCAACCCCCCTACCAGTGTGATTTGTTCTGGAGGAAGGATAGGACATCAAATCCCACAAGCAATTTGCAGTGCTCTCTTACAAAGCACAGCTTGGCAATCCTAGCTCTCCGCCTGACTTAAAACAGCATCTCTGCTCCTGGATAACCCCCAAACCCATAGCAATTAATGAATACAAAACCAACGGGTTGTTGTTTTACTTCCCATTCCCAACACTCACTCTGCATTAGGCTCCATCATTTCACAACTCGCTTGATGTAACACAATGTGGCAGAATGCACCCTGATCCAGAAGTGAACCCTGATGCAATGCAGAATGGATGCCTTGGACTGAAACTGCTCCTTCGTTGCCTTTTCTACCTTTGATCCACATTTTCTGCTTGTGACAGGCTGTTAAACAAACATCAGCGACAAGGCTTGGTATGCATTTGTTTTTCTGCAGCTTGCTTTCCTTTTGTTCAGCTCTCCAAGCCCAGCGCCTTGTTGACAAATACTCAAACCCCATTACTGATTGTTTTTAGCCTGGTGTCCTCTCTTCTCTTTACTCCCCACTGCCAGTTACCCACATTAGCCTGGGTAGCATTCAAAGCTAATTACATTTTGTTTATTTGTTTGGGGGATCAACAGCAATCAGACAGGCAAATCCCAGTCCTTACTAAAGCTGCAATTCTGCTTTCAAATGTAGCCTCCTCCAAGGGAAGCTGGAAAAGCACACACTGCATTTGCTCAAGGCGAAACCTCACTTTTCTTCTTTCGCTCTTAATTTCTTTCTTCTTCCCACAAAAGGACATGTCTCTCAGCACTCAGGGCTTTTGCAGGCTTTGCACATCTAGAGGCAGGGTTTCTGCAGACTCTTGGTTCGTTTCGTTGCTTTTCAAAGCCCACCCTTGTTGCCTGCTGCAATTAATTGAAAATGAGAAGTCATTCTTGGTAATGTATGTCAGCCCCAGCACATGCGTTTGGTCAGGATCACACGTGTGTGCACAGAGACATATTTCAGTGCTTGAAGAAACACTTCATGAATGTTTTCAGAAGTGGTCATTGACTTTGAGTATCTTGATTTCCAACACAGCTGAAGAAGAACAATGCTTGAAGACTGGGTGCTTTGCAAGCAGGAGACCCATAAACCCTACACCCATAGAAAATAGATAAGTTAATTCCCTGCTAGTCCTCTGTGGAAGGAAACCCATTTGATTAACACTAAGTACAGGCAGAAGTAGCACAGCTTGAATACGTTAACGTGGCTGCAAAAGGGCGTGAGCAACGGGTAAGCTTAATTCAGCCTCTTTTCTGCTTCCAGAGATGTAAAGTCTTGCTGAACAGCCGTGACCATACAGCATGTTAACCGAGGAGACATGAGACACAGTTGGCAACACACATTAGCATCTTCTGCTCTGATAATTAGTTTAGTGAAAAATTATTGCATTATCTGTTCGGTTTCACTGGAGACCAATTGCAGACTTAAAGAAAAAGGAAAGCTCACATTAGGTGCTTTTAATAAGACAATAAACTCTATAGCATTTCCAAACAAGATTGAAAACCCAGTCAGCATGTGAGTAATTAGCACAAGTCAGGTTGGAGGCCAAATGCATTATTTAGTAATGGAATTAAATTTGCATTGAAAAAAAGCCCATTAAAATCCACAAAAATTCCTAAGTGTCAAGGCAAGGTATTTAAACCATACTGCAGCAGAACCTGTTGTAGCATAGTAGCAATGCGCTGGGATGCAGTTCAGGTTTCAGCAAATAGGTACCCAATCTCATGGTCAACGATGGAGATTTTGCTCCAGCTATACAGGGAGAAACAATCCTATCAGAGCCATATTGCACAGCAGGTGTTCATCTCACAGATGGGTTGAAATCAATTATCAGCACTGACTGCTGTGCCACTGGGCAAGAAGTCCGAGATCCTCCAAATTACCCTCAGGTTTTCCATATCTGCATCCCAAAGAGCCACTGGAGATAGTTTTCCAGGTACAAAAAGCTCTTCCCCTGTCTTTTCTTTTCCAGGAATATGAGACAAAGCTGCATTTTCTTCCATGCTGTATTTTTAATTTCTTCTTGTAGCATGGGCAAATGTACTGATCGGTACAAAGGATCCAGAAGGAATAGACTATGCTTAGCAACCTCCAGCAAAACGAGCAGAATGCATTTGACAAAACTTGTGCTCTATAATGAAATTCCTACAAAGCATTTGGTACTTAAACTAGGACAAATTATGCTGTAAGAAGTAGAATATGTAAACGTGGCAAGGAGCTTCATTTTAAATTCTGGCTTCAGAGGGGTTACTTCCAGTTGACAGCAGTGTAAATGAGACCAGAATAAGACCCATGCCCACCAGCAGGAAGGCAAAGCAAGTTTTGTGTAAGGAAATAAAGAAACATCCCTTAACCAGGTCCATGTGTAGGGCATACTGAGAAAGGAGGTGGATTGTTTGCATATCTGCCATGAGTACATTCAGACCATCTCTTATATGACAGCTTAAGAAGCAGCAACAATTTTTGGAGCCAGTCTACCAGCTCAGTCATGCTAGTGACTTGCCAGCTCATCCCTGTGGTAATTCCACAAGCCCAGCAATGCGTGTACCGCACATCCACAGTACTAACAGGACCATGATGATTTCCATAATAGTCAGCCAGCAGTGACTAATGGAAAACAAGAAAGAGAAGCAAGAAACATGGCAGCTCCCTTGACCCAGGGACTGGTGGCTCTGGGAAGAAGAAAGGATTGCTGCTGATCTCTGGTGTAAGAGTATGAGGTTTCCGAGTCTTGGTGCAGATCCCTCAGCTCTGGGGCTTCTCCCATAATTATACCTCTCCAGGTACCTTCTTGAGGCTCACACTTTCATTGCAAATCAGCAGCAGAACTAAGAATTAGTAGAGGTTCCTGTCTCTACCCAATGGGGCTTACATATAAGCACTTGCTGCAGTGATTTGTGCTTCCAGGATTTGGTCATATTCCTGCCTCCCTGGGGTAGCTTCAGAACTGATTTCCCTGATGGAGCAGGGATATCCACATCTTGCTTTTCTTCCTGTTGGCTTTCCATCCCTGCAGAGAGTAGGGGAAGGGACTGGGTGTTACACAGGGCAGAGTAGAGCCACACACCTTGATCCCAGCAGGATCACTGCCTTCACAAAACACACAAAATGCAGAATGACTCTGACCCGATATATAATTCAAGCAGCCCAAACAGCTCAGGCTGCCAGTGTCTTTACTTGCAGCCTCCAGCCAATCTCATTTACTTCTCCTTCGATTGTGCCAGTGAATAACCCAGCACTGCCTGGGACTTCACTCATTATAACCCTTGCCAGACCAAACCCTGGGCAGGGCTGCAGAAATAGGTTTGTGTGTCCATTGCCAGCCCAGCACAAACAGCTTTTGCTCCAAGTTCACAGCTACACCCAGGCACGTGGATCTCTCATTGCAAGGTCTGAATAAAGCTTAAGCACAAAACAGCCTGACAAGCCTGAAAAGAGTCAGTGATCTAAGGAAAATGGGTTTATAGGTGACATAGAGTTCTCACAGTTTCACTCTGAAGCTGCTGAGCCTCTTAACATCTTCAAAACCTATTTTCTCCTCTGGTGTGGCTGTGTTTAAAAAGGTGCCTGTTTCCTCGATGGCAGCTTTGAAAGGTTTAAGACTCCAGGAAAGCCATGACATTAGCAAAGGTTCTGCACAACCACTTGTAAAATCAGGAGATAGAGCTTTCATTAGTGCATTCATCCTCCTTTTAGCTGACAGCCCTTGTTTCTGAGCTGGCCACTGCAGGGAGGAGCCATTCCACCAGTGAGGCTGAACTCCATGGTCAACATTCATGCTACAGATTTCCCATCTTGACCCTTCAGACAACTTCTCCAAAGGCAACATCATCTCAGGGACCTTCTACTAATAATGTCAAGCTGGCAGCAGCTGGACAAGGCAGTGCATGGTGAGATGGGGAGGTAACTCAATAATGGGGAGGATGAGGAGAAAGGAGGCACTCCTTTGGCACATCAAGTCAAAGCCTCATCTTCCATCTCCCTTCTATTCCTGGGAAAAGCTCAGAGATCTGTCCAAGTTGGGGTTGCAAAGCTTCAAGCTTTGGACTAGAAGTCATTCATTATGGCCTATAAAAGCTTCCCACCAGCCTGGCTTTTCTAGCAGCTAACCTTTTAACAAGGGCCTTGGAAATGCGACAAAAGCAACACGTGGCCTGAAAAGCAGCTTTGCATCAAGAACTTGCTCACCAAACAAGAGCCCTTTTCCTGGCAGTTGTTGTAATGAGTTCAGCCACTGCGTAGCTAATGACTGCCACACACTGAAACCCAACCAGAATACTTGTCTGGAGAGAGACATTTCCATCATCATCATTATTAAAACAGAGGCCTGTGAAGGATTACTTGATTATTAGGCCAAACTTTAATGGAAATGGGCCATTACTTGTCTCATTAGTATTTGAGGTGTATTTGAATGCGTTATGGCAAAAATATATTGCTTGGAAACAAATTCAGGTAGAAGGAAAGAAACCCCACAAAACAAATTTCCTTCAATAATGAACACACACTACACTAAGCCATCCTGAGATTCAGCCCAATAGCATCAAAGGTGAAAATTCCTGGTGCTCTACTTATTTATAAGGCAAAATTATCCATTCGTTTAGGAAAAAGTAATCATGCTCAGTTAGACACACCAGACAAGCATATGAAAAGAAAACTGGCTTTGAAGCTGCTCCTGATGGCAAGCCTAGACAGCTTGAGAAGAAAAGTCTGCAAGCAGGCTGTTTTATTATATTTTAAAGTATACATTAGGAAGTCTATTAAAGAAATGGTGTGAATTGCCACTTTTTTGTTGCATAACATTTTTGAATCTTTCAGAGAACATTAATGCAATACAGCTCATTTTGATGGTACCCACGCACCTCAGCTGAAAACAATTCCCAGCTAAAGGTGTTCCTCATAACTTGGATATTAGCAGTGCTGTTCATCTCTAGATGGAGCATGGCCCACCAGTTTTCCAAAGATTTGGGGTAGGAAAGCTGCCTTTCATCTTCAAGTTTTGAACTACCAGTAACTGGTCTAACATGGGCAGGGAACACGTGTTACTTACCTCCACAATGCAAAGTCTGAGGAGACTTTGCTGAAGCTAGGGAATTAGTTTCTTGGGACATCAATTTTTTACCATCTCTTCTCATTAAAGCTACTATTAATGGGTGATGAGAAACATTTAACTATAGCCTAATGACTAGGTGAAAACTGAAAACCCCCTCTTTAACATAAGCTTTGCTGCAGTGGAAGATGGATAGAGGAATTAGCAGCGTGGTTTATCCCCTCTGGAGTTTACTGCCTGATTACAGTGTTCTCTAGTTGAAGGTTGGAGGAACTCATTAGTATTTTTAATCAAAGTATTCCTCAGCAGGACCATTATTATTTTCACTGGACCATCTCCCTCACCCTGCTCCTGCTTAGGGCGTAATACCTTTGATTTTCATCCACGCCTCCCATTTTCACCCTCACATATATACATATCAGAAGAGCTTTTATGAAGACAAACATTAAAAACAGCTCTCAAAGCTAACAGATAGAAGCTTTCATCTCACATAAAGCCCTTCACATCAACAAACCCTCTTCCTTCCATTGGGCCCAATACACAGTCCAACACAGAGAGGTCCTCGGCTACCTAAACAAGCCTGGACTTTGCAGCAGCTGAGACCACAAGACACAGGGTTTGCTATCTCCGTTTAACTTCTTATTTCTAGGCAGGAAGCTGCTCTGTGGAGGTTCAACCTCCAGCCCCAGCAAGTTCTACAGCACCACTGGACACAGCAAGAGATGATGCCTACCTAACAAAATCAGGATTCAGACTGGGATAACACAGTTGAAATACAGCGATGGGTAAGCAGAGAGAACCCTTACCTGAGCTCCACCCAGCAAGGCTTGGCTGCCGCAGCTCCACCTGACCAGAGCAGAAACCCTTCACAGCTGACTCATCGATCACTGCAGACCTTTTATAGCCCTACCACCTCCTACCTCCCCAGCACATGTTAAAGGGGCCAAAACCCACTGGAGCCTGCAAGCAAACTCAGCAGCCCATGACAAGCAGGCAGCAACCCAGGGGGAACAGAAGAGATGAGGCCAGCCCACAGCAGGGATAAGCTCAGAGTTCCCAGCAGCAGGCTGAGGTGCCAGCCTGTGCTGCCTTTGCTTTGCCTTTTCTTCACTAATGAGACCCATTGGTGCAGATGCCCTGGGCAGAGCCTGCAGCAACCTATGGGGACAAAGCTCTCCATAGGGAAGTGGTGTCTTCTTCTGCACTGGGAAAAATTGCTGTCCTGCACACATGCATTGCAAAAACCCCTAAAACCCCCAAAAGTTGTTTCCTTCTCCCTGCATTGGAATACTGCTTCTTGCATGGTCTGTGTCAGGATTAGTTCCATCACTCTGTTCTCACATGTGTATTAGGTGCTGGCTATATGAGCATCTTACAAAAAACCAGCAATCTCTGAGAAATATATCTTAAATTGAAAGGACTTATTATGTCCTATTTTCCTATTTCTTTGCTATGCTTGTAGCTTAAACACTAAAAGCTAACATACAGACTACGTGTGTATATATATATATACAGATACATTTTACAATAGAAATTCACAGCCTTTAACAAACACAGGGCTGTTTCCAAGCTTAGCAAACACAGCTATGGGTAAAGTGCAGTTTTCCCAGCAGTGCCATAACAGATCCTGTGCCAAGCCCTCACAAACCCAAGATCTCATCCCTCACTGCAGGGCTGAGGGTGGATGCACCACTGCCATGCCTGCACCGAGAAACTAAATGCGTTTAAACTTCTGAGTAATAGCGCAGCTACTTGCGCCAGGCACTCAGAGCAACCTCGTCTGCCACCTTCTGTTCCTGAATGGATATAACTTCCATGGAAGAATATACTCCTATTTTCCTTTGGACAGGCCTGGTAGGTAGGGAATCAGGGAGAGGAGTTTGTGCAATTAGGGGCTCATTTTGGCTCCCACGCTCCCAGCACAGGAGCCTGGGGATGTGCAGCCCAGCACATAGATATGGAAAGCAGAAAAAGCACTTGCACTTCAAGGCTAATTTACAAACAGAAGGAGACAGATAAAAATGATGGGTGCCAGCGCTGTGGCTTCTAGCATGAGAGGCATTTCCTCCAGGTACCTTTGATGGTGATAGCAATTTCCTTCCAGACAAAGCCCAGGCTGGGTTTGCATTATGGCAATGCAAAATGACAGCTGCACATGGCTGCCTGGCTAGAAACTCAGTTGCCTTTAGCCATATTGGTGGATCACAACGTTTGCTTCACGATGGACTTGTTCAACCAGGCAGGAATTACCTCAGGTACTCAGGAAAGCTGTGTTACGTTTGCCACTGGGACATGAGCTGCAGCCTAGAGAGCTGCTCCACATGGTTCCATGTGCCTCCTCAGGAAGCCAAAACCCAAAGTGGCATTTTCTCTGTCCCCAGACTTGTGACTGAAGGGATAAATGAGAAAAATCAAGAACAATGACAGCTCAACAATGGCAGCAAATTGGGTTGACGCTCTCTATGCTTTTCAATTACTCTGCACAACTGCTAATTGGAATAGTTCCTTTCTGAGGCACAGCCAGCACAAATCTTAAAGCCCGAGATGGTTTTTCTTTCTCTGCAAGCCATCTGTCATGCTAATGTATCTTATTGCTGAGACTTGATGCTTGGTTTTTCTTCCTTTAGCACCATTACAAAAAGCGAGTGCTATGACCCTCCTCCATGGTTGATGGTCCCCGTACAGAAAAGAGCAGCTTTCTCCATAGCTCAAGATCTGTGTGCTGCACAAGGGTTATTAATATTAAGGGAACTGGGTGCTATCCTGCGCCAGGAGCCTATATACCTCGAATTGCTCTGAAGATGAGTTACAAATAAGAGCCTCAACTGATGCTCCTCTTTCCTGGAGATTGATTTATCCTGATACCTATGACTGCATCTCAAAGAGCATTTAATGATTCATTCCCTTGAATAATGCAAGCAGATATCGAAGAGGTCTTCAGCTGCCTGAGATAGGCTCTTTTAATAACAGAAACCATTTTCATTTGTTTTCTTTTCAAAATAATAACAGGAAAACCCCAGGGGGATTCTTGGTCTCACACAGCCTCGGCTTCTAAGGAATAGTTTGAGTGCCCTCCTCTCAGCGAGCTGCTGGTAGATGTGGGAGGATGCACTCATCTGCCCTTGAACAGGATAGACATTTTCTGTCCCATCTTCCCTCCTCCAGCCTTTGTCAGGTAACTGAATCAGGTCATTTCCCTCCATTCCCACTGTCCCAGGCTGTCCATGTTCAAGCAGGAGGAACTCACCTTTAGCTGCCCAGTGTTGCAGCCTGGCTGATGCAAGGCAGCTTTTCTTAGGGCAATATTTACTGAGGGGTCAATTCTGTCCACATCGAGATATTCAATTCTTATCAGCAAAAATCCATGTGTGATGTGTAGCTGTATCCCCGAGGTAGTTGCAGAGGCCATGCAAATCAAATTTCAGCTGTCAGAAATCACACCAAAGAGGTGTTTATTGACACATCTCTTTTGCCAGATTAAAAATTGCTCCATTACTAGATGATAGAGTGCTTGTCCTGGAGCTATGGACCCAGAGAACGGCAGGATATTCCTCATGGCAAGCTCTTTCCACCTTTGGGGCATTTGCTCCCATTCTGCTTTCCCATATCCAACAGTGTTAACATTGAGTACCGTCAATGTCTAAGCAAAGGCAGGAGCGTGATAACTTCTTCTTGAATGTCACAAAAGCAGTATTTCTCCAGAGCAGACATTCCAGGTACACTGAAGCCTTCAGGAATTGCATGTGACAGCATCTGGCAACTGGAGCCTGACGTCAGTGTGTCAGCCTGGGTTTGCTGCCAGACCTGGTACTCAGAGCCACCAAGGGGTGGAAAACACAGTACAAAATCCATTATTTAGCCCCAAGATGCCCTCCGTGGTGTGTGGGACAGAAGGGAAGTTGCTGAGACCACACATGCAGTGGGTTATCAGGCTTGCAGGAACCGTTTACCTGGGTATTTGTTGCTATGTTTTTGCTGCTGCTTTCCAGAAAGTTTGATTCCTCTTTTCTGGCCCTGCCAGCACAGCACTGGTGCTCTCCCTTCTCTCCTGCTCCTCTGTGCTGGTTTGAATGGCTCCTTTGCATCTACACTTTCTGCTTCCTTTTTCCACACTCATGTTTGGCTTTGTCTGCTCAGAGGTTGGAAGAGACCGTAAAGATCATCCAGTTCCAGTCCCATGCCCATTGCTCCAAGCCCCGTCCAATCTGGCCTTGAGATCCTACAGGTGGGGATCATGCGGGCACCATCAGCGATCCAACCTTCACTTGGACTTTGCATTCTCAGTTATGTTATTTCCTTCTGCTCTCAAACACTATTTTCCACATGCATTTTTTTAGCTGAGCCTACCCCGGCCTTTGCTGATTTTTCTTAATATTAAAAATACTTTTGCTCTGGCAAAATCCTAATAGTTTATGGGAGCTGCATCGGAACGAGGACTCTCAGCTCTGCTTTTACTCTTTGGAAAAGGAAAACGCTTTGTGCAGAAGCAGCACAATTTCTAGATGCTTTCTAGAGGAGCATCTCTCCTCTCCAGGAGGAGTTTCGGCTGCTCCTCAATAGCCTCAGTTCACAGGAGCTAACAGCGGGGCTCGGTGTCACTGAGGAGCCTTTGCAGCATCTCTGGGCACGGAAAAGGCAGCTCCTGGGATTTACTGCCAGGCTTCCCAGGCTGCTGTTTCACCAGAGGAGCAGGAGAGGGCGTGCGCAGCCAGCGGCGGGGCCGGACCCCGGGGAGCCCTTTTCTCCTAGGAAAGGGAGGAAGGTTGGAAAGCCGCTGTAAGAGCATTTCAGCATCCCAAGGATGAGCAGTTCAGGGCGGAAACTGCTCCACACCCTCGTTCTGCAAGATTTTAAACTCAAACCCCCAAACCACTCCCCTTCTGCCCCAAAAAACTCACCCAACAAGAAAAAAACCAAACCAACCCAAACCAAACCAAACCACCCCCCTCCCAAACCCGACAAACAGATGAAAGTGTTCAGAACCCCACATTTTAGATCCTCTGGTTTTCAGCTTTTCAGGCTCTGGGATTAACAATGAACTTTACAACCTGTTGTATTTTTCATGAAGGACGAATGGGTGGGGATTCTCCTGCGGCTGTTGTTTAATGTATTTTGTTATTCTCAATCCCTGCCTGGACCAAATGCAAGCAGTGGAGCTGGAAATGTTATTCACAGCAGTGCCAGGCTCGCTCAGGCTGCTGCCTGCTGATGAGCTTTTCCCTTGTCGTGCCACCTCTGTGTTGGGCACTTGGCATCCAGGTACCGTGATGCAGTTTGCGAGGGAAAAAACAAATGTAATGAATTTTTGGTGCTGAAAACCAGCATAAGCTGGGCAGGGAGCACAGGATCATGCCAAAACCCTGCTCTGTCCACAGTGCCCAGCTGCTGGTGAACCCACAGGCAGTGAGATGCATTGGGCAGGGGCAGGCAGGATACTGTTGTGCCCTGAAACCAGAGGAAAGGCTGGGTTTATCCCAGTTTTTGCTGTATCTCTTGCACAGAACCTGTCTGGAGAGAGAAATCCTTTCCGATGTTAGCAGAGGGAGGCCCAGTAGCTGTTCAGCAATGCTGGGTGCTGTCACACAGCACCATGATAACCGCTCTACAGATGACTCAGCGAGCGCTACCCATCACCATTTGGAGCTGCTGAGCTCCTGCAGCTGCGGATGTGAGCGCACACAGAGCCACCACTGTGGGACTGATCTTGCTGGAGTTACTGGGGAACCATCCTGTCTTAAATATTTCAATCCATGTGGCTTCCCTCAGCCTTGTTAATGAAGATCCCTCACATCCCTCCAGATGAGCACTTGAGCTGGCCTAGATCTGATGCTGGCTGTCAGGAGTGTGTCCTGCTGCCGAGGCGCTCTGTGGGCTGGGGAGCTCTCTGCTTCCATTTGGATCATGAATATTTGACGCAATGAGTGCTGCAGCTGGGATGCCGCAGAAGCCGCTGATCTTCCCAAGCCTGCTGCCAAGCCTCACTGCGTGCCCAGGACACGGTGAGCAGCCCAAGAGCCTCAATGCCAGCACTGCTGCAGTGCCAAAGCTGAGACCAGGAGCTTCTCTTTAACAGCTGCAGGCTTTTGTTGAATCCTGAACTGTTCCAGCCTCCTCCAGACCTCCAGGTTTCTGCTCCTTCAAACTCCTGAGGAAGAATTTGGAGATGCAGAATGAAATTGCTTTAAATGAAATAGGGTGGGAGAGCAGGTGATGGGAAAACCTCCTCAGCGAGGAGCCCACAATGCCACATATTAGAGAGCAGCCAAAAGGTCATAAAAGACAGTTATCGGGTCGGCTGGTGGAAACATGAGTTGGATTAATGCCTTCACCTTCAAACATCCCAGTCTGAAGGCCTCTCAGCCTGACTAGGACAGTGAAAGACAGAGATGTACATCATTTATGTGCCAATCTTTTAATTGATTTACCTAAACAGGCCCTGACCATTCCAAGTTTTAATTGTTACTCTGAGCTAGACGAAACCTGGTTTATTTTCAAGCATCTTTCGTGACATCTTAAGAACCCAACCAAGCGAAATCCAAAGACCTTCAAGCAAATAGGACAGGTTGCCAAATCTATTTTCACAGTACTTTAAATTGCATTTTAATCTTCCTAACTTCTTGTTTCCTTTGAAGCTCCAGCACGGAGCAGGAAGACAGTTGTCCCTTGGAAAAGGATGCTGTGCATGGAAAGGACAACTCTACCCCTAACACAAAGGGAAAAAAACAACTGAACCAGATGAATGACATGACCTGGAATAAGCACAGATCTGGTTGAAGATTGGAAATAGAGTTTCTTCCCACCCATTAATGACCCACTTGTTGCCTATAGAGGAGGCACTGGTCAGATCCCACCTTTGGAGCAGCTTGGGCTGGGTTTGGTGCTGTGAAACCATCCTTGCACACCCCTCTTCAGGAGCTTAAGCATCACCTCCCAGCCGTCCTTCTTAAACAAAGGCCAGCTGGACCTAATCCCATTTTTTCCCCCTCTTACTTCAAATGAAGCACCAGAAAAATAGGAAAATGTGGTAGAACCCCCGATTTTTCCTAGCTCTCTTTTTTTTCCTTCTGTCTCTGTTTCAGACTCCTCAGTTTTTGGTGGTGCTGGTCCCTAAGGCAGCCCTGACATCCCTCTTAGCAGCAGTTTCTATAAGCAGCTCCAGTTTCTGTTGCAGTGGTAACACGCAGTCCCGCAGTGGGGAGGGAGCATCCTGCGAAGAGGAGCTCAATGCTCATCACCATGCAGTGCGAACCAAACATTAAACCTCCAGAAAAACACATTATTAATGATCTGTATGCATACTAACGGCAACTCGTTTCCTCCAAAGTTCCCGAAGTACCAACATGCCAATCAAGAATACAGTTTCTCTTTTATAAATAGGGAAACTGAGCACAGCCGAACTGAGATAGCCGCAGGCTGCAGTCCCACACAGGCAGTGGGTCACCGTGCAGGGTAGTACCTCTCAGCCCCATCAGAAGCTGCTCTGATTTGTCCCCCAAAAACCAGTCTGGACCAGATGAAAGCCTGGATATTCCTGATAAACACATTCACACATGCTTTATACACCAGGAGAGCAGCTGATGGCTTTGCCATTGTACTTCAACACCTCCCCTTGTGCAAGTGATTCCCACCTTGCACAAGAGCCTTTGGAGAAGGATAATTGGTAGCCCAGGCTTGGGAAAATGCAGATATACCAGAGCTGATGGCAGGGGGCAGGAAAGAAAAAGCCCCCAGGAGTGTGGAGGTGGCAGCGTTATGATCTTGGGCTCTCATTGGTTTAACGTTATTAAATAACTTCTTAAAATAGCAGCCATAATTATTCCTATATGGAGCTCAATCTGGAGAGCTCTAAGCATTTTCTTTCACTCCTCTCTGGCTTCACTCTCCTTTCCTGCTCCCAGACCAGTGGCTTGGGGCTCTGTGCCCATGGAAGAGGAGCAACAGACCTGCCTGTCCACAGCCAGGTATCAGCCCTAACCCAGTTCCACCAGACCCAGCTCTGTTGACATGAACATGTTTTTTGTTGCATTTTTAACAGCAAAAATGAATTTACATGAATAAAACACAGCTCAGTTGGGGATATGACCTACTTTTCATGGGATGATAAACCAATAGTAGGTTTGTCTTTTGATTCCATTTATTTCAGCTGTTCTGAGTTAGACAGAGTTGCTGAAGCAGATCAATAGGAAATCCGCAATGCTTTTTTCTGTAAATAGTCCCATTCTGATTGAAGTGATGGGGAGCTGCTACATGTCCATGATGAAGCCTTTAACCTTCAGATCAGTAGAAGAGTTTTGGCAGTACATCATTTATACGGAAATAAATAATTTGATGGGGATTTTATACGTACATGTTCTGCACTAGGGAGACCTTCTCTGTTTATCTAAATTATGAATAATAATACTAAATAATATATAATCCCATTGTCCTGGACAAACATGGATCATTCTGAAGTTCATTAAGCGCAGCAGGAAATGGTGATGCTCTCTCAAGAAACAGATCCTGTAATTCCTGCTGAAATAAATCACAGTTTGGTTTTCAAGGGTGAATAGGAGCTTTTACTCAGATATTTGAACTTGTCTAGTATGAAGCAAGGCAGCTTTAGAAGATGTATTATTTCCATGAAAGATGTTGGCTGGGCACTACGCAGCCTTGGTAATTGCCAGGGATGCCTCACTTATCCCCTCAGCTTCAGCAGCCTTTGAGGAGCTGAGCTGGAGACAGATTAAACCAGCATTAAGGCCCACACAGCACTCAGTTATGCTAAATCTAAATACCATAGATTTACTTATTAAATATCGAGAAATGAGCAGGGTCTGACCTGCACTGACATGACAGCACGCTGAGACTTAAGACACCACTGCTCTTTGTCATGTGCGTGACACTGACAGTGTCCCCTGGCTTCAGAAACATTCCCATGGAGATGAAATCACCTCCAGAGCAGCTGAGTGGCATTTCGGTACTTACTCCAATTAGCTGTTATTAGTTCAATAACACCTTTCAATGTTCTCAGCAGCTTTCCCCCTGAAGCTGCAGCGGGAAGCTGGTGTGTGTCAAGGCGCCAGGCAGAGGTGAGAACCTCAGGGTTAGATCTTCACGAGCATGCACCTCATTAAAGGTGTTATCACTGTAGGAAAATAAGAAATGTATGCTTATGTCTCTTTACCATCTCCTCTTTTGTGCCTTCCAGCTCCTTTGTCACAGAAGCCCACTACCAGGTGCTTTTAAACATGGCCACAAAGACAGATCTGGTTCAGCAGAGCTTCTCTCCCTCTTACTTTGGCTCTGCTTTGGATCCTGCTGGAGTCAAAGAGATTTCAACATCTGCCTACACACTTTGTTGGTTAGCAACGGAGAGCTGAAGCTCAGGTCTGATTTGTCTACATGCACATTCACAGGTGCTGGGTGGTAGCTGGGACTTGTGGTGACAGGGACCTTGTTCCAAAACGAGCAGTTTAAACGGAACCCAAATGTGCTGGCTCGCTCAGCCCTGTGAGCAAACTGAGCTGCGTCACTACAAATGGAGACAGGGCTGGGGCTTGGGAATTTCTGAGGTGGCTTGGTTAAAAATGCCAGACAGCCTGAAGAAAACCACGGTACAAACTGCTCGGGGCTTGAAAACATCCATTTAGAGCAATGTCTTCCCCAGACACAGCCTTTGGGATAGAAGTGTGCAAACAGTGGAGTGGGACTAAACTTTCGGTTGAAATACTGCTTTTCTGGGTTGTAAATTGTAATAATAATAATAATAATAATAAAGAATCTTTCCCCTACAAATTTACTTGCAAGACTGAACTGATCACACTCAGAGGTGAAGAGATGTGAAAACAGCAAGGAAGTTATTTGGCTCTGGTATTAATGATCTCATTACCATCACCTCAGGATTTCTCTTGGGTCTCTGCACCTCCGGGAAACCATTCTCAGCAGGGAGGATCCTCAGCATTCAGCATGCTGCACCAAGACAATACTGCTTTGCTACGGTTGTCAAATTTGGGTATGTGAAATGCAGTAGGTGACAAACACAGTAGGTAGTGTGGTGGGTACTGTCACTCACTTTGCTTCTGCCACATCGTATTCCTGAAGGTCCTATAAAGGAATAATACCTCTACCTGTTAAGGTGCTTATTTATTAGGTGAAAAAGATCCTGGGGTAATGGTTGGACTTGATGACCTTAAAGGTCTTTTCCAACCTAGTTGATTCTATGATTCTATGTTCGCGCAGTGGTGCTACACACTTACCACAGCTGCTGTGGTTATGGGCACCAGGCTACAACACAGCAATGCTGACAGTGTCATCTCCTCTTCATCCATCTCTGTTTCCATTAGAATCATTTGTGACACAAGCCAGTGTGACTGACTGGCTACAAGCCCTTCATGCCTCTCCAGCAGGGACATGGGGGCAAAACGTATCAGTGTATTCAGCCTCGCAGTGCCCATATCCAAAATAAGTGTGATGACCTGGGCACATATTTTGCTAATCCACATTTTGCAGCCATGAGAAGGGCCGGGTGATGGATAGTCCCACACTATCCAGAGCCACCTCTCCTTTCCTTAAGTGTTACATCTGGGGGTCTGGTTTGCAATTAAAGATACACAGGATAATCGCTGCAGCCATCACCTACTCATTATAATCACCACAAGCCAACATCCAAGGTATATAAAACCTTACATGAAGATAAAGCAAAGAGGCAGCTCTTCCCTATCTGTAATCTTCTGTATCCATGGGAACAGCAATTTGATATCTACATAGCAATGACAGACAGAAACCCTGCAGTGCATTGAGGACAGGGCAGCCGAGGACCTTCACCATGGCAGGGCATGTGGGGGGCACACACTGGGGTGCTGTGAACACCCTGCTCCCCATGCAAGGAGCCACAGCTTTAATGAGTGCAGGACAGCCATGGTGCAGCCTATTTGCAGAGAAAAGTTAAAGACACAATGTGTTTCTTAGGGAGAAAGAGGTGGCGAAAATAACCTGGCCCATGCAGCAAGGGATGCTGCAGCAGGGTGGAAGGGACCCCTCCAAAAGGCCCTAAAATAGTACAAGAAAAGTGAGGAGGGAAAATGCTGTTTTTTCTAGCTAGGTTTGAATATCGGCCTTTTGTGGTGGGGAAAAAAAATTGGAAGTAAGTGAATACATCTCATAAGGAAGGAACAAGAAGAAAATAAATATCTCTCAGCTACTTCTCATTAGTGGAGGAGTATTTACTTGGGTGAATATTTTGCCTTCTCACACAGCATCCCCACCATGGGCATGCTAGTTTTGCACAGCTAACAAGCTACCAGCAGGGAGGAATAAGGCTGTTTAATTTCTTAGCACACCTTGAATGGCCCATGGGGCTCACTCACATTTGGGAAAATGAATACATAACCCTGACAAATAGTATTAATAATGCAGCACAAGGACTTGCAAGCAGAGCACTGTGTACTAGAAATCCCCAAACCGCACACACTGCTCCTGAGTCAGTTCTTTACACTACCACAGTGATACGTGGCTGAAACCCATCATTACAAAATACATTTGAGTCTTGCCTGCTCAAAGCTAATGAAAGGGCACAGGTCCTCAGTCCTGTGTCCGTGAGAAGCAACAGTAAGCTTCATATGGTGCATCCCCAGCTGTAGGGATGTGCTCTCCCCCTGCCCTCCTGTGCTCCATGTCATCCTCCTGGGGAAGAGCAGAATCAGGCTGCCCCAGAACATCTGCCCAAACCTCAACTCACCACAGCAGCAGCTTCACCAGCAGCCAAAACAGCTCAGCAATACTCTTGTTCTGCATCCCTTTAGCGAATAAGATTTAT
This sequence comes from Myiopsitta monachus, assembly GCA_017639245.1. Lineage (NCBI taxonomy): Eukaryota > Metazoa > Chordata > Aves > Psittaciformes > Psittacidae > Myiopsitta > Myiopsitta monachus. The sequence goes on along the minus strand of CM029931.1, from coordinate 3,280,883 downwards.
ATATATATATGCGTGTGTGTATATATATGTGTATATATATATATATGATTTATATATATAAAGTGATACTTTTTCCCCAGTGCAAGAAAGGACTCTGGAGCCACAAGCTGCTCCAGTAGCAACTGAGGGAGAACATGACCCAGTACAGCCTTATTATTCCTAGCTATTTAATTACTGCTCCTGATTGGTCTCTAATGAATCTAATGCATCTATACCTCATGATTCAATTAAGGGTTTCAGGACAATCCTAACTAGTGAGCAATTGAGCCTATTCGTACCAGGGTCCCATCACACCTGGGGCCATGGGAATGACAAGGTGTAAGGTGCAATAAGGAAAGCACATCCTGGGGATGAGAGGGAGACACTGGAAGAGAGGAGATTTCGTATTCTGGGACTTACAGACCACAGGATGCCTCCCTGGGCTTACAGAAAGAGAATTCAATCTAAAAAGCCCCAGCCACACTGGGGGGGAGGCTGACTCCCAGGGGATTCCCAAGAAGGTCTCTTCCCAACCAGTGTGGGCTGGTGGCTCACTCACCTCTCATGTGCAGCTTCTTCAGTTACCATCCATCTCTCCTGCTGCCGTGAAATCCATATGGCGCTGGGGCTGCAGGATGGATGCTTGTGCTGGGTGGGAGGCTGATGGCAGGGACAGAAAAAGCTTCATCCTGCTGCAGTCCTGAGCGGTGAACTGTGCATGGCTCAGGCAGCGCCAGGTTTTCATTTAAACCTTAATCCCAGTAATTTGCTCTAACACTGTGGTTCAAGCAGGCACAGCCACATGCACAGAGTCTGCCACCAATTTGTCATTCATGCAAAACAAGAGGATTTTGCTTTTAAGCACAAACAATTTTCTGGGAAGTGTCAGATGAGCAATTACCTTCCTACGGGTCCGTGAGCAGCTTGACTCGGCCCGTTGGGTGAATTTAAGGGCTCTAATTTAATTGCTAGTTTATCCTCAAACTCTACTTTTTATTTATTGCAATCCAAGCAACAGGCTCAGAAAGAGCATAGCAGGAGGCCAGCACTGAAACAGGGGTGGGAGTTGGGCCAAAGGAGGCAACAGGGAGGTTTTTTCAAGGGGAGAAGGATGTGGTACAACCTGTGTGAAACCACAGCAGATGACTACGAGAAGTGTTTAAATAATGAGTAGGTGGCCTAAGGGGGTACTCATTTATTTACTGAGCATTTATTGCTGCGGATAACATCGGCCATGGAGTGATGCTCAGGGAAGAAGGACCTCACAGTGTGGCTGGGCTCTGCAGCTCACCCCACTACCTCACCCACACCATGTTCATCTCTCCATGCCTCAGAGGCTCTGGAGAAGTTTATCCACAGTCAGTGAAGGTGTGATACTAGCAATTAGAGGCCCATAACCATCCATGATGAGAGCTGCTGCCATGCCCGGCGCTGTTAGAGGGATAGCAACACTGCAGTTGCCTATGCTTGATAAAGCACCACATTTTCCTGCCCCAAACCAGCACTTACTGAATGAGCAGCAAATGCTTATTTTGATGGATTTCTTTTGGCAGTCTTGTACTTATGAAGCATGCAAAAGCAATTGCTCCTGAGCCACCAGAAACCGCTAACATTGAGCCCAACGAAACTACATTGGGCTCTGGGAAATGCAAGATCATCCCTTGTGAACTCTAGGGCTTTCCTGGAGCCTAATTCATACCAAACTTCGAGATCCCAGTGGAAAACTCACGATTAATCTGGCTGGAGCAAATAGATGAGGATCAACGAGCTTTGCTGCTGGATGGTGGGCCTGTGCTTTACTGCTTGAGCCTTCCTAGCAGTGAACTTGTCTCAGTCATAAGCACTTACAAACTGGGTTTTAAAATGAGAACACAGATGCTTGAATGTAATAGGAAAACTAAGGGTAAATACAACTGGGTCTACAAAAAGATGCCCTGTTTTTTAAACCTGGCAAATTAGGAGTCAGTGGCACTACATACGCATTACTTGTTTATCTGAAGGAACTGGAGGGGAAATAATCCTGTTAAAGAGTTGGCTGGATATATGCCTGCAGTGAGGTCCCATGGGATGGGTGTCAGAGTCGATGCAAACGGTGGTGCTGTGCCAGGGCTTGGACCCTCCTTTGGAGTAGCTTATAAATATTAAATATGAAACATTAAATATGAACAAAGAGGTGCAGTGTTCATTACACAGTATGCTACAAATGAGGTTGAAAGTGTGTATATTCTATTTGTTTTAATTACAGTGAGACAAAACAAGCTCAAATATACCAAGAATCCCCAAAGGAGGGTTTTCTTTTGCAGAAATGCTTAAAATAACAAGAATAGAAATAAAGTTTGGACAAAGCTCTTTCTCCTGCAGGTGACAAGCTCATGGCTTGCACAGGAGCACACAAGGGAGCCCAGCCTTTTCCTTCCCTGCCCTTCGTTTTCAAGCAGTGATGCTCTCACTCTGCCAGCTGTCTAAGACCAAAATGCCAAGGCATCATATGAAATTTACAACTTAAAACCTCAAAATAAGGCTTACACACAGACAAAAAAAGCACTTAAAAAACAATTTTCTTGCCAAATATAAGCCACCTACTTTGCACTACTGGTGCCATTAATTGCAACTACATCACTTTACACTGGTTTGGGATCTTTTCCATTGAAATAACTCGCACTTTTGGCTGTAATTTCTCCTAAGTCCTCTGCTGATGTTTCCTATGGGAAGGTTTTTGGTAGGTCTTCACTTGATGCTGCACTGAAATTTTTCCAGGTGCTGTACAGACCTCCAGACTATGGGATAGTGGAAGAAATGTGGGTGCCTGAGCCACCCCAGGAGCCTCAATACCCCAGACCTGTAGTGCCTCCAGTCTAACATGGGATATTTAAGCAACAGGTTTCAAGTGGCCACAGGGAAAAAACAGCCTGCTTCTGTCTAAGCCTGCTGAGGTATAGTTGAGAAGGATGGCTATTTCCCATTACCGCCTGGTTTAAAGTGGTGTCTGCCAATGAGAGATTAAATCAGTGAATACTGAATCAATACGAAATCTATATTTTTCTAATGATGGCTATTTCTTGGAGATTTACACCAATCTTTGATGCCTGCTAGAGCTTAGGCCACTGAATCTAGAATAAACGATACGGTCAAATGCACAAACTTCTGCAGCCAACCTAAACCAAAAAATACACCTTTTCCCCCCCCTTTAGTTCTACTCTATTTCATTTTTCTGCTTGAGTCCAGCCCTGGATTTATCCTACAGGCAGAACTGCTGTTTGCTCAGCAGGATGAGCTGAAGGAAAAGGACTTTGGAAAGATTTTAGTTATGCAGGGAAGAATTAAAATGAAAAAACGAAAGCCACAAAACCAAAGGAAAATATCCCAATTCTCTGGGTTTCATGGTTGGTTATATAACCAATCTCCCTGGTTATATTTACACTCCTATAAATAGAGAATCGCTCTGAAAGAGTGGCCTAAAAACCAATGACAAACGGAGGCAGCGACCATTGGCGCTTGGGTGGGAGCGGGCACGGGGCTGGTGGGGCTCAGCACGGGGACGAGGACATCTGGTCATAGTCGGGGCACTTGAGCAGAGCAGGGTAGCTACTGTTCATCTGCAGGGAGGCCTCGCTGGAGATATCCGAAGGGCTCCGACCCCGCGCCCATGCGTCCGGATGCAAGAACTGCCCCGAGTAGTCGGAGCAGTTGCTCAGACGGGGACGGTAGAAGCTGGGATGAGGTCTGTAGATGTCCTCGGCCATGTATCGCTTCATGAAGAGGTAAACGGACATCACCCCGGCGCTCTGCAGTGATAGACAGACATGGCCTGATGCTCACAGCTGCCTTCTTCACCACCACCAAAACAGGACAAGAATACAAGCTGCTTTTTTGCACTGCTGACAGTGCTCAAGGGCTCCTGAAAACAGTCGCTTCACTGCCCTGTGTTTCAGATCCACACAACCACATCTCCTCCTCCTCTGCATTTCACACTTGGCATCAAATGGTGACCAAATGCCCCATCAGTGCTCCAGGCTTGGAGTCTGACCATGCTGTATGTCTCCCACCTATATATATATATATAGTATTTTATATATATAATAATAATATTATATATATATAATACTACTATGTATTACCCTTCTGTCTGCACATCCTATCCTTAAACCCTGTCTGAGCCCTTTTTTTGCTAACAGCCTCAATGCCTCCCTGTCCTAAGACAGGATATGCTCATTACAGGCATGTGAGGGCTGCTACCTACCTCTGTGAGAAGGAATGAGATGGCAGAGAAGGCAAACGACCATCCATATTTGTAATTGAAGAATGTGTCCGAGTCCTTGGTCCTGTTCAGCATCTCATCGTTAATGCTGGATATGTAGAGGACCAGCCCCACCACCAAGGACAGACCTGGGGAGAAACCAAGGAGAAGGACGGTGGGAAATGCTTCAGGGATGAAGCTGCTGAAGAAGCGCCTTCCTTTAAGACCCGACTTGTGCGTGAAAGTATGAAACTCCTGGAGAAGTTTCAGACCTCTCCTGATGTGAGACTGATGTGCCATGAGAGACCTCCTCTCCCTCAGCACCTACTCCTGCACGGGTGGTGGGTGCTTTTCCCCACATCTCCTCACCACTGCTACAAATGGATTTTGAACCAGGCAGTTGTCAACCCTGTAAAGCCCAACCAGGCTGTGGGGCTGAGCCAGAAGCCCCTGTGGGTGATGACTCCAATGAGGAGCCACCACAGTATGTTAGGAGAGCACCAGCACCTATGAAAGCAAACATGCTCCATGCTCAAGGGTTTTCAGGATTAAACCTGGACAGAAAAACTCACCTGACAGGATGAAGAAGATCCCTGAGACAAACGCGAGGATGGTCCTGTGAGGCCGAATGTGGCCAATGTTGCTCAGGATGAAGCCGATGAACATGAAGAAGAGGCTGACCAGAGGGAAGGGGGTGGCAGAGCGGATCATCTCTGGCAGGAGAGGAGCAGATCAAAGGGAGAATGGGTCAGTCCTCCCCACATTGTGAGAAACAGGCTTGGCTGGTGAGGTGGCTCCAGCCCTCCTGCTCTCTGACCACACTGCATCTTTCCTTGCTCCTGGTTAATGTGAGTGCCCCTGTGCTGCTCCCTGGCCCCTGGCAGGGCTTCCCCTCTTTGCTGATGGGCTGAGTAAAGAGCTGACTCTGGCTGCTGCAGGAATGGCCGCCAACGCTGGCATTTCTGAGGGTTTGTGTGAAGTGTCACATAGGAAAAAGCCACCAGAACCTGCATTCTTCTCTAGCTTTGCTGTAAAACTCTTTGCTGAACACTTTTATCTACTAAATAAGAAATGACCACAGAATTCATTGTGCGAGCTGTGACACCCCATCCTTAATTCACCCAACTGTGTAATGTGTGAAATTGACTGCTACAGAATAAGTACAGCTGCAAATTACAGAGGGGACTTATAAAGCCAAACACTTCCATAAACATCAGTGCTGAATAGCCAGTGACAGGAAATTGTACGGCTTAGAGCCTCTGTGAGCATCCTCCCATTAGAAAGCGATGTTCCCAAAAGCTTAGGAGCATATTGGGTGATTCATGCAGTAAAAACTTTAGTTGCATCCTTGCATGGTAGCACTGCCAAGGAAGCAGGAGCTTCTTCAGCAAGGACACAAAGAGGATTTCTTGAGGGGATCCCTAGTGACCCTTTGCAGGATGCAACCGGTAAGACCCCACTGAACCACTTACTCAGGACATTGACCGTGGACTCAGATGTCAGCTGGATGTTCATGGGCATGATATATTCAATAGTGAAACACCGGCCATGCTCTTCACCTGCAGCAACACAGACCATAACTACAGACATATCTTAGCTACCATCTCTCTTATGCAGAAGGACTCCCCTTCAGAAACAACACAGAAACATGTCAAGGCAGAGGGGTTAAGGTCACCCCAGGGTTGTTATCAGAGCTTTTTGCTCCCCCAACTTTTTCAAAGCAGCCGTTGAAACTTCATGACATTTCAGGTTGGTCACTTTGAGATTCCCATCCCCTTGGATTTTGTTCAGCTCCTGCGGCCAAGTCACTTCATCCAACTTGGCATGGACAGAGGGAATGGTCCAGCTGACCTGAATCAAAATTTTACAGGGAAAAAGAGGAAAGTTTTGAGCTGCTGCCTGAGGCACCATGGCATGGAGAGGGATGGCAGCAGGGTCTGGCATGGCAGCAGCAAACTCACCCAAAGCCTGTTTGCAAAGGCACATTTATCCATCTGACTATTAAAGCTGGGCAAAGGGTAATGGCGTTACTTGCCAAAGGTTGTGCCTGAGCTCAGAAACAAAGTTGGGCAAAGCCTCCAAAAATCCTGCTTTTCCCCATCCCTTTCCCACAGTATGACACTGACACGCACCAAACATCACCTTACTGAGGGATGCTTTTGGGAGGAGACCATACCTGCCAGGAAGCAGACCCTCCAGAGCCCCGAGTGCAGCGACAGCTTGATTTCGGCAGTCTGGTTTTGGGGCTGGACGATGCCCTCCTCCAGGTAGAGCCAGTAGTCGGTGCTGACGGAGATGCCCAGGAGGCCGAGGCCACAGACAGCAAACACACTGCTGAGCAGGGTCAGTGCCTTCCTGCTGCAGGCACTCATCCCTAACAGCATAGGGGGCCGAGGGGGCGGCTGCCAGGAGCGGGGATGCAGCCGTCGGCACAGAGCCGTCTGCAGCCTTTTGGGGGGATGGATGTGCCAAAGCTTTGCCCTCTGCCCTCTGTTCTTATATAGGTCGAGCTGAAAGAAGCCATTAAAACAATCACAGTGAGTCCTGACAGATGGAGAGTTTGAACTAAATCCTACCTGGCTGCTCCCCCATGGCTCATGGATGTGCTGAATGCCCGGTGTTGGCACTGGGAGGGAGCAGTATGGGATGAACTGGCCAGGAGCAGTTCGTTGGCTCCTGTTTTCTTTGCTGCAGGTGAATTCCTGCTGCTCAGGCCAAACCTGGTGCTTATCTCCCCAAGGATGTAGCCAAATCACAGCATCTGCCATTCTCAGAGCCTTATCCATGAAGGGCGGCAGCAAGAGCTGCATCCCCTCGGCACAGGAGCCTGTTGAGACTCATGGACACTGCATTAATGGGTCAATAAAGATGCTTTAAGCTGCTGGACTAAAACCACCTCCAGTGCAGCTCTAGTCACAACCAATATTGCCATTTTACCTCTTCCAGTGTAGATTTACCCACTGGGGGATCAAGATCCCTATTTTGTAAAAACCATGCTATTTCTATGCACACTGAACGACATCATCAAACACCTCAAAGCAGAGCAGCGTGGTGCAATCTTGCCTTCTTTTGCTTTTTACTGTGCTTGCGGATCAGTGCTGGTGTTGGCTGAACACAGAGACTGAATCAGTCCAAACTTAGCTTGTGCTTCAGGGGGAGGCAGGGAAACGGGGCCAGGGAGCTGCAGTCAGGCCCTGGGCAAACATTAAAGGAGGAGGGAAAAACTCCCCTCATCCCCATGTCGCTTATGGATGGATTCCTCTTATTTCCTTCTATTTTTGTTAACGTGTGGAGTTTGGCGGTTCTCACGGTGCTCTGCAGGCTGACAAAACATCATCAGAAACCACAGCTCTTGGCGCAGCAGAGAAAAAGTACAATTCATATGGAGAGAAAAAACCACAGACGTGAAAGGTTAGAGGAATAAGGGCGAGAAGGGAAATATACGTGTGAGTGCTGGTCTTCTGGGGAGTGGGAATGAGGCAGATAGCATTACTGACTGCTGCTATAAAGCAATATGAATCACAGACAAGCGCAGTGTAATGTGTATTTTCCAAGGCACATTTTGCTGTTGCTCAGCAGTGCAAACAATATGGAAAAAAAATCAAAAATCATCCAGCTAGATGACAAAATCTACCCAATATAACACAGTAGCAGAGGGATGCGTCCCCCTTGGGCTCCCTTTGAAACTGCGCAAGCTTTGTTTGTGCTGCTTGAAGTTTCAAGGGACAACAAATGGGAGGGAGCTGCGCAGCACAGCTGCAACCCGCTGCCTGGGAAGAAGGGCAGCATCCTCCTAAACACATATCTCATTTGAAACACCTATTCCCAAAATAATGATGGATAAGCAATAGAGCCAGGGCAGGTATGTCATTTATCTCCCCAGGTGTCAGCTTTTGAACCTACGCAGGAGTAACTCCACCATGCCTGTACTCACAGCCGGTGCTGGCTGCAGCAGCACGTGTTGGGGAACAGGCTCTTTGGAAGAGAAGCCTTGTTGCTGTTATCACAGCAAAGGTGGTGGGGTTTAGTGATTAAATCAGATGTGGCTTCTTCCAGGGCTGGGAGATCACAACTTGCTGTTCTGACACATCCAGGCAGGTGAGCAGACCAGAAGAGGGCTTTTTTCTTGCACCTCTGATATAAACATATTAATCCTTACTTGCTTCCCCTGACTTTCAGAGATGCCGAAAGTCCTCACAGCTTGCACTTTTACACTCAGAAGCCTCCAAAGACAGTGTTCTGCCATAGTTCAGTTATGATTAATAAGAGCAGACAAGGCTGATAGTTATTTCTTGCTGCTGAATGGCTGCTCTCCTGGGAGCTCTGTGCTCTTGCAGTGCCTATCCCCAGCACATCTATAGCACAGTGAACAGCACCAAGTTCCTGACAGCCCAATCCTGGGCTGATCCTGCAGCAAGTTTCATAACAAGACTGATATGAAGGAAACTTGTAGCTACCATGGACTCCAAATAAGTGCATTTACTGAAGAGATGCAATACCCAAAGCCCATCTGCACCTCCAGCTTGGTGCTCCAGGCAGCAATAAGTGAGAAAAGCAGCTAATGCTGCTGGAAGAGTTGCAAATCCTTGTGTAAAGAGAAAAAGGGGGACAGAGAGTTTTATTATCACATCCTATCCCGAGTCCAAAGCAGACAAGTACGTCTTGGTTGGAAGCAGATGTACTTGCACCCTCAAGCACTGCAGCAGCTCTGACAATTCTCTTCCACATTAAACTGAAGATTTGGCTTTCCCTGTGTTCACATTGAGCCATTTCCCAGAAGGTACTGACCTATAGGAAGAGGAGCACTGTCGCTTACAGGCAGCCCAAGCAAATTCTCCAGCTCACAGTACTGCAAGCTTCCCACCTTCGGCTTTGCCAGCAAGCCTCATTTTTAGTGTTCTTATTTAATGCTTCCCTCAGCTCAAGAAAAGCAGGGTGTGTTCCCAGGAGGAACATCTCCCTGTTAGGGATGGGAGGAGTGAGATGCATAAAGGAGATGTTCAGGTTTGTTTTCCCTGAGGAATTAGGAGGCAGCAGCTAAAGAAGAAACTGGAAGCTATAGGGGAGAGAAGCACATCCTGCAAAGGCAGCCTTGCATCTTGGTTGCCTGAGGACAACCTTGTCAAGGGGAGAGACTAGCACAGAGCTATAGACATTAGGACACCACTCTACTCCTTCACTAGATGGGAATATACCATTTACATCTCTTTATAGATCCCTTTTTATCCAGCAGTATAAGCAGGCAAAACACAGATCATCTGGCTCACCCCTTCTTCTCCCTAACTCAGTCAGAGCTGTATTTTCTAGTTGCTGCCTCAAAATGAACAGTGGTTACTACAGAGAGTCTCATTCCGCTTGGCAGTTTGGTGCCAAAATGGTAAAAGGAGCTGGAATCTATTCTTGGCTCATGTATCATCAACAACCATCCTCCTTGCACATTTCTCCTTAATGAGGAGCCAAAAAATCAAAGTACAGAGTATAAGGAGGTCTAGATAAAGCCATTTGAAGGGAAATAGCTAAGTATTGCCTATGATTTATTAGCCATCAACACCAGACACTGGAAAATATACCCATTTAGCATCATTTATATTGGCCATTGGGGTGACGCCAGCAGCAGGGAGAGGGGTTGGGAGTCAGAGTCACGCCTCTCAATTGCCTCATTTCTTTTCTCTCTCACACTTCAATTTCCATGTAATCACAAATGCATTAGAGGCTGATCCCTATTACTGCTTTGCTGGCACATAAAACCGAGCCGATCTGGTGGGGGGCGGGAGGTAGGGACGGTGCAGAGCAGTTGCTTGGATCAAACCTTCACCATGTCCAGTGCTGGGAAAATTAGCAGGGCTCCCAAGAGAAATAGTTTTCAAGGACACCAGCAGGAGCTGGCTTGGTTTTCAGCAGGGATTTAGTCCCCAGTAATCTTTACCAGCTGTGTTCTGCTTTCTACAGCTGAAAAGGTGATGCTGTTCAGCTTCCAACAGTAGCTGTATTTTAAATTAAGTGAACATAGCCCCAAAGATTTCCAAGAAAGAGGACCTTATAACAGCTCCAGCTCCTTCAATCACACTGCACCTTCTGGTAGTAGTCCAGGGAACAATACAGGCAGACTGCAATGTAATCTGCAGTCCTTGTAATGAATTTCTTTCTGTCCTGGAGCCACAGCTTCTGATGGAAACTGCACACAGCCCATGCAGGACTGACCCTTTCAGAAAATGAAATGAAATTGGTGGTGTTCCTATGGTAGTTCACCCAGATCAGGAGTGAGCTGAAGTCCTTACCTATTGCTCCACAGTCACAGAAAGGCAATATGATCCTGGTCCAGATTTCTGAGCCCACTGCTCTATGACATAACACCAAGCACAAGCCACCACTCTGGGCTATGTGGATGAGCTGAGAAAAATAGATGGTTTGGACAGGATGGGTTGTATCAATAAATCACTACTCCGCATTCAGCAGAAAACAGCAGTCCCTCCTGCCCTGGGTAAAGGTAGAAAGAACGGGGCCAAGCCAGGCCGAAGAGGCAGAGATTGATTTTTATGTGGCTACTGCATCATTTCCAATTTCCTGACATTTGTGAAGAGGGGAAGCGCTGCCAAGGTTACTGGAGCAGACAGGAGGGAAGATTTTGTTTGTGGAGGGGTGCTGGTATCCAGGACAAGCCTGGCAGTCTGCGTTTGTGAAAGCCTGATCCCTGCCAAGGGCAGGGAGAAATCAGAGGTTAAGCTTGAGCACCTGGAGCAGTGCGAGAGACTGAGCAGAAGATAAAGGAGAGGGAATGAAGCCTGGTGGAAGAGGGGGTTGGAAACCCACTGAGCGAGCGATCGATCGGTATACCAAGAGCATCAGGGACCTGTGTAAGAGCTGGCAAACGCAGGAGAGCGAGAGCTGTGATGGAGCTGAGCTGAAAGAACCAGCTCTCACTAAGCTAGAACAAGAAAACTGGGCTGGCTAAAAATAAAGGGCCTTCAAGCAGCACTATCTCTTCCTCAGGACACAGCGCAGGCCACAGGCGTGGGCATAAATAAATAGGTCAAGGAGAGTGGCTCTTTCAGAACTGAACTTTCCAGAGCTGGTAGGGCTCAGGCAGGCAGGACCATGCTGGGGGCTGGCTGAGGCCGCTGCCATGTTGTCACCCCCCTTCAGACAGCACAACATCACCCTGGCTCCCTCATGGGCAAATCCAGAAAAGCCTAATTTGGTCACAAATACCCCAAGTGGAATAGAAAGGTGGTTGTGAAAGGACATAGTGGCTCCCACTGAGCTTACAGAGCACCCAAAGGGTGCAAATACTATGGTCCTACACCAGCACGTGCAAGATGCATCCTGCATCCTGCTGACTTGAACTGATGCTCTGTCAGTTTGCAGAGAGGGTTTTGTCAATGTGAGGAGCATGTAGTGAGATGACTTTGGCCACAGCCAAGTGTATGCAGCTCATCAGAGAGGAGGAAGAGGAGGAGATGGTGTGTGCAGTGCCTGCTGCTCCATCTGGAAACCCAGGAGAAGCAGCTCCACAAACCTGACCCGGAAAACTTAGTGATTGGGAAAGGGTTCTGAAATTATTGCATGGGAAGCAACAGTCCCTCTTGAAGCTTGGAAAAGGTGTACTGCAGGAAGGAGAGAAGCACAAGACTGCTCTGCTTTCATAAACAAGCTGAAGTAGAGCAGGGATGGCTGCAGAGAAGAGCAGTATCTCCTGTGCTAGTCCACTTAAAGTGAAATGGTTGAAGGGGATGTGGGATGTTGGTCCATAGGGTTCCCAGGGTCACTGCTCTGGGTTGCTGGCACCCGGCATCTCACATGGCACGTAGGAAGACAGAAATACACAGGGCAGCTTTATAGAGCTTGCATTAGTGTCATATAGAAACATCAGCTTGATTTCTGAGAGAGAAATCATGTATTGGTAAAATTAAGTACAGAAATAAATCTTTTTGATGTGGAGGAGGTTTAGCCTGTTATTAAGAAATGAAACAGTCCATCTCGTGGGTGTTTGAATGGCACTAGTAACTGTGACTACGAGCCATAAACTTCAAAAGGATCAATACTGGACTTGAAAGCTTTCCCTTGCACTGGCATTACAGCTGAGTAGAAACAGCAGCATTGACTCCATTGAGCACACAGGGCTCACAGGCTCTCCAGAGAGGGTTTAAAACAAAACCCAGAAGGCTGGTTATGAGTTATTTACACTAAGATTGAGCCACAGCAATGATAAACCTATTAAGTTTTTTTGCCTGTCATCAGACATAAGGAACACCTGAAAAACAATAGGAAGAAACTGTGTGACAGCTACCTACTGTAATGCTCACCACTCATTTAATGAGTGGGACTGCTTGGCAGTTTTCTCTTATAATTGACTTCCATAATTTTTCTGAGAAATTCCCCTTTTCCCTAGCACTTCCCATGCTTCATTTCTTCTCCAAGATTTGCTTGATCAAAAATCCTTTTATGGCAGTGCAAGAGGGAATGAAATGTTGCATAGAAAGTACTGTATTTCACTGCTGACCCCACTGCCTGTGTTGCGAGCCCTCAAGGCTGACCCTCAGCTGCTCTTCCCTCTCCTTTAACCACACACCAGCCTTTCTGCTGTGGACTGCTCAAAACCTGCCCTTTTAGCCTAGGTCTGGTTTGCAAAGGAGGTTGTTACTGGTTAATTGAGCACACCTTCAGCTCAGTTCAATATCAGATGATATTCCCAAGGTCAAAGGAGCAGCAATTGAGGTTTATTTCCTCACCCCAGCCCTGGAACCAGACACTTTCCCAAATAGGCCATCTCTGCTGTGCCCGTGCCGAGGCGATGGCTCTGCTCCAGCTCGCTCACACTAATGGCTTTGAGTGATGCCAGTAACATTCAGCAAACCAACTGAGCAGCCCCCTGGTCCCGGCTCACACGCTGCTGGCACAGCCCGTGCGTGTACAGCCAGCGCTCATTCACACGGGCTTTCTGCATCCACTAATATTCCTTCCCAAACCTTTTATGGAGCACATCCCACGCGCGTGTCTCCTTTCTCCTTGGTGTTGAAGGCTCTTACCTTGCTTAACCCCAGCTGAAGCAATGCTTTGGCAAGCAGAAAACCTGCGACGCTGGTTGTGAAGATGGGAAGCTCAGGTTCCGGAGGGTTCTTGATGGATGCTTTGGCTGCAGGATGGCTCTGGGAGGAGCTGGGAGTGGTGTGGCTTTAGCAGTGGGCAGAGGAGAGCTCCTGGACCATAGCAGAGGGCACAGCCTTGGTTATCCTTCTCCAGTTGACTCACAGGAGGGCTGCACGCTATGAGGACACAGAGTACAGCAGTCAGGTCTCTGCATCCATGTGGCAGCAGCTCCCACCCTGTGGTTTTGTAGAAAAGCATTGCACAAAGTGCATTTCTCAAGAGAGAAATGGGAGTTAAGCTCTGAGCTTGCAGCTTGCCCATGCGCCCAAGTCCAGTTCTCTAGGTCTGAACTATATATATGTTCATTCAAGGTTTACATCAGTAATAGCTGAGCCCTTTCCTTTGCAGAGCCCTTCCCAACACCCTCTCACCTTCTGCATATCAAAGCTAATGTACAATATTCCCCTACTTGCAGTGTGTCAGAGTGCTCGCAGTCAGGGACATGACTCAAACTGCTGATTTCAATACCCTATAAAGAGCTATAGAAGTAGAATAAAAGGGGGATATCTGGAGCTGCGAAGCAAAACAGCTGGGGACTTGGCTATAAAAGCTGCAGAAATCTCTCTGCTGTGTGCTGCAGAGAGCAGCCCATTAACCTCCGCGTGTTGTACATTACAAGTTGTATTTTATATCCTAAATATATAAACTCTAGTAACCCAACGATCCAGTGACCCTCTTCTGGCTTCAGTGCAGTGCTTCCCTCTGCTCAACTTGGCTGGCACAGAAGAAGCCTGAGCAAAACCAGCAACAGGGAGGAGTGAAGGCAATGTAACCTTCAGCTGCAGGCCTCTGCTTCCCACCAGGACCAGGTCTGGGCTGGTCTAGTGGAATATTAAATCTTTAACAGTTGGTTCAATTCAACATTTAAGATGCCACAAAGTCCTGCAATGACCTTGTGTACTATAAAGAGGAGAATAAGCTTCTTCCTTGCACAACAATAGCTTTTCTGTACATCCTTCCAGCAACAAGGCAGGTCACAGCATGACCGAAGATCTCGAGCACCTTTTCCTAAAGACATTGATGCTGTTTGAAAACAGAGTGGGTATGAACACAACCCACAAATGCAGTGTAAGCCCTGCAGGAGCTGTGTGTTTTGAACGCCAGCGCATGAAATTTCTCTGGGCTATAAACTCCTACTGCTACAGAAGGTCTAAGAAAAGCCCCATTCCCAGCCCAGGTTCCAGGAGATGAGACTGCTCCACAGAGCGTGGCCAATACCGCCGTTTCCTTATTTCCCCTTACCCATCAGTGTATGACAGCCTGAGCTAAATTAAGCATGCTGGGAGCCAAAAAATAGCATCAAGAGCTAATTAAAACTCTTCCACCTCCCCCGCGTCAGCAGTGGGGAGAAGCGAGCCGCAGGTACCCGTGCCATGGAGGCAGGGCAGCCCACCACAGCTCATCGCTGCCTGCTGCAGTTCCGTGCACCAGCGCTGGCAGCTGGAGTGCTTTTATGAGCGCTTTCAGAGTGATAAATGAGGGAAAGCAAGAAATCCCCCAAGCACCGCTGGCATCTCTGAGCACTGAAGGCTGCAAAGCAGCACGCTGGGGAGGTTGCATGCGGCTGCCGAGACCTCTGTCTCTTTGGTGTTATTAAACATGATTGCTAGCATGAAGCAGATGCTTTGTTAAACAGGAGACGTGCTTAGAAACCAGCTTTACTACAAAGCCTCTGGGTACCCAAACAATGGCATAAATAAAGTGGAGAAGGGCTGCATCACCCACGCGTCAGGCAAACGTCTTAATAACCCAAGTGCCATTCGTGGCTGTCATTAAGCCCTGTTACCAACACAATGGCAGCTTCATCCAGCTTTGCTTGAGCAGTTTGGGACACAGCTCCTCAGATACCAGAGGTCATCATACAAAAGCTCCCCAGGTCTGATGCTGAGCAGCCACAGAAGTTTTGTCCCATCTTCATGTAGGAAAGGTCTTGGTTTGTGTAACTTGTTGGGCTCAGTTGTCAGCAATATTGAAGTACATAATAAGCATTTTCACATCATTGGAGATATTAAACTTTCTATCACCCAGATTTTAGCAAGTCTCATTGCTAATTCCAGGATTTAACAGCCAATGTCTCAGCAGACGGGGCAGGAAAAGTCACGCAGGATGTGGAGCAGCCTCATGCAGAATGTGGAACAGTCTGAGCCCAGGCAGAGGCAGCATGACCCGGTCAGAGGAGCACAGCTCAGCAGCACAACCACATCCTGGGGAAGGCTGCAGGAACAGGCAGGGAATAGACTCGGTCTCACTCAGTTTCCATCCTTCCCCCAGGCCAGCACCTATTACCAGATGAAGCTTGGCCTGGTTGGTGCACCTGGTCTTCACCAACACTCCTCTCCTATCCACACTGCTCCTTGGTACCACCATGTGCTTGTACCTGCAGCATCCTCCCCACAGTACTTCTCCTGCCACCTATATAATGACCTGATATTTTCTTCTCCATGTGGTCTGGAAGATATTTTACAGTAAGAACTGCAAACCAGTTCACACACATGATGCTGATGTTGCTTTCCTCTTCATACATCTTTACCTGTACATTGTACAGAAAAGGGCACCTTTGTCACAATTTGCCTGTAGTCACCTTTTTCGTGTTTCAGGAGAGATGTGCTGCTTCCCAAGCAGCAACTCAAGCATCAGCAGGATTGAACACAACTTTCCAAATCACCCAGTTTCCTAGCTTGGGTTTGCTGTATTGCCTCTGGCCACCTGTATCTTCCAGGGTCTTCCAGCAGCATCTGGGAGAGGACTGGTTTCTGTTGAATACAAGTCAGTGCAGCTCTGAGCATCCACCCAAGAGACATGAGGGAAGCTGGGGATGGTGACAAATGAAAGCAGAGCCCCAGCCTGGATCAGGTATTTTGGGAATGTGACAGACAAAGCTTTCTGTTCCTGTAGAAAGTGATGACATCCACCCTCACTCAGGTAAGAGGAATGGCGGTAGGGTATGAAAGCAGAGCAGTTGCCAGCCCCACACAGCTTCATCCAGACCCTGCCACAGTCTTGGGAAGGGCTCTTGGGTAACAGACTTCCAGCTGTGAGACAAGCAGGATGTTCATGGTCCATCCTTCCAATGGAGGATGCTCCAGGATTTCCCATCTGCCTTGTGCCAGCACCTGGTGCAGAATCTCCATTGGCACCTCTCATCTGCTCCAGTGGCTGACTTTAGCATCACCTCAGGTAAGTACTTTGGGAATAGTTCAATGTTTTTCTTCTGTGATATATTGTATCTCAGTCCCCAAAATGCTAATCCTTACTAACAAATAGCTCACCTTTTGCTCGGCACATGGCACCCAGGGCATCCTGACAGAGGAAGGACTGGAAACCTTCCTGTCTGCACACAACTTAGCAATGGTTGGAATGTCTCACCTAGGCTTGGCATTATGGTATCAACCTCTGTTGCTGGATTTTTAATAACCGAATGCGTACAGGATCACTCCTCCTGCCTACACCCAACTTTCTGACTGCTGCAGATGCTGAGGTTTCTGCGTGCCCTGCTCACAGCTCCTCTATCCCCACTGTCCTGCAGGCTGGAGAAGACTGGGGGACACAGATGCCCATCCAGGATCCCTCTACAATCCCACACTTGGGCCACCTCTACCAAACGCACTTCTCTGAGCAAGCACAGATATTCCCAGCCAGAGCTGCCTGCAGAGGAAAGGGACATCTCTTGTAACCAAGTGTTTAATGTCTCATGGGAAGCCAGGGCCACGGGGCTGCCCATTTGTAGTGTTTTGAGGGTGAGCGAAGTCCTGCCCAGGCAGACCTGAGCCTCTGCTCCCTGCGGATGTCACCCAGCAGCACTGGATGGGCACCGAGGGGGAAAATGAATTAGCCGCAAGTCCTCCTGGGTCAGCGGATGCCATCTGCTGTGCTTCTCAAACAACCCCCTCTGTGCGGCCCCCAGCACCGCTCTAACGAGGCTGCTCACTGATGAGCAGTGATACCTCCCTCATAATAAAGGAAAAACTGCAACTCCCATCTTCCAAAGAGACCAGACATAAACTCCGCTCAGCTGTAACTGCCCATTTTCTGAGCCTGATGATGCATCAGTGTCGTCCCGTGACAATTTCCATTTTCCTAGTAAATATTTTACTATAAATGTCAGAAGTTTGTGGCTAAAAAGAATAAATTGGTACGACTTTGATTCCCAATCCTCTTTCCAGAGCACACCTAATGCTCAAACTCCCTTTAATTTCTATCAGATTGAGACTCACAGATAACTTTTGACCTCGACTCCATCACCCAGTTATTTTCAAAATGCCATCTTAAACCCAGGGCTTTAAATCTTCCCATCTGACTTACAGAAACCTCCCAGTGCTGTACCCTCGCATAGCTCACAGCTTACAGATACTGCTGAAGCCTCCGCAGGCTTGTGCATTATTTCCCTTTAGAATTTTATATTCCCTTCCCTCTCCATAAATGAAGCTGAAGCTGCAAATGCTGCGGTATGGATGCTGCCAGGTGGGGATTCATTCAGCTCAATGAATATATTCAACAGCTACAGCAATCCAGCAAGGGGTTGGAGCAATAAACACACAGAGCATTTCTGTCCCCTGGATGCCACGTGGGGCAGCCGCCGGGCTGCTGAGGGGAAGGCATGATGGCAGTGGGATGGGCTGCAGAGAGCCCTTTGGCTTTTTACATGGGTCGCGGTGTAATAGACTGAAAGGGTGTCCCTGAAATCCAGCAGCAGATGAACCTCTGAAAGGAGGGAGCCCAAATACACTTGTGCAACCAAAGGGCAGCAGCAATGGAATGCTCCTCCTGGCCAGGTCACACCACCAGCCCCGCTGCTACTGCGCAGAACTCAGTGGAAATGCTCCTTTTCAGCATTCCTGCTGGAGCAGTGCTGTTGTCAGTGAGTGCAATGCCCTTGCTGCCCTACCCAAAGGCTCACCTGCACCATGAGGGGCATCTACCAGCTCCGGTGGGGCCTCCTCCTTGTTGCCGTCTCCCCTGTGTGGGTTCAGGGGGTGGAAGGGACACGATGGGGGTGGCAATGCTGCAGGTCAGAGTCCTCTCTGGTCACCACCAAGGAGCCTCCTGCTGCTCTGCTTGGGAGACGCAATCTAAGAGCTGCAAAAAACATCACCTGTCAGGGGCTGATGAAGTTTTACAACATGCCATGCGATAAATCAACAGCTGAAGGATGTGTCAGGAGCCCTCCCTGCTCACAGCCGTGGTGGTGAATTACCGCATTTCCCTTTTCACCACCTTTCATATGAAACAGTGTGTGGAGAAGTGATATGAAGGGATATGAACAGTGTGTGGAGAAGTGCAGACAGGCTCCGTGTCCCTGTTTGCCTGGTCGTATGGTAACCCATGAACCAGCTGGTCTGGGTTATTTTCTCCTCTACTTTACTTCACTTAACACCCAGGTCAGCTTTTCTCAGATGGCCTCACTTAGATTCACACTCCCCTCTCCAAGGGGTTTGCAACAGTGAAAAGCACTGGTAGCTCCTGACTTCCAGCAGATTTTACATTCCCTGTGTTGGATGGGAGGCTTGGAGCGAGCTGCTCTAGTGGAAGGTGTCCCTGCCCATGGCAGGGGGTTGGAACTGGATGAGCTTTAAGGTCTTCTCCAGCCCAAGCCAGTCTCAGTGGAAATACACTTCCTTTCCGAGGCTCAACGTGCCAAAGTCACAGGTGAGGAGGGGGATGCTCACAGCGCCCAAGCGACGGCCTCTGTCCGAGCAGCCTGGTGGAGGAAACCCCTGGGCACAGACCCCGGGGTTTACCGGCTCCCGGTGCTCCAAGGTCCGCCCGGGAGGACTCTGGGCTCCGGCAAACCCCGGCTCCCAGCGCCCGGGCGGTGCCGGTGGAGCGGGGACGGAGTAGCCGGGCAGGTACAGAAAACCGCTTCCCCACGGCGACACGGGCACCGCTACCCGGGTCCTGCCCCTGCGCTGGGCACAGGAGCCCGAGAGGCTGCTGCTGCCCGGGGCGGTGCCCGCTCCCCCGGGGCGCATCCGAGGGCAGGGCCGGCTCCGGCGGGAATATGGAACATGTATAAATGGATCCATTGATCCCTCCTCCCGTGCCCCTCCGCACCCCGCGGCACCTCCCAGACATCCCCCCCGCTTTAAACTTCCAGGGTTTCACAGCCAATTCGGGACCCCCCTTCCCGAAGCCGCTTCCCAGGGGGTGCCCCCCCCGCCCCCCCGCTCCCCTGGAGCAGCCCGGCCCCGACACGAGAAGCGGCACCCGCCTCCCCCCTTCCCCGCTCGGTCCCCGGCACCCACCGGCCCCGCGAGCGCTGCTCCTGCGGCGGGACGCGGCCGTCGGCCTCGGGGATGCTCCGCGCCGCGGCGGGGAGGGGAGGGCATCACATGGCGCCGGCGGGGACAGCCCACCTCTCCCTCCCTCCATGCCCCTTTCCCTCCCTCCATCCCTCCTTCTCTTTCTCCGTCCTTCCCTTCTTCCCTCCCCTTCCCCCCCCCCCCTTTTCTCCATCCACTCCTCCTACCTCTCTTTCTCTTCTCTTTATCCCTCCTTTCACCATTCCTCATTCCCTTCCACCCTTTTCACCTTATTCCACCGCTTTCCTTCTATTCTGTGCTCTTTTCCTGTAGCCCCTTCCTTTCCTTCATCCATTCCCAGTCCCTCAGCTATAGCTGGTGCCTCCAGTTCACCACAGGGCAGGTGTAGGAGCCAGCGCTGCCCCTCTGTACATCCTCCCTTCCAAGCACCCCCACAGCCCCTCTGCACCCCCTAACCTGGAAAACCATGGTCCCCTCTGGGGTGGCAGCCCTGAGTGGGAGATGCACCCTGGGACACAACATACCTGGGAGCTGGGGAAAGGAAAACTGGCTCTGGCCACTGAGTTAAACACATCCACAGCTAAGGACAGAGCAGACAACGGGGAGGGGTGAGGGCAGCAAGCCAGCTGTGCTGCAGAAAGCCAGCTTGGCAGGGCTGGGACCAGGGCAGGGAGAAAGCCAGGGCTAAAGGAGAGGGACACAGGGGCAGATGCTGTGGGCTCTGGAAACGACGTTCAGAACAAGTGATTCAGCCAAAACACACAGAATATTAGCAGCAGAGCCAAGAATAGGGAGACAGCTCTATCAGGGCTTCCAGCAATGGGACACTTGATTGGATACAGCAGGAAGGACAAGGAAAGGGTCACACACTATGTGGGTAACTCCTGCGACGTGAGCTGCCAGTCCCAGCAGCGGGGCCAAGGGCAGCTCACAGCACCATTGCAGGGCCAGAAGCTCAGATTTGTGCAGTGATTTCTGCAGTGAGAGCTTATTCTGTGCAAGGGCTTTGCATGTGCCAGGGTGGCTCCCGCAGTGGGGAGCTGGGCAGTAGCAGCAGTGGGGCAGCTCCAAAGGAAGGCGCTTCTGACATCTCCTAGCAGGAAAGCAACAAAAGCAATCCATTAATTACAAGTCAGATAAATTCAGTTTCTAATAAGCACTTGGGGCACCAATTCCCAGTGCTCTGGCTAAAATGTGCTGTATCTCTGCTGGAGGCATCCTCAGTTAGCAAACCATGACTATCCTAGATGGAATAATTCAAAGTAATGTGAGATATAAGATGCAGAGGAGGTGTTGGTTGGATGGCTTGTTTGAAGTCAGTGGAGTCATGTGCTCTGGCTTGTTGAGCTCTGTCTTGATTGATAGAGATAATAGAAAATGATGCAGATGTGCGAGATTTGATTTCTCCAACAAGAAACGCAGTGGAGCCCCCAGTGAGATGCAGGCTGGTGGGAACCTGCCTCTCAGTAGGGCCCCAGCTGGCAGCCAGGGCATAGTGGTTATTTGATTTGAGGGACTGCACCTCCACATATGTTCTTTTGCCCAAAATTACAGCGATACTTAAGTTACAGTGAATTCAGCATGTTTTCCTGGGCTCATCTCTCAGCCCCCTAAGGAAGAACAGGCTGACCTTGTGAAGATGCGTCTTTCAGCATATCCTTCCTTGCAGCTGGAGCTCCCGAAACAATCCCCAAGGGTATTTAGAACCTCTCATTCATGTTTGAGGAAGAACAGAAGACAGCAAATCCATCAGGGGATGAACAGGAGAGAGCAGGGATTTGGTCAGCAGAATGGATTCTGCCCTGGAAAATGGAGGGCAAAGAGGTGATGCCCTCTGGTACACCAGCCTCATGCAGCCCCAGGGAGGAGGCAGCTTCCCTGGGATGGAGCTAATCAGCAGGGAATTACCAATAAAGTCAAGCTACAAGAGGCAGGCTAGACCTGGATGTTCATCATGTTCTGTCAGGGTACATTATTTAATACAGTAATTGGCTGCTCCATCACTTTTCTTTGCTCTATATTGGTAAAAAAACCCCAGCAAAACAAAGCAGACCTTCATTTCCTCCAGCCAGACAATCTGCTGTATCAGCTGCTTGGGCCCTGTGCAGGGTTATTTGAATACAGCATGAATCAAGGCTGCAGCTCGTACAGCCACTGACATAATTAACCATTACAGTGTGAGAGGCCCCCAGCAGCCATGCATATAATCAATTAGAAATACACATTTTGGGCTTCAGTCTCCCCCCCTCTTTGCTTCTGTGCAAATGTGCTTGGGCTGAAACACTCAGATGGATTTTCCATTGCTGTTTGTCTCATACAGCAACTTCTGCCATGGCAAAGCACATGTACGATGCCAGCGCTAACACCAGGAGTTTCCCACCAGCATGGCAGGGCCCGGCTGCAGAAGGGTACCAGCGATGCCTCCCAAAACTGCAGAAACACAGCTGAGTGTTTCCTACCTCATTAGCAGCTATCCATAATTCCTTCCCCATAACACCAACCTCCTACTGACAGCAAAAGATGGTGAAGATGAAATGGAAACCCCTTCTGCTGGCCAAGAGCTTGGTGTGGCTGTTCCAGGCAGGACAATTAACGCTTAGCATCTTCTCAGCATCCTCTAGAACTTGGGGAAGGACTTTGCCAAACCCCGAACAGCTTTTTGATTGATGTGATACCATCTTGCGTTGCATCTCCAAGACAGCACCACTTCAACCACCCCACTTTTCACTATTTCCTGCCTTGCTCTCTCCTCCCCAAGAGGGAGGATCCCTCACCACAGCTGCATGTGGGGCCAGTGAAGCTGGGTGGGACCTTGCACCTCACAGGGTGTTGTACAGCTGTGTCAGCCTTTGCAGAGCTGAGCTTG
Organism: Myiopsitta monachus; assembly: GCA_017639245.1. Classification (NCBI taxonomy): domain Eukaryota; kingdom Metazoa; phylum Chordata; class Aves; order Psittaciformes; family Psittacidae; genus Myiopsitta; species Myiopsitta monachus. The sequence goes on along the minus strand of CM029931.1, from coordinate 3,258,394 downwards.
ATCCACATAGAGCTCCGCCAACCCTTGTGCTGGTGGAGCTGCCTGTAATGCCATGTCCAAAACTAGCACGGGTGCATGAAGTTCTCGAGATGCCTGATCAGGCAGCTTTATGATGCACCCAAAGTCAAATCTTATTAGTGAGGAGGGATTTGAGCTTCATGGTTCCGACCAGATGCAATCCCTTACAGCAGCTCTCCCTGGATGTCAGCAGTGCTGCAGGGTGTCAAGAGCCCATCTCCTTTCAGCCACAAGTGTTTAATTCCTGCAGGTGGCATCTGCAGGAAACCTTTTCCCTGGCCCTTTCCCTTCCAGCAGAAGGCCCTCAGGACAATACACAATAGAAGGCCTGGTCCTGTCATGCTGGGCTAGAAACTGATAAAACCCCTCAGGTTTGCCTCCCATCACAGTCCCTCCAGTTTACACTGAGTTACTCAGGTACCAAATCTGCCCAGCAAACTGGCTGGGATGAGGTGCCCACAGGCAGCCACCCCTCAAGCCCACGTGTGGCTCTGGTCTGGCATCAGGCAGCAGCTATCAACCAACCTTAACTGTACACCAGGCTGGAAAGAAGCATTTTGGACACAGGAAGGGAAAATCTGCACCAGGCAGAGATTGCAGTGTTTGCCCAAGGAAAGAGAGCAGGTAGACGCAGTGATTTGGCGATGTGATGCTGAAGCTGCTGTGGCTTGTGTGGGAGGTGACGCCTGCTCCATGCCAGCTGCCTTGGTGCTTGCTATTTTTGTCATTTCGTGGGCAGCACGGCTGGAGGGAGGCTTGGGCAGACACTGGAGCACTGCAGAGGTGCACAGCAGCCTCGGCGCGATGCTTGGGGGAACCCACCGCCACCCTGCTGCCATCCCCGCGCAGCCCCCCAAGGTTGGGAACCACTTGTTGCAGACTTCTGAGGTTTTCTCTTTCCATGAGAGGGTTTTTCGTAGGACAGAGATCAAACTGAACAGCAAAACTGTCACCAGCAGCCTGGGTTTGGGATCCACAGCAGCAGCACCCATGGCTGCTGTGCGGGTGGGATGCAACGCCAGGATGGGCAGCTCTAACCAGGTCTGGTTACATGGCAGGAGTCAGCACACCCTCATCCAATGCCTGCTTCTTATCTCAGCAGCAACATCATTACATTCTTAGCTTTCAAACACTAAAAGTAGGAAAAGAGGGAAAACTCCTGGCAAAGAACACCAGGGATTGGTTTTTGTATCCCGCTGGCACTATGACTAAATGGAAGGAATTAACCCCTGTGGGCTGCTGGAGCTGAAGCTCTGTTTGCTGTTTCTCCTGCATTTCCCTACTCCTGGAGCTGCTGCCTGGGAGGAAGCACAAGGAGAGGTGTAACTTTATTTTTATCTCCGCACCCACATGCTGCGTGAAAGCCTAAAGAGCGACGCAGAGCCTTTCCCAGCCTGCATCCCTGAGAGGCTCTGCCTCAGGGGTAAGGGCGCACGTGTGAGCCAAGCTACGTACCTGATCCAAAAGGTAATACCTTCTGTAATCATGTGGGTCTCAATGGAGCTAATCAAAGCTTAGGATGTGCCAGTTCAGCAGTTTCACCTTGGCAGCTTGGCCAGTAGCATCCTTCAGCCCCTGGGGTGGCCCGGGTCAGCAGGCAGCTTTGAAAGGGCGTGAAATGCCAATATCCCCCCACTTCATCCTGCAAGAGGGCAGTGGCCTTCAATGAGACAAGGTAGAAGAGATGCTGGCAGGAAGTATGCTCTCACTGCTGGTGTTTTGTTAACCCTCTGCTGAAGGAGCGGATGTACCAGTAGTACAACCTCTATAGTGGGTCTTGGACTGGGACTCATCTGGGTTCCCCATCAGCTGGAAAACAGGCTGCTTACAGGATGCGGGATGGCTCTGGCCACAGCAATCAGATTGAAATGGTCATCTTTGGGAAGCAGTTTAGATGACATTAATTATTAAAGCCTCGTAACACTTGTATTAAGGGTAATAGATTTCCATGTGAGTTATAGAGCACTGAAATTCATTACCAATCTCTTAATAATGTTATGGTCAATCAGGCACAAGAATGCTAAATGACTTATCCCAAAGGAACCAGGAACTGATCCAGACAATTTTGGCATGTGTTCTCCCCCTCCTTCAGGCACTTGCACTCATTGCTGGTTCCTTGTATAACCATTTTTGATGGATTTGTCCCAAAATCACACCTAAGCAGTGTCTGAGACATGGTTACATTTGTAGGAGAAGTAAAAGAATCCTGTTAAAAGAAGAGTGTTTCTGGAGGTGTCACTGAAAGTGTTGAAGCTTTAATGAAGTTTTATATGGGTTGTTGCAGAGTGTTTTATAAGGATTAGGAAGTCTCCCTGTTATGGTCAGGGTTGTATCAAGCGCTCTGCATAGAGGAGCAGGGTAAGGGGTGATGGATCAAAGGCTCATTTCTGAAAAACAGACTTTGCTGGGCAAACCCAGCAGCTGAAATGCTGCTACAAACAACTGAGGGTCCCAATCCCCTGCTACAAACACCTGAGGGTCCCAATCCCCTGCTACAAACAACTGAGGGTCCCAATCCCCTGATACAAACACCTGAGGGTCCCAATCCCCTGCGCATCCCCACTCCCCCCAGGCGTTTGTGATACACACCCCTGGAGCTCGCAAGAGCCAAAGGGCTGGGGTGGGGAAAAGCTAATGGGAAAGAGGATAAAGCCATTGATCTTGGTAGAAACAAGGCGCTTTCCAAGCACCTCTGCATGCTGCAAACTCCTTTGAGCATTGCAAACCCCTCTAAGCAGCTCTGGCTTGGCCTCATGACAGGACGTCAGATGTGAACTAGCTTTCCTTCAACTAATGCAGGGAACACCAGTATGTGCACACAGCCTGCTGAAACCCAGCTCCTTTCAAAAGCAGTAGAAACAGGAAATTTGCACTAACCCAAATACTCACTGGTAACTACAGCATGTGCTTCTCATGCTCCTGAGAGGCAGTGTCAGGCCCTTCATTGCATCTGCTGCAACATCCACGCACATGGGCAACATACTTCATGTGACACTAAAAGCCCCATCACTTGCAAAAGGCCAGGCTGCTGTTACCTTATGAGAGCAGCTGAACTCTTGCTCCCAGCTGAGCCCTTGTGCTATGGGGAGGGTCTGAGCCCTCCAAGGAACAGGAAGTTCATTCCCAGCACATGAATCACAGCACAAAGAGATGGGTGATTTCTGCCAGCCTGGTTGGGTGAGAATAGGATCTAAAACACCTCTAAGCAAACTGCCAATGAGGGAATGGTTTTTTTTCTCACCCAGGTATTGTGCTTTGAATTGCTTCTGGAATGTTTTCCTCTCCTTCATTACATTGTGCAGCAACATCTCCTGAGGTAGGATGTCGGGTGCTGACTCAGGGACCAGTAATGAACACTGGAAGTGGCAGCTGGTGTCTGACACTGTCACCCTGGCAGCAAATGCGACAAGTCCTCTGAGAAGGCGATGGCACTGACTCATTTCCCATGAGATCAGTCTCACTTTGTGCTCCTCCTTTGGGAAAAGCAGGAAAAGAAAGCAAAAAATAAACCCTTGCAGGTAACCGTGGGTCCACACTTGCCATTGACTGTTCTCCTGGTCCAATTCCCACTTCTTTGGGTTTAGCATCACTTTGGGAAGGTGACATTTGACAGATGCTGTTTGGAAAAACATCCCTTTGAGGACAAGACATCCACAAGTGGCAGGAGTTTTCCTGGTTTGAGCCCCTCATTAATTTGTCTTTGCTTTAACACAGCTCTCCAGGGCTTACTCAGATGTTTTTCAGCCCAGCAGTGAGAGTTGCCTTTGCCAAAGCAGGTGAGATTGTAATTACCTTGTGGTAATTAATGCAGTCATCAATTTAGCTGCCCTAGCAGTTCTCAGAGGAGATGGTTGTATTTGTGGTTCATGAACCAGCTCTGTAAAGATGTTCGGAGATTTGCAAGTCGAACACCCAAATCTCTGAAGAGAACTTGGGGCTGGGAAAGACAACCGCGAGTAACTGCAGTGATTTATCTACAGCTGGGAGCTGAGAGCAGATCTGGTAGAGGGTCTCATGTACGGGATGTGATTGGCATGGAGAGATTCCTGAGTCCACCCTGAAGGGCACAGCTAGGAACAAAATCCCACCCAGCTCCTGTCTGGACAGCCAAGGTGATGGGAGATGCAGGTCTAGCAGTACTGAGTATTAAGGAACCCTTTCCTCTTGCCCCGGATGCACCACCTCGGGCATGGGGACGTTTTGGTCGGGGTTGCCACTTTGTCAGGGTGGCCAGAAGTCTTTCCGTGAGGGAGCACTCAAGGCGAAGAAGTCCTGAAGTGGCTGTTGCAGGAAGTTCTCGCCAGAATTAGGGCGCCTATGGGAATAGCTTGGGCTCGAGGCCCGCCTTGGATTGCGGAAGGGCTTCTTAGAGGGCGTTAGGAAAGTGCTGGGAAGGGCTTGGGACTTGCATTGGCCTCGGGGGCCACAGTGCAGTGGCAAAGTTGAAAGAAGGGATCGAGCATTGCAAAGACAGATTTGTGAAGCAGGTGAGGCAAGGGATTGGAACTGGCCTCAGGCCCTCCCACTGGCCCCTTTGGCATCAAGAAAGCCGAGTCAGAAGCATGGGAACACTCGAGTGGGGTGAAGAAAGCCCCACCGTGGTGGAAACTTGTCAAGAAGGACATGCTAAGAGCTGCCCCTTGAGTCCGCACTATGTCTAATTTGGGGCATCCTTTCCAAAGGTGGGGAGAAGGGAGATGGGTTTGGATGTTAGCGGGAGCCAATTTTGTGGTGCAAAGGGGAGCAGAGCGAGAAGTCGTAAGAGCTGGAAAGCTCTTGAAACAGGGATGGACTTGTGCTCCGACTGCAGACCTCAGTGCTGACAAGGAGGTGGCAAGGGAGCCAGGCAAAAGGTGGGGTGAGGAAAGAAAGGAGAAACGAAAGGCAACCAGAAGCAGAGCAACAGATGTCTCCTGTAACTCCTGCTCTGCAGAAAACTCTCCAGGCCTGAGAGGACACGTGTTTATGGCTTCAGGAGTAGCTGAGCACATTAGATGAAGGCGGAGTCGCATGCAGCAGCCTGGAAACACTGTCTCTGTGAAAAAAGGAAATGAATTTCAACCATTCCTTTGGGCAAACTCAGCCAGGCTTTTCTGCGAATTAAGCTAACCCAATTAATGCATTAGCATGGGATTCAATACATTTGAGATCAGGCAGAAAAAGAAGTCATTTATCAAGTTGTCACAATATTTGTACATTGTCAGCCTGAATGAGGCAAGAGCTTGGACTGGGGGTGAGTACAGCTGGTGGGGCTGGGAGATGGTGATCTCTTCCTCCATGAGTGTTAAAACAAGCATTTCACATCAAAAGTGGGTCCCTGGGCATCCTTAATCACATTAAAACTAAACCTTCTCCCCAGGAAGTGGCAGAGGGTGAAAGGAACCACCTGGGGCTCACACACACAGGGATGTGAAAAAGAGAAGTTTGAGGTCTCTCAGGGTCTAACTGCCAAGAAGGAGGCCACATCCCTCCTCCATCACATCTCACATCAAGCTTTGAATCGGATCCTCCAGCCTCAGATGTTACCTCATCCTAGGGCTGTGTTTCCCTGCGGCATCCTCACCCAAAGCAGCTCAACGCTTCCAATAGAGCCCAGCAAGCAGTTTAGCCAGGGACCTGCTGGTCCAAAGAGCCGCTGCTCACCTGTCAGCATGCATAAATCCTCTCACAGACACATCTAACCCCAAGTTAAGCCTCTTTCCCCTCTATTAACAGGAATTAACAAAGAACCCATGTTAAAATTCTGTGTATGGATGGAGAATTCAGGCCTGGGTCTGGCCAACCTCTGTGGCTGACCCCACCATAATCTGTGCATCCTCTGGGCTCTGTGGGGTCCATTTTGAAATGGCATTTCACAAAGGCAGCCCAAACTCTCACAAAAGTAATGATCAGTATTTTTATTCATACACAACTTGCTTTGAAACTACAATTAATACTTAACAAAAGCATTTCATGCAAACGAGGATTGAAGATATTGCGAATTGAGAAAAAAAACGATGCTGTGATTCATACATCGGTCTTGCCCCTGCACTTCCAATGACAGTGTTTTAATTACTTTGTGAAAAATGAATGACCTCTCCAAAACTTCTGGTAGAATCTTGCAGATAAATGATAAGAAAAAAAGTTCTCCTCTTTCCAAGCACAAAATCCGGGTCTGAAAATAACACTAAAACCCATGAATGAGTCCAAGGTGGGATTACTCCTTCTTTAAAAAGGTAGTATTAAAGTAACAGACAATCATTTTAAAGGTTTCAGGTGTGCTCTGTATTGTACGTGTGGGAAAACGTGTGGGAAATGCACGTTTGAAAAGATACAAAGAGCTTCATTTAATTGAAATTATTTTCCTTGCATTCATTTTAATAGCACAGGAGAGGATAAATGAAAGGCTTTGTGGGGAACTGTCACAGATTAAACTTGTATTACTACTGCAAGACTGGCTTTTTCTGCTTTAAGTCAGCGAGTCACCCCAGTGTGCAAACTCTACTGACTTCTAAGCGATGTGAAGCCCAAACGTCTGTGCTCTGCTGAATAACATCGGGCACAAACACTTCCTTAACAGTTCTACTGAATCGGGGTTTATAAGCTCCAGCGTACCGAGCACTGTGTACTCAATGCACTGAGTATGCAGAGAGCTCCAAGCACATAGTGATTCCACTACAGGGTGCCCTGGAAGGCCAAGACAGGAGCACACAAACCTCTGGGAGGATGGAGACACCAACAGTTATTGGTTCAAACAGAAGGGAAATACATAAATATAATAGATTTCAAATAGTCACAGAATCATGGAATGGTTTGGGTTGAAGTGACCTTAAAGCTCATTCAGTTCCAACCCCCTGCCATGGGCAGGGACACCCTCCACTAGACCAGGTTGTTCCAAGCCTTGTCCAACCTGGCCCTTAGGAAAAGGTTTATAAAGATCAGAAACATATTTTTCCTTTCTATTAACATATTTCTGTTACCAAGTTACAATTATAAAACAAATGTAATGTCAGCTGTCGACTTCCCAATGTATCCCATAGTGAGAAATGAGCTTCAACGGAAGCAGGCTGGGGCTGGTTATCAGCGCTGTTGTTACTCTTATTGCACATCACTGTTTAAAATTATTAAAAGACTCCTGATTTTATATATATTTTGGTCAATTAACGGAAGAAAAACCACTGCTTTTAGGGCAGTTCTCTTTCAAATTTGAATTATGGTGTCACACACAAGGAAAAGAAAAGCATGAAGACACAAGACACATGGACTCATTAATGTATTAGCAGAATCAACCTCTCATGGATGGCCCAGCTGCACGAAGAACATCACTTCCCCTTCAATAGGAGTCAGTATAAACATTACTAGAAAACGGCTGTGCTGTCTTTAGTCATCCACAGGAATCTCACCCTCCAAGAATCACTTCTGCTAAGACTTCCATTTACATGGAATTTGTCAATTGCACATAGAATCTCAGTAATTGGAAAAGAGGTGAATACTGCTGACCTATAAAATCAGCAAGCATCACCTCTCACCCCACCATGACGCCGGTTAATGAAAGCTGAACTCCAGGTTCTCTTTAAGAAACGTATCAGATTGGCTTTTATTTCTCTTCAAACGTTTTCAGCTGAATTACTAAAGTTCTATCAAAAAGTAGAAATAGCATGGTATATCCAGCAATACCACGTGAATAAGCTGATTTAATATTAAAAATTATAATAATACTTACACAACTCTTTTCAGGTTAAAAGTGTATTAGAAACATTACCTAAGAAGTCCTCATACCTCCCTGTGAGGTAAGTAAGTATTATTATCCTCACTTTACAGATGAGGGAACTGAGGCAGAGAGATTAATAACTTGCCCTCTCTCTTAGTTTTCTTAGGAACAGGAGGGCTGTAGTGCACGATGATTATTCATTATAAGGCTATTTAATTAACAATCATTACTGGCACAGTTAACTGGCTGATAGGAAACCACATATACTTACGGAGTCGGTTCTTTTAATTCTTTAACTGAACTATTTCAGATCCCATCTAAAAGCATGGAGCTGAGTAAAAAGGTGCTTTAGCTTGTCTGCTTTTCTGCTTGGCAATTTAGTACACAGAGGTAACATTGCCTAGAGCTAACACTCATGTTTGTGAAAAGACAAAACCTATGTACAGTAATTTATGGTACTGACCAACAGAACTGAAAATCACATTACATGTTTCCAGAAGTTACACGGCAGGCCCAAAAGCTTACTCTAAACTCAATACTGTAAATAAGTTTCTACTCATATCAAAGCTTTATTATTGGATTATTATTTCCAGTGATGCGTTTTGCTTAATAAGGAGGGTCTTCCCCCTCTGCTAATTGCATGTGTGTCTTGTGGTATCTAACTGGGATTGCATCTGGATGCACTGGCTGAGAAAAGAGATTCTGAAGTTGTACCACTCCATCCCGGCCCCTGAGCATGTCACCCTCCCATCTAGAAGGCAAGCTCCTCTCTCACTTTACCTTCCTAATTTTACAGCATTATTCAAATTCACCCCAAAAGACAGGATGGATTTTAAAGGCCAACAGCATGAGTTTCTTTCTTTCTAAACAGCTGATTTCCAGGAGAACTTTCTTCAGTGTGTAAAAGGAAATTCAATTGCATTTCTGGAAAGAATGAGGGATCAGAAAGCTAAATTGCATTTCTCCTCTAAACTGGATTAAGGGGAGTATTTTGTTATGGGAATATGCTCTCTCCTCCTCATCAATGTGCAATCCTTGCTAAGAGCACCAAGACTGGCTGGTGGCAAATTGGCTGTGCTGGAAACCGATCACCCTGCTCCACTGACTCAAAGGTGGGTAAGAACACCCACATGCTCGAACAATGAAGAAGTTTACCTAGGAGACAGTTAAATTCTATTTAATCCCTGAAAACAGCTTGGAAGTTTACATTGCAGACCTGAGCTTCCCCCAGGAGGAATGGGGCTGCTCCAGAATCCCTTGGGATTCAAGTGCATGTGGGATGGAAACACAGCTCCCAAAACTTCCACCCCAGCTGGAGTGTATTGTAATTCTCAATTTGACTTGTGTGTTTTCAGATTATGGTTGCTATTGAACACAAGTGAAAGAAAAGCAGTTCTAATGCCTCTCCCCCTACTGACGCCTGTTCTCTAGAAATCCCAATCTCATTAAAAACATTATATAAATAACTTCTGTATTTAGAAAGATATGAAAAGGCTGGCTGGATACTTCAGTTTTACTTGCCATTATAAATTCCTGGATGATAAGAAAGCCACTTGGAGTTCTCATTAAAGATTCCAAGCATGAGCATTCACGTGTGAGGGCATTAGGCAGAGCATTGAGGAGGAGCACAAATATTCAATCCCTGGCTTAATTCAACCCTGTCTTGTTTCTGCAGGAGACCTGAGTTCACAGTACCCTTCATAAGCATTACAGAAACCTACAGAAGGTGACATGAGCTGTCGCAAGCTCAGGGACTTGAAGTAACAATATGAAAGAGGAATTTCTGCTTCTACATCAGGAAAACTGGGGAACAAATGCCCAAGGAACTGGTTTTGAGAAGTAGCCAAAAAATGAGCAGCTCTATTCAGATGCTGAACCACCTCTTTAATGCCATCTTCTGGTGTGACCAGCACTGACCATTACAGACGTGCCAGAAACATCTGCCTGCGATAGGGCATCCCTGTACAATGCATGTTTTACCAGGAAAACCAGAACTGTTTGGGAATGTCTACCCATCCGATATCCTGCTTGTTTCTGGCGTAGCTCAGTTCTGCCCCTGCACTGCTTTTCCTCCTTCCCAAACCTGTGTGCTGGTATTTCTCCCACTATTTTCCTTTCTATTATGTGCCCCTTTCAGTTCACATTCTTAAAACATACATAATGCTGCCACTTGGCAGACTGACTTACTTGAGAGCCCCTTCTTTATTCATATCTGAGCCTCAGTAATCTGTTGCATCTATTATCTTCTACAGCATGGTGCTTCTTTATCTTCTAAGCTATGGCAGACTAATAATATTCAGGAAAACATAAATAGTCATGAATGCAGCACTAGTCCACCTGCTTTACAGTGAGTACCATATATAACACACAAAGAGGAAAATGAACTCCCAGAACTGGCTGATAACTTATTTGACACAGAATGGTTTAAAAATTTGACTCCTAAAGTGTTTTAAAAATGGTAAGTTCTGTTTATTTAGGCAACAACCCGAGTTCTTGTTAGTTGGTCAATGTCCCTCATTGCCCGTGTGTTTTCGCATGCCTTGGAATGGTTTGGTTCACTCATTAGAGCCTGCTGCTCACCCCTACCCAGGGAGATGCTCCTTGCTTCAAGTTGGGGCTGCAAAAGAACTATGATCGGGCAGAAGTGAGACTCCTGGAGTGTTGTGAATCATGTGTCCTAGGCACCAAGAATATAGCTTCTGAGGGTGCCCTGGGTGCAGGAACACGACAATGACCATTCAAATCCAGCTGTGTTTCACACACAAACTGTCCCACTCCATCACGGGTCACCCCCGTTAGTCAAACCCATCCACTCGGATACCAATTTGCAGGATTGGATCGTTCTAACAGAATCTTTGGCACAGATTCCATGTTTTATTGTCATAAAAGATGATTAGAAACTAGATCTCCCTCCCCCCCCCCCCCCATTTACATGTTCTAGTATAAATTTAAGTCTTTTATGGCAAATATCTTACTTTTGAATATGTTTACATGCTGGAAAAACTGTAATCAGTCTGCATGCAGCAACAGAGACATCATGCTTCTGGCATCGTCATGCACATCTGACAGACAAAAAGTGCCTATGGCTGCTAACAGGAACAAGGCAGAAGGGAGAAAAAAAGAAGGAAAATGCACTGACTACTACTTTACATGCTGTAACAAAACCAAAATATGCACAAAAAGTATTCACTGATATCTGAATGAATATCTTCTGGTGAGGTGTAAGAAGATCTATCAAAATGTTTGATCTAAGCGATAGGAGAGGAGAAGATTGCATTAATTACAGTGTTCATCATTGCAAATAAAGTCGATTTCCTTCCCTGTAAGTGATAAGCAGACGTAAAAGGAAAGCCTAATTGAACCTCGTATAAAACCTGCAGGTAGCCATTGCAGTTTGAAAGTATCTCTACTTTTAAAAAAAGAGATTATTCCCTAAGCCATTAACAATGTCCAAAACCTAAAGTAAAAATCCAAACAACAGCAATAAAACATTTAGCTAAACCTAAATGATGTCATTCAGAACAAGAAGGTTCACAAATAAAGCACAATTTGTTTTATAAAATCTTTATAATACTCTTTACGCCTGATACGATTATGTCAGTATTATAGACCTGCTTATTACTAACCCTTATTATTAAGAGTTTTTACTAAACATGCAAAATTCATTGCATGAAGCGTATGTAAAATGTACTAAATTCCATTCTATCAATAAAACAAGTTTTAGGTGCTTCTTTCCTCAGGCTTTTATTATATGACAGCCCAAAGTTTCCTGAATTAAAACCGATTACTTTTAAGTATCACTTAATTTTCATAAGCTATTCTGAAGAAATCAGGAAGTCACTTGGGGCTATACGTGTTGTAAATTTGGGATACATTACGCTTTCTTCCATTTACTGCCCTGTACTGCAGGCTATAAATAAACACAAGTAAATAAGTAAATAAACAAGTTTTCTTTTACATTCCAGGTTAACAAATCTCATCGTAAAATACTGGTATTAGAACCGGTTAGCAGTAAACTTGAGGAGTAAATTAACTTAACTGAACAAACAATGGCACCCTGGATCACAGAATAATCTCATGGAGATTAAAATTCACAGAAATATTATTAAAATTATTACTATTATTATTATTAAAGACAAAAATTCACCCTTGAGTTTACCACATGCTACTTAGGAAAGATCCTAGAGATCTGGCCATCGCTGAAGTGTGTTTAGACTTGGAGTTGCTTATAGGATCATAGCCACAAAGGTCTAATTTGATTTTATCCCCCCCTCCCACCCCAACCTGGTTTTGTCCTATTTTCATAACAACTGCTTTCAACATTTCCTTTGCAATGCCTCTCCGTCTCAGTGATGCCTCCATTCCAGCCTCTTGTGCTGCCCATATCCCTGAAGTCACCAGGAGGAGCGGTCCTTCAGGAATCAGTGCATTTGTCTCCCAGCATCTGCACAGAAGGACTCATTATTCGAGGTGGTTTTATTCTTTCAGACCACATGTTAGATGAATTCTAACACAGCAGAGTGGAAAAGGGAGCAAAAGGACAGCGGGAAGATACAAAAAGATCAAACGTACCAAAAAATGGGTGAGTTTCGCAAGTCAGTGGCACCTTCTAGAAGGGTAAGTGGGCACCATACACTGATTTATCTCCCATTAAGACAACACCGCTGTTGCAAAGCCAAAATCCTGAATTAGTGGCCTTTCCCCCCCATCTTACACTTTCTAACCCTACAACTTCCAGGCCCAAATGGAATCAAACAAGGCAAAAGCCTAAAAATTGTAGGGTTAAAGATCATTCCCTGCTGCGGGATTTGTTCCCATTCTGCTGTTTCATGCTACATTTTGTAAAAGGGGGTGTATGAACTGGGGGTTGACGTAAGAGAACCCTTCAAAATCTGTTTGGTCTATGTTAGCAATGACCAGCTGATCTGGAGGCGTTAACACCGGCTGTCCTCGGGTGAAGAACTTGTCAAAGTTTTCGGCACCTTTGCCACACTGCAAGAAAACAAACAGAAACAGGGAAAGGGCTGAAAAAGCATCAGAAATATACTGGCAGTTCCAGGTTTTTGTGAGTTTTTCAGGACACATGTAAGACTTTCCCTTGTTTCCTCTGTGTAGTTAAGAGAAAATCTTCTTTTCAGCTATTTTAACACAAAAATCCCAGGCAAACAGAGAAGTTTTTAACAGACAAATTCTGATGACAAACAGAGTCTGAGAAGTTCCCACCTAACACAATGAGGTGACGAGGTAAAGAGGGTAAAATATTCAGGATTACTGGGATATAAAAGGAGAAAGAAAGTATTTTCATGGACATGTATTGGAAAGAGATACTTTATCTGTTAAGTCATTTAATTCTTAAAACCTTTATGATGCAGAATTAAATTTTCCTCTAAGTCTCTGTTTCCTTCACAATCTGCAGAAAGCTGAAAGTAATTCATTCATATGCTCTGGTTCTTCATTGTGCAGCACAGAAGCTGGTAAATTCATAAACAACAGCACAGCTTCAGTCCTGAAGACTGCAGGAAGGAGTTGGGGCAGGGAGCGCATCCTGGGATCCTCATCCCAAAATGTGCTATCACAGGTTTCCTCCTTTTTTTGTCTAAGAGGAGAGACACATCATCTCATGAAGCCCAGCTGAGAAGGGGGTTATATATAGTTACACATGAACACAAACCATTCAGAATAGAAAACAAAAGAAACCAGGTTTGCAGAAAAGATGGTTTTGAGTAATGCAGAGAAGACTCAAAAGGCAGGGCAGTATCATTAGAAGCAAGTTAAAAAGGAGGAAGGTGGGACCAGAACAAAATTAGCTTGGGTGCAAGAAAAAAAAAAGCATATTTGGGGAAAACTAGGCACTGAATATTGTGGAGAGGTCTAAAGGAAACTGGTAAATCTGCTCATCTCGAAACTACCTACTGTAACAGATATTCAAGCAAAATGTGGTTGCACAATACAGCACTAAACGTTTCTTCCTGTTGCCCCTGACTCTTTCCTCTCTATGCATCCCCACAGTTTATCTATATGTGGATTTAGAGGATATAACATCACACTGTTATCTTCAGCCTTAAAGGATAACTTGGAAAGGGTAGAATACGGTTCATAAATCGACCAATATTAAACAATGATTTTTCTGAACTAATGCAACATAGATTAATCTGTGTATTTATAGGAGAAACCAACAGAACAGGGGCCCATAAAGGGAATTCAAGGGTGAGATGTTTGGCTGTCTTGAAAATAGCAGTTTCCAGTCTTCTTGCAAAGCACCTGGCACATCCTGGCCTGGGACATGCCATCTGATCTGAGCTGCAAAGAACTTTTGCTGCCTGAGGCACAAGCTGGTTTATATTTCAGATGAAAAATGCATGCTCAGGTACTGGACCGCACTGCCCACAGGACACTTGCTCAGTCTTGGAAGGACACAAGCAGAGGGATACATCAAGAGGTTAAAGGCTAAAAGTAGTCTGCTTTTTCAGCCAGAATTCTCACTCACCAAATACCCTGGTGCCCACTGAAGCCAATGCATTTTGGTACAGAATCTCTGGAGAATAAGAATGGACAGAGCTCAACTTTGACAAGAGGAAATCTCTGCATCAGTGGAATGAAAGTTGATGTATCCCCAAATTAACAGTCAAATTTATTTAGAGGCAGTACAGTCAACTCAGAGCAGCAAAGAAATGCTATATATACAAGGAAGACTTTATGCTAAAAAGATGTTCTAAAGATACACATCATCTTCCTAGAAAATAATGCTAAAATAACTCGTGAAATTTGAGTATTTTTTTGTGTGTGCAAATACAATAATTTATCAATATATTTTCAATACAATTTATCAATATTAACAATTTTGCATCTTCAATTACGTATTTGTCTTCACATTAAAGATCAGCACTCTGTTAATGCAGTATTAAAGCAGAACTGAAAATACGGACTCCTAGAACTCCTAAACTTACAAATACAAGTAAAATGTCCTTGCCAAATAATCAGTCTATGTCTATAGCCTGTGAAATGTCAGTCTGGAAGGGAACACATTATTTAAACTGACCAACTGCTGATGCAAAATCTGCCGCTCTGTGTTTGAATGAGAACCATTCCTGTGTGCAAAAGCAGCAGGATTATTCCCGCAGCAATGTGTCTCCTAGAGAAGATGTACCTACAAACAAACCCTATAAATACATCCATATCTTCAAACAGATTAATGTGATTTTTTGCTATCTAGAATCAATATCCATTCCTGGAGGTATTTAAAAGATGCATAGATGGGACATGGTTTAGTGGTGGACTTGGCAGTGCCAAGTTAATGAATGATTCTGTGATTCTAATGCAAATAGAATCAGCAACCACAATAAAAAAGTTATACATAGGGTATGTAAATATCAGACTTGGATTTCAAATCCTTTTCATCTGGGAAAGTTAGGCTGTATGTGAATATGCCTTGGTGTATTTAATAGCAGCCTATATAAACAAATCAGGTCATGATAACTAGGGAGATAGAGCACAGCTGCTCTAAACAGGAGCCAGGATCTGCCACAAAGCATGCTATGATGGAAGAAGACCATACTTCAAGATTTTAGGACCTTCATGCTGGTGTTACTTTCAACTTGAAGGAGGCTCTATGGACTCAGCTCCTGAGCTAATAAGACTTAGAGATGTGAAGGTAGATTTCCTTCACGATTATCTTTGACTCAAGCAGCGTGTAACGAAAATCTTCCATAAAAGGTGCTTTCAAGAGGTGCAGCTCCCCTTCAACAAAGAGCCCTGGGGACCAGCTGGGCAGGCCTGGCAGCACCACACCTGTTCTTTACCCTTCCCTGTGCGCAAAATCCACAGCGTATGAAAAAGTTGTTTTCCCTGGCACGAAACACCCTTCTCAGCATGCAGCTGTCCTGGTGATGCGAAAAAATCACTGTAGAGGAACGTATTCTTGTGATACCACACCAGCGTGTCTGTATTGGCAAACAGATGTACAGAGCAACAAACCTCTACCCGTAGTGCTACGGCCAGCTGCACATCTCAGTTGAAACAAAGAAAGCGTTGGAGAAGAAAGAGTCAATGTTAGAGCAAAACAGTTTACAGCTGTTCCTGGATGTTTGTACTCCAGTGTGCAAACACTTTTCTCTGCCTGTCAATACAGCACACAGTGCTCACTGAAAGAAACTCTTTATCAACAAATACAGATCTTCAAATTCTATTATGCAAACAGTTCTCATGGTAAGGACATCTTTCACTTATTTGGATTTCTAAAATACTCCTGCAGATACATGTGTGCAAACCATGCAATAAGCATCAATAATAAATCAGGGATTTTTCTTGCAAACTCAGCAGACGTCACTCTAGGATGGGGAATCCAAACCCCACATGCTGTGTACCCCAGTAATTCAGATATCTTTAATCGCTAACTCCGTATGTTATTCAGAGGAGACAGTTGGGAGCTACTTTTATTACAGTGGCTGATGCGACTATGCTGATTTTCTCTGCTTTGAACTTGTCATGTAGCATCTCCAGACTGAAACCACTGAGAGACTTTTTTGCAAGGAACACAGTGCACAGGGTTATGCCACCGAGTGCCAAAACACGAGCAGATTTTCAGACTGGTCTGCCATAATCAAATTGCCTTATTTTAGCAGTGTCCCAGATTCGCAGCACCATCAAGCCAACATTAATCTCACCCTGCGGGAAAGCATGACTGCAGACACTATTAGCAGGGAAGTACTTGGCATCTCACTCACCACTTTAGGTTTGAAAGGTGGCTGAATCTCTCTGTTTTCCAGTTTTTCCCAGTCGATTCTTCTGAAGAAAGCATGTTCCCTAATGTCTCTTTCACCTTCAAGGCCACAGCCAAGGCGTTTTGCTGGGTGTTTAGTCATCAGCTATTAGGAAGAAAACACCAAGTGATTAAATTCAATGTGGGAATGAAAGGGGGATGGACTTTCCCCAGACTGCAGTGCTCCTGCTCATCTCCTGAAGATCCAAGTTGCTGATAAAATTGTTTTGAAAAGCTAATGTTCGTATTTTGAAGATTACTTGCTTGATCACTGGAGACAGCACATCAGAAATGAAAGTCTGCACTTGAGGTTGCTGCTGGAGGTCTGGTGGGCAGGCAGTGCCTGGGGCACATTGCCATCCGGTTAGTTCACAACTCACTCCTGAATTTCCCCTTTGGTCTTCCAGTTCAGTCTTATAAATCTCCAGAACAGCTCCTGCCCTACCTCAACAATCAATTAAACTTAAAAAATGCCAATAAACTAAAGCTGTACAAAGTACAACTCCCCCTGCTTCATTTTTCTGGGCTTGTTCAAGACATCTCATTACAAAGCCTACAGTTTCTTGGCACCCAGCTGACAATATCTAATCTGCGTTTCCTCCCTTGCATCCTTAATGACATTTTGGTCAATACTATACTCAGTTGCACAGATAAGCAGACATGGGGAAAAAAGAAACCCAAAACAAAAAGCCACCCGCTTTGCATGCTTGGAAACAACAATGTGCTCCCTTCGTTAACAAGCTCCTCGAAATCTTTTCAACTGACACGAAGATGAGGAATTGAGCAAGGCAGCCTCCACTTCTCAGTTTCAGTATTGTGGGGACTGTTTGAAGCTCCTTTAGAAATTCTATATGATTGATACATTGCTGGGAGTGATACCTCAACATATCTTTTTAAAACCTCAGCTGTTCTGCTTTAGCCTCCCTCCAAATGTTGAGTTGATCAGATTCCAATTTTGAACTTAAAATAAAAGTAACTCTAAGTAGACTTTGGGAATTCAGCTGCGCACCGGGCTGGGAATCACATCCTTCTGCAAGCTTCCCATTTCTGTTACCTTTTCTAAGCCCCTTAACAATAGGTGACGGAAGAAAATGTGAAGAGTGGTTCCAGGAGTTTTATTTTTTTCCAGTGACTCCAACAAACTGCATCAGTGGAACAGATGTCAAGCAGACAATGCAGTTTCAAGAGCACAGTGAGCATGTTTGTCCTGCCCAATGGTGCACGATCCCAGGACTGCTGAGCTACTGCTGCCTATAAGGTTCAGAAGCTTTCTCATATTGACTTACTACATCAGGCATAATGCTTACTGAAATTTGGGATTAATTTGTTAGTTTAATGCAGATGATGAACATATTAATAGCACAGAGACTTGACCTTAAACCTTGTGAAGCAATGCAATTTTAGCTTTCTGACCTCCCTAGCAGAACAGCAGCAAGCAGGAGAGCTGGAAATGGGGTAATCAGATCAAGTTCAAACTATGCTTGCTGTCTGAATATATGACTTTCATGAGAAGGCATCAATCTGCATGTACTTTACAAAAACATCATGTTTAGCTTTTGTTGGCCAGCATATCTACACTGGGATGGATTCCACAAGTAGAATGGTCTTTCCTTTTCCTTTGTTTTTCTAAACAGCTTTTCTATTCCTTGATGATTTTTCCTTAAGGGATTAATATCCAGCTCATGTACAATACTTTGTAAGTGGTTGCAAAGGAAAGGAAGAAAGTAAATACCAAATTAACTGGCATTAAGTGCAGTGATATTTTATCAGGTAAATAAGACATCAGATTATGCTTTATAGAGGGTGGTTTGAAAAAGCCACACACTGACAGTACTATAGGGCATCACAAGGAGTCAAAGGAAAATCAAATGAATTCCTCTTTTCCCTGAGCTCATCCTCTGAAGTAAAAAAAAACCCAAACCCCAAAGCAAATGAAATTACCTAAGAATTTAAGTTCAATTTGAGGCCACACAGGCTACCACTGGGTCAGGATTTCCCTAGGGTTTTCTTGCACTTACACTAAAGACTTTCACATAAGCTCATCTTTACCTACATTTAAACATTATTCTTATTAACTCCTTTGCTCTGCTGCTGCCACTGGGCACACTGGGCTAAAGACTCGCTGGACTACCTGGTATTCATCCAATCTCAGAAATCTCACCTGCAAAACAGGGGTTGTGCTGCTGAGGGTCGAGAGGTGAAGTGGGTGGAGATATCCCACACTTTGGATTTGGGTTATAAATTCTGCTTTGGATTTGGATTTTGGATTTGGCAGCTCCTGATCCCGACATTTGCTCTTACCATAAAAAAAGCTGCAACACAAGAAGAGCTCAATGCTCACCAGTGACACCAGGCGATTGGTGCTTCATGACAATTTAGCTTAGCACTGCCTGACAGAAGTTGCACTTTAAAATCAGCAGGGCCTTATCAAAGCCAGACAAATTTAGTTATTCACAAGGACTGCCAAAAAGGAACTTAAAGATAAAAAAGCATCTATCTCACCCCCTTGCAGATGGAGACAGCTTCTTTGGACAGTGACTTTGGATAGGAAACATTATGCTCCATTATGGACTGGAAAAGCTCATCTTCATCTTCTCCATCAAATGGAGGCTGTTGAAAATAAATCATAGGCAAGTTATTTCCTTTTTTTAATAATCCCCCACTTCTTACAAAATGGCATGACAATCCTGTGGCCACACTGTGTCAAACAAGGGTGCATCCAGCCCAGCAACCTGCCTCCAGTCCATCACAGATGCCCAAAGAGATCAGTATACAGCAGCGGTCCTTACCCAGGAATACACACCAAACTCCCCGCCATCTGCAGCGTGGGTATCTTCTGACCCAGAAGTATTTATCAGTCTCAGGTAGAAATTGAGGAGAAAAGTCTGTTTCTGCCCCCACACAGCAGCCAGGTTAATGAAATGTGTGCAGGATTACCTTTGCATTCATCTTTGATCAGTTTTTAAAGCTATTGTGTACTGAACAGTCAAAATACTTTAAAAGGGTGAAGTTTGGAGACTAACTTTTAATTACGTTGATCCGTTCCCCACTTAATTCCAGTTATGCTCCGGTTTGTTTCATAAAACATGGCTGTAGGTTCTGCTTCTGTGAAAGGGAAACTAATCACAAGAAAAGGCTGCATTTTATGTTTAAATATAGGTGATGAAGAAAGTGCCCATGAGGAGAGACCAGGAGCAAGACTCAGCTAATGGTAAATCTCATTTTCTGAAAAGCATTCAGATGCCTAATATTTGCAGTGCAGACTGTAAATGTTAACAATCGTAATTGCTACACTTTAGAAACTTTAAAAATGCCAACTGGAATTTAGCAGAGAAACTATTAAAGGCGCTTGTTAAAAATGTATGTTTTAAGCTTAGAAAATGCATGCCTCTAGCTAACACCCATTGAAAGCCAACTGCAGAAATGTTTTCCAACTCAAGACTAATAGAACTCCTTAAAGTTGGTAGTTATCTGCCATGTACTGCTGTACAGTGTTGCTTTTCTACCTGAGAGACTCAGAGAGCAGCATCTCATTAACCGTGCAGAATAAGGGGTCTGTAGTTGAGCACATTTCAAGTAGCGAGACCCCTACATTACTGCTATTACATACAATACAAAACTGTATTCTTGTGACTTAACTGCAATGCAGAGCATGTACACAGTCGTATAATGTTTCCTTGTGGTTTCAAACTACTAAACGGCATTTCTTCAATTTGACACGCATTTTTCTGCTCAAGTGCCTCCCACTCAATTTTGAAGATGGCTATTTATAACATTATTACAGTACAAAGAAGCTGTATTCAAAGGCAGTGCTTGATTATGTGGGTGCAATGTAAAATGCTTAAAGCATAAACACATTCTCAGTCCAGTCAGTCAAGAGTAGAAGGAGATAATGTACAAAATGCCCCAGTCTTGTCCTCTAATGGTCCAGGCTTTTAGGGAGCCTTGAAAGAGAGCAGCCGCAGGAGGAAACCACAGTGAGCACGGAAGGATAACTCTTACCTGGCCAGCCAACATCTCATAGAGCAGCACTCCATATGCCCACCAATCCACAGACTTCCCATAGGGCTGGTAAGCTATAATCTGTGTAATGCACAAAAAGCAAACCAAAGAAAAAAACCCTATGTTAACCAACACCCGGTGACATACTAGAGACACACAGAGACAAACGCACTTCCTTCAAAGAGCCCAGATCACCAATCCTGACATCCTCACTCCAGGTAATCACTGGTTTCAGTTGGAGCTGGATTGTTCTGCAAATCCGCCCACATATTTTGGTACTCTGATATCCTGGGAAATGTGGCTCTTGGGAGACTCTGAGATGTGCGCTTGAAGGCAAAGGAGGAAGTACAGTGGCACAGTGTATTATCCATCCATTTGTGTCACAGCTTGAAATCAGGAGACTCACTTAACTTACAGGCTATCAATAATTAAGCCCTTCTTTTCAATATTCATACTTTTGTTCTGCTGTAAAAGGGATCCAAATTTAAGAAAAGAGCAAAACCCTGAGAAGCTCAGTTGCATTTTCCCAAGTTGCATGATTAAAATACTCAGTACAAAGCTAGATACCAGGAACACCAAAAAGAAAGGGGTTTCTGCTGTTCAGCCTAATGGAACTATCAAGTATTTTGCATCCTCTGAGTTCACATCTGCCTCAAATTGAAGCACAAATTGAGCTCTGACACACTGAAAGGCTGCCAGTGCCAAGAGCACGCAAGTCCCCTGGTGTCATTTTCTTTAATCAAGGCTTCTTCAGAGGGGAGTGTTAATTTATTTAGGAGATGCACTGGGCATGCTAGAGAGGAGTTCTGAGGCGCAGATTTCTCTGAGCTCTCTTTCTAAACCACTGTGAAGGCATACTGTGAATCATGAAGAGATGCAGGATGTCCTGATCACTGTCCATCCACAACGGACAAGGCAGCGTCAGAGCCTTCAACCGCAGCGCCGCTGCTCCACTAGAATAAGCAGAGAACTGAGGCAGTCATGACTGCAGATGGGCTTGCATTTATTTCCCTGTTTACATGCTTTTTTATTCTCTATGAAACAAATTGCTAAGACACACATCACATATCCTAGACTTTTTAGTTGCCTGGAAGAGAAGTTAAACTGGCAAGTTCTATAGTTTCTCAGGAAAACTGTGAGTCATCAGTTCAATAAAACAGGACTGCCTGGCTACTAAATAAAATTACAGTCTCTGGGAGAATATATGTTCTTTCCCGGGATAACAGCAGCACATGAATTAAAAATTACTCCGATGTTTCCAAGCAAAGCATTTCAAAATCAATCGTACTTTGAAATATATTACACAACCAGAGGTAATACCAAGATTCCCAGGTGGAAGGTCCTACATAAAGGCAATCTTTATCACTTGTCTTTTAGCAGTAATATGGGCTTCAAAATATGTATTTGGGACATTCATTTCATATTATTGTGGTTCACATGCTTGGTTACTCTCCCTTTAATTTCTGTCACCAGGAAGTTCCCAGAGGCCAGCTGAAATCAATGGTGCTACCTGAAAGACCAAATGCTTTCAAAATCTTATCCAGAAAAAAGACCGGTCTTTATACACAGAAAATGATAAAAACCATTTTATCCTCAGCCCTTCTCTGACAACCTCTGCATGCCTCACGGCAACGAGCATTTTATCAAATAAAAGGGGTATTTTTCAGAAGGGCATTAATTCCTCCCGGCAGAACATTTTGTACCATAAGTGCACTTCGGGTAAATGGTTTTGATAGGAACAGTTTATTTCAATTAGCAAATGAGAAAAAGATGGACCCATAGCAGTGAGAAAGAAAATGCTGCTACATCACCACAGTTCCCAACCTGGCAGTCAGGTCTGTCCAGGAGCAGTCTACCCCTCTTCCTACTGTGAAAGAGTTTGATGGGATTAGCGAGGAGAGGAAATCTTTTAAATATGGCAATGCGTGTCATAACATTGAAGATGTGACAAAGCATGGACTCAGTGTTTGTTTATCCAGCAAGAGGTGAGTCAAGATTAGGCTGTTCTCTGAATAGCACTGTCATCAGCAAAAGTAATCTGCCCTAATTAAATCTGCCTGTGTGAGAGACTATCAAGCAGAATCATTGGCAGAGACAGAGTCAACATGAAAAAGCTCCTACATTTAACCCAACATATGGTCAGGGCCACTAAAATTTGTTCCTATTTGATGCCACATGTCAACATCAGCTGAAGCATCTGACAAACAGACCAGTTCCCCCCCTGAGCTGGCACACACTTCCCTTGCCTGAACCAGCTGCATGATGAAAGAGTGGGATTGAGCAATAGATACGGACATCAAGGCGCCACTGCAAATGCAATGAGGACACTTTCGTAACTGAACCTATTGCAGTGTAGGAAAAGGTGGTACTGTCTATGTCTGCCGCTGTACACTGGAAGTCTTTTTCCTTTAATCCTAATCAAATACATCCAATTTGAATCACCAGCTTTATCCTGGTAAGGATATGACACAAGTGAAACACACAAAAGCAATCTGCTATGTTCATTCACCAACCTGCACGTCATGCATGGGAACTGGTGCTTATTCATAATATTGGGAGCTATTCAAAGCATTAATTGGAAAATGTAAATGAGAGGAAAGAATGCTCCCTTCAAGGAAGGAGTTACATGTGGTAGGAAGTAGATGAGTTTTCAATATACAGTCAAACATGCACTGGTACAAAGTCAGCAAATTCTAAATGTCGTATCTGCAGTAGTTCCCTCCTCCTCATCCAGAAATCATCATGTGTTACCTCCCAGCTGCTCTACTCAGAGCCATCACTGGCTTTGCAGCAGCTGCCAAAGTAATCCTATCTTCATGGAACAACTTTGATACCTGTTAGAACAAATAGGGATATTCACATGACCTCCCATCTCAGCACAGTGTGCAGAGCAGACCCAGAGCAGTGAGGGAGTTCAGCTGTCTAGAAATGAAGACCTGTACCCTCCTCCAGATATGATCTCTGCCTTTACTGGCCAGGGAGGAGTGGAAAGTTGACAGGATGCTTCCCTTCCCCTCCTTCTCTATCATTAATTTAAATTATTGCCTTTTTCATCTCCTTTTCCATGTCACACGTCCCATTTTACCTATGTATTAAAGAGCTCTGCCTTTCCAGGGTCTGTGGATTTGAGAGCTCAGGAGAAATTGCTTTCGTGAAGCCAAATTGGCAGAGAATGTGGATTGCTTTTTCCCTTTTCATTTTCTGTTTTTCCTCCAAGGAAGGCACAGTTAAGAGTAGGACACAGAGATTAATACCTGCAATTTGCAGGAATGTTTAGATCATTGCAGCTTGCAGCTGGTAGCCAGTTGGGATGAAAAGATTGTATCTCAGAGGCAAGAGAATGTCTTGTGTGAGCATACCTAATGTCCACTGGAGAAGT
The DNA here is from genome assembly GCA_017639245.1 of Myiopsitta monachus. Lineage (NCBI taxonomy): Eukaryota > Metazoa > Chordata > Aves > Psittaciformes > Psittacidae > Myiopsitta > Myiopsitta monachus. The sequence continues at coordinate 3,234,547 of CM029931.1, read as the reverse complement.
TAAAACTCAGTTATTAAAAGAATAAATATTACTAGCACAAGAACCAGTCAAAGGTACGCTCTCCAAACCTTTGTAATACCTATCGGCCTCCCAGCATCCTGGCAAATGCAAGTCAGAACTTAAGACTTTGAGGCTATGAGACAGAGGAGAAGGGAAACTGAGCTTTTAATTTAAGGTCTTTGTAAAGCCAAAATCAGTGCCCCAGCTGCTGCAGAGATGCTGATGGTTCAGCGCCACACCACAGGCAGCAGGCTGTGCTGGCAGAGTCCCTTCCAGCTAATCCTTTTGACATCCATCTCCTTCTGTCTCTCTTGACTGGTCAAGGAAATACAAAGTCTTAATTGATTTCACAGCTATTTTACCACTCCAACCATAAATATTTTAGTTCAGCACATCAATAAAGAGATAACCACTTTCTGCCTGACAGAAGTGGTCAGACCTGGGATTCCTGTGCAGTTTAACCTCTGCACATCTCTCAAACTGCATGGCATAACAAAAATGAATATTAATTCCGGTGTGCTACACACCTAAGTAACAACAAATGCAAACTTTCCCAATCATTAAAAAAGGAAAGTATTATTTTACAGTACTCCAAAGTGCGCAAGTCCACTTTGCTGCATGCAGCACCACATTCCTCTGCTTTTCTGTCTGGAGACTGTAGACGTAAAGCCAGCTGAGATGTTCCTGTATGGTCCTTCCAGCCACGTTATCTCTGAACTGTGCCTGTGGATAGCTCCTTTAGATAGCACGAGCTCCCTCAGACCCCACCGCTGTCACGTTATTTCCCAGATACTAATGAAAAGAGCTAATTCTCTACATTTGAGTGCAACACACTCACAGGACAAGTCCACTTTAGATACCTTCAATGGTTCATTTAGATTTAGCTCATTTATCTCCACCCAGCAGGCAATGGTACTGTGCAAAGGCCTCCTCACGATAACCCATTATAAACTTAAGCCCATGGAAACATGCTGAAATGCTTCTGCAAGCAAAACTCGAACTTTACTTTTATCACAGACCTAGTTAGCAATTTGTCAGCCACAATAATGTGTTCAGAAATGAAAGATCAGCCAAATGAAGAAAAATAAGTCTATCTGTTTGTAACACAATAGAAAGACCGATTTCCTCCCAGTTAGTGACTGTTTTGGTCAAAGACTTATTTCTTTATATGAGATTTCCAAATAAAGTGAAATAAATCATTCCAGCGCTGACCCATATTGAGCATTTTGGCACAAACAACACGTTCTTTGGTATTATCTGGCACAAGGCTATTGCCACAGAAAGGACACTTTTTAATTTGTAATATTGGCTTCATTTGTGTTTTGACAGGAGAAAATGAAATACTGCTTTGGTTGTTCCGATATCCTTATGCAAGCAACAGCAATTTGGGAAAAACAAGGTTTTAGAATACCTAATATTTCACTCTGAAAAGCGTAAATAAGCAAGGGGAAAAAACCAAACTATTTTTCATCCCAGTTTCACAGAAATGACAAAATTTACCTTAGATACTAATTTACTTGTCTGCATATAAATCTCCCATATTCCAACAAACATTCAATTACAGCCAGAAATGTTCCAGCCAGAGCTGCCTCTTGCCCAGCACTCAGTGAAAAACTGAGTATCTTGGATGAGGATCCGGCCTCTTGCACTGAATTTGCAGCCAAACAAATCAAGACTCTTGAAAGCTCAGTATGGCCAAACACCAGATTTTAATATTCATACATTTGAATCATTTCCAAATCACCACATGTGCTTGTTTTTAATGTTTTATACCTAAACTATTAAAACACAAATCATATCCAGACTCAAAATCTTAACTCTAAGCTCACATTGATCACAGGTGCTTGAAAATAGAGCTGTGCTTCCCACCATCAAATTTTCACTTTGGACCCATTTCAGTTATGTTCATGCCTGAAGGTGATTTTCAGTGGCTTGAATGCAGCACAAGGATCACCCAGCCTCACAAAACTCAAGGCACATTATAGATTTCTTATGTCAACTCCATTCAAGCCCTGATTTATCTTTTAGCTTTGTTCAGGCTTTCAATGACTGGAGCTTTCCTGAGATCAAGAGCAGTAACTCATGATACCTGTGTACCACTTGTAAGATACAGCCTGGAAAAGACAAAGTAGTTTTGCACGGAGGTCAGAAAAGGCTTCAAGACCTTATGAGTCCCCTCCCAAAAGTCAACAAATAGTTTGTGATGTCCTGAAAATGCCAAAAAGCCCTTTAAATGAGGGATTTTGGCAGCTGTAGGTAAAAACATATTAAAGAAGCTGTGTTTGCTCCCAATAAAACGTGTGCTGACCTCATCAACAAAATCTGAAGCTCCGATTTAATAAAAAGTCAGGTTTTCAATCAATTAGGTATTTTTTAGAACAGTGAAGTCTTACTGATAATATTGTATTAATACACAAAGTTATTCAATATACCTGCAGAAGTATAAATGGTACCATCCACAGAATATCCAGAGTTACAGCAATCCAAACTTGGTGGAGTGAAATTCGTGTAGGGACAATTTTCATCTGAGAAACTAAAAGGTTCTTGAAATGGCAAATATTTACCTCTGGTGCAATGTAGTCTGGAGTGCCACAGAAGGTCCTGGTTGTTACTCCATCTAACATATGTTCTTTGCACATTCCAAAATCAGCAATTTTAATGTGTCCTTCTGAATCCAACATCACATTATCTAATTTCAGATCTCTATGAAGAATCACAGTAATTTAATGTTAATGTTTAGGATCAACTAGGGCCAACTTATCTGAGTCTAGGTGAGGAACATGTGTGGATCTTCTGAGGGGTGGAGGGAACAGGGGTGCACATGCACAGCAGTCTACAGCCTGGAGGGAGAAGGGCACCTCACTGTAGACACATAAGAATGACCATAAGCCCTGAAAACGGAAAATCAATGAAGAGATGGCTGTCTATGACCATGAGCACACTCACTGAGACTTCTGAGGGTGTGAAACTGTTCAATATCACACAGGAATGCACAACAGTGTTTTTCATTTTCAAGAGTTTTCATTTCTGTTGGGCAGAGCACAGATGCTGGAAAAGCTCAGGTCAAGCAGTAACACAACAAAAAGAACACTGCAGTGATTCCTTCTTACAAAAGGCTTTAAAAATGCACTGAAATGTTAAAGAAACCGATCCTTTCCATTTAGAAATTCAGCTCGGAAATGATTTATGTCAGATTATACTCACCTATAAATAATCCCTCTGTCATGCAGAAAGAATAACCCGATTGAGATCTCAGCTGCATAGAACCTGTATGAAAAAAACCCAACAGGTTTCTTATTGCCTCACGATTTCCTTCAGGCAAAATATTCTGGAAATGCATCATGGTAAAGAATGATGGTATAATAGCATATAAAGTATATAATATACATGGTGTATATATATATAAAGTATAAAAATACATACTGCAAGTGGATGACGTAAAAGACACTTCAATTTGACTTTAACAGAAACATTTTGAGTATTTGATGATAAAATAATGTAGATTTAATAAAAAGTATGAAAATATCTCCCCAGACCACGAGAAAGTGCTGCAGGAGCACAGCACTTTGCTGCTTTGATCTAACCCTGCCTGCAAAGGTCATCATCTTTAATCACATATCAAGGCTGAATGCAGGAGGATGCTCATTTTACACTGCAATTCATATGCCCTGAAACAGTCTGCAGAAATGGTATTCCTTTATACAGGCTGTTAATAGATTAATTACACAAAGTTAATTAAACTGATTACCATACAAACTATAACTGCTGAATGCAGTTAAAAGATATGTAACATTGATGGATGTTTGAAGCCAGTTGCTGTGGAATTGTGCAAATTATATGCAAGAGGATTATTTAAAGATGAGATTAATTTTTAGGCTAGCATAAGGGAAAGGGAAGCTCAGCTCAAACACTTGATCAGAGGTGTTTGTGAACGCATGTGCTGGAAGATGCTCCACAGGCATAAGCTGTCATGAAGTACCATAGCTTTCAACGGGTGTTGGCAAGTTACATTAGTTGGGAGTCAAGGAGGATCTGACACCTTCTAGTTTTTATTCAGCAAGTTGTGAAATCTTGTTCTCTAGCTCAGATACTTATATTTAGAAAGCCTCTCATTTAAAGAAGCCCTGATTACTTAAATCAAAATGAGAAATTATTTCGGCTTAATTCTTAAAACAGTTGGTCACACTTGATTTTAAAGTTTCATTGGTAAATGATTTATGAAACACTAATAAATGATGATGAGATGATAGAAGCATGACTAAAATGGTACTGATGGATGTATTCACATCTGATATGCTACAGATCATTATCAGTTGCTCACTGATATGCCAGATGTACAACTACCTAAAAGGGATCATGTATATAAACAACTTCTAATAATTTATTAGCGCCTCACAAAAACCCTTCTGTAATAACATCACAGAAATTCTCACAAGCTATACATTGAATTTATCTTGTATAAACTGTGATTTATATTGCAGTCCTGAGTCTATTTGTATTGCTTTTCCCTGTAACATTAATTCAGTCTGAAATGTTCTAATCACTTTATGTTTATATTCGCCTTTAAAAACAACACCAGCATAACAAGTAACATCTTTAATTTCCTGATGCCTTGTTTAAATTCTTGTCACTTTTAAAGTAGGCATCGCATGCCTTTGCTCGTGCTCTAATTTTCAATAGAAAGGCACAGCTAACCTTGGCCTATGTGTGCAATTTTTAACATAAATTTCAGCTTTTGGGGCTAAAAAAACACAATTCAAAGAGGCCAGCCTTGGCTTCAGAGTGAACCTGGGAGGCAGAAGAAACCTAATCCTCTTACAGTCTAAAGTTAACATGATGACACGATTTAAATATATAAACATGAACACTCACACTGCTTGTGGCTCCTTAAATTTTCCTACTTGCTGAATGTGATACATGAGATCACCACCATTCACATACTCCATAACAAAATACAGACGGTCCTAGGACAAAGTATTAAAGATGCACATAAATACATTAGAGAAAATACCAGAGAAGCATTAATCAGCAAAAGAAAAGTCACTACTATGTCATTATAACGCTTTGTAAGATTATTAGGACTGGTTGTACATTCTGGCAAAATTGATAGGTCAGAAAATGGAAGCGGAATGTCTTGTAAAACCAGCAAGAGTACATGGACAAATGAGATCTGTCTTGACTTGCCAATTTTAGTGATGTACTTTTACATAATGCTAGTCTACAATCGTTCCCATAACTACTCACATGCAGTTCTGTATGAAAAATCTGACTCTCTAAAAATAAATATATATATAAAAAAATTAAAGATGGTGGAAAATTCTTGCTTTGAGGCCACTTCTAATCCATCCTCGTAAATCCTCCTTTTGAAGATGGGAGGAATTCAAATATGCTTCTTTTATTACAAAAAAGAGGCAAGAAGAAAAGCTGTGTAGCGTTTACAAAAATATCTGGAACCTTTACAGGTGACTCCATATTAACCTCTTGCAGGCACGTACTTCAGCTAGAGGAAGATGGCAGTTAAGTATTACGGAGGGAGACCTTTCTTGCATAGTGAGGACTTCTAAAGGCCATATCCAGGTATCTCAAATCAGACACAACCATAACATACTTGAGTGTGCCTCGGTTGCATTTTCCCACGGTAATCTTCAGACAGTAAGACTTCAAGCAGTAGGTCTATTCACCAGCTTTCAGAGGACTAAAACTGAGCTCTTCCAAGTGACTTTGTAAGATGACATTGTTTACAAACATGTGTGATTTAGTGGGTGATTCTGACCACCTAACATTACCCTCTGCAGTTATACCATGATCCTGACAGCAGATGAGATACATTAACAGTCTTCCTCCCACTTATGGAAGACAGATTGTTGGCTTCCTCTCATTTCCCTTCAGCTATTTTGGACAGAATCATTATCCTGAAGAATTTGTAGGAAAGTCTGAATCCAATATTCTGATGGGAAAGAGATTCATTAGTAAGATGCTTTAGTTCAATCTCTTTCCTTCATTGACTGAAAGTCTCCATTCGTCCAGTAACTAGGATTTCAGATTATTAACATACATTTTAAAACTGTGATTTCCTAAGCTGGGTCCAATAGACAAGCCACAGGCAAAGTGTTTCATTGGCTAGGTCTGATTTGTAAAATTCAGATTTTTGTATGAATTGTGTTATTGCAAAATAGGAGCCTGCATCTACAAGCATTAACCAAAAATTATCAGTTTTCCTATGACCACAGTTTATGCCTTTTCCTTCACATACTATTCCTCATTTTTACAGCTAATATTAAGCCTCCAGAATATTTCATAACACCAAGTGCAAACAACTCAACACTTTGGAATACATGAAGTAAATTAGGCAAAGGTGTTAATGATTTATCTAGGCCTTATTCAGCTCCACTGCTCTTGTACATGGTAAGACAAAAAATGATACTGTCAGTACCAAAACCCCACTTTTTTTCCTCCATTCCCCTTTGCCAGAAAACACCAGACATTTATACTTCTAAGATTTTACATTTAAAACGTAGTTGCTCAAAAGACAAAAAGGACCAAACAAAGTGTTTTTTTTTTCATTTACTGATGAAAATAATAGTAGCTTCTTGGCTACTAATAAAGTTATATATAGAACTAGAGGGACTTATATGTAAGTCTATTTCTGACTAGGACTTGTTATTTATTGTATCTTCATACTGTAAGTAGAAGGAGGAAGAACAGAAGAAAGCAGGCATGCAAGAATTGCCAAGTGCAATAGTTCCCACATTCATGTTTTATTGTGATTAATTATGTCTGCAAATCTGTTGCATTTGGGCCATTTTCTGCTCAGAGATTTGTAGAGACATTAAAGAGAGTTTGAAAATGCCTCTAAGAACACAGACAATTATGCTATGAAATGGTGACGGGATGATGTGGCTTGTTTGTGGAACACAACAATGTTATTAATCCAAACTGTCTGTTGCTTGTTTATTTGTTTTTAGATTAAAAGCCATCAACAATGTAAGAGGTAAAAGATAAGGAATATTAAAGTGGAAAACCAACATGTGTCCTTCTATCACCCCATCAAGTGACAACACAGCCCTGAGGCACCAGTTCAATGCCACTGTCATAAGATGGCTACAACTGAGACAAGAAGAGCCTTGATTTCTTGTGAATAAAGACCTCTACCCAGTCTGGAACATTTGGAGCCAGTTCACTAGTGGTGGGGTGTTTATCCATGCCCATGCTGAAAATCAAAAGCACACTAAATGCCAACTCTCTACCAGGCAGCATTCCATGTCATCCAACAGACAGGCATGGTGCCGCTGGACCATCAGATCCATCCTGCAGTCTGTCCCTGGGACATGTTTTGCAGTGTGGTGGGGCAATGTCCACTTCAAATATTCATAAAGAAGGAAAAAAACCCAATGTGTTCCCTCTGCGCTGGTGTGCCTGAAAACTAAATTAAATCCATCAACAGTGATTCATGACTATCACCTTATGATATAATAACAACCACTGAGACTTTACAAGTTATATCCTCAGATCCTTAGAAGCATTTAGGAACCTTTGGGAATCTGGGCTTAAGGCTCTGACTTAGCAAAGCACACATTATTAACTTATGAATTGTTACACTGGTCTGCTTGAATTACTGTATGAAGAGAAATAATTAAACCTAGGTTTTGTATTTAACACACAAAGTGTTAATTACACGCAGTATCTCTTTCTTCACCCACTTCTATGTACAGAATCTATGATATATAGGTTGGATGATAATAAATGTTACTGAACTGATAAAATCCATGGTCACATAGTATGGAAAACATCAGGGTTGCAAGAAGGACAGAGCTCACGTACAACTGTTTGGAAACAAGAGTGAAGCTGTGTCAGGAACGGTGGTTTGTCTTGCAATGCCAGGACGCGCTTTTCAACCATTGTACATTCAACATCATCATCCTGAATCACTACATCTTTCTTCAGTATTTTGATTGCATAGAGCTCCTCGGTCCCCTTCCTGTCTGCCAGCATCACCTGCACAAAGAGAGGCAAATGGTGAAAATCTTCCTTACCTGCCAAGGAGGCAAGGTGACTTATATGCCCAAAGATTTGTATAGACAGCAATCCAGCTTTTCCTTTTAATGGGATAAACTAACTTGATCAAAACTCCAAAAATAACCACCGTTACTCACGCACTGCAATGAGCTGTACCAGTCATTTCAGACAAAGCCTGTGCCAAACCCCTTTGGTTAATCGCAGGCACACTGCCAAAGGGCTGATAAAACGTTAAGTCCCTAGGGACTTCTTCAGTAAAGGGCAATTTATCACAGAAGTGTTTGTTCAAACAGAGAGGAAAACCAGCAGCCCTTTCTTTCCACTAACAGATTTCAAGTACATATATGGTATTCCTGGTTTTCCCCCACTATTCAGCCTTACCAATGCTGATGACTTCCAGAAGTGGCAGTGACCTAGGTGGTAAAGCCAGAAAAGTAGACTTGATTTCATTGAAACTGCCAAGAAGTGAGGATCTAAAAGGATGTTTCTTACATCCTGCCCAACAGTCTGACTTCTTTTATTTTTATGCTGCCAGTCATAACTGAAGCCTGCTAGTCCTTAAGGAATCACCCTTTTCCATGTTAAAAAATCCTCCCTCAAAAACGCACATCCTTTTGGCTCTGGATTTTGCTTCTTGCAGATCTATAAATTCGTTCTTCCTCAAGGACCAAAAGAAAAAAGGAGAATGTGATTGGAAGAGATATTGAGAATTCATTCCTACCTTCCCGAAGCTCCCTTTTCCAAGAACCATGAGAAAGTTGAAGTCTGTCAGCTTCACCCTGTCCAGATTGTTGGATGGCACACTTGAGATCCTGTCTTCTGTTGGAGTAATGACTTTGTTACCAGCTGGCCCAAGTTTGGCTTTCTGAAGAACATACACACACATACACACACAAAAACAGGAAAGTAAGAAGAGCAGCCAGTATCCTTGGCAGAGCGGATCGCCGGGTGAAGGTCAGAATTGAAGATCACTGTATCTGAGGTGGCATTCCCAGGAGAAAGGCTGCATAACAAAAGCTACACAGACACAACTTCAAAGACTCATTCCAACAATACTTTTGACATCACTGAATGAAGTGGGAAACTGTTCATGTATAACCAGATAAAGGCAGATATAGTTATCTGGTTAGAAGAGCAAAACCAAAGCAAAAACCCAGCCAAAGGAAAAAAACAATCACTCATTTTCATGCCAAAAGCAGCCTTATCTGGTGTATTTGTTTTGAAATACTAAAAAATGCTTTTCAAAAATGTCATGCTACGATCTACAGAGGGCATTTTAGGACATAAACAGACTCTTCAATACATTCTCTTTTAAAATGTAATTCTTCACATCACTGCATAGCAAGAGTTAGGGAATCTTTGACATGCATTAAGAAAAATTGCCTACATTAGAAAAAAAACCACACATGAGAATTAATGCAGATGAACATGGCCACTTTCAAACTAGCAACACAATCAACTCTGATTTCCAATCAAGTGTTGATCTGGAAAAGGGAGGAAGGGAAATATTACATACAAAGGCTCTGCCTCAGCAACAGAGTCTGGTGAGGAAGGTTGCCAATGGTCTCAGTATTGCATATGAGACACCATATAATTGTTCAAGTAAGTTGCATGTCAAATCTCAAAGTTAATAGAAGAGAAGAAAGTAAGACTCACCAAAAACCAATGCAGGCTACAACATAATATCCCTCTTTTTCTCAAAACAATCCCATAGACCAGCAGAAATAAAGCCTTTGGGATAGAAGCTGTTTTTCCCCTATCTATCTAGTGTCTGGTAAATCACCTTTAATATAGTCAATTTACTTTGTGCCATTGATATATGCTCCATATTTAAGGAGAACTACTTTTCTCACTGCAGAAGTACAGTATTTGCGTATTATCACTGTTTTACAGACAAAGAAAATCACAGAAATAAAAGTTCATTCAAAGTCATGCAATAAATCATCTTAAAAGCCTGGCCTGGCTTACACCTTTGGCAGCCTTGCCGGAAACTGGAAGATACAAACTTTCCCCTCCACAGACAAGTTTAAAACCATTAAGATTGAAAGGGGAGACTCGATGCATGGACTCCAGTACTTTGCTACTGCAGGCAGTAATGTCAAGTAATCCTCTGACAGAACAACCACATGTCACTTGGAAAGCATATTCAAATTGGATGATTCTTCCTTCAACTTTATAAATGCAGAAAGTCTGATACCTGCGATACGAATTTTGGCAATTGTGATCTCTCTTTTTTAAATTGCAATATAGCTTAAATTGTGGAATTTCTTCCATCACCATTAGCACTTGCTTGCATGAAAGCAGCACAAAAAAAGAAGAAAACCCCCAATATTCTTTATTTGTACAAGATGAAGACATAGTTTAAAGAAAGAGTTTTGCTGGCCATGCCTTTGTGATGCTCTCACATACGGACCTCAGAAAAAAGATCCTGCTCCTCAGATACAAGAAGAAATTTCAATATCCGTGTTTTCACTGAATAACAGTTCCAAATCAGGCACTGAATGGAAAACATCAGCTTTATTTCTTATACTTTAAATCCACCGGGTAGGTTGTTGACAGCTTGGTCAAAAACCGTGTAATTCAGAACAACAAATCCAAGTTTCTTCTTGGGCAGTTTGTCTCTTTGGGCACAAACTACTGCTCAGGCAGGGAGTGCTGCTGGCAGTGCTGCAGCCCCAGGCTCGGGGTTGGCAGCCCCTTCATCCAAATGACAAGAGGTGCAGGTTTATCTGCAGGCTCCTATGCCCTCTGCTGTTCCCAGAGCTGGAAGCTCAGCATCAAACACATGCAAGATGAAATTGTCAGAATCTGAAGGTGGCATCTTAATATCAGAGAACCAAATCAAGGCCGCTCTGCAAGGAAACGCTTCTATTCGATGAACAACAGAGAGATGCTCCTCTTACTATCAGCTTTTATCTTCTTTAAATTAGATGTCACTCTGAATTTGATCATTTCTTGTTTCAGATGGTAGATTTTTAAGGAGAACATCGTATGCCTCCTGCTAGGTTGGTGGGCTTAAGTGCCTTCTGCTCCTGGAACACAGAGCAAAGCATGCCAGACCATAGCTCTGTGCTGATGGGAAGCTGACAGTGCTGGTTATCACATCGCTAGTGTTGAGCTACCTCAGTGCATTAGGCCAGGCACTGGGATGTATAAAGAGAGAACCCTCTTGCAAACTCTATGTAAGAAAACAGCATCCATGAAATGCTCAAGAACGACCAGGCTGACTTGGTGAAAGCACAGGGAATGAAGTGGAATGGCCGAATGACCTTATTAAATTATCAGACCCTTATCAAAGGTCCGTATTTCCCTTCAGCCAGGACACTGCTCAGGAACGTGCTGAGAAAAGTTTTTCACATTTAGATGTGAACTCCTGTAACTGCTTTTTGGCTTAAGGTCCTAGTGAAAGTATAGTGGGAATTTCAACACTGGCAAGCATGTCAGAGGAGGCCACAATACAATACAGGATACAACAATAATCCAAATCAAAGCATTTCACAGATGATGCATTAAGAGCTTCCCAAAACACTACTGCAACAAGTTTCAATTATGACTTAGCCTCTGGCGTTATCACTTCGTCATCTTCTTAATACTATTTAAAAGAATTTACAGAGCTACTGGAGCAAAATTAGGCTATGGGCATGGAAATAAAGTTAGATAAACATAGGGAAGCCATTACAGATGTTACCTGCGCCACCAAGTTTGCGAGGGGCAGAAATAAACCCTGAAATACCTATTACTCATTACCTGTCTTTGAGAATTAGCTGCTGCGTATATTCCATGTTATTCAATTCACCCTGAAGCACAACCCTAAACCAAAACATCTCTTGTGAGCTTCATGGAAGTTTCTATACTCAGCAGAGATGTCACAACTCATCAGTAATAATTGACACTGATGGACTTAAGGAAAGCCTTTAACCTTGCCCTTCATTACAGAACTTAATGCAGAATATGGGGCAAGACAAAAGTATGCCAGAAACTCAGCTAATGATGTCTGGTTATAACTAAAGGATCAGGAAAACATCTTCAAGTATTAAAATTGCTTTACATTAAACCCACAAAATCTACAACATTTTCTTTACAGAATGAATGCTGTGCCTCATACACGTTATACACAGTGTGTTGACTTGCAAACTTTCTTCATACAGAGAAATATCAATCTCTTCCTATGACCTGCCTGGGAAATAACTTGCTGAGCAGATATTTCCTTCAGCTTTTTGAATACTTCAATAATATCTCTCAACATGGACATTGTCTTTTCACATAAAAACCAATTTATGTATTTTGGATACTTCAAAACTACTGTTAAAATACAGCCAGGGAGAGGAGCACAGGAAAAATACATATAATAGACAAAACATTACATTACCGATGCACTTTAGTTCACATATATTACATGTAAAAGCACATGCCATTATGTTTACTGTCACCTCTGCATCCATGACTGCCCATGATGAAGACCTTTACTGGTAATTAGAAAGCAAAAGAATCTATTTGAGGCTTACGCTCTGTTAAGGCTAACTTAAGCACTAAAACCAGGACAGATAGTGGATAGAAGTGATTTCCAAAGCTCCTGGGAATGCTGTTTCACCAACATGACCAATCACAGAGGGATAAGGAGACTCAGGAGGTATTCCAGTTTCTGTGGATCCACAGCCAGCTGCGGTACATGCGTATTCTCATAAGGTCAAGAACAGGGAATGTTTTAACATGCTCCCAGTGAGCTGCACCATGAGTTTGTATCTGATATGCCTTGGATAATGCAGAGAGAAAATGCCATGCAACCAACACACTTCCAGATTCCTGGAGCAAAACCAGTTCTGCAGCTACAGAAGGGACGTAAACATAAATGATTCATAAAAGCTTACTGCAAAAGAGCAATGATATTTTGCCTCTTGTACCATGACTGAAGTTGAAAATAGCAGAATCCCACTTGAATCCACCTTTACTTTTTATGGGTATCAAAACTTGCTGACATTGAAGATGGCATTCCAGGCCCTGGATTAATTTTCAATTTCCAACTGCTTAGTTTAATATATTTGATAAATTGACAACATTATTACACTGAAGCCAGCTTGCAGCAAACCAACCAGGAAGCCAGTATGTTAAAGATACATTAGTTAATCCAAGAAGAAAACAAGACATGCACATCATCTTACTTCCTCTGGTTTGGACGCACCTTATCTCGGCCAGTTCGTTTACCCTGAAACCACAGGTGAGACACACTTTACATATTCAGACCAAGTTCACCCCTCCATGGAGTGTTATGAAGGTACAATGTGTTACACTGGACAGTCTCTCATTTGGTATGTGCTTTTTGGAAATGATACTTCAGGTTGTGCAGTAGAACTGTTTTTTTACTGCACGTTTAATTCAAGGGTAGCAATTTTTCTAGATATGAGAAGAAAACAAAGTCTTCTCCAAAACCTAATGAGAAGTGTGGTGCAAAGAAGCAAAAGAAGTGATTTAGGGAGTAGTAATTTACTATTGCATTACATTTCCAACTGCAAATTCTCATTGAGTCTTTTCAAAACTTTCTTTCTGGTCTTTACTGTGAAGACGATGTAATGGGACAAAACGATGAATCTGTCCTTCGGCCCCTGTGCCCTCCGGTTATTAGCTCTAGTTCAGAAACTGAAGAATTCCAGAGCAAAAAGGCTAAATTGGTCATTTTTCCCCTTAGCCAATAAATAAATAAAATTTGTGAAGAATTTGAAAACCAGTTACACAATCCACACTCCTACTTTCAGTCTCTTTAGGGCAATGAGCTAGATTTCACAGTGTTAGTGCCTTAACACCCTGCATCGCTCACCTTCATTATTCCTTATCTCTTGCAGCCAGCTCATCAACACTGCATTTGTTCCCATATGGAAAACCAACGCTGGGTTCCAAAACAGCCCAGACTTGCTGCCACACCCCAGCACCCTTCAAACACGGTTCCAGAAGGGAGAAACCCTGATCATTTCCCATGGAAAAATATGCCAGCCAACAGAAAGCCAGGAACCCGGGGTTCAATAGAGGATGCACTTCTCGGTTGTCAAGGCAACTCGCTCTTTGCAAGGCCAAGATGCCCAACGGGGAGATCTCTGGTAACAAATTCTCCAGAGGAGGAAGTAATAAAGAGAAAACATTTAACAACACTGCTGAATTCCCATCCCGTGTGTGGAGGTACACACACATACAGCACATACAACTTCTACACGGAAACAGCCATATTTCATCATTACCGATTCACTCCACTGACACCTACTGGGGAAAGAAATGGAAAGCTCTGCCCCCGCCAGCTGAGCCTCCAGGAGACTCACAGCTCTGCTCTGCATTGCACATCAGCAACCCCTCCCCATCTCTACAGCAGACTCCACCTAGCACTGGCTGCTCTGCCATTCAGCTGTAAACAGCAAATGAAGGATGCGACAACAGAGCAGTACTGGCTTCAGTCTCCATTCCGAAAAAATCAGTTTTGATAGTGTGAGGGTCAGCAGCCTATGGCCTGACTGAGCAGGTTCTATCTGGGGTCCCAAGATCTGGGTCCTCTTGCCACAATTCAATCAATTTCTCTGCAAAACTGACAAAATCACAGCTTCTCACACTGCAACAAGTTCTCACCAGTTCTTTAATAAGACTCCAACATGCAATTCGGATGTCACTGGCTGATGGAACAACCCATCTCACAGTAGCCCACATTGCTCCCAATGTTTCTATTCTGAATTCTTATATTAACGCAAAACCATAACAAAGCTGCAGGTAACACTCGGTGTACCACCTGAAGAAATGGCAAAATGGGTGCTGAGAAGTAAGGAAAGGACAGTTTGAACAGTGACATTCCAGTTTCACTACTACAGCCCAGGAGGCTTCGGCTGCAAGTATGAAACCAATGCTCGGTTATGTCTGTCACTACCTGGACTCCACACCAGAAGCATCAGAGCAGCTCAGATCTCAGACGAACTGTAGGTACTGTCACTGACAGAACTGGCAAAACTCATACCAAGGATGTAACAAGGAGAAACTGAAATAATTTACCCAAGTCTCAAGGAAGGATGAAAAGCCCTATTCAGGTTTCCAGTCATGAAAGCTCACTGGGGATTTTGATCAACACACTGAGCTATCAGCAAGCCTTTAATAAAGTAAATAAATGCAATAAATTACAAGTCAGATCTGGAGGAAAAAACCTCCCATTCACCAAATGTTCTCCATCATAGTGGCAGCTTGTTTCTTAGATTATTGCATTTCCAATTCCATGTAATTATAGATGCTATGAAGGACTATCAATTTCCTAGTTTATACAACTTAATTATCAGGATGCTGAGAATTTGAAATGAGAAAGCCCATTTCAAAGCCCCAGCAAGATCTAATACTTCACCAGACTAAGTTTTAAGCTTAATACCATAACCTAATGCAAGCTTATAATTCATTAGTGGAGAGTTTTGTAGCCATGGAAACAACAGAAAAGAGAAAGTTAGACCCTAAGCTCTGGATGATTTAGCAGCCCATCAGCAAGCCAGGGTGGGGACAGCACGAGCACTACACCTTGCTCCAGCCTGAGCTGATGTCACGGCTGTTACAAGTCAACAGGGGGAATGAACTTCCTTGGCCATTTTAGCTGTTTCCCTACAATATATGTGCTGAGCTACCTGGGGAGATGCTTTTGCATTATATTTCCCATGAAACAGAACGAAAGACGCAGTCTCAGACTCTTCTGCTTCGTTCCTTGGCTTAAGAAATGCTCATGAAGAAGACAGCAACACGTGGCTTGTCCCATCCCGTTGTGTACTCTCACTGATTCTTATTTGTTCCTTCCAAGAACAAATTAAGTAATGAACTAAATTACAGGAACATATTGCACTCAATGTATACACACACATATTTATCCGTATAGAAAGGAGCATGCTTGGATTAGACTGAAGCAGACTGGGATGCCTATACTTAACACCACAATATAGCAAGACACACCAGTGCTGGAGTGATGAGCTGGACCACAGGCATTACTGAGGATGCACAAGGTTTATACAGATCATTTTTCAGCCATGTACTCCTTGGTGAAATTACATCCCAGCAAGACTTCCTTGCAGCAAGAAGAACACTGAATATAGGCAAATGCGCAGAATACTGTTTATATGCACTCATATATCATTTATTTTCATGACAGCCATGTCACTATGGTGAACTGTGACATAATGCAATATATAAAAATGGAAATGCTTTTTTTACTTCAAAAGCTAAAGTAGTTATTGAAAAAGTAGCTAGCAAAAGAATTCTTATCATTTTCATTGCTAGTAAAAAAGCATGGAGGCAAACAGGATGGTTCATAAAAATATAAATGGGGAGAGTGACAACACTCTACCTGCGAGTTAAATATAGACTATTCTATGTCTTTAGTTTACTTTTCTCCTCATTTCCCCTCCTCCTCCCCTTAAACTTGTGCCATATTTACCCTTTTGGTTAGTAACAGTAAATTCGTTTGAAGGATTTGCCTGAAAAAATTAATTGTGCCATATACAAAAAGGATTAGAAATGCCTTTCTGCAGGAATCATGTGGAAGCACACAGGAAACCCACTCCTGAAGCCCACCCTCGCGCTGAGCTGCTTTGCTCATCACATAGGAACGATGATATCGGAGTGCTCCTGAATTAGTTTGGGTTACAGATATCAGCAGTGGTGTGCCGAACAAAGGAATCCTGGGCAATCAGTAAAACAGAATTACGTTTCCTAATCCTACCAGGAGCTGGGTGCTTGGATCCCATGCCTCTGTTAACACCCTGCAGGCTCACAGAACTGATGAGCTTGTTCTACTCAGTGACTCGCAGATTCCCACTGAGGTCCATTACTTGCAGATAGTGTATAAAGATGAGCATGACGGAGGCAGAAAGACAGGTAATCATGGAATTCCTGAGGCACCTAAAGGTAGAGATGAGCTGAGCACTGTAAAGGTGAGCAGAGGCAGCGCTTGCCTGTACGGCAGCAAATTACTAAGTACTTTGATTAGTGGAAAAATGCATCAGTTACAGTTAAAAATCTTGAGTAAAGTATGAGAGTCCTGCATTTTATCCAAACAGCAGTTTAATTTAATGGGTTTGTGTCTTTCTAAATATATGCCTACAATCACTTTGCATGATTTCATTCCTTTCCGGGCTTTTGCTTGCCAGCCGCTTGCTTTGGGAGCTATTCCACGTTCTTTACTGACCCCGTGTGGTTTCTTACTCCAAGCAGAAATTACTTTCTCAAGCTCGACATCACGTTCAATGGGAGTTTACTTACGATAAAGGCAGTAAGAGACTCCTAAAGGACAACAGTTTAACACGCCACTCAGAGCTGCTTATTTTGGGGGTTATAACCTCATTCCCTATTCATCTTTTTGCTAAATTTTATTTATTTATGTTGCTGCATAGAAGTTAGAACTGTATGAGGTACTTGAATAGATGATTTCTAAGTGATGCCCAAATTTGCCAGGCTCAAGACTAAGGTTACTATATCCCCTAGAAAATGTAGACAATGAAGTCAAATGACTATGAAAAAGAGTAATATGAAAAGGGATTTATCTACCTTAAGAATAGGATTTTTGGAGGATACTGCCCTGGACAGCGGATGTCTGGCTGTGAGCAGTGAAATGCGGAGAGGGAAGAGCTTCCAGGTTCCCATTTGGCACTGTCAACATGTTTAATCTGTTTAATAATCCTGTGGCCACCTGAGTCTATTTGTTTTCTGCTTTTATTGCCAAACACGCCATCCCCTGCAACAGAGCAGTGTCTAACGAGATGAAATGTAATTAAAGAGGCTGCCTAGGAATAATATTCAAGAATTCTTGCAGAAATATCCTGCGGTAGCGGTAATAAAAACCCCAGACAACAAACACAATGCTAGAACAGCAAATCCCTAAGTGACAAAAAGGGAATTGCTTTTATATATGCTCCTTCATTCTTTAATTATGCTAATCACTGCGAAGTTTCAGTAATACATAAACCTGGAGTGTAGAATTTGCTTTTAAGCATAAAACTCATTTCTGTATATAGCTAAAAAGAGTAAAATTCTGATCTAAAATAATCATTAATGACTTCAGTTCTACCTGAACTTAGTGTAAACCTCTGCCACCGAACACCACAGCCATGAGATGCTGCAGACCAGGACTGACTTTAAAACCTTGGGATTCTGCATCCAATGAAATTATTTAGCACACATAAGCACACACACACGAAGATGAAGGTGTTTTCTGCATGATACTAAGAAAATAATCTGTTTAAATATACACTTTGCTGGTGGAACAAAAGCAGCAGTAGTGTGTGATGCTTCCCAGTGTCTGGCAATTCCATAAACAAGTGTTGCTGCTGTTGGACCTCGCTCACAGCATTCTCAAATTTGCTGTGATATTATAAAATCACGTTTGCACATTTTACTGGCTTCCAGCTCCAAAGTGTTACATTATCCTCAGGAACACAGCCTTCCTCCTTCATTAGCTCCTGCTGCTTCCCTTCAATCCCAATCTTGGGAGCACAACCTCCCCAGACGTCCCATATAAACTGATTACTTACAACATTATTTCCATAGCCATGCTAACGTCAGTGGTGATTAGCCTGCAGAATGCAGCATGCAGTGACGCTTCTGAGCTCAGGTTAGTGATGCTAAGTCACTGCCAGCAGCAAGCAGAGCAGGGATTTGTAATAACGTAGAGAGAAAAGACAGACAATAAAGAAGAAGCATTTTATCCCATGGAAGTCTCCTCTTCAGAACAAAGCGCCAACTTTCTTTGTATTCACATTTATGATTCACAAGGACTAAGCATGAATTTTGCCTAGGAAGCAGCTGTAGGAAACTGTTCAGCTCTTTTCTTAGCAGCACATCTTTGGTGACAACACGAATTGACCAAGGATCCTGTCAGTTATATCAGCGCACTTCAAGGTCTGGATCTTACATCAAAGTGATAAACACCATGTTAGACGTAACTTCACATTTATCCCAGAGGTGTTATTTCAAGGTAGAATTGCTCTGGTTTAAAATACATTTACACAGAGAAACTTGCAACGTCCCTGCATTAAACAAGTTTCATCAATGAAACCACCATGTGACTTTACTTTCAAGTAAGAAGAGATATAAAACATTGAGGGAGGGTAGTCCTCTTCTGTACAGGCTTTTCTGAGATAAACATACCAGATAAAGAATCAAGGTTAAGGAAAAATAAAGTTACTGGATGCACGGCAAACGATTACTGCATTAGGAAATATTTGGTGATGACAAATACTCTTTGTTTTCTGGTTCAGCATTAATGCATTTCATAAAATCATGCATTAATGCAACTCTTCAATAATAAAATGTGTCTTTTAAATTAAGCATTTTAAGCTTTCAGCTATAAGATGCCAACTGCTTCAGGTCAACTTAAATTGCAAAAACACTATTTGAAGATGACAATGGGTTCAATTATTATTAGATTCTTCAAACAGTTTACGTCACAGAACTTCAAATTACATTTAAATTGCAATTAAGCAATGTTTGAAACTGAAAGCAGGATTTGCAGTCAGTAACCTTTTTGCCTTAATAAAAGCAAGAGAATTTGTTAGAGATACATGCAACAAAAAGTTCACACACATATGTTCTTAATGCTGATGTGGGTCTTTTACGGCACTAATTCAGCGATGAGGTGATTAGTGAAAGAAGTAAAATGGGAAGGTAAACAGGTGAACTGGTATTTCAGGTATCAGAGCAACTGTGCGTATGAGTAATATCTTATGGTATAGTATACTCCAACTAAGACATAGCAATATATGTAGTATTTTATGTAGTATACTATATCATAAAACATGCATGCTATATTATGTAGATTTATCTATTTAAATATACAGTGAACATGAGCATTATCTGATCTGTGGAAGCTAGTTAAAGTTCCATGAGTGTCTTTCAAATTAAAGATGCACCATTTTCCATTTTCCATGAGAAGGTGGCATTCATTTAACTAATTCCTTCAGAAGGAAAGGCATCTGCTGAGGTTTGAGTAAGAAAAATTTGGATCCAGGGATTACTTTATGATAAATCACAGAAGATGCCTATTTCATTTTTTTTATCCATTAGGAGAGCTTAAACTGGGGAAATAACAAGTGCATCCTTAAAATAAGGTGAGAATGAAAGTGATTTTAATAAACTTCAAACACTGGTAAAGACAACTGTGTGGAGAGAAAGGTGTGGGAGAACACCAAGGAGAAAACTACCTTGAAGAAGTGGATATTTACATGACAGTCCTGGAAGAGACAGGAAAGGGAGAAACACTGCTTGGTTAGTAAAGGGCTTGCAAAGCAAAACAACAACAATGATTAGTAGCAGAAGTAAGCAAAATCAAAGCAGCGAGAATACGGAAATGGACACGTCTGCTACACAGAAAAATCACAGAAAAGAAACCATGGTGTTAATACCCTGCCAGTACACAGCATGATGCAGCACAGTGCTCTGCACACAGCTGCTCTTCAGCATGAGCCTCAGTCATGTACATACATACACTTCATGCATGGACCATTCCGCAACGTGTTAAACCACTGCAATGCATAAAGTTACGTGTATGTACGGATGTGTGCAGTCTGGGCTCTTCACAACTAACGAGCACTGCAGAGGGGCGACAGCACAAAAGTTAGGTTTGATTATTTTTGGCCTTGTTTTGAGATGGACATTTAACCTTTATGTATGGGGTAAAGAAATCTCTGCTGTCAATATGATTTTCTATGTTCTTCACCTTAAATCACAACATACAAGCTGAGAAAAGCCTTACAGAAATCACAAGCTGATACAAACTGAGACCAGAGATGTATGTCATCTGGTTAGGAAATTTCAAGTTCTCCAGTTTCAGATATGATGAGTCAATGGGAAACCTCCAGATAAGTGCATATGGGAATTCCCTGTGCCAAACTATAGCATAGAACAGATGGAGTCATCTAACAGCATCTCTATACTGCTGCAAAGTATTCTCTAATGATTAAATATGCACAATTTAAAAATAGGAATGAGTGCCATGGCCAAAAAAAGCAGCTCTTCTTTTTATATCTCTATATACATGAGTGTGTATTGATGTGCCAGTGATATTTTGGCTGGTCATGATTTCAGTGCAGCTTAGTGCCTGTTTCCTGAAAAGTGAATTTAATCCTTTTGTTTACAATCTGGTGTCAGTAATGTTAATGTTCTTTTCCATGTCACCTCTGCTGAACTGCCTGAAGTCACAGTGATTGCTTCAAAACGGGAATGCTATAGGTTAGATATGGACAAAAACATGGCCAGCCTTCAAAGGCTTAAAAGAAATGTCCTTCACAGCCCTTGCCAAGACTTTAGAGAGAGACCTGAAGAACTTAACTCGCACATTAACAAAATCACAAGCTCCTCTACAGGACTGAGTGAAAATACCATATTTAATTAGAAAACTCACTGGGTTCCTCATAAGCTACTGAAAGAGTCCCTGGAGTCGTGTGCCAAAGCCCTGGCTATGGACCTGCAGCACTTTCACCCAGCCTCCAGCTCAGAATTAAAACTGCTCTAGGATGTCGTAGACATTGATCAAAGGAAGAAAATGTCCTTCTGACCTATAACTGTTGTGAATTATCAGAAAAATGCCAGATTAATGAGGAAGTACTGGCCTTCTCCCTTCTAACAAAGCCACCAAAAACTGCTTAAAAAGAAATAGTACTAAAGGGAGTGTTAAAGATCTGAGAAATGCAGCACCTCCAGAGAAAGAAACTGAAATGACGCATTGATGTTCAAATGAAAGAGGTTTCTTTAGTGTTAGACTACAACATTGAAAGTCACCATAAAGCTTTAACTGTGCCTTGAAATCTGTGGCAATTTTCCATTATCATTCAACACTGGCTGTACAGCCACAAAGAGCGGCCTGATGGTGTAAATACATGGTAGCTTCCTACGCCACAGACTGAGATAGGCTTTATATACAGACTGAGATAGGCTACTTGTTCACGTCTGCACAAGGATTAACACACAAGTTTGGTCAAACAAAATGCTGCCCTGCTTCTGAAGAGTTTATAGCACATCAGAAGTGGAAATACCTACAGCTCCTGCGTCACTGGAGAAGTTACAGGCATTTATAACTAAGCCTGATACCCAAGCTGTTCTGTTTACAATATTAAGGCATTTTAGAAGATATTTTCTTTAGGATCATAAAAATAGTTCTATTTAGAAGCACTGAGATGTCAAACAAATGTCACCACTGACTGTACACTTCCAATTATCAGATATATCTACCCTGTTCTGATCTTTGTTCCTTCTCTTGTTATGTTTGATCTGTTTAGTCTGCAAAAGGAAAGTACAGGTCTAGCTTCTGTACAGCTTTCATCAGTGGTTTCACTGCACAAAGCCTCTGAAAGCATAACCTGAGAACAGCCAAAGCAAGACTGCGGGGTGTCCAGAAGCACTGCGAAGCTGGGTCATGTCACTTCTTGGCAGCAAAATTATCCCATCAGGCAGCTGGACAATAATCATAGAATCACAGAACGGTCTGGGTTGGAAGGGACCTTAAAGCTCATCCAGTCCCAACCCCTGCTACGGGCAGGGACACCTTCCACTAGAGCAGGGTGCTCCAAGCCCGTGTCCAACCTGGCCTTGAACACTGCCAGGGATGGGGCAGCCACAGCTTCTCTGGGCACCCTCTGCCAGTGCCTCAGCACCCTCCCAGGGAAGAACTTCTGCCTGATAATAAATATTATCTACTGGTTTATCCAGTAGCTGAATCAATCCCAGAAAGGGGAGACTGGAAATACAGTGTACAACCAGTATGGCCATTTTCTCTGGGTACCCTGTCTGGCCTTCCTACCACACACAGGTTCATAGATCTGGCCCACAATTTCAACTAATAGATGGAAATGGTATCCGATTTTACTAACACTCACTGGTAATTACTTTGCAGAAAACACACTCATCAGAATAATGTCATTGTATTGTGGAGGGATTTCATTGATATTCATTTTATTAAATGGAATGGTACAAAACTAATTGCCAGGAAAAGCCACGTGCACTTGATGTCTCAGCTGGAATCCTAATAAAGCTAGCAGCTGCAGTGGTAGGTGTGGATGGATGTCCCCAGGAAGCACATCCTGAGGTCCACCAGAATGGTCCCATATGTATCCCCACAGGGGGGACAGCAGCCTGAGCTCTCCCACAGAAATTAAGGGAACGATTTTGTTCTACTGAAACCCACACAGAGAGCTACAGTAAAGGAAATAATTAGAGCAAAGGAAAATGCCTGACATCTTTAGAGTATGTACCAGGAGAACTATTATGTACCTTCCCCATGGAATGCCTCAAAATGAAGATTATATGAGCACTAACCTATTCCCTCATAACAATGTGCTTGGGTCACTTTAATTACTAAAGCTGACTGAGGTGATTCAGATTGCTCCCATCACTTAATATACTTTGTACTTGGTAAATGCATCCATATATAAGAATTACAGCGACTCTGCTCTTTTTCTAAGTAAAAAAAATCATTGCTATGGGCCACAACAGCTGCTTTATTTTTAATAGCATTTTCCATGACGGTGACATGGAAAGAAGGGGACAGACAGAATAATTAACCAGCCTACCTTTAAACCACCGTTATTCTATCATTATTCTAAGGTGCTATTTAATTATCAAGAAGTGCTTTGCTAAGCAGCAAACTACAGGAAATGGGGCTCAGCAAACTAAAAAGAAAACCTTCTTGACAACAGAAGTTTAAGAATTTGCACATTTCCCCAAATAAAATAACAGAATAATGCTCAAAATGGCAAAAATTTCTGCTCAAGTTAGAACCAGGCATGAAAACTACAATAAGGTTGCATTATGTCAATATTCTGCTTTTTTTACTAGCAAAAGACTATAAGAAGTATATAACAAATTGTAGGTATTGTGGTTAAAAGATTTGCTGGTTTGAGTCCATGGAGCCACCTGGGAATGCTGGGAGTTCCCATGGCAACCTCAGCATGGACAATTATGGAGCAGCTACAATTATTCTGAATATGCCTGTTGAGAACAGAGTTTCGTTTTGAGATGGCCACAAATAATGCCATTCCGGAGAGAAAATTCACACCCGAAGGGTGAAACCAAATGAAAAACAGTGACAGATTTTATCCTGCCTCCACTTCCTACAGGAGTACATTTTTATCTCTAACTATTAATAATGATGTATCATCTATAAATCACTGAAGACAGATTTGATCATACCGCTAAATGAGCAGATAATTGATTTGTAGGGCAAGATCCAAAAAATAGATCCATTACAATTTGTTGTAGAGAAAACACTGCACTGCACCTACACGTAATGTAACTTCATTTCTATACAGCGGACAACTTCATAGGATAATACATAACAGAGTATATAAAAATCTACTTACTGAGGTCTCTGGGTGATTCTATTAATGAAACCACCGTCCTACTTAATCTTCCTCTTTCTTTTCCAAATTTGGTCCCATTTGTTGGCTAGGATCTCTAACTACCGGGTGCAAGGCAGGAGTGAATTTTTCATCTGGTTTAGAACTGTCAGAATGAGCCACGAGAAAACTTCTCGTCACAAACAGTTTCTACTGTTCAATTACAAATGTAATGAACAGAATGTTTCAATCTCTTATTTATTTACTTATTTATAATCTTGTATAGTTATTTGATGGTAGATTTACACAGAATAAATGACGTACAGTATCTGTGCCAGAAGGTCCAGCCAGTAAAGCAGCATATCAATGAGATTTGTGTGACTAAAAAGCACATTTAAATAAGAAGTCTGGGTTGTTAAAGTGGAGCGAGAGGGATGTAATAGGATTGTGCAAACAGCCTGAAATCAGTGAGAGCTTGAGGCCAAATCTTAAAGATGTCTGCTGAACTGTAGACACAGGCAGATGCTTTAAATTTGATTTAAATGGGAAGTAGCTCCTAAGGCCCCTGGAGAGCTCCTAAGTAAGTTTCTAAACTTGAGTCAAAAGGGCAAAGTCAGTTTTAAGAACGCCTCAGATTGATTTATTGTAAGACCAGAAACTGGTTTCAGAAATTTCACAGCCTGCCCAGGGCAGCGGTTGTGTCACCATCCCTGGAGGGATTTAAAAGACGTGTAGATGTGGTGCTTAGGGACGTGGCTTAGTGGTGGACTTGGCAGTGCTGGGTCAGTGGTTGGACTCTTAAAGGTCTTTACCAATCTAAACAGTTCTATGATTAAATCAAAAGAGCAGCATGTTTCTCAGCACTATCTACTTGTTCCTTGGTACATGGTACCTAAAATAAAATGACTATTCAAGCCAAGATATCTACGATAAGAAAAATACTGTAAAGATGATCAATCAGCACCACTTCTGCACCATACCAGAATAGCTAATGAGTTAAATACCACCATTCAGACATCTGTGCTGATTATTTTTACAAGCTATAACAGTAATCCCCCTCAAAAGCAAATAAGAACATTACTGGGAAGTGCTGCTTCCCTCTCTTCCTTCTTACAGTGGTATATGTTGAGAGTATGAGGCTGAACCTAAACCCTTTTGCCATGTAACACTGCATTATACTAGCCTTGGTCTGGTTATAATCGCATATTTTGTTTGGCTACCAGTATTCCCATAAATCATTACTAAGTTTTAGAACTGTTCATTATGCAACTCTAAATGATACTGCTGGAGACACTGTGCTCATGGAAAACCTATTCCCTTTCCTTGATTAATTCAGACCATTAAAATAGCACCAACCAGGCTACCTGCAGGAGAAGGAAAGCTTCAAATACACAGTGCTGAAGCTGAACTAATTAGACTTTGAGACAGACTCATTATTTCTGGGGCAAAGCTGACCCCATGTGAAGCTGTCACTTCTGGGACCCAGTCCAGTGGCTTTACAGAATGCAACCTCTCATGATTTCTTTCTTCACTTCATTGCAGGACACAGGTAAACCCTGACTGTTTGTTCTGCAACCGATGTATTTACAGTAGGCTTAAGAAAATAACCTAAGAGATTGTAAATTCAATATGCAAACATTCTGCATAATAGCTGACATTTTCAAATAGACAGTTTTGGTGATTTGCCTTTGTGCTGTCTCTGTCCTGATTAAAAAACAGATTTCCATACTTGTATCACCAACATATACATAACCGCCCAATTCCAGACTCTGCATATTGCACAGGGACATGGAAGAAGTGAAAAGAATTACTTTTGAAGCTATTCTTTTTTGGGAGGATAAAAAGTAAATATGATCTTGAATAGAAAATGACCTAGTGCAGCAAAATAAAATCACACTGGTCAGATCACAATTGTAAAGAAAAGAAAATGGAATGGAGATTCAAATACTTCTCAAATGTGTAACAAAAATCATAGTTCATGCTGCAGACAAAAATATGGTAGCTGATCCAAATGTGTTCAGAAGAAATTGATGCACCTTTTCTTTTTCTTTCTTGAAAGTTGAACATGTGCCGTTTTTCCTCACTCTCTTGGGTTAACCCATCTTTTATAATAACAATGTAGAATTCTGCCTGATGGTGAACATAAGAAATTGCCATTTCAGGTTGAAAGGTACAGGTGTGTTTGCTTATGCACAACAGGTACATTAATTACTTTCTGGATAAACAGTTATACCAGAGTTGTAAATGTTCAACCAGAAAAAAGGAAACAATAGTGTAGATTGGAAGACTTCAAATGCAATGTTGTGTATGCAGCTGGGAAGAGCAGCCAAGTCAGAGGAGCTGAACCCAGTACAGCCATTAGCAAAACACGCTGCTTCCCAAACCCTACCTTTCCTGTTGCTGGTTTTAATGGCCAGCAAGTGTTTTGCTGTAATATTGGCTATAGCTGCCAGAAGAGGCAGAGTTGCTGGCTATGTCTGTGCATTAAGAAGCAATTCCTTTGCATAGCACAGTGCGACCATGCTTGTGACTACCAACCACTCCAATCTGCACCACAGGAGGCAGGAAGACTGCGGGAAGTACTGCTTCTCTCCAGGGTTTCTTTTCTGTACGTAGCCAGCAACACTTCCAACCCTTCAAAATTCCATACCCACATAAAAGCTGTCAGAATCTCAGATCTACAAAGGTTTAGGAGGCTCCAAATAATCAGTAATTAACACTGTAAATATTTTCTTTAAAAGAAAAAGCGCTTAGTGTGAAAAGTTCTAAGTATTAAAATACTGTTGTTTCTGATAGTTTGTCAACTAACGGAGATAAAGAGTGATAAGGGCTGGCAGATTTTGCAGCAAGAATGAAAAGACATCGAAATTATTACATATACTTGACAGAAAAGATTTTCAAATACCAACTTACAAGTGTCAGAGGAGAGAAGCTGAACTGTCGGCGAAAATAGCACAACTACTGAATTACGCCATGTGGTCCAATCTCCAAGAAACCCAAAGGCACATTAGCGCTGCCACAGGCAACAGAAACAGTAGCACTCTAAAATGTATCTTGTAATACATGGGGTTTTTGGTAATAAAGTGAAAAGTGTATGCAATATATAGTTGCACCCATCTGTGTTTAGTCCTCACCTCGAACTTCTGCCGGAGCTCTGCGTTTCCATCTTCATCAGCATCTGGAATTGGAACATTGTAATATTCACCTTCTTCTTGATTCAGCAGCTTGTACCTGTGGAACGTTTGAGAAAACAACAGTGACTGCACAGTTTAAGTGCTGTTAGATTTAACATGGGATTTAATTGCATTAAGTGTGGTTTGTATCAATGTCACAGATATGTGAAGAACCGCTTTGAAAGATCTAAAGCAAACTCAGAAACAGAAGATACTTAACCTAACGTTAGCAGCTTTAACCCAAAACTACCTGCCCATGCAGTTTAGTGGACAAGGAAATTCCACCATCCTGGGGTATGACAGGAGACATCAATCTTGAAGAACCCTTGTCTCCAGTGCTTCTGTAGCCATAGACAATTGACAAAAGGCACTTTTTGAGACAATGTGATGAGTTCTGCCCCAAGTTTGCTTGTTAGGAAATAAGATGGTACTTTATAAAATCAGTTCCCATGTACTTTGAATTTGCAGAGCTATATATAACATGATACACTTTGCAATGAATATATCATATTCATGATAAAAATAAAAGTCTTATCACAAGACAATGTACACAGAACTGAGTGTACAGAAGAAGCTTCATGAACACCACCAAAGAAAAGCATTCCTTTTCTTATCCTCTTTTGTTATAAATAATCTGTTTCTTAGGTTTAGTTGTACTTTCAGTGAATTCATAGCCTGAAATACAGTGAAAAACTCCAGATTGATTACATGGAAGAAAATACATGGAATGTGTTACATTCTCTCCTCTCTTTTCAGAAACTCTTACCATCCACTGGCTGGCATCTTCATAAGCTCTGACACTCCAAATGAAAGGGACCCCATGAAATCATTTCTGGTTGTTCGATCCCAGTCCCAGACCTCTACTGATAACCGTCGATCTTTGTCTGTAGGTTTTAACTTGCTGAAAAGGAGAGAAATAGAGGAATTTTCAGTGCAACACTGAAATAAAAGAATCAATCCATACACAGGTACTTCATTAAAAGGTGTTACACTTACAATGTGAATGATTCATTCCAGTCGGGATTCAGAGTAGAACGGATAGTTTTTGTTTTTTGTTTACTTTCATTCTTAGGATCTGGGATGAGCTTCAGTTTAACATAAGGATCTGAAAGTCCATTTGGATCCATGGGAATTAGGTTTTTTGCTTCTCGCACTGTCAACATAAACCATAGCTGATTTGTATAGGACTACAAATCAACATAAAGAAAGCAGTTATATGTCAAACCAGTTATTGAAACATGCTGGAAAATAAGACAAGTAAGACATGAAACCCATTTGTCAGACTTGGCATGGAAGAAGCTACTTGCTGTAAAGTAAGGCTGCACTTCGCATTATTTATAAGAACAGTAGAGAGAAATGACAGGAGAGAAGAGCAATTCACAAACAAGAAGCACCTTTCAGGCAGCTCTTTTCCTGCAATGGAATGATTAAATGCCCAAATCCATCACTATAAATTTTTAAGTGCAGCTCTTTGTTCTTTTATTTCCTCATCAGTCTTAGGTTATTACAAATACAGGACTATCAGCCAAATACTATAAAGGTGATATAGTCAGATCATAACAGATTTCAGAAGATTGCTTATTTGCCACAATCCTTCCTTGGAAGGTATCTAACACTAAACATCCCTCAGATTCCTGGTTTGTTCATTGTCAGATGGAATCACTGTAAGCATTTTATCATGACAGCAACCAAAGTAAAAGTGCAGAGAAGACAAGTTTAAATTCAGCTTCACAAAAAATGCTAATGTAGCTTCTATTTTTGCCATGTCAAAGGAAGGCATGAAGTGAGTTAATATATCTCATGTTGCTACTGATCCCCAAAGAGAGACAAGAATAGCCAGCAACCCGCAAGGGGTACCATTCCCTGCAAAGCCACATCCCTGGAACAAGGCAGGAATGATGGATTACAAAATGGTTCTTACTGGGGGCTTGGCAGCTTTTGGGTTTCAGCCTGGCTGGAGTTCCTGCAGCACTTGTGAGGTTCATTAAGCAGCACAGGAGTCACTGAAGGGGAGTGAAGTATTCCAATGGATGAGCAAAGACAGCACTGCCATCCCCCTCTTATAGAGGACCAGCATAACACCCACATAACATTTATACTACAATAGGGTTTCATTCTGCATTAACAGCATTGAGCTATCAGCTCCTGCAGAACCTCAGAAGAAGAGCTGAATTTTCCCCATGCTGTGCAAACCCCATCCCACACTGTTGTGCTGTGACGAACTGCACCAGCTGAGTTCGGATGGGGAATTCAGTGCTCACAACAGGGCATCTCACAACCTACAGGGAGCGGCAATCCCCTGGGCTTGTTTTGGGCAGAAAACAGCTTTCATCCAGGAATTCTTCTGGGAGATTCATAGTTTAAGATTAGAATTGTTCCTGGAAGGAAAATAAGAAGCAGCTTTGGGGGTGACATGGTTCCTAGGATATGAAGACCAGCATTTAGGAGTCACTAAACTTCGACTGACTGTGTCCTCAGCTGCTGCTTTCACAGAGTCAACCTCAGGAGGGCTTTTTAAATTTATTTACTTAACTGAAGAGATCTGAAAGGAAATTTGGGAAAGATCAACCCTTAAGTTACCTTAAGTTCTTGATGGAAAACATCTCCTACAAAAAGTCGAGCCTTAACAGTCACTTAAGAACTCAACCAGAGCAAAAGATAGCTATGGTTTGCCCAAGGCTCTCTCCTTCTTTTCCCCAGATTTAAATAGCATTTCATATTATGAATGAATATTACAGACCTTCCCAAGATTTCAACCTGTTATTTCCCAGAATGGAGACTGAATGGCATCCAAGCAACACAGATATTTTATAAAGTCTCATTTTCTCTCATTATTTATAGAGTAAGAGGAGGACACTCTTAATGACGAGTAAAACCAGCTGAAGTATGTCTTTTCAAAGTGTCCTTTGTTCTCCCTTTAGAAGTAAAGGCAGGGCTGTGGAGGACTGACAACTGTGTGCTACTGAAACAGAAAGAGATGGACAATGCACGTAAAGCACAGGACAGGTACATATTCACACATTGATGTAAGTAGCTCTAGGCTGACAGACTCTTTTACATGATGGAAAGAGTGTTTCAGTATTGGCAATGACTGTGTTCTTTCAAATGACATAACTGCTAAGTAATGATTTAGTGCAAATCTACTACTTAGCAGTTGTGTCATTTGATTCAAGCTGTAGAGGGAAAAATTGGGGGAAAACAACAGCCACTGCCACAGAAAATTAGTAATTCAAACAGTCCAAGCTGCTCCACTCAATGAGAGAAGATTAGATGTGGTGAAACAAGTTGGAAGAGAGAAATACAAGATATAACTGGTACCTTATATCCAAAATGGCTGTAGAAAGAAGGTAGAGTACAGGAACGCAAGCTACTCACTTGGAACACACTAGTCTGTTTGTCAAGATAATTCACATGCAGTACAGATACCCTGATGCAGATTAATTACTGAAATTAGATCCTGTCTGGAAAGGAATCACATCAACTTGAACCAACAGTTGATAGTGATTCAGTTTTGTTTCTTAAATCTGTGTTTTTAAAATGAGGCAGAAAACGCGTATGGGCTAAAATTTCAAGATAAGATGTATTTCTATTCACTATGTTACTCAAGTAATTGTATCAGAAAAAAAGCACCATGATTTAAAAGAACAAACCAGAAACACTCATTTTTCTTGCAGTGTTTCACCTGTAGTTTTCCACAATCCCTGTATGAAGCTGACAGTGCTTTGCAATTGGGGAAATGATAGCTTTCAGTCCAAAGAAATTGCCTCCACCCTCACTTTACTCTGAGTTTGCCTTTTGAGGGTCTCTGCATGCAGTGGTCAGCTGGAAAACCTTTTCTGTTCTCAACCCATGAAAAAGAAACCTTCATGCAATATTAAAATTAAGCACAGAAAGGGATTGTCAAATACTTTTGAGGAATAACACCAAGATTAAATAACTTGCTTCAGTTGAATATTTACAGTCCCAAAGGGACTAAGAACCGTAAGTGAGTGAAGGATGAAGTGACAGCTTTCAATGCAAATTGTTCGCTCTCTCATCTTATATGTGGTTTTATTTTGGGTTTTGGGTTTTTTTTTGTCTTCTTGTACATAGCACTTGGGACTGCACTGCCGGGTTTGGCACATGAACTATTGCTTCAAAATCCACCTTTTGATTTTTATTCTCTATTATTATTTCTATCCTGTAGTTTGGCATAAGTAAGGAGCAGAACTCTACGTGTTCTCCAGCTTCCCAGGAATACACACTAATAAGCTTTCCATTAAAATTCCTTGAACAAAATTGCTCAATTTTAACACTGTGCCTTCATGGTTAAGGTTCACCTGGAGACGCTCAGTGTGAAACCAAACAGTTCTGAGAAACTGGCTGGGTGGATGCAGAGCCCTTCTTGAGGCTATGCTATGGAGAGCTCCTGGAGAAAGCCAGCCCTGATTAGCCTTGATCCATGCCCAGGAACCAGCCCTGACAGCAGGAGGAGGTGGCAGCATGTGTAAGATTAGTTCTTCTTTTCACAGCAAACATATAAAAGGAAAAAAACCCTCCAAATGCCAGAAAAGAATTTCAGAAATGAACTGGGAAGGAAAGAAGCAGCATCTACTAAACACAGGCTGCCAAAGAAGTCATTATCTCACTCCTTGTTTTAAACTATCTGGCCCATTTGCGCTTCTGTCTGCATAATTACTACCCTTAGACATCTTTCTTCAACTGACTTAGCACTTCTTTTCTTGAGGAAACAGCATGATGATACTTGTGCTAAAGAGTGCTTATCAAGAATTAGCATCTATGTGGTCCACCTCTTTAAGAGCACCCTATTTTTAACAGGATAGGTCAGGTTTCTGTAAGAGGATTGAGGAGAAGAGATTTCCCCTCTTCACCAAAGGCACTACCTCTTGTGGGTGGTTAAAACAGAAAAAGTGAAATGAGAAATAAAGGAATTTAAAGTGAAATGAAAAATAACACCAAGAAAACTACATCAATTTACTGTGGTTGGGTTCTGCCATAGCTGTAATGATGGCAAGCAATCTCATACTGCTCTATAATTACCAGTTAATTAAACTCAACACTGCGATAGAGATGTCACTCTAATTTGCAGATGGCTGAAGTGAGACACAGTTCAGCATCGCCTGGAGTGTAACTTGGGTGAAGCTTAAACTACTACTTGACAGTTTTCTGCCACAACCATTAAGTTATAACAACCCATGACTTCTGTACTGAGCAAAGTAGCGGTACAAGATACATTTCCCAACATCTTGTTCAGATTAGATTCTTAAGAGGGACTGAGAAAGCACTCGGATGAAAGCACATTAAAGAGAAGTATATGCTGAAGTTTCTGACAAATCCAACATCGCCCAGGTTTTCCTTCCGAAAAGCAGAAATATTTGTCAACTTGTCACAGAGAAAAATGTGCCACTTTCCTCCTCATGGCTAAAGAAGACAACATCATAATGGTGATTCAGCAGAAAATGTAGACTATTTGATGACTGTCCTATGGCTGCTCTTATATATGCGCTACTTATATCCAGCAGTATCCAGCCAGAAGCCATGGCTAAAACTGGGACGCCCACTTTTCCAGGAATAGTCTAAAGCCATAAGCAAATACAGAGCTGGCTCTTCGGCATTCATACTTTAAATAAATATCTAAATAAGACAGAGTGGGCTGGTACAGAACAACTGACATTTTATGTAAAGAGAAGAAATTCAGGCAGCATTTTGAGGAGCTCAGAGAGCGGATGACAAACCCAGAACTTCTTTCATGAGATCTTATAGGTTAAAAGTTGCAAGCCCCATGCAGTTATGGATCTGTAACTTCTTGTGACACCAGCAAACAAATTTAGTCATGAGAATGAATAAATAAACGCTACTTTCCCTATAACAAAGCTGAATTATCAACAGCATGAGTTTATTCAGTTCCTTTTCAAGTGAGTCACAGCTACCTTTTTCCTGAATTCCCAAATGTTGATAATAAACCAGTTTACTAATCACAGCAACCATTTCTTGCCAATCTTTAACTCCCTGCAGGCAACTTAGATGAGCAGGAATCTCTCAATCACACACGAATAGCAGCTTCTAAAAGATGATTCAAGTCTCAAATGGTCTCTCTGGCAAACTATCCAGCAAAATGAAAGAAACGGAGATGGCTGTTAGCTCCAGTACATCCTGGAGTTCCTGTCTTCCCACAGTAAAGCACTAGTGAATTATTCCATAGTTCTTATTACTTCCTTAAGTACTTTGATACAGATTCCAGTGACCTGCCCACTATACGGACTACTTAGGTGGATAACAGTATTCCCAACCAAGGAACTTTCTCCCCAGTACATCACCGCACTCCCCTTACAGTTTAAAAGATTTACCTATTACAGAAAACACTCTTTCTCCCAATCTGTGTCCTTGTACTCTCTCAATACAAAATCCAAAGCTGCCTCCAAAACTGCTCAGCTTTCACTGAAGACTTATTATGAGATTTTATTAAGGTGATCTGATTTTGTTCAGCCTGAATGCTTGCCTGCTGGAGCTGGCTGTGACTCTTGCACAACTGGCTCCAAAACAGATCCCGCTTTTCAGGCAATGTCCAATTTCTATATAGTTTTCATCACTAAGAGACCTTTCAGATATGAGACTTTTCTCTATTCCATAACTACTCCCCTAGCAGCTAAAATGTCTTTTAATATCCCTCCTGAGACTAGCATCTAATGAACGTAGACAACTGGAACTCCTGCCCTTCACAGGTGATTTACACACGAGTAGATGAACCAATGTTGCAGGATACTTCATTCCTCTGTTTTTATTCATATTCTCTCCTATTAACAAAATAACATACTGTCATCTCTAATGGTACTTAATAAGTACTTGGTGTCTGCAAAAGGCTCTCAGGCTTTGATTCCAACTGGAAATCCCATAGGAGCAACTGTATCCTACAAGATTGCCTTTACGAGAATTACCACCATGAAAAGAAAATGTACTACTGGGTAGGACAGGTACTTAATAAAACATAAGTCTTAACACAAGATATATCTAATCATCTGAAAAGGGATTTGGACTATTACATTTTAACTCTTATCTGTTTATGCCCCTACAGAAGTATGCAGCATTTTAGTTAAATTTGTTAATATGCATGCAGATGGCCATTCCTGAAACGCTAAATCTTGCTTTTAAATGCTATGCATTGCCTATTTCTTCATGGTAAATTAAATTTAATGAATGAAACGGGAAGATTTTAGTTGCTGCCGGGGTTGGCATTTGTAAAAGGCAGAAGCTCTTTCTGTAATGAATGCAGCGACCCTGCAGGTTCTGGGAATGCCAGAAAAGAGATAAGATATTGGTGAGATAAAACATGAGATTTGTACTTTTTTGAGATGCTAAAAATGCCTCCCTCACGCAAGTCATTATTTGGGATCATTTTATAGGTATTTGGTACTAAAAGCTGGTCAAACAGCCAGAATATTCATCCATGTTCCCTTTTAAAGTTGTGGATCTTATGAAATTAATGCTAACAAAGACAGACTAATAGTGACCTAGACAATCATAAGTGGAATTATGTCTCTGTGCATGCGCATGGTGTGGGATCCTTTAAGGAAACAATTTTTACAAGTACCTAGAAATGAGCCCAAATTCCCCTCAAGCTTGTTTAGGCAGAGGCTCTTCAGCCTGCTGCCTGCAGTGACCAGTGTGACAAGACATTAACGTGCAGTGCCATAGGGGGGCTCAGCAGCCAGTCATAAATGATGCGAAAAATGTACGGTGAGAAGTACAGAACTCCTAGGGAGATGATTGTTGGAGAGCCCGTTATGTGCTCCCAACCTCTGCCGAGGCTGCTGCCAGGCTTCCTCTTCTTTTAAATAACAGAAGCATCAGTGAAGAATAAACCCAGATCTTCTGTGCTCTTTCAGCTAGGAAAAATACACTTCGAAAACCCTGAAAACTCTGGGCTGTGTATATATGTATTTTAGTAACGTTTATGCAACAGCAGGGTGCATTAGCTGACAGCGAGTCACTAACACCCTGCCTCTAAACCAGCGCCTGTGTCGGGAGGCCAGTTCCTTAATGTCAGCTCCTGCCAAACCCAACTCCCAGCAGCTCACAGGTCATAGTTTAGGATCCCCATAAAGTGGCAGATGGGGTTATTTTCTCACAAAGGTTACTGTTTACTCACTAAAAAAAGAGAAATCAAAACTGTGATTCAGCCACCTGCCAGCTCACTCGGAAGAGCTCTGAATTATCAGATGGGTCAAGAAGTAAATGGAAGAGTGACAAAACTTCTAATGCACATCAGGAGGAAGAAAATGCAGTGCAAAAGCATAGATTAAAAATAGCCAAAACTCCTTTACTTTGCCTAAAAGCAAAATCCCCAACTCAGTCCAACCCATGAAAGGGTCATGAATTCAGTGATTTCAGAAAAAAGCAATTTAGGAGTGTTCCTATAAAAAGAGAACTACCATGTTGATTTACTGCAAGTGCAATGAATTATTAATATTCACTGTAACTCTCAAGCTAGTAGCTATAAAATAAACCACTGCTATTTAAGAGCTGCAACACAAATGAGCACTGAATGAGGCATACTGACTAGCCCGGGAACGATGGCGAAGTTTGGCAAAGTATGCCCATAAAAAATTCCTACTTGTTTGTGAAAAGCATTGCAGTCTCAAACACTCACACAGAAAAGCCTGAATGTCTGCCTTCAAGCACCCAGATTGAGGATTTGCCCTCATAAACTGGAAATCATTATGCTTTCCTACAGGACTGAATCACTCCCACTATCAGTCGAATTCAAATCTTACCAAAATACTTGGGTATTTCAGATAATCTGACTGAACCACCGGGCAGCTCCATTCGGCAGTGCTCTGCCTTGATTCTCCCCTTGTATTCAGTGGGAAAAACCCCAGTCCTATTTATAACACTTTATCAGTAAACCACTCAGTTTTACTCTATGTGTGTGTATTGTGGCCTTTTTGGAAACAAAAGTTGCCACAAAACCCTCAAAGCAATTATGCAGAAGTAAAACCAAATTACAATGGATTAAACAGTGTCCCCTTAATGAGCACACCTTGCAGGTGGTGTCAAGGGTGCTGCATCATTGATGCGTGGCCTGGCTGGGACTGGGACGCTTGAGTTGCCCATCAAAGTGATTTGCAAGATGCCAACCAGAATGGCAGATCTCCATTTAGCAGCACAAATGTTTTGCATGCAATCAAGGCTGGCTAGGGTCGAATCAGCAGGAACTAATTAACAACCAAAACAGGATGCAGAGCAGAGATATTAAGGAATTCAGCTGAAGGAGTTCAACACCTACAGAGTAATTCCTTTGATAAAGATTCAGGCAAAGGCTCAAACTAAACAGCCAATCATTGATTATTTTTCCTGCTGTTCATAAACCTCCTGGGTGTTTAATTCACCTCCTTTTCCAAAGCTAAATGCAGTGGTGTCACGCTTGCAGCTCTGGGAACTGCATATGGTAGAAGCAGTGCCGTACTAGGAGAAAAGGAGTTCAAACGTTTGGCACAGGAACACGTCCATGAACTAACTGACAACTACTAACTTTCTTTTCTGTTGAACATGCACAAAAGGTATCTGAAACTTCACCCTGCCTGGGTTTAGTCTGTATAGATATTTTTTATTGGAGAAAAAGGATCTGCCTTTCAGGGCAACTGGCATTCTTACTTAATGGAGTTCACTGAAAGCTTGGGAATGCTGACAAGCCTCAACCAAAAGAATTTAAGAGCACTGTAATTGTTATACACAACAAGGTTATAATAAATGGTTTTCTTGTTGTCCAGAACACTGTACTTCACTGTAGGATAGAAATGTTCCATTAATAAACACAGAAGTAACAGCATTTGCCACGTCCGGCTGCACCAAAAAGAGCTATGGGAGGAAACCTACAAAATGCCTGTAACAATTTTACCACATGCACATCTCAGACAAGATCTTCTCTAATAAAACTGTGAACTGAAAGAATACCTATTTGTGTAATTGCCTTACAGTGCCTCGGTACCACACACTTGTGACAAACGTTTTTGTCCATAAAAGACTATAAGCCTGCGGAATCATCAGAAAATAACTATGTGTTATTTGTCAAATTATGTGCATTATGGCAGAAAGTTTAAGCCATATTTAAGAATCCTGCTGCAAAGCAGCCTAAAATAATGCAAACGCTAAATTTAGTCACTTAGATGAGTTTCGAATTAGTATCTCTCTCTGCATCAGCGTCTATGAAATGCTTTGCTATTTAGAGAAACCACCTTTCTGTTAATGACAGTACCTTGGACAACTTCACCCCTCCTATGTCAACAGGAAGCTATCAGAAAGGTTAAGCTACAATTAGGTATCACTTGGGATCCGTTCTGATCCTTTCTAACTAAAATGTACCGTATCTCTACATTTTACAAGGTCTGGCAGGAGAACAGTGGAGCTGTTTGGATTTAGAGACAACTAAGCTATGGATGAATACAGTGCCAGGAGTGTTTTGGCTCTGTGAGCTGTGAGAATTCAGTGTGATGGCCTGATTTCCTTTCTGTCAGCTACAATGGGCATGGTTTCTATTGAGACTCATTCCCCACAGAAGAAATGTAGGAGTGGTACCCAGTTCTTGTTTTGGTGTGGACACTGAATTCAGACTCTTGCAGTACCAGTTTTGCAGACATGTCAGTGTACATGTAGATTTGTTGCCTTCAGTGCTGGTCACACACTAACCAGCACACTCTCCTGAGGTAAAAGCTTTTGATCATTTGTGGTTTATGAGCATCTTCAAGTCCACTTCCTACATGATATCACACTTATTTTTGTGCTAGTTACTACAGCATATATTTTAAATTTCCTTAAAATTTTAAGCCATAATAAAATCACGTTTTTCTTTTAGAATTTCATTTGTTTTGCAGACTTACCTCTACATTTATTGAAAAAAAAGAAGTTTTTTTTGTTATTCCCTCCCTTATTTAACTTCAGTCCATCCTAATTCCTGCCCTGTGGCCTCCCTTTGAGTAAATACACTGCAGTGTGACTGGCAAAGAAAATTGTTTGCATTATTTGTGTCCAACACAAAGATAAAATCAAATAAAGTTCACTCCCAACTGTACACTTCAGGTTTCAGATGCGTTCATTAAAAGCTAACCCCAGCTGAACAAGAAGGCACGCACAGAACAAATGTAACATGCTGCAAATACAAACACTCATGCAGACCCTGAGCGATAAACTCCACTTTCTGATACAGAACAAGGAAGTCCTGTTGGAGTTAAACAACATTTTACATGGCTGTTTAGGGGGACAAAACAATCCTTCATCTCACAAAATACATTCTCCAGAGTTTTCTTCTGGAACTTCAGAGCTGGAATGGGTTGGTGGGATGTGCACAACCAAAGCTCACTCCTAAATCCTGGGAGAAATGAACTGCCACCCTCTCTCTCCTTCCCTTCTCGGTAACCTTCACCTTACAGAATGTGATGGTTTCTTTCTTATTCCATAACTCACTGCAGTAATATTTGGGACTGAATCCAAGTTGCTTTTGTTTATTAAATACTCTGAAATGCAGGAAACAACTCCTCAGCTGATGAAAGTCCAGAGTACTTCTGTAGATGATGGCTAGCTTCCTGAACAGCTACAGCTATCCTACTGGGCTGCTCTCCACATGAAAAACTGACATCACAGTTACTTTCTAATGAATACTCCTAAGTTTTTAAAGCTATTGCTGCAGCTTCCACTTGTCTGCTTATCTTTGTGAACACCAGTTCATAGTTCCTTGATTCAAGGACACGTTCAATGAAATCCTCATACTTCTAAAGGGAAATACTCCATCACTGGCCTTAACACACAAAGATGCGACAAAGATCCGTAAGCCCATATTGCGTATTATACACTTAAAAATCTGCAAAATTCCAAAGTTGTTTACCTGTTACTTCCAGTTTGTCACCATTGACTTCAGCTTTCAGATAAATCCTTCCTCTTTTCTCTGTGTGATCCATGCCACAGAGGCTTGGGACGTTTATTACACATTGCTTATGAACGTTCATATCACAGGCTGTGGATTCAGAAGCAGTTCAGACAGTCATGAGAAAGTAATAATATGACTACACTGTAAACACTGAGTGAAGAGAAAGTTAAGATTACAGTGCTTAACCGCTGGCAAGACCTTTAGGTTACAGCTGTACATTTTCAAGTGAAGGACATGGCTAGTTTGCGTCTTAGGTTTTGTAGACGGTGAATGAAACAGAGAATTAAATCTACTTCAGAAAACTAAAGGTATCATTAATGAAGCGCAAGGGAAAAAAAGTGAAAATGGAATAAAGATTTGCTGGGAATATGATTGAGAAAACAGAGCACTCGTGCCCGCGTCAGCAATGATGGGAGTTAGGTTTAAATTGGTTATTTGATTTTTCTAGCAGGAGACTTCCAAGACGAATGAAATACAAGTAAAATATTGGACTGTGGCTACCAACTGGACAGAAATTTCCATCTTCAACAGCACATTCACCCTGACCAGTCTAAGAAGGGGCTATCTCAAAACTGGAGCAGCAAATGCTCTTCAGCTACATCAAACTGAATACACCGTGTTCTCAGTAACAGAGGTGATTTTCATCAATATATTATTATAGTACTAAATACCCACTTGAAATATAACATTACTATAAATAGCTGACATTTAAATGGTATTTTCCACAGAAAAGAGCCTAAGAAGGTGCTACCCAGTGTTTCCACTTACTTTCTAAAGCACCCTTTTGGTAACACAGAAAACCTCCACTTACTGTCACATTTCATCCCTTGGTGCAGAAGCCCATAAAGCAGTGACCCACAATGGTCACAGAAGGTCGGGCTCCCATAGGTGTGAATCTTGAATTTGTGCTTGCTTCTGGGATCCTGTAGGAAAAGAAACAGAAAGAGATTCCTTTGCTTTGGTGTTGTAAGAGAGACTATGTCAGAACTCATCAGAGAACACAGGCTTGTTCCTGTGATTCATCT
Source organism: Myiopsitta monachus (assembly GCA_017639245.1). Classification (NCBI taxonomy): domain Eukaryota; kingdom Metazoa; phylum Chordata; class Aves; order Psittaciformes; family Psittacidae; genus Myiopsitta; species Myiopsitta monachus. Next base: position 3,194,097 of record CM029931.1, on the reverse strand, counting down.
CCACTGAAACTCCCCCATTTACTGACCGGACACTGACACCATCCTGAAATGATGACACCAATTGTACCAGATGAGTGAAGTTAACTGTCAAGGGGCTAATGAGAAATACAGTCAAGTGGCTGTAAAATCAGGACCCTGAAGATGGGACCAATTTGAAATGTTGCAATTTATAATCTATATTATTGTAAATGAAAGTGAACAAATTCTAACTTGGCATCTAGTAAATATCTTACAGACTGCTACTCCCATCTGATTTTTGAATAGAGCAACTTAAAGTGAGGACATTTTAAGGCCACCAACAGCTTGGAAATGGTTTCTAATTTAGGACCAGTGAAAGGAATACACCCAAATCACTGAAATGCATGACATGTCCAAACACATCTGTTCCTTCTCTAATGATTCAGGTCCCCTTTGGAGAACTAAAAGCATTTATATAAAAGGAAGAAATCACATCTTCAATATCTTCACCCATGGCAGGCTCATTCCACGTATACACAGCCACAGAACTTCACACACACCAGATTCCCACAACCTGTTCCCAACACTCAGAGTTGCACACTGCCCAAATACATGGTGTGACAGCTCTGTCCTCCTGGGCACATCACCTGTACTGCAGTATCCATTACGAACGACTTCGGCCCCAACTCTATTTTAGTCCAAGCTCTCACTGCACAATCTTGATCAGAAGTTGAGAAAAGCAGTAAGTTTTCTTCATTAAAAAACATTCCCTGGGGACTAAAATCCATTCTTGCTCACAATCTTTTCAGAAAAGACCATGCAAATTATGAAATGCTGGGTCTTTGATGCATTCAAACATCTGGAACAAAACCACAACCCCAAAAAGAGACATCCGAATGTTTTTCTTCTGCTTACGTTTTATATTAATATACCTTCATATCAGAATTATCAAACTGCCTTAAAAAATAAACTAACTCTTCAAGTTGCATCTGCTGAGAAAAGCTTTCCAAAAAAAACCCAAAGCAAGGCATGGCAGTGTTACACAAAATGGAAAATCTGCCACCTCTTTCTTCATGCAGAAAAGATTCCTTTAGGATAAGAACTTTCTCCAGAGATTTAGGAACTTCTATCAGCGACTATCGTAAGAATATGACTAAGAAGGCAAAATCTTGCCTTCAGAATTTACTATTTTGCCATATTACGTTTTGTGAAGGTTTTCTGCTTCTTTGTTTCAGTCAGTACTCTTTCTGTGATTTTTTTGGTAAGAGAATCTAAGTTTTATGACGAATCTACGACCACCTAGTTTTCACTGCACAGCCAGAAATCAGATAGACAGTCCCTAGGAGAGCAAGTAAAGACTTTACATTAAGAATTCAATTTGAGACTATTTCGCCAGTTCTGCTGGTTATGCAGCCTGAGATATGACATGCAAACTAATAACAACCATATTTATTTTGTAAACACAGTTAACCTAAATGGAATGACATTCAGTGCTCTGGAGAACATCTGTTTCGCTATTTATTAAAGATATAGCTAATGGGTCTTGTGGTGCAGGTCATGGGAACATTGCTTTGCTGAAGGATTATCTGATGGATTGCCTCGGACTACATGCCTTCCAAACAAATTAGAACCCATTTTCAAAGTTAATTCTTCCTTAAATTATTTTATTTAGAAGACATAAGGGGACTTGTTGCCTTACAAATACAGACACTTAACCATTACTTGGTGAGCACATCTGCTGAGAAGGACAAACCCCCAGCTTCTGATACTGAATAAACAGATTTTTAAAGTTGTGCTTAACATCTGACATAAGTGGTATTTATAAGTACAAAGTAATGACAATGAGGGGAAAGAACTATGGGAAATTATCATAATGAATGTCTACTAAATACATGGAACCTGTATATTATATTGAAATTGTATGAAAAGCTTCCAGAAAATCCCATTTCAATCAATGGAATATACATGGTAACTAAGTTAAGCAGGGGTGTGTCTGTGGCTTAAAAATGTTGTGACATGTAAGGCACTCACTACAAAACAGCGAGCAAGCGCCCATGTACTCCTGCGCTTAGCTCTATGCAACCACAAAGCATGAGGAAGGGCATTATTCTAAAGCAATGAAGTAAAACCAGGCATGTGAATAAACAAATTGGGTTGGATCAATCCTATTTTCTGCTTCAATCCTATGGATTTATTTTTGGCAAACTGAAGTACACAAACTGTTGTTATTTTGCAAGCAAGTCTGAGAACATGCAGAGAAAGACCTGCTATACATCCATCAGAGACGTTAAAACCTTTTCACCTTATTCTCTATATTAACACGAGCTACTCACGCACTCAGAACTACCCCTGAACCTATAGATTACACTTTAAGTAACCATATTACTAATAATTACTACATTGCCAGTACTAATTACCTGTATCATTAACAGCAATTAAGTCATTAGTTGTTAATGCAGTTTTAATACTTCCCAGTGTTAAACATGCAATAAAGTGACTTACACAGATTATTGAGGAAATAGCTTTGACGTTAGTATTTCTCAGCTAGAGGTAAACTCCTGAGTTAGAGGTAAGCTCCTGCAAATTTTCTTCATATATCCCCTTTTAATCAATGTAAACTTTCAATAGTTCCCTTAGCATTGCTGGCAGTCATATTTCATAGTAAACACAGGGAGCCAAGCCAGGATATGACAGATGAACTGCCAAATAGTGGCTGCTATTTGCAAGAGAACTGAACTTTGCACTAAACTTGGCATAGATTAATTGTGAAACTCTAAAGGGAAAACCCACTTCTGTTTCCAAAATCCATCAAAATTATGAAGGGTGAAGTGGCAATGGGAAAGCAATGGGGAAGCACTTGTTAAGTGATGAATGATATGTTCTATTAAAATGCATGTTATTTTCATGCTAAAATGTGAATTCTTTGCTCTTATTAAGACAACCCCCATTTTTGTTTGTACAACTGAATGCAAGATACCATTAAATGGGAAAGGAGCAAATCAGTATCATAGACATTTAAATATTTGTCTTTGAAAAACCTTATATCGGCAGAAATCTAGTCAGTGCTCCGCAATTCGCCTGCAGTACAACAGAGTTTTCAGAGCCTGTAATGACATGCATGGGTGCAGCATCACTATAAAGACAAACAGCAAACCGTCTTCTACACCCCATCAGCTCTGGAAAAATCAAAATATTAGTCATTAGTCTCAAAGCTGAGACATGCTCATGCAGAGAGGCAGCCACAGAATCACATGGACCAGATCTGTGTTGCACAGACTTGTGCTATGTGGATGTACAGAAAGAACACTGAAAATGGAGCAGAAAGCTTTAAAACATAAATAAATGAGTTTGCAGAAGTGACTGGCCCAGTTAATCAGCTCCGCACCATTAAAAGAGGTTCAGATTTGCTCCAAAGCCTGGCCAGGAGATGGGCAGGAATCCTGCTGCGCTCCAGCAGAGGGAAGCAGAAGAACACAGAGGCATCTCACCAGACCCACACGTTTTCACTCCATGTCCAGGCCATCCAACTCCATCTTGCTCCCCTGCAGCAGCACTGCCACCACCCCTGCTTTTTGTCTTTGTTTAGCTAAAATGAATCCATTTCCTTTATTGAGCAGCAACAGAAAGCACCCCCCTGTGAGAAATCATTCCACCATTCTTCTGGCTCAAAGACTGGGGTGTGCAGTAATTGAAAGCACATGGTTAACCACCAGCACATGTCAAACTGTGCTTTAACACACTACAGGAACAGCTTATGAGTGTTATACTGCTGAATTGCTTCTAAAAGCTCCCTTTTGATTATAATTTCATTCCTCTTGATAGCAACATTGAACTGGCTATAATTTTGTGATGATTTAATTCATCACATTGCTTTGAAGGATAACATATCCAAAACCCCACTTTGTACGAGGCTCCATCAGTGGAGATTTGATATACAAAGCAGCATCATATTATGACTTGTTAACGTCCCTTCAATAGTGTGCAACTTGATAGTACCAATAACTGTCACCAGAAACATGTAGCTAAGACCAAATCCTCTGTAACTGTACAGATCTTGCCTTTAATTCAGCATCTTCTGGGTGACACAGCCAGAATTGGTGGGGTTTTTAGAAGGGATTTAAATCAACACTGCAAAGCTGATCTGTCAGTGCCAGAGCCTGTGCCAGTGATAAAGGTAGAAGAAAGAATGACTGTTTTCAGTCATTAATACAACACACATACATTAACAAGGCACTAGGCAGGATGTAAGATTGATTTTCTTGTTAAACTGCCTATAGTTGGTGAAAGGTATTTATTTGTTTTTCCATTTCTGAGCTGTTTTGGGGATCATTAGGAAGCAGAAAATGCAGAAGTGCGGGTGTAAAAATATGCTGGGAGAAACAGAAAATCCTATTTTCCATTACAAAAATAACTTCAAGGAATCCTGCAGCAGATGACCCATAAGGTCTAAAGGTTGCACCAGGGCTTACAACAACAAAGAACAATCTTGTGTAAATAAATGCAAATACACTCCCTTTTCCATTTCCTACCTCCATGACAGAACCACTGCATTATTCTTCATCCCCAACAAAATGCTTACGGATACATTTATTTACCAGTTGAAAAGGTGTAAAGGAAAAATAAGGTGAAAACTTCCCTCATTCCTTCAATTCGACAAAACAAAAAAAGTAATTTCTGGCATAAATTGTGGCACAAACTTTGAATTTCTACTGAAAACAGAAAGGGAGACAATACCTTAAATATAGGCAAAAACCATACACAAACTGTTATAAGAGATATGAGATCAACATCTCTCTTTACTAACAGAACAGCCCTGGAAGAGTGGCAGGTCTGTTTGCCTCACATTAATCCACAACCTTTAGACATTTCCTACTGTGATGGAAACACTGAATCCTGCATCTTTTTTAGTCCCCTCCAAATGTCTTTAAAGTATGGATTGTGAGGAGCGCTGCTCTAGCAGATCAATGAGCTGCTGCAATTTGTACCGCGTATGTTTTCCTTAAACCAGCTTTAATATCCCCAAGTGAATACCAAGTTAACAAAACATATTTAAGAACCCAGAATGTTTTTCTCCGTATGAAGCCAAACCCCACATTCAACCCACAGTGTCCTCAGGCAAACTTCCATTTCATTTACCAAAGTCTTCAGACTCCACTTCAGACGTCAGCTTTTCGAAACACCTTCCAAACAGCAACTACAATATCCAAGACCCCATTCAGATACCATGTCTGTCTGAGCAACTTTCTGCACTTTGCTATTTATCTTCCTACAGAGATAACGAAAATTGGCTGTTAATGTGCATCTTCATTTGAGAAAACAGCTTCAACCCTGAGGAACTAGATGCTTCTATTGGAAATAACTTCCAGGGCTTAAGACACGGCTTCTATGAGCCCAGAAGTAAGAAACAGCAACAAGTCATTGTTTAACTGGTCACCAGCTCTGTTCTTCCCTGACTGAATGAGGCTGCATACATGGGAAAGGGAAAGCAAAGAGAATCTGAGACTCTTGGGAATGACTAAGATCGTATCACTTTTTATTACAAAATGTACAAATGCTTAAAGTTTGTTTGATGTTTCCTGTCTCACAGCTGCCAATGTAGGGAACTTTTATTGCTTTTAGTGAAGTACAATAAAAGGTAAGACTTCTGCTGCCTGAGGAATCAAACACTCCAGAAGGGATGAGGCTGGCAGGGCCACTGGAGACCAGAAAGCCCAATACCTGGCTTAAAGCAGGGCCAACTACTGATGAGCTGTGTTCTGCAGCGACGCATGGGGTTACTCCTCCCCATCCCAAGACCCTGTTGAGCTCCGAATCTACCTGCCAAGCACTCCAACAGCCTTCTACATGTTGACATATTACTGCTAAAAGCGCCTTCCTGCAATTAAGGAGCGGAATGACACAACCCGGCTTTCTCACTTGGTAAGGAATCATACATCGACTCTTTCCAGGAGTCCCACCCTCCAGGCAGGATTTGGAGTTTGCCTGTCTGGAGTGACTCAGGAACAACTCAGAGAAAGCATTCATCCCACCAGCATCTGCAGGGTGGGAAACCACATGCACATCTTAACATACTAGTAGCTGTTAAGAGTTAAGAGACTGCCACAGAGTTGTATTCAACTCTACAGTAACGAAGTGGTGAGATAAGCAAACACAGACTAAGCAAAAATACAGGTAATAAAATGTATGTAAATTAGTCTCTAAGACTGTACAAGGATGCAACGGAGAAGAGAAGAGGCAGGCTCTTTTAATGGTGGATTTCAGTGGTAAGGAGAGCCATGAGCTGCTGCACAGACACCACAGAGTGCTGCGCAAGCCCTGCTGCCCTGCTTCAGCCCCATGCAAGCACAGCAGCAGAACAGCAAGTTCCAAACACATCCAATTCATCTACGGGTTCAAGGGCTGGAATTGCATTCTGAAACGAAGACTGATTCTCAAGTTTCATAAAAGTCTTTCATGATAATAAATGACACCCCAGCCAAAAGTAACTACAATAATCTATTTCCCCATCACTGGTACTGAGACCACTTTCATTTTTTATTACTCTGAAGTGAAATAGGAAAGTACACAGAAAAAAAAATCATATTTAATATTGACACTTATCAATGAACAGTTTCCTTCTCTTCTATTGACACTCATCAATGAACAGTTTCCTTCTCTTCTCTTCTACTGAAGGGGACAACTTGATCACAATCAGAAATGATTCCAAGGCAGAGTTTTCAGTCCCCTCCTGGAATTCACACTGAATCATCAGTTTTAATTAAACAAAACAGGTGGTCATTGAATCAACTGATTCTGATTGCTGCCTTTTGTTCATGTTGCTCTTGTATAGAAGAGTACTGATTCGAGTTGGCAAATGGAGAAAGATCTGCATGACTGAACTCACAGGGATTTGTAATTTCCTAATTACTGTAAGAACAGTTAAATTCCGAAGGGACTCGCTGTTTACCGGCTACTTTTTCTTCATTGTTTTTTAATGAAGAAACTGCAGTATAATTACAGAGAGTGCATAAACGAAAGATCCTGCTGGAAACTGAGCCACGGCTAGGAACAAATGGAGCAAGACTCTGTTTCAGATACAACTCAACACAATGTTACAGCGAATGAATCATTTCAATAAAGACTGAATCCAGGGATCTGGATTCAAAAGTACTAGAAAGACAGAAGCACAACTTATAAACCCCTCTCATATTAGTTTTATTATTTAGACATTTATTGATTTGGAAAACAGACACTTTTCAATGCAGAGTATCCTTTACGCCTAGAACACATTTTACAAAATATAGTTTAACACTGATTAAATGAAAGTAATTTAAACAAATTTCTGTTGTATAAAAGAGTTTTGCTACTTCTTGATAGGTACAATATGCTGAATTGTTTAATACTGAAGTTACACCGCAGTTTCTGTGCCTTCCAATGGAGCTGAAATCATCATGAACATGATACAGGACTTACCACCACTAGGTAATGTCATTGCCACTGCACTGCGTGGCATCAGGTTGCACAACAACTATTTCACATTAATATATTTGCTCGCAATAAATGGTAGAATTAAATTTGCTTTCCCATTACCCTCAGCTGAAGCTTACATTATCGCCTCACTCAAAGAGAAGATGAAATGAGATAAAGGCTGAAAATTAATCTCACCTAAAATGCCTTGGGTTTGCTGCAAAAGCAGGGGAGGGGTACATATATATCCAAGAATACAGGGAAAAATGGCAATGACAAACACCCTTTCAGAAGCTACGGCAGCCATAAGTCAAGTTCACTGTTAGCATGGTAAGAATTAAGGAAGCTTCTTCATGACCACAAACTTCTTGGCTGCTGACAACTGCAAAACTGAAATAAACTCAAGATTTTATTCGTAAAGCCAAACGTGCCCGCAGTTAGTTCTGGCTAATGTGGCTTGAATGAAGGTCTTTGCAATTATTAAGTGATAGATCTCAGCACAGAAAGATAAGCTGATTTGCAAAAGTCTCAAAGTAGCGGTGGCACTGAGAGCGTAGGTGATGAATGCAGCTTGGAAGCTACTATTCTTGCCTCTGAGCTTCTTCAATATGCAAGGCTCTGGATAATAACTGGTTTCCATTTCCCACTCCTCCTCACATTGCAGAACTCTTCTTTCCCCTCTAAAATGGTGAATGCTACCAGAAGAACCCACTAATTTATGAATGCACACCTTGCATGGTGGCACCAAACCCTTACCCTTATTTATATGGCACCTTGTCTCCTTCCCACCTCCCACTGCAGCATCTGTATACTTCAGTCTACTTCTAAGTAAAGACGTTTGTACGCCTGGATGTACTGCTACCAAACGGAAAATGTAACATCCATATACATCAACATATGCTTCAAAATCTAAGGCCAACCCCACTAACTTCTGTACAATTTGGCTGACACCAAGCACTGCAGGAGGGGGTTTCCTGAATGGTGAAAAAGAAATCCAAGCAGAAGTTTGTCTGTCCTGGGTTATTACACATCCTAGAGCTGCATCTCTATCTTCACCTTCAGGTTAAGTACTGGCACAGTAGAAGATTCCTGTTGTATGCTCTCACTCATTCTTTGGAAGAGTTTTCTGTATTCTCTACAGAGTTTAAAAGGTATTTAATTGAAATGCTAACATCTGTGAGTCCCTCTCATCACAGACCCCAAAATCACCAACGCATAACTAGTTCACACACAGAATACTGCAATCCAGGACAGTATTCTACATATCTATAAACCTATGGAATATCACTCCAAGCAAGATGGCACGATGAAGCACAACAGCTGCGGAAAGGCACATACATCCAGGAGTAAAATCAGAGTTGCAAAGAAGCCTTGCAGCCATGACAAAAGTCACAGTGCAAGAAGTTCATATTTCTCATCACTTTATTCAGTTCCTTCTGTCACAGCTCAACAGCTCCCTTCAATGCCAGGCCAACGGTATACTTGGATTTCTGTAATTTGTAAAGAACAACCTTTAGTTCCTCTTCTTAACATGGACATTTTAAAAAATCACATACATGCTAATAAATATATTGATATATTATGCTGTCCATTACAAAATTAGGTATCTGCTTATTTTGCTATAATGGGGGTTGGAACTAGATGATCTTAAGGTCCTCTCCAACCCTAACTATTCCATGATTCCACGGCAAAACTGTGCTGATGGTGCGCAAAACCAGAAACAGTGACTTTTGAAAAGTCTGAGAAGTTTTGGGTTCAAAATCAGTCAGAATTTCACCACTCAACAGCTTCCTCATGCACGAACTTGCGGGGCGTCCTCCTGCTCCTCGTTTGACAACTTTATTAGAGACAGACACGAATGTGAAACACCCAAGCAAATTGTCTTCAAAGTTCCTCACTGAATAATTCATTTTTGTCTGATATTTTATACAGTGGTTAAGCACAAAAAAGAAAAAAAAAAGGCAGGAAGGAGGGCAAAATATACATAATTTAAACATAACCTCTCAGTTTTGTTCTCCATCTCAGCTTTGTCTTTCCAGAAGTACGGAAGCTCATACCTATAAACCAGGCTGTCATTGCACAACACGGACAGGATTTAGTTCTCCAGAGACAAAAATTCCATGAGTGACTATATCTATAAATTCCATTAACAATTGAAGGATTTGACTGAAATACGTTTATCTCAAAATCTACACCTCAAGGCGAAGAGCGCTGCTTTCAAGAAATCACAGCCAGAATCATATCACAGTAGATGCTAATTCACAGTCACTGAACGATGTTTTACGTTTACATACAACCCCTGAAACACTATTTATGCCTTGAACAGATATTTTTCTGTATGTCTATATAACCCTTCTGTAAAGTAATAGCTTTCTACAATAACTAGAAAGTAATTTAAACACATTAAATTTTGCAGACCAAGGAATATAGAGACATTGGACTCGAGTATTTTATAGGGCATTTGGTATCTTTTCTATAGTTAAGTCAGTATCTTCTCTTTCAGAAAAGTCACCAATCCTACTCCTCCAAGCAAAGGAAAAAACCCTATAAATAGGCATCAAAGACTGAATGTGCAATATGCTCTGACAATAGCTTTTGTGCTCCAATCCTGACCTTACAATGGCGGAGATCACAGCCAAGCTGGCTGATCCATACCATTTTTCCATGGTTGTTATTTATTAGCTGATCGAAAATTCAGAAAACAATAGTGAAACTTGAAGAAAAAGTTAGTGGCACACAATAAACCCCTGAAAGAATGCCAGGCTTTTAGCACTGCCTCCTGATCCTCCAACATTTGGCAGCGCTATTTGTGATTTAAAATGAGAACTACTTGGAGAGAAAAGTGCTTCATTGTGACCACAGTTGAGAGCACACTTAGGTTAAAAATAAGAACTGACACAAATTCTCTGTCCCTTGAGGAAAATTTGACCCTTTTGAGGTTTGCTAATCAAAGAATCTGAATGCAGTAAGGACTGCTGGAATTGCATTAGAAGGGTGAGCTCCAGTGCTTGAAGCCCTGAAAGTAGAATTTCCTCATGGCTGCCACCTCTGCTTTGTCCTAAGGCTGAATGAGCCTCAGCTGCTTTACAGCATCAGGAAAAGTCCTTACAGCATTTAGCAAGGAATAATAATAAAATCTATAAATATTTAATATCTGGCAATTAACTGCACTGTTCAAACCAAGGAAAAAATACAGAAAGCCCTCACTAAACCATTCAGCACTACTGCAACACCACCTCCTTGCCAGATATTTTGAGAATGCCCATCCTGAGACCATTCCATGCGCACAAGTTTCAGTAATAAGCGTTTTTCCTTCTCCTGCTTTAATGAGTGTTTTTCCCAAGGCTGTTGATGGCAAAGGAGCTTCCCAGATTACACTGAAGGCTCTTCTTTTGGAAGAAAGCCTGCACAGAAGTGTTTTGCTGGCAGAGCACTTCCAACGAAGGGAAGATGAGTTTAGACTCCTACTTTTTGTCTCCAAAATCACTTGTGGGCAAGAACATTCCTTAGGAAAAGCCTCCAACTATGAAGATTTCATAGCAGAGAGCATCTTTCATAGAGAGCACTGTAGTCAATACCTATACCAGACAATGGAACACCTGTAAATATTATGTCCTCCTTGTAACAAACCAAGGCCAAACTTTCAAACAAGCCACTCTATGGCACTGATTGTAAGAGTTCTTGAGTTTAGAGTTCTCTTCTGCATACATTCCTCTTTCTTCCTTCCTTTGGCATGAAAGCTCCCAGACAGTATAAATTAATGGTATCCTACATGTTGCTAGGCAAGTTCATCCTCTTGAGTAATACTAGTTCCATTTTATACAGAAAATGTGTATCTGAGAGCAACAGACAAAAAAGAAAGAGCAAAAATAAATGCTTTTTTCATTCTCTTAACAAAGGAATAAAATTTGTGCCATTTTGGCTCGATCCTGGTTTTACAAAATGCAGTCAAAATCACGCACTGGCACTCCCTGCAATGATTACACTGTAATTAATGTGCCAACATGAGGCAAGTCAGGCTGGATGCTCGTCTGCCCACTGCATCATGTACCACTTAGACACAGTCTTTAGCCAGGAGCTCTGCAGACTGAGACTTATATTGGGGAACTGGAACAACTGGAATGATCTTCTGCTGTATTCGTAAAAGGCAGTGCTATGTTTAGTCAGGGATTATGAACCAGGCATCTATGAAAACTGCTTGCATGGCAGCAGAATACGCGCATTTTTCCTCATCTGCAAGTAATGTAATGTTCATAGAGAAAAAGAAAAGGAACTACTCTTCCTCTGTAATCTCAGGACACATATTAACATAGGCTTTTACTAACACAGGCTGGTAGCTAAGCCTTTGTAAGGCTGCAACAAAAGCAATCATTAAAATTGATCCCAGGAACAAATGGAATTGCACAATATTAATCCTGCTGAAAGATCTGACCTGATAAACATGCTGAAGACTGACACGAGGAGCAAAGACAGGAAGGAAAAATAAATCTCTGAAACCCAGTTTTGCTGGCACCGGTCAAGTGATGGGCCTGTAGAATCACACCAAAATTAATGTTGTCAGTGAGATGCACATCTTTCCTCTGTTGTGGCCATCCTGGCAGTGATTTAGGCATTTGCAGCCTATCAAGAAGAAGTTGAAGGAAATTCAAGGTATATTTTTACTTGAAGACAAAAACCCCCATAAAATTTAGGAAGAAAATCCTTCCATAATAGTGCAAAACATGGAAAAACTTACATGCAAAACAAATACTTATAAATTGGTAGCCAGAAATTACATTATGGCTCCTTAAGAAATCACAGAAAACCTCTCCTCATCATGAAATGCAACAAAGCCAAGATGCCAACAATCGATGTCCTCCAGATGAACTTTCACATTTAAAAGAAAACACATGGTTTCAGATAATGCTTTTACAATGTCCATAATCTAAGTTATTAGATGGCAGTATCACGCAATTGGCATGAAGTTGCTTAATACTAAAACAAATGCCTCTGCTACACTTTACACTGAGGATTTCATACTGAGGAAAAACCGTCTTTCATACTCTGCTCTTCACTGGGCCTTCAATTTTGATAGAAAGCAATTCAGATTTACACTAAATGCTTTATCTGCAGGAAATCTGTAAACTTCATGAAGTGGAGGGGACAGAACATATGAAGATATTCAAAAAAGCCTCATATGGCTCCTAAAATCCTAATCTGATTTTCAGCACTTCCATCTAATTCATGGAGCAATTGTGCAAATAAAAACCACATTGCACAAAAATATATCACATTTTTTCAGATAAAATCAACATCTTAACCTCTTCCCCATATTCTGGACATTGATGTTAAGTCAAGACCCTGCTTGAGTGCTAATGCTACTTAGATTTTAGTTAGAACACTTTACATTGCCTTTTTAGGAGATAAATGCCTAGCTATAATGCCTCCTAACAGTCTGTTGCAATGGGTAATGACAAAGCCATGCCTTAACACTCTCCCCCCATCAACATACAGCACTGCAATAGGCTTCAACCTAACATTAAACAACTTGCCTCTGGTCACTACCAGCAAGGTGAAAAACTCCACAAAAAAACCCAAACCCAGAGCTGATTATGACTGACTGAATCCAGCACAGAAATCCATAAAAATACATTCTTTAAGAAAAAAAAATATTGAAAACCAGAAATATGTCAGTTAGAAAAATAAAAGCAAATTAGACTTGAAGTAAAGTATAACACATGGTTACAAGATAAAAACCTGCAATAATAATGTGTTAAGTATTTACAAAATCCTATGATCTTCCCTAAAGTAAACATGCTCTTAAAACATATGTCTCTATTAACCACCACTACTGTTACTCCCAAATTCACCCAGCAGCTTCAAACTCATTCATTGCCTTATATCTTTGCCCAGAGTTCCTGCCATTACCTGCGTGCCGGCTCATCAATCACAGTGTTAAAGATTGGCACCTCTTTACTTACATTCATCACTTCTCCATTTTCCTCCAGCACTTAGCATCATTAATTTATCAAGTCTCAATCCATTCAACTCCCACGGCTCCTTTAAGCATGACAGAGCAAGGTCTTGTTGTATTATTTTTATTTTTTCCATATCTCATGTCAGGCACAACAAATGAGGCTGCTCTGCAGCAGCAGCACAGTGCTGAAAGGAAAGCTTTTAGCACAGCTTAATACAGATTTAAGTACCCAGAGTATAAACACAGCTCTATGCTGCATCCCGTATTCTTCCTTATAACGTAGCAGCACCCGAAACAACCAGACCCTTCTCATCTCTGTATTAGATGATCTATTTAAAAAAGTGATATTCAAGTTATTTAGTGATTTTTATTATCAGAATAATAATATTTTTACTAAAAAGGGTTTTTTTTTGCGACTGAGTAAATGTTGAGCCTGTTGACCAGGTGATGCTCCAAAATCTGCTGTCCTACAGAAAGCAGCACAACTCAGTTCAGCACAATTCAGTTAACTCATTAGTTAATGCCAGACATGGTGCAAACCTTTCTTCGAGTGTCATCTGGGCAGCTTCAGAGGTTGCAATAAACCTGGTTTTTGACATGCCACATCTAATTGTCTGAGAAGAAGCTTTACCAGAAGTGCCAGGAGGGGTTTTTTAAGTAACTGTTGTTCTAGAACCCCAAAAATAAATATAATAAATGCAAAAAAAGGTCTCCCACTTTCTTTCCCTAATTACAAAATAATTTCAGTTGAAAGGCACTGAACTACTGTCCAGAGATTTTACAATAAGCAATTGGCAGTCCTGTCCATCAGCAAACTACTAAATACCTACAACTAAGAGAAAGAGAAGAGAAAGAATCACAACAGGTTTGATCAAATAAGACATTGATCCGCGCAACTAAGCCCACTGAGCCACTGATTTCATAGACTAAATGCAGATACCAGATTTTCTCTTCTCTCATTATTACTTTTTGTATTATACTGCATTTTATATAACACAGAACAAACTGAAGTGTCACCCAACAAATCACTGCAACAGCAGCAATTCTCAAGTGCTCCAACAGTAAAATTCAAGCAGTATGCCCAGTTGAGAGATATTAACTTGAAGTCCAGCAGCTCCGCACTTATTTTTTCCCATTATATATGACCTGGCTACGTTGCTGCACTTCATCTTCTGGCCAGTGCTTCAGATGTCTCACATTCATCTGTGCTCCTGGCCTATGGATGGTGACAGAGGCTAATCAAGTATGGATTTAAAACTGCATGAATGACTTTATCCAATCATTTGGCCTATCATTTTTCCTTTACTACCAGCTACTCTGTCAATATATGTACCACATGTCTGATTTCTGCTCTAGATGCAGCTCAACTTTCTTACTGGCCCTGAACATTTACACTTTCTCTTTTAGCGTGCCAATGAATAACAGGTTTCAGACCCAACGTGAGCCATCAGTACAGATATGTTCTTGTGTCTCCTAAAACATGTAACATTGCAGGACTGGGTTTTCTTTTTCAAACAATGTCAGGACCCAATATAACGTATTTATTTGATAGCCTAAATTGGGAAGAGTTGAGAAAGCAGGTTACCTACTGAGCCAGTAACCCATGCAAAGCTCCGATTTCAGTACACAGAATAAGCAATCCATTTCCTGTAAAATTATTACCCCCCAAAAGCACAGAGCCAAATACATAAAGTCAATATACCATGCATGCAGTGAGACATATATATTTGTGCACTCCTACTCCTTTAGGACATGTTGTGCTGATTCCCAGAAAAAGCTTCTTTCCCAAAACAAACAGTAGGTAAAAATGACATATCCTCAGGTCCCCTTTGGATTAAAAGATATCTGAGCAGTGCTCAGCATAAAGCTGCAACTTCCACACTGCAATGTAGAGCAGGAGCCCCCATAAGTGACCCTACCAGCCACCAGACCTCAGTGAAGGAGACACCAGCTCTGCCCTGGGGTCTCCATCAGCCCCACCATCCAACATGTGGAAGAGATCTGAACCAGAAGATGAGGAAGACTGCTTTATGCCCAACTACTTTCTTTTGTTTGAGATTCACTCAAGTCTTTCCCTGAAAAAATTTACATGTCATTAATTCAACACAAATAATAGTTTATTTTCAGCCTGCTCCAAGACTGTACTAAGTAACTATATTAAAAATAACAGGATAACATTCTCTCGACTGTCTAAGCAGAGACACCGCGAATCGGGTACTTTGTAAATCAAAGCATTCTCTGTTAAAGAAAGAAATGTTGGATGCACAGACTGAAATGATGCCTGAAATATTAACACTGGATGCTTCTTAAGATTACATGTTTAAAAACCTCCACTCCAGAGAATAATGGATACAATTATTACTCTTTACACAAACTGCATGTTAAAAAATGAACAATAACAAAAGCCATGGATGAAAAACACTACAGGAAAGTATATGTTACATAAACACTACAGAAAAGCTGGTGTTAATGCAAAAGAGATGCTAAACATTATATCTTCACCCTAAAGCTTTTTACACGTCTCCTTAATTAAACATGTGTTTGTGCTCAGATATTACCAGTTCAGTTATCATGCCCACAGCATCATGAAGTGAAGAGTTTAGAATAAGAAGTGAACCCAGTAAAATGGTAATTTATTTTTGTAATAAATAAATTATTCTGTAATAACTCTGTAATTATAATACAAATTATAAATTATTTTGTAATAAATAAATAAATCCCCTGAAGGTTAAAACTGCAACATTCAATTAAAAACTTAATTCTTCCTTCAGAAAGGGGGTATCTGTATGGAGTCACTGGATGCATTAGAACTGTTAGAGAAAATATGTGACAAAGGAATAAAGAACAGAAATCAGAGGCAATAAAACTAAAGCACAAAAACTGGAGACTAATGGAACACTGCGAAGAGTGGTTTGGGAAGAGCCATTTCCTGAGCTCCTTATACTGTGTGACGGTGGGTATGCAACACATCCAGGGAATGCACCGGGCTTGGACCAGGCTCTTGTGTGCAAAGACCAACATTAGATCAGGCAATTACCATTTTTAGTGCACACTGAGCCAGCAGCAGAGCCTAACACATACTCAGCCTGCAAGTGAATGCTCCATGGATCTTGTGCGACTCCAGGCAGATCTCAACATTATTTCCACT
Source organism: Myiopsitta monachus (assembly GCA_017639245.1). Taxonomy (NCBI): domain Eukaryota; kingdom Metazoa; phylum Chordata; class Aves; order Psittaciformes; family Psittacidae; genus Myiopsitta; species Myiopsitta monachus. Next base: position 3,177,589 of record CM029931.1, on the reverse strand, counting down.
GGTTTTAATGTTTGGAAACAACCTTAATGTACGAAGGTTGAGATGCCTGTTATATATCTAAGAACGGAGCAGTGATTATGCCAAGCACAAGGAACAAGGTAGAAAACACCCTACCACCAACCTCCCAATCTCTAAAAACTGTGCTTTAACCAGTGGGAAAAAGAAACAACTTCTTGAATAAATGGGTGCCACATAAACATGAAATCAGTATGCTGACAATGAGATATTCCCATTGTTGGGGCCTCATGAATCCTGAAGCACAGACATCTGCTTCCCTATCTCTGGGGTTTTGAATTATTTTTAAACTCTGAACAAAGAACACTTAGTACCACATACTTCCAGTTTCACAGCTGGGTTATTTTAAGTAGGCAAAAAAACCCATTGGAATATAACTTTCCTATTTTGAAATATTTTAGCTTGAAGTTATTAATCTGCCCCTCGAGAATTCAGAACGTCTTAGAACAGTGGTTTTAAATATTCAATATCTTGCAAAGATACAATCTTCTCACATGGCCTTAAAATAAATGCCTGAAATATCGCACTATAATAACCCAAAAGGAGCTCTTGTAAAAGGAGGGATTCAGTTTCTTGATTACAAAACTCTCAATCTCCAATACCCTCCCCTCTAAAAGGAAAAACGCTACCCCCATAAATTTTTCCTGAAGATGAGAAGCACGTACCGTGTATTTTTACAGTGCTTTGGGAAGGCAAAGAGCTACAGACATGCACGCTGTGCAACACAGGGGGTGTAGGATGTATGTAAGGTCAAGAGATTGGGAATTCTGTCCAGTTCACCCCATGATCCAGGCAGGACTCATTTTCCCTGCAGCTAATTATCAATTTGTAAGATCCTTGTGTCAAGAGGCCCTTATCTTGCAGAGACACGGAGATGGTTGTGGAGTGCCTGAAGGCTTGTGAGAGGTGCTGTGAGAACGCGGAGTGTCAGGCTGACACCCACTCCTTGCTGTGCTGCAGCAGAGCAGGCACACGGTGAGGAGCATCACGGATGCCTCAGCACAAAATCAGGCAACTCAATTCCTGACTGGTGGGGAAACCATCCGGAGCAAGAAGCCATCAGATGAATTAACCCATGGAACGTGCGTTAAGTCACAAAGACCACAAAGCGTGGTGGGACGGATGAAGTGTCCTGACAAGCAATACACAAATTTCCTCATGAAATCAACCTAAAAACTGGGAAAGAATCTGGCGGCAGTAAGAAGCGTGCAGCAAGCTGAGCAGAATCTGTGCTAATATTAAAAGCCTGCTTTCACTTTTGCTACTGTTTCATTACTGACTTGATGATTGTTTCTAGGTTCTTAATGAATTCAAACTCAATTTACTCACAGTAACATCCAGCTTTAGTAAATTTTCATCTTACATATTGACAATGAAATTAAATTGCCCTCTTTAGTGCAGGATGGCAAATTCTGTAGCTGAATCTCGAACTTCAAGTCCAAGTACTAACAGCTACTCCGTCAGCCAGCAATATTAGTTTGCTTGTGATACAGAACAGCAGAGAAGACAAAAACTCATTGTTCTTTTCTGCTAAATAAGATTTCTTTTCAAATGTCATGAAATAAGTTTTAAAGGAAATTGTGGAATCCTGTTGCAGAGTCACAGCATCTCAAGATATATTCACAGAGGACATCCTGGATGCGGCAGGCTTCTGCAAGGTCAGGGCAGTGAAGTACCCCAAAGGAAAACCCAACACGGTAAAGAAACACAGTTATGAAGTGCTTTAGCTTCAAACATGCTGTTAAAGAACTGTTTGCTTTAGACAGAGTGCTTTAAGTCTATGGGACAGTTATTTACAACAGATTAATCTGTAGAGTAAGAACTGGTCGTATGTTTCACTGTCTCTTCCATTTTTACCTCACTCTCCTGCACGCACTATGAACAGTATTAATTAGCAGAATCTAAGAATTCATTTTCATTGACAACACCTGTAGCATGCTGCTGTGTTCACCAGTCCTCACCCTTCCAAGGGCAGCTCTAAATGAAATCTAAAGGCCACAAAGAAAATCTTAAAGGATGGCAAGACAAAATGATTTTATCATCTGAAGGAAAGGTGGGCAACTGCTCAACACTTCTGCCAGCCAGTTAATGAAGATACTTTGGCAGCATCTTCTGCAGAGACTACTTCCAGCAAGAAATGAAACACCATCTGCATATACAGAGCAGGGAAAAATAGTGGCTTTGTATTAAAGATGAATTTCTGATCAGCTGCCCAATAGGGGAGGAGAGTTAAGGCTTGACAAAGTAATAAAAGGCTAAATTTTTGTGTTTAAAATGTAATTAATTAATTAATTAAAGATAGCAAACAAACACTGAACTTAAGAAATATACCACTACCAGGCAAGTAAAATCCCTTTAATAAGAGCAGAATCAAAAATCATAGTTTACCTTACTATAGAGAAAGCAAGTAAAGAAATCTGACTGCCACTGTCATATGACCTGTAAGGTCATAACTTACAAACCTATCAGCAGTTCACATTCTTTACTGATTGTATCTTTTGCTATCTATTCAAGAAGAGATGCCCAAAAAGCTCTTAAATAGGGCTGAAACTTAAGACATGACCTGAAGCACAGATTGAAGAGAATAATTCAATGCTATTAATTATCATTAGAAAAGTTACATAGGAAATGCAAAAATACTGAAAGATTTTTCATGTCTCATTGTAAGCACTAAGGATGGAACATCTGCCAAGTCATCATACATGAACCACTGTGGCTGGTTCTGTTAGCTAAGTAAAATACTGTATCTATACTAAGAGCACCCCTGCTTATTGTTTGTAGACAACTGGTCCTTCCACACCAGGTACAAGAGACCCTCACTTCCCCAGAGAGCTCTGCAGACAAACTTCTGAGCATCAGGAAAACAGCAGCGGCAGACAAGATGAGCATGAACTTAGTGCAAACCATCCCAAAATTCCAGCTCCAATAATGACACCTGAGGATGGGATCTGAGTTGAAAACCACTACAAACTTCCCGGGGGTTTACTCTTTACTTTTTTCTGTTGTTAAGTGCAAAGAGATACATTTTCATCTCATTTTAATAAAGCAGATGAGCATCTTTTCCTAACTTTTTTCAAGCAGACAGTAAGTGTTGTCTCAAGAAATAAGTTGCTTAAAAGGGACTGTACAGACTAATAACATACTCTTCAAAGAGTATTAAGGAGGTCAATCTGTCCAATTCATTTTAATTGAACTAGACACAGATGGTATATGATTTAGTTTAATTAGGCTGTAGATAAAGAACATCTCCACATAAGGCATGCCAGTCAAGGATAAATCATTAAATAGCAGCATATACTTGAAAATACTTAAGGCCAAAATGCCTGCTGCATAACTGAGGACATTGGTGCAGTATCCCTTTCCATCAAAGGATTAACAGCAAGAATAAGGAAAATCACAACAGAAATAGTAAAGAAAAACTACACAAGGCAATATATAGATGTCTAGTAAATTAAGAAAAGAGAGCATTTTGAGAAAACCATATTTATTACAAAAGTAATGCTAGTTCTTTCATTATAGAGACATAATACAATAAGGCATAGTACTCTACCATAAACTATAGCTACAATTAAATAGATTATTCTACCCATCCATTAAGCAGATCTAATTATGGAATGTCATTAGCAAGCACTTAATTCAATTTTTTTCTTTGTTTTTGATTACTACCTATTAGTTTTCTCCCTTTACTGACAGACTTCACTTTTAAGTTGTTATCTTTTAAGGCAGAATAGCATTAACAGACTGGCCATACTTGGATGATTTTGCACAAGGCTGGGGCTATTGGAGAAAAATGTTTTTTCCTGGTCTATTTTTTTACATTATTATTCTAGCAAGATTTTGGACCCAACAGTTTTCCTCCCCATGGCCTTATTTATACCTCCACCTCTTTTTATCACAATAAAATGTATATAAAAGCTGAAAGGCTTACAAAAAAAAGATAGAGGTGACAGTGTAAATGCTATTTCAGGCAAAATACAGGGTGCTTGTAGGCACATTTACTTCCACAAACTCTGCAGAAGCTGCACAGCCCATCATCGTGACCACGCGCAGGGAGACGGAGACATCCACCTGCAGAAGAAATGCCTCCTGACATTTGAGTCTCCTAGAGCAGGAGGACTGCAGGAGTACACCGTATAATGCCTAAGGCATCATTCCTTATTCCATTCCTTACTAAATAGATTCTACATTTTTTATCTGACTTTATAGGTATCATTCAACATCATTATAATGGCAGCAGAGTGTGTTTATTCCATCATCACTAAAGCCAAAGGTATTTCTGCCTGGGAGTTTGTAGATGCACTGAACCCCTCTATAGAATCAACATTTTCCTGAGCTCTCTGAAGGGAGTAGGGGCAACACAGTACATTTTGTGTCTTTTTAGCTTTTATTATAGTTGTAACCTTGCACAGTCTTTATTTTTGTGTTAAAGAAACAGCTTAAATACCAAGTTTGTAAATCAAGCACAGTCCATTAAGCACTGAAAAGCCTCCCACTGACTTGGATGCAGATTCTGTACTAATGTTAGAAAAGCCCAGAAACCCACTGTTTCAGAGACCTTTTCCTGAATTTGTCTTCACCATTACGGTTTCCAAAGCAGCATTTTGCGTTCAGTACATGTTATAGAACTCAACTGTTTGCCCACTCAATTCATTTAAGCTCTCGCTTATGTAGAGAGTTCTTCCTTGAAAAATAAGTGGTTTCTTAAACCTAGCATGCTGAGCCAGTATTATCTGCAGTCCTGAGGGTTTCCTTTCCATCCAGATATCAACTGTGATGCTTTCTAAACATCTAAGCACCACAAATACTTTATGATATACGGTGATCATGTTTATACACAACTGCCTAAAAAAGGCCACTGCAAACAGCATGTATCTGATTAAACAGATTATTTTAATACACTCACACACTCCCAGGTTAGGTATTATGATTTATTAGTCTAATTTTCAAGGCATCAAGTGCCTACTTGCAGCTCCTGTTGACTCTGCCGGTGAACACAGGCACTAATGAACATGTAGAATGAACACTATCTGTGTGCATGTCAGACGTGTGTCCATGGATGAGGAATTTAATATCTTCTTTAGGGCAGGGCAAATTTTGCCAAAGGCCTTAATTAAAATTAAAGACTAAAAATCTCCCATTAAACACATCAACAAAGTGTTCTCAGAAGACAAACAACCTTCTACTTATTAAGGAAGAACTTGGATTTTTAAATGTGATCATTTTGAACCACAACTTCGGGAAATGTTTAGTTTTTAGAAGTCTGTATTGATTAAGATGCATTGGTTTTTTATTGCAGTGACCAATAACCCAAATTCTTGGAGGGTATCCCAACAGTATTGGCAAAACAAGCAGTAATGAACCTGAGAGACTGGACTGCAGTGACAGGAGCAGATAGATTAGAAAAAGAGAATGTAAAGCGGTGACAGCTAATGGGAAAAAAACCCAAAATGGCACTTTTTTCCCTCATTTACTTTAGAATTACTTGAAAATAAGCTTTTATTATAATAGCAATTTCTGGACTATTATGTCAGTGATTTAATCTAGATGTACACCGTATCTCCTCACCAGGGTGCCTGGAGTAGTTCAGGTACATGTTCTGGCGCAGCAGCGGTCTCCTCATTTGACCCAAGGGCTTTTATTGTTACCAAATATAAAGCACTAGGAAACACTTTGATTTGATTTGAGCTTACAAGATCAGTGAACAGCTGCACCTACTCATAGAGGAGCAAAGGATTAGGCTACAATGGTAGGGTAGAACATTTTCTACTCCTCTCATTATACAATGTGCTTCAAGCAAATACTACTAAGAATGGTAAAAAAGGATGTGTATTTCCATTTCTCTTAATTCTACCTCTATGTAGCCTGTTTCTAAATTAAGCATGTTAAATATAAACCCATTTGTGTTTGACTGAAGTCTTTCATGCTGTTTATCGCAACCCCCCTTTCTGCAGGAATAGTGAACAAAGTCTGTTGATTGCACAGTTCTTTCTCTTCTCATGAATGGTCCAATCACACTCTTGGCACATGAAGACACAAGTAACAGATGTTGAACAAAACTCTTTAGGGATTATACATTTCCCATAAAAGTTACAGGACTGCTTTCATTTCTACTGTTGGGTTTTCCACTATCCTATCTTTTTTGCTTCTCCAAAAGCATGTTCCTTCTTCTTGCACCCTTTAATGGCCAGAGCCATTTGGGAGCTATCAACAGAAAACGTTCAATTCCCTTATTCTAATTGCCACTACTAATCCAGAGTACTTACTTCATTAAGATTTAGAATCAAACAGATAGAACAAACAGAACAAAATCAACATGACAAAATGAATAAACTTTGATAACAACTACATAAAGGCTCTGGTTATTAAAATTCTTATTTAATTAAATGAAATAAAAAGCTTTTTAATATTGTAAAAAGAATATTATTCATGTGCGTTGAGGAATAGGATTTTAGGTTTCAGACTCAATACAACATGGCTCATTTACTTGTAAGTAGGTCAATCTGTAGGTACTAATACAGACCTTGGGAAATAAAAGTGGATTTTGACTAAGGAAGGATTTCATAAAGCTATTTGTAAAAACAGATAGCCAGGTCTTCTTCCTGTTGCATGCAGGATTATAGGGCTCAAATTGTCTTCAACAAAATGCAAAGAATTTTCTCAGGGAAGAAAACTGTAATTTGGGATAATCCCAGTTTGCAGACCAAAGACCTATCATTTCCCATCTCGTGATAACGTTCATTAAAAAGAATTAAGACCCTCAGATTCAAAAGATGCTTTTTAAAGAGAGGTTACATAAAAATCACTTTATAAATCATATTGCTTCTAGTAAGTTAAGATTTAATGTCTGTGAAGTTAACAATTTGCTATTACTCTACTACTTGTCCAGTGCAATAGGGTCTAACCTAAATAGTTACTATAAGTAGGTTTCAAAAACCTCGAAGTTTCGGCTATATGCATTTTATATGCATTTTATAATTATTTTTATATAGGGTTTTATCTCCTTTCTGGTCCATTCTTTGCTGGTCTGATGCTCCTGTTGCCATAGAAACAGACCTGAAGGGAGCTTTGTTAGGGATCACAATGGTTTTCCCAACACAGAGACGTTTCTTTCATACCTTAGTTCAGCAGGTACCTTCTCGGGGGGACAGAAAGAAGAAAGGATAAATCAATCAGTGACTCTTCTCTCTATAAAGTTCTCATTAACGGAATTTATTACATGCTTTTGCTTTTAGTTTATGAGCTCAGCCTATGATCACTGGTACTTTAAGGATTAAGTTTCCTTAATTACATGGGCCACGATACAGCTTATTTATTTGCAAGGGAATAGTGGAAATCAAATTACAAAAGGAATCCCGATTGCTGTGATGTTACTGCCACAGAAGCATCACGATTTAATTTTTCAGGGCAGGTAATATGCAGTTGGTTTAAGATCTGTGTGCATCCAGTTTCATCCGGTTGTTATAAAAAATCCAAATGTCAAAACAAGAACATACTTGGTGACAATAATATCATCTAATAAGCGCGCCCTGAGATCACTGAATGTTTCATGATAAATCCAATCTTTTCCAAAAGCTGAAGTCTACGAACTATTTGGATCTCTTAAAAGCATCACCCCAACAACTAGCAAAAATTAAGAGGAAACAAATGAGATAACAAAAGCATGCCCAAGAATGAAACCAAACTGCTCTTGTTTAATTAAAGCTACCCAGATGCTCTACCAGGACCAGATAAATGGAACACAAATGGAAAAGGATGACGGCTGCTCTCCTGCCAGACACGATGTGTCTCAAACCTCCCCTCCCTGCTCTTCCTATCTTTGTCATCTCTCTTTTCCAAGGTCAAAACACCTTGATAAAAGAAACTTGCTCTCTCCTGCAAAGTACAAGTTGTTCTTTTCCCCCCAGCGCCATGGGTGGTTTCCTGGAGTTGGTTGCTTTATATTAAGAAACTGAGGCTGTAGCAGTTTAAGTCGAACCCAATCAGTACAGTTCTGCCAGCACCCCAAGGAAATAGCTCCCAATAATTTACAAGGATGGGTATGCTCTCTGGTGACACATTTCAGAATTATTTGTGGCATATGGGATCTACAGTGCTTTTCAAAAGCAGCCCACTCGTTTTATTCCAAATTGAGATTTCATCTAATTTTGGTGCAAGAACTGCCACCTCAAAAAACAGCCCGTGCTAAAAGCATTTGGCATTCTGCAAGGTTTTCTCAGCGGTCTGTGTATGTTCCTTTGGGCTACTAAGTTCAGTGTGCCATAATTAGGCTTTTTGTTAAAGAACCCCCACCTAATTGTGGGGATGGTACCTGCTAGAAATGTCCATGGTACATAACACACGTGACATCACATGCAAGAAGAAAAGTCTTAAAACACTCTTCCCCTTAAACCCCAAAATCATGTCATCATATTTATAAAGAGTAAATATAAGATGACAAGGAAACAATCAAATTCAACTCAAACTGTAGAGCTAACGATTGGAAAATAAGGAATAATGTCAACTTCAATTTGGGGAATTACAAAAGTTTTGATTGTGAAACCAGCACCCAGCAGATTGCTTCATCAGTTGTAGTTATGGCCACTAAAATGCAACCCTATCAACAAGATTTCTTTCTACTATTGGGAATAACTTTGCTTAGAGTTCTCCTTTTATAATATCACTTCCTAATTGTTCTCCAGTGCTAACGTATGAAAATCACTGATATTTTTAGAGCCATCATTTATATATATTTCCTAACTCTCTCAGCAGTACTGCCTCTGTTTAGCTATTAACTCTTACAAGGATGTATGTGTTATACTGTATATTGCACAGCAAAAGCACAGAAAATGAAAACAAAAATTCTATTTCATAATGCAGTTATTCTGCATTGTTCTGGATTGGGAAAATAAAGATATTCTCTATAAATAAAAAGCTTTGAAAAGCTATGGACTTTCGAAGCTCACAGACTAGAATAAAAACTAGTTAAACTACATGCCCTGTGTGTCCCAGGTCCAAGCTCCATGAGCTGAAAAACGGAAGGGCTGCAATGGAAGACCTCCATAGATGTGCCACTGGAGTCACACGCTGTGCGTAGGCAGTCACCCGTCACATATTTCCTACAAGTGGGGGGTGTATAAGAGAGGATTCACACAGCTCTTGGCAATACTGCACTAAAATTATTCCGTGCATCTTCTGCAGATGGACAAACTACGAGAGTCAATTCCGGGATTGTGCTGTAGGCAGAGGGAAGGAGTAGGAATTGTAAGTAGTGATAAAAGTTTGTGAAGCTGTTCCTTTGCAATTTAATTCTGCTTCTTGAGGATCATTCACTCCAGCTCAAAAGCTGTACTATAAAAGTAGCCTGAGCTTTAATTTAGGAAATAGAAGGTACATCTCAGTAGATGATAAAACAAGTTCCAGTACATGAACAGCTTTCAAGCAGAAGCTGCTTCCAACCTACTTAAACGAAGGCATTCAGGTGAGCAGCGGAATGGACACCTCTGTACAGCCAGCTAAGAGCAATTAAAATCTGTCTCTGGAGGGCACTGAACAGCTGATTGGCGGATAAGCTGTGCCTGGGTACCAAGTGGTGGTAAAACTCCCACAGGCAGGTGAGCAGCAAAGCCCTGACACAGGCAGTGCCTGCCAACGGGTGATGAACATAAGGTGGAGAGGGTGACATATGGCTGGATATTATTCTTTGAGATGGGTGGGGAAAATAGCACTTGGATTCGGAAGTATCCAGCAGGGGAAGAGGAATGTCAAGGGCTATAAGATGCTGCTGCAGTTTAAGAGCAACTGACGGGGGAAACTGAGGCATGTCCTCCCTACCAGACACATGAACCTCCTTCAGATGACAGCTGAATATGAGCAGAATATCTACCCAATATACACAGAACCCTTTGTGGCAGATTTCCTTCTGTAATTCTCTCTCTTCCATTAGAAGGAGTCTTACCTCAGGATTTACTCTGTTCAAAGTGAAATTTCATTGCCAATATACTCAACGGCCCACATTTCCTACCAAGTCATTACAGATGTGCACAGCACCATTTAAGAACTATTTAAATAAATTCTAAAAGTTGTAAAAGCTATTTTTTTCCCCTGCAGTTAATTTTTAGGGCTTTGAGGTCAAAACCGTAAGCATGAAACCTTTATTTCTCCATAAACTACTTTGGACACTGTAGAGATTCAGAAGTCTGGGTAATAAAAATATCCTTACTATTCTGCAAGATATGTTTTACAGTACTGCATCGGCTGGGATCTTATTCATTTTGGGAACCTAGGACGAGGTTTTGGGGAAGGGGGAGTTGTAATACAGTAAGGAATAGCATATTTTGACAAAAGTATTTTTGCATTGTGATTGATTTGTATTAAAAATATTACCAACCATCCCAATCTAATAATGCCTATTGTAAACAAAGCCAGTGTGATTAATGATTTAATTAGAAAACAGACACACAAACACATTGAGTTGGTATCTCCATTTTTAAATTGAGGGGGCTCTATATTTTCTTTGTTTAGGCAATGAAAAACTAATGCATTTATTGCATCAGAGCTGTTTAAGAATCGCTTTAAGGAACTCATACAGCCTGTATGAATTCAAGCGAGCATTTATTGCTAATCTGGCAAGCAGTAAACTGTATCTTGCCAGATCTTCCTGTCTTCGTGTATCTTTTGTGAGGAAGTGAGAAGGGTTTTATTTTAATTAAAAAGAAGATATTTCTAGGACAAGACTGCCTGTTATCCAAAATTCAGATTAGCAATGTTATTCCCCCCCACCTTGGTGGCTCACAGTTAAACTCAATTGTAAGGTCCTTTCCAACCTAAATGGTTCTATAATATGTATACATAAGATACATCTGTAACTTATCAATTGATTCTCTTCTAGGAGCTTAAATACTAAGAAATCACTGCAATTTTGAGTAGCAAAGTCAGATTTAACCTCCCTGGACTGTACAGTCACTTCCTCTCATTTAGGTTCTTTTCACTTTTTAAATCAATGGTGATTTTTTCTTTAATTCTATGTGATACGGAATTGGGATCATTTTAACAAATCACATGCGGTTTGAAACATGTTCTGGTCGCTATATTCCATTAACAAAGGGAACAAAGATTTAACTCTCAATTCTAAAGTATCCTTTCTGAAAGAAACCTGACAAGTTACTCCTTACCATTAAGCACATCTTAACAAAGCAGCAGTCAATTTTTGACGTTGCTGTTAGATTTTTATAGTAATTTCCTCAAGTTTCAAAGCATTTAATCAATGACTTACCATAGTTTTTTATGAACACCAAGCAATCTCCCAAAAGCAAGCAGCTAAATTAGAGATGATGCTTTGTGTAACTTAAGAGTGTAATAGCAGCAGGAGCTGTTAAATTGTACTCAATAGCATCGCCATAAAAGAGCTGGCCATGAAGAGATGAAAAATCTCTACTCAAACTACAGAGAGACATCAGATAGCAGCAAAATAACACCCTGCCAAGCATAAAGGAAATATGAAATTTTTTGGTTGTGTGAATCCTTATTTCATCTGAAACAGGATATTGTTCCCCAGACACCATCATTTCAGTGCTAGTCAAGGACGACCACTTTATTTGCAAGGATTATTTTCCTTTTGGCACAGAGACCTTTCAACCTCGTATTTCAGCTAATCTGAATAAAGCAAAACCAAGGTGATTTTAAGCTTTTGTTGTTTTTACACTTACCTTTATTAAGGCATTTAATTTTGAAGGAATAAAAATCAGAGATTCTCTTTTCTACAGCAATAGAATACTGCAGCAAATAAAAATGTTACACAAGGGCACAATACGTGTACACCACTATTTTTAGCATGATACAGACCACAGGACTTCTATACAACTGAATAGTCAGTTTATTAAATACTTGATATATAGGAAAGCCTAGAGAATAAGAAAAGGACTGTGGTTAGCAGAGCCTGAAACCCCTTTTGTTTCCTGAATGACTGTATTTATGTATCTAGAAGTTAAAAACCAACTTTTGTTACAGATGTTAAAGATATTTAGAGTATACTGAAGCTGTTAATGGAGCTCCCCTTTCTGCAGGAGATTGCTGCAGCCAGAAAACAAGAGTTTGGAAACTCAGTGATACAAATCTCTCTGTACACAATTTAAAGTAGCTCAATTCTCTCGTTCAAAAGAGCATTATTTTAAAGACACACTTTGGCCTTGCCCTTCAGCCACAAGCACAGGTTTAGATTTCATGGAAACCAGAATGAAATGTCTAAAAATGAAGGGTTTTTTCCCCTTCCCAACTGACTAATAATGCCACCATAGAGACCTGCGTGCCCCGGGCAGGCAGTGTCAGCGCCAGACTATCGCGCCTCAAGACACATCTATAAATAAGTCCTTGCCATCATGTCCTAGATACCTCCGACCTCAGCAGGGAGGACTGGGAACACTCACCTGCAAGAGCTGCCTCCAGGAAACGCCTCCCTTGGCTGTGAAAGGCAGTTTGGCTTCCGAGTGGGAAATGCTTTGTCTTTTGTTTTGCAGTCTAACCTTGACCATCACTCATTGCAGGGCATCTATCTGACTGCCAGACTTTGGATTCTCCTTAGTAAATACAACAAATTTAAGTGATAACTGTTCTAAAGGTGTATTTGTAAGGACTGCCTCATTTATGCTAAATGTGCAGCGCATGCTAATTTAAATTTTTTATAACATGTAATAAATATTATAACATAGAAGTATAATTTGTAATTATTACTCTGGGAATTTTCTTTTTATTAATGACAGTATTCCCTTAAAATTAATGGGAAGGTTACATCAGGCAAAGGCACTGGAGAATGTGAGTATGCAAATTAATTGTGCACCTGCATGAAATAATTTAGAAAAGGACTTTTTTATATTTAAAAATCTGCTAAATATTATGATAAGCTGTTTTAACACACTGCATTTCAGAACAAAGCTTCCAATAACTCAGATAGGGATAAGTGAGTGAACTGTAAAAGGGTAGACATTATAGCCAAACATTTCAGTGAATTAAAGTATAACATTCTAAAATCCTCTTTGTGTAACAGGACCCAGTAACATAGCAAATTTTAATAAATCATATTTATTTTCTGCTTGCTTTTAATCCTCAAAGTGGTTTTGAGACATTGCTTCTGTGTAAATACTGAAAATGATCATTTGGTAACCCAAATAGCAAAAGAAGGCATTAGACCGATTTATTTAATCACCAAGGGCCCCCAAAAATAAATCATGAAATGCAGTCAGCAATATTAAGGACTATTAACAACCTGCCATGCAACAGATTCTACAGCCGTGAAGAGATTCTCAATAAAACTAACGGGTCTCACACACAAATATTTGTTCTCATTTATGAACTTCAGGAAAAAACCCTAAAGAAGTCACTTTTGAAATGAAAAATAATCAAGAACACCTTCAAAAGTCACACCATCCATCACAGGTGCAGAAGACCTATTTGTGTGTCGCCACTAAACGTGTCAATCAGCAGTAGCAACTGTATTTAAATGTAAAAACGAGAAAACTTTTCAACATCCCAAATTTTCCAAAACCCCTTGTGGCTTCTGCCCATGTATTGTTCATTGATCTTACGGCTGGCATATTAAAACAATTCATGAGGAGCTCATTAAAGCCTAGCAAGAAAAGTCTTCTGGTGCATTTCGTCAAAGGAGATAATAGCCTACAATCTAGGGCATGAATATGTTGTAAGAAACAAAACAGAGCCATTCAGACAAAGAACTGTTGGAATGTATTGTTCCCATAAGCAGATGTTAAATTACTTCACTGTAAAGCAGAATTTATAAACCCCAAATGAATGTTATTTTTATGTGAACAAACAAGATTAGTTTATTATTTCAGCAGGGTGACACACAATTCTAGTACATGTGCCTCACCATGTAAGCAGATGTGCTTAAAGTAAAAACTGCTTGTTGACCAAAAATGCTACGTGTATGTAGGAAGTATTGACACAGCAAGATAGAATGAGTGTATCCTGACTGGAATACGAGCTCAAGCTCATGCTCGTATGAAGCATGTAATTGCTTCAAATACCTCTCTCAGGTAAGTCCCTTGGATCACGATTAAACTGTTATCTCACTGGAGCTACAGATCATTGCGCGCAAATGACAAGGACCAGAGTCAACTCTGAAGACATACCTTGAGATAACACGGATACAAAGAGTTATCAACAGGCTCTTCATGATAGATACCTGTAGTCCAAGTGGTTTTTAAAAGTTCTGAAATGAATATTTATCATAAAGAGCTTATTGATAATGCTTATAATTAATCCTCACAGTTAGGTGTAAACAACATAAAACCATGTGAAGAAGCAACGAATTAAATGTTAATGTACTTACATCAGTATCAGGTCCCTTGTCAGCCCCAGGACAAGAGAAGGTAACAAACTCATGGCATCTCTTATGAACCACAAAGCAGCAAACTAGTAAGAAAAGGGAAACCAACAATTAGAATGGCATATGCTAATGTTTTTTCCTCTTCTAACAAAATATAACAACAGTGGAAATAAAACTTGCAGTCAAATATTTCACCTGTAAGTCAGTGAAAGAAAGCAGAGCCTAATATCAAATGAAGACACACAAGAAAGGCAGACATCAAGTAAACAATATAATTAAAGATGAACATTAAAACAAAATCAAAAGACTCTACACAACAATGAACAACTAAGAGAGCCCATAGAGTTAAAATACAGTGCGGGATGAACAATTCCATAAAGCCGTGCTTCCCGAGTCTAAATCCATATCTGTAACAGGAACTGTCAATGTGCATGCAGGCAAGAGCAGGAGGCATAAATAAGGAATGAAACCAGTGCTTGGATATGGGATGCGTTCACCTGTATGCCTTGGTGAAGAGGTCTATGACATCCAATGTCTTTACTACTTAATTACTTCTGCGTGAAAGCAAAGTCTGGAGACTTTTGTAGAGAACAAAGTGTTCTCGTATCACAGAACAGCAGGAGATAATGGGTGAAGAAAATGAGCTCCCAATTACAACTCCCATTTAACATTTATGATCTGAAAGAAATTTTTCTTTCTGAGATAAGGAAAGCTTCTTTTACTTTCATTATATGCGAGCAAGGCTACAGGTTGTCACAGAGCACGGGTCATGCGTGTCCCCCCAAACCACATAAAAAGGACAACTTGATTGTTCTTGAATGTGCTTACTTTGAGAAGCAGGTATGTTTGCTCTTCACCCTCATTACAAATTATTTTTACTATTAAGCTTAGTTCAGCTATTCCAGAATTGCTCCATGTTTTAACAAAACAGAACAATTTCGATTTGAGACTGTGCAAACCTTGAAACAAACACACACCAGCAAGCAATGAGTCAGGTAATGATAATGAAATGACTCAAAAGTAATTCACTCTTTCTTTACATATAATACGTTCCCTAAAGACTTCAAATTTTGCATTTCCAATACATAAAAAACCACTATTTCAAAGGATGCTTCTAAAGAATAAAAGAGATTTCATTCAATTGGCAGTTGCAAACACTGAATTTCCTCAACTTCAGTGGAAACCAAATTAAATTATCTCAGTTTTTCCGAACAACTCATTTCCTGAGGCATCTTTAACAGTTCTTTTTCCCCATTTAATACCTATACAAATATCTTTCACCTAATCAAGAGAGCTGAGAAAGATGTTATCAAGTGCAGCTTCATGTCATTGCAGCACACAACGATGACTCCTCCATAATGCCAGACTGGCCTCATTTACATCCTTAAGTCAGCTGTCTAGCTTTAAAGAAGTCTAATCACCCTCATATCTTTCTCCAGCTATTTCTCATCCTCATCCCATGCAGCAATTGTTTCCAACTGTTCTATTTCTGACACGGCATATGTTAATTCTTTGGGCAAATGGAATAAAATGGGCTTTGCTCTACTGATTCCAGATAAGCTCTGCCGCCTTCACAGGAGCCAGAGCTCTGGCTCAATGTATGCTGCCCACTTGGTTGTCTAGTTTGTTCATCAATCTCAACCGCAATGAATCCTGCAATTATCATTTCCACGGTTTGTTTCTACCAACTAGAAGATCACTAAGTGGCAATTACGGTTAATACTATTTGCAGCTGAAAAATGTTTCACTTCCAAATTGTATTTTTGGTTCCAAACCTTCCACTCTTGAAGACAAAAGCCTGAATAAATCACATGCAAAAAAAAAAATAATATCCTCATTATACCCTTCAGGAAACAAAAACCTTAACTCATTACTTCTGTAGGCCGGGATCATACAGTTGCAAATGACAACATATGGAAGAGATCTTAGAAACACTTCTGGGAAGTTGTAGGACTGAGCTGCTTTACCAATGCCTGCCTTTCAAACTAGGATCTTAGACTGGCTACTCCAGGTCTTCCTTTATTCAGCAGGAGTCTGTGTTACAAGAACTCTGCATTTTTGGGCATCTATTTTGGGCAGTATTTATGAAACAGCATAGTCACATCCCACCTCTGAGCTGACAGCCTCACACAGCATGCTAAAAAATGCATTTAGCTAGAGAAAATGTCAACCTGGGTTTTAATATGATATATTCTAAGTGTCAGGATAGATACGCAGGTAAACCAGTGCCACTCTGTGCTACAGCCTCAGACCATGGTTACGAACTCCAGGCTCCGTGAAAACAACACTAATCACACCACAATGGAAACTCCAGTTCAGCTGCCAAAACACATAGACCAGACAGCATTTGTCGTTTGGGACTTGTAGCTACACCTCAAAAAAGTCATTAAGGTTCCACTTATCAGGACTGACTACTGAACCTTTAAAAACCTTTCTGTTCAGCCAACAGACTGACTGTTGTATGCACATCGACAAGGGCCGTTTCGATTCTTTTGCCTTTATTTCCTATTTCTATCTGTAATGGGTTAACTCTCTCCAAAGAACTTGCTTCCTTCGTGAGCAATTCAAAAGCATCAGACCTATCTCACCTTTTGAGAATACCCAATAGACTGACACAAAAATAAACAATGGAATGAGCACCTCTCATGGAACCATAAATCTGAAGGGAAAAGAATAAGGGTGAACTAAAATCCCTTGTTAGCACTCATCATTTCCATACATAAAATTGAACACCCATATTCTCATTTTGAATTTCAGCCATTAGAGTGTATTTCAGCATTAAAGTTTTCTTAATTTCACAAGGCAATACCAAGCTAGAGAATTCCCATGAAAATTTTCTTAATCCATGTAAGTGCAAATAAAATGTTATCTGCTTAAAATAACACGCCATTTTTTTCAGGAATAGAGATGAAAAAATAACCCTTCACTTGTTACTTGTTTTGAAAAGATGTTAATAGCTTCACATCACTTACTGCAGCTGTTAAGAAGTCACATTATGTTCACCACCTTCTTGTAACGAAAGTTGTATTACTCTGCTTTGCAGAGACTGCCAGGGAATTTGTTGCTTTACATTTTAACAAGAGTATAAGTAGAAGTGAGCTGGCACACATTATGCATAGTAGCTCGAGAGCAAGTGGTATCTTGAGGCTGACAGTTACAATGAAAAAGAAAATTATTGAGGTATTTTCATGTTTTGACAGTGTGATTTTGATCTGTGGTATACAGAATATGGTTGCAGACATCCATCTTTTCCAGCTCTGGGCTTGCTAGAGACAAATAATCTCTCAGCAGCTCAGGGAGGGGGCATGGGGAGGAAGGGAAAGAACAAGACAGGCCTTGTGTTGCAAAACCAGAGTAGCTGCTTGTTCTCCACCAGCATGCTGATCCCTTGCCCTCCATCCTCCCAGCAATGCTGCAGAGAGCAGAGAATGCTAAATGGGTACCATGAAAACAAGGAAGAATGTGGTACAGAGAAGTTGGTGCATTCTCAAAGCGAACAAGCAGAAGATGCACTACATGATAGCTGGGATTTATGACATGTAACGGGAGGGTAATTCATTCTATCAAACACTTCTCTGTGGGTGCAAAATACTGAGGAAAAACATGTTAATAATATATATACTGTCATCAGTCAGAGTTACAAGGCACTGCTGTAAATTTCCAACTGTTTTCTCAATTGTGACGTGCGAAGGTTATCATGATATATATTGTTGGGTGAGAGTTATCTGCTGAAAAACACTGTTAGTTGTAGCTTTCAGATATGACACGAGACTGATGAGAGAAATGAAATATTACAATAATAAATAACAGAAGCAATCTTCTCTACTAAATGATCTATAAAAGAGAAAAGCCATTGTGGAGCCCCAGTCACCCACTCATCCTTTAGGCATATGTCTGAAGAGCTCCACTACCACAAACATTTCAAAGTGCAGTGGCAAAAGTACCAAGCCAAAAGTCACAGACTTTATAATCTGGAGTTATTAGGAAAGTCCAACAGATACTTAAAAAATATGATTTTTATACTCCCACTGCTGGGAAGAAAACAGCAGGTTGGATGAGCTTTTCCAAACAGACATGACTATTGCTACCACTGTACCTATTTATTCAAGTAAAACAAATTAAGCTGCAAACCTGAAGGGCAAAGGCAATGCATTTCTAAGAGTCAAACTGAACTGCCAGCTATTCGCGATAGAGAAATTAGTGAGATTTTTTCAAGTCATCTTTGACTTGTTTTTTAACAGCCAGAAGTATTCTCCCAATTTTAATGATGAATTCATAAAACCTTAACTACCATAAAAAGAATGTATTAGCTTCCTATTTAAACAAACTTTAAAGCTGTGGCTTCACTGTTACAACGTAATTAGTTCCCAACAACAGCAGCTATACATTTCTTGCCTACATCATTTGTTTCTAAGTTTCTAGTAGTGTTTCTTCCCAAGGAAACAGTCGAAGCGTCTGGTTGGCGACAAGGGAAATAACTCTTGTGTACACCCAATATTTGTTGTTGGGTTTTGAATAAGAACTGATTCTGAACTGGACTAAGGAGATGCAACGTAAGTATAACAGGCACGAAAACCACTCTCTGCCATTACCCTCAGAGTACACTGGAGAACTTCAAGGGCCTCTACAGTAGCTTGGAGCACTGCGTAATTTCATGTTGCTGTTTCACATACTTTGCATTTCCAGTGAGGCCACAGAATTTCCCCAAGGGGCCTGTATTACTGGCTGCCGTGTGTCTTCTGCACGACACCAAGCACTGACTGAATTTGGCACATGGCACGCATTAGTTCATTCTAAGATTAAATACAGCAATTACATTTAACAGAAATAGGGTACTACTTCAAAATAGACAAATCATTTAAATACCAACTGCATTTGTTATTTAAATAAGCATTACTGTTTAAATAAATTTAATAGGAATAGATTAAACTCAGGAACAGGAAATACTTCCAGAGTAAGAAGAGTAGCAATTAAGAAACAGAATTTAGCAAAACTTGTCTTTCTCCTTTTCTGAATGTGATTATAACCTGCAAAGAAATAATGGAAATCCCTTTCAAGGCTGTAGATTCTAAACCAAACACAAGTCAGGAGCACTACCTCTGAATGCTATGAACATAGTGAATCCACAGGGAATTTTGTTAGAATTCCATTTCTCTAACTTTTTCAACATATATAATTTATAACACATCAGCTGGGTTTTCTGCCAGTGTTTCACCCCATCTAGAAGAGAGTGCTATCTCAAGAGAGTGCCCAGGCTAACACTTACAACTGCTCTATGCTATCTTTCCACTTGGCATTTACAACTCTTCTCACTAAACCAGCCTGCAGCACAGCGAGAAACAGCCTCTTCCAGGATAACATAGTTAATAAGAAACTGTCTCTCCCCATCACCTTAACCTGTTACTAAGCTGCTTAAAGCTCTTTTGTAACAGCATGAGGCCACACAGCACCTTCACGGCACTAATCTGCATAGTGCTACACACTGCTTCCTTCATGGGTTATCTTTATTTCCATTAACGTTTCTGAAAACTCAAACTACCTGCTCAAAGCAGCATCAAACATCTACCCTGAAGTCAGAGACTACACAAAATCAATACTGATAAATTAGGGCTGATTCCTACTTCGAAGCGCCAAGTCTAGCACTCAATAATTGGTTTGTGTATCCTCATCCATCTGACCTTGCTGCACAGATTGTCAATTCTGACAAGTTCAATCATGCTAAATAGGCTGGGGGAGGACACCAGTAAGATCTCTACCATGTATTTTTAAAAGAGATAGTAATGGTTAACTGCAACATCATCTTATTTGTGTGAAAGGATTACACAGATCGTCTGGACAGTCTTAACTACTCAGGTCATTAACTCCTTTACACTTAGCATAAAGCAGATGGATGTTGCCGGTAAGCTGGTTTTGCCAGAACTACAACAGTGTGCAAATACAGCCTGTATGCCTGGCAGAGAACGCACAGGTATCTTCATCTACCCAAATAACTTTGGCAGAGCTGGTAGTTCTGTGGGATAAAATTATAACTATGTACCTGCAGCAACACGTCACACATTGTCAAACAGACTGCATTTAGTAGAGTAACCAACACATTCAGGTTTGCCTGAGTACTATATTCAGATACACACCCCATTTGCCATTTCTGTCTTCCATTACAGGGAAAAGAAGGTTCATAGTGCTGGTTTTTCCCCTAGAACTTTTTGCGATGCTTGCAAAACTGAGGAAGAGCTTCAAAGCACTGAAGTATTTAATGAAATATGAAACATTCAACAGTATCTACTCGTTAATTATATACTTTTTAAAAGACAGAGATCACCATTTCTATGTAAAGTCCTGCTAAAATTCCAGAAGCTATCAGTCTCTTCTGCTTTGAGGTGTCCCATTTTCTAAATGAATAATAACTCAGAAGTCATCTGTCAAAACCAGGGCTGGAACAGCTATTTCAAGAACTTGTAACAGCAAAAAAGATGACCCCCAATCAGCCTTTTTACATCGCTTCTGGAGTTTGAATTCTCTTTAGTTTAAAAATCTGCTGATCTCAACATGTTGTACGCCAGCAACAAAAACACTCTGGGTTCTCATGCCGTAACCTGCTTCGGAGCTGTGTACAAGCATATCAGTGAGGAAGAGCACAGCTCTTTCAATTAAAGAACTGACACAATATGAAAGCCCACAAATGGTTCTTGTGAACACTGAACATTAGCTCTTCAATTTTCCAACTAACTCTGCAGTGACCCAAACTGCAGAACTGGGACGTCTTAAACGAAGCTGCTGCCTCCAGTTTGATGTATTACCTGATGCAAAAATAAAGGGCCGAGAGAGGCAGCACTGTGGAGCAGCACAGGCTGTACACATTTAAAGCTAGAAACAACAGGATACAAGATGGAACCAATCTTGGGAATGCAGCTGTTGGATTTCGTTTTCTAATACAGCTGGAATCCTGGATGCCAGCAGCAAACAGAGCTGTTGGAAACTCACAGCAATTGCCCCTACCGATGCTATAAGACATTAGCATCACATCTAGCATGAAAAAAACACAGGGTCCTCAGTGAGTAAACTTCCTCCAACACTGAGAACAGTCACAACGGCTTTGGTTTTACAAACCCAGCTGCAGCCCCAAGCCATGTTCTTCCCATTCTGCCTCTTAACCACCAAGCCCAGGGCTGGCTTGAGGGAGCGCCAGCCCTGGAAGCTGCTGTGGGCAGAGCTGCTCCTCCCTGCCAACCAAGCTGAAAACTTGACTGTTCAGTCACGAGGTGCCTAATGCACCAAAGACAAACGTCTGGGAGATTTATGTGATTGCTTAATCTTTCATCTCGCATTAAATCAGCCCCATGGCCGATTTAACACAGCCTGCGCCATGCTTCACAGTAATGTCGGAATCCGTGCGCAGCTGGAAGCATGGAAAACTGATGGAATACAGAAGGCACGCTCGTACAGCTGCGAGGTTTTGCCATTTTAGAAATAGTTGAGAATATTTTGGTACTGATGTTATAGCTTGTTTGGCTCCACATTTCACTTCATAATTTAATGATACCAAGCTAGTGGTGGCTGTAAACCAAAACATTTCCTTCTTTCAGTGTGATTTGTATGGACACAATAAAGACAACAAGTGAAATGCCAGATCTGAATGCCAAGAGCTGCACATTAGGTATTTTAGTATATTTTGGATTTAAGTCTAGGCTTTCAGTTGTGTTTGAGAAACCTTAAACATACTAATGAAACTAATGAGCCTTATTTGCCAGTAAACTCAATCCATGCACTAATTCCACTGTTGCCAAAAGACAGCATTTATTTTCTTCATGATGGGAAGAAGTGAGGCCAGGATGACACTGAACAAGCTGTTTGAAATATGAACAGAGCCATATTCCAACTACTAAACTGCAAGAGATAAACCTCCTATGATACCTGTTCAGATACAACCCTGGTAAGAGAATTGTTTCACAGTTGCTAATACAAGAGGGACAATCACATAATTCTGCATTTACTTACACATGCAAAAGTCACTAAAAAGATGACAGAATTCTTTGATATGAACTTTCACGCAATCATGATTTCCAGTACTTTTGCAACTCTTACCCTATTGCATACATCTTATTAAAGGATCATCTGCTAGAAACTTCAGTATCACCTTCC
The DNA here is from genome assembly GCA_017639245.1 of Myiopsitta monachus. Classification (NCBI taxonomy): domain Eukaryota; kingdom Metazoa; phylum Chordata; class Aves; order Psittaciformes; family Psittacidae; genus Myiopsitta; species Myiopsitta monachus. The sequence continues at coordinate 3,155,118 of CM029931.1, read as the reverse complement.
TGAGCTCATCAATCACTGAAAACATAGTTTCTTCCCACAGTAACTGCAAGTTCTCAGGAAGAAAAACAACATACAAAAAACCAAAGCTCTGCACTACATCCCTAATTAGTTAGAAATTTATTGCCCATGTAAGACAACATACACACGGAGAAGCCAAGAGGCAGAAGATGGTTTTTATTTGCAGTATGTTAGAAGGGTACATTGCTTACTCATAACAGGCAGATTAATTTCTAAGGTTTGGCAGATACCAAAATTACATGGTTGAGTGAATAACAGAAGTTATAGTAATTCATTCCAAACAGCAAAAGTGGCATTTATAGGAAATACCTGCAGACTCAGAAGTAGGCAGTATATACATAGCTAAATATGAAACCATGGAAACATCATTTAATTACAAATGAATTACTTACATTTGCAGTAAGACATTTAAAGAAGAAAATAGCTGAAACAAAGAAGTAGTTGAGATGGGAAATTTGCAGCAAAAAAACCAGTATGGTTAAGAGGCAGTGGAACGTGGCACCATACAGTCACTGTAACTTTTAAAGGTATATTTTCAGCATGAATTCGGGAAGATTTAACTAATTGTACCCCCACCAGGATACCAATTCAGCACTAGGCTTTCACATACAGCCCTTCTTAGCTCACCCAACTTGATTCCTAGTGCTTTGCCAGCTCAAACATTTTCATTCTCAGGGAAACACCGCCTCAGCATGCAGAGCTGACATAGTGATGATTTCCTAAGTCATGGTTAAGTGACCACTTTAATTTGACATATGGCACATTGCTGTCAAAACCAGTGGCCCTATCCACTTGCTTCTATGTCTTAACATTTATGCAGTCAAGTTTTTTTTGGCAAGGCTGGCTTTTAGCTGGACCAATTCCCCAAGCCAGCTCAATACACAGACCACGAAAGTTCATGTAGCACAAAAATAGAACTACAAGACCACCACAGTAGCCTAGATTCATGCTAGATTTATACTAGATAAAGCAGACAGGATAACAACCTATATGAATGTTGAAATACAATCCATCTTGCACAGTTAAGTCAAAGAGCTGAGATGCCTTCAGTTTCTCGAAGTGGCTGACAACAACTCATTTTTCAAGTATAGACAACATTCCTAAACTTTAATCTTTATCTCAAAATGCTCCCTAAAATTTAACCTATGTTTGAGTTCTAAGTTCTTAGAATAACTGCTATTCTTGTTATTAAGTCATATAGAACCTTGACTCTGAAAGTAGCATACAAGCATTTTCCACTGTATGGTCATGACAGATTTGTGAGGTTTTTCCTGGCTCCCTGAAGCAGCAATAGAAACAGTATTTCTTACTTTCTCTCAGACGGAATGAGTCGTGTTCTCATGATGTGGAAAGATAAACACTATTTCCTATCCCATATATTTACTAAAAGCAATACATTAGCTCAAGAGAAAAAATGAGGCAGGGCTGTCAGTGATGTGGTAGCTGAGATTCATCCCAGAATATTGCTTACAACAGGCCAGGAATTTTCAACCAGCAATAAGGGACTGGAATTCAGTAACCCATGACTCAAACCCAAAACAAAACCCCTCAGAGACTGCAACTCATTCCCACTCGCCATGGAACACGCATAAAGAGTCTGCAGTCCAGAAGTGAAGCAAATTAATTTCTATCATTGCTGTCTTTTCAGACTATTTTTATTCAAGGCTTTACTGTAGGACATATTAGCACTTTAGAAGAGATCATGAAGGGCACTGGGAAGAATTAAAGCATTCTGTAATTGCACATCAAATCTGTAACTTGTTAAGGAAAACAACAACCAAGATTTGAGCTTTCAGTTGACAGGTTTTAAAAGCACAGATTAAAACGTAAAATAAGAAATCTCTTTTTTCAGGTGTGTTACAAAATAGTAAAACCTTTATGAATATTTCTTGAGCAGAAACTGCGGAAACCACTTTCTTTTGAGCTTTAAAGTTTTTCTGACGTAAGTAATTACTGTTTTCCCTCCCTAACGGTCCCCTCTTTATATACAGCGCAACAAAGCAATTCAGCATTTTTATAATAAGCATTTAACATCATTAGAAACCAGGCTTTTACAAAGTGTGCGCACTGTGCTTACGGCTTCCTTGGATGCTGCGTTATTCCAAATCTAGCAGAAGTACTGGTGGATCTACCCATTCTAAAAGACAATTAACTGCTAGAGGCATAGTATAGATCACCCCACCAGTGACATGGATGAGTTAAAACAGACTTATATTTTCCTAGGAAGAATTAAGTATAGGCCAGAAATATAATTTATATTAATATATTAAATAAATTTAATATTAATCTGCAGAACTGTAACACTCCCATCACTCCAGTGAGTCAGAGGTGTAGGGGAAAGAGGCAGAAACCCCAAACAACAAAACCCAGACACTCAGTTTGGCATCCAGCCCAAAGGGGCATCTGGGAGCAGTTTGTCACTAGATATGTAATGGATAAAGCAGAGATCTGCATTGACTGGGCAGCACGGCAGCTGGTTAATGGTCAGGTCCCCATTTCCAAACCACACTGGCATAAGAATGGAACCCCTTGCATCCATGCATACAAGCAGAACACAAACAACCATAGCAAGGAGTGCCACTGAGTAGTTTCCATAAGCCCATATAGAGATAAGACACAGATACCAAAACCAAAGCACTTCAACAGGACAAGATTTCTTTGTGTGCTATGATGCCCATACAGTGATGATGGAAATGGTAAGAGCTGAGAACCAGTGACAACACCCCAAGCTTTACTGAGCAGAGTACATGATCCAGCAAGCTCGTGGCAAGCCACCTCACTTAAGTAGTTTCTCAGCGCTACAATCTATGTTTATGCATTTCTTGCTTCCCAAGTCGCATAACTCAAGACATTCAACGCTGCCTGCAAGTCCTAATGGATCAATGTCTGCACTTGGCAGTGTTTCTCCTTAGGCCTCAGCTTAGTAACAAAAGTTAATCCATAGCTAGTTTGAAGCAAGAAAAAAGCCACTTTTTCCCTTGCAAAATTTGGATTTAAGTCCTTACAATCAATAGCCTGAATAATGCCCTTTTTATATAATGCAGCTCATTCACTGCATCTCACCCACACTCCTTAAATGCTGTTTAATATTTCTGACTGTGAATATTCCATTATTTCAGCCAAAAATAGTCTTTATTTTCAATCATTATATGCCTTGTAATGCTGCACACTGCAGTGTGCTTGAATCCTTCACGAGTTCAGTAAAATAATGCAGTAAAACTGTATGAAAGCAAGTGATTTCCACAAAACTGCACGTTCTCTCTGTAAACAATGTGAAACTATTACAGATGCGAATGCAAAATAACACATCCCAGTGGATTTCAATTGGCATGCGAAGAGATGAGTTCTACATGAGTTACGTCGAAGTGTTGTAATACATGTAGAACTAATTTCAGGCTTCAAAAGCTGAAAAAGTGCATCCCACGTACAGAATAGTATCATACATCAACAAACTCTTATATAAGGAATCAAACTTCCATTAATGCCTGGATGCAACAAGAACTTTCAATGTGGCAGAAACTTTGCTTTAAAGCTGTCGTGATTAATTTGCAAATAGGTCAATCATCAATTCAGTTAAAATGGGACTAAACTGTGTCTTAGGCAAATGGCCAGGGTTGGTCACAAAACACCCCAGCGAGAGTCTTGCCATAGATTGCTGCTTTGGGAAATGAGTTTTTTTCACTAGTCTGGGTAAAAACATCCCTCCACATTGCAGGGCAAGCCTGCAACAACTACAGTCTACAGTTCCAGTGCAGCAGGAGTCCTCTTGTGACACAGGCTGGCTGTGCTTGATGGGAAGGAAACAAGCTAAACAACCTCAACCTGTCAAATACTCTACTAGAGAAAGGAACATTAGTCTGTAGTTTCCTATCTGCTTCACAAAAGCTTAAACTAGCATCGCTGCTTAAAGAAACACTGTTACTTGCCTCTCTCCCCCGCTGATTATTCCTGACCTGGATCAGACCCTTCTTTTTACCGGCGTTTGTAGCTGAGGGGGCACGGGGATTTAGTCAAGGATCCCCTCCTTATGTACGCACATTACTGGTGCGTACATGCTGATGCAGTGGAAAGCCCTTGGATGGACTGGTGAGCAGACAATCAGTCAGGCAACTGCATGAACAGCATCTCTAGGGCAGGACCAGACAGCTTTCAACTTGGAGCAGTGCACCTGGGTTGTGGAACGGCATCACTGAGAAAGGCTTAGCATCTGCACAACACAGATCAGGCAGGAAAACTCCTGGTTTGGGTTTTGCCCCCCCAGCCATCCACAACTCCTTTATTTTAACATTACATGCCTCTAAAGCCAAAGATTGTTCTTCGCAATACTAATTGTTAAATTCTAGGAAAAGAATTACAGAGGCTGCAGAGTTACATTAGATGTGATTGGTGAGAATTTCTGCAGCTAAAAAGCCGATGGGTGCATTTGTTCTGAAAGTTACTGCCTGGATAAAACCCGTTATGAACAGCTTCATCGAAGTGACTCAGAATTTGGAACAAATTGAGGATGAGAAAAAAAAAAGGGGAGAGAAAAAGATGGGTTCTATTATTTCACAAATGTTCAGGGCTGACAATGTGCATTGAGGCTGCTGAGGACAGAGCCCCAGGTTCTTGATTTCAGTGCCTTTGTATTTGTTTCCTTCCCTGTGCTGCCTTAAGGGAGCAACTGTGGAACTAAAAGGGGGTTTTAATGTTTCGTCTTGGACATACTTCTGCTAAGCAACAGCTAACACTGTTACTACTGAAAATAGTAATGCCAGGTATCACTGCAATCAGGAAGTAATAGTTAATTTCCCTGCTGCATAATGGAACCCCATTCTTATCACAGAACTTCCATACTTCCATAAAACATCCTTTTTTATAAAACACACTTTCAACTGCTTTAAGCTTTTTGTAGAAAAGCCACAAAAACTGTAAACTTTTCTGTTAAACTACTTCTACACCGGTATTTCATTCATTTTTACTTGTGAGATAGAACAAAGATCGTATTTATGTCTTAAAAGTACACAAAGGTTGGGGTTTTTAGTTTGGTTTTTACATCCATTCACAGAGACATTAACACAGTGCATCTATGAACAAACGCAAGGGGTTTCACAAGTTCAACTGTGGTAATTAGTCATATTTCAAATTTAGATGACTATCTGCTCAAAGGAAAAAGATTAGGGCTTTGCTTCTTGCTCTATTACCCAACTGGCATTTAAGTCAATCTGCTAAAAGTGCATCTGCTTCAATGGAAACTCAAAATAACCCATTAAAGGAACATGCAAATCTCTGAGCTTTTATTCCTTTTTTTCCCCTAATACTTTAATGTAATAAGAACATACTACACTACTAAGAAATTCTGGCCAAATCTGTTGTTCAGTCTCTTTTTAGTTCTGCCGTAATTCCACTTGTGCTGTCATGAATAAGACAAAACTAAGCTATTTTCCTGGCAAGATGTTTAGAACAACTTCAAGTTCTTAAGCATTCAGAATATTTAACAGGGTAAGGAAAGCCTTTCCACAGAACAAGGACATGCTCAACTGATACTGCAATACAGATAAGAACATGGCCAATAACAGAAAAACCACCACTGCATGGACTTGAGGTGCCCCTAAATTAGAAGGCTGCCATAGTAAGATACTATTCCCCAAATCCTAACAGGAAAGCTGGACTGCCTTTCAGCCATACTGTTAAACACAGCTGCATCGTGAAATTCATTTAGTGATGTTATTAATATATTTGATAAATATAAAGCATCTTGAACATGAGGAATATGAAGAATACTGATTAGACCAACAGCCTGCTGAAGGAAGACATTGCCTGCCATGGTTTTGCTTCCTTTGGAAGAGCCAGTGCATCACCGAACCCCATAGAGAAGCAGAACAGGAGGCTGGTATCTACTCATTAGTGACAAATAAAGTACTGTGAATTCACTAGAACGCTTGATAAAGAAAAAATGCTCTTCATAAAAAAAGCCAGACCTACACCTTCTAAAAAACCCCTTACGTGGATCAAAATGCCGGCTCTTGACACATAACAGTACTTAGTCATTCAGCATAACTGAACGGAAATTAGATCAAATAAACATAGACTGCTGCAAAGTAACTTCCTAACAGTCTGTGTTTTATATCAACCAGCTCATTTTATTTGGAGTAAGAGGCAACCAAAACCTGACAAACTTCCATTATACTCGTGGTGTTTTGACAGCAGCTGGCACATGCTGTTCTGATTTACAGGGATGCACATTCTAGCTTCTGTACAACAGAAATGGCTCTGCCATACTTTATGTTGGCCTCTTCATTTCAAGATGTTACATGTGGGGCTTTGTTACACGGCTTTAAAAATGGCCTATGGTAAAAGAAGACAGAAATGAAACCCCATGTCTTTTTTAATGTGGAAAATTATTCCGACTTCAGGGTAGCTATTTGATTTGATACAAGAATTACTGAAACCTCAGGATACTCAAAAAGCTTTCAGCCTTTCCAGTGAATGACTCTCCTTTCATGCATACTTTGTCCATTTAAATTCTACTTCCAGTAATGCTCTACACATTTATTGTTCTGTGAGAGAGGAATTTACACGAAAGTCTATTTCGCTTTAAGAGGAAAACACATTTATGTACATGTGATGGCTTCTTGTGCCTAGTGCTTACATCCGTGTTAACATATTCATATCAATGCCCCCCTTGGCTTCCTCCAACCCCAGAGTCAGCAGAGCTCTCCTACCTGTTAAGCTAATGGCCGCTTGTTGCTAAAGCAGAAATCCACGCCTTCACTTTTGCTGAGTGACACTTGACTTGGTTTCTCTCATTTCCAGCTGACTTTTCTTGGTCAACAAAACTGTTATCTTTCTTCCTGATGGAAGCAGGATGATTCATCAAGTTACAGTAGGAGGGGGGTTGTGTTGGGTTTCCCGATGATTGCAGATTTATAAATGAACACCAGTGGGATTTATCTCATCCACATGTTTAGACACTTACAGGGATCAGATCTGTTTGAGATCATTGCTTTATAATCAATCAAGGGAAACAGGCATTTCTTTCGTTTAAAAGAAGTGCTTTATCACACCCTGATGTAAATCCTGCATCATGTGGAAAGGTCCCCTACTAGAAACGATGGATACCACTCTTTAAAAAATGCTTTAGGATGAGATTAATCGCATCTGAGGAGAGCCCATTTCTCTTCATAGGCTATGAAGGGATTCAAGACATCACGTTTCAAATTTACGTTGGCATTTAAATGTGAACGGATTAAATTCACCCTATATGTTGGCTAAAGCAAAATAAGGTTTAAATTAATAGGATAATCTGTGTGTGGATTGTGCTTAGAGCCAGCTCCTGTTGAACCTGATGCATCTGCCTCGTTTTGCCAAGCACACTGCATCAAATAATAAGAATTCCCTGTGCCAGTGGGACCAAAAGAGAACTAATACACTGCCTTGTGCCTTCTGGTTTCCATTAGTAGGACACTTACTGAAGATTTCTTTCCTAGGGATTTCAGGTTAAAAACTGGTCCATCTTCATTCTGGTGCCTAAGTGCTACCCTCCTTCTACCTAGTGAGTGCTCAGGCATTTGATCATGTCAACTTTTCTATCTCATTCCATATACAGAAAGTGTAGCAGAAAGCTCATTTAGGCCCAAGCAGCATGTGTGCAAAGACAGTCAAACCAGTCCCCTATAAATAGAGCACATTGACTTTCATCATTTTCAGTTCATTCCTTCCCTTTTTGGACCGATTTCTGGACATATTATGCAAGCTGGAAGAATAGATGCTAATTCCCTGGTGGCTATTAGTGTGTCTAGACTCATTCATTGACCTAGATGATGTCTTAATTGCCTCTTTTCTATCTGATGGGGAAAATATACTCTTAACTTTTCCTGACTGCAACCTTTGTCATTCTGTTTTCTAACTGAAATCACCAAATTTAATGAAAAGCAGTTATACTTCATGTTCTCTGAGACTGAATTATGTGGAGCAGTTATCTCAAGCTTAACATGATCCACAGGAAACCTCTGTCCATTTAAATGTCTGTTTTCAGGACTTCAGATTTTTTGGCTCTTGGCTAGTAGACAAGGCAGTGGTGCTACCTCTGAATCTTACCACCGCTTACAACATACTAGGTTAGACTGAATAGGACAAGAAGTTGAATTGACATGTATGTTTTTATCAGCACATTTTCATGCCATGGAAGGAAACCATTTCCAGATGTGTTCAACTTTACAAACTGCTCATAAACTTACAGGTTTACAAACCAGGCTGTATGTACCCTCACATCATGCTCTGCATAGGAAATGACAAGATGAAAACAAAAAGCTAGAGGCTGTGGAGTAACTTCTGCTATCATTTTTCAGGTGGAGAATTGACATACTTTCTCTTTGCACAGCTCACCAAATGCCTGAGTGCAGCCACTACACAGATTACCAACGCCATTTTCGGATTAACTGGTAAATAACTGGAATCTCTAGGTGCAAATCCAAGTGCATGTAACAGGTCTTTGTTTGCAGCAGGGAACCTGTCCCTCAAATGAAGCCATGCATAGGGTAGATGCATCATTTCATGATTTGAAGATTAGAAGAGCCTAAGAAGCTTTTGGACTGGATGCTGCATCAAATTGACTCTGCTGCGTCAGTGAGCACTAAAAGCCAAAAAGTATGAGTAGATTTAGCAGACTTCAGAGGATGCATTTCACTGATTACTTCCTGCTAATGAAATTTTGTTTTGATCATTTAAACTGTTAATGTATCATTTGTATCAAGAATGTAATAAAGAGCTATAGTGTGCACTATGTATCAGGTGCTACTTACAAGATACTTTTATCTCTATGTAATTTCCAGTTTCAATACTAGGTTTTTGTACAAAAGCAATCAGTTTCTGATGTTAACCTCTTTTATCCCAATCCTTTCTTTGTGTAATATCCAACAGGAACAGTAATTGGAAACTGCTTTTAAATAGTCCCCTGGGTTTCCAAACTCAAAGCACAAGGACTTTACCATCGCAAAGTCTGGGCAACAATGGGAAGAAGTACCCTGTGCCATCCAGGATGGACAGACAGCTCACCTCAATTTAAGGCATAGGAATCCACAGGGATAAGTTCTCTCCCTCTGTGCTTCCTTTGTAGGAGCAAAGTGCCTTCACTGCCAAAACATTCTTTGGACCTCTGATCCAGCAATGGCATTTTAGGACTTCATGGGCCCATTCTAGCATAAACACGCACACAGAAGATGCAATAAAACAATATCCCAACGTTGTATTGTAACAAAAACTTGAAATAAGCCTGCTTTGTAAAATGATTTTTTTCTTCCTTTACTTAATACATTAATACTCTTTTCCATTCCTTTCAACGCCTATTTTTATTCTGCTCAAAACATGACTGTCTTCAGGGACAACATGCTCATTGAAAGTATAAATGTTTCATTCATGGCCTCTGACAGCCCAAAAAAAGAATTTTACTGCAGAATATATAATTGTGTACTTTCCTCCACCCGAGGCCCATCATGAATAACACTCTTTCACACTAGTTCAAGTGATTTCCTGGAAAAATATGACGACTGCAATCCTTTGGCTCTTCATGTTTTGTGTTCTTTCCCTTACCATGTGCTCAAAAAAATGTATTCAATGCTATGGCAGCAAATCCTTTCTCGGTGTGGCTGATCACACTCCTTTCATATCAGTGTGTCCAAAGGGATTATACCAGAGCAGGTTCTATATCTAATATTAGTTCTATATTGTTCAGGTAATTTGTTTATCTGCTGAGCAGCAGCCAGCTTCCTAACCTGGATACTGAAATGGGTTAGGGATAAACGCTGAACTTAATTTTCTGCCTTAATAATTTAGTCTTAAGAATGTTCCAGGGGAAATCTACACAAACTAAAAGGCTGTAACTGAAACACAAAACGACTTCCTTGTGGTCTCTGAAGGAGTTGATGCGGATCATTTTAATGTGCCAGTCTGAATCTTGTCACGCAATACAGGAACGGCTTCTGCTGACAGCTGTATCCTGCCATGGATCTCTCTGGATGCATAGTTTTCATCCACTTTAGCTGAATGCCAGGCAGCAGGAAGTTTGTAGGCAGCAAATGTTACAGCCAGATTCTAGGCGCTAGATCGCAAAGGAGTTTTCGAGGCATTCTTGGTTTGGGTCTAACAACCTAAATCCTAAAATACTTCTTTTAAAGCATTTTAACAGAACAATTCTAACGGTAGGTGAAGAAATGTATAAAAAACCAAAAACCCCTGTATTTGTGTAAAATAAAGTTACAATGAATGATTAATGTTGCCCCCTTTTAACCAGTCTCCAATTTCCACTATGGATTGCTAAATGCACATTTATCATAAGCACGGTACTTGTATTTTTCCCAGTGACAAACTCGCCCTAACCATCATTCTAAAGAAGCTGCATCACGAACATGAAATGTTTAAAAGTTTCAATAGTTCAACAAGAAAAGGACCTAAAAGGAGATCAAAATAACTTCAGGATTGTTTTATGGTGTGATGTCATCCAGCAGTGGGGAGAACAGGCTGAAATAACTGGAGATTTCTCCCCTTTCACTAATACATAAAACGCTTCAGTGATTCATAGGGAACAATCATTACAAGTTCTACTGAAGGACATTTTTAAGCATTTTCTTACTTCTGGTGACAAAGTCATGGCTTTGCAGAGGCAGTTACTAAAGAATTTCTAAAACCTAAGTGAATTTTGTTAGCTCAGGCGATGAAACCACTGTCATCTCTCCAAATTGTGATGGTTTGTAGCATTGGCAGTAGGGAAAAAAGAACCCACATAGCTTAACATTTATTCCAGTGGAGAAGACCATGAAGGCAGGTTTCACTTTTAAACAACAAAGAAGCATTTGAAGCAATGGACGTGTCTGCTGAGTCGAGTAGACAGACTCCAGTGGGATGCCATTTTCATTATCAGTTCAGTGCAATATCCCAACTTGCTGAGACAGCTACAACCAGAGAAGACAAATCAAAGCTTCTTGCACTGGAAACTCCTTGCATGAAAACTGCCTTGATACAAACTGAAGGAGTTCAATCAAACCCTGTCTCATTTTCTTTAGCAATTCAGAGCTTCAAATTTATACTAAGACCACAACAAATGCCCTTTTCTATTACACATATTATAATACTTTAGTGAAGTAACATTCAAATGTACTGAAATAAGGACAAATGGACAGAACGGACACATTCACTATGCTTTTAAAAATAATTACTGACAATAATGTCCAAGGGACGATCATGTCTCATTTTTTAAATGAACTACTATTGGTAGAAGGCAGCATGTGACAGTTCCAGGAGAGAGCCTATGCACCATAGCAGTTCTCTACATTTTCTCTTTAGCTTTTGACATCCTGTGCCCTTTCTTTACTTTTCACCTATTTTACTAAATGCAGGCTGATGTCTGCCAGAACCAGCTTCTAATAAATTCTGTTATCTGTTGCATTACAGTACTTCGGTGCTGTGTGGCAAGAAGAAGGGCAATTTCTTTCTGACAGCTGCAGAAAAGCTCGTTTGAGCCTGAAGATGCAGTTAAAATTGGAATCAAACTAATGCAGCTGTTTCTGAAATATACAACATGGGACAAATATTTAAATTCTTGCTGCAAACTTCTCTAGCTTGGACTTAAGAAGTTAAACTTGTCTTTGGGGATCAGATTAGCTTAAATCAGGGAAAATCGGGACATGTAAAAACCACAGTATTATAACATCTGCAAGTTTCCCAAACTACAGTTAGTAGTACAGTAACTTGGAAATGGCTTTTAAAATAAATCTTAAAATCTTTGGTCCTTACTGGAAATGTATATGTAAGAATCAATGTATAATTCTAACGGCTTGCTACTGAGTTAGAGCAGCTAACTTCAAGTCTCAGTTTTTCAGTTTAGCCTTTCTGTGGGCCCTTGTTTTCTTACTGGTTTTGCATTTAAAGATTCATGTTTGAATCAAAGGCCCTCAGAAGTTGCTAGGTGACTGAGCTGGAAAAGTCTAACCAAATAAGAAAAGCCCTTCTTGAAGATGAACTGAAAAGGGAAGCAAACACTATTTGTTCACCTCACTGCTGCCTCAGCCTGACTAAAGAGACCTTCAAACTAAACCAAAGTGCTTATTGAAAAAATAAAGACCTTCTTTCTGTCTTTTCTGGCACAGCCCTCGAATGACCTCATTGAACAGCAAAACACAGCATTAATGAACTTGAGAACGTACACCTATGCACATTTGGTTCTTATAGAAAGAAATGTCTAAAATTACATTATTCTGGAAAGCTGTTATGTTGCTGTTACCCTTCTACAGATAAACTGCTTTGAATGTGAGCTCACGCATACTATTTTTGACATGCTTGGACATTTGCCTTTAGTATCGTTATTCAGGCTAAACCGGGTTATTAGGGAAATCAAGACACAGACTTGCAGAACAGAAAGATGAACAGCTAAATAGGGAGCAATGTATGTAACCAATAATTGAAGAAGGAATCCCACTTGAAGAATATTAATGTTGCTCATGGGCAGGGTAGAACAATACATGCTGCTGTCCTCAACTTCCATTAGAAGACTCATCAGGACATAGACGAAGGACCAGGAGGATTAAGGCCATTTCCAGAACTGTTCATGAGGTGAAGCACAAGCCGTGGCACATATTCTTGGCATGTTTGTAGAATGCTTCCAACCAACAATTTCTAAGAGAACTTGGATGCCTCACACTAAAAATTACTTTTAGCTGCAGGAAAACCTCAGACATTTTTTGTTCTTCAAAACTTGAACATTTCTAAAGCACCGAACATCAAAATGTCACTTTTATATTTTTCAGTTACCAATCTTGATTTCAACCAAAAATGAGGTTCAGACAATTCTTCTGCTAGAACTTGAAACTCCAGTCTGAAACAGTAATAGGTAGTTTCCCCACAAGAATACATGTCAAATGTTTGTGAGGTTTAACCTTTCTTCCTGAACTGCTTTTGTTGTCCTGCCATCCTGTTTCCAAGGTAGCAGGAGCAAACAGGAATGAGTACTGAGCCAATCCTGTGTGATCTGTACGGACTCACGTTATTCGTCTGACTCCAATCTGTTCTTTTGTGCAAAAATACCAGTGTTCCTCGCATATAAAATTAGGATACAAGAGTCTCTTGGAATGGTAAGGGAATTTATTTCAATTATTCCTAGACAATAGCTAAAAATCAAAGTCAATGAATTAGACAACTAGAACTGAAGTTGACAGAGCTACAGGCTCAAAAGTTACAAAGAACTGTTTAAAGTTCCATATAGGAAAACACATTCTTTAGGTACTTCAGTGGCATCAGCCCTATAAATGCAATTCACTGCCTGAATCCCACCAATTCCCCCAATATTCTAAGGCATCTATCGCATCTGAATTCTCCTCACTGGCAGAATATCTGTTGATTCCTGCCAGCTTTGAACAACCAACCCACCATTTCTACATATGACAAAGAAAACTGGGGCAAACATTCAATTTGACAGCTTGTTGGAGAAGGATAAAGGAAATCAATTACAAGAGATAGGCAAATATCTTCTCTTCCTCCTCCTCCATCATTGAGAAGAGCCATGCTACACTGAACATTATGGCAACAGCCCTGTTCAGTCATCTGGCACCAAAAACCAAGGCTGAAAGGTTATTGCAAATAACCTGCCTAGATAGACTGCTTGAAATAAAAACAAAATTCCAGCACAGCACTCATTTGTCTGCCAACAGTGCTCAATTCTTTTGAGACTGGACTTAGAGAATCTTCTGTACAGAAGCAGACAAGCAACTGGCCTGCAAGTACACGGGAAACCTGGTTTGGATCCCAAGGTCATTTTAGAAGTTTAAGTTTCAGTTAATCTCATAAAAAGCCTTTAAAACCTCTGCAGAAGGTGAAGGACACAAAGACCAAGTATTTAGTTCTTTCGCCTTTGCACAGTCTGAAAACAAAGCAAATCACCACTTCCATTTAGCTTATCAAGAGGACTAAAAAGAAAAGGGCACGATCAGGAAAAGGAGGGAAGGGAAAGGGAGGGGAAACACGTGCTGGTTGCTGCACACTACATGGATGAGAAAAGTGCTACCCAGTTCTGGCCTCCACATGGAACTACATGTGTGCTATACGATACTGTGTAGGAAGTGTGCTCAGTTTCACTTGTTTAACAAATATAATAGTATTTAATCCAAACAGTCATACCTACTACAACATGTGATGGGTTTCTGGAAACAAAACTCTCATAACAGCAAGTTTATGAGCAGTTGAATGCCTTCTCCATTCCCAGATCCAATCAGGAAGCTGCCCTCCATTACTTTTAAAACTTCTTTTCCCTATTTATCCAACTGGGTTTTCTTTTTTTCCTCATTTACACACACTTTCTTCTATGACTCCATCTCTCCAACAACACTCTCACTGTTGGGAAACAACTGTGCCTCTTAAACTTCCATAGGGAACTGTCTCATGTTCATTCTACTTTCAAAAAAGAATTTCAAACACTTTTGTCATCTCCTTTTCCCCCTCCCCTCAATAATTTTACAACTATTTTTTTTTCATCCTTTTCCTGTGGTATTTTGTTTTCCTGTATTTAACTGAGAAAATAACTTGACATACAGCTAGAAAAACAGCACACAAAATTAAGTCATTCTAATGATGCGACTCCTCCAAATTTCAGCAGATGGAAATGTTATTAAAAATAACAAAGTTTTCCACCTATGTTTAGTATTTACTCAATTTCATTTTGGATGTGGTTTTGAAAAGATTGCACAGGCTGAAATGAGCCACAGTCCTCATTTAGTTTGTGTTGCCTTAAGAAACAGAACTGCAGTCAATGCCCAGATAAAGCAATTCAGTTGGGAGCAGAATACTGATTTTGTCTTTCCACATTAACATGGACAATCCCAACAATGCCAACCAGAAAACATTATGTAAGGCTGTTTGTAATATTCCAATGCAGTTTTGTTAAATTTGTATTTAGAGCTAGAACATATGATCAGCTCAGCATCACCAAACTACCTCATTAGCCATCTGCTTCTTGAAATTGTTAAATATGTATTACATACCTCTAACAAAAGAGTATTTTACCAAGCCATGTAGTCTTCTCTAAGCATATTAAAGCACATAACAATGAAGTCTTCTCCAAGCTAATGGAAACCAGACATCTCAATCTGTAACAACTTCTGGAAGCCAAGAAGAAACATCAAACAAACCCAAATGAAACCCAAACTCAACCACCCATAGCCTTTTTCCTCATTAAAAAGAAGCCCGTATGCCACGGTCTTCATTGCATGGTGACACTTAGCTAGTTCCTTAGTTCTTTCAATTCTTCTCTCAAGGCATGAGAACTTGAGCACCAAATCACACATTTGTATTTCCAGAATTTACTTGTTAAAAGTGTCCAAGAGCAATAAGAAGTTAATTTGCCCATTTCCCAGGGGGAGGGCTGTAAATATCTGAGATCCATTTTTACAGCTGTAGGACCAAGACTGCAAACAGAACCGAAAACTCTTTTCTGTGCTGGCACTAACCTCTATGGAGAGCCACAGGGCTGATCAGAAATGGAAACACACACAGTTGTTGAACCAGTTAGAAAGGAATAATAAAGCATTCAGACTAAATTTAGTCAAACAATATAGGTAATAATTTTATTCAACAGCCCCTTCCTTTTAAGAGCAGTGTACTCCGAGGAGCTAAGGCTCTAAAATCTGAAGTTTCCATTTTGCTGCTTTACTGATCTCTTAACCAGCAAAGGACCATTAGAGCTCAGCTAAACCAGCACAACAATCCTAATGCTATTAAGCAGACAATCCAATTAAGCCATTTCCAAGTAGTGTTTGTCATTAAAGAGAGCTGTAAGTGAACAGCAAGCATGTCCGTATCTGAAAATCAGTGATATGAATACTTAGAAATACTTCTGCCAAGGCTTTTAGCTCAATATAATAAGAACCAAGAGGATACAGTTTCAGAATATTCTTATTTTTCATGCTGAGACGTATTTGTACTCCACAATAAATAACCTTTTTATCATTTATGCAGATTGGTCACACAGTAAAATGCGCCGACAAACATGCAGACAAGTTACTTGGCTGAAATTCGACTGAAATGTTTGATGCCAAAGAACATTATCCTCCGATATGCCCAATTCCAATATTAACTTTAACCACATTTCCAGCAGTCATATTTCCAGTCATCGTTACTTCTGTAATGTAAATCACTACAGGATCTACCCTGCTTCTGAAGAATTTTCTCTCTGCTTTGTATCTTCAAAAATGAAACCAAAAGAAGTATTAATCCGATAGTGGACTCACAGGTTATCACTGCAGGAAAGAGCAGCAGCCCCAGTACCATGTATTCTTAAAAACAACCCCCAAAATGTATATATATAGTTGCTTACATGTACTAAAATGGAAAGGGTGGAAACAGAAGGAGACAGGTACATGTGCAAAGTCATCTGCTAAGCAAGGGGATAGCCATTTCTTCACTACCAATTAATCCTGCAAAGCTTAGTTTGAATGGGCTAAAAGAGATCAAGGAGCAGCAAGCTTTTGTGTTGGCAGACTGATTACAGAATAGCTAATACATTATTGCTAGTTTAATTATTATGAAATTCAATTGAATATTTATAGCAATAAATTAATAAAGATTTCTAATTACATCCTTATGAATATTTAATATGTAAGTGGATTAATAACCCAACATTTCCTACACTGTAATATACAAACTCCCGCTAGACACCAAATGGAACTATCCCTGGCCGATGCAGAGAAGCAAAACAATTGCTGCTCACATACAATACATTAAAAAAGAAAGAAAAATAGCTGTGAATGAGAAAGACCATGTCTCTGCACTAAAAATAACACCAGTACTTTAGCTGCAGATACCGACATATAAGCACTGCATACCATGGAAGACAAGATGGATGGAAATTTCATGCTGCCTTGATTTTAAGGCAGCTCAATAGTTAAGGGTAGTTTGGGCACTTCAGAGTCATGGAATGGAAGCATTCCTGTCCAAGTAAACTTTAAAGAGCTGGGGATAACAGGAGAAAAAGAGTTTCTTTCCCTTAAGGAAAGATTCTGTAGTATATTTATTTAATAAAAATAAAAGAAACGAACTTTGCATCATAGATTTTAACCATCAAGAAAAAAAGAAAACAAATTGTCTTAAGCACCTCCTACCTGGAAAACATGAACAACAGTTTCATTATTTCTAATTTCAGCTTCATTGTACCGCTTCAAGTTTGTGTTCAAGAGATGGAAGGTATGTCCATCTAATTTCATTAAAGAAATGTTTCTGCAAATGCAGTCTGCACTGACCATTTTGGACATCAAAACCCCCAACTGACACTGTGCAATGGGGAAGTCAGAGCTGAGCTGCAGCAAGGAAACTACTCAGAAAGAGACAGGAGAGACAAGCGAGAGCAAATGAATTTATTCGAAAACTTGATGCATTTCCAAGAAAAACACAAACACAAAAGTCTGATCAAGTTGCATCCAGAAATTATTCGAGGAAAAGAAAAAGGCTGAATAAAGTTTTAATCATACACCTGTATTTTTAATGGATGCGCCTCTACAGCGTATTTTGAACCCAAATACTGAGCCATGAGTCATCTACCTTCCGAGCAGCCAGCTCCTTTGTCTTCTGCAGCTCGTGCATTGTAAGAGAGAAATCACGATGCTGCACGCAAGGACTTCTGCACTTTGAAATTCAGCACACGAGTAAACAGCGAGGAGGGAATATTCCCACAGCACACTATGAGAAACGCTGCATGTAAAAGCAGCATCGAGGGATATGGGTGCGGCTGCAAAAGCAGCTTACAGGGCTTACACAGTGTTTCTCATGAAACAGGAACCTAAATCTCCAGCCCAGCTCCATCCACCCGGTACAGTATATTTGTTCAGCCTCATAGAAAACAGTGACAGCTAATGCAAAAAGAAACACTACCGACATACTTTGTACAGAAAGACCACAGATTTATACTATATGAGAGTTTTCAGATAATGAGATTCGTGAGATAAACGGGGAGTTTGACACATTTATATAAGTTCTGACAATTTCCAAGTTTGCTGACACTACCTCCTAGAAAATTCTTTCATATCAAAACTACATTTCTAGCTACACCCCACTCTTAATTTCTATTAGAAACAAGTGACCAAAGGATATCACATTCTTCTCAACAACCCAGCAAGACCGAACCATCAAGCCAGCATCAAACCCCATCAAATCTGAATGCTCCTTGAGATGAATAATGCAACACAAGCTGGGGTTGCAGTGGGGGGAGGCAGCACATGGGACACATAACCCAGAATATCGAACCACATCCCTATTTAAGCAACAAGGAAAGTCAAAGCTCGCAGGACACACAAGACGCAGCCAGAAGCCAGAAGAGTTTAGAAGCAAATACAACTCTGTTTTATCAAGACCATTCCTGATTTCTGCAATTACAAAGTCACAGAAAGCTACAAGAAAATCTCATCATTTAGCGCAACAGAGTAATAAAAGAAAAATAATACTTTTATAAGAAAAAAAAGCATTAAAAGTAGAGAAAAATAAAAACACTAACTATTAAAGGTAAAGGAAACAGGACATCAGGAATCCAAATGAACTTTTAGATTTGTTAGTGTAGATAAAGCACGACTGGGACTACTATATAGCTCCCAACTGGTTGGTTTTTCTTCCCCAGACACATTGAGGAAGTAATATTGGTTATTTGCCTGACCATATATCCAAGTCTGTAGAAGCAATAAAGATCCTAATCATGCATCCTGGAGACCTCCTCATGCAAATGATTTCCTCAAGACCAGGTTCTGTATTTTTGCATATCACCGAAGCACCCGGGCAATGCATTACACTGAAAAACATCAACTTTATCCATGGGACAAAACAGAAGCACTGCATCACCCCAGAGCCCAGCCCATGGCATCACCACTAACCCACACCATCAGCCCAGGCTCACTAAGTAAGAAGTATTAGATGAGACTGGGCCAGGGTCTGTCAGCCAAGCAAATCAGTCAACCTCGGGTGTGCACACCTTGCAACCAGGGAAATTCCAACTGGATGACAGGAAAACTATTTTCATGACGACGGTGGTCAAACACTGGAACAGCGATGCTCTGCTGCCCAGAGAGGCTGAGAAATCTCTGTCCTTGGGGATATCCCAACTCCAACCAGACACAACCTTGAGCCAACCAGCAAGACTTCAAAGCTGATCTAAGTTTGAGGTTGGCCCTGCTTTGAGCAGACCAGATGACTTCCAGGAGATCCCTTCCACCTCCGGTTATTCTGCATTTCTATTCCGTATCACAGCTTCATGGAAAAGTGAGAGGTGGGGGTGAGGGGAAACAGTTCACTCTCAAAATACTCTGCAGCTTTAAAGAGTGATTCAAAAGGTCAGATTATTAGTTGGGGAAAGGAAAGAAATGTCATGTTCTACTTTCATTACCACCCACTGTAACTTTACAGCTGAGTGATATTCACAAAGAACATGAAGAGTTAGACAAAAGCTTAATCTTAAGCAAGTAGTAAAGGCAACACTGTCAGCAGAAGCTCATTTATTAACTAGAGAAGATGGTAATAGCACAATAACAATCTTAGATCATTCACCATCTCCCTTCTTTTATGCACTCACTACTGAACACATTACCAGTGTGTATTAGTGTTGCCAATGTTGGTGTCAAAATGTCAGACGAAATTAGCGATAGGATACAGTAAGGCGTTCTTATCGTTGCAGCTGATTTTAATGCAGGATCACAGAAATGCTATGGTATATTACATTAGAGGATAACTGGACTAAGACCTCCAAGCAGCAAGGCCTGAGGCCACTAGCAGGGAGCCTACCTGGCTTTGGGGCAGTGATACTTACCAACTAACAGCAGAATGCTGTACTCTGTCCTCACTGTTGGCCTCAGCTTTAACTTTTTCATTTCTGTCATTAGTAGAAAGTAGGGCAGCATGTCACCCATAAGCCACAGGCTTAAGCTGCTATAAACTCATAAGCTGCTGTAAACCAGCCACACATTCAGCACTTACAAGAACTGCCAAAGCATAAAGGTAAAAATACCCTCATAGCACCATCAGCCTGGATCAACTCAAAAAGGAGATTCCTTTTGTGAACACTGACAGAAACTTCACTATAGGATAAAGCAATAATGCTGCTACAGCAACTGTATGGCAACAGTGAACTGAAGGATTTATTCTTGTTGCACGTAGATGTCTATACGCTGCAAATTACATACCTAAAAAGTGCCTTTACACGTTCCTTCCCGTATTACCGACATTCCAGCCGAGTAGGGCACGGCCTGATGCCATTTGCAAAGGCTGCAAGCAACATAATTGCTTTGTTTGTTTTTGTCCGTGCTTCCCATTACCTTCACCACAACATTTACATTGAAGAGATATGACCAGATGCAAATATATACACAGTTGTAATTCAAGCATAACAAACTGTAAAAACAGTCATAAGGCAGTAAAGCTGCCTGACAGAGCCAGGAGGGGAAAACACCATGTTCCTGACAACAGAACTACACTAGAAAAGACAGCAATTATTTTAAAGCAAATGCAAAGCCTGCTTGCAATTAAAAGTACATGTGAGAGCATCCTCCTGGTTCAGTTTCCTGTGCCTATGTCTGCAAAGAAAGGTCATAATTATGCCATAAAAACTGTACCAGGGAAAATTAATACATATAAGGAGTGTAGATGCTACCATAATTGATTGTGAGAACCCTGCCACCAAGGAACCTGAGCAAAATACACCTTGGCATGTACTGAAGTGACTGCAGCTCACTCAGCAATACCAAATTCACCTTTAAACTGACATGCTCGGGTGGTAGCATATTTGTTTCTGCTGAAGAGAGTAATTCACTTTAAGCTGTAAAACCTACTTGAGAGGTTGAATAAGTACTTGGCTGACTCACCCTATGTCACCACAACTTTATTGGTAGAGGTAGCTTAACCCTGGGTACTTCTACTATTTGGAGTCATTGCAACATCTAAAGGTCAATGAACACTGCATGTAATTACTTCCACATGCTCCCAATTCTCGACATAGGAGTAATTCCAAGTAAGACTGGGACTTTTCATAATCCTGCCATTAGGCACATACTGATCAATTTGCTAGACCCCAGGCACGATGTTCAGGATCTCACAGATTTGAGTTCAGAATCAGGAATTCAGCAACTCATGAAAAGCTGTGCAAGTTGAATGAAACAAAACCCAGATGTTCTGGAAGTCAACAAGAAGTGAATTTAAAGAGATAGGACAGTGTCCTCTGGAAGATTTATCTCAAAAGGTGATACATAATGGAAAACTTCAGTTACATGACCCAATGCACCTTAATGGTTACTTGCCTTACTTAAATGTTCTTATGTCAGCAAAACTGCTCCCGTTTTAAGTCCTTTTGCTAAGCCAGAAGTGTTTGGATTGAAGTATTTTGGATTCTGTTATCTAAGACCTGTTCCAAACATTGAAAAACCACTTACTTCTGAAAGAAATGCTTCCATTTTATCGCAACAGCTTGAAAAACCAGTCCTAGACGTTTCCAATTAAACAAGCTACAGCAGTAATAAAAAAACCTGCTGAGTCCAAAGATAAGTTAATGTTTCGAAGGAAAGTCAAACAGCGGAAGAAAACTCTACACCAAGGTTGTATATACTGCTGGCTGTAAACAGGCAATGTTACCTTCAACAGTTAGAGAAAAAACCACTTCTACTAATGAATAAATAATTGCAGAACACTGAAAACTTCTAAGAACTGCTTTTGCTCACTTAAAACTTTTCTGACTCGATTAGCAATCATTTCAGGCTCCAAATGCAACTCTGATTGCACAGCTACATGCATAGGTTGAACAATGAACTGAATCCACACCTCTGACCTCCCCATCTCACACTGCACCATCTGCATTTCCTTATTTTAAAGACAGCCTACTCGTTTTTTTCCCCAGGCCATTTTTCAAGCAGCTAAAGAAATAACAGAAAAAAAGGCAGATCAATCAGCATGTTTGTATTCTGGTACCCTGACTTTGAGGTTGGAAACACAAATGGTTCAAAAGGCATCCGTTCTGATTTTCTGTTTAACAAATAACGATTTCTTTCTGTATCACTAATGGAGCCTGAAATTAAAATGGATTTTCAGTTGAGCCCCTGTTCATACATTGGTGTCATCATCAATACCAGCCTTGCTCTAGGAACAAGATTTATCTTGGCTATCCATTACACAGAGGCAAGCAGCTTACAAAATGCATCGGGCATATCCCCAGGACTCCCTCAAACGGAATCAAACACCAAGGTTACATAAGGTTTGAGATTCTCTAGGACTTCACTCATCAGGTTTATAAACCTAAAATGAGGTCAGCTTTGGCATCAAACTACCTCAGCCACTAAAAGCAATGGCTTAACACTAATTTGGGTTAAATCCTCATATATGTTGAGTTTCTTTAAAATACCTTAAGCACATGGTAAGCCCTCAAACCCACTCACAACAGAGAACCTGAACATCTTGACCATAACACAAGGGTATTTCCACTACGAATCACTGCCAAATTCTGCATTATTTTCAGACCCCTTTAGTACAGGTAAGTAAAATACAATAGCTTGCCTGAAGGTAGCTGCACAATTTAGTCAAGGGAAAACAGTCTATATCAAGATAGGTGCAGTTACCACTTCCTGAGACCTCGCTGTCAGTGTGGGAGAAGACACAGGGTAATTCTATTTCAAATACTGCATAATCTGAGCATTTTAAAACCAGCACTGGGTTTTGCTACTGCATCTCTAATGTATCCAATGGATGGGAGCAAAGGCATCTCTCTAAATGCAGACCTCTTTAAAACAATATATACAGATATTCCTCAAAACAAGTTACAGAGGAAATAAGGTTGCAGGGGAAAAGCTCCAGCAAACTGTTTAAATCCAATCTGTGTTTTTTTAACAAGAAAAAGAATCCTTAGACAACCACTCTCCTCCCTCACCTAGTTCTTCATTTAGGAATGATTAGGAGAGCACTTCCTTCTCTATACCTAGAGGACATACTCATCTTACTGCTATTTGGCATCAGAAAGGACTGAAAAATATTCAGCAAGACAACATCAAAGCCAAATTTAGGAGCATGCTGTACTCTGATGAATATAAAATACCTTTGAATACGGACTTTCAACACAACTTGCACATGGCTTTTACAAGCTCATGACACACATTTAGGCCTAACCTTTCCCTTCTACAAATTAAGGGAGGCATTTATATTGCTTAGAAGACCTGAAAGGAATCGGTAAGGAGATGGATATGCAGCTTTTACCTGTCTACAAGACTTTCATCCTCTTAAAACCCAATGCAATTGTTCCAGAAAAAGTCTACACAGCAAGACAGCATTGAAAGAAAAGACAAATGATATGAACAAGACAGGTTTGTCACAAGACAGAACCTGCACAAAGAGTGAACATTCTAACATCATGCAGGTTGTCTGCTACAGTTCCTAACGGCCTGATCTTACGCATTTAATCCAGGACATACCTCTCTTTCTCAAAGAGAGGTTGATTAGGTTAATGCAAGGATAGCTACAGAGCTGTGAAGGGTATATCCTTTGAAGGCATGCTGTAAAATGAGACCAATTTTGAAAGGGTCAACTATTTTACCAATAATGTCTAACATTCTCCATCAAACTAAGCAGTTTATCATAGGATTACAAGAAGATTACTGAAATGCATCATATAAAAAACCCCTTCAAAACAGATTTTAACACAGTGACAGCCTGCAAGGAGGAAAAATATATGAAATCTGGTAAAAACTTCAGAGCCCTTTTACTCATGCTTGAGCCTTCATATCATCATAGTTTCGTATTTTCACTAACACACCAGCTTCTATACATTACAATAATAGGGTTTTTATTTCAATTACTTTTTCCTATATTATCAGCACTTACCAGCTCAATAAGAACGTATTAGCAGAATATAGCAAAATCCTACTTAATTAGAAACAGAGGACTGAAAAGAACCTCCAAAGGTAATTGAACCCAGCTCCTTGCTCCTACCAACCACCGTGACACAATTCTTTTCAGAAAGTCATATTAAAATCACTTGGTTTCTTGGTCTGCTAATCTCTTCGGAAAGCTATGCCAGGACAACTGTCTTCCAACAGTCAGGAGACCAGCAATTCCCATCCTAAACTTCATCCTAACAAGAAATATACGCTTATCTGTCCTTGGATTAACACAGTCACTGTCACAACTGATACAAGTACTTCTGAGATTAAAATGTCACTGGCAGCACTGCAGGTGAAAAAGCAAGAAGTCCATGATAGAAATTAAAAGCCTATCAGTGCTGGAACAGCCTGTTTTAAATGTACAGCAGCAGCCTTCAAGTACTCACTGAATAAACGTCTTCAGTATCTGTCAACCAATTCCAGCAGTTAGGAGTACAACAACAACAGAAGCAGTAAACAAGCAGTAGAAGATAAAAGTGGTGCTTCCATCACAAAAGTAATTTGTAATTCTAAAATCGTTGTTAAAGACCCAACTTTCATATCTTTCATTTAAAACAATCAGAGGCCAATAAGCTCTCCATTAACAAAGGGGTTTTGTTTTCTTTTTTAGCATGGCAGAATCTGGTGAAAATCACCCAAGACTTCAGGTTTTGCAACACTGTCGAGGAGACACAGAGCTCAGAATAACCATAGTTACAGGAACCTTTATACTGTATGCAGAGAGCACTATGGAGAGTATTTGTTTCGAAACCTCCCCATTTAGAGTGTTCAGTTAATCGACATTTGTTGGCTGAAGTAACTACTACTTTGACCATTGTAGTTCCTACATAAGTTACCAAATACAGCAAAACATACACACAATGTAAGTGATCAACACAGACACTTTCCTCTCATTTAAATTCATGGTTTTTAAATACCAAACCCACTGTCAGCACTTCTGTTTCCCACTCTTCAGCCTCTTGTGGTTAAAACTTCCTGTATTAAACACAGGTATTCATTTCTGTTCACATTGAACAGTGAAAACTACAGAGACAATAATTAAGTTTTCCAATCTAACACTGCCTTAAGTCTTCTTACATCATATATTTAAAGATATTAATAGAGGCCCTAAAAATAAGCATCATCCAGAACAGCCAGGAGAGATACCTAATACTCAACAAAATGCAGTCGAGGGGATGAGCACCACAGCTATTTTTAGCAAGAAAGAAATTTTCTTTTCCATAGGAGTTAAAAGACTAATTCATTTCGTGGGGAAATGAAAAGGTCGAAAACAAAGCACACGGACCATGTTAGAGCTGGCTGGGTCTGGGGGTAACACCTCACCTTCCCACCACAAAGCATCCAGGTCAGACAATGCTATTTTTGGCATCACTCATTTCAAAACTCTTATCCCTTCCAGGCCATCAGCAAAAGCATCAGAAAGGGGAAGAAGATACAGTTACAATTAAAAATACATTAATATATAAACATAAATGTAGCAACATTCAAACATTCTACACATGCATGTATCAGTGTTCCAGAGGGTCAAAATGAGTGGCTCATCACCAAAATCAAATACAAAAGAAAACTTCACTTAGAAGCATTTTAAAGGTTTTGGTGTTATTCAAAAGAAAGAATCAGGAAATAAATTGATTTAATTCCAAAACACTAAAAACTGCAATATCTGGGGAGAAATGCAGACGTTTTCTTCTATTGTGACTCAAGTTTGACTACATCATGGTTTGGAATTGGTATTATTTCAGCCTTAAATGCTATAATTACACAATAACATGAATATAAATAAGCTCCAAAAGATTAAAAAAGATAAGAGATGACAGCACTTGGTCCACCCAGTTTAACTTTAAAAGACAACCGGTGAGTTTATCCTCTGAATTTGAGCACAGAATGAAAACTTCAACTGCTGACTATTCTTCCTAAATGTAGATTAGTATCAAGTATAAATGGGTGTTCCATAGCAAATTTCTGACACATTTTGAGGACAAAGTGGGCCTCAGCAATACTTAGTTCAACTATCTTGCACCTAAACTAATGTAAATGACTAAGAGAAGGGAAAAATAAATCCCCGCAGGAACAGACCTTGAGAACTTTTCCACAGAGTGATACCATGACAGAAATAAAACCCAATTTGCTTCATTCACAGCAGTGTGCAAACACTGAATTTCTTTCCATTACTTAAAATGATTCTCTTGGTAAGTAAAATCTGTTTCCCTAAACATTCAAGACAAAGCAAGCTTCAGTACATAGTTTTTGCTACCATCACTATTAAGCTTAGAATAATAAGTCTTCGTGAATGTTGTAGCAATCAAACTAACCTACATACAGGATAACTGACAAAAAGCAACAAAAGGAAAACATCTCCATGAGAAAAAAAACCAAGAAGCAGCATTCAAACAATACAACATAGAGAACATCCAGTCCAGTAGAATATTTAATGATTTCCAATAACCAACACCTCCAAGAATCTTAACGGGAGGGAAACAACATGGTTTAAATCATCTTTCTAATTCCTTTTACAGTTCTGTAAGTGGAATGTGTAACCCTGTAAAACAACCCACTGAAACCTTTAACGAGGAGGAAGTACAAGATGACACACACTATATTCATGCTCATTCAGAACTATCTACACAGCAACAAACATTCCAAGCCCCAAGGAGAGCTTATGTGGTACCAAGATGAGGCTGGCAGTATCAATAGTTCTTAGTTAATTATTTCTAAAGACTAATAATTAATGTCTGGGGGAAGTGGAGTGGTTTGCTCTAGATCTTCCTCTGCAAGATGTTTCAAGTCTCACCACTTAAAACACGAAGTATGCTTCCGTTGGCAGAGCTGCTTCACAGGGAAAAGTGCAAAATTCTCCTTACAAGCTAAAACCAGCATGATGCTAAAGCGTCGGGTTTTAAAGCTTTTAATAATTTTATTTAAATAAAAGGAGGAAAAAAATCAATTTTAAGTATAATGCCAATTTTTCAGGTTTTTATCCATTCATGAATGAATAAAAGCCAGACAACTGAGGGCTGGGGGCAGCAGTGCTCAAAGCAGCACTAAGAACGGATGCTCTCTGATACAGGTCTGACATACCCCAGGCACGTTCAATCAGAGCAACTCAGCAAGGACTGAATGCCAGGTAGCTCCTCGGCTTCCCAGGCAGGTTCTGCAGCTTGTGTAGAGTGCTGTGCTGCCAAAGCTACGCTGATACTGGTACCTGCACTACCTGATAAGGTCAAACTGTGGCTGCAAGAGCTGCAATCCCCATAGGAAATGCAGTACTTACACATGGATGCCTCTCCCTGCCTCAACTCTCCATTGCAAACCAGGAAATAATAGAACAGCATTTTATCAGTAGGGCTTCACGGGATCCATAACTTTGGGGGTTCTTTTATATGACATTAATCTATTAAGTATCTCAGTTACATCTAGCGCCTACCGTTACACAGCACTAGGATACTCGCAGAATCCCTTACTCTGATAAACATACACATTAAACTTGGACCATATCCCAATACATGAAAACGTGCCACGAAGAGCACCAGATTCTTCCTACACTGCACATCATAAAAGTCACTCTTTCTCGTAAGATATCCCTCAATAAAAGGCTGTAATGTCACAATATACAGGGTAGGGGTTCTGATTATTTTTAGCCCAGTCCAGCAGACTGTTGTAGTTCAGTGTGATTTGTTGAGAGTAATAAAAGGAACCTGATAGTAAAGAAAAAGACTGAGGCCACAGAATTTCATTATAAATTGATTTCTAATTATAATATTAAATGACTACATAACATTGAAAGAATAAGAAAACTGCTTCAGAATACATTTCTAAACTGCTTTCATTTATGCAAAAATGGATGCTGGTGGCAAAGCAAAATAACAGAAACCAGAAGACCCTGCCACTTACTAATTGCATTTTTGATGGAAGTGCTATTACAAGGCATTAAGGAGACTTAAAAGCACAAACTGCACTTCACTTAACTGCTAATGATAAAACAGGAGTAAAAAAAAAGGTCTTCCTAAGGCTTAATAAGAACTAGAAGGGAATACCTCAAACAAAACCGGAATAATGAAAAAGTGGTGAAATATAAAGCTGATTTTTTTCCAAATACATGCAAAACAACATCCTATGAAGTTTCAGTTTCTTAGAGCGCGCTCCTTCCCAAGTTTGACATTCAAAGTGCTCTAAAACCACAGGAGGCCTGTATCAAAGCGTACCCCAGCTGTGTGTGCACCCCAGGTCCCCAGCTCTCCTGGGTCGAGGCATTTGCCTCCTGCCAAGGCTCTTCCTGCTCTTTCTTTTCTGCTTCCTGTTCCTCATTTCCTTCTCCTACATTTCCCCATGAAAAACTACCTCAATGGCACAAATTCAGGACAGGTAAACTCTTCCCAGGCACAAATCCCTTCATGGAGGGGAGAGAATGAACTCACACAAGTTCTACTCCAGAAACTGGAACTATTTTTGCTCCAGAGGCAGCTTAGGGCAAGCCAAGACATTTCGGACTGAACTCTTCAGCCCCCCTGCTCCAGGCTCCAGCACAGCCCTGCTGTGCTAAGGTTAGAGTGTGATTTCTACTCTGTTTCTGAGATACAGAATCCTCCTTCTAGACCATGGCACTGATTTTGGGTTGTGATTAACACGGTAGAATTTTATCCAGTCCTACTAAGGGGATCAAACTGGTGCGCAAACATTTGCCATCTCCAAGTTAAGTTACGTACTCTCCCTCCAGCTGCTAAACTAGAAAGAAACTGACTCAAATTGTGGTCAAAGGAGGAGCTGAAAATAAAAGGTGTTCCAGGATAAAAGCAGCGAGGTCATTAAGTGCACTTCCAGAACCGAGAGGGTTTATAGCTGTATTTTTAATACATCTGTTTCATTCCACCAGCTTCAAATAAAGAAACATCCCAAAGATGGTGATAGCATGCTGAATTTGTTGCTATCTGCAGAAATCAGTTACTATAAATAGTTTTTCCAGGCTTTTTAAGACGCAGCTGTACCAAGTTTCCACCAGAATCAAAATCGCAAAGACATCGATTTACTGCATCGTCTATTCCACAAAGGTGGTGACAGTATCCCACCACCAGCCCATTTTATGCTGAAGACACCCTCGTCACACATTTTAATCTTATTATCTTTAAAGATGGAATGCCATCTGCAACAAGCTTTCAAAACATTTCTTCTCAAGGAACGGAACCCAGTGATGATAACAAGATCGCCTTAGTATGAGTGGGTAAAATTTTACTGTGTTAATTATGACCCCAAACCAGTGTCATGGTCAAGAAGGATCCTAAATTTCAGAAGTCTAGTAGAAATCACACTCTAACCTTAACATATGTTCGCCTCTTCAGCCCTTACACCTAACCTTCAGCTGCAGACAGTGATTTAATAAAGCCAGGGTAGTAGATGCTGTTGGCATCCATAATAATGTGTGAGAGATCTCAGACCCACATGGATTTCCTAAGTTAAATCCTGTAATGGACTAAACCAGAGGAAGCAGTACAAACTCCCAACCTAAATACATAATATCTTTTAACTTCAAAACCAGAATTTACACCTGTCAAGCAAGTGATAAAATGACAATACCGGAGCAGGGACAAGCTTGGGTCTGGCACAGGCAGGGTTGCTGCAGTTTAAACTCATCACAGAACTGAATTAATGCCAGCTAAATGGATGATCTTAGGAAGAGATTCCTCGGGAGCAAGCAGCCATTCAGAAAGTTATCCATTATACATTTGTTCTTATTTAAACAACCCTTGAGTCATGTAGCATCCTACAGAAGGCAAAAGAGGTTTAGAAGAGAATACACTTCCCCTGCAGAAAACTAAATGGAAGCACAAGATAACACAACTCATTCTTCAGGTATAACAACTTATAAGAACGAGTCCTCAGTGAAAGCCAAAATTAACTGAATCTGCATCTAGACAACAACCTCCTCCATAATGTTCTGCTTAAAAACCACCCCACAGCTTCTCACCAGCCAAAAAAACCCACCTTATTCTGTGGAATAAACAGCGAACACTGGAGATGCTCTGATCAGGCAACACTATAGACCACTGTGTCACTGCTCTGAACTGCACCGTTCTGTTCTGACTCATCCCTTTAATATTCAAACTCTCTGGGACAAGGATTCTTGTAAAGCATAAATACATCTTTGCACAAGACTTTGAACCACAGTGATGAAAAACACACACACAAAAGCCCTGTCTTACAGATTCACCTCGTGTCCTTGGTTCTGACACAATCTGTGTAACCTAAGCACTGCTAAATATCACCGTTTTACAGGTGGAGACAAGATCAGTCTAACATACAAACGAGACTACGCAATTACATTGGTAATGTCTTGGAGAGCCTTAAATCACTGACAGAAATGCAGAGTGTTCCTGTCTAAAGACAAGACTTAGAAAAACCAGAGATGTTTTTAGTTCAGAGTACCATAAGTAGGTTATGATCTGCAAGTCCTTGTATGAAGGGAAAGCCTAAGGGTATGTATACCCAGGTTAATAAGCAAAACTAGAACATCTGGGTCTGATAAATTTCTGCCTTATAAACATATCAGTAATCTATAAGTAAAAAGTTGTGTTACCAGAAATCTCAGTATTTTCTCAGGAGACAGCATCCGGGTTCTTTTAACCCTGAAATAAAAGACCACCCTCACAAAATGGCTCTTTTCATAAAGCTAACCTGGAAACACAGACACGGTTTTCAAAACCACACTGGTTTAGTGCATTCCTCTAGAGACAACTTGGGAGTTTCCCTTCAGCACAAAGATCATTTTGGACACTATTCAAACTCTGACATTTCACAGTGTTCACCAGAATCTCTGTGTAAACTGGTTGCACAAGATAACTTATCATATATGACACACAAAGAGAGGTTTCCACACCCCAAATTGACTTTAAAGCAATTCACATTTAAAACCAGCACTGACTAATTTTAGAACTATTATGCACATACTACGTGTGTTAAATAATAACCGGTTTCTAACTCTCCTAAACCCGAAGTCCAAAGTACACATCAGCAAAGGGATTTTCTTCCATTTTCAGCCTGAAATTTGTGAAGGTTTCATTACCAAGAGCACTGAAAGCAACTGACATTTCATCCCGTGCTCCCTCTTAACACAAAGCTCATTATCTTCCTTCAGGGCTCCCACTCCAAGTGCCACATCAATGCTCTGCGAAGTCCTGGTGCTGTAATTGCACTACACTTTCAAGAACAGGTAAAGAGGGGCTTGTGGCACTTGTGCAGAGAGGATGTGAAATGGTGAGGAGGGAGAAGGCTGGGAGCACTTCCATCAGGGCTACGTGGTAGGCAACTTCAGAATTAGGACATGCTGTTATAAACACAGCAGGACATCAGCTTCTAAGAGCAGACATGTGGCCTTGAAAAGCATCCTCATGGCAACATGGATTATGCCATTAAAACAAATTAATAAAATATCAAAGTTGAAGGCTGAGCAAATGGCAAAGGGTTGATTCATAGTCTTAATGCTCTCCTTTTGACTGCAGAAACAAAGACAGCATTCCTCCCAAAATAAGCAGGCAATATACCTAGTGAAGTTGAAACTAAAGCTGGAATTATTATCCAGGCCAGGCTGGATGGGGCTTGGAGCAACCTGCTCTAGCGGAAGATGTCCCTGCCCATGGTAGGGGTTTGGAACTGGACTAGCTTTAAGGTCCCATCCAACACAAGCCACCCTGTGACTCTATGATTATAAGCAACTCACCCGACAATCTTTACCTCTTAGGAGGCCACATTCAGGCCACTGCCCACCAACCTGCACACAGGCGGACTTCAGACTGACAGAAACCCCAACGAACCACAGAGTTCACTTATGCAACAGTCAGAGAAACAACACAGCTGGAGAGAAGCCACATGAACCCAACCCCAACCGGGTCTGCCCGCACTTCTCAAAAGGGCTCATTCACACGGTCCATGCTGTGTTGTTCAGCACAGCTGTTCCTAAGGCCACTCCCCAGTCCAGCAATGTTTTTCCCATCCCATTTCACAAAAGGCACGAACATATTTCTAACAGATGCGTTTTGTACTCCAGTAATTTAGTGATATTTCCTGATACTGCTTAATACAAAAGCTGTAGCTGGTGGATCCAAAGATTGCATCTGTCACCCTGGGTCTCACCATCAGGTCAGAATGGATTTCTCACTGCAGAAAGAGATACCACGGGAGAACAAATTACTCTGGTTTTAAGCCTTAACCCAGGGATAAATAACTTGCCCATGCTATGAGGGATAGAATTAAGGGTTCTGGTTTTCCAATTATGCTGTAACATGGGGGGGGGATGGGGGGGGAGAGGTAATCTTCAGCATTTTCTTATCAATATTATAGACAGCACAACAGAAAATACCTCTTGATCCTTTTCTCGAACAAGATCATTCTCTTCCTCATCATCCGTCCAATTTCTGTCAATTTAATCAATGGTACATATAGTAAATAAATAGGGTGGAAGACCCCCATCACCCTAAAGCTCCATAGTAACTACAGACAAAACTTGTCTCAAGTAGCAAGTTCCTCCTACCACATCACTCACACCCAAAGCCATCACCTGATCTGTCCTTACACACAGCAGCACAACAGGGAAGTTGGGTATTGAGGATTTATCTGCTGAGAAGTTTGAAGTGTATCATATTCTGCTCCATTGATAACTGTATTATAAAATAAAGGGGTGGGGTGAAAGCAAAGAATCATCTCCGTATCATTAAGCCTGGCAGAACTCCTATTTGTTGAGAAATGCAGAGAGCTGGAGGCTTCTCCTAAAAGGATCAACACTGTGTAGCATGGTAAAATCATCCAATTCATTTCACGCAGTGTGCTTATGTATTACACATGCACAGGGGATGAAGCTATTCTCTGAGTTTCCTACGAAAAAAGGGTTGCATCTTCTCACTACTGCATCTTAACTACTGTTATGGGAGATGTGTATATAACGGGAAATCTTTTTTGCAATGGTCCATAAGCTGGCCACTCTCTCCTGATGAGATGTATATTTATATGCAGTGAATGTTTCAGGTGGTGTTTACAGCTCTGTCCTCACAGCCATAATGAATTATAAATTAAATTACACCAACTAATTATAAGACAGGGTGGTTTTATATAAATTTAAAGAGATATTATCATGCTATATAGAAATTTCAATACCAAGCTCAAGCAAATAATTTCCACTGCAAAAACCATTTGGAAAGAGACAGGATAAGATGTACATGTATCAGCATGCCTGGCATCTCCCTAGGTTGCTAAACCTTCTGCAGCAAGGGCATCTTACTTCACTAAATATTAATGCAGAATTCTGCATAATATGAGGTTACAGTTATTCAGAGGATCTCTGCACTGCAAATAAATCCAAGTATTAAAGTCTATACTATTAACTACAGATTAAGGTCAGACCCCAACAGTTGTTCCATACAGAACAACGTAACAGATAGACATTCACTGCCCGCGATGCTGATCCATTCATACAAAGCAGCTTGCAAGATCCAAGCTTTAAAATATGAAGAACATTTATTGGCTCAACATGAATGCAATCCCACACTCTCACAAAGAGGACCCCTGACTGCACGACTGATCTGCAGTGTGG
This sequence comes from Myiopsitta monachus, assembly GCA_017639245.1. Taxonomy (NCBI): domain Eukaryota; kingdom Metazoa; phylum Chordata; class Aves; order Psittaciformes; family Psittacidae; genus Myiopsitta; species Myiopsitta monachus. The sequence goes on along the minus strand of CM029931.1, from coordinate 3,121,617 downwards.
TTTAGGTCTGGAAATACATCAGTTGTGCTATCTGCTGACCAACCTAGTTCCTACTCTCTACACTCCACATTTGATGGTTCTAAAATTAACCCTACCGATTTTACCACACATTTCCTTTTGCCATGTTAAATGTCAAATGATCCGTGTCTGACACTGCCCTTTTAATTATTACAACAGCTTAAAGATGATACCACACCCATCCCCCTCCTTCAAAGCAAGGCTCAATGAGACACGGGCAGTGATAAGAATTCAAAGGTCAATATTTGCATGAGTTGAATGAAAGCCAAGAAAACGCGAGATTTAATAAAAATTGAATTCTACGGGAAGTTCTACAATTAGTCATCTTTTTAGTGTATAGATTTAAATTACAGAATAAGCTCCATGGATAGTGTTTAGGGCCTCATTAATAATAACTGAGCATATTTATCAATACTTCTTCCAGAAAGCTTGCTATTAATACCTGCACCAACCCAATCAGACCTGCCTAATACATTAAGGATATATGATGGAGGCTTTTCTTCCCTTCAATCTTCAGCTACTTATTTACTGAAATGATAAATACTCCAAATTACGTGTCCATAAATTTGCGTCCCTGCATCAATGAATTTGTTCACTCAGTATCTTCTAACATGAAGCCACAGTCACTGTCAGTCACATTAACAGAACAATAAAATGTGGGTGATTTGGTATCAGGATTCAGAAGTACTTAAGATGACAGCAGCACTAAAGAGCCTTGAGACCTTATATGCCCATTATGTCGCTTAACAACTGGAGCTGTAGGTGCAGCACATTATTATAAATATGCACAAGAACTCAGACCCAGAGAGAAGTTTAAGGCACAGGCAGGAAACACAAGAATCTAAAGTCAAAGACCTACAGAGATCAGGAAAAGGATGCAATGGTGACAAAGGTTTGTCCTCCCTCTTCCCACTATAGAAATGGCTCTATTATCAAGTATTTTACAGTGTTCTCATTACATTTTCTATTTATAAAAAGAAAAAGAAACCTGGACAAGGACAAGGCATATTAAGCATGAAGTCAAAGTCAGGCATTTCTGCTCCATTATATCTGTCCCAGATACTAAAGCAGTCCCAGGCTGCCAGGGATATCCTGTTTGATGGACATTCAGGAGTACTCCTGAAACTAGTGGACCTTGCCTTCAGGATACTTGCTGTCAAGTAGTCACAGAAACTACGCAAAGTATTTGCTGCCAGGAAATGGGGAAGCAGCATATACCAAATTATGAATAAAATACAAGCCTAAAATATGATGTATTTATAGCCTAAAATAGAAGTTCCTTATATAAATACATATATATACACACATATATAAGTTCTTTACTGTAAGGGCGGTGAGGCACTGGAATGGGCTGCCCAGGGAAGTTGTGAATGCTTCATCCCTGGCAGTGCTGAAGGCCAGGCTGGACAGAGCCTTGGGTGGCGTGGTTTAGTGGGAGGTGTCCCTGCCCACGGCAGGGGGTTGGAACTGGATGATCTTAAGGTCCTTTCCAACCCTGACTGTTCAATGATTCTAAAATGAAAATGACACCTGGCCTTGTACCAGCTTTAATAACATACAACATAACTCTGGTTCTGCAAAGTGTCTGAAGGAACCCAAGCTCAAGCTCAATTAACTGAACAACCCTGACAACTAAACTGCTCCTCATTATACAGCATCAGGAAGCTGACACAAGGCTTCGGTTTTGCAGAAATCATAGAAATAAGCTTTGCTGACTTACATGTCAACAAAGGCAAACCTTGTAGGCTGCGAAACTGATGTCTCAGGCACACCTGCATATCTAAGGCAGAACAAAACACTTGAAAGTACTCCTCAGTGAAACAACTGGCAATAGCATACAGCACACCAGAGCGTAAAATCACCTAATGCGATCGCATGCTGTGCAGTTGGCATAATGACTGAACGATCTATTAGGAAACAACACCACTTCTGTGAATATGTATAAAACATATCCACCACTTGCACTTTAGAACTCTCCTCGGCACCTACACGGGTTTTCAACGCTCCTTTTAGGAGGTAAATCAGGGATATTACTGCAAAGGCAACTCAGAAACTAACCCTGAAGAACCTGGGTTATTTGTACCAAGGTACAGGCCAGGTTTTGACAAGCAAAGAGCAACACAAAGAAGCAAATTACCATGAAAAAACCACCACCTTTTTGCCCACTGATATACTGGGGTAAGAATGGAATTTTATTAATATTTAACTAAATGCACTTTCATTCCCCAGGATCTTCAGACAGTTTCAACAGTTGTATTTGTCATGGGTGTACAATGCAAAGGAGACACCATAAGAAACAGTTTAACTGAGCTGCACTACTAGATTTATTGAGCCTTTATTGAGTTGTAAAGACTCACACCTGAGGATCCCTCAATAACAGCAAAAGGAATTCCGAGCAATATCCAGGCATCATAATATTTGAAAGAGAATACCCAAAAAAGTCCATTTTTCTCCTTTTTTCTCTGCTGCTCTTGCAACATTTGTCTCAATTGGCCCATACACATACACAAGAACTGGAAAATACGCACCCCCAGGAGTGCACCTATTGCTTTCTGCTGCATTCCCATCCACAGGTATTGAAGAGAAATTCCATTTTATAAAAATACATCCAACAGATGCAATTTGTAAAAGCCGATGACAAGGAAGAAAGATAAAACTGACACACTTGGAATGCTCTCAAATTTAATTCATTTCAAGTAAAAGTTAGCAAACAAGGTAAGAGCAATCCAAACTCTGACTCATTTTAGGGCACATCACACATCAGCTAACCTGCCATTAAGGAAAAACTTGGGAGAAATCATACATGCCCTTAAAAAAAAGATAAATCGATTCTGCTGCGTTAGTCTATTTCCATATTTATTGGAACATGATTGGGCTTTAACACCTCCTCCGAGTCAACCAAGTTCAGGGAATTGTCAGGCTTCATCTATTCATATTATGAAAAACCGAACAGGAGAAGCTCGAGATGCCCAGAACCTGTCAGCACCGTGGTGACATCTGGCAGGACGTCACCTCCAGACACACAGCAAGTCTGCCTGGACCAAAGCTTGTAAATAGAAAATGGAAAACTAGTTCAGGTTAGAATGAGGAGAGCAGACACTGGGTCTTCACACAGAGAATCGGCAGATGCCATGGAAATACACACAGCAGGATGCAGAAGCAGAAAGAATGACATCGCAGAAATGGCACAGGCAATTACAAGGGGAACCATCCTGCACTTCCCAAAAGTTTGTTTCAGCTTCTCTCCAGAGGGAACTGATAAGAATGCAGATCACGGTTATTAACAACAGCACTTTGGGAAACAAAGAAGCCTTTAAAATCAACCCACTGAAACACTCACATACACAACAGCGTTCCATAAAGAAAGGCGTATTTCAGTACTCGGTGCCAGAGCAGAAAGATTCACCTTTTTCTTAAGATTAATGACCAATTATCTGAGAATGAAAATACTTTGAAGCAGATTCTGGTTGATGTCCTGGTGAGTAAAACAAATTAAACCCAACACAGAATAGGAGTTGAAAGAAGATTAACTATTCTTTCATCTCATCCTTGTACATGAGTAATGTTTTGTTTACCGAGGAACTAAAATAGCACATTCAGCACAGAGGTCCAGTAAGAAATGCTATTCATTTTAAGTGAAAATGAAGAGTGAGATACCTGTGCTTTGAAAAGAGAGTTACACTAGGAATAAATCTGAACACTCTTCAAAACGAGAGCATCTATCTTCAATCTGTACCTTGTAACATGCACGTTTCCTACATTTAATGGTAAAATAAGGAAGGACAGTACCTAATCACTTTTGAGGCACTAACCTTTTTTTTTAACAATTACAAGCTTCAGTTATCTATATGCAAATGCCTGAACGCACACAATATTAACAGCTTTATATTCAATTCTTTTGATTGAAGCTAAAGAAACAAAAGGGGCAATTGCTGCAATTCTAGTTAAAAATTACAATTTTGGTTTCCAAATATGGGCCATTTCCTTAGCAAAAAGTAAAAAGAAAACAACTTGACCATTATTACACAAGGTAATAAAGCCTTGAATGTGTCATCCGAGCTATTTGTATAGATCATTGTCCAGTCACAGACACTTCTGACAGTGTCAAAACCGACCTATGTGGTTGTAAATGAAGAGTAAAGATTCTTCTGAATCTTGATTGGCCATCGTATAAAGACAAGTGTTAACCAGAATTTCACAGCTTCCTTTTAAAAGCTAACAAATTGAGAGTAATAACGACCAAAATTGTATTTTTAGTTTAAAAAGTATTGTTTCTGTATCAGTCTATGGAAATTTAAAATAAAACTTTTCTAAGCAAGAGGAGACAGACATGAATAATAATTCCAGTAAGCTTTTACATTTCCAGCCACACATCCCAGCCGTCTAATGGAGCTCATTTGATGGAAAGGTTTTTATTACTAAAGACAGCAATGCCATTTCAAAACCTGCACAAAGTCATTAGAAGATATCCTGAAAAAGAGGCCTGTGCTTCTGCAGCATCTTACCCTGCAAGTTAAATAAATTGGAGAAAGGAACCCAAGAACTTCCTGTAAATCGAAGTATAACTATGAGATCAGCGTAAGTAAAATGAAACCCACAGAAGGATACACACACTTGGGTTTGGTCGCCTGACTTACAAGGTAACTATTCAGGAACACATTTATGGAAGGCAGTGCTCATACATAGCCGAAGCTGGAAAATTAACAGCGGATAACCAACTCCCCAGCACTCCCAACCTCAAGTCTTCAACAAGCACTACTGAAATCAGCTCGAATTATAATGTTCAGCATCTACAAGAATTTAAAAACACTGAAAGGGTAATTCCTGCTATTAATTATACACAAGGGACTCCTTCGCTCTTAGGCTTTCATGTTCTCTACCGCAGATGTAAAAGCTGAGGAAAAGAACCCAAAATATTTAAGCAACTTATTTTTTTACCTTTCACCCTGAAGAGAAACAAGCCACAAAGATAAGCATAAAAGAAATAATTACCAGCGCATCCCAGCAGGGAAATCTGTGTCCTTTATCCTTCTGCAACTGTCTTTCCAACATTTCATTAAATTCCACTCATGGCATAAATCACATCCACAAAAATCTTGTATACAATTAACACCATATGTGCCTGCATATCAGCAGCTGATGTGCAGCATTACACCAAAGCAGAGGGGAAAATAAAGAATATGCCAAACTTTATCTTGCCCAGGACTCACACTGGTTTATCTGTCAACTCGGAATGTGCTGTCACTCCCACGTGTTTAATTAGAAGCTGAAAAGCTTCACAGAACTACATCCAGGGCACTGGAACAGTCAGTTTCTTTTAACTGGAACACACTGCTGGGATGTCTTGACTGACTTCCAGTAAACAAAACCAAACTTAACACGTTCTAAGTGTGGGAAGGGTGGAGATGGTTTTGTCCTTGAATCTGAATACAAGAAAAAGCCAACAAACTTTTGCTGCAAGATTGATTTATATTCCAGCTTTGATAAGCACAATATCAACCAGGAAATTTTCTAGAGAAACAGAAGTACAATGGCATATTCCTCTATTGTACTATCATGTTCTATGTTGAGCGAATTGTGTATTGTGCAGCTAGAATCACAGAATCATTGAGATTGGAAAAGCCCTTTAAGATCACTGAGCCCAACTGAACCCAGCACTGCCAAGCCCATCACTAAACCATGTCCCTAAGCACCACATCTAATAAGTCTTAAATACCTCCAGGGCTGGTGACTCATCCCTGTCTTATGCATAGAATTTTTCTGTGATGCACATCATTGTAGTAACAGAAAATCCTCACCAACATCCTCCCTCTTCCGACAAGGACGTCCTTTTGTCCTTTCTATATGCAATGATGGCAGAAACAACATATCCCCTTCCCTGCACAGAAGGCAATTACTGACAGCATAACCTGAATGTCCACATTATCAAGTAATGCACAACAGTTGTGTAAAGTGTTAAGAATCCATACAGCCCACATTTCAGGGCCTTTCTGTTTGATGAGCTGCAGCATCATCCCTGAACCAAAGGTCACTGTGCTGATCTAACTCAGCTCTGCCTGGTACGAGCCAAAGGAATCCACTCTGCATGCTCCACAACCACCCAGCAACGCAAACCAAAGCACTATGAACGCAGGGATGACTGGGACACACATTCCAAAGGGCTTTCTTGGTCTGAACCAATAACTAAATTGGCACTCATTAAGACTCAGGAGTTTTCACCTGCATAAGTGCTGTTCTCAGTACAAACTTGGTAATTTTTCCAAGATCTCCAAGTTCAACTACGGGGATAGGAACAGAATCTCAATCTATTATCAGGCAATTAACAGGACCATATTTCCTCATAACTATGGGACATATGTTGCAAAGGGAAGGAAAGGGACAGTGAAGGAGGGGAGGAACAAATAAACAAAAGCTGACAAGACAAACACACAACAAGCATCTTATCTGCATGGGTTTAATCTGCATGTCAGATTACACGCAGATCATTAAAAGTTCCTCTGAGGAGTCCACAGATTAGGCTGAGGGCAAAAGGCCCATGAAGAGGACAAAGCTGGCTACAGGAATCATGGAAACTGTCCATGTACGGGTAGAATATATGATCCCAGATGGGGGGTTTGTTTTCTTTCTAGTACAGATACCTCCAACTCATATGCATGAAAATATATTAACGAGTCACCTGCTTTAAGTATATCCAAAGTTTCCATTTCGAAAGCTGATGGTTCAGTTACATAAGAAGCATCAAGAGCCACAGACTTTGTAACTTCCAAGGAATTCATTTCTCAGGCTTTTAGAAACATTAATGTAAACTGTAACCCATGACCAAGAAGTAATATAAAAAGCACAAAGAAAAACGCATACATTGTTCAAACTGTGGTCTGTAATATCCGATCTCACCACAAAAATTATAATGATACAAGAGAGGAAGCTCTGGCATGCAGAGGGGAACTCACTTTCTATCTTACCCACCCTTTGGCAATAACATTACCAACAAAGGGAGACAGAAAATCTTTTTATGAGAAGCAATGTAATGCATTTTTCTTTATTAGTTTTTTGGGGGTACAAAGGAGGATGAAGATAGGAAAATGAACAAGAAGCTGTTGGTAGTGGAAGCAATTATCAGGATGGAAAACCAAGAATTAAGCCTTGATCCATACACAAGAAAGAATTAACGGTGCTGCTGCTTCTATAAACATGTTAGAACTGGGGGTTAATAAAAGCTGCACATGTCAAGCAGGCTGCAAGTGTTCAGAGGGTTCACTGGTTCAAATCTTCAGATCACAGATATAGCAAAACAAATTAGGTTTTTCACCACCTCCCTACAGAGAACTCCAATACAGCATTTTAAATGAAAATACGTGATTTAAAAAGGCAGCAGCTTCAGTGGGTTCTTTGGTCTTTTTACTGTAGAACAGAAGTTAAGAACTAGCACATAAAAGGTAACACTGAAGAAATGAAGTGATGGAGTACTGCTGCATTGTGCCATTGTTATGATACCTGCAACGATGGCATAAAGAATAAAATCCAGCCCTTTCCAGTTTTAGTGAAGGGGTTACTGGGGATGCCCAACTAGCACAGAACCAGCAGCGTCAGGAAGTGCCACTGGAGTGACACAAGCTACTCTGAAAAACCCACCATGTCGACCTAGCATAAAATTCAACATATAGCAAAAAACAGCCTGAAAAGAAACTGAGGGAAGACAGACAGGGGAAAAGTGGAAAGAGCAACAGTTGCACAGATTACCTGAACATAATAATCTGCTTTAATTGATTTTTAGTCTTTATTTATGTTAAGTAGAAAACGAATGTGAAACACTTCCCTAGCTAGTGCTCATCCTTAAGCCAAGGATCTCCTTTATCCACTTCAGCAGACCCTGCAGAAACCATGTGAAAGAGGGAAAACTTGCAGTTAACTACAAACTCTGGCCTGGAGTTGATCACATTTATGCTACTGTACCTAAAAATACGTTCACCTCGAGGAACTCACAAAGCCTTCAGTGCTGAACTTAAAACAACCCCTAAACACATGTAAATACACATTCTTCAACGTACGTTCTTCACGTCTTGGTGAGCCACTGTTGGTTGTGCTCTGTTCACCAGAAAAGCTTCTCTCACAAATCAAACGAAGAAACAAATACAGGGTAGACTTGGAGTATTAAGAAATGGTACCAAACGAATGATGAAGCCAAAATTGAACTGAAAAGCTTCCTTAATTTGAAGTCTGCTTGCTTAAAAGAGGAGCGTTCATACTGTGGCAGATTGAAACTGTTTTTGTTATTCCATTTTTGACATTCCTCTTGCGGTCTCTCCAGGTGCACATCAGAGAAAAGCTTTCAGGACTGCAGCCAGCCTTCTGTCCTGCTCGACAACGTAAGAAAAGAAGACAGAGCTGCAGCTCCCTTAACTAATTTTACCATCATGTTTTCACTACCACAAAGAGAGTCAACAGAAAACAGCAAAACCAGAACTCCTGCTTCAAAAGCACTGTATTTTAGAGTAGTTCATGTCTGCGTAACTCAACAGTAGAACACAAATATCCAACAGCTACACGCAGGAGACAGTAAAAAATATATTCCTTAGGAGAAAGTTAATCCAGCTGAACTCCTTCAGTTTCACTCTCAAATTCACATATTACTACTGACAGGCCCAGACTTCTCCCTCTGCTAGATTTTAACCCCAAGCCCTCTCTCTGAAAAACTCATTTCTGGTAATGCAGCAGAATTCCGCAGCCGCTCCATCAAATAACGTATCACAACTTGCACTTGTAAACCTAAGTTGCCATTCTGAGCAATTATTTGGTAGTATATACAGTAGGTAGCCACTTTATGATACATGCATTAACAGTCACAGACTACTTAGGATGTGGACTGTCTCCTGCTAAGCATTTGCACAGTAATAATGCAATTGCACCCTGAACCTCTGCTTGCATCAAGGGCATTTAAAGTCATACCAAAATTGAATTTGTCCTTTGCAAATTCATATGGATCCCACAAAAATAAGGGAATTCTGCAAAGCTTTTTTAACAAATAAATGACAGTATTTCTCTTAAATTCTGAATGAGATTATTTCTGAATTCATTGAGTTATTTCAATAATAATAGAGAAATAACTCATTGAAACGGGCTCATGTAATGCTGAAGCTGAACATTACAGCAGAAACACAGGCATTAAAATCGGAAACCAAAAATTATTACACACAACTGAAAACATGTTCCAAACCTCAGAGCAAATCCAATGAGAAAAGGTATTAATGGTCAAAAGAAGATCACTACAGTGCAGCATTAAGCTTTTAGTTTAAAAGAATTTAAACATAAAATACTGCCTTTCTTTTGAGGGCATCTCTTAAGAATAAAACTAGAACTGCATTTTGCATGACACCTTTAAAGGAAGCTTTAAAAATACAGAGAATACTGTGTAGGCTGCAGAGTTGAATAGTGCAGAAATACTCAGGACTTCTGTTTGACTGAAGAACTACTGACACAAATATTCATGGAATAATTGCAGTTTCTTAGAGTAGAATCACCATTTGATTTACTGCATTAGTACTACGGACCTTTCCTCTTCCCTTTGGTAACCAAGGCCAGAGGAATTTAAAACAACTTTGGAAATAATAAAACCACCCCACTCTGAAACCTGCCGACATCAAGTTTCTGCCTAGCAGGAGATTTTACACCACCTTGAAAACAGAGCTAAACCAGCTTCTTATAATGGAAATTCTGACAGACCAAGAGCTACAGTAAGAGCTGACACTGTAATAGTCTTTCCTTCCCTTCAGGTCATACTGAAATCTTCAGTTGTCATTCTTCTCTGTAAAGACAGTTGCTTAATTACAGAAATTCGAGGTTTTGCAACCTACCTCCTGGTTTCACACTTTAATTCTTCCTGTTTTTACTAATTCTGATCACTAATTTGTCTTTCCACCTTCAGCTGGTGGCTTTTCAGATGGAAGCTTCAGAAAGTTGAGCTGCAGAAAATGTGATTCAGCGGCTTAACTTTATCACAGGAGTTTCACTTTTCAAATGTACTGTCCCAAGAGCACGAACTCTGATTTGATCACAATCCGATCTAATGAATGATGGCAACAATCCCACTACTTTGACTTATTAGTGCACCAACACTAACTTGCTACAAGCTACCTAACATTCGAGTATTGCTTAAGAGATTTCTGCCTGTGCAAGAAAACAGGCAAGAACAAGTCTCCATCAAAGAGGAACAACAGAATCTTGGTCTGATGCAGACAAAAGTCAGGTTTGAACACATTTAAGATTCCTAGAAAGTTATCACTTCTGAAGCACTTAAAAATAAACCAAGCTGCTCTACTGCTTTTACTCTGGGTTATGTTCATACATGGCTTTTGGAGAGAAAATGAGACCGAGCTCAAGTTTTCAGCTACCTTCATAAAGATTAGTCCTTATCAGACCAAACTATCTGTGGCTATCTAGAATGACACTGGTAGAAGGGATTCTGTCCACAGAATCCAAAACACGGGAAATGAATTGCCATACCCGATTTGGCTCACATCCAACCTGAGGTTCTAGCTGCCTGGCTGGAAGGCAGTAGAAAGCCAACAGTGTGCGAACTGCAAGACTTGAGATAGATAATGCATAATTTAAAAGCAGCTCCAATTATCTTCTTTATACCAATGGAAATCTGTAATAAACACCTAAATAATTTCTGAAGTCGGAACCACTGAGCTAGCCTGAACAGGGTTTAGGAAGCGCCATTTTATTAGCAACCAAGGACTACAGACTGATCTATACCACTGCTCTACACGTGTTAAGTAGCAAAAAACTGAAGGATAGCTACAAGACTTAGTATTAACTTATTGTGACACAGAGGAAGCTGTAAAAGATCCATGGTAAAACCCTGGTTGCATGCTTACCTTCATAAGGTGTGCAACGTTTCCACTCCATGTGTGTGTCTGCAAGTTTCTACTTGCAGAAAGAAAAACATTTATTGCAACACCTTTAAGAGGCAACATTCTTTGACATTCAGTTTCTCAGCGGTTTAATTGCCAGAAGAACCAACTAACATCAATCTTCACAAAAATACCACAGAATCCATCATTTCTCTAAGTAAAAGCAACATTCAGGACAGTCAAATATGCTCTGAAACTTTAGCAAATAACCATTAAGAATGTAATGAACTAAACCCAAAGGCTTGCTAATGAGTGCACAAGGTACATCTGCAGGTGAAATGAGAGGGAAGAAAGTGGGGAAGAGAACAAAAAAAAGCCTCATCCTTTAGTAATCATATGACATAGGAAAATAACAATAGTTGGGTGCGGTGATTAAATGCTAAACAACAGTAAGAATTTACTGAAAACACAGGGTATGTGCGAATGCAGCACATCACGCTCTGGCTTTCATGCACACAGTCATCCTCCACTACAGCAGCTTTCAATTTCCCAAGGTTAGCAGCATTTATTAAACTGGTGATTCTGTACAAGTGGATTTTTTTGGAATTGAGTATTACGTAAGGCAGAGAAATGCTGCTTGTCCTAAAACGGGAGTTCAAACCAAAGGTCCTCCTAAACATACAGCGTATGAACATTAAAAACAGAGAGTTTGGGTTATGAAAAGAAGCCATATGACTAAAAAGTGAATCCATTTTCCAAGACGCCCACACAGACAAGAGCTTCTGATGTGAAAAATGGTCTCTGCAAAAGCTCAACTGCACAGATTATTTTCATGAGGAGACAGAATCTGCACCACATGCAGATTATACGACATTTACTGTGACGAGGTTTAAAACCCCCACATTATTCTGCGTTATTACAGTATGAACAACGACTTGATCAACGTATACGAGATAAATACCAATAGTTGTTTAACTCAGTAATCATCTTCCTTTCACATTTACACAGCAGAGATGCTTGCTTGATTTTTCCAGGCTAGTTTTGGCTACCTTCACAGAACAAGGTACAACAATGTGTGCTAGACAACAACCAATGAGTCTGTGGCTTACCTTGGCACTGAAATCCTTGTTTCCCAAATCCCCTGTATAAAACAAGGAAAACAGAGAAGTCTTAGTGTGTTTAGCTACAATTTCTTCCCAATGATCTGTAACAACATGAAAATAGCTTCATATTCAATTACTTCACATTTTGCTAAGACAGCAACAGATCTGAAAACCTACAACACAGAGCAGCCCACCCATTTCAGAGCGCAGAACAAGAGCTGTCACCAGCTCTGCAATTTCAGCTGCTGGCAACTATTTTTTTATTATTATTATTTTACAAGCTATTTTGGATCTACAATTATAATCATCTGCGATTGCTGCATAATATTTCAACTCATTTCATGCCACACGTATACTTAACAGCAATGCAAAACATTCCGGGTTCTAGGAGAGGCATATACAACAAAGCAGACTTAGTTTTTCAGCCAAATTTGGGGACTGCATACCAATGGTGTTATGTGCCTTGCCTCAGCGAGATACCAGTTGTTTGATGTGTGGCAAGGTTTTGCTTGTTTCAATATCAATGAGGAGACGACAGGCCCAGTGGTTTGACACTGATTATTCTTCCAGCTTCCTTGCTTCATTTCCATAACAAAATACAAACGTGCATGTGATACTATACCAATGAAGCCAGTGACACACAAGCCTCGTATGTGGTATGCAGAGCTCCAACACGTATTATAACTCTGGCAAGCTGCACTGTTGTTGGGTTCATTTATTTATCTTTAACTATTCGGCATTCTCTTTCCACAAGAATAAATATTTTGGGTATCCTCCCTATTAAACATTTCTCTGCGTTTTCCCCTCTTTGTGGGATGTTTTTCATCTGGAGAGCTGGAACTGCTTAAACTCAAAGGCAAATGAGCAAGGGGCATGGACTGGAAGCGCCAGCCAGCAGGCTGTATGCAATTAACAGCACGAAGTTTAATTATCCACTGTGGAAACTGCTTTTAAAAAATCCTTTCAATGATTTTCCCACTTTTTGTTTATTTACTTCAGGCGAAAGCTGAAATAACACAGTTTTGAGCACCTCCATCAATTTCTACACAAAAGTCTCTGTGCCAGAAGTAGGCCTAATCATTGAACGACCTGGGTTGGAAAGGACCTTAAAGCTCACCCAGTACCAACCCCTGCCACGGGCAGGGACACCTTCCACCAGAGCAGCTTGCTCCAAGCCCCTGTGTCCAACCTGGCCTTGAACTCTGCCAGGGATGGGGCAGCCACAGCTTCTCTGGGCACCCTGTGCCAGCGCCTCAGCACCCTCACAGGGAAGAGCTTCTTCCTTATATTTAATGCAAATCTACTCTCTTTCAGCTTAAATCCATTCCCACTGGTTCTATCCCTACACGCCCTTGTGAAAAACCCTACCTAGAAAAGTCCTAATCTAAGAAAACCAGAAGAAATGTCAATTAGTTTGTTTACTTGGCAGCACCCACTGACTATACCATACTGGTGCTCTGCTACTGTTATCTCTTGTCTTCACAAAAGTAAGCAGCACGCACTGGAAGCGTGCAAATATAACTGCAGGAAAGCTGACAGCAGGACTAAGAACATGAAACAGACTTTAGATAAATGTCCATCCTTTGAAACAGACTTATTTGTAAAGAACATTCCTGTATTATCTGCTCTGCAAGCTGAGCCATCCTTCAGGGTTTCACCTGAACTCATGCGAACCAGCTGCAGTCTACCCCCTAATCACTTGTATTTTAAGGAAGTGTATTTTAAGGAAGAGGTCTTTATAAAATATCAACATTTCAGGAACAAAGGGAAAAGGTGTGTAAGGAGATAAGGAAGAACTGAACTATTTTGGCAAATCTCACCCGGTCTAATGTAATCTAAGAAAGAGAATCTATTTGCACAGTTCACTGAAAGGCTGTATTTACTATTCTTTATACCTTAAAGCATATGTTAATTGCCACATGTCATGCTGGAAATAGATGAAGCACTTTTTATGGTGTATGATGCTTATTCAGGAGTTGTGCATCTCCAAATGAGGAAAGGAAACAGAAGTTTGAGCTGTCAGATGCTGATCTGATGAATGCCAAGAGCTTCCTTAGACTCACTAGCAGGACAGGACAGAAGAGCAGAGCCTCTCTGCCCACCACCAGTGACAGGACACCCTCTCACCTCCAAATCCATCCCGTCATCTCATGATTCCACTCCCTTTTTGGATTGTGCTACTTATGAGCACAAACACAGTCTGACAATAAGCCTGCAGCAGGTTCCCACCTCTGAGTTCATCCTGGTTTAGATTAACTTTGAAGCAGTTTCTAAAGGTCTCTCACTTTTACAGTACCAAACTTTGGTTTTTTTTTCTTTTTAAAATAGGAAAAAATAATAAAGAGAACACAAGAAGTTCTCATGTTTCTTCTTTTTCCCTACCATCCCGTTTTCCTCCCTTACTCTGCAGACAGACAGATTTCAATCACTTCTGGAGTAATCACAGTCTTTCCTTCAGCGTGCAAACCGAGGCACACTCAATAAGGAAGGCAAAGGTCTGTGTCCAGACACATTAACACATGTGACGAAGGGCAAGACAACTGCGACAGGCACAGGGCCAGCGGGGTGCGGACCCCTGGAGAGCCTTCACAACTTTGTCTGAAATAAATCACAGCTCGTTTTCAGCTCAGAAAGCTTCAGCAAGAGCTCCAGCAGCAGAGCAGGGCTGGAGCTGAGCCACAGCTCGGGTGAAGGTGAGGAAGTGCGGGCTGTTTATGTTGCACACCCGCTGAATGTACCAACACTCACCTAAACACAAGGGCACACGCCCGCTCCTCCGGCCCCACGGCCGAGCAGTGCGGCTCGGCCTGCTCCGGGGCCACAGTCCTGCCCAGAGAGGGCACGGCACCAACCGAGAGGTGTATCTGCTCCCTAACAGCTTAGTAATAAGGGTGTTGGTAGGAAGTTTTCCTCCCCTCTTCTCTGAAACAAAAACCCCTCCCTTTACTAAACACTGTAATGTAGCAACAGTGTCCCTGTGCCTTCCCGATCTCCCTGCCCTCCCCTCTGCAGCAGGAGGAAATAAAGCCGGTACTGATCTCAAAGTTAAAGGCAGGGCTGCAGAAGTTGTGCCACACAGCAACACCCACAGCCTGAAACAGAAAACCCTCCGTCCCCACCGCGGCAGCTGTAGCGCTGGCGGGGCTCCCCTCCGCTACCGGGAGGCGGGCACCGGGACGGGGCTTCGCGGGGGAAGCCGAACAGAACCCGGGTCCGGAGGGTGGGACACAACAGGCACAGGAATACCCGTCTGGGCTATTCGGGGAGCGATGTCTCTAACGCGGGTCCTCACACCCCGCGGACCCCTGCGGCACCGGCGCTGCCCCCGGCGAGGTCAGGGGCTCCCCGAAACCGGGGTGCCCCCGGGGTGGCCCCTCGAAGGATGCGACAGAGCCGGGGGCAGCGAGGCGATGCGGCTGTGCCTCGCTGGGGCTCACCTGCCCGTCTCGAGGGGAGAGCGGCGGCAGCGGGAGGGGAGCGGAGGCACGGGCGGGCACCGGGACCCGGGCACGGCGGCTGCCCCCCGGCGGGGGAATCCCCCGGAGCAGCGCGGGCCCGGGCGGAGGAGCGGGGAGGGGAAGGCGCCGCCGGGGTCGCTCACCAGATGAAGTCGGTGCAGTGGCTGCAGAACGTGGGCTGCTTGAAGAAGCGCGCGATGAATTTGTGCTCCTTCACCTCGTGCACGTTCTTCTGCCTCAGGGCTCCCTTGCGAGCGAAGCGCCGCGCCGCGTCCGGGGCCGCGCCGGGCTCGGAGCCCGGGAACACGTCGGCCATAGCGCCCTCCTCTCCTCCACCGCCGCCACCCCCCCCCTCCTGCCGGCAGCCGGGAGTCACCGCCCTGACAAGTCCGCCCCGTCCGGCGGCCGCCGAGGCTCTGGCAAACGGCGGCGCTGGGCGCTGCCTCCGGCTCCCGCGCCTGACGTCGGAGCGGCGCGTAGGGAGCGGGAGGAGGATCCCGGCCCCGAGCCCGCGCCGGCTGCTCCGCCCGCGGGGTGAGCGAGCCCCCGGCCGCCGCCGGGCGGAGCGGAGCGGAGCGGCCCCGCTCCGGGCCCGCCCCTGGAGCTTGGGGAGAGGAGGGAGGGGGGAGCGTCAGCACCTGCCGCCTACCCATCAGCGGCCCCCGCCCGGCTGCGTGGGCTCGCGGGCTCTGCGCGCACCGCAGTCTCCGCACACGCGGGTTACTCGCGCGCATTCACGCGGAGCGGCTCCCCTCCCTGCTCACCCGCAGGCAGCAGCTGCCTCCCTTCACACGCGCACGGCCCGCACACGGTTTCCCGAGCTCCGGCCATGGAAACTGACACCGCGGCCCTCAGCAGCCGCCGGCCCGGTGCCCCTCGCCGCTGCAGCACCGCCTCCTTTCGCCTTCCCTCCGTGCAGCTGCTGCACCGGGCCCCGAGCACCCCGCCTGCCCCCGCGAGGAGCGCGGCTTCCTGCACCCATACGTCGGGCGGGTTGTGGTACCACAACGGGGCAGCCCGGGCGCGCTCCTCCTCAAACCTTTCCACTTCCTGCACCGCGCAAACCCAGAAGCACGCGTGCAAACGGTGTCCGGGGCCGCTCTGAACAGCCGTACATCACACACCACCACCAGGCGGTCCAGGGGAGAGTGGCCTCACCGTCACACCCCACTTACCTTTCATTCACCCTCAGTTAAATGCGTAGGAAACGCACAGCAAGACTTTCTCACCAATTCATCCATCCAACACAAGCACGAAAGGCTTTTACTGTGTTTTCATACAGCACACCAACAATGTAAAAAAGTATTCTACAAGATAATAGATCAAGAGATCTATTATTCATCTTTGTATTCTATAAGATAATAGATCAAGAGATCTATTATTCATCTTTGTTTATTCACATTACACGTGAAATGGTCACAAGTCCCTGGAGACAGAAACATTATCTGCCTGTGGCACACCTACATCCTCATACATCAATCTCTACAGGATCTCTATACGTTCAGAAAAACACCACATAAAACATGACTGTATTAACATAAACCCACAACAGCTGCCTTAAATAAAACAGGGATAATCATATATTTATATCATATTTTTAATAAGTGTTATTCCCATGGCTACAAATTTTCACCTATGGGGGGCATTCACATCAGAAGCTTCTCTACTTCTATATATCATGGCAATAGACCCACAAGTCTGTCTGTGTAAGCACATGTAGTATGTTTTATTTCACAAGAATGAGAGCAAGCTAATTAAGTCAAATTAAGTCTCTTTTTTTTTTGCTGATGGGAAAGTGCACATGGATCTTTACCACAGAACAGAAATAACTCGTTACATGTTATCTTACTCTTAATTCTAAAACCTAGGTGCCAGCCCAGCTGAATAGGCATGTCCATGGTATTTCATCAAATAACTGATGACAGGGATAACCCCTTTAAGCTTTATTCTTAACCTACAGAATCAAAGCAGGTGCCCTATAAACTGCTTCCATATGCTTGTGCTTCACAGACTATTATTTTACAAGCAACTGCTTTTAAATTCAATATGAAATTCAACAAAATGTAAACATTTTTGATTTGGTTTCTACCTATTCTACACACTTCAAATCTCTTATTCCTCTTCTGAGGAAATGGATTTTTCTTGCCTTAATTAACTTATGCCAAAGCATGAGGAGCACTTAGAAACATTTTGTTCTCTCATTAAGTGTTCTATCAAGAAATATGGTATGTATTTAGTTCTATTCCTTTAGTGCTGTATTACAAACAGCTATTGAAACTGGAGAGACTGAATCACACGCAACTCGCATTACATCAGATTTGGGATAATCTGTATATTTGCTTGTTCCTTAAAATCTCACAAACCTGCTGAATCATCTTGGATTCCAGTTTCTTTCCTGAGAGTGACCCCGCTCAACATTCATTCAGTGAAACACAGAGGAGTTGCTAGCTCCAGGTCTTAGTTCCAGCACCAGTAAATTGTTAGGCCCCAGGGAAGAGCCAGACAAAACCAGTCGTGACTTAATACGATCACATTAGGATCACTTTGCCTATGTAAAGCAACCATTTTATCTCAAACCTAATGATTATTTGTTCATTGTGATTATACACATCAGCCAAGAGGAAAAATCTGTTAGGTCTGCATCAATGCTCTGACAAGCATGTAAACCACTACCACACAATCATCCCTGATAGTATATAACTCCCCTTACAGCTGTATTTTGAACATGCCTCACTTACACAATGCTTTTTTGTAGGTATATATATTAATCTTATCTTATATCCTTGCATTCAAATGTCAAGAATTGTCACTATGACCAAGACACTACAAGGAGATACTGTGTTCCATTCACCAGGCCCTCCTGGTACATGCTATTGTAATATTAGCATCCTCTTGCTGGGAGGCTTTTAATTGCCTAGCCACCCATTTTTCCTACTCTGCGCTCAGGTCCTGTGGGTGACACTGATCCTTCCTCTGCACATTACTGGAGGAAAGATGTCTGCCACCTCTTCCTTAGCACACACATTTTCACCAGCAGCCCATGACTTGTTCTTTAGCTTAGGGTAGTGTTTGCAATTTGTTTCAGAATCAGGCCATGTGGACAAGGAGTCAGCATTATCGTTGTTTGTGTTCAGGTTATTAAATCAGAGCACCAGCTTTTCCAGTCTCCTGGCAAGCAGCTTCAGTATTCCTGACTCCAAAGTGCCATTTACAAGGTCCTCTGATGATAAATTAACTCCTATATGAATATTTGGATAATATCCTAGAAGAGTTCTTCCCCCACAGAAATTCCCATTGGATGGCTAATGAGTTTTTCTCTGAAGAACCTCATTACTGCTGTGACAAGCATAACTTCTCAAGCCCTTTCTATATTTGCATCAATACCATGCTAGGTCTGCAAGTGCAAGCATCTGTGTTCATTCTGAAAGAGGTTTCTCAGTCATTCTGCTGCCTGTGAAATGCCTTCTTTTTTTACCCATCTGCTGGATCAGCATGTTACTGCTTGTATCATTTTTGGATCAAAAAGCAATAAAAAAGTGTCTCCTTCCTAAAGGAAAAGTGGATTGCTCTGCCCCTATTCACATGTGCTGCACTGCATCAACTCAAAGACAAAGCCAAGGAGAACACCTTTATCAAGTTCTTTGGCAGTTGTGGCTCTCTTTTATTATTTCCTGCTTGTGAGAAATACTCAACAAACAGGAATCACTTCCTGCTTGAGACCTATAAGGAAGTCCACAACCTGATTTCTCCTCACATTTCAAAGCAAATTACAACCACTTCCTTTCCTAGAGTTATCAGAGCACACAGCTATTTTCCAACTCTCCTTTAGGAAGGGTAACTTGTTCATTGCAAACCTGCTGCCTAAAAATTATTTGCTTCACTCAGTCTCATTTTCCAAAGGAATTTCCACACAGTCAGGTTATGAGGCATTTCTACCAGGAACTACTGTGGAATAAGAACTTGCCATAATGAAGTCAAAAGCAGTTATCAGCTTCCACTAATAGATGGACTTCAGAGTAAGAATTCAGAAGCCAGGTTTTCCTGATGTCTTTGTCCACACAGCACATACTTTGCTTGAAATCACCTATAGAGTTCAGCACTGAAGCTCCCATTCATAAGTTTGTCATGTTTTGACCAGTAATTATGGGATAATGTCCACTACTGCTATGGGTTTTCCTGGTCCTGCCACACTTTATTAACCACACTGTTTATTGTTTTTACACAGACAATTTGGCATCAATGTCTCCTAAATGCTTCCCTCAGAAAAAGGTAGGATGTCCTAAATATGTATATATTATAATATATATATCATAAATTAATGCATTTGTGTATTTGCATGTCTGTTATCCCAGTGGTGAGAAGGAGGTAGAAATACTTTGTCTTCATGTATCAACACCACTTTCTGCATCTTTTCGTGTCTTTCTGCATCTGTGCACTTACAGTCTGCACAACTCTACCTGTGTCTCTGTATTCACACTGATTCTCTGCCCTTTTCCCCTCAAAGTTACCCAGATTGCACGTTGGGAAATGCTGGGTCATTAGATTTGATTAGTAAATTATCCCAAAGACAGCTTGCTTACACACACTAGTGCTAATGTGAAAGCCTGAATGTATGCATTAAAATATGGTCAAAAAGAAGACTAAGTGCAGAAGAAAAGTCCTATGAGAAATGAAATGTGACAGAAAAAAATATTCCTGACAAAATCTGGTGGAAAAACTGGCATCTTATAATAACTAATAAGTAATACCATAATAACTAATCATCTCATAGTAACTAATCCTTTGCCAGGGATGAAATAGCTGGTCATTGAGACATCCTAATCAGAAAAATCCCGTCTCCCTTTGCGACATGTAAATGATGCTATTATTCCAAGTTGAGTTTCCTGGAAAGTGGTGCCAACCCCATTCCTCCTGCAGACAGCTTGTAGCTGCTGCCTGTGAATTATCCTCACAGCATCTCTCCATAGAATTGGAAATAAATGACTGATGATGTACAGAACGTTGCGTGTAAAATACACCTTTTTCAGTATCAGTGTGCTCATCAGTGAGTGACAATCTATTGCTTTCTTTTCTCATATTTCAGGTGTATTAGGAGCAGGGTAAAGTATTTCCTAGTTATAAAGCTGAATCAGAGCTTGAATGCTATTCTGCACTGAAATGCGATGGGGGTCCTTTGGGATGCTTCATGAGGTTTTTTCTCTTTCTATATTGTATAAATAAACATCTCTGCCTCAGCTGGAGCATTTGCTATCATTGTTGTTTTGCAGCTTTTGTCCTTCCCACCAGCAATCACTCTGGAAACTTTTGAATACCTCTACCAAAAAGCAATTCACATTCTTTTGAGTGCATCAGAACAATTCTCTTGTGTAGGCAAATCTTCAGTCTTTAACTGTATATGAAAAAAAGCAGACCCAAACTTTGAAATACAAATGAAGCACTCAAAGGACACAGAAGAAAGAACAAACCTCTCTTGTATCAGCTGAACAAGGGAGGCTTTATTACTTATTTAGAGAAACATGGCACACAGATTTGTAAGAAACAAAGTAGGTGGAGTTTGCCAGGGACAACTGAATTCCAGGAGAACCAAACACAGGAAGCCAGTGCTAGTGCAGAACGGTTCCACTGGCTCACGGCAGCGAGGAGGCCTGGGAGAGACCAACACTGGGTGTTGCGAACCACAGACCACAGACAATGCTCAGAAAGTGAGGGATTCTTAGGAGGAAGCATCATCTCTGCTTGCCCTCTTCTCACTTCTTCTTAGGTGTGTGCTTGTGGTCCCTGTTACAGAACTGCTCGAGATGGGTTAGATGGGCCCTGCCTGAACCAGCACCACCACTTCTATGGCCTTCCTTTTTTTCTGTAATTAAAAAAATATACGTGATGTATCACTGCCAGTTGATGAAAAGTTACCCTCCAAACACTATTTTCCCAGTCTTCTTGCATTAAAAGTATAAGCTAAACATGGGAGGTTTAATTCTGCGGGTAAAAGGAACTTCATACGCATGTCTCTAGGTGATCCCCTGAAGACTATGTCCACCAAAAACCGGTTGGGATAGCAGAGTCACTACACCATTCTGAAGCCTTTTCCTGATAGCCTGATGGATTTTCCAGTGGGCGTTTCTGACACTAAACTGACAAAGAATAAATTACTTTATACTGCTTGTTTGCTGGAAAACATCCATTTTGGAATATCAGCACGTCTAGCGCTAGATAGCTCCTTGGAATGGCAGGACAACACAAACAGTTTCCTTATGCTAGTAAGGGCCATGTCATCCCACTGGCACTGAAGTCAAAGTGGAATTTCCCACCACTGCAATATGAACAGAAAGTGGTATATTTTATTTACCATATCCCCACATATCATCTATGGAAAGGGATGATAATTTTGCAAGAGTAAACTGAGTAGAATTTTGCCATGTGAAGATGAAGTGTAAATAGGTATTATATATATTGTACTTGAAATTACTACTTGTGACAGCTGAATACCATTTACCACAGATACAAGAAATAGCAACTTTCATGTCGCATTTGAAGTTATTCTAGAGAATAAATGAGAGAAGCAAACAAAATCATATCAGCTGGAATATACAGGATATTCACTCCTCCTTCTGTGCCACCATTATATTATGACATGTTGATGCAGAGAAAGCAGAACACCATTTTCAGTGGTCTGATTTCCAATTACACCACGTCCGTCTGTGCTGTATGCAAGTGTTTACACTTATGGAAACACTAATAACTGAAATGACAAGAGTTTGGCTGGACAAACACAGCTTTAAAATGTTTGTTTGCTTTAGAACTGAGAAGGGAAAACACTGACGCACAAAACAAGCTTGGAAAACCTCTCTGCCACAGAGACGGAACACGAGGGAGGATTCTGTTTCTTAGCATTTAAGTCATTCAACTCCCCACTGGAATTTTCATTTTCCAAAAATCCCCAGAATCTGTCCCGTAGCGACAGTAGTGACTATTTTTAGTCCTTTAATCCAGTATTGTGGATTAAAGTCTGGAAAGATTAGCAAACTAATACATATCATAACAAGGGAACATCTCCTTAGGCTTGCACTAAGAAGTCCCATGTTCCCATTCCGTGTCACAAGGCATGATGACCTCAATAACCCAAACTGCTGTTTATATGTGAATAGAATGCTACAGATGCTTAAAATGCTTTTGTTCAGAAAACATAATTTTAACACGGAGACATCTCCCCTACAATGCTGCTAAGGAAAAAAGCCCTGGGGCAACATTTGGCACGTGCAAGTGCCAGCAGAATTTGCTCCAAAGTATTGTGTCTGAAACTGAAAGAGGGGAGATTTAGATTAGATATAAGGAAGATATATGCCTCTTCCCTGTGACGGTTTTGAGGCGCTGGCACAGGGTGCCCAGAGCTGTGGCTGCCCCATCCCTGGCAGTGTTCAAGGCCAGGTTGGATGGGGCTTGGGGCAACCTGCTCTAGTGGAAGGTGTCCCTGCCTGTGGCAGGGGTTGGAACTGGATGGGCTTTGAGGTCATTTCCAACCCAAACCAGTCTGGGATTCCTTGACTGTGTCATGTCTGTAAGACAAGAGCTAGGCAGCTTGCTTTCTGCACATTTTCAACTTGTATCATAAATATTTTGCACTCTGTAGAGTACTTGGGATCTGTTCTTTCCAAAACATCTGGGCTTCTCTTTGAAAAACTTAGATTTATGAGAATGTCACTGCTATCAGTTCTGGCAATGCTTGAATGACTGCAATCCTATTTCATTCTGTTGCCAAAATGCTGGCAGTATCTTTGTGTCTTCCTGTGCAGTGAAAAATCTCCATGTGCCATAAGGAAAGGGACCCATGATATTTGCTTTTGTTATTTTTACATAAAATTACAAAATAAGTGCAAAACTCCAACAAAACCCTGGCTGGATCATGATGCAGATTATAACAGAATCAGAACTTCCAGAGGTACACACACATGTGGGGATGGTCAAAGCAGCTGAGTGGCCTTCTGGAAACTGAAAAAGCAAGCTGCATTTTCCAAAGAACCCAATGTACCAAAAATGTAGTTTAATAAAGTGAGCACTTTGAAAAGCATGGCCTGCATTTAGTTGTCTAAATAGAATTTGAGCTCTTCTGAAAATCTGAATCCAGTTACTGATACTGGCCCCTTCAAAATCTGCTTCCTCTTAGGAAGGCTTCGCCCTGGATTTATTGCTGGAGATTAGAGGCTGTCACAAAGGGAAATCAGTTTACTGATAGATCTTCCTCCTCTCTAATGGTCCCTAGTATAAAGGTACCATATTCTGCGGTACAGTAGGAGTCTATTAACAGGATCCAGATGCAGAATAATGCTATGTCACGAGCATCAGCCACAGACCACCTCGGCAGAGGTGTATGAGGAGCTTCAGTAGCAGCGTGATTTTTCTAGCAAAATCACTCAAGACAAACTGATCTTTCCTATTGCATTAGCCCTGAATTCATCCACTTCTGTTTAAATATTCAAGAACACTCCTAAAAATCAGCCTGTAAAAGTCAATGGCCTTCCTTCTGGATCCAACATTTTGTGACATTTTTAGTTCTGAGGCTACATTTTTAGCTTTTTCAGACTTGTCAATCAACTGGTGAAGTGAGGAATTCCCCTTGTTGGAGTGCACTTGCTAAGGACAGCAGACTAAAAATACGTGAGGAAAAGTCAGAATCAACTATTTGTGTTGAGTAATAAAGATTGGGGAAAAAATCCTAATCCTCTACTTTTGTTAATTGCATATAAATGGATTCAAATCATGTATAAAAACACAGATAAAATCCCATTTAAAAAAGCCCCAAATGAAGCCAGTGACAATACTTGCGCTGGCTTGGGAAGGTTTTGGGTTAGACCATAAGGGAGATCAGTATCTACTGTTTGATTACACTGTACAGGAGCTGAATCACAAAGAAGGTGAATTTATTCATCTGGAACACTCTGGACTTCTGCCCAGAAAGAATTTAACAGATGATGTCCACGGGTTAATAGAGATCATAGGATCTATCTAAATTGACGCTGTCGATTTGTTAGATGATCCCAATGGATGCCTCTAACACAGCCAAATACATCAATTCTAAGCTGATTTTAGACACATACACTTTTCAATGAAGTTTTTAACATGGATGAATATACCAAACGCTTTCTTGATTGTTAATCCTCTTATCCATCATTTGGGAAAACCGAAGAAGGCAGTGAATAAATTTGGTGGTAGCTTTCTGACAGCATCATGGGCACATGCCAAGGGAGGCACAGGCAAGTGAAGACAGTTCTCATTTTCCCTGGGAAATCCTTTATTGTGAGGGATGGAATCATTATGGGATGACAATTAGCAAGGATTGCTCGGGTGGATCACAAAGGGGTAAAATGCCAGTGACAGTCCTGATGTGCTGAAAGTGTAAAGTGCATTCCTGCAGCACACACTTTCCTTGGAGAACCTGCATCAGCTCCTGACCAGCTCTGAACTCTCCCCAGCTTGTAAACAAGATGACAACCTGAGGCAATACATACACATACATAGAAATTAAAACCCCCAAGGCCAGATGCTGCTTTCACAGCATGTCGCATGTGGCATTTGGTTTAACAGAAAGCAGAAGAATAATAATGAAGATAATCCTGAAAAGTTTGTTTCAAGCTTGATGAGAAAAGGAACAGTTTGGCTTGAGCTTGGAGAGCACCCTGTCTTTTCTGACCTTGCCACTATGCTGGCTGGCTGCTTCCTTGAGTGCAGTTGTTTATCTCTGCATTTCTGCTGAGGGAAAAGGCAAAACGAAGAGTGAGAAGGTCTGTGTCCTTACTCTGCTTTTATGTCGACATCTCCAAAGTTGCCCCTTGCAGATCTGTTCACTGCAGACTCAAACTCTCAGAGAGAATAATTTGCCCCCAAGGCTTCATAATTCAACATTCCCATGAAGAAATCTAACAGAGGATTTTTTAGACAGGGTTTTGATAAATTTATCAGAGGAACAGACTGTTTCACAATATTTAGGTCGCAGTAGGACTGTGAGAGAGATTCTCCGGATTTTCTGTGCAGGAAATGAGAAGGCGGAGAGGGGGAAGTAGCTTTCAAGTGCTCTCTGGTTTTGTACACTGAGAGTCTAATGTGTGTGAAAACCAGAACACCTTCATGCCTCTCTCTGCGAGAGAATGTAGGCCTGCTATCACCCAGAGAATTTGTTAACGCCAGCCCTCTGACATCTCAGATTAATGCAGGATTGGGTATTTTCATACTACACTTCCTGTAAACTGGTGGGTGCTTAGAAGTGATTTAAAGTCAAGGACTAAAATGAGAATTTTTTTATTAACTTCATATAAGACATCCTGAAACATCAGTGCCAACAAGCACTGCAGTTTGCCCCTAAAATACGTTCCTAATTGAAAATAATCTTTACCTATATCACTAAGACATAAGGTTCTTTCAGGTCACTGTCTGTTACTGTGCGTGTACTTCCAACATCTCCAAACACATGAAATAGAAACCATCACTGGAAAATAATACACTGCAAATGGATCTCGGCTTCTGGCTGGCTATTATTATTTTGCTAATAATAATATACCTGCAAACTATCTGTGCATTAAACATGAAATGCAAGTGATATAGAACAAGTCAGAATGCTCTCAACCTGTCCAGAACCAAAAGCAAGTCTTTTTATTGGAGGCTAAAAATGACTCAGTTTACCTTCTTACTTTTTGTTATCTCTTTGGTGCAATGGAGCACTCACTTCAATATTGGATGTGTTGAGTAGAGGTGATAAAAATGTTTGTGCAGTGCATAAATGAACTTTGAACAAATATTAATAGAACTATCTTGGCAACATGAAGGGTAATGATTGGACCCGTGACTTAACACCTGCTCCCACAGAGGAACACGGATACGTCCATTTGCCATCTGGCCATCACCTCTTCATACTCCCGAGGAGAAATGGGTGTACATATGAAAAGCCAGCAGCGGACATGTGAAACAAAAGGAACAAAGGGAAGCTGGAATATGAGTATCTTATCTTTGCAGTAAAAAGACATGATTGTTGGTCCAAGTACAGTCCCAAGGCCAGCTTTCATGTCAGAAAGAGTGCCCCTAGCAAGCAGGTGCGGGCACGTAAAGGAGAAATGCATTCAGGCCTCTGTTCAATATTCTACCTCAGTATCCCTAATTAAAACATTCCTGTGGATTTGAGAAACACCTGCATCTTAAATTGCCTGTGTTGTACATTTTCTGGTTGGAGAACAGCCATAAAGTCTTGAGAATGGCCCTGACACTTGGTTTTGGAAGGACAGGCTGCAGGAAGCCTGTGGCAGGATCGGAGGTGTGACATACCCTATGCTATCAGGAAAATTACAGCATCTACTGGAGGAGCAGAAAAACAGATTAGAGGAAGGACATAAGGTCTGGCTCATTAGCTGAGGAACTGTTACCTCGC
This sequence comes from Myiopsitta monachus, assembly GCA_017639245.1. Lineage (NCBI taxonomy): Eukaryota > Metazoa > Chordata > Aves > Psittaciformes > Psittacidae > Myiopsitta > Myiopsitta monachus. The sequence goes on along the minus strand of CM029931.1, from coordinate 3,094,775 downwards.
ACTGACCTTCAGGCTGCCTAGCTCTTGCACACTTTCTGCATAATACCTCCTGGAGAGACCAATCCCTGTCTGAAAGTCTTTGTCTACCTTATTATTTTGTGTCCTGATTATTCAATGTCTTTTCCTATTGCCACAACAGCTCCAGTTGACCCCAGTGTCAATGAATGCTGCTACTGAATAGACTGGTTTTCATCATAACTTCTCTTTTAGCATCCCTTTTCCTCCTTCTCTTCCATATGACACTTCCACTTCACTTCTAAGGCCTTTGCTGGCTTATCCTCTTCCTCTCTCTTACTCCTTAGTGAAACCATGCTGATTAGCCAGCGATGTTGGTCTTCATCATTTAATTGCTATTTTTGCAAACACACTCTACTGATCTCTGCTATGCTGCCCTTTGTATTTTTGTCTGGGCAGGACCACTTCTGCAAAGCCAGTTTGTTCACATCCCTTCTGCATATTCTCCTTTCAGGTGATGCTAGCACAAACCCAGGTAACAACTAGACTGCTGCGATACTGATACTCTGCATATCACCCTAGCTGACATCATCTCAGGGTGCTCTCACACTATGTGCTCTGCTTATAGTACCGTTTCTTGTGATAGTATTTATGTGTTCACTAATGAAACAGAATTTGCTTCATGATTTGGTTTTATAGGAGCTATAATACTAAATAGCACATGTGCTAAAGGAGTGGGTTGGATTTGATGGAAAATTAGATGATATATATAATTGCATATTATCACCAAATACAGAAAGAACTGGGTTGGTTTGCTCATGCTTTGCCAGGGTGATTCCATACAATAATAATTATGTCTTCTCCAGTTAATGGAAAAGACACAGTTATTTGTAATATGCACTCTCATATTTGCATTGCAGAGAAATACATTTGCAGAAAGAATCACAATATTGGCAGTTATTACGCAGTTATGTGAAATGCATGCTTAAATATTCATTCCCCTCAAATCCACATGCAATTATTCGTTTTTACTTCCAATTTTAACAGCAGTAAAGTTATCACATACAAAATCTATGGAAAAATGTATATGCGTGTAATTTAACCCTTTTTCCCCCTCCTCTTCTTAAAGTACAATGGAAAACTTTTCAGTTCACGTTTACACCTATATTGTATATGGTAGAGTATGTTCTGCCATCTGCTGAGCACAATGAGAAATGCTCGTATGGTCAATGTTGAAACGGATAAAACTGTGCCCATTTATTCCTGGGATACTTTAAACACAGAAAAGAATGTAATCAAAGTAGCAGGTGGATCTGAGGAAGGATTTAAACCAGAGGCAAGAAAGATCATTACAGAACTGCAGCCTCTTAGGAAAGGAAAAGATAGTTGTGACATCTTGTAGAGAAAGAGAAGAGGAAGAAGCAGGCTGGGACAAATAGGAAAATAATTAGATGTAGATACAGAAAATGAAATCAGGGCTTTTTTTCTGCTGATTTAGCAGCAGTACTCTGCCCTTTGGCACTCTGTATTTGGTAAATAGTCTGAGCAGGACATTTGCAGCATTTACTTTCTGAGAAGAATAGCATGTTCCTGATCGCTTAATAATGTCCCTAAAAATTGTGTTTTAAGTGGAAACAGAGAAACTTTCTAAAACAAAAATAAACAAACTATTTCAGATCACAGCAGTAAGAGTTTGACATAACCTAGCTGCTCGTTAGAGCTTCAAATGTCCCTCACTCCCCCTCACAGGCTGTGAGTCAGCAGGGGAGGAGGATACTGAGATTAGAAACACCAAACTGTGGAACAATGATTACACAAATGTTATTTTGGTTGCACTTCAGATGCTCCTGCAGTTAAAATCTGCTAAATTAGGAGAACTGCAGTGATCAGAACCTCAGCTGATACCTGTGGAGTTTTGACTCCATGACCCCAAATTGCAGCGCCAAACCTAATACCCAAAAGTATGGTTGAAGTCTGACTCCCTTGTCCCACATAAGCACTGTCCAGAATCCTTACTTCACTTTTCCTGCAGCGCTGGTGTTGTGAGCACTGTTTCTGCTGTTTTTAGCTATCTATTAGTTGAAACATGCTCACTGATGATGTAAGTCTGTTCAAACAGGCTCCCAGAGCCTGAAATTTCAAGCCAGATCTAATGTAATGTAAACTGGCATGAAGGTAGTATCATCAGTTATGATGAGGCATATGACAATACAAGTGTCACTCCAACAATTATCATTTTGCCTTAAATAGATTTTGTTAAAACTCTCAGGAATCATAGAAATAAGTGCTCAAATGATGAAACAAAGAGTTTCTTGGTGACAGTTCTATCTGATCCAATGTCGTACTCCAAATATCCACATTCTCTAAAGATATTGGGAAGATAACACTGTTTTTTTCAAAACCATCAGGTTTTGAAAACAGGAGATGCACTGCAGTCCCAACAGGAGATGCTCTGTAGAAACAACCGGAGAGGAGACATTCTCAACAGAGATGGCTATTGAATCCCTGCATTATCTACCAATGCAACATGTGATGGTTGTTTCATCCTTAATTACAAGCAATACAAAGAACGTTTTATCTTCTGTTTACCAGGATGGGAATAAATACAAAGAGTTAATATGTAACCATCCTTTTGCGGGTGCCTTTATTTTTAAGGGAAGAAACAGTGGCCTGAGGTCATTCGGGACGCTTGTGGTCCAGCAGCAATGTACTCCCTGGCCCTGGTTGTGTGCGCCGTGGCTCTGAGCCACTGTTCTCTTGCAGTGAAAGGTAAGAGCCTTCCACTTTCTAAGAGCAATGCTATTCTCAAGTGTGAATGAGGGAAGCTGGAGAAAGCAACAGGATTTAAAAGCTAACTTTAGACAATTCTGGTCAACTGGTTTGAATGGGAATTTCCTCTGAAAGCTGTAACTTCTGGGGTTTTTTCCCCCTCTCTTCCATTCCTTCCTCCATCTCTTCCTATGATGAGGTGAGTTGCTGTATACAAAAGAATAAAATGGAGGAAAACTAAGAAGTATTGACACAAGTTGTGGAAACCAGGCTGCCTGCAGGCTGAGGGGCATTGTGCGTGCCAGGAGTTAACCCTTGCTCAGCTAAGCTAACCTACGCCCAGCTCACCTTGTTTTCCCCTTCACTACAGGGGTGGCCTCGCACAGCTCCTGCCTTGCTTTTCTCCTTCTTTTCCCCACACCAAATGCTCTGGGCACTGTTTCATGTTCTCTCTTCCTCTCTTTGCCATTCATTTCTACAGCACGAGCTTTGTGTCCCTCTGTTTTCTCCCCACAATCTCAGCAGGAACATCTCTCCATGTCGTCTGCAGAAGCACAGTCTGCACCCTCCATTCCTCCCTCGCGGCTCCTCTCTTGTTCTCACTGTCTGGGTGATGAGTTGTTCATGCTGTCAACATGTGAAAGCTGTTTTGGAATCAGAACCGTCTAATGTAACCGAGTGCCCCAAGAACAGAAAAATCAGGGGAACCAGAGAAAAAGAAATTTAATTAAGAAAAAAGTCTCATTTTAGGCTGACCCCACCAAACTAAGTTAGATTCGAAATGGAATGTATTAGTTTGTTCTAAGTCCCTCTCACCTTCTTTTACCCATTATAATTTACCATAGCTGAGTCACTTTGCAGAATACCTTCATAAATCCATTTTGAAGCAAAAGTAAAATTCAGTACAAAAATAGTGACACAAAATCTCACTGGGGCCATGGATAGACCTACTGAGGAGAAGAGGAAGAACACATTTCTTTCTGGCTAAATGCTTACAGCAGCCATGAGCCTCCTCAGTATGTTATATACCTGTAGATTACAGAAGGACACTTTAGCTCAGTGCAGGAACATATTATAGCACAGAAACCTGTGCTTCCAGTTGAGAAATAAAACCAACTCCAATTTTCTGCCCAATTTCTTGTAAAGTGTCTCCTTTCCTCCAGTCTGTTCCAGACCACCACAAGTGCTATTTGCCACCATTGATGTAGATAAGAGCGTGTATGAAGTGGGTGAGGAAGTAGAATACACCTGTAGGCCTGGGTTCATCCCCAACAATGGCCAGAGGAAGTACGCCTGCCTCCCAACTGGCAAGTGGCCTCTCAACACACTGCTGTGCCTACGTAAGTAAGACCAACCCAACCCTACAAGTAACAGGGGAAGGCTCTTCCCACGCATGTCCCACGCTGTCCCTTAAGCCTCTGCTCCCTGATGATGAAGGTTGGACCTGGACAAGGTAAACCTCGATCTGACTCAGCCGAGCAGTTCTTATACTCTAATGATATATACCAGTTGACAACACCTGCATTTACTGTATCCCTCACTGTTCATTTTTATCATTTCATTGCACAGGATTTATCTTCCTTAGACAATCAAATGCTAAAAATTATTTCATCACAAAAACTTTGAATCGACCGTACTTTGACAGAAATGTAGAACAACTAGACTCATGAAATGTAGTACCCAGAAGTGGAGAAATGTGAAATACACCAGGACCCCTTCATTATCATCTTCTTCTCATTATCCTCACACCTCATGCAATAATATCCTTTTTTTCATCTTTAATTAACAGCAAAGAGATGCCCCACTCTTGGACCCTTGCCGCATGGAAAAATTGATTTTGTAGACCTCCACTATCAGAGTTCTATAAATTTTTCATGTGAACCAGGGTAAGAGTTCCCTTCCTCATGCTGTTAAATAAATAACCTATTTATTACATTACATATAATATTACATTCTAGCATCACCTGCTGCAGTATTGCAAGCCAGGGAACTTGGAGAACCACACATAAAAACCCACCTCCACTTCAGATATTAAAAAAGAAGCATATCTGGTGATCCTCCTCTGTTTGGTCTTGGCTGTAACGTCTTGAAATGCAATGTCTTACTGATATGGAAAACATCAAAACAGCAGAGTTTTTAAGCAAAGATTTATTCTGGACTGCTTTCCCTGCTTTTGAAATCCTCTTACATAATGAGATGAAATCCTACAGCAGAGAGAAGATAATCTCCATCTAAATTGTTACACTGTTGGGCTCTGGAGACTGAAAATTTTATTTCTATGCCTTTCTGAGCTCAAGTGCACGAAAACATGAGGTTAATCCTACTTCAGTCCTTGGAGCAATTGCACTTGTACTCAAGGCTACTTAGCTTTAGAAATGAGAACGCATTTAAAGAAAAACAGTTCTGGCAAATGCAAGGAAATATTTGATAGTAGCATGCAGTGCATTTTAGTTGGGTAATGAATGAATAAACAGCGCTTACCTGCGAAGGCCATAGGTGAGACATAGCATTGAGTTCACTGAATAGTATCAACAGCCTCAATTGCCTCTTCCTCCTGCAAAAGAGGAGCAAGGTAAGGAATAAATACATTCAAGCATGACACCAAATATAGCAATGGGACTTGATTCAATTTTGCTAATTGTAATTCACTGGTTTTCAGCTGTGTGATACTGAAATGGTAGATTCACAATGCACATTTAAAACTCAGAATGAGTGCGAATAATGTAAGTACAGAGGATGGGAGAGAAGCATTCAGAGTGCATATCGAAATTAAATGGAGCTATCTAGCATTAAAATAATACAATGCACCTCAGTGACTTTAGTTCTTAAGAGTGCTTAGGTCTTTGCAATAGCTTGATCTGAACTGCCATAATTAGCTAGGAATTCCTCCCAAGAAACCATACAATACCATACAATAGCAATCACACATCAATGTTCACTACTTACATAGATCCACAGTACTAATCCATTGTAGAAATTAATATACAAGACGGAATATACAGTTGAAACAGCAAAGCATCTTGTATCAAGCCTTTTGTCTGGATACTTGAATACTAACAATTTTGAATCTAAACTTCCTTTGAGGTCAGTAAGTGCTAGAACTAGAGAAGGATTTCAGAACTGACTGTTAGGTCTGTTCATGAGAAAAGGTAATGTTTCTTGCAAAGAACAACTTGATTCCTCTCTGTGGTCATTAAGCTTTCTGATAATCAGGTCTTCATGTTTTCAGTTACAACCTCATCGGGACAAGAATGAGCCAATGCATGGCAGATGGAAAGTGGAGTGGAAGTCTTCCACAGTGTCAACGTACGTGTTTGAATACTAAAGAACTTCTCCATCATTATTACAGAAAGATTCCTTTATGTTGCTCAGAAATACATATACTCTTATTTAGAGGCCTCCTATAGGGCCATGCAAAAAATGGTTAGGAAAAATCAAGAACTCTGTGTGTTTGGTTTCAGATGTGTGGATTCTAGTTTTAGAGAAATGAGGTTTAAAGGTCTGTACAAAAGGCAGGATCAGGGATGGTATTTACAGCCAAAGGTAAGGCGTTTATCCACTCAAATTCATTCTTCCCGTGTATAAAAAGAGGATATTGTCACACCTTTCCAACTGCTACAAGTGGTTTTGCTATAACCTGTCCTGCATAAAGACTTCACTGAAAAAGCAATATACTGCATAATATTGACTGAAAAAATATAGCAAAAATAATGAATTGCATCCTTTGAGACTTTTAATCTGACATTTTTTCATAGCTACACCTCCACAACGGGCAGTGTGCGTTAATTTGGTTATAAGCATGTTGCTCCTGTTACTCTAGTAATAATTTCATCTTTAAACTTCTATTCCTATGCGCTTTTCCAGCGGTGACTTGTGCACCTCCCTCGCTGCCTGAATTTTCAGTCCTTTCTTACCGTCGCTCAAAACCTGGAAACGTTTCTAATTTCCTGGATACAATTACTTTTGAATGCGTACCTCCTCTTGCACTTATTGGGAATGAGACAGCCACCTGCATGGCTAATGGGAACTGGAGCAGCATTCCAGAGTGCAAGGGTAAGTGACGTACTTTTATCAACACCTACCAATATTCCCTAGAATTGTACATATAAAACGGTATGATTTTTGTTTTACAATTGTGATTGCAAACATCGAATTATTCTGGAAGTCAGACTCGTGCATGCAAGGTGATTGCTAGCGAGATTACACGCAAAGTGGCATTGACAAAATACTTGCTGCAGGTATAAAGGTCATATAAACAAAACCTGCTAAATGAGTCCACAGGGGAACAGGAGCCTGGCTACGGAGCGCAGGGAATGTTTTATTCTAGGAAGTGGAACTAACGTAAGAAACAGAAAACCTGACCCTTAGTCCTAAGAACTTCACTGCTTTCAGGGAAGCTGAAGTTTTTAGACATACATAGTTTTTGGTTATACCCACAGATTGCAATAGGTGTGTATTTAAAGCAAGTAATATTTATTTATCATGGGGTTTAAGCTTTCTTCCTCTGGCTATGTTTTCCTGTGCAAGAGGCTGAAATGAACCACCATGACAGTTTTATGTATTTTTTGAAGCATATAGTGTGTCTTTTGGAACCGCAACACTGATTAAGCTTTGTTTTTGTGCCACAGTTGTCACATGCCCCACTCCGACAGGAATAGAAAATGGATTCTTGGAGTTTGTTGTTCGTAGAACATACCACTATAATGAAAGCGTCAGCTTCGGCTGCCATCCCAGCTACGTGCTGGAAGGACCTAAGCATTCCCGGTGTGAAAATACTGGAAACTGGTCCACAAAGCCGACCTGTAAAGGTAAACACATGCTATGTTAGAAACCACCATAAACAACTTAAATACATACACAAGACCACTAAACCCCACCACTCTGGTGAGTTAGTGAGCTACTGCAATAGCTGCCCTCAAAAGCAAACAGTTATTTCAAGGCCCTGATAATCTAAGACCCCTGCTAACATTGAATGTTGTATCACATGATGTATCTGAACTGACTTCAACAACCACCCATGTACCTTTATTTTATTTGAGTGTTTCCTCTCCTTTTTCTACTTAGCATAATCAGAAATTTTACTGAGGCTGGATTTTCTCTGGAAACTTTTGACCATATACTTGAGTGTGAATTTCTTTAGGATTGTAATAGCAGCAGAAGTACTATCTATGTGTGAAACATATTATTTTCTATTCCCAAATATCACTTGTACAGATTTCTGATGGGATCTAATCTACCCACTTTTCAAAATAGAGTTCTAACTATCCTTACATGTTGCTTATAACCGGATTGTTTTACAGGACCATGTAAAATACCAGTGAAGAAAGCTGTAGTATTATACAATGGTGAGAAGAAAAGAGTTCAGAATGACCTTAAGGATGGTGTTCAGCATGGTGAAACTGTATCCTTCTTCTGCAAGAATAAAGAAAAATCCTGTGCCTATACCGTACCAGTCCCATGTGTGGATGGCAACCTTACTCTCCCTTCCTGTTTCAAAGGTAGGAGCTAGGCTGATCAAGGAACAGCTTCTGTTGGTGGAATAACAAGTACTTCAGTACGGGGGCAATGTCATAACTCATCTTCAAGCCCTATTTGGCTAATTCATCTGTCTTGTACTAAAGCTGTTGTGTGTTTTGGAAGAAGTGGCCTGAGTGAAGGAGAGAATGCACAGCAAGACTTCTTTTGGATACATCAGAGCCCTGCTTTAATTCCTGTTCTGCTCTCAGAAGGTGTTATATTTGGAGGTCTATATTTTAGGACCTATATTTTAGGTGTAGCCCAAAGAAAAGGCCATACGTAAAGTATTCTGGGTTTTCATGAAGCCTTGGATCAACAACTTCTGTAGGGGTAAAGAGCTTGAACACTGCTGCCACCCTGAGAACCTGCCATATTCACACCTATTCTGCTGACGTATGATTATGTGCGTAATTGACTCTGGACTAAGAGTGTTACGGAGCAGCTAAGAGCTGTAGTGAGGAACTGCTGCTACAGGAACTGATTCAGGGGCATGCAGGTGTTTAGAATAAATAAACAGACTAAATAGTGAAGTTTGTTAACAAGAGGAAATGCTTGGCATTTGTTTTATCAATATTCCTGGCATAGAATAACCCTTGTAAGTTTTATTTTCATTTTAAAATGAAGGAGAGGCACAGCCTATGCATGATGAAAGCATCTCACATTTGGCATGGCTTCTGGTGGATGTAGCTTAGCTTTCATTAAAATAGAAACTAAAATAGTATATTTCTTCTAGTGGTTTTACTTGGATGCAAAGACTGATTGCTCACCTAGTAGGGTCCATGAGACCTGTTGTTTTCAGCTATTACATTTCAAGAATATAACCCAAGTTCTTGTTTTCACCAGAACGTGGCTTCTTTTCAACTCTTGTGAAGAAGGACCCATCAGACATGAAACCATGTGAAGACCAAGAGTGAACCTCAGAGAAGCAATACAGTACGAATTTTCTGCCTTACTGAGACAAAACATTATATATAAGAGAGGAAAACTTAGGTCCTGTGAGTGTAAATTGTCAAGTGAACTCCGGTCTCTTTGCCAATGCAGGCTCAGCTCTTTTTCCTACCACCATCTCTACCAGCCTCTCTCACAAGCTATGCCACGTTATTTCACCCATTAATTCTCCCTCTCTTCTCTCTGCCTTCCTCAAAATCCCTGCAGTGCTGCTTCTCTTTCCACACTTCAACATTTATGTAACTGTAAATGACATTCTCAATAGCAGTCCCCTTACAATAAAGTAATTTTCAGCCAATAGTGTGTCCTTTTTTAATATTAACTAATCATCAATCAAATCCTTTAGCTCTTAGCTGCTTTATACAAAAAGGCCTTCATCATTAGTTATTAGCTGGGCTCCGATTCCATTACTGCTACCCTGTGATAGGGAGTGGACCTTTAATTATAGATGGACAGAGGGTCATCAGCCAAGGATTTTCCAGAATTGACAGAAGTAGAAGGACTGAGATTTCCAAATGTATCCAACCGGGGTTTAAACGCCAGCAGCATCAGATAAAGGCTTCTTTTACACTTAAAAAATCCCCCCTTTTTGTTAAAAAAGTAAAGAGTTAGTAAGATTATTTATGCTTTTGAGATTTTAACTTGAATCTGCAAAGCATAACTTGAATCTCTATTTATGCTTCTGTGATTCTAACCTGAAACCAGTGATTTAAACAACTGTTAATTTTTACCACTGTTTCAATATTACACAATGTAACTGACTCCTTTAAAAAAAAAGATAATCGTACACCATTGAGCAATAGTAATGATTTCTGGTCATTAAGTAGCTTTGAAGTAAGCTGCACTCCTAATTTCATTTATGATACAGGTAGATCATTGGTATGATCCAGTCTGGCAAGTTTTGTGCTTCTGTCTCTATTTCCATTATGTTTCCATGGTATTTCCATTGTATTTCCATTCTATTACATTGTATGAATGTAATGCCATTCAGAAAAAAGTAATTATGATTTCAATGTACTAGAAAGTGATAGAGAAATATTCATTGTACACTTAGGATAAATTGTGTATGTGATAATAAATTGTGTATGTGGTTCCTAGCAGCAGTAGGCTATACAGTAAGCAAGCTACTGCTGAACTTCCCAAAAGGACCATTTACCATTAAGATTAAACTACCTGTAAGACGCTACAGCTACTCTAATCATACTTGAATTATGTTATTATCGAAGGCTGCATATGTGTATTTTATTAGTATAGTAGTAGTAGAAGTTTAGTAGTATAGTAGTTGTTTAGTAGAAGTCTTATGCTTCCTAATTTTAAGGAGAGATTAAGGGAGCTTTTATTAAGTATTTAATACTTTGTCTCATAAGCAACTTAATTCTCTAATGCAGAGATAGACAAATTCAGGCTAGCAGCTGAAGAAGGTGTTTTGTTGGTAGAATGTGTGCTGTGTTTTGGTTCCTAACACGTGTAAGTGGGATCCTTGAATGCCATTTGACTTGTAGGCCAAGACATTCATAACTACTTTTAACACATACCTAAACCAGCTGGCAGGAGCCTATCTGTGTGGATATCTAGTCTAAATGTTGTGTGGGAACATCACTGGGATCGGGATGTTCAGGACGGAGCTAAGATACCAAACAGTTTAATATTAACTTGTCTTTCACAGAACACCGGGAAGTTGCCATAAGTGAAGTCAGCATGAAACACCACAGAAATGCTATTTTTCTCTCGAAATTATTTGTATTTTGCACAAAACCAGTTCCCTCAGGAACTTTAAGATTTTTCCAACCAAATTTCCCCAGTTTTTCTTACCTGTGCAGCAGGATAACAACTGATGGCGTCAGCTGGCTTTGCCTCCTAGCTGGATCTGCAGTATTTGAATACTTGAAAGAATCACCCTTAGGAGCCAATGCTCTTATGCTGAATTTATTATTTAGTCTCCTGCAGCAAGAAGAGGGAAGGAAAAAAATCTGTGACCTGCTAAGTCTTTGAAGCAGTGAGGTGTTTGTGAATCAAAACTTTACAGACATGAAAGGTTTGCTTCCAAGGTCTAAAAACTAATGTCTCACAAGTAGAGGTGCTCCAAAGGCTGGTACAAGTGAGTGAAATCTGCCAAAAAGATGTTTGAAAGAATGTCTTAAGCTGTGCTCGTGTTACGTGTGCCAACCTGCTGAGACAGTTACAGAGATAAGAGAACATGGTAAAATGAGATGAAAACAGAAAAGTACTGAATGTGCTTTGCTTATATGAACATATTTTTACAATTCAAATTGGGAACTTGCTCTGTATTCTGGTTGGGGCATCTATGTGTTCTATAGTGGTGTGTCTCCAGGGATTTCCTCAGGAGGGCCAGTGCACATCAGAACTCATCATGTGCCGGCGGCAGCGTTGGCTGGGGACAAGACCTCAGCTATTTCTTCCATCTTTAGTTTTTCTTTCTTTTTCAGACAGAAGCTATGCAATTGTTAAATCAATGCAGGTAGGCTTCAACCTCTCCGGCCACCCTGTTCTGCATTAGTAAACAGAGCCAGAAACTGGATCTATTCCCTTAGGAAATGTCTCCTGGAATCCTGGTCCCATTCTGCTCTGCCTCATGTTCTTTTTCACCATATAGCTGATACCCAACTGGTAGCAATTAAGCCAAAGAAACACATCCCAAAGAACCCAGAGTTACCTCCTGCTGCTTCTGCACCCTCACTTTTCTAGCCCAGGCTCTCCTGCAGCGCTGAACTGTCTGTCTGTCCCGGTATAAAGGACCTAAATCAATTTCATTACATTTCCGGCATCTCCCATTTCTCCCTTGGCACTCCCTCAAGCTCCCTCCTGAGGGTTTTAAAGTGTGCGTGTAAGTGAGAGTGTAAGTACTTTCGTTCTATGCACATACGTATATTTGGGGGAAGCGTTGGGTGATGATCGCACCATTCAGTGCTCTGGGCCCGGCTGGGACAGCCGCTGCTGCCCGTGTGCGAGGGGTCTCCATCACTTCAGGCTGTAACTAACAAGCACAGGCTGTGACTGTTTTCCCCCGGTAACAACCACCTTCAACCCGGTTTCCCCTCTCAGACACAAGAGGTTGGTCCCGTACCGGCTCCTGGGCGCAAACTCCGCCCCTCAGAGCTCCTCATAGCGGCGCGGGGGTAACGGGGCGCCTCCGGCCTCCCGCCCGCGGCCGGGCCGCGTCTCCGGGCAACCCGCGGGAGGCCGCGGAAGCGGAAATGCGCGGTGCCGGCGGGGGCTGCCGGGAGCGGGGGTGCGGCCGGTTTGAACTGCCGGCCGGGCCGCCTCAGCCTTCCCCCGCCCAGGGGAGCCGGGACCCGCCGGCCCGGCTCAACCTTCCGCGGCCGAGGGGAGCGGGGCCCCCCCGGCCCGGCTCAGCCTTCCCCCGCGGAGCCCGGAGTGTGCGTTGTGGAGAGCGAGGTGAAGGGGGCGGCGTGTCCCGGGGGCGGTGCGGGACCTGGGGGTGGTTTGAGGCTCCCAGCATCGTTCTGAAGGAAGCTGGAACGCGGTTGGGTTCGCCCTGCTGAAGCGCAGAGGGCCACGGGGCTCGGCAGGGGAGCGGGACCGGGGGGTGGCGGGGTTGTCTGCCCCAAGGCAAGAGCCCCAGAGGCTGCTGTGCTCGGCTGAGATTGGCAAGGCAATGTGCCAAGCGTACCGAGAGATGCACTCTGCAGCTGGGAAAGCAGTGCCATGAGCTCGGGCCAGGAGCTGTCGTTGGTCGGTTTCAGCGCTCCGTCGTTAATAAACTGATTCTGACAACGTTTGTTGGTTCTGTTGCTTTTGACTCGTAGGTTTGTCATTGGTTTTCGTTCCCAAAGCCAACAACCCCAAAACTAGTTCTAAGAAGGAAAAACTTACAAATGTGGCTATGACACCGATGCCTGTAGGTGTTTTATGCAAATTGTGTGTAATTGCATGCCGGTTTGTGTGGCTGAGTACTCCTTTTCCAATCTAAACTAACACGCTCTTGTAAATGTCATTCAATTTCTTCTGTTTGCAGATAATCACTCTTATTTCTGTGGTTTTTAAAACATAATAAAGCATTTAGGTTTATTTTCCTTGTAGTTAAAACCACATCTTTGTATGGGCTAAGATACAGAGACTGAAGTGTAGTGGTGTTTGATCTTTTCTACTCCAATGTGAATACTTTTGCAGGTTACTTTGTGCTCTTTCAAAATGAATGGTGACGAGGAAGTATGGGGAAAACTCGACGCGGAATTTGATCGCTGTGTTGTAGATATGAAGCCTCATGTTCTAAAACTACAGCATAGGTCAGGTAAATATGGTAAAATGTATGTAACTAAAGGCTTTTAAAAGGGGTGAAGATTTATTGTGTATTTAAAATGGAAACGCTCACGTAAGCTGTGTGTGGTAGTTAATGGCGGCTCTTGCAGTGAGTTCAGAGTTCCTGGTGACTTGTGTGTTCTGTAGTTACTAGAGGTTGATTCTGAACAGCATGTTCATGTAGAAGTCATAAACCTCTGGTAAACGTGATTTATAGAAAGTATTTGTGGATGGTTTGAATTTAGGCTATTGTTAGAGACTTTAGGTATTTGATGGCTTTTGCCTTTGGTTTGGTCTTTTGGGGGGTTGTTTGTTTTGCATTAGAAGGGGAAACAGCTACAAAATAGGTGACTGGTAGTGGCTTCTGTTTTTCCTATGTGTTTGACTTGCTCTGGAAATGTGCAGTGATTTATGTGTATTTATATTTCTAGAACGACAAAGATGTGCACTGTGGATTAAAAAACTATGCGAACCCTTTGGAGCGGGCACAGGAGTAGCGGGCAGGAAGAATCGGAACCTATATGCGAAACTCCTGCTCCACATGCTAAAGCGAGGTGTGCTGGAAGGTCCTTTTACACATAAACCAGAACCAGGAATGCTGAAAACTTTACCTTCGTACATGGTGAGTGTGGTTTCTTTATCAGACAAGCTTGCTTAAATATATTCTGTAAATGCTTTTCAGTCTTTGCTTTGGCGTAAATGTGAAAACTAGTCCTGAATGAGTGTAGGCATTTACACTGCAAATCTTGTAACTGGTATTGGTCAAATCTTTCAGTGTGCAGAATCTTTTATTTTGAAGAACCTTCTTAACACTTCAGGTTCTAAGAAGGCTTTTAAAAATAGCTGTTCTGAGGGAACAGAAAAATACTTTGTCTAATTTGAAAAGATGTAATAAAAGACTCTTGAGCCTGTATATTGTCTTAATCAGCAGGTGGTTCTTGCGAAAGGAAAAATACGCTAAAATGAGGTGACTAGTAGTCATCTTTAGTGAGGTAACAGTCCTACTTTATGCTAAAATTGCTCATACTGAAAGAAGTACTGAAAACACTTAAACCATTGCCTGTTGTGGGCTGCATCAGAAGGAGCGTGACCAGCAGGTCGAGGGAGGTGATGCTGCCCCTCTGCTCTGCTCTCCTGAGACCTCACTTGGGGTATTGTGTGCAGTTCTGGGGTCCTCAACATAAAAAGGACATGGAACTGTTGGAACAAGTGCAGAGGAGGCCACAAGGATGATCAGGGGACTGGAGCACCTCCCGTATGAAGATAGGCTGAGAAAGTTGGGGCTGTTCAGCCTGGAGAAGAGAAGGCTGCGTGGAGACCTCATAGCAGCCTTCCAGTATCTGAAGGGGGCCTATAGGGATGCTGGACAGGGACTCTTCATGAGGGACTGTAGTGAGAGGACAAGGGGTAACGGGTTCAAACTTGAACAGGGGAAGTTTAGATTGGATATGAGGAAGAAATTCTTTCCTGTAAGGGTGGTGAGGCACTGGAATGGGTTGCCCAGGGAAGTTGTGAATGCTCCATCGCTGGCGGTGTTGAAGGCCGGGTTGGACATAGCCTTGGATGACATGGTTTAGTGGGAGGTGTCCTTGCCCATGGCGGGGGATTTGAAACTAGATGATCTTAAGGTCCTTTCCAACCCTAACTATTCTATGATTCTATGATTTCTGTGGGTTGGGAAGGTAAGTGCAGGCCTCACTGACTGCAGTGGAAAAAGTGTTTATATACTGCAGATATTCCTGCAAGTAATGACATTAGCAGTCTAAAGAATATATTTGTGTAAATATATTCTAGGGTTAATCTTGCATTTGTTTTAATTGTAGTCAATCTATTTTGATGAACCAAATTCAAGAAGCATTCGGAGTAGTAGCCCAGACTGTTTACCTGACTGGGTCATGGGAGAACTGGAAAACAATGACTCTAAGCATGAGGTATCATGGAGTATATCTTCTAAAGAGGAATTTTCTTTAGCAACACCACCTACGTATGGGTAAGATTTCTGTATTTGCTTTGTTCAGTATTTGATTCATGTTTAATAGATGTTTGTAGTGATTTGGACTGATGGTTACCATGGGGCACCGGTGACTTGCAAAAAGAGCCTGTTTGCTCACATAGAAAATAGTCATGGTCTACTTTTTTGCACCATTCTCTCTCATCATGTTAATACTTTCTGTAGACTGGTAGCATACTCTGTAGACTTCAGAAGTAGATAAGAGCTGCTGTTCTGACATTCTAGATGTCTATCAAATAAGCTGCTACTCTGGTTATGTTTCTCAGACCTTGGATATTGTGGTGGCAAAGCGTAGTAGTCAAAAGTAGTCAAAATTAATACAAAATTACTAAACTTGGAGAGGGAAGCACAGACAAATGTGGTCAGGCAGTAAGGAAGAAGTGATGTGGTTAAAGACTGTACAGATGCAGAAGACTCAGGCTGGATTTTTTCTTACAATCAGTCAAAGCAGTTGCTGTCTCTTTGGAGTTCTTGTGCAGTCCTGTTTTCTGCGTGCTGATGTATGGAATCTGGAAAGTGGTATTAATTAAGGAAGCTGAGGTGGATTAATCTTCACTGTTTCTGTACAGTTCAAAATATAAGGAAAGTACCATAAGCAAGGGACCAAAAATGTGGGGAGAGTAAATGTATAACATTAGAAAAGCAATTGTAGTCTGAAGTCATAATGCTGAAAGAAGCATTTACATCAAAGTTTTTAAATGGCTTTTTTTTCTGTAGGGAATAGAAATATAAACAAGCATACAGGTGGTAGCTTTAAAGGAAGTTCTGTTGTTGCTCATTGGTTTGATAGAGGAAACAAAAGAGTGGCTCTCTGCAAATAAACAAGTGTTGCTGTTTTGTGACTGGAAGTAAAGTTAGATGCATACAAAGAAAGGGATTTGATCCATCTTTTTGTGAGCAAGTCAGTTTGTATTAAACGCCTGTTTGTCTTGTTTCTCATCATGGCTTCATTATGAAAGTAGCAAGATTTCTTTATATTTCCCATAAGCTTCATGGATCTTGGATTACAGAAGGTCAGACTGGACCAGCTCTACTGGTTAAAACTTAGGAGGCTAAAAATCAGAGCTGCTGCCTGTGAGGTACTCAGCCATGTTTTGTTCTCTTGTGTGCAGAAGATTGTTTGCATTGACTTCATCCTTGTCTGAACAATCTCTCTGAGTTTGATTTCAAATGTTTTGATTTATATCATGCTGTTTACCACACATACATGTGCTTTCTTGGTGACTGGCACCCTCTTGAGTCTAGACCCTGCGTGTTTGTCATTAGGGTTACACAAAAATTTCAGTACTGCTTATTTGCAGCTGTACAGCAGAGCCCTGAATACCTGTAGCTGACCCTTGTCATGCTAATCCATTAGTCTCATTTTGTATGTTTGCAGGAGCCAGTAAGTTTGAGCTGCTTCCTTAGTTCCAATGAGTTGCGTATAGAGCTGTTCGCAGGGCAGGTAACGGGATGAAATGTATTGGGCTTCTCTTTCTGGTGGCTAAGAAAAGTATCCCTGCAGCATTGAAGTTGTGCCAAGCTGGCCAGTTGGATGCTGTTGGAAATCACAGGCTTTTTACTGCCCTCTTTTGTGTGAATCTGATGTAAATTTTAGTTTAATCTACATTCTGTTCTTAAATCTTGACTTTTTTTTCCAGTTTTTCCTACACAGTGCTGGTTATCAAGACCTCTGTTGCATTCTTTTTATGTGGCTGCATTTCAGGCATGGATGGAGCTGCCTCTTGTTTGCTCATTTTCAAGTTTAGTTAATGTTGAAACACACTGACATCCTTGGAGAAAAAAAGCACTCATAGTGGTAGAGTGCGACTATTACTTGAAACTCAGTTGGTGCTGTGCAAGAGGAAGTGTTTGCTCTACTTGCACGTGGAACTTCTGGCCTGGTTTCATTGCATTTTAAATATGCTCCCAGGTTTTGTTTCAAGAGTCTAACTCTTTTTTAAGTGTTCACTTATATTTTTCATAAGTGATTATTGTTTGCTGTTCTTTCTAGTTTTTAGGCACACTTATGTTTATGTTATATATCACAGTGCTGTCTGTTGTGTTTCTTAGTTACTCAGCTGTGATTTGGGTAGATGACAGGCACTCTTGCAGGTTACATCGTGTTGATACTGAGTATCGTGAAACTTTTCTTTTTGGGTATCCATTAACTATGTAATTCTAACAGTCATTAAGAAAGTTGCTCTAAGGACTGATGCATCTCCTCTTTCTGAGTCCTGCTGTCTGTACTGTGGGGTCGTATGGTTGCATGCACTCAAATGCTCTGACATGAGCCTGTGATTTTGATAGCAGACTTGTGGTTTAAGGCAAAGGTGGAGAACAGAGAAACTCTCAGCTGTGTTTTCCTGTTGGTTCTTTAAGCTTGATGATACAAAGAACAGTTGGGAAGAGCTGTTCAAGTACCCTCAATTAAAAAAAAGGTTTAACCTTGTGAAAACAAGCAATGTGTTATGCTTTAGAAATGCTTTTTGAGGCCTCAGGTAAATCTGTGTTAGACAGCATTGTGCCATGTAAAGATAGCTGGCATAGATCTGATGAGATTGTCTTGGTCGCTGGGACTAGCACCATCATGATGCAGTATCAGTTTATATATTAGGAGCAATAAAGCAGTATCAGCACAACTCTCCTATCTAGAGGTAAGAGATAGTAGATATAGTAGAATATTGGAAATCTGACCCCTTTACCTCTTAGCTGAACCTAAGATGCAGCTCGGTCTCACACAGTTCCCAAATCATGGGCAGGGTAGTGAAGCTTTATTTCATTTATTTCATTTACTTTTCCTTTTTTGTCCTGTGGCACTGTAGCAATCTCTATATTGGTGATGCACGGATAGCTCCCAAGGCTCTGGTGAGGTCTTTGGAGACCTGTATTACATATTATTTCATGTCAGGAGTAGTAAGTAAATGTGATGGAGTCAGTTATGGGTTTAAAGAAACCTGGAAGTGAAACTTAGCTGTGTAGGCATGGCTCTGCTAATGGGTACTCACGTCAAGAGTGGAGCTGTGTGTAAGGAAATCTGAGTTTATGTTGGCAACTAGGAATTTTGATAGTTTTGTAGATTACATGAGTTAATCCTCATCGCAATGAGAAACTTAAATGTGTGAATTGTGCAGGAAGAATTACTGAAGGTTAATGTTTTGGCTGCTATGTTTTGTAGAAATAGCTTATTTAACGCATATTCACATGCGTTTATATTAAGATGTTAGCCATACTCAACATACGGATCCCGTCTTTCTTCGTATTTACGGTTTGGAATGGGCTCTTAATGCGTGTACTGATGTGAAGTGTCAGATGTTTCGGGGCTCTGCAGTTCGCAAAGAGAGCCAGCAGATGGTGATCTTGTTCCATTACACTTGTGTGTCTGCTCAGAGCTTGCATCAAGAAAACTGTCTCCATAGGCATGTAATCTGTGTAGTTGGATGAAAATTGTGCATTCCAACCGTGTCTCTGTTGTTACAGATAGACCACAACATTTTCTCAAGGCAAAAGAGATAATGTCAGTGAGAAATATTTGAGTAATTTTTTGATGTTTGTTTATCTCAAGATTCCCTCCTTTAAAAGAAGCAAACAAATGGAGAACTTCTTTTCATAGTCATTCTTATCTTGCAATACATATACTTCTATGTGTGAAGATTCTGGCTTTTCTATACAAAGTTGTTTATCTGGCTAAATAAGTAGCAGATAGACAAACCTGGCTTGCAGGCTGTAAATGAGTAAGACCAAGCTAGCTGGAGCTAGAAAGGTACATCTTTATTTTGAAACATGAGAGAATTGGCTTCAGCAATGTGTAGCTTGGTTTGAACAGAAACCTGGGCTTTCTGACCCCATAGGAAATAAATACATGTATGTTTATAGATCATGCCTGGAAAACATTGTTCAAGGTTAGTGCTGTATACCAGGAGGAACCAGTGAGTTTCCCTTACTTTGTTCCTAGTAGGAAATTATTTACTGATCTCCTTTATTTGCAGCAAATTGCTTCCTTCTCCCATGCTAGCTCACTGTTTTGGCTGAAGCAGGAGGTCACAGGGCTGGTGTCAAGACCATTCTCTACTCACCTGCCATGGGAGGAAGAAGAAACAACCTTGTGATTTCTGGAGCCTGACCCATATTAGCAGAAGGCTGGGAAAGGGAGCGAACGGGGAGTGTATGGCTGATAGAAGCAAAATTGCAGTCCATCCTTAAGGATCTCTTCAAATTCAGTTTATAGAATCAATTAAAGCAACTTTCTCTTCAGTTCCTCTTCAAAGTAGCAAATAAAGAACCAAGAACATATTTGACTTCTCTTCCCCATTTTGTCAGCTTAAAATCTTCAGGTTACTTGGGCTGGTTTGTGTATTTATTGATATTCCTTAATCTCTTAATGACAGGGGCATGAAATCTGTTTTCTCTCATTTTAAACAATTGGGACTGTATTGAGTTGTTAAGTAACCTGAATATTGTTTAGAAAAGAAGCCTAATTAAAGTGCACATCTACTGACAGGCAAAGCTTTGTCTCCTTTTAATGATCGATGTTTTTGTGTCAAATGAAATCTGGGTAAGAAATGCATGATTTGGAACATGCTGAAGACAGTCATCGTATTATTGTATTTCTTTTGGGTTTTTTCGCCTCTCATACTGTGCTTATCTAAACTATTTACAGCTTTGCAATAGTTACTTTGCATCCATACCCGTTGTTGGTATTTGGTGGTGCTGGAAGGGAAGGTATGCTCCCAGTTGTTCTGTCTCACTGTTTCCTGCTGTTTTGTTGAAAGCTGGGGCTGTGCTTCATGAGAAGTTCGTCTGGGTTTGTCTTCCTAGAAGTGACTAGTTTATATTGTACATGCAACAGTTGTCTTTCTGTTCACAAACACTTCATTTGCCTGTGTTTTTTTGGCATCACTTACTGTATAATTTGCTGCCAGATGGAAAGAAAGGTATTTTAATGGTCTGATTTGATTTTAATATAATACAGTTAGTTCATTTCACCTTTCTATGACTTAACAGGAGTTTTTAATTACATTAAGACGTGTGGATTTGACAGTGGAGTATATGCTGAAGGGTGTTTCACTACTGTTTTGGATCTTTTGCTCTATCAGCCTATCTAATAAACTCTTTTAGCTTTCATTTTATTTTTGTCCTAGGCAGTTCTTTTCTTTCGTTGTTCTATGGTGGAGAAGTGCCTGTTGCCCAGGTATGTCAGTGAAGGTTATCAGCACCTGTCTGCTGTTCTTATTTTCCTGTTACTTATGACTAAACAACAGGACTTTGACTAAAGCTTTTCCAGAAAATCCCTGTCCACTTCAGTGCAACTGAACCACTTGAGTCGATAAAATAGAAGTGCAACAAATACAATCTTTAGGACTTTTCTTTGCCATGTTACTCTCCACTTACAAGTCGTCACCTTCCTGTTGAGCTATGTGTAGTGCTTGCCCTTGTCTTCAGGTGTGTATGTCCTATGAAACATGCCTTGATCTGACCTCATGTATTTTTGGCCTTTAAAGTCTTCTCTCCTTTGGTGCAGCCAACCATCACCTTGATCCCTTTTTCTTCTCTGAGATGCTGGACTTTATCCTACGCTGAGTCAAATGCTTAGCGATTTTGTTTTAAAAACATTCTTCTAGATCGGCCTTCTCAGTTAGCTTGGATTTAGTCTAAGAATCTGCTGGCAGATGCTGCGTCATTTAGTAACAGAAATGCAGAGAACACCTTTTAATATACTGTGATGTACATGATATTTCTGGTGTTTTAGTTGGGGGAGATTTGGGTGTTGTGTTTTTAATGGAATGCTGAAGGCTTTTGTTTGCCTTTAATAAGATTTTTTTCCTTTTTTTTGATCTTTGCATCTTGACAATTGTTTTGTATATTTTTAAAGATTTTATTTTAAGATTAACATCCTTTGTGTGCCACAAGTTGCTGAAAATGGATTCTCTCTCTGCTTACTCTTTTTGTGAATAATAGTGAAAGATTCAAGTACAATGAGAAGCCAGCGTTAAGATCACATTC
Source organism: Myiopsitta monachus (assembly GCA_017639245.1). Classification (NCBI taxonomy): domain Eukaryota; kingdom Metazoa; phylum Chordata; class Aves; order Psittaciformes; family Psittacidae; genus Myiopsitta; species Myiopsitta monachus. The sequence continues at coordinate 3,073,312 of CM029931.1, read as the reverse complement.
TATGAGTCCTCCTCACCGGACAGCTGAAGACAACCCGGCCACACCACAGTCTGTAAGATGCTTCTCCTTTTTGTCATAAAACTTGCTCTAGTTTCAATGTATTGTTTCTGTATATCCCCATGAAGCTGTTATTTCTAATTGCATGGAGCATGATCCCTGTGTCCAAGTGCAGACATTTGGGAAGGAGTGATAGAAAGGATGCTCATCAAAATGTGCCCTCTGCAAGTGCAGGGACAAAGAGCTTCTTGCAGGATGCTCTCCATTAATCCTAACAGTTGACCTCTGTTTAGTGTAGTGTGATTAACGTCTGCTGCATTGTTTTCCCTAGTCTTGGCAAGCTGACTGTATTGACATCATTTTGTATTTTGCAATAGTAGATTAAAGAAAGCTGCATAGATGTCTTTGGCTCTCTTTAGTGATGGTTGACCTCTGAAAGAGTGAATTTTGGACAGTTTGTTTTATCAAACTTTCCACAGGCAGCATTGTGGCAGATAGAAGGACATTAAACAGACCACGTAAAACCCTTTTTAGTCCAAAATATTTAATGATATTGCATGTATAATTGCAAGCATTTAAGCTGAAAATTACTCCTGACAACTATGTTATCAGCAAGCGTCGTGAGTGTGCTCTGTAGCCTTGCAGTGTCCAGTCTTTATTACTGAAGAGTTCTGTCTGACACGGTTCATTTGCTTTCATTCCTCCATGAAACACTGAATTTGCTGTATGCATATTGTGGGCTTGCCTACAGTTATTGTTTTGATTGTATCAGAGGAACAATTTAGAGAGCATGCAGCTGGAAGTGGGCTGTTGATGCCCAAGCAGTTCATACAGACTGTTCTTACCCTTCCTTACTGGGCTTATGATGACATGACGTGTGAATGGGATAAACTGGCAGCTTGCTTCTGAGGTCTTTGTGGGGAAATTTGCGTTCTGATATGTGTTTGGAATAGAGGACTAGCAAGGGATGCTTTACCATGGCAGGCTACGAGGGGTCTGTGGGCAAGAAATGAGTGTCTGCTCTGTGCTGCGGTTGGTATGAATGTACTTACGTGTGTGCTAATTGTGTATATACAAGTGTGATTTAAGAAAGAAATGACATGATAAAAAGTAAAAACAGATGCTGGATTTACTAGATTTCTCCTCATTGGTTTCCTGTTTATTTTACCTGACTTAAAGAAATAGTTTTTATGGAATAGTTTTGTAAAGAAAAGGATTTCCTTCAGTTGAAACCTGGATCTGGGGCTTTAAAGCTTCTGGTTTTTGTTGTTTTGTTTATTCTTTTTGTTCTTGGCTCTGCCGCAGGCTTCCAGGGCAATGTTAGACAAGTCAGTGCACGTCATTGTTCTTCAGCTCCGTACATTGGATTCTGCTATGATTACAACTTTAAAAGGGCCTTTAAATGAAATAATTCTCTCTTGCATTGCCAAACAGTTTGATGAACGTTTGGCTGGCTGGAACAAATAGTATCTTGTTCTGTTGTCAGTGATGCACAGATGTTCTGGCATAATTCAGGCCCAGGTAGAGGAACAGGGAGTCTTTCAAGAAACATTAAGAACTGCCTCAATCAAGTGTTGATTAACTGAAGTCAAAGCTCCATTCACTGTAAGTTTATAGTGAATGAGCAGATTTAAGAAAGATTTGCTTGCACGCCAATATGCAAACCTCTTGCTAACAAAACTTAATGTGACAAAGTAATCCAGGCTTCAACGTTCTGATTTTGTAGTTATAACTGTCCCTGCCTTGCTGTAGTTTCCTTTAATTACTATTACTTTTCATTTATTTGGAGGCTGCTGGGGTGATTTCTGGATTAGCCACATAGAAGGTGCTGTGGAGATGGGTCATTTCTAGCATGTTGCCTGAAGAACAGAGTATTTTGATTTTGGTTTAGTAAATTTACCCTTTGTAAAGGAGGCTGTTGCTCTGGAAATAAGTAAAATAAAGAACAACATTAAAGTAACGAGACAGCTAATTTATCCTTTGAATTCCTTTCTGAGTACAGTATCCTACTGCTAATGGAGCTATTTAGATTAAAGCTGCCAGAGGTGTTAGGAAGCGCAGTGTAGGCATAGCCAAGCCAATGAACAGCTTATTTTTTTGACTGTATCTGCCAGCTCTTCTGATACGTTGTTTGACTTTTTTTATGTTCCAGGACCATCGTCATAAAAAACCCAGTTCTTTGGATGACAGTGACCTTGAAGCACGCCTCAATAGTTGGAATCTTGGGGTAAAATAAACAGAGTACACTGGTGACTTGAAACAAAAACTCCTTAGTAATGTAGTTTGCATCTAGGAATTTAGTCAACAAAACTTGACGTAGGAATCAGGCTTTTAGACAGGAATTGGTAAACTTGGGAAGGTTAATTATGAATACGTGTCATCTTGAGAAGGAAATGTTAATGTCTTACTTTAAAGCATTAATAATCTTTTTGTATTTAATATTCTTACTGATAAATTAAGCAGAATAATGCTACCTGCTGGCCAAGACCAAGTGTCTGACCCTGGAAGAAACTCAGACTGTTTCTTAGAACTTGATAATGTTGTTTTAAATCTGTGCTTGTATATATGAAAGAAGAGTTTGGCTTTTTGTATTACTGTTTCTTCCTAAGGAATACAGAGTTTGCAAGCCGTTAATACAACTTAATGTTTTTTGCCAGAGTTTGCCTCTCTTTGGTAGTGTCCAAGATGCTTTTTAGTGTGTTAAACTCTTTTCCTCCCTTTTAACACTTAGGAAACTTTAGACCAATGCTGTGGCTGTAACTCCTGGAAAGAATAGCATGTCTTTACCGAGGGAAGAATCTGAGATGCATTTAAATTTAAGGCTTCTGTTAGAATAAGGCTTTATTCCCTTGGTTGTGTTTTCTGTTTTATTAGCCCATGACAACTCTAAGATCATAGTGTAAGTTCTTTCTCTCTGTAGCTGTATCCTGCTATTCTGCTGTTGTGTTTTGTCTCTTTTAAATCTCTTCACCTGCACCTCCAAATGTTTAACCTATTTGATTAGGATTGGTGTCCTCATAACAATTTTATTGAGATCACTTCTTTATAAAGGGGATTGGTTTTTTTTATGTCATTTTCTGCTTAATCTCATAGGCTCAAAGCTCAGTTGTTTTTGGGAGAGAGGTAAAGTTAGGAGGGATGAGTGAATATGAAATACTTCAGCTATGAAATGAAATACTTCAGCTTTGTTTTTTTTAATGGTTATGTGTTTTCATGTTCTCATTTTTATCAGTTGCCAAATAATCCTTATTCTTCCTACACTACTGTCAGTCCAGAGGGATATGACAGCATTTAAAAATCTTGCCTATTGCACTCAGTGTTTTGCATTGATGGTTAAGTTCCCAGTTGAAAACATTAATGATGAGAGAATGTTAATTTTTTTGTGTCCTTCTTGGTGTTTATTGTGCTGCTGTGGTGCCTGTTAGCATTCTGAATGCAAGTTACTTGCTTTGCTTGTAGAGGGAGAAGGAAGTCTTGGCCTTGAGATGCTCCAGCAGCTGCCCAGCCACTTTCTCTGAACTAAAGGTTGAGATTAGTGAAGATGTTAGCCTGGGTGCATGGTGTTGCTCCTTGATGCTCCTTGTATTTGATAGATTAATATGAGAACCATTTCTAGCACTTCCTGATTTAGATGAATGTATTATTTTGGGGGCATTGTAGTTCTGTTCTGGAGATCCACTCTCTGCACTATGAGCTTTTCAATAGCAGCCAACTCTGGTTTGCGAAAGCTCTGCACAGGTGCCTGAAACAAACATGCAAGCAGTCACTTGCAGGTTTTGAGATATTTGGACGGTATAAATACCTGGATTATATGAGCAGATAGTTGTAATACCTTGAGCTTTTAAAGCTGATGTAAAAACGAAACTTGCTCATGGCCATTTTACAAATTGTTCCAATTGATGTTGACAAAGAATCTCTTTATATCCAGTGTTTTTATATCAGTGTTGATCTGCCTGCTTGCTTATCTCTTTAATTTTATTTAGGGTTTGTTTCTTTTTCTAATTGAAATTCCAGTTTGCAATCATGTTGTGTTGATAATGGATGGTTATTAAACTGAGATGATCCTCTACTGATATGGGAGCTCTCTTAAATAACAAATTGGCTACCGTGACACATAAATCAGTTTTTCAAGTCTCCTCTCCAGGGATGGTAATTAAACAAGTCGCTAGTGGGAGACTTTGATTGCTTGATAAGACTTGTTGGGAGTTAGGATTTGGGGTTGTAAAAGGGAGGTCTGTAAGTGGTTGTTGTTGAACAGTGTTCCCCTGCTATGGATCATGGCCTGCAGTGGGCTCCTAAAGGGTCAAGGTGTTTTATGTAAGGTTGCATACTTCAAGAATATTTGATTATTAAAGATAAGAACTTATTAATGATGGCAGCACTTCAGATTCTGTAGGGTTTGAGTTCGAGTTGTGACTGCTGTTACTTGTAAGCATTTAAATTGTCATAGGAGCACCTAGCACTCTTTTGACAGCTAGCCACATTTGCAGACCGTTTGAGAAGCTTAATTTACAAGCGATGCCACCTCAGGTACAGGAGACCCTTGACCCAAAAGGATACTTCAGTGGTGGGGGAAAGTTAGGAGAGGAAATACAGAATGGCTTTTGCTTTGAAGGGTCTAATATAAATCCAGTTGTTTTAAAAAAGCTTTCAAGACTTCCTTGGGGTTTGGTTTTGAGTTTTACTTGCGTCTCAAGGAATAGATGGTGAATCAGGGTTGCTGATCTGGCAAAGGATGTGTGTTCGTCTTGCACTGATGGGGACGGAGCTGATCCTGGGAATTTTGGACAAGTCCTTATACAAGGATTTTTCTCAGTAAGAATACTTGAAATTTTGGGAAGCTGTTCTTATTTCAAGTAAATGTATACTTCAGTTAAGAATCTGCAAACATCTAGGTAGGTGCTCTACATAAAGGTGAGAAAAACCTTAGCATCTTCCAGGTGTGAGTTCCTGCTAAGCCTTCACTGTTCCACTACAGGCTTGTCTGGATAATAATGACCAGTTATACACTGTTAATTTATTTTTACCTTTATCTCTTGGGCTTTGACTTTGATATATTCTAAATTCCCTCTTCTTCAAAGATGGTGTATTTTTAAGGTTACATACTGAATGTATTTCCACTTTTTATGATAGGTTTACAGCAGTGGCTGAGACATTATTATTACTATTATTATTATTACTACTATTAAAGGTATTGTGAAAAGTTTGGGTAAATAATTTTATGGTTTCTCTACTAAGCAGGGAGGTCAGAACTTAATAGAGAGTAATATGGAGGCTCCAGATACTTGTTGCTACTAGTGATAACTTATGCTACATGAGAAGTAAGACTTTGCTAATATTATTGCTTCTCATGAGTAATAGAAGAACTTTTCCATTTGCCTTGAAGCATTCCTGATTACCCTCTCAAGCATGTTATTGTTCAAGTTCTTTATATCCTAGTCATGCATGAGTAAATGTTTAAAAGAAAGAAAAAAAAAAGCTGTGTTTTGATGGTGGTAAATTTGCCTTCTTTACATGGAATACTAATTTTAAATACATTATTAAAATGTGCTTTTCTTAGCCGTTATTGGCGCTTATCTGAACTGGTGCGGGGACTGTCCTTTAAGTGTTCATGCCTTGAAGTTGCATTTGCAGGGTAGAAAAGACATCCTGTTGTATTGCCATTTGAAGGGGAAAGTTTCAGAGGCAGGAGTCTAGACAAACACAAGTCAGCTTTAGCTGTGTTGTTGCTTTCCACTTTTTGCCATGATTTATTTATTTCAGAACATAATGGAACTCAGCTAGCTGATTTTATTAACAGCTGTCAGTAGACTTGTGCATGTCATGTATTACTACCTGTCATTAATGGGATATCCTCACCTTTCTTTTTGTTATGCCTCAAGAAATAATGAACATTGCCGTATCAGGAAAAGAAGTTACTGGATAATGGAATTAAACTGGCTTTTTTTTTTCTTTCTTTCTTTCCTCTTGTTAAGCTTTTTAGACTGTAGACAAGCACAATTTTTGGGTAGAAAATTAAAGTAATGTAGAGGAACATTAAAGAATTTAATCCCTGCATATTCCTACCTGACCTGCCTATATATATGTACTTTTTCATGATGCTTCCGATACATTTTCACTTGTCACTGAATTGTAGCCCATTTGAGATGTGACGAAGCAACTTGTTTAAACATCCCAGGAAATTCAGCACTTCATTTTAGGTTGAAAGCATACAAAGAGATTGTACCCTCAGAAACCGCAAAGGGTTTTTTAATCAGCGAGAACAGAGTTTTTCATCGCTGGAATTCAGCCAGGACGAGGATTATCTCTTTAGCTTTTACCAGAAGTAATGCAGCATCTTCTGTACAAAGAACTGGGACATTCATCTCTTAATGTGGGAAATGTTATTGCCTAATAAGGGTTTGAGAGGACTTAGACCAAAGTCTAAGACCAAAGAATTGCCGTGGTCAGTGGCTTACATTACATTCTTCTTTTTGAAGAAGTTATCTATCACCCAGTGTTAATGTAGATGTGAGCACAGAAGATTTCTGGGTGGCTACAGCAGCAGTGTACCTTGTGCCTGTTTTGTGTACTTGGCTCACATCTGCTTGTGTCTTTCCAATCTAATTAAGCTCACCCATTTCTGTACAAGCCATCTGATTATCTTTTGTATGGTTTCTTCATCTCTCTGCTTACAGTAAGCATACCTACTGTATATGTTGTGGCCTCGGAGGGCAGCAGCGCTGTAAAAACTTTCCCACAGTGAACTCCAAGTGGTGGTGTGACTTCAAAAACTCAATTCAACTTCCATGCTGACAAACAATCTTCGTGTGCTTTAATGTCCTTCCACTAAGACTGCAGAAGGAGCATTAAAGGGAGCTTCCCTACGAATTATGATGTTAGATAAGAATGTCCTTACTCAAATTTCCTGAAGCTACTCAGCAGTTATTTCTGTAGGGAACATGCTGGCTGGCCGGGTTTGTTAGATTAAAGTAAGAATTTAGGGCAAGGTTCACTTTAGTTGTTTACCATTTCAAAATCTTAAGTGTTCTTAACTCTTTCATGTGTGTTTTTACCATCCTTGTTTTGAAAACAATCGCATTTTGTCTTTGAAGAAGCTTAAGGGAGAATTTGCAACAAGCCTGATGATCCAATTATGTTGGTTTGGGTTTTTTCCCCTCCTAAATCTTAATATATTCCACTGACCTTCTGACTCTGTTATTGAGCTGTAATAAGCTACAGTCGTGCATTATTGAAGATAAATATACCTTGATAAATGTCTTCCAGAGAATGAAATGTGACTTTGGAAGCATTAATGTCGTCATCGTGGTATTTACTTTGTCCAAAGAGCAGAAGCTTTGGTCTAAATTTCTGGGCTATGACAGATATAAAGCCTGTACAGTGTTTCCAGCCCAAGGGATGAAATGTAGTTGATTTCCTGAGGATAACTCTTGCAGAAGTACTTAGTGCTCAAAATTGTGCTCTTTCTGTGCTGTCATTGCTTTGGGGGAGGCCATTTCAGCTCAGTTTGCTGCTGTCAGTGCTGCACCCATTGCTTGCGTTGGTAGCTTTAAAATGTTTGCTTCAAAAATGCTTAGTTTTGACTGCTTTAGGTGTTGTTACAATAAATAGAAATTGAAAATACTAAGGTTAAAAATTATGGCTAATTTCCCTCAAATTCCATTTTGGAATATGTGTTTTTATGGAGATTTATGCCATTCCTTTTTCAGTTTAACGACAATTGGTGTATATTTTCATAAAGTAGAAGTTATTTCATAAAGTAGTGTTATTTCTGCACAGTAATAGGGATCTGATCATCCAAAGCCTTCCCAGCTCTGGTTTATGAGGACTCAAGTACTACAAGGTGACTGTGCCAGTCCCCACAAATTGCAACATGGTTTGTTGTCTAACTGCCTAACAGAGCAGGAGAATCCAAAAGCTTTCCTACAAAGAAACTCAAAATACCATTTTTGCTAAGAAGTGGTATTTACAAATTAGAGTTCAATTCTAGTTCAAATAAAGATGTCTTTCATGATGACATTTATTTGGTTCCTACTCTTAAAAAAGCATGTGATTTACTGTTCTTCTCATGGCAGTCCTTCAGTTTCATACATATGTATTTTGGTTTGTCTTTGACCTTTTGGATATTATTTTTAAATTTGCATGTTTCTCATAAATACAAGCTGCTTTTTTCTTTTTTGGGGCATTCTTTATTGTGATACTCCCTCTTTAATGTGGTAGAATTCTGAGAACAAGAAGTCTTGCAGAAGACCAGCATGAAAAGAATGAATGTTGAGGCATTAAATGTTTACAGATCAGTTTAAGTGGATATAATCCACGACAAGTAACAAAGTGGGAACATTTAACTTCAAAGCACACATGGCTGCTGTTACAAAATGGAAAAATGCAAGACTTGGGCCATACGAAGTATTAGAGATGCATTTTCTTTCTTGTAAACAAGTAGTATATACCTTAGTGTTTTAGATTGGTTTTGAAATGAAGACTGTAAAGGGCTTAATTTCATGGTCAGATAAAGAATTGGAATGAACTGTAAACATTTACAATAATTTTCAGCTCTAAAAAACCCAAAGTGGATGATTACATTATTTTACATGAGAGAGGGGGCTTCTGGAAAATGGTTAAGCCTTGGAAATTTGGTTGGGGAAGGCTTTCAGTGGTATTGGCTGCTCAGTGTTCAGGGAGCCAGATCAGGGTTTGCCTTGAGCTTCTGACTTTAGGCCTTTGGTCCTGGGTATCTGTACGGGTGGTGATTAGAGGGGTGGGATGGATGGGGAAGCTGGTGAAATAAGCTGGAAGGAAGAGTATAATACTAGTAAAATTACAGAGCTTTTAGGTAGGAAATACTATTGCACGTACAAATGTGTAGAACAAAGAAACTCCTCTAAAACTTTTCTGGCTTAGAATTTCTGTGCTTCTTATTTCTGTCTGTCTCTTTACTATTAGTATGATTTTTAATCACTGTTACCTGTCTGCTGTGGTTAATGCCCCATGATATTCTCACTCCTGTATTCCTCTCCTCGCCAACCTTCTGTGTCCAAAATTATTGAGTTTGGTTTTGCAGTAGGTGCATGCAGGATTCCTTTATTGACTACTGTCTGCCCATGCGTTTTGCATGCGCAAAACCCCAAAATAAAACCGATTCGGGATGCTTTATATGAAAGAAAGTTTAACCTATCTGTTTTGGTAAACTCACTGACAGTATAGAGAAATGGGGTATCTGTTAAGTTATTGATTTTCTTATACTTTCAATTATGGTATTAAAATATTAGATAATATGAAATAGAATGGGTATGTTAAATGTGAATATCTGCAACTACTTCTGGTGGAAATAGGATGACTCTTCAACAGTATATAGAAATCCTACATAACCTTTTAGGATAGGAAATGAATAATACTATATCAAATTGAAATTTCAGAGGGATTAATCTTTCCTTTCGCTGATAAATTCAATGCAAAACTTTATTTAATAGTACTGGAGAAAGTGCAAGCAGTTGATACATTTACCATGCCTCAGAGATCAATTGAATCTTAAATAAAATAAAGTAAAATGCACCGAACGTTGTAAGATGTACATTGCAGTCATTCACATTCCGGATCTCATTGCCACGTTTTACAAGATTATACCCCTGAAAGCTTTTCTTGGGTGTTATGTGTTCTCTGTGATGTGATATTTGAGCCTCATTGTCTGAGTAAATTAAAAAGATAGAGCTGTCTGATAGAGGAAGTGGGTTGTGAACAATGTTTTGTATTCAGTTCTTAAAAATAGTGATTAAAAGAGCTGCTTTAATTATACAGTGGTGTTAATGAATTATTTCCTTATGTTTGTCTCTATGGCTTACATATGTGGGTATAGTTTCAATGCACTCAACTGTAATTTCTCAAAAACACTCGATGAAAATCATTGTAATCCGTAAATTTATTCTAGTTTTACTGAGTTAAATGCAAGTTTATCCAATAAAGTTGGAATCTTTTGCATAAGCCAGGTATTCAGCTGCCAAATTCCTTTAAAACACGCATTGATGGAATTTTTACGGCCACAAGGAGTTGGGGGAGAAAAAAAAAAGTGCAGTTTTTGAACCATTTCCATTAGGAAACCCTAAAAGTTTAAAACTTGCTGAGTAGGTCATGTCCAGCAGAATGATCCCTTATGAAGATTTCCTATTTCTTTAACTTGTAAAAGATGGCCGTTTGCATTCCGTGGAGTGCTTTTCTTAGCAATCATTGAAGTGTTCTAAAGGGGAAAGAATTATGCACGGGAAAATTAATTTATGTGTTACTTCTAGGTAATAGCTGTGTATCTAGAGACATGATGATTTGCAGATAAGCTGTGTTTTAATAGATAATCAAATCTTAGTGGAAAAGCAGTTCTTGAACTGGTGTGTATAACCAGAGGCATGCTTAAATCTGTTCAGTTTTTGTTCCTAGAGTGATAGAGTTACTGGGTTAAGTATTCCCACCCTGGTACAGATCACTAGAAGTTGTCATTGTAAACTTTATTGAGTATTTGGAGATATTTCTTACTTTGTAGAAGAATAATAAGGCATTGTTGACGTGATTGCTTTCTCTTTAACTTGTTTTTCAGTTAGAAAATCCAAGATACTTGCGAGAAAAACCATTGCCAGTGTCTTTGGTATGTATCTATATTCCCACACTATTTTATAAGTGCTTTAACAACGTGCATTAATATGCTTCATTTCTGGTTAGGATGGATTTTATTTGGAGTTACTGCTTTGAATTAAGTTGTTTTGAACTCTTTCACATTCAACAGATGACACCCAAAATGAACCGAGGAAAAAGCAGCCCTGTACGTGATGAGCAGGCGCTGTTTCGGAGAGAGGTAAGATCCTTGTTAGACTTTTGGGGAAAAAGAAAATTGCACCCAAATTAGTAAATTGGGACATTTTCTTGGGGAATCGGGTATTTGCAAAACAGTTTGCTGTGGCAGAAGATCTCATGGAAGAGAGCTTTTGCTGAAGTGCCAGGACTTTTCATTAAATACGGAATGTATTTCCAATTACTTAGAGAATAAAGAAGACTTTTGGAACATGTTTAGTTTTCCTTTGAAGGAATTCTCAATGTAGAACAGTTTGAATTGTAGGAATTTTCCAAACTACCTTTTGACAGAAGCAGTGGAACCCTTGATTTAGCGACAGTTTTTGTTAACTTTCTATATACCTTTAAAAATCTACAGATCTTGGCCTTATTTCCATTAGGTAGGAGTTAGAAAGGAAGTGACATCATTTCTAAACCATTAAATTATCCCTCCTTTTGCATGGTATGTTATAAGGGCACTTGAATTGTAACCTCCCTAAGGTTACTTTCATGACATTTTAGAACATGTCTTTATCTGAGATGCAGGGGAGGCTAAATCTGGTTTGTGGACACTTCCGTTAATAATCATGGAATCCCAGACTGGTTTGAGTTGAAAGGGTCCTTAAAGCTCATCCAGTTCCACCCCCCTGCCATGCGCAGGGACACCTTCCACTAGAGCAGCTTACTTCAAGCCCTACCCAACCTGGCCTTCATAATGTATATGAAAGTCAGCTTTGTGTTGATAGCTGTTGGTCTAATTCAACACTTGTCCAAGCAGTCTGCTGTGGCACTTGCATAATACATGTGCCTTTCACTTTCCCTGGTCTAATATTGGCTGTTCTTTTGTATTAACAGTATTGAAACCACCATTGCCTTGGGATGAGGCAAGGTTTCATAAGATGTGAAAATAGAGCAAAAAATAAAGTAAATTGAAAGCACAATGCTGTCATGTACGTACTGTTTTCAAATTAAACAAGCAGGAATGCATGCCAAGCAGCTACATAAAATATAGCAAATACTTTGCTGGTTCAGTGGAAAAATCCTTGAAACCACACAGTAAAAAATCCTGTCCTTTTTGCTAATGGTACTTGACTGTGGGCTAGTTTAAACTGGAAAGGTTATAGACAGTATTTCACAATTGCCATGTGTGTGCTGTTAAGTAGAAAACTTCAATGTGTTTTCGTCTTTTTTGGTTTGTGAAGCTCGATTAAGAATAAGGCCTTTTCACTTATAGAATGTGAATGTATTAACAGAAAAATAGCGCTGTACCAAAGGTTTGGGTAAACCTTTAACTGTTCAACCACTTTGTAGTAGGGCTGGAGAACATAAAACAGGATAACTGTGGGTTTTTTGCTTTTAACCTTTAGACCTTTGTTCATAAACCATTCCTGCACCTGTTTTGACTCTGTAATGCTGAACACGTGGCCATTTTCAATGATAACCACATCACAGACTTATGAAAATGGGAATATCATCAGGCAGTGGGTTGTAGTCGTATTTTCCCCAAATTCTTCTGACATGGATTAAAGCATTTGGGAAACTTGTCGTTACTGAAAAATCCTGTGCTCAAAGGAGGAAGATGCAGGAAAACAGGAATATATTGGCTTTCAGCAGTACAGCAAACCAGAACAGATGGCCTGGCTGCCTTATCTAGATAAATAGGAAGAAGTCTCTCTTTGAACTTCACCTTTGGTCATCCTGAATGCCACCCGATACTGCACAGAGGCAGAGGAGGAGAGAGAAAAAGTTCTTAGTTGTAATTGTTCAGAACAACAGAACATAACTGTTGCTACAGTAGTGGGCTTGACGTTGTTCTGGAACTAAAACCCAGATTTGTCTGTATTAATAAAACGTGGTGCTTGTTTAACCTTTCTCAAGCAACTGATGTATCCTTTAAAGGAGTTTTGGGGTTTCTTTATAAAGTTCTCTTCATTTTTCATTTTGTCAGCCTTAATCTTTCTTTCCATTTTTCTCCATTTCCTTCTGTTTTCTTTCTGTAAGCAAAGATATTTATCTGCGTAGACTCAGCAAAAGGAACACGAACAAACCTGAGGCAAGAACATTGGAAATAATTTTCTCTTTTTATCCTTTTAAATTAAAGGTTGTAATTAATACCAGGAGTACAGCAGCTGTATAACAACCCCTAAATCATGTTGCTTTAGACAAATGCCAAGCTGGATGCTTTGTGCAGTAACTGTATTATGAAGTTTCATCTATTAGCTGAGAACAAGGGGTATTTACAGTGATTTTGTTGACTTTATCACTGCTCCTGTCACTTCTCTGGTTTGCTTTTTGGAAAACCAGTGATAAAGTCTTTGGATACTGAAGCAGCGGCTGCTTTTTGAGGTTCTTGTGTCCTAAAGCAGTTGGGCAGAAATGGTTGATTTCCTAATGTCAGCTGGAGGAGTAGTTACTAGCAGTGCAACTGGAGGGAGGAATACTTCTGGGGGAGGCAATGGGTAACTTTGCAAGAAGATACAGAATACCTGCAGGATAACTTGCACTGCTTTGTCTTGTGGAGTGAGGGCTGAAAGGGAGAGCACGTGCTCAGGGAAAAGGAGAGATGAGCTGGATAGAGGAGGTTAACTTAGAGTGTAGGGAATAGGAAAAAAGACATCTTTTTTTTTTTCCCCTTGAAAATGCATTTTTACGGATCAAGGACCAGAAGTAAGATGAAAATGAAGAGGTTTTAGTTGATTTTTATCATGTATTCAAGAATTGTATCTTTAAGGTGCAGCTTTTTAAAAAAGCTATATAGAACCTTTATCTTTGTAATCGTTATTTATGTTTTTCTCCTTTTTTTTTCTGGTGAATGAGCACTCCATTTATTGCATTACACAGATTTTCTTTGTGAAGACCATTAAGCCATGTATATAGTATTACTGCACCAAAAGTGTTGGGATCTAGCAGTGTGTTTATGTTGAGATAAAATCAGCACGCTGCAGTGATGATGTTATGGTTAAGTCTTGGTCTGGCTCAAAGTGTTCTGAATTTAAGGTGTTGAAAGTAGCAGATTTACTGTGCTTCTTGCTTATCTGGCAAGAGATTATGACTTGAAATGGGGAGAATTGCATGAGAGCTGCAATACAGATTTTCCCCAAAAGGGACTATACATAGGATATAAAGGAAAGAATGCAGGGAGGAAAGAAAGTGGAAGGGAGGGTGAGTAACACTTGCAGGTGTTATCATGGGAAAGAGATGGGGTTTTAGGAGAAGGAAAAACACACTTGAAGATAAAAACATGTTTCCTTGCAGTTGGAGATGGTGTTCAGTGGGTGCTGTCCTTTTGATTTCTTCCTCTTAATTGCTCTGTTCTGTAGCGAAGTATTTAAATACATGAATTAAACCTTTACTGCAAACCAAATTAAAAGCAATAAATAAAAATAGCATGGAGTCAGTATCCTGAAAGAAGGATTCTTGTAATTAAACTGAGCTTTTACCAATGTAAAAATAACATTATTGTGATTTGAGCTGTGTCGTGGATTTGTTTTTTTCCTCATTGAAAACAGATATTTGGTAACAAAATCTATCAGTCTCGTTCTTTTGTATATTATAATGAAATAAAAGTGTTCGTGTGCTCATGTGCATGTATGCTGTGTATCTGCTTGGTGGATGGCTACTGATAAGTATGTGTATGGAACTGGGAGAGCTGAATACAGCTAAAGGAACCTGTGTAGGCATGTAATGGTTTATTCCCCTGAAACATATTCCTAGCAGTGTGTATTGTGACTTCAAGTAGTCTCTGGTTCATTTGAATGTTCTTTTATCCACAAACCTGATGTCTATTTCGAATGCAGTGTCTGATTTATATTGACAATTCACTTGTAAACTGATTCTCACCACCAAATAATCATTCTGAATAGTGATCTGCTGGTTTGTGTTTGAAAACACAGCAATCCTGACTTCTGTTAACATGATCCCTGCTTGATTGATGTCCTGTTCCTAAAAACATATGCAAGTTGTCCGTTGTCTTCCGTGTGAGGAAATCACATCCTGCCTTGCTTTGATAACTCTTCAGAATGTAATATCATAAACCCCAAACCTGATTGTACTGCTAGCCTGGTGTGAGACATCCAGTGTGTGTCAGGATGAGACATGCTTCCATAAACTTACTTGTGATTTATAATTCCTGATGCTAATTGGTCTGGTCATGCAGCTCTATATGGACATGTACAGTTACTTATTTTTTTTCTCAGTACTTTGTGAACTATGTCTTTAATTATTGCACATATGTGCTGGAGACATTGGGAAAGATCAAAGAGGTAGGTTAGCAATTCAAACTAGTGTTTTAACCAGTAGAATGTCCAGATGGTTGCCAAGCAGCTGGGAATTAATCTTTTCCTGCATGATTAATCTCTACCTCAAAGTGTATCTCTCTTAAAAAGAAGAAGAAAGTTTGATTATTTTTCTTCATCACACGTACGGATTCTGTTTAAGGGAGAAAAGCCATTGATTAGGAGAAGTAGGTACTATAGGCTCTTGTTGCTACATGTTGCACTTGTGAAATGGAGGTAGGAGCGCAATTGTAAGAACAGTTTTAGGAGATCCTGAAATGAGTGTAAAACGTTCAGCAGCTGCTGAAATACAGCGTATTAAAAATGAGAAGGAATAACGCTGGGAGTAAAAAGTAAGTGTTGCTGACTCAGTGTGTAGAGCCTCATTTACTTCACTGGACTTGGTACTGGGCAGAATTAGAGGAAGCTTTCAAGTAGTACTTCCTATTATACTCAGATTTTACTAACTCCCTTTGAAATCAGTGTGATTTCTGCATGTTCACAAGGTTCAGCTGGGTTCAGTTTTCAGTGCTGGCAATTGAAGATACGGTTTGTTGCGATTTTGAGCTGTCACTTATGAAACTGCATCGAATAAGTTATTACCATGTATAAGCTTTCTCAATTTCCAAACATTCTAAACTTTTCTGGTACTCCTGATGACAGGGGCACTACTACTAGTGGTAGGCGTATTTGTTACATATAGAAGTGGGACACTTGCCACTCCAAATCAAGCTGTTAAGTAAGGTGATATGATGTGGCGCGAATATGCATGTTTTGTTTATTAGTTATATAAAACATCCTTTAGAGTAAAAGTACCATTTCAAGTTATTATAGTTGTTGGGATAAAAAGCTGCATGCTTTTCTCCCTGTTCTCACCATTCCCAACTTGGAAATCTGTGGAAAAAGACATTGTTCTGTCCTTCAAGAGACTAATGACATTTACATATGAATAAGAACAATTGTCCAATTATTTTTCTGTATACAGCAAAAGTGTATTAATGTTCAGTGTCATTTAAAAGCTGGTGGGATTTGATTTAGGACAAAGCCTTTCATTTTTAGTCCTGTAAAAATGGGAGAATGTCATATTAATTTTTTCCTTTAGTGAATATTCAGTTTCTATTCACAGTACTCTGTAAAATTTACTCGAAATGGAAGTAGCTGTAGTGGTTTTAAAGAGTGACGATACAAAGGTTAGATTTGTGGAGAGAAGTATAAGTGTTTGTTAGGTCAAATAATATAGTCCAGATCATAAACATAGACTTTTGTGGAGGGACCTTTGAATCTGGGCAAAATACCATGTTTATAAAGGGTCTTTTTACATTCCAATTTCTGGCTTGCGGGTTTCATTCGTTTGATGCTACAAATCTCTTTGTGCTTTTAAGACCTGTGGTCATGTTTGATACTTTGGTCATGATGTGCACATTTCGCTTTTCTATAGACACAGCACATCGGTGAGTCTGCTCTCCTAATGCTTTGCCTGTTTTAATTGTGAAGGTTTTCCAGCTCTTGGCAGCCACAAGGAGGGAATGTGATCACTATGTGTACCCCTTGGCTGAAAGCTGGGGTGTATTTCAATGTGCATCTTATATATTTGACCTTTCCTACTTTCTTTTCATACTATAATGAGTGTCCATCTTCACTTAAAAACGCTTCAAGAGCAGATATTGATCTGCAAAATTGCTTAAGCAAGTAGGTAGAAGCTGCTCATGAAATATAAGATGCGATATTATGTTGTTCATCATGTGACAAGCGTGCTGGTTACAGACACCTGAATGCAATGAAGTTGGAAGTGGAGAGTGTTTTTCCACGCACTGTAAACTGAATGTGAGCTTTTCGGCAGTTCAATTTTGAAACTGGAAGATTAGCCCAATATGATTTAAACTCTATATGTATTGTAGCAGTTCCTATTAAAATAAATTGTTATAAAGGATGAATTTGTTTCCTTTTTTTTTTTTTCCACAGCATGATTTAGATACTTAGGTGGTTATTCTGACTCTTAACTTGCTTTAAATGTTTAAAATATTAATACACTTCAAAGCTAATCTTAACTATTTTTGCGGATGCAATATCCGGTACAGAAATAACACTGAGAAAATATAGCTTGTTAATTATGATGTGAAATACATTGTCCCAGATTACTTTTGCCTGCAGTCAGCGTGTCTTTATGTGTAATAAATCTTGACTGCCTTGCAAGGACAGTATCTCCTGCCATGGTCTGCCTGTATAGTTTAAACCTCTGTATAAATTATCAGTATTTATTTTTATAACCCTGGATGTGAAAATGGGGTAAACACAACTCAGTAGAAAGTTCTGGTTGTTTGTTGGGTTTGTGTTTTGTTGCTGTTTGCTTAAGAAACCTTTTTCTTCTATGGAAATATCAAAGCTTTGTGTTGTGCGCTGATTTCTTTTAGCAGCTGCATAACACCAAGACAAATAAGTTTTGTCCTATACTGTAAGATACACAAGCCATTGTTCCACATTGTTAGTTCTTACTTTGAAGTTCTCATTCATTGTTTACATCCTTCTCCCCCTTCCTCGCTTCCTCCCTCCCTCCACTGTGTATTCATAGGCTTGGAAAAAACCTTGGCAAGCCACAAGTACGGTTTTGTCAAATAGCCAGAGAAGATCTCTGATGGATGTTGAACCTTCAGGATGCCACCTCTGGCCTGAGGGCATTCCCTGTAACAAGGACAAGTGAACAGTGAGGAGCAGTTCAAAGCTGTCTCGGATTAATATTGTAAATCTAATTATTGATTTAGTTTTGAATTGGGTATTTAAATATTTCCACAGGTTTTTGTAACTGGTGACGAGGTCAACATTTCTGTCATGAAAAGCTGAGATACCACCTTCCCTCCCCCTCGGATTTATGACAGTTGCAGATCAGACTCTGTCAGTTTGAGTTTGACAGTTGTTATTTACTTGTTCATAGCACCTAACCCGTGCTATGAATTACAGGACATTGATAAGATGAAACCCCATTTTCGGTAACTGTTTACTGCTTTTGGTGGTGTTTTGTTGTTTTAAATTGGGAAGCAAGTGTGACTAGGCACTTAAAAGCAGTTCTGTTGATACCACACTCCATGGCTTTAAATAACAGGGAAGCACAGATGTTTGACATCAGTGTTGTTTACATGGCCTTAGGGTTTAATTGCCTCATACTCTTTGTCAGGAGAATAAACAATGACAGAAATCCAAAGGAATGATGTGCAGGCAACAGCAATGGCTGCATTTCATACATAGTTGCAAACTCCTCCACTATAGCTAAATATTCTTGGGTTAGTTTTGTTTGGGGTTTTTGTCTGAGTGGTACCCTACCAGAAACCTCATGTTCTCTGCTGCCTCTTGACTAGTAATAAAAGCTGTTAAACTTGATGAGCATGAGCACAGTTAATTGCTTCTAACAAGGTGAATGACTTTTTCAAGTTGCTTTTATCTGTTTTCTCTAAAACTTACACAGGTTTTTGATGCTATTGTAGGTTATTTTGTTTCTCAGTATGTGGTTAATAAATAAAATGCCACTGAAGTGTAAAGGGTGCGGTGTAGAAGAGTAGCACATAAAGTTACAGAGCTCTGTTGCACAGGGCACTGAGACTAACTTAGCAAATGAGGTTTGACGTTTGGTGACTACAGATGCGTGGTATAGTTTTAATTTGAAAGGTAACTCCTTTATTGAAATCGGCATTTAATGACTTGTTTAAACTTGGAAATGGAAGGGGAGAAGCTTCGCTCCCAGTTGTGATGAGCCCCTTTGCTTCATCCCCAGCCTTCATGAGATCACTGGGAAAAATGTGTTTACATGACTCAATTTTTTTATCCCCTTATGTGGTGAGATTGGAATTCCATCTTATGCAAAGGGTGGGTCAAAAAGCAGACTTCGAAATGAAGCCAGTACTCCAAGCTTTGCTGTAGGAGGCTGGTTTGTTGTGTGGATGGTTTTGGCTTTTCCTGCAGTTTTCCACAGAGAAAATGTTACATGTAGGGTTTTTAAACCAATTTATCTTCATTTTGACAGCACATGCTCAAATGAACACTTCCAAAAGTTGGTATGTGAAGATGTGTGTGTCGTGGAGCTATGGACCATTATAAACTTTAAATGATGTTGGAGAGTCTCCTATTTTATTCTGGTTTTTTTTAACCAATTACTCATTACAAATACAACTTTCCTCTTTAGACCAGAAAACTGTATGCATATCAACTCCTGAATTTCAAATACGCAAGCAAATGTGAGGAGTCCCCCAAAGGGACAAAATCATGGAAGTTGTGGATGAAGCAAGCGGGGCAGTAAAAATGGTGCACTGAAACTTCAGAATTTCATTCGGTTTACAGAAGTTGAAGACCATGAGTGCTTTTGAAGGTGCCACCTTTTGAGGCCTCAGCTGATGAGGAGTTGGTCTTTGGGATTTTTCAAGAGAAGAGAGATATTTCTTTTTTAATCTTATTTTTAATATTAAAAGAAAGAAGTAGTTGTTTTGTTATTACAGTGTTTGCCTTCATTAAGAGCTGACTTGTGCATCTTGGACACATTTTCACGTTGTTAGGTTGCCACTAACTCCCCTTTTTGGAAAGTAGTCCCTAATCGTAGGGTTGAGGCTTGGCTGTTCTACTGGGAGCAGTGGGATGAGTTAATTAAAATTGATGAGAACGAGTGCAAGTGCAAGACTGGTGCTAGGTAGAAGGATAATGACTGGAAGTGGGAGCCATCTTCAGGTGCAGGGATTTCTACTGTCAACCTGTGGGAAAACAGCCACGTGGCTGAGACCGGTCACCATCACTTGAAAATCCGTGTCCATATTCAATGCAAGGCAAATTTTAGCTTTTGTTTGATCTTTGTTCTTTCAACCTATAGAATAATAATATGTGGACCAGATTTCAGCTGCTGCAAACCACTGAGGACTAATTTACATCAGCCAAAACCTCATCACTTTATTAATGAGTTTTAAATGTAATGTGTTTGTGCGGATTTAATAGCTGTGTGAGTACAATAGCTATACATCAGTAATTCATAAGCTTTTAATGTAATTCAAGTAGATTGGAGTCTCTTTCATGTTTAGTTTCTAGTATTTGTGGTTTTACAACACTCATATTTATTTATGGAATGTTCACACACTGTCTATGTGGAAGTAGATTGCTATGCTCTTCTTTAAAATCAACATTTATTTATCAGTTGGTACTAAGACTTTCTTCTATAATGTCACTTTGTTAGAGGGATATATGCATATATTTCTTTTCATATATACATATGAGTCTATTGCATGAATAGGACATGCATTTTATTGTGATGCTTATTTCTGGATGATAAAAGAGAAGGCTGACAGCTCAGAATATGATCTGTTTTCTTTGGATTAATTGTCAAGCTAACTTCTTCCCCCCTGGTAATTTGCATAAAACTATGTACCTATTTAGTCTGGGAAGAGAGGTAGCCTATTTATATGCAGTGTAATAAGCAGGTGTATACTTTGGGTATCAGTGGATGTGAAGTCTGGAAATGGAAAGAATTTGCTGCTCTTCCTGCTCCTGTTCTCAGTTCTCGAGAAATATCCTATAGGTATTGCACAGCATTTTGCATTTTCAAGTTGACTTGGATTTCTGTAGCTCACTTCCAAGTCACAATACACAAACATAACACAAAGTAATCATATGGAAGAACCTAATAACTTGCAGCGTGTTTATTATTCAGACGTGTTAGATAATGATTCGTTCTTGAATGGCTTGTCCTGATAAGTCAAAGGAATAAAAATTAAGTCAGAATGAATAATGTCCTCTGTAAAGCAAGGGAGGTTGTTGGGATCGGTCACTCTGAGGAGGCTTTTCTGTCCACTTTGCTTTGTGAGCAGAAGCAGTGATTAAATGTAGAAGAGGAATTGCCTGAGTCTGAACTTGAGATGTCGCTTGGGTGTTCTAGAAAACAGAAACACAAAATACCTGTCATGTCTGCAGGCCTGAAGACAGACATAGGGAAAATATGCAGCAGATTTAAAAGCACCTTAAAGATGAAAACTGGGTCTCTAAGAAGTGGCAGTGTGTTATTGTGTCAGAGGGTTCAAGTACGCTGCTGTGAACAAGCACAAGCAAAAGCAGGAAATGCATGTTAGCAATCAAATCCAGCAGTGATATCCTTAATTCCATTATAAGTAACCTTGAAAAGGAAATGTTTTGATAATGTGGATGAATAATAGAAAACAAACAAAAATAAACATGCATCTGGGCTTAAGGACATTCTTTGTGTAAATGCGACACCTGCCTCTAGAATAAAAGCAAGTTTACCGTACTTGGTGTATTAACAGAAGTATTAAAAGCTTCATTCTGAAGTGTTTATTTAAATAAAGGACAATGGCTTTTTCTGGGCAGTAGCAGTTGGTTTTATTGCCAACTAAAACAGCTACATTTAGGTTGACATCTTTTCTAACACTTAGCAAATAAATGTGAAAATATCAAGAAACTGAATATAACTTTTTCATAGCAGTTATTTGTTAGTGACTTCCTGTTGCCTTCTCAATACATACATGAATAATTCAGAAGTTATATAAAGGTCATTAGTGTAATTTGTTCTTTATTTTAATGAAGTTATATCTCTTTTGCTTTGAAAGCTGGACATTAAAATGAAAATAGCAGAAGGTAAATTTCATGAAGAAAAACTTACATTACAGCAGAAGCACGATGCTGATGTTCAAAAGGTAAGAAATGCTGGTATCTTTTTCCCAAGTTACTCTATTAAGATAATGGAGAATGTGACTATAATAAAGAATTAGCACCTGTAGTTTAAGTTCTTCACAGTTGCAGTTAATGTTCCTTGAGAGGAAGATTGTAGGTAACAGTTTCATAAGCTGATAGGAATGCAGAATATTCCATGATAACGTAAACTTGGGAAAAGAGAAACACGTGCAGAAAGCAGATGAAAATACAAGGTGATTTGTTTATTCGTTTGAACAAGACAACCTATGCTACCAGCGTAACAGCTTCTGTGGATTCCTATGCTGATGAAATGTAAGCCCCTGATTTGTCTTCTAGCACTTCCACTATAGAAAAATGGGAACAAAACCACTTAATTAAATTTTTATGGACAGAACGCAAGAAATAACTGTAGGAAAATCCACAAGTGTATCCCATGTGTTCCTGTTAATACAGAGTAGGGCTTGTTCTTATGTCTCCATTTTGACACTGTATCTTAAAGCATGGGCTGGTCAATAAACAGTTCGTTATTTATGTTATTGCATTGTAAAAGCTCTATGTGGCTTTTAATTCTTCACAGCAATAAAATGACACCAGATACACTTCCTTTGGGTTAGGTTGGATTTGTCTTTATTGTGTTTGGTAACACCACTTTGGGGAAGATTATAGAAAGCCTCTCAAAGACCATACTGTTACTTTTAATGCCATGTTTTATACATGTGGGATAAAATTCAGCAAGGTCCTAACCACCTCCTGAGCACTCCGATCCCTGCTAAATGCTCAGCGTCAGGGTTGTGGTGACTGATCCTACTGTAAGCGTTGCATTATCGAGTGCCTCTTGCGATGTTTCTTAAGACTGAGTCACAGACCTGGAGGAAGTGGGTTGACACAACACTATGACACATCAAAGCCTCCTGAAAGGATGTTAATATTTGGTCAGGTGCGTATTTGGCTCATCTGGTCTCCAAGTCTGCAAGCACAACTGGCTAGCAAAGCCGAGAGCCTAAAGGAAACGGCTTTTTGAGAATAAGAAAGAGTTTTAAATGCTTTCTCATCCCTGGAGTTGTCAGCCTTTCCTAACCGATGTTAGAATGCGGTCTTTTGAAGTTGTTTAATAACGCTGGATATTTTGGAAGAGGTTAAATAGTGTCATATTAATCTTTCAAGACACAAAACTTTTAATGCAGATGGGGTAATATTGTTTAAGATGAAAGCTTCTGCTGATGAGAGATTTGGGGCACTGTTATAAGATTTCTGACTTTAATGTTTATCTTAAACACAAAGTTTAAATTAAAATACTATCTCAAAGTGTACAAATATTCAAGCGTTTTTTATCCCCCAAAATCAGCATGTACAGAACAGTAGATGTAGGTACACCTCATACACTTGCTGTATTCCCAGTTATTGTTTCATGGAATATATGCAAAGAATTGCAGTTGGCGAGTGTAATGCAGTTCACCAATTACTTATTTCTTAAAGCTGGTGAAATTGTAGATGCTGTTAAATAGTATTAGGCAACACAAGAATGAAAAAGGAAACTAATCCTTTCTATTTGCAGTAGTTGCACCATAAAACTTCCAAACTCAACAAAAGTAACGTTGGATTTGCCTAAGTTTTAAAGAAAACCGAAAAAACCAACCTAAAACATGGGTCTCCTCTTGATTCAGCATTGCTGCCTACATTCATCTAAATCAATCCTTTGTTTAGGACTTGGCAGTCTTAGCTGTGAAGATCTAATCACCTCATCCTGCTTGACCTAAGCACTCCATTGACAGAGATCATTATAGTGATAGGACAAGGGGTAATGGGTTCAGACTTAAGCAGGGGAAGTTTAGATTGGATATGAGGAAGAAATTCTTTACTGTAAGGGTGGTGAGGCACTGGAATGGGTTGCCCAGGGGAGTTGTGAATGCTCCATCGCTGGCGGTGTTCAAGGCCAGGTTGGACAGATCCTTGGGTGACATGGTTTAGTGGGAGGTGTCCCTGCCCATGGTAGGGGGTTTGGAACTGGATGAACTTAAGGTCCTTCCCAACCCTAATTGTTCTGTGATTCTATGATCAGTGTCTATTCTTTGTGTACTCACTGTTGGTGTGGAGTTTTTAGGATTTCTTTTAAAGTATAATGAATTTTCCCTACAGATTTTGGATAGAAAGAATGATGAAATAGAAGCCTTGAAGTCCCTCTACAAAACCAAACAAAGTGAAGCTGAGGAGACCATTAGAAAACTGGAGACAAAAGGTGCTTTTTATCTTCATGGCGATGGTTTTCTGCATGGTGGTATTGTGCTGCATCCTTCTTGTGGCTACGGGCTTACATGTTCCTTCTAGGTGCAGATGTCCCTTTCCTCTTCATTTGCAGGTCTTGACCTCTTTCCTTTGTGTTTTCAGAGGTTTGCCTGGATCTTTGCTGTCCAGTTTCCAAACCATATTTTCCAGGAGGCAGCGTGATGCTGTTATAATTCATACTCACAGGTTTCATGAACGTCACCAGAAGAAGTTTCTTTGATGATTCCCAAGTATTTTGACCACTTATTTCAAACATTCTGGAATCTCTGGCTCAAGGTTAATTTATTTATACATTCAGTACATTTTAATAAAACCACAACATTTTGTTTATTTAGGTCTGGTACAGCAAGTGTTCAAACATGAGTAGTCGTCTTGAATATGTCATAAGCACAAACTTGGCCTGAGTGTGGCTTGTCAGCAGTTTTTGAATGTTATTTTCTTTTAGAATTCCTTGGACTCCATTTACACTATGGACTAAACCGCAATGTAAAATAATCCACAAGTTTGGCAATCTACGTACTAAAAGCAAGTGAATTCCATGTATGTTGTTTCCTGCTCCTTGTCAAAGTAAATTGTCGAAGAAGGGATCTGGTGCTTCTGTTGGTTGCGCTCAGCTGTAACAGGTTGTGTTCAAGTCACCTACACTCATGTCAGAGAGTGAAAATAATCAGTGACGTTTGAAAAGTCAATATGTACCTGCTTTGTTTTCCATAAAATTTGTCAGACTGAATTCTTGGTGCAATCACTTCTAATTTAAATTGGGGTACTTAATTTCCTTGTATGTCTTGGGCATTCAACCTTCACAAGAACCGTCTCTCCTAAGGATGCACGTAAACTGAGGGTAAAAATGCCTGTTTTCTTTGATGTATATTTGCTGCTTCAATAAGGAAAACTCACTGTGAAATATTTTGTAAGTAGAGAAGGGGAACACAGAATCTAAGCGCTAAATTTTGCAGGAGCATGTGCATTAAGTATTTTTAAGAGCGAAAAGACCATCAGAAAGCCAGGTCAATTGGAAAACTGATATAATCCAATTGCATCTGTTGCCAACACTGGCAAATCCTAGAGGTATGTCTTGAATGATTGTTTTATTTTCCCCTTTTTGACAGTTCAGACCCTGCTTCGTGAGTCGCAAGTCATCAGAGAAGCAAAAGAGAAGCAGATTGTGGAGTTAAAGAAGATGTGTGAGCAAAGCAATGAGTCTTTGAACAATGAGTGGGAGAAAAGGGTAAGGAATAACTTGCTTTCTTTGAAAGATTCCTGCAGTGTATATGTGGGAAAATACATGTTGTTGCTTAAAAAATGAAATATAAGAAGTACTTGTAGGGCTATTTTCTTCCGCTGATCTTATTTTTGTACTGGAGTAATGTTGCCAGAGTCTTTGCTGATGCTCACACCCCTGCTCCCCGCAGCTGGGCACTCTATTGCTGGGGTTCATCTGGCCCTCTTGGCAAGTCCCGGGATGTATTAGGGAAGTGTTTGTTTCTGGTTGACCTGGCGTGGAATTTTAATCTCAGTAAACCTGCTGCTGCCTGCTGCCACGGTGCTTCCCTTGAGCTTTCTTTTCGCAATGGGTCATGAATTCTTCAGTGTATTTTTATTGTTACACTCAAGACAGCAGCAAAGCAGAGGGAAAAGCATCTTTATGATGAGACAGTTTCACCTTTCTCCTGATTACTGTTGGTATTTTCTTTCTTGCCCCTCTCAGGAGGGGAAGGGTCACAAAAAGGGCAAAATCACCTCCCTCGTAGATGGAGTTCTGCAGCTCTGTGTGTGGAAGTGATGCTGGTTTTAATTCTTGTCTTGTAAGAGCTAAGTCATAAACCTTGGCGTTTGTGCTTGAGTCCTTGAACCTTCAGCATTAGGTGGGGTTTTCTTGTTTTGGAGGAGCATTACTTTCAGCCTGAGGTCATTCCCCTTTTTGCAGTTACCTGGCAAGTGCTGTTCCTCCAGCTCTGGTTGTCATCAATGATGCCAGATTGCAAACAAGAGGGCAAATTCAAATGCTGATATTAACTTCATGGAATTATCGATGTGAAATCAGAGCATGTACCTAGTGGAAAAAAGTGGATGTAGTGGAAATTATGGTGGAAATAAAGTAAAAGCTTTAACTTTTACAGTAACAATACTGTATTTTAAGAGCTTTATAATTGCTTCCTTCTGTATATTTTTTCCTTTGAATAGATGCAAGCTGTTTGAATAGATGTTGCTGACAATAATGCAAATATTATTGTAGTTTGGTGTACAGGAGGTAGGGACATTCCCAGCATTTTTGGGTTTGTTTATAGCTCATGCACCTGCAGATGAAATGTTAATCTATTTGTTTTCCTTGATTGTTTCTAAAAGGATCTCGAATTCAACAGATCTTCTGAACCCCACAGTATATGCATGATATTTACCATAATTTATTAACATTCTTCTCTTTCGGATCAGTCACAGAATCATGCAATCATAGAATAGAAAACCCTTATGAGTTTCTGGATGAAAGCTTCTATGTTAAGTTCACACTGTTGAAGTCTGTTAAATCGTGGTCCAGATTCCCAGACACCTCCAGAACTCTACATGATAAAAATTCTCTGGTCTGGCAGTAGGCAGGGTAATGAATAACTTTCTGCTTCTCTGTATGTTGGAGAAAAGCCTCTATATTTGTGCAAATTAACCTGACTTCAGCAGTGCATTTAGAAAGATGCTTATATAGTCTATATTGCAGTTTTTTCCTTCAGCTGTGAAATGGGTTTGTTAGAAACTTGAGAAATACACAGTAGCTGTTACACAGCCAATGCCCCAGACAAGTTTTGTATGCTAATTTCACATGTTATTCTTTACTATTGTTTAGACAGAGAACTTAGATTTAAGGCTGCTTAACTGGGAAGGTTTAAGCATAACTAGAAAGAGAGGCCACTGGTGTTTAGAATATAAATCAAGTGTTAGTAATGACAAAAATAATCCTTTTATTAGACAAGCAGATAGCCAGGGCTCTCCAGCTTCTTACGAATTGAAAGGCAGATAAACCACCAATGTTAGTAATTGGAGAGAGTATTAGTGTTTCTGTAATAGGAAGTCATTCATTTTGTGTAACACACATTGGTGTTCAGTTTAAAATAGGTAAGCAAATAGTGTATCAGAGTGGCAAAAATATGTGGTTTAGCATTCTGTATGGATTAAGTTATGCATTCTAAAATTGCTTACATGTTTAAATGACATTCAAGGCCAGGCTGGATATGGTTCTGAGCAACCTAATCTAGTTGAAGATGTCCCTGCTCATTGCAGGAGGTATGGACTAGGTGACCTTTGAAGGTCCCTTCCAACCCAGACTGTTCTATGATTCTATGACTTGCTTATACTCCTAAATAACTGCTTTATAGAGTCATAGTAGACCTATTTAGTGAGACAAAGATCTAGTTTTGTTGTAGAGGTCGGAAAGGTGGCCTCTGCTTCTCAGTTATTCTATTTATATACTAATACGATATTTATAAATGCTGGTTTTATATACCACTTATTTCCTAACATTTTTGTGATGCAGCTTCACAATGCAGTGGCTGAAATGGAAAAGGAGAAGTTCAATATCCGGAAGAAGCACACAGAAGATATGCAGGAGCTGCTGGAGGACACCAACAGTCGTCTTGACAAGATGGAGGAAGATTATTTGGAGCAGATAAAGTCAACTGTAAGTTACTTTAAATATGTCACAGTAGCAAGTGTCTTGTGCAATATTCACATTTCATGCAGTTGTGTATATAAGTACTGTTGGGCCGAGAAGTGTTTTTGATAGCGCAATGCAGTTGTTCTCTGTTGGGAGAGAACAGTGGCCTGTAAGCCAGTCCAACCAAGGATTTTCTCCCAGGTAAAACTTGTTGAAGTACAGCCCTTCAGTGAATACTGCTCAGGTGCGTGTTTGTACTGAAGAACTAGCATTTCTCCTTGGTTTTGACTCAAGTTATAAAGAAGGATGTGTGTAGTACATCTGTTTTCATAGGTACCTGGGACTTCTTACTTATCACCTCCTCTTTGAGTGATCAAATACTTCTGTTAGATTAAAGAGCAAATAAACCATATTTTAATAATTATTGCATTATTCCAATTTATTGCATTTCTTTCCTGGAGTAATTAGGAATGTGAGCAGGATTTTGTGCCGGCTGTATAAGTGATGTAAAAAGGCAAAGGATTCACAGGTATCCTCAAGAAAGTATCCTGTATTTTTTATCAGGATGAGGTAGGAAGAAAATGGGATGAGCGGAAAGACAATGTCAAACAAAATTATTCCTTTATTAATGAATGCTGAATTAAAAAATTCGCATTCAGATCATGTCATAGGTAACAGTAAATACAGAGGGAAAATGGACGCAGTCTGTCAGCAAGATTGAATTTAAGAACCATCAAAACTAGACAGATCTTGCTGAGCAGCTTCTGATTTAATAATTAAACAAGGTAGAGTTCAAGGCAGGGCTTAAGATGAAAGACGAGTCTGTCACTGGAAATTAGTTTTCTTTTTTCTCTCTTCTCTTTCTTTCTCTCTCCTGATTTTTGGTGGGTTTGTTGGTATTTCAGAGTTTCCCATTGTCAAGAATGCCAGTGCTGTTAGCAACTGAAATTGGCTGAACTATTTAATACCATAGAACTGATAAGCAGGGGTTTGTGCATTGAACAATTTAACTTCCTTGAGGGCTGGGAGCTGGGAAGGAATTATGGTATTTGGCAATGTGTTAGGTATAACTTTTCTTGCTTGCTTGCTTTTTTTTATTTGTTCCAAAGAAAAAAACCAAAACCCCCACAAACAAAAACCCACCCCCAAAATTAGCAAGAAAATAGCTCAAACCACAGAAAAATCCCAACCAACCCCCACCTTGCAGCCGCCTTTGCGGTGATGAAAAACTTTGCTGCAGTTTCTGAAGTATCTTAAGTCAGTTGGTGAAGTTCAGGTGCCTGTTCTGTCTGTGTGAGGTTCTTGCATTAGTCCAGGCTCGTTTAACAGTCCCGTGCTTGTTGGGGGTTGAAACTGGATGATCTTAAGGTCCTTCCCAACCCAAACCAGTCTATGATTCTGTGTGACAGTTGAGGCACTGGCTTGAGATGGCTGATGTCTGAGTTTTGATTTTACTTCAACAGAGGGTGAAAACTGTTTCACTTCCCTGTGGACTTTTGTTGATATAGAGACAACTGTGATACATCCTGGAAGGGCAGCTGTGCCTTATTTTTTGACTCCAGCTCTGGAGTTATTTCACTTCCATGCTTATTAACATAAATTTAGGGAAGAATGGGAAGTGGTAGCCTCATGCTACCTGCCTGTCCTCATTCTTCTCATGTTGAAATTGTTTATATTACAGGATGAAGTTCTGGGGAAAAAATACACATTTTAACAGATGTTTATAAATTATCGTAAGGAAATTGCTGTAATTAAACAAATGACGGAGAGAAGTAGCTTAGGGAAAGGTAATCCAGCAGACACTTGAGGAATGCACTCTCAGTCCTGATACAGATCATGCACAACGCTTCCCTTCTCTGTGTGCCATTTTCTAGCAATGAAATGGAGACAATACACTTACCTTACAAGATGATCAGTGGATATAGTTAATATTTGTTGATTGATTTCAAACACAACTAGGTAGGATTTGCACTGTTAATGCTGCATTTGTACTACAACCTTCTTATAGCCTCCAAATCCATAGCAGGTATTACAGTATCTTCTAGTTTACATCCTTGGATGTGGCTTTTCCAAAGCATGCACATAAAATGCAGTTGTTTAAAATCTATCATTCTTTAGCAACCTGAGTGCATTGCTCCTTGTTTTAGTTTAGGAATTTAATATATATTTATTTGTATGTCTGTAAACATACAGTAGTTGTAGAAGTAGTCTGAGGAATATTTCAGCATGAAAGAGCTACAGATTTCACTGACTTAGTTTAATAACTGACTTTAGTTTTAACTGACTTTAGTTGAACAGTTTAATATGTTTTCTAGCTGACTTTTATAGCTGCTCATCACCATAATGATCAGTAAAATCTAATGTATATATATTTTTCCTCAAATACGCCTTCCCACATGCAGATTGTAGTAAGACGTGCTAGTGATAACGCACTCTTTGGTTCATGGAAGGTCTAAAAATGCTTTATGTGCATCCGTTGGGGTTTTCCTTAGGAACGTCTGTTGTGTCTCCCATTTTAAAAGATTGGGAATATAGAAATCAGTTGCACATGTTCTTTTGCTTAGGGAGGAAGATTTGTTACTTTGCAGGGGGAATGGACCTCTATGTTTTGAAGATTTATATATTTATATACAACATAGAATTTACAGTCGTGATTGATGACACTTCTGCTGTTGTAACTCTTGGGTGTCTGGACCACCAAAGAACCTTGTTGCTTTAGGCTACTGAATAACAACAGGAGCATCCCCTAATTTATGCTGGTGGTTTCTCAACCTGTTCTTTCAGAACCAGACTGTCAAAGAACTGGAGGCTCGTGTCCAGCAGTTGACTGTGGAGGCTGAAAACAGTAATTTACAGCGTCAAAAGTTATCTCAAGAAAAGGCTGATGCAGAGCAGCGATACCAGGTGGTGTGCTCTGAACTTCAGGAAATGAAAGCAAGGTAACTCATCGGCTGTTGCTGGTTTTAACACTGTATTAATTGATGTGAAACTCATTTAGGGACTGACCCAAGTGACCACTGGAAGGCGGATGTTATCCTTCCGCTATTTGTGTTTCATTCTGCTACAGCAAGCACGTGGTGCAGGCAGACTTGCATACTCTGTAGAATTGATACTGAGCAGGTAAAATGCCAAAATATGAAAGCCATTTCCATATTCTGTTTGCTTACTACTTGTAGGCACAGCTCCCTTCAGAAAGACAAGGACCATATTATACAGGAATACGAGAAGAACATTCAGCAACTACAAAGTAAATATGATGTTAATATAAATCTTATAAAGCAGGAACACGCTCTCTCTGCAGCTAAGGTATGCTTCCACATGTAACAGGCATTAAAGTGTTGTTGAAGAGGTCTTTTCGATAGGAATGTAATGCTTGTGAATACATCCAAGGAACTCTTCAGTTCCCGAAGTTATTCATGGGCATAAGTTTAAAAAACAAATTGTGATTTATTTTTTCATTCCCAAATTTGACTGAAAAATCATCTGAAGTTGTCTGATAATTCTGGTGTCTGTATAAGTACACACAGGTGGTATTTCCATAGCTGATTCAGATAAGGGGCAATTAATATGCTGGTTTTGTTTGTGTGCTTCTTTAGAAAGTCCAGATATCTACCAATATGCATAGGTAGATATATAGTATATATTTAATACAGTTTTCAAGGTAAATGGTTGTAGAAGAGGCTCATGTTTTAAATCTGCCAATCCTCAGAGCCATAGGAGAGATGGGGCCTTTAGCATTTATTTACTGGAATTCTGGGAGCTTTGATGCTACTTTACTCCATTTAATTTCCAAAGTATTTTTCTTTCTTTCAATTGTTAATTCCAAGGGGTTTTTATTATTGTCTATTTTTAGTGGTTTTGTTCACATTTCTAAGTTAACCAGACGGACACAAGTGACGTAGCCAGAGATATAAACTCATACATGTGATTTTTTTCCCAATTTGATTATTTTTTGCAGTTTCCAGGCACCTTTGAGAAATAAATATAAACCCATTAAAGATGTGTCTGTGAAGCTAATGAGGAATGCAACCCAAATTCCTGTTTTTGTTAAATCCCTGCAGGCATCTGATGCGAGTGAAGAATTACAGCATAGTGTGGCTCTATTAAAACAACAGCTACAAGATTCAGAACATCAAAGACAGCAACAGCTGAGGGTGAGTCCTCAATTTCTTCCTCAAGAGTGACCAGCTCTTTTTACTTGTCCCAGTGATTTGAATGTTTAGATGGCCTTACTAAAATGCACTTACATATAACATGCATCTTCATGTATTTAATTCAAAGAAATAGATAAAGTGTCACCTCCTGCTTAAAAGTTGACATAAAAAAGTATGACTAAGAGAGCACTCTATGGGTAAAAGCAGAGAACTTTTTGACTACTTGTTATTCACATTAAATCAGTATAAACGTGTATAGAGATTACAGAGAAGCATATCAAAGGTATCTTTTTTTTTTCCTAAACTTGAAACGTTTTTAAAGTAAGTCTCAAAATAGTTTAAATTTTTGTTGCTATTTAACAGTTCACTTCAATATTTCTTCTTCCTATAGGCATTTAAATGAATCCGTCTATCTCAGGATAATGAGTTCCACATCCGTATCGTGTATCCATCCTGTTTGAGTTTGGCATCTACTTTTCCTCCTATGTCTTTCATTTCACAGTTGATGTAGTACAGAATGGCATTTTAGTAGTTCAGGAGAGCAAGTTGCTGTTTCTCTTTAGAAAACATGAATCATGACTTTCAAGATGGTTTTGTTACATGTGGATATTTTTGCTGTTGTTTTAATTTGTACGTCAAAAGTCTTTAATGATATAAAGCAGCTTTTGAATTTTTATGGACTCTTGTCTACAGTAGCAAATATGTGTGTGTTTAATGACTGCTTTGAAATGAAAGGAAAATATGTATTCTAAATAAATCATATCTCTTCCCTTGCAGGATCAAGAATACAAGCTTCAACAGGAGAAACTTCACTTGGAGCGTGTGTATGAAAAACAGGTAATGTTATCAGGAAAATACAGCATGTTAGCCATATTTCCAATTGTTTTAGGTATACAAAGGCTAAAGGATGAAATTCTGAAATCCCTAAAGAAGTAAATTTTAGAATCCAAACATTTCGCATGGGTTGGAAAAATAATTGGAGAAATTCAAGGAGGGTTTTAAGCGCAGCATTTTAAGTACAGAGATATCGCCTCTGAGGCTGGGAGTCTGCCGTCAGACACTGGAGGCTGGGAGAACATCACCAAAGATGTGCCACTGTGGGCCTGGCCTGTTTGCATACACTTCTTCTGTTGGCAGCTGATGCTAACTGCTGCTGGAGGAAAGATAATGAACTACGTTGAACTCAGCCTGACCTGTCATGAGTGTTCCTATGTTCTTCCATTTGTCTTTTTCCACGATATATCTTTATTCCATACTTCTCCAGGATTTGAATGTCTTCTCTAAGTATTGTCAACATGCATTGTTTTAACATCAGAAGCTGAAAGTAAGAAATGTAATTTTCATCAAAACCACTTCATCTTAATGCACTTTGCAAATACTGTCTACTTTTTTAGACTTTAAACATCAACAGGTTTCAAATTAAACTTCCATTTGAGTGATTTTGAACTCGTGCATAAGAGAGTGCATTAGCTGCCCGTTTAATTGAAAGGATGTTATTCAAATATGTCATTACCAAATGTAAATTTATAACATAAAGTAACAAATTGTGATCATTACTCATCCTTTGGAATAGCATTTGCAGCATGAATTGTGAGATTTTGGTTTGAGTTAGTGCCTTCTGCTTATTTGAATTCAAATACTTTTTCATTCCAAGATATGTTGTGCATATACTTGTGCAAAGCATTCGACACTGTCCCATATGACATCCTTGTCTCTAACTTGGGGAGACATCAATTTGATAGGTGGACCACTCAGTGGATAAAGAACTGACTGGATGGCCTCACACAAAGGGTTGTGCTCAATGGCTCAATGTCCAGCTGGAGGCCAGTAACGAGTGGTGTCCCTCAGGGATCGGTGCTGGGAGCGGTCTTGTTCAACATCTTTGTCGGTGACATGGACAGTGAGATTGAGTGTGCCCTCAGCAAGTTTGCCAACAACACCAAGCTGTGTGATTTGGCTGATACGCTGGAGGGAAGGAATGCCATCCAGAGGGACCTTGACACGCTTGTGAGGTGGGCTGGTGCCAACCTGATGAAATTTAACCATGCCAAGTGCAAGGTCCTACACCTGGGTGGGAGCAATCCCAGGCACAGCTCCAGGTTGGGCAGGGAAGAGATTCAGAGCAGCCCTGCGCAGAAGGACTTGGGGGTGTTGGTCGATGAGAACATGAACATGAGCCGGCTGCAGTGTGCACTCACAGCCCAGAAAGCCAACCGTATCCTGGGCTGCATCAAAAGGAGCGTGACCAGCAGGTCGAGGGAGGTGATGCTGCCCCTCTGCTCTGCTCTTGTGAGACCTCACTTGGAGTATTGTGTGCAGTTCTGGTGTTCTCAACATGAAAAGGACATGGAAGTGTTGGAACAAGTGCAGAGGAGGCCACGAGGCTGACCAGGGGACTGGAGCACCTCCCGTATGAAGATAGGATGAGAAAGTTGGGGCTGTTCAGCTTGGAGAAGAGAAGGCTGCGTGGAGACCTCATAGCAGCCTTCCAGTATCTGAAGGGGGCCTATAGGGATGCTGGGGAGGGACTCTTCATGAGGGACTGTAGTGAGAGGACAAGGGGTAACGGGTTCAAACTTAAACAGGGGAAGTTTAGATTGGATATGAGGAAGAAGTTCTTTCCTGTAAGGGTGGTGAGGCACTGGAATGGGTTGCCCAGGGAAGTTGTGAATGCTCCATCGCTGGCGGTGTTCAAGGCCGGGTTGTACAGATCCTTGGGTGGCATGGTTTAGTGTGAGGTGTCCCTGCCCATGGCATGGGGGTTGGAACTGGATGATCTTAAGGTCCTTTCAAACCCTAACTATTCTATTCTATGACTTTATGGTTTGGTCTGATCTTAGCCTTCATTTGTCTTTTTAGACAAGTCATGTTTTTTATGAGGGTTGGCCTCACTAAAAGCCTAGGATTGGAATAATATTGCAGGTCAAAACAAAGATATATTACTATAATTTTGATACCTTCTAGCTATTATAGTTTAGTGGACATTGGTTTATTGCAATACATCACTTCCACTGCAGATAAGTGCAGATTAAAAGGGACTGGTAATATTTGCAGGGACCAAGTCCAAATGATAACAAATTGCTCACGTCTAGACTATTAAACTTGACGATTCTGGGAAGTGAGGTGGATGCATCCATGCTACCTGCTGCAGTGGTGCCTGTCCTATGTGAATCTTGAATGACATTTGAGGATCATTTGGGAGGATAGTACTTAGCATGGGCTAAGAGCATGTCAGGGATCTGTCTACGCCAGTAAGGACAGGTACTGAGCTGTAACTGTGTTTTCTGAAGCAAATCCTTGAGAAAACAGGAGAAAAAATACATGGGAAGAATCCAGTGGTATAAATCCATAAAATAATGTGGATTGCCCCATAAAATACTAAAACAAACTTGCCCTCAAGTAAAAGAGTAGTGAAGTCTCTGGTGCAAGCTGTTCACTGAAGAACCTACCCATTATCTGATAATCTTTATTAGTCTACAGTGGCTATTGCCTGCTAGGATATTTAAACATCAAACAAATACTAGGTAGTAACCCTAAATGTCACTGTTTGATTCAATGTCCTTATCTGCTGAATCAGGAACCAGTTAAGCTAAATGGTTTTACAAGCCAAGGAAACACCTGCTTTTTATAAATAATCTACCACTTGTTTTCCAAACGCTGAGCTAAGGATAAGAACAGTGGCACGTTATTCCTGAGAGCCCTTCTCGAGCCAGCTGTTGAATATATAGGATTTTACCAGGTTTGGCAGTACCTTCTTTACTCTGATAGGCAGCCCATTGGTCTGAATGCTCTTTCAAACCAAGTATTCAGGCTGTTGTGTGTTAAACACTTACAGGGAGCTGCTCACAGCAGATAATCTCTACGTTTGGTTTTGCATTGGATGACTGTACTCGTATGCTTCTGACTGCACAGAATTAAAAGCTCTATATAATGATTCCAGCACTCGGGTTTGATTTCAGTGGGGCAGGAGTTCATTAGTAATAAACCACTTTTCCTCAAAGTGTTACTTTTCTTACAGTATCTACCTCAGATAGTTAATGTTTGAGTATGTATTACTCTCAAGTAATGTTAATTATTGTCATTATGTTTGGTACTCTTATTGTGGTAAGAATGGATAAAAAGTACTTTGCTTGGTATTCACAAATTGGTAGGTAGGAACTATGCACTGTAAGGAATACATGTCATTATTTTAGGCATTTTTCTATGTGCTTTCCTGTATTTATCTATTTTATGTCATTACTGGTATTTTTTTATTCTAGAGAATAATACTCACTGAGAAGAAAAATAGTTGTATTTGCTGTATTTTCACACTTCGTCTCTGTTAATCCTTATTCTTGTATTTTATGTTAGGAATATGTACATGGTTGTCCGCATCCATGTGAAAGAAATACTGAAAGTAAATAGGTTTTTATAATTTAAAATAACTTCTTGTTCAGCTCTGACTGTATTTTAGCTAAAATATGGTTTTTTTCCTTTCAATGGTAGATTCATGGCATCCGGAATGATCTTGATAAAGAAAGAGGGGATGCTCAGAAGAAAATTCGCAAACTGGAAGAGACTTTGAAGTAAGTGAATATGGAATAATCGTTGAACCATCCCCAGCTTTTTAATCAAATTTGTTAACTACACTTATGCTCTGTCTCATCTAACTGCCTGCCTGTGATTTGTCTGGGTTATCGTCCCATCGTAAAGCTGCATCTTCAGGGTTCTACTCAGCCATAAAAATTAACAGAGTAAAGCAAGAACCGAGACACCCGGATTTATGGACTTTCAAGTGGTAGGAGTAAAACAGAATGGGAGTTGGTGGTGTCAGTGAGTCTTGCCTTGTCAGATAAATAAAGCCAGTTTCAACTGAGAGTAGATACAGTGTAGGCAAAGAATCCAAACTAAAGACTAGGTGTTTTGGACAATTTTAGAGGGAGGGGAATTTTAAAGATGTATTTATGTTTTAATTTGGTTTAATATATTATGTTGGGGGGGGGGGTTGGTTTTTATAGCCATGAATTTGACCTTTAAAGTAGATTTTTCCTCTTTGATATCACACTCTGTGTGTGAAAACTTGTGTTTCAGATGTGGCTCAGGCTCAGAAACGTTCTGCAGCAAACAGAAGACACTTTTCATTAAGTAGCTTGGAACAGCTTTTTTGCTGACCTTGTACATTAAAAATCTAATCAGGACACAACAAGTCTGATGTTTTCGGAGTGGAGGAGTGGTTTACATACAGCAGATGCACTTACAACAAGATCCACTCTTGTTATGCTGCTCCCATTTTCGATTATGTAAAATATTATTTCCATATGTTCAGCCAGTTTAAATTCAAAGTTACAGAAATAATTTTTAGGGAAAACAGATTATTCTGAAATGAACCAGAAGTGGTTTGCTAGAACTATTCAGTTGAGTATTAGGCTGTATCTTATCTAGGCTGATAGAGGCATTGTGAAGATACTTTTATTCAATAAAAGTCACAGGGCTGAAGTCTGTATTCCTTTATTTCTATAATCTCTTCGGTATTTGGCATAAATAGAGACTATCTTAAATCACTGCAGACATTAATAAAATCTCTATCGTTTAATCTGTAAATTCTTTACACTGACAATTATTTATAATTTTAGGGAAATTGAATCATTATCAACTAAACTTAATCTTTTAGTATTTAAATGCCTGATTCATTGATAATAGTCACATTAATTACCTTCCACATCTTTGAAATAACGTGTCAGTTTGCACTTAAGTTAATACAGTAAGTCTGACTTTGCAGTCCATTGGCTGCTCAGAGTTTACTCCTCATGTGGGTGCTCTCAGTGCAGAGTGAACATGGCTGTACTCCTCGTCAGTCAAGTAGTTGTGAATCAGGTTAGTGCACGGTGGATTTGAACTTAGTTTTAATTAACAGCGCTGCGCTGAGAAGCTGTTGTAGACAGCTGAGGAGGTCCACATGTGTTTCAGATACTCCTGAGATGTAAATAAGCTCAGGTTTAATGTGTGGGTTAGAGTAAGAGTTTGAAAGACTCAAGTTTCAAGAGCCCAGTTTACTGGGGGATGCTTCAGGGCCCACAGGAGATGGTGATGTTGGCAGAGACCGGCCCTTGTGCTTGGTGTGAGTGGGTCCTTTGGCCAAATGTGGGGATGGGTCAGCCCTGGAGGCTTCATGACGGGTTAAGGCTGTGTCTAGAATGTTTCCTACAGCAAGTGATTAATGTGTATTCCCAGTTTTCAAAGTGTCTTCTAATATGAGCTACTTCCACTCATATTGTAGAGGACTTTCCCATCTCTGCTTCCATGTCCTATGGCACTCTTAGGCTTACTTTATTTTACTGATTCAAGGTGTTGAAAATATTGTAGTGATTTCGGATATTAAACCATGTATCACTCTCCTAATTTTAAAAGGCAAATTAATATTAATATTAGTATTAATTTTGGAGATACTTGTTAATAATGAATCTATACTGTTCTTTTGGTTGCTTTTCTAGCAGTGATTTGGGATTAATTTTAAGGTTAGTAATGGAATTAGTAATGCTAATAAGTAATTATTTTGTAACTGAATAGATCTAAACATTAGCTTCATATGTTTTTGTCTGGATGGAGACACAAGTTGGCGGAATCATCAGGGTGGATTTGTGTTCCTGAAGATGAAAAGTACTGCATTTATAGAGGTGTAGTGCCCTGGTCTGAGCCCAGCATATATTCAGCTGGCTGGTTCTTTCACATTTCAACGCTGGTGCAGAACTCCCAGGGCCTTGCATCTGTACGGTTCTGATCTGTCAGAGCGCAGGACTTAAGAAGAGACTCATGTGCCCAGTACAGGGGAACTGCTAATCCTGCAAGGCAGGCTTTCTGGAAACCAAGTCATTAATTTTGTAGATACAGTTCTGGACAATACTAAGATTTTATATATGCTTATATACAATATACGTAATAGATAACAAGCAGTAATATTTTTGTGTCAAAAATGGGTGATTTCCTTATGGCTTCTTTTTTCTCATTACTGCAAAATTAGTCCTTTAACCGTCTCTTGCTTGAATATGAATTCTTAATATCTAATGTTTAACGTGAAAATGCTTTGTTCCGCTGTATTTCTTTCCTTATTTGTGGAATGGAATTAAGTAATTACAAGCTGAGGTAGACACAGTAAACCTTTAGAAAACAGCCTTATCTTCCTTGACATGGGTGAAAATAAAACAACCTTATCTTCCTTGACGTGGGTGAAAATACGGTTCACCATCTTCAATAGAAACGATGCCTTGTGGAATTGCGGCTCAGAACCCAGTAGGTGCATCAGTGATTTCTCATAAACCACTTTGATCTGAATGCACTTTGATTCTGAAATGGCCACAGGATTCTATCTTGAGCAGCTAGTCAGCTGCAAACACATAGAAAGGGAAGTGGCAGGTATTTTAGTGGGGTTTTTTTGTTATTATCATTATTTTCCAGTGGTGTGACAGCAAACAGTGCTGTTGCAGTTTCAAACATCTCCACACAGATGCATAATAAAAGTGATTTGAGACATTGTGTGGAATAGTAAAATCCCTGTTTCTGAAAGTATCTTTCACTTCAGAAACCCCCCAGTGTTGCCAGAGTTTTAATACAGAATAGTGGTTTCCATAGTTTATGGAAGGATTTTTTTCTTCTTCTGGAGTTTATGGTAGAAATAGCTGTCAAAACCACCTCTTTTGTAAAGGAATTGCTCTAATCCTCATGACTGGTGGTGGTGACTTGTGGATGTAAATTTCCGATTTAGTTTAGCAATGCCTGTCATAGGCAGTGCCTAATAACACCAATAACACCAA
The DNA here is from genome assembly GCA_017639245.1 of Myiopsitta monachus. Taxonomy (NCBI): domain Eukaryota; kingdom Metazoa; phylum Chordata; class Aves; order Psittaciformes; family Psittacidae; genus Myiopsitta; species Myiopsitta monachus. Next base: position 3,033,690 of record CM029931.1, on the reverse strand, counting down.
TAACACCAATAACACTAATAACACCAATAACACCAATAACACCAATAACACCAAGTCACCAAAAGTGCTGCAAGGATTTTTCTAGAATGTCGTTTAAACTGCATTTATGTACTAACACAGTATTCTTAAAATGTTCCTGTGTAATTGTTTGGGGGGAAAGGTTGTTTCTCTGATCCCTCTCCTTTGGTGGCATAAAATGTGCAATGGGCCTGGGTTACAAATAGGCTACATCTCTGCGGTTCTTTTCGCTTTTACTTTAAGTTAGGGGTGTAGGAAAGGAAGAGGTGTAGTTAAATTACAGTGTGTCACGCTGCAAACTGGGTTGAATAGGACAGGAAAAGACAATCAGAAAAAGAAACGCTGTATCCATTTGTTGCTGAAGGAATTACATGGAAGAGAAAGAGAAGCCCTCCTTGACTTCCGGCAACACTGTTACCTGGAGTAGCTCTCAGCGTGATCTGTTGTGTCTTGCTCTGTGAAATTTGGACGCCTATTTATTAGATATATTTACTTTGCCTCTGCTCATATTTTTAATATCTGATTTTTCATAACTTAATTTACTGGGGTGTAGGGAAATATTTCCCGTTTTATGGGAGAATTGAAATGTAGGTGCTTAGAGACTTGTGGCTGTATTTCAGGAACTGGAAATAAGTATGGTCTTAATGTGGTTTAAAAATAAGGCAAGGACATGTATGTTAAAGGCTCTTTAATAGTTTTTACTCTTGTTTCCATTTCAGTGATCATCTTTGAGCCAACTTTATTTACCTGATCCGAGCTTGAGGATTGTTCCCAATAGTTGCATTGCAGGCAGAAGATTAATGCAGTTTTCCTAAAGACCTAACAAATGGCTGCTTTTGACAATAAAGAATTGTGTTAAGAATAAAAATCAGGTTAGATTGTAGTGTTTATCACTTAGCAATAATTCTATCAAGCTTAAAATGTCTCAATGGGTAAGCTCCCTTCAGTTTAGACCTGTTTTGCCCATTCTCTCTGGCTATCAGGAGAACTGCTGTGTCTATAAGTAGCAGGTTTTAGTAAATATCCGTCTTGATTATTAAATGAAAGTGGCATTTAACTTGCCTTAAAAAGATGCAAACGTTCTGAGCTGTTAATGCCTTATTCAGTTTGCTGTTGATCACAATATTAAATATCTCTCCTCAACAGATGGTGCATTAAAAACTGACCTTTGTTGCTATTAGCCCTCAAAATATAGAAGACAAACTCTAGCCCTCTGTCTATAGAACGGTTTGAAGGCATATTGAAGGTTCTATTTTCATGAGAATAATACCTTTCCTTTTTTAACTGTTTCTTTGGGTTCCAAAACAGCATTGTAAGGCACAGACAACCGTCTTCCTAGTCATTGTGAAAACATAGCAGTAGTTTCATGGAACACCAATGATAGTACATGTTCAGTAAGTATCCTGGAGATAAGTCTCTTATTACATTCACAATTTAAACACTCAGAAATTAATGTTGGGATGATGTTCACGGCAATGATCCCAAAGCTTCCCATGGCACTATCACAGTTCTGTGGCATTATTTGCAGACAGCAGAAGTGCCATGTACTTTAAGGCTGGCCTCCTTTATTTGCTGATTAACAGACAGACTTAGAACATTGTTGCTTAAGTTCGGAGGTAAAAATCTTTTACAATCCCAAGAAAGAGCAGAATGGCCATGTACATTATTAGCATTTATGTACACCATCAGTGTTTGAGGTATAGCTGCCAGCCTGACCCTACAGCAGGGAGGATATCGGGTGTACAGGAGGAAACATTTGGTTTACAGCAGTTAGTTTGAACTCCAGTTATATGTTATTAGTAATAATATATAAAAAACTAGAGATGAAACGGTAGAGAAGGGAGGATTTGATTGTAGAAATAAATAGGTTTTGAAGTATTAATACAGCATGTATTTAGACCACCTCAGTTGTAATGTGTTTTAGTTTTGCCACTTCCATTCTGGAGTCCATAATACCTTTATGACTGCATAGAAGTATAAAGTTTGTCCATCTTGAGGTGGAGATTTTGGATTAAATTGCAAACATATGTAAGAGTTGAGGCTCTTATCTGTCACCAGCGGGGAAGTGCAGACCTTGCTGCTGCTGGTTGCTCAGGGTAATGGTTGTGATGGTTCTAACATGCTGGGAATAATGATGGGATCTGATTTAATGCTTTTTGGTTTGCACACCTTGTAATGAAGTATTAATTCATGTATGCTACTGAAATACAGCTTTCCTGAGTTCTTACTTCTCTGTGCTGTAGTATGATTGAAGGAAACAGCTTTTCAAAAAGCCACGTTAGGAGAAATGAAATGCAGCATCTGCAGGTGCAGGTGTTGTAATGGAACACTAAGGCATGGAGGAGTGCGTGCGCACTGTCTACAGTTAAATACTTCACAACCTTCTTCCTCTCAATCTTTGCCTTTTAAACCTGCCTATGCAGCCAACTCTGAGCCCTTTGCAAGTGGTGATGAGACAGAGCAAATGTTTAGCAGCTGCTTTATCAAAAGTCACTTAATAAAATTGTTTGTTTATGTAAGAAACTGGCAACACCTCTTCTTTTTCCCATTGCTCCTCATCTGAACTTGTTTCAAACTCTTCTGGGGAAGAAAGAGGGGCGAAACTTCCCAGAAACCAGCAGAGCTGCTCCTGCCTGTTACCAGTTGTGTTTTTACAGCAGTTCCTAAAAATACAGCTTTCACAGCACTGGTGAGGCCGCACCTCGAATCCTGTGTTCAGTTCTGGGCCTCTCATGACAAGAGAGACTTTGAGGTGCTGGAGGGGGGCCAGAGAAAGGCAACGGAGCTGGTGCAGGACCTGGAGCACAGTGTGATAGGGAATGGCTGAGGGACCTGGGGGGTTCAGTCTGGAGAAGAGGAGGCTCAGGAGGGACTTTATCACTCCCTACAACTGCCTGAGAGGAGGACGGAGTGAGGTGGGGGTCTGTATCTTCTCCCAACTAACAAGTGATAGGACAATAGGAAGTGGTCTCAACTTGTACCACAGGAGGTTTAGATCATAAAAGGGGCAATTTAAAAGAAGTGAGGGTATGTAAATTTGAGAGAAATAAATGGTGCACATGATGCTTCTGAGCTAACAAAGACGGAAACAGATGAAGGCAAGAATAAAGCGTGAAGATAGATGGTAGAAGGAGGTAGAATAAGTAGAAGTGAATGAAACTTGGTTTTGTTTTGCAGTTTAGAGCTGCATAGTTGCTGGATCCTAACATTTTCAATAAAGTTAAATTTGGACTTTTTGGAATATACGGACGTTGTATTTTTGAAACCCCGAGATTTACGGTGGACCTGGGGAATTTGATTATACCAAACCCTTGGAGAGCTTTATTTTTAAACAGCTGCTTCTTCAGAATCCCATTGTGTGGATTGTATTGTATGGACTTCTTGTAGTGGTGTATGCCATAAAGGCCATGGCACAATGAAAAATACAACTGCATGATAATCATCAATGCAACAATAAATAACTAAATGGAGTCATAGCTTGAACCACAAGCTAATTCATTAATTTCTTTTTTCCTTCCTTGCTCCTTGAAGCTGAATCCAGATTCTGAAGAATTGCTGTTGTTAAGATTTTTAGGCTAATTGCCCAAGTGGAGCTGTTTTTTCCTGTAGTTAATTCCATTTTTCCTTGAAAATGAAGTATTTGTGTGTGGAGGAATTCTTGTAGGAATGGAAAAGCTATTACTATTTAAAGCCGGAAATACTTAAAGAAATATGAGAAGGCATTGTCTTTAATTCCAAATGTTGCAGTAAAGAACTCTGTTAAGAGCGTATGCTCATGTTTGTTGTGTTCATCCTTCTCTTTCCGTAAAACGTTCAGCGTTGCCTCATTAGAACAGTTGCAGCATGATGAAGAAAGCGAACTTTGTGATTTAAAACCAGGGGTAACGTTAAGTGGCTGAGGAATTTGGATGTAGTTTTACTCTTTAAAGCAGGGTTGTGTGGTTTTGGTTGGGGTTTCTTTCCCCCTCCTGTAAGAATCAGTGGAAAAACACCCAGCTGTTCTCCACTTGGTGCTCTGCTCCAGCATCTGAAACCTTTTAGGGCAAAACCCGTCAAAGTTTCCAGCATATTGTAAACATTCCTTGAGCAGTGGTGACCATGCTGACATAACCCTCGCTCCGGGGGGCACGACGTAAAGCATGAACAGAGGACCAAAAAATGCGGTAGCTTTATTTAATGGTCTCACTTAAAAGAACAAATAAAGTGTTCTATTAACTATTTACAGCCTTTCATTTTCTTTCACCAGTTTCTCTGGAGACCTCCTGGCAATAATGAAATATGTATTCAAAGGAAAGCTCCAGCAGCACAAAGAAAAGTAACAGTTGATTTTTAATCCATGTCTATGGGATCGTTAAGTCCCTCAAGATGGTTATAGAGATGTCATTTGACATCTTCTTAATGATATCAACGAGGGAAATGGCTCGATGGAATGTATAGCTGCATGAAATGAAAAGCATTGCCTTGTGAGATGAACAGCATCGATGTATCATGCTGTAAAACTTAGGTAAACTGCTGTAAATTTCTCTCCTAATAATTAATGTAGTTAGGGGCTTCAGTTAATCAGAATTGTTCCTTCATTGCCCAAAAGGCTGCCCTTTCACATTAGAGTATCTTTTAGCTTCAGTGCAGTAAATTTCAAGACCATGCAGGCCTCCTAGAAAGAGGTGATAAGCTCAGTAGTTACCCATCATTCCTCAGCACTGAGTTACTATATTGTCCATTACAACTTGGATATTATTATTCTGAATCCTAAACTATAACAGTACAATTATTTTAGCCATAAAAATATTTACCTTAAATATGTAGAATGACAGAATGAAGACTGTAGCCTTGTACCTCCTTAACAATCTTACTAGGTCTTATTTCGTCCTCTTTGATTAGCGACTGCGGTTGGCTCTGTCACTCATAACACATTTTGGGCTGTTTTTTGTTAGTGTGAAGTGATTCTTCTTGCCTGGCTCTCCTCTGCTTGGTGACAGTCTCCCATAATTTGTCCTTCAGATGGTTTATTTTAGTTGCCCTCCAGCTTTCTGTGCCAGGGCACTGCTCTCTGATCCCTGTCTTTTCTTTCTTTACACCTCTTCTCTGGGTATCTCATGAATCTACTCAGTAAATGTGCTCCTGACTTTCTGGTCCACCTTTTGATTACCTCCTTTGTCTCCTCCTTTCTGAGCCATCATCTGTACCTGTCTCTCCCCCCATGTTCTCCTTGTTGTGATTTAGCTCATCTCATCATATAAAGCCATGACTATTAATCTCTGTTCTAACCCACCTCTCTTGATCACTGAGCCTCTGTGACCTTTCGTATATGTGGTATATCGAAATCTTGGAGACAGTTTCTGCAGTGCTGAGCAAAATCATAACGTTTTCCTTTCCAGCCACATTTACATCACTCGCCCAGCCTTTTAACCCACATCTCATTCATCATTCTGCCATTGCTGGTTTTATTCTGTTTGCATAGCACCTAGCACAACAGTGCCCTGTCATTATTATAATGAGAAATAGTTATAATAATTATTAGTGTGTTTAACCAATGTCTAGTTAATTTGCCAGCCATTAATTTTGAATGTAGTGCATTATTCTTCTTATTTCACGGAAGTGTGAAACTACACACGTGGAATATTATTTACTCTATATTCATTAACGGCTTTTAAGTAGTGGTTTCATTAATGTTATCTCATGAATTATTTCAAACATAAGAATATACTTTAATAATTGCATTGTAAATATCATTATAGCTTACTGGAAGGAATGCAGACCAGCTTTTGAATGTCAACTTATGCAAACTGTAAACTGTGGATTTCTGCTTTCTCCCATAAAGACGAGCTCATCTTGTACTTAAAATCAGGGTATGAAAGATAAAATTGTTCTCTACTTCATGTATTTGCCTTTATTTCTTTGAAATGATGAAACAAGTTAGAATGCTTTCTAACAACTTCAAAATATTAAAGGACCAAACAGGATAGGGATGATGTTTTGAAGGCAATAAATATTTCAGCTTCACATTTCAGTCTTTCTTCTTCATCCCTTTGATCTGGCTTTGGTTTAGTTATCATTCCGCTTGAATGACTTCACACTGTCTTTCTTCCTCTCCACACCAAAAAGAAGCGTTCTGCACATATTCCATATGTCTGGGTGCTCGCGTTATAGGAGAGCTCTTGTTGTTCCTCATTGCTTGCTGGTAATAACTGCCTCTGTAGTAAGATACTCTAGCCACAGCTAAGATGGGTACATTTAGGCACAGTATGTAATTTGCACATGAAGCTGTTACTTAACTGTCACTATTTTGCTTTTGCATGGGAAGAGTGTGTATGTTTGGATGAAGGCCGTGTTTTTAGGTACTTGAATTGCTGCATATGATGTTGTATATCAAGTTGTATTCTCCCTCGGGAACACGTGTCTATATAGTTTTGTGTTCTTTTAAATCTAAATGGACTATGTAAATGGTGATAACTGATTTTGTTTCAACACAGATCAGTAAAAAAGTCAATTTTTCATTTCTTGTGTTGACAGATGAAGCAGAAAGCTGTTTAGAAACAAACCTAAAAAGATCCTCCTTCAGGCTGCCTCCCAGCAAGTGAATAGTTTGCAGTTTGGTGGGCAGTGAGGAATTTTCCCTCAGGAGTATTAATATGTGGGAAGGAGAGGAGGGAACAGGCAAAGGCATATGTTACTGCAGCAAATCTAAATGCATAGGATCGCTGCAGTATACATAATGCAGGATCATCAGGGTAATGTGCAGGAGAGCCTGGCCTTTCGAAGCAGATCACTGTTTGAAGATCTCTGCTTCATCAGTGGGGCTGAAGGCTCAGCCATTTCTTTGCCTATACCTCAACCTTATAGAGCAAGATTAATTGTTATCTACAGGGATAAACCCAGAGTCATCCTAACCTGTGACAGACAAGAGCTGAAGCCTCTTGCTCATGTAGAGTCCATCAGAACGCAAGTTCCAGAAGCTTCTTCAGTGGCGAAATGTATCCTTACCTTAGAAATTATCCTTATCCTCACCAGAAAAGCTTTGCTTTTGTGCTTCAATACAAACAACAGTCTGCTTGGACATGAGCAGGCGTTCACTGTTGCCAGCAGCACTGGAAAACCTGGCAAAGAATTTGCATATTCATGAGTTAAAGCCTGGTATGATTTTTACAAGGAAACCTCAGGAGTTTCACAATTGGTTGTTTTTAATATCAGTCAGAAGCTCTTTAAACTGCACACAGGGAGCCTGGGTGTGCATTTGCTAACGGGACATGGAACTCGGTCCGCAGAAGTTGTCCACATGTAGCTCGCGGAGGTACACGTTTTGTGCATGTGTATGCTTACATGCAACCTAAAGTGTTTTAACTTGTTGAAAGAGGCTGAGACCAAGGCAGGTGCATGCCCTGCTCCTGTGGGCTGTTGGTGAGCCCTTGCTTTCATAGTGGGAGCAGTGAGGACCCTGGGAGTAGCAGTGCTGGTTCATACTACATTTGCTGCGACATCTTGAGTTTATTTAACCTCTCCTGTAAATCGCTGAGCTGCCCTGTGTTTCATTAACTTGACTCGCAGTGCTGCAACGTCTTACTGTGTTCAGTTGTTATCTCTTGGAGGACGTTTTATGAAGCAAGGAAAATATTTATGATTAAGCATGAAGAGGAAGTATGTAAGATGTTTATATTTTCCATTTATCAGTACACTTCAGAGTGCTGCTCTCTGAAATTGCAATTCTGGACTTCACAGTCAACTTCCACTGCGATGGTTTGTGCTGTGTAAGATTGCTCATTCTGTTGCCATATCCTTTATACACTGAAACAAAGGGAATTTGCTGCTTTTTAAATTGGGGCCAAAGAGTAAATTCACCCTATTTTTGTATTCAAGCCGGCTCAGCTTGAGGGGATTTGAGTGATGTAATTGTATTGTATTCAGCCCCACAACTGGTCCAACTGAAAAAAGTAATCTTCAAAGTGAATATTTTAGTGCTTCATGCAAGGCACATTGCTGAGTGTCTTGGGGAAGAAAAGTAAAGCTTTTCTTACATTTGTGAGCTGGGGTCCATTGTTGTACGTGGTTTCTAAGCTTCTGTACAAATCTTGACTGCACAGAAAGTAGAGCTCCCACATCCATGAAAAGTGAAGTTTTATTTCTGGTTATAATGAGATGTTGCATTTATTCATGGGATTAAGTCCGTAAAGGAAGGTGCATAAAACCAGATTCCTAAAGGTTTGCATCATAATATTTCCAAATAAAAATATATTCCTAAGGAAGAAGATGCATAAATTTGGAAGCTCACTAGCAGCGCAAGGACTGACATATTGTCCTTTTACATTTAGATTTGTTGCATTTCCATCTGACTCAACCAAACATGTTGTTCCAAGGTCTCTTGACACCAGTGTGGGTATGTTTGAACAAGCTTCAGGTTTTAGGTTTTGTTTCCAGTGTGGAGTTGGAAGTATTAGCTGTAGTTTGTGGGGAGGGAGGTTTGTTGCGCAGTGCCCGTAACTGAATTAAGGATGTTGGGGAGGAGAAGCTGAGGATTTCTCCCTCTGTGTTCCCTCCAAGGTAACACATGTGGATTGTGCTCCGCAGGTGAACCTGATCCCATTTTCTGTTTTCAGGACGTTGAGCTGTACATAGGTCTTACAAGACGCTGAACCAGCTTCTATGTTCTTTCCTGTGATAGATTTTGTTGGAGATGGGAACAATGTGCTCAGTGTAATTCAGTATCAAACCTAAACATGTCTGTGTTCAGCAGCTCCCTGATACACGGGCTTCAGGGGGATAATTGAGCCAGATGCCTTTGCCGCTGGAGCTGCTGCATAACTAACTCACCAGCTAGTTCATCTCGGTTTTAGCTCTGGAGGCATTGTTGGTGTGCCCATGCTGAGGAATGTCTGAGGATTTTTGCGTGTGCAATTTTGATCTTTTGGGTTCTTTATAGTAGAAATTTAAACCCTAAATGGTCATTCTTCCAGTTTAATTTAGACCGGGGTGGGGGGGGAAATGTTGGTTTAGTGGTGTTGGATTTTTTGCTGTGTAATTTTAATTTTCTCGTAAATGAGTGGAGAATATGGTAAATTAATACACAGATGTGCTTCTGCCTCAAAGGAGTTTAGAAAACAGCATTACTGAGGCAGTAGGAAAAAAATGTGTCTGTATAGGAGTGATGGATGCCAAATCTGAAGAAAATTTGTACATGGTGTTCTATGAATGCAAACCCCAAACCCCTGAACAATTATCACCAAAAATGCGGCGCAGGATTTTGTTCTGTTTTGCCCCAGTTTCTGCTGAGTAAGAAAGGTATTTCCCTTTTTCTCTAAGGAAAACAGCAGTCTCCTCCTGTCTCGGTTGTTCCGTCGGCTGTGAGTGAGGTACCAAAATCAAGTATTTTTTTCCAGTACACATGATGAAAAAGCTCTAAAAGTAAACAGTGATATCCTTACTCAGGGCTTGTGGCATCTCTTTGATCTCTTTGCTAACAGAATTACCTGCTTTCCGACACTGCAAGCAGACGCCTTGTGAAGATGGAGGATTATGTTCTTTGTCCCATTGTCCAAATCTAGTATGAAAACCACAGAAGAGGATGTGAATGCTGTAACTTTGGGCTTGGCAGCTTCCCGACCTTTATAAAAGGCTTGCTCGGTGCTGTAATAGCTAGTTCAGTGCTGGCAAGGTGACAGACCAGATGAATTAACAGGTCTTTTCCATCTCTTGTGTGTCAGATTCTTTGTTTTATATGGAAATAGTTTCTGTCAAAATGGGAAATTTAGCATGAGGTACTTCCTCTGCCTGTAAAATGGAAATGTCAACCACAGGTTGCTTGAATGTGTCTTCTGTACCAAACCAGCATTGTCCATTGATACCACTGTTAGGTTCCCCTGTGTTTCGACCCAAAGTCAGGCAACTCCACTGACCTGCGATAACAGAAACATGTAGTAGAAAGTTAATATCGCTCCCTGATTGTTTTCTGTGTGAGGAATCACAATGGGAGTCCTTAAGTATTTACAAGCTATCAGGATTTTTGTCTGTGATGTGCCAAAGTGGTGATTGTGTCCATTTTTCAGACGTGTGTATGTATGTCTCTATATGTGTTGTAGATATATATGTGCATGTCCATAAAATGTTATACATGCATTACTATTGATAAACTGGATGTCTTAAGAAACCCAAACTGATGTCTATTTATATATCGACTCTAATATGTCAGATAGTATTGGCTGTTAATATGAAATATCATTACATAAAGAGTTAACATCTGTCATTACTTTAAAGGCTGAATAAACATTACAGCATTATGGGTTTCTAATATATAAAGAAGGTACCATATGTCACACGTTACACTGCTTAGCATTTTGATATACGTCAAGCAGTGAATAGTCCCAATCTTGTCTGAGCAAAGATGGCACTGGGATAATTCCGTGTTTGTTTTTAATGGGAGATGATGATTATGCTAAAAGGAGTTAATTTAAATGGGGGGGCAGTATACTTTTAAAGGGGAGCTTAAAGAAGGGGGTTATCTAGCGGGCACTGAACCATTCAAGTCAATGCAGACTTTGAAGCTGGAGGTATTGTTGTAAGCCCCGAAGGCCGTGTTTAGGCGTGCGAAATTCAATCAGAGAAAGTGAAAATAACTCCAGCCTTCTATTCCCTTCTTCAAAGTCTTGCAAAGGGAAGTTTGGCAGAAGCTGGGACAGGAAATTGAAATCTGAATACTATTTTAAACTGATGGGGTTAAAGGCCTCTCTTTTACACTCGCACACTTGTTCTTTTATTTGATACTTGAACTCTGAAAATTTTCTGTGACTTTCTAGGGAGAAGGAGGAGCAGCTGACTCGGGTGACAGAGGTACAGAGGCTGCAGGCCCAGCAGGCAGATGCTGCCCTGGAGGAGTTTAAGCGGCAGGTGGAGCTGAAGTCAGAAAAAGTCTATGCTGAAATGAAACAGCAGGTGAGGAGGTCACAATGCCAGCCTTTCTGAAACTCTGTCTCAGTAGGATAGCATATTCTGATCTTATAATGCCAGAAACATGCTTCACTTGAGAGTGCGACATCAAAATCTTTCACAATGTAGTGTCTTTGCTAGCAAGTCAGAAAGGGATGTTAGCGGATGTTTCATCTTTCTAACAAAGCCAGAATTGTCATTGTTACAAAGATAGCTGCGGTTATGATACTGATTAGGGATTTTTCAGGAGTGAGAGTATAAAGTGTTAGTTTATACACCCCTATGGAACAACGGTTGTAATTTTCCACTTAAATGCGTGTCTCTTCCTACTCTTTTTGGGAGGACTCTGTCTTCCTTAATGAGGTCTTGTAATCAGTTTGAGCCTAAACAGGGGCAAAGCCATTGTGGCTGCTGGCAGTCCTATGCACAGGGCAGAAAAATCCCATTTTCTGGTCCTGAAAATTAGTAGCAGGAATTTCTGTATAAAGATTTTAGCGTTTTAAGTTCCTTATGGAATAAATAATAATTAAACCGTTGTTCCTGGGATATCACAAATACAGCTCAATGAGTGAAATAAAGAAGAAGCAACAGGTGATCAAAAAGAAGGGAAGAGAAGGGAATATTTCCTGAACTTACTCAGATGGTCAAAATCTCAGTGCATAACTCAACCTTGCAATTCTTCCTGACCATATACTCAGTTCTGCAGCCTCACCTATTGCAACCAAACCTCGCTGTTGACAGTAGGATGCTGCAGTCTGGTGCTGTAATGGATTTCTAACAACATTGGCTTATAATTTAACAAATTCTCTTCCTGTTCTCATGAAGTTTTTTCTCCCTGAAAATCTTCAAAAGGAGTGAGACATTGAATACGACATTGCTGATATTTTTAAGATCTGTGCAGACAGCAAATAACAGCGTTTGGAAACAAAAACCAAGCAAGAACAAATTTATAAACCCAAGATTTGTTCTGCAGACTAGATCCATGGGCAACACAATAAATCCTATAGTTTTCATCTGACATTTTCTGTGCTGAGACTCTCCTCCAAGTTCTTCACGATGACTTAAAATAATGTCTTACTTCTGCTCCAAAAGAGATACAGTCTAATTTTAGAAAGACTAAAGTAGTTTATTCACTTTAAAAAAAGACCAGCGAATAAAACCAATCCAAACCACAAAGATGTGCAAAAGAATTTGGAAAACTTGAAGTCAATTCTTCTTTAAAAATGACTGCAAATTTCTTTTAGAATATTGCTGTGTTCTGGGAAGCTTTGAAAGGAAATTTTCCTGTACTCCATGAATCAGCCATGGCTTTATTCTCTCCCTACTTGAATGCTAAAACCTAGAAGCGGTCAATGATATTGTACGATTGAGCAGCTCTGTTTTACAGGAACTGAGGTTCAAGGAAATACATCAAAGAAACACTACTGAAACTGTCTTCATAGCTTTGTCCTTTCTCATTCTTCTGCACACACATCCTCTTTAGATAAATCATCCATTAGACTGTAACATAGTGGCAAATTCTATTTTCTTCTTTTTGTTAGATGGAATGTATTACTCATAATACAGAAGCTGTGGTAGCTATAGCAACACTGCTTTTAACTACTTTAGAAATATTGGGCTTCTAAAACAATGTTTTGGTGTGTGGTAAAGTTAATAATGGAGATAAGAAGGATGGGGCCTGGCATTTTCAGTTCTTGTAATCAGTATTTGATTCATTAGTTTAGCTCTGATATTTTTTTTTGCCATCTGCTTCCTATTTTGTCAAGCTAAGATTATTAAGAGTCACCTGATGCCCATTGGTAGGTGAGTGGTACATTAAAAACTCCAAAATATGCATTTTTTTTCTAGTAATAATTAGACAAAAGAAAGGCAATGGCTGGGTCATGGGACTTTAGGTCTGGTATTTCCTGGATTTTTTTTCTTTATTGATCTCAATAAAATATGGCCATGACCGTGCAATTTGAGTAAGTTTGGGTGCAGAAGAAATTAGTCATAAAATATTCATTGAAGTCCCTTTTCTTATTAGCACACAGTAGCAGTGAGGTTCAGGAGCTACTGGAAGGATAACTTGTTCCTTTCTATTCTGTTTTTCAGCTTTCTATCTGGCCAGCTATTCCTTGTCCTGTAGCTTTCTCTTGCTGCAGTGTTTTCCAACATAATGCTTTTCCCATTCCAAGTTCTGCCTTTTCTCCTCTTTCCCTGGCTTAGAAGTGAAGTCCTGGCCAATTGGCAAAGACATCTATGGAAGGCTGAGCACTCTCTCAGGCCAAACAGGCTTTTGGCTCGTGGTTCAGGAATTTGGGCTTTTATTCTTTTGGTACAGCAGATGGACTTGTAGCTGTACTGGTCCTCCTGACAGCTACACCCCTTCGCTCCCGTTTTTAGGGAGATGATTTATTTACTGCTTGTGTTGGGACCTTGATCTAAAAGTCATTGATGAGTATGCACGGCAGCATAGTACCTTCTGTGTGCATATATGTATTTATGTGTGTATATATGTATTTTCCTCTGGAACCATGCCTGATGTGCATCTACAGTTGTGCTTTTGGTACAAAAGCCTTTGTTAATTGAGTTATGAAATTGCTTCCTTGATGCTGTGTGCTGGAATCGGTGGGACTCATTATTCGCAGGCGATGACTATCTTCAGAGGACTTTACTTGCAGCCAAATAATTCTCTTTTAAGTCATTTTACTGATTTAATGTAAACTTACTTTACATGTGGAGTTTGTGTACTGACTCACACGATTTCCCTTGAATTTCCACAGGCAATGCGTTTTTGAGTGAAATATATTTGAGTCTTAAATATAACTAGAAAAAACATTCACTTAATTTCAATGGGGTGTTCCCCACTGTTGAGTGAAAAACAGAGCTAGTATTTTGTAATCAGGGGGTGACATTTTATAGGTGGTCATTGTGTCCTTAAATAACTAATAATCCTGTAGTAACTGAATATTCATTTCCACTACACACAAATAGTGTCATTATCATTCTCAGCAAGTTATATTCTGCTTTGATGGTCTGTGAACAACTGTAGAAACATCAGAACGTTTCAAGCTATGCCTTTTTAAAACAAAAAATTAAATATTCCCTTTCTTTTGCCATGTAGATGGAAAAGGTTGAAGCAGATCTAAGCAGATCAAAATCACTCCGGGAAAAGCAATCCAAAGAATTCTCCTGGCAATTGGAGGAGCTCAAGCAGAGATATGAGCAACAGGTCAGTTGGTCTGCTCCTTCAGGTGGAGGGGAGGAGGGACACCTTCTCACACAGGTGTAGGTCAGGTCCTGTGGCAGGTCTAATCCTGTTCTTGCTGCAAGTTGCTGTGCTTTGTATGAAGACACAATTTATAGTGGGCACAGTTTATGTGATGGGGAATGGAAGGGGAAAAGTCTACATAGAAAATATTTTTGTTTCCCCGTTGTGATCCTTTGTACCTCTGCCTCTTTCAAATAATTTCCCAGGCTTACAGGTGGCAACACCTATTTTCATAGTGGCCAGATGAGACTATTTAATGCTTTATCTGTTTTTCTTCTTGTCAAGAAACAGCATTTTATTCTTTTTACCATCTTTTAACATGGGGAGTGTTCATACGAATGCTTGTTTTGGCCCACTGATAGTGAGTTTTCTTTATTGTAGCATAATTTCAGGGTTGGGAAATATTCAGGAAACATTTGGGTGGGGACAAGAAAGTTAAATTCAGTACTGTTGTGAAGTGGAAATGGAAAAACAGAGAAGTAGACAAATTATTGTGTGATACAGGCTTGAGAGCTACACAGCTGACACAGCCCATCAAACACTTGCATCAGGAGGGTACTTGGTCATGAAACTGTTGTGGCATCAGTTGGGGTAACACCTGTTAAAGGATTGAATTTTTAGTTTATAGCAGTGATATGTTTAGTCTTAAGCTTAAAGTTCTCTTATCAATGTTTGTGTGGATGTAAGTTTACGTTTCCACCAGGTTCTTTCTGTATAGTCATTTCTGCAGCACAAAGCTCCTTCAGCCCAGCTACAAAGCAGTATGAGCTCAGTTCTGCTCTTAATATTTCCTTTCAGTAGTTCCAATTTCTGTTTCTCTGTATCAGTCTCTATTTATGCTTCAGAACTTCTAAACCATTTTTAAAGCAGACTTTTCCTTGCCTTGTTTTACTGCATATATCTTTGGGTGTTTCTTGGGGGGGGGGGGCTAGACTGATTTAAACTGTTTAAATAGAGCAGTAAGTTGGAACTGGTGGTGCATTTCAGCAGGGCTCCAGTAGACATCCATTTGGGAAACAGACACCCAACCAAAACAAAGAATACTTCAGCTACCTGAGAAATGTAGTAATTGCTTTGAGATGTTCTGCCTCAAGTGTCTGAATCTAATTGTCAAATGGAATTTACACATAAAGGGAAGGAAAATTGACCTTCAGGTATATTTTGTGTAAGTTGGTGTGGTGAGTGGCAGAAGTGGCACTGACAGCATACTGGACAATTCAGTTGCCCATAAATTAAATCAAGTTGGTAATGAAGAACCAAATTAACTAATGTGTTACCAATCTGAGAAGCATCTTGGAAGTGTGGGAACTTGAGAGCTGCTTCATATGAATGGTCGCCTGTGCTTCACAGGACTCTCCTTGAATATTGATTTCAGAGATAATACCAGTGTGAACATGGACTGTTGGTTGTGGGCCTGAAAGATTGCTCTGCCTGCAGGTTAGGCATACTGATATATATTCATAATCATAGAATAGTTAGAGTTGGAAAGGACCTTAAGATCATCAAGTTCCAACCCCCCTGCTGTTGATCTTTATCTGATATTTAGATCAATATATATTGATATATGTATGTTTTATCTATTTTCCTTGAAAAATAATTATGAAAAAAACATACAAACCATAGCAGTCAATATTTTGTCAACTTTTCAAATGCATCGGCGTCCATTCGTAAAGGAAAGCAGAGATTGAGGATCTCGCACTATTTGGTTTCAGCTGTCACGTTGTCACTCCTGGTTCCAGCTTCATCTGATTCAGTGCCACTTCCTTTTGAAGTATCCACTGAGAACACTCTCAGAGAGAAACTGGTGGCTTTTTTCTGTTTTAAATATCCTTTAGCTCAACTTTGTTCTCCTCGCAGCTGCTCGATTTGAAAGTATATTTTGAAGGGAAAAAAAATAACTCCAGCAGCACCACAGTTCCTATCTGCTGGGAGCAGCTGCTCTCGGCACTTCAAAGCCAGTGGACACCACAGCGAAGGCCTCAGCCTTTTCCTGCCTTTGAAATGGTTGCAGTAGCTCTAGTGGGGCTTTATGGCACCGTCAGCACAGGAAGAAAGCCTGTTTGGTTTGTTGGACCCTCTCCCTTTTTTCTTTTTCCTTTTTTTTTTTTTTTTGTTTTTGCCTACTTTTTAATTACATCCTTAGTTTGGCTCAAAATACCTGGGAAGTGTTTCTGCTGAAGTCCTTTTCCACGAGCCCACGTGTTTGCAAGGACACATGCCCAAACTTTAAAGTAATGGGTTTTAGACAACCGAATTTGACTGAAAAGTGAATGAATTTGCTTGGTTTTCCCACATTCACATCAGTTGGGCACTTTCTGAAAGCACATCTCTTATGGCCTATAGGGATGCTGGGGAGGGACCCTTCATTAGGGACTATAGTGATAGAACAAGGGGTAACAGGTTCCAACTTAAACAGGGGAAGTTTAGATTGGAAATAAGGAAGAAGTTCTTTACAGTAAGGGTGGTGAGGCACTGGAATGGGTTGCCCAGGAAAGCTGTGAATGCTCCATCGCTGGCAGTGTTCAAGGCCAGGTTGGACATAGCCTTGGGTGGCATGGTTTAGTGCGAGGTGACCCTGCCCATGGCAGGGGGGTTGGAACTGGATGATCTTAAGGTCCTTTCCAACCCTAACTATTCTATGATTCTAGTGTTCCTGTGGTCCCAGGGGGGAGCTCATGGTGGAACAGGGCTTCACTCAGGGACATATCGCAGTAGAGTTATGGATGCGCTCACCTTTGTTTCAAGCAGATTTTCATAAATTGCTGTGAGTGGAACTTTTCCAGTGAATTTTTGGAGATGTTGATGTTTAAATGGCATCAGGCTGCCTGTTTTTGAATAAAAAAGTACAGTAATACGTCACTATTACACCCACTTTTTTGCTGTGAATAGTTGCTGAAGAGCTATGGCCGAGTGTGGAAAAATTGAGATGCAGGATGAGCTAGAAAGACAAAGTCTATGAAAGTTCATTTTCCCAGCAGGTAAAATGTACTACAAAACACTTGATGGCTAATTGTGGTAGCAGGATGGTGTTGCTTTGCTGAGTTATGGACATCATTCCCAAGATAGATGCCAAGCTGAATGTATAAATAAGCCTCTTGTTTTGGTTCATCTTTAAGTGTTTATTCCATTTTAAAACAATAATTCTTCATGCTTCCATAGCGAAGTGGAAAGCTGTTACGTGATAGCTGAAGAATCTCCCCCTGTCTCAGGAAATCCTTTTGTGAGACATTCATTGTTGGGTTCCGACTTCTGTAAACGTGTGAAGGAATAATTAGAGTTGTCTTGCCCTATTTAGCCAAGAAACGGGACACCTTCAGAAACATTTCACTGGGTATTTAACAAAATCACTTTGAAATCACGTTAAAGATGAGAAAATAGTCTACGCTTTTAAGTTGGGAGCAAGACAGAGGTCTGGTTGAGCTTAAATATGCCTTTTATATTAAAGAAGGAGAAGTAAAGAAGTGCAGAATCAGCTGGTTAAAAGAAGAGAGCATGTCTGTAATCTTACCTGCCAACAGCAAGGACAAGTATCTGAGGTCGCGTTAGGAAATGTCTTGCTTTAGCAGAGCACTGGAGCAGAGGAAAATACTATTGAGAGGAGAGGAAGAATATTCATTAGGTCTTTCTATATGTGTTTTATAACTTTTTCATGGGGTTAATGTGAAGAAAAGAGTGAAGCTCTCTCAAGTAAAATATGGATGTTGTAATCACAACCATTGATTTTATACCTAAGAGTGTATATTTCAAACCAAACTTCTCTCGCAGTGTGAGCAGCACCATTTAATATTAAGGATCCAAGCACAATCTCATGAGCTGAAGTGTTATTTAGATTAACATTTAATGGTTGGGCATCTCTCCTAACTTTTAGCTGTTTAACTTCGTGCCAAGAGATGTCACCAGTGTTTGGATGATCAAGTCTGTGATGATGTTTTGCTATTGGTTATAATGGTGTTGATGGTTCCTTGAAATGCTGGAGGTGTTAACGGCATTTTTGACCTGGGTGTCGTTTTATATATTTGCCTTGAGGGTTTGCTCAAGGGTATTTAGGTAACAAACAGTGTTTAATTCAGATGTACAGGAGTTCAGCAGCTGAATGTTCCAAAGAGCCTCACTGGGAATGGACACGGAACCACAGCAGTCAGTGTATGTGCCCCCCCCCCCCCCCCCAGGGGTGGTATTTACCCCCTCATCTGATGGCCGCCATTTTGTGCCCCCTCAGGCGCCATTTCTGCGCCCCTCACTGCAAGAGAGACATTGAGGCGCTGGAGCGGGACCAGAGAAGGGCAATGGAGCTGTGCAGGGCCTGGAGCACAGGGTGATGGGAATGGCTGAGGGACCTGGGGGGTTCAGATGGAGAAGAGAAGGCTCAGGGGAGACCTGATGGCTGCCTACAACTGCCTGAGAGCCAGGAGGGGGCTGGGCTCTGCTCCCAAGGAACAAGGGATGGGACAAGAGGAAACGGCCTCAAGCTGCACCAGGGCAGGTTTAGATGGAGCTGAGGAACAGTTCCTTCCCCTGAGGGTGCTCAGGCATTGGAACTGCTGCCCAGGGCAGGGCTGGAGGCTCCGTCCCTGCAAGTGCTCACACACCGTGGAGGAGAGGCCTCAGTGCCATGGTGAGTGGTGGCCTTGGCAGTGCTGGGGAGCGGTCGGACTGGAGGAGCTTAAAGGGCTTTTCCAACCTGTTTGATTCTGTGATTTTATGAAAGAGTGGTGTAAAGGCTGCCGCCTGGTGAGAAAATGGGGAAAATAACAAGGTATGTGGGGATTAAGCATTAAAAAACAAGAAACTGCTGTGACTGAGGATGGGGCCTGGAAAGGAAGCTCCTAAGGGAAAAATAAGTTCTGTTCATTGAAAGAATTTGAGTAGCTGTGAAAAGCCATTGCAATGGAGCCTGGAGCTATTTAGGCTGGAGATGTCATTTGGTCTCATGGATCAGGAGCCCTGGAGAGGCAAGTCCCGCAGGAAGGGGTCAGTCAGAGGCTTGGTGTGGGCTGAAGGGTCCATTGAGCATGAGCTTGGCTCCTCAGGAGCCAGTGTTCCTCATTACCTCCTGCTTTAACCAAGGCCACTCTGCCTTTCTAAGGAAGGATGAAATGATACTTCTACACTGGACATGGTGAGTTTATAGTCCTATTGTGTTTGTTTGGTGTATTACTTTGTATATTACCCCTTTCTAGTATGCTATTTTGGTTCTAAGGAGAGTCTTTGTCGAAAGCTTTGTTCCTCTCCTCTTTGTCTATAGTCAAAGATAATTGAAATCCAGCCTGTTCTTGCATGGAGGCCAAACGAGCATGTTAGCAGAGGCTCTAAATTTTTCATGTCATCAGCAACAAGCTGCATAAATTTCACTTAATAAGTTAATCTGGGGTGCATAAATGTTTCCTTTGAACCATCCTAACATGCAGATGAATGCCATTTGCGCTGCATATCTGAGGAATATTTTCTCCAGTCACCAATATCAACTTTTCACTTGATGATAGAGGTAAAACTCACAAATGGGAAAAGAATATGAATTTAACCTCCAAGTAAAGAGTGGGTGGAAATCTCTCTGTGCCATTGCTGTTTACAGAATTGTTAACCAGACGGATGGGTATTTGCACTGTCTCCTGCAGGCATCTAACGTGTGTGATTCAGAGTTAAAAGCCTGAGCTCCCTGTGTAGTCAACAGAATCAACTTTGGGGGGGAGGAGGGAGAGGAGAAGATGATTCCAGGAACATAAATTGGTGCCTGCAGTAAATGGCAAGTCAGGCTGCGAGCACCTCTGAAGTCAGTTCTCAGTGTTTAAAGGAGGTCCTTGGATAAACTCTGAATCCCAAAACAAAGGCTATGTACAGTAAATTGTGTACCAGAGCCTGCTACAAACAGGGATTTGCAGTGACTCAAAGTATATTAGTTTGAAAGAAACATTTCTGTTTGCAAAGCACATGGGGTTTACTGGAGCACGGCTGGGCAGGGCAGTGGGACCTGCTGATGGTGATCATGGCGCTAAGCATGATTTAATCACCCAGATGCAGCTTCGTTTCCAATTCACTGTTAATTTAAAACTACATTTACTCCTGGCAGGAAGATAGGAGGATTGAGGTGAGGTTTGTGCTGCCCATACTTTAAAAACATTACAGTTCTGAAATGCCTAAGTAAAAATGTACAGCTCAGGTATATCATTTTATATGCACAGTGAGACCATGCAGGTATGTTGTAGTAGAGGGGAGAATAAATCAAACTGCGGTTTGGCTAAAGACCAGCTCATCTCTTTTACAGAATTTCTTGCAATTCTTAGTTTGCAGTTGAAATAGACTTATTAGTGGTTGATTATAAGGTGAAGTATAACAGGAAACATAGTCATGCCCATTAAATTATTGCAGCCTGCAGTGAGGTAGAAAGTAAAATGCATTCGCTATGCATGTACATTACCCTAGATGTATTTGCTACTTCAGTTGTAATATGTGGTTCTGCATTGATGTATTTTTTTTCCACTGTCCCATTTGCCCTTGGCTCATTACAGCCCTTGTATCTTGGGAGTACTTTGAGTTCCAAATTATAGCAAAATCTCAAAAGAAGTGTACTTTCAAAATCCATTTAATTTTTCTGCTGCAAAGTAGTTCTGGTGCACTCCCTCCTTGCAGTGAAGATTCCTCTTTTCTGCCAAAGTTATACTAAGCCAGAGCCCAGCATGGTTAATACTTGATCCTCCAGCCTGTTATATCAGATTACTTTTAGAAGCAGTGTGTTTGTGGAGATGGGTAATCCCCATATCCTCATGAAACATGCACATTTATTTATAGGCTTAGGAGACAGAAAATGCTAGATTTTACCAGAGTTGTTACATGGGGATAGCTCATGCGTTGTGTGCTGTGCTGGGCAGAGATTAGGGCTGGTTTTGAGCAGAGTAATGATAATGAAGACACCTGATTTACACTCTTAAATGCTTGTAAAGTAGAATCACTGAAAAATAGATGCTCTCTACTGAGTGTGTTCAGTTAAAAAGCTGACGTGTAACTTTCTGGTGGCTTCTCCTGCCCTCCGCAGTTCAGTCATGCCAAAATAGTGCTCATAAAATCATCCTGCCATGAAAACCCGTATTTTATATAGGTGTTACTTACAATATTTCTGGAATTGGGGACATAAATTTACATGAATTTTCATACTTTGGTGTCAGATATTTATTGTAGCAGTTACGTTTTTCAAAGAGGCAGTGAGCTAACTAATTTCCTTTCCCTCCTTTGGGGACTATAAAAAGAATTTCAAAGGCATGCTTGTTCTTAAGAACAAGTCAAAATTGTTCTAAAATTGAAAAGCCTAAAATTAGTGTGTGATGTAAAAACACAAACTGGATAGTAGAAGGTCTTGTCTATATGAGGGACTTTAAAAAGCTATTTGCTGATGTTGATTATATTACAAGTATTTGGCTTCTGAAAATATCTTCTGCAACCAGCAGGCCATTTACTGTAGATCTTTGTTCTTCCGATGTACAAAGTGAACAAGCACTAACAGCAGCTTGATTTTGCTTTAGGTCTTTATTAGGTTGTCCCTTGTGTTAGCAAGTTGTGCTAAAGCATCTCCACATTTGGGTGCCATTAGGTCTGCCAGCATTAGAAGCCTATCATTCATCAGCAGCTGTGGATGTTGGTGTCCTTTGTAAGATGGGCATGAACCACACTGCCAGATCTGTTTGGCAGTTTGTGTGTATTTATGTGAGTGAATAGCAAAAGACTGTCGTGAGTTAATATTTTTTGGCTTTTTTGTAAAGAATTTTGTCATCTTCCAAAGTTGTTTTTTTTTTTTTTTTTTCTCTGCAAGAGTAAGGAAATACTGTTGCGTTTCAGTTGAAAGCCGAAATGTAAAAATAAATTGTGTAATTCTGGTGGTGGCTTAGTAAATGGGCTGTTGACTGTTGCCTTGAATAAGGTTTTATCATGCTGGTGCAGAAAGAATTAACAAAATGAAGAATTCATGTAAGAGGAGATCATAGTTTTAAAATATTGTGTTACTTGGTAATGTGTTCCAGGGAAAGAACAGATATGTCGGCTCAGTCCTGCTTGTTTTAGTGCTGAGGCCATGGCTGGCGATAGGAACAGATGCACAGAGAAGAGAATAAGAGATTTTCATCTTTGGGAGGGCAAAATGAGGGAACATCTAAGCCACAATGAAGATGATCTGATTATGGTAATGGGGCACACACTATTATTTAATGAATGTTTCTTTTCAGCATCGCCTCTAATTCCCATTGTGAATATTGTGTTGCTTGCATGTCTGCAATGTATAGCACCTAAAACTGTCTGCCTTCTAGATGCTTATACACTGGAGTTGAGCAGACATTTTAATGTAACTTGATGAAGTGTTAAGCACCTATAGGTAGATGCAGAAAGATCTCAACCCGAAGGACATGGTTTTGTTATCTCATTCATAAAGACTATCTATCCCAAATCGGAGGCAGAACCCATAATGATTTATGAAGAATTAGTATAATTTTCATGCAGCTTCCTGTTGCTGAAAACCAGCATGGGTTTATTATTTCCTTTTGTTAGTATACATTAATTTTTTATTTTCCTTTAAAAAAATACCCCAACAACAACACAATAATGAGAGAGGGAGTGGAAGAGAAACCACAGAGCTTGGCAGCAGTTCTGAGGAGAATAGGAAGTTCAGTGAGTGCTCACCAGTGCAGTCCAACAGCTATTCAGTCACCTCAAGTTATTTTTACAGGAAAGGATGCTTTGTTGGTTGCAAATGCGGAGTACTTGTTATTATTCACTAGGGAAGATGGGTTTTCTAGTCTTTGAGGAAAGAAAACACTGTGGTCCCCATCCTTCTCTCTATCTCTACTCCCTGCCTGTAACATCTAAAAGGCAAAACAAAACCAACATGGGGAGTACTTTGCATCAAGTAATGAGAGGTTTTATTCTTCAACAGATTTTCCTGTTATAAAACACCTCCCTTCACACCACCATCCTTCCTCTTCCCATGGGGCAGACTGGGGCACACCCCACCTGGATGCGGAAGGACCAGTCCCTTTTAGCCTTTTCCACCTCTTAACTTCAGAAATGTTGTGTCTATAATATAAATGCTGTGAAGAGTTTATTAAAAAACTTGCAACCTCTTTGGTTGGGTAAACTGGTGGTGGTTGTGCCCAGTGCAACTGGTTGAAGAGCAGCTTCTGTCCCTTCCTCCCTTTGGGCATGTGTTCCCTGCCTGCTGCCAGTTCTTATCTTCAGTTTAAAAAGTGAAAACCTCAAGAACTGGAGTTCCCACAACAAACTGTCTTACCCCAGACCTTACATGTCACAACCAGCTGAAAATCCAGTAATTAAGCAAACTTTGAATAGAAAGACCTCCCTTCTTGTTGAATCTTCTTTAATGAGGTCTGATTTATGGAAAAACACTAGGCGTTTTTTCCTGTAACTCAGGCAAAGCCTGTACAATTATTTTAGGGGTAAGAAGTGCACTCAGGACACTGATGGCATCTGAAAAGGAACCAGTTTTGTACTGGTTTGTACACAAACTTTGGGCAAAACCCTTGACTTAAAGAGCTTCTTGTAAGTATCCCAGGCCCAGCATAGATAATGTGTGCCTCCTGGGGGACTGACGCCTTTGGGGACTTCAGACATCTGCTGATGAGCTCTTTAGTAATATTAAATAATGTAGATATGTTAAACCGTAGAATATTACATCTGTTCTACTCGCTCTGTTCTTGGAAGGTGCTCCCGGCCACAGCATGTGTGATATATTTTACTTTTAAACCCTGAATATGCTCATCTGTAGTTTGAGAAAATGCTCATATCCTTTTTTGTTTCACTTGGCTTTCAGGTTTAAGGTTTGAAACCACACAAACAGCTAATATTATCCCAGAATTGAATGCTACAGCTTTAAGATAAGGTGCCGGGGCGCTCTCGGCGCACACACAGCCGCCTCCTCCCATTCCCTTGCTTTTTTTTTTTCTCATGCTGAAAATACCCCACCATATTCATGATAACAGCGTTTATTTTTTTTTTTTTATACTTTCCCCCCTCCCTTTCCGAAATCCACCAAAACTGAAGAAAAATCCAAGTGACTGTTCTTAGCAGCTGTGTGGCCCGGAGTTCAGTGGGGAAGCGGCTTCCTGCCGTCCCTATTCATCACCTGCTTCAAAGGCAGCCTGGCTGCTCCAGTGTGCAGGCCAGGTAGGGTGCCATTGTGCGCAGGCGGGGAGGATTAGTATCAAAGCTGCGGCAACCAGGCCCTTGGTCTCGGGCTGCCATTCAGTCTAGCAGGGAGAGGCTAAGACTGGCCAAGGTCACAGCATCCAGTGTGGTGCGGACTGGGAAAGGATCCTGAGAATAGAGGGACTTCTTATGAAATCATGGCGCAAGCTTGCGGCACAGCAGGTGCCCTTCTGGAACACATACATCTGTTTATGTTGGGATAGCGTAGCTGACAACGGGATAATAGAGCTTTGTTTTTTATAATTTTCCCCTTTTTATATTATTTATTTATTTAAAAGAACTACAACTCTATATACGACAGCGTTGAGTATTGACGGGAAGAGCGCTGGCTTTGGAAATCATAAAGAAATCTTTAAAAGGTTTAATTGCTGGGGTGGGGGGTTGTGTGTGTATACTTAAGCGAAGGGGAGAGCAGGCTGCCTATTAACCATTTAGGATCCTCAGCCCTGCTGATGAGCAGCAGCAGGATCCGGGGGGACCGTGCACAGAAGGCGACAATGCCATATTTTTTTTTCCCCCCTATCTTTTCTCTTTCTGTCCGCTTCGACATTTGTACTAACACATTGGTTAAAGGATGCGCTGGATTTGCTCGGTTGTCTCCATTGTTGGGATTGTCTGGAGGAATCCTGTCACACTAGCGGTGGCTTTTTAAAAGGTGAGGTAATAGTGACGTAAAAATAAAATTGCCAACTTGATGAAATTAAGGGGGAAATTAAGCTGTAGACGAGTTGTCATGACGACAAGGATGTTCTATTGATGAACTGTACTCCTCACTGTCCAATCAGATAGTGGAGCTGAAGCTGGAGCATGAACAGGAGAAGACGCACCTATTCCAGCAGCACAACGCAGAGAAGGACTGCCTGGTCCGAGACCACGAACGGGAAATCGAGAAACTGGAGAAGCAGCTTCGCGCTGCCATGGCAGAGCACGAGAGTAAAACTCAAGAATGCAGGAAGCGAGACGGGCAGGTAATGATCAATAATGCTTGAAAGGCGGCCGCTTATTAGGAAATGCTGATAATTAGTGGTTCCCATTGGCAGCATTGTTGGTGCTGCACCCTGGGTGAGCATTTTCGAAACTGGCACATAGACGTGGTTTAGTTTTTTCCTTTTTCCTTCTTTTTTTTTTTTTCCGCTTTCCCCCCTCCTTTCCCACTGCTGAATAGGGGCTTTAACTGCAAAAACCACAGGTAGCCAGATTAAAAATCCCATGGTGCGCTATAACTCGGCCTATTTATAATCTTGTCTCATTTTCTTTCATGATGGATTTGTTTAAGAAAAAAAGGTATCTGTTCCTCTCCCCCCCCCCCCCAGCCCTCACACTCACCCCCTCCTTTTCTCCTTCCTGGGCAAATCCATGTGAATTATATCTGCTTCATTCGGATTCTTTTTTTTTTGTTTTGAAATCTCTGCAGGTAACTCACAAATGCCTTTATTTCATATTGTTCATGTCCTTTTGTTTTAGTTTGGTATTCTAGATTTGCACTGTGTGTTTGGCTCTGTATGTCGGGTGTTTGATAAGATGATGTGGCTTTGGGCTTGCTCACCATCACGTTTATTTTCCTACACACATATGCACCCCTCCCATCCTCCATCTCTGGTCACTGTTGGAAGCCATTTGGCAGAATAACCCCCAGCTGGGGTAGCATTTGACTCTTCAAACTTCTGGATGAAATGCACACTGTCAGCATGGAAAATGATCTTTATGAGTTTTCAGTTCCAAACCCATCTGATAGCATTTTTTTCAACGTATTTTGTGAGGACGGCATGGTGTATTTTCCTAAGAGCCTATATAAAAAAGGCCTGCAATGGCAATGTTTAAAAAAATTGAGGTGATTTTATAGTTGAAAGAGTGTTCAGAAAATAATCTTTACTAATCAGCGTTAGAATTGCTTATCATGCACGGATTATTTTATCCCAAAACTGGACATTTTGGGAAGGCGTATTTAACGATGTATGCTTTCCGCGCACCACCGCCTTCCCTATGAGATATACGACTCTGACATTGAGGCGTTTTCACTTTACTTTCCTGTAGACTAGTGGGCTGTGTCTTTCACTAGCAACTTTAATGTAGCTTAATGAAATTGAATATTGACTTTAAATTAATTTTTTCTTTTACCTTTGGATAACTCAGACTATCGAAGTGTGGCTTAAGTAGGTCTATTGGAAAGCAATCGGCTAGATGGGGGAGGATGAGGGATACATTGCAGAGCAAGGACTTATTTCTCCATTTCCATCATTATGGTTTTCCAAGGAAAATGGGAGATACTTTTGTGAGAACGCTTTCGAAGAGGATATTCAGGTGGCTTCTGAAAAAGTGAACCTCGCCCTTTATTCTCCACTTTATTGTAAGAGTGAACAATGACTGAAATTGTTGAAGGGTTTCATCTTTGCATTTTTTGTTTTGGCCCAAGATAGATGCATCTTAACTATTCAGCTCTTTGAGGGTGCCTTGTCAAAGTTGTATCATCCTCTCCTCCACATTCCTGATGTTGTGTTTGCATGGCACTGAAGTTAAAAAAAAAAACCAAACCAGGTTTAAAATGATACAGAATTATTCTGTCTACACGCCAGCATTCTGCATATTGCTCTGCATAACACTGTATGCAAAGGTAAAGAGACTATCTTAAGCAAATTCAGAGAATCTGCGAGGTGTCTTGTAAGTGTATCTATTTCATTCTGTTGGGGGTCATTTCTGGCAAAGGTTGGAGCCAAAGTTTGATTGTGCTTTCTCATTGCAATGGGATGTATAATGCTACTACAAGTGCTACATAGAAGGCTGGGAATTATCGCAGCTATTAGGGAAACCCTAGCAGTCTTAACATCAAAAAACTTTGGCCTTTTTACAGGGCTTTTCTTTGAATATCCCTGTACAGTCACTTGAACATTGCTGCCATGAGAATGTAACGTAAATCAGGCAGGAAAGCGCAGTTGCCTTTGACTAGAAGAGCTGTCTATTTAAATTCTAGTAAGAATCTATCAGCTTTCAAGGATGCAGATTTTTTTCCGTTTGGGGAAATAAATTGTTCTTCGTTCCTTCCTCTAGGCTTTGTATTAGGATTCACTTTGTCTTTGCAGTGAGCTCAACAGACAATACCGGTGTTCCTTATGGAATTATGGCACATATTTTTAATAATTTTTCTAAATATTTGCATATATTCTCTATAAAGCATGTTTGGCCATTGAATGTGCTGATGGCCAATGTCCTTTATGAAACATTTGGCAGTCTCTAACAAAGATATCTCAGTGATTTAATGAGTTTATGTAAACATAGCTTTGAAAAACCTGTTAATTTTGAGCCATGTTTGGCAGCAATATTCTTTAGGACTGCTTTATGTTACTGTGAGGTGCAGTGAAACAGGAGAAGAGGCCATTTTGCTTCACTGAATGAAAGTAGATTTGCTGGGCATTTAAAAAAAATTTAAATAATAATTAGAGTTAATCACATAGAGCAGCTTGTTTTGAAGGACCTATTTGTTCAATGTTTAGTGAAGGATGTGAAAGCACCGTTGTTAAAGGTATTAATTCTTCCTTAAATCCTTTTCCATATGAAAGAGTAGCGAATGTTTAGATTACATATTTCTCAGTATATTCCTAAAGACAGCTGTCATTGACTATTGCAGAACAATTTATTACACTGTTACTGAAAAGGTTAATTTACTCTTATATTGCCTATCCAAGGTCTCTACTTGCACATAGCTCTTCCGCTACTGTAAAAGATAGTATACAAAGTGGGTAGATTTTATTCAAATATGAATATATTAATACTTTAATCACAGCTAAAGTATAAAAATTTAGATTTCAGTGCATTACCAGATTTTAATGAAATATAAAATAATGTTAGTGCTTCTTTAAAATGCAGGTTTAATATATTTTCAGGAAAGGAACTTGATATGAGTGAATCACCTTTTGTGTTGCTGGTGAATTTATGGGTGAGAGTTTCATTCCACTTTAGCTCTTGGATTTATCCATTTCTAGGAGGCTTGCTTAGGTTTTTTTCACCTAGGGTTATAATGCTTGGGGAGGAGTAAATTGACATGTAGGTCAATAAAAGTCAAAGCAGTACAAAGGCTTTTATACCATGCTGTGTTCTTGTAGTCTTTTAAATGCTATGTGTTTTCTATGAACTACCATAATATTGTTATTCTTGAAAAAGTAGCTCATAATACAGGATTCTTTTTCTTTTAAAAGGTAGCTTTGAATCACTACTTCTATTTAATTTAGATTTTTATGTTACCTGGATTTTCTTTAGGAGCAGTTTGGTTGCTCATTCACTCCCCACATCCCTAAATAATTTTAGTTTATACGTTAGTTCACAAAGCAGGGAACTCCTTGGATGACAGAGATCTTCCTTTGTTACTGAATTGGCAATTTTTCTGAATCAAGACTTATGATTACATAGAATAATACCTCTAATTTGCTTCCATGGAATGAGATAGTGAGGTTGGGAAATCCTAATAACCAATGCCAGATGGGCTGTGGTACCAGTTGTGCCCTTACATTGTCCCTTTGTCCTGTGAGTGTTGTTGTCTCCCCAGCATCTGACATGTGCCCCCAACCAGCTCAAAGACTTTCATGTTCCAGCTGCTGTACAGATTTGGATCATTTTTGTGCTTGTTCTTTGACGTTGACCTTCGGGCAAGAAGAAGGGGAAAAAATATACCCCTGTAACTTCAAATGTGGCACTTGGCACCTAAGCAAGAGGAGAAAAGTTTCCGTGAGGAAGCTGAATTCCCTTTCCAGGTTATCTTACGAGATAATTGGCAAGTCCAATGTTTTCATCCATTTGTAATTGTGTCAAGAGTAGCGCAAATGCTGAGGCACATTTTGCCAGAATGTGTCACTGATGTCTGATCTGGGAAATGAGGCTTCTTGAAGAGAAGATCTCTGCTCTCTGGGGGTGTCTTAGGGCTCTCGATAAACCATTATTCATGGAGAAAGGAGAACCTTGAGCAGTTCTGAACTCAGGCGAACATGCACATTAAGAATGGAGGTTGTTACAAAAAAGGAGCAGCCTGGAGCTGGTGAGAAGAGTTAATGAGGTATTTTCCCAGGGCTGAAGTATCCGTTTCCTTTTTCCTCTTTTGCTTTTTGTATTTCCCCTAATCCTCTTGGCCTTTACCATCCCGGTTTGCTGTACCTTCTCAGAACTCAGTGGCTCCTCCCCTGGTGCCCAATGTACAGGCAATTCTTGGACTTTTTTCTGGCTTCTCCTCTTTGAAAATTTGCTTCTTCCCACTTGTAAATGGTGATCTTTCCACAACTGGTGTTCTGCACGTGGTTTTGTCTGAATGAACGCTGAGCTGTTTGAGCCTGTTAACAATAAAAACCCAACCAAGTAATGATCATTAATTTCATCCCAGCAATGATAGTTATTTTCGTTCCAACAAATCCTTGATATGTTTATGGTTCTGTAGAGATAATTACTGTATCTACAGACTGGGGGAACAGATTTATCTTACCTTCCTGTACGTAGTCAGCCTGAAGTGTTACTGATATGTTTGATGGAGAGATGTCAATAGTTGATAAAGCTCTCCAAGAGAAAATACAGAAAAAATCAATAGATACACTATGTGCTTGTTCAATGATAACTAAATACCCCAACACATGTGCAGTTCCTCTCTGTGTGGAAATATTGCTGTAGCAGTTAACTTTTCAGTATTATACTAATACAGAAGGATTTGGGGAGCATTTGTTCCACAATAGGAGACTTTCTTAAACTTTGATCTCAAAGAGCCGTACAGATAAAACACTGATGAACTCTTCTGCTTCATGTAATTGTTCTATATCTCCAAACACCAGTTTCCACAGGGTTGTTATTCTGGTTTCAGTAGAAGCAGTTTGCCTAATCGTGTCTGGAGGGTACAGATAGATGTAGCTTGTGAAATGTTCAGATGTTGATAGTGCTACTGAAGTCACTTCTGTATACAATCCTGAGTAAATAGATTCTGTGACTCACTTTATTCCCTTTGACTCCTTTTTCTTTTCTTAATGGAAGATGTCTTTGGCATGAGAAGAAATTCATTGTTGGCTATACAGCCTTGTTCTGCAGACAATTTAAATCATGGCCTTGCAATCTAAATATTTGTTTGTTATATTTTACTTGGAAAGTGGCTGTTGGGCTGACAGTCAGGCTTCTGTAGACACACAGCCGTTCTCTTTTAGCCTTTCCTAAACAAAAGCTTTTTCTATATTGCAGCATGTTTAAATTGCCACCAATCAACCCAGGAAAATGAACGTTGACTGTTGATGTAAAATATTTAAAGTACCAAATATTTGTTGCAACACTTCCTTGGTTTTCCTTGGTTGTTATTCATATTCTGCTGACTCAAGGTTGGGATGCATCCTTCTGATGGGAAAGCTGTACTAAAATCAAGGATCTCACTTTGGGTCTTATACAGATGTTCAAATTGGGCTGTAACTAACAGTGTTGCTGTGAAGTTGAGTGTTCAATAAAAGGGCCAAGTGCACCAGTCTCCTGGGGAAGTATTCAGATACTATCCTGGGCTGAGCTCAAGTAACCAACACAGCTGGTTTAAGCTGTACTTGAGTAAATGCAGAGGAGCTGTGGGAAGAATCTGGGCTGCAGCACAGATAATCTTTGAGATTAGAGGAAAAAATGAATTTTTGCTCTAAAGCTGAAGCACACATTCGAGGCTCAGAGTTCCCCTCAGAAGCACCCCCGTCAAGGCAAGAGTCTGGGCCTCCTGTGCACTTTCCACTTCCAACCCTGATGAAGCTGCCTTGCCACGTTTGTAGTTTCACATCAACCACTTTGCTTCTGGTCCCCACTTCTAAGCTGTTGCTTCTGTTTGAGTTGCCTTTCAAAAGACTTGAACAAGCTATAAACATCTGCCACTTCCTTGCTTAATAGAACCATCAAAGCGCTTTTGTGCTGTACTGGGTGATCATCTGTGATCTCTTCCACATTTTTCCTTGACTTGGTTTTTACTATAGGACTGAAATTAGTGAGGAATTAGCTGCAGGAGGTGACACTTTACTTGGTCCTCTGTCCTTTTATACTTCAGGCTGCTCAGCGTTTGAAATATTTACTAAAGGTGTTTTTGGAAATCATACATAATGGTGCGTAAATTATCATTTGCTGATTAAAAATGTTAAGTTAGCTTAGGAAAAAACTGACATTTTGTGCCGTCTACAGTGTAGGTAAAAGAGAAGGCAGTTGCCATAGAAACTGGCTCATCACAGAACAGGAACTCTGGTTCTGAGATGGAGTTCTTGTCAGCAAAATGGACTTTTTGTTTGTATAATATGAAATTGAATATATGGTAATTGTCATTGCATTGTAATCAACACTTTTCTATTATTTCTTGTTTTAATTTTTAATATTGGCAGCTGAAAAGGTGTAATATGTTATTTCACTTGTGTAGGGACAGGGTGTATATCATATGGCAGTAATTTTCTTTTATGCCAGTACTCCCTGTTTAGGAAAAAATGATTATTTCCTGAATAGAATAAATATAGAATAATCTCTCTGAGAGAAATAATGAGATCAGTCTTGCTCATCAGCAGGGTAAAGGAGCTTTATGCCAGTGTTTAAACATATGCACTAGGTGTGGCTTTGCAGATAGGGTTTATGTGTGACGGCTGCAATGAATGATTAACACTAACAGGCAATAAGCTGTACATGCTCTGAAATTATTTATAAAATTGAAATTATATAAAGGAATACTGAAGTCATAAATGATCAAGTACATCAGTAAACACAAAATAGGTGATAGTAACTGTGGATTTAAGATGGGGTAACATATTTCCTTAAGCAGAGAGGCAGAAATACTGTGTTACTCTGCAGAAATGGTCAACTTACAATATAAGCTCTTGTATGTGAAGTTCAGTGTGGCAAAGCCAGACTGAAGTTATTTATTGATATTACCTCCAAATGTAAGAGTCTAAATCTTTGCTTTTGGATGAGTTTCTTTGATATTAGATTGTTCCAAATGTTACAACTAAACTTGTTTGGTAAATGTCTGCTGTACAAAGAAGGGAATGCTTCCTCACAACATTATTAATGGTTTTTAGTTCTTTTGTGAATAAGCTAGTGTTACATTATAGTGTGCTTGACAGAGTTGTTGAGTAGAAGGAATTTGACTTCTCTTAGTCCATAGAACAAGTACAGCAATTTAGAAAACAGCAGTGATATCTGCTTTAGACATTCCACTGGATGGCTGAAGGGACATCCTCTAATGAGAGATCAGGACTCATACTGAAGATTTTTCACCACATCATAGAATGTTTTGGGTTGGAAGGACCTCTGGAGGTCACAGTGTCCACCCTCCTGCTCAAAGCAGGTCTAACTTCAAAACAACATCATGCTGCTCAGGGCCAAGTCCAGCTGAGTTCTGAAATCTGCAATGATGGAGATTTCACAACCTCCCTGAGCAACCTACTCCAGGGCTTTACTAATCCATTGTGAAACTTCTTTTCCTTTATATCCAGTTGGAATATCTATTGTTATGATTTGGATCTGTAGCTCCTCATCCTTTCACTACCTCCTTCAAGAAAAGTCTGCCTCTGTTTTCTCTACAATTCCTTATACTTGGTTGAAGACAGCAAGTGTATTTCTTCCTTAGCCTTCTCTTCTCCAGGCTGAATAAACTGAGTTTGATGAGCTTCTTGAAGGTCCTACCAAGTGACAAATGCCATAAAAGTCTGTATCAAAAGCCTTGCCAAAGTAAAGATGAAAGTTGTTGACAGTTTCCTTTCCCCAGAGTGGGAGACTGTAGAAGACCATCAGTTTGATCAAGCATGATTTACCCTTGGTATATCCAGGTTGGCCGTTGCCAGTGACCCTTTTATTCCTCATGTGCCTGGAAATTAATTTCATGGAGTTTTACTCCATCATTTTTCCAGGGATGGAGGTTAGGATATCCTGTCTGTGACTACCTATTAACATGCTATGTATTACAGATTAAATAGTTAAATTTTTTAGAGTGTGCTTTTTCTCTTGTCCCTTTTCTAGAGAAAGATGATCCAAAATCAATTTAATCTCTCTTCCTTAGGTCAGCAGATGTTAATTCCATTCACTCACTGCCACCATAAATCAGGGTTTGAACAGTAGTCTAGCTGTTAAATGATTTATCTGATAGGAGAGATTTTATGATCCATTCAGTTCGTCAATTCAAAGGTATTATAAATACCAAATGAAAGAATGAAACACGACAAGAAATTATGACAATCTGCAGTTTGGAATGTTAACACCACTTGTTTTGGCAGCATGACTGGTCTTAAAACAATAAGATCCATATGGATGCTAATTTTCCCAATTTTAGGTAATAAATACAACCTCTTTATGGTTTAAGTAATGATGTTACTCAATACCACTGCAGGGTCCAGTAGACGATTTCATGATGAGGTAATAAATAGCAATTTTGGAGAGCTAATTTATTTGTATTTTTCTTTCATGTGGTTTGTGATGGGGGAAGAAGAAATCACAAAGCAAGTGAAAAGCTTTGCCCTCTCCTGTAGCTGACATGCTTTGGCTGAAGATATGTCAGTTGAGAAATATGAGACCATACATAAAGCTCTGCACGCTCCCACATTAAAGTATTATAGAGAAACCTTCAAGTGGAAAACCAGTAACAAATTGCAGCTGAGATGGTTATGTTGTGCTGCACTGTCCTGGGTACCCCACCACGAACTGCTTCCTCCTCCGTATGGTGCTTTAGTCAGGAAGAAAACCGGAAAGCTTCTCTGGTTTTGCTTTTCATAGACAAGAGCTATGAAAGGGAAAAAACCACACACCCCCTGATGTGTTCTCTGTGGATCTGAAGATGATGTTACTGGCACAGACACCAGGCTGAGTGCTTCACTGTTAAACATCTCTGCAGCTGTTTCCCCACTGGCCCAGCCCTGGTGTCTGCAGCAACTCTTCAAGGTCTCATTTTCTGCCTCAGATGTTAGGAATTTGCTAACCCATCAGCTGGAGGGGTAGCCAAGTGCTCTGTGCTCTTCTCTTTCAGCACCACTCCTCACACTGCTGTGCTTGGTGTGTGCTCCCAACTCCCTCCCCTTGCTTTGGCTTGGAGGCAGTTCCAGATCCACCCCTTCCATGCTGCTCAATCTCCTTTCCTACCAAAGCACCAACTCTTGGCATGCCATGCATAGTTCAGGCTGGGTTTTGTCTCCTACCAGTTCTGGGCAGTGAGTAACAGCTATGTGCCAGTGAAGGAGCCCTGCCTGAGCCCTGTGGGACATGCAAACCAAAGAAATGGGGGAGCTCAGCTCAGTGCAAGGAATCATGTTGCATCTGGGTGATGGAGCCTGTTGGTCTGCTCAGCCCCACTGTGCCCCAGCTCCTCCAGGGAGTCAGCTCAGAGAGACCATTGCCTATGTCCTCTCTGCAGAACTGGGCTCTGTCTGGTCCTCGGGCAGCACTGGCTGCCCTGCAGAGCCTTGGAGAGTCCACATGGTCATCCACATTTCCCATCTTGATTCACTATCTTCTTGTCTTTTCTGCTGCCATATTGTGTTCCTGTTTTCCCGCATGCCCAGGTAACAGCAGGGATTTTAGGTTTTGCATTTGGGGAAATTCCAGGTAGAGAAAGCATCGTGTGTCCTCAGCTCTAGGCTTTGGACATGTGCTAGCCTCATACATTTAAGCTTACAGAACTGTATATACCTTTTTTGCAATTTGTCTTTTTTTTTTTCTTCATGGAAAACTTTTTAAAAGAAACAAATTAGAAGGAAAATACATTGTTTTTATACAGTGAGACTTTTCAATATGAAGTCAGGCAGCAGAGCTGCTCTTTGGTCCAGTCACCTTTGAAGAAATGATTGTCATCTCACTTGAGCAAATACTGTTTCTTCATTCTGAAAGAGTGACGCAGCCTCTGACAGTGATGCAAGGTCTTTAGTGTGGATTTCATGCGAAGAAGTATTTTTCGCAGTATGACTTTAAAGTCGACTTTTTTCCCCCAATTACTTTACATGTTGGCAGCAAATTAGCTTTGAGGGAATATTGTGCACATCACAGTTCTCTGTTGATGTATCGGGGAGTCAGTTTTGGATCTTTTAGCTCAGTCAGACCAATGACTGACATTGTTCATGTCTCCGTTTCTGTAGATTTGAAAGACTTTCTTTTGACAAGGAAGGTGATGTGGAAAAAAAAAAAGAAGCCGAAGTACAAGGAATGATTGGCAAAGTGATGATATCATCAAATGCTCAAAGCCTTTGCAAATTGAAGCTTATTAGGCTGACATTTTGTCTTCTATTCAGCACTAATTGGAATCATGCCTGGGTGCATGATGTGGAAGGTACTTAATACCCGAATGTTTATCATGACAAAATGACAGAAATCGATGTCAAGGATGCTGTAGATTTCTGTTTAATGGAGAAGAACAATATATTTCGAACTGCAATTACATATCTCACAATAATTTATATTCATATGTATGAAAGTCCTTCTGAACTATTGCAACTATTCTGAACTATTCGGCCCCTAAACTGTTGGCTCGATTGTGAATATTCCGTTTTTAGGTTTAAAAGTTGCTCTTCAGAGTTCATCAAAACAGCACTGATGTAGTTTGAAAAAGAAAATAAAGAATGAGAGAGACAAAAACCCCTGACACAGTGTTTTTACTTGAAACGGATCTGACAAATCCCACGAAGAGTGAACTCCATCTCTCGCCCGCGTGATACAATTCTTCTAAAGTTGTCTCTGACAGCTTGAATTCTTTTGTAGTCTGTGCTTTCTGCTGTATTGGCATCTGTAAAATGAGTTTAGAAAAGAGAAATAGCGAGGAAAGTGGGTTTTGGAAAGGCAGCTGCTGCAAACACAGAGGAGGCTGGAATATTGGAAAATAGCTGTGTTTTGTCTTGCTGTGTTTGATTTCATTGGGGATGTCTGAGCTCGAGGTGCTTACCCCTGACCTGCGCACATGTGTGCTGCCTGGGTAGCACACATGGCCACTGTGTTGTCCTGCATCTTCATCTTGGAACTTACGAGGTTGAATTCGGATCTCAATTAAACCTCTAGTATAACGTATGTGTTTATTCAACAGTCAATGAACGCTACTAGTTGTTAGTTGAAATCATCACCTGAATGATTTCTAATGAAATGCAGATTGAGCATTGCAAGTAATGTATTTAAAATTATAATAAATAAGTAAATAAACCCCAAACACAAATCAGTGTAGTCTGGGTGCTGATAGGAATTACTGGTCATTATGGCACTGATACAGCTGCCTGTGTATTACTGTAGACTCCAGCAATCCTGTAGCTAATAAGATGTTGACAAGCAGTAGTTTAGGGGCTGATGTTAATTATATGTATTGCTGGAATTATCTCAGGGGTCTGAGTCTATGTTGAATTAGTGAAAATATGGAGTAACATATAGTTCCTGTCCCATAACACAAGCTCATAACTTAAATGTGCTTACAGGCTATTAGAAGTGGGGGCAGCAAACAGGAGGTTGAGGACCTGGGGTAGCACAATGAGGTTTATCAATAGGTTGACATGGTTTGAGCAAGCAAGCAGAAGACGCAGCACATGAGGTGGTTCCCTCAAGTGAGCCTACTAATGACATAGGGAAAATGCCTTTCCATGATTTGTCTGTAGCATTTACAAGAATCTAAAGTATATTGGTGTCCTGGGTTCAGCAGCAGCAGTCATTTTTCTCCTTCTTGGTAGCTGGTGCAGCGCTGTGGTTTTGATTTTGGGCCTGGGAACAATGCTGATAACACCAGTGTTTTCAGTTACTGCTTGGTAATGTTTTGGTCTGACCAAGGACTTTCTGAGTCTCATGCTATGCCAGGGAGGAGGGGAAGCTGGGAGGAAGCAGAGACAGGACACCTGGCCCAAACGGACCAAAGAGGTTATTCCATACCACAGCACGTCATGTCCAGGATGTAAAAATGGAGGGCAGAGACCCGGAAGAGTGGGAGTGCACTGCGGGGTTGGGCTTTGTATCGGGTGGTGAGCAGTTGTATTCTCTTTCCTTGTATTTCTCTTGTGTTATTACTGGTGGTAGCAGTAGTGGTTTGTGTTATACCTTAGTTACTAAACTGTTCTTCTCTCAACCTGTGGAAGTTGGATTCTTTTGATTCTCCTCCCCATCCCCTCGGGACTGGGGGAAGAAAGAGGGGGAGTGAGTGAGAGTGACTGTGTGAGCTACTGAGGGGCTTAAACCACAACAATTGGATACGTGCCATGTCTGCAGTTGCTGCTGTTATCAGAGGTTTCTTATGTGACTGAATAGAAAAGGAAGAGTGACTTTAGGAGGGAGATGAGCACAGGAAGAGCATTTTTGTCTGTTCAAAGTTTGGGAACCCTTATAATGATTTACATGCTTATATAAATGCTGGTTGTTCCACCTATTCAACCTACGCTTAAAAACAACTAACTGCAAGCTTTCTAAAACTGCACCTTGTATTGATCTCCTTGTAGGAAAGCAAATTTAAAGAACAATTTATTACTGTACCATTTTATCTGATGGATACTGTTGTTGGGGAGTGGAGGGGAAGAGAATGAAACAGGACCCAAGTTGTCTATATGCCACTGGTAATGTTAAAGAGAAAAATACTTGTTTTCCTGCCAAAGTGAGTTTGTGTTTATGGGTATATTATGTATGAGCATGTGTGTGTATGTATCATTGCCCTCTAATGGATAGAACCTGAATGGCTCAGCTTCACATGCTTATATGGATTTCTGCAGCAAAATGTTTTCGGGGTGTCTGATATTTTAGAAGAATCTTGCAATGTTTATTCATGTCTGATACATCTTTTGTGCGTAATGCGCCTTAACTCTGTAGCATAAATTTGAAATGCAGTAGCAAGTCCTGCAGTTTAGAGTCTCACAACCTTTTCTTTGTTCCCTGCCATTTTATTTCAGCTAAACTAGAACTGCTAAAATTTTGTTTTCCTATTTTACCATGGTGCTAAAATAATAACTGAATATGAACAGAAAGCACCAGATCTCTGTGCAACAGCAGCAGCAACATTTTTGTGTCAATGTTTTCTCTTCAAAAACAATTTGAAGTGGATGAGCTCCCCTTGCTTTATGTCATCCAAAGCTTACCCCTGCCTCAACACTCCTGCTTGAGATCTCCTCATAACCAGGATCTTTCAAGCTCCTGAGATGCAGGTGGAAAAGGGAATGAGCTCTTCATCTCGCTTCTCTGTTTGACACCCTGACTGTAGTGGTTGTTCACTGCAGCCACTTCAACCCCATCCTGCTGAGCAGCTTCCTGGCTGCTCACATGCATGGTTTGTTTTCCAGAAAAAGTGGTGAGAAGTGGGTAATGGAGCATTCATAGATTAAGGTTCAAATCTTCATGAGATTTGTGATAAAGTCAAGTCTTCTAGTGATGAATAGTAGAATAGCTTTTTTAATAAAGCCATCTTTGAAGGCAACTTTAGAATACCCTGACAAGGAAAGCTGCAGGTTAGATGTAAATTGGATTTACAACTGTTTGTACTGAAAGTACTCCACTTCTACGTGTTTGTTATAGTGGAATCCTAACGTAGTTGTATTTTTCCTAGCAGGATTCCATTTCCATTCAATAAATACCTTTGGGAGAATTAGATTTCAGAATTGCTTTTCTTTTCTCTGCAGCTATAGACTATTCTTTTCAAAATTTACAATGCCTGTGTTTGGAGTTGGGTAACTACACAGTGCTGTGAACACATAGCAGGACATCTGTTGCTAACAGCTTTCTTCATCTCCAGCTGTAGGTGCATGCAATTTCAGAGCAGCAGTGAGCATACAAGAGTTATCTTCCTTCCCTCGAGGAGGTTCATGATGGTGGTGGTAGGCAGCATGGTTATTACATGCTAGTATGGTTCCTGATAGGTATAGATTGCAACAAACCAAATATTCATAATTATGAAGTCATATAAATGAGCTGGGGAGACCAGCAACTGATTTCACAGAGCTGTGTGTTGAGGCACCTCCAATCTCTGTATGTCATGTTATAGCCAAGCCCATCATATTTCTGTTTATGATGCAATTAACGAGCTGACTCTAGGTTGGAAGAGAAGAAAGAGCAGTACATTAATCAAATTCCCTTGTAATGACTGTGTGTTTGTATGAATGACTCCTCTAAGGTGTGGTACAGCACAAGGGATGCAGTGCTTGCTTCTCATGTCCCTCCCAGGGCTGGGCTGCTTCCCTGTGCTCTACCTGCTCAACTTGACAGCCACTTTCACAAAAGAGTGTTGTAGTGATCTGAGAGCTTGCTCTTGGGAGCAGAGATTGTCTCTGGGTTTGGGGATACTACATTTTCCATTCATGGTGAAAATAGAGAAAAATTGCATTTGTTAACAGAGAGATGATGGGGACTTCCTCTGCATTTATAAATATTGGTAGGTTTTTCTTCAAAACATGATGTTTCCTAGCACTATCTTAGGTTTTGTTTGGTTTTTTTTTTCTGAGAAGTGTTATTTTCCGCTTAAAATACATTGGCAGCCATTGCTTGTATTGTTTAGGATCACTTGAGGAATTTTTCTAACTGTTATTTTGATGTGATGGCCTTGTTCATCAGGGGATTATGAAAGCTCCGATTGTTTAGGGCACAGGAAGGGTACAATACATTACTGGGTCACATGCTCCCTTAATGCATGCACATTGTGATGGCAGTAGTAATAGCACCATTAAAGAACAAAAGGTAGCAAGCATAGTAGCTCTGTATCTGGCCAATCCCCTCAAATTACCATAAATATTTGAGCAATCTGAATAGTTTTGGACTCTAGTAAAGCTTTCCTGTTTTTATCTGGCACTGAAGGAATATGGAATAAAGTATTCATTTAACAAAGTATAAAAATATGTATGCTATGCAGTTATAATCATGTGTCATTAATCAGAAAATACTGCAGAAACTCTGACAAATTAAAAACACAAGGATGTGTCTGCAAGGGCTTTTTCAGTCATTAAAAAGCTGCTTCACCTCTCAGGCAAACTATTTAATGGCAACTTCTTGCTCAGTGTACTGACATCTTCAAAGGCTCTGACATCTGTCGGCCTTTGAACTACCATTAAAAAATATTATCCCATTTCCATTCTTTTATGCCCATTTTTTTAATTATAGCCCTTCTTTCAAGTTGGGAACATGGTTGGTTTAAATGATGCTGTCCTTTCGTTTTCAGCCACCCAGCTGCGGTTTGAATAAATTGATGTAGAATCAAAGGCGGGACTTTAAAGGGAAAAGGTTTGATGGACTTGGACTCCGAACCAGATGAGGTTTTATGATGAAAAGGGTTTAATCCCAGCACAGGCATCGCTTCTATCAGTCGAGCAGTACAAAGCGATTCATATATATAGGTTCACGAGAAATGATCTATTTTTTTTTTTTAAACAGCACAGATCTCTTCAGGACTTGCAAATGTGGCATTAGCTAATATTCAGAGAGCTGATTTCCTTTCATCCACCAGAAGCTTATGATTATAGTACAGTTCTCGAATTGGAAATGAGAGCTGCAACACAGGTTTAAAGCTCTGCTGTCTGATTTGTATTCAATATACATGTCACTGCGGGACAAGCTAGTCTAGGCCGAGCTGGTTCAATAAAGAGAAAAACAGTTTCAGCATCTGAAGTTCGGGGGGGGGGGGGTGGGGTGGGAGAAGGTACCAATTAATTCTTACCTGTGCTACCCAAGTATTGTGGTGGATACTTAGTAGATTGCTAC
This sequence comes from Myiopsitta monachus, assembly GCA_017639245.1. Classification (NCBI taxonomy): domain Eukaryota; kingdom Metazoa; phylum Chordata; class Aves; order Psittaciformes; family Psittacidae; genus Myiopsitta; species Myiopsitta monachus. The sequence continues at coordinate 2,992,667 of CM029931.1, read as the reverse complement.
CATTTCTAAAGCTGTGCAAACAAACCCTTGTGATAACATTTCTTTGGCATCTTTTTCATCTGAGGCTGAGAGAAAATGTGCAGCATTAATCAATAATGGCTTCTAATGCAGTCATTTATATGGAAGGCAATGTTTGTTTTTGAGTGCATGAGTTTCAAGGAGGTTTAGCAGAGACTGCCTTGCTATTCCTTTATAGCAATAGCTTTCATTACTGCTTTAATTAGGCATGCAGAGGGAGAAAGCTGAAATCTCTGTCTCAAAAAGGCATCAGATGCCATTTGTCAAAAATGCCGCCTCATGGTACACAAGAAATAATCTAATAGCTCCCTGATCTTTGTGCTAGTAGAAATGCGTTAGTAGAAATGTGGTACACAGTCAGGATTCCTTACTTCTACATAGTAAGATCGTGTCCTTCAAAACAGTAATGCTTGCCACAGAAGTAAAAGCAGTAGATTTCAAACTTTGTGTCCTATAATTTATGTTCTCTGAAAAGACCGTGCTTCATTGTTGTATAGAAATGAGACTGCTCCACTTGGTGCTCTGCCTCTAGTCAACAGTTTCTCCTTCAAGCCCTTCCCACAACTGTTGTTCCTTCCCAGAGTATTCAGTTTAGGGATAATACATTGTTCCTAATCTCCAAATGCATTTTTTTTGGGGGGTGGGGTGGGGTGGGGGTGAGGGGGTGTTTGTTTTGTTTTTTTTGGCAGGGTGTGAGTAATAAAGATAAACCTGGACCCATATAAATGGATATACATATAATGGGGTATTTTATTTTACTCTTATTTCATAGAATTTGCATATTTACTGTGTTTAGATTTTACATTTAAACTATATATTAATATTTATTCAAAGTACACAGTAGATTCAAAACAGTTACATAAATAAATCTGAAGAAATTTCAGCCCCAGGATGCAGTGGCCTATTTGTCATTCAGAAAATGAAGTGGCATCAACTGCATTCAAGGACAAACCCATGAAGGATGAAAAGGGTAGAGATCAATGTAAAGGTGCCAGAGGAAGATACTGAGCCAAAAAAAAACCCTCTCTATTCCAAGAAAAGAAATGTTATGCACACAGTTTTCACATATTTTGTACAGATCATCCTCTGATTGATCTTCTCTTTCTGAACTAGTAGCTGTGGAGCCTGATGCTTCCAAAAGGTCTCTGAACTTGGAAGAGCCACTGTCAAGATGATGGGAATAGTGCAGCCAGCACTGGAGGGTGAAGGGGCAGAAAGGGAGACTGGAAATGGTGTCAGCTCTATGTGTATGGCAATAGGCGCCATCATCTGGTGCCTTTGACTCCAACCTAACACCTAGGTTAGGCTAAAGGCTTCCTTCTCTAGGGTTTTCATCCCTGGATGGAGGTGACAAATTTATATGGTTTGATATAAGGATTGATACTAAAGGTAGTCAAGCAGAATATACTTCTTCCAATTAGAAGTTGATTTCAAAAAACAGAAAGTCAAAAGTTGCATGTCTGTGTAATTCTGCATCTTCTTTGTGTAAGCGGCTAACATACACATAGCAATGTACCACAACTGATTTGTTAACAGAAATACTGCGACCATTGTTTCTGCCTTGCAGAAATGAAGGTTCTTTTGAACGTTAGAAAGTGATCATTTCTTTAAAGTCTAAACCTGCAAATGACACCATTTTTATTTCTGAACCTGCTGGATTTCAGGATTTCTGCTCGCACGTGTGCCATTCATGAGATCAGGAATGAGGACTTTGTGTTTGGTTAAAAACTGTCATCTTTGAAGTAGCAGCATGACATCAGTAATGAGAGTTTCCTGGTGTATTAGGTTCTTTAGTAGAGCAGAGCAGTACACACGCGCTGATGCATTTAAGTCATCTTTAGTCATCAGCCCAGAGAATAACAGCATCAGGTGCCTTCGTTGGCTTCCTGTGGTTATCTGGAGTTCTGAAAAATTCTATTTCACCCTGATTAACAGTCAGGGCAGAGCTTGAGCAGTAGCATGAACTTCGGTCTTCCTTAAGTCCCTCAACTGTCTGTTGAGGAGATAGTCGTGGCAGATGACTTGAGCAGGAGTCATTTGGATGCATTAAACAATGCATCCAAAAATGAAATGTGTGATGCTTTTTTGGGTGTTTTTTGGGGGGTTGTTTTAGCAATTCTACTTACAGTGAAGTCTTTTTATTAGTTGGCAGGCCAAAGACATTTCTCATAGACAATATGGCCTGTACCTCTTCTGGGGACAAATTAGGAATCATAATGCATATAATTTTGCTGCCTCACTGAGATGAATGTCTGTAGTGATCCTTAAATCTGTAATACATCATGTCTGTGTTTAAATCAGTATTACATGTTGTTCAGGAAACGTTAATGCTTTTAGATTTAATACATGGAAAATTTAAATGCAAATGTTTTTTCAAAGCTTTGATTTAGGGAGTGCTGGACACAGAAATGCTCTCAGATTGATGGGTATTTCTTCCCAGTCCACTGCAGAGATTTTTAGCCTCCATTTCTGTAATCCACTGCAGGAAAGTCCTTCCCTAAATAGCAGTAGCTGTTCTTCACTTTCAGAACAAGCTTTGGTCCAGTATTATTTCAGAACTGAATGTATCTTAACATTCATCCAAAAGGAATATTTTCCTTTCATATCCTGAAATACAGAAAATAACGCTATAATTTTCATAAAGGAAAGCAGGGAAGACTAAACGTATTCATTGTAATTTTCATCAATCACCATTTAGTGATAGATTGTTATGGTTTTATGATGCAGTAAACCTGGTTTTAGGTACAGATTATTATTTCCTTTTATTTAGCCATTCTGTGATTTATCCATATTCGGCTCTCAAAAGTCATTTTAGGGGATCACTGCATTAAGTAGGCATTTGTGGCTGATTTTTTTCTTATCTCCATCATATATAAGTTCATTAATGCAGTTATATAGATTGTTATTAATGCAGTTATATAGATTGTTATTAATGCAGTTATGTGGCTTGATAGGTGCCCAGTTGAATGTCTCCAATTTCTTAGTAGAAAGACAGAAGGAAATGTCTCTTCCCCCTAGTCCTTTCCAGGTAGGTCTCTTAGCATTCGAATTCAAATCACTTTGTTTGTACAAAGAAAACTACAGCTGTAAACATCTCTTTCATCAGATAGAGAGAAGGGAGGCTGGATGGTTTAATTTTTGACTCACTAATCTATTTCAAAACAAATACAGTAAATCAGGTAATAAGAAACTGTTCTGGAGCTGTCTTCCAGACAAGAGGGCCAAGTGTTTTACAGGTCTTAGAACTGTTAAATGGAAAATGTATTTACATTTATCTCAATTTCAACTTGGCAAATCATCCTTTCACTCTCCAGTGCACTGTATTGTTTAGTTACACATGTAGGCTTGAGGTTCTTCTGTTTGAGTAAAAGTCGTTTTATTAGGAAGGCCGTGACAATAACCAACCTATATGAAGTTCTGCTTTCTAGCTGCTGTTAATTAAATTGGAATCAAATGGACTTATGTAAATTGAGAAATCAAAATAAGCTCCGTTAATTTGAAGCTCTTTGTGGAGCTGTTCATGTGGATGTCTGATTTTCTTTCCCCCACCTCTCATCCCCTTCATTTTTTTAAAGCCCAGTTTGTAGCTTAAGTGCCATTTACATTAACTGGGATTTAAGCAGCTAACTGGCTGCTTTGAAAGCACGGATCTCTTTAGGTGCACTCCTTTTGGAAAAAAATGACCAAAATTTCTGTTTTCCTTAATGGTACTGCACACCATGAAAATTTGCTACCCCTTTCTGGCATGTAGATATAGATGTAGGAACAAGGATGGTGCCAGTTTTTTCTGTGTAATTTACATTTTGATACCTGGGTGTTGTGTGTTTCTTTTCAGCCTTCAGAAACACATATGGCAAAGTTAGTGAGTGTAGCAGTACAAAAGAATTCCTAAACTTGCTATTAATCCCTGCCCATGGCAGGGGTGTTTGGAATTAGATTCTCTTTAAGATCCCTTCCAACCCAAACCATACCATGATTCTAATATTCTACAGCTTGATTTATAAACTCTGAACATTTGATTTATGCATGTATTAATAACTTCATCCCATCGCTGCAGTGTAGTTATATAGAGGATAAAGATCTCTTCTAGTTCAGAAGTCATGTATTACCACCAGTGTTATGGACAGAATTTTTTCCCTCAAGAATAAGAACATTTAAGTATGCACAAAATACTGCATAAGCATACAATAAAATGCATCTCTGAGTATTGAAGTTTCAGCTTTGCTGATATTTAAGTGTTTCTAGTAAGTACTAGAGTACTGATCAGGATTACTTCTAATTATGGCGGTGCTAGCAGAGCTCCTGCACTTCCATGATTTCCTCTGGAAGAGCCTGCACAGCCCTGTGCTCTTTGGAAGGGCTCTGAGGAGGTGAGACCAACCTGTTGGTCCTTGAGCTGTTGCTCATTTTCACTTCATTTCACACCGTTTCATTTATCTGCTCCCTTAATTACCATATTTATGAGCCTATGTGTTCTTACCCAAAAGGCATTTAAATTTGACAGTGTAATGTATGGTGCTGTGAGAGCTAAATAGCTGTTTATTACTTATCCCTGTTAAGTTGTGCTCTGCCACATCATTACCTATGTGATAATGGGTGTGACACTTGTAGAAGTTTCCTTTACAAATCAATCTTTTCAAAGATTCATAATATCAACAAATTGCTGATTTTACCCCCAACTGGATTCGAAATTCTTAACATATTTTAATTGAAATTAATATGGTATAGCAAATATTTTTAGTACAGTTGGTTAAAATGGTCATAATAAAGTTAATTACAAAGCTTTATTTAAAGATGACAAGAAACTTGAGTTACTAAATTTCAATGACTCTTGCTAGTTCATAAATCTTTTAAAGCGTTGGTTGAGATGTGATATCTCTTCAGGTTTAGGTTGTAACTTAAACAGAAAGATTCCTCTTTTAGCACTGCTGTGTGTCCTTTTTACCATGTTAAACGGAGCTACAAATAGAGCTGCCAGTGGGCTGAACTGTCCAGTTGAAATTCATCTGGCACGGAGATAACGGGTATTCGGGTCCCAGTGAGTCCAGCTGGCTAGGATACTTTGTGGACAAAAGTATCTGAGCGCCCTTGGGGCTGTGCCTGGCCCTTGGTCCTGTGCTTGCTTGCCTAACTCTTTATGTTTTAAGGTAAAAATCACTGTGATAGTTCCTTAAGACCGCAATGAGATCAAGTGCCAGACCAATTGTTGTGGCTTGCCAGATCTGCAGTAGTAAGACTTATTAATATAAACCAATTGTGTTTTAAACAGAAATCAGTATTACACATCTTTGAAGTTCTTGCAGCTGTATTTTTTTATAAGCATCAAGCTGCAAACAGATAATATTTGTTCACTTTTTAGGACTCATTGCTTACTTTTGTGATGGTAGAGAAACTTATATTATCTGTTTCTCAGCACTTGATAAAGCTTTGTTTATTAGTAAGTAAGCTAAAGTAGTTCAGATTCCCACTTTCAACAGATAATCCCTTCTGAAGTATTTTACAGTACATGTGCTACCAGTTGCTGTGTGGCTGGGATGGGTTATTCATCCACCTCTTCTGTGACATTGCACCGATCATGGGTTAAAAGGGAGTCATTGTCACCACTGGATAACTAGGTGCTTCTACTTTGTTCCTTATTTTCCTTTTAATTCTCCATCATCAAAGCAAGGTTTGTTTTTACTCCAGACTTCCTTTCCCTTGACTGGACTGATCTCCTTTCAAAAATAATCCACTACCCTATAACAAACGTTATGTGTACCTCATCCATCTCTGTCACGTCACACCAGCATAACAGGACACAAAGGAACAAATCTCCCTTTCAGAAGGGTTCGGCTGATGGTTTCACATTGTGCTCTCTTCAAATGCATGCACTGATTTTAATGCTCTTCAGTTGAGAAAATGCTGAGATGAGTATTGGCACAGAGAGGCGGATGGTAGGTATCAGTGTTTCAAGTGGGGCTGTTACTTACAGGCTAATATTTTAGGTTATTATCCTAGAAAGTATCATTGTGATCATCTGAACCCAGCAGTTCATGTCTGAGTGAAGTCCATGGAATTGCTCAGAGGTTTTGGGTGGCTTTGTTGGATGTTTTAAATGTTACACACAAGCAAAATTAAACACAGCAAATTGAGACCTACACAGTCATCTCCAACTGCAGCCAAGTCAGCCCAACATGGAAAACTTTTGAAACTCTGTTTGAAGGGTTGTCATGATCCACTTGTGCAATGCGGTGGTCTTTAAAGTGATGCCCTGTTTCAGCAGCCTGAGTACACTCAGCAGTGAAGGGTTATTGCAACTTCATCTGCTGGAAGATGTTAGTCACTTACTGTGCAAACTGCTGAAGCAACACCTAAATGACTCTAGAGCTGAGCCTCAGGGAATAAGTTTAAGAGGGGATTTGATCTTAACTCTGCATTGCTTGTTTTTGTGACTTTAAAATGTCCTCAACACTGAAGCTGAATGCAGTGATGGGGTGAATGTGGTTTAGTGTGTAATACACTGGGACAGTGGAGTCCATGTATTCCACCACTGTGGGTCTAAAAGATGCGGTCATGCTCCAGCCTCTTCCTTAGAAACTGATCCAAGTAAATGCTTCATTGGGTTGAAGTAGGAGCTCCTGGAAAAAAAAAAGGGAATATGTATTTTTATTGTTTTTAATTAGACTGTATTCACTGGGTCCGTTTCTCATCTCTGTTGCCTGTAACTGCAGCAAAGCTTCAGCCATCAGCACCAGATTTTAATTGAAACTTTTTGCCAACTTTATATTTTCTTATGCAATTTACTTTTCAAAATTAAGAGCACATGTTTTCCTTCCAAATAACATGCAGTACATTTATTGGCATTTTAAATAGGCCAAAGTGAGTGAGCAACCTTCTTTTTTTCTTTCAAGTCTATTTTTTCCCTACAGGCAAATTGCTGTGGGCTTATGACCCACCCTTTTTATGACACTATTTCAGCACAGATATTATTAGTTAGAATTCTGAGTTATTCCTTTGAAACAGAAATAGAAATCACCATATCAGCTAGCAGTTTCTTCAGGAGTGGGGTTGTCATACGTGCACACACAGACATATAAGTGTGCCATATAAATTCATATGCAAACACTACACTAACCTGTCACACAGTTTACATATTTGTGTTTTTGTTTCATTTAGGATACACTGTGAATTAGTGTTTTCTTTCTATTTGCTTTCCTGTATGTGGATTAAGAGTCATTTTACAAGATGATTTCTTGTTTGGGGTATGCTGCCTTGGCACGGAATCACAGAATAGTTAGGGTTGGAAAGGACCTTAAGATCATCCAGTTCCAACCCCCCTGCCATGGGCAGTGACACCTCGCACTAAACCATGTCACCCAAGGATCTGTCCAGCCTGGCCTTGAACACTGCTGGCGATGGAGCATTCACAACTTCCCTGGGCAACCCATTCCAGTGCCTCACCACCCTTACAGGAAAGAATTTCTTCCTCATATCCAATCTAAACTTCCCCTGTTTAAGTTTGAACCTGTTACCCCTTGTCCTGTCATTACAGTCCCTCATGAAGAGTCCCTCCCCAGCATCCCTATAGGCCCCCTTCAGATACTGGAAGGCTGCTATGAGGTCTCCACACAGCCTTCTCTTCTCCAGGCTGAGCAGCCCCAACTTTCTCATCCTATCTTCATACGGGAGGTGCTCCAGTCCCCTGGTCATCCTTGTGGCCTCCTCTGGACTTGTTCCAGCGGTTCCATGTCCTTTTTATGTTGAGGACACCAGAACTGCACACAATGCTCCAAGTGAGGTCTCACAAGAGCAGAGTAGAGGGGCAGCATCACCTCCCTCGACCTGCTGGTCACGCTCCTTTTGATGCAGCCCAGGATACGGTTGGCTTTCTGGGCTGCGGGCGCACACTGCAGCCAGCTCATGTTCATTTTCTCATCAACCACCACCCCCAAGTCCTTCTGCGCAGGGCTGCTCTGAATCTCTTCCCTGCCCAACCTGGAGCTGTGCCTGGGATTTCTCCCACCCAGGTGTAGGACCTTGCACTTGGCATGGTTAAACTTCATCAGGTTGGCATCAACCCACCTCACAAGCGTGTCAAGGTCCCTCTGGATGGCATTCCTTCCCTCCAGTGTATCAACCGAACCACACAGCTTGGTGTCGTTGGCAAACTTGCTGAGGGCACACTCAATCTCACTGTCCATGTCACCGACAATGTTGAACAAGACCGCTCCCAGCACCGATCCCTGAGGGACACCACTCGTTACTGGTCTCCAACTGGATATTGAGCCATTGAGCACAACTCTTTGCATGCGGCCATCCAGCCAGTTCTTTATCCACTGAGTGGTCCACCTATCAAATTGATGTCTCTCCAATGTAGAGACAAGGATGTCATGTGGGACAGTGTCAAACACTTTGCACAAGTCCAGGTAGATGACATCAACTGCTCTATTCCTGTCCATCAGTTCCATAGCCCCATCATAGAAGGCCACCAGATTGGTCAGGCAGGATTTCCCCTTAGTGAAGCCATGCTGGCTGTCACCAAGCACCTTGTTTTTTTTCATGTGCCTTAGCGTGCCTTCCAGGAGAATCTGCTCCAAGATTTTGCCAGGCACAGAGGTGAGGCTGACTGCTCTGTAGTTCTCCAGGTCATCCATTTTCCCCTTCTTGAAAATGGGGGTTATATTTCCCTTTTTCCAGGTGTTGGGAGCTTCACCTGACTGCCATGGTTTTTCAAGTATGATGGACAGTGGCTTAGGAACTTCATTTGCCAGCTCCTTCAGGACCCGTGGATGGATTTCATCAGGTCCCATGGACTTGTGCACATTCATGTTCTTAAGATGGTCACAAACTGGATCCTTTCCTAAGTGGCCATCCCATGGAATTGCTGTGAACTTCTGCATTCTTGGTAAAAAAGATACAGATCTCTTTTATTTCATTTACTCGTATCTATACAACCTAAATAAAGATTATAACATTTTGATCCATAAAAGGCAATGAGTAGCAATAACATTTTGGATCTATTGTACATTATAAAGTCTTAATTTCTTATGCTTAAGCCTTATGTTTAGCACAAGAATGAATTGCTCTGGTGGAGTGTTTAAGATGTACATTTCTCAAACCAGCTTTTGTACTCAGTTTCTTGTTTGGACCATGCAAACAATTTGGGAGGCCTGGTTCACAAACATAGAGCTCAGCAGCAAGGAAAAGACTTTAAGAAACCAATAGTGAGAAGGAGAACTCAGTTTTACAAAGAAACCAAGCAAGCATCATGCCTTCAGATCTCAAGCATGAGAAGTGAGATTTTGTAATTGCTTCTTTTGTTTTTCCACAGAATCATTAGGCACAGGCAGCTGCTCCCAAGTTTTATATTTCATGGATTTTTCACAACTGAGGATTATGTCATCTGGGATTGTTTTTTTTTCCTAGTAATACTAATTTGCCTACATTTAAGTCTAATAATAGTTTATTAAACCTGGCATGTGGCAAAGCAGAATCTTAATGATGAAAAGTTTGGGATTCGTTTCCATTAGCAGTTTGAAGATATCCATGTCATACAAAGTTGTCTTATGCAGCAAGTTGTTCAGTTGTAAGCTGCTTCTGCCAGAGACTTTGTTTATGGGAAAAAGTAATCTGGCTGTGAGAACTAGACTTATTTCAAAGTAATGGACAAGAACTATGTCTCTGATCCCCAATATAAGCTTTTTCCAGTCACTTTGGAGAGATTAGATGTCTCTTAACATCATCTTACTAGCAGTGAAGTTGCTCCAAAAGGACTCCTTTAATCATATTAGTTTCACTGCCATCACCCCGTCTTCAGATTCTTTCTTCTTTCCTAATAGAACCAAATCTCCTTTTGCCATCTCTGAGGTCCAACATTAATGCTTCTTTGCATGTTAATTACTGTTACTTCACCCTACTTCAGCCTGCTAGCTATTTACTCCTGTTTTGAATCCAAAGACTTGGAGCTGTTACTTTTTCCACGTGGCAGTAGAAAACACTATATTGTGCTATTTGACTTTTCTAATAGCTTTGTATAAGAGTTATTGATCATAGAACAAAGTAAAGGGGAAAGACGGAACAGTTAAGAATTCACGTCTCTGTGGCTTGTAGTATGATTTATAAATGAATTTTCCCTGTATTATAAGAAGTTAGGCTTAGCTCCATATCCTATATATTTAATCAAACTTTTTAGGAAAAAAATACCTTAGTTTAACTTTTACAGGGGGAAACAAAGTTTAAGAAGCTTTTTGTTTTAAAAAAGAAGGAATGAAAACCAAAGGAAAGCCGTGGTGGAGGGGGAATGAACTCTCCAAAAGAGCACTCTCAGATGAAAAGATAATTGTTACTGTTCCAGGCAGGACTTGAGTTGGAACAGTTATTAAAAAAGCCAAAGTCTATGTATGTCAGGTTAGAACTTGGACTGTATCATCCCATAGCAATAGGAATTATTAACTCCATTGACTTAGCATTGCTCAGGTTTAGTAAAAGCCAGTTAGGCTGTCCTTTTATGCTCTTGAAGTTAAATCATTTTCTGAAAGAATTACAAAAGTACATTGCAGATTATAATTGCAAACTAAAATGCACTTTACATTTTTAGTCTGTATACAGATTTAATAAAACAAACATATGTAGAGAAAAAGATCAGGAAAGGAAGGAAAGGATCTAGTGCAGATTACACTATATGAAACATATGTTTGAGATAATGCTGATAGAGCTGAAGTATGTGGCCTATGTTATACTTCTGTATACAAATGATGTGCTCATTCCGTTTCCACACATGCACACACACAATTTTACCTTTGACATAGTAGGGAATAATGCCAGTGAGTAATTAGGAAAGCATGGAAGCAAAAGTCAGTCCTGTGCTAAGTTTCTGAGATGGTTGATATTATTTAATACATATTACAGCTGTGATAGTTGAAGGACACAGCTGAAGGTTTGAGGGGAATCAGCATGTCTTTTATTACACCATAGAGTTCAAATAGTTGGAAAAAGCCAGGCAGACTTTCAAGCCTCGATTTTCTTCTCTTAGATCACAGTATTTATAACAATCTGTCTTGGGATATTAATGTACAAGGCAGCATATCTGATAGTCATTCGCTTCCCAACTTTGGTCAGAAATGAATGTTTCTTTTTCAAGGATTTGTAGTAATGTGGTTCTCAGAGACTGCAAATAGGTGGTTTAGCTGGAAACAGGCAGTATATTAAAAATGTCTGAAGAAGAAAAATAGTAGTTGGAGAGATCAGGGCTCTAGAATCAGTAACTGACATTCCATGGCAATGGGATCTTTAAATATACAGTAATTTTCATCAGACTTTCTTGTGAAACCTTTAGTAAACTGGAGCTGAGTCACATACATTTGTTTGCTAGAACATCAGTCTCTCTCTATATTGTCACATCCTTTAGGAAAAAGTTCCAGGGAGCTGCAAAGTTACTTGTGAAGCAGGGAGGGGAAAGGGGAGAATGCTGTGTGAGGCTTTTAGGGAAGATGCTTATTTTCCAAATTTATGAGTGAAAACATGCATGTGCTTGCAACATCACACGTTCCACTTAGCTTAAGGACATCTGCAACATCCAGATGTGATGCTCTTCTACTGCATTTGAGAAGCTACAGAAGACATACACTTAGAAAAGTAACCAGTAAGAGTTACTTGGAAGTGTAAATCTAGAGTATATTCTGCTACTTCTGTACAGCAGCAATGTGTATTCTATATAATCCAGGAGTAACACAGGTTTACTGGAGATAGATTTCATTCCTCACCCTTCTGAGGTCCCCCATGGAAAGCAGGCAGTGAGCTACTGTTCTGCTGCCACTCTACAGCTATATCCCACAACATAGTTTGCTCCCGAGAGCTGAAGGGTAATGTAAAAGAGAGTTGTGAATTCTGAAGTCTGTCTCTTGCATTTTGAAGGTCGGGTATCTCATCTATATTGTGTTTGCAGAGATTGAACGGTTCCCTGCCACGGGTCCTTGTCATCCTCTTTCAGCATGTTCTGGTTCCTCACCCAGAGGAGGATGTTCTTTGATACAATCCTGGTGTACATTATTATGAAATACAGTCTGTAATCTGTAGCAATGATTGATGATACACTGGTATCTTAGAAGGCAGCAGGTTATTTCTTAAGGGAAAAAAGCCCATGGCATGGACATTATATGTAGTGATTATATGCCACAAACTATGGGATACCCCCTCCAAAAATGTAAATTTTGTTCTATCTATGCTTTAGGCAGGGAGGATCTGTATTCATCTACATGTATGAAAAGAAGGGGAAGAACAGTAAGAGAAGCCAAGAAAAGGGATAGAGGATCCTTTGAGTCTGCTCCCTACCCCAGCTGACAGCCTGAGAAAATCAAGTGGGTTTTGTTTTGTAGGTGTGGGGTTTTTTCCACTTTGTTTGTTCTTTATTTCAGGTTATCTGTGATATGGAGAACCAAATCCACAAGCTGAAGGAAGAGCTTATTCAGGTGAACACTCAGCGGAAGCAGCAGCTGCTGGAGCTGGGCCATCAGTGGGAAGAGGAGAAGCAGAGGGCAGCTCGAGACCATGAGGTGGCATTAAACAAGCTGAAAGTGGAGGCAGAAAAAAAGATGTTAGACCTGAAAATGATACATACAGCAGAAACGGAGAAGGCTTTAGATAAGGTAAGAGGTTCTCATAGCTTTGGTTCTTGTGGTCCAGCCAAAGGGGAGGAATCATCCCAAAAGCCAGGCAAGCAAAGTTTCACTGAGGAAAACTCAGGGGTCACTTGAGTTGAAAGAACAGACGTGAACTTCAGATCTGATATTGGATGCCACAAGCATGGCTTCTCCCTGCCCGTGCAAGGCAGCAGTGGCTGCTATATCTGTTTTCCCTGTGTGCAGAGCTGGGGCAGCACCTTTGGGCCATGGGGAATGTGGAACAGGAATGACTGCAGCACTTGGGAGCTGATGGGATTGAAAAATCCACATGATTTCAAAGGCAAAGCCAGCCAAGGACGAGGATGGTCACTTTCTTTGCTGGGATAGATGGAGTAGAAAGGGCAGTTCCATTTAAGTGAGCTTTTTCATCCCTTAAAAGAGGGAAAGTTCTTAAGGAGGAAAAATTTCAGGCAAGGAAACTGGGTCTAGTTGGAAACAATGGTTGGTCTACTTCTGCCTGTGTGCATGGGGTGAGCAAGGCCTCTGTGAAAGGCTTGAGAATAGAGATTAATGTTACATCAAGTAACAGATATATCAAGGCTTCCCTGTTCACTGGGGTCACTGACAGCGCATCTTCTTGTACTGGGGTCTGAATTCAAGTATTTCCCTACATTCAGGATGAGATGAGCTAAACCATGTGAGTTTTCTTTCAAGAGCTAAACAAAAAAAACCCCTTACTTAATATTTATGGTAGACACTGTGTATATGTAAGCAGATAGTTGTTGAAGTATCTTTTATATGCATTAATGTAATAAATAATACATTTTGTTGCAAAGTGATGTACAGTGGCACAAATTAACAATCTGCATAGTGTGTTTGAACAGCCTTTGTGAAAGTGACAGTTCATTTACCTGCGTCAGGTTCTTGGTCTGTAATTTTAAGCAGCGCTTGGAGGATTATGTTGGAAATCAGCCAGCCTGAAGCCATTAAAATGGCTGTGATCAACAATTCACAATCTTTTCTGAATGTAAGGAAAGCTCCGCTTGGCATAATTATTTAAAGCCAAGGTCACAGAAAGTATTTAAACCTTTGAAATTCATCATTAAAGGATTAATTTTAACTCAGGAAGACATTGTCATTTTTGCTTAAAAATGGAATTTGAATCTCAATTCTTTTCTTTCTTTGATCTTTTTGTACATGTGTAGTACAGCAAAAGAAAAGTTAACTTCTTTACATCCTCAAATTAAAGTTACAAATAATCCTTCATAGGGCAATATCTTTAATAGTCTTGAATTGTCAGTTCTGTCAGAAATACTATTTTTTTTAATTTGGTGGATTTTTTCCTATTTTTCCAAAGAAATTACTAATTTGAAGCTATATTAGCTGCTATTGAATTATTTTTTATTATTTAACCTACTTCCCTATTTTTACTTCTAATGAGGAGAGCACATGTCGAGTAAAAGAGAGGAAGAGGGGAAAAAGGTATTTCTGATGGAAAGTCTCTCACAGACACGTGAAAATACCCTGCAGTACCTTCAAATCTTCATTTACCCTTCTATTGTTTCTGTCTTCCATATGTAGAGCTTTGGAAATTGGCTACAAAGTCCAAAAGTCAAACTAGCTTAGAGAGCAAGCTCCATTTACAGCTCAAAAGCTACAGTTTCAGCTAACCTAGTTCAAATCTTGATCCTATTAAAGTCCACAGCACTTGGATAAAATCTCCTTCATCAAAGGAGGGGGGAAAAAAAAGCATCTTATTTGCAGCATGAGTCTTGTTTTTAAAAGTCCTTTTATTTCTCTAGCAAATCTTGTTGTCCTGAAATTTTAGATAATCTGAGAGAAAAAATTCTCTTCTAAATTTACTTTTTTTGCCTGCCAATTCTTTAAAGATTGCTTAAAAATCCAAGGGGAAGCTGAATTTCACTGTTAGGCTTGGAACATCTGACTGTCCGTATTTTCTGAAGGTCAGGCCATTCCCAAGTGAAGGATCTCATCCTTCTGTGGTCTGTTTTGTGAGTTAGAGCAGTGATTTCTGGGCGGATTGCTTTGTGTTATTGTGCACTGTTGCTCGCATGAACATGATTAAATAGAAATGAAATGGCTGACACTTAAGTGAAAGGTAAAAATGGGTAGAAGGAGATACAGAATTCCGATGGCATTGCCCTCCCCATATCCCTGCTCCCGTGGGGATGTGAAAGGGGGAGAGGGGAGCAGAGATAGAGGAACAGTTTTCGTTGCAAGCACACTGGACACTTAAATAGTTGTTGGTATTTGTAGACAGCTTTTCAATCTTAGGGATGCATAATTTACTGAGGTCTTCAGTTTTCTCTTGCTTAGAAATCTCAACTTTAAAGGTAGTACATTGTTTATTGTAGTGTGTATTTGATTTTGGTAGTGATTCCAGCATGTAATGCTAGAAAGTTGCTCAATAAACATACTACAGTAATGTTTTTGAACCTGTGATTTTAAAAGCAAGTATCTTTTGACAGTTACTGCATCTCCCACTCCCCAGGGAATGATAAGTGGGAAGGATGTAGAGAAATCAGGAGTGAAGTTAAGCCAGGCGTTGTGGAAAAAAAATATCCCAGACAAAACCAGGATACCTGGAAAGAAGGGAGGGGTGGGAAGTAGGTGTTTTAAGATTTGGTTTCATCCCTCACTGTCCTGCTGATTCGATTGGTAATAAGTTAAACTGACTTCCCCAAGTCGAGTCTGGTTTGCGTGTGACACCCCCGATAGCTGCTGTGCTCTTGCTGGGGCAGGGCAGGAATTCATCTTTAGCCTTGGTTTTTTGCTGGATCAGGTTTTGCAGCCCAGTCACATGTAAACACCTTATTGCTTACCTTTTGAGCTGTAACATGGTAGTTATATTAGGACACATACCCACCTTCTCTGGTAAGGATAACAAATGTTAATAGCCTTAAGGTTGGGTAAGGCATTCTGGATATAAATGAGACAAAGCTGATAGCATGGAGAAATTGAAGCTGTACTTATCATGTTCTGAGGTCTTCAGTACTTCCATATCTGTTGTCTGTCTCTAGCATAAAAATTACTTCAGAATGGCTCCAATTTATTTTTTGCCTATTAGTTTAGAAATGTTAGATATCATTTCAGAAGCAGACTTGTATTCAAGCATAATGATTTTGATTTACATTTGAAGAATAGATTTAATTCACTTGCATTGCATGATACCAAGTGATTATCACATTTTCTGATGCAATGGTAATTTTATTTCTTTCACTTGAATCTATATCTCATTATAATGAAACAAAACATAAACTGTTTAAGAGGCAAACATATTAGAGAATACATAGTACTGCAGTTGGATTCCACTAATGACTGATTTCAGCAGGAGGCAGGTGTGTTGTACATTGCATCAGCAGCACTTATGGCACAAACATGAATCAGCCAGGTATAATGGACTGCACAGAGCTGATGAGCATTTTTAGGTTTGCCAGAAATTGCTAAAAGCAAGAGACAAACTGCATTTCTAAGTGTGTGCAGATGCAAGGCTTGGCTAACACCACTGTTTGTAATGTTCAACTGTGGTATTTTCTTGGCAAAGAAGATGAGTGTTCAGAAAGCACGACGCGAGCAGATCAGTAGACATGCTAACGATGCTCAAAGGAAGCAACCTTGGAGCACTGAAAATATCCCATAGAAAAGCTCTCTGAGCAGTACACAGTGAGTAAATTGGAGTGGGACAAAAAGGTGTGGTGAAGTTTTTTCCTTCTCAAAATAATTTTCAACATTTAGCTTTTTATTGACTTCTTTTCTGTGTTTAAATAGATATTTTGAGTCATCATGTTAAATCTTTATGTAGGTTCCAGGAATATCTAATTCTCTTTCAGTGCTGCTTTTCTCGTGGAGAAATAATTTACATTTTTGTGTATTGACTGTACTAAACACAGATGAGATTTGTTTACAGGATGAAGCTGTAGTCAAAAAAAGTCAAACACTTGAGTTTCTGGGCTGCAGCTCTTCTGCTTTCTGGACAGTTGTGACATTGTTCACTCTGGAGAAACAGGACTCCAAAATGGCAGTACAACCTGGCCAGAGCTAGGCAAGTCATGCTTGAAGACTTTAATGATGGAGCAGTTAGTTGTAGTCTGAGATTTCTATTATTTTAAGTAAATATGGACATTTACAATGTTTGCTGGTCTATACCTGTTGCAATCACTCCACCGATGTCTGGTGGGAAGTCAACATAAAACTGAAATACTGAGAGAATTCAAAGGTCACTGTATAAGTGACCACTTCCCTAATTAAGAATAAGTATTCTATTTAATAGTTATGATTTAATATCATGGTTTTGTAAAAGGGCCTTTTTCAAAGATTGGCAGACTGTGGCCTATAATTGAAAGCTGCTTAATTTTTGAGCCGCTTCCACTTGCTTGCAGTTGGCAAATAAGGTACTGATAATGTGTTCCAGAGAGCAAGTTAGTCCTTCCTTTATCATCAAGCTTTGTGATGCTGGATTAATTAACTAGTACAGCCCTAGGATGGGTCCAGTTGGATATATTCATTGGGCATATTTTCATACTGTGTATGTAGAAATACCTTTAATTCACAGTATCTGTTCTGGCACTGTACTCGTATAGATGATGTCACACTGTTCAGCACTGGCAAAGAAATAGAAGATGCAGGGAAAGAATATGACATCTTCAGAGATTGAAGAGATACTCCAAGAGATACTCTGTTAAAAGTATTGAGTTTTGCCTAAGTGATTAAGTTACTTATGCTTATAAAGAATAAGCATTGCATGCTTTCCATTAGCTTACGTTGTTCAATACTGTCTCTGTAGCTCTTGTTCTTCTCTGCCAACTCTTCATTTCATTAACTACCAAAAATAATTCCATCTTTGTATTAAGACCTTCTGGGAAGGGGACCATCTCTGCAACAATTCCATAGGTTCCTGTGTAGACTTCTGAGCATAATGGAGCCTTTGATCTGAGTGACACCTTTCACTTCATTAACTTGAACAATAATAGCCATAGGATAGACAGCTTTATCTGTGTGAGCATCCAGATGAACTATTTCCACACTCATTGTGGTGATACCCTGGTTATTTACATGGGGGCAAATAGGTCAACCATAAAATGTGAACATGTATTCTTCCTGAGTATAATGATACCATTAAATTGGTATCTAATTATAATGTAGACGTATGTTTTTCTCCTTGCTGAACGCGTCTAGGATCTCTACCAGTTGTTGTAAATGTGCCATTTTTTTTGACTAAAATTCTCAAAAGTTAGTTTGAATTTATTACATAGATTCTTTTGCTTGAGCCTTAACTATAAATAATCTAAAGAGCCTGTAATTCTTACCAAGAAGAATTAGCACAAAAAGCGTAGATTGTTTTATCTATCTTTATAGCAAATTGAAGCCCAAATGAATCATTACCTCATTCTCTCCCTTTTTTTTCCACCATACTATGTGTTTTGGAGAAGGCTGATTGCATGTAGGCACAGTTTTCTCTAATTCACCAATTTTGCTTATCTTTACATCCCAGGGTATGCTATAACACTAGGAAAAACACTGGCTATTTTCCAGTACAGTAGCTGATTGTAATGTGAGATTACTTTTTATTTATTTTTTAACAACTTGGCCAATTCATTCTTAGATTCTTTGAGAACTGTTGAATGAGCACCATCTGCTTTGGGTGCTCAGCCAGGGGTGAGAGGACAGATCCTACGCTGATGCTCTAGTGCTGGATCCTGGTGCCTGCAGTGATCCCTGCTGACTTTAGTGGGGCTGGTTTATGCTTTTGTTTGTGCAAACAACAGTAACTGGTGTTTGTTACCTGGAGTCAGTAAGTACTAAGTGGAAATTTCCCCCAAACCTGAGCAAAAAAACACCAAGCCAAAGCAAAAGCTGCCCCATGGAACATGTCCATCACATCCCTGCTTATTTGGGTATCTGAATTTTTTACTTTAAAAAATTAGGTAGTTTTATCTAGATAGCTTTATCTAGAAAAAATGCTCAGTTATCAAGACCAAGCTAATAGATTACAAAGTAATATAAAACATCTTTATTGCATGTTTGAATTCTGGCACGATTTGAAAACATTGTTTATACTTATTTGCTCTTTCTTCATATCTTTATAATAGAGAAAAGCTGCAGGTGGCTTCCCCCCCCCCCCCCTTTTTTTGAAGGGGAAGGAGTGTTTGGGAAATAGGGAAGGGGTAAAATGATATTATTAGTCCTTCAGAGTCTGTAATGTGAAGAAACAAAAGTGTTCCAAAAGGACTGGCTTACAGCTGCAGAACATGTCACAGAGTAAACCCCACCTTCATTAAATGAGTGAGAAAGAATTCTAATTGTTTTGAAGTTCTTATGATCAGGCTGCGAATGCTTCATTGTAATGTGATACTAAAGTGCCTCAATTATGATTTGTATATTTTGGTGCCAGAAGGTTTTTTTCTTATGCTAAATTATTAAGTTCTGTCAGCTGCTGGGCTGTCATATAGAGATACAGTAAATCACATTACATTTTGTCATGGATTACACAGAGCAATAAATTTGGGAACAGAGATCAAAGTAGTTTCACAATCACATCTGAGTGTAGGAGGGGTGTTTAACTTGTAGAAAATCTGATTTAGGTGAAACTGTTGCAGTTCTTGTGTGAATTTGAAATGAATTTGAGTGTTTGCTTGAAAATGAGTAAGGTACAAATCCCCACAAGAGTTCTCCTGTATTTAGTTCGGAGGAGTTAATTCTGACCTACAGCTGTGGGATGGAGAACGGATAAATAATTAAACATTGGGAATGTTAAGCGTCTCGCAGTGTCTTATTTATGTTTTTAAATGCTTTCATAATTGAGCAATATATTCCATTCTCTTTTTAATTGGGACTGTGCTGGACTTGTGCACAGTTAGTCATCGGGATGGTAATGCCTTCTGGCTCCGTGAAGTTGTCGTTCTTTAGGGAAGCTTTGTTGTATTTAAAACTACAAAAAGTAATACAGCGTAATCTTGCTAAGGAACACTGATTGCTTTAGATCAGAGATTTGTTAGGGGATTTTGTTGTATTTTCAGTGTTTGTCTTTCCAACTGTCAAAGCTTAACTTCTGTTTGGCTCTCGTCTAATGATGTAACTTAGTAATACCGAGTTAACTTAGTAATACTGAGTCTGTCCTTTCATTTCCAGTTTTCCTTCTATCTACTAAAAAAGGTTCTACCTCAAAACGATACATATGTAGGATTTTTTCCTAGTCATTATCTTCTTAACGCTTCTTGTTATTGCCACAAAATTCAACTTTAAACGGCAATGGAGAATCTAAAGAATAAAGAAAGCACTTTTTTATCCCTTTACAGTCCTTTCAGGAGCCTTACAGTTTCTCCTTGGCAAAAATCAAGGCATATAAACTTAGCTGGTATAATGATAAAGTGCACAGGTCTCAGAAATCTCTGATTCCTGAAAGAATTGTGTATTGTAAAGCTTATACTTACTAGTCTTTAACTGAGACTGCTCAAATCCTGGATCGGTGTCACATCTTGGTACCATCGCCTTCTATTTGGGGAGAAAACTTTAGCTTTGACTTGCATCTTCAAAGATGTTTAATAGCCTTTCCCTTTGTGATTCTACTGGGTGTCAGCTGTTTGGGTACCAAAACCATCTGGGCCTGAGTGATGCAAGCTATTCTGTAAACTTCTTTGTGTTAGAGTGGGAGAGAAAGACAGAGTGCACATGAGCAAGTGAGGTGCCCAGTATTGCTGATGAATAAAGGCAGCTTGTAAAAGCTCAAATAATTCTCCTTGGGTGCATATTTTACTTGTTAAGGCTCTGAAAAGGAAAATGCCACTACTTGTGTTATAATATCTTAAGCTCACTTTAAATAACCATCTTAATTTAGTTGGAAAGAACAGAAGAAAACCAGGAAATACTAAAAATTGTAATCCAGAAATGTGTTTGTGCTGTACCAGATTGAGGCATGTAGCCGTGGGAAAACTGGGCTTTAGTACCCTGATGTGGAGAGTGTTGCAGTCTCAACATCTTCACTAGTTTACTCAGTTCATCTTATTTGAGTGCTGAGCAAAAGAAGGAATCGTGCCATAATGTAAAAGCCACCTGCCTCTGAACTGACAATAAAGTTAGTATCAATAGGAAGTTAACAAGGAATCCCAAGCAAAACTGTCTGGCGTGATAGATGGTAGATGAGGAACAGTTACATATATTATGATAGAGTACGTTGATAATTTCAGTCTTTTCATTTTAGGAATCTCTGTCATCACAAAATACAACACTGATTTCCCTGATAGTCATTTCTCAGATGATTGATGAGAATAAATCAAAGGGAAACTGGCCTGCTTTGCTCTTGCAGCCCAAGATCCCCCAGCCTGGTGCTTATCAAATGAAGCAATCTTTTGGCAAAATATCACAGTACATCTTCAGGTTAATCTATAATTCCCTGTCTGTCCTTTAAATGCCTGGTGCTTGCATCAGTACTATGTTGTATAAAGTATAGTTAAGGCATTGAACAATTTCATGTGGCAAACCTGCACTATTAACCTGGTTTTAAAACATTGTGTTGGATGCAAGGCTTGTGGTTCAGGCCAAATTTTGTACTTGGTGTTAAATAAGGTGCCTGGCTCACTGCAATATTGAAAAAAAATCAGGATTGATGATGCTGGGAAACATTTAGGTGCTCAGTAGATCCATTTAGAAGAAGTGAGTAATTACATATGAGGGTAAGGGTGGTGGAACTGTCATCAGACACCATGCAGTTCAGTCTCATTGAAGACAAATGTCTGTATTTAGTTTCTCTACAGAATTTGGGGATAATTAGAAATACACTGTTGGTTTAAATGGAAAGACTGGAAATCAGAGATTTCCTAAGGCACAAATTGCAGAAGCAGCTCTTCAGTAGGTCCCCATAAAACAGAATTGCAATACACTGCAGAAAGGCAATTCTCCATACAGGTAGAGTGTCAAATTCATTTCTATTCGTTCTTGTTCTTTTCCCAGTGAGGAGTACTCAGCACATGAATGACAGGGCTTTTTTTTTTTTTTTCTTCTAAAGATATATGTTTAAAAAAAAAAGAGAGAAAAGAAAGATTTATAGCTCTACAGAAGTGAAATGGAAAATAGAATATTAATAGGATTTTGGGATTTCTATCATTCATTTTCAAAACCCTTGAAGTCATTTGGTACTTGGCTAATTATTCTGTTAACATCATTTTGGATATTGAACTACTTTTAATGGTCTTTTGGGCGGCTCAGATTACGTATTTGAACTGGTATGCTATTTCCTCCGTTACAGAGAGATTTAGCTTTCCTTTTGGTATCTGGTTGGTGAGGACAGCAGTAGAAAGAACAAGATATTGGCATAGGGAGTCCCCCACTGTTGGTATTAGAGGTACATGAGGAAAATACATGTTTCAGGCTTTGAGGTCAAAATGAAATTTCTGTGTACAATCAGATGAACTTAAAAGGTGCTCTGCTAATCTCTGAAGTTTAAACAGATAGTGTACAGAGCCGTTTAACATGCTTAATAACAAGAATTGCTCCAGTTCGCCATCCTGAAGGTCATTTTTATTTGACATCTGTCAAATTACACAATCTTGAATTTTAGTACAAAGCATAATACTGTCAAACTTAAATAGAAATATTCCAGAATGCAGAGTGGTGTGTTGTTTTTTAAGGTAAATGGGCCCCATTTACATTAGTTCTTTGATGTTAAATTCTTCGCTGCACATCAGAGAACAGTTGCTTCTTCCCTGGAGCAAGTTTTCTTTCTTCTCTTTCCCCCACCCTTTGATTTTTTTCCTTCTTCTTTTTTTTCCCCCCAGTTTGCTTACACTTTTATCTAACTAATTATGGAGGATCAGCCTCTGTATGGCCATCATTTAGCTAGTTGCAGGCATTTTGAAAGAGTTACTCTTTCATAGCTAGTATCCTAGACAGATTTCTTAAAGCTGCTTTTTTATTAGTGAATATGAGTGTGTGTATATATATGTATATAACCCTCTAGTTTATCAGAGTTATGTTTGTGAGGGGTTTATGCATTGGGAGATTGAAATCAAACTGAGACACCACTGAATCAGTCACAAACTGTAATTCATAGATAGATTAACAGGATTTCCCTATGCATCCTTAACTCCCACAGATCTATGTGCATTTGGGTTGCAGGAATTAGTTTTCCTATTAATTTTGTGCATAATCGCAGTCTAACTTTCCAGCCAAAAATCACTATTCCAAAGCTGGAAGATAGAGAGTCATGGAATCGTTTAAGTTGGAAAAGACCTTTAAGATCACTGAGTCCAACTGTAAACCAGACACTGCCAAGTCCCACTAAACCATGTCCCTGTGCACAGATTTGGGCTGTTCCAGAAAATTCTCAACAGCTGCATTTTTGATTATCATTCAAGATGTCTTCAACACCTTCATGGGTGTTGGTAGAGGATGAAGTTGTCCGTGTGCCTGCCAACCCCATAGTGCAGCCAGAGCTGGTACTGGCACTGTGCTGGTGAGCACCCCTGGGGCTGTTCAGGGCACGCAATCCATCAAGTAGAACTAGAAAAGTCCCCTTTAATGTATCATGTACCTTAAAAATAGCATATAGAAACTTTGCAGTTCGGGTAGGACGTGGTATGCTTTCATGATGCGGTCCCACCATAGATCCTTTGCTCTTTTATTCTTAGCACTGCTGTTCTGTTTCATGAAAGGAAACACTGATGCTCAGCTCGTGTTAGAATAGCAGACACTAATTCAGATACCACGTCTCCAGTGCTAAAACCAGCTTTAATAGTCACGTGAAATGTTTTGTTGAAGTCGGTGCAGTTTTGCTCAGCAGCCACAATATGATGCTTTGAGGCTTGTTATAGAATTATAGTTGGGGTTTAAACCCAATTAACTGTAACAAGGACATAATCTTTTTAATGCAAAAGTCCTCACTCTGTAATATAAAATAACTGCATGTAAAATTGTCCTAATCAGATAATTCAGCTAAAATGTGTATTAACTGTGTGAAACTAGACAGAAGGTAATTTCTGAATTGGTGGAATTCCTCTATGGCTTATCCAGTTGAAACCTTTTTATTCTAAAAATGGATATTACAATTGATATTTCTGACAAGTTTTTGCCAAGTGTGAATTCCAACAGCTGCCTCTCACACACGGAAAACTAGTTTAAGACCATTAACTTTATTTGCAGCACTGCCCATCTCTATAAAAAGAGTTAGGCTTTAATGAATACTAGCTGACCCTCCAAATGTTCACCTTCCAGTTGGATTCTTATTCATTATGTTTCTGAAATAGCATGTAACCTGCAAGTGAGGGAATGCCCTTAAAATAATACAGAAGCAGCTTGTGCTTCATACAATGCATGAGTAGAGCAGCCTGTTACAAAAGGAAACCGCTGCTTGTGTACACCAGGCCATTTTGAACCTGCTCACTTGTCAAGATAAATGTAATATAAATCCCCTGTGATGTTCACAGTATGCAGCTATGCGTATTTACTTTGCTGTAAGTTATTCCTTCAAAAAAAAGAAGGTAAAAAGGTGCTTTTTTGTGTGTAGCAGTGCTGTATGTGCCCCAGTGGAGGAGGTTTATGCCTCCCTAGGCTGCAAAGCAACAGCCTATAGGCCAGAAGTATTAAATTAGTTTAGCTGCAGGCTTTAAAAAGGGAAAAGTTTTATATGTCTGCAGTAAAAGAAGATGAGGGAAAAGAGTGTTCCTGTGCATTGCCATGAAGTAGATCTTCTCAGCTGACCGGTGTGCTGTAACTTATGGTTACTGCTTCTGCAGAGCTTTCCTGGTGCTACCTGTGCAGTTTGTGATGATGCAAGACCTGTACGGTGTTACGAATCCAAAAGAAAAGCTGCAGTCAGCATGAGGCAGTAGTTGTTAGTGCCACAGGGTCAGGATACAGCCAGTTTTAGACAGCTAGAGCTGCTCTAAATGTGTTATCACCATCTCCCGTGGCAGCTTTGGTAGCTCAATACTTCTGAAAATCAGACCCCTCAAATATGATGTTTGGGACTGCAGTGAATGCACTAATTTGTGGTTGGTTGATGACTGGGAGACAACTTCCATATCTGTTTTGCTAATTGGTATTTGTTAAAGGCATTATAAAATAAAATGTCATGATTGCCTTTAAATAAACTGGTAGGATGTACTTTCTTTGCCTTCAGTTAGGACTAAAGCGCAGAAATTCAGCATATCTTTATTTTGGCTGGCCTCTGTCCTGTCTCTCAGAGGTCATCCTGGTTCTACTCAGTGTGAACAAACCGTTTCCAATTTGTTTATGGAACTTATGAGTGGTTTTTTATTATTTATTGGGATTTATTCTATGGGTGCAGGAGGTTATAAAGCTGCCTCTATGAAAGATGAAGACTTTTACCCCAGGCAAGTTGAGTGAGAGCAGCTGTAATGTGATCTTCTCTGCAGTGCTTGCTGACGGTTCTCTCTCCCTGTCTGGGAGTAACAGCAATTTATATTACTACTGTAATTTATATTTTTACTTTCTTTCCCTAAAGATAAACTGGCAGATTCAGGCACTTGATGATATGCAGTGGTGGTAAGACATAATCTGATCCTAAACAATAGTGGAAGGAGTGTTAACATGGATCAGCCTGAGTACAAAGGGAAGTGTAGCACAGAGCTGTCTGGCATAACCCCTTCTGTGTTACTGCTCTCTTTTCGTTTATGCAACCCCACAATACGCCCTTGCAGTGTTTGTGGCACACTTCAAATGATAAATGTAGAAGAGGTGGAATTGCGTTTGGTTGGTGCTCCAGAATTCTTGTATATGCTGTTTTAAAACAATAAGTAGTGCCGTTACCTCTATTTGTAACAAAAAACAACCAGAAACATGTGTTCTCAAAGATCATGCATAGGCAGTTTTGATTGGGTTTGATTAACTGGTTTTGATAAGAATTGGTTTTGATTCTTAGTAGATTTCTTAGTACCAACAAACTGATGACATATGGACCTCAAAGTGCTTCATAATCTCAGAATTCGAAGGGATTCAGAATCTTAAATTGCAGTATCACATACAGCTTTAAGATTATTTTTAACTGGCTGTAATATACTTATATTAAGCTGCACCATACAGAACTGCCTGGATTGCATGGGATGATTTGAGCCCTATCAACCCCAGTGGTGATTTGCAAGCACTCTGCAACTTTAAGCTCCTAAATTTATAGTCCAGTAAAATCAATAAGAGTGTTTGCTTGACTGAAATCCCTGGTGTTTGCAGACATGGAGTTTCATTCCTGCAGCTGGATCCGAGCCGGGTTCAGAGGCTTTGGGGTGGGGATCTCCTTGGCTTCTGTGGTCCCCCAAAACACACACTGGCACATGGGCAGCTGATAGAGCATGTGTTTGTGTGCTGGATGCTGCGCCATAAAACTAAGGACGACAGATCAAAGATTTGAACATGAGGTCAGATAGATTTCGAAAACTTAATCAGCTTAAATTTGCTTCAGAACTCAGCTTTGTAATATCCTGCCCCCCTTAGAAAATAGTTCTCTTAGACACCTGTCCTCAAACTTTAGAGCCAAAAACGTGACAGTGTTCAGCAGTTCATCCGAGGACAGCGTTTTGAGGCTGCTCTATTGATAAAATGCCATAGCATTTTGCAGGAAAAATACAAATCAGAGTTGTGCTCTGAAATGAAATTGAATTTGGTTTTAATTATTAGTGTTATTGAATTATTTTTGAAATTCAATTATTTGAGCAAAAATAAATTTAAGAGCTGTTTTTGCTAGAGTTATAGAAATATTTGCTCATTGGATTCCAATATGACAAAGCCGCCTTGTTGCCAGTTTGTTCTATTCTTTATCTTCGAGTTGTGAAAAAGAATGCTAGAAGCAGGAAAGAACTGGATGTCCAGGAGCTCCCAGTTGGTTCAGCTGTGTGTCGGGTCGATTTTCAGTGCAGTCACCACCTTTAAACAGGAAGGGACGTGCAGAGGGACAAAAGGCAGTTGCAGGCACCAGGCTGAGACATGAAGTTGTGTCCTCCATGTCCCCGTGCCTGGGACAGAAGTCTCCTTCCCTTTTCCCTGCATTCAGAAACGAAGCCACCCCAATAAACTGTGTGTGTTGCCTCCTGCCCCCCACACACACTCACTCACTCAGTCTCTGTTTTTTAATCTGCAGAAGTCTTTATGTTTTTCTAATAATTGGCAGCAGAGGTACAATTTCTCCCCTCTTTCAAGTGATGAATAGTTGGCCCAAGATCAAAGACAAGCCCTCGCGGTTTTTTGGCTGCCACAAAAGGGCGTTGGAGTTGGCGCAGGTCCCAGCCGCTCCGCGATAGGCATGTGGATGAGGTGCCAAGCAGAGGGGTCGGTGGCAAAGTGTCTGTACACGTTCTTCATCTGAGCTAATCTGGTTGCCTTTTGTGTGTGTTTCAGGCAAACTGCCGGTTAAAGCAGGCTGAAAAGGAGTACAGTCAGAAGCTGGCTAAATCCTCACAGGTAGGTAGCGAGAAGACAGGAACCTCAGGTGAATGCATTTGATTTGGAAACTTGATGAGAGTGTAATTATTTCTGCTCTGAACTGCAGGTCTTGACGATAAAGAAAAGCCATAAGTATTTCCCAATCCAGTGTCTGCCTTACAGATTTTAACCTTTCAAATAACACAGAGCATTAAAGCTGACTAGAAAATATGGGTGGTGGTTTTTTGAGTTCTAAATTTTATAGAATCCCAGACTGGTTTGGGTTGGAAGGGTCCTTAAAGCTCATCCAGTTCCAGCCCCCTGCCATGGACAGGGACACCTTCCACTAGAGTAGCTTGCTCCAAGCCCAACCTGGCCTTGAACACTGCAGGGATGGGGCAGCCACAGCCCCTCTGGGCACCCTGTGCCAGCACCTCAGTACCCTCACGGGGAAGAACTTCTGCCTAAGAGCTCATCTCGATCTCCCCTCTGGCAGGTTAAAGCCGTTCACCTTGTCCTGTCCCTGCAGGCCCTTGTCCAAAGCCCCTCTCCAGGTTTCTTGTAGCCCCTTTAGGTGCTGGAGCTGCTCTAAGGTCTCCCTGGAGCCTCTCTTCTCCAGGTTGAATAAGCCCAGCTCTCTCAGCCTGTCTTCACAGGAGAGGTGCTCCAGCCACCTACTTTTTCATCTCCTGAGCACTCAAGAAGTCTGAATCCTCCCCCAGACAGTGGGAAGGGAAGGTGAGGTGCCGTGTTAACCAGCTCATATCGTAAAATCAGGAACATTCACACAACCAGGGCTTGCATTTAGTGTTACAAGGGGGTGGTTGCCAGTGCAGCCAATGGCAGAACAGCATTCCCAATTCTGCCATCTCCATGTTCATCATTACTCCTAGGCCCTTCAGCATTTCTGCCCAAAATAGCACTTTGAAGAGTGTCAGTGTCCTGGAAGCAAAGTGGGTTTGACATGAATTGTTGTTCTTCAGAGTAGTCCTTTGAACATGGAAGATGAAAATGCATGTTGAATTTACATATATACTTAAAAATGAGAAGGCAGGATGATTTTTAAATATTCCAGCTTTCAGTTTGATTGACAGGTAATACTGAAGGGTGAAAACTGATGGAGATGCAACCAGAAGTTAAGCTTCTAATAATCAGAAAATTGCCACGAGGTTTTGTGTGAAGGTGTCATTCTTCTCATTCCTCCCAACCACAGCAGAATGCCTGCACTTGCAAAGTGTTTTCAGCAATAGTAATAATAGTCTAATAATGCTCTTTAAAAATCAGTAAAAACACTGCAGTGAATGGTTGAGAGGCCTCTAAACTGGGCAGAAGCGATCAGTGAGACAATAACAAGAAATTGCAAGCTTGACTGGTTTACCAACACTTATAAGAACACAAGATTTAAGCTTTGTGGCTACCTTTGAGTCTCTTTAGCACTTGTCCAAATTGTGACTTTAGTTGTTTCACTGACGTTTATTGGGCTATCACTGTTACACGCTATGTTTTTTTCACTGCATCTATCAGAATCATTGGTAAATAAGTTCTTACATTATATTTCTAAAACCTAATTTCTATTTTCTGCACATGCATTTGCATACAGAGTGACTGTGAAGTCTTCATCCTTGGAGACACTCAAAACCTGACTGAGCAACCACCTCTGGTGACCCTTCTACTCTCACCAGTTCCATGATTCTGTGACACATGAGAGAAGATGCTCTCCTAAATGTCTTTTAATAATTTGTTGAGGACCTTATTTAGAAAGAAAGAAACAAACAAAACCCAACACCCCTCATTTTTTTATCTTGCCACCTGAACCTGAATAGCAGAAAAATGATAAAGCTCAAAAAGTAACATTTGTTGCATGCCAGACCTGAAGGAAGAGATCCCTTTTATTGCTGTTCTGTTCTCTCACTTGTCATTTTCATGCTGATGTCATGCCTATTGAGTGTAATCAGCCTCTCTGTGCCAGACATAGTTTACTGTCAATACAAAAATGGGTCTTGGTCCATTTGTTAAAGAGAGATGGAATAGAAGCATTTAATAATTTAAGCCTTTCTGAATGTTTTAAACAAGGGCTGAGGGAAATTGCTGTAATTGTTACAGTGGGAACACCTAGATGCAAGGTAAAGACTATTTAACCTCAATGTCATAATGAATTTTGTCAGACTGAAAGTTTTTGGTCTGTAGAATAGTCTCAAAAGGAAAAATGTTGAGGCTTTCTTTTTTCTTCAAGCTAGGCATTGCTGTAGCTAACACACTTCTCTTTACTGGGGAGAGATGGGCTCAGCGGCCAGAATTGGCATCTCTCCGCACTTTCAGTGGCAGACACAACACATACATCATGTGTCAGGGCTATTTGGCACAATAAAGGAGTTTCACCCTGATGTCTGAATTTCTTTACTTTAGTGGGCTTGAATCAAACCCCTGAAGTTACTTGAACATAGAAGTGTTTGTAGCTCAGTATTAATAATAGGTCAGTTGCAACTTTTCTTGTGGTCGTGTTGCTGACAACATCTGTCTAATCTTACTCTCTGTGGCCTCTTGGAACATTCACTTTTAACACCCACACAGAGGACAGATTTCAAGAAATTTCCTCTGAAGTTTATACAAAGTAAACAGATATATTTTTCCTCTGAAAAGCACTGCACAAAGCACATCTTTCTGCATCAATTCATGCTGAAATTCCCTCGCATGCATTTCAGAACTCCTGTGCGAGCCCAGGGACTTAACTCAGTCAAAGCTTTAAATCTCATTTTTGTGTTATATGAAAGGGTTCGTTAGAGGTTTGCATGGCTTGAAGTTGTTATCTTAATATTTCATATGGTTTTATATGATCCGTATAAGTGGTTACATACCAAAAAAAGCCAAATTTATGCAAATTGTGGCAGCTGAATGATGACCAGAATTGCAAACCCAGTGACGCTGCTTAATTCTTCCTGAAGAGTTACACCTACCCAGGTAATCTCTAAACTTTGGCCCACTGATCTTATTAATAGCCTTGTTTCTGATCAGTGGATTGTGTTATTTAATATGTGTTCGTTTTTATGAAAGAAATACAGAAATATCCATGGAGGTTTTACTCTGTGTTACTCTCTTAGGTTTTCAGGTAGTAAAACAGAGCATTAAGTTTTCTTTAGAGTTTCAGTCAGTCCTTTTTCGCTTCCTCTGTGATTTTAGTACCTTCATTTGTCTCATCTTTCTTATATTAGCCCTGTCCTAGTAGTAGTTTTCAAAAGCCATTTTTTTCCCTAAAGAACTGTGTCCTTAATATATCTTAATGTTTCTCTACCCAAGAGGAGGCCTTGCAAACACACAGGTCCGAGCCCTCTGTAGTCCCTCCCTGACCTGCCTGTGTGCTCAAGTATTTTTAGAATTAGCCTGTATTATGCTGCTACAGCAGCTTAACCTTAAGCTTGCATATATACATTGAAGTCAGTGACTCTCCCACATGTTTAAGTGCTTTGCTGGGTGATGACATGTCAGCATAAAATTCTGTAAATATGCCAAAGGGATCAGGTTTAGTTTTGACTTTTCCCAGTGATAAAAAATGTGAAACGAGTACATTTCAACAAATCATGAGCGAATCATGTTAAAGGTCTGGTTTAAGGGTCCTGGACATTGAATCAGGTCCCCACTGTATTGCTAAGCAGAATACGCTCCTTTCAGCAGCTCAGAAGTTTTCACTATCAAGTTTAGATTTCACTCCAGTATGTAAATGTGGGTGTTTTTCTTCTCTGCAGTATCAAGTCTCAAGCTATAAAGTATCCAAACTCCACAACCACCATGTGAATTTGCGCTGCTGGTTTTAGTGCAGTGGCAGGCTGGAAGCATGCTCTGTTTTGAAGATCACAGATGTGCTTTGTTCTCATGAGTAAATATTTTGGAATGTCATAGTGGAAAACCCTTCCAAATATTTTGTGTTCAGCAATTTTTGTCTTTTGCAGCTTTATTCCTTTTG
The DNA here is from genome assembly GCA_017639245.1 of Myiopsitta monachus. Lineage (NCBI taxonomy): Eukaryota > Metazoa > Chordata > Aves > Psittaciformes > Psittacidae > Myiopsitta > Myiopsitta monachus. Next base: position 2,961,707 of record CM029931.1, on the reverse strand, counting down.
TCTGCATTGAATTTCATGCTTGCCAGTGTGTCATATGTTAATTTAAATTATTTAGTTTGCGCAGCAGAATTTGCCAATGCCATGCTTGTAGCGAGCATAAAAACATGCAAAATACATGCCTTTAACTGAAGAGAGATTTAGCATGCTGTTTTCTTTTTAGATCATAGCTGAACTTAAGGCAACCATTTCCTCTCTGACAGAGGAGAGCAGCCAGCAGCAGCTTGCCGCAGAGCAGCGGCTCCAGGAAGTTGTACAAAAGTTTGAAGATAAGAAGCAGCAGCTGATTACAGATAATGACAGAGCAATCAAGGTAATCTGGGGATTTTAGTCACTGATGCTACTGGCTGTTTGAGTGTAATTAAGTTCTGCAGTGGGCAGATGAATGCAGGTATCATTCCTGTTCACGCAGCGCACACTAATTCCATTCACTGGACCTTGACTTTGATGTATCTGATGACTCAGGCTCGCTTTCCTCTAGCTGATCATACGCTTGCATAAAACCTTTGGGTTTGGTGAGTCTAATCCATCCACTTCAGTCAAATACTTCAGACTTTCCTGTTCTTTTTCTTGTAGTATTGACTCAGATATTTTAACGTATTTTCAGCACCTTTATATGAGTGCTTTTAGTACGTGAAAAAAAAGGTGAAAATAGGAGAGCCCACACGGGCACGGGCTTTAGCTTGGTTTTCACAACACTTTCTTAACTTTCACATATAAGGCTGCAATGAAAGAATGTTCTTAGGTTCCATTCAAAACTATGCAAAATCTGTGCTGGATATGAATGAAATAAAGTATTTGTCATGTGCAACTTTTTTTCATTGGATTTCTGGTTGCATCAGGGTTCCATTCTCTGGCCTGTGCCAAAGAAGCCTTAAGAGACTGTGTTCTGAATATTTGGACTCTGCTCCTTGCTGCTTTGGCATCTTGATTCGAAGTGACTGCAGAGAATCCCACCTGCAGAAGCAAGCAGAATCTGTTTTTAAACACTTTTCCTTTCAGACTAGTAAAGCGCAATGGAAAAAGTTAAGACTATGCAATCTGCAAGGGCTGACAACAAAAACACTTCATTAAAAGTTGTATAGAAGAAGGAAGTTGTTCTTTTTTCTTTGCGAAGACATTTACTAGTGCCAAACAATGAATGATGTTGTTAAGTCCAGAAACTCATGGTTTCTGCACAGGGTTTCCGAGCAGTGTCTCAGCACTGGTGCTGCAAGTGTGTTTTGTCAGATTTGGTCAGCTTGGGGAAGAAGTTAGAGGAAACGTTAGCCTTGGAGTTCTTGAACTTTGTTTAGTATCACTATTATTGTACTTCTAAAAAATATTCCTTTGAAACCACTGATTTAATGGAATTTACTGAAAGCCAGATACCTAAACAGAAAATTCTTAGGAAGGTAAACTGCTGTGTGTACTTCTGGGAACAGAAAGAGGTAGTTTTAATACTCAATCGCTTTTTATTTTTAAGAACCACACATACTTCTAGATGAGCATGTGCACAAATACTTTGCTTTTTATTAGCTTGGGGCAAAATCCACTGGTTTTCATGGAAACAGAATCCTAGATGTGCTGGAGATGGGGAACAGCATCTATCTTATGGCAAGCTGAAGACCTTGAGGGGCAATTAAAGACATTCTAAAAACAAAGTAACTTAATATAGCATAAGCCTTTGAGAAGACTTAATATAGTAGAACCTATTAAAAAGACTCAGTTAAAATACGGGCATTTGCTAAGTATAACATTGATTTAAACTAACATTGAGGAACACATTGCAATTTCCTTTCTATGGTATTGAGTGACTTCCTGTAAGACCTTCCAATTATTATTTCCTTTCAAAGGGAGAAATACACTTTTACAGAACCCAAGTAGCTCTCCAAGAAATTTTGGATGTAGTCAGTAAAGTGATATCCAGATGTGGATGCCATAACACATGATGTTGATGTTAATTCATATTTCTGACTTGCTTTGCTAGTTCGATTTCTACATTGATATTTCACGGTTGTATCTAGCTGCTTAATGTTGATTATTTTTTGAGATAGTATCTTAAACATTAGTGAAAAAAGAATAGATGAAACCTTTAAGATCATTTGGCCACTTTTGACAACCTAAAAACCCCAGATTGAACAACGTTTTTTGGTTTCAGATGGCCTCATTTTGGGTCAGTTTGAGGCAAATGCTTGGAGTACTTGCCATTCTGTATTGCATGATGATTTATCTGGCCTAAAGGCAAGTCAGACTTTATGCTGTCAGAGTCATAAAGTCAGGATAAAATCTTGGCTCACTGCATTCCTTTCTTGTGGGTTATAAGGTAACCAGTTTGGATGCCATGGAGTTGCGATGTCTAATAGCGAAGAGCTGAGCAGCAGTGGTCTGACACAGTGCTGAGCAACCAATGGACTCCTGTCATTGCCTTTCCTCTGCTGTTGAGTTTGAGCTTGTTGGGATTACAACATTGTTGGCACAGATTAATCCCAAAAGTACAGCTCACCCTTCAGTAGATATCTTTGCTTTGAACTTACCAGGACTTGTATTCTTTGGAGCGGAGTACAAGGACACTGGAATTGGCCTGGCATGGGGCAAATCCAGCAAACCTCACCTGGTCTCTGTGCCATGCCTCTGCTGTGATGTGCTTACACTTCAAAGATCAGGAACCATTGGTTTAGACCATAGGATTAGTCAAGAACACAATTATAGTAATGCCCTGCAGATGCTTGGAAAAGCTGCTAAAATTGCCATGTCTGTTAACCCATTTGTGATGCTTCAGACTGAGGTTGCAGAAGGCACCTTCCAGTCAGGATTTGGGTGCTGAATTCCTCTGAATGCAGTGCAGGAGCTATGCTGGTCACTGAGGTGTATAAACTTATTAAGGTTAAATTTAAGAGTGTTCTGGCACCCAAATAGCAATCCAGCCGCAACAACCCCGAGCTTAACACAGACAAACGGGCAGAGCATTTACCCGACTGGGCTGCTGCTTTGGGCAGTGGTTGCTGGCTGGACTTTGCACTGACATAAGGCTGATTGAATTGTAGGGGTACCTTGAGGTTGTTTATGAAATCCCAGCCTTAGGATTTTTATTTTATTTATGAAATCCTTTTGGATTCTGGGATTTAAAGTGCAAAACAGTTCCTGGGATTGGAACTGCAAAACATGTTCAGAACATTTTAATGAAGAAGTTGATGGCCAAGTGGGGACTCCACATCAAAAAGCAGATTCTGGAAAGCAGTGGATGATGGAGAGCATGCAGTGACAAACCCACAACAGAAAAGGGAGAAAATGATGCTTTTTTGCCAGAAGAACCACATTTGTTGTTTGGCTCTCATTCCAGATTCTAGGATTCTGTTATATCCCCTGAATTAACACCAAAATTTCATTAGCAAAGCATGGTTTGAAGATGACATATTTCAACACTTTGTGTGTCAGCCAGCTTATGATCAGACTAATTCTGTTAATAAATAAGACTTAAAAGATTTCTAGGAAAGAATGTCATATAATAATGTTCCACTTTGTGTGAACAATTTTGAAACTGTTGTTTTTCTTTGTCATGTTTAAACATGTTGAGAGAGGAGAAAGAAGTCAGAAGTGGATTTTATAGCCAGAGCAGAACAAAGGAGAAAACTTCTGGTTTTAAGTTGTCTGGGCTTATGTGGGCATTGAGTGTTCTTAGCATCATCATGTATTATTAGATGGTGTTGTATCTTGGAGCAAAAAGATCATTTCCTCTGTGGAAGGGTTGGACTGGAGATTTTAGCAACACAGTGAGATTTCTCGATGCAATTATAACAAAATCCTTACCCTGCTATAGTTGTGCTTGGATCAGTCTTTGTATGGGGTTCCTGTTTCCTTTTATTCTGGAATACTGTTTCCACAGGGGGGTTTATGCTGATATTCCTCTATTTTAGCACGTCATAAAGAGAGAACATGGTGTCTTGGGCTTGTTGCTTGCAGCACCTGTCTGCCACCCAGCCCACCTCTCCGGTCTGTTCATGTCCTGCTGTGCCAGGGCCACATTCCTGGCCATGTGTCCTTCTTGTTTGGTTCCTGCTAAAAGTAAAACAAATTATTTTAAACCTTGGGATGCTTTAAAGCATTCAGAACATTTTCTTTAAGGGCACCTCATATTTTTGTTTCCAGAAAGTAGTTGTCAAAATATACTGATGGTATTTACAAACGTCTCTAAAATACAGTGAAAAAGCTAAGTTTATGTGTAGTTACATTTCATTATCAGCCATGTTTATTAGCAAATTCCATTTGTAATTACAAATAATATTTTGTATTAAAAGAACAAGCATGTCAGAGCTATGAGAACATTAACTAAGTGACTAGAGTCCTGCAGAAGTATTTAGCCTATTGTCCTCAAAATACCTTTTGGAATACCACCATCATACTCTGCAATAGCCAATGTTGAGTTTAGTAAGAACTTAATAATTTTAATTTGTTGGGGTTTGGAGCCAGTCAGTAACAAAACTGTGCAGTGCCAAATGGTTGGAGTGATTCTGGAGGTGAGATTGCCTAGTGTTAAAGCCATGTCTGACAAGTGCGTTTGCTGTGTCATCAGACCCTTTTGATGAAGCTGGGCAGGTTCAGTTCTTTACCTGGTTGGGAAGGCTGCTGACAAGTTTCCAAGCCCTGGCAAGTAAAGGGGGAACAATTTACATGTTGAGTATTTTCTCTGTATTTAAAGCACAAAGACTGTAATGGTTACTTGGAAGGTGATGACCATTTGTAACTGAGAGCACTGAGGACATTCATTAGGGAAAAAAAAGCCTGAAAGCTTAGTGTAAGATTAAAATCTAAACTGTAGGGTAAAGTGAAGACATATGTTATGGCAAGGACATTTTAAGTGAGTCTTGACTTGCTCTCTTCTCCAGCATACATTGTTTCAGTAGGGTTAGCTGTTATAATCTAGACTACTGTTGAATAGCTCCACAATAGACTTTTGTCAATAAGACCCACATTATTTATGAGCTTTTTTAATATTTTATTGTATTTTTTGTTTTAACTTGGCTGAAGTTGGGGTGGGTTTTTTTTTTTAGCTAACAGTGCCTGTAAAAAGGAGGTCAGCATTTCACTGTTGAAGCTGACAAGTCTTACAGGACATCTGGTCAGAACATGTATTACTGTTTGTGATGGTTCAGTGGCGACAGACATGCAGGATTCCATCAGTCATTGAAGAGCTTCGGAGCTGTGTGTGTCACACAGTTCTCCAGAGGGATCTCAAATCCATCTAATTGCCTTTGTCACTAAACATTACCATGATAAACCATTTGGCATGGTGGAGTAAAGAGTTTTGAGGGACTATCTTGATGTAAAATACGTGGAGTCATTTTTCATGAATCTCTTTCTTTGTCACTGACTTTAGTCTATAATAATACGAATAACTCTGCAGTGTCTTTTATTAGTGGGGAATTACAAGGCACCAACATTTGTACCTTAGCATTGTAAAGCAGGCATTAAAATTTACCAGGCAAATAACATTATCTTGCTCCTAATTTGCTATGTTCTGTTTGATCAGTAAAGTCATGGCTTCCAGAAGAATAGGTAAATTAAATCTGCAGGTCTTTTCTGGTTTTGCTTTCTCTTTTACATGGGGTCCAAACTGAGGCACCTGTTTTTCATGGTCTTTGTTTATATGAATACTAATTTCACCCAAATTCTGTCTGTTAGAGAAATGAGGGTTTAGCCCCAAGCTTTTCAGCTGTGCTCATGCTCTGTCTTGATTCCATTATGTGGTTATCTTTAAAAAGCTCTATTGGCACATTCATTATAAATGATCATGGAAATAGGCTGATATCCCTGTTCAGGTTAGATAAATGTTGATCACAACTGAAAATTTGGGTTTGAAAAGCCCTCTCTCCCTTTCAAAATTGTATCTCTCTTTTTCTGTTGCCACAGAAATTATTTGATTGTCTGCAGCATAGTACCTTCTCTTCAGAATTACAGGGTTTCAGATGTTTGGCCAATCAGGCAATCCAAGTGGCTGAGCATCTGTAAGTACTTTATAATATCTTTGACATGCTTTGTGAGACAAAGAATTGAGTCATCTTTCTTTTTCCTGCAGCAAGCTTTGCACTCTGGCATTTTTCTTGACTTTTCATGTCTCAACACATTGAAGAACGTACCATGGCCAACAGCAAAATCATACTTACAAGTTTTATAAAAGACTAGAACTAGTGCTTGCCTGGTCCTCTGAACTGCAGGCCAGATTTATCTGGCAGGTTTTAGAGTTTGTGTTTTCACTTTTTCCCACACTGTCATTGTTGTCCTCAGTGTTTTGCTTTCCTCCACAAGGCACTTTGCTGCGTAACAAAATCTCAAGTCTCATATAGCTAAGCTATTAGTTTATTTTAATGAGTGGACTGCACTGATTTTGCACCGGAAAAATGGTGGAAAAGGATTCAGAACAAGCCATAAAATTCACTGCTTTTAACTGACAAGACACAAGTAATGACACTGAGTGGGGTCCAAAGTGATGAGAAAAGTACAGAGAAAACTCTCTTAGTAATAACTTTAAGTAATGCAGATGTAAGCCTACACAGCCAATAAAGAAGGGCAGACAATGTTTATAACGATGATAGAAGAAAATGAAAATTGGCTTTTCTAAGGCTGCTCTGATGGTTACAGTTTACTGTTGCATTTAAAGGCTTTTTACTCTCCAAAGAGCACAGGGACTTTTATGTGGAGGAGAAAGTGGTGCTTTGAAAGGCAGACCTGGGGAGATACCCAGGAGCTCTGAGGCAGACTGCCTGGGAGGAAGAGCCTGTGCTCCAAAGTCTGGGGCTTTACTGGAGAGGGGAAAAAAAAAGATGAAGACGAAACCAAGTTTCTAATGTCCTCCAAACACAGGGCATCTGTAAAACACTCTGTGCATAGGACTGTGTAGACTTTCCAAGGGCTGTTCTTTGTTCCAGTTCCAGTGAGTTCCTGGAACACAGCCTCCTTCCCTGCTCCTGGAACAGCCTTGACTGCAGGGCTTCTCCAGCCGTGTAGGTGGAAACACAATATGTGTGAACTATATATTTGACCAACAAGAGATTGCTGGAGAAAATGGCATCTTCAAAGCAAACCTTCTGTAGTCCACAAACATTTCTCTATAGTAAAGATTTTTAAAGCCTGGCATAGTAACCCAAGTACTGGGTTTGGCAGATAGATAGAGATTTAGGGATGGGGACCTGGTCTACTTATCAACATGTATTTCCTTTAGATATCTGTCTTATCCCATGGCTCATCCCAAATAGCATCAGATTGCTCGTGCCCACACAATTTCCAGTATTTGTGTAAACCTTTTATTTGCAAAACTATATGTTCTAATGCAGGTTTGCTTTTGAATTTGTACTATTCATGGTGCTGGCTTCGCCAGGGCTATCAGCAGGAGAGAGTCACTGAGGATTTCAGCTTTATGCATTAAAATGCTTTTGCCAAACTGAGTGTTGACTTTAGAAATCTTCAGATTCCATTTAGAATTTTCGGCTGTCTCTCCTGCTTTCTGTGTAACTGAAACTCAAGCAGATCAAATATCAGAGTGTTTTTTACAAAACGACTGGCTAACGTTTTCTGAATGGCAGATCACAGTGAAATAGAAATATCTGTGTTAAACTTCCCGTTTTCATGATAGTTGGGCTTTTCTTAAGTGTAACAAGAGAAACCTGGTGAGTCCAATAGCTGTAAAGGGTAACTACCAATATTTGAAGGCAGGGTAGCAGTAGGATCAAGTGGTCAGTGGCACTCTTAGTTTTTAGAAGGCATTGCTTTATTTTCTCTAATCAGAGTGGGTTTTTTCCATACAAAATGAAAATACCAATTGTTTCATTAGCATTAAAAGATTAGTTACAAAGAGCTACTAAAGCAAAGCAGCCAAAGTTGCCATATTTCTGCCACTTTCTTGCATCAGTGGAGTTGAGAAGAAAGGAACTTTCCAAGTTCCAGTACTGTACTTGAAAAGGAAAAAAGTATGCGGTGACTTTTATCTGTGTATTCAGTAGATCAGATGGCAAACTCCCCCAGACAGCCTAGCAGGGGAGCAGCTTCTGCTTTTCTCAGTAAGCCCCGAGTGGTGTGAAGCAGCACCAAGTACAACATCAAAAGCTACAAATATGCATCGAGTGTAAAGTTTGGGGGTTTCAAAACCTCTGTCTAATTAGCACAGCTCATATATTTGTGAGTTCTAGCTCCAACTTTCTCATAGTTGCATGCTCAGCAGAAGTGGCTTTTTCATCACAACTTTGTGTAAGCAGTTAAACCTACAAATACTGTCACCAAACCTGACCCTTCAGATCCTTGGTACAGCCCTATCCTGTTTTCTTCTAGCATCAGTCACCCCATTGTGCCCAGCTAGAAAATGTGAGGTGTAGCTCTTAGCCAAATTTTTTCTAGAAGAACAAGATCATTTTAATTGAACGTTATTATCAGCCAGTTCTTGTGGTTTGACATGGAATCCAGAGGAAGCATTTCATCTGCTTAGAGAATGCATAGGCTCTAATATCATAACCTCAGTCAGTTTTCGGATGCTTCCATCCTAAGGGAAGTTGGTTTGACTTGCCCTTCATTGGAAATTTAGTGTCCTGTTGGCAGCCAAAATAGCACTGGAGACCAGAAACAGAAAAAATGCTATTCTTGTATCTCATGCTTTGCTCCTTTTCCCATTAAATCTGTATTGTAAACATTTTCCATTAGGCCCAGTACACCTTGCTGCTGTGCAGTTCAAGGGAGCCACCTCTATGTGTTCATGCAGTACATGTGTACATAAGAAGGTGAAAAACTAGGTGAGTTTTATTGAAAATACACATTCTTCTTTGAGCCTTTTGCACGTGCACAATATGCACACTCCATCTTGCACTGGAGTTTGGGATGCCTTCCCTAAGAATGTTTGTTGTTGCTTATTCATGCAGCATCTATGCTGTGTTGATTCTTATCATTGATGAACAGGATTTGATACAGTAAATATTTTATTTGTTTACCCTTGAGAACATGCATGAAGGAGACTGAGGGCTTGAAGCTGAAGCTCATAGGGAAGACTGGGAGCCTCAAGGCTGAAGCTTTTTCTTAAGCTCTTCTGTACAGACATCAAGAGTTTTGTATCTTTGGCCTCTTCAGAAAGCCTGAGATCCTCCAGTGAGGAGATTATTTTATGGAGCAAAAAGAGTTCTCCTGTTTTCTTCTTCAGGGGTCTGTCTGTGCAATTTATTCTTAGGAAACTGGAGTAAGTGTCGCCTACAGGATAAAATTCAGGACTCTAAATGAGCTTCTTGGCAGCATCCCCTTCAGAACTGCCAGATAACAGAGGACTGGAAGAGCAGTAAAGCACAGATTAGTCAAGCACAACAAAAACCATACTCCTCTGACACAACCACTTTTTAACTTCTGTTACTAAAACTGTCTCTGCTTATTTTTAGTTCAAGCTTTCACAGCCCTGAAGTCAATAACTTCAGTTAAGTCAATATGTTAGTGATTATGAAACTCTGATAGAACAGTTATCTGCAGTGTGGTGAAGATGCCTGTTGGAGCTCCCTTCACCAGCTTGGCCAGCCAACCAGGAGACCCAACATTTGCCTTTTAATGTTGAATATTTCTCCTGCATTTGGCACCTAAAGAGCAGTATATCCCCAGATTGCCAATTATGAAGAATTCATTAAGATCTGCTGAAGTTCAAAGCAAAAAGGCCAGTTCCTCACAGGTCAGGGCAGCTCTTTTAATGGTTCCTGCTTTGCCTCCAGCAGCAGCTCATCTCCAGGACTTGTTTATTTTTCTGCCAGGCCTGTTGGCAGGTGAATAGAGTCACATCAGATCACCCCATGAGTATTTTTATGCTGGAAACCTATGCCCTGAATATGCCATTTTCCTGGCGCAGCATGACATGAGATCATGGGTTTCACACCTGTCCATGTTGGCCTTAGAAGACAAAACATGCGATGCACCGTTCACTTCCCTTTTTGAGACCTGTGGTGAAGACACAGCTCAGTTTTGCTTTGGAGTTTGCTCTCTTACAGTTTAGACCATCACAAAGGATTAATGCTTTCTGTGTGGGGAGGAAGGAGAGCATCACTTGGTCATGTCTTGAAAACAAGTCAGATCCTTTGTGAAACAAAAATGATTGAATGCAAGTGCTTCTAGGAAGAGATCAGGGGAAAACAAACCAGACCGTTTTCCTGGGAAATAATTAGTTAGGACATGTCTGCACCATATCTGGATAGATACACATCCAGACACACTGTGGTTAAGGAAAGGACAGCATTTGTGCTCTTGCCAAATGGGCAGCAGTGCTAGTCCAGAATTCATCCAGGCTCCTGGGAGTCACTGTCTCAGGAGTGCAACATTTTAATTCCACTAGAAGGTTGCACTAACTCTGTGAGAACTGCTGAAAAGTGCTTAAATCCTGAAGTGCTCGAGCGCTTTCCTTTGTATCTTCTACTGCCCTGGGGCTGCCAGGGCTACCCATGTGTGGCACCATGGTCCAGCCTGGCCTCTTTATTCCTGTTGCCAGCGTGACTCCCTTCTCACCCATCATCCACCCTTACCAGCAGGATCTAACCCGGAGGAGCTATGGGAACAGGATGTGCTTATCCAGGGAAGGATGGTGCCCGCTGGCGAGTGCCCGACCCGTCGCACCCGCACCGGAGCCTCGGGTGCTCTCCACGCTGCTGCTCTTCCAAGTTTATTATGTAAGAGAGGGTGAAAGTACAAACCAGAGAAAACTAAACATGAAAAGTGAGTTTGTTTGCTTCCCGAGGAGCTGGGGAGTGGCAGAATGAAACTGCATAAATAAATATTGAGGCTACCAAAGGTTAGATACCTGCAGGAACACCTGCGCAATGGTACCAAGCCAGATCTCTGCAGGCAGCGTGAAGGAGAAATCTGATGTGTGTTGGCTCTCTCTGGCTTCAGAAAACAAGCGTTGCTTTTCTCAATATGGCTGTATTGAAACTCCATATACTTTAGTTCCTAATGTTAATATCATTCATATCCTTTACAGTTTTGCAATTGTTATTTGGCAGGGTAAACCTGCAATTACTGAAGGCTGTGTAACAGTTTGAATCGTATCAGTGAATTTTATTTATCTGCATACCTGGAAACACCTTTGACCACAGCTGTGCTCTAAGCTCCAAGGAGCAACTAATACCTGATGTCTTGTTTTCTTCCTCCAACCAGAATAACACGTTACTTCTACTTATGTTTGTGTCAGTCTGAAAAGTGAGGACACAGGAAAATGTGAAGTGATGGTATCTTGGTGTTACCCCAGCCAGCAGCTGAGCCCCACACAGCCACTCACTCAGCCCTCCCCCCAGTGCAATGGGGGAGAGAATCAGGGGGGCACAAGTGAGAAAACTTGTGAGTTGAGATAAAGACAGTTTAATAAAGAAAGCAAAAGCCTTGCACATGAGCAAAGCAAAACAGGGAATCCACCCACCACTGCCCGTTGGGAGGCAGGTGTTCAGCCATTCCCAGGCAAGCAGGGCTCCATCACATGTGACAGTGACTTGGGAAGACAAACACCATCACTCTGAACACCCTTCCTTCCTCTTCTCCCAGCTTTATATGCCAAGCATTACATCATATGGTGTGGAATATCCCTGGGATCGGCTACCCTGGCTGTGTCTCCTTCCAACTTGTCGTGCATCCCCAGCCTCCTCACTGGTGGAGTGAGGAGGAGCAGAAAGGCCTTAACTCTGTGTAAGCTGCTCAGCAGTAACTGAAACATCCCTGTGTTATCAACACTGTTCCCAGCACAAATCCAAAACACAGCCCCGTACCAGCTACTGTGAAGAAAGTTAACTCTATCCCACTCAAAACCAGCACAATTGATGGGCAAAGGATGCAGTGAGGTCTTTTCTGTCCCTGTTAACATTTACGCATGCCTTAAGTGTTAAATGCTGCTTTTTCCTTTCAGCTGTCCTCTACCAGATCTCCCCACTGTCCTAAATCATATGGAAATGAGCATTTGCAAGTCGAGTTTGGCGTTGCTGTGGACTCATTTGCTAGCACCTGCCTTTAATAATCCAGCCTCCATGGTGTACGTCAGAAGGCTTCTGTCCCTTCTCCTCTCTAACTTGCTGTTTGCGAAACCTGCCTCTGCAGAGGACAAATTTATTTGTGCTGCCTTATCAGATCCTGAAACTGGATTGAGATTTATGCAACTTTAACAATACCGGAATTCTTAGTTCCTTCACCCGTGCCATGTATTGTTTTTCCTGCAGTTTGTGTCTTGGTTTGTGATAAGGAAAAGTTTTGAAATGTGCATAAGTAGCTGGAAAGCTCTGCTCTGTGCTGCGCAGGTCTAATGAGAGATGTTCAGATGTAGCTGCTCAAATGAGAAACCGGTGGCGCTTCAGAACTCGATCTGTTTTCTGTTATTTTTAATGCTCTTGCATTTTAAAAATGTCATTCATGTAAGAATATTTGGAACTACTTACATATAAAAAAACATAAGAGAAAATTAAAAGAGCCTGCCTTCCTTTTAGATGTGCCAAGCAGGTTTGGCAGTCTTTCGCTTAGCACTGATCAAGAGCTCCTCAGCCAGTCAAACTCTTGTAGCATTTTCTACCTGTGCAGAAACATTCTCACCAAGCATTTCTGAAACCAGAAGATGCAAATTGCATTAATTTGTTTGTTCAGAGCATTTGGGATGGTAACAGAAATGTATTGTGGATATCGAGATTTGACACTGGTCATTCAGAAGCCTGAATGTCCTGTAGAAGATAAACTGCAAAGCTTATTTTGGCTTGGTTTGGCTCAAGGAGAACAGAAGTAGCTGTGCTGGGTCAAACTGGAGTCCATCTGTCTGTCCTCTAGGACATGGTGTCTGTCATAACATCATACGATTAACTAGATCAGAAACATTCTGGGATGTGCTCATCAGTTATGTTAATGTGTCTTTTCCAAAGTATAAAGCCAATGCTCTATAAAATAGATACTTGAAAAACAGTTTTGGTTTTCCTCAGGCTAGTGAGATTAGAGTTTCGTAATCTGTTTGACCAGCTGCAGAGGACGGTCTGTTTCATTTTGTCTTTTTAAGTAAATGAGTTTCATCTCAACATGATTAAAACAAAAAAAGAATCAAGCTTCAAAAATGCTCAGTTTTCACACGTACTTTTAGATAGGAGCAATGGCATTGTCATGTCTCTTGCAAATGTAATTGGATTGGAGGTCATTAAAGACTTTGGATGAAAGAATTTCCAAGTTTCCAAGTGAGCATCCTCCCCTGTCGAGAATCATCCCACTTTTGGCTTGCAGACATGACGTTAGAAGATATTTCTTTGCTTCTCTCACATCTCACATGTATTGAGTGTGCAGGCACTGTAGAGTCGAGCTCGCTCTTGTGCAGTTCAAAAGCAGTGGTTTCCCTTGTCAGTTAATACTGATGATTAAGGTTACTTTGAAAGGTATAAAGACATTACTAGTATTCTTTTTGTGTGCATATGTGTAAGAGAGTGTGTGTTCTTTTATGTAACAGGAGAATTCCAGTAATACTGAGCAGTCTGCTAGTTCATTGCACAAAATAAATAGCTTTTCTTTTGTTCTTACTGGGAATCATGTTAGCCTATTGATTAGAAATATCTGAGCCTTTCATATTTGCTTTTAAAAGAGCATAGCAAAATAAGATACCTTCTAAAGCCTGTTAGAAATGTTTAGTTTTCCAGGTCTTCATGCATCTGTGACAAGGAATGCATTTTAAGGAGACATTTGTAGAACACCAGGGGTCTACTGGAACCTCTGCTCTGTCTCCAGGTGTAAAGTTTCCGAACACCCACTTAAAGTGGCAGTTTGGTGATAAACTTAGTAGGGAATGGAGCCCCGGGCAGTGAGAAGCCTGCCTTGTTCAGCGAGTGATTGATAAATATGCTTTATCATGAGTCAGGCGTTCTCTAAGTCATTGCAGGAAATTCTGCTGGAGCCCTTGATGTTTGTTTTTGCAGAGCTGTTGGTATAGAATAGAGCAAGCAGCAAAACCAGATGTTTTACAAGTTAATTTGTATTCACAATAGCAATTTTTCACTAGCACAGCACATCCATTGACGTGATGGTTTAGATATTCTTACAACATAGCATCAAAAATTCAAGAAGTTGTCTGAAAATGTTGAAGCCAACATCAGGTCTTCACAGGAAACCTGCTCAGAGATTGGCAGACTCCGTGCTGTTCCCTTTGATTGCAAAGTGTTTAATAAAAAGCAAATTAGGAAATGAAAATAGTCTCGTGGATCAATCAGGTGCAGCAGCTACGCCTGTTCTGCATTATCTGTCAGACATTAACCTGATTGGGAATGGTTTACTTTGTGTAAGAGCCTCAAAATCAGACTGAAGGGTTGACTTAAAAAATACCTGATGTATTTTGTGTGTGCTCTGAGGCTGATAACGAACTCTGCAGTTCAAGTTTTAATAACTAAGGGGGAGCTAAGAAACTTCAAAAGGCTCCTGATAAATGTTTTTGACAATGCGTCAGCTGAACATTAGGCAGAATCTTGGTAAATCCTCTCATAAGTGGTTTAAAATGGAGTTTTGAACTTTTCCGTCATAAGTGTATGCTTAAGATGTCAGGGTATCTTTAGGTTTAAAAGACTCGGTTTATCTGGTGTACGTGAGCCATCGGTGTTTCTGTCTACACCTCCGAGAGTGAAAGGGGGAAAAAGTTCAGCAGGTTTCTCCTTTGCGCAACCTCTGCCCTTGCTCTTGACCATGAAACTCATGCAGGAAGAAGGGAAAAGCCAGTTTTAAAGCCTACAAACAAGATACTCCATGTAAATAACAGTAAATCTTCCGAGCTGACAAGCTTTCCGAATGACTTCATCGCAACAACGCTAAAACGTCCAGCTCATAGACAAAGCAATGCTTGCACATGGCAACTGCTTGTTGGGTTTTGTGGTTCATTGAGAAAAGCAGATGAAAGCAAGTTTATTACTGCTCTTTGAACCTTGCCTCCCTCCCCCTCCCCTATCACCTGAGCCACTAAAAACAAAGCAAAAACAGTTCCTTCCTTGGCTCCCCTTGAAGAAAGAGCCTAACTTTACAATTCCTACTGCTGTTTTCTTTGATTTTTTATCTTTTCAGGACTTGCTCTGCCTCATGACATCCTTTATGTTTCAAAAGAATGGAGTTTACAGTGTCATGCGGTGAAGCCCTGACTCAGCAAAATGCTTATGCCCTTGCCTAATTTTAAACCTATGAATAGCTCTGCCAGTGCTATCAATGTTTTAGGGATATATAGCTAAAGACTGCAGAAAAATGGTATTACTGAAAGTGCTGAAAACACACCAATATTTTATAGGAACAAAGCAGGAAAAAATATGCGTGTTGACAACCCTGACAGTGCTCAGGGAATCTCCAAAAGACACCCACCCAGAGAAAGTCCGAAAGTGTTAAGAGACTGTTTAGGAATTATTGCTGATGATCCACTCCAGAGCCAGAGTATATAATATACTGTCAGTCCCTTGCCTATGAATTGTGAAAAATGAAAGTAGTGTAGCATTAGAGCCCACCACGCTGGGAAAATGTTTTCATGTACGTTTCTTTTATGGTAAGTGACCTACTTTACATTTTTTCACTACTACTAAAGAGGCTCGATTTTGTTCTTAGGCTCAAATTATTCCCTTCGTTCCCAAACCCCTTTCTTTCTTCCCAAAGTCCCTCAAGGGAAGAATTTGTTGTACTTCAACAATGGCATCTCCTATTGGCAAATCTCAGAAGCAATATGGGATGGTGCAGAAAGGAGCTGCTTGACTTGCGTGGTGGTGGTTTTGTGTGATCTCCACTCCCATTCTGAGATGTCAGCAAAATGGCCCAGACTTCCAAATGTGCTCAGTATATGGGAGTTCACATTATTCTATGTGGGAGGTGATGAATTCTGTGCCTTTGGAAATTAGCCCTTTTATCTAATTCCTAACCAAAGAAACTTTTTTTCTTTCATAATGATAGGAGAAAATGGGCAACCAGCTCTTTTAGAAGTGCATTTATAAAGGTATTACCATTTGCATTTTCATTCTGTGTTGTAATTTATGTTCACTCTTCATGAAGTAGTGGTTAGTGGTTAAAATTATGTATTAGGCATAAAGATTCCCAGATTTGCTGTTCTGTCATTACATGCTAGAACACTGTGCAGATGGGTCTTTGCAGGACTTCTCTTCTCCCCATCCATACGTACTTGTTAGCAACTTCACCCAGGTAATGAAGTTGAACTGATTGTAAAAGGCAAGGAAGTCAGTGGAAGGAAAGTGTTAGAGATGTAAAATATCGCTTAAGGTGGTTTAATTTCTGTTCCTGAGGAGCAATAAAGCATAAATTCTCTGTACAGTCATAATAGTAATTGTAATGTTACCTATAGGATGGAAGAATAATTTGTGTTATTAAACACCATAACTATTTTCAGTATAAAAGAATGGATTTTCTTCTTGGCTGCAGTAATGTTGGCCCCTGTCTATAGGTTGTGGAAAACTTTGTTTGCAAAAACAAAGCTATTGTTTTAACAAAAACCACAGAAATTTTGCCTTTCATATTGAATCAGTAGCATAATGAGTAGTGGAGCAATAGTTCAACATCAAAGGAGACTTCTTGGATATATAGTGTGTTGCAACAACAGCGAAAAAGTTCCCACCAGAAAGGAATTTTGCCATATGTGAGCAGCAAACATATGTATTAGGTTAAAACCATAAGATTTCCTTTGCTTTACACCAAAAACAAGAGACAACTTGACTACGAAGATTTTCAAACAGTCGTGCACTGGAATGTACATAGAGAACAAGCAGTGCCTGAGAGTTGGAGCAGTGACAGTGGACTCTATAAAAACCCAAAAAGCATTGAGGATGCACAAACAATTTGGCTCAAACATCAGTATTTCACTTTCCAAAGACACTTGTTTTGCTCTGACTCATGACATTACATCAGTGATCTTCATAGATGTGTTTTCCCAATTTATTTACAGTAATAATAATAAGGAGGTTTTGCCCAGATAGCCCATACTTCCAGCTTCATGGACTCAGGACTGAGCATTTTAATGGCAAAATTTTAAAGCATCTCCACATATATTCCTGGAACAAAATTAGCTTTAATTTTTGTTAATGTCTGCATGGATTTTCTTTAAAGTTCCAGAGCTGGGTTTTCTTCTCATGACTGGGGAGAGAAAACACATCAATGGATGTAATTTGAATTTAGAAGGCATTTAAAGAGGGGCCTGTGTTCAGAATTATTGTTGGCACATGTTTTGAGGATGTGAAGTGGAAGCCGCCTTCTGTGGGCATTAGTAAGGAGATAATTAAAACTACAGTAGGTAATTATGGTGGCTTTTATTACTGCATCTTTCATTAACTAATTATCTTAATTTGGTAATGTTTGAAAAAATCTTTGAAGATGAAAAGTGCCAACTATTACTACCTTTAGTTACAGTATTGCTCTGCACTGGTCATAAATACTGAGGTCTTTTCTTGATACAGAATTCCAGCTGTATTCTGGTACAGCTAATAACAATTACATATGTGTATCACAAAAAGATTCTGCCATTATCTGGCATAATTTGATCAGGATGAGCACTGACTTCCCTACTGACACTTTTTGTTTCAAAATACATTGGTATTTAACATTTTTAGGTGATTTTCCTTTCTTTCTAATTGTCATTTTATTTATTCAATGCTTGGTATTAGAGAGACAAATCATTGTGATCCCAAACTTGCCATTGATGTGGTGGGAGCAGGAATCAAGCCCTGTCTGCTCTCAGGAACACATCAAATGTAGGAAGTTATTTCAGGTTGAAGAAGCAAAACATCCCACCTTTGTTAATGCAGTATTTCCATAGTAATAATCCATTCAAAATAATAATTACTTGTTTATGCAATTCTCCCAGAAATTAATTTTATTTCAGGAAATCCAATGCTTCTTTTTTAAAATATCCTGTGGTCAAAGGATAATCGAATCAGTTTTCATATATTAAAGACTAAATCCGTCGTATATTCCCATATCGTACTTGGTTATGTGATTCCTAATACTCTTTTCCCTACCATCTTTTAGTTGATTTAGATTAAAGCCCTGAAACTAATGCCAAAAATTTTTTCCTGCCTTGAAAAAGGATTGTGTGATGCTGGCAGCATTCCTTTATGTCTCTCTGTGGTTCTCGGTCAAAACTATATGCTTTACAAGTTGTTTTGTTTTTAAAGACCCCTCTTCTGCAGCCTCCGTCTGGCACCCACAAATCAGGCTGAATTCCTCTGCTGTCATGCATCATCCCAGCATCTCTGCAAGCCGCTCAGGCCAAACCCCGTGCTAACTCCCTGTGTGCTGCTCTCTTGTCTCCAAAAGTTCTCCACGTTACCCTGAGCAGAGTTGGAATTGAAATAAACTTCATTCAAAATTTTGTTGGTGATTATTAAGCCACAATAGAATAATAGGAAAAAAAGAAGTGCCTACCTAGAAACGTAGTTCAGGTGTTCCTTTCTCCGTTCATATCAGCTGATACCCAAACTTTTCCTGTATCATAGTGAAAATGATGGGCTCGTCCACCAGCTCCACTTGAGGTCCCAAAATCTGACCATAATATTTCAGTGGTATATTCTTAAAGCCATTACTTTTCTCTTCCGTCCTTCTCATGCCTCTGAATGTTGTATGCGACCAAATCATTTACAATATGAATTTATTTTAGGATCCTTTCCATTTTTATAAATAAATGAACTGAATGTTCCTTTTATATGGCTGTAATTCAACCACATTGTTGCAGTCGAGCTTATTATCTCATTTACATTTTTAAGTGCTTTTCAAAGTGTAGGATATCTGGGCTGGAAAGCAAAACATTTCATTTCTTTGTTCTCAGGCCAACACAAAGCACTTCCAAGGTCAGGTATGGTGTAGACATTCAACAGCAAACATGTTTACATGGCATTTGAAAGCCAGTTGAACTGAAAAATACTGTCTCTATAACAGTGATGCAAGTCAGCTCAGCAAAGCCAAGGGACGGGGATTAAATCTGTACCTGGAAAAATTTAACTAGAGCAGTTAGGCTTTGTTTTCCTTTCAGGAGGAAAAAGCTTCCGACACTTAAAAACTGTCCTGGTTTTTTGTGGTTTTAAGGCCTTTTTCTTCATCTCTACAGTTCTTAAACATAAAATCTGTTTTCTTTGGGCAAAATCTGAGACTTTGAAGCTGTGAAATAAAAACTGCATTTCTAAACAAAACCAAACTCATTAATTTTACAAAAGACATGTTCTATGTGTACCTGGGATAAGTTATCTCCGGGTTTTAGAGTATTCTATGTGACAAAAGCTTCTCTGTTAGATACAGAAAAAGATTTGAGGGTACTGGCTAGCTTCAGAAACAACTATCAATGTTCAGGCTCTGGCCACTACATACAAAGCTTTTTGACAACAGAGAGAAATTTCAGTGTGATCTTCAGAAGAGCTCTTTATTCATGATATTCCTCATGATTCCTCCTAGGAAATGAAAATCGTGGGCAACAAACTTGCTTACTTCTAATTACTATTTTCAGACCTAATCGCATGCAGGAATCTACAGCAACCCTGAGATTTTGATGTTACTTCTTCTTTTGGCATGGATTCGATCCAGTCCTGATGGATCTCTTTTGTCCTTGTACTCGTAGGAAAGCTGAAATACCCAAATTAATATTAATTACTCATGGACCATCCTTTATACACAAAACTAGAGGAGTCAGTCTTTTTTTCTGCCATCCCAATCCAAAATGTACCAACAACCAGTTAGGATGTGATTGGAAAAGTTTGTAAACTCATTCAGTGTGTTCTGGTTTGGACAGTTGGTGAACGGATAATTATATGACTTGATATGCTGGCAAACACTGTCTGGAGTAGGTGGACCTAAAAGAAACTCAGTTATCTGACTTTCAGAAAGAACCTCTCATTTTATGCTCTGTGTATGTTTTTCTGTTGTAAATGAGGAAAGTAAAATAGAGAAATTAAGGAAGGAAACGGCAGTGCACCAGTTCTCTTCTTTGCCACCATGTGGTTGCTTTCTTTACCAAGAATAATTTGAGGTCCTGTTTTGTATTCAGTACTTGCAGCTTTGTGTGGTGGAGCGTGATATAAATCTGTTCCCTGAGCAAAGTTTGTACATACAGATACACATATGCATTCATACATATATGTGCTACCTCTTGACCATCTTCAAAGTTCTGTGAAATAGTGAAGCTTGCTTTTGAGCACACAGAGGGAGTCCGAGTAGGACGACTGACATGTAGTGAGGTTTCCTCCCTCCTTATTTTTCACTATGCCAAGGTATTTGGACTGATCGTGTGGAAATAGCAGGAGAAGACGGGTCACACGTTGCAGTTCATCCAAAACGTGCTCTCTGAATGTTCCTGTGAGTCGTCCAGTACTCATTATGTCTGGAGTCATGGCAGGACTTGTGTCAAATTAATTGGGTCTTTGGTGATCTCTGTGATACGTGGAACATCCCTGATCTGTATTACATTCCTACATTGCATGACCTGATCATTTCAGGTTTTAAATCACAGCATGCTTGAGTTTTCGCCTACAAAATTAGATGTACAAAAAGAAAACAAAAAGCCTACAATTCTCACATATATTTTATTATATTAATGCAAATTCCTAGTATTTCAAGAGTTGTTGACTGTTGAAGACCGGTTACATATTCAAAGCCTGGATTTCAACGTTTTTCAGAAGCAGTGATAGCATGAAAGTCCCTGGGCAGATTTGAAGTTCATGCTTGGGTCTGGCTACATTTTTTGGCATGAGAACATGTAATAGTCTTATAGCTATAAGACTTTAAAGTTAATGCCTGGCATCACTTCAAAACAATGTGCAAGATCTATCATAAGTAGTCCTCTTATCTTATCTCAATAGCAATTTTATCCTGTAAATTATTTGAAAGTACAGTATTTCAGTGCTGTGGAAGAGAGCAAAGAGGTTGGTTTTTTTCTGTTAAAACTTTGCACTGTTAGTACTTTTAGTGATCCTGGTTTATGTATAGGTATTCTACTTGGAGGAAGCAAATGCAAACAGTATTGCATGTTCTGTGAAGTGCACTGAGTTCATGGGCTCGCTGGGCTCCTTTCAGGGGTGCTCTGCAGAAGGTCTCTGTGCAGCTCAGGCAACACTAGAGGCACCTTCAATGTCATTTATAGCCTATCTCCAGTGCAAGTCCCTTCCCAGGTCCTGCCCTG
Source organism: Myiopsitta monachus (assembly GCA_017639245.1). Taxonomy (NCBI): domain Eukaryota; kingdom Metazoa; phylum Chordata; class Aves; order Psittaciformes; family Psittacidae; genus Myiopsitta; species Myiopsitta monachus. The sequence goes on along the minus strand of CM029931.1, from coordinate 2,940,595 downwards.
CACCATGCTTTCCAGCTGATGGGTAGCAGTGCCCTGGTTTCCTGGCATACAAAAGATAACTCAAAATATTCCCTTTCTGCTGCCACAGCCGCCTCTGTGTCGATGTCAATCTCACATCCACATTGTGCACTTTGCTTCGAGTCAGCACTTGCAGTTAACAATGCCTTTATTCACGCTGACAACAGAACTAAGCTTTTAGTAAATGTGTAAGTAAATGTTAAGTGTGTATTCAAACATTAACAATGAGTAGGAAACTTGAAAAAAGAAATCTTTGAAACTTTGTATTGTTTGTTTGGTGTCTATCTGTTAGAAATAACATAGACTATCAGTTCCTTGGGGCATGACTGTTCTTTTGTTAAGGGTATAACAAAAAGATCAAGGCTCTGAGGGCCTGCCATAATAAAAATAAATATATAAGAAGAACAATAATGACAAAAGAAATTTGTCAGTGCATTTTATGAGCTTGGTTTTAGAAGTGATTATTTCTGAACTAAATAAAGACTGGATAGTTGTGGTAAAGTGACATCATAATATTCCTTTTATTTATTGCCATTTATACTTCACTTATAGATCACATGCTTGACTTTATATGAGCGAGAGGGGAGCCCCTCATCCCGCAAGCATCCCGTTTCAATAATATGGAATACATTTTCACTGCAAATTCCAGACATGGTTTTCCAGAGAGAGGGTTATTCTTCTGGCTTAAAGGAAAAGTTATTGGTACACTGCAAAAGTGTTCCTAGGAAGCCTGGATTGTACAAATAAGATGATAACAAAACTCAGAGGCATTTGCAAGTGCAACATTTCCATTTCCCTTTCAAGCTTTGCGGGTATTTATTACATTTTTAGTGTGAATACTTGTGGCCTGTAATGACATAGAACTACTAAGATTTCACTGCTCCTGTTCAATGGTTCTACCTGTGCAGAACAGCTTTACGCAACAAGGGTAAACTGCATCTGTGACATCTCAGCAGCTATCACGTACAGCTGGAAGCAGCAGCAGCTGAAGAGCTGCACTGATTCTGCACTGTTTTCTTAATCAGCTCATTGAAAGACATTACCTACAAGTTTTTCTGCCATCCCATGTTTCTCACGTGTGTTCTGCATCTCTTGGTATTGTTTCAGGCCTTGCAAGATGAAGTGGAAAGTTACCACAGTCTGGCACGGGCTGCAGAGAAGAAGCTGCAACGCAGGGAGCTGGAGACCCACGAGCAGGTACTCGGTGCTGTCCCCCCATTCTCTTCCCTTGGGCAAGGAGTTCAATGTTTAAAACCAATATCTTGCTTCAAAGCAAAACCACTGTTTTTTTATATAATAAAACAGAATTAAACTGTCTGAACCCTGCAGGCAAATACTTATGATCTCTGGTTCAAGTTGGTATGTCAACTATTCTAGCTGTTAAATGATGCATTTATTCTAAACTGTCTATATTGTTTTAATAGAGGTTTCTGAGAGTATCCTGACCTGTTGTTTAATGGCTTGTGTGAAGAGAATTATAATTGGATGATAACTGAGCTAGAATAATCTTTATTCCTGATCTTATGCACTCATTGTCCCAGCATGTTGTCTGTAAACAGTTCCATATGATTAATAGTGCTAAAATTATTTTGGGTGCTTTCAGTGAAATCAGAGATTTAGTGTGCTTTAAGCAAAATAGTGTGTGTAGTTTACAGACTAATGTTGAAACTGAAAATCAATTATTTGCATTCAAAACAGATTGATTTGAAGCATTCAGGAAAATATACAGGTGGTGGCTATCTGAGTCACGTATGAATTTCCAGATTTGTAATATAAGTCAGTTTCTGTAGCATTTGAGAACTGATTTGGTGCTGAGTAAACAGTATCCGTGACTTATATCCTATATAAAGCATTTCTAAATCTATACCTTCAGAAAGAGTAAGTTGGGGTGGTTGCTGAAGAGTAATAATCATTAGTTCCAAGTATTTTTTCCCCAGTTGCTGTCATCCCACTTGCACATGGGAACCCTCATTCACCCTTGGTGTTTATGTTCATGTATTTCCTCTCAGGAGAGCTGGTGATTCTGCTCTCCTCCCCCTCTACCTCCCAAATCCAGATGTTGGGCCAGGTTCACCCTTAGCTGCAATGCTTGCAGGATTGAAGGAATTTGGTGTAATGAGTGAGTTGGCCCACAAGCATTGCATTTGGCTTCAAAGAGTCTCCTGGAAAAGGAGAAGGAAAATCAGCTATGTGGGGCATGGTCGTCCTTCCTAGGGAGCAGCCCTGGCCTGCACACTAAGAGGGTCCTCTTCCAGATCTCTTGTTTTCTTTCGTCTTTGCTACTGCCATTTTGCTTCTTTTTCTAACCCATTTTGGGAAAGTATCCAGAAGAAGAAACAAAAAATTAGTTGTGAAATACAGAGGTAGAAGGTTGGACATACAGGATGGTCCCTGCTTTCTGCCTTGGAGGTATTCTCTGAGCACATGGTCCAAAAGAACCTACAGGACCATCCTGTCCACACTAAATTACTGAAAGACTGGCTCAGCTGGTCCATTCCCCAGTATAAATAGAACAGAAATGTTATTTAAATGACACTGCACGGTCCAGCTTAGAGCTTTTCCTGTAAGGTGGATATTTAGCAGACTTACAGTAACGCTCATATCTATGTTTGTGAACAGTCTTGTCTCTGCCATTCATCTGTTGGGACTTTCCGAAGCTGGAGCCATTGAGGATGCTTTTGTTTGGGGGGCTTTGGTCTATTTTGCAGACAAATATGTTGCAATTTGCTTGTGTGTCTTCTCTGGGCCTGGTTAATTCATTAGTTATGCTTATCTCTCCAGAAGAAAAATGGAAAAATGACAGCTCTGACATATTTCCAGTTGTTATGTCTTGGCCAGGCTACCTGTAAACATGTTCATCAAGGATTAACAGTAGCTAACGACTTGTCAGCCCATCAGGGAGTTGAAATATTTAAGGCTGTGACTGAGAACTTGCTTTCTGTTTCTACCAAATATTGTCTGGATCAGAATTGCATTAAACATCAAAATCTGTGCTGGGGCTATTACAAAGGCCACTTCTCTAAGCTTTTCCGTGTCTATAAATAAGGAGGAGAGAGGGTTAAACAGTTTCTGGTTTTCATTAAAAGGAAAAATCTCATGTTTTGATTCTGTAACAACAACAAACAAATGAATGAGACATGAAAAAACATTTTGTTGTGCTTTTAATTAAAAGTAAGAAGCTGTTTCTCGTTATGGCTTGTTGGGTGGTATCTTAGTGCTCCATGTTTGTCTTTTTTTCAATTCTATGTCCTTAAAACTCTTGAGTCTCAAAGTGACTGACAGATCCACGAAGCTTAACTCTTTGTTACAATAACCCTCTAGTGATTGCACAGAGTTAACCTTTCTGTATTATAATTATCCAGAGAGACAAACTATGCTGCAAAGAAGGGGGGAGAAATATGTTAGAAGGAGTCTGATGGCAAGCCCTGAGCTGTCTAAAGGCGAGTGTGGCGCTGTTGTTTGTATGGAGCTTTTTCATTCCAGTACTTCGTGTTCTTGTATGAACTTGTGTTTACTCCTGTTTACTCTTTCGGTCCTCTTTACAGTGTGAGTAGATGCAATCATGTTGTATCTGTGTTGTTTCATCAGTCTGGCAACGTTATCTGAATGATGAGTTCCAATCCAAATGAATGTACATTTGTCAGAAGTGCCTGCAAACTTCTCCCACTTTGACTAACCTTAAATAATGTTATCTTTTCCGTAAAGGTTGTCCTGTCTCTGCTAAATGTGATTGTCTTGGACAACGGTCCGTGTGTTCAGTAATACTGCACTTCTAGATTGGAGTCTCAGAAATGTATCATTTTCCTTCATGTCAAAATGTTGGAAGTTTCCTTCAAAAATTAGATGTCCACCTTCTTGAGACATGCGTAATTGTATTCATGGAAAGTGGCAAACTAGCAGTAAATTCAGTGTAACTCACAGTTAATATATAGGGGTTTATGTATAGGTTTTATATGTACATAAAGAGAGAGAGAGCTCCATGACAGTAAAAGCAGTCTGGGAAGGTTCTTAGGAAATTCGGGTGTGTCCAAACCTTTTCCTTGCAAAGCAATGCTTAAAGTTTCTTATATCTCAGTATTTTGTAACTCTGGGAACCACCTTCCCGTCAACTAATCCCATTTAGGTTCTGTTCCTGTATTGTTATCCTCTTGTACTGCATCACTTGTCTCTGATACATGCGTAGATCAAAGACAAGATTTCTGATAGAAAGTGCTTTTGTTGTACTAAAGCCATTTCTCTTTCTTGAGTCATGTGGCTTTGTGCTGTTGTCAGTCATAGGTAAAAAATCTGCATTGTTCCTGTACATCCTGTGAAGGTGCAATTAAAAATGACGCACATCACCGAGCACTTAAGCGTGTGCCCTAATGAACCTGGGAACTGAGGCATGGGCAACAAATTCTGCTGAACTGGGGCCTCTATAAAAATTCATGGTAGTGAGCTTTTTGCTTTTTTACCCAGATTTCTTTAGAATGCCTCATTTTATTTCAGATTCCTTTCATAAGGGTAGTCGCCCCAACTCGGTACACTGAAAAGCTCCAGAAATCTCTCTGTAGAGAATTACACACAAGAAGTTTTTCAGAAGAAGACCCTATTCTTTTCCTTGCTTGTTCTAATGTTTTTAACTGTAAAAGTGGATTGAATATGATGTAGAATTTCTAATTGGGACTAATAGAGGAGAAAAAGATCCTTGTGTTCACACACAACTGAAGTAGCAACACCATAGATACTCATACCATAGGAATACTCTTCCAAGCAGTCAAGTCACAAATAGAGTCTTAAAGGAGAGGGATTCTCTGAAGACAGAAAATCAATTACGCTCAATCCATGAATATTACTGCGGAAATGAAGGAGAATACCAATGTGGATTTCCAACCCTTCAATTTCTTCTTTTTCTTAAACAGAAAGGGAGTTATCAGATTATAGGCGAGTTATCTCCCTTGTAAAAAAAGGAGAAAGGAGTTATCGGAATAAGGATGTTGTAGAACTGTTTGGGATAAAATAGAGCAGCTTGGTTTGTTAAGTGGCTTTCACTCATGTTCAAATGCAAATGGGAGTGATAATTGTAAAAGAGCTGTGATTCAAAAGCATTCAGCGAGTTTGTGTGCTTAATGTTTATTATTCTGACTTGCCCAATTTTCTATGACTGCTGGATATTTACCACATTCAGCCTAACTTACTGTTTCCATGCCAACTAAATATATTTGTTCTCAGACGAACGCTGTGATGCATCGGTCTGAAATTTCAGTTGCTGTGCAGCACGGAGAACTTCTAACACTTGCCACACCTTCTGCTTGATGGGAATAGTGCCACTGCCTGCAGATCTGTGGAGCTCTGAGCAAAGGTTCGTGAGACAGAGATGAGCAACCTGTGCCTGTGTCCAGGGTGTGGGTCCCAAGTAGCTCTTAATACAACGATGGCTGGAAGGCTTGAGTAATGTTATCCCCTTACTCTGGGGGTTTTGGTCCAAGGGGGAAGAGCCTTAAACTGAAAGAGGGTAGATTTAGGTTAGATATAAGGAAAAAATTCACTGTGAGGATGGTGAGCCCCTGGCACAGGGTGCCCAGAGAAGCTGTGGCTGCTCCATCCCTGGCAGTGTTCAAGGACAGGTTGGACGGGGCTTGGAGCAAGCTGCTGTAGTGGCAGGTGTCTCTGCCATTAGCAGGGGGTAGGAACTGGATGAGCTTTAATGTCCCTTCCAGCCCAAACCAGTCTGGGACTCTATTATTCTATGATTCTGTATTTCTTTTCAGATTCATTTTTAAAGGTATCAGAGTTTTAAATGCAATCAGATAAAATCACAAAAAACCTTTGCCCTCACTTCCATCACCCTGTCTTGCTATATATCCTTTGGAAAAATCATGTGGAAGCTGTTGAATTTCCTCCACATGAGCGAGGGTTTGGTACAAACCCAGCCTCCCTCCTGTTCCAAGACTTTCAGCTCAGGTGCCCCAGCTGATTGCAGAAGCCAGGCAGTGCCTTGAATTCCCAGGCTTTCTCAAAGGGTTGTCTTTCTCAGAACATGTTAGAGTTCTCCAAAATCAGGCTAATAAGCTCTAGATTAGGTATTTACAAATGGAAGCTTTGTGGCCAGCTGCAGGTGACAGGGATTTAGGCAGCCTTTGTTTTGCAGAGCTGAGGAGCACTTAGACTGAGAAAGAAACAGAGCTTGCATGCACTGGAGTTAGTGGTGAAATTCTGCCATTTGCTCTGGTTGTTTCAGCCCACGTCACTGAAATGCTTCCAGAATTGTCTCCTCAGAGACCCATTCCTGCTCCCACAGAAATGGGAAGCTCAGTCTAGATTCGAATGATCTTAACCACAGAAGTGATTCACAGAGAGCAGCCTCTGCACTGTCACTGCCTGCAGAGCTGGCGATTAACCCCTTGGGCAGGCTGTGCTGGCACCAGGGCTCAGCAGTCTCTGCTGCCGTGGGGGACTGAGAAGCTGGAATAAGTTTCCACTGGGACTTTAGAGAACAGCATATTGTCACTTTAAAACAGTGCCTGTATGTGACCAGCACGGACAGGAGAGGATGTATTGGAATAGCGTCGTTTTCCCACAGTTCTGCATGGCCAAGGAGGGTCCTTCTGTCCATGCAGCCCTCTGCTGACACCCCAGCACTGGCTCAGGAGGGTACCGCATACTCCAGCTGTTTTCCTCCCAGAAACCATTTCATATATGCATATATATCGTGCAAAACGAAGGAGACAAGCAGCCAGGCATAGCTGCCCACAAGCTGGCACCTGAAAATCTGCTGGTTCCATGGCTGCAGGAGGCACAATAGAAGATTTCTTTTCAAAATACTTGTGGTGAACACATTTCAAGTTGAAAATGCTTTTATTGAGAAGAAGATGCTGAAGAGCCACGGAGAAGCAGAGAAGAATGTGATGTGAGTGGCAGCACACTGCTTGGGCTGTGCAGCATACACAGCATCCACTTCTTAGTGTGTTATTCTCTTTTCAAACTTCCCGATAGAGGCTGATGGGGGAGAATCAGACTGATTCTGGTTCTTTCATGCACAGAGGTGCCCATATAGGTGTGTGGCAATGTTGACTTAAGTACCATAAAATGACTACTGACATTATTTGGAGACCACTTTTTTTTGGTTATACTACCACTTTTACGTTGGTTAGTGCCTACCATACATGCAATTCTATTGATATATCAATTAATTACTTCAATACAAAAGCACCCTCCAATTTTTAATTAAGGCTGAGATAGACTACATCATAACTTTGCATTTGACATTTTACAGTTGCACAGCATTTTCTTTAACAGACTGCTATGAAAGGACTGCAGAATTCAATTGAATATAGTAAATTATACTGTATAGCATGAAGTTTCAGATTAGCAGAAGGAGATAGAAGCTGAGATTCAAGCACAGAAAAACAGATTTGCAGGTGGGATATGAAAGGAGCTGGAAATCAATGGAGTTGAAAGTTCTCAGGAGCTCCATATGGCAGGAACTGCAGGAGTGAAGGCTCTCACCAACTGTGCAACTGTCAAAGGGAAAAGAGGTAGATGGTGCTGATGTACGTGTGGAAGTCAGTGATCAAATGTTAGCTTTGATAATCAGACACAACTGGAAAATACACAAATATATACCTACTTCATAGGACAGAATGAATTACTGGAACGAAGTGGCCAGCTGGAGAAAGACACTAAACCAGAAACTACAGAATAAATAGCTAAAAGGAAGAAGAATTTTTAACAAAAAAAGACTAGAAGCATATGCTGGTATGCAGGAATTAGAGGGTATTTTAAAATGTCAGTTTCTAGCTCTTTGTCTAAAGTAGTAGTGAATGAGAAAGAGATCTTTTGAGAGAGCGGTACATCACTTTAGAGTATCTGTGGTTTGCTTGCATATTATCTATTAAGGGAATTTTGTTCTTTCAGAAGTGTTTAAAGCAGGACTGCGAGGGACAGCGATGCTGGTGTTTAATGCAGGGAATTAAAAAAGGAGAAGAAATGGGAATGCAGGGAGGAGCCAGTTGGATGACAGCAGAGAAGAGCAGAGACATCTAATCTCCAGTGTGGGCTCTCAGCAATGCAGGCTCAATTAGGAAACTGTCCCATTCATTTTTAATATGTGATGAGGTGCTTGGATGGAGCTAAAAAGACTTTAAAAAGACCAACTTTATGTGATCTTTAACATCATTTCAATTCTGAAGCGTTACTTCGCTTGCAATTTCATCAGCACCAAATGCCATCCATAAGAAGTCCATCCAGGAAGCGCAGCCATGTCTGTCTCCTGCACCTCATCCTCACCCATGTCCAAAGCAGGGCAGACTCTTACCAACTGCGAGGCTTTCTCATCCTGGCAGCTTGTTTTCCAGTTGAGATGCTGATCAGATTTTTGTTCTTGAAAGAGGGGAAATCGTGATAGTAAAAGCAGCTTCTGATTATTATCTACAAAGATTTGCTTGTTCACACAGTCAGTGTGAAAATGCTGAGCCTAATCCTGCATGCTGCTCAGCCTTGTCAGCTCTCACTGCCGTTAGCGAGCTCTCAGCACCTTTGTGTATCACACACTGGAACCTTGACTTGCTGAACCTTCCCAGGATGGAAAGGATTATATAGAAGGTAACACATGCTGGAATCTAAAGCTGAAATACAGAAATACATTCCAGTGGTGGTGTCAGAGATGCTTATAGCTTTATTTCAGGCTTAATTATCTTGATAGTGTTTTAGGAATCAACAGAGCCAGAAATGAACACCATGTGTTTTCAGCTTTGGCCCAGCAGCACTGGTTAGTGGTGGGGCCGGTTTAGGTTTTTGTTCCCCCAGGTCAGGGGGTGTGAGCTGTGCCTCCGAGCCCTCTTCGCCCCATGGAGCAGAGGATCCTCATGGTGCAGCAATGACTTCTTCAGCCGATGAAAGGACAACACTGATGAACTGCAGGACATAGTGCTCTGGGGTGAAGATGGCATCTGCGATGAGTCATTTGGAAGGAGAGGAAAAGAAGTCAGGGATCCTCCAAATCCCAGCTGGAACAATAGCGGAGCCCTGGAGAGGGGGAGGTTGAGAGAACAGCGTGAATTTTCTAGCCACAGCATTCCTGGTTGTTCTATGGTGTTGACAGTGAAAGCTTTTATTCCTCTCCAACTCGTGTAATCCCAAGAATGCTGTTCTTGCCATATGCAGCCCACTGGTGTTCTTTCTCTTTGCTTGCCTTCCCTTCCTTTGCAGCTATGAATGATACAGATTCAGACTGCTTAACTACAAACAGAGTGTTTTCCAGGTGGGAGATCTTGGTGGAGCAAAGAATGATATTGAAATACAAGCCATTGAAGCAATAAGGCCTTTTGGATGCAGGTTTGGGGGAAAAAGACAACTTAGAAAGGAAAGTTCAGAATGCAGCAAGCAGCTCTGTGTAACTGGAGGTCCCTGTGGGTTAGTAAAACAACAAGGCAAAAATGTTTTGGATGCTCAAATGCTTTACTAGCTAAAGACAGAGAAACAAAGAGGACAGCTATGCCACTAATTTATGTTTTATTGAAACTGTCAGAACAGGGGAGGTTCTCCAGCAGTATTTCCTCAGTGGAGAGCAACATGGTGTACACTTGACAAAATAACTCGCTCAGCTGATCTTGCTCTATTGCTCGATCCAAATTCATGCAATTTATGGCGTTCATTACTTTTCTTAAGAACATGAGAACATTTGTATCAAGTTGCATTCTGTTTCTCTAAATCTGGAAGAACCATATTTCAACCTACATTGCACAGTTAGAACAGAGATTCCCACTGCCTGAAATAAGAGAGGATGTGGACTGAAAAGCACTGGATATTCCTATTTGATTATGGCATGGAAAGACAAGTGTTCAGATCTTACTCTTCATTGAGAAAATGGATACATCAGTTGATTCTCCATTAGGAAAAGTTGCTTCAGAAGATTTCAAGCTCCAATTAACAACGGAAACCTGAGAGAGACGTAATTTAAGGAAATTCAGATTTCAGTGGATTTGGTTCCTTAGTATAGACACTTGGTCTATAACCAAGTGTCCTCTGGGCTGATGGAGGAAGGAGCCCATAGAGATTCAGAGCAGTTTTGTGGGATTAGAGCTATGCTCACTTGGAGCTTAAGACTGCTGAGAAGCAAAGGAGGAATCACTGCAAAGGAGAGCACAAGCAAACAGTGATTAATCACTGACATTCTTTGGGTTGTTGTTGGGGTTTTGGGTTTTGTTAATTGGGGTTTTCTAATTGGGGTGGCACTGCAGTAATTTGTCCTTCGCTTGCCCTTTCCAAAGTGCTCTCAGAAAATTGCTTCAGCAATCTTCACACCATCTGAATGAAGTTGACCTACGCAATGTTGTTGTTATTATCCTCATTTAGAAGGCTGAGACTTTAGTCTGAGATTAAATGATGTGCCTAAGGCTGAAGGAGTTATTTTTACCTTTTTGGTACCCTAACCTGTCTTCAGATTTATTACAGCAGATCTTTCATGTCTGCTTTCAGAGATGCGTATTGCAGAACAGATGCATAACCTTTTTAAAGAGATTGCTCTTTTAAACAGCTTTATAACACCATTGTTTGTAGGAAAGGATTTGAGAGAGTCAGGATATTACTTATCTCATGCCTCCTGAAACATGGAGAAAACTTGATAATAATTAAATGATCCTAATTTTGCTTTTTGGTCACTACCCTTGTATTTCCTGGCACACATGGAATTATTATCCTTCATACATATCATAAACAGGCAGAAATTAAGATACTAAAAAAACCACAACACCTTTTGATTCTTATCTGAGATAAGCAAAATGTTAACTTCATGTCCTTCAAGATGAGGTTTATATTTTCTAAAGGAACTCAAACAACTCTGTGATCCCTTCATTTGCTTTGGCAATGTATACTTCAGAGTTACTTTTGCATTTTCTTCAATTCAGATGAAGTAATTTAGAGTTGGGAGAGCTGGAGAAGATTGCATTCGTTTAGTTGGATGATAAACTCAGCATCACAGACCTCTCAGAAGTAAGAGGGGGAGAGCTGGCTATTGGGAAGCTGAATAAGATATGGTGTGGTTGTGGCTGTATAGCAAAGAACAGAAGAGAAGCAGAGTATCCTCTGCCTTGAAGGCTGTTCTCAGCACATGGATTAAAATGGACCAGATGGTCATCTTGAAGATACCGTATTTCTTCTAGATGTGCTTAAGTTGTTTCTTTCAAAAAGGAAGGAGAGTAACTACAGTGCAGCTAGATGCCAATGGGGCTTGTTCCATCAGCCCTGTGCTCCCATCTGCTTCAAAGTCAACCCAACAACATTCCTCTTTTAAGATAAAGAGCTGCAAAACTGAATTGTGCCACCTGAAGACTCCTTGAAGTACTAAAGAAACCCATCATGCAGTATTGAGAAGCATCAGGCAAGGCCTGACTGCTTGGTTTGGAAAGCTCAGGTTTCGCTATTTCTGTTCTGGGCATCAAAAACCAACTTTAACCTCTTTCAAGAATGGTCCAGTGCTCAACTATGACAAGTTCTCATTGTAGCCTGTGGAATTGAAACTTCCCTTTCTGCATCACTTTCTATAAATGTGCGAATATTTGTCTCTCCTTGTTTTCTCTAATCCATCGTGTGACCAAGCACACATGAGCTATGTGCCACAGCCTCAGCTTTCAGTTGTTTCTACTGACACCAAAGATGATTGATGGTAAAACTTTAAACCTCATATATTAGCCACCAACCTGAATAAACAAAGAGCAGTGTGGCAGCTTAATATTAAAAGCTATAAAAAACCTTCCTGGGGGTTCATGGATTAAATCAACTCACCAAAATGGATTTTCAAATAAAAAAAGAAGCTTTCTCAGGACTGAAGCAAAACGTACACAACAGTAAATGAAATAGAGCTATCCCCATCCAGCAGGCTAAAGCCCTCCTGAGGGCTGAAGAATGGCAATTTTCAACGTCTCTCAAGAGTGCAAGAGGAGCCGCACTATTTGTGGATCCTAGGGAGGCAGCTTGAGGCTGTAAAAGAACAAAAAAGCCTTTAAGGCACCAAAAAAAAAAATAGAAATCCCTGCAGACCCAGCTTTCATTGGTCAAAAATAAGTGTTAAAGACTAAAAACCTCTCCCCATTCAAGTTAGTACACATTAGCTCCCTGTATATTATTTTTCAGTTATAAGAAGTGATTTAGGGTTTTGCCATGTACTATTTTAATCTCTTGGGTCAATAAACCTTGGTAGTAACTTCAGCCAAAAACACCAGCATGTTGTTTGTCATAATGTGACAGGAAGCAGCTGGGATCTTATTTTCATCTTATTGTGATCCAATGATTAGTGAGCACAGTGGAAAGTAATGTGGTTTGTCTTAGCAAACAAACAAATTGCACTTGTATCCCAAAGTACGTCTTCTCTGTGAAATGGAGAAAGAAATCAGCTCCAAGCAACACTTCAGTTACCAGGGCTTGTTTCTCATTCTCTTCCTCCATTCTCAGCTGACCCAGTAACATACTTCAAAGCACAGTAAGTATTTCTTCCTGACTTTCCAAGAAACACCTTTATCAAATGATTTTGAGACCTCACTTGGAGTATTGTGTGCAGTTCTGGTGTCCTCAACATAAAAAGGACATGGAACTGTTGGAACAAGTGCAGAGGAGGCCACAACGATGATCAGGGGACTGGAGCACCTCCTGTGTGGAGATAGGCTGAGAAAGTTGGGGCTGTTCAACCTGGAGAAGAGAAGGCTGCGTGGAGACCTCATAGCAGCCTTCCAGTATCTGAAGGGGGCTATAGGGATGCTGGGAGGGACTCTTCATGAGGGACTGTAGTGAGAGGACAAGGGGTAACGGGTTCAAACTTAAACAGGGGAAGTTTAGATTGGATATGAGGAAGAAGTTCTTTCCTGTAAGGGTGGTGAGGCACTGGAATGGGTTGCCCAGGAAAGTTGTGAATGCTCCATCGCTGGCGGTGTTCAAGGCTGGGTTGGACATAGCTTTGGGTGACATGGTTTAGTGGGAGGTGTCCCTGCCCATGGCAGGGGGTTTGAAACTGGATGATCTTAAGGTCCTTTCCAACCCTAACTATTCTATGATTCTATAAATGGGAACGATCCCCTTGCTGCTTTGTGGAGTTTATAGCAAATGTGGTTGTGGAAGCATGAGTTTAGAGGACACTTGCAGATTAAACTATAAAAACCAGTGACCTGGTTGAAAAAAGACTGTTGCACAGTTAGAACCGTATTATTTCAATCACAGAGCTGTAGTAAAATTTGTGCTGCATATACTTAGAATGAAACTCGCTTGACTTTCCTTTAGGAAAAATTGGAATAAGGGACTCTTGCTGTGTGCCTGGCACCTGAGGAAGCTGGCGTCGGTCCCAGATGCTCCATAGGCATGGCTAGGTTGTGGTGTAGGGAGTTATATCGGAGTCCAGGCTCAGCTCCTGACATCCACATCGCTTGAGCACAAGTGAGGTGGAGTTTCTGTGCTGGTTGGGTCACCCCAACATATTGCCAAAGTGATCATGCAGATCCTCTTGCTCATGAAGTAGATCGTTATTATTCAAAATGTAGGAAATAGAGGCATTTTGCTTTTCTAGCTGCCTCTTTCTGCTCCCATCTCACCAAGAGCAAATGTAACGTGTTGAATTAACTGAAATATATGTTTCTGCTCTATCAAGGTCCCCACCCAAATGAGCTGTTGGCTCAGAAAATATTTATCCTGGCAAAGCACCTATGCGTAACTTTGTAAGCCTTTATAGAAATGGTAGCATGAATTTATTGGAGTAACTTTCAAAACCATAAATTCTGATCACAAGCTTCTATACAGGCAGAGTTCAAGCAAGGTTTCCTGTCTCACCATCTTTTTTTTTTCTATAGATCTACATCGTGGCAACACTCACTTGCAGTTCACAAGGAAAGCCTCTAATTGCCTATTTGCATAGAGATGTGGAGATTTGTGCTGCATGTCAGAATGACTCATAGAACTTTCCAAAAGTTTCATCAGATTGCTTTATTCCTTTTGTATTGATAATTGTGTTATGCATAATGCAGATTTTGGTACAACCTGCTTTTTACCATGGGCTGGTGCTTGGCATGTCTCACACTGAACTTGCTGTGTGGTTCTCACGTGTCTCAGCGCGTGCGCTCCTTGCGAACTGGGAGCTGGAACTCGTGGCTTCTTCAGCTGGAGGGCTGAGGTTTTGATTTGTGGTTGCAATGGTAGATTTAAGCAATTTGGTAACTAAAACAAAATTAGCACAAAATGGCGTTGGTGTGTAAACCGTTGGAAAAATAGATTCAGTTTGAAAGTTTAAGGATAGTTTATAAGTTAATCTGATATTGAATCTCTTTTATCCTTTATTTACATGTTCAGCTGCTCGTCCAGAAAAACACCTGAGTACTTGCTTCATTTAAATTAAGAGGTTAATCCTATTGGAAGTTAAGTACAGATGGGAGGCACTGATTCAACCAAGTAATAAAGCTTTTCCTGGGTCAAGGTTCAACAAATAACAACCACACGGGAGAGATACAAAGCACAATCCTTCCAGCTAATCTGTCCTCATATACCTCTGCTTTGTAACTGTACTGTTTACTCAGCATCTGTTGAATACAGTTATAGACTGAAATGCCTTCCCTTAGGTGTAACCATTTTGGTGTGAACATCTGATATTGTAACATGTCTCAAACCTAGTTGTTAAGGTCCTGTAGCCTCCATGAAGTTGAGAAGGACACAACATGCAATGAAAAATAGTTGCATGATGAATAAAAAAGAAGTCCTTAAAAGCACCTACAAGATGAGAAATGTTATAAACAGATCTTGAGAAACAATAATTCACCTTATCTGAGGGAGTAAGAGGCAAATATCGCTCTAGTGACCTGGTTCAGATCCCACCAAAGACAAAAAGAAAACTGATTATAAACTGCAAAGTATACGTCTGTATAAATGCTCTATTGAGATAGATTTAGGAATGATTATTGCTTCTTCTGCCCATGTCCCAGCAAATGCCTTACTGTTCCCTTTTCATTATTTCTTCCTCCTTTCCACATATTCTTTACTCTTAATGTTTTCTTTTTCCCTTCTTTTTAACCTCATTTGCTCTTTACAGGTTTTCGCTGATCTTTCTTCTCTCTCCTTCCTTTTCCCTCTGATGCCACAGTTCTGTGTTTATTTGGACCTCAGTTTGTGCAAAAGAAGCAAAAACATTACTCTGCAGCTTCCAAGAGTAGGCATCTATATATACAGGTATTTTTGTTCTGTTACAGATGACCCATATACGACAAGAATATGAAGCCACGCTCAAAGGCCTGATGCCAGCAACTTTGAGACAGGAACTTGAAGACACCATTGTATCTTTGAAATCTCAGGTAAATTCTTATTATTCATCTTTAACTTTTTGAATTGGATAAAAGCCATCTTGTCTAGACAAGAAATTCTGACTGCCTAAAACTTAGCCAAAAATACTGAGTAAGTCTCAAATCCAAATCGTGGCAGCATTCACATGCTCACAGTCATCTCTCACAAGGCTTTTCTCCTCCAGTTTCCTCACCTTGAGAGCTACCACATTGTATCTTTTGATCCCAGATTTTGCTTCAGTTGGCAGTTGAAAGTAGAAATTATGCTGTATTCAGTATTAGGCTTTTTTCTCAATCTTTCAAATACAGCACACAGTTATCTCTCATCTTCCTTACCCTGTTTCTCCTGAAGGAATCGTTTAAAGGTTGCATGTAAAGGGCGTAGAAGAGAATTGGAAATAATTTTCTTTTCTTTCCAGCCTATATAATAAAGAAAATGGGACATAGCATTTAAGATACTAGTCCAAATGATCAGTGTGTTATTTCTACATTTTCCTATATCAAGAGGCTCTAAAAACCTTCTGTAATGCTTTGTCTTTAATATTTAAAACACTAGCTCATCTAGAATAATGCCAAATCAGTATTATTTCTATGAAACAGACTTTTAAATTGGCTTATCAAAATGCCATTATGTCATTGTGCATAGGGAGCTACTAATGAACTGGGTATTCTTCTTGTTCATGGTTCCTGCAAAAGTTATTTGATGCTTTCCTATTCTGTATATTAGGACTTGGAAGAAAACAAAATGTCATCATTGCCTGGACTCACTTGAGGAAGGGTAAATAGCTACAAAGAGAGGTGATCATAGGTGTGAAATAACAGTAATCCAAAGGAAATAGTGTCAGTGTTTGCATATGGCCAAGGGCAAGACTGCGCATTTGAATGTGCTGGGAAGGACTGCGATCTGTCCTGGGCCGGAGGGAAGAAGTGAGAGGAAGACTGGGAAGTGTTGGTGACTCAGAGCTGCCCATGAGCACAGGGAAGAGCGAAAACCCTGAGGACACAGGATAGGTACCAGCACAGGCCTTATACCGACTGTCAGAGCCATTTTTCGACAAATTATGCACCCACAAGCTACATTTCTCTTTCTTATGCAATCTCTCTCCCTGGAGATGGTTGGGAATTTATTGTATTTGGGAGTTTTCCCTCTATATTTTTTCCTTACAGCACATAAGGGTTATTCTGTAGGGGTTTTTTTCTACCCATGGGACACTTCCCCTGTGCCTTTAATAGACATAGGAAATATTCACAGGGGAAACGTCCATATTCCTGCATGCTGGTAGTGACACAACTTCAACGCTGTGGTTGTAAACCCTCTGCTTACATATCAAGGGATACCTAATGGAAATCATTCTGACTTAAATAGATGTGGGAAATAAGGAGTTAAGGATCTACTGGGGAAATCTATTTCCAGTTGATAGTAAAAAGCTATTTTTAAAGCGTGGTTGTCTATTAGCACTGTCTGGTAGGAAGCATTACTCCGGAGCCAGTGCAAGAATACCACACCTTTTAATGAGTTAGAAAGAAAAAACAGGAGAATCTGATACCCACCTGCAGGGCTTCCGTAAGCAGAAGCAGCATTTCAAAAGAGTAAAAGTAACTACACGCACGAAAACCTGGGTGCTATCCCAGAAACACGTTGCTGCTGGCTGTATTTCCAGTGGGATGCTGTCAGCGCGGACCACTCAGTGAGCAGGGCTTGTACTGAAGCACAGGTGTCCCGGTCTTTGAAAATAGTTGGAATTCCAGTTTGAAAACAGCAGACAAGAAGGGCAGTGGAATCTCTGCACCTGTCAGGATTATTTATTGTTGGAGGAGGATGAAGAGGATAGGCTGGGTGAAAACACTGAGCAGTGATAAAAATAAAGAAGAAAATACTTGTGGCTTGGGCAAAGTTTTCTAACACCATTGCTAAATATAAAGCACGCTGCCCAATTGTCTGCTCCAGGTGAGTCTTCCGGAAGGGGTCACAGTGTATTAATAAACATTCATTCTCATACACTTGAACTCCAGGTGAGCACCTTCATCACAAGAGCAAAAGCACAGGGATCAGAGCGCAGGCATCATACTCGAGCTGACAGTAGAAGTGGAGCTTTCAAACCCTTGTATAACCCGTATGGTACCCCCAGCTGAGTTTCAAAACTGTTTTGCCTCTGTAAAGGAGTAGGTAGCATGCAGCTGGAGTGGGGCTCAGGGGCCATACTAAGTCTTCTACCAAGCATTAATTCTAGTTTGCAGCTGAATTGCTTTTTATTTAGGCAGGGTAGGTCAGAAAAACACCTTTGATGAAATAAGCCCAAATCTTTTCCGTCATTTTCATGGGGGTTGTATTTTACAGGTAAATATTCTGCAGAAAAGAGTCTCTGTCCTCCAGGAAGAGCTGAACGTCTACCAGGCCAGGAGGTACGTGATTATCTTTGACCAATTTGTACCATTTCACACCTGTGGATCCCAGTTATTGAAGTTTTACGGCTTAATTAAAACACTCAAATACAGTTGCAGTTTTAAAAGATCCTTATTTTCAGTAAACAAGCGTCTAAGAACTTTCCCAGTGCTTAGTCAGTACTATTAGAACAAGATTAGAGAACTTGCAGGTGCATTACAAGTCTGGGCTTTGCCTCAACATTCATGATGAGACAGTGGCTCGGTGCACAGCTGCAGCTCTGCGGTGATGCCACCTCCTTTCAAGATAGAAAACAATGATGCAATGCATAATATTACAGATCACATCTTCAAAGTACCGGATCTTCATGAGCCTGAGCTTTTTTTCAGCCGTTTACACCCTCCACTATAAATTATGGTGAGTGCTGCAGCAATAAAAAGCCTGGCTGTGCCTTTAGAGTAAGTGATTCACATGGAGAGGTGAGTAAAAGGAAACTTCCTAGGAAAGGCACTCCATCTTTTTTATATTTATAGACTTAGATGAGACTTTCATAGCTCACATGAGGGTTTCTTGCAAAGAAGAATGTCTGCTTGTAAAACTAGTGTAAGGATTTGTAAGATATTTAAACCTTTGTAAAAATGTTAGCAGTGTGCAAGTTGTCTGAAAATATTAATCCTGAACTATTTCTTAATGAGAATTAGCTAAAGCTAATTAGAAACTGAAAATATCAGAGATTCTTGGTAATACGTCCAGCACAGGTAACTTTGTCAGATAAATCTGAAGCTGTAATGCGTATCTAGACTCTTTCCTTCAGCATCAGCAGCATTACAAAGGGATGCATTTTGTCTTAAGCTGATTCTGAATCAGTGTCTTCTCAGTTAGGAAAACAGCTGTTTAAAAAGGTGAATAATCATGTGACATTAGAGCAGGCCAGGCCACAAATGGCCGAAACACTGGGGTGGAAGGAGCACCAGCTATGTCCTGGTGGAGGGGAAGCAGGGATGGAGCCAGCACAGCACACAGCAGCTCCTCTCCCAGCGGGGCTGCTGCAGCGTTTGCTCCAAAACTTGGAGGAGCTTTTGTGCTGCTTCTGGTCATGAAAATCACCTTCCTGATCGGATCTTTTCTCCAAGTCTACATTCACATTACATTTTGTGTTACCATTTACTTGACTCTCACTCACTGAAGAACTGCTTTTTGCTGCTTTAAGACATATGCATGCCTGTGGCCGAGGATTTGATGCAGCTCCCTGCATGCTCCTGAACACCCAACAGCATCGGGGGGGCCACATGCAGCCCCACTGCTGGACCAAACCCTGTTGTGTTTTTATAGTTAAAATAGTAAGATATAACTAATGAGAATCTCTTGGTTTTCAGGTAGCTGCTGGAGCTGTTGGATTTCTTCGATTGCCAAATGGACTGCTTTGAATAGGTTTGAAGATTTGGCTCTTGTAAATTCAAATGCAAAGATCAGTGGCTATTTTGTTAGCATATAAAATGAAGTTCATGAAAACACATTCATTGCTCGTGCTGCATGTTTTTAGTTTTATCTTCTTTCCATTATTTTTATCATTATCTTATTACAGACGTATGCTTTCGATGTACTGTTTGACTCCATGCTGAGCTTGCTTACTGAGCCTTAGTTTCCTTTATTAATATTTTTGCTATTACTTCCCAGTACCATTCTTTTCACTTTTATACATGAAGAAAATCCCATTTTCTGTTATTATTGTCCCAGATATTTTAACATATTTTGACATTTTGTGTCCATGTGTTTACATAATATTAAAATACTATTATTTTGTACTATTTGTTTTGACATTATTGTCCTGCTTGGGCATCTCACTCACCTCAGTAGCCACAGTGCCCATGAGGGTTTTTTATGGCTTTGTGAACTGGGAAGATGTTTTTATGCTGTGTTTCAAGGAAAAGTATTGGATCAAGAATGAAAACACCACAATGACAAGTGCAGCCACCATCGCCAGTTGTATCTCTGGCTGGGGTTGCATATGCTGGTCACGGGGAAAGTCCTTTGTCATTTACTGATAACACAGTTATGGGCTGTTATTGAAAAAGAGTCATAACTGATTGAGCTTTGATTCTGCAGGCTCTCTCTTGAATGATCCTGGTAAATGTAAGCAGATTTGGTTTGCAGGGATGAGCTTTGAGCAGCAGTGGAAAGCTGAAGGATCCAGACAAGGAATCATCCTCGTTGCTGGCTCTGCCTCCCAGGCATAGGGAGGCTTCCTTATCTCTTGGCCATCCATACACCAGGGTGTACATTAGTACATTTGTAATCTGTAAATTTAGATATGCCGGATACAAGAATAGCTTTTTTTTTCCCTAGGCACCATCCTGCCGGCACAGTTAATGGTCTGAGTGCTTGTGAGAGGCCAGAAATTCCTGTCTTCCAAGTCCAGCTGTGGCCCTGTGACCCAGAGGGTCTCACTGCTGCTGGGAGCAGCCGCCTCTCCTCCCTTGCCCCAGTGGCACAGTGATCCCCACAGGATTCGGAGGGGCCTGGAGTGTCTGCGGCTGGATGTGACTGTCCCGAGTCCCAGCTCTCCAGCTGCGCTCTTATCCCACCTGGCATGGAGATCAATGAGGAGAGGCTTTGGCAGGCTGAGCTCCATCCACCCCTCTGCCTGACAGCGCCGGCGGGGAGCTCCTTGCCAAGCACAGGCTTCAGCTTTGCTGATTGTCAGCCTGGTGTGAGCCTGGGCAGGTCTTCCACCCTCCTGGAGTCAACAAGTGATTCTTCTCATTATAGATAAAGGGTTGTCATGGCTCTGATAAGTGAGGAGGTGCTGTGGCAGGTGCCACAAAGCCTCGCCTGGGGCAATGGGGAGTTTTGGTAGGAGGAAATTGTTAGGATGCATTTAGTTCATTGTGAGCAGTAAAATGAAATGGATTTGACTGGTTGTACAAAGACCATAAGCTTCTTCACGTCACTTTTGTCTACAGTAGTGCTTAAACATTAAACTTGTACAGCATTGAAGGTTATATGATAATGAAAAATGAGGAGAATGACAAGACTTTAATTCTCTTATTGCAGATTGCCTCAGTATCCATTCTTCTGACTTTCAACAAAAGCATCAAGGCCAGGTTGGACGGGGTTTGAAGCAACCTGTCTAGTGGGAGGTGTTCCTGTCCATGGCAGGGGCTTGGAACTAGATGAGTTTTAAGGTCCCTTCCAACCCAAACCATTCAATGATTCTAAGATTCTACTCAGAGATGCGCAGGACAGTGATGGTTGGGCTCTTTGGGAAGAGCACCAAGAGCTCATGCTGGGATTTACCCACTGGTTATTGCCTGTGTCCCAATAGACATGGGAACAGTGAAATCTCTCTTCTCATGCATGAACAAAATGAGGCATTTTTGATTCTGCTGTTCTGCTTGTGTGTTTGCATGATCTCCGGGTGGTTATGGTACTTTCAAAAGTGGTAAGGGGGGTACACCCATACAGAAAGACATAGACCCTCTTCTAGCTAGTTGAATTCAGGCCTGAATTTCCTTATTTTTGACGGAATTGGGTTGCTGATGTCATTGATGGTCAAAAAGCAGTTTGAGAAAAGTAGATATTGGTCAATCAGTTTTTAAACTGGAAAACTCTCTCCTACATCAAATACAGCGTGAGATCCATTTTGAAGGTGCTTGTAAACCTGATAAGAACTTAGACTCAAGGTTGGTTGGAGTTCTCTCATAGTTATTAACATTTCTTTTATCATTTTTGAACCAAGTAGTGTCCAAACGGTAGGATTAGAAATGTTTTCATACATATTACCTGCTCTTTGTCTCTCTTTTTCCCCTGCTAGGTAAGGAATTACCAGTGGCTAGTAGTTGGCTTCACTGTCCACAAAACAAGCTCTGGTGAAAACAGCTTGAGTATGGTTACAGCTCTATTTGTACGTTTTATTTTCTTATTTTACTGATTTTGCTTTGTTTCACTCTCTATGAAACCCTTAAGAAAAAGACCTCATCATAACATTTTTCACCGGTGCCAAGGGAGGTGACCCTTAGCAAGGTGACACGTTATTTTAGTGCCACTCACAGTTCTTGTGTTACACGTAACAAATATGCTGGGTTCTGGTGCACTTAGAAGAAAAGGCATACAACCTCCCTCCTCCTCCCAGGCCTCTGCTTTCTGCTGCAACAGTGCTTTAATTGTGCTAGTGACAGTAGATACTCCTGGTACTTGCCCAAATCTCTGCTGACGGTGCTTTCAAGCCAAGGCATACTTTTGCTACAGAGGAAAAGATTTTATTGTCACCAGAAGAAAATATTTGCAATCACTAGAATATCTTGCAATGTTTTATTGAATTTCCTGAAAACCATCACAGGTTTGATTCTGGTGATGAGCTGTCCTGATGGAGACTGTACATGGGATCTGATTTATTTCCTTTAATTATCTTAATGCACTGCGAGTCCTTCCCAAATCACAGAATGTACTGGAGGTACCACGCTACTAAATTGTACTTGGTCTTGTTCTGAGGGTACAAAGGAAAAGGCATCAGATATTGCATGAAAAAGTTTCAGAACACAAGGTCACTTTAATTCAGACTTTTTTTTTCCAAGGAACTATCTTTCCTAAGCTTTGATATTTTGTTCAGAAGGGTCATTTCTTTTAAGCCTTTGTCATTAAAGAAGACTTGTTCTTTAAAGCGTGCTATCAAAGGGTGCAGAAATTGCAAGTTACTGAAACTAGAACACATGATCAATTTTAAGTCTGCCAACTACAGCCCACTTTATGTTCGATGTGCTCTGGGATTGGTGGCTTCTTTGATGGAGCCGGTGGAAGATGTGCAGTTGGTGTACTCAAACCAAAAAAAGATAATTAAATAACACTTTTCCTCCCTAAATTAGAAATCATTTTGTGTGAAAAAGCATTGAAAGGACTGAATAAGTATCTAATCCTGCAAAAAAAGTGTTGTGTGTGAGAGAAGGACAGGGAGCGCGCTGCGTTTGGGAGCAGCTTGTACCACTTTGACATAGGAATTACGCAGCTCCCGTTTGTGTTATCTGACAATTGTAATAATGTAAATAAGGCAAGTTCCTGGACAAAATCTCACTTATTTACCATTTGCTACCACAAGACAATCTCTCCTTCACTGACAGACAAACATGGGAACAGAAAAGAGTGAAGACCTTGTGTCCTGCCCTTGTTTGCAGCCCCTGATCCTGACCTCTGCTGATGCAGCCTTTATACCATGAACCTCTATTATGTCAGCACATGTATCACACTTAGTCTCAGCACTTAGGATTGAAAACAAGGAAATGTGTGTTTGTAGAGTGAGCAAAGTAAAGGAATACCTTTATCTCAGCTGGGCAGTTAAGTTACAACACAGTACTTCCAACTTCATAACATCTATTCACCAGATTTATACTTTGGGCATCTTGTTCTTCTCCCATTTGAAACCTGCTATCAAAGTTTAATACTGGGCAGATTTGTCCATCACTTCAAAAGAAGGATGTGGGTCCTGCTTCTGTTGGTGCTCTTATTTAAGCTAAACTAATGGTGAAATTCACTTTGTCCAGTTTTGCCCCAAAAGGCTTCAAGGTATTTATTAAAATTCTAGGCCTAGAATCCATAAGAAATCTGTCTTGCAGAGTGATCCTGAGCTGAAATCGAGGATTTGATAATACCATCCTTGTCTCTTCACAGAGGGTCAATGCTGAGAACTCCTGGAAGGTGCAGGTCATGTTTGATGAGGTTTAGCTGAGAATCCATATCTCCTGAGAGGTAGCACCTACCCGGTAAGACTCAATAGTGGATATAGACCTCCACCATTAGCTGTAGAACAGACTCAGCTGTTAACATGATTAACTTGAGGAAGTTTGTCTGCAGTGGCCTGTGGATTCACAGGTGGCTTCCAGAACAAGCATTTTTAGAAGGGAATTCCTCAGAAATGGCACTTTCTCTTTAAATTCAGAGCCCACCTAAATCTCAGTAAGTTTTTACACAGGCTCTTATTCTACATCTAAGGGTGGTGGAGAAAGAGACCTAAGAAGGCTAATGACTCCATATGGATTTTATGAACAGAGCCTGGATGTTTGTAAGGCTGTGTTTAATTGTGCTCAGGAATAATGTTACATCTTCTGAGACTTACTGACACTTGTCATCTTCTTGTTTGTTCATCCCTGTTGGATGAGCTCACTGGATGACTAATTTCAGTATAGATTTGAATCTACAATAAAAACTTGGATTTTAATAAGCTCTTCCTCCCCTCTCCCTCATCTTCCCTGGGCTGTAGCAGATGGAATGTCACTTGTCCCAGGTTCCTGGTGGAGGATAGCACAGTAGGCAGCGTGAAGGGATGGAGAATTGGCACTAGGAGGCAAGAGCTGCACACCATGGCACAGGACTGGTAACACTGGGTATAACATAAAGCCCCTTGGGCATTCAGATACCTGAAACATACTGTAAATTCCAGGCTGGCACTGTATGAAATTCAAATCCTTCTCCGTAGTCTGTAGCTGAGTATTGCAGCAAAATGCTTACTCTGGGATGCTCTGAGCATTAGAAAGGATGAGTTCCCCAAGCACTTGTTTATGGAGCCCATGGTGCATTTATGGCACCAGGAACATGTTTAGCACATGATCTGGCCACTGGGCATCCAGGCCTCATCCAGGTACAGAGCAAACATTCAACAACTCCATTTACCGTTAATTACTGCTTCTAATAGAGCCAAATATTAGAGCTGAAATTGTCAGTGACCTCTGCTGAGGAGCTCATGGTGTATTGGTTTTTCCCCCTCTTGCAGAGCAGTGTGAACACTCCAGTCAAAGGTGGTTATGGAAACATTTCTGGAAGTCCTCAAATCAAGTTGTGTGAATTTATCCACACTCATATTGTGTTATTTCAACTCTAAGTGGAAATAACACAAAATCAAGTGGTTTGCACTTGAAACAATTTGAGAAACATCTTCCATTTTTAATGCTGTTTGTGGCAGCATCTGAGCAAGTGCAAAACAATAAGGACCTACCAGATTGTAGACAAACAGCAGGAGGACAAACCAGTCAATTCCCTGCAGGGCACATCCCACCTGAAGCTTTGGCCCTACTTCAATAAAGCACATGTGCAAACACTTAACCTTAACCCTGCACTTAACTCCAGGCCTATCCCCATGCTTGGGTGTGCTAATAAACCTTCTGAGGGGATTTCAGGCTCACAGCTGGGTTTGATGAGTAGCTTCTGCTTTTAGTGCACTTTATACCTGAACTGGTTTATTGTGCCACACGTTTTCCTCAGAGCTAAGGCAGTCCTTCTCTAAGGATCTGAATTCTGCATATAGAATTATTTAGGTTGGAAAAGATCTTTAAAATTTTTGAGTCCAACTACATCTTTACCTTCAGCACTCCATGCGCTTTGCATCCAGCCCTCTGCATCAGCATCTCCAGCTTTGCTGTAGGAAGGATCATGTGAGCATCTTGTCTGCACAGGACAATGGAACATCTTACACTGCAGTAAGTTGATGGGGTTTTATACTGGTAGAGGCAGCATTCTCTGTGGAGTGGGTTTGTGTTTCAGTAGGACATGGTGACATGTTGGTGGAATCAAGTTATTTAACCTTTCTGATGGATCTAGTAAGGACTGTAGACTATGTTCCTTCCTATATATCTAGTGGGAGTTGGTATTTTCTCTGCAGGCAATACTAAACCATATCGATCTGCTTCATTCTGACTTTGCAGAGGAATTGCCTCTGCAGTACACATGTGGTTTTTTGGAAATGGTGGCTGTTATATTAAACCTATAGACCAGCATGGGAGGTGCTTGGTGGAGGAGGGACTGATAGTCCTTTGCCTCCAAGTGCTGTTGTTACAGAAGATGGTGGGGTTTGGCCAGATAGTACATTGGTACGTTGTTGTTGTAAGGAAGAGAGTGAGAAACGCCAAGCTTAAAATGGAGTAGTGGTTTTAAATTCATGTGACTGCTTAGAAGCTTTCTGATCGATGTGTGCAGCTCTCTGGATCTACAGACCTTTACTTCTCTTTTTCATATGATGACCATTTCTAAGTAAACTTACACATATTCATATGAGTGCTAAGCTGTGAAATAGCTGCATGGGTGCTTAGATCTCCAAATACAAGTTTCTAAAGACCAAAAGAGACTTAGGAGTGGCCCAGGGGCACCACTCCTGAAACTTCCCTGAATTAATTTTCTGCTTCAAATCCAGTGGGTTTGGCTGAAATAAACCATCTCTACTAGGAAAAAAAACTACTTCCCAGTATTGTTGAATCCTCTTCTACATACTGACTATGATCGTATCCCTTCTGATTCAATCTTTTTAAGCGGAACAGACAGAGTTCCCTCAATCTCACAATCGCAACAGGTTGTGATTTCCTGGTTTCACTCATCATAACTTTCTCTAAGATCTCATGAAAATAACATCCAGTTAACTCCATAGGATATTATTAAATAGACTGGCATTAATTCTATGATTCTAATTATAATGCATTCTCTTAACTCTATCGTTATTGAACACCAGTCTTTTATCCCATTTGGATTTAAACTTGGGGCATAGGTCAGTAATTGTATATATTTACCTTTTTAATTTGTGATTATTATGGTTTTAATTCTACTTTTTGCTGCTTTCACTCCCTCTTTGCACCCTTTACTTGCCTGCAGTACTGTTCCTTTGCTATAAGAGCATAATTACATGGTATGCATTGGTTTGGTCAAGCTAAAAATATGTTCAGAGGTTGCAGTTATCAATCATATTTTATTGACAAAGTTGACTTTTAACTCTTTCTAAACTGGTGAAAAACAACTCTGTAAAATGCATCCCATGCAAGTGCAGGCTCAGATCTACACTGAATGGGTAGAAAAGACTAGGCTTGGGAGAGCAACAGAGCAAATACAGTGGAGGAGACATCTCCCTTGCTTGCCTGTGGTGTGATGGCTACTGCCAGTGTTGGGGTGAAGGCTGTGGTTAAAGGTGCCTGAAATCACCCTCTATTTGTTCTGGGAGTCCCTGGAGGCTTCTGCAGATGTTTGTACCCTGAGGTCACAGCCTCTGCCCTTGCTTTGTGGTGAGGAGCCCTTGCAGGGTGTGTTATTTACTGGGCAGGCAGGTTAAAGCCTTTCCCCTTCTCAGTTGCATTTGAAGCTGTTTTGAAAACAGCTCTGGGTTTTGATGCTTGCCTTGATTTGAATGCCCTAAGGGCTCTTTGATTGAGACTCTTTACAACCTGATGTTCTCCAAGAAACCCAAACACCCTCAGTAATTAACGATGTGCAATTATGGATGCTTTTATTTGTACCCTGACCTGGGATACAGGGCTGTATTTATGGTGTTGGAAGACTAGAGAGGAGAATGGGCTTGGGAGTCGGTCTGGATCCTCCTTTGGGATGGGACTTTGGGGGGCTCAGGCCATAGCTGACCTTTGGGAAGGGATGGAGCAGGGGCATTGCACCCCAGGCAAGTTCACCTTTCACGTCTGCAGTCACCTTTGGTTTTAACCTGTTCTTGCCTATGGAGAGATGAAGGCCGCATCCTGTTGGGGTGTCTCTTAGTGTCTGTTATTTGTCCCCCCAAGGCAGAGAGGTATCAGGGTTTACACTGAGCAGCTGTAGCTCCAGAGAACACAGTGATGAGACAGAGCATTGCAGGGAGGACGTGAGGGCTGATGTATTTACAGCAACGCTGCTTCCTCGATGTTCCTAAGACACAGATGAAAGTAAAACTGGCAGCCGCTCTCCGCGATGCAAATCACACGCGGAGGTAATGCCATGTTCAGCCGTGGTTATGCAAGACACTGCTGCCAAACCATGTTTTCCTCTGTATGTGGCTTGACAGAACGTTGTGTTTAACCTCAGACTAGATGGGATAAAACACGGTTCTCTGTCAGGACTACAAATTCATGTGTCTGTCTGCACCTGTAGTCTATCTCCCACTCCAAACTGTGGCTTTTGCCATTGTGTAGACAGGTGGAATACTCTCAAGGGGACATAAGAGCCTAAAATCTTGATCTTTTCAATCTGAATTAGGTTCCGAAGTCAAGTGACAGCTTTGAATTTATGCACCTAAACCATTTAAACAGTTAGAAAAATGCCTTCAGTCCCTAAGGAGTGCCCTGCAGTGGTTTGCTCGTCAGCTCAGCCCACATCTGCTCATACTCAGATGTTGCTCCAGCTAAAAGCAGGCTGTATTTACTACCAAGTGTTACATACGTGTTAAAAACATTTCATAGAGCCCTGCGTGGGGTTTAATGTGTAACAGGGTTCTCTGCTCAGCATCTGTGAAAGGTGTCCAAGGCAAGCCCATCCCCAGAGCAGAGCTTTCCCATATGGAGGAGAATGGGGACCCATCTCCATCCCGTGCGGTCCATGTATGGAAAAACTTGAGTGCTGATGGTCTATAGCTCCCCAATATAACGGTGTAATAACTAACAGCAGCCTCTGTGGTTACATGGCACCTTCTATCTGAGAGGCTCGCGGTGCTTTACAAGCCTGTTTCCCTCAGACATGTGATGCTGGGTCCAAGAGCCCCATCTTGATAGATGATCTCCTCGGGGTGGATTTGTGGCAGGGAAAATTTGTTGCTCAGGCTTTGACATGTCTGTTTGAGAAATCGGATCCATGCTTCCGCTGAGTGCCAAGAGGCAGGAGCTGCTGAGAGGGCTGCAGCAGATCTTGCACTGCATGGGCCGTGTCTTGAGCAACCCTTTGTCGGCATCTCTTTATTGTCAACTCTAAATCTGGCCCTGCTCAGCCACTGCAGGAAAGAACCCATGATAAATAACACCATTTATCTGCTTTGAGCCTGATGAATAAGCAGACATTGGCACACAGAGCCAAGCATGATGCCTTCTTCTCGACACAGCCTTGAGGTAGTTTCACTTCAGGGCTCCTCCAGGACAGCACAGAGCAGCCCCCGAGCATCCTAACAAGTTCCCTAATGAGCTTTGTTTGGAGGCTGCAAACACAGCTGCTGTGGGGACAGCTGGGAGACGCTCAGAGCTCCTGGGCCCTCTGTATGGATGCTCTTGACCTCTGAGGCCTCTGAAACTCCATGTGGCTGCTGAGGACACTGGAAAGGGTCAACCCCCTCTCTGCACCCCCAACAAAAGGAGGGGTTTGGTAGATGCAGCCAGACAGTGAAGAGGTCTTAGAGGGAGATGAGGAGGGAAAAACCTTGATTTTTCAAGGGGCATGGATTTGCAGCACAGCAAAACTTGCTTGGAAACACAGGTTGGGAAAAGCCAGCTACATCAGCCACCCTCACTGGATACCCAGTAAATGGGGCCAGACGGGTCGAATGGGGCTCAGATCCAGCCTCTGCTGTCCCAGCAAAGGCTCTTGCAGCTCTCCCGGGCAGCACAGGGCAACTTTGAACCCCCTCCCTATCCCCATCGGCTTTGTTGTCCCTGCTATTGTGGGGCTGGTGGAGCCAATCCCCGCCAGCCCTGATTCAAAGTCCAGGTGCCAACCAACTTGAACTCTCCAGCATCCCTGCCGTGAAGCAATTATTCCCTCAGACACATTCATTGTTCTCATTACACCATAAATTGTGAATGAATTAAACATGCACTTACCACTATGCACCACAGCTGTCAAGGAAAATAACACACAAATATCACACGGGGCTGGATCCTGCTCCCGCTCCTCTCCCAGGAAGGTTTGCTGCTTGCAGGGAAGGAGGCAACAGCCAGACTTGGTGGAGCTGGTATTTTCTTTATGGTGAGACCAAATTGCTGTTCTCGGTTACAGCAGTGCTGTACAGGGCTATCTCTTTTGGATTTGAGGATCTAATAGTTGTTTTTCCTTTTGGCCACATTGATATCACTGTTGTGCAGAGGGAAAACTGGGCTCTGAGCTTTCAAACGCCCAGGTTTGCCCATGTCTGATGGGGCACACAATCCTGGCATGGGTATAGGAGGACAAACCAGGTATCACTTTGAGCATCCCAGCCCACACTGGGGATTTTGTTGGATGTGACTGATAGCTGTAAAAGAAAGGTAATTCAGAGCACCCAACTTCATCTTGCAGGGCTATATGTGCTATATATACACATATATGTACTTGCCCAATAAGAAGGAAGGGTGTGTGTTTGTTTTCTAATCTCTGCCCCATGTCCATGGAGTTACAGAGCCAGGAACAGTTGCCTAGCAGATGAATTCCCTGTTCCAAAGAGGGGACCTGGAACTGGTGGCTACCTTGAGGTACAATGTCGGGATTCACCAGACAGGATTACAGAGGGGGCTTTTCTTCTGAGTACGGGAGCTGGAAGTTTGTCTGCATTTCTCTTCTTGCACCGCATCTCCAAGGAGGTTTTCACTTTCTAAGAAGGATGTTACCCACTGAGCTATTCATAGCAGTTAAATGAGAAAAGGGGTTAATAAAATACATGCCAGAAGAAAGAAAATAAGATTAGAAGGGCTGATGTTTTGGCTGTGAGGCCTTCTGTGGGCTGCGGGGAGAGGAGGGGGGAAAAGGAACAAGATTATTATTTTCTTCTCTCTAGCTCAAAGAACTTCATGGCCAGAATGGCACCACTAATCCAATTTTCTTTCTAACAAGTATTTTATCAATGTGTCTTTCTCCCCCCCCCCTTTGCCCCAGTCTCTACACTGACATATCATGAGTTGTATTAAAACTAGAGCTTCAGCTCATGGTGTCTCTGCTCTGCAGAAGCTTTAGGGGGGCCCAAGACTCCTTGCACATCTCCCCCTGCACATGCAGTCATTGCACTTTTGGGCACCTGGTTTTCCCTTGCCAACCATGGAGAAGTATCTTTTACAGGCACTCGGTGCTGTTTGGCAGAGGATCAGATAGCGGCTCCACTGAAAGCAAACAGCCGCCTTTCCGAGGGAGTAAATATTTCGCAATGTGTTACTTCAGTGTTATTTATTATGAACATATTTTCCCTTTTATCCAGGGATTTGCCAACTCTTTGGAGTCACAAAACTTCACCGCGGCCTCGCAAAGGGCAGCTACACCTTTCTTTCCCTCTGCCATGTGATAGAGGGACCCAGTGAGGTTTTACTCAGCCCCAGCTCCCCTCTGGAGAGGAGGATGTTTGGCAAGAGCCTGGGATCACCCCTGCTCTTTTAAAGGCAAGGGACACCTGAGATAGAATCATGGAATGGTTTGGGTTGAAGTGACCTTAAAGCCCATCCAGTTCCAACCCCTGCCATGGGCAGGGACACCTTCCACTAGGGCAGCTTGCTCCAAGGCCCGTCCAGCCTGGCCTTGAACACTGCCAGGGATGGGAGAGCCACAGCTTCTCTGGGCACCCTGTGCCAGTGTCCCACCACCCTCACAGGGAAGAGCTTCTGCCTAATATTCTATAAAGATGGAGATTTGTTTTTCACAGTGGATCATGTATCGGAGTGAGGAGAAGTTGCAATAGGACCAGTCTGCCCCAGTACATACATGGTATGGTGTCTGAGGGGGCCTTTTGTGACGGTAGAGGAAGGAGTAGATCCCGGGGAGGGGAGCTGTTCTCTTGTTATCTGCCTTCTCTCTTATATCTGATGCATGGAGAAAAAGGGAAAACCTTATATAGGGAAAAGTGCTGGAGGAGGAGTGGGTCCAGGGAGGACAATTTATCTTGGGTGGGGGAGATATTTAAGTTTTAAAAGAACCTGATTGGTCTTCATTAGCCTGTGACTCCTGTCTTGCTGTGTGAAAATGTTACACTGAGCCCCCCCTTCATGGAGGTGTGATGGGGCTGTGATGGAGAGAGGTCCTGAGGCTCCTCGGAATATGTGGTGGCACTGTTTTGTCCCTTTGTCAAGGATTAAGGAAGCTGGTCCTCTCCCTGCATGGTTTGCCTGGGTCTGGGGCAGGACCTGATATAGGACTTATCCACCCAAGCAGCTCTTTGGGTGCAGGCACTGGTGCAGCCTTTGCCCAGGTCAGTCACAGCCCCCTGGGCTGTGATCTTCTCTATGGTATTTGACTCTGTTCTTTGATATAATGAGATTGGGGGGGGGGGGGGGGAATTAAGTAATAATCATAGTGCAAGAGGGTATGTCGCTGCAGCCAGCCCTGCCCTATGGGATGGGGCTCAGCCTTCCATGGGATGAGCCTGTGCTCCCCATGACACAGCCGCTGGGATTTCCAGCAGCCAGGAAGGCTTCCAAGAGCCAGGCTGTGCCCTGACAGTCTCCAGACAGGCTGACTAGCAGTGTTATTACAGGAGCACAAGAAGAACTTGAAAGTGTTCCTTTCTTCCTTCATTACCTCCCTTTGCCTGAGTATCCAGGTGCTGATAATTGGCCAAACATCAGAGCAGTTGGAGCAGGAGTGAGTGGCTCAGCCACAACTTGGGATTTCTGCTTTGCCAGGAATCAGCCAGGACAAGATTCCCTTTGGTCCTCCTGGGTTTGTGCATGTGGGGCTCTGGAGGTGGAGGAGCAATGACCCACAATGGCTCAGTGTATAAGGAGCCATCTCGGGGTGTTCCCGTTTGTTTCTAATCCTTCTTGGCGCTTGTCTTCACTAGAAAACTGGGCTGTGTTGGAACATGACTTTGCCTCAGCATATTAATTACTAGATGATGAAGATAGGTCAGCAGTTAAGCATAGACAGGCACGGTCATGCCCAATGTAACATCAGGTGCTGGCAGTTAATCCTACGATTCCAATCAAATTCACTGGGACCAGATGGTGTGATTCCAACCAACTGACCTTTTTCAGTCAAATCTGGATTTTGGTGGGAAATCTGGTTTTCTGCAGACAAAGGAGTTTCTAATTCATGCTTTTTTTCCCCTCCATGGAAAAGCTGAATTTTTGGCCAATTTTAGCCAAAACCCAGAATGCAAATCCAGAAATGCAGCAGTGATCCACCGTGGTTGCCATCCATAGGGATGCCTGATGCTGCCATTTCCCAGCCACACACGTGCTCCTCCGCTCCCTCATGTGCTCCTTGTCCCAGCACGAAGCCCAGCCTTTTGTGTGAAATGCATGTAAGTCTATGCAACAGCAGAGTGTGAGACAAACCACAGCTCCCATTTGTTTTGTAGTTAAAAAGCAGCTATTTGGTTGCAATATGGGGTTTATCAGGATTTATCTTTTTTTTTTTTTGAAGTCAGCATAGCTTTTGGAAATCCCTTCCTGCCAATTCTTTTTCAACTGATCTGATGCGCAAAGACCAGCAGGATCCCACTTAACTAGCAAACAACCATCTAGGCCAGGCTGCAGCAGTACAAGCATCCTCCTGGGTGCCTCAACATCCAGCCATTCTCTTCCTGTCCCTTCAAGCCTCAGCATCCCACATCTCGCTGCACTACTCTTGGAGGTTTCCTTATCCCCAGCATGGCATTTGATGTCTCTGGCTGGTGTCATCTCTTTCACCAGGCTTCCTGGTGTGGTCCCATGGTGCCAGCCTGCTCTATGGCCACCCCTCGCAGGGCGAGGCTCCCTCCGGCGCGCTTCTTTGCATCCCGCAGAGCCTGTCATTAGCGTTTCTCAATCAAGGCCTTCTTGTTAGTGACTGGGGCCAGTGGGAGCTTTAGGTGAAGGTGGAGCCAAGCCAGGAACAGATCCTCTCCTGAAAAGTTATAATGAAAGCAATAATGGTTGGGTCCTTGAGCAATGCCTGCCTATGACAATCGTTGTCTGGAGGCTACCCTAATTACGAAACAGTGTTCTCAGCCTCAGGCTTCACGGTCTCAGTGCCTTTATTCTCTCTTGAGCAATATTTTATTGCTATTGTCCTCAACCTATTTCATATTAAGTCTAGAGTATCTGAAAGTTATATGCAATATATGTTTGTTTTCTATTCCATTTGCACAAATTTCTTGTATTGTGTTTTGGGGTTTCTTTTATCAGTATCTGAAAGCCTAAAGCTGGGATTATCTAAAGGATTATAAGAGAATTAGGCACCCAAAGCCAATTGATTTTTCACTGTGAATTAGCCAAGTGCATTTGGAGGGCTGGAGACTTTACTCTGCACTCATGGTTTGAGGTCCACCTTCTACCTTGTTGGTAAAGAGACCTCAGCACCACTTATATGGTGCCAAAGCAGGAGCAGTCAGTAAGAAACTGCAGGTACAAGGAGATGGACGTAGCCTTGAGACTTCAAACTGCCTTTGAAAAACCTCCTTCTGACTCCCTTAGGCTCTTTTGAAAACGCCACTCCGAGTTACCATCAATTTTGATAATTAAGCACTGATTTAATTTTAGAGTAACAATAATTGTCAACATTTTCCAGCCCAAGCACCTTAAATTAGACACGCAGATCCAAACGTTGGCACCGCATCAAAGCGGCGCGCAGTGATTTTCGGAGATGCTGAGCACACGCGGCTCTCGCTCGGTGGTGGTGGAGGTTGTGCTCAGGACTTCAGAAAGCCCAGGCCCTTTGGACTTGATCCCCTGCCAAGCTCGGCGTGCTCAACATGCATTTCAACACCTTGCTTTAGGCACCTCAGATTAGAAAAGAAATAATCATAAAAAAGAAATTGGCCAGGAGTATTATAGCACTTTTTCCCCTGACAGAGTGAAAGTGGAGGGAGGTTGGATGCTTTGCATGGGGGTAGTGCTGGGACACACGCTGGAGTCCTCATAGGGTGTGATGAGGGATGTCGCCAGCATCCTCGCTGACAGGGAATGGGTAAGAACAAGAAAGGACCAGCGAAAGGGGCTTAAGAATGACCTGTCTTCCTCCAGACAGGGACTCCTGTGTCCCACTGGTTGACGTGGGTTTGGGGACCTTCTAGGTGGCAGAGATCATAGAACCAGACTGGTTTGGATTGAAGGGATCTTAAAGCGCATCCGGTTCCAACCGCCTGCCACGGGCAGGGACACCTTCCATTAGAGCAGGTTGCTCAAATGCTGATGCATCCTATGTGGGCTAGGGAGGAGTTGCACATCTGGTGCCAGCGCTTGGCACAGGGACCCCTTGCTTTGGGACGGGGGGCATTGCAGGGGACACATCTGGCTCCCTGCTGGGCTCGGCAGGGTGAGGTGCTGTGGCAGACATCAAAGCTGTGATTAAGCCAATACTTTAATCATATCTCCGTGCCTCATTACTTGTCCTGTGCCTTTGATGAGGGCTTCACCTCTCGGTGCTCTCCCCACGCCCAGCCCCACCCTGAATTAGTGCTTTCGCTTTATTTTTAGCAGTGATTTGGAAATTGCTGGGGCTCCTTTTCTCTTTCTCTCCTTTCCCCCTTTTCCCCCCTTTCTTTCCTTTGTTTTTTATCCTTTTCCTTTTGTTCGTTGGGGTGTTTTTAAGGCTCATGTCAGAGCTCCTTGTCCCTCCAAACCCCCAGCCAGCCGTTAAGGGAACATTCACACCTATTTTCCCTGCCTTGTCTCCCCTTTATTCTTATGAAGCTCTCATTGATTATTGCCCTTAAATTCCTCAGTCCAGTCATAGATAAAAGGATAACCACTTCAAAGCAAAGTGTTAAGAGTTTAACCTCGAGCTAAAAGAGTGGACAACAAGGTAATTGAGGGTAATAACTGATCACAGACCTACTTTCAAAGGCACATGCAAGCCTCACTTTCAGATGGCTTTAATTTTATTAACATTTGTAGCAGCTCTAGATGCTTTTGAATCATTACAAACTTCAAAGCTTGAGGTAACACTCCAAATGGAGAACCTGACACCAGGTTTTTTGTTCAGACCCACATCATATTGATAGTCTCTGTTGCAGGCATGTAACATCTCTTCTCAAACTATAAAAACCTAGATGAAAAAAATATTGCCAATAGAGAAGATCAAAGCTTGAACCTCCCTTTGAATGATCCCAAAGAAGTCAAAACAGAAAACAACACGGGGAAAAAAAATAATGTATCTGTATTATTCCAAGTATCTTTATCCATATTTAAACTTGTCTGCGGAAGCGGATGAGCATGGATAATTCTCCCTGAGTTTTATAAAGCTATTTGGCTAATCATCTGTTTCTCTTTGGGTATTTGGAGCTGGCCCTCTTGCTCTCTGTGTATGAGGTATTCAGACCCAAGAATGTGGGAGCAGCACCTAAAGGAGCAGCCCTGACTCAGCCGGGAGCGGAGCCATGTGAGGTCAACATGAAAAATACATTTAGAAACTGGACACGCATGGACTAAACTCAGGATTCTAAGAACACCCAGAGCCCTCCCATCTCCAACCCCTGGCAGTTGTAGAACAGTCACCTGTAGCCCTCAAGCTGTTCTACAGGTCAATGGGTGTCATCCCCTTGTGTCAGTGGGCTATGCCCTCTGTCATCCCGGATGGGTTTGCCATGGGGCTCCTTATGCTTTCCCCCAGCACAACCCTTCCTGGGGCTGCACGGTGAATCAGCCCCAGGAATTGATCCAGGGTATAAATAGCCTCTTTCTTTGTCTATTTTTTGTGCAGGGGAGGGTTATTTTTAACTGGGTGAGTTCCTTGAGCTAATGCGTGAAGCATTCACAATGAAGGGGTGGCCCAAGGAAATAGGCTGTCCCTCCTGCCAAAACACACATCCCAGCGCCCCTCTGCAGAGGGGTTGCTGCCACTTGAGGCTGGTGTCAAGGCTCCATGTGCCTCCAAGAAGTTGGGAAGAATATCCCCAGCTGCTTCAGCCTCTGTAAAGTCATAAAGAAGAAATCACTTGGGTTTTATTTCTTACTGGATTATGGTGGTGTGCAGCAGGTTTTATATTGGTGACATCTTTTTCTTGGGTGTAATAGCAGGAAGAAGCACTGGGCTTTTTCAGCGCACTCCAGGACAAAGGGCTGGGTTTGAATCCAGGGTATTTAACAGTGTCTCAGCTGCTGAGTGGGGTTGTTCCAGTTGCTCTCCCTTACTCCAGACTCTCCGGTTTGGGAATGCAAAGCCAAACCAGCAGCAGCCCTGAACCGTGGTGGCTTTATTACAACTGTTGAAGGCAAGGGCTCGGTGTTGATTAATCCCAGGTATCTGGCCCACAGGTTTTTGTCATTTGACTTGCAGCTATGCATGGCAGATCGGTATTTTCAGTGTTGTTGGTGTCAGGTGTATCACATAAGAGTCTCATTATCTGTGTTCCTTC
The DNA here is from genome assembly GCA_017639245.1 of Myiopsitta monachus. Classification (NCBI taxonomy): domain Eukaryota; kingdom Metazoa; phylum Chordata; class Aves; order Psittaciformes; family Psittacidae; genus Myiopsitta; species Myiopsitta monachus. Next base: position 2,903,961 of record CM029931.1, on the reverse strand, counting down.
AATAGCAGATGTCAGTGAGTATGGGCTTGTGGAAACTACGTACTTTTAACTGCATTAACTTCAGTTTTAGCCTGCACTCATATTACGTTCTTTATGAACTGAAATCAATATAGTATAAGCTGTTCTCTGTTTGCATGTTAGGTATGTGCCTGTGTAATGAAAGGACAATGGCATATTGGTTATGTCAATGGAATTTATGTCATTGTCTAAAGTTATGGCTAGAATAATGAGCAGTTATTTCAGCACTTCTGTTGTGCTTTTAATGAGTCTATTATCAGTTGCGCAGACAGGGCGGGTAAATGGGACCCAGCACTAAAACATATGTTCCAAATGCCCAAGGCAAGCCCTGACCTGCAGATCTGCATCTGCACAAAATGTGCTCAGAAACTGCTGCTTCTGGTGCCAGTTTGTGCCTGCTGCTGCCCATGCTGTGCTGTCCTGGTGATGGGCATCCCACTGAGCATCCTCCATACCTGGTGGGAGGGTGGAGCAGCAGGTGCCCTGTTTTCCTGGGAGCTGACTATCATCCCAAACTCACTTCAGCAGGAGACATGGATTATGGCCATGTTCTCATTTAATTTAACCAACAAGGCATGGGAACAGCGATCAGTAGTCAGTTCCACTGATAGAAGCCCTATTCTGTATTGCCATTTCCAAGCAAAATCCTTCATGCATGACTAAGATGATAGGACTGCTCTCCTTTCAGTGTGTAGAGCAGGAAAAAAAAAGGCAGCTTATTGGAGCCACATTGGGAAGAGAGGGAGGAGCCCTTCATCTGAGGACTCAGTGGGCAATGTGGGGATGAGGCTTTCTCCCTGCAAAGTCTCCTTTCTCCAGGCTGTATTTCGCACCTGCAAATACAGGTATCCTTAAATACATAAACATATATATATATATTTATAATTTCTTTTATGGTCTCAGTACTGGTCCAGTTTGTGAGAGGCAGAGTGGAGGCATCATCCCACTCCTGACAGCACCACAAGGGCTGGAGCCTCATACCGTTCACCATTCCCCTTGATACTGAGAATTGAATGGACAGGCAGAAACAAACCAAAACAGGTATAATTTTAGGGTCCTCAGCTTTTGACAGTGCACCTAAAAATAACTGTGCATAAAGGGTTTGGGTTTTTTTATCCCCTGGATATGAAGAGTTTTATTTGACTTTGAGATCTGAAAGTTTTCCACTAGTCAGGAAAGCCTGTTCACTCGTAAGTGTTGTCTTTCCTCCTGCTTTTTCCATTATCCTTATCCTTGCAGAGCTGTGTGGATCAGGGTATTCGGGGTCCTGCTCTATGTGTGGGATGCCCAGTAGCAGGCAGGGGTGAGATGCACTGCGCCAGCTGAGCAAGCACCCTGCTGCATAGGAAGGGTTAAATTCCATGCTTGCAGCTGCAAAGCCCAATTTCTTTATTTCCTGTTAATGACATTATTGCCTACATAAAACCATTGAAACATGTTTCTTTCATTTGTTTAATTTCAAATTCTGAGCACACTAACTGGAAACTATGTTTAATAGTTAAACTCAAAACATTTGGATTTCCTTTCCTCACTGAGATTTGCAGTGAGTACACTTCATACTTAGTTGGGTTTTTAAGTAACCATTTTTACACAGCTATAGAAGCCAGCCAGAAAACAAAAGGGATTATATTGCAGAGTCAAATCACATCAGTTCAGGCTAGTAACACATCATATATTTCACTTCCTCCGCTCTTGTGCCAAGATACCATCAGGCCCAACTCGTTACCAAGCTGGCCACGTTCTCTCCAGGAGCATCCAGCCTCTGCAGAAGCAGAGCCAGCACACCCTGCTTGCTCTGTGCACGCAGAAAAAGGACTTCCCTGAGCAGGCATGGAAAAAAAGTTCCTGTTTCCATGAAAAAGCAGGATGGAATCTGGCCTTGCTCGTGCTGATGCTCCCATCACCTCCCCTACGTCCTCCTGCTGAACCCCACGTGCCAAGTTCTTACTGCCAAATGCGCTCTGGGCAAGGGCAAAGCGGGAGCGCAGGGTAGGCAGGATGAGTGCATGTGTAGATGGATCTGAACCATCTCAAAGTTAAAAGGAAGTCCTTAAACCCATTCAGCAGATAACATGTTTCTGGCAGCCTGGATCTTTATCTGTCTGTGATTTTAGTGAACTGCCACCACCTCTGCAAGGAGCAGGGGGGGTTTGGCCTTCTCAGGTTGATGGACACCTACAAGCAGTTGCATCAAGTTTGACTTCTTGTGTGGTGGAATGTCTAATAGTCACTTCATAAGCAGTCGTGGGATTAGTGGATGAGAACCCCAATGAAAACTGGGCATTAAACTGCTTTAGAGTCAGATTCTCCTTGGCACGTGTATACTGTGCACAAAGCAAGCCCAGAATCAATGTTATCCCTAGCAGAAGCAGTGAGCAGAGGTGGAGCAAGGAGGAGTGTGAACCTGAATGGGACTCTCTTAGGAGTTATCACTTGATCCTGACAAGAGGACCACGCTCAGTACCTCTGCCATAGCATCATGCATGTGTCCCCAGCAGCCACAGCAGTGCTCAGTTTTCCATCAAAAAAAATCCATATTTGACTAAAAAAATTCAGCAGGACTTAAATAGTACTTTCAAGGTGAAATCTGGGCTCTGTGTTGCCTGTGAAAAGCTCAGCTGCTAGGACTAGAGAGTATGCAGCATGGCTGCATACCCTGGCTGTATTGTATGCGCCCCTTACTCCCATCCCAGTGTCTTGTAGACTTGGTTTCTTACTGGTTGCTTAAACGAGGAGCCAGCAGAGAATAGCTCCTTCATGATCGTGAGGAAGGGGTTGTGGAAGAAATAAAGTCATGGGAAGTTGGTCATAAATATCCTCATCTGCCTCTTTTGCCCCCACCCTCTTTTCAGTCCCTGTTCCATGCAGGTGAAGGAAGCAGTTCAGAAATGTTAATAGACAGCAAAGTGCTCATGTGAGTTTTATCAGCTCTCAGAACGGTTAATTCTGATACGGTGCCCCTTTTAAGTCTCAAAAATCTGGCCAAGCGTGTGCAGATAGCAGGGAGTGCGCTGAACAAAACATCAAGGCAAAGAAGTCTGTAGGGGGGAATGGAAATGTTAAAAGGATTATAGGAAGAGAAAATGGATCGGACTTATCTGGCAATACTCGGGAACAAAAGTATGTCGGTTTATGAAATGAACTTCAAATCCCATAAAACTAATTGTGTGTTTTCTTGTCTTATTTTTGAGTATCTCTGGCAGGGCTTTTTCTTTTTCCCTTCCACTGCAAAAGCATGTCTGCATGTGGATAATACTCTGTGCTTGTATATAGAGAGATTACACAGCCGATCGGGTTTGCAGCTCTTAAACTAATGATGTTAAACTAGTTTATATTAAGAAGAAGCAGCAGCAGACTTCAAAGGTTCACATGTGGGTTGCAAACCTCTCATGTCTTCTGTATACAAGGGCCTTCCTCTTATTTTGATCAAAACTGTTCCCAGCACTCCTGTTGAAATCCTTGCAAGCCTTTGATCTTGTTATCAACATGACCACCAGTGTGAGCGCCGCCGCTCGCTCGCTGTGTGTGACAGAGCAGGGGATGGCAGCCCCCAACTAACACCGCTTTGGGGTTTGGGTCCTACGGCTGAGTGGGCCCTGCTTGGGATGTGCTTATCCCTGAGGGGTCTTCCTGCTGCGATAATGGCCTAGACCCCAGCACACCACGGCTTTGCATTTCAAGGTGGGAAGAGTGAAAAGCACTGCTTGCTCTCCTCTTGCTTGGACAGGGAAGGGGAGGCAAAGGGATGGAGCAGGGAGAGGCTGGAGAGGTACAGGGGCTGGTGAGAGGTGTGCATGGAGAGGAGGGAGCTCAGCATGCTCGTTTCATCTTTCCTTCATATTTTCCATGCATGTCCTTGTGTTTGCTGGCAGTTTTTGAGGTGCATCAGTAAAACCAGTATCAGGCAGCAGCAGCAGACTCTGGCCTGAGCAGGGGCTGCCCAGGGTTTGGTGGTATCTCTTGGCTTCATTGCCACTTTGGTGTTGTTCATAAGGAAGGCACTTCCCTGGTCTTTGTCTCCCTGTGCATAGTGAAGGACACCAGCTTTGATCTCTAGTATAGGACTTGTAGTTCATGAGCAGCACAAGCTGCTGTTTAGGCTGACTGTTATTTGCTGAGGCTGTTAGATCTGATTGCACTCCTTGTGCTGCCGTCATCTCCTCAAGGCCACATATAGGGATGAACAGAACAGCCCTGGTGTGGTCTTTAGAGCCTTAACTGGTGTTTGACCCAGTTTTCTGCAAGACAGCAACAACCTGGAGACATCTCTTTTGGTGCAAGACACCAGCAAAATACCTGCCCCATGGGCAGAGGAGGCAGTGATGGAGCCAGGTCTGTTGTGTGCAGTTAGGACAAAGTGGGGTGTTGCATTATCAGCCCAATGAGTGTGGACTGGCACATCTGTCACTGAGAGCAATGCTCTTGGGCTGGCACTCGACTCCTTAATAGCTCCCATGGATTTTTCTTTCCTATTTTTCACTACCTGCTCTAAAAAACAACAAAACCATTTCTCTTTATTATGTACCTTCACTGCAAACTGACTCTTTTCATCTAAAATTATTCCTTTTTGGTGCCACAATCTGACTTCAAGCTTCTTTGTGCTGTCTGTGAACATGATGCAGAGCAGCAGCAGTCAGGAGAGGATGCTCTTGGCATTTGCAGTGGCACTGTGAGGGCACGCAGCTGGCTGACAGCACTTTGTACAGCTTTTTGCAGAGATTTTCTCACCCATTTACTGGTGTTTTCATCTAAAATGCAGAAGGGCCAGCAAACAAAACATAAATAGTTAATTTTCCTTCTGTTCAGCCTGGGAATTCAGATTCAAGTTTAGACTGGAAAATCAGAAGGAAATTCAAAGATCCTCTGCTTTCTTGATGACTGCAGCCGCTACCTGAACACAGAGATTCCCTGTAGATCTATGAACAAGGACTTCCAGAAACTGATAAAGATGAAGAAAACTCTGGAGGACCTTCTTGTACCTGCCACCGCCTGCCTCGTTCATCGGATTGCTTTCAAATCTCGGGCACTACGTGACTCTTCCCTGTTGGCAGGAGGAGAAAATAGACTCCCTGACTGGACACGAAGAAGATGAACAGGGCTACTGTGGCTTTGGGAGGACAAGCTGCTCCACGGGCACTTCCACACAAAGCCATGTCCCCAGGGGCTTGCCCTCCTCTAATTTTGTTCCCAAATTATCCCTTTCTGGTGACGATCATGAAGAGGATGGTGGGTTAGACAGGTCTTTGGGAGGGCTGCTGCTCTGCACGTCTGATCCCAAATAATGCAGTAAATTAAGTACTGGGATGAGACTTAATGCATATGTTTAATGCAAGTACTTCTTGCATGGTGCATTCCCAGGGCATCAGTGCAGGGAAGTGCTATTGCACAACTTGGAGAAAACCAGTTGGTTAAATGACATTTTTATGTAATATAATGAATGACACTTAATGAGATTTACTTCCAAAGCGGAGAAGTCCAAGGTTTTCAGCCTCCATTATAATGGCTTTGCTTTCTGTGCTGTAGTAGTGAACGGGACTCAACTTTCTATGCCCGTATTGTTTCAAAGCACCTTCAAGATGTAAGAGACAGGAGGTGATCCACCAGCTTGTGGTGGCTGGAGGTGTTTTCACTGTCACCATCACAAGGGGGCCACGGGACCCTGGCCATGCATTTTCCCAGGGAAGGAACATTTCATATGGCTCTGGCATAGTGGCATGTCAATACCTGGCATCAGCAAATATATTAGTAATGCTAATAGTTCCTAACTGCTTGTTTTGCCTAAAAATGGCTTTTACTACTCTGCTTGTGGGTTTGGCAGCATGTTTGCTCTCTGTGCCCAATGGTAGCCATTCCCAGGCTTGAAAAATGTGTAATTGGGCAGCAGTGACAGATTCACCCACATTATTTCATATGATTAGCCCAGGTTGTCCAGTCCAGGCACCCAGTAATATGCACTGCTGCCTTCTCAGTGTTGTGCATGGTGCTCGGATGGGTTCATCCATCCTGGAGCTGATGAAATCGCAGCTTCAAAGGCTGCCACATTCAGGGCCACTGTGACATGCAGTGTTTTGCTGTCATCTTGGTGGAGACAGTGGTTTGAGCAGGGCCTGGAGGAGAGGAAGAAGTGGGGAGCTCTTCATCGCAGGGTGAAGCTGAGCACACCGTGTTTAGTGATGTTGCAAACCAGTTGCTTTTCCAATGTCTTGTGTAGGAAGAGAAAAGGATGGGTTTATGGCTGTCACTCTGGTTTTGGTGCTCCTGTTCAGGATCAGGTTGAGCCCCTGGGACCCTAATTGGGGTTCCCCTAATGTACTGGTTGCAGGGTTCCCTTTAGGCTTTACTGTGGGGTCCCCCCTCATTGTGGAGACACAGGAGGGTGGCAGGAAGGAGGGAGCTGATGGGGATGAACCTCAGTGGTGGGAGCAGGGTCTGTCTCAGCTCCATTTCTTGGGTCTGGAGGTGTTCTGGGGCTGGCATGGGCAGCTCTGACTCGGTGCTGGGGTGTGCTGGGGGGGACAGGGTAGTGTGTGTGCTCCTGCGGGGTGTGTGCGTGGGGAATAGAGGTTTTTCCTAGGAAAAGGGGGATAATGGGGTGCTGAGCCCAGCTGCAAGCCTGGGTGCAGGGAGACATGGGTCTCTTTAGGTGGTGGTGCCCACGGTGGTCCCTGCCCAGGGGCTTGAGGAGCAGGGATTGGCACATGGGGTCTTCTGCTTTTATATGGAAGTGCTTTCAAGAGTGGGGCTTGATCCCAAAGTCTTTACTCAGAGATATATGAGAGAGAATCCGTTCGGGGCCTCTAGAGTAGGCTAGGCATTAACAGGGGTAATCATGGTAAAAATAAAGCAGGGTTTGAAAAGCTCACCCTTATCCCTGCTGTAGCATTACCCTCCATCCTGCCCTGCAACCCCGGGTTGAGCTCTGTGCCTGCACAAGAGGGTGTGCTCTGCGAAGAAGGGGATGGAGCTGCAGGGCTGGGGTGGGCAATGGGGAGCTGGAGCAGGGCATTGCCAGGGCCGTACTGGGCTCCACCAGCCAGCAGGGAACCTCTGAGCCTTGTGTCCAGCCTCGGAGCAGGATAGGGAGGAGGGCAGGAGCCTCCTTGGATCTGGAGGACAGGTTTGGGGGCCAGCCCCTAATTAAAACCTTTTGTACGAAGTTAAAAACCCTGCATTCCGTGTCTGTTAAATATTAAACAGATGGAGGGGAGATGTGAACACAGTGTCAGACGGAGATGTGCTGGGGTGCCAGTTCTATGGCAATCACGTATTGTTTAATTAGGGCAAACCCCATCCTTCGCATTATTTATTAAGGATTAATAATAACTGCGGACCCGCCCCGTTTTCTCTCTCCGATCAAAACTTTTCTCTAAGTTTTCACGCCCGGCACCGTTCTCCCTCCCCGCAGCCCTAACGTTGGCCGGGGGCCGAGGCAGCGCGGTGCTGCCGCGGTGCGCGGAAGGGGGCGGAGCGGCGCGGAAGGGGGCGCCTGTCCCTTTAAGGCGTGGGGGGGGCGGTGGAGCGGCGGCTGCCGATCTCTTCCCTTTGATAAGGTCCTGGCAACTCCGTATCCGCTCCGGGATGGCGAGAAAAGGGGGTAAAAACACCCCAAAAAATAACCCGAACGCCAGAAACTATAGTTATTTTCCTCACGAATAATGACCTCCCCCTCCACACCCCCGGTAGCGCTTCCCCCCGCGCACACCTCGCACTGAGGATACCCGGGGTCGGCATCACCGGGCGAGGCGGTGTGTCTGGGGGGGGGATGTGCCACCTCCCGCTTCTCCTTCTTCATTTCTTTCTTATCTTTATTTTTCTGGGCCTGTTTTAACTCTTTTTGTGCGCGTGCGAGCGGCGCGGTGCAGCGCTACCGCCCTTACAGGACCGCTCCGCCGGCCTCCGCTTTGATGCGGGGAGAGCCCGGGGGGGCGGAGGGAGGAGGAGGAGGAAGGGGGGGGGAGGGACCATCGCTTTTGTATTTAAAATAAATAAAATAAATAGGCAGGGGCGGGAGGCGCGGATCGCAGTGGGCTCCTTCCCTCGCCGCTCCCCCCATCCCCCCCCTTCCCGATGCTCTCCGATGCGGTTGCACCGCCGGGGAGGAGAGGAGGAGGAGGAGGAGGAGGAGGAAGGACAGCGAGGGGCGCGGGGGGAGCGGGGCCAGCCTGCGCGCCGCTGCTGCCGGCGGAGAGCGGCGGGGCCGCGGGCGCGCAGCGAGCTCCGGCTCCGCGGTGAGTGGTGATGGGGGGGCGGTGTTCTGCTGTAAAACACGGGGGTTTTCATGAATTATATCTATTTTTTGGGGGTGTTGCGCGCTCTGCGGAGCCTCCGCGGGCGCGGCTGTTGCACGGGGCTCGCAGGATCCAAGTCGCTCCGGACTTTTTCCCTCCTTCCTTCCCTCCTTTCCCCCCCCTCCCCATCCAAGCTCCGGCCCCGACCTCCCTCCTCCCCGCCCGTCGCCATTTCTGGAGCAGGTCTTTTGGATCATTATTAGTGCTTTGCCGCCCGGTTGCGCTCGGGGCCGCCCCCCGGCCCCTCTCCGTTTATTTCCCTCTTGCGGGGCCGGGTGTGATGGCTCCGGCCGCGGGATGCCCCGCAGCGCGCAGGTACGGACCCCGCGCCTCACCGCCGGTGAGGTTTTGGGGAGGGGGTCGCGGTTCCAGCATCTGTCTCCGCGTAGAAGCGCCCCAAAAGCCCTCCCGCTGGGGGGGGGGGGGCGCGGAGGGGAGCAGCGCGGTGCTGCTCGGGAGCGCAACATGCGCGCAGGAGGAGGGCGAAGGGAGAGCGGGTTTGGGGGTGCGGAATGGAAACCAGATGCCGGGGCAGGGCCGGGCTGTGCTGCTGGAGGGGGGAGCTGTGCTGAACACCCCCCCCCCAGCCCTTGCCCCGCTCAAAGTGCGCCGGGAGTTCAGCGGAGCGGATCCCATAGTCGCGATCGGGCTGGCGATGGAGCCGCGCTCGCTCTGCCCTGCCTTTCTCCTCTTCTCCCTTCCTCCTTTTTTTTTGCCTGTGAAGAGTTGAAAAGCCTGTTTACTTTTTGTCTTTGATGTTGGGAGGATCTGGTTTTGATTAGATCAATACTCCTTTTTTCTCCCCCCCCCCCCCCTCCTTTCTTCCCCCCTCCCTCCCTTTGCAGAGAGGAGGCTCAGAGGATCCCCTGCTGACTCCAGGCAGAGGCAGGCAGAGGGGCAGGCAGCTCCAGGAGGAATTGAGAGCCCCGCTCCCGACCAGGCTGCGGAGCCATGAGCAGCGCCGTGCTCCTCGCCCACCTCCCCGACCCCAGCACCAGCTTCAGGGAAGACGCCCCCCGACCCCCTGTCCCGGGGGAGGAAGGAGAAGCACCATGCCCGCATCTCGCCAGCTCGTTCCTCCCCAAAAGCCAAAGCTTCAAGGCCATGCCGGTGCCTCCTGCCCCGCGGAGGAATGAGAATGGACTCGGGGAGCCGGAAGGCAGCGCATCGCCAGACTCCCCTTTGGCCAGATGGACCAAATCCTTGCATTCCTTGTTGGGAGATCAAGATGGTGCCTATCTTTTTCGGACCTTCCTGGAAAGGGAAAAATGCGTGGATACCTTAGACTTCTGGTTTGCCTGCAATGGCTTCAGGCAGATGGACCTTAAGGATACCAAAACTTTAAGAGTAGCCAAAGCTATATACAAAAGGTACATCGAGAACAACAGCATCGTCTCCAAGCAGCTCAAGCCTGCTACCAAGACCTACATAAGGGATAGCATCAAGAAGCAGCAGATAGATTCTATCATGTTTGATCAGGCACAGACTGAGATTCAGACTGTGATGGAGGAAAATGCTTACCAGATGTTTTTAACTTCTGATATATACCTCGAATATGTAAGGAGTGGAGGAGAGAATCCTGCTTACATGAACAGCAATGGACTGGGGAGCTTAAAAGTGGTCTGTGGCTATCTCCCGACCTTGAATGAAGAAGAGGAATGGAGCTGTGCAGACTTTAAGAACAAAATCTTGCCTTCGGTAGTGGGACTATCCAGCAAGACACTGAGGGTTACGGCGAGCGTGAGAGCCACGGAAACCATCGAGAACGGATACAGGTAAGGGAGCCCTTGGGAATGGTGCTTTGTTTCAACTTTAAGGACTTCTGAGAGTGTTGGGATGGAGTGCTGGGGAGCTAGCAGGGAGGCTGGGAGCATGGAAGCTTCCCCACGCCTCCAAATGCTGGAATTTGGGGGGTGTTGGCTGGGTTTGAAGGTGTCTGTACAGAGGAAAGTTAAGAGCCTGTGCTCTTAAGCCCCATTGGCTCTTTCAGTTCTCTTATAGATCAAAAACTTCATAGCAACTATGTCCTCCGGACGTACGTTAATTATTGGTTCAGCTTTCAAACGTATTAAGAGCAGTAGTAGAGTGGATCATATAGACGCATGAATAATGTAACCTACTAGTTCCCCAACTCCACCATCAACCAGTGTTTAACTATGTTGGTTATGTGGGAAGCAATTTTGTGGTCATGGAGGAGGAAATGTATGCACTTAGTGTATCAAACTCTGCAACTTGCACAAAATCTGCTCTTATTTTGTGTGTGTGATGTACAGCCTCTCCCATCGCTTTGGGTGTTGGTATCGTGTCAAAGGCAGTTAGGGTGCCTTTGAGCCAGTGCGTACGGGAGGATACTTAAAACTGAGTACTAATAGAGACATTCCAGGTATAGAGTAATAGTAGATCGTTGGTGCTCTCCTGTTGGCTGTGTGCTCAAAGTTAAACTCATTAAAACATGGTTGTGTCTAATGGCAGCTTGTGGAGAGTGTTGTGTGGTGGCAGGGTTTTCTGCCCTTGGCTTGGGGTGCATCTGTGATGCTGAGCCCATCTCTTTTGTTGGAGATATTGATGGCACAGCAGTGTGAGGATGAAGAAAGTAAGAACCATCTTCACTTGAAGATGGGGGGATGGGAAAGAGAGACTGATGAGCAAATGATGAGTTGTATAATCCTCTGAAAATGTATTCTTTCCTCTCCCCACCCTTGCCATAAATGTGGATTGTTGAATCAGGGCTGAGAGGAGAGGGCTCTGCTGGCAGATGTGTGCTCTCCTCTGCTGGCCCAGGAGCCTGGGCTTTGCTATGGTGAGTGTTTGACATCTCGTTTACAGGAATTGTGAGAGCGTGTCTGTGATTCATGGACATCAAAGGGCATCAGGCTTTTCCTGGGAAGGCTTTGCTGGAGCAAACCCTCCTCTCCTGCCCTGCGGAGAGCTTCCAGCTGTGCCGGGCTTCCCAGTGCCGAGACACCCGGAGCTGGGAGGCTCCTATTGCCTGTGAGGGAGCTCCGGAGGCAGAGGCCTCTTTGGTCCTGTCCCGGAGGCGTGGGTGCAGACCAGAGGGAGGGATGGAGAGACGGATGGATGGATGGATGGATGGATGGATGTGTGTCATCCTGGCATGGCCTTTGGACCTCTCCTGCTGTGGGGCTGTGCGGGGGGGACACTCGCTGGCAGCTGGTGTGTGGAGGGCTTGGGGTTTGGGATCTGCATCTCGTGCCTGAGTGTTACTGTCTGAGCATCTGCTGCTCTCCAGAACTTGGTTTGAACTGCTGCCCTTCGCTTGCTTTCCAGGAGGGGGATGTTTGATGCTTTTATCTCTCAGCCTTTGTTGGTATTCAGTGCTGGAAGGGTTTGGCTGTAATGTTCTACCAGAGCTGCAGGCCCTGCTAAAAACCCACATGTGCCTTGTCCAGGGGAGTGCTGGCAGAATGGTGGCTGCTTGCCTGATTGGTGCTGGGCTTTTTCCCTTTTCTTTATTCCCTTCCTTTTCTTTTTTTTGTCCAGGGATTAATGCAGCTTGCTCCTCACGTGTCAGATCTACCCTCCTAGGACATTAGGTAGTGCCTTTTGCTTTGATCACCTTCTGTTGAATTTCCAGGAGCTTTTGCTCTCCATGGGGCCAAGAGATCTCAATGCAAAGAGAGGGAGGTCAAGCTGAGATGCTTCTCAGTTCCTCCCTGAGCTATCCGTTTGTGAAGCCACTTGTGCGTGCATGTGCTAGAAGCTGATGAGCATATGGATGGGTTATCTCTCATCACCCAGGGCTTAGGATTGCGTTCAGGATGGGAGCTGAAGCTTGCACAAAGTCTTTCCTGGTGAGTGGCCAAACCACACCTCCCTCCTCGTGTGTGTGTGATGGAATTAAAGCATTTCTGCTGGGTGTTATGGTTTAGAAGCACAGTGCAGGCTCTTGCCACTCACTTTGGTGGGTTTCCATGTGATTAGAGCAGCAAAACCCTGTGCTGAGCATACCTGATGGTGGGAGCAGAGCAGTCTGGGGCCAGCTTGGTGTTTGAATGGGAGACCACCTGGGAATACCCAGGCAAGGAGTCCCAGCCAAAAACACAGCACAGGGGAGCCCGCAGGATCTGTACAAGTTGAAGGACTTTGGCCCCAGCATCATTGATGGACAGGAACAGGAGACGTCAAGTGAAAACACGGTGTATGCAGGCAAACTGCTGCCCGAGACAGAGAATGTTTTACATGCAGAACCTCCCTCTTGTCCTTCAAAGCAACTCCCCTCCCCTGGAGGTTGTGGTGTGGTTAAAAGTGGCCTCCCCACACGCTGTGCTGGACCTGGCCCCATGCTCCAGGAATTCCAGCTATTATTTATATGCGCTTCTATATTTATCAGGGATGACTTTGTGTACACAGAGAGGGCTCTTCCTTTGCAGTGCCGCCGTGTAACGGGGCTTCGTGCGGTCCAAGGTGGACTCATCTGCCTCCCATTAAACTCTCACATCAGTGGGGCTGGCCTTGCTTGGGGAAGGCTGGGGCTTACAGATGGCCTTCTGCCGGCTCTCAGTGCTTCCTGGCCTTTGAAAGGACCCGCCGGTGCAGCTCCTTGTGTGTGAAGTTATTGGAACCAAGTTTGGCTTCAATTATCAAAGTAAATGATGCCATTGTAAAGCTATGCTCCAAGCACTGTTCTACAATTAGAGCATGCAAGCTGTGATTAACATAGTTTTGTTCAAATATACCTTTTTTTTCCTCTCTCTCAGCTTCGTGCATGTGTGTTTTTCCTTTTCTTTTTAATCCCATCATTGCCCAGTGCTGTTTGTCTCAAGAAAATCCTTAATGAGATTCTACTTTACCTCAAAATGCTCCTTGTAGATATTCTCCTCTCTCTGTATAATGTGGTTTGAACTGCCAGAGTGCTCTCCTTTCTAAGGAGCAGTGTCTGACAATAAAAATCCCTTCCACGCTCCTAAATTGCACCCTCGTAACAGGGGATACAACCAGGAGCCCCTGAAATTTTCATGGCATTATTATACCTCTGATGTGCCCACTGCCTAACACAGCATAGAGAGAGGGTTCCATGCTGTGTGTCATCGCATCAAGATAAGAATAGGCTGAGAAACATCAGACATTATCCTTGAAGCTCCAGAGCAACTGCTACCTGACAGCTGAAAACACTTTGCATATTGAGTTTGGAGCTGGGGAGTGTGTGTTTGTGATTGCAGCATCTGTGGCAGGAGACCACCGCTTTCCACTGGAATTCAGAACCCTCCCAGGCAACTCCATGCATCTGGGTGCAATTAGTGTAGTAAGGTGGTCAGATGAAACACAGCAAAGCAGCCCCCATTGGTGTTTGTAAAGGGTTTTCTTTGGGGCAGTGTGCTGGAGGTGGACTGTAGGGGTTTACTTTACAAATACTCCAACTTTAGGGTTGATGTGAGGTCTTGGTGGGTGAATTGGTGCTGATGGGAATGTGAGTTTGTTCTGGCCGCTTCCTCTAATTGTATCTTCCCAAACACTGTGTTTGGACACACCTCCTCTTCTCCCTGTGCCATACGGACCTGCTGCCTCCTCCCCCATCCCAGCCTCTCCAGCCATCCATGGCAAACCCCTGGGTGCACCCGGGGGTGGCACAGGCACCTCCCAGCAGGGTGGTGGTGCTGTTGCAGGGAGCATCCCACAGCATTATGGTCCTCTGGTTGCTCTCAAGACCTGAGATGGTTTCAAATCAAGTAGTCATGAGATCTGCATCCCTTACGCTGTTGATCCTAAAGCCCACCAGGATCTAGGAAGGGTTGCTTGGGCTGCACATCCCCTGGAATTAGAAGACTGCATGGTTTATAGAGGGACTTTTTGTAGTACTAGTAGGATAACTTTGCTTTCACCCACATGTGGAATTAATTTATCTTTGAAGATTTAACTCCTTTCCTGTGGCATTCCCAACTATCTCTTTTTTTTTTCTTCTTCCCAGATATATATATTATTTTTTTTGACATCTTGATCTCCCCATCAGAAGTGCCTTGGCCTCCTTCGGAAAGGAATGCAGCCCCGGCTGGGCTGAATACCTGCCTGCAGCCAGCCCCGCGCCTCTCATACCAGAGAGGCCCATCTTCCCCATCCCCACCATGCTTCCCCCTCCTGGGTTTTTTTTATCCCCCCCTTGTTTTATTGTTATTATTTTTAACTTGAGCCTTTGTGGCTCCTGTTTTGGGTGCTGGAGGAGCAGGAATGCACGGGGGGCCTGCGCAAAGGATGGAGGGCAGGGTGATGGAAGGACATTGCTGCTCGCTTTAACCCAGCTGGTCTCCTCCAGCCCCCCATGGGGGCAGGGAGGTGGAAAGCCCATTAAAGAAACCTGCCGAGCCTGCTGGCACATTCCTTAGGCCCCCAAGTCCTGGGGAAGTGGCCCTCATTATTAAAATCAGCAGTCCTTATCAGATGACAAGGCTTTTTGCTTTGATATACAAAGGCTGAAGCTTAACAACCCCATCTTCCCCTGGAAGAGGAACAAAATGTGCACCTTAACATGCGGCTTCCAAACCTCCCTGCATAATCCCCTTATCGCCTGCTGGAGATATGTATATTGATCCTGGCTGGGAAGTTGGTGTGAGGGGAGGTAGAGGGCAGGGGGATGCTCAGGTCCCCCCCCTGCCATGGTGACGCTGCCACGCTCCATCCCAGCCTGTGTCACTCTGCCCATGAATTTTTCATGCAGCCACTCTTGGGTGCTCAACTCAAACATCCAGACTGGACTTTGGGGTTGGGGTTGCTTCTCCAAGCAAAGATGAAGGTGTTGGTATCAGTAACCCATGTGCCTGTTAATACAACCTCTCTTCACACCCCCATCCTCTTCTTCTTCTCCCAACTCCGCACTAAAACAAGTTGAATATATAGTAGGTTCTCCTTAAAACTGGGCTTTTTGATTGTGTGTTTTTATAATGCCAGGAAGATGGCACCCATCCTTGGGAGGCCTGAGACAGGAGATGTCAGCCTTATCCGTGCCTCTGGCACATGGTGGTCCTGCTCCAGTGGTTTCAGGCAGTTCTGGTTCAGGCGACGCAGGTACTTTAATTTGTGTTCCCAAAGGGGCCCTAACCCCTTTATTCTGAGTAGTCTCAAGCATTTATTAGCTGGTTCCTCAATGGCTTTCAGTGGGACTTGAGCTATGAACTTCCTGATCTTTTGCCCGCCGATGCCAGCAGCAAAGCTCCTGTTGACCTCAGCAGTGCAGCATCAAGCTTTAAGGACCAAGTCTTTGAAGGTATCAAAGTACATAGAGGTGCTTCCTGGGATTTTCTAAAGTGCACTTCCAGTGCTAAAAGCAGCATCTTTGAAGTTGGCCTTTGTGTGTGTTTGGACATAGTGTGCCTTGGCTGCTGCCGGTCTGAGCAATGGATGGTTGGTTGCTTCTGAAGAGGTTGTGCAGCTGTTGTGCATGGTTCCCATAAGGAGGGTGCTGCCATGAAGCTTGTCTGCTTTTCTCAAGCCCAAGACTGGCTGGTAACTAGGTTCCTGCTCTTGTCCCTAGGTGCTTCAAGAGGAATGATCCCGTTAACCCGTACCATGTGAACTCTGGCTATGTTTTTGCCCCAGCAACCAGCGCCAACGATAGTGAGATATCTAGTGATGCCCTGACGGACGACTCCATGTCAATGACGGACAGCAGCGTGTAAGTAGCTCGTGTCCTTTTGGGATGCCCATCTGTGAACCTGATGCGCTGTGGGGCTTACAAGAGTGATGAGCTCAAGATCATCACCCTGCTTCTGCTGCCAAAACTGAGGTGTGCGCCCAAACTGGGAGGTGTGGCAGGGCATGGTGGCCTTGCTCTTCATGCAGTCGCCGGAGGTATCAGATGGAGTAAAATAATGAATCCCTCTATTGCTGTTTTGCAACTGCAGCTGAGCAAACATGTTTTGCCCTATGGTAATGGTGCTGCCTGACTAATCCAAGGACCATATCTCCCTGAGCCTTTGTCTTAAGGCCAGGCTTCCTTAGCTAGTTATCAGTCATCAAAGAAGAGGAGATTACTTCCTGTAGGAAGTACTTTCTGTAATTAGTGTTCATCATTAATGTCAGAATGTACGTTAATAGGGCCAGTGACCTGAAGGGGCAAATAGCTGCTCATCTAGTGTGGCTGGGGCAATCTTCAAAAAGCCATTTGAATGGAGCTGCATGGATCAGGCCTGGGTGTTTCAGGGGTGCAGGGATGAGAGATGATGCTGTGGCTGAGCCCAGGAGTTGCAGGATCTGGCTTTTCCTTCTGACAGTTGAGTGTGCAACTGGGAGCAAGTCCTTTGACTGTTCTCCCTCTGTTTGCTGTCCCCAGTGGTGTTTTTGTGTCTGTAGAGGAGACGCTGAGACTCACTCAGTGCTCTTAAGGACCATCTTCTTGCACTGAGCAGAAGGCAGATGTTGCTGTTTGTGTGTTGTGATCATCACTTATGTTCAAGTGCTGTAGAAAAGCCCACCTTGAAACAGAGTACTGCATTCCCGGTCTCCATCTCGGAGGTGAAACTTCTCCAGTGTCTCTCTGAGAGATGCCCAGTGGTTACTGTGTGCTCCTCAGAGGGGTTTGCATGCTGGGTTTTGAAAGTCAATGTGTGTGATGATGCACGGCGGAAACCAGGATTTACCAAAACCCCTTGATGCGTAAACAAAGGCTTTATTTTTTTAATGCACATGTGTGTTTTGAGCTGATATTACGGAAAAAAATAGTTTGTTGTCCCACCAGATTCCCTTATTGAACAATATTGGCATTAAATAAAAGAGCTGAATCATAGGGTGACTTCTTTATTTCTTCTTACTGGCTCTGGTTGTATGTGATCATGTGTCAACAGAGCATTCATTGGGTTAGTCATTTCTGGACCAGTGTAGGGTCACTTGGGATTCACAGGGCTAGGATTATACCCTCTCTTCACAGCAATGCCAATTGTAGGCCTTATACAGATGAGAGCACTGAGTGAGAAATAAAGTGCATGGTGGATGAAAGGCTTAACTGAATCGCTTTCAGCCCATTGTTAGTCCAGGGGAGCTTAGCGGGGATGAGAGGGCAGCAGCCCGCTTTGAAATTTGCTTGAACAAGTGAATAGGAGCTCCCCATAAAGCAGGGCTGAAAGGAGCCTGCCTGTTTTTTCCTGCTGTAACAATAGCCCGTGCAGGCTGTGAGAGTTTGGGGAAGCTTGGCTGATTAAACTGCCCCCAGCTCCAGGCTGGGGGGCGGCGGGAGGGCTGTGGTGGGGGGAGCGCAGAGGATGCTAAAAGGAGCATTTCCTGCTGCAGAACCGGTCCCGCCGGGCATCCCCGGAGCCAATGGGAGCAGGCAGGGATGCTGGGTGCTTTTGGAAGTGGGAGAGGTAAATTGGCACTTCTGGGAGCTGGGCTGCAAGTTAAGGCTGATGTAAAGCTTCCTCTGCAGAGGCAAGGGGCCGCTGCCAGGATCGCAGGGAAACGTGTGGGATTCGCCGGCTCTTCCTAGCACTTGGCTGGAGAGGTGCTGTGGATGTGTTTGGGGCAGAGAGCTGCTGGGCTTTCACATGCTGAGCCCAGGTGTCCCGCTGCCTGCCAGGTTTTACCCCCTCGAACAGAGGACCCGGGGTTGTTCTGCAGTGGGGATGCAAATCAGTTCTTTTGGCTTATGTTGGTATCAACTGAAGAGGAAAAACTTGTTCTGGAAAAGTCTGTCAGTAAAGTGAGGGGGTTTTCTGTTTAAGTACATCTGAATCTGAACTGAAGTGGAATTAGGACTCCAAATAACGCACGATCTGCCTTTTTAATCGTATCGTAGATAAGCAGGGAGCAGACTGACCACGTATATTTTGTAATAGCCACGAAGCATCATGCAAATTTCTGTTTCCATTTCTTGACTGGGGAGGGGGGAGAGGAAAGGGGATTTTTTTTAATTTGCTTATATCTTATTTATGGATTTACTTTGGACACAGGGGAATGCTGCTGAGCAAACTTCAAATATTACCTTATCTTACAAACCAGGCTTTTGATGTTGGCAAGATCAGAGGCTTGTTTCAGAGCCGTTGCCAAATGAAGATGGGAGTGAATGCATATGCGCATGAGTCTGATATTTCAAAGCAGCAGTAAAACTACATTCAGGTTAGGTCAGGCACATCTGAGTCAAAAGGCTAAGATAATTGGCTCAGCTTAAATGGCAGCTGACTGGGTAGAAGACTTCAAACCAGTGTTTCCCCCAGAAACAGATTGGCTTCGCCCCAGCCTGGTTAACTGAAATGTTTATAATTAAACTCTACTATTTAGTGCCTAAACTCTGCATCTCTTCAGCCCGCAGCTTTTAGGAGCCAGGAAAGTGAGTGCAGATGTTTGCTGCTGGAGCAAGGGGAGAGGTGGCACCTGGAGAGCTGGGGTTAACCCTTGTGCTGCCCCAAAACCTCTGCTTTTCATTTCAAAGTCACCTTGTCCTGGTCGGGGGGGGTGGGGGTGTCGGGGTCTGCTTCAGCATCAGGGTACCCTGGCCCCCATATCTCTTGGACTGAGCCTGGCTGCAGCTCCCATTGTCTGTCCCTTCCTCACCCGTTGGTCACCCCTTCAGCACTGGCCTTGTCCATTTTCCCCCTAGGTATATACAGCACCCATCAAAGGGGCTGTAGAAGTCCCTCCCCATTCCCAGGCTGCCTTTTCCGAGCTGCTCCACAGCTTTCCCATCCAATGAAATACCTCTTTTTATTAAAAATAAGCCTTTTCTTTCACTGTGCATGTTGTTACAAGTTGTGAAACTCTTCTGAAAGGCAGGGCTGTGGAAGCAGGGAGCAGGAGGTTTGATGTGGGGCTCTCTGCTGCAACCAGAGGAGTTCTAGGAGGAAGGAGCAGCTTTTGTACTGACTTGAATGAGGGCAAATCCTAACTGAAGCAAGGAGCTGTGCTGTTGGGTCAGTGGTGGTTTTCTTCCTCCTTTTCAAGCCTGGGAATGGAGTGAATCCCTGCTCCTGCTCCGTAGCCTGTCCTAGGATTTTCCCTTTGGGCAGAAATGGTCCCCCCAGTGCTGGGAGCTTGGGGATACACTGGGAGATGTGCTCCCAGCTTGGTGGCCGCAGCGGAGGGGTTGGGGACATCTCATGCTTGCAAACCTGGAGGGATGTGGGCAGCACAGGAGGGCTGCAGGGCTCCCTTTGTCCCTTGGTTGTGTCCTTGGGTTGAGCACACAGCCCTTCAGCTGCGCTTCCCCATGTGGCCTCTTGGACTGCCATTTGCAGAGGACACCTCCTCTTCCATTGCGTATGCTAACGGGATGCAGGTAATGTGCTCTTGCTGGTGTTTTTACTTACCTTTGCAGTGCCTGTTCTGCTGGCCATTCCCTGTGTTGAAGGTCTTCCCCAAGAGACCTGTATCTCAGTAAGCCTCAGGTAGCAGATGCTTCCCTGAAGGTACAGGTGGTTTGGTTTTCACCTTAGATTTGTATTTCCCCCATCCTCTCCCAAAACTAAGGCATGTCATGTCCCTGTTGTCCTATGGGTTCATGGAGCAGAAATGCTTGGTGGCCACCAGTGGCTATGGTCAGTGGCCATGGCCAGCTGTATAAGCCAGTGTGTGTTGGGTTCTTCCCCAGAAAGTGCATTTTTGGGGACGTTAGGACAATCGGCTCCTTTCACTTGTAATGTGACATGAGTTCATGGACTGTGCCTAGAGGAGGCCGATGGGCTGCATCCTGTAGCATCAAGGACTTTCTCTGCAGTCCTGGCGTGCTCTCTTCTACTCTAAAGGTTTTTCCCAAGTTTATGAAGATGGAATTGTACTGATCTTTCACTGCAGGCTTTGCAGCCTCACCTTGCTCATTGAAAGAATTTAATGGCAACTGCACGCTTTGGTCAGGGCCTTCAATAGCACGCTTCAAACCTTGAGCATGGAGCGATGGCATCTCATCATCCTCCTCCTCAAGAGAAGGGACCTGGTGTCTTCAGGAAGGCATTCCTTGTGCCGTGTCTCTGTGTGTGTATCCAAAGCGTGTTGGTGTGTCCCTACCATCACTGTGGCTGTAGGAGGTGGCGCACAGGGATGCTGTGCTGTGTTGGCTCCTCTGGCAGCAGCGTGGGGCCACCGCCGCCTGCTCGGCCGCTGCTCCTCCTTGGGCAGGAGCTGTTTTCTGTGCTCAGGAGATGAGTCAGGTGTGGGGGCAGATGGATGAAAGGGCTGGGACCGGAGATCAAGGTTGTTCACCCAGGCTGAGGGAAGAGGAGGAATCAGACATTCAGGATCCCCAGGCACGCTCTTCCGGCTGTCCCCGCGGTCTGTGGAAGTTCCTTTAATCCTCACTGCGGGAGTTCTTTGCGTGGCTGGATGAAAACACCCCGCGTTGCCTGGAGCGGGACGTGCAGGGGCTGTTCCCACCATGGCTTCCTAGCCAGGAGCTGGTGTGGTCAAAGGGAGCAACGTTGTGCCCGGAGGGTACAGCCCAGCTTCACTCCTGCCTCGTGGTGTCCTGGCTGTGCTGGCCAGCCCCAGGGCAGGAGAAGCATCTCTGGTTTAGAGATGGGGACCAGCCTTTTGATGGCCATCCGTCTTCAGTCCCTTCTTGTTTCCAGCACTCCATGGGGTGTTTCAGAGCCTGATGAAAGCTGTGGTCGTAGAGACCATGATTCAGGGGTGAATAAGCAACTAAAATAAAGGGCAGAAGCAGAAACGAGGCACTGGAAGGGCCTTTCTGTAAGATGTCTCAGAAGAGAAGGTGATGGGTTCTTCGTGTGTCTTCCCATGCAGAGTTGCCTTCAGCTTTCTTTTCAGCTTTTGCTTAATTACTGCACATCCATGTAGATGGTGACATGGGCAATTCCCAAGCTTCCGGATGTTTGAGGCTTCAGGTGACATCCACAGGGCTCAGCACCTCTGGGAACATGGGCCTGTGGATGCCTGGGTGGTTTTGGAAGTGATGGAGAAGCATCTTGCTTAGAGCGTGGGGAGAGCCCCTACTGATGGTGACCTGTCTTCCATGTGCAGAGATGGGATCCCCCCGTACAGAATTGGGAGCAAGAAGCAGCTTCAGCGGGAAATGCATCGGAGCGTCAAGGCCAACGGTCAAGTTTCTCTACCTCATTTTCCGGTAAGTTCAGGTGGGAGCTGCGTGGTCTGAGTTGGCCATGGGAGATGTTGGGATTGGGAAGAGGCACACGGGGAGGGAAGGAGCAGGGGAAGGGAGAGTGTTTCCATCCCTACGTCATGCTAGAGAAGAGGTGCCTCTTGGCGTTGGGCAGGAGCCATGTGCTCTCAGCATCCTTGGAAATTCCTGTTCGCGTACGGTCTGTACAGCCCCTTTTTGGTCCTTCCTTGAAACCCAGGTGCTAATTAGGGCACTTCAGTGGCACTTAATCTGTTCTCCTGGGCCAAATCCAAGCAGAGATGCCCAGGTTGGGTCTGGTGAGAGCCTTGGCTTCGGCCACCACCCTCACACCTCCACTGGTGCTGAGGCTTGGCCTCATCCGCATCGCCGGTGGCCTTGGAGAGCATCCCCATCTCCTGTGAGTGATGGGAAGCAGGAGCTCCCAAAGGAGGCGTTTGCAGTGGATGCAGGCCTGGCTTTGGGGGGCTCCGTGCTTGACTTGCTCATTCAGTTGACTCGCAGGCTCCCGATTCCTGCAGCGAATAAACTGTTTACACAGACAAGTACAAACTTATCTTGTCTTGAGATTAATGTGCTAAAACTCCTCTTTCTGCTGTGTTAAGCAGCAAGAAACCATAGCCGAGATTTCTGGGGTGTGTGGGGGTGGTTTATGTGGTTTTTTCTTTCTGGTATCTTTCTTTCCCTTCCTTCCCCTTCCTCCCTAAAGAAAGTTCTATAGCCTGAGCTTGTAAATTAGATTATTTTGTCCCAGGGCGTGCAAATCGACTTTCTCTGTAAGGCAGTGCTTTGATCAGGGACTGAATAGAGCCAGCTTGTGTAAGAGTGACAATTTCCAGCAGAGTGGCCTTTTTCTACCCTCACATCATTTCTGGAGCTAAGTGGTTGCCGGAGAGAGGCCCCACCTCATCTGGTGGGTAGTGTGTGAAAGAGTTGGCAGTTCAGCCTTTCGGGGCCGGGGGGGGATAAGAGGGAAGAGGGGCGAGGAGTGGGGTGCGTGGGGTGGCGGGAGGAGGGCACAGGCCGGTGGGTGGTTTCTTTTTCCTCCTTTTCCTGGGTTTTCCCTCCCCTTTTCCTGCCATGTTTGCTTCTCTTGGCAGAAATCTGCGGTTTTGCCTCTTTATATTCTGCACTTGATTTGGAGATGTTCCCTTTTTCCCTTGATAGATCTGCTTGAGGCAGCCAAGCGCAGCAGTGTAGCACCACTAGCCTGCAGCAGCTTTCTTCATTTTCTGTACAAAGAGATGGAAAGGGGAGGGGGGGGAAGAGATCTAGGACACTGTTGAGACAACACTACCTCAAAGGTGCCCAGTGTGTAGCCAGGAAATAAATTACCAGCACTTCTCTGATCTGCAACCGTTTGACTTCTTCTTTTTTTTCCCCTCTTTTTTCTTCTCTTTTCCCTTTTTCTCCCCCATCTTATTTTTTCTAATTTCCAACTCCTTTCTGTTTATCCTCACTTTATTCCTTGAGTTAAAGTCTCCCCCTCCCACCTCAGAGGCGGTTTTTTGGGCTTTTTTTTTTCTCTTTTCCTTCTATTTTTTTGATGTTTGACAACAGTCTTTGAAGATTTTCTACTTCAGAGTAGCTACTGATGGGCTGGTTGTACTACAGAGGGAACAAGCGGGGTTCCTCAGAGTGCGACCAACTGCTCCTGCCGAAGGCAAACGCTGGTGGGGAGGATGTCACTCCATGAGGCCACAGCACTAGCTCATAAAAATCCAGAGCAGACCATGCCTTGTTGCGGTCGTCTTTTCATCCAAACATGGAGACACAACAAGCGTAGCGGGGCCAGCGATGCCGCTCCGGCTAAACATGCCTTGTGCCTTCTGTCCCCGCTCCTTGTAGAGGACCCACCGCCTTCCCAAGGAGATGACCCCGGTGGAGCCAGCTGCCTTCGCCGCGGAGCTCATTTCCCGCCTGGAGAAGCTGAAGCAGGAGCAGGAAGCCATGGACAGTCTGGAGGAGAGGCTGCAGCAAATCAAGGAGGTAGGAGGGTTAACCCTGCCGGGGCTGGGCACAGCTCACCGCATGCCGCCCTGCTTGGGTTGGGATGGGATTGGGATGGGAGGGGGCCGTATCCTGCCCAAGGGGAGGAATGTGTTTTGGTGGCACTGCATTCCATGAGCCAGGGTGGGGGGGGGATGTTCCGGTGCACACCTCTCCTGCTCCCCATGCTCTCGCATTGATTCCTCGCCATCGCTTGGCCGGCAGGACGAGGAGAAGGAGGGCTCGGAGCTCCCCGGCAGCCTGCAGAGCAGTCGGGAGATGGCGAACCCGCAGCACCCGCTCTCGCTCCTGCCCTCCAGCAGCTACGAGGAGGACCCCCAGGCCATCCTGGACGAGCACCTCTCCCGCGTGCTGAAGACCCCCGGTTGCCAGTCACCGGGCATGGCCCGGCACAGCCCACGCGCCCGCTCCCCCGACCGCCTGCCCATGGGCAAGCTGCCGCCCGGCGCGGCCTCGCTGGCGGTGTGCACCTTGCTGGGCAAGGGCTTCATCACCAAGCAGACCACCAAGCACGTGCACCACCACTACATCCACCACCACACCGTGCCCAAGACGAAGGAGCAGATCGAAGCTGAGGCTGCTCAGCGGGTGCAGTGCTGCTGCCCAGCGGGCAGCGACTTCTACTGCTACCCCAAGTGCAAGGGACACCCCAAAAACACCGACACACCTCTCCCTCCGCTGGAGCCCTTCGGGTAAGTCGTGAGCATCTCCCCACTGCGTCCAGCCCAAACCATCACCCCTCTGCCATGGGGATGATCAGCGCAGGGGGCTAATGGTGGGCTCCTGTCTCCTTTTTGCCATCAGCAGGACAGGGACGCTGCTGAAGAGGCCGGGCAGAGGAGTGGATAGCATCGCCCTGCCACCCGGTGATGGGGGGCTGCCTGGCCCCGGTGGGGTGCAGCTACCTGGGGGCGAAGCAGACCGGGCACAGAACGTCTGGCAGTGGATGCTGGAGAGCGAGAGACAAAACAAGCACAAGCCCCATAGGTAAATACGCAGCTGTCTGCAGCAATATCGCTCCCGGTAAATATTTATATATTACATGGCCTGTCTATTTTTACAATTGCTAAAAACAAATGAGACTCTTTGCTCCTCTGGTTTAATATAAAAGCTGTTCCGCAGAACCAGAAAAACCACAAAAATGTCATGTTTTTGGCAATAAACCTCCTTTCATGTTATGACAGACTTTTGAGAGGGAGCGAGCAGAATAGGAGCTGCTATTAAAGTCATATTTTCCAGCTTTTCTAACCCGACTTCTTCCCCTCCCCAAGCACACAAAGCACAAAGAAGGCCTACAGCTCCGACTGTGCCAAGGGGGCCCCCGGCCGGCACCACCCGTGGGGGACCAGCAGCCACCCGCGTGGGGCGCAGCCTGCCCACCCCTTCGTCCAGGACCCCGCCATGCCGCCGCTCACGCCCCCCAACACCCTGGCGCAGCTGGAGGAAGCGTGCCGCCGCCTCGCTGAGGTCTCCAAGCCGCAGAAGCAACGGTAACGGTGGTGGGAGGCATGGACCTGGTCCTGTGGCGGGAGCCGGGGGAGCAGCAGGGGCTGGGGAGGTTTGATGGGTGCGGGTTGGGCTCATCTTCAGCCAACACCCAGGTGGGATGCGGGCAGGGCGGTGGCTGAGCATCCCTGGTGGCTGAGCATCCCTGGTGGCTGAGCATCCCTGGTGGGCCAGGCGGCCATCGTCCTCCCCGCCTAAGCAAAGGGTCATCCATGGCCAGGCTGATGGCCTGAGCCTACTTATTCTAACCCCACCCTACACTGGCACACATAGTTTGAGTCGTAGACTATTACTTCCACTTTCTTGCTGGCTGTAATTTGTCCATTTTTCCTCTGGGATGGACTCCAGCTACATACCAAGTGGGGAATTGGCCTGGTTATCATTCATTTGGGTATGGAAGGATGAATTAGCCCACAGCATTTTTAATTCTTCCTTTGATTGTTTACAACATGTGAGGCTTGATACAAAGAGCGAACTTAATGACCCACAGGAGACTTCAATTAGAAGGAGGTTGCATTTCAACTATCGTTTATTAAAGTTTGGGTTTTTTTCCTCTCCTCCTTCCCCACTTGCCCTCCCCTCTCCCCACTTCAGATGTTCAACCTCAAATCAGCAGAGGGATCGAAACCACTCCGCTGCCGGGCCAGGGGGAAACACCCCTTTCTGCAATGCAAGTCTAATGATGGAAGAGTGAGTATTGTGCACACAGAAGAGGATGGGGAAATACTTATATATATATATATATATATATAATAATAATTCTATTTTCATTAACTGGATCGTGCTTTGAGGACATTTTCCTATCTGAAATTTCGTCTTTCACACATTCTTCTTAAAGAAAGAACAAAACATTTTCAAATCTTGTCTGTGGCTCTTTTAAACGTGCATTCCTGTAAAGTGGACAAGGATTGGATTAGTCTAATTACAGGATGGTTCTTTTAACAAGAAATCTGCTACAGCGAGGTCTAAAATGGCCTAAATAATTAAAGTTTTCTTTCTTACCCTCTTCATCTTAAGCAATGAGTAATGTTTGAAGTCCGGGCTGAGCCACCTGACTAGAGCCTTTCATTTTTAATTGGTTGACCTTAAGTCCACCAGCTGTCTTTGCTAGCAGCTTTTTTTCTGAAGCCACTCTACAAAGACTTAGAACAAATTAGGAAGACTAAATTACTGCGGACTAACACTTTGTGACCTTCTGACATGCCAAGTGTACACTGCCTCAGCAGCAGTTGTAGATTGGCCTGCGCGGCATTCACCAGAGCGTTGCCATTTTGCTGGGTAATATTGGTTTAATTATTCTTTAAGGAGGGTTTCTTGGTGCACATGACAAGATCCAGTTAATTTTACCCTCGCTGGGCAAAAATAAGGTTACTTGTGTACTGCACGTGATGGGGCTGGCCGTGGGGTTTGCGTCGTGAGCTGGTGCTTGCAGGCGGTTTTGTGCATGGGCATCAAGTTTGGGAGATGTGTTGTACGAAGGCAGATGAAACAAGCCTTTTAAAATCAGAGATGCGCAGAGGGGTTGGAACTGGATGGTCTTAAGGCCCTTTCCTACCCAAACCGTTCTATGATTATTATTATAACTACTGGGGCTCACTGGGTAGAGGTGAGCCCTACGCTGGCCCATGGTCATGCTCTGATGCTTCCAGCAAGCACCTAGCCTCCATCCCTCCATTCTCCCATCCATAAACTGGTGGTAGGAGGTCTCTGCTGCCCGGAGCCGAGTGTTTGTAGCGCCACAATTCCCATCACCACAGCGAGCAGGAGCTGTTGTGGGAGCCCAGCAAAGGGCTGGGCAAACGCAGCGTGACAAATGCACAGCGAGTACAGGAATATTTGACTGCTCAGGTCACACCCAGGGTATTTCTGAGCGGCGTTCCCTGTGGCAGGAATGTTGCTGGATTGAGTGCGGTGAAGCGGTCTGGTCCTAAATGGAAAAATAGAGGGTTTTGTGTGTTTTCTGTTTTTCAGTCACAAAGAGCCAAAGAAAGTGCCGGTTGTTCACACCTCTCACTCCAGTGAGCTGGTTGTCACCTACTTTTTTTGCGGAGAAGAAATTCCCTACAGGCGGATGTTAAAGGCGCAGAGCCTGACACTTGGGCTCTTTAAAGAGCAGCTGAGCAAAAAGGGAAATTACAGGTAAGAATCCGTGATCTGTTCTTTAGTGTATGCCAGTAAATAAGTAAGCGGGTACTTCGGAGGTCTGCTCACAGTGGCACAGAGGCTGCAGCTCTTACTCTTGTCCCACTCAAACCAAGAGCATCTTTGTGAGGCCAGCTCCCCTCCATCTCTCCCCCTCAGTAGCATTAGGGTGCAGGATGGCTGCATTCATGCTCCAAACGTTGTCCAAAAAGCTTGAATACCAGGGAGGGCCTTGTGGCAAAGGCATGGAGCAGTGGTGTTAGGTTTCCAGACTGGGCTCTTTCACCTTGCTGCGGCCTCCTTGCTTTGTCTACTCATTGAATTTCTTAATTATTAATGTTTTGCAATGGTGTGGCCATAAATGGGGTCAGGGAAAGGTTGGGATGCTGCATGTGAGCGGACACGGAGCAGAAATGCAGCCAGCTCGCCTTGCGCTTCATTAGGGGAAAAGGAAACCTTTGCCCTGCGGGGAAGGCTCCACCAGTGATACCCAGCTCCTCCTCAGGATTGCCTGGGATCCCTGCCTGTCTGGTTTCCGGGGCCCAGCTCCCAGTTTAAACAGTTTGCCCTTCCCATGGCAGTAGCTTCACGTTGGCCGTTTTTGCAGTACTGTCCCTGGGGATCATCTGCTGCCACTTCTGCAGGGTGAGCAGGAGAGGGAAGTTCCGACTTTATGTTCTGAATCTGGTGGTGCTTCGAAGAGCAGAAGGCTTGTCCAGTCACTGGCAGCCTCTGCTTTATCCTCCTTAAACGGTCACTTGGCCTTGGTATGAGGAGTTCCCAGCTGCTGCTCCATCGCTGGCCTGTCCCTAGCTTTGGGAAGTCCGCCAGTGCAGATCAGAACTGGGTCACCCAAGGATGCTTTCAGGTTCGGGGTCTGTCTGTGGCTGTTGTGAAGTGGGGTTGGGGCTGAAATCCTGCCAATCCTTGCCCAAAACCACCTTTGCAGCTGCCCAGCTGCCATCAGATGGCAGCAACCTGCAAGTACACCCAACCTGGACAACCTGCAGGAGAGATCCCTGTGCTTCCGGCACCCTTGTGCCATTTCCCAGCCCCTAAAGCCTTTCCCACCCTGCTGTGCTCCTCCTCCGGCTGCTGGAGCTTCATGTCCTGGTTTCCCTGACCTCCCCCCTGCTCTACTGCTGCTCCAATGGCTGTGTAGTCCCACCCCAGAACCATCCCTTTTTGTGTGTGTGTTGTTCCGTGACACTTTCAGTGCGATGCCCCAGTGCAGGAATAGACCACCAAAGCCTCTGTGGCCCAAAAGCCCCTCCAGGTGCAATTATTTGTGCCTTGTCAGCCTGTAATTACTTTAGAAACTGTTTTTAAGTGACTGACAAGGATGAAACACCGTTTTGCTCAGATCTCTCCCCTTTACACCTGGGTAAAGACAATACCGAAATGGATAAAAGGAACTTGGGTACGTGCCCAGTATTTTATCTTGCCCAGACACAAGGTGAAACTAATTACACAAATGTGTGCACCTCCAGGGAATCATTCTGATCTAAGCTTTGACTCTTGGCTGGACTTCGAGTGAAACTGCGGGTGACCTTCAGGGGGAAGAGGTCCGCAGTGCCCGGCGTAGCGTGTGTGTTACGGGGAGGCACTAACTAGGCTGCTTTGGTCACATCTGGCATTGATTTCTTTTTAAGGCACATTTAATAAGCATGGCTTTGAAGCCGTTGCCTTTCATTTAATGCACAAAGACACGCAGAAATGCTCCGCTCTCCAAATTCTTCATTGATTGGATCAGTTTGCGAGGCGGGTACCGCGGGCTCCCGCGATGCCAGAGCCAGGGGGCAGCCGCCGGGAAAGCGCTGCTTTGCTTTGCTTCCCTTCCTCCCCCCCTCAAGAAAAAGGGGGAATTAAGCAGTGATTTAATACTGATGGCGTTAACAAAAAACAAACATCCACGCACAAAAAAACTGGGTGGTGTCGGGTAATGTGAAGATGGCAGCGGTTCAGAACAGCACTGAAGGGCCAGGCCCGCGCGCCTCGATTGGTGCCAGATGTCCCAGAAAATAAAGCAGAATAGAGAGGAAAAAAGCAGAGGAGCAAAGCTTGCCACATAAAATATGCTTCAATGGAAAGCCCATTGCTGAGCAAATACGAGCAGAGTGACTTGTTTGAAGACGTGTGGGGGAGGATGACTTTTTTCCCTTGCTTCGCCTCCTCTTTCTCTTGTTTTTCCCCCCATTTTCTGTGCGAAATAAGGTTGTAATTATGGAAAAGGTCAGAGCGTGTTTTCCCAAATCCAAACTCCGTAAACACAGCCAGGGCTTGGGGTGGTGGAGGAAGTTACGGGGAAGAGTGGCTCTTATCGGGAGAGGGGTGGAGAAAGGGAAAGGGAAGAGAAAGTTCTTTGTAATTCATTCAAACTTGCCTTGGGTTTTGCTGGGTTTGGTTCAAGGCTGCTGGCCTGGGGAATCGCAGCCTTGACCTGCAGCATCAAAGCTGGTAGGAGCTGGGCCATTGACTTCAATGAGCGCAGGCTCTGAAGGGCTTGAAGAAGATGGTTTCTTTCCTTGCTGAGCCATTAAAGATGCAACATGTGTCAGTGCAGCTTGGAATGACTGTACGAAAATAAACCCTTGCCATACCTGGACGACATGGGGCTGGTTTCATCTCTTCTGACTGAAAAGGCAGCTTTTATCCCCCTACCAAAATAATTCTACCCTAAAAATACATAGATTTGCAGGCTGTTGGTGCTGGGTAGTTTGAAAAGGTGGAATAGAACTGTCACTAGAAAAGAACTCAAACAAATTCTAAACCCCTTCTGTAGCTCTTCAGGTTTTAATAGTAAAAAGGAGCTTAATTTGGTCTCCTTTCCCATCCTCCTAAAAGAGGAATTGCAAAACCCTTTCCCCTAACAAACATCTGCCAACCCTGGTTGTCTGGAAACTACAGGGGAGGGGTTAATTCTTATACATATAGATACATATATACGTTTTGTTCTTTGTAATCCCTCTGACGAAGGTTTTTCCATCCCTGGTGCTCAGATGGCAGAGCCCTTTTCCAAGGGAGCAGGCATGTCCGAGGAGGTGTGCGGCAGCAGACGGACAGGCTCCCTAAATGCTACCCCTCTGAATGGAAGCCCTTCATTTGTGCATATGCAATTAAGCAGCCTTAGAAGGAAGAAAGCTCCAAACGGGATAAAAGGAACCTTTAATCAAGAAGCTGAACGGTCTAATTCAGGATAATAGAGGGGTCCTTACTGTTTGACACAGGAGGGGTGGGGGTGCCTTTTTGTCTCTGGGAGCCTTGGCTTCATGATCTAACGACCCGGAGCAAAAGAGCAGGAATGTGGGACACTGCTACTTGACCTCCCTGTGTCACGTCCCGCAGGCTGGACCAGGGCTGCTCCGTGCCTCCCGACTGCTAGGAAGCATGGGGAAACAAGGGCAGGAGTTTCTGTCACTTAAAATGGATCCATGAATTAGGCACTTGGTTGTTTCGAATGCGAGGCTCCTGCGTTGTTTTCTCTCAGGAGGAGGACTGAAGAGTTGCAGCTTCTGCGTTGCAGGAAGCTGGGATGGTTTTCTTTTAATCCATCCCTCTGCCTAAAAAGCCTCTCCTTTTAATAACAGTTGCTAATTTTAATGTTGGGCTTCAGCTTTGAAACAAGAAAACACATGAAAGAAAGAAGGTGGGGAGAGAGGGGAGCCTTAAGAATGCACTGCTTTGAAATGCTATTTATTTATGTTTTAAATAAGGTATTTGACCAGAAATCACCGTGCTTTCTAATTTTCTTTACGGCTGAGGATATCCACTGCCAACGCGTACAATTTACTCACTGTAGAAGAGGTTGTTGCTGCTGAGGGGTGTGCTCCCTCCATCCCATCTCCATCCCTGCAGCTCTGGGGATGCTTTCATGTTGCAGGACCTGAGCAGCCCTGAGGTTTTCCTGGCCACGCTGGGTGCTGGAGGAGCATCCTAGGAGGGAGAGATTGGAGAGTTGTGGTTAAAAGAGCTTCCGGAGCATCCTCTGCTTTTACCTTTTGATTTTTAACCGTGTTTTAATTCTCCTTCACCACAGATACTACTTCAAAAAAGCAAGCGATGAGTTCGACTGCGGGGCGGTGTTTGAAGAGATTTGGGAAGATGAGACCATCCTGCCCATGTACGAAGGGAGGATTCTCGGGAAAGTCGAAAGGATCGATTGATGGCATCTGCGTTCCGTAAGGAAAGTTCAGCTAGAAAAGGCTCCGGACACACACAACAGTAGTGATGACAAGGAGGAGGAGAACGGAAACCAAACTCTGAAGGAAAGTTTTGAACCAATGAAGAAAACAAGTGAGGTCTGTGAAGACTTTGCTGAATTAGCCTTAGAGGAGAAAAAAACGGCATTTATTATTCATGAGTTGGGTACTGAGGTGATAAAACCCCTGAACTATTTATTAGAAACATGACCACTGTTGGCTATTGGAGATGCAGACCCTGTTTGAGAGACTTCCATACATAATATATGATTTCCTGGGGATCTGAAATCTATGGACTAAGAGAAACTGTGTATAGCTTACCTTAACAGTAATCCTTATTGATATTTATTGAACAGTCTGTTTTCCCTTAAGTCCAGTTTTTGGATATGCTGCTTTAACAATGGAGAAGAGAGGGGCGGGGAAGTGGGGTGATGGGAGGAAGGTTCTTTTTCTATATTGTTCCCACTATCTAAAATTGGGGAGTTTGGCTGCGAGCACATTTGTGCTTCAGTTCTGGTTGGGGGGGAAGGAGGGAAGGAGTCACCTTGTGCCCAGTCTCTCTCCCGAGTGAAATAAGAAATAAGAATGATGATAAAAGGCAAAAATCAAGACACTGTCCTACCACTCACCTGGAGACCAGTGCATCTTAATCTATGCTGCTCTAATTGGAAATAAAGGTCTTAAGCATTCATGTATCTTAGATGCAATAGAAGAACAGCAACTTGTGATTTCTGTGCATGGATTTCTGCGGTGCGAGGGGTTTGTTTGCTGCTGGCAGGGGTGAGGGTACCGTGTGGTGGCCAGGGCCTCTTGGTGGAGGCAAGGTAGAGCAGAACCCTGAGCCTGGGAGAGCTGTAGAAGCCATCCAGTTCCCATTCCCATGCTTAGCACACCAAAAGGACACGTTGCAAAAGCCAGGTTAAAAAGTATGTATTCCACATAGCTAGCTAATTTTTTTAGCCATTCTACTTCAATGTTAGCACTACTTGTATTTCAACCACATGTATCTGCAATGGGGCATGACTTCAGGCCGGTGTGGAGCGCATGAATCCTTGTGTGATGGTTCCTGGTTGGGTCTGTTGGTTGGTTGGGGGTATTTTTTGCCTTCCCTTCACAACCCCCATGTGAGCCCGTGGGAGATGAGGGGGGGAAGGCTCTCTGCATCCTTTTGGCAGAGCTTCATGTGTGCATGTGCGTGGATGTCGGGGGCAGAGCGGCCCTTTCCCGATGAGAAGACCTTGCATTTCTACAGTTGGGTTTTGTGTTGATTAAGTTAATCTGTGCATTCTGTTTGCCATTGCTACTTCGTGTAAGTCTGTATATATTGTAGAAAACGTATGGTGAAAATATTAATACACTATCTCTAGTGTTTTTAAAATTGAATCAGTACAGTACCTGTGCCTGCATGGTGTTACGAGGCCATGCGTCGCCCTATATTCAGGGTTCAAGCTTTCCCTTGTTTGTTTAAGGGGCTTATGTATAAATCTATTTTATGCCTTTTATTACAAGTCCTGTACTCATGACTTTTGCCATGGCATTTTGTTCTACTTATACTGTAAATTATGCATTATAAAGAGTTTCATTTAAAAAAGAATTACTTGGTACAATAATTATTGTAATTAAGAGATGTAGCCTTTATTAAAATTTTATATTTTTCAAATTAATATTGTCTGACTTTTTTCTCCCCCTTAATGCCTTCAATGTTTTTTTCTCATGTCAGGTAGAAACAGCAGCTGGGCTCTGCCCTGCCTTTCCCTCTCCTACCATGCCAGGGACTATTCCCATTGGGAAGCTCAAGTCAGGCAAGGCAAAGGCTGGGGCTGCGCTTCAGTGCAGCGATTAAATCATTTACAGCTCCTTCAGGTTAACAGATACCAATTTAGCATAACCTTACTGCGACACTGAGCCTACCTGGTGGAGAGAGAACAGGCTGATGGAGGAGTGAGGACTTCCTCTTGCTCTGTGAGTGGGTTCATGAAGCCAGGGTGTGATGTTCAATGAGATGCAGTGGTCCAGGAGCTCTCTTGCAGGGCCATGGCACATCAGAGGGTCTTCAGCACTGGATGGAGGGTGGTCACAGCCTTACCCAGGTGGAGTTGAGCTGGCGCTGCTCACCTGCATCACCTGCCAGAGCAAAACACACCTCTGTCAAGTCACAGAACCATAGAGGGGTTTGGGTTGGAAGGGACCTTAAAGGTCATCCAGTTCCATAGGCAGGGACACGTTCCACTGGACCAGGATGCTCAAAGCCCTGTCCAGCCTGGCTCAGTTATCCAAGTCCTGGCTAATGCGGCTGCGTTGGCCAAGATGAAGAGGAGAGAGATGTGATGGAAGGTGCTGAGCAGGACAAACACTGGGGAGCTCTCACCCCTGCGCCTTCCCCCCATTGGTATTTATGGCCCAAACCCTACTGCATAGCTGAAAGAGCTTAATTTGTTCCTGAGGGAAGCTGCCCATTCCAGGCATGGATTTGTCTCCCAGCTGTCGCCCAGACCTTCCCCGGCTCAAGCGAGTAACCCTGGGAAAGCAATTGTGGAGACGCTTTTGGTCTGTCCTGTTGGTAACCAAAGCCAGCCTCTTTTCTTCTGCTACACCAATGGCACCAACCAGGGCTTTTCTCCCCCCCCTTCTCTCTCCACCTTATTTTTTCTATGAGGTTTTAAATTATCTGGGTTATTTTGTGTGTATGAGAAGACTTCATTTAAAACATCAGTAAAACTTCTATCAAAGGGCTCCGCTTCACACCGAGTACACAGAGCTCGGGACTGAATCCTGCGGTTCAAGGGAGCTGCAGGCACTTTTACACATTTAAATGGATGGTGCCTTGTTTTAGAAAAGCCATCTGAAGTTCATGGGGTTCATCTTAATTGATAAGCTGGACATAACGGATGGGTGTAGGGAGACTTCAGCGACATAAGGGAAGAAAGACAGAGGTTTTTTTCCCCTTCTCTTTTTTTAGTCTCCCATCAAAGGTTGGGAACTTAGCACTACACCGTAGTATTATTTTTCTTCTGCTATTAAAATGAATCACACTGTGCCTAATTCTTCTTGGGAAGATGAATGTGTTCGAGGCAGCTTGAAGCCATTCAGCGCCTCGCAAGCCTTTGCATCTTTCTATCAATGTTCCAAAATACCTCTGTTTTTTGGATGTCTGTAGAAACAAAATATAAAATGGCTTCAAATACATGGCAGGCTGTTTAGTGGAGATGAAAGGGTATTTGAATAGTCTTTTAAAATGAATGAAAAGTGAACACTCTCTTCTGTTTCAATTATAAGTGGGACATGGAGCTCGTTAGACACCACCTTAATGTGTGACACTGAAAACGTTCACCTGCCTTCAGCGCCTCGGAAGCGGTTTGTTTTGCAGCTCGTCTCGGGCTGGAGATGGTGACTGCAGGTCTGCCTTGTCAGCTGCTAAATGGAGAGGCAGCGTGGGAAAGTGCTGCTGGAACGGCCGAGCAGTGCAGCGTCCAACCTGGCTTTAAGTGGAACAGGAGGTGGGGAGGGAGCAAGAGCCTGATTTTGACCCAAGTGTTGGGTTTCTTTAGGTGAGCTCAAGTTGATCAGGTTAAACGAAACCAGTGCCCACAGGGCCCCTGGCAGTGCTGTGGTACTTACCAAAATGTCCTGGTTTGGTACTTCCGGAGGAGGGATCCAAAATGTCCCAGTTTGGGGTCTTCCAGAGGAGAGGCATCAATAGCAAGAGCCCTGCACTGCAGGAAGGATGATGTGAGTGGGACCTAACCCCTCTGCGCACTTAAATCACACTAATAGTTAACACTTGGGGCATCTTTTGTCTTCAAAGCCTGCTGGAAACATTCATTAAGCCCCACAGCACCCACAGAGGTGGGTAACCGGCCTGCATTAGACCATAGCATGCTGGAGAGTTGGCACTGATGGGCCCAGGTGAGCTTCCAACCTCGTGCGTGCTCTGGGGGCTGCGTCACCGACCAACACAAACACCAGCCCTGGTGTCTGCACAGTTAAAAGGCATTGATGGACCCTTCATGATCCTCAGGAACTTTTAGGGAACAGAGCCTGGAGGGAGCAGGGGCTGGGAATCACCTTGAGGCTTTTTTAGGAGAAAAACTCACTTTCCCAAGTGTTCCACACCTGGAAGTTGTTAGAGGGGCAATGGGCTTGCTCAGTCCCAAGTAAAGGCTCCAAGCAGTGGGGAATAGGGCTGGGGAGGAGCCAGCCATGGGGTCCATTCTCCCTATGCTAAGTGGGGACAAGGACCCTGGAAATGTGCCTTTTGCTTCCCTCAGCATAAAACCAGGCTGTGTTTGTTTGGATGCAGAAAGCATCCCAGCCCTTGCTCGCAGCCTCCGCTGTGACGCACAGTGGATAGGAGAGACAGATTTGTGTTCTTCTCTCCCTGCCCTCAGTGTTTGGCACTGCCTGGCTCAGAGTGCAGAAGGTCTGAGTCAGTGCCCAAAACCACACCTGAGGCTGCCCCCCAAACCAGGAGCTCACAGTAAAATGGTGTTACAACCCCCTCAAATCCAAACTTCCACCTGTTCCATTCCAGTTTGCTGTGAGAGCAGGAGGCAATGACTGTCAGTGCGCACTGAGGGCACTGACTCACAAGCCCTGGCACATCCTCATTGGAAGAGGTTTGTGCTTTGGGGAGAGGTGCCCCAGCCCCATGGCAGGGTGGGGACACATCCCTGATAGATGTGCCTACATCCGATGGTGTTCTCAGTTGGTAAAACCAACTCAAACCCCCAAAATTCCTGGAAATGGGAAGCACTGAGCACCAGCAGTGGGTACAGGAACTTGGGAATCCTTTCTCCATAAAACCCATGCACAGACGAAGTGCTCTGCCACCATCCCGCAGCCCCTCCGCACCATCAGAGGGGCTGGGAGGCTCCCGCCCTCCACAACGCACCATTCACAGCATCCCGAGGCGCATCAACTCGGTCCATACCCTTCCAGAGCCCTTCTGCAACTGAGCTCTTGAACAGTAGAACACAGACCCCAAAACAGTGCCAAAATCCCCCCTCCCTTTATGAGCAAAAATAACTCTACGTTATTTTTAATGGCGCCAATATCGGGAAGGAGGCTTTGAGCTGAGGTCCCATGAAAACTCCCTCCTTTTCCCAGGTGCTGGGATCAGCAGCACTTCCCATACCCCCCTCCCAGCCTTTCCCAAGTCTCCCTGAGATTTTCCTCTCCCCTTCACCTACGGATTTTATTCCCTCTAATCCCGTCAATCAGTCGTGCACTGGCTGGGCTGGAGCATCTGCTGGTTCACACTGCCTGGCTCAC
This sequence comes from Myiopsitta monachus, assembly GCA_017639245.1. Classification (NCBI taxonomy): domain Eukaryota; kingdom Metazoa; phylum Chordata; class Aves; order Psittaciformes; family Psittacidae; genus Myiopsitta; species Myiopsitta monachus. Next base: position 2,867,497 of record CM029931.1, on the reverse strand, counting down.
ATTGGCAACATCATTCCCTTTCTCTTTCACCTTCCATTAACCTCCCGTTCCTCAAACACCTTCCTCCAAGCACTGCACTCCTGTAGCAACCTCAGATTAATTAAAGAGGAAAAAAAGAGAGGAACACTGGGGCTTGAAACAAGGTTCCTATCCCATCGCTTTCAAACGCTCTCTCTTAATCACAGGGCGCAGAAAACACCCACACAGAGGAGGCTGGAGAATTATTTAAGGCAAATCATCTTCCTTCCCCTTCTGAAAAGGGGATCAGGCTCGTTCCGGATGCTGAAAGCAGCTCCGGTTCAGCTCCTTCCCATTCTTCCCAGCGACATCCCTGATTCCTGCCCGCAGCCTTGCCCAGCCATGCACACACACACACTCCTTCCCCCTTGCCTTCATTAGCACGCTCCTAATCACGATGAAGAGTCCCAGGCTGAGTCTTTCTAACACTTAAACCTTGCCATGCCATATGTTTTAGCCTCTCTTTTCAATTAAAAGAGTGTTGTGATGCGTTTAATCTTCAGGGAGCGCTGAACCCACACAGCGAGAGGGGAGGTTAATTTTGGACATCAGATCTAAGCAATATCATAATTTCAGCCAATTTTGGCTGACCTCCCTGGGCAATGCCCTTCATCTCTTTCATGAGGAGGAGCTATTTTTAGGGAAGAAAGCCCAGTAAGTCTTGGCTCCCTTAATTCAGCACTTCACTTGATAAGGTTTGACAGGTAGATCTTGCCTTATTAATATTATTTTGGGTTAAAAAAGACAAATAAAAAGGAAACAGAAAGACCCTCTGGGAATTCCGCCTTTCAACATTTGTCTTGGGCCCTGCAGGAGTCTGGAGCATCTCTGAACCCTACAGCTCATCCTGCTTTGAAACAGCCGCCTCGTCATTCCTGATGCACGTCGCCAGTGCTGCCTTCTCATCTGCAATCACAGCACTCCCTGCTCCTGCTCCCACCAGCATCGCAGCTTTCCTCACCTTCCCTTCTGCTGCGCTGGCTCAAAGGGAGCTCTTATTCCCCCCCGCAATCCTTCAAAAGACCCAGGATAAGCAGGATGCGTGGCTGGGATGCTCCTACTTCAGCTCTTCCCTTTGCCCTCACTTGCAGAGCTGAAACCTCAGCGTCATCCCTATGAAGGAGCTCATTTGACACTCAAGGTCTCATCCAGCCCTGAACATGAACCAGCAAAACCTCTCCACCCCTTTGAAGTGCTTGCAGGTGGCTGCAGCAGCCAAGAACAAAAGGTTTGTGCCTTTTCCAAAGCTCCTGTTACCCAAAATCCCTCCATCTCTAAAGGTTTCCCAGCACAAGCACAACGTCTGCTCCAGACATTTCACAGCGAGTTGTACATAAGAGACTCTCTGGTTAACAAATGCAAACAGTAAAGGATTACACAGCAGGTGATGGGTCTTTGCCTTCAGACATTAACCAACAAACCTCCCCCCAGCCCCAGCAGGACAGAGGCGAAGGACAGGGTTTGGGGACCAGACACGGCTCCTGGGACAGATGCTGTAAATCCAGCTGGTACCCAAAGATGATTTGGGAATAACAAGGGGGCAGCACATGTAGGTGGGGAATGGCTGGGCAGGGGTTAAACCCTGCCCTGTGTTGCTGCCATGCAAAAACCAGGCAAAGCACCAGAGTTTTGCATTGAGATTCAAATGCCCAGATCAAAGCAGAGCTCCAGGAAGGAAGGGCCAATTTAGGCTGGAACCAGAGAAAACTTTCTCAGCTAACTTCTGGGAAGTGAAACAACCAGGTTTCAGAAAGCTTCCATCAAAAGGGTACCTTGAAGGGAGATGAGATTCCGCAGGAGCATCCTGCAGGGAATTATTATTACTGGATCACAGCACACCCCGTCACAATACCTGCCCTGCTCTTCTGAACCTGTCACCAAAATGCCCTTGTTCTGCCAGAATAGGATGAGCCTGAGTCCTGCCAAGCACCACCCGGTGCTGATGCCCCTGCACCACCCAGCACGGTGACATTCCCATCCTGGCATTCCCGAGAGCCACTGCCCTGACCGAGCCAAACACCCAAAGCCTTCAGAGACAACTCGTGTCCAAATCGGGCTCCATGGCCTTTCGGGATGGCGGCTGGCCCGTAACTCCGCATTTGATGAAGCGGCCAAAAGACTATTTCCGACATTTTCTTCCTCGCTGTTTATTCCAAAGCAAACAAACAAACGTAGAGAAAAAAGGAAAAGTTTGAGAGTTCAACGTTCCTAATTTATGGCTCCATCCTTTCTCCTTCGGGATTCACTGCCCTGACCTTGGTTGAGCCAGGAAGAGGAGGGCTTGCTTTTACCGTGCCTGGGTGACAGGTTGCCAAAGTAGGGAGAAAGTGTCTACTCCCTCATTCTAGTAGCATGTAGTGCTTTTGTGTTTCACGCCTTTGTAGCTCTGAAATGCCTTTAAAACCCCCTTGCAACTGTCCAACGTGGGGTGTTTAATTACCAGGTGAAAGAAGTTTTGTAGACTCCATTTAATTATTTGATTGCACAGTAACCAAAGGGTGTAAGAGGGCTGTAGCCAGAAGGCACTTCAAAGCGCTGCCTTGATGTTCCTTAGTGGGCATTAATGGTTTCTGAAGGCAGGAGATTGTTTAAAAAACCCCTATATTAAAACCCTCCTCATGATCCCGCCAGCAATCTCCCAAAAATGCATAAACAGTGGAATCCTCTGCCAGGGAGGAAAAAAGAGTTCAAAGGGACCCGAGAGTTTTCATGTAAAGTTTAGAGTTTAAGGCGTGACTGTTGGCTACGGAGCCCCACTGTTTGAACTCTTGTTTATTAAAAACAGTTTCCCAGCGTTTCACAGGGTTCAGAAAGACAACAGTAAAGTGCAGCCTCTTTCACAGCGCACTGTTTAAAGGCTCCATTGATTTCTACCTATATGTTTTATCTTTTCTCTCCTTTTTTGTGATCAAATGCTAAAGTTTAGCACAATATCCAAGAGAAAAGCAGAGCTGGGGCTGCCAAGGAGAGAGCAGCTCGGGAATAAGGCTTTGACTTGCTTTTTCAGAAGGCTTTCTAGCAGTTCACTCCAGACCCCTCAGTGCCCCAGAAGGCTGGGTGACAGCAGCAGCAGCATTAGGAAATGACAACCTGGCTGGCCCCAAGCTCCAACTGCCTGTTTGATACCATCACCAACCCTCCCGCCTTTATCTGAGCCCGAGCACTCAGTCAACGTCCAGCCAAACAATCGGCCACTGGGGAAGGAAAACTCTCTTCTTTTAATATTCTCAGGGTGGGAGATCATCTGCAGCCTGTCCTGTCTGGGCATGCATCTTATTTCCGATGAGCCCGCCACCACCGCACCAAGAGCGGTCTCATTCCTCCCTGTGCTTACACATCTCTCTTTCCTGTGGCTTCAGCTGCTCAAAATACTCCTGCTCTTTAAAATCAAGGGGGTTTAGTCAGGAATGAAGCAAAAGGGAACCTGCAGCATGTAACAGCCGTTGGCCAAGCCTGGGTAGGAGATGGGCTTTGAAAGGGTGGCATCTGGAGCCACTGAATGTCTCGCAGTGAGATGCAGCGATTCCTGCAGGGAGAGGAGCACAGCGACATGCAGGAGGCACTGGGAAAATCCTGTGCTGTCCTGGGAAAAGAGCTCACAGCAGAGTGTTTTTGCACATTCTTAAGTCTAACTGGAGAGATCTGAAGATAACGCAGCTCAGAGCTGCCCGAGCTCTGCCTTAACAACAGAGGCTACCATCCATCCAGTGCAGGTCTACACGTACTGCCAGAAGACATTATAAAAGGCACATTAGGAGCAGAATTAAAGCAAACATGAACCCAAACAAACAGAAACATCTGCTGAGCAGGTAGCCTGAGAATAAACTCCTTATTAAAGCTGTTCTCCAGGCTCAATCCTCAGCTCCAAGTCACCAGGGCGCTGCCAGGTGACACCAGCAGAGTTCTGATGCAGGAGAGAAAGAGCTAATAACAGTGTCATGTCAAAGCCTGACTTTGCCTTGCACAAACACAGCAGAGGGAAGGGAAAATGGGATGTGGAAGGGGAAAATAGGGAACAGTTTTGTTTGAGTCTTGGGGCTCAGTCCTGCTCTGCAAATGTGGCTGGGAGCTAATGAGAGACCACTCACAGAACAATAGAATGGATTGGGTTGGAAGAGACATTAAAGCTCATCTTCCCTGTCATGGACAAGGCCACCTTCCAGTAGACAAGGGTGCTGCAAACCCCATCCAACCTGGCCTTGAATTCATGCTTGACCACTGATCCTACAGTGAACGTCTCTGTGCTGAAGCAGGATGGGGTAAGAAGGAGAGAAGATTTCTAGTGCTCCCTCAGGGGAAATGGAATAAGGCAGATAGAGGTGAGATTCAGACCCTGGACATTGAGATCACACTCAGGACTTTGTACCAGAGGAATCACATTCAAACACGAGGATAAGAAATGCCATCCTCTTAAATGAGGAGATGCTGGCTATGAGGGCATGTGAAAATGTCTCATGTGCTTCATAGTTATGGAGATAAACTCAGATTTTAAATGCTGTGGGGAAAGAAACTGAAGAAAAAACCCACAAAAAGCAGTCCAAAAGGAAGAAGTGCTTTGTTTCTGCCCTAAGCAGCTGATGGCAAAATGCTGCTCCAAAGGATTCCCTGCCTCTCTCTGCCCATCCACCAAGCACAATGATAGCAGAGCTGAGGTTATTCTCCTGCCATCCCCACTCACAGTAAAAATCTCCTCCTTCCAAACTCCAGGGACTGATGGAAAATATGAACTTAATTTTGGGTTCTGTTTTCCTTAAATCGGCGCAGTTCCAGTAAAATCAGATTAAAATACCTCCAGTTCCTGATGTTTGGGGATATTTAAAGTCAGATCAAAGCACTCCTAACCAGTCCTTTTGGTAGCACATTTGATGAGAAACACAGGTGCACTAATATATGAAGCTAGCAGCCAGGCTGATTTAAATGCTGCCTTGCAATCCTGCCTCTGATCCCCTTAACCACGAGCTGGGGGAGGGAGAAGGAATGGATGGATGATGTTTTAATGGAAGACTTTTTTTTTTTGCTGGATGCAATTTGAGCTGCTTCATTTTCTGCATGAAAACTTTGTCTTTTTTCATGCCTATATTTCTTTTCCTTCTAATAGTTAAAAGGAGAAGGAGGCTGTCAGGCAATAGAGACCCATGGAAAGGTGGGGAGGAAAGTGATTTACAGGCCCTAATCTTTCAAGTGCAAGGTGTTGGCTTGTGCTTCCATGGAACCAAGCACAAGCTCCACATCTCATGCAGAGAGCCCAACCACTGCATCACCATAGGGTTGAATCCTGCTGCATGAGTCTGGGCAGGGGGGACTAGGATCAGGGTGGGCTCAGCTCCTTGGCTGTGCTCCCGTATTGGATGGGGAATGCTCTCCAAACCCCACAGAGCACCACAGGGGAGTTTTATAGGGATTTCCCTGGAGGAATTTAGCTGGGAATTTTGGGGTTTAGAGAAGAGAACAGAATCAAACCCAACTGTACTCAGTGAATACGAACAGCGGTTAGACAATTCTCTGCAGAGTTCACCCAAACCCAAGCACTGCAGGGTGCAGGGGGTGGGATGCAAACTGGAGCTGTTTCAGGGGCATGGGTCCTCCCCTGGCATTTTGGACACCAGTCAGGGATTCTGAGATGCCACATTTCACCCAAGTCACTTGGTCCGCTTGGGTTTTCCATGTCCTGTCTCCAAATGATAACTGCTCCCTTCAAAACGCACCCAAAATGAAGGCAGGTTAAACTGAACTCTTTGACAACCTCAATTAGCAGTTGCTCCTGTTATGCTTGAGGGAAATCAGTGTTTCCTATAGAGGGTTCAGCCCTGTTTGTTGACAAACGACATGACCCCAGCAATTCGTCCCCACTGGGACAGGATGGGAAGTACTATAGGATTTTCTCTGCTGGGAGCTTTCAAGTTTTATTGTGTGCAATTAAAATGCAGATGAATAACACAGTAAAATAATAAAACGCTGCTCATAAAAGTGCCCCAGTGAAACAAAACTGTCAAAACAGAGGGAAAAAACCCAACCAACAAAAGAGCAAACATCGCTTCCTCCCAAAAAATCATGGAAGTTTAAACAAACTCATTGTTATCAGGAGACAGCAAAGGCAGTGGTGTGGTTACAGCTTCCCCCTGCTCATCTACCAAAAGATGGGTCCCCATGCAGGCCCCCAGACCCGCGTTGCTCCAAGGACATCCCAACCCCATCACAAATGCAGCCACACTCCACTGTCCCCACCTTCACGCCCAGAAGCACAAAGACACCATCCTGCCCCTCACCAAGAGCCTGCTTGGGCCAAGTGCTTTTGCTACGCAATGATGAACAGTCCCCAAGATAGTTGGGAGCTTTTTGCATTTTCCATGTGATTTTGCTGCAAAAGGGCTGGCTGGAACACTGCTGGCACTGCACGGTTAGGGAATTGCTGCGTGTGTGCAAGATAGATTGCTTCAACCCAGCTACTGTCCAGTTATTTACTGAAAGGCACAGAAAAAGCCAGGCTTCGACTGTCGGCTCAAGTGTTGGCAAGTCAGAAGATGCCCCTGATCCCTTTCCCAGCAGACCCAGTCCTGCGGATCTACCCATCATTCCCCCAGAATCCACCCGGTCTTCCACATGAACAGGTTTCACCCTGTTTAAAGCACAGTAAAACCCTAATAAAAATGAGCTATGTTTCTCTTGTGATAAATTACAGGGCTGAACAGAAAACAAGGCCAATAACAGAGAAGAAAAATAAGCAAAGACATACAGCCTGGACATCGAGAAGGACATCGGATATTAAGCTGAGTGGCAGCAGTTGCTTTGCAGTGCTTTGAGCACTGCTCCAGCAAACCCAGGCAAACCAAGGTGCAGTTTGGACAATGTACCTGCACTTTGCAGTTCAGGTACATGATCCAGCACTCAGTAAAGAACAAGAGAAAGGGCAGGAGGAACCTACTCCTGTACGGCACAGGGGTCAGGAGCTGCTGCCACAGGAGACACCAAGTGATGGAAGTTGTTCCTTTTCTCTCTGTCCCTTCCAAATACTGCAAAGACACTTAAAGCATCTTCAGCAGGTTGTGCTACCCCACTGTAAAATCCACAGAGGCCTTTCCCATTATCAGAGAGGTGTCTCTATGTTGCACTAACCCTGGCTGCACCTCTCAGTAGACAGATGCTGTGGTGGGGGGAAACTTACTCCTAAATTCAGCCCTTCCCATTCCCCCCAGAATGTGCTCGTCCCATGGACCACTTGCACAGCATCTCACATTGAGCAGTTGGTACCCAAATCCCATTGGGCAGCCTATGAGCTCCCTTGCTGCTGCAGAGGAAGCTCATGTTTGGCACTGCTGAGCTTCTGGCTGACCAAGCTGGGCTCCGAGTTTTGTCCAGGACACAGGAACGGATTTGTATTTCTCTCTTTACAGCATTGAGCAATACCCCAGCATGTGCACATCAGGACTTGTGTAAAATGCTGCCTCATGCCAACGTTCTGGGATGGAAACCCAGGATGCTGACATGTTTCATCCTGATTTCCTGGCCTCAGCAATGCTTTAACCCCTGCTTGGGTTAAAGCAGCAGCTTGCTCAGCCCCTCACCCTGCCTCCTGCTGAGAGCCCTCTGCAGATGCTGCTGCACTAAAATGCCCAAATAGGGGCCACATGAACAGGCTCCAGGGAGGTTTTTCTCCCTGAGCAGCCCAAGAGGGATGAGGTGATGCCCATCCAGGTTACTGCTTTAGTCTAAATCCATCCTTTCACCACTCTAAAGCGATTGCTTCAGGCAGAGCCTTCTCTGGGGTCCAGGATCTCTTTCTTGCTTTTTATGAGGTTTTTGCCTAATTATGGAATCTCTTTCAATCTAGACCTGCTTTGATCATGGCTGGCCCTAGAGAGAAGACATCTCGTCTGGATCGACTGAGGAAAGAAGAGAGATGATAGGCAGAAGTGACCTGCCTTGACGACTAAGAAAATAAGCAGCAAAGCAAAGATCTGAACACAAGCTTTAGAGAAACCTTCCTGCTTGTGATCAATCACCACATCCTTCCAGGTAAACCACATTCAAATGGGAGCCAGGGGTGAGCCATCACTTAGCACTTCCTATGGCTATTCTGCTCACTCTGGTATAGGTGGGATGAGGATGGATCCTTCCTGGCACAATCTGAGCACCCAAAGGAGATTTCAGAGCTAGGACATGTTACTGGTGCAGGAGGAAGCCATCCCAGTTCACCAGTGCAGAGGAGACCCCGCTCTGATTCAGCTGACAGATCACAAGGGGCTTCCTATCAAACCCAGTTAAACGAGATTTCTCCAGAAAAGGGCTATTTTCAGTGCCATTCGGATTATTTGCCCTCTGTTGTCTTCCATAAAGGATACTGTGAAGTTAATGATCCAGCCGTGGAATTTTAAATAGCTGCTTCATGACTAACAACATGTGCTCTGGATCAGCCTGAGCCTGTATTTACATATTTCCCATGATAAGTCAACATATGGTTCTTGTTTGTAACATGGACTTGCTCTCTTCATAGTATTACCATTTTTATAACTTCTTTTCACAATTACAGGGTGAAAAAAACCCTTTTCTTATAATTATTCCTAGAAAAAGCACTGTACAAATAAGAAGCTATTAGGGGATCTAGAAGCCTGCTAATTGCTCTAATTTGATTCCCACTCCATCCCCAGCTGGTTCGTTACACAAGGGCTGATCCATGAGCGCTGTTGGACGCAGGAGGTCAGCTCCCTCCCCATGGCTCCACGGGATGGGGTTTCACAACCCTTCCTGACAGCTTGGCAGTGGCACTCTTTGGGAATCTCGCACTAACGGGTTGAATTTCTTCCCTTTGGAATTTGCAGCTCTAAGGACGTAGATAATTTGTATGATTGTTGTTGTTTCTCATTCTTTGCCCCCCTCTATTTCCCTCCCCACATCAAAGCATCGGTTAATGGCTGGATATAAGCATCCCAACTGCTCTCATGGCACAGATGGAATCACAGGAATTGGCTTTTTCCGAACTCCCGGTGTCATTTTCCCTGGTGCTGTGCTCCCCCAACCCCTCAATTCAAGTCCTGAGGTTTCACCTATTTCCTTTGGGAGATTATTCCACATGGAAAAGGGCTCTAACCATGAAGAATTTTTTCCTTCAACGCAGTCACAAAGATTATTTCCTTTATTTAATCTTATTACTCCCACTTCAACCAGGCTAAATAATTCCCATCCTCCCTGGGTATTTACACCCCTCTCATACTTGCAGACAGATACTGCATCCCTCCCTTAGCCATCATTTTGCCAAGCTAAACATATGTAACTCTTTTAATCCTTCCTCATAAATCAGGCCAGTCCTTTCATCATTTTTATTGCTCTTCTCTGAATCTCATCCAATTTGCTGACATTGTTCTGCTCTTTAGGTGCTCGGAGGATGGATATCTGACAACCTGCTCTAGTGGAAGGTGTCCCTGCCCATGGCAGGGGGTTGAAACTCGGTAAGCCTTAAAGTCCCTTCTAACCCAAACTTTTCCATGATTCTATGATATTCCAGGTGAAATTTCACTGGTTACAACTTACAAGGTTAATTAACACAACTTTCCTATCTGAACACAGTTCACAGGTCTAAGGCTTGATGCCAACCTCAACTGATATCACTCAGGGTCATGAACAAGTAACCCTGGGATGAAGCCCCCGTAAACCTCAGGGCTTTGTTCCCCTTCCCCATGCAGACCTTGCTGGAGGGTGCCCCATTCCCAGTCTCACACATTCATCCCCTTGGGGCATTTCGTGCCTCTTCCCCCCAAAACATGCTGCATAGGGTAGGAAAGGGCTTGTGCAGAGAGGGGAGAAAGCACCCTTCACCACAGCACCTCCCAGGGAGGGCTTTGCTCTCTGCTGAGTTATGAACATCCAGCATATCCAAAGGCAGATGCAGCCAGTGATGCTTTTACTGAGGGTTGGGATGTGCTGAAAGGAGGTGGTGCCTCTGTGTGAAACCCTGTGTGAAACCAGGGAAAAGGGAAAAATCGGTTCACAGACGGTGGCTCAGACACTGTTGTTTTAAAAGAGTCTATGCGTTGATTGGCACCGAACCCAATTTACAGCCATGCGTGGGGCTCGGGCAGAGGGACATCACCAGGAGCCCCATCCCACTGCTGCACCCTCAGGATGTGCCACCCTGCTCAGTTTACAGTCCCACTGCCTTTCACCCCCCAGTGAGGGTCTGTGCCCAGCACCCTTCTTGCTACAAAGCCCCGAGGCTTTGTGCTGTAAAGCTAACCCCCTTCAGCACAAAGTTAATTCTCTTTGCTTCTCAATGGTGCCACCATTCATAACAAATAGTCTATGATAATAAATACCTCAATAAGATCAAAAGATCCTTAAACAGCCTTAATAAAGTCAAAAAAAAAAAATGAGGGAAGTGCAATTGGGTTCTGTTCTCCACCACTTTTCTTCTCTCCTCTTTGCGGAAGGCAGTGGCCACATAACTTTTGCATTTCAAAGACCCACATCCCATTGTATGGAGAGGCAGGCTGAGCGCTTTGTGTTGTCCTTAGTTTTGTCCAGCGGTTGTCCCACTAACCAGCCTCCTGCCAAGGGAAAGGGATTTCTCCCTTCGCCTGCTGACAGCCTTTTTGCTTTGAAAGCGAGAGTTGACTGCTTCTTAATTAGTGCTGCCATGAGCTGGTCACTGAGGACCAGGAGTCTCGTACAGGAGCTCGGCTATTCACTCCTGGTGTGTCCTGGGGATGCGAATCCAGCACAGCCTCAGCTGCTACTGCCGGGAGCTCCCGGGGATTCTCCTAATGGCCCGGTTTCAACCATGAAACACGGCTCAGAAGCCTTGCAAATAAACGCAGTGCACTTTAGAAAGAGCGCTGAGATTGATATGGTATAAAAGAGAGGTTCCTTTCAGACCCCAGGTATCCCGAGGTGCTTTACAAACTAATGTTAGGGGCCTGCCAGCACGGATTTTGCCATTGTGATTCTGCTTGCAAAGCCCAAATACTGCTCAACCACACACACAAAAAGCATTAAGCTCTGAAGAATATAGATCACTTATTTGCAGAGGAACAAGGGAAGTTATTACTATCACTAGTATTTGTGTTTGTTACAAAAGCACCTAAGAAATGAGACCCTGGCCACACTACCGTGAGCAAATGAAGGGACTGTGACATGACAGCAGTGTCGCATCCAGCCCTGTGCTCCATCACCATCCTCTTTCACCCATAGAACACAATAAAAGCAATCCCACCCTAAGTGGATGCACTTAATGCTTCAGAAAATTCCTACTTGCTTTTTTCCTCAAGCAACAATTTACTCAAACAAAATACTAGCAGCAAATAAAGATGGGGACTTTTTGACCAGACAAGGTTGCAACCAACATCTCTCCATCTCCCATAGTGCAGATTCCCATCTGATTGCTGGGCTTACAAACATGCATATTTTTCCTTTGTGAGTTGTGAATCCACACAAAATACAGGATAAATTGCCTTTGAAGAAAGTGGGAAAGCAGAATGGCAACTAGCCTAGGTAAGTATTGAGTTACTTTCTGTAATTCATATTTTCTCTAATGAGAAGCTTGCAAGAAAGATATTCCTCTGCTTGCTCTTCAAGTCAGACAGGTACAACAACAAGTAACCAGACAGGTATATGTAATCGAGAGGTGGCTTTGAACCAGCTCCCAGGATACGAGCACTCCTGAACTTTAAAGGTATTTAGATCCAAATCTGGATCTGTGCTTTGTGGTTGACGAGTTATCCCACTCCCCCACCACATTATGTATATAAGTATTTATTTCTCTCAACAATGACCCAGATCAAACAGGAGATATTAACAACTTCTGGCATCTCAGTTTTCAGACTTACATCTGTAGAAAGGAAAGGGCTTGCACAGATGTGCCTAGCGTGTGGCGTGCAGCATTTGCCTGACAATGTCACTCCATCTTGCATATTAGCCCAGCTCAGAACAGTTAGAGAATAGATAAAACACAGGAATGCAGCAGGAACACGTGTAGCTTTGTGTGATCCCTGTGCCAGAGGACTTGATCACATCCCCTTTTCTTCCTGTTAGGATCAGCACAGTAACTTCCTAGTGCTGAGACCACCTCCGATATGAGACTGGAAATGAGACAAAGATCCTGAACAAATACAGGATTCCCTGACATCAGCTTGGTACCTTCCTGGGAAAATCCGAAGTTCCATGAATTTATCCAGAGGTTTTCAGCCCAGGAGGGAGGGTAATAAAGATACAGAACTCAGGCCCAAGCAGCTCCCCGAACGCAGCCCAATGAAATGCAGATCTTGGATGAGAACACTTCTTTTAATCTTTTAACTTCACTTCAAGTTTGTTACTCCCCAGAGTGATGCAGGTACTTGGGGAAGGTTCTGCCTGTGCAGCTACACCTGCCTGCCCCAGCCGCTCCATGGGCTTCCGCTCCTTGGCTCAATCAGCTTGCAAATATCCCGCCCTGCACATTGCTATGAACGAAAACAATCAGTTCCCATGCACTCAGCTTTGAAGCTTTCCCTTTGTGAGCACTGGGGGCATTAAGAGTCATTTGTTGCAGCGGCTGCAGGGAAAGAGCCATTCGGAGGGGCCAGGACAGCCAAGGAGGAAAGGTGTCATCTGAAAACCTGATAATCAGCTTAGAAGAAAGGGTCCTACAGGATTCTGTGGCATCACTTGTGATGTTTTCACAGTGGGTTTGTATTAGGAGAGTGGACAATGGGATCGCTAAAAATCTTCCAGGTCTTTTATCTCTACAATTACATTTTCAATGGGCTTTAAAAATACACAGCCTTTCATTAGTATTCTCTTTCAATGGGAGAAGCACCCATGAAACCACCAGCTAAATGTGGGCCTTGAGCTAAATTCAGGCCTTGAGCTAAATTCAGTGGCTCTCACAGCCTTGGCTGTGCTAACAGGGAAAAAGACAAACTTGGAAGAGGAACTTTTCCCTCTTTTGAAGTCAGAATGGATTTGCAAGGGTCTTATATGATGAGGGGACAGTTTTAAGTAGAGGGGATATATGTGTATAATTTTAACCATGTAAATAGTCCTTTGCAGCCCGGGAATCTTCAGACTTTTTCAAGGCTTTAAGAAGTTGGCCCTGCATACTTGTTAAAATCAGTTTAACCACTTGCCAAGAGGTTTAAAGAAAGACGACACCTATTTTGCATGAATAGTAATATTACTCTGATGAATTTAGTTATACTAATGGCAAAGCACAAAGAATATGCTCCTGCCTATGATGGATTTTTTTTTAAGGCAAATAATAAGGTTCTGGAGGGTGTAACCTAAAACAGACGTTTCATAAAAGATCCATCCTTGAACAGAAATGGCATGAAAGCATGAAATGAAAACTAGGCGACAATCAGAACTCCTCTTCAAGTGCTTTGTAGTAATTATTTTAAAAAGGCCCCACAAAAGCCTCTATTCAATTGCAGAATAGCAAGCGAGGGCTCTATGGTTCAAGGCCAAATAATTTCTGCAATGGAAAAAACAGCTTCAGTTCTTCAGTTCTGATGGAAGGTATTTTAAATGGGCACGAGGCTTCAATTATTGCTTTCTTTACCCCAGCTTCTGTGGGACATGAATTGCCCACAGATAAACCCCCCTGCTCTGCAAAGTGATGACCAACATCTTTTGCAGCTCGAGTGCTCCCAATTCCACAGGGACACCGAGTATCACAGCCTTCAGATAAGGGTCAGGGGCTTGTGGCACCACATGTGGGGCTCAAGATCCCCTTTTGCCAGCTCCCAGCTGGTCCAGTCATGCTGGTGGGTGCAGCCCGCTCCTGAGTGACTTGAAGTAGATCAGGTTGGGAAGGTTGGACTCTTTCCTCTCTCCTGCCCTCCTTGTGTCCTTCTTGCACTCCCAAACCAGCTCTTTCCTCTTGCAAAAATATGCTGGAAGGTGAGAGAGAGCCCTTATCCTCCTCATTGCTGCAGGGAGGAGATCATGAATGCATCATCTCCCAGCTCTGGAGAGGGGTGTCATGGAGCAATCAGCACAGAGCCAAACACAGATACAATACCGGTGTCTAGGCATCTAACAGCTGTGATCAGAAGCATATCTAATGACAACACTACTGATACCATCTTTAGATACCACCTTAACTTACTACTATGATGGAAGCTCATCACCACCACTATGGTGACAGGTCTGCTCCAGATGAAGACATTTTCCTATGAAGGAGCTGCACTTTTAAGTCATTCAAATTGTAAATACAGTCTGGAAAGTGTCAGCAACTGGAGAATCAGCCAGGATTCAGCCAGTATCAAACAAACACTGCTGATACATACCACTGTGAGGCAGGTACACGCCGCTTTCCTACTTCAGGCCTTAGTGCTGGCCCAAGTGAAACTGGTGGGAGCACAACACTTACGAGAGCCATCCAGTATCACCAAAAGCCCAACTGCCAGCTGAGTCTGCCGTGACTCCCCTTGGAAACGGGCCCATTCCTGCCTGTTACGGCTTTTTGTAGTAATGCCCAAGCAGCACAACCAGGTGAGAACCAGCCAGCAGCCCTGAGCACTCCCCAGTGCATCAACATGCAGGGTCCTGCTCGGCAGGGAGCAATGGAGAAGGGCACAGTGAGCCAGGCTTGGCTGCTGCCATCTCCCCCCATCCTCCCCTCTCACCCAGGGCTGTTTCACACTCTGAGTTCACCACGCTTTCATCTCTTTTATTTTCCCTTCTCGTGCCTCGTGCAGGAAAAAGCATTTCCCAATCTGCCAAAGCCCAGCCTTGCTCCAGTGCTGGATGAGAGCTCTGCACTGCAGGGAGCAGACTCAAGCGCAGACCTTGGGCACAGCCATGATTTCCCAGGTCCTCAGCGGGGAAGAGCTGCTTGCACATCCACAGCAGAACCAGTTCCCAGACCTGCTCCCACTGTCCTCTCCCCAGCATCCTTGCCCATCTCTCTCCTTGTTTATGCTGTTTTCCCTTTGGCAGTTTGAATTTTGCACTGAAAATCCTTCTGGTCCTTCTTAAACCGAGGGCTGACCCCCCTTTAGGACTGGGGTATTCAAAGCACAACCTATTCCTCACCAGCAGATTTTAATTCTAAGCCAAGTGCTGCGCTGTGATTCCAAATGCTTTATTTAAAATTGCTTCAGTGTGTAGCTTTTCCAAAAAATTACTTCCCCTTTTCCAAAGGCTTTTCTGAGGCTTTTGGGTTTTTTCCTCCCGATTTTTAGGACTTCTCTTTCTTCATTCCTGAGGAAACACATCTCCTGAACCAGTTCTGCAAACCGCCTCTGGACTTTCCCGCAGATGTGAATCCTCTCTGTGCCTCAGTTTACATTGGTGTAGGAACCCAGGGAGTATAATTTCCCTGCCTCTAAGAAGTAGGGCGAAACTTAATTAAACTAATTTCTACAAAGGGATCCCATATCCTCAGGTGGACAATCTGTATGGAAGAAGCACTTCTAAGAGAGTGCTGTAAGTACTTGAAGACAATATAACAACAGGAGATCACAGGGACATGGCTGCAGTACTCCTCCAGCAACAGCAGGGTCTGTGCATCTGTTTCCCTGGAGGGATCTTGGTCAGACCCTGCAGAAGGAGAGCTCCAAGGGGAGCCTGTCCTTGCTCATAGGATACTCTTTGGCTGGGGACATGGGACCGAGCAGCGGTGGCAGTGCCTTTGTGCAAGGTTTGTGCTGACTTTGGTGGATCTGAAGGGCACAAACCCAGATTCTGGGTCTCCCCTTTTTCTGAGACCTTGGAAGTGGATGAAATGCAGCTCTCGTGTGATGTGACAGCAAGAGGAGCTTATGATCAAGGAGGAACAAGAGCTGTGAAAGTGGCCAGTGCTTAGCCTGTGTTTGACACAGCTCCTGTCCTGAGGCTGCAAGGGGAGCATGAGATGGAGCAAGTCCTGGAGAGGAACTGAACCCTGTGAGCTTCAGGGGAGGAAGAGGTGACCCAACCTGCTGCTGCCAGTGGGCAAGGTGTGTGTTATTGGCATTGCCTGGGGCTGTGCTGTGCTGGTACCCCAGCACCCACAGGGAGACACCGCACCTCCGCCAGAGGTGCAGCCACTGGTGCCTTGATCTGCACCAAGCATCACACAAGCATACACGCACACACACACTGCTGGGTCCCTATAGGTTTGCTCCTTCCTTTTGCAATGGGTTTTGGAGAAGCCTCTTGTGCCTTGCTCTCACTGGGTACCACTGCCCTCCTCCTGAGCATCAGTAACTCTTCCCAGGGGAAGTTAACTACGTCAAGATCCACAAACACAGCCCAAAAGCAAACAAAAAAGGATACATTTTCCCAGACACAACACCAGACCTGCCCCTCTCCTCTAAGCAAACCTACTGCTGCCTACGTGATACACGCAACCGCCTGGCTCTTTGTAAGTACAAGGAAATGCATATTCCATTACACCGACATTCCAGCCACCTACAACAAAAATAATGAATGGCTGCTTAATGGCCCCAATGAGGGGTGGGTTTTTTTTTGAAGCATATGAATAGATTAAACTTTAATGCCAGTGAAAAGGAAAAGCTATAGATCATTTTGAGCCAGAACAAATAGATGCTATATTAGTCACTGTTATGCGTTTATCTAAGTCAGTTATTTCTGAATGACTGAAATAACAAGTGCCTACAAGTAGGAGTAACAAAACCAGTGCAAAACACTGCACAAGCAGTTACAGCCTGACCAAAACAAAGGCAGATATAGGAGCATCCCTGTGTCCAGGCACCCCTCGTGCTTTCCTCCCTCTCCAAGCCAAGCGCCCACCACAACCCAGTAAGGATGCGACGCAGCAAAGCCAAACAGCAGAAGCTGTTGAATGGGGAGCAGCAGGACCAATGCCACATCTGAGCACTCAGGAAACCACTGCCAGACAAAAAGGGTTGCTTTGTAAAAAGCCTGAAGGAGTTCAATTAATTTCCTGGGTTCAGAAATCTTGTGTTTCCTATGCTGGAGCTTTACTCTGCCACAGCACAATGTGGTCAACACGCCCCACTGTCCCCAAGTGACAGCAAAACCCCTTAGTGCCACTGGTCTCCCTTGCTGGCTTCTTAGAAGCATCAACAGCAGCTTTCCCACATCCTTTGGACATTGATGTTTTCCTCCCTAATTTCTCAGTCCACCTCATGTGATTTAAGCAAGATCTGGGCCGGCCTCATGGAAGAGCTTGGAAAATCCCTTCACCCCTGTGCCAGGGGAGCGCGTCGCTGGTGACTGGAGATCACAGGTAGTTAGAAATACCTGAGGTGCACCAGTTATCGTCATGTGCTGCGGGTTTAGTGCTGAGCATTGCTGCAGTATTTATGAAGTGGCTTCAATTCCTGTGCTACACTGACACATCCTGAGAAGTCATGAACAAACCATCTTTTCAAGTGGAATTTAAAGCTGTTTTGCAGTGTCGTGTTCTCTAACAACCCCATCACTTGTAAGGCAGAAACATTCAAAGTTCAAGTCCTGCAAATGCATTTACTGTTTTGTTACTACCATTAGCAGCAGTGTTACTCAGCTGGAGAACAGATCTAGATCCCATTTCACCACTGGTAGTAGATCCCTCCAGCCTCTTCAAACTCTGGTTTAGAACTAGTCTTAGGTTGGCTCCTAATACAAGATGAGTGTCATGGAGAGTTAAAGCTAGCAAGAAACTCCTAAGAGGCATTTAAAAAGTAAAATACAAACTTCAGACAGGCACCACGGGGATAAAAGTGACAGTTTAAACTGTCAAACATTATCATATAATACTATTTATTGCCTTCCATTGGTTCCCTTCTGCACATCACCCCTCACGCTAATGGCTGTCCTGTTATTAACCATGGATTTCATGGTCATTAACTTGAGTTCAGCAAGTCACAGATGACTTTATTAGGCATGACGTTGATAATCACCATCTTAATTGCACAAGCTGTCCTCTATACCCATCCTGAACACAAGCTATTTTCAAGTTGAGGCAACATTATCCTCTCCACTGGGCAGCACAGCGTGCCATCCCCCAGGCTGCTTTGGCAGCTAAAGAAGCTAAAGGAAATAGTTCAGGGTAAAATCTTTACCATTTCTGAGATGCAAGCCACAGCTGATATGGAAGAAGTGAGGCCACAAGAACCACATTGTGCTCAGGGTTTTGATAAGAAGACTAATGGAGAAAGGAAGGAGATGGGGCTCAGTCATCAGACTGGATGAGGTTTGTGGCCACCAAGTCCAACAGCCAACAACAGAGAACAACCAGTCTGCTTCAAAAAACACAGAAAATAAGCTTTTTAAGCAGATGGTTGGGCCTTCCTATAGAGGTAGCGCATGCAGATTGACCAGGAGCAAACACGACATTGACATTGCTAAAACATAAACTGTCCTGCTGCAAATTTCCTCCTCCTTGCACCATTACAGACCCCCGAGTCATTGTGTCCAATCAACCCCTTTGCTTCTCTCCTATCAGACCCAGCCAATCTTCTCTTTCAAACAGAATGTGATTTAAAACTAAAACCAAAGTGAGAGCTATGCTGGTCATGCACTAGCCCATTAGCTTTGAAGTAGACCTGTGCCCAAGTGCAAAGCATCATCTCCTTGTTATCATCGTTAATGGAGCACAGCTGATCCCATTGCTCAACCTCTCAGGGTAAGAGGTTCCCTCCCCCTTGCCCCATCAGCTCTTTGCATGGAAACCCAGGCCTGTAGTGCTGGTGTTCGAATAGGTCACCTGTGGCAAAGACGCCTCCCAGCACCCTGCCCTGTTCTTGCACTGGAAATAGTGTCACTTGTTTCAGATATCAAGATTCCAGACCCCAAAAAACCACTCCCAAACCCAAAATTTAAACAAACAAATCCACCCCCAAACCAAACAGAACACAGTTCTGAAAGTTCATATTGCTCACATCACACTGTAACCAGCTGATAGGATTTTGGTGAAACTTCAGATTTCAAAGCATAAGAAAAAGCGGATGAGTATCCCCCAAACTGGATTCCGCTCCAAGCTCAGCTGTACGACTGGCAGGGACAAATTCATTTCTGCATGAGCAGCATTAAAGCACATTCACGCCCTCAGGGCATGCAAATGTGAGGTTACCATGACACAAGCCCTGATATAATCCTCAGCTCACAAACACCCCCCTCCAAAAAATCTCCTCCCAACTACAGCACAGCTTCCCAGATCAACAGTTTTCCACAGGCACAGGAAGTCTTCATGGATACACTACAGGACCGCAGCCTCAGATCTCCTGCTCCATCACAGATGTGGCACTTCTGCATTTTACGTAGACCCTTCCTGATAATTTTTTCTGCACAGTTTAACACCATGATGTAACATGTGATAAATAATTGTGTTAGCTCTGCATACATGAATGGCTTTAACTTGCAGCTTATACTTAGTAATGAATGTCAGAGTATGTGTTAATAAAAACTTAAATCACCAGAGCGTGGTGTCAGGATACATACTTTGGTAACCTAATGCTGTTAAGTTTTCATGTCATGTGAACTGCGATATACAGTAGCAAGGAACAGGCTTTCCTATTCCTTTTGGATTGTACGGATGTTTTGCACTCCCAGATATCATTCTGAAGAGGGACATATGCTTTTAGTATGTACCTATTATAACATTATTAGCCACACTCCTAATTAATCTTTAGGAATTCCAGGCATTTTTCATTTAGTTCTTAGCAAAGAAGGGGGGGGGGGAAGGTGCCTTAACAACTATTTGCATCATAGAGTTCATAAATGAGCCCATCACCCTATACCAGAACTGCTATAATTTTATCGGAATGAAAACCATTCTCTTTGATCTCCTCCAGCTCTTAAATCCAGCAGTTGTGTATTCAAACATCAATGGAAATGTGGTTTCAAGCTTCCTCTTTCATTATCTTTCGCAAAGATAAAAAAGAGCAAAAGGGAAAAAAAAGTTCTGAGCTTTAGAGATGAGGCAATATTTTTACAGTAATTTCTTTATCTGATTTCATCCTGTTTACAGAAGCTGCTGTTTGGAAGATTCCCCCCCCCTTTTTGAGATGGCTCTTCTTTAAATAAACGTATATTAAAAAATAGAACAGACAACAGAGGCAGCTTCCTGCTTGCTCTTTATTGTAAAGGAGATAAGGTTGCTAAATGCTGTGCTATCTGACTTTGGTTCAGTGCGTGACCTACATGGATCAAGATGGAGATTTAATGATTAAACATAACTCCTTTATCTTCAGCAAAAGGGAAGGGGGAGAGGAAGAGTACCCAAACAAACTACTTATGTTCTGGCATGATAGAATTCCAGTTCAACACCATAACTATCTGACACATTCCTGTGAGGCTGCAGATGTCATTAATGGCTCCAAAATGCCCCCTTTCTGTTGTCATAACCCAGAGCTCTTCTCAGCAGCCAAAACAAGCACCTACTCTAAAGAGCATCACAGTTGGCAAAACGCATTTCATCCCTTCTCAGCTGATTCATACAGACGCAGGTGTGCTTCATGGTTCATGTGCCACTGATACACAAATCCAGGAGCAAATTCAATTACGACAAACCAGATCCTTAATCTACCAAACCCATAAAAACATTTTAATCTCTTCCATCCAAGGCCCTGGACTCCAGTCTTCCTACCAGCTTCTTTACAGCTCTTGAAACGTACCTTGATCTCTCACATCCACATAACACAGTCATTTTACAGTTATACACCCGGCGTCCCTGAACAAACTAGAAGACATGAGCTTCTAGAATGTTCCCAGGCTGCTCCTCCTGCGCCCTATATCAAGGCCACTGCAAGTAGATCCTAACAATCTTGAATTAATCTGCTACAATACAAACTTCAAAAGGTCTGGCACTTCAGTTCCAATGGGTTGTAAAAGCTGCACATACTTATGCATGCGACTTGTGCCAAAAAGGCCCCCAAAAGACTGGTAATGCGTCCCAAGAAACCAAGCAAGCTCCAACCTGGGTTTACCATAGAGGCCTCCTGAGCTTTGGAAGCACCCAGATCAAACTGTGGACACTTTCATTTTGCGTGAGAGCCACATGACATGCTGCAGGTTTAATGAAGTTTGTTCTTAGCATTGTTTCAACCCTCCAGGGCTGCTGTCACCCACGTGGATCAAAACAGCAGCACCTATTTGCATCAACTCCCACTGGAAACAAAGAGCAGCAGCCATCAGCTTCCGCAACATCCAGAACAGCAACAAGCTCCACATACCTTCCATACCGTAAAGACATGGCTTACATCAAGAGCAGAACTCACTCTCCACCTTGGAGCACCAAAGTTCATGAAAGGAAAGTATGAAGTTAGGCTCTTACCTTCCAAACCATCCCTGCAGAGCTGCAAGACCAGCTACCTCAGTGCCAGAGGAGTTTCCCTGCCAGGAGTCCCAAGGCAGCCCCAGCAGCACTCTCTACCCACTCAGCTGGGAGCATTTATCTTAATTAACAAACCCACATGGAGCTGAGAGCAGCATTTCTGCCCCCTCCTCCTCCCAAGGGCTTAGCAGAAAAACCTGGCTGCCCCCAGACAGGAGGGGTTGATTGGAATTAGCAGGTCCACAGCAAAACTGGTTTTGTTCTGCTGGCTCCTCTTGTGCTGGGTGGGGTGGAAGAGCGCTTGGCCTTGTGCTCTTCTATTTTCTGATAAGCAGCTTGGATAAAGACTGAGATTATCTGGTCACTTCCCAGAGCTCTTTTCTCCCATCTTTCATGGCCTTCCTATGTTCCCCACCTCTCTTTGCCCACACAACAGAATAACATCCCAAAACTTTGACTAGGAAACCAAGTGCCAGCTTAATCCCATAGACCAATCCTCTCTAAAAGTGCTGAAAGGAAGCAGCCTGCAAATGCGATGCTTGCCCCTCATCAGGGGAGAGGAATTTCACCCTGGAATGCCATGAATGCCACCACAGCCAGAAACTGAGCTGCTTCCAGAAGATGCTCTTTAGGACGATGGGAGATGCTGCCACAGCAACTTTCAGGCAGCTCTGCACTTATGTGATGTTGGCCTGTGCATCGCCTGGTATTAGATCATTGTCTTTTCTTGTCAGCACTGGAAAGTTTGTAGCTTTAGATTCCTACAGACAAGCATCACAGCGTGACATTTTAGTGCTACGGAATCAATTAGCAAGTGATGGGAAACCAGATTTTGGTGTAAAAAAGAATAGAGAGGACAACCCTCACTGATTAGCCCTATTGCTCCCACGTTTCCCTAAAAAAGTGTGGAAAGAAGAGTGGGTTTGGGGCGATAGCCTGGATGGAGAGATGCTGTAATGAGCTAAATCTGTCCTGGCCTGAGGGATGGGAAGCTGAGAGGATGCCCAAGTCAAACTTCAGGGACTAGTTTTGGAGTCATATATGGAGTAGTGAACATGCACTACACTGGCATTTGGGGACATCTGGTCTTGAAGCTGATTCAGTTTCTAAACTTTGTCATAAAGCTTCTTAAAGACATGAAGCATTTGGCAGGGGAGAGCCAGAAGATGGTAGATTTTTCCAGCCTTGTGGAAAGAGTCAGAAATGTTTCCATGATGCCACATGGACCAGATCAGGGACACTGGATGAAGTAAAATGGAAAACAATGCAAAGGCACGTGAGTGTGGGAGGGGGGAGGTTTGCTTTGCAAGATTTCCATCAACATTGTCTTTGGCTTCAATCCAGGCAGCTCTGCACCCCTTTGAGTCACTTAAACAAACCCAACTTTGAAAGCAAAACTCTGTCAGGACCTTTGAGGCCCCCCCCGCCTCACATTTGCACCAGGGGAATGGTGAATCTCATGTGAGGTGGTCGCAAGGCCCATGGGTCTGCTCTGAAGGTCTCCGCTCTTTTCACACGCATGAAAAGATGTTCATGGTGGTCTTCATGTGGCTTATAAGCTTTGTGATAAGGATTCAACACAGCCCCGTGCTAATGCTCAGTGTTCTGGACAGGGCTGTAATGAAGCAATAAAGCTCAGCTCCACCTTCAGTTTTTGTTAGGTTTAAAGGGGATAGTCAGATAGAGGATTGGCTCAGCATGCTCCAGAAGGGTGCAGGGGGATCTACTGCTGGATCCAGATGTACCCTGATGCTGAGCAGTCAATGGATGATTGAGGGCATCACTTCGGATCACCCGTGACACAAGTTTTGATGCATGGGTAATAAACAACCCTGTGCATATTACAGAACAGCCATAGGTTTGTTCCAGCAGGTCGTTAGGATTTGTCCATTTTATGAGAAGGTTTGCAAGGGCAGAGCAAACTTTCTGTTCTGCAGAGTTGGGAGCAAGCAGCTGGCTGGGGCTAATATCAATATTTGGGGCCTTGTGATTATTTTATTTAGAGCTTTTTTTGCAGTTAACCTCAGCCCTAAAAGTCTTTCTGTTTTGATGAGGTTATTTTCATATGGCACGAGTTGAAAGGGGGCTGAGGCAGCCCCACATACGTGTTATAATCGTGTTTGAGCCATTTTTGTTCCTCATCTGTTTAATGTCATCTCTGCTGCCAAAGCAGCTAAGCTCCTTCAGGGCGAAACTGCGTAATGGGAACTGACTTCCCTGATTTACTGTCCCTGTATGCAGCTATGGAAGTGAGGCATTGCTGGATCAGTCTGAGCTCCTCTATCCTTATTACTCAATTACCGTTACTTTTACAAGTGGATGTTAACCTCCTGATAACCATTAACTCTTGTCAGTTGTTGCATGTATACAGCAGTCTCAGCAACTAAATTGGAATTTGAATTAAAGTCCAGGCTTGGATTTACCCAGCACTTTGGAAGAACTGCCACAAGCAGGGTTTAATCTGGTAAGTAACTGGCGTGAGGAAGTTTGCATGGAGGCAGGTCCTTCCTTACTCTTGGACTCAGACCATTCCCTGGGATAAGGAGGCAGACACTGCTCTCATACTGCTGCTGCTGCTGCAACCTGAAGTTTTCAAGCCTGGATCCCTTTCACACATATGTGATCAAGCTGTGGATGTGGCGTCAGCTCCAGCCTCCTGGAAAAGATGCGTGGTGGAGTGTGTGGAGGGGAGTTTGCATCATGGGTTCTGCTTTAGAGTCTGCCTTCAGAAATGTCTATGCCCCAAAGTCCCGAGTGATAGACAAGAAGAGTTGTGGGATGTTGGTGAATTGAGACAGATGGGTCTGTTCTTGCTGTCCTGCTCCAGGAAGCCATCCTGAAGCTTCCTTCATCCTGAAGCTGTTGAGGGGGAAAATGTTCTGGAGTGGGACAGGGCAATGTTTAATTTTACCCCTGACCTGTGCAGCAGCTGTGTTCATCCCTACCAGCACTGCATGCTCCTTTCCCATCACCTCTGCATTCCTCTTGCCCCCTTTGCTGCTAAGGGAGTAGTGACAACGTGCTGTCATGCTTCAAAAACATGTCACACATTCATTTCTCAGGTTCTTCTCACTTTCCTTCATGTTCCCCGAGTACACACAGACATTTAACAATCTAGAACTGTAATTGAAGCAATTACATGAACACAGAGGCAAACGCAGGTTCTAGCAGCCTCCCAGAGAGGCTCTTTGTGCATTTGCTTAATGCTTTTAATTACAGTTGTTAATATGACAGATTGCTACGATGTTTGACAGCTGCCGTTTAGGTTGGGACGTTCTGGTACTCAGCAAATGCTCCAGAGATGCTTGGGAGCAGCAGCCTGCACAGGAACCAGCGTTACCGAGTCAAAGCCATATCTCAGGGCATTGTAGCAAATTCAAGTGATTTTTTTTTCTTCTCCTCTTTTCAATAGGGAGTTTTTCCTCCTTCACCTCCCGGTGTGAATGTGGATGGATGAGCAACGAACAGCAATGGGAAAGGAAATGCAGAGAAACCACACAACGATTTACTGGGGCTTTAGCAAAATATTATCATTCTTCATGTTTGTCGCCATGTGGCACTTTGCTTTGAACCAGGGATAGTTTAAATTCCTTCTTGCTTTGAAGACTTAATTTTCTCCCATAGAGATTATGGGGACTGTCTAGGATAATTTTAGGACTTAGGCTCACTACTTGCTGAGCTCGGGCACGGTTTTGCACCATGTCTGTTTTATTTGCCACCTGCCAGCTAGCGTCCACAGTTTCCCAAAGTGCAGAGGTCATGGGCACATCCCGAGCAAAGCCTTTTGCTATGGCTCACACCCTGTACTGGAAGTGCATGGCCTGAGCACCCAGCACACCCAGAGACACAGCTCAGCACCACTCATTAAATAGCATTTCACTTGTTAAATAACGTTTCCAGGCATGGTGAAAGTCTCAACCTTGCACACAGTGACTTTGCAGACAGACAGAGCAGACATACACATGACAAGCTGTTTTGCTGCTGATGCAGGACCCCTCCAACCTCAGTGAGTCAGGGTTAGTAGGCAAGCAAGGTATGAACCTAAAGAACTACCTCAGTTACTCTGAACAGAGCTGGGCCAGGACATTGCTCATTCTCCGATGTGGCCAATGCAGAATGGACAAGGAACATTTGGAGGTGACATGAGAAACCACCACGTCCCAGGCCTGGGGACTGTTACCAAGGAGAAGATGGGGATAAGGCCTGAAGAAAGCATGTCACCGTAAAGTACGCAGCAGTTTGGTCAGGAGGGGAGCGCACTGAAAAGGTCCAATAGATGAAACCCGAGACAAATTCAAAGTGAAGCCTGTAGACACAGCAGACATTGTTGAGTACTTCTGAATGACTCTTGTGCCCGTGTTTGTGTCTGCAGACAGTAAAGTAGAAAGAGATTGTTGTCTTTACTCACACACATTCCCTCGCCCTGAGTTAACTTCCTTGGGTAGAAGAGTGCCCAGAAATAAGCTGTCATAACCACCAAGTTAAACTGCCAAGGGGTGGCGAAGTGTCCAGCTCCAATGTCTTCAATTGAGACCAGTTTCCTTCTTTGAAGATATGCTTTTGCCAAGCACTAGTTGTACTTCAGTCAGGCCCCACTTACTGACTCGATACGGCTGAAATCTAATGGCCCATGAAATAAAGGTCAGCAGAAAGGAAAAAGATTATTGAATGGTTTCTTCTGGCTTCAAGTGTACGAATCTGCAAAAGGCTGGCAACTTGTACCCACCGTCATGGTGCTTTTCATGGTATCCTTTGATAACGGGATTAGGAAGTACCAATCTTAGTTCAAAAAAGCTGCTGAAACATCGCTGACATTTGGTCATTACCAGCCTTCAGTCACTATTGATCGATGTCTGCACCGGAGCCAGTAATCCAGCACAGGGAGGGATCCACAGCAGCTGCAGACACGTTGGAGATCGATACGGAGCCTGGCCAAAGGGATGCTGCTTGGCACTACTCTCCCCAGCGCTCATGATGGGAGCCTGAAGCTTGCTGTGGGTGTTAGAGTAAGCTACTCTTGGGTTTTGCGCTGTAGCAGATTATTCTGCCAAGCAGTCTGGCGGCATCCTCACTTCTCAGAAGAGAGGAATCACCAATTCACTTCTCCCGAATCATTCACTACCAGCAGTGGCTGCCCTGCATGGAACAGTGCTCCTGAAGCATGAATATTTCATGGGACTGGTTTTGGAGACATTACTTCTGGTTGAGTTTTCATGGCCAAGAACTAGATTTTTGTGCCTATCAGCACTTCTTTGTTAATTCAAAAATAACTTGAAAAGAAACAGCAGCAAACCAAGGCTGCACGGGTACAACCAAGGTCTTGTGCTCTTACAAATACCATGATAAAAGTATACTGGTTCATAAGAATACTTTGAAATATTTAAGAGAGCATCAGCAGGAAATATATCCACATGTATATGTATAAAACTAGCATTTCATGAAGCGTGTGGGAAGGAGCACATTTGGAAGTCAGCACATTTCTTACCAACTCTATTAAGTGCACCCAAGGGTGAATTCTTTGTTTAGATGGATTTTTCTTTACAGCTACCCCCTGTGAATTTCTGGACATGAAAAATAACAACAAGCTTTACAAACATAAAGTCACAAACCCATCCTTGACATGAAGAAGGTGCTGAGCCTGCCCAGCCCCTGCTCGAGTGGTTGCCCTTCCTCTGCATGCACTGGGGGAAGCTGGTCCCAAAGACCTGAGATCTCTCCCCAAAGCAGTCAGACCTGCCTGGACTTGATGGCTGGGATGGTTGGAAGCTTTTCCTGGTGCCTCCATGAGCTGTCCCGCCACATCTCCCCCATCATCCACCTCCAGCAAGTGATATTTATATCTGAATTTTCAAGCTCCTATTTAATGGGAGGCAGCGTCTTTGTGTGAAAATGATTCTGAAACACCCTTGGACTTGAGTGGTGCAGAAAGCTTCGACAAAATATTTGGACCGCATTTAGTTCCTTGGATGCCTCAGTCTTGCCAGAAACTTAATGATTTTTATAAGCTCTTATTTGGAGACATTTTTCAGCTCCCTCTTTGCTTCCCAAACAGAATAATTAATAAACCAACCAGGAATACGGAAGACTACACCAGCATCCCAAACAAGCACTCTCCCTTGCTTCTCTCAGTCACTCCTGTTACAGTCACAGCATCACAGAATTGTTTGGGTTGAAAGGGACCTTAAGGATCATCAAGTTCTAAGCCCCTGCCATGGATTATTCCACTTTCAGAAATCATCCAAAGGTCTTTTTTTTCAGGACCTTGAATCAGATCTGGCCTAAAAGCACAATCAAGGAATCAGCCACAAAACAAGTTGGGGTTTGTCCTGGGGTAGGACAGTCAGATTCCAGTTTTCCCTCTTTCTCATCCGTGTACCATGGTGCACGGGGCTACTCCTGGTGGCCAAGGATGAGAAGTGTCACAAAAAGAGCCGGTCTGGCTTCTGCCTTGCCTCGGCAAGAAGCCAAGATCAAAGTACTATTTATTTCCCTCTGCCTCTCGCTTCCAGGGTATTTTGCCTTCACATTAACTAGTCAGTGGCCTGCCTGGTCTTGGCCAGGTTTATCTCCCCTCCTCGCATCCTGTCTGGGATGGGCGCCCCTGCATAGACATCATGGTCCACTGAGAGCCTGCAGAAGTGACCCTGAGATCTTCCTGACCCTTGCTGCATTTGCTCATTTCCTCCTCAGCTCCCTTTCTATTGCTTTTCAAATTAAGGTGCACAGGAAACCAGA
The DNA here is from genome assembly GCA_017639245.1 of Myiopsitta monachus. Taxonomy (NCBI): domain Eukaryota; kingdom Metazoa; phylum Chordata; class Aves; order Psittaciformes; family Psittacidae; genus Myiopsitta; species Myiopsitta monachus. The sequence goes on along the minus strand of CM029931.1, from coordinate 2,839,551 downwards.
GCAGTTTCTGATCTCTCCTCCACCTAAAAAATTAGAACATCAAAACCAGTTTTACCAGCAATAAACGAAGCTACTTTGAAAAGGGAGGCAAAGGGATCTATCTGGAGTCAGTAAGACATTGTTAGGATCTCTTTGATCGGGAGCTTTAAATGAAAATTATCAAATGGAGCTTTAAAACATACACCCTTTTGTTTGATTAGCCTGCTGCAGATAACCTTTATTAAACCTGATCTAAAATTACAGCCATGCACTGGTGGTTCTTTGATGCCTTGGCTGTTTCATTTCCTGTTTATACTATGATACACGTTGCACTAGGAGATAAAGCACTTCTGAAGGATATTAAGACATGAAAGTCCCTTGGCTATTTGCTGGCACTGTTTTGATGTTTTCTTGCTCTCTAGAAATTAGCATATCCTTTTCAAAGCCTGCCTCTGATGAGAGTAATCCTTTGCCATGATGTATTTGCTAAAAGTCATAAATGATAGTATATTGTGTAAAGAAATGACACATAAAAGGGACGATGCTAGATTATTGATAATGAGGCAACTTGTGCAACTCTGCTTTTGGCTTTTATAAAACACATTTTTGACACCATAAATACATTGAGCTTCTATTAATAAGGATTTAATACTTCTGAGATTTTAGAAACTTGCTCAGAACAACTTTTCAAAAGAAGGGTTTTTGGGGGAAGTTTCATGTTCTCGCTAATTTGGATAAGATGGTCTGTTAAGCACGTTTTGCTGCCTTCATCAAGAGGGATGATGGAAAGGTTTTTAGCACGGCTTTGGCAGAATTAAACTGTGCTGGAATATTTATTTCCTTAATTTGTGTAGTGTCTACTGCCATAGAAACCAGGGGGCTTCATTAGAGACATTTGCAACAAAATGTTACCTTTCAGGGAAAAAAACAGGACTTTGACACACATAAAAGTGAGACATAAGGATCTGATATCTGAAGGTGTAAATAAGTATTGCTCCACTGAAGCTTTGAAGTGACATTGATTTACATCACCAAAAGATCTGTCTCCTGTTGTCACTAACAAATGACCTGAGCATTTTCACAGGAGGGAAAGACAAGCCTGGATGACCTAGAAAACTGGGACCAGGGTGCTGGGATGAGAGTGGGATGGACAAACAAAAAGGGCTGGGGAATCTTAACCAGCCTCTTTTCAAAGGCACTTTTTCAGGACTTTTCAAGGTGCTTTGGATGACATATGGGCTATAAAATTCCTGAAACTGTGTGAAAATCATCATATTTACTGTGTTTTCTTTGCACACTCTTCCATCACTCTCTAGTTGGATGGCGATAGCACAAGAAGGTCTGGACTCTGACAGAGGTGAGGTGGGTCAGTCACGATGGCACTTTGGTGGAGTGTGATAAAGATTTACACTTTGCTTTACATAAAGTGCTTTCTGAAGATGGATACAGAGAGCTGAATTTGGTATTTTCACACTGGGTGACCCCGGTTACACCTGACGCTCTGCGTAACACACCTGAGGATGAGGATTTTGGTACCTAAGTCAACAGAATTTGCAGCCACTCTGAATACCTGAACTCACCCTTCCTAAAATCCAGTCCCTTATCTATAAGCCTTTATGTGAAGCTGAGCCCTTACCTTAGATATCCCGGGATGTTAATCCTACCCTGAGGAACTGAAGATCTCATCTGATATCCACTGAAATCAATGGAACAATTGACTGTGGGTGGCTGCTCCAAGGAGCCCTGGAGGGAATAAAGGTCACAGCCAGCCTTGCAATGGGGAGGTTCAGCTCTGCTGTCACCAGTCCCTTTCCAGCATGGACCACTGAGAGTTGCAATCATGCTGATCAGCACAGGGCACTACCCTTCATCTCTCTAGCTTGGGGCAGGAGCTGGAGTTTTATTAGTTCAGGTAAACTGCAGCGGGAGATGAGAGGAAGGGAGGAAGGAGCAATTGGAAAGGCAGAGACAAATTATACCTCCAGTGATGAAAGCCACCTTGACTGCAGCGAGGCTAAGACATTGCCAAGATGATTGCCAGTTAAGCATGTATTAAGCAAATATCTCCCCTTCCTTTCAGCTAGGCCTCCAGTGGGACTGCCTTCTCCTACAATTTACCGGATTGAAAGTGCAGAGAGTGACAAAATTACTTTTTTTAATGGCTGAAAAAAAACCAAAATCACAACCAGTTGACAATTCAAGAGAAAAAGGCTTGTAAAAAATTGATAGTGTTTTTTCTGTATCCTTGTCAGAAAGCCTTTCAACTCCCCTCTTGGAAAGCAAAGACATGAAGAAGGTGCTGGGAAAAGGACTTCTGCATGGGCACCTGCTGTTCTTACTGCAAGCTGTGACAGGGAGCAAAGGCATGTGGGATTAGTCCCAAAGAAATGGTGATTATCAAGTCTCCTTTCTGCAGGACCTCTGCTCATTGGCCTATGTGCCACCCAGTAACAGGATTTGCATGACTCCAGCCGGATGCTTGGAGAATATGTGTCATTCTAGTGCTGTACCATATGCCATACAGGACTGAGGGCAACGAGCATGACTCACAAGATCAGCTTTATATAAGGTTTTCTGCAAATTTGGGGGGATTTAACTAAAAGTAACACATGCAATATGATGCTGAGCTCATATTCTAACCAGAATACAAACAGGTGGAGAGAGGCGACTGTGAGAAAGCATCCGATGTCCCCAAAACCGAAGGACTCTCTTGGAGGTCCTTGTCAGACTCCTGCTGTTGTCCTCTGATCCATCCACAGGTCTCCATGTGTCCAAGCCAGAGGCACCAGGCGCTGCTCTGGAATCCATCCCTGCCCTGCTCAGCCGGCCCCAAAGGCAGCTGTGATTGAGGCCGGACACTCCCTGCAATAACGGCTCCTTCCAAGAGCCTCCAGCCCCGCCAGCACGCGAGAGGCGGCCAAGTGCCTTCTGCTGCCAGGATGTCACAAGACCGGTGAGTCACGGGAGGATCACAAAGTGTTCTCATAATGGAGCTTAATAACAGCCAGTGTCAAGGGAAAAGCACCTGTAAACGGGACGGTGCACGGCTTTACAGCCTTGCAATAGCACTGCTGGGCAGCTCCAGCTCACAGTCCCTGCGTTGCTTCACCCGCGCTCGATCTTGCTCTCTGCAGCGGCTTCGGGGCTGTGTCATTGCCACAGTGGTCATCTGTAGCACAGTGCTGCCTGGACTCTGATATCCAGGCAGATAACATGCTCCCTGCTCTCCTTGAAGGGCAAACAGAGTGTGACAGCAAATGCTGCCGATGAGGATGCACAGCTTTTCTGCCCAGACCATCAGCAGAGCAATGATGTGTCTACAGGGCCTGGAATTCATGGTCCAAGTGGAGATAAGCTACATGGCAGCTCTGAATGGGAGAAGACGCCCATGCACCCTGACATGCTGTGCTTGGTGGGGTGAGGAAGAGGATGCAGCTTGTGCTGCAGTCACTGCCGGTCCCTTCTTGGCCCACCAGCCGTTAAGCTGAGTGGTGACTCCAAAAAGTCACATCCCACTTTCCCAGGCCTCCAGCACTTCTCCAGTTACTCTCCCAGGCTGCTGCTTTCACGCCAGACCCCATGAGGGTTGTCCCCTGCACAGCTGCACTTCTACACAGCATAACTCCTCCTTCCCTCCATCACCACATCCCTCTGTCCTCCCCATCCAACTGCTTTAAACTTCAGGGAAATCCACCTTCCCTTCCCTTCCCTGACACACAAGTAACTCCCCTGAGAGATGCCACTTTCACCTCAACCCTGTTAGCCAGGCAGGAGGTCCATAAACAGCAGCAAGACCTCACCAAATAACACCATCATCTCTAAACCTGCCCCTTCAAGTGCCTGGGGGAGGCTATCTGCTCACCTGCAGATTTTCCTGCGCCTTTGCTGCAGCTGAGGATGCCCATCACTCCTCCTCAGCATCCTTAAGGCTGCATCCCAGGCATCTGAACACTGCCCATGAGATTCAGTCCAAAAGATGACCTTTCCCTTTGGAGCTCCTCTGAAAACACATCCAACATCCACCCTCTCCCTTTGCTTGCCTCCTGAGCATCATTACGGTTTGATAATGATCTCAGAGGTGCTAAGCTGATAATCATCTACCTCAGCTACTCCACACACTTTGTCAGGCACGCTGGTAATGAAAACATAGAGTGTAAAGATATCTCTTTCCCAAGGTAATGGAAAACTTGAGTGGAGATTGACATTACAAGCAAGATAGGCGGATGGAGAAGCCAAGTAGAAAGGAGTAACATCTGGTTCTGTTTTTCTTTGTGAAATTATCTCACACTGACCAAGCAGTGCCTTCTCTGAAGTATATAAACATTGAAGACACACACACATGGTTGTTATCAAATGGTATTGTGCAAAATTAAATTGGCTACTTTATGGTGAAATGGAGAAGGAAAGCAGGCATTTCAAACACATGCGTGTCTCTCAGCGAGGTCTGGAAGCGATCACGATGCAAGGATGGCTACTTTAAAATATCTACAGATAGTTAGGGCCATTCTGTGAGATGAATAAGCTGGGGCTGAATTTAATAAAGTTATCAAGGCCATAATAACACAGGGGCCAGTGCCTGAAACTAATAAGCGGTTTGGTGAGCATGAGATAGTTCATATGTGCAAAGCATTCTTCCAGCACTGCTTGCAGAGGTAAAACACCATGCCGAGTGCCTCTAACCTCACCAAGATGAGCTGAACCCTTTGGCCAGGTTTAGCCAGCCCAGCTGGAGGGGACATGCAGCACATTGTCTAAGAGGTAGTCACAAGCTTGGCACGTCCTTCACTGAGCATAGCTGGTAGATCCCCTAATGCAGGCATATGTCAGCCCTTAGAACAAGTGCTCTCAATGCCAGTCTGTAGCATGTTTGTGGTTTAAGAAGAGAATCAGAAAAACCTTTACCAGAAACAATCTATTACATCAAATTCTTATCTAATGTTTCACCAGTAGCCTCAGAGCAGGTTCCTCCCGACCTCACTGGTCCCTCACTGTTCCTTGGAGCTGGGCAGGACACAGGGCAGGACACAGGGATGCCACACTGGCAGCTGAACATGGGTGAGGAGGAATGATTTCTGTGTTCTCCAAAAATGAAATTTTCCGTTTGTGGAAAATTCCACATCTCTGATTTTATTTTTCCCAATCCAGAGGAATATTTTAGATATGAGAAATTTTCCCTGGACTGCAAATTCCCGTTACCGCACATGCCGAGAGGAAAGGGTTCAGTTTTTCCAGTAGACCGGTGGCAGAGCAGGAAAAAGGGCTTGATTTTCCTGAATTCCACCCTAGAGCTCTGTTCATAGAGCCACAGAGCCACTGCAGGCCTTTTGTTTGGATAAACCCTACCTTTCCCACAGAGCTGCAAACCTGAGCGAAGGGGTTAGTAACAGCCCTACTTGTTTTATCCTTTTCTTTTTCATTTGAGCTTCAGAAGCAGAGACCCAAGAGCAGTGTCGGGGCTGGCCCCAGGGAATGCAATTCCCATTCCTTTGAAAATTCTCGTTCTGCCGGTTGGAAGTTGTGTTCAGCATTTCCCTTCCCAGCTGGAATTGTGGGGCTGAACTTTCTCAAGGTGTTGACTGTGCGGAAAGAAGAATAAAGGAGAGCAGATTTCATCTAGCTTGGATTTACCCGGGGAGTGATTGTCTTCCAGAGATCCTAATCTGAAACCGCTTCTTCCTGCTCACTCCCCCCCCCCGTAGTAGTTCACAGCTCTGAAGTAGGCAGGGAGGCAGGGATGGACTGGGAATCTGTTAGCACCAATGGGACTGCCCAGGCACTCAGGGAAGGGACAAGACTGGCGTTTTGGCTCATGATATTAAGAATTAAGTTTATTACAGCAGTGGCTGTGCCTCAGTGCTGTGCTGGGCTCTGCGCTCTGCCCTGACAATCACAGCATTCATGTAAGACACCAGTTAGGCAGAATTTACTCATCAATCACCAGTTTTGCCAGGGTAGAGGAGTCCAGCTTCTGGACATCTGCTGGAGCTGCTTCTGGTGCAGTTGACTTTAAAATGCCCTCAAACAGCTCCCTGGAAAGGTAGGAAAGTTGCTGCAGACATGTCCTTTGGCAGGGAACTGTTACGGAGGAGACTTTCAGACTGCCTTGGGAAACATAACTCTGAGCCCCAAGTTTCAATAGAAAAGCAGCAAAGAAAACCTCAAAAAGCAAACTACAAGCTCCTCTCCCAGATTTCCTTTTCCTTTCATGGCGCAAATTAGAGAACACAAACTTAGTGAAATTGCAAGCATCTAAGAATAGCTTTGATTTTCCTAAACATTTACAATTCTGTTTTATGTACATCGTCAGAAAAAGAGCAAGGAAATACAAAATGTAAATCTTTAAATGAACCTGAATACCAAGGAGACTTTACATATCTGCTTGTAACAAATGGGATGTTGCAGCTAAATCTCAACAAGCGGAATCAGAGAGTTTCAATAGCCGTGGATGCATGGAGTATAATCAGACACGGGATGCCTTGTGTAAGGTCCTTCCTTCCATCCCTCCCCTCCCTTGCAGGTTAAGAAAACTATTGTGACTTGCTATAGCTTTTGCTGCCTGCCATTCAGTTTGGTTTCACGGCTCCCAGAGCCAGAATCCAATCTCCATTTCAGAGAGCTAAGCTGGACATCAAAATCCTCCCTGGCAAGGGGTCTCCCTCGCTGCCCCGGAATGCGCCATGGATAGTGTCCCTACTAAGTAAGTAGTGTGCTGGGTCTAATGAACCCAGAAGCTATGGATCTGAAACCACTTCCAGGCATGGAAGATTTGCAGGAATTCTGGAGAGCCTGTTTGATAAAAAGTCACATTTACAAAAGGGATACTGCCCTCGGTTGTACTGCAATGCTGAGAGAAAAGTTGAATGTGGGAGAAGACATTAGCCTTTTCCTCAGCAGGACAGCCTTGATAGAGCAGAAAGCATTAAGAAAGCAATTTAAAAAACATAATGCTCAGGAAGCACCTAATTTTACTACCAGCTGGGTGTTAAATTAATTGTGTGCAACCTGAATGTGGCACGAGATGGAAAAGTCAGGCTTTAAAGTGTGTGCGCGCTGTTCTAAGAGCAATTCTATTTCTTGGTTGAAAGCAAGGAGTGTATCTCATGGAAAGCATCAGGTGATCAGCAGGATGATATCATGATGGATTAGCCCAGCACATACTTGCCTGCTCAGAGGTCAGGAGCAGGTTATAACTCTCTCCAACACTGAGCTATGAGCGTGTGTTACCGTTGGTGTGTAAGGAGAGGTTGATGCTGGGAGCGGGAGCGATGAGCCTGAGGATGGGCAGAGCGATGATTCACTTGTCTCAGCAGACACAAATGAGTGAAATCTTGGATGCCGCAGAGGCTGGGTGTTACCACTCCCATTTTCTCACTAGGTAAACCGAGGTCAGAGATGCTTTTTGACTTGCCCAAGGTCATGCATGAATTAGCGGTAGAGCCAGAAACAAGACCTAAAAGACCCCGCTTCCTTTCATTGCCGCAGCGTTTTCAATTGCAGATGCAGAAACATTGCAGGCCTGTTGTTCAAAAGAAACCCATTACCATCTGCAGGGCTTGTATCAACCTCAAGAGAGATCAAATAGCCCCGTGGTGAAAAGGCATCCAAGAGCAGCTGCCTGCCTGCTAGCTGGTTTTTAGGCTGTGATTTCTTCAGTAGCAGTGATTCTCACTGAACACCCTTAATTTAGATTGATGGAACCACTCTGCAAAGCAAGAAACTTTCACTTACAGATATGCAACTCCTAAACTCATTCAAAACAGCAGGAAATGTTATTTATACCAAATCTAAAGCTGACAGCTGTTAAAGCCCCTCCCTGCCTGCTCCTTCCGTCTCTTTTCTTCTGGCTTTTTTCTGTTTCTGGTCAGGATCTTGTTTTGGAAAGACCCCAGATTGTAATAGTTTTACTTGCACTGAATTATTTGGCTTTGTTCATCTACTGATGAAGTGCCAGCTCCGAAGGACTGCCAGATGCAAGTTGGCATCTTAAAGCACTGCAGGGAACTTTCCTGACATTGCTTATGAGTCGGGACTCTATGTGAGTGTTCTGAACTAACAGCAGGTCTCTGCCTAAGTAAGCTTACAGTGGAAAGGTGCACGGAAGGGCTGATACATGGCACCCATCAGAGCCCAGGGAGGAGGCTTCAGCCTCAGCTGGACCTGGCCAAGTGGCTGAGCAAAGGAGCAGCAGCAAAATTTCAGGGGAACCCAACCCCTTCATAGAATCATAGAATAATTAGGGCTGGAAAGGACCTTAAGATCATCCTGTTCATGGCTTACATTTGGGGTGATTTGGGTTCTCAAGCAAGTCTGTTCACCATGTAAAGCAGCAACGCAGCCTGGGGATGGGGGAAATCCAACCACCATCTACTCAGCACTTCATCCTGCTCCAGACACCTGCCTCCTGGCTGGTTTGAAGCCCAAACTCGGGTTAGTTCAATTCTCAGGCTGAGATTCACTGCAAAGATCTGAGTCTTGATAAGCTTTGATGAACATTTTAACTAACTTGGCCCAAACTCCAGGTTCATAAGAGAACACAGATCCAGGCACTTTCATGTGGTCTGAGGTTTTGTAAAGAAAGGTTCATCTGGCTCTTGAGTTGACTTTGGGTTTGGCTGCACCTCCTGGGTCACTCCAGCCTGAGAATGATGATGTGGGCTGAGTTGTCATTGTCACAGCTGGGGAGAGACCAGCTTTTGTCATTGCAAAGTGTAGAGAAGCAAGAAAATAGTGGGCTACTGATAAGATTAATGCTTTGCATGGCAACCTGCTACAAGTCCTGGCAGAAATATAACCCTATGATGGCCTTCTACAAACAGACCGCATCTCTACAACAACAGGTTTTAAACAAGCGGATCATTTTCTTGGTTTCAAATGATTTTAGCAGTCTAACTCGCATCTTAGTACCACTATGACCTATTGAGTTATTACTTCAAAACACCACTCTTTTCCCCTGCACAGATTACAGGGTGTAGGTGCAATATCTTAGCAAAGGAGAAGGAATTCTTTTCCTGGATGAACATGATGGACAGCAAGTAAAAGAGAACTCCTGGTGAGGGAAGTCCTTTGGGTACTGTGTGTGTCACTATACTGGCACACCAGCTTGGCCAAAGTCAGGCTCAGCAGATCAAACTACAAAGGGCTGTGTTTCTGAGGGACTTCTTTCTTGCAAGAATATACAAGAAGCCTTTCTAGGAGCGATCACTTAACTCCTGTAATCTCACACAGTAGACTTATAAAGTAGATTAAGAAAAAGCAATAAGCTGAAGTTAAAAAATACGGCGCTTTGGCTCATTTATTTTATATATTAAGGGGAAAGCTGACCTTCAAGATCTCTTTTTTCCCCTAGTATTCATGCTGATGAATAGAATGTATTCTGACTTTAAATGAAACAGAGTGCTTTGAAAAGACAGAAAATTAGCAACATATGGACCAAAGGACCAGAAGAGATGAGAAAAGAGGAAGGGAAAGAAAATGACTGAAGGGAAGTTTCAGATGCTGCTGTGATCCTGCAGCAGAGTATTTTTATGCTACTGCTATTAGGGAAGGTCAGGCCCCCTTTGGACATCCCCTTTGCATCACGCATGAGGAGGCCTTTCTGTGCGCAATGCAGAGCAGAAATCACCCTTCACTGCAAATGACCCTTGCCCAACCAGACCGGCAGATGACACAGAGGAAAAGGACAGCAGGATCTTACAAACAGGGTTATTTTTCTCCTCCCTATCCCCTCCCTGCTCTGAACCAGAGATGCTCTATAGCGTAAGGTACATTCTTCCCTGCCAGACTCCCAGGCAGCATTGGAGTCCTTTGATTTCAGTCCCTGGTCCTTACCCTCAGGTAAGTGTCACTTGGCAGGACTCAGACACAAGCAGACCATCACCAGCAATGTTCATAGTTGGTTTTTCCACCTCTTCATGTCCTCTACCCTGTCCACCACACACCTGCAACCTGCACCAGAGACAGGGCTTTCATTGGCCTCACCATTGCACTGACACATGCATGTTCTTCTTTGTATGAAATAAAATCAATCACAACAAACCCATCATGTTGCCATTTATATTGCTATCATAAATTTTTCTTGGTTTTTGGTGGGGTATTTTTTTGGGGGGGTAATTTCCTTGTTTTTCTCTAAAGTATGTCTGAACTGTTCTATTTCTAAAGGAGGAGGGAGGGCACTTGGTAAGCGGTGAGTGGTTAAAAACAGCTTATGCAAACATTAATTACCTGAGTCTTTTTGATGGCTGGGAATCTTCATCAAATCAGGAATAAGCTAAAGCAGGGGTCGAATATCAAACTGTTCACAGCAAACTCTGTGTAATCATTTAAGTGCCTTGTTAATTGAGTCAATGTTCTTAATTAAATCTTAATTTTAAGACTCCCATTTTAATTAAGGTCTGCTGCAAGCCAACCAGAGCAAGGAACTTGGAGATAAGGCTCCCAGCTTCACCCTTAACTCATATAGCAATAGAACAAGGGGTGATGGGTTCAAACTGAAGCAGGGGAAGTTCAGGCTGGATATAGGGAAGATGTTCTTTACTGTGAGGGTACTGAGGCACTGGCACAGGGTGCCCAGGGAAGCGGGAAATGCCTTGTCCTTGGCAGTGTTCAAAGGCAGGTTGGACAGAGCCTTGGGTGACATGGTCTAGGGTGAGGTGTCCCTGCCCATGGCAGGGGGTTGGAACTGAATGACCTTAAGGTCCTTTCCAACCCAAACCATTCTGTGATTCTATGTGTTTAGAGACGCCACGTGCTGATATATCTCCAGTGGAGGGGGAATTAGAGCAAAGCTGACCTGGCCATATCTGTCAATTCAGCGACATGAGGAAGTGTCACATTTATACATTACGCAGACAGCTCTGAGAGACAAAGTGATGTTTTTTTCCCAAGTGAAACCAAATCTGGGTAAAATTAACATTCTATCCCGCTAGTACATTTAGTCCAGATCCAAGTCTGCGCAGTTTTTCCATTCTGTCTCTGCCATTTTAGCTCATTTGCCTCTCAGCTGAAAAAAAGAAGGGAAGAAAAAGCACTTTGCTGTTGCACAAAAACTGTTTTGTGCTCCCCATAAATCTGTGTATCCTCTGCACACCCTATAATATATATTACATGGCCATACTTAGGTATTTGCACAGACCTGCTATCACTTTGCTTTACTCCCCTCATATTTTGGAGTGTCTGGTGAAAAATTCCTTTGGGCTTTGCATCTCCTCTTGGCCATTGAGAAACTTGGCTTTTGCATGGGATGCACAAATAGTTCTCAAAAAGCTTTTATACAAATGCTGCTGCTTCTTTCCAGAGCAGCATGTGCTTAAATCAGCCGAGTGTTAAAAGCAATAAAGTAAATAGGAGGCTTGTGACTGAAATACTCTATCCAACGGCTCTTGCAGTAATAACATAAACCCCTTTTGGCATTAGCCGTGGCCTGCTTTGGGGAGAGACAGGAGAGAAATTAAGCCCCTATGGGCTCTGGCTTCTCAGCTAGGTTTGCTTGCTAAGGTGCCACTTTGTGTGGGGTTGTTGACGGTTCATGGATTATGGAAATCCTTTAGGAAATGGGCTCTCTGAGCAGCCCCATGTCTCTGGCATTATTCAAAGAAGAAGTCAAAGTCCTAGGATGGGGTTTGAAATGATGGATTTCAGGGCAAGTCAAGCACAAACCCCTCCAGACTTTGGTGGGACAGATCATGGTTTGAACATCATTGGCTCTTATAGAATGAGAACTATATTTATCAGTGTTTTACCTGGTCAAAACCACAGCCACCTCCACCTGCCTCCAGGTGCATGGGAAGAAAGCCCACCTCAGCTCCTTATCCAGACTTTCCCAGATGTCCATGCTTGGGGTAGAAAGAGTGAAAGAAACTGTTCCCAGAGATCACATTTTGCCCTCAGACCAGCATCATCCAGGCTGAAGACTCAGAGCTCCTGATCCCATCAGGTCTCATCAGGAATATACCTGCAGCTTGAGGATATCAGGCCAGAAACCTGACTACAAAACAGCATCCTGAGCCTTGTGCTGTCCTCTCCTCCTCTCTCAGCAATGGTAACCTTCAAGCCTCTCCCAGGCTGCCCTTGTAAGGCTCATTTGCAGGCAGCCTGAGATGTTAATGGTCTGTCAACTCGTCCCACAGTCCAGTTTAAGTAACCTCATACAGCAGAACTGCAGGTGATGGCCATGATTTTCCTATATATATCCTACATGTGTGTATATATATTTACATATGTAACCAGAGCATTGTCCTTTGCACTCTACCTGCTCCCCACCAGTTTCTCCTCTGCCTGTTAGGTCTTCCCTTGTGGGCCAGCATGGCTTAGGGAGAGCAAGTGCCCAAGCCCAGTGGTGTCCTCATCTGGCTGAGCCTCCCATGCCATAAATACCCACTGCAAACACTCATCTCCACACCAGGCTTTCCCAGCTTCCCTCTCAGCCTCTCCACTCCATGCTGTGCAGCATATGGAGCATATAGCCCTAAGAGAAAAGTCCTCAGGTAATGATTTTTAGGGTCAGATAAATGCTGCCCTTTGCTTCCCCAGCGGGCACCAAGAGGAGCCCCACTGCTGATAGCAGGAGCGACGTGCACCAAGCACCAGCCAGCATCTGCCAGCCATGGATTTGAAGTGACATCATGAGTTTCTGTGGGTTTTCTTCCCAATGGATCTTTCCAAATTCACTCTTGTGGTTCCTTCCAGTGATTTTGCTTGAAGAGATAAGGCTGGGTTTGGCGAGCGGCCAGCTCAACTGTTGACAGAGCTGTACAGTTCAGCTCCGAACTGCGGGACTCTTCCTCCAGAATAAAGGGTCCTTTTCAGCTTAGAGACACAAATACATGAATAAAGGCATATTTCATGCGTGATGTCTAAGTACATCAATCAGATAACTGGAACTGGTGTGCGTGTGGAGAGATTTCTGACGTAATACAACTTGTACAAAGAAGAAAGGCGCTTTCATTAATCCGGTGCTTGGAATGTCACTTGTGCACCAACAAGTGATTCAGTAACAACTTGGAAAAACAAATGAAGCCATCATTTTCAAATATGCAGGAGCCTCCCAAATTACAAAAGGGAGTGAGCACATAGGATTCACAAATGGAGACTCCCGCATCCCACAGGGGTCTAGAGAAATAAGTGGAAAACACAGAGCAGGTATGCATGAATTATGCTGATGTGTCTGACACAAAATCAGTTCACAGAGTTGTCTCTTTTTTGGGGGGAAGGAGGAAGTCACTGCAACAAACAAGAGCCTGAGGATTGGAGTTTGCAGCAATCTTCATGCAAATTGCCCTCTGCAGTGTGAGTACAGAGAGGACTTGCTGACTCCTGACAAGGTTAAGAGTCTCCTCCATCCAGATCCAGTGTCCTGTTGAGATTTCCAGCTCATCTGTTATACGAAGACGGACGCTTCCTTCATGTCCTTGTAGCCTCAAGAACAAACAGTTATCAAAATTCATTGTGACAAACACAAATCCTAGTTGTGGATTCACACTGCAAAATTCAGTCCTGGGTATAGCTTTAAACACCCCAAAGTCTTGTAAGTTTGGATTTGCTAAAAAGCATTAAAATTAAATGAAAGGTTTTATTTGACCCAAAGAAAGGAAATGAAATTTAGGCGGAAATTCCATCATCAAAAATTCCTGTACCGTGTCTCAGGGTTTTGGCACTTCCAGAATGGCAAATACAGTTCTGTGTTCTTTGGACGTTTCCACTGCATCTTAAGTACCTTTTGTGTAGGCACAAGGTGATGGGTTAATAGTGTTATTTCTTCTTTAACAGAGAAACATTTTCTTGTCTTTGAAAATGAAAGGCAGGCTCTTGAGATTACTTCCATGTCTATTTTCCTTATTTATCACAGGTATTTATAAGGTGTCTTTCACATGGGCATCCAAGTGCCAGGTTTTTTCTTATGGTAAGTTCTTTTTATTTCTTTTTTTTTTACAAAAAATATAATTTCATACCCTGAAAATGAAGTTTTCCTTCTAAAAAGTATTAAAAGAATTGTTATAAAGTAGGAGGAAACATCTCTCCAGGGATAACACAAAAACTATATCTCCTTTACAGCTCTTACAGCCCATTCCAGCATTCCCCTGAATGCGCTCTTGCACCATTGATGGTCCATAGCATATTTACTGGAGCTCCACAGAGACCTTGGCTTTCTTCTTTGTTTTCAGCTCCTAAGCTCTATAAGGAGACAGCTTAAAACTACACATTATTGTTTCCTAATGCAGTTTTCCAACTCTGGCAGTTGGTGCCCTTGACAGAGGGCACCCATTGGTGCTGGTGGGGCAGGAAGGCAGCCTGTACAGCTGCCAAAAGGGAAGGGGGCAAGAAAACTAGAGCTTTAAATCTAAGGAGGTAACTGGGAGTAATAGAAGATCCCCCCCACCCCGGACAGAATGCTGACCACACAGATGGATGCTGTTGTCTTGTTGGAGCCTGGTACCATCAGCTCTTGCAAGCACCCGTGCCAGCCTGGTGAAAAGAACACAACAGGCACATCTGAGATGAGCTCAGTGAACTGTCCCGTTGAAATGTGGCGTTGTCACACAAGCTGCAGAAGAAACTTTTGGGCTCCTTGCCTGTTTTGCAGAGTAGAGTCAGAAAATGTATCTCCAACCACCCAAAACATCCTGGATGCTCTTAGTGCTGGATCGCACTTGCATATGCAGTAGCAGCAACAGATGCAAGTATCAAGATAAAAGAGGGCAGTTAGTAAAGGGTTAATTTCCCAAACACCAGCATAAAAGATAATAGCTCTGTGTTAATGACAGTGCTAGGATAGCAACTGATAACAGTGAAACCAGCCATCAAAAAGCATGCCGGTGCTCTGGGGTGAATAAACTGATTTTAGTGATTGCATCTCACATGTTGATAATGTTTCAGCGACTTTTATGCCACTAAAAGAGGAGCTGAGGAAAGTGGAGTTTGCATCTCTATTGCAGCCTTTTCACAAGGAGGACAAGGGGTCACAAGCCTGGCCTTGTCCGGAACCAGAGCTCACTATCACCAGCCACCAGTGCCTGTGCACATGGGGTTGGGTGGTGATGGAGGAGCAGCTTTGGGGTCATCCAACCTCACATCTCCCTCCAGCTCTGGTTTCGATCAGCTCCTCCATAAAGCACCATGTTTCCAGCCAAGATACTCATATATGAAGCTTTAGCTCAAACCCTGTATGGTATTTATATAGCTTTTATAAACAACTTTATGCAGCCCAGGAAGCAGGCTCTCCACCAGCCATAGAGTGACGGTCCTCTGATGGCTGGGAATCACTGCACTGCCATCATTTGGGTCATCTCCATTTAGGAGGGGATGCTTTCTAGCCGCCGGGGTGGTGGGGATTGCATAGGCTGCCAGTGTGAATGCACAGACACAAGCCAAGGACCAGCCCAGCATCCCTCACACACGTTATCCCAGTCACGCCATTCCTCCTGCTGCTGCAGAGCAGAGCAGCGTCATCAGAAAGAACTCTGCCCACTTCAAAGGGGAGGGTTAGCAATTATGCAGAGCTAATTGTATCCCGATAAGAGCACCAGCTTCATTATTCCACCCTGGTTCGCATTTTCATATCCAAGTTCTACTTATTTTAAGTAAACACCCTCAAATTAGACTTTCTTAAACATACAAGAACCTCATCATTTTATTTCCAGGGATACATGTTCATTAGAGATAAGGTGATTTAGAGAAAAATATCATTTTATACTCCTAATTGTAAGCAGAAAACAATAAGCTCCCTATGAATAATGTACCACACAGGCCTACAACGCTGGAAGTTCAATAATTGCTTTTCTGATATAAAAATAACATTAAGTTGAAAACATTTTAACTAGAGATCTCAGCGTTCAGACAATGGGCTGGGAACCCGCATTCCCTGCATGGTTTAGACAAATAACACACTCCTGATGGAAAGCAATGGGAGAATCACTCCTGCCCTGTGGGTATTATATTTTTTAATCTACCACTAAGTTGGCTTTTTCTTTCATTTTTTAGTTTTACATCAAGCAATTCCAAACTGTAAGCCACGACTGACCTAACTACTTATTAAAAATGCTAATATGCTTTTGTGCTTTGATGTCTGGTGAACAATAAAAGGGAGAGAGTTACTCTGGGACACTGTAATCCTTTATTTGTCACTAAGTTATGACACCCAGCAGAGCTGTGTGACAGTCCAAATCAATCATCCCCCGTGCACTGCAGGCCTTCTCTGCCTCCTGCAGAGCCTATGCAGTTTAATTAGCTTTTTTTCACACTAGCATAATGTACATCTGCAGCTTCAGCAAGAAAAAGAAATGGAGGATAGTTCACTGGGATACGGTGCCTTAAAAAAAGTTCATATAAAAAAAGTCTGAAAGAAGAAACATCACAACCCTTTGTAGTTTACTTCAGAGGAGTTTGCGGTGGAAATCTACAGGACTGGGTACTCTATATTGTTAAATGTAGATTTTTTTTTTCTTTAACCTAATAAAGGCCTTTTCAGCTAAAATCTCAGATGGCATTTAAAGCCTTGTTCTTTTCTAATGGTCTCTATCTTTTATACCTTCTTCTCGCCGTTGATCATGCAGCAGCTCGTTATCTGCTCCTCTTCCCCTCCCCACAGTGGGTTGGTACAATGGAGTCTTCAAACCCATATTTGCTGGTTAGAAATCACTGGTTAGAAATTCCCACCGGTGGCAGTGCCCCAGGGGTAAAGTCATGCTCCCTCATACCAGCATCAAGCCCGTGGCTGGAGCATGCTTCAAGTGGTGGATCCATAGCAAATAAGCATTCTCCACAATTAGCCAAACACAAGCCTTCAGGAACACAGGTTGAGATGAGCACAGCCAACCTGGCATCCCCTCAGCTGCCCTGCTGGAGAGCAGACAAAGTCACTGGACAGGAGGCCTTTGGATAAATGGGATTGTGTCATCCCAATAAAATAGTTCTGGCCCTATTAGGCTAGTGGTTGTATCCGGTGGTGTATCAAACAAATGACGACTCAGGCACTGTCTCACTTCACAAAGGGCAGTATTCCCTTCCAGCCATTCCAGCTGATGTGACAGAGCTTGCTAACTTGATGGTGTAACCTAATGCTGTTTGGCTTTTATTTATCTTTTCCACCCTTTGTGCACCATGATGAAGTTTAAAGGCATGCGAGATCATTCCTTACACTATTCCTCTGAGCGTGACCACAAAGGAGTCACCTGCAGAACACAGCAGTTGCTTTATTCAAATGATAGCTTACATTACTAGAGGCTTGTCACTCTTAATAACCTCCCAACAGAGAAATGCATCTGAGGGGATGATGGGCTGGGTTCAAACGGGAATGTTCATCAAGAGCAAGCACTTTCCACTCCCTGGTTTAGAGATGTGCTGCGGTGCAAGCGCTTTACAAAGGCTGTGGCTCCAGACAGACAAGGTCCAATGGGTCACAGTGGTGGAGACCACCACAAAGGCTGGAAAGCAAAGACGTTTATCAGCCCCTTAATTTTCAAGCAGAACTCCACCTTCAAGTAACACAGCTCTTTGCTTAAGATGTGCCAGGACTACTTAAATTCACCTCCATTGCCTTCGCTCTCAAAACAAAGACATGATCCACCAATCCTGGGCACTAATGAAAGTGCAGGAGCAGAAGCCAGACCTACTGTCAAGGTTCCTTTTAGAACTGTACCTGAAATTGTCTTTTAAACAGCACCCCTCTAATCCTTCAGTGCAAAAATAGTTTATCCTCTTGTGGGAATTATACATATTTCCCAGTTCAAAGAGGTATAAAATATAAATGTACTTCTGTACAATTCAGCATTAAGAAGAGTAAATAGTGTACAGCGGCTTTTCATCTAGAGATTTCAAGTTGCTTAAGCATTTAGAGACTACAGTTGGCATTTCTTGCTGTGCTTCTTCTTGGTCTAATGCTATTATTGAAAATACTTTTATCCTGGGCCTTGGCTGGGGTAATTCCTTTGAAAAATCTTATTCCACACTTACGCCAGCAATACTTCACTGTTTCCCCTTTTAAAACAGATCATTCATTAGGAGCATAATGTGAAATTTCAATATACTTCCAGTCTCATGTTTAACAGAGAGATACACTTTGGGGTCTGGTGGCCATAAGCAGTGGGATTTCTGGTTCAGAAGTGAAACATATTGAAATCACAAGAATAAATTAGCTGAGCTTCTTCTTATGAAGTTGGAAGAGCAGCGATGCTCCATGTGAGACCCTGAGAGTGATCCCCCTTCTCACACCACAGCCCTCTCCTGGCATTTCAATGCAAGCATCCATTTCCCTCCCAAAGAACCCCAATGCTAGGAAAACTGGATCTTCCAGGATTTGGAGAAAGATAAGCAGAGGAGGAGCACATCTCTCATCAGCTATGCTCTCAGGAATGCAGCCCACCTTGGTCTCCTAAGGAACGCAACCAGGAAGTGATGCATGGACTCCTCCTGCCCTTTATCCATACACCAAATGACTTGCAAGGACATTTCATTAGCCAACACCTTTCTCCTGGCCTGTGTGCCCAAACCACTGCACTCCCAGTTCCTCTTCCTGGCAGAGCCTGAGGGGTTTTCTTTTCATTTCTACCCCTTTCCTTCCTGGCCAGAGGACAACCCACACCCCAAAACAGGCTCCAAGACAGGCACTGCAGGATGCTGTGGAGCATGACTTGATTAGAGGAAAGGATGAAAAGCGAGATGAAGCCTCACTCCTTCCTGTTCCTTAAGCCCTGTTAGTGGAAATCTTTTGGGGATGAGTTAAAATGAGAGCTTTAAATCTCCTCTGTAAGAGAGAATTTAAACCAGAAAGTAGTTTTTCCTTGTAATTCAGCAGGTCATTAAAGTGAAAGGTGCCTCATCAAATAATCTGTGAGGCACCTGATATCCTGCCTGGTGTGGGGAAAGCATTGCTTTGGTGAAGAACAGCCTGAGGAAGAGGAGAGGATGAAGTGACATGCTATCTTCTTGAGAAAGTCAGGGGAGAAGGTGGTCGAAAGCATTGTGCTTCCACTGGAAGATACCACAATGATACAGTGAAAACAAGTCTTAGCATTTACCCTTGTTTGCCACACCATCATCTCCCTTGGGGAGATTTTTGCATGTTAGGGCTCCAGCAGCCAAGATCTACAAAAGCTTTCAGTGCTGTTACTGCACCATTATCTCCCTACCCTGCCCCTGCAGGAGGTTTCTGCTCCTACAGCACAGGGAATCAAAGACTTTGCCCTGCAGAGCCTGGTACAAAACCCTCCCTTCCTCACCCAGCTCAAAGCCACTGGGTTACCCTCGAGTGCTCATGGTGCTTCGCTCTGCCAGTTCCACAAGGGAGTGGTGAGCAGAGGGTAGGACAGGTAGAAGGGAAGTGGAGGTGTGATAACATCTCCAACCACCCCAGCAAGATCTGCTAGAATTCACCTCCAGATCCCTTAGTCAGGCAGAAAAAGGTCAGTCGGATCCATCTGCAGGTTTGGGGGTAGCCTCCAGCAAACCCAAGACCTGCTGTTCCAGTGAGGGAGCATCAGAGGGATCCCACCCCTCTCCTGATTTTGTACCTTCCAGTTTGCTGACACTGGAAAGGCATCAGAGGAGATAGGAGGATACTTATGCAAAGACTTCTATCAATGGGGAGGCCCATCTTCAAAGCTTTGATTTTACCAGGTGCTGGCATCCCTTCTGAGAGCTGTTCTTGCTTGGGGGGATTCCATCTCGAAGTCTTCACATCACAGGAAGGGGAGTCCTGCTTTGAAGAGTCTCACCAGCAATGGGCCAAACCTCCCATTTGCATTTCATTTTTGGCTGCACAAAGCTTGCTCATTGGCACCAAACAAGCATTTGGCAACCTTTTTAAAGCAACAAGGCACAGGGTTTGCTGACGCAGCTCAACACCAGGACATGTACATGTGCATCCAACTGAGAAAGTCACCAGCAGTTTAGGCAGGTGTGGATGAGTGAATTAGAGTTAGAACAAAGCAGTGGTGCATTTGGAGTATGTCTATCAAGTTGCAACAAGCAAATGTTAATGTTAAATTAAAGGATCTACTTCCAGTGTTTGCACTTGGCAGCTGCTTTGATTCCTAAAGCGAAACCATGAAGAGAATTTAAGGGTGAATTTCTTTTCAGGCTACTTTGAGTTGCTCTGGGGATGGTCCTGGGAATCTGTGTCACATTGGGCTCCAGTAGGATTTCTGCTGGATCCTCAGCATTGCCAGTGAGACCTGCCTGGTCAGGAAGCAGCACTCTGCAATGTTTCGGAAGTACAAAAGGCACCACCAAAGGCCACTCAATCTTGTTTTTAACTTCAGCTTTGTCCACCTCAGTTTCTTTAATTTCCTAAATGTTCTTAGAATATAGGGCAGCACTGACATAATCAAAGCAGCCGAGTCTCCTGGCTCAGACACTGCCTTTGACCTTTCAGTGGCTCATTTTCCCCTCTGTTACTTACTTTTCAGTGGAATTGCAGAGCTTCACCCTCTAGTGTCTGAGGAGGAGTTTTGGAAGGCATTTAAGAAATGAAGGTCATTAGGCATTACCTTTCCTGTTGCAAGCCCTTGCATGATGCACAGAGGATTATTATGCCATTGCCCTTTGGTGTAAACAAGCCTTAGAGATGTTCTTTGCTTGTAACCAGAACAAAGCCCTTTGCGTTGTTAAACCTCTAACATAAGAGACTCAAGGAAAGTCTATTTATCATGCATAACACAAGAAAGGTTCCTGAATAATCCAAGACAAAAGGCCTATGCTGGGAAAGTACAGACGTGGGACTGCCGGTTTCCCTTTCATGAGGATCCCCAGATTCCCCAGCTCTCCATTTGGGTGCTACAAAGAGCCTGGAGCTGCTGGTCCTCCCTGCTTGCTCTCTGTCCATCGAGGACTTCAAGGAGATGCAACGAGTTTTATGCCAGGTTCAGAAATACCTTGTGCATTGGGTGACCTCAGTGCCTGGGGACAGGTCGATAGAAAAGGTGGTTCCCAGGAGGCAGAGCTTTACATTGAATGCAGAGAAACCACTTTGAACTGTGTGCGACTTGGGTTCTGCTCAACAGATTCTTTTGGTCAGGCTGAGCTTGAAGCCAAAGACTTAGTTCCACTCAGCATCACTGGGGAGGGTGAGAGCCAGCTCAGCTTCCCATGGAGTGACACCACCATGGTGGTTGTGCCAAAAGGCTTTTATGAACTTTCTAGCGGCATTGGGGAACCCTGTGTCCATCTCACAACTCCCTTCCTGCGCACTGCAACACAGAGGTACGAAACAGAGCTCATTTTGCCCTGCTTCCCATTTTATTCACCTTGAACCTGCAAGCACAGATCTGCTGTAGGAGACCACTCTTGCCCCTTGTTGGCAGGTATGGGACCAGCCTCCAGTGGGATGCAGCCAGCAGGCAGCTTTCCAAGCATGCTGCTTCCCCCATCAGACATGTGGCAATCAAAGCCCCTCACACAAAGGCCCAGAGCTCAGCCGAGGCTTTACCTAGTGGGTCTGAAAGGGCAGGTCTCCTGCTTCTTTGTTTAAATGCTGGCCCATTTGTTGACTTGGAGGCACCCACTCCTTAGTGGCAGCAGCAGCGAAATCATATATCACTCTAACGAGCGTCCCTTCAATAACCATTGCCCTGATTTTTGATACCTGGAGAGAAGATGCACCAGCGAGGGAAGGCTTTATCAAAAACACGCCACTGACTAGACATCAGAGAGAACCTCAAAGGGACAGTGAACTAGAACAAAGAACAAAAACATTTACAGAAGTGCTATGCCGAAAAAGAGGGAAAGGAAAAAACTGTACTAACAACAGTAACAAGGTCAGCTATAAAACCAGAATTAAAAGGCACTGCTGGGGAAAAGACGGCGACTCAAAAAAGCACCGAGAACTAAGAGCACAGCTTGCCAATCAGATCTACACAGATTCCCCTTGATATCTTCCCACTAACAGGCTTGCAGGACAAGTAAAAAGTTTAAGCGAGTGGCTCTGGGAAGGTGGGCTAGGAGCAGGAGAGCAGCATTCACAGCTTTTAACACAGAGCCTCAGGTCCTGCATCAGTGGGATGGCTTAAAGATGCTGGGGCTCGGGGAGCAGAGCTGTGCAGCAGCCGGGGCTGGGAGCAGCTCCAATAAGGTGCTGCAGCAAAGCCCATTTAGGCCACTTTGTAATCTAATTATTAATGAAGGCTCAATGAGCACCTGAGCAGACTGTCTGGTGCCCCCAGCATGGGCTTCCTTTGCCACTCCTGTTGCTCGCAGCCAGAGGGAGGCACTGATTTAAATCAGGGCAAATAAAGGTCCAGCCTGGAGCTTCTTCACCAAAGTGGTGCTAAAATAAGCATTGGTTGAGATCCTGCAAAAAGCCTTTCCAACCAAAATGGAAGTTTTCTACTCCACAACAAGAGGATTTACTTTTCGGTGGGAATATGAATGTTTTCAGCATTCCACCAAAATACTCAAGGGCATTTCTACACAGAAAGGTCATTAGATGTAGCTCTGCCTCCTGCATTCATCCCGCCTTCTGTGCATCCATCCAAAGGGGAAGCATTTGCCTCCCTCCCTTGGCACCTTATGACAATATCCATGCAACAGATAAGCTCTGTTTCCCTGTGGCTGTCAAAATCTGGTACGTCCCATATGAAAAAGCTAATGGAAAAAAATCATCTTGAGATCTTAATCCTGAGCTTTAAGGCAGCTTCAGAGCCTGGACCTGTACTTTGGGCTCCTAATTTCTGCCTACAGAAACTTCAGGAAAACCAAATGATCTTCGCCCAGAAGGAAAAGCTTTTCCATCTTTCAAGCGCTGATGCAGCCCCATCACATGTGCCTGAGGAGTCCAAAGCAGCACGAGATGCCCACACTTAGGTCACTGGACTTCTCACAGAGCAGCTTGAAATACCTTCCGAAACAACAATCACGCTGCATGAACAAGGGAGCTGGTTACCCCAGCTTGTCAATGGAAACGGACAGGTACATCCAGAGGAGGATGAGCTCAGGAACCAACCTCCACTGTTTCAAGCTGCTCCCAAAGGAGCCCTGCTCTCACTGGTCGCTCTGAACACCAAGCCCAAACATGAGGCAGCATCAACAGCCTGTAATCATCTGCCTCCCACCAATCTCTCTCTCAAATCAGGACAACTTCCATGAGCTAACATCGCAGGGCTGGGTACTAATATTTCATTTGTAAAGCAGGTCCTGCTTGCTTTTTCCCCCTGGTCCCTTCCCCATGATGCTGTGCTTGTTAGTGAAACTGAAGAGACTTTTGATTTCTAAAGCCAATGTTAAAATGAGCATTTCCCCGTGAGAGCACCTGGTTCTTGTGTTTAATGAGCAAACACAAGGAAACAGAGGCCTGAAGAATGATTGTTCCCAACATCATTACTTCTGAACCTGACATTAAAGCAAAGGCAAAGACAACAGCACAGCAGTTCTTTGTTTTTTCCACTGCTCTCCCTAAAAATTGCCTTTAATGAGACGCATTTGAAGTGTAACACGGGGCCGTTCTCCTAGATTATAATTGATAAATCTTCCAAATTGGTGTGGGGAGAGGACTGTGTAATAATTACTTGTTTCTTTTGAGGAAATAAATAAAATATGAAAACTCTAATTACTAACCAGCAAAATGCAGCGCGCGGGTTTCCCGCCGCTCCGACGACCGGAGTCAGGATTTCAAGCCTCTCCGAGTGCAGCATGACACAAACTGATGTTGCTGCTGCTCGTGTTTGCTTTCCAAGTGCCAACTTTTCCAGTCGGAGTCACTGGTTCATTTGAAGTCCCCACATTTACTCCTGCGCCACAATTAATTGCTCTTAGAGAAGGAACAAATTGCTCTTCTTGTCGGGAGTGTGGGGGGGAGTTGATGCTTTCAGAGCAGCAATGGGGCTTCTCCCAGCAGTTACGGAGGAGGATGGGGTTGGCACACTGGGATTCCTTGGGCAGATGGGGGTGATGGAGATCTGTCCCACCATCATGGTGGGAGGTGGGATATTCACTGTGTGTGTTTTCCCTGCATCCTTGCTCCATTCCCTGTGCTCCAATAGGTGTTTATTTCCAAATTTCCTGATAAAACTATGCTGTGGTTTCACCTAACACCAAATCCAGTCTGGGCAGTTCCCCATCTCTGTCTATGCTGTGGATTTACAGCACTGATCCTGCCTTGGGAGAACCCCCCCTTAGGCACATGCACCCCAAAAGCCCCCAAAAGTAGCATAACCCTATGGTTATAGGGTCCTTTATCAGGTCCTTAGTGTCTGTGCATCTCCAAGATGCAGCAGGGACTTGCTGGCCTTGGAGTTGGCAGGTTTACTACCTCCTGCTGCCCTCTCTGGAACATCATTCTTGCTCTGGGTTCTCTAAAGAGGCAAAACTTACTGCAAAGTTGCCTAAAGACACTTAGATTGAGAAACTTGCAGTTTCTGATGAGGCGTAAAACTCTTTCCTGCACTTTCAGCAACTGCTCCATAGAGCAGCCTTGTCTCTGGACTGGGCTGTACCCGGGATGTACTGCGAATAAATATCTTCTCTTTGTGACATGGGAAGTTCATTCATCATTAATTGCTCAGAATTTCTCAGCCTAACCTACAGATAAAACTTTTGTTGAGCCCTAAACTCATTCAAGCACCAGTTTCTGATCCTCAGATAAAGCTGTCAAATACACATTCGAATCTCTATATATGCATATCCTGTAGATCTTTTCCTTTTGTTGCCTTTTAAACCACTGCTTTGAACAACATGCAAATTTAATGGCTTTAGCAGACTTCAAGCCAATTCTCCCCTTCCTAATTTTGTAAAATGTTATCATAAATGTTTTATGGTGTTTCTTTAAAAAAAATATATATAAATCTTTCCTTAAAGTAACAATTTGAATTTTTCATGCACAATGAAGACCTTTATCTTATTCACAGTTGTCATTTTCTGTTCAGCATCATAACACAATGCTAATGAAGATGCAATTGGATTGCCTGAAGCAGTTTTGGTGATTTTAATGTGTGGTACAGCTTTGTTCGTGTTATTCCTCTCTATAGAGCATCCTCAGATCTTTGTTCTCCAAGAACACCATTTATTGGCTTTTAGAGAGGGCAGGTTACCTACAGAGTATGCCTCCCCTACTAAAAAAAGGGTGACTTTGATTCAAAGATTGTGTGGTAAAACTCTGCCAAAGACAAAGATGAGCAAATTGTAGTAGTTTTCTGGATTTGAATCAGTCCGTTTGGTCCTGGCCCTGCAAACTCCCGTCTGCTTAATAACTAAGAGCAATTTCCAGCATAGTCATATAAAGTATTTCACTGTGAAACCACAGACACACCACAGTGTGTGCCTGATGTGCTGTCAACAAAGCAAAACTGTCTAGGTTGAGGTTCCTCCTCACCCATTGCTCAAGAAGAGCATTTGCCTGTGAATAAGGCTGAAAGGCCCTGAAAACTCCTCCTCCAAAGCTAAACTGCAGGTGAACTGATCCTGGAGTGACCCGGTTACAGGGCAGGACATGCAGCCTGGGTGCAAGGTGTTTGGGAACGGTCTGTGCAGCGGCAAATCCCCTGGGACAGAAGCTGCTCCCGGCAGTGCTGAGAAAGGCATCTGATGGTTCCCCATTGAACAGATTTGCAGGCTCTGCGCTTGAAAGTCCACAATTTAAGCTCCCAAACAACATATTTTCTCTCCATCTTTTGCTTTTGAGAATTCTAGGAGCATCTTGCATTACGTACAAAGATGTTTAGCCTTTTAACCCTCCAAACATGATACCACAGGCTCTAGTGGTCTATTGTCAGCTAAATTCACCCTCTACACTCCCTACTACAGCCTCTCTTGTATTTTCCTCCCTGCTGTGTGCACTTACCCCTGCATTGAAAACATGCTTTTAAACCAACACACACTACTGGTTATTTTTAGGTATCAAAGATGTTTTCCTCAAGATCTTTCTTCATTAATTCACTAATTCACTTTTTTTTTTGTCTTGATCCCATTTGCCCCATGTTCTTTACCGTCTCTTAACCCTGATGCTCAAAAGGCATCAACACAGATTAACAGGGAGTCTGATAGCTTCTGGAGAGCAGCATTTTATATTCTGCTGCATCCTTTTAATCAGGGCTCCTTACATTCAGTTTGAAAATAGCCAGCAATCCTCAAATGAAAGCCCAAATAAAACACATCAGCATCCCTTTTTTCTGTTTTGACACACATTCTAGATAAGCAGCAATGCAATAAGAGGCAGAAAAGAAAAACATTGTAATGGGAAAGCCTTGCCCTTCCTATTAGTTCCGTAATTAATTATGCTTGAGTTGGTTAATAAGAAGGGAGGAATCATAATGGCATGGGAGAGAAAACCCTCCTGTCTTTTCCTGCATGTCAAAGTATTGAGGGCAATAGATAAGTGATGCAGAAGGTGTTTGTCCAAGGTCTGTGGCACATCTCTGGAAATCCACAGTAATAGATCCCAAACCTCAAACTCAGACGCTTCTCCACTCAAGGGTTTTCAGTATTCAGTCCTAGCAGTGCCTCTGAATTTACAGCTTGAGTCCATTTCAAATCACAGCCCAGCCCTAAATAATATATTATTGTAAAAATTGTAACTATCCCCTATGGGCTGCCTGCTCCAGTAATAGCTTCTTATTCCCAATTGCTTTTCCCATGCCAGAATGAGCAAAGGCTGAGCTAGCAGTTAAAGCAAGGGATCGAGAGGCTGGGGGTCTGGGGTCTAATCCCAGCTCAGCTCCTCATATATTTTGGGGAAAACACTTTACTTTTCTGACCTGAAAATAAGGTGGCACTTCTTCATGCTGAGACTTCATGAGAGCTTGCAAATGGCTTTTAAGTCCCTAACTGAAAAGTACTGTAAAAGGTCAGAGTATAATTATAAAATAGCTAATAACTTCTTATTTTCTATTGCTGGGCCTAGCTTAAGAAAAATTAATTAGACTAAAAGCTCAGGAATGTCAGAAGACTCATGAAAAACCTGAACTGACACAAGCCCTTCCTGTACGGATGCTCTAGTGATGGAGTTGGATGGCAGCAGCCCTGAAATTGTTACCTCCTTTGGGAGTTTCAGGATGTTTCTCAAGCCAGAGAGACTCAAGAGCCTGGAAGTGATGTGAAGTTGCTTTGCCTTTATGGAAGTGGCCCGCAATGGCAGAGCTGTACAGCACTGGGGAGATAGGACAAATTCAAAGGGTACTTCTGCCATTATTTCATGGATTGAGCAATGTCTTGGCAGTGATTGTGACAGAACAGACTGAAACAGCTCAGCACAAACGATTCATATAAGCCCAGAGTCCCTATCTAGCCTGCAGAGCTGCCACACCAGTGCTGCATAGAAAACATGTCCTCAGAAAGCACCAGCAGCTCTCTCAAGAGACCAAAAGACTTCCTCCTCAAGCCTAAGAGTGAGCGCTTTGGGAAGACCATGCTAACATGGAGCAAGTGAAGCAAAGGGTTGCTGCAGCCCTGTCATCCTCCACTGAGCTGCTGGTTTGGAATGCAAGCATTATGTTTTCTGTTGGTATCCAAAAGAGAGAAGTGAAAGTCAGTTTATGCTAAGCAGCACATCCTTGTCACACCACCTCTGCCAATCACCATATAAAAGAAGTCATTATTTTAAGACCCCTGCAGATGTCTGTCTGTCTTTTGTAATGAACTCATGAGCAACAGTAGCACTGTTAATTGGAGCACCCACCGAGCCAGCTTCTGAAAGGCGGCTGTTTGTGTCACACGAGTGAGTCTTCCTCCAGCAGGTTTGGTTTGCAGACAGACACACACATCTGCATGTACCTGCATCCTGGTGGCTCCAGAAAGCCAGGCCAGGCTCCTGTAGAAGATTTCTTAGTGCAGGGTCCTCCAGCAACCTGCTGTGTGTCTCCTCCCAGGAGGCTGGGGTTGACCAGGCATCCCATCAGCTCTATGGAAATCAGTGGGACTGGCCACCCAAGCATTTTAGCTTCTGACTAGCTTCCACCTGCAGCAATAAGCTCAATCAGGTAATTAATACCAGGCTTTAGTACCTGCACTGTTAGTACTGCTATGGAGAAGACAGTTTTGTTATGATTTTAAAGAGCTTTCATGTGGTTACTGGTGCTTATGAAAAAAGCCCTCACCCCCGATAGTCATCTGTACAACTTGCTTTGTGTTTCCCTCCTCCACACATCCCTTTCTATGACTTTCAGGCTTTCAAGTTATGTAACATTCCAACATGGCACAAGGAGAACAGGGGAAGAACAGAACCATCACACAGATGTTTGAAACCCCAACACCACACTGCAGCAGTGGGGCTGGGTTAATTAGCAGGTTTATTTAACAGAGAAAACTCAGCTCCAAGATGCTGCACCTGGTATTCCAGTGAGAATGTTCCAGCAAACTTCTTTTTTCCAAGAAGGAAGGACAGAAAAAAGCCCAAACCTGTGGCTCTCCAGAGAGAGCTTAATACAACATCTGGCCCAAGTTATGCGTCTAGTCAATGGCTGAGCTCTAAATGAGAAAAACAACACATTTCTTCACCCCAGTCCCATCACTGCTATACCTGTTCTTCCCTTCATCTCTATCTCTGGGCCATCCCATGCTTCGCTTGCAGTGCGGCAAGGCCAGAATCCGAAGATTTCAGTTCTGTTTAAACCACTTAATCTACTATTTCCGATCAGCCACCTTGATGCCTTCAGACGCATCTAATATATAACTGCTAGCTAAGGGCCTTGGGTGATCTTAAAAAGATCTAACCTGGACTCAAGACTGTCTATACAGAAGATCAGGTCTGAACCAGTACCCTGGAACTTTGAACTTCAGCTTAAAGTAGTTTTCCCTACAGAAATATTCAGGCAAGTGCAGTGATTGTGCAGGTACTTCATCCCAAGTGATGTGCACATCCTATAAACTACAACATCAGCTCCATCTTCTAGCTTACATCCCACTGTGGGAATGAGCAGACTTGACTTCAAATTGAGAAATATTCAGTCCTTATTTGAAGGCTTTAAGTGACAGAAAATCTACCATAGATCTGAACAGGATGTTGTGATGATTAATTATGCTCAGTACAAAAGCTTCTTAGCTTATTTCTGCTTTCACCTTTGGTAGCTCCAGTTTACTGGATCTGGCAATACTTTTGTCTGTAAGTTTAAAGGACCCTCCACCTAGAATTGATTACAGTGAATAAAGGGACCTTCTGCCATCTCTGCTACTTCAAAATGAGAACAAGGTGATTTCTCAGCACTATAATCAAGGGGAACCAGATGTGACAAGTTGCCATCCTGCAAGAGGAGCACAGCTGGATTTCAACACACACCTGCTGATGGAGCACAGCTTTCACAAGCATCCATATGGACATGAAACCATGAACGGAGGAAAGAGGAGCTGCATTTAGCCACTGCCTTTGGTTTTACAGTGTCTGAACTTCATGCAGGTTGCTGGTGATTTATTCCCCTTCCAGCTTTCAAGAAAGGAGCAGCCCTTCTTCCAGCCCAGGGTGAGAAGGCAGGAGTTCAGGAGGAGCGAGGAAATCAGTGTTACAGCTCTGAAGTGAACAGACAGCCACATATTGCAGCTCAAGAAGGCATGTCTGGACCTCTGAAGATCCCCCTAAACAAGCAGTTTGCTTCTTTGTGTTTTTCCTTGTTGTTTTAGGCTTTTTTATGAACAAAGTTGCCTCCTACTTGAAACCACACTTAGCAGCACAGGGACATGATGGAAGCTGGAGGTCAGGGCTGACAGTGCCTCTTCTAGGTTTTTAGAGACAGAAATATGTAGATTCTATACAGCGAACAGGAGAGTTACTGTAGCCCAAGGTAAGACTGGATCAGACCATGCAGCCTTCCCCCTTACCTTCAAGGGGAAGTACTACAGGGCAGAATGGCATGGTGGAAGCCTTGGTGGGAAGGAGGCATCACTCGAAGGCAGCAGTGGGAAAGGTTTTCTTTTCAATTCTTATGAATAAAGCATGTATTTTGAAATGAAACTTTGTTATTTCCTGAGGGTCATGTTAAGATCAAATGTATTAAATATCCATCAGCCAAATCTGACCTTACTCTGAGCACACGTTCAGGCACACATTCTTCTGAAGTGTTTAGATGAATATGTGAGACATCAGATTTCCCACATCTGCCATATCTAAACTAAGTCCCATTTATTCCCTGGAACCAAAGAACCTTTCTACAAATCCTGCAAGGCGCCTTCTGATTGTTTAGGCACACAAATACCTTTAGAGATGCGTGCCTGCAGCTGGGATCCATCCTGCCACATCAAGTCAGGTGTATGGCCTTAGCCAGTCACATCAGCAGCTCCTATAATCAGTGGAGAGAGTGGACATGACCATGGGTCATCTCAAACCTCCCTTGGACATCAATAAGGACTGCAGCACTGTCCTTTGGGCATTATCTGTCTATTCATCACAGAGAGCACCAGCGTCTAATTTCATCTGCTTAAAAGCCAGGTTTTAAGTTAAACGAGACAGATCCCACCTCCCACAAGTACACTGTAGACAGAAGTCATGCTGGAAATACACTGCAAGCCTTTTTCTGAATCAGCAAACAGGGAAGTGTGATAGCACACAAGGTGCTTTGGGTTGTGCTTTGCAGGAATGCTCAGAGTTTACCAGCAGACAGGCTCTCCAGGAATGAAACTTGGAGTTGAAACCCTTGAACATTACCCAAAAGCAAATCTCAGATCAAGTATTTCAAGTATTTTGTTAGTCAATCACCTAAGTCATTCAGGAGGAAAGAGAAACGATACCATACGACAGAGGTAATTTGCCAGTGCTGAAAGATGTTGAACTCTTTCAGATTAACCAGAGAGAAGAAATAAGGCACAAATCCATGTGCAAATAATTTGGAATATTAAGTGGAAGTGGTATTCTCTATAACTGACCACATGGAGCTATGTTGCCTCTGCTGAGTCATTCTGGTAAGCTCCTTGCTTCAAGGAAAAAGTTCAGCTTCTTTTTGTTAGACATCAGCATCAAAAACATCAGCTGCAGCCTCAGAGCAACCAGTTTGACTGGGAAGTGAAAGCAGTGGGGAATTGTGGCTCACTCTGAAGCAACAGAGCAGCAGATGATCACCTCAAGGAACATGCCAGCCCGTTAGCAACATACCTCAGAAAAAGCCATTCTAACAACACCCCTTCATCCATCACACCCTCCCGAGGACAGCTTTATAGCCATTAGGAACCAGACTGATAATTACAACACAGAAGTGTAGCACGCAGAGTATTCCGAGGCCAAATGGCACAGGGAAGGGAAGCAGGAGCCTGCAGGCAGGCATTTGCATTTCCATCTTCAACACATGCAGGTCCTGCTCTCGTGCTGGCCTAGCTCTAGAGCTGTCCAGTGGAAGTTAATGCAGCTACACTTACTACAAGGGGCAAAATGCAAGCTTGGAAAGCCTGTGCACTAAACACATTAAATACACGTCCCTGTGACTTGCTGTGCCATACGGAAACAGCTCCCCAACACCTGGATGGGAGCAAAGTGTCACTCTGTGTTGGAGGCAGTGGGGTGGGATGGATGCGAGGACCTCTCCCTCATCCTGCAACAGTAAACATACACCAGGCCAGGAAAAACAACTGGAAACACTCTGCTGTTAGCTCTGCTGCTGGCTACGCTTGTTTGTACCCAATGCACTGCTTGAGCAGTGGCTTCAAATCCAGATCCTGGAACCCAGGAGACTGTATTGGGATCTCCCACCATGTGCAGGGACTGACAGCCTATGACAGTACTTGCATCTTAAATTGGAAGATCCCCATTAATTACAACTTTGTAGAGAGGTAACCAATGGGAAATAATACACAGATCCAAGAGCTGTGTCTTGCACCATCCCCTTCATTTAGGCTTCAAAGATAGCTTCATATGCTACCAGGTCATTTGGCCTATCAGTTTCTGATTATTCCCAAAGCCCTTGGCTCTTTCTGCACAAAGGGCTAGAGTTAAACTGTCCCTGGAAAGGTAACAGAGCAAGGATCCAGACATGAAAATAGCCAAGAGCACAGGATGTTTGTAGTCTGTGAGAAGGGCCCGAGACCCTGCATGTCAATATTTAGAAGTCTGTCCAAAATCCCAAGTTCTAAACTTAGCTCCAAATATAGCACTTACAGCTCTGAATCTGTTTTGTCTCTGGCAATAGACACGTCCTGCAAATTCTAGTATTTATTCATCTCATTTGTTTTCCTTGGTCAGCCTGGACACAGGATGGGAACTATTTTCAGACAAGATTCTGGGTAGCTGTAATTAATCTTGTATCATTAGAGGAGAAATGCGCTCTGCAAACGGGAGATTGGGAAAGATAAAAATCAAGATTTGGAAAGATGGAGGCTTCCCAAAGTTCCACTGGCATTCAACACGGAGCCAATGCAAGCAGCATCTCCCCAGTGCGAAGGGATGAAGCTGCAACACTGCAGAGATTTCCATGGTGAGACTGGCTTTGCAGAGCCCACTAGCTCTGAGACCAGGTCCTTCACACCAGCGCACAACATGAGTGTAGAGAGATGGATGCTAAGCAGTGCACAGAGGATACACTCTACTTCTCTAGCATGCATTTCTCACAGTAACTGTCATGTTTCCATTGGTTTTCATCAGGATTTCTAAGTGTATGTAACATTAATTGCAGCTTCAGTATTCGTGACTTGCCTATTTTGGCAAGATCGTGGCTTATCCCATGGGCTTAATCACTACAAGGATCTGCCCGACACACTGATGACTTCCAGGGTGGTTGGGAAGCACAGTAATCCTTGTCAAATACCAGCTAAGGACATCACTTCCATTCCCAGTTCTCATTTGATTTTTCCAGTACCAGAATCAAGAACACTTTGCCTCCTCAGAGCAAAAGCATAACCTCAAAGGTCCGCAAAGCTTCCCAAAGGGATTCAGGGCTGCTTGAAATGCTTGTTGGAGAAAGGGAAAGAACTTGCAATAAGTGTTGGTGGCAGCTTGCCCAGGTCCATCAGGAGGAGCCCCAGGCTGGGCAGATGCACAGCTCAGGGGTGTGCTGGAATTACAGCAGTGACTGCACCAGGCAGACAAAACCTAAAGCAGATGAGGAAAAGTAATCTGGGCTCTGGCTGGCCAAGAAAGCAAATGGAGATCCCAGGACACAGCCTTAATGCAGACACTAAAGCAAAGCCCACGCTGTCTGGGAGCCTGGCACAGCACAAAGAGGTCAAGAGCACATGCAGCATCTTCCTCTTACCAAACCTGGCACCAGCATCAACAGGCTCAACAGCCAGCCAAGCTCTCACCCTGCTCCCAACAGGAACACTGGCAACTTGTCTTTTCCCAGGCCTTTGGTACAAGTGGAGCAACCGCTTCATTTTATTGCTCCCATGATATCACTAGTTAATTGTAACCAGCAAAATCCTCCTTGCTCTCCCTCCGAGGGCCGGAGCTGGCCTGGAGCAGGGAGCATGCTCATCTCTTGGCTCCACGTTAGCCAACGTGCCTCTGGAACTCTTTGCATTTCCAGACACCAGCCTCTTTTTCTAGCAATGGCATCAGTTGACAGACACCCTGGTCCAAGGCAGAGAGGGGAAGGAAGTCTTGGCATGGGCACAAGCCAGAAAACTGCATTCAGTGTGCTCAAAACCACCCAAACCCAGACTGAGGGACAGATGAAAGCATCAACATGTACCTATAGCAGGCATAAGCTTGCATACAGCATATAGAACTAATGAGATCTGTTAAACAGTTACACATTCAGCATGAGAAAGCTGCTCTTTGAAGGTGTGGATTACATCTCCATTGCAGGGGACAAAACAAAGGGCATCCACTTTAACACTGTCCTGTTGGATTGCGAGGAGAGCTCACCCAACCCATGCTTTGGTTGCCTCAGCTGTGCAGGAGGGAATGGCTACGACTGACAAGAGAAGGTTATTGTATTAATATTTATATTTCCTTTGAGAATCCCAGATCACAAGTGCCACTAGAGGAGGGCAAAGCATTCTATCACTAAGAGACAGTCGTTATCCTCCTCTCTTGAGATCTCTCACAGGTCACGTCCGAACACTGTACCACGTATGGGCTGTTCCTGCTGCTCAGGATTTTAATGTCTTTTGCATTTACCCTAAGTGCAAACTGGAAGGTGGAAATGCCAAGTGCCTGTGTTCAGAAGGATCTGCTTTCTTGCTGAGCAGAGGCAGCCCAGATCTGCCCCCGTATTTCTTATCGGTGAACTGAACCTACTTTAATATAGGCACAAGAAAGGGAAGAGGCTTGAGCTGGAACATGGGTTCAGTCCAGCTCTTAGATCCTGAGAATGGAAAACTCACGGTCCCTGAAGAGGAGAGAGGCTGGATTGTGGTTTCTAGAGGGAGAAACTTAATACAGGCTTGTAGAGTAAATAAACTGCAATCTCATCCCTACGTCTAGCGCGTGAGAACCTACAGCCCCAGGCAGCAAGGAACAAATCCTGTCTTTAATGCGTGCTGGGGCGAGGAGCAAAGAGAAACCAGATGCAAGGGCAGGATTAGCCCAACCAGGCTGGTGATGGGCACAGCATGCAGCTCCCGTGGGCTCTGCTGCTCCTTCACAAGGACATGGCTGGGGCAGCCATGGGCTCCCAGGATGGGGATGAGGATGCTGCCTCCTGCATGGTCCCCCACACCAAGCAGGACCTGGCCCCAGCACTCATGGCGCGTGGGGTAAGAGCCAGGGACAGGAAGCTTCCCCAAATCCTCTTTAATCCCTAGGGACACTCATGTGTCACAGGGCAAGAATCAGCCTGCAGAGCATCATTGTTAGCTGAAAAAATACCCACCACAAACTTCGCCCGCTATAAAAAGCCTGAGCTGAAACCATCCCAGAAGACAGCGTTTTAAATCAGTGGCCAGCTCTGTAAACTGTTGGTCCTGGGTTTTAATTTCCTGAAGTGTCTCATTTCTCTCCCTCTCAAAAGGGAGCCAGAAAAATCCCTTTTTCTCTTTTTCTTTCTCTCCTTTCTCACAGTTCCTCTTTGAGCAAGGCCGTACCTAACAATTATTCAAGGAAACAGTATGTTGACATTACTGTTTAGAAAATAAAGCAGGGTTTTTAAAGCTAGAGAGTCACATCGTGACCATACAGCACTAGTGAATGATTAAAAATTTAGATGACTGCCTTTGAAACAATAAAAAGCTTTCGAAGCTTCTTAATGAGCAGCTATCAGAAATAAAGCATTTGAAACTTCACAAAGTGCCTCTGTGGAAATTTCATTGTCTTTGATGCTGTAAAATAACTGCAGGGTGGATTCATTTCAAGTTCTTTTTAGCATACTGGTCGTTTAGAAATATTGGGAGATATCTTTCTTAGCAATATGTGGGGAAAACAATGTCTTGGTCGCTTTCATTTATCTGCAATTTGACAGGAGTGCAGTTTATTAACTTGAAAAGAGACAGATACATTATCTGAAACACAGAGAGTATAGTGGGTATTGCCTCCTTTTTATACCAGTGGGAGTCCATGACACTTTGAACTTGCTCACCATTAAACGCCTTCCTGAGTTGTTGAAGAGGCCTTTAAAAAGGGAGCCTGTGCATTTATGATGTAAATTCGTTATTTTGACAGTCTTTGAAATCTGTCATATTCACATCCAATTTAATGCACCACAAAAATCCCTTTCTTTTAAAATACTTTGCTTTTAAGATTTCAAAGCCATTTTCATGTAGAAAACTATTGTTATACCTAATATATCCTGAAAGTGTTTTAGCAAAGGAACTTATATGATTCTGTTTTAAGTCATGTCAGGTTTTAAAACATGTCATTTCTTCAAATAAGCTTTGACCACGCTATCTTCTTTTTTTTTTTCATTAGTTAAAGTGCACTTGATTTCCATGGATACAATTAGTCAGAATATATGCTATAGGATCATCACGGGATCAAATGAGGCTCTTTCAGGCTGTATTCAGCAGAGCAATTGCCCACATATCTGAGAGCAATCCAGAGCAGCACACAGGTAAGAGAGACACAGAGAGATGAGGGCTGATTGGGAAAGTAGAGAATCGGACTGAAGCATTGAACAAGAACCTGGAGCAGTGGGAAAATTAAACTGCTCCTTTTAAAAGGGTGAGCTCTGAGTATTTACTCTAAGCATGGAGAGGGGTGAGGAGGAGCAGGACAGGAGGGGGCCGTGCAGCATCTGATGAAATCCAAGTTCAGTTTAATTCTGGTCCAATCCAAGCCCCATATATTTCAACTCCATCTTCAATCCAAACAAACCTCCTTCGGCTCACTAATCCTTATTACACAGTGGATTTTAGCTGTACCTGCACTTCTTTATCAGTTTGCAAGATATTTCCAGCCAGCACAGAGGTCTTCATGCAGCTCTGCTTCAAAGCAGTGTACAGAGAAGGTTCTGTACAGAGTTTCAGAGAGTGTTTACAGATGCCTTATCACTTTGGGAGAGGAGGTTGGTGGGCAGGGGGACACATTCCTCCAAAGCCGCAAAGAACCATCCTAATCTAGGGAAACGATCAAATAAGAGTTTCAAAGATCTTCTGCTACAAAGGAAGGCATTAAGCTCACTCATTGCTTGCCCAGACTCCAGGGCTGTTTTGGAAGACATGGAAATATGTCTGTTATATGAAGGAACCTTCCACTGATGATTTAAGCACCATTTCTCATGTCCCCAGTGGATGGGTTTTAAATGCAGTGTATCATGAGTGAGATATACGAGGAGAATCATTACTTCGGTGGTGTTTAACCTTATAATTGGGAGGTTTTTTCAGCACTGATTTTATAAGGTCACCCTGTTATTTCCTTTGCTGGCTGGCTTGTGACGGTGTTCTCACATGTTATTACTCTCTTCCATCACAAGGAATGATATTTCAGGACTGAAAGGGCAGAAGATTTGTAAGGACTGTCCTTTTCCACACTGTGATTGTCTGAAAGCTTCAAATAGTCAAAGGCTGAGTGTAAACGTGTTTGAGATGGTGTCTCTGGGGCAGAAATCCCACCTGGTCTAGGGGTAGGAAAGAACTAACACCATCTGATCATCTTATAGTTAGATCCCCTTGTCCCTCTACAAAGGCAGAATATAGTTTCCTGATAGATCTCGTATCAGATATTAGACCAATACTACACTTGATCTCAGCAAAAAGGCCATTAAACCTCACAACTTGAAAAAGGCATCATGATCCTTGAAGCAGGGAATCCTGCAGTGCCTGCTGCCTGCTAACCCGATGGCTTGGCTGTGTTCACTCACGCAATTCATCTCTGCTATCATTTCCCAGAGTTATGGATTTTGTTGGCACGAGCAAAACCTTGGGCTGCATGAGAAAAGACTTTGAAACGGTGCCTAATTGACTTGGGCCTGGTTCAGAATATAGTACACCACATAAACCACCATAACATCCATCAGAGGGAGAAAGGATGTCCCCATGTTTGGCTTAAACTACAGGGTATTTCCTTTGCCCAAAGCATTTTAATCACGCTTAAGTATAGGCTTGCTGTGGCAAAAAAGAGCGACCCATTCCAGTCCATGATTTTTCCCACAGAAAGGAAACTTCCATAAGGCAGGAACGTCCCAGGGTTTGTTACACCAACTGCATTGACTTTACCAGCCTTATCCTACATCTCTTCTCTCTAGCTTTGCTCTCCCATAGTAAAAGGCACGTTTCTGTGGTCTTCAAGAGCATTATTTCCAGGCAAGTTAGATGGTATTAAACAGCCTCTGGGATCTATGCTTCCCTCTCTTTTTCCTGGGTTTTATGCCCTTTTCCCTCACCTCCCCATCTCCAGTCAGCGCTAGTCGCGCCTCCCTGGTAGGGGAGAAGCAGGAGCCAGTTGTTATGAGTATAAAACCTGTTATTTCAAGGTGTTACTCACTGAAGACAAACAAAACCTGTGATTCTCTTGGGCATGTCTATCCTGCGCAACAGAGTCCATCTGCACCCCAAATCCTGGCATCTTCATGCCTCAACATTCAAACTAATCATTTAATTGCCATTATTGTCAAGCCCAAGTGTTAGTTTTAAATATCTCAGGTTTTGGTAATGCAATTGTCAAGCATTTTCAGCAAGGTTTGAGTAACCTCTGTGAAAACGAGGGCCCCAAATCTAAGGATTCAAACCCCACATTTGGGAATCCATGCCAATAGCTGATGTTATAAACTAACCAAGGGCCTGAGCCTGCTGTTCTATCAGCAGCTCAGTGACAACACTACCCGGTTTTGAGCTGATTCTAGAGGAATTGAAGCTGTAAACTATGCTATTAGTGTACATTGCCATAGCTGGAATTACTGAGAAATCAAAGTCATGTCTGGGCATGCAGAGAGCAATCATTAATAGCTGTTTCAGTCATCATCTCCATTGCACAATGCATACAAGAACCTCACTTTATCTTTCATTTCCCATGAAACAGTAGTGATTTGCTTACAAATATCAGCGAGAGAGGAGGAGGAAGGGGGAAGAAATACATGTTCAGCCACTCTAATAAATCAGACATGCAGCAGGAGAAAGGATGAGAATGAACGAGAATAAAAGCACTGTTCTCCAGGAAAGCCATACGAAAACCCAGTCATCTTATGACATGCTGTAGATCATTCTCACACACTTGTGTGCAGACAGCAGCACAAACACACAAATGACAATTGTATCCCAGCTGACACCAGCCTCAATTTCTAACCTCTTGAGATACCACCTCTGGGAATAATCATGAAGTCAGAGTTCTATTGGAATGAGGTTTCAGTGATAATTCCAGCTGGACAAAGCTAGTTAATGAATCATGCACATTCATGTCAGAAAAGATGGAAAGCCTTCCCCAAGCAGCTTTAGCCATCAATTCCTTCTCTGCCTCACACAGGA
Source organism: Myiopsitta monachus (assembly GCA_017639245.1). Taxonomy (NCBI): domain Eukaryota; kingdom Metazoa; phylum Chordata; class Aves; order Psittaciformes; family Psittacidae; genus Myiopsitta; species Myiopsitta monachus. The sequence goes on along the minus strand of CM029931.1, from coordinate 2,800,905 downwards.
AGGGCTGTTAGCTAGCACATATTTACCTTGTGGCTGCCACCACATTACCCACAAGAACAGGAGCTGTTCCACACATGCCCAGGTCCAAACTGGTTTGGATTGAGGTGTTAAACCCACTGCCTTTAACCTGACATGAGAATTGACTGCAAGTGCAGAACTCTCTTGAGAGCAATGTGTTTTGGCAAGAAACCCCACTTAATGGGCAGGCTACTGACTCCTGCACTCCCTGCAGTTTCTAAATGGCTTTCAGGCACAGCCAATGTCCTGCCCTAAAGGGAAAAACAGCTGTTTCCAGGGAAAAAAAAACACACAAGGAACAAATATTATCCTGCAGCACTATGTCCCAGACTTGAAGCCACGTGCCCAGGTCCAAAGTCCTGTACTTCACTTCTGGGACTGGAAGAAACAACCACTCACATTCATTTAGGAAAGAACTGTTCATCTTGATGCAAATATTACCCAATCATGTGAAAGGGCTCAGTGCATTAGACACATGGATGCAATTCAGGAAAGAATCCAAACAAGGCAAGATCAAGGAGTCTTGATCTATTGTGCAATGTCAGGCAAAGAACAAATACAAAGAGTCACTCAGGAACATCATGGCATTGGGAGATAAGCCAAGACATCTTGACATAGAAGCTTAACCATGCCTAAGGGCAACTGTGAAAGAGAGAATGTTGTGGCATAGAACAACCCCAAACACACTTCTCACAGCTTCACGCTCCTTTGCTTGCTTATCTTCCCACAGTGATGCTTTTGGTTCAGGCAGGCTGCCCCAACACACAACTTTTGCTAATATTCACTTGATATCGTTGCTGTTTATCATCTGATCTTTCTTTCTCCCTGTCCCCTGAAGCAGGCTGCAAATGCAAATCCCACTGTTCGGATTGTTGACAACAACAAGAATTAAAACACACAAAAATCAGAAGGAAAACATGAAACAGAGACACAACCAAATCTCTCCCAGACGGAAAGGGAAGAAGTAAAATGGCAACAGTAGGTTGCAAAAGCAGAATCCACTGAACTCCACGATCCTAGCAACACATCCTTTGGTTTATGAGCCATCTGAAACAAGTTTCACCCTGCAAACTCCATGGGGATCCTTGATTTCTCTAGCCAAATTAACAAATTTTCCTAACTTGCACTAAAATCTGGTCATTTGGTCTGTCACTCAAAGCCTCTCCTCCATGTAAATCAAGACATCCCACAGTTTCAATTCCACAGAAGACCACAAAAAGAATGACAGTGTCCTAAAGCAAACAGGGCTGTGCGTGCTCTATCCACGCACCTCTGTGCAGTGCCTTTTATCCAGGAGGAGCACTAAGAGCCCACCTTCAGCAGGAAAAGGTCTTGAAAATGATTGAGAGGAAACTATTTTTAGTTCTGGCACAGATATAGGACATTATAACCTTACGCAATATAAGGTTATTGTCACATAAAGTCTCAAGCAGGCTGAGAGGGAGACAAGGTGACCTCAAGGTGCCTTCACCTTGGAACCCCCTTTGCATCCAGAAACCTGCCCCCAGGTGCTGAATAACTTTAGCTACAGCTGGAAAAACCAGACACCCCGTTAATACAGGCTACAGCAGGAATATGGAGCAAAAGCTGGCCATAAATATAATGGAATGACCCCAGCGGTTATGCATCTGAGGCAGACCGTCTGAACAAGCCCATGCAGTCAGCAGTGGCACAGGACTGCTATAGAAAGTACAGTCACCATCATTTGCCCCTTTGTTTCACAGCATTTTATACCTAACAATCTTCCACATGCTCTGCCTGAGCACCCGGCACATTTAGCTGACCAGGGGTAAGAAAACCCAAAAGGAAAAACCTTGTGCTATTCCTGTTCCACAGACACAGAGTATTCCTCATCCAGCTCCCTCATGGAGAGACATGGATTTTGTGCCCCTTCGCTCATGGGCAGGACCCCATGAGCCCCTTTTGAGTTGAGAATTTCAACATACATTTAAGACCCAGTTGATAGACTTCACCCTTCTGCTTTAGAAACAGTAAGGGGACAAAAGTTGGAGAAAGAAGAAATGATGCTTAGAGTGACTGGATGCAGTACAATGACTTAGTGACATGAAAATTATGGTCCAATTTGTATTTCATAAGCTATAAAATCCAACAGGTTCAGAGCTGCTTTCCCATCTTCACATGAGACTCCAACAGCTTTGAAGCCACTGCTGGGACTGTTTTCTTTCTCTGAGAAAGCTTTTGTCCACCAGGACCAGATGGAGATCTCAAACCTCATTTGCAATGAAGCTAATGTACCAGACACAACACAAAGCGATAACCTAAATGGAAATGCTGATGCTACCTTAGGCTTTAAATATTCACAATATCCCTGCTGTCATTTCAGCAACAAAATGGTAAGCCCAGGTAGACAGACGCACAGTACACAGAGCTGTAAAAGAACCTGGCACTTTTTCTAATTTCCATGTTTTTGTAACAGTATTTGATCTGTTTCCCCAGCTACTAAGCTATGACTAACTACAGAGAGGCTTGACATAAGTAGTGTATTGTATTTGAAATTCATGTCATGTAGGTAAGTGTGACTGGGCACTTCAATCCACAGACATGCTCCTACCAAGCAAGTGACTCAGTGCCAGGCTCTCAGTGCCTGTAGCTGGACATGATTCTCCTCCAGATGTTGTCCCAGATGATCCTTCTACTAAGTCAACTCCTGTAGATAGGGCCATGACTAGTATTTGCAGGTGAAAAGCAAAGGGGAGCTCTGAAGTTGGTTTAGACGTATAAGGGGTAGACAGGGACATGTTGCATTCACCCAAGGCCAGGTTGGACAGGGCTTGGAGCAACCTGCTCTAGGGGAAGGTGCCCCTGCTCATAGCAGGGGGCTGAAACTGGATGAGCTTTAAGGTCCCTTCCAATACAACACATTCCATGATTCTGTGATCGCTGGGAGCTAAGTGCAATACCATGCCCATGGAACCCCAACAACACGCTGCATCTCTCCTCTGTCACCCATCCTTTGCTCCTCAGCCTCAGAAGCCTGCACCAGTGCAAAGCCCAGCTGCTGCCCACAGCTTTCCCTGTGCCGGCCATGCACATGCTCCTCCCTCCTATGGGAATAGACTATCAAATTTTATAGCAGTAATGCAGGTAGGCAGCAAAAAAAGGGGAGTTGAGCAGTTTCCCTGAGCAAGCTCTCCCTCATCCTGCCTTTGCCAGGAGCCGTGGAAGGATCTGCTGATATTCAGCCTCTGAGTTTTACTTGGGGACTGGGGGAGCGAAGCGGTTGTTTCCCAGTGCCAGATTTCCTCCTGTACTTACATGTTTGTCCATGAAAAAATAACCTCCTCTATTGTAAAACTTGTCAAATGAGACCACCCAAGCGGCTGCAGGGAGGGAATTGGGAAGGAGGAAGAAATGCCTTGAAAACCATTTTCTTTTTGATGGTTTAGAAAGGGAATTGAATGTTATTGTCTCACTTTATGTTCTTTATGAGGAGGTCATGGAGCAGGCACATCATTTTCTAATTACAACCACGCAGATAACATGGAAACAAAATATATGGAGGGCTTCCAAAACAGAGGATGCATTTGCAGGCAATACAGTGTACAGTTCAGCTTCCAAGTCTCAAAGAACTTTACTGAGAAGGAACTAGATATAGTTGTAAGCTGTTAATAGCTTCCTTTTACCCACTGTTTTATTGTCAATGGGAAACCTAAACTCAGTCACTGGATAATAACTGGAAAACGTTGTCTGGGCTTTGATGGAGTTTTCTCAGGATGTGCTGGTGCTGCCCATGGAAACAGCCTCGCTAAAGCCACTTACAGGAAAGGAGGGATTCAGAACCACTGTAACACCGTTAAGACAGAGTTTTCCCAGCAGAACTTGCTCACTGCAAGCTGTGTGTGAAGGGAATTGTATGATCAAATCCCATTAAATTGGCAGGAAATCAAACTTAAGTGAAAACCAGTGCTTGTTTTTAAACATCTCAGCCAGCACTGTGGAGCAAAGAGGGGACCTGGGGCTTTGTTTCCCACACGGAGATAGTGGATGACTGATCAAGCCCCTCTGATGCTCCCACTCGCACCACAGTCACTACAGCATGCACTGTTTCATGCCAGTGTCTTCACTGGGGCTTCAGGACCCTCCTGCTTGGCACTAGCAAAAGCAGGCTTCTCCCTGGGATGCTGAGAGCTCTATCCTTAGCTTGGGATGGTGCAAAACCCAGCATCTTCCCCGCTGGCAGATGAAATGAGGCATGGATAAGGAGGGATACCTGCAGGGAAACCTGCACTCTGTGCGGCAGCGAATGAGGTCAGGTGCAATTTCAGGATGGAAGGGACAAAACAGAATTGGTGGGACTGATTTTCCTCATAGGCTCTCTGGTGCTCTATCTCCCAACACAAGTTTACTGGACAGGAGCAAGGTTTCCACACACCCTGGGACACCTGAAGGGTCACATCCATGGGGCTGGCTGCAGGGTTAGGTGTGCTCTGGACAGGACCCGCTGCAACACCAGTCTCTCCACAGAGACGGAAAGCAGTGGGAAAGGGCTGGGAACGTGTCCCCAGGATGCCCTTCTTGGTCTGTCCCACCTGCTGAGGTCAGAGGAGGGGATGCATTTGGGTACAAAACGGGGTCATAAATTATTTCTACAGTTTTATCCCTCCCCAGATTTACCTCCACTAGAAAAAGCACCCCATGAGCTGCAGCACTGATACTGATTTTGAGCAAAGCATCATCTCTGCCCTGAAGTGGGAGAAGTCGCATCAGAAGCGGCAGGATGGAACAGGACAACTGCCAACTAATCCAGGATTTCAACAGGAATAACCTCCACAAGAGATGGCACCGTGACTGTGTTTGTTCACAGCTCTCCAACAGGCATTTTCCCAGCAGACAAGCCTTCAAGTGTCACTCTGGCTCCATCCAGCTGGATTTAACCATAATGAGTGATCAGGGTTTCCAAAGAGGGTAATTTAAATGTGTTTACACTGCCACTAACCCCCCCTGCTTTGTTTGTCTAAGATTCTCAGGATAAAGGGATGTGTCTCTGGTCTCCTTATATCTGAAGTAACACAGTAGCATGTAATTGAGTGGATCACTTTTAGGCTAAACTGTTCTGGTTACAATCCCATATAATAAATTATAGTGGAGTGAAAGGGAAGATGAGGGGCTGGATTCGGAACTCTGAAAGCCTGATCTGGGAGAACCCAAAGATGCCTTTGGGGTTTCTTTACTCACAGCCCTCCCTGTAAGGAGTAAACCCATCCTCCTCCACAACATCTGTTCCTGATGCTCAGGACTGCAAACCCAATACAACAGATTAAGCAGCTGGGAGCTTCTGACCACATACAAAATAACCCTTTATGGCCTGAAGTAACCCATTTACCTGGTGCAACCAATACACCTACTGCTTTCGCTGGTTCCAGTTACAACCTTGAGTAAAGCTCAAAGCAACCTGAATTTCCTTCTGGCCTTTTCTTTAGCAATTTAAACCGGGAATACGATTTAATAGATTTGCTCCAGGATGAAAAAAAGAAGGAAAAAGCATTGAATTAAGCAAGAGGAACCCACACTGATTAAGGAAATCAAAAGAGCAGCAAAGGAGGGAAAGGGAAGGCAGGAGCATATACTGCAGCAGAGTAAACTGCCCTTTTGTTTAACTGTTTTCTGTCCAAGCCTGCCCAGCATGAAAAGCCCCCTTTGAAAAGGGGACAGAGCTGGAATTCACACCTGTAAGCTGGACCTGCTGCTCCTGGCATCGGGATGGCCACAAAGACCGGAGTCAGCTTGGATCAGTGTCAGTGCAGCGGGTGCATAAAGGGAGCTGAGCCCTTCCCTTTACACTGGATTACTCCAGAAGAAAGCTGCATTTGTTCGAGGTGAGCTGAATAGGCTTTGGGATTTGGGGAGGAGTGGGGGGTTTTGTTTGGGGTTTTTTCGTAGCTTGGTTTTGTTTGTGGAATTTTGGGTTTTTTTGATGATGTTTAAAGTGTTCACTTTGTATCTGTTTCTATCCCCAAACAGGAGAGGGGTTCTGCACATCCACGCTAAAGCTCCCTTTGACAGCAGTGAGGAGGATTTGCTGTCAGTGGGCTCATTCTCCTCGTGCAGAAGTACAACCTGCCTCGATGCTCCAGCAAGCCACCATCCCCAAGAACCAGCTTTAACAGATCACAGGATCAGCTCGATCCCAAGCTCCATTCACTGATCCCGCAGAAATCTCTTCACTACAAACAATTTCTATCACTTCCAGAAACGCTGCTGCTTCCCAGCATTTCGCTGACCCTTTTGGGCTTGGTCCCCATCTCAGCTTGGCAGCGCAAGTTTGGACCCTGGCACAAAGCAAACATACATGTATTTAATTCCACATGATAATGGCAGGAGGAAAGCAGCAATGCTGCAGTGCTGCACTGCTCGCCTACAACACCCCTGTCAAGAGCAGAGGTCCACAACAGGGACCCATCACCCCATGTGTCACCCTGGCTCTGGGGAACAGGGTTTGAGCAGCTGGCGTGATCGTAAAGTCTGCATTTAGGAGCTGATCCTGACTGTTCTTGTAGCCAGGAACCCATGAGACCAGCACTCCTCACACAGCCCCTGATGCTCACCCTGGGTAGAGGCTTTTCTCCTCCTGGCACTCACCCACGGTGGGAAGGCGGATGCTCCTAATACAGCTCTGTGGAAGCACTCAGAAGAAGCCATGTCCAAGCATTCATTGTCTTAAGTGTACGTCTTTGTGGATTTCATTGTCACAGGACTGCCAGGTACCGGCAAGGCCAGGTTGGACAGGGCTTGGAGCAAGCTGCTCTAGTGGAAGGTGCCCCTGCCCATGGCAGGGGCTTGGAACTGGATGAACTTTAAGGTCCCTTCAGCACAAACTAGCCTGGGATTCTATAAAGCCTTGAACCCCTCAAGGCCAATTCATCGGGTGTACCCCACACACGCATCCCCTCCTTCTGCAAGTTGGAGGGCTGGGCTCATCCTCCACTACCTCAGCCTCCCACCCAAAGCCATGATACATCTCAACATGCATTGCTTCCTTTGGATGCTTACCAGAAAACAGCTAGACTTCCCCAAAAGCACGCTCAGAGGAACTGTGAGTAGCATCACTTCTCCAAGCCCCAATAAACTGCACCAGGAATTAACAGCCAACCAATGCTGTAATTTCTGTCCTTAGCTTCGGACAATTCAAATCCCAGCATCTCCCTCACTCTGCACGCTTCTTTCGCCAGGCATTTCTAACGAGGTCAACATTATTTTCCTCCTTTTGCTCTAATCTCCTCAAAGAACACAAAGAAGTATGAAAAGGAAACACAATATTTATTGTAAATCAGTGACTTCTGCATTAACATGATCAAAGTGTGTTTGCTGCACACTTGAAGTTCAGATGCAAAGGGATTTCCAACTTAAATAAATAAAAGATTGTTTTTCTGTAATGCAAATTGAGAAGGAGAGATCCACACAAAGTAGTCAGACACGCTCTGCAGAAGGACTGTCCCACTCCTATACCCCACACCCTCTGCATGGCTGATGCCCTTAATCTGTTCAAAAGCAGCATCACTCCACCAGGGCATGCTAATGCGTGCCAAGGGGATGAAGTGGACTCCACTTGATGTATTTACAATATGCAGCTTAATCATCTAATTTCTCAGTTCAGATATTGATCCTTGGGAGGGAAGCAGTGCTGGGAATAGAGCGAAGCAGGGGGTGGAGAAATATCTGCTGCCTGTTTTCTCATCTAACAACTCCCTAAAGAGACAGAGCTTTACCCATCCCACATAGCCAGGCATGACAGGAGATCAGAACTGGCTGGGGACATGCAGTTCTGACTCTCAGGTAAGTTATACTATTATTAATGATCATAAAAGAAGCTATCAAGGTATTTTACATCTCTTTCATCTGGCAGGCCTGCGAGCACTTATATTAATTGGGGAAGCCCCACTTCACTGCAAAGTGTATTTAGTGTTTCCTTTCCATAACCAGGAGGCCACAGCACAGGGATCACACTGCTTGCAGCCTGGCCCTGAGCCCAGCACTATCACAGTGCAGCATAAGAGCCATGAAATGGGAAACAGGGCGACTGCCCCACTGCCCCAAATTGAGGGCAATATCCTGCAGTCTGCACCCAAAGCTCAGGCATAAGAACAGCCAATATATTGAGTTCCAGCACACCAGCATCCTTTGTTCTCCAAGGAAACTTCTCCATCATGGCAGTGGCAGCTCAGTAAATGGGATGTTTTCTTCCTTCATGGGCTTTTGGAAGTTGTTCTGGTTAACCCCACGACCACCACAGCTACTACCCTCTCGTGTGTCTCATTCATCTCAGTGAGACATATGGAATCCGGAATCACTGGAAAAAATCCCCACTGTAGATTAGGGACATGCTCATGTTGATACATCCAAAGGGCAGGAAGGGGATTAATGCATCAAAGTGGCTCATTAGGGTAGTGGTTGCTGAAACAAGACCAGCTCCAATGTGAAGTGGAAGTTGAACCTGGAATATCTGTGGCAGGCTCTTGGATCTGTGAAAACCAGTACATGTGTTTAACTGGATATAAGTGAGTACTGCTGTTAAGTGTGTGAAGCAAAACATGTGCTTAAGTGTTTGCAGAGCTCAGGCCTAAATCTAAAGCTGATGGGTAATAGGGGATCAAAAATTGAGGAGAATAAGTTCACTTGCCCTCAAGAGCTTTAAGCAAACCATTTCCCAAGATCCACCAAGAAAGGGAGAAGTTTAACCACAACACAGCCCAAGCTACTTGCACAAGTCCCAACTCCCTCAAAAGCACACTAAGTTCTTACAGATCTCCACAAAACCAGGACAAGCCCAGTGCAGCTCCAGGCCCTGGCCAAGGATCCTGCTGCAGAGCTTGGATTCAGACCAAAACCCCTCCAAAGCTCAGGAATCTTCTATCCTCCATATACACACATCCTTACACAGACCTTGCTCAACCCAAGGACAGTCCCCTACAGAACTATGGGACATGCTCACCCTGTAGGTGATCACCACCACCAAGAGCTGAGCATAGACACATTTAAGTCAGCTACAGCATCATCTACTGAATTCCAGCTGGCAGGAGCAGTGATGGGCTCAGCTCAGCAGGATGCTGTTTGTTTAGCTGGAAGTCTGGAAGATGTCTTTTACTTATGCATCTGGGTGAATTCAAATAGGATGAAATAGGCACTCACATAAGTGTGCCATTGCTCTGTGATATGGCGAACTCCAGCATTAGCAGGTAATAATCACTCTTTAGTTTAAAAAAGTTATGCTAAATAGAAGGATTTTTGCTTAATTACAGTCAAAACCTATTTCCTCAGAACATGTGCTATTTCCTTATCTCCCAAAATGGAAAAGACACATTGGAATGAAGTATGTTTGCATGCTATCCTATGACATACAAAATCACAGGGGGATCTCTATCTTCTATAGTGCTGGAAAACAGCAAAGCAAGCTCTAAGGCATTACAGCCCAGGGGCAAAGAAGGCACCTTGGTTTGGCCATCCCTTGCTCAAGTCTCATGGCTCTACCCTGCACCTTCTTCAAAGCCTCCTATGTGACACTAACCATCAGCGAGCCTGGGGATGACAGCTCCTAACTTAGATGCTTTGTTTGTTATCTGAACAGTTGATGCATGGGCCCTCCTGCTGTAAAACCTCCATCTCTATTGCTAAGAAGGGGACAAAAGATTTCAGGAGAAGAAATACGCTGAGGACCATGCACTGCTGCAGCAGTGGAGACCAGGAGAGCATCCCCCATCCCAGGGCTCACTGCAGCCTCGCATCAGGTACCCACAGTTGACATCCGTCGTGTCATGTCCAGCCATGGATGGGAAGGTCCAGCAGCCTAGTAGGGTTTTCACAGACATCATGACACCTTGTATCTCTCAGCAAAGCATTGGCTGCATGTGAAGGGAGGCGCCAGGGCTGGTTAAATAAGACATCCTATGTAATGTCCCAAGGAATCGAAAATTATAACTAAACCTGACAAAGTCTTTCAGCAGTAAGAGTTATCCTGCCAAATTATTGATAAGAAACCCTAAGGTCCAGAGAAAGCAAGGCAGCAAACCTCGTGTTGCATCCTGAAAACAACACCCAGGCGCCTTCCTCTAACCACCAGCCTCAGTGGCTTTTGTGTTTCTCCTTTCCATTATGCATCCCCTTCCTTTTCCCCTTAATGATTTAGTGATGTTTGTTCCCTCACACTGCGCACAGACCTCGCAGATCAAAATAGCCAGTCATCTAAAAAAAATCCCTCCTCCTTTGTTCTTCAAAGAAACCAAATCATCTCAATCCTTTGAGAGAACTCAAAGGGTGAAGGCAAAGCATCAGGACTGATGAGAACAATAGCGGTGTATCCCCTGATGAACGCACATCTCCACTGCTGGGTGGTTATTAAAAATACTCCTTGTAGTGAAAATTCTTGGGTCAATTACTTGTTGCCACAGGGAGATTTTCGAGGAGTTTGATTGTTATTGTCACTATGCAATGATTCTGTGTAGCAACACAAAGGTGAATTTTTATGTGAAGAGATGCGATGTTTGGTAAATCTTAAACAACAAAGTAGGAGGAGGTGGAGTGATACGGGATCAAAGTCCTTGTGATTCCTGGGTTTGGAGCCAATGCTAATCATTAACTGCTGCTTTCAGGGGGCTGAAGGATCTTTCCCCACTTTGGAAGGTTAAATAGCGTGACAATAACAACAAGCCATGTAACCACACTATTTCTCACTTCTTGAGGTGGTAAAGGAAAACCCTTCAGCTCCCAGGGGACAAAACCCCTAAGCCATAGCTTTCCAAAGCACACACCAGATCGTCACTCTGAGGAGACAAACCTCTCTGGACTGAGGATACAGTTTCTAACCATCGCCTGTCTCTGGCTTGGTTTTTGACCATTGCATTTTGGAGCGCTTCACACTCTAGTGACAGCAGCAATGGAGAGGCTGTGTCCATGCCTTGGGCCACAGAGCCAGCTCCAACCCACACCAGCTACACCCAAAGGGAAGCTGGACAATGCTCCTAACAGATGGATCCCCTCTCAACAGAAAGCACCCTCTGGATCCAAGCACAAGTCATCTATAAATCCCTTTCTAATATATGTTTGCAACACGAAGCACTTTCTTTGCAGCAGCACCCTCCAGGATGTGACAGGGCAAGCACCAGTTGGCCCTTTCTTTCTGGCTAAAGACAAAAGGAAGCATTGGAGAGGGAAGAGACTGAAGCATTTCCCCGCACATTGTGGGCTGGTGTCTCCCTTTGGCAAAGTAAGGAGTGCATTAACTCCAATTTTCTTTTTAAAAATGAAAAAAGGAGGTTTTTTACTCTCTGATGTGAATTTCTGGGCATTTTCCAACCAGGTACAACAGAAATGGTCCATTCCACACGGGAATATGCATGGAGAGCAAAGCTTTGATTTGAAGCACACCTTCAGACTCCCCACATAGCTCCACCAAAGCATTCACAGGTAACAACTCCTCTGGCATAGGGACAGCCAAGTACCAACTCAGACACTCAGCATCCCTTTGGCAGGGCAACGGGCTGCTCCCCAGCCCTACAGCATCACACAGGGATGGGATGGGATGGGATAGATGTTTACCCCATCCTATTTTCCACATGGCAAAAGATCGGGATTTTGCTCTGTTCACTCTACCACAGCGCAGGACCAATGCTTTTCCCAGTAACTTGATCCTAATCCCCCCCCCCATTCCTGCTCAGAGCAAGATTTGCACATCTGAATCACATCCCAGGGGACATGGGGGTGCCTGCAGTTACTCACAGAAGCAAAGGTACTCGCCATCACAAAGCTGGAAGAAGCAGGGCCAGGAGAAGGAATGTCTCCCATTTAACACATTGCCTGAACAGAATTCATCAAGTAAATGCATGCTCTGAAAGAGACACGTTTGGATGTGAGGGCTGATATGAAACACAGACCGGGTATCAAATAGGAAGCTGAAATGTGTCTATCAAGACAGCACCCTTTGATCATCAGAAGTCACTCGTCATTTACACATCACAGGAGGATGCTGAACTCCAGAAGGCACAGTCAGCCAAAAAGGAAGAAGGATCAGCTGAGTATTTGTGTCTTAAAGATGTGCAGCCATTAAATAAATACCCAAACCCCCTCTACTCAACCTCCCAAGGGCACTGGCATCTTACACTCAATTTATGCACATTTTACACAGCTATTAACTGCACTGCTTACCTAAGAGTTAAGAGGTGTTTTCATTCCTAATGTCACAGGGTAATCGCACTTCCGATTCCTCTTACAAAGTCCTCCCGCAGGATCTCTCTGCATTATTTACAGCCTCTCAAGAGCTGCACTGTGGCTGAATGGCAGGACAATGCCTCAGAAAGCACATTTTGTGTCTAGGGGCCCTATTCTCACCCTTTAGCCCATGCTTCAGAAGCACAACCGCCTGTAGCTCATGGGCCAGCAGGACACTGGTGCCAGGCTGGCACCACCACACACAAACCAAGCTGAGGACTCCAGACAAAAGCTGCCATGCATCTCCTCAGCATCAGGAAAGGCAGGAAGAGGGCAGAAATAGACTTGCTTTGCTTACACTATCAAAAGTGAGTGTCATGCAAGGGTTTTTTAGACTACATGGTTAAAACCACCCTCAGACCAACACCTTTTAAGGTTAAATAAAGCAGCAGGTAACTCAGAGACACAAAGACTCCTCAGCCTGCTCTCAGACAGGTACCAGGACACCACACACACCCTGTACAGGGCAGGGACCAGGGCTGTGAGCAGGCACCAGATCAGACACAAAATCCCCCATCCACAATCACGCTCCTCCACACACAGAGCTCACCTGCATGGCCACAGTGCTGCTTTTAGCCTGTTATCAGATATCCACCAGTCCCCATCATCCTTCAGCTTCATAGAGGGTGCTCATCACAGTAGTGCCAGCACAGGAGTCTCTACCACCACCATCACAGTTAAGCAGATAGGTAGAAAGCCATAATAAGGGATTCTCAGCCCCCCCATATCCTAAGGAAGGAGCTAGGCTATGCTGCATATGCTCTTAAAAGCAGGGTCAGTGGGAAAGGCTGGGAAGATGCTCACAGCCCCATCAAGGCAAAATAAAAGGCACCCGCATTGCCCAATGTGCCCACCTGAGCTGCATTGCCCTCCCCTCCTCACTTAATGTGCCCACCTGAGCTGCATTGCCCTCCCCTCCTCACTTAATATGCCCACCTGAGCTCCATTGCCCTCACAAAGGGGAATGCCCTAAGGGAAGGGTATCCCTATCCACACCAGCCCTCTCACCCTCAATTGGGCATAAATCAACTCCAAATGCCTCTTTGTTAGCAGCACATCTCTGGGACACATTGAGTCCAAGCCTCCACAGTCCCTTGGCTTGTTGCAAGTCCAGCATTTGGATGAGCTTTACCCAAAGCCTTTTGCTCAAGTTTGCAAACCCCTTCAGCAAACCTGGTCTCAATTTCAAGCCAGTTTGAACTCAATTGGAGCTGATTTATAGTTTGGCATTAAAAAACAACAACAACAAGGACTGCTCTTTGAAATGGCAACTTTGACCATAATTTATGTGAGGCCAGATGGAACTTAGTGTTTTCAATTAAAATTTAGCTGGATTTTGTAATTTTAGGGGGTTTGTTCAGGGAGTTAGAGCAAAACAAGGAAGAAGGGATGGGAAGCACAATTAATTCACATAAAACTTAATGGGAGGGTAGGTATATAAATGTCTTGCAACAGAGTGATGTCCTTTCACGTACATCCAGCTGCAAGTGAAAGACAACAGTGGAAGTGTTGCTTTGAGCTTGTCCCTGTACTGCTTGGCCAGGATTGCTTTCCACACACTAGACTGACTCTGTAGCCCCCTTGGATCAACTGTTCCATACACAACACTGGTCTGAGGCATTTTGACACTGTCTTACAGCTGCTTTCCTTGAGACCCCAGTATTTTAACAGCTGGGATCAGATCACAGTAAAAGCTGCACCTTTGACATTTCATCCTAGCAAGTAACTCACAAATTGATGCTAATATTTGCCTGTGCTCAGTGGCGCACAGATGAATAGTTACAGAATGCCCTCCTCCCGAGGTACCCAGGATGGGTATTTTGGTGGGGTTTTTTTTACAGGGGAATATCTGGAACCTTTGAATGGATTAAAAATAAGTTGCAGTTGATCATTTGTTTGTGAGGCAGAAAAGGCATCAAAGATACACAAGCGGATTAGGCAGGAGCGTTCAGATGATTCACAAGCTGATACAGGCCACCAGGCAGGAAGCATCTCAAATGACTTGCTCTTTTGTGCCCGCATCAAAGCACCACGAGTGACTGGCAGCATCCCCTCTGGCCGAGGGCCTGGGGGAACCCGGGTGGCAGCAGTGTCACTGCACAGAGCAGGGGCTGGGGAGGAAGAAGAGAATTTGCCTCCTTGCTCACCCCATATCTGCAGTTTATGGGACAAGCATAATGTAAAGTGTGTTTTATAGCCATAACCTCCTCCTCATGTTGTTTTTCTGCTTTCTTGCTCTTTCATTGTCTTCTCATCCCTGCTTTATCCCTTTTCTTTTTGGATGGCAAAAGGAAGCTGCGTGAATGTAAGTCTGCAGCTTGATGTATGGTCTCCTCTTTGTCCTTGCCTTATAGCCAGGGTTCCCATGCCAAGAAATGCCATCCCAGAGGGCACGGTGGGGTGCCTGGCACCGAGGTAGGGGACATCAGATGGTCACCTTCAGGGCGTTGGATTTATGGCCCACTGAAGACAATGGGAAGAACACCACTGACAGAACTGGGCTGTGGATGAAGCCTTGGGCTGACCAATTCAAGAAAATACAAGCAAAGGGCTGGAGGAGACAATGTTTTTGTAATGACAGTTGTAAAAGTGCCACTGACAGTTCTGGGCCCACAATTGCTCTCTTTTTCCTTCTTTCTGCCCTTATTCTGAGGCTTCTGGATGGGGCAAAGGGAGATTTTCGCAACCTCAGTCCCCCAAACCTGAGCACAGATGAGCAGTGGCAAAGGTGTGGGGTAATTGCAGCCATACAGGAGCAACACCAGCCTTGGTGACACAAGGCTATGGCTCATGGACAGGGTCCTAAGCTGGCCAAGGGACACCTCTTGGCTCATTCACCTCAATTTCTAGGGGCTGGCATTTCCTAAACTGAAGGAGGTCAAACGTGTGCTCGAAGGCTGCCAAGAGAAAGCTGAACCCAAGGGTAAGAGGCAGAGAACAGCTCACAAGAGGGGATTTGGGTGGCTCTGGGGCCTGATTCTGGAGGCCATGGATTAAGCCCATTGATCTTTGCAGGAAGGCTGCAGGAGATGAAGGCTGCCTGCATTAATTCAAGGCAGATACACAAGCAGCAGCCACGTGCTACATGTGGCAGCAAGAACCTCCAAAGTTCACAGCAAAGGATGGAGATTTAATGGAGTATACTGTGAAATTAGCTAGGAAAAGTCTACATAAAGGGAGGACAGATATTGCATATACAGTGTGTGAGACCATTATATTACAGAGACTTTTAACGCCATCTCATAAGGAGGCACTGAAACAGACCTTACAAGAGACTAAAAAAATCCTGCACCTCTTAACATCCTGCACTTTTAACCAAAGGCTTAACTTGCACAGAGAGCAATGCTTTTCATATTTAAATCCCATCAGCATGATGGCAGGCCAGGAAGAAATATATCCAGGCTTTGGAGCCCAGCTAGGAAGGGGGAACGTATAAAAATGGGGTCAGCCGGGAAAAGAAGCTGACGGCAACCCCAATGCAGCCTCCAGTTCACTTTCTGGTTGTGAAAGGCAGTAAGTTACCCTGTTCTACCAAGTGTCCTTCATCCTAAGGTGGAGCTGGAGCTCCAGCTGCTCTGTGAAAGAGCAGAAGCTGCTTCCCCTTAGCAGGGGACACTTATGCCCATGACCCTTGTGCTTTGCAATGGTTTGTAGCAGAACTGAGTGTAACAGTGATGGAGGTTGTGTAGGTCCATAACTGCTCTCTCCCATGTCAACCAAAGGCAGCTCTGCACCAGGCAGAGCAGATGAGGATGGCTGCAGTCCCCTTTGCTACATCTGCCTCTCAGTGCCTGTCCCTCCTGCAGCCTGCACCCTGGTGATGGTGGTGACGACAGTGCCCATTCAAACTCACACAAGAGCCAGCAGGTTCCTCACTTAGCAATGCCTTTGCCAAGCACTCCAGCCCTTCTCCTTTTGGATTCATGCTCACAATGCTCCCTCCTGTATTTTGGCACTCCAGCACACAGGCAGCTTCCAGCTACTGTAGCTGACACTACTTTCATTCGCTGCCAGAGAAAACTCTGAGCCCACAGCTCTGACCAACCATCGGGCTTGCAGCTTCCCAGCTCTCAGAGGCCTTTCAAAGTAGCTCTTTCTTTTGAATGTGGCGAAACCACTGGCTCTGGTGAGATCCGCTGCTTCCCTTTGGATCTGGGGTAGCTCTTCGAATAAGCATGACTCCCTCTGCTCGTGCAGATGGTGCTCACAAACCATCAGCATGCAGACAGTTGAGAGGATGCTGTCCTGCTTCCCAGCCCTGCACTTGGGTCCCTTTATCCTATGAATCACAGTAATGATAATGCCCAAAATGAAGATGAACACGTATTTAGTCCTCAGCTGGAGCCAAAGCTAGGAATGGGGTCTAGAACTCCACCTCCCTGAAGTTTTGCAAGTCCTGGCAGGTTTGGTTTGGATCTGAGTATAGATGTGCAGCACCCAGGTCCCAAAGTGCATTGGCAGCAAGGGAGGCAGAAAGAGGCTCACAAAAGGAAGTCCAGTTTATGATATGACTCTATTTTAGTGTTTGTAAACCAGTTTTTCATTGAGGATTGTGAATAGACCCCTGAGAGAAATGACTGGGGTAGGTACAATCACCTGTAAACACTCGTGTAGAACAGGATATACAAGCAGAAAACATCAGTGGTAGGAGTGGGACTGTGTGACACAGCCTCCACTAGCTTCAGCAACTGGGGAGCTCTGGGGAGAACCCAGCTTGCATATAGACGTCACCTTCCTCAGAGATAGGTTTGCACACCAATACTAGGCCTTAGGATTCAGCTCTGACCCTGAACACCATAGCCATTACTCCTAAGGAAGACAGATGAACAAACCCTAAAGGAGAGGTGTCCTGGTGACCATACACACCCTACAATGTAAAGGTTTGGGAGCAGAGGGTTTGTTCAGGTGACCAACACTTTCAACCATGGGAAGGAGAACTGACTCACTGCACAGCAATGAATTGCACAGACTTCTTCTTGCCTGCTCTTCAACTTTAGTCACCCAGTTTCCTTGTGCATGATGAGTAACTGCACATCTTGCTTCAGCTCATAGAGACTTACAGACATCCTTACCCACCCAGGGCCACCCAGGAGGTGCTGTCACTGGGTGCAGAGCCAAGGGTCATGCAGGAAACCCGTCTCTAGGATGTCTTCAAAGTTCACCTTTCCTGACAAGGCTAAAATGATCTTCCAATCAGAATGAGACAGGAAAAATACATCTAGCTCATTACCTAATTACAAGGGAAAATCCCTGCAGCAGATGCCTGGATTGCTTAAAGTGCTGCTTACTCTTTACTGCTAACTTTGCAAAGGCATTCTGCTATTAAAGCATTATTTGGTTCCAAAAGCATAACAAGTCATTTAGTTTTTATCATGCTGTTGTGGTTTAACCCCAGCTGGCAACTACAGTACCACACAGTGAATTGTTCATCCCCCCTCCTGTGGTGGGATGGGGAAGAGAAGCAGGAGAAGGTGAAACTGGCAGGGCATAAACTAACCCCTTACAGCTTTTATAAAGCATGTGTGTGACAGGCAAGGAGCTGGGAGCATGGGAAGATGTCCTCACAGCTTGCTGGGACCGGTCACAAATGGCACCGGTTTCCTTTTAATAGACCATCCAGCACATGACACACACGGGCTGGGCTTCGACTGGTGCCTCCACAGCTCTGTCAGGAGCAAAGTATTAACTGACCTGAGGGATGAGGGCTGATAACAAATTTATCAAGCAGCCAGGAATAAACTCAACCAATAAACTCCCTGTGATCAGCAAGAGAACTTCCCCCTTTCCAGTGTTTAACTGTGATGGATTCATCACAAACCAGGTCCAGATTTAAATCCCATCCTGCGTCACCCATCGATGTGCAAGAGAAATAACCTTTTGGGCACTTACGGACTAATTTCTTTCTTCCAGTGTGAGGGAACAACTGTGAGGGCTGCAGGAAGGATAAGGAGCAGCAGCACCAGCAACAACACTGAGGAGAGGAAGGAGCGGCTGCCTGGGGAAAACAGAGGTTTGAGGCAGGGATCAGCTCTTTGCTGTGGGATTCTCAGGCACTGCAGTCACCCCAATAACTCCCGACAAGAACTGGAGAGGTTTCAGAGAACTGCAAAATATGACCCAAATTTTGCCACAGTTTGTCCCAACCCAAACTTCCCAAAGCCTCAGGGACACTGAATTCTGTCAGAAGCTTGAGCTCACTGCTGCCTCCCAGCAACATCCCTTGGGAAAGAGGCAACGCCTTCCATGATCACCCCTACATAGAAAAGCTCTTCAGATGTTTGTGCCCTAAACTACTGACAGCAATCCCGAACTATTTTCCCTCCTCCCCTCCTGGGGCTGAAGGAATGCCTTAAAACATTTCGAATCGTGTAATCTCAGCTGTCAGATGACCTCAGCGAGAGAGAACAGCCAAATTCAGAGGACACTTTGCTCAAACTTATCATTAGCTCTTCCCCCCCCCCCCCCCCGTTTTAAACAAACAAACAAACAGATGAAAACCCCCACGGCCCGTATGGGTGGTGGTGTTGTTTTCCTTTCCCTAGAAAGCCAAAGGAACTGCATGGTCAGGGAACTGCAGCTATTCGAAGATGCCATGAAACCCACAGCCACACCACTGGCTGGCGATCCATCCCTCTGCTTACGGGAGCATTATCAATAAGGAAAGTCATAAATCGCCCGCTGAACAGGAACTCAAAGACCAAAGTCATGTAACTCAAACAGGCTCAAAGCAAAAGAGTGCCTTTAGTGTGAGGGTGGTCTGTGTAAAGTTAGGAGACACCTGCTAGCAAGTCCGGAGACACTAGCATCTGTGTAAACTTGCCCCCTCCCTGCGCCCGCAGCCCTTATAAGGTGTTGAATGAAGGAGTCTCATGAAAAAGGCTCTGTTTGGGGCTGTTCTAAGGCTTACATATACCTAAGGAAAACAGAGCCAGTGCTGTGCAGTGCTGGGATGGATTACCAGGGACCACAGGGAGGCCTATTAATTATTGTGACAAGCTGATCTGCTTGCTGACTGGTGGCTTGAGTTGCACACGGAGGGGTGGGTGTCCAGGTGATAACAGTCCTCTCTGCGCGAGGGGCTTGGGATAGCACAATGAAGCCGAGAGGATCTGAGGAAATCAGAGCACGAGGAAGGAACCCAAAGCTGAATGAGCACATTCACCTGGGGCTGAGAGCTGGTGGCATCAGCCCCAGCTTCCCCTGCATCCCTGGAGCAGGAGTGGTACCCGGCCCTGCTCCAGCATCTCCTGGCTGCAGCATCACAGGCAACACAGCACTGTGGCAAGGAAGTGGGTTGGCAGAGCAGATCTTAGCTACCCAAGCTGTGATCCTTCACCCTCTCAGACCAGCAGCAAGCAGGGTTTGAACACTGGCTTATATTTAATTGGAAAGCAAAAGATAAACAGTGAAACCTCTCCACACGAGGCCACCACACTTCCTTATGAATTAAAGAGGGGAAATACTTTACCGCCGGCAAAGCTGGAATCTGCAAATACCAATATTTCACCAAAGCGGGTTTTTAATATGCTGAAGTGTCATACATATTACTCTGAAGTTTCTAGCTGTAGGTGAAATCTTCTCATCATCAGCTCTCAATATAATGTGTGCTTATCTTAAAGAACATTTACTTTCCTGCGCTTACCGGCTGCATTTGAATTGTCAAATGACACTTTGCTGAAATTATTAAAACCAAGAGGTCACACAGAACCCAACTTGAAAGCAAGAACACACATTCTTTGGTCTGAGCAAAAGTGCATATTTGGAATTTTAAATGCTAATTCTTTCTTTTGGGGGAGGAAGAATCGTTTTCCTGGCAGTCAAGTGCAGAAAATTGAGCATTTGGAAGAAACTTCTGCTTTAATTTTTGACAAGTGCTGCGAATAGAACCATAGAATCAACTCGATAGACGCTCTGCTCTGCTGTTGGAGGGAAAGGATGGTGCAGAGCCTTGGCTGCAGTGCAGTGGGGTGCTGAGGAGGGTGAGTGGGGAGAGGTGCTGCCACCCACCAGTCCTGTGACCTCAGGCTCTTGTCCTCAGCCCCAGCAGTGAGCAGGCTGATACCCACACAGCTCCAGCTGAGGAAATGCAGGCAGTATCTGGCTTATATACCCTGACTGCAGGAATGTTTTCTTTCTGAGGGATAAGGCTTATCTATTTACCTTGTTCATACTTCCTTTTAGGGTGTTCAGCGAAGAGATAAGAGGGGAAAGTGAAGACATTTGGCATCTCTCCCCAAAAAACCCCGGAGCAAAACCACCTCACTCAACATTTGCAGCTCAGCCATAACCTTCCTGTCCCGCAGTGGCTCTCGGTGGGACGTGCCACGGAGCATTCCAGGACGTGCCTAGCTGCGAGGCCAGACCATGCCAGCAATGCTCAGGCAAGGAGCAGTGAGGCAGCAGGCTTGAAAGAGGATGAGAAGGAGCCTTGCCTGGGTGCAGAGCCAGGTCGGTGCCTCTGATCCCGTGTTAGATTGCAGCGCACCACGCTGAAAACAAGAGCCTCAGGGCTTTTGAGGGCAGAGTTTTCCCGAAACCTCTCAGTTACCCCTGGACCGGTTTTTGGTCTGTACCGTATTGCACCAAAGCTTCACAAGCTGCTCCTATTCTGATAAAGCTCTGCTTGTTTGAGAGCTGCAGTAAAGAACAGGAGTAGCAACATGCGGGTATGTTTGGAACTGTCTCTTCACAAGCCTCATCTCCGCATCATTTAACAGATGGGGACACAAAAGAGCTGGAGAAGAGATTTCACAGAGGGATCCAGACAGGTTTTGGAGCATGTGCCCTCTCATCACAGCTGAGTCCATAGCCACCGAGAGCCACCAGCCCTTTTGAGACTGTGACCTCCCCTCCCCGTCCTCTCCCATTTATACCACTCAGATAAAGGAGCAGAGAGATGCCAGAGTTCAGGTGTTCAGTATCTCAGCTGTGCATAGCTAAACATGAGATACTCGAGGCAAAGGATGAAGATTCATTGTTCTACAGCTTTGAGATGAGCATCCGGTGGCTTTTTCTACCTCAGGGACACACTCCATGAGAGGGTCAAAGAAGTACTGCAGCCCCAAGCCCAACACTTGAAGGTGAGAACCAGCACCACAGAGGTTGCTCTGAAGAGGGATGGAGGAAACCTGCACATGGTCACAGAGCAGAGCTAGAGAATGGCCCTTCCCTTTCCTCCCCTCCCTGTACTACCAATAGTGGTTTGAGGTATGCGACTCCAGCTGGTAACAGAGGGCAGTGACATTATCATCAATACATCTATCATCTGCAAATATACTCTGAAATCCAGGTTGTTCACCTTCTCCTGGGTATTTCACCTACGCAACCTGAATTATTTGGGTTAGATGTGCTCACAATCCCCGCTTCATTTTGCTGTGAACCCAGACCCTTCTTCACCAACATAATGCAACCTGATTTAACCATGACATGCTTCATCCAGTGAGGAGGAAGGCAGCGCTGGAGCCTGGCAGCTTCACACCCTCCTCGCTATCAGCAAAGCCCGCTCCTCAGCAGCGCTTCTGTGCCTCCTGGAGAGCTCCTCGGTGCTGATCTGAAGTTTGGATGCGGTGTTGTTTTCATATATAAATGACATTATGACAAATGATGAAGGATTAAATTACACTTCAATCAAATCAAGCCAAACCAGTAGGGATCGAGGTCCCAGTGGAAAGTATACACAGAGTTCCTCAGCTTCCTGGTTTGAATTACTTTGTTCTTCTTCCAGAGAAAGAGGGGGGGAATGAAGGAGAAGAGAGGGGAAAGGGAGAGGAGGGGGGGATTTGGCCTAAAATGAAACATTTTCCTTTTAAGTTGAACATTTGAAAATGGCTGGGAGGAAAGAACTGAAATCCTGTAATGGCTGATACTGAAGAACAGCCTGGGACTTTTGCTTTTCGAGAACAGAAGCCAGGGAGAGAGCTGTGGTGTGAAAAAGGCAACGCTGTGTGCCTTGAAGGGGAAGGTGTTTGCAGCAGCCCATCTCCTGCAGACACTGAAAACCCCCTGCAAGGCACTAACCCAATTAGCTTTGCGAAGAGCTGTGCTGCGAAAAGGCAAAGGCACTGACAGTGGTTTTGGTAAAGGCTAAAGACAGCTTCACTCTGCCTTGCACTCCCATCAGAGTCACTTTATTATCTTTGCATTACCACGTCTTGCAAAGGTTGGCTCAAGAGCCTTTAGCTCTGCATCTCTGGCCAGCTAGAAAGCCTCTCTTAGCATTGTGCTGCTCCCAGCACTGTTTTGAACAACAGAATGTTTCTCAGTTCTGCAGA
This sequence comes from Myiopsitta monachus, assembly GCA_017639245.1. Taxonomy (NCBI): domain Eukaryota; kingdom Metazoa; phylum Chordata; class Aves; order Psittaciformes; family Psittacidae; genus Myiopsitta; species Myiopsitta monachus. The sequence goes on along the minus strand of CM029931.1, from coordinate 2,778,397 downwards.
AACAGCCATTCCAAGAATGAGTCTGCCTGTGGAGACCCATAGGCAGGCAGATACTGCGCTCCAGAATATGCATTAGGCACCATGCTCCAGAGGTTGTATTAAATACTGCTCACTGTCTTGATATCTGGGTGCAAACCTTGGGTATTGTGTCCAACAGATCCCATCAGTGAAGGTCCAAACAAGTCAAGAAGAATACATCAGGGTCTCCTTTGGCTTGATGGCTGCCTTGAGAGACAACCACCATCAGGTTGACTTAACTGTGACAGACTTCACCCTCCTGTCTGCACATGGTATCTGCAGGTCATTCGTTAATCTGATGAAGGAATGATGGACAAGTTTCTCTCCCTCTAAACAGGGCACTTTGCATTATTCTGGTCATAAAATGCATTGTCATCCGTGTGTGTAGCTGCTAGAAGACCCTCTTCCATTTCAGAAATGAACATTTTTACCTTAACTGAAATTAAAGGCAAAAAGAGCACTTCACCAGGTCTAGAATATCTCAGTTCATAGTAAGGCCACTTAAACTAGACAAAGAATGAAGCCCACACACATCCACATGTCCACACATGTGCCCAGGCACACACTCCAGCCTGCAGCTCCACAGGATAAAAAGCAGGAGGTCTTCCATCCCTTTTCCGAAGCCTTTTTGCTATGCATTTTCTCCCTGTAGTAATGGGCTTTGCAAAGTATTTTAAGAGCAACTTGAGCGGTAATTCCCAGGAAACCATTTGTTACCCATGGTTCAGGTCCAACATGTTCACATTACATCTTAACTTTATGATACAGAAATCAAGGAGAACACTTGCAGAAATCAAGATCCAAATTGGTTCAGCCTCTGAGGATAAGAAAGACTTAGAAATATGTATAAATTTAAGTGGTTTTGAATAAGGACAGCATTTCAAAAAGCAGCCGAATTGTTACTTTGAAATAAGCCATTATTTTCTGCTTTTTTAAATTCCAGTCTTTAATAGGGGATGAAATCCAGACTGCCAAGAACCAAGGAGAGGTTTTGATGCAAATGAAAAGCAGCATTGAAGAAGTGCAAGTATCCCATAATAGAGCCCACACCAAATTGCCAGCTCCCAGACCTGCCTGGAACATCCAAGGGTCCATCCAGCCCAGCAGCTCGGAGCAGGAGGGTCTAGAGGACGTGTCCTCCCAAGAGCTGACCACAAGATTCACCTTCTTTCTCCTGGTGAGACCTCAGGGCTCACACCACAGCCCCATATTGAAACATCTCCAGTCAAAGAGCGTCTAATCTGGGGTCAGACCCAGACACACAAAATGGGCAGATGTTGCCATGGCAGGGAAGGAATGGGAGGAGAGCTTCTGAAGACGCCTTGGACTGTTTTGCTGATCCTACCCCTGCCCAATGTCCCAGGGAAACCTCTGTGTTTCAGTGGGATTTATGAAAGAAAGCCTTTCTTTCCCCCAGGGCCAGAGAAAAATCCTCTCCAAGGAAGCATCACTGGCATGAACATGAGTAATTCACATGAGTTTAGGATCTTCATGTTCGAGACCATCCACGGACAACCCACTCCTGGCAGCATGAAGATCTTTGCAAAGCTTTGGTTGATGGGTGAGAGGGGAAAGAAACAATATCTGGCTATGATACAGCTGAGAAGGCAGCAGCAGGATGTCAGGTCCTCTCTGTTCTCCCCGTGCAGACAGAAAGGGAGCAGTGTGATGTCTTCCTCACTCCCAGCCATGCCAAAGGGTCTTCTTTGGTTGCAGGGACACCCCTTTCTTGAGCTGGGAGAGCAGAGCTTGCTCTCCTGAGGGCATGGAGGAACTGGAGCAGTGGGGATGAGACGGCAGGCAGGGGATGAAAGCACATCCAGCCGAGGATGAAGCTGCCCCACATGCTTAGGGCTGCCCCACGACACATATGGGGACAGGGAGGAGACTGCTGCAGTGGTGCAGGGCACAACAGCAGAGCATCAGCAGAGTGAAAACCTGGACAAAAGGCCCAATTACCTGTCCTGCCACAAACAAACAGCCCCTTGCCTGACTCTGTCAAAGAAAGAAAAGGACCACAGGATTGGAGGGCTCAACCTAAGCCACGCACATCTATTTAACAAGAAAACTCATTGATAAGCAAACCACCTGATGCTTGCACAGCAGCAAAGAAAACACCTGGTTCTGCCTGTGGGTTGATAAGCCAATATCTTTAATCTTTCCTTTTTTTTCCCTCTTGATGACTGAAGTACACACTCTGTGCGGCCCTGTGCTCCAGCCACATTGGTAATAGTAACAAAGCTTTGATGTCCCCCTCATTCAACAGAATGTTGTTTAGTTCAAAGCGAAGAACAGAGGCAATTCTTTGCTTTTAAATTATTAGCTCCCTAAGTCTTCTGTAATGATATAGTTTGACTGAAGTGTGCAGTTTATTAACTACATAAAGACGATATTATTAGAGCGGAGAAAGGCAGCCGAAAGTTTTGCCTTTCAGCTCAGCAGCAGGGGTTTTTGATACTTTGATCTCAATCAATGCTAAATGTCTTTGTGAGATAGAGGGAGCAGCAGAAATTACCTTTGGCACCATGACTACATCAATTATTTAGTTCTTTTTCTTATAAATTAAAGTGTTCTTCAACTTTTACCCCAATTTTTTCCTCTTTTTTTTTTTTTTTTTTTTTGCTTCCCTTCAGTTGATGGGGGGAAAATGGGAAAAAAGCTGCCTGGATGAAACCTGGCTGTGAGCATTAATAACAATCCCACTGGCCTCTCCCAGCCCTGGTCTGGAAGGGTCTGCTCTGGGCAAGGAGATGGATTCATGTGAACAACAACAGCAAAAGATAGCTTGGGTAATGTGCTGTTTAACCAAAGGACTGCAGAGGTTGTTATTGCAAATCTGTACCTAGCCTAATTTCTTTTCATTTTGGTCTTTTCCAGTATTGCTGGCATGAATTCAGCCAGAAAAATGGGACACCTGACGGGAACCAAAGGGTTGCTTTAAGCAGGATTTGAAGTGTTGGTGCTTATTGAAGTTTAGGAGCACGAATGAGGCAGCTCCACCTTGAGTAACAAGAATTAACTGAGGTGTCCTAAGGGTTAAAGCAAAGAGCCAGAACACTGTACCGGGAGCTGCAGCAGGTGCCTACACATTACTGAGTGCACTAACTCTCATTAAAGCCACTGGTGCCAGCAATCTCACCCATCTATAAGCTGTCACCAAATCCTACCCATACAGAAGTTGTGTCCACTCCTGAGTTAGTCCCCTAGAGCAATGGAGGGAATAAACCACTTCCAGAGGTGATTTATCCCAAGAGGGGTGGCTGATTCCTCCCCTGGGAACAAAGGGAATCCAGCATCGTGGACTAGAGGTGAGCAAGGATAATACAGCTCAGTGCTTCTGATGGATAACAGAAACGGGTAGATATTTTAGGGGAATCTGAGCTCTTTCACTACTCGAGGAAGAGACGAAGCTGCTGGCCAGGGAGCAGAGCCAAGGGAGGAGGTACTCCTGCAGTTGTGGGGACAGAAGCTGGTGGCTGGGCTTCAGTGCTGTGGTGAACCAGAGCGTGTTAGAAACCACTGGAACCAGAACCCTGGTGGGGAAGAGCAGCAGCAGGACCACGGTGGTGCTGAGGAACCAGCATGACTGAGTTTGCTGCAGCTCATGATTTAAAACACTGTCCTTTGGCCAGACATGTTTGTTTTGTGAGTGAGAAATAAGAGAGGTCTTTGCAGAGATGCTGAAGTACGAACTGTGGTCACTTCGATATATTTCTATGTAGAACGTGCTGGAGAACAACGTAATTCTGTTTTCATGGTGATCAAAGTTTTGCAAGAGGGAGGACTCGAGACAGTGTGCTAAGCTGCTATGGCAACATGAATTTTAAGAAGTAAACTGACTTGCAAGAGCTTATCTCTTCCTCTTTAGTGCAGTGCAGAACACATCAGGGAACCTCTGCCCTAAAAGGGATCCTGTGAGGTGCTCACCTCTGGGCCAGGTGTAGTGGAAAATGCATAAAACATATCCCCTGTGGCAAGGGGAAAATCATCCTGATGACTGGGTTCCTCCTGCACCCCTGAGGCTGCTGCACCCCAAAAAGCCAAGTCATGATGACTCTTTCATCATGTATTTATCATAACTCAGGTATTCAGATGCTGGGGTGAATGCACCATGAACCACTTCAGTTCAACTGACATGCTATTCCGGACCTGAGAAGGATGTAATGTGACGCAGCCCCTGCACAGGGGTGAATTCCACCCCCAGAGCACCGTTTCCAAGAGCATCATGACGTGGGCTCAGTTTACATCTCTGCTTTCAAGCCACCCTCTCTAAATGTGAAGGCAGCAGTGTCAGGAACGCTTCTGACAGCTCCTTTCACAAGGGGATGCTGTGAAGAGCTGTCATGCTCTGAGTCAGCTGTTCTGCCATGGCTGGCATTTGAGGCAGGAAGAGCCTGCTCGCGGAGCTATCCCAACCACGCCGCCTGCCAAAACCGCACTGGGAATCACACGGGAACAAGCCCTCTCCTGAGCCAGCTGGTACTTCCTGCTCCTGAGGCCTGATCCTGCTGGATGCTGAGCATTCTTTCTTCCATTTTTAAATTAACGAGACTTGAGCAATGCACGGGCCAAGACTTCAGAGGAGGAACAGGCCCTTGGTGCTTTTGGCACTTGGGCTGCATGTCCCAGCTGGAGAGGGGAGGAGAGAGTGAAATGTCAGACTTGAAGGGAGACTTGAGGGATGCCAATCGCCTGGAAAACACATCTCTAATCGGGATGCTTTAATCGGGCTGGCCATGCTCCTGCATCCTCCTCCCCTTCCACCCTGAGGGCTGGATGTAATGTGATGTATACCCAGCCCCACGGCACGACCACGGCTCACCAGTGCAGCCGGAGCAAGTTACCCCAGTGCTGTCACAGCCCACGCCAGGATCTACCTCCTGCCCCTCGCTCCAGCAAGAGGCTCACGGAGATTCACTGCATGGGACTCACTCCCATCCTATCCCAACAGTGGCCCCTTGAGGTCGATGGCTGAGGCAGCCTGGGAAGAGCCCGCACATAGGTTTGGGGAACCTCAGGAGCCGGTCATGCTTTTGAGGCTGGCTCAGCACTGCAAGGCGAGCACAGACATGAATCCCATGGATCAGCCTGAGTCCGAGGAAAGGGCACTAGAGCAGCCCACCCCAATGTGGGGTGTGCGACTTCCCCATGTGGGATTGGAGCTCCTTGTCAAAGCACACGGCTAATGCATCATCTTCCTTCCAAGTTCCATCAAACAATATCTGAAGTCCGATCACTGCAGCCTCTCCTGCCGCACATCAACTCAGATCTGGAGCATGGGGAGCACTTCCAGCACAGATGAGCTGGAGCAGGACCACGGCTGCCCCGTGGGTCTGTGCCAGCCACAAGAAGCAGCGGGATGCAGGATAGCAGAGCGCTGTGGCGAGGGCACGGGGCTGCCTGCTGCTGCTGCAGTCTCCTTTCTTCTGTCAGCCGAGCAGCAGGGAGTTTGCTGAGAAACTGCCCCTGGGGAGCGAGCACTTTTTCCAGTCATTAACCTTACACATCCCTCACATTATCGGAATACCTCGGATGTCGAAGTTGCTGCAGTGAGCTAATTCCTCCAGGTGACTGCAGGCAGCGTTCAATGGGCTCCTGCACAGCGAGGGGATCTGAGCTGAAAGCGTTCCCGACTACACATGCCAGGCCCCAGCGGGGGTGACATCCTCAGATGTCACTGTGTGAGCTCAGCGCGGTGGCACAGGCACCCGGGGCCTCTGGAGCAGTGGGTTTCAAGCTGCAGACAGCAGGGGTCTGGGGGTGACAGCAGGAAATGAAGACATGGGATGGAGATACATGGAGATACATTACACAGGGTAAAAGGCTGTAGAGTCCTCAAGTTGAAAGGTACTGGGGAAAAAAAGCAGTGCCCTGAAGGGACAGATGTTGGGAACCCCCAGTGCTGGCCTCTGGGACATGTATGTACCTGTCTGTCTGGATGTGATTGCAGCAGGGTTTCCAACCTCTGGATCTGGGATCCTGAAGTGCTTCCTTTAGTTTAGAAGATGAACATGAGGCCAAGGCACTATTTGATTCCTTGGCAAGGAGGTGCACAAGAGGAATGTCGTGGTTTAAGCCCCCCACCCACGCAGTTTTCTCACTCACTCACTCCCCCCAAAGCAATGAGAGGAATATGAATAGTAGGATAGATCTTATAATACGTACATAATATTAAATATAGTATTATTAACTCTTACACATCACAAAGTTTTCCTGCCGTGTTTCCTGGATTATCCATGACCAGTGTCCCATCAGGAGCAGCAGAGTAACTATATTAACAGAAACAATCACAGAAGACACCACATTTGTCTCTCCTTAGTAATAGGTGGCCACCTCTAGTGACTGTCAGAGTAGAACCAAATGCTTACAACCAAGCAAAGCCGGCAAGAGCAAACACACACTCAGACATGAGAACATTCTTGGGCAGCGCAGGAGTGCTGCATCTTTCTGATCCCCTGGGAAAGAGTCTTTGGAAACAGAAACTGCCCTGCGATTAGAAGTGTCATCCCAGCCCTGATCACTCGCCATATGTGAGGAGAGACTTTAAATCTCACAGCAGAAGTCAGCATGATGAATCACATCAGTCACAGAGGCAAAGATCCATTTACAATTAGAAAGCATCAAATAGCAACACCAGAAGTCACAGGCCACGTGAATCTACAGAATAATGACCCACGTCACACACAGGCAACCCCTCCATGCTTGGACAAAACCCCACCTTCAAACACTGACATGACACAAGGAAAGCAGCGGTCTAACATTCTTGATAACAGCACAGGTAAAGACTGGCACTGCATCAACATGCATTGGAGAGGCCCAGAACGCCAACACGGATTTGGTTTGGATTTTCTCAGGTGTTCAAGTCACGGCTCCAAAACCCATCCTGGCACTGAGAGGCCACAGAAGGGAAGCTGGAGCTAATGCAGAAGTGCTCTGGAGCCTTTGCTCTCCTCACTGCTTGCTCTTTGGGATCGTTTTTGGTTTGCATTAAGGAATGTCATTCAGTATACAGCTGCTTTCACTGTAATTTCCCCAGCAATCAGCTGCCTCTTAATGAACTTGCTTTGAGATTAAGAAAGCATTATTAATAATAAGAGGTGGACCCAAGCTGGGGACACAAACATGCCCCCATCTTGGCTCTGAGGTCTGAGTCCTACTCAGAATGCCTGCAAGCTCTGCTCCAGCTGTGCTGTGTACAGTCTGCTGACACCTCATGGCCAAGCAAGTAACTCAGATAAGACACCATTTCCCAGGATATATACACACATACATTTTCCATCTGCTATAAGGCAAGAAATAAGGTTCATTTATCAAGAGGTTTGTAACGAATAGATCTGAATATAGCAAAGACAGGAAAGAAAACCAGTCCAGAAATGCTTCACATTCTTGCTCTACAGATGGGTGCACCAGGATCTGTTATTCATAGCTGTGGTAGTCTGAGCTTCCTCGATGCTGAGGGATGGCTTTAATGCACTGCTTCGCTGGCATGGCCCATATACTGAGCCATAGGTGGCAAACCTTGTGGTCCCAGGCCTGGAAAGAGTGTCCCTGTCTGGGCTGTGCATTACCCGGCTCTCCCCTCTTCCATGGGGCTCTCCCAAGGGCAGATCACCTCCTTCACAGAGCCCTTCCAAGCCCGGGGGTGGTTGTCCTCTCCCTGCTCGCAGCCTATGGGGCGGATGTGGCTCTCTAAAGGAGCATCCGTTCTTACCTGGAAGAAGCTGCGTTGTGAAATGAAGACTCATCACGCGCAGGGCACGGGTTGATGTGCTCTCTGAGGCAGCGAACGTGAAGTGCGGAGCCTGGCTTTGAGTTTTACACTGCTCAGACCCCAAATCCCAGAGCAAAACTGCTGGGCACTCATGGAGAATGAAGGAAATGGGCACTCCCACCCCTTTGAAGACAAAGTGCTGTGTGGTACAGCTCTGGCACCGCCAGAGCACAGAGCCAGGCGGAGAAGCAGCCCTCAGATTTGTGCTTTAGAATTGATAACGTGGACTCATCCACTCATAATGAGATGGGTCAGAACAGGGCGAGGACACGTTACTCGTAGTGAGGGACACGGCCAGGGTTTGCTTGCCTGACGTGAGGCAGGAGCGGAGCAGGAGCCCGGTCCTGGCAGCCGCCATCACACAGAGCCCTAGAGCAGGCAGAGATGGGGCAGACAGTGACAGCTGACTGGAATATGGATCCCAGGCTGGTTTGTGTTGGAAGGGACCTTAGAGCTCCTCCAGCTCCAACAGCTGCCATGGGCAGGGACGCCTTCCACTGGAGCAGCTTGCTCCAAGCCCCTGTGTCCAACCTGGCCTTGAACACTGCCAGGGATGGGGCAGCCACAGCTTCTCTGGGCACCCTGTGCCAGCGCCTCAGCACCCTCACAGGGAAGAGCTTCTGCCTAAGAGCTCATCTCAATCCAAAGCAGCACAATTCCCCCTTTAACAGGCTCAGCAGATCTGATTTTAACCTCTTTTAACCCAGCTAATGACACACCAAAATGGCGCCGGAGACAATCCCCTCATGAGGGGATCCATCCGCCCGCGCAGCTCTTACCTGCTCACAGCCCTGGTGTCCATCCGCAGCCGCCGCTCCCGCCCGCCCAGCGGCTGCACCTTCCCATGGGACACAGCCGAGCAGTTGGGTGACACCGTGGTGAAGGCAGGAGAGCTCCAGCGCCCGCGCCTCAGCCACCGGCCCAAGGACATGGCGGCCGTGCGGGGCCTCCCAGGGCCTGAGGGGAAGGGGCCCGGGCTGGGGCCGGGCCCCTCAGCGCTGCCGAAGGCCGCGGTGCTGTGGGGCAGGGCCTGCGGGCTATGGGGCTGGCCGGCTGGGCACGGTGGGGCGCTGGTGCCGGTGTAGACAGCCAGGTGAGGGGACCAGCAGGCACGGTGGTGTGGCTGCGGGGAGGAAGAGGAGAGAGGCTCGGTCAGGCTCAGGGTGGCTGGTGGCCCCATGGCCGCCTCAGGAGGAGCCCGCTCCTCCTCTGGAGAAGGACCGGGTGCTGCTGGTGCTGACAGGAGAGACAGGGTCCGGCTGGGAGGCGAGGCAAGGCAAAGCAAGACAAACCTGGGCTGGTGTCTCCCCTTCTCCTGTGGATCCATCCCATGTCCCATTCCCTGCCCTCCTGCACCCGGGGGTGCCACAATTTGCCCATGGAAATCAACAGGGTCATTGACGCCGGCATCAGCCTCCAACAGGGGAGCTGAAGCTAGATGATCTTGAAGGTCCCTTCCAACCCAACCCAGTCTATGATTCTATGACAGATCCAGCCCCATACCTTGGATGCTGCAGGACACGCCAGCTTGTTTCCTCCCTTACAACAGTTAGCTCCAGGCGTGGAAGAGTCTGTTATCCCGAGCTTGGCTGTGAACAGCATAAGCAGCTCACCCACGTGCCACTGAGCTCCGAACCCTGGTGACTGGTAATACAAGAAGCCACATCTTGTGCTGAACTCCCCAGTGCCCCTGACTGGCGCTGTGAAGGCTCCAGCTCTGCCCTCAGGACAAGCCCCATACAGGGTTTGCCCATGTTTCCCAAGGACTCGCTCCCAGAAGCTAAACACAGCTCAAGTGTCCAAAGAGAAGAGCTGAGAGCAGAGGCACGTACAGAGAACAGATGCACACATGAGAGATGACACAGTGAGGGATGAACACACCGAGACCAGACAGAGGAGGATGAGAACTTGGTTCCTTTTTCATTTTCTACATTTATTTTTATTAGACAGATGAATGCGTGGAAGCGATGGCCAAGAAACAACACAGTAAATTGCTCTGATCGGCAGGGGAAACAACCAACCTCTTGGCTGGCACCCAGTGACGTTCAGTTTGCCCCGAACAGAGCCAGGCTCTGCCTGCCAGTGCGGGGCTGGTGTCTCACAAGCACAGTGACTCCTGAACGGGCTGCATTAACCCGTGTCAGGGCACAGCGATGAGAAGCTGAGACGATGAAAAGTCAGAGAAAGGAATGGAGAGAACATAAAAAGCGAAGCTGCAGACAAAAACAGGAGGAGAATCAGAGGGACTGACTGGAACACACAGATTTGTCATTTATTATTTATACCCTGGCTTCATCTTCCACATGTTCCTACACGCTGGCAATCTCGACATGCTCAGTGCTCCATGTTATACAAACTGAAGAGAGTGTAGAGCTCATCGCATCCAAGTAGCTTTGGACCAAGTTCTTGAGTGTCTTTAAGTGCTCTTATGTCAAAGTAGGTTGACGGTGATCAGTACCTGATGTAAAAAGCCTTTAAGCAGAATTTAACGTGAATTCCTGCCTGAGCTGCTCACCCTCCCAGCATTGCACAATTTGCCCTTGCTTCCAGTGGGAATAAGAGCAGACTTAGCAAGCAGACTTTGACATCAGAGCAAAGACACTCACGCAAATTGGTTTCAATTCCTCTAAGAAGGTTTATCACCGTGAGGCTAAGGGAGGTCATGAGAATCTCCCCAGCTCAGCTGCAGAGAGGAGACCAGTGCTGCAGTGACACCAGATCAGAGCATGGAGCCCTGATTCTGCCTCTGATAACACACAAGGGAGGGGAAGAATCATTGTTCAGCTGAGCTATCATCCCATTGCAGCCTGGTTCACAAGGGGCTGGGCTGCACCACCCAGTGCCTAAAGGCTCCCACTCACATCCAGCTTTCCCCAACTCCCATTTCCTATAAAATCATACCAGTAGTGAAAAACAGATGAACAACATGTACTGGAGTAAAGAAGCTCCTCAGGGCTCAGGGATTCCCACCCAGTCCCTCTGCTTCCCCTAAATTCTAACAAACCAGGAAGCTTTTCTGCTGCCTCCAATTCCCCTTACTGGGCTTTGAAGGAAGCTTCCCCACTTCTGGTAATAATTCAGGCCTGGTCCAGACATGCTGGGATTTCCCAGTAAAGCCTGGAATCTCCCTGAACTCTTTAGCACTAGGGTAGCATTTTAGGTTGCCTCATTCTAAAGAGGAAAAGAGAGCAAAAAAACCCCTACTTAAAGTTGAAATCAGCTCTTAACACCTCTACCCTGGTTCAACTGGAACCACCCCTTATTAGGGTTTCTTAACAGTGGAAAATAGAAGAGCAGGAAAAAGACAAGATGAGAGGTAGAAGGATTTGATAACAGAAACACAAAGCCAATGCTGTTATCTCTCAAGCCCTCCTCCAGAGGTGTGGAGAGACCTTTTGCCAGACACAGGCTCTCCATACCTGCACACTGAGCTCATCATATGGGGAGTCACAGGGAGAGCTGAGCTTTCTGGGATCACTTCTAACATGCCAGGGGGGACCTGGGAGTGCCACTGAAACTCAACTAAACCCTCAGAAACACTCATCCTACCTTCTCACAAGACGTTTATCCCACTCCTCTGCCTGTGGCTCCACTGCACTGGCTACAAAGGGATACTGGAAGCAAGGGATGCACTCTTCTCAGGGGGTGTCAGGATGCAGCCCTTGGGAGGGTGCACATCCCCCTGGGAGGATGGATACCAGTGCAGACGAGCTCTGACATGGGCCACCCCAACCTACTCCCTGTAGCATCATCCACCTCTGCTCCCAGCAGGGCTGGTTTGACCCCAAAGGATAAGGATGGCAGAGCTTTACCCTGCCTTGCACCATCCCACCTCCTGGAGGAGCAGGAGACAGGGAGAAGCAGCTGGGCTGCCCAACCTGGGGGAGTCTCAGGGCAGCCAGGAGGCATCTCCCCATCGAGGTGTGCAGGGATGTGCCTGCATCCTGAGCCCAGCACAGCCATCAGCCTGGCTCTGCCATGCCTGGGAAGTGACATCTGCTGCTCCAGAAGCCATGGCAACGTACAGGAAGCAGACTGCTGGCAGAGCCGGGCTGGGAAACCTAAAGCAGCACTGACACCTTCAGGAAGGGGAGACGAAGCTCAGCTCCAGCCTCGGCTCGTCTTTTCCCTGCGTTCTGCCCTGCTCAGCGCCTACTTGGGAGGGTCCGCCTTGAGCTGGCTCCTGCGATCCAGCTTGCTCATGACCTGCGTGATGTCCACGGTCGTGGCGGCTTCTCTGGCTTTGGCCTCTTCCTCCCGCTGCCTCAGGATGATGGGGCTGGGGCTGGAGGGGAGGGTGCGGCGCCCGAACAGGAAAGGGGAGCTGGGCAGAGAGAAAGCAGCAGGAGGTTACTGAAAGTAGAAGGGCCTCAAAACCTCACCCCTGGTAAGCAAATTTACCAGGAGGGTGAGCTCAGAGCCAGAAAGGGTTCTGTCACTGTCACTCACACAACCACAAAGAGCTGCAAATGTGGATGAGGTGGTTTAAAGGACTCAGCACCACCCATCAGCCACACAACTGCTAAAAGCACAAAAGCAGCCCTGGTCCTGGTCCTCCCGAGTGATCCCAGGGCCAGGGGGTGGCTGGTACACGACTCCTTTTGTTGTGTTTGCACATAACTAACACTCAGGGTGAAGCCAAACAACTGCCATCAGTGGAATTTAACCAGTGCCCTCAGTAAGATCAAGCCAGGGACCAGTCTTGCTGGTGTCTGTGATACCCCCAAAACCTGCCCGCTACTGCTTCAGCAAAGCCACTACCAGCAGCAGTGGTAACAAGTGTTAATAACCTCTAGCTGAGCCAGGATCCTGAGTATTGAGTGTTCAGAGCAAGCACTGACCAACACAAAGGTAGTCACCAGGATCAACCAGCAACTGCGTAATGTGTGGCTCAGGTTAAAGCTAACCAAACCCAGGCAAATCAGCAGGAGGGGTTCTCCCACTGCCTTTAAAATGGGCTTTAGATGAAACAATAGTGTGAAGGTCGGTGATTCCTCTTTCTCACTTGTGAGGTTGATGAGTGGAAGAGGAACAGAGAAAGCAGCACAGCACTGAGTCTGGCTCCGACATCACATGCTCAGCTTAAACTGCAATTCAAATGGCCTAAACTTGCTACACAACCTTCATTTTAATTGGGGAAAAAGCCATTTTAAGCCTCTTCTATGGCCACCTACCTCAAGCCAATAGCCACAAGTAAGATGCTGTCAGTCCCTTTGTGGCTGCCTGTCACCTCTGCTTCACAAGGGATAAGAGGCTTTGTCCAGACAGAGCTGAGCAGAACCCATGGAGGACCCTGCACTGGACCTGTGTCTCCTGTGGTAGTCAGTGCCTCATGGGTGGGAGTTTTCCCATGCCCAGCAGACAGTGCTCTCTCCTTCCATCCAGGAAAGCAGCCATGATCAATTCAACCACCACAACCTTTCCAAACAGACCCAACACACAAGGCAGCCAAGCAATCACCATGTCATTTCTGACTGCACACAAGCCACTTCCAAAGGGCTCACGAACGGCATCACTCCTCTCGAAGCAAGGCATCTTCTTAGTGAAAAATCTGATTTAATTAAGCAAACATCTAAATCACAGTAATTCTGCTGCAGCTCAGGCTTTTTCCACCCTTGCTACAACAAGCAAATCAAACCCCACAATTACATCCAACTTCACTTGCCTTTTTTTGACAGTCTGTTGCGGCACAACAGCCTTGGCCAGCATTTCCTTGTATATTGGAGACTTTAAATAGCGGCCATAGGAGTCCTACTAGGAGAAAAAGAGACAAAGTGGTAGTTTTGGGCTGCAAACACCCTTATTAAAATCACCACCAAATACAGCTGCTCAGGAGCCAGGGAGGCTGGGAACAGGATCATCTCCCCCAGCAGCCAAAGAGACTTTGCATCTTGCAGGCAAATGCAGCTGTTTAAACCAATGCCCTTTCAGCTGGGTGTAAAATTCCCAGAATTTTCCATCTCACAGTACAGCTTCCCAGGTAAGAGCCAGACCAAAAGGTCTGAACTGAGCCTAGCCCAGGCCAGTGGTGTCCGATTATGCTCTTGGTGCAAAACTCACACAGCTGTATCACAACTGCTACTACCTTTCCCATCCACTGCCGAAATCCAGTTGGATACAAGCATCCCACCACAGGGATACCTGCTGTGTACAGAGGCACACAAAGTGGTACTGAGTGAAGTTGAAAGACTTGTTCAGGCTTTGACTGACCTGATATCAAGCTGGTATTAGAAAGGTGGACTTCAGCAGACACCTGATGTCCACCACCCTGGGGACACACTGCCTTAGAGGGAAGCAGCAGCAGCTAAATACAAAGGCCTGAACCAGTGCTTGCTTAGGTCAGCAAATTTAAAGGATTTTCAAACAAAGGCCACTCAAAAGTGACAGTTTCTGGCACACACAGATATGGAAAGGCCCAGGATACGGGAATCGCCCCAAGGCTTTGGAAACAAGTAACAAACCTTTTTCATCAGCATGTAAATGTGGGTCTGAGCAGCATCTAAAACATAACGATGAGGGTGCTTGAGGCCTTTGACAGTGATGCCCATTGTTGTGCCATCGATGTTAATCCAGCGCCTTGCTCCTGGAGCCAGGAAGAGCCTGCAAAGAGGAGAATCAGCAGTGCCATTAACAACTGGAGAATGCCTGGAGATTGCTCTGTCTATGCAGGAAAGGAGAAATCCCTTCAGCTGCCCACTGCAGTTTGCTGCCCTGATCCTGGACAGTCAATCTCCTGACTGAGGAGTCACTTCCTCTTGCACTGTTAACACACAACATGAACCAACTTTCAGTTCACTAGAAGCAAAAAAGGTCTGGAAGCCCTGAGATCTTTACTGTTCCATACCAGATTACATGCTAAGACCTAAATATAACAGTGGAGAACAGAGGAAAAATAGCTATAAAACAACACAACACTTGTGCTTTTGTCTTCAAAAGCCCCTTTCCTATGTGGGGCCATAGGACAGCCACATCTGGCGACAGCTTACAGAGAAAAGTCTCAGGAATAAGCTGTGGATTGGAGGGTGACAGGGTGTGGAAGACAGTGATGTGGCTCGGCTACAAAGAGTTTAAGGATGCAAAATGATCACACTCACTTGTAAATCTCTTCTGCTTTCTCTTTGACCTTGGATTGGTCTCCGTACTTAAGATCCTCACAGGCTTCCCAGAAGCCCAGATTCTCTCCTGTGTAACAAGGACACATTCAGCAGAGAGTGAGACTGAGGAAAACACAATCAATCCCAGTTATCAATTCCTAAACTGAATGCTTGACTCAGTAAGTGTTGGCCCCAGTTCAGTCCCTCCAATTCCGACAGCCACCATTGAAAACCCCTTGGGACTGAAGGAAGAAAACCTCTTTCCCCTGTTCCAGCGCTTGTGAATTCAGCCAGTTCCAGCCTGGGAGCAACCCCTGCACAGGGGCTGTATTTTGTGTCCTGTACCACTAGATGGTATTGCACGCACTGGCTGCACAGCCACCGCCTCCAAAGTCACTTCTGCTTTTACTTGTGACTTTGTGGTTGTCTCCCCTCACAGCACCCACTGCACTGCTTTGTCTCAGCTGTGTGGGGACAGGGACACTGCAGACCCACCGCTGAATTCCTTCTTCAGGAAGAGCTGGAAGTTCTGCCGACCTTTGGGGTCCCGTATCAGCTCACTGAAATTGAAGGCCCATCGCTCCACGCGCATCCTGGTGGGGACTTCCACTCTGCACGGGTTGAAAACAAGTGGCACTGCCAGGTTCATGCATCCCAGCTAATTGGCAGATTAATTAAAACCAAAGCGCCCTTTGCTGGAATGCCAAGGGACTGCTCAGCACTCTCTGAATGCTGTAATGAGCTCCCGAAGTCAGGCCACTAAGTAAGCTGTAATTAAATAACTTGGTACACAGTGGGATGAGGATTTAACTCAGGCTTATGCTGCTCTCCCAATGACAGCCTGGCTTTGCCGGAGGTCTGATTCAATCCCATTCTGGAGGAGGCACTGGTTGTTGCCCAAAGCTTTGCTTCTCACAAAGGCATTCTGTGAAGATATCCTTTGGGGCTGTCTAATGGGATATTATCACTCTAACAGGATTGCTGGGCTCAAATGAGAACCATAACATGTTGTATGCTTCCAGCCCAGAGATGCCAATCTCTCATTAGCAAATATTACCTGAGGGGAAAACCAAGGGAGACCTCAGAGAGGGGATGGACTCCCAGGACCTGCTTCCAACTCTCTCCTAAGAAGCAGCCTGAGGTGTGTGCAAAGACCAAGGCCCAGCAGTTGAACCCCGAATTACTGCACCATTGGCATCACCTCATTTAGCACCTAATACTAAGCCAAGTGCTACACCTGAGTGTAACTGGTCTTATTCCATTCCTGCGCTGGTAAAAGTGGACTGTGCTCATCCAAAAGGAGGATCTGAGGGCTGAGCACACACTTCCATCATCAGTTTAGGAATTTCTGTAATGTTAAGGAAGGCTCCACTTGAAGAAGGTAATGCTCAAAGTTCAGCATGGAGTATTCCCAAGAGATGGCTTCTTTATCATTGCTAAACTAGGTCAGAAAAGGAATGCTCCCCTGCTCATGATCAGAGACCAGGTATCATGATGAAATCAGTGGCTCCCCTCAGCAGAGTGGTCCATGTAAACCAGAAGCTGGCAAAAGAATACCAATACATACAGCTTTGCATTGAGATCCCAGAACTCAGGGTCATCTGTTATCCAGGGGTTGCTGGGCAGACACCCAGACAGGATGGGATCATTGGAGAGGAACTGCTCCGAGTACTTCACAAGCCTGCAAGTAAACCCAACAAAACAAGTCCTCATTTGCAGGCAGAAGTGCAGCCAGCCCCATTACAACCAAATTAATAGATACCTTCGGAGGTATCTGAAGATCCTGTGCCACACATCACAGAGAGGAAAATGCCACAGAAGAGGAGACCAAGCACTGGATTTGCTCAGGTGGGTTCTCGGCAGCTATGGGAGCTCCAGGATTGGTGAGGGAACGCTGAGGGCAAATCCCAGCTTCTCTTTCCTCTACTCACCTACAGCACAGCTCATTCACTGCAAATGACACTGAGGGCTTGGCACAAAGCAGAAATGTCTCTGTCCCAGCAGGATCCAGACAAACACTTCTCCTACCTTCGAAGTTGGCCAGACTTGTAATTACAGCCCATTTCCCTGATGCGCTGGGATTGCAGCTTTCTCCTTTCTTCACTCTTGAAAAACTCATCTGGTTTCGCATTTAAAATTCCTTCCAGGCCAAACTGCTTTCATGTGCTCAAAGCTGGAGTGCACTGTCCAAGGGCCTGCTGCTAACAGGCACCTTGGCATCCATCCTGCATTATACAGTGCTACTGCACAAAGCATACCACAGGTTTGGCGCAGACCTGCTCGATCCTATC
The DNA here is from genome assembly GCA_017639245.1 of Myiopsitta monachus. NCBI lineage: Eukaryota > Metazoa > Chordata > Aves > Psittaciformes > Psittacidae > Myiopsitta > Myiopsitta monachus. The sequence goes on along the minus strand of CM029931.1, from coordinate 2,761,223 downwards.
TTCTCACTGCAAATGCCAAGGCATTCAGCACCTGCATAATTCCCTCCAATCCATACACACTAGTCAGGCTATAAATCTAAACCTGTCAACACAGGTAACATTGCCCTGTCCTTTTAATGAGTAGTGCTTTGCAGCTCCTCCTCAGTCAATGCAGTGCCCTGATGTGTGCGCACTGATGCTCGTAACCTCATCAATAACAATTTGATTTGGACCCAATCCTGCAGCTGAGCTGGAGACCCAGATTTCCTGAGGATTTTTTGATCTAGGTGATAGGCGTTATCCCATCGGAGGACTAGAGCTAATAAGTGAAAAGCTCCATTGCCAAACAGCCAAGCATCATCAACTCCCTGGAAGGCAGCCAGGCATTCCCTGCTGAAGCTCACAGCTTGGAAAATTGAGGCAGGAGAGTTTGAAGTGAGCTGGGAGTCAGTGACAGACGCAATGCTGGTGCCTGACAAGTTGTGCTTCTCAGAAGACAGCACTGCCTCCTGGACTTTTCCTCCCATCTCATTCATCCATGACTGCCTGCTCCCAGGGAACAGGCCTGAGCTCCCTGTTTATCTTAGATTCTGTATGAGCCTCTGGGTGCAAGGACAGTGAAAAACAGGCTGGTGTACAGACTGCACCTCTGGGCAACTGGCCAGCATGCAAGGACTGCAGATAAGAAATGCCTGTGGCAAATGCCCTATGGCCAATGGCACTTTGCACTTCATTGGCTTCATCAAGAGTCTGATCAGGAACAACGCACACTGAGAAGAAGGATTTCCAATTCATTGCTTGGATGTTCATGCAGAAGCATATGTTCCTTCACAATACAGAATAACCATCCCCAGCTTTGTTGCCTTCTGGAGAGCATCACCATGTGAGCAAGAACACTCACTGGGGCTGAATCCAGAGGGCTGGGAACCAGGGACAGGAGGGTCAGTGTGTCCCCACTGGTTACTCATCCTGCATCCTCACAAGGCAGCCTTCACACAGCTGCCTTTCCACACTGCAGAGGTCCCAAGCATGACCCAGCTCCAATCAGGGTGAACATCTCTTGATTCAGAAAGAATCTCAACTGAGAGGCTGGTGCTGCTCTGCAGACACTCCCAGCAAAGCTCTCCTTAGCTCCAAGGGATCCTCTTCATCCTGTCTGGGATTGGTCCCTCCTCTCCTTGTGCCTCCTGGCACAGGCAACGCAGCTCAGACAGCACAAGCAACACTGTGTGAGGCCACCACATGGATTCCTCTGCCTGAGTCATCAGACAACTTCATCTTCTCATTAGGAGATAAGTGCTGCAGACTAATTAATGTGTGGACAGAGGGAAATCAGGACTTACCCTCCAAGAGAGACAGAAGATTTCACCCTGGTCTTCATGATGGCCTGCTGATAGTACATGATCTGAGAGAGATCAGACACATTCACGGTTAGGATTATGGAGATGTGAAGGCAAGGCTGTCTCTATCTGAACCTCAACCATGCCCTCTCCCAGGTAGTGAGGCTAACTACAGCAGGAACTGCTCCTTCCCTACTAACTGGACAACCAAGGAATCAGGGAATCCCTAAACTATCTTAGTAAAACAGCTGTTTTCACCGAGCTTATTGCAAATGTCAGAAAAGCATTTTGCAATGTGAAAGTAATTAAAAATCACTCCCTGTGCTATAAGAAAATTGGATAATAGCTACTATTCCAGGCACCTACAATGGCTCTGGATGATTTAGCATGCAATTATCATTGATCCTTGGCTGTCTCTACGGCTGGCGCCACTGGATGCATCTCCTAAGACTTCCCCACCACTAATTGGGATCGATTGGGTTTGAGCCCTGGTGTCTGTCCTTGTCTGAGCCTTCCCATCACTGCCTTCAGTGGGAGGTGAAGAGGCAGGAAACATCCTGATAGGGACCCTCTTGCACCACTGATGTGAGATGAGCACCGACATGGGAAAGGAGGAAAACTCACCTCTCTCCTATAGACATCCAGGGTTTTTTTCTGCAAAAGAAACAAAAACCATTCAGCTGCGATGGGTGCCTCCACTTCCCTGTTTTCAGACACGAAGCCACTGTTGCATTGTGCAGTGCTCTCCAATTAATTCTCATTACAATTAAACTCAAAGGCAGCAGCTCAGCTAATCACGGTCTCATCAAAGCTAAGAGCACCCACACACCGTAAATCACTCCATCAGCTGTATTTACTGTTCAGCATTGCTGCTTCCATCGCTGCCTGCATGCCTTCAATTACAGGGTTATTCTAATGGAGCTAAAAGAGATGCATTTATGAGACGCAGATTAGATCATTCAATATTAGCTAAAGGAGACAGGAACCAACACATTGCAAAATATAAACAGCACAATTAAAAGCCTCAGAAGCACTATGTGCTGTGCAGAGGGTGTTTACGTTGTGATGTGAATAACTCAGACTACGTTACATGTCATCCACAAATGAGCAGGCAATTGAAGGCAAGAAATTAACTGCAGGGTGTTTATGCACACAGCTTCCTTTGAAGCACTGTCACTGTGTGAGGCAGAAGGAAAGACAGGCAAAGTCAGGGATGCTCCCAGCAAGCCTTTTAAAGCTTACACAGTGTTTCAATTCTTCATCTCCTGTTCTAGATAGCAAGAGCTGCATCCAGCATTATTCTATCAAGCTAAATGTGTAGCAGACATGGGACCACAGAGAGCTCTGGTGAGGGGCAGTTTGTGAGCGATGAGGGATGAAGCATCAGGTACTGAATGCCACAGGCTGCCTCTTCTCCCATCTCCTCACCAGAGAACCTGCACCCTGAGCTGCCCCTACTTTGGGAAAGGCAAAGCACTCTCCCAGGGCTGTTCTGAGGAGACCTTCATGGGGACACGGCTTCTGTATCTAACCATTGTCACTGCTCCTGCTAAGGGGGGAGAAACTCTTCTACAGAAGAAAAACCTGCACATTTTGCTGCAGCTCAGCTGGTTTGCGAGGGCACACTCAGCATTGCAGCAGCAGGAGGCAGACATGCAGCAGATCAAATCTGTACAGCACTACCATGAAGCCAGCACATCCGATCCCAAAACAAACCTAGCCTGGTCACTGCAGTGCTGACAGAAATCCTCACTGTGGCATTGCAAGGACAGGAAGCTGCTTCTGCTGGGAATAGCATGACCAGCTCCGAATGACTGCAGTGCACACAGCCCCAGCAGGGACAAACAGTGGCTGCACCAGCAGTGATGCTCTGCTGGCCATGCACAAGAACTATGTGAGAGGGTAAGAGCTGACACATCAAGGGGCAGAAAAGGCCCTTGGACCACAGGATCTGTGGTCACAAGGCTGAACAGCCTCCCTTGCTGGTTCAGAGGGTCCTGGGAGGACACATGGACTAAGGAACAGCTTTTCACCCTTCCCTGCTCTTAGCTGCAGCCCTGCCTAAGGCCAGCTTACAAGCAGACACTATTTCTTCCCCACATTTCAAAAACATCAGCATTGTTTCAGATGGATGTAGAAAAGGAAGGAAAAAAAACCGAAACAGACCCAAAACCACCTGCTTGTGCAGAGAAATTCACTGCATTTACTGCCCTACAAGTGTCCTCTTTAGAGAACTCAGTTTCTGTTTCAGGCCAGCTATTTCCTGCACAGTAGGAGTTCACTCTCTCCTTGGGGAACCCAAGACATGAACCAGGCCCCATCAGATTTACAGCTGAACTGTTCCATTTGATGGAACTTCAGTGTCAGTAGGGCATGTACTTTAGGAAAATCTACACATTAACATCCTTAGATGGTTTTAAAAGGCCCCTCATTTCTTCCTCTGTATTTTGAAGTGGTGCCTCGGACAGGCCCGGTGCAGAGGGGTGAGGAAAGGTGGATGCCGGAATAGTGGCTTGAAGGCAGCTCTCATAGTAGCGACGTTGCGTTATCCTCTACAGGGGCCTTAGAGGCAGGCAGCACACCACACACACCCGAGACAAACAGCTGGTGGGAAAGAGAAAGAGAACACAGGAAGTTAAATGTTATATAGAGCAAGAAAGGCATGAATTAAAATGCCATCACAACAGGAAAATTACATGTGGGTAAGTTAAAATCAAAGCTAATGCCATGTCTGCAAACAAGGAGAGATTACTTATTTTAAGTGCATCCTACACCAAGGATCCCTCCCTGCCACAGCCTCAGTGTAAGGTCAGCCCTCTGGATAGCTGGTCCTGGGAAACCAGGGGGCCTTGGGCTCCAGGGTGGGAGTGGATTAGAGGCTGCAGGTACCGGCTGTGCTCAGCCCTTTCCAGCTCCCAAATCCACAGTAACTGGGAAGCATCTCAGCAATTTCACCCCAGAGCTGCACACAGTTCATTTCCCTTTATCCCACACCGTTCCCATGACCAGTTTCCAGCTTTGTTGCTGGTACAAGGGTCCCTGAAGCCTCCCCATGTCCTGTTGAACGCTGTCAGTTGTCCCCATTATCACCATCCTTCCCATCCTTACCCATGCCACTGACAGCAGCAATGCCCAAGTGCCCTCCTTCATTTGGACAGAAATCACATTAGGAACAAAGGAGCAATTGCTTATGATGAGATGAATGCTGCAATGCCCTGAACAAGTGACTTGTTGCAATTACCACAGATGAGCTCCCAGCCCTGCAGGCTGCAAATCAAATAGCAATTAGTGAAAGGCCTCGGTCTGTGTGGGACGAGTGCTGGGTGCTGGTAAACATCCTCCTCCTGAACACACAGCAGCACTGGGACACCCTGCACAGCCCCATCACACCCCACTGCCATCAGCTGAGTACTCCCCATGCCCACAGGGCTGCAGAGCTCAGCTGGGAGCCAGCCAGGACCTGCTCAAGAGCTCCCTGTCTGGAGCTGATCCACATGGATGAAGCCATGAGAGCTGGGATAGCTGCTGATTTCCAGCTAACCATTCTCATGGGCCTCCTCTGCTCTCAGTGTGGGTCCTCCTGACCACATTGTGGAGATAATGGTCATTCTGGTTTGGCATTGTCTGGCCAGTTCAGTGCTTAGAGAGGCCATAAGCAGCTGGACAACAGCTTCTGTGTGTGTGCCCAGATGGAGTGAAGAGCAAGCAATGTTCTCCAGAGCTTGTTTTGGACCAGGGCACCGCAAATCACACCTGCACTCCATGCACACAGCTCTGTTCCTGCACACACAGACATGGACCTTTCCCTACATGCAGTCGGCTGAGAGCCCCGCAGGCCAGAGGTAAATTCCAATCTAGCACAAGATCACCTCAAGATGCATCTCCACTGTGCTGGTGCTTCCAGCTCAACAGCTGGAAATAAACCTGGAACAGTCCATGCGCCCAGGTTCATCCAAATTCCTGGTTTTCCCCTGTCCTGCTTCTCTGCTTCTGACCCTGCTATCTGAAAAGATGCAACGCATGCAGCAGAAGCGATGCATTTACCAGGCAGCCAAATGGACAGAAACTAATGAAATGGAAGGCCAGCAATGACTACGATGCTCTGTGCCTCATTAACTGCATTACAGTAAGCCAATTTCATTCAGCCATCCCTGAATCCAAGGCAGTGATTTTCGGCTATGCCAAAGCACCTTCCACCCAGACTCTGTGCTTACAGAAGGCAGCACAAGCTGAGTGTGTACCTGCAGGCGAGTCAATGGGCTCTGGCAGTTGCCTGGTAACTCTCTAAGCAGTGAGGCTCAATCATGAGCCTGAGACCTGGGTAACGAACGGCTAAAGCATCCCTTAATTACCTGTTCCATGGACTGCTACTTCTGCCTTACTCCTCCTGCCCAACTACAGCTCCTAAATCATTATAACACAAGGGACGCTCATGGGTCAGTGAAAAGAGCCCCTTCAAAGGAGTGTGAGCACCTGATTATCCCCAGAAGACTCTATCAATTAGGGAGGGAGCAGCCCACCAAAGGGTCTGAGGCAAGTGAAGGAGATGCTCATGCCAATAGCAGCTTCACAGAAGTCATTCTGATGTCAGGAATTCATTATCATCAGGAATTCTTTCTTTCTCAGCTGCCAAGATAGAACACAATTAATTGGCCAACAAAATGAAGCTGGATTGAGCAGGAACAGAGATGCAAAGCAAATGGATTCATGCACTTTCTGCTCTCATCTTTTCACCTACGTCAGAGCCAGCGAGAGGGCCCACCGAAAACATCAATAAACTCTGCACTGCCTTCCAGGGGTAAGATATGGTCAATGTAGTACAGTGCAGCTCAGCATCTACCTGAGGAGCTTGGGCTGTCCCTTCTGCTCCCCAAAGGCTGTTGAGCCACAGGGGTTTGTGAGAGCAGCCTGCAGAAACAGAAGGAAGAAAGCTGCTGGCCCAAAGCTGTCTCCATGTGAGCCTCTGGCTGCCTTGTGTATGGCAGTTGCTTTTTCAAAAGCAGGAAGAGGAGCAAGAAGGAACTTCCCCCTTCTGCTCAGAGACCGGCTGAAAGGCAGTGAAGTCTCCCCGAGCCTGCGTCCTTCGAGCCATAGAATCAACCGGGCTGGAACAGCCCTTTAAGCTCCTCCAGTCCGACCGCTCCCCAGCACTGCCAAGGCCACCACTGCCCATGGCACTGAGGCCTCGCCTCCACGGTGTGTGAGCACTTGCAGGGACAGGTGCCTCCAGCCCTGCCCTGGGCAGCAGTTCCAATGCCTGAGCACCCTCCGGGGAAGGAATTGCTCCTCATCTCCATCTAAACCTGCCCTGGTGCAGCTTGAGGCCGTTTCCTCTTCTCCTGTCACTTGTTGCTTGGCTCATGCTCTCCTCAGAGTCTCTATTGACAGAGGGAACTGATTCACGTGCAGGGTGGGAACTGCACAGACATCCCTCAGCTCACTTCCCCTGTGCCACCAAGCAGCTGGCCTGGGGCTCTCAGACCGTTTGCAAACCTAAACCCTCCTTCCATGTCAGCTGCAGAACTGTGGGCGAGACGCTGGCTGCTTCTCCTGTATCCCTCTCCCTTCCCACCACTCCTTTCCTCTTACAAATAAAGGGCTTTCAGCAGCGAGGAAAAACAAAATCCACCCCAAGCCTACACTTTGCTCATTTCCAGTCTCTATAGCAACGGGACACACTTGGCCAAAGCAATTACCCTGCCTCCGGCTGCTGGGATGCTTAAAGGCTGTTAGGAAAATGAGTTGTGGGAATCCAGTGAGTGTGATCAGAGCCACATTTGCATTTCATTGCTGAGAGAGGCTCTGACTGTGCTGCCAAATGAACATCATTAAGTGCACAAATACGGGATCACTTAAGAGGACTGATGGAGAAAGAGACGAGCAGCTCCAGCTCCTCATCCATCGCCCCCATTTGTTTTGTTGGGGACTCTGAACCACTTACAGCGTCAGTTCATCGATTCTGTTTGTGCTCTCACTAAACAATATGCATTTTTAGGCAGTGTTGTGTGTCCCCCATCCAGCACCCCAACTTCTCCATCTTCCTGCCACACACCACCCTTTTTGGAGGTATTCTGTCCCTTTATTTTAAACCTGATCTCCTCACTGATCCTTTACACCCCACACAGCTCATCCAGCACTGATACAGAGGCAGCAATGAGCATCTGGAGACAGAGGGTTCCTGAATTCAGTTTCAGCAGCACAGAAAACACATCCTGTAGCTAAGCTCTCACACCGAGCAGTGTGGCAAGAGAGCTGACAAAGTATTTTCAAGCCCAAAGAAGCTGCCAAAGCCTATTTTGAGGGCCCCACACCCTGGACAATGAGACGGCTCCAACCTCTGGCCCGTTGGGCTGCCACAGCAGAGCTGACTCACCCAGCCTGCGGGGCCCAGAAATACAATCCCAGGGATGGTGTCTGGGTCCTGCCAAGTCCTTAGGTGTGAAAACCGAAGTCCTGCCTCACCTGGTTTACCTTGTTTTCATTGGGATCCGTCACACGGTCTAATCCGTACTCCAGGACATCCAGCATGCCAGGCTGTTGTGGACAAGAACACCAATGCCTTTGTAAGTCATTTGTGTTGAGGTCTGTGGTTTACACAAATGCACGAGGAGACCCCTGAGCCCCAAAGTGCTCTGCTGACAGCAGGTCCTGGCCACCAGCAGTGCCCATGGAGAGGCTCTGCACCCTGAACCTGGGAATGCTCCCCTCCTGGAGCTGCAGCCAGACCTGCCTCCCTTGCGCCTTAGAGAGCAAGCAAGGAGGAAGGTGGCGTGGACTCAGGGCAGGCCTGGGATGAGCCCATGGCCAGTACCCTTAGCTTGTCCCTAGTGACTGCAGGAGGGAGCCATCGAGGCACTAAAGCACCACCACGCTCTACTTACAGGAGTTCGGTTCACAAGCCAGTAGGCTCTCTCCTGGCAGTCCAGGGCATATCTGTCTGCCTTCTTCCGCTCCTTCCCTGCCCTGCAAAGCCAAGAACAGGATTTACTCTATAGGAATTCACTGATTTTGCTCTCCTAAAATGACTGGGATGAGAAAGGAGCAAACACTCCACTGTCCCCATCCCCTGTGGCTCCCAGGCTGACTGCGTAATGCTGCGATGCAGCCTCCTGAGCACCTCTTACCCCAGCTCATTCTGGAGCGCAGATCATGCTGCCCACATGGCCACACATGACTGCAGCTTTTGGGAAACCATCATCTTGCTGAGCTCAGCTGGGAGCCCACACATCCTCTTTGGACTAAACAGGCAGCCCTTGGGTAGCCGTATGCTAACAACCCACTACTTGCTGTCAGCCTTGCTGCCTCATGTTTATCCATGCCCGATGTCTCTGGGCAGTATTTGATGGCTGCCATGCAGGGATGCATCCCAGCCATGTCTCATCCCTGTAAAGAGGGCCATTTCTCACAGGAATTATTTGGAAATGGTACCAAGCAGTGTTCCCAGGCACTAAAACCCAATTCACCCCTTCTATTAAGCACAAGAGGCACAAAGCATGGTTTGGGCTTGCACCAACTAATTCTTTCCCAGAAAAGTCCTGGGCACAATTTGGGATTTCGCATGGGCAAGGGAGGATTCCCAAAAGGCTGTTTGCATGTGGCCAGCCCGCTGTGGTTAGCAGGGTGGATGCAGGCTGCTCTGCACCAGTCTGCCCCAGCATCACCATCAAACAGCCTCAGATGTGTTTCATCTGCCCGCTCAGTGTCGGTATCTAACTCTAAAAGCGCATTTGGCATCTCTTAGCCCGAGTCAGACCTCAATTTACAAGAACAACACTTTGGTGTCTAATGAGACAGTTATCTGATGAGCTGTATTCAGTTGGCTCCCATCCCAGCAGAAACAGTGCTGAGCAGCAGAGGCAGCGCTGCCGCGCGGGGAGGTAAGACAAGGTAAAAGGAGCCTATAGAAGTAGGAAAGATGTTGTCTCCCAAGCAGTAATCCCCATCTCACGTTCACTGACTCTCCTGGGAACGTGAAGGATTCAGCTTCTAAAATCAAGTCGTTTTGGCTGCTGCCCAAGCCTGCATCAGAGCCTTCTCCATAAATCCCTGCTGGGAACAGTTCACTGCTTCTTGGTTCAGGCCATTCGCTTCAGCTCTGACACATGTGCAAGCAATGACAGAACCAGGAACAGCTCCTGAGTGCAGTGGCCTGATCCACACATGCTGAGGGACAGCCCCAAGCCAAAAGAAGCTGTCTCTAGTGAGTGCTCAAATGCTGCAGCATCAGACCCTGGCTTCTTCACATTAGGTGCAAAGTCTAAACCTCCCCTTGCACACTTGCACATGTGCAAAACCCATTTGCAAAGAGGCACGAGCATGTATCACAGGGAAGGACTCTCCTCCACCCATGCTCTCACAGGCCACATTGATTTCGTGGCTTTCGTGGGCAGGGAGAGAAACGGGTGCAGAGGATGAAGCTTTGCACGTGGGCACCCAATTCTTCACTCACAGAGTGTGAGGTGAATAACGGTTCTAGGTTACACAAAGGACCCGCAGGCTGACACAAAGGCAGGTTTGTTTTACAGTCCTGAGGGGCACTTGCAGGTTATTTTAAAGCTGCAGCTGATGCTTTCAAACTGTAATTTATCTGTGTACCGAGACAGGGAAGCTCTGCTGCCCCACACCCTCCCCAGCGATGCAAACAAGGGACCGTGAGTCAACTCACTTATACTGCTCTTTGGCCTGCATGATGACAAAATCCCACTTGTAGTTTATTTTCTGGTTGAGCATGTTGTAATGTTCCTGGAATAAAAACAAAGCAGCAGTTAGGGTGATAATTGTGCACCAGGAGCTCCATGGAAGGGTTTTCTTGACTCTCCATTGCTCAGCTAGGCCAGGCTGGCGGCTGAGCCAAGAAATCCGGATTGTTCTGCATGGAATTACATGAATTGCAACAGTTCAGGAATACCACTGCAAAGAGTCATCACCCTGATGGAATCACCATCGACTCAGAGTGGTTTCTTGTGCTGGTGACTTTTTCACATCCAAGATTTTGGCTTTTTGGCACTGCTGGAGAAACCCCTTGTGCGATTGAGGAGGTGGTTTTTTGCCGTGCTCCATTCATTACAACAGAGGGGGTTGCAATGGAACAAGAGAACATGTCCTCACCTTTTCATATTCTTCTAGAACACCTTTCCTTTTAATGTTCTTCTTTGCCAGGTAAATTGCTGTGGAGGGAGAAGCAATAAGCAGTCAGTTAGAGCATCAAATCCAAGAATAAGGAATTTACCCCCACGACAAACACAGGAATCTTTGCCTGTTACAGAACCCTCCCAGGCAGGAGCTCCAAGCTCACAAAAGCTCTCTGAAGAAAACTCTAACTTGGTGCTTTCATAGAATCACGGAATAGTTTGGGTTGGAAGGGATCTTAAAGCTCATCCAGTTCCAACCTCCTGACATGGGCAGGGACACCTTCCACTAGAGCAGCTTCCTCCAAGCCCCATCCAACCTGGCCCTGAGCACTGCCAGGGATGGGGCATCACTTTGTCACTGCTGCTTCAGGAGGCAGTGACACAGAATGGGCTGTGTGTGCCTCTGCCAGCAGCACCCTTCCTTTGGGAACTCAGGTCTCACAGGTCAAAGGATACTGGACCAAATGTTTAATGTTGAGGTTCTTCACAGTTTGACCTCCAAGTTCTCCCAACACCAGCCAGTGCTTTGCTCCAAGTTCTATTAAAAGCATCCTAATCTAAACTGGGCTTTTCCATTTCCCCAGAAGATCTTCAGCATAGGAAGATAAAAGCCACAGAGGACAACCTTGGTACAAACAAATCAGTCTGTGAGCTGTACAGCCCGCACAAGCAAACCAAGTTGCATGACCAGACCTATAATAAAAAGCATTATAAAGGCAACAAGTGATTGATATGGAAAATGCTATCAGGAGATACTGGAAGCCGCTGGGCATTATATAAAGAAAAAGCCATCTCTGAATGCAGGACTTGATCCAAATCGACAGGAAGTCTTGGGCTCAGGTCCAGGAATACACTTAACTACTCAGGAAATCTAACCTTGTGTTTAAAGTCTTCTCTGCCCAGCAGAGTATTTCAGATGGCTTCCAGTCTGATGGAGCTCAGCGGAATGTAAGAGGAGCTTAAGCATTTTCTCTCATCAAGGCCACCACAAGGTGGTCACATCCAAAGTGTTCCCTCAATTCAAAGTACTGGGAATCACCCATGAAAGAGTATGAAAGAATATGCGAGGGAAGGCCACAGCAATGGACACACAGCACAAAGCTGAACAGCAAACACAGTGCAGGGCTGTGCGCTTGCACTACACCTCCTAACCACACACAGTGCTGGCACTCACCATAGTCTGTGTCATCTGCAGGCCACTTCTGTGCAGGCCAGAAATAAGGGGTCTGCAGGAAAACAGTGCTTTCATTAGCACACACCTTTTTGTCTTGATTGGAACTCACACAACACCGAGGGAGAGGACAGCTCTCCTCTGCTACACTCAGAGCTTCAGCTCCATCCCTGCGTGTCAGCTCACAGTGGAACCAGATACAGCAGAACTGAGCCCAGCAGACAGCCGATGTCAACCCACTCCCACTCTGCAACAAGTTCATGTGGCCAACCTCCCACTGCCGCCTGAGCACTGAGATGATGGAGCCTGATTTGGCACCATGTGGGAACCAGACTCCTCATTCAAAGTACCAAGGGTACCCTAATCTCCCATCGTAGTGGGAACAGTCCAACCATGAACACTGATAACATCCTGTTGTTACTGTGCTTTCTGTATATTCATTATTCAGTCTCCCCAGATCATTCTGTTTTCAACCAGGAAATCCATTTGCTACTTTAAGACCTGGAAGGGAACACACATGTGGAAGATAGCACAGCTGTTCTGAAGTAGAACAAATACACTGATTTAGCTGAAGGAACTATCAAGAGTTTCCCTATAAACCATAATCTGACATATGGGACTGGCCTGAGGCTGCCCCATGGATCCCTTCCTCCTGCACACCGGACAACGAGCATGGCTACACAGCATGGCCTCAGGACTAGGACTTTACAGAAGATGCAACTCACTTGAAACCTGTAGAGGCTGCCATCTGTCTTAAGGGTGAGGTTCTTTGGCTCCTGAAGAGGGTAGATGTATCCATATTTGACAAACAGGTCCCCCAGGTGGAGTGCCTCTGCAAAGGGAGAAGGCAGATGTTTGGATTGCACAGACATTGCACTGGAACCTAAACGTGAGCTGCTACTGGGAAGTGAGGAATTCATCTGAGAGGTTTTGTCAATGGAGACCTTCAAGGTTTTAGAACTGAAAGCCTCGAGTTTTACATTTCTACCCACCTTCCTGAGTGACCTGCAAGCGCTGCAGAATCCACTGCAAGATGTCATTACCTGCAAAGCAAAGAACATGCCAGGCGCTTAAATCATGAGTGAATTGAGACCTCCCCAGTCCTCACCTCTCCCTGTGCTCTGGATCCCACTGACCCCTTCTTGCAAACATGCTCTCAAATGCACCGTGCAAGAGAAGTGGCAAAGAGAATATAAAGAGCAGAGATAAAATGTGCTGTTCTCAGTGGCTCTGCTGCCATTCAGGCTTTCTCCTGATCAAGCAGGCATCAGCCCCTGGGAGAAGAAGCCCAAGGCAGGCAGTGAGCTGAAGATGAGTGTGCAGAAGCACACATGGCCTGAACAACACCATGTTCTAAGCACCGGCTTAGGAGGGACATAAGCAATGCAACAGCTTCCGCACCCAGGGAAGGTGATGTGCCCCTTGTTTGAACCACCCTGTCTTGACAGATTCACTGCAGTGTCTCCAGACTCACAGAGCACGGTCCTGTCTCACTCTGAGTATGAGAACAGTGACAGGTCCTCGGGAATCCTCTAAGGGACATGACTTTCAGAGCAGGAGGGATTTCTCAGTCTCAGATCCAAGTTGTAGCGGTAAAAGGACACAGCAAAGATCTCTCCATCCACACTTTACCTCTCCCAGTTCTTTTGCTGCAGTGTGACCAGTCAGACCCAAACCTCCAGCACCCTCCTTCCATTTAAACAGTGCAGAAGTGCACCCCTCCCCAATCAGTTATTGGGCTTTTCCTCCAAACATCCCCTAGGATTGCAGACCGAGGTGTTGACCTTTCTTGACATTGCAGTGATGGCTTAACTTTCTAATAGGGGCTCAGGGCTCTTATCCTACCGCCCGCTTCCTGAAATAGATGAAATTACAGGATTATCTCATCACTCATTTCTAGACAGCTCTCTCTGCAAGCACTTTCCCCTAAAGGTGCACATTTAACCTGGTGTTTTCTGTTGTGAGCCATTTTCCTGCACTGAACTTAGCCACTTGGCTTCCTGCACATGAAGAGACAAACTCTCTTCAGTGGGTCTGTGTCCACTGCTCTGATGTCTTCACTATCCTCTCACTAAACATGAATCACTGCTTTGCAACACCCAGAAGCCAATGTATATATATATTTTATATATACACACAGAGCTTGCACAGCACTAAAAATATCATCATTTAGAGTGATAAGCACCATGCCAAGAGACTGGAACTCACTTGCCTATACGAAGTTGACTGCAATTTAGGAGTTATGCAAGAGGGAACTTGCAGCAATTCTGGTTGAGGAACCAGACTGAAGCAGACAGCACACAAAGAGGACGAGCATCAAGGGGCACCTTCCCTCCACATCACTGAGCCATGGACTTTCAGGAAGTGGCATTTTACATTGGTCAGACATCAAGAGAAGTGCTTGTTCCCCTGCTCCTGTTTGAGGTGGCACATCATCTTCAGTACAGGGGAAGCTTCTCTGCAGTGCTGCCTTAACTATTCACTGACAGCCAGGGATAATAGAATCTATTTGGCCAAGTTGTATCTGCAATCACCTGGAGCAAAATCACTGGTTTCAGGGACAGATTTTGTCCTTTGTGTTCTAAAGGGCTGCAGAAAGACCAGAGTAAAAGGAGGGAACTTTGCTACAGCATCTCTGAGTATCACCAGGGCTGGAGAACAGGGAGGCAGAGGCAGTGATAATGCCCTGTGACAGGAGACTGTGCTAAGAGCTGCTGTAATGCCATACGTGACGCAGCACAGCTCCCTGTCTGCCCGAAGGAGGAAAAGCTGTCATTTACAGGCAGAGAAGTGGGCTGAGTATTTTGTTCTTTTCCTGTGTACTGAAGGAGAACTATTATTAGCAGAAAACTTTACAGGGGAGACTAATTGCTTATTGCTCCTTTCTGAAGCACCCTCTTTCAGTCTGACTCCGGGCTACCTATTTTAGTTGGATCTTAATATTTATCTTGATCTGTGATTCAGCCTCACTGAGAACGTGACAGGTCTGGAGGATGAAGCACCTACTCCCCTGTGTGCTAAACGAAAGCAAGGTCACTGGAGTTAAACTCACAGGAGACAGCTAAAAGGGCGTGATTATCACTCTGTGTGTGTCTCTGATTCAAAGAGCTAGGAGTGAAAGGAGACAAGAGTGAGAATGAGATAAAGGGAGCAAGCACAGCTCAAAGGATGTACAGCAAGTATTTATTGGGATATACCCAGCATGCATCCAGGCAGGGGTAACCCTGAGTGGCCATAGGGTCCTCACACAGCCGTTCTTTGACGGACTTCCTGGTTCCTTCCCCTGGTAGAGCTCTTACCTGCCACAGCATGTGGGATGTTGGTGATCATCACCGTCTGTGTCTGAGTCTTGATGCCTGTGTCTGGATTCTGCATCTCCATCATAAGAGCTTCGATCTGCAAAGCATGAAGCAGATGGGATGTATTACAGAAGGCCCAGGACCACCCCAGCTCTGGGCAGCACCCCAGAGGAATGTGCAGTGGTGTTATACAGGAATGGATGCAATGGCCACAGTCTTCTCCGAACCTCCCCTTGCCATTAGAGGTGCCACCTCCAAACCTTGCCAGCTCTCACACTGACTCACAGCGCCATTTCTCCCTCCTATAGAGGACACAAGCACAGGGTTAGCAGATGAGGGATAGGATGTAAGCACTCCACGAGAGCTGAGCTATGAAGAAGGAATCTCTGCTACCCATAAACTTTCTTCTCTGGTGCAGAGGGCTGTTTGCTGGGGCACTAAGAAAGGAGAAATCAATCTCTGCTTCTATTGCACAAATACCCCACCCATGCACTTGTAGACACTGCACCATGCACCAAGAACATAAGCAGTATGTCTCAGCCCCGTCTGTGGGCAGCAAAGCTCAGTCCCTCTGGGACATCCAGAGCAACTCCTCCCCCTGTCTGGCAGCATCCTCCATCCCATCAGGAAGCCCTGAGGGATGCTGATGACTTGTTTTTAACACATCATGTTACAGAGGATGAATCTCACCTTCAGGGCGAGAATTCTTCTGTTTCTCATTCCGAATTACCTTTTATTTCTAAATATGAAGGTTTTCAAATGTATTTTCCTCCTCTTACATTTGACTTCCACCTGGCAGCATCCCAAAGGCACAGCAGCCTCCTGCTTGCACTTGGGATGCTCCACTAAGACGGCTGGAGTTGGAGTATGCTTCTTATCTCCTCATTTTAGATGACCTGGCTTTGTGGATGATGTCTTTTTGTCTTCAGCTACTATTTGAAACTAAATCAAAGCCGGTCCAACAGGACCAATTCTGTCTCTCTGCACATTCATTTGGAGCAAGGCTGTAGATTTTAATGAGGATTAGAGGATTTAACAAGGGTGACTTGATGACACTCACATAATGGAGGGTATTGTCTTCACAGGCACCACAGTGACTTCGAGCCCAAGTCTTGCCAAGCTCAGTCAGGGTTTAAGCCTGTAGTGACAGGATGCGCTCTGGGCTTGACAGTAAAGATTGATTTTCAACTGGTTTAAAGCCAGTGTCACATTAATGCTGAAACAGAGAAGCCTGGTGAGACTGGAGCCAGGCTGGAGAAGCCCCCACCATGCTGCAGACCCCACTGGTCCCTGCCCGGTTGCGGTGCTGCCACCAGGGACCAGCATAAGGAGGATGCAGAGGAAAAAGGCGAGCAGCATCCATCAGCCCTACCCAGGAGCTATGAGTCATGTGCAGCCCTTGGAGCACAGCAAGGAGAAGCACACACATTGTACTGAAAGAGAGCCACTGGGGAGCACAGTCCTGCTCTGCCAGCTGATGCCCAACAGGCTGGATCCTGGCTGCTGAGGCAGACACCAGCACCAAGAGGTTGGGCTGATTCGAGCTCTGTCAGCATCTGGCCATGTGCATACAGCCCAAATGCATTTCAGAGGCATCCTCCCTGCTTCAACAGGCTTCTGTGCCAATGTTCTTCTTACCAAGACAGCTTAGGAGAGCAGGAAAATAGAGTAAACCAACCTAAGTGTTAGCCATGAGTATTTCATGGACTAGAAGGCATTGCAGGGCGTCAGAGGGGACTCTCTGATCCCCCCACGGGTCAGCCACAAAGCTGTGCATCCAGCCCAAGTCAAGCAGAGCAGCCTCGCAGCGTCACCCCTAAAGCAAACACCTTTCCTGTCCCCACATCTGGAGAGGCAGCACAAGGAGACAGCACAGCAGGAATCCCTCCGTGTGCTGGAGCCAACCCATGGTCATGGTGATGTGCCAGCTGCTGGCAAAGCTGGAGCACAGGCTTCAGCAGTTAAGAAGGCTTCTCTCGAGGATTTTAGCTCCTTGTGGACCTAAGGTGCTCGCTGGATGCACGCTGAGCATCCTCAGCTCCCACCACAGGCAACCAGCAAAGACGCTCTGTATTTTAGGATGGGGTTGTCCACGCTGCCACGGAACAGCAGATCCATACACAGCTTCCCTAAGGTCCGGGAAACCAGAGGAGGAATGAAAGCAGAGATGAGAGCTAAAACCTTTCTGTGGCCAGCCCAGAGCTTCCCTTCCCAGTGCGAACAACAGTCTGAGCACCAGAACTACTCAAACCTCTCACTGCTCACACTGTGAGCGGTGCATGTTCCCTAATAGGAATTCCCTGTGTTAAACAGCTCTTCCCACCTGAGGAACTCGGAGCACATTGCAAAGACTGCAACAATTGCTGCTGGGGCTGTTTCCCAAAGCACACAGCACCTTCAAAGACACAGCACCAAAGAAAACACCTTCTTCACCTCCTCTACCATGAAAAGTACAGTGCTTGTATCGCTAGGATCATGCCTTAGCACTGAATAGCCCCAACTTTCCCCCTGGCTCATGGGCACTGCAGGAGAGCCAGCTACAACTCCAACAGCAACCGGCTGTCCTTGTCACTGGGAATTCAGTTAATTCCACTCAGCAGGATAAGCCACAGGCAGGAGGTGGGTGGAAGGGAAGCTCAACACTGCTGATGCCGGTTGTACTAAAACTGGCTTCGCTTTTGAATGAACCCTATGGAAAAACACCAACTGCTTTACAAATTACACATCGGAGCCCAGAGCGTGGGCAAACATCTGCCCACTCCTTCAAGGGTTTTCTGGGCACAAATGCGCTTGTTTCTGAAAAAGTGGGAAATGATTTGGCCACGATACATCCCAAAAAGCGGACGCACATCAGCTGGGAGCCTCGGGAATGCTGGACCAAGCCGAGCGGCCCTGTGCTGCAAATGGCGGGGCTTCCCCTGGGAAACAATGCAGTTTTGAGGGTCTTTGGGGGGAAAAGGATGGGAGAAGGAGGAAATGTGTCAGGAGAATAACTCAGCCGAGGCTAAGCCACAAAACTAAATGAAATTATGGTTTTATTTCCTCCAGGTCACACACTGCCCCCAGACCCCAGCCTCAACCCCGGAGCCACAGGGCTCTGCAACAGGCCTTGTTCCCAGAGCCCCGAGGCCGGGGCTGTCCCCTCGCACACCCATCGAGGCCGCGGGGAGCCGTGACCGGGCAGGGCGCTGTGAACACCGGGTCCCCCCGGCCCGGAGCACCGGGCACCGCATGGCCCTGCCCGGATGCAGCCCCAGGGGCGCTGCCCAGCCCTCACCTTTTTCAGGAAGGCCATCCTCGGCCGGTGGCGCTGCCCCTGGTCCAGCCGGGTGACGGTCATGGTGCCGGAGCGCGCCCGGGGAGCGGCGGCCCCGAACAGGTTCACCGGCGTGCAGACGCCCGCCACGCGCCAGCTCCTCCGGCCGGGGGCGGCGCCAACGCTGAGCGCCGCAGCCAATCAGCACCCGCCGCCACGCGCTCATTTGCATGAAGGCGCAGGGCGGGGCAGGCACCGCCTCTGGGCGCTAGGGGGCGCCCGCTCAGCGGGGCGGGGCCTGGGCAGGCGGGGCCGGAGGGGGCGGGGTTTGAATTGGAATTGGGATTGGGACCGGGATCAGGAGATGGGGCTGATGGAGCTGGAAAGTCGCTCTGGAGGGTGCTGGGTGCCTGCAGCTACCCGGGTGAGCCAACCTTAGTAGTCACACTGGAAACGGCCCTTACAAAAGGTGGTGTTAGGCAGGAGCGGGCAAAGCCCCCATTCACTACTGGTTCCCCTGGAGAGGGGAGAACCCCCCCCAAAGCACTCCTGGTCTGGAGCTGGGGCTCCCAAGGCCCACGGTGCCCAAGTCCCAGTGGCTGGGACTCAGCAAGCAGTGCTGCAACATCCGCTCCGTGCACGCTGCTCGGTGCAGCTATGGGTGCAGGAGCCGGACGGGTGGCTCTGGGGAGCTGGTATCATGGCAAAGCCACGTGAGAAGTCGTGACTTCCCGCAATGGGAAGATGTGACTCACAGTGACCAGAGGCAGACCAGGGACTAGAGTGCTTCCCCACAACGGGGCTGTCTCATCCCCATGGCAGCACTGGGAACCAAGCGCTCCCTTTCCCGGGTTTCTTTGGAAAATGGTTGGATTTCCTCCTGCGGCCCAGGGCTCAGCCTGCCAGCACAGCACAGCCCAGCCAGAAGAGTGCTGGGTCCTCACTCACACAGACCATAACTGTGTCAGGGCTTGCAGGAGGCATTCCCAGGAATACCATGTGGGCACGCTGCCTTCTGCACATCACACACCTACCCACAGTGTGTGTGTGTACCTCTCTGCACAGGGAACAGTGTGCTCACACCTCGGGGTGCAGAGTGCCATGTGTGCAAGTAGTGAGCAGGCACTCGTGCCACACTCTCCATGAGCAGGTCCCACCCGACACCATGACACACATCCGTGTTTCCAGGTCACCACTCTTCCCAAACCTATGTGTAGCCATTTCTCAGGGGAGTGCCCTCCCCACCATGCTGTTTGTCACTGCTCTGATGTTACACCACGTGGTTTGCACGCTGGAGCAAAGCACATGGAGCAGAGCACTCTTTCCATTCACAGGAATACCCTGAAGGCACGGGCTGCTTTCCCAGTTGCTTTGCTGCCCTTGTGGAAGTGCTTCATCTTTCTCTCTGCTCTTTCATCCCTCTGTTCAAGGCAGCACTCTGCAAGGCCTTTCTCCTGTGTCTGCTCAGTCATTCCCATGTGGAATCCCCCCGTGAGTCACAGCAGCTGCTGCATCAGACACTCCTTACTTTCCACAGTTTTTCCACCCATCTTTTTCCACCCCTCTTTGCTCCATAAGTTAACTATTGTAACCTCTGTCATGCCACATGTTAGCATCAAAGCCATCATATCTCATGCTTCGAGGCATCAGCTGACAGCCAAAAGGTGCAAGAGAATTGTCTCATAGTTCAAGTGCTGAGGTGGTGTTCGGTTCTTTGAACCAAGCTCAGATCCCAGTGGCTCTCTGAAACAGCAAAGGCGACAAACTCCAGTAGCATGGACAGTGATGGAGGCAAAGAGCTGGAGGGAGGGAATTCAGAGTGGAGTCAGAGGAAGGAAAGGAAAGGACAGTGAAGGCACACAAGCATTTTAGTGATGGTAGCTAACACAAGTGCTTTCTTCTCTAGGAGAGACAGACACTGGCAGGAGGATGGGATCTCTATACAGGTAATTCGTTTGGACATACCAGGGCAAACAGCACACAGAAAGATGTAGCTCGATTCCTTGGCTTGCAAGGGAAACTGGGAGAACTTGTTATAAACTCTATTGGTTCCTCTGAGCAGCTGTTGTCCTTCACTGTCCTGGGGTGGAAGGACTCAGAAGTCCTTCTGGCGAGGTGCTGACCTAAGGAAAGGATCAATCACCAACAACTGCATGTGCCCCATGTATTGAAAGGAATAAAAATGGCCATTTCATCCCAAAATACTGACTTTAAAAGTTCCACTGAGGTGTCTTATCAGAGAGAAACATTTGAAAACCTTCAGAAAGAACATTTCCTTGCAGGACATCCAGGGGAAGTAGCTCTGCAGAGCTCAGGCTGAGGTGTGAGCTCTTCAACCCTGCTGAGCTCCAAAGCTCCCAGTGATTTTAAATCCTGCTGATGCCCTGGACACCCCTGGAGATCAGGTGAGGTTTTTTTCCCATTTCTAGTCTTCTCAGACAAGCTAAAATAAAGCCAATGGGTAATCATCCCTCCATTGCCAAGCTGCTCCATGTCTGCTACAGAAGATCTCCAATGTAAGTTCAGCTTTGCTAACATCTGCAAATGACCCAAAGCACTGAACACAGGATCAGAGATGAACATTTCACCTGCTGCCCAGGGGAAACATCCCAGCAGTTAATGCTCTACAGCAGATCTGCCACGTGAAGCACGAGGTGTTTAAATCAGATTATAGAGGCTTGTAAAGGGCAGACACCCCTGGGCTCTAATCACAACCCCACACCTGTGGAAAGGAAACGCTTCTCCAGTCCCTGACAGAGTCTGGCTAATTGATGTGTGAATTTGTCCATCAAGAAAGTAAGGGACTGTCTGCGGGGAGAATGGAGAGAGCACCAGCAGAGCCATGCAGAGTCCCTGCTGATTTCTGGCTCCACAAGTCAGTCCTGGCCTTTCTGCACCCAGATAATCATAGAATCCCAGGCTGGTTTGTGTTGGAAAGGACCTTAAAGCTCATCCAGTTCCAACCCCCTGCCATGGGCAGGGACACCTTCCATAGAGCAGCTTCCTCCAAGCCCCTGTGTCCAACCTGGCCTTGAACACTGCCAGGGATGGGGCAGCCACAGCTTCTCTGGGCACCCTGTGGCAGCTGAATTTTGTCCCTCTGCTCTCCCTGTGAAGCCCCTGTGAGCTGTGTTCACTCAGAATTCTCATCAGTTTCTCTTGTAGGAAGCACTGCAGAGGGAACCCCCTCCTTTCTGTAAAGATCACATTTCCTACGTGGTTGCCCCTTCTTCACACACCAGAAGTTGAATCATGCAACACAAAAGGCACGTGGTGAGTAAGCTACCTTTCTATCTAAGGAAACTGGGGACAACCCTGAGGGGAAGGAAGGAGTAATGTAAATGAAGCAACAAGAACGGTACTGCAAGCATGGTAAGCAGGGCCTGAATTTCTATATGCAGTTCCTTTCAGGAACATTTCAAAGCAGTTGAGTAAACTGCTATATATATTAACTATATATAACTCTATATAACTATAATAAATGATACAGTGCAAAGTGTGGCACAGAGAGAGAGATGACTGAATCCCAGGTCCCTCAGAAAGGCAGTTAAAGCAGTAACTCCAGAGCCCATTATCATGCCTGGTAGGTTACAAGCACACAAAGTAAGAACCTTCCTTAGCAGCCACATGGGAAGAGCTGTGAGCAGGAATGGGCAGCATTTGCTTCCTGTCACTCCTGGACTTTCCAGGGACAGGAAAGCCAAGGGAAGAAGTGGCAAAGAGGAAGGAAAAAAGCAAAACAGAGAGAGACCTTACGCACCCTGCCTTAGAGATGAAGCCTAGCTGCTGGGGCAGAGGATGCAGCTGGGTTAACACCTGAGCCAGGACTGAGCAATTCAGCTTCCCCTGCTGAGCTGGATGACGCTGAGCCCACAGCAGTGTCCTCTCCAGGGAACAGAATTATCCTCAGTGCAGGAACAACCCTTAAACAGGGGAAGTTTGGATTGGATATATGGAAGACGTTTACTGCGAGGGTGGTGAGACACTGGAATGGGTTGCCCAAGGAAGCTGTGAATGCTCCATTCCTGGAAGTGCTCAAGGCCAGGTAGGATGAAGTCTTGGCTGATATGGTTTAGTGCGAGGTATCCCTGCCCATGGCAGGGGGCTGGAACTGGATGACCTTGAGGTCTTTTCCAACCCAAACCATTCTGTGATTCTATGATTCCTTATCTATAGCACGCAGGGGAGAGGAGGCCAGGGACTGTGATGTGGGCAGCTGGACACATGACATGACTATCATGTGCTGGCAGGGACAGCAGGAAGCAGGCCGGAACATGATGCACAGGGAAGCTGGAGAGAGACCAAAGGGAGATGTTAGCAAAGACACCAGGCAGCCAAGTCCATCAAGCAAGCAAAGTGAAAGGAGGGGAAAGAGAAGGGAAAAGGGCAAAACCAGAAGACCAAGGAGAGATGGAAGCCTCCTTGAAAAGCAGCACAGGTAGCCATAAGAGACACCTGTCTTTAGCACTTGACAATACTGTCTCTGCTTCATTTAACTTAGTAATGGATAAGAAACTCCACTGCCCCTCACCCTGCACACAGCCCCCATGCAAGGCCCAGACCCACTGTTTGTCCATCCTGCAGCCCTACACAGCTCAGAGCAGCAAAGAGGAAGTCCGCCCTGAACGGCTCAACGCGTTTTTAACCAAGCTCTTTTCGCACCAAGAACAGAAAACTGCTTAGCTGGCAAGCTCCATCCTGCCCCCCATGACCGAGGGCTGACCTGCCCCGCGGCTTTTCGCCTGCCAGCAACCCTACAGAGCACAGAACCCACCATAAACGGGGTCAGTTTTCTCTCAGTGACCGCACATTAAGCACTGGATATAGGCGTTAAAAAGACCCCGACACCAACCGCGACCAAAGCGGCCGCAACCACCTCCCGCTCCCGCCATTTCCTCTGAGGAGCCGCTCAGTGGGCGGGGCCTGCGCAAGGGCGGGAACGCGACGCTGTCACGCATGCGCGGGGCGGCGGAGCGGGCGCTGCCCTCGCTGGCAGTGCTCGCTAAGATGGCGGACTTCCTGCCGTCGCGCTCCGTGCTGTCGGGCTGCTTCCCCGGCTGCCTGCTCACCAGCGGCGAGGCCGAGCAGCAGCGCAAGTCCAAGGAGATCGATAAGTGCCTCAACCGCGAGAAAACCTACGTGAAGCGCCTCGTCAAGATCCTGCTGCTGGGAGCGGGTGAGAGCGGCAAGTCTACTTTCCTCAAGCAGATGAGGATCATCCACGGGCAGGACTGGGACCGGGCGGCCCGGGAGGAGTTCCGAGCCACCATCTACAGCAACGTGATTAAAGGTGGGTGCGAGACGAAGGGGCAGCCCCGGGAAGCTCCAGGCCCGCCCGGGGTTGTGGGGGGGTGGGCGGCCTCGTCTCCCTCAGCCCCGTGGGTCGCTGCCTCCTCCCGCTCCGTCGGTGGTTTCGTTTCGGCCTTTCCTTCATGGAGGGGGAGCGGCCCCGCGCTGCCGGTGGCACCTTTCGGGGGGCAGCCGCCCTCCGCGGGGTGTCACCCGGCCATGGTGTGGGGGGAAGAGGCGGCGGCCCGGGCGCGGCCCCCGGGCGGGGGCAGCGGTTTGAGCCCGTGAGGTCCCGAGCGGTGCCATTTCCTGGTAATGAGATCGCGGTGATGAGCGGTAATGGATGGGGGCGAGATGCACCTGAAAGTGCGAGAGGATGGGACGTGTACTGCGCCCCAGGAGAAGGCGATTCGCAGCAGTGGAAGAAAGCTGCCCTCGTGTTGGAAACCAAGATTAAACCTGCACCAGGGTTCATCGATGCATTGCTGAAACCTCCATGCATGCTTTAGGAGCGGGCTCTTCATTTCACTGCTGTCATCCTTACTGAGTCGGCCACACTTTATCATTCTCGTCTAAATCGCTCATCAGATTATTAGTTTGGACTGTGTAATAGTTGGGCAAAATCTCAACTAAGTTTCCTAAAGCAGTAAAGCAATGTCAGACCTCAGCCCTGCTCGTGAAGGGGCTGAGATCTAGTGATTCTTAAAGACAATTGATTTACAAAGCTGTTTACAGATCAAGCCTGTGGAAGCTATAAATAGCAAGGCAGTAGGAATCACGAGCAACCTATGTTAACCAGGTTGCAGATTGTTAGTAAAATAAGGTACTTCCTACTCTGTGGAAGTATACACATAGGAACTGCAGGTCTCTTCTGGAGGCTGCTTCCCTGCAGTCACTGCGTTTGACAGATGGAAAAGTCATGGGAAGGGAATGAAGCTTGAAAAACCACTTCGGTATTGAACAAGTGCATTGTTACACAGTCATTTGTTACTACCCTTCAATTTCCTTATGCTCTCCCCATGCCTCTACAGTTGCTTATTCTTTATAGTATTTTCTTTTTTAAAGTCCTTTATAGGAGAAGCTTAAAATGCTGTGTTTCTCATAGGGACTATTTACCAAAACAGCAACAAAACAAGGGCAGGGAAGTCTTTCAGTGATATGACTCTTTTTGCATGTAAGCAGGAAAAAAACCTTTCAGAGAGTACAATGATTTAGTAAATATTGTGTTCATATCTCTGCAAATGTTAAAGGCAGCGATAACTGTCTACAGGTTGAGATAACTAGATACCAAGCTCATAAGAATAGAGAGATTAGGGAACCTTGAAATACATAGTCAGATAGCTTGACATATTCTGAAACAAGCTTTTAAATATACTTCATTTGAGTTGTCTTCATGCCAGGCAGAAGTGTTTGGTAGCACATATTAGCACATAGGGGCTTAGTAATTAAAACCAGCACTTTATCAAGAGTTAAACTTGTGCTGTGGATATTATCCATGGCCATGTTTTTCAGACAGTAAGTATCTGAGGTTTGATATTAAGTGGAAACATAGTGCTTAGAGTCAGTTGTTCAGAAACTTTGTGATTTCCTCCCAGGTGGAGAGTCCCACTGAGCTTTGACTGTACAGAGTAAGTGCACTGTCTGAATCTCTGCAGGTTTGTAGGCTACTGAAACAGTAGGTGCTGAGAAGCTAATTGCAACACTCTTTCATGTTATTAAAGGTGTGAGAGTCCTCGTGGATGCCAGAGAGAAACTTCATATCCCCTGGGGTGATCCTGCGAACCAGAGTCACGGAGATACGATGATGGCGTTCGACACCCGCTCGGTTTCAGTGGTGCAGGGCATGGTGGAGACAGCGGTGTTCCTGCAGTACCTGCCAGCCATCCGAGCCCTATGGGCTGACAGTGGCATCCAGCACGCATACGACCGGCGCAGGGAGTTCCAGCTGGTAAGTTCTGTGTTTGGATTTGGAATTGAGTGTGTATGATTCTTGTGCGTGTGCATACAGCGCAGCTCAAGCAGCCTCCTCAGGGATCTTAAGCCTTTTGGAATAGTACAGTGTCATGCTGTGGTATTGCAAACAGATGCATTTAGCTCCTTCCCTCCCCTTTTTCTACAAAACAAGAAGAATAAAGAGCTGCTGACATAATTATCCTCATTTCATATGTGAGAAAGCAGAGGTCTGGAGGGCTTTTATGTTCTGTAACAAAGCTTGTATGTCTGTAGTGTTTTTACCATACGATTGTTTCCTTTGTGAACTAGTGCATTGACTTAAAAAACAGCACAAAACATGGTTTGCAGTAAGACTTAATAGTAATGTGATTTTTAAGAAAAGGTATGCATGGGTTAATGAGAGAAATTTAAAAACCACTCCCTTCTCTATTCCAGTTTGAGCAATCTAGCAAACATTCCCTCCGTATACTTCCTGTTTAATCTTGAATGTCTATGTCCATGTTCATGTAATGAGATTTTTGTTATATTCAAGTTCTCAGCTGAAGATGGAGTATACAGCTTAATAGTGGGGTTGAAATGGAATATGCAGTTCTATAGTGGTGATGGAAAGGAAGAAGAAACATGTCTCAATTTTGAGCTGGAGCTTTAACTCCCTGTGACAGCTGAAGTCCCTTTGCTTCATTTCCATGCAAATGCTGCAAAAGGAAACAAAGAGTTTGAGTTAAATTTGCTATATATTGATTCATAGACTTGTGTAGTAAATGCCAGTGGCACAGGGGTTTGCAGGGGTGGAGGTGGAGAACCTTAAAATAGATCAAATCTGTTCTTGTAGGTCTCTTGAATCTAAGTGGCTTTGTGTTTTTTATGTCTTAAAAATAACCTTTGTGTTAGTGTGAATCTGAACAATAGCTGATGATGTCTCCTGTTGAGCTATTATGAATGGTTGTGTAATTGTGCTCTGGCTAAAATAGGCTGTGTAAATATGTATTACTCTGATCATGGGACATCTTGTAGAGATTGCAGGATGGGCAGGTGCCCGTCACCCGCCCTGTGAGCTCTCAGCTATGTAATGTGTTTCTAAGGAAACCTGTTGCTCCTTGCATTTTCCCTTCAAGGTGATCATAAAAGAGTGATTGCTCTGCTTCTGGTGCAAATGTGACTTAATGACACAATTGCTGTGCTGGAGTGATCTGTTTTAAAAGCTGTTAAATAAACTTGTCTCTGCTGAAGCATGGCTGGTGACTTCAGGGGAAGCAGCAAAGGAGAAGGGACCTATTGCCATTCCATCATCTTGAGTCCGAGAAGAAGGTTCTTTCCATAACTGAAGCTTGTGCAGTTTCACTTTGAGTAGGATTTGAAGAATGTGTTCTGCTTCAGGCAGAAAAAACCCTATTGCTTTCTTTTGGAAATCCCTAAATCTGCATAATGTCCTGGATTGTGTATGGATCTTGTTATGTTTTAGGCAGAACTCCAGAATATTTTTTAAGTGCTCTTAATAGTTGACAGCTATCCTAATGGTAATTTTGAAAGTAAGGTAACTGCTTTATTTATCCTTATATTGCTTTATTCCCTAAATCCTTTCAAAATCTCAGCCTGAGATATTTATGCCAAGTTATAAACATGAAGAAAAGGAAGCAGCTGAATGATGTCACTGTATTGAGTGCAGCAGCATGAGCAGTGCTGGCCAAGCATGAAGTCTGGGGTTTTACCCCAGCTGAAGCTATGACAGAGCTCCGTGTGGGCAGCAGAAAGGTGGAAGACTCCTGGAAGCAGTATGGATTTTTGCCATACCTGCTGGCAGGCTTTGGAAAAGAGTGCTCAGAGAGTTTAGGTATGTGATGTACTATGGAAAGGAGAGACAAATAGTTAAGGAGGGAGTGATGGGTGTACCCAAGACGAGGTAGAGCAGGGAGAATTTGGAAGAGACACATATAGTGCACTTAGGTTGAGTGCTGACTCTTGAAGAAAGGATCCAGGACTGAAAATTGTTAGCGTTGCAGATGGGGAATAGAATAGTGTTCTACTTCCAGTTCAACTGCCTGGGACAACAAATGTAATGAAAAGAGAGATACTGGCAAGATCTGTGCAATTTTGTGAGAAGTCATTGAGCTATTTATGCTGTTTTCCTTCTTCTCCATCATCTTTCACTTGTAATGCCAGAGATGATGCTAGGACCCTGCAGAAACAATGTGGTCTTTTTATAGCAGCATGAGAGGGGGAAAAGCAGAACTTTGTTATATTCTAATGGAATTAGAAATCAGCATTTCCATGCCTCGTTTGCTGGAGCGTCCTTCCTCATTTTGTTAATGTAAGTGGTCATGAGGATAGGCAATATGATTTATTTTCCTTGGTATAAAAATAGGGGCCTTCTGGCCGCTAACAACAGTATTTATGAAAATTCATGAGGTCACTTATGTAGTGCTTTGAAACTAATTGCAGCTTAGTACATGTGTGCCACTTCAGTACTTCTCAGGTGGTTAACATTATAATCCCTCAAATTTTATTGCAAACTGAAGTCATTCAGGTGACAGTTCCACTAGCATGGTTAACTAAGGACTGTTTTGGCTCTGTAGCTTAGGCAGTTCCTGTAATTTATGTTCTGGTTGACTTCAAGGTTTCTGTCCTTCATGCACTGAGCTTATTTCTCCTACAGCCTCTGGTCAATGTCTGGTGCGGATTAGTTACAGAGTAAGTCTGAATCGGCCTGAAGCTCTCTGACATCTAATGAGCATTGCAAATTTCTCCTTGCCAGTTGATTTCCAGTTAAAATCTCCTGAAATGACGTGGATAAAACACACTCATTATCTTAATTCTACAACATGCAAAGTGATTAAACAAGATATTTCCTCGCCTTTGTATTTATGTTCGTGAGCTGTTCAGTTCTGTGGTTGGAAAGGTTTGCTGTTCTCACTGGGTCTTGCTCTGAGACACTGGCTGCTGAGGAGTGGCTGGTGCTGGTGCTGCCTGTCTGTAACACTGAGGAAAGCACTTCTGATTAGAGTACTGTTGTACGCTGCTACACTGCCTCTCACTTCAGCAGGTTCTGTGAACTCACATTTGCTACGAGAGTCACAGAGGAGTGTTCTGAAGTAGTCTCCTGGCGTCTTCTCATTCTCTGACAATGGGAAAGTGGGATGAGAGCTGAGTAGCTCAGATGTGCGATAAGCTTTGAATGTGTTAAAGGTTTGTTCTTGTTAAAAGAAAACTTTTGGGTGGGTTTAGGTGTTTGCTACCAGCAATTGTTGATCTGCAGATAGTTACGTTTTGCCCTACTTGCAAATTACACTGAATGTTATTGTGCTGTTTTGTCCTTAATGCCATGAACCTGAAGTGCTTGGAGGCAGTGACGACACTTTTTTCTGTCCATACCTGCACAGAACTGCAGACATGGATGGTACTGCAAGGATGGCAGGATGTGCATTTACCTCTGGATCATGTTTACTTCTGTGACATGTCTGCAAGTGCTAGATCAGATTATAGAAGACAGGAAAAGGCGTGCTCAGCTCAAAGTTATGCTGCTAGTTTTGCTGCAGCTTCCCTGCAGCATTTTCCTGTTGCAGAGTAGCATTTTAGAAGAGTGTTGTTCAGTTGAACTGACTTTTATCTTGTCCTGGTGGGGCTTTTCTGGGTTCTGTCTCTGAATATTGGTGAGGCTGTTGTACACAAGAGAACATTTTACACTAGTTCTACTGGAAATGAGTCCTCAAATGGCCACTGCAGAATATTAACAAAACTTACCTTTCATTCAGGTGTGTAGGCAGCACATCCTTGAAATGTGTTTGATTATAGTGATCATGATGAGGTCAGTTGTGTTTGAAGCCAGACCAGGTTGCCAGATGTGAGCTCTTTCTGAAATATGGATGCCCATCTCATGGTCGGTACTTCAGCATCTCTCTGAAGTCAAAGTGTAGAACCTGGAAAGACAGCATCTATCATTCATTAAAAGCACCTACAGTATATTTGTGACACTGAATTTCAGAAGCCTTTCAACACCTTGTGCCTTCTGTAATGTGCTGATAACTCCTCCCAGTATTCATCCTCTGCAACCTCTCTACACCCCAAAGTTGGGGGGTGGCAGTGTCTTTCCCTGTCCACTTCCGAGATCCCCTCTTGGTTCTGGGACTGGGTGTTGGGTTGCTCCGGTCTTTTTCTGAGTGAAGTGAGGTGGTGCTTCTGTAAACACGTGCATTGGTTTTTTGGGCACTTAATCATATAATTCAGAGTTAATTTAAGTATAATGTTGTAATTACACTCAATACTGTTCAAAATTCTGTGGGGAAAACAAAGCTGCTGCTTTGTATTGAAATATGAACTATTTTCCTCCCTTTCCCCAGTCAGTAGGTCACCAAACATCACATCACAGGATGGTGTGTGTACAGTAAGCATGACTTCTTAAACCCTTGGGAAGGTTAGAGCCACTTTTGGTCTTCACCTGAAAAAGATTTATCAAAGATTCTATGGACAGAAAAGTGCTTTACAATTTTATACTTAAAAATGAGTCATTTAAATCTTCAGAAAAGACTCTGAGTTGTTGAGGGTTTGCTGGTTTTCCTGCCCCAGTGACAAGATAATGCTGGCTTTGAGCTTGCCTTAATAAGGTTCTGTATGGGCTTAACACTAGAGTCCAACCATGAGGAGGTTTGAATTGCCTTACTCTGGGTTTGTGGCCAGAAACCCTTCCACGTGTGTACTGGTGCTTTGGTAATGGGAATTGACTAATGCCGAGCTGAGCAAGTGAACTTTTACACTGATTTAAGTGGCATTTCTTTATCATTTTCCAAATTGGGATTAGGATTTCTGCTTCCATCTATGCTACTTTTAAAATGTAGTTTCACAATACAGTGTGGGAGCAGAGCCATGTGTTCTTATACGTACTCTGTCTTGACAAGCTCTGTCGTGTTGCTAATCACGTGCCTTAGTTCCCTAAACATTTGGTTGCAGAAGACTAAAAGGTGACCTACTTGCAAAAATTTGCATTTCTGCGCCTTGCTTAAATAAAGGTAGAATATGTTGTGCCGTTCTGGATATGCTGTGCATGGCAACAACCTGAAGGATTCAGAGTAAGTGACTTTCACACGTCTCCAGTGTGTGAACCTCTTCTCAGTACATTCTTTTAAATGTGTTAGATGAGCTTTTGCTGCTTCTACTGCTTACAGAGTAACATGAGACATTGGTACAAACATTCGTTCAGAGCCCGTTTCCTTGCTGGCTGCTAACCTGCAAGGTCCTACATGTTAGTACCTGTAGAGATGTCTCATTACATTGCTTCACAGGATTTAAACATAGCAATGGCTGTGCCATTCTCTGTCCATTTAGAAATGACTTATTAATGTAAGCCAAATCTACACTACAAAGTGGCAGTATTTGTAGCTGTCAGCAAACCTCTGTGCTGGCAAAACATGTGGTATGAATGCAGCCCTGATCTTCCATCTATATATTGTGCACCCGAGGCAAAGAATGTGGAGCCATCTTTTTCATATGTAAATATGGGATCCTTTAGGATTAAGGTGTGATGCCAGGGGCAGTGTTGTGCTGCTGCTCTCTAATTTGAGCTTACTATAACTAGACTTCAGCCTTAGAGGCCAGTTAAGTCTGCTCTCACTGAGCACGTATAACACTCTGGTTGTATTTGCATGACTCCTTTGGCTGTATTTATTGACCTAAACTTGAGTTAACGCTATATGCTATTTATATGTTCTGAGTTCATGCTGTACCTCTTATGCAGAACTAGCAAAGTGGAAGGAAACTTCAGCTTGTGATAGCTGTGGAAGTTGCTTAAGAAAATGTGAGAAAACGTAAGTGCAGCTGACCTCACTACGTAAGAAAAGCAGTAAAGTACTAGTGTTTCACGCAGAAGGCAAGATAATCTCCATGACAGCATTTTGGCTACTGGCACTTGGTTTTTTGGAGGTATCTAAATTTACCACAAATCAGTTGAGAAGCTCAGAAGGTGCAGAGCCTGTCCTGTGCAGAACAGCGAGCTGGGTGATGGTACTGATGGAGTCTAGCTCAGACCAAGTGGTATCTTGTTCTGGAATATGAAGCCTTTCTGTATGTCTTAAAGGTAAATAAATGGGTCATAGAACACAATATTAGTTAAATTGTCACACTAGAGCAATAAATGTATTTAATCCAGATGAAAATCTCTGAATAACCCTTATGCTCTACAGCCAAAGTAGTTTGATGGGTCAAATTTAAATGGTGCATAATGTTGAATATTACTCCAGAAGTGAAAGAAGGTCCCAAATTGTTTTCAGTATCCTCTGAATTGAATATCTCCACTTGCATGTCTGCATTAACAAGAAACAGCAGGTAATGCAGCTGGGAAAGTTGAGGAATTTTGATTATAAAAACCACTCTGAATTCTTTATCATCGCAGTAACTGACAACTTCAACTGTGTAAGAGGAGAGAAATTTTGGACTATTATAAGCAGTGAGCTGCCTTTTACAGCACTTAATTCACCGCATTTTGTTGCACGCTTCTCTGTCACGGTCATTCACACCTTAAATGTTTTCCCAGTACTCCACAGTCTCTTCAGTTAAATTAAGTGGAATATTGGGCTCTGTTTCAGTGACTTAACCAAGAAACTTAAAAGACCCCTAAATTCTTTTTATAGATGAGAGGTACAGATGTGTCATCACATATGAGCTTGCTGGGCACATGATGGTATTTGGTCACCCACTGGTGACCAAGTAAAGAGGATGCAGAATTTCCAGGAGAGGAAACACAGTGCACTGACACCTGTAATTCAAAAGGTCTACACGGAATAGTGGGTAAAAAAAAAATAAACCAAACAAAAACCCCTCGGTGTAGGGTGATCTACTGGACTTTTACATATGGAGTATTAGGGCCTTTAACTGTCTTCATTGTTCTTTGAGTGCTTTAGACACAGCTTTTACTGATCTTTAAATGCACTGACATTCATTTAAGGATACCTGTAGATCTTTCTTTCACAAGACCTAGTATATTACCACTGAATCTTGTCAGATAGTTGGGAATCAGAGTTCGTGTATTTGTATGTCATCATTTGCAAACAGAAATACCAGAATGTAATCGAAATGGATTCTGTAATTGAGGCAGAGGAAGGAACTAAAAGCATTTGGTGGTTTGGGTTTCTCATGAGGCTGAAACAGGAACCAAATGTACTTTAGAACTGAGTCCGAGGAATACTTCAGTGCATGCACTGGTGTCTAGTTCAGGGTTCTGCTTTTGAAAGGTTGTGATTTAATTTACAGTGTATGTAATGGGCTTTTCAAGCACCTTAAAGTTCAATGTGACCACTTTTAGTACTGATATCTTTCTACATGCCAAATATTTATCATGTTTTGAGGAGCCTTTGCTGGTCTTGTACAACTTGGAAGCAAGTGGAACTCTAAATGATGGATGGCCGATTTACAGACTCACTACTGCTTCAGTGTTAGGTTTAATGCAGTTTGAGTTGCAAACACATGAAGTCATGGAGCCAGTGGGTCAGTGCACTGAAAGAAGAGCAAATGTTTACAGTCTGGTTCCAGTCTGTTTTGTGTGTAAAACATTTGAAGTTTAGATAGATGCATCCCAGAGTGTAAATAGTAACTGGGAGGTGGCTGTTTCGTCTGGGTCAGTGCATGTTTTCATGCAGCTTCTAGGTCTGTCTGTGTGCTGTGACCTGGGAGGTTTGGTTCATCAATGAAATCTGACAATCATTTGCTAAGTATTTCCTGAAGTCACCTTTCTGGAAGGGGAGTTTGGATTGTAGATACTTCCTGAAGGAGAGAGTAGAAAGAACTTTGAAGGAAGAAATTTCATCTGATCCTGTGGAAAGTCTATCCTAATTTGCTTTCATGGATTAATTTCTGTTCAGGATCTTGCCAACAGAAACATGTTCATTAGACTGGTTCCTCATGGGTTGTGTCCCATATACTGCATTTCTTAACCTGGCTCTGATCTCTAGAAGGGGCTGCAGTAGATTTGAGTTTGCTTCCTATTTGGAAGCATTGGTGATCCGAAGAAAAATGGCACCCCCCGGGGAAATGCTGGGTACTCCTCAGGCTTTCAGTTCTTGGAAAGAGTCTCTTTGGGGTTTACTCTTGAGCTGTACAAATAGAATATTGCTTCATATGACTCAAAGGGTTTCTTAAAACTATCAGCTGTTTATAGAATATGGCACAACCTGGTTTCCAAGTAGTCTTTCAGAAATAGAGGTATGATAATAGTGCCTTGCATGGAAGAAATTGTAGTTCTGCAGTCTTTAACAGAACACCATTTCATGCCTCAAAGCTGTAGTGAATGTTTGTATCTTCAAGCAGGTTTTGTTAAGAATCTGGCAGTTGCATCCGTCTAGGAGAGGGGAGGGATTCCTAACTGAGAAAAACAAAATTGGATTTCTTCCCTCTTAGGGAAGTAATTCAAAACTGGAGCAGTTTGCTTTGTGGCACACCAGTATGTGGATTAAGTTCTTAGTGCCTGATCATGTCTTCATTTGGTTGGGGGGGGATAGCACATTATGCCTGAAACCATGGAAATACTCCACTGATTGGAGAAAATTGGGTCTGAACTGTGACTGAGGCCCTTTGAAGGGTAATGCAAACCTGCGGTCAGTGCAGGAAGGAGAAACAGGGGAAGCTGGAGCTGGATTTGGAGTATTGAGATCCAAACTGGGTTGAGCTGTGTGCCTTTCCCCTGTCATTCAATGGCAGCCACAGCGGATGCTGCTAGGCAGTTGTGCTAAAGGAGCTCAGGTTGGTGTGCTCTGGCTTCCTCCGTTTCTTATCCACATTGGAGAATTGTGGATTAATTGGATTACACGGTAAATAGGGGATAATAGATTAGAGGGATATTATTGGGTTAAACCCCTTCTTAAACCCCTTCGCCTTTCTTTGTTAATGCCATTATGCAAGATGAAAATGTCAGTCATGAAATAAACTTAGTGTGACTCCTCCATTTCATGGTGCTTTTGTAGCTTCATGCTGTTGAGCACCTTCTACCCAATATGATCCAGCTGTTCTCAGGACAAATTCTGCTCTGCGACCAAGAGCCTTTACAAAAGATTACTTCTGAGAGTCAGGACTTCAGCATTTCCTTGGTTTAGGACAGATATTCAGGGTGTGTAACCGAACACAAGACAGGTTTCACTTCTGTACTGCGTGATGCTGTTCTTACTGCTGTGAAAACAGTCAAATGCGACTGGAGCTGCTCATGGGAAGTGCTGAAAAGAGGAAATGAGTTGGTGCTCTCCGAGGTATGATGAGATGTGACGCACTTGTGACATATGTTGGTGGAGAACAGGATTATTTTGTCCTCCTGTAAAAGCAGATGTAACCTGTAACTGAAACTGTCCAGTCTTATAAAGAAGCAGCAATTAATCTCAGTGTATCATAGAAACAGAATGGTTTGGGTTGAAGGGACCTTAAAGCTCATCCAGTTCAACCCTTGCCATGGGCAGGGACGCCTTCCAATAGAGCAGGTTGCTCCAAGCCCTGTCCTGGCCTTGAACTCTGCCAGGGATGGGAGTTCAGCTTCTCTGGGCACCCTCTGCCAGCACCTCAGCACCCTCACAGGGAAGAACTTCTTAATGTCTTATCTAAATTTGCCTTCTTTCAGTTTAAAGCCATTTCCTCTTGTCCTGTCCTTACAAGCCCTTGTCCAAAGCCCCTCTCCCGGTTTCTTGTAGCCCTTCAGGCACTGGGAGCTGCTCTTAAGGTCTCCCTGGAGCCTTCTCTTCTCCAGCTGAACAACCTTTGAAAATGGGCAGGTCAAATCTAAATGATGTTTGAGATGGTTGTGCTAGAGAGAAAGAAGCTCAGAGATCCTAAAATATCTGATCAGGATGTACATGTACCTGTGCTTAAGCCCTTTCAAGGCTGGTCTATTAATGTTTCCACTGGCAGCCGTGCTGTTTTAAAGCACTTTGTGCCTTTGGATTAAGCTTCTAACAGGCAAAAGACCCTATATATAATAAAATGAGTGCCACAAGTATTATTAGGGTGCTGTAAGATGCAGAAGTTTAAGGCTTTGGTTATTTCTCCATCATCTTTCTTCTTTCAGGCAGCTTTTCCCATGTTATGGGTGGTTGTCTGGTGTGTCAGTTTAGGCATGTACCTGGCAGCCTACAACATTGTAGTTACTTAGTTACAAGAACATTGTAGTTACTTTCTCTTCTAAACTAGGCTTCTAAAAAAGCTTTTTTGTCATTGTTTTTGTGTGCTTGTGGTTTTTCTAATTAGATAAAATAAAAAAAGCTGTGTTTTATCAGAAACTCAGGTGGGGTCAGGAAGAGAAAAGGTTTGGTGGTTCCTGTAATTCTAATCTAGAGTTACTCAGTTATATCTCCTGTTTTCTTTAAATATCTGATTTATCCTTTCAGATATTTAAGTCCTATCCATTCAGTGTGTTCTGCTGAACTTGCGGCCAGACATGGATGATTTGATAGATTGTTCATATCTATCTTTAAACCTTCTGATGACTGAATTTTTATTTGATGCTTTTTCTCTCTTTTATTTTTTTGAAGTGATTGCTGTTGGAAAGAATGTGCTGTGTTGCCCTGGAATAGCTAAAAAAGCCATTTGGCGATGCTGAGGTTTCAACAAATCATATTTAGGTTGCTGACATTGTTTTCATGGAAACCAAATAAATTGGTGCCACTTCCTGGGTTTAAAAGATGTGTTCATCTGTTGTGTATTTCATGTTGTCGTTTCTTTTCCTCCTTTTCCTCCCCCATAAAATTTTAGTGGTTGCTTTGCTTTAGGCACTAACTAGCAACGTTTCA
The DNA here is from genome assembly GCA_017639245.1 of Myiopsitta monachus. NCBI lineage: Eukaryota > Metazoa > Chordata > Aves > Psittaciformes > Psittacidae > Myiopsitta > Myiopsitta monachus. Next base: position 2,725,057 of record CM029931.1, on the reverse strand, counting down.
GACAGTAATCTTTCTCTTGGCCAAGCGGTGTTTATAAAAGATAACTGATCAGGGTTACTTCAGAACACAGCTACAACACACTGGTGTCTTGGAGGTAGATGTCCAACATGTGCTGTAATCCCGCCTTTGTAGAAAGAGTGTGTTACACAAAGCTCAAGATACTTCATTGTATAGGCATGAGCAAGACTAGTTGAAATAGATGCAGTATTGTAAGGGAAGCTGTTGTTGTAATATCAAGTACCTTGATAAGAATATGATTTCGTGGTTTACAAGAAAACACAACTTGTATGCTCAGGATGAAATGAGTTGGCTTTCCTCAGGAAGGATCACAAGACTGCAGCAGGCACATAGGCTGTTCTGCATCAAACCTTGCTGAAAATGGAACACTTGACAGTTATGAATAAAGTTATTTAACAGTCAACTTCCTGTGGTTTGCATGCGTTTCTGCATACTGCATCTGAACAAAAAAGAGTATCTTCTGCAAGCAAAGTGATTGCTTAAAATCTCATGTTCTGATAGGATTTATATATTAATACTGTATGAAAAGAGCAAAAGCTCAGTGACCTGACACTGGAAGAGCTTTGAAGCTGATGTATAGGCCTTTCATTCTGTTGTACTGGGGGGTATTCAAGAAGTTTGCTCTATTGCAGTGTATCAGCACACATGAGAGATGTGATCGAGCTGGTGTTAGTCACTTCTGTTCACATCTTTGGGCCTTGCTTTAAGCTGAGCAGAAGGAAGCAGGCAGTGGACAAGGAAGGGTTGATGGTACGGTTCCTGTGGTGTAACAGGTAACCTGCAACCATGCTTCAAGAGCTGGCAGTTCACAACTGCTCAGCTGTAAAAGTGACTTTAAAGGATTCACCTGCATTTGAAAAACCAAAGGTTCACTTGTGACTAATTTAAGACCTTCACATCACTGTTTTTCCTTAACTAAATCTTCCAGTTTCCATCATATGTGCTCACAGAACATGGGTGTGAAGTCAATGGGAATGAATGGAGAACAACAGAGCTCTTTGATGGTGGCAGATCCTGCAGTTTCTCATCTATTGATTTTTGTCCTTGCTGTGGTTCCTTTGTGGCATGACAGCAGCAGATTGACTGTTACAGCAGCCACGCGGACGTGGTGAGCCACACTGGAGTTAGTGGAGCGGAGTGGGGAAACCCAAGTTTCTGTTTTCTAGTCATGTTGGGTAAACCAGAGGGTTTACAGTTTATGAAAAGGGAATTTTAGAAGACAACAACTGTGTGTTGAATGCAGCATTTAAATATAGCAAGTCATTGATTTAGAGTGAGATCTGGATCTAGTATCAAGCAAAAGTAGGCTAACACAGAAGCTGTCTTTGGAGCTGGTGTAGTGAATAGATCATTTTCATACTCAGTTTTAACAGTTGCTGGCATTAAGGCTTTCATTGGTTGTGTGGTGGGTTTTTTCAGTGGGTTTCTGAACACTGCATACAGCACGCAGAGTCACCCCTTTGGAAAAGGATTGAAGTCATGCTTGGTTGCTTTGTCGTGCTTCTTGAAGCTTGTTTAAAATGGGTTAGAACTCTTCAGTTCTGCAGGAGTGCACTCTGATAACCATCTGTTAGTGGTGGTGATTGGCTGCTTAAGAGTAGCTGTAGTTATCAGAGCTGAGCCTGCTGATCTGAAGATGTCCAGGCCAGATAGACAGAAAATATCCAGAGTCAAGTCACTGGCTTGTAGCTGCATGATAGGGGAGGGCTGTCTGGAATGTGATGGAAGAACTGCTGATGAACTTAGTGCTGGTTTAAGTTCTTGATGCTATGCAAATTGATAAAATCCAATGGCTGAACAACTTTTTATCCTTAAATACCGAGTTGAGTCATGGTGACAGCACTTTCTGGATAGATTTTCGTAAGGGAAGAACTGAGTGACTGAGCTGCAGATGTGGAGGAGGGAAGCTGGTATGTCACTGCTTTGTTAACTGTATCCTGCTTATAACTGACTGCTTTTAAAGCTTAACCTCATGAGCTTCAGAATGGCCACCTTGATATGTGTCTGCCCTTGTCTTCGATACCTGACAGCCTGGAGACTAAGCAGTCCCCTTGTTGTGCTTCACTTCTCTGCTGTTGTGTGGCTCTAGAGCATTGCAGTTGCTGCAGGGCCATGTGTTTTGCATTCATGTTTTCAGGAAATCCCCTCATTTGGGAAGCTGTTTCTGGGGGTGTTTTGTGACCTTTGCAGGCTGTGGCTTTCTGCTCCAACTGCTCAATCCATTGCAGTAGCACTAAGCCCTGGGACTTAAAGGAGATGTAGTAACTCATGCATTCCAGTAGTGTGGAGTTAATGCTGCTTTAGGGAGCAGGCATTGCTGTAGGCACTATAAAAAAGAGTTGTCTAAGATTAAAATATGTCTGCATGTACCCACACACATCCATACTTGCAGCCTTTGAGGCCCAGGAATAGAATAAATACCTCCACTAAATGAGACTGAAATCTGTCTGATTTTACGTAGTCCTGAGGGAAGGGAGGGTTGCCAGTTCCTACTAAGTACCTAAAAAAGAAATTAAGCATGAGCCTAACTTTATTTTGTCTCAATATTCAGCTGCAGACAGTGGTCTATAGTACTTGGAAGGCTTCAATTCTGATCCTGTTCCTCCTGCTTGGGAAGCTTTCATGGATTTGTGCATCAAGGCTGTGTATTTCTATTTTCTGTGGAATAGAAATGCTGCTGCTCATACACTTCCCTTAGAGGACTGGGGCTAGAATGGATTTTGGAGCGCTGAAAAAGATGTGTGTGTGAAATACTGCTGTCACTGCAAGAGTTGCTGTTCCGTGGTGCCGGGCTTTGAAATGGTTGGTTAATGCTAGTGCTGCAGCTTGTCACGCGGAGAGAATCAGTAATGGTAAACTAAAGGGAAGGTAAAATAAGGTAGTAGAAGTGTGCTGGGCTCTTTCCCTGCAGGTGTGTCAAGCACAAGGCGTGTTTCAACCAGAGTCCCAGTATTGCCTAATGAAAAGCTGATGTTCAAATTGCACACTGGAAAGGTGCGATGTCTGCTGCTGTTAGGTAACTTTAGGACCTGGAAAACCTGAAAAGGGTATGTGCTTTGTGTTATGTATCTGCCAGAACCCTTTTTGGACTGTTATTTACCTTGCCCTACTTCACTGCTGCTTAGGTGACACAGTTTAATGTTGAGGTTTGATATTCTTCATAGATAAGTTCTATTTCAAGTGAAGTGAAGTGATTATCAGGGTGTAACTCTTGTCCTGATTCACTTGTCTGGCTTAGGTGCAGTCACCCGGCCCTGGATGCTGCTTGAATTGCTCATCAAGAAAATTCTGTCAGTATTCTTGCTCTTCTATACCCAGAATGAAAACACAGATGGTTTCTTTTCTGTATTTACTATAAAGTAAATAAGTTACAGCTTTGTATTCAAGAGCTTGAAAAAGGAAGTGTGGTTCTGCTGCTGTGTTGATGCTGAGAATCCTATAAAGATGCTACCTTCCTTTGCAATAAATTCAGTCAGTACATTACCTGTTGGAAGTGAACTCTGGTTCAAGAGCATCCTTGTAAGAATGTTTCCTTCATCCTAGCACCCTGATGGAGTTCTGGAGAGTTGACTGTAGTTCAGGCTTACAGTAGAGAATCTTTAGTTCCATGTTACTGGAGGGATTAAACACTTCAGTTACTATTTGCAAGCAAAGGGATGGCTTGGATTCAGAACATAACCTGTATAGTAGGTGTGATACCATGCAGTGTTGCAGTGTGGAGCTTTGTCCATTATTCCCAGAGGAAGGAGGTCTTGTCCAGATTGGTCTTTAGTAAAATGCTTCATGAGTTGTGATTTCTCATCCTCTATTCTGCTGGTCATTGGCAGTGCTCAGGGGATGTACCTGCATGAATGGGATCGTATGGCAGTGCAGTTATAAATGAATCATCTACAGTGATTAATCCTGCGCTGAATGCCTGTATGTGCAGACTCCTCAAAGGGTTGGAAGAATTAAATGCATCTTTTCCTAATAAAGGTGTGGTTGCTTCATTGATGCTCCCTGTGGATAACACTGTAGGATTTGCTTAGCAATTCTAAACTGAAAGGAACTTGACTGTTATAAATGTGCCTATCTATGCTTTTAAGCTTAAATATTAACTGACCTAGAAACAAAACATTAGTTGTGTTCTTAGGAGAGCTGCTTGAGAGATGGGAGTGATTAAAGCTTAAAACACTGACGTCTGGGTGTTGGTAAATGAACTGGACTTCACAATGTAAACTCTTGGGATCAAGTGTGCTCCTTATTTAACTAACTGTTTGCTTTGATTTCAGGGGGAATCCGTAAAGTATTTCTTGGACAACTTGGATAAACTTGGAGAACAAGTAAGTCTTTTGGGTTTCTTTCAGTCTTGAGTTTTAAGCAGCCTTTGTGATCTTTGGGGTTTAAACACATGAAATGTTATTAGTGTCTACTCAAATAGCTTTAACTTTGTCTGCTCCATTATCTCAGCAGTTCATCACCAACATGTCAAAAACAGATGGCAGTGAAAAGGCCAAGAGACTTTCTGGTAATAAAACTTCTGTAGACATTGAACAAAACCCAAGTTACAAATGCTTGTCCAGTCAAAAGACTATTAATGTAACACTTCAACACTAAATGATACCCTGAAATGAGTGCTTTTGCTTGTACATACCCAGTTAGAAACACCCAGCTAAATTGGTGCATGGGTCAGTGGTACCGTCCTGTAGCATCTCCTTCAAAATAAACACATTTGGTACAGAACCAAATCTGTTTTCTCTGTGGGGGAAAAAGCTGAACCTTTTGGGTAGAACTCTTGGTTACTGCTTGAATAATGAAGTTGTCTGATGCTCATTAGTTGTGCATTGCAGAAATGGCATGTGGAAAAACTGCCTGTAAAATGGGATGCCAGCTTGCACTCCATGGGGAGGCAGTTTCTCCAAGGTCATTTCCAGCTGATGGCTAACAAATGCTGAAGGAATCCCAGCCACTTCAATTGAATCCTGTTACATCAGGCTTAATTCTGTTTTTCTCTTTAATGGAGAAAAAGTTAATTTGAAGCTTTTAACTGTCATTTTTTTAAGTAGACCACTGGTGATTGCCTTGCGGTATCCATGTGCTTCCCAGATACCTCACTTAAGAGCTCCAGCTCTCACTCCTTCAGTTTTGATTTGGTCTTGAGTTACACAGCAGTAGGAGAGCTGCACTCGCTTTTATGAACTGCTCAACTTTCTGCTAATGGCGGATTTCTCATGGGTTTTGAACTCGATGCCCCTTGAGTTTTGGTTTTGGTTTGGTTTTTCTGCCCCTGCACATTTGGGTAAAGATTTTTGCATCTTCTTTTCAAAGTTCTTTATTTAGAACCCTTGCTCCATTCCTTGATTCAAGCCTGAAACTTGAAGTCACTATGGGTTTTTTCTATTTTTATATGCACACACACTTATTGTAGGTTTGGTGTTGCTGTAGGAATGCTGAGCTCTGAATTACAGCGTTTCCAGTTTAAAGTTAGCCCAGATGATGCTGAGATACAGAGGGATCCTTCAAGATCTGCTGTCATAGAAAATGTTGGGTCTATGTGGAACAGTTTTGTTATGGAGTGAAAGATCTGATGGGTTCTCCTGGTTTAATCTTACCTATATGCAAAATTTGTCTAATGATTATTTCCCCAAACCATATATTAATGTAAGTATTTTACTGTTCTTATCTGTTCTCTGACACAACTTAATTGCTTATAAACAGATTGACTTGCAGTTTGTGTGCCTCTTGCCCAAAGGGAGCAGATGATAACAGTGAGTAGGGAAAAGAACTTTAATGTTCAGATTTAATCAGATCAGCAAAATATAAGTAGCTGGCTGGGATCAGCTGGATTCCTGCATGTTTGTTGTCGTTTCATCTGCCAGTGCAGACTATACGTATCCAAAATATAGAGACACATCACTTTCCGTGTTGTGACTGCATCTTATTCATGCTTTGCATTCTAATTTTAACTATAGAAGCAGTGATGTGATAGTTAAGAGAACTACCTGCTAACCAAAAGAAGTCATTTAGAGGAAAAAAGAGTAGTGAATTTGAGGAAGGAGATAATTCAGGAAGAAAGCACGTGTTCTCAGTCAGTATCAGTGTGGATCCTTGGGAAGAGTTGCACAGAAAATAAACCAAAAAGCCCAATAACCCCCCAGAAACAACCAAACAAACCAAAAAAGGCGAGAGGGTGAAGAATGGAATGGAATGGACCTCAAGATTACAACAGTCAACATGAAAGATAGGGCAAAGTGTAGAAGAGGAATGTGCCCTTTAGGATGCTTGCAGGAAAAGTACTGATTGACAGTGGCAAAACACTGAAAGGACTTAGAAAGATAATACTCAGTTCTATCCAAGGAAAATACTCTCCTAATGCTGCAGTCTTTCAATATGGAGAATGGGATCTACAGTGAGAAAGGGGCTTATTCAGAGTTGCTATAATGTCAAGCTGCTGGTATCCCCAGGATCTGGGCATGAGGAAGAAAACATCATTATCCTTACAAAAGACAACTAAAATGCTGGAGCTTTCTTAGGAGCTGTTGCTTGGTCTCCTGTAGGCCTGATGGCTGTACACCAGGCACTTGGCTTCAGCGCACTCGCTTGCAGACTGGTGCATCCGAGCAATCATCATCGGGTATAAAACATGGTAGGTCTTCTGTGCATGGAGAGCTTGAAAGCACTTGAAAGGATTTTATTTGTGGTTGCAAGTGTGGAAGGAATTTTAAATGAGTAATAATACTTGAGAGGGAATTTGTCAGGAATTTTAGGGATAAGCTTCTTGTTTGTTCAGTAAAGCTTTCAAGAACATTACAGGCCAACTCCCAGAAGAGTTCTCTTTATGCTCTTGTTTCAATATTGAAGGTATAGATGGCTTTGCCTTTCATATTAATTGATTTTATTTATTTACTTTAATAATCTCAATCACTCCTGAGCCTTCCTAAAACTCTGGTTTTGTTCTGAGAGCTTGAGACTAACTTCCCAAATAACAAAAGATGCTGCCTTCCTGTCTGAAAGATGGAACCTGTGACATCCTCTTCCCTAGGTGTTAATAGTCACCTTAAAATCCCTTCACATGTGCTCAGTGACGTCTGATGCAGTCATTGCTGTGTTCTCTGGTTGTTCTTCCTCTCTAACAATTTTGGTAAAACAGACCAAAGATAAATTTAACAAAGAGAAAAAATCTCATTTCCCTTTAATGTTGCTTCCTTTCATCAGTGCCCTTGACTGATTTGCAGGTGCCTATTGCTTGGTTTGGAGGGAACATGATGTTACTTTTGCAGTTCAACTCTCCTGCAGACTGAGGTGGTTCTGGCTGTGAATGTGTAATAGTACAGCAGCAAAATGTGCAGGGTGGGAGCCTGTGCTTCAGAGCTGCTCTGTAATTCCTGCCACGATAAGAATCAGTGCCTTAGTCATGGGAACCTCCAGTAAAGAAGCACAGGAGTTCAAATAATAACAGTCTTGGTAGCTGGTTTCACTTTGAGCTTCCATAGTAAAGCAAAGTGATCTCTGAATTTTTGGAGCATTACACTCCATAAGTTTTAACATTACTTTCTAAAAGGCTGTGGATCAGACTTGCCCAGATGCTTTACACTTGGAATACCAGTATTTAAGTAGTTGTGTGCTTGTTCCCCACCCCAGCACACTAGTTGAATCAGACTTTTTGGGCCCAGGTCTTACACATCCTTGTAAAAAGTCCAAGTCTGGCACTGTCAAAGGAAGATTGTAGATCATTCACTAAGAGGAGACTAAAATTCTGGAACCAAAGTCCCACTCTCTGAAGTTGTGAGAAATGCTGGAAAGGGGTTAAGGAAGAGTTTCCATAACAAGTGAACAACAAAGCTTTAAACTTCAATGTCAGCCAGCTGCCTGTTAGAGATGTGCTTTTTAGACAGCAGAAAGCCTTGGACCATGTGCCAAAGCATAACTCAGAGTGAAGAAATCCTCCATATGAGTCTTGAATTTCAGGCTGTCTAATAAGAATTCCTCTTCCTGTTAACATCTGCATCTGTCGATAATGACCAGTCACATAACACTGAAACAAGTAGTGAAAAGCCTACTTATCCTGCCTGTTTAATTCTGGGGGAAAAGGTGAGCTCCTAGACTGTCCTACTGGCAAGAGGCTGCTGTCCTCAGCTGCCACTTTCTTCTCCTGTTCTACCAGTTGCACAGTATGTTTTGGGCTATGTTTTGAGCTCACAGATGTGGCATACAGCTGATAGAAGTGACCTTTTGGACTGATACGATGTGAAAGATGCATAGCACAAGCAGAGGAAGTTGCTTAGGTTGTGTATTTCTGCCATAATTGCCTTAAAACTGACTTAATGGAGTAGTTTTTCCTGGAAGCAGTCATGCAGTATGCACGAGAACATGGGAGGAATGGAGCACCCACGATTAGAATGGGTTACTCCCTGTGGTTACAGGTTGGAGAAACCCGCTTTAGACCCCGATTGCTGCATTGCAGTGTTGGCAGCCAGCATGTTTCTCAGCTTTGTGGGAAGAGGATGACTGAAGCAGCAAGTAATTCAGAATGAGGGAAACTGGCATGAGGAGCTGATGGTGCGGGTTGTTTATGGATCCTTGTCATGCGGCAAATGGAAAGCTTCAGTTCTCTGGGGTCCATGTTTGATTAATATGGGGTGTTTCCTGCTTTGGATGCTAGATCTTCCCAATGTCAGCGTATAAATATGTGTTGTGTGTAAGTTTATTCAAAACCTTGTGCTGTTCCTCTGCGAGCTGCTCTCTCAATGACAACTCAGTTGTGATCACCATGCCTGCACCTTGTATCCTAATCAGCAAACTCTCCTTGATGTCTCTTTCAGGATTACCTTCCCTCACAGCAGGACATCCTGCTGGCCCGGAAACCTACAAAAGGGATTCACGAGTACGACTTTGAAATCAAAAACGTCCCTTTCAAAATGGTTGATGTAGGTGGCCAAAGGTCCGAACGGAAGCGGTGGTTCGAGTGCTTCGACAGCGTCACGTCCATACTCTTCCTTGTCTCCTCGAGTGAGTTTGACCAAGTGCTGATGGAGGATCGGCAAACGAACCGCCTGACGGAGTCCCTGAACATTTTTGAGACAATAGTCAATAACCGGGTGTTCAGCAACGTCTCCATCATCCTCTTCTTAAACAAGACGGACTTGCTTGAGGAAAAAGTAAAAAAAGTGAGCATCAAAGACTATTTCCCCGAGTTTGAGGGGGATCCCCACTGCTTAACAGATGTCCAGAAATTCCTGGTGGATTGTTTTCGTACCAAACGCCGGGACCAGCAGCAGAAGCCCCTCTACCACCACTTCACCACTGCTATTAACACAGAAAACATCCGGCTAGTTTTCCGTGACGTTAAGGATACCATCCTTCACGACAACCTCAAGCAGCTTATGTTACAGTGATGTGCAAAAAGACAGTTTTATTTGAGTAACTTTTGTGTGTTGTTTTTGGGTTTTTTAACTAGGAAGTTTACAGCAGGAGTAGAGAAATCCAAATCCTGTCAGACTTCATGATATGTGGCTAAAAGCTGCTGCTGAACACATTATTGCCAATTTCTGCAGAAATTCAAGCTTAATCTCTTCCAGTGTAGCTTCAAGGTTGACTCCAGTTGTAATTTTATAGCAGACCTATGTCTAAGTACCTGTAAAGTGATAAATCTGACCTTTTCTGAACATGTCTATTATTATCCTAGGAAAAAAATCATTCCACCTTCAGAATTCCAAGTCCAAAGTTCAGCGAAATTGTTGCAATTGTTAGACTGTGGCAGTAATTTAAGAGGGGAGAAACTCTTCACATCTAACTCTGTTATGAAGACTGTGATACCATAGCTGACTTATGATTTCTCAGGTCTATTGTTGGTTAGAAATCCTGTAAATCCCTTGCTGGAATCATCTCCTTGAAGCTAGGATTCCTGGGTGTAACGTACTTCCTGTTTAAGTACCGGTCTTTGCATGGGGTTTGACTAGGAGATGGTTTAAATATACTTAGGTTGGAGGCTTTGGCCAGTCCTGGCAGGAAGTACAACTGCAGGCAGAAGTCCAGTGATGAGGAATTAACGAATGGCACAGTACACGGTTTCACTCTACTGCATTGTATGGATGTCTTGGAGCTATAGCAAAGCACAGAGCACTGTTATATGGTCCTCTTGAGAGTCTTATGTGGGAAGGGGGGAGCAAGCTCAGCTTGTATTTATCTTCACTAACCAGATACTACATGTAGGTACCTTACCCTGTTCTTGAAGCGCTTTAATATAGCACTGGTTTATCTTCACTTTCTTCATGACTTACAGAGTGCCTCATCTTAAGCAGTAGGCATGTGGTGATGGATAGAAGGACTTGCAAACCTAAGTGCCTCCTTGTGTTCTGTCCTACGGTATTTCCAGTGGCCTTATGTGAGCATCCGTGTTCCCAGCAGAGGCCTTGTGTAGCTGACACCATGAAGATGAATGTTTCCTTGTGCAGAAAGAACGTGTCACAGCAGAATGTGCTTCAACTGATGAGGTTCTTTCTGACACATGCCAATTGGGTCTATCAATCCTAAGTGTACTTGAGCCAAATACGTTGCACAGCGTCCTCCAGAGTGCTGCTTGTGACTAAGAATATCTTAACAAAAGTTCCAATGCAGGGTTGGTTTTTGTTGTGTTTTGTGGGTTTTTTTTAAGGGGGAGGATGTTACCGTTGCCATGTGATTTAGGAGAATAATGCAAAATACTTCTTTTGCCCAGAAATCCTCATACATCACCCAGCATACATACTGCAAAAGGAGAGTAAGCTTTTGTCAGCTTAAAGTGTTTAAAGAGCAGGTTTCCCCCAGGCTGCAGTATCATGTAGGCAGTTCAGCTGGCCACTTTCCCCATGGAACAGGCCAATTCCTGTGGATCATGATGCTGGCCAATACTTTAAACGAGTTTTTATTAACATAGCACATGTGGCAAGTGGTGCAACATCATGTTCTCACTGCTTGGAGCAGTGTCCCTGCTAGGACATAGGAAAGCTGCCTGTCTTCTGAACTTAGCCTTTACTTACTGTGATCGTAAGTTGTATTAACATCTCTGTACCTCATTCCCCTGTCAGTAGAAGGGAAATAGTGTATTTTTATTTAGTTACGTGCTTTGAAAGACCTCTATTTTTTATATCATCCAGTGAGTAGTCATAGATTAGTCTGCGATTCCTGCCGTAAGGCACTATTTGGGAGGAAGGAATTCTGAAGAGAGCATGGGAGAAATCAGTGCATTACCTGAACGTAAGTGTAAAGTCTGGGTGCAGCACTGATGTCAGGAGGATTAATAACATCTTTAGATGGGGATATTTAAGGTTTTGCCTCTTTACTGGACATGGATATGATGGTTACTTCTGGTTTGATGTATTCAGGTCGTATGAGCAATTCAAGAGGATGAACTAGAGATGTCAAAAATGGTTGCTGAGACTATTTAAAGGATTAGACAAGAAGCATGTAATGGGAGTCCAGAAGTTCTCCATTTCCCTCCTTGGAGAAGGATGATCTGTTGAGCTATAAATGTTACATGAGCAGACAACAAACCTCTGCATAGCCTCGTAGTCCAGTGTTGGAAAGCAGAAGTTGATCAAGTCCATGCCCTTGTTAGTCAACAAGAGGAGTAGGTTTGGTTTTTCCCTTTGCTGACAGTTGTCTGAACAAGTGTCTTCATGAAAAGAGACTTCTTTCTGCTCTAATTACAGTAATTAAATTGGAGAGGTCTCTAGTATGTGTGTTGCAGGATGTCAGACCAGATGCTGCAGAAATGACTAAAGACTGGATAGCAGATGATAGGAAAACGACCAGGAATTTGTCTAAACAAACTTGTTTGTGTAAAACTGATGAATTTTGTGTCAAGGGGCCTGCTAATTTACTAAAGATCCTCAAAACTGATGTCAGTCAAAGGGTGTATCAGTATCACCAAGGCACTGGGTACTCAGCTAAAGAGGGGAAAACACTCAGCAGGCTTCTCCCCTGAACCAACACCAAATGAAATGGTTTTAATGCTTTTTAGATCACTTTCCCTGTGAGCACCGGGGCTGGTAACATAGTGACGTGGCCACTGCAATGTTTGGCCATTCTGGCAAAGCAGGCCCTGGTAGATAAGCACTATATGAATCTCAGGCAGAAATGAGTTATTTTAATAAAATTGAGTCAAATCACTTGTGTTTCCCACTGCCACTTGCGTAGAGGGGATGAGGGAACAGACCTTGCTCTATCTCTTTACATGGGTCCTCTGTTCATGCTGGCTAAACTGAATCAGTGTTTGGCTTATCCATCTTCAGCCTGACTCTGACTCTTCATTAGCTACCTGAGAAAGGGCGGAGCGTGTACTGTTGTTTGTCTTTCTTTTTACAGTGGTTTCTAAATATTATGTTTTTATCGTAGTACATCATTTTGGTTCAAGAGCTGAAGGACTGATGTTTTATCCTGAAGCAAAGAAATGAACTGCAGTTGGCTGGTAAAGAGTGGAGCTTGCTCATGTAAACCAGTCTGTGGTACAAGGTCAGAACATACTTCTAGTGAAGGTGGGAAAACAGGTGGAAAATCAGGTTTCCCCAAACTTCCTTAGTTCTCTTTGACGGAGGAGTGATCACTGACCATATGGAGATATACCACTGTCTTGTACAGCCTTCCTGTACTTGAAGGTGAAATTGGTGTTTTAGCGACTGTTCCCTGCTGCAGCGTGTTTGATTTGATACCTGAAAACTGTGGCTGTTCATCAGGGCTTTAAAAGTTTTACTTTTTTAATATATTTTATGTGGGAGCTTAAGCCATCAGGTTGTGTAAAACTAAAGCTGTCTTCTCAAATATCTGCTCTTAACCAAGTCAGGCAGGTTCAGCGATCTCAAAGGCTGTATATGGGACTCATTTGTCTAGTAAGTAGCTTCACATCCTGCCCATCAGAGTGATTGGAGCAGACCGCTCAGGTTGGGTGGGTGTTTCAAGCTTCATGACACTTGGCTCATCATCATACTCGTGATCAGTCCCAGATAGGTTGGTCCTACTGTGTCTGCTCCACGTTGGGGAGCACCTCCCTGTTGAATGCCTTGGAACCATGCATGTTCAGCATGTCCCTTGGCCATCAGAACACTCCTCTGGGTATTCCTCTTTCAGGACGGTTGCAGAAGGTTCATTTCCAACAGTTCCCGTTTCAGATGGATCAGATGTTTCATGCCATACCCAATGGTTCCCCAGTTAACTTTACAGGTCTGTTTGATGGTACCAGTAACATAGTTTGTTTTTGAATTACACAGCATTGCAATCCAGTGCCATTTTGCAATTTCTTTGCCTTGTACTTGAACAGAAGTTGAATTGCAGACTATTTAAATCCGCTTTCCTGCGCCTCCAGTAGCAGTGAGAGCTTACCTGACGTGAAGCCTTTCTGTAAAAACTCCTTTTGTAACAACCTCATAGATCTTTAACAAACCCCAGATTTGTATTAGCTTTGTATAAATGTTTGTGGCTTACAATTTTATATGTTTTAACTTTTGATAAACTTTCCAGGGACTACTTTTTATTGTAAATTGGTTTTTTTTTGTTGTTGGTTTTCTCCTGGCTTTAGGTTCGGATTGGCAATAAGTTATTTCTAAGGGAGGTCTTAGAAAAGTGTCACTTCCTTTTTATAAGACGGTTAAATTGAATAGTTTCACACCTCTTACACTCGCTTGTACATTGCTCTGTACATACCCTCAAAGTGTTGCCTTTCAGCTATTAATATTTGCCTTGTGTACAAAAATTACTGATGATGAATAAACATATACAGCCTCACTTGGTATTATGACGTTGTTTTCAGTAGAGGCAGCCAAGTGACTCTCCTTTCTGCTGGCTGGCAAAGAGCAGGGATTGCTCCTGCCACAGCTTGTGTTTCATGTAAGTTAGGTACTAAATGTGGACTCTTCAGCTCTTCTGCTGAAGGGCTCCACCTGGTTTCCTTTCTGCAGGAGAGAGGCAGAAGGGAATTGCTGACTTACATCTGACAACCAGTTTGGCACTCAGTGTCTAAAATATTGATGCTCCTCGTGTGTGTTGTTGCGTAAGTGGCCAGGACTGTGTAAATGATGTATCACGGTACTTGGTCCCTTCCAACACAAACCATCTGTGCTCTTAACAGGTCGTGTTTGGTTGGGGCTTTTAAGCCCAGCATTACAAGTGTAATTGCATCAGGGTTCACCAAGGTTTCTAGTCAAGCCCTTGTTGACTAAAGCTCTCATTAGGAATGGGTGAATGGTGGTGGACCCTTCAGCAGCACCTCACAGACTGATAATGCAGTGGGGAGAGCTGAAGGATGGGCAGGGAAGGACCTGTTCTGGGATTCCTGTGAGCAAGTTTCAAGGAAGTTTCTTCACATTCACAAAGCTCTTGATTTAACAGAAGACCTCATTGCATGTGCTACTGAATGCAGGTTGGGTTTTCAAGCCTCTTCCTTCCTGTTGGAGTAACTGGGTGGTGACACAATAACTGACATAAGGGAATGAAAACAGAGTGGAGCTGTGCCGAGGTCTCTTCCAGCCCAAACCACTGCGATTCCATGATCCTATGAGAGGAGATGTATGCTGAGGTGGGAGCGCACTCGCTGCCTGTGTGTCCGGCCGAGCTGCTGCCTCTGCCCAGCTCTGCAGAGGAAGCCAAGAGTTTGATGAATTGGTGAGCACTGGATGTGACAAACCTGGATGTGGAGCAGGCTGTTGGGAGCCGCTTCAGTGCGTGCAGCCCCATGCGAAGGTTAATGCTGAAAGCCTGTGTGCTCCCCGGCGCTGGCTGTAGCAGCAGGTTTGTGTCTGCTGTTCCTCAGGCAGGGAGGAGGAGGCAGGAACATGTTTGCAGTGGGTGCAGCAAGTGAATAAATCCCATTACTCTGCTTGGATGAGTTGAAACATGGTGACCCAGTGAGATGATGCTGATCTGTGCAGAGTGGTGTTTATTGATTTATGGCTTATAGAGCAGGAGGAAGCACAAGATCCAGTATATCCTATTCCCCACTCCCAGTATTCAATACAGTGGATCACAGATCTTGCCTGGATAAAAGATGCTGACTTCCTTCCCCATTGGCTTTCTCCCATTGACAAACAGTGATACTTCGAGCCTGAATCCCTGCTTGGTTTGCAGTTCTCTCCTATCCAGCACCAGGCCAAGCCTTGGATGGCTTTTACCCACATAGCATGCTCTCTGCTCTCCACTGTTCACACTCTGTTGCCTGCAGCATGGAATAAGTCAACTTCTCTTATGTAGAAGCAAGCCATCCACCCCTTATCAGATTCAAAGGGGAAGCTGTAGTGGAAAGGGCATGTTTTTAACATTACCCCTCCTCCAGACAGCCCTCTGAATAATGACAATGAATGACTGTTTCCATGCTGACCGTTTACCATGCAAATGATGTTTGTGGGATGAGACCAAGCGTGAATAATTAATCTCCAGCAGCTCACCACACATTAGAGCATTGCTTCCACATTGAGCAGGGTGATCACCAGCCCTGACGTGAGGTTCAGCTCTGAGTTCTCTGTGCACCCTCAGTCTTTACATGGGAGATGTGCTTTGTTTTCAGCTTTTATTGAAAGAAAAGGCGGTATCTCAGTGATACAGACCATTCTGTGCTTGGTATTTTGCACTTTATGAGTTGGATTCTCTTACGTTAATCTAAAGTAATGGTGGGAGGAACTGTGAACTGATGACTGTGTCCTGCTATAGCCCTCGTTTTCCCTAACGAAAAAGGAAGCAAATGGACAAACTTCAGTGAAACCAGCACTTTCAGAGTTGTTAACATCAGGATTTGAGGGGAGCAAGCTGAGCAAGCCTGCAGCAGCGTGCGTACATCGTGCCTGTCACTTGCTAAAAACGGCCTAGAACTGAGGGAGAACTTCCTCTTTTATTCATGCAGATATCCCACACAGACTCCTCATCCCCGTTTGCAGAACCGTAGGATGTGATGCAGCCCATGCCCAGCAAAGTGCCAGATCATAGAATTCCAGACTGGTTTGTGTTGGAAAGAACCTTAAAGCTCATCCAGCTCCAGCCCCCTGCCGTGGACAGGGACACCTTCCACTAGAGCAGGTTGCTCCAACCCCCATCCAGCCTGGCCTTGGATGCTGCCAGTGATGTTCAGAGCTGTCCTGCTCACAGCAGGAAACCTTTCACTGTTCCTGCAATACTCAAGGAGAAATCATGGAATCATTGGACCAAGAAAGCGCAGCCTCTCTCTTCCCACTGTGCGTTTGTCTCCCGTGTCCAGTCTTAGCCATAAGACGCATAAAATGAAATGCCACTAAATAATTTCTCCCAGCATGTAGCAAGTCCTAAACTTTTGTTCCCAGTGAAACATTGCCTCTCATTGCAGTGGTAACAAAGCAGGGCACAGTTACCTCTGCTGTCTTATATCTGGGGATGCTGCTGGGGTAAAGGAAACATCTTCACATGTACCAACATCAGCAGCAAGCCCCCTTGTTGTGCCAAAGCTCTGGTAGGCACCGTTGCAAGATTCCTTCCTTTTGAAAGCCAATTGCCTGAACAGGTAGATTAGATAATGGAGAGGTTTTACTTACTTAATATTCATTGCCAAAGTAGCTGCTCTCTAAAGGCGCACAAGGTGAAGAGCTTTGTTTTCCCCTTTGCAGCAGCCAGGATCCAGTGTGAAAGCATCTGGAGGACAGCCAGTTCCACTGGAGCCAGGCTCCCACCCCCGTCTCCGTACCCTGTGTTTCCATACCCCGTCTGGTTTGCTTGCAGCAAGACAAATGCCTGTGATGGTGCCAGTGTAAGGGGAGCCGAGGTGGAGAACGTGGTCTGGCACCCTTCACTTACTGCTGTGGCTCCTGTGGAGGTGGAGGTCAGTGATTCCATTGGGCGCGGCGAGAGTTAGGGAATGTTTCTTGGAGCTGGTAGCTTCAAGGGCCGCTTATAATCAATAGGGAGGGGAAACCACCTCCAGAGAGCAACTCCTGGCCTGAAACAGTGTCCCAGGTGTGTCGGAATCACCAGCCCAGACTTGGTCACGGCACTTTCAGGTACCTGGAGTGACAGGAATCCACCTCCACCCCAGGGCCTTGGGCTCTGATTCACTGATAAAGAGATGCAGCATGGTGTGTGTTAGTGCAGAGCTCTCTTGAGGTCCTCGGAGGAAAGATCTACCTTATCTGCTTCCTGAGGGTTGTTCTCAGTGCAGGGTCCTCCAGTACCACTTCATGGCAGGATTTCACCCATCCCATCTCTACATTCATTTTTGTAACAGCCACAAGCCATTGCAGATAAATAGCTTCAAATCTTAGCAGTGGCATAGGAAATAACCCCACATAGTTTACAGTTCCTTGCTAAATCCTCATTAAAATTCCCGTTTCCATAGATGGAGCTCTTTGGATCACACCTTTCTTTAGCACAGGCTAATTTTTTCCCTCCATATTCTGGGCAGACAGGATTTCTGTTTGTGCAGACATGGATGTCACCCCGGCTTTCTGTCTGTAGGGAAGCCCAGACTCTTGGGAAGAGCTCCTGATGCAGTGCTTATGGAAAATACTGTGGAGCTGAGCCTATTAGTAAGAGAAAGCACAGATCTGCAATGCATCGATAGTTTGTTTGACTTAAATGGCAGAATTAATCACTGCACACCACTCTGTTTGAGCCCCAAACCGTTCTGATGCCAGCATTAACACCACGATTGTGCCCCAGAACAGCATCAGAAACATCAGAGCTGTCTCTACTTGCTTAAGATCAAATCACTGCGGAGGGAGCAGCGCCGTGATATGAGCATGGGACTGGATTCCAGGAACATCTGAGCACTAAATATAGCAGCCGTGCTGGCTCAGCGGCATCGGGTCCAGCAGATAACACCCTGCGTCAGGACAAGGTGGCGGGACAGATCGTAGCAGGAGGTTTGAAATGCAACCTCTGCCACCGCATCGGCAACGCTTCCCAGGAATCCCTGGATCCCTGTCTTTGGTGTATGTCTCTTTGCAATGCTTGAGAGGATAATGATATAATGAGGGGGAAAAACAGAACATGGATGTACCTATGTTGGAGCAATGGGCTACACTCCTCTGTCTGAACATAGCCTCTCCCAGCAAGCCTCATGGTGTTTGTAAAAGCTTCTGAGCACAAAAAGCATCACATGAGTGTGCAATATCAGAGCTCTTGTTTGTTTTATAAACCCACCAAAGATCTATTGGGTGTGTTGGGGAAATGCTACTTCTGGCAGGGGAATAGAGAGCACATGCTTTGCTTGGATGTGATGGGAATAAGCAATAAGAAAAGCCTTTGTCTGTGGAGACAGGAGATTCCCAACAGTACAGGAATTACTGAAGTAATCACATCTGTGTCGCTGTTACACGTTAGTTTGGGCCTGCTGCTGCCTAGTTCTGTTTTCCTTTACTTGCTGGTTAAGATGCAGATACCAAAGTAACAAATTAGTGGAATTCTAAGGATTTGCAAAAGGTTATGCCTATAGTGGGGGCATGTTGTAAATGCCATTAAGCAGCATGCTGTACATGTGTTCTTCTCCTGAGAAATGGATAGAAATCTGAAATCCATTACAAACTGAAAGTCGGAATATGACAGCTCCGAGGAAGGGCTCTGCCGTGAACCCTGCAGCCCATGTGGATGCTTATCCACCCGGTGGTCCCTGTCTCCGGGGGTCCCTTGCCCACAGTGGTCCGGGTCCCCAGCGGCCGTGCGGGGCCGGCAGGGGGCGCGCAAGGGCCGCGCAGCCGGAGAATGCCGCGGGGGGGGGGGGACCAGGAGGATGCTCTGTCCATCGGGAAGTGCTTTGGGAGCACATCCCGTTGAGAGGATCGCGGAGGGGACCTTTGTGTGCGATGAGGGGGGAGCAGCGGCATCTCCACACACACACACCCCCCCCAGGTGCTCCGCTTCCGTAGCTGTTTCTCAGGTCCTGGCGGGTGAGAGCTCCGGCCCACCCTGGGGTGCTCAGGGCAAAGTGGAGGGGGATGAGGATACGTAAATGGGGACACTTGGCCTTGCACCGGCTGCTCATCTGTTCCTGATGTGTGAAATTTGGTGTATTTCTGGTCTCTGTCAGTGCCCATGGCTGTGGGACATGATGTGGGGCTCCAGTCACGTGTCTATTACAAGGGCATGTAAGGACAGGACAAGGGGAATGGCTTTAACCTGCCAGAGGGGAGACTGAGATGAGCTCTTAGGCAGAAGCTCTTCCCTGTGAGGGTGCTGAGGCGCTGGCACAGGGTGCCCAGAGAAGCTGTGGCTGCCCCATCCCTGGCAGTGCTCAAGGCCAGGTTGGACACAGGGGCTTGGAGCAAGCTGCTCCAGTAGAAGGTGTCCCTGCCCATGGCAGGGGTTGGAGCTGGAGGAGCTTTAAGGTCCCTTCAACCCAAACCATTCTGTGAGTCTGTGAGTCACCTGAGGGAACCCTACAGACATCCCCTGGATCTCCGCCCTGCTTGTTTGATTGCAGAAAACTATAGGATCAGAGTCACACAAGCCCCCAGCCTTTTCTCTCCATCCCTTCTCCAGCCTTGGTTCTGGAGAGCTGGAAGAGCCTGGACCTGTGGCACATGTGCCGGCACCACTGTTCAGTTGCGTCCCACTGCCCCGCAGATGCCTGTACTCAGGAATGCAGGAAGCCCATCTCCAGTCCTACAGCATCCCCCATTCCCAAGACCTCCTGGGGATGAGGGTCAAGTGTTACCACCCGAATGCTCGGGGCAGCTTTCTGGCCACCCTTGTCCTTGGGCAGCACATTCCTGGCTGGATATGTGCCTGTCCCACACTGGGGTGCCCTATGAGCCATCACCCCATGTCAGAGCCCGGATTGCCCCACCAGCACCGTGCAGCCTTCCACTTCCTGTCAGGCTGCGTTTCACAACCCCCATTAGTTTGTGTTTCAGCCGTTGCTGTAGATACTGCAGCTCCTTTCTTGTTTTTCTCATCTTCCTACGGGCTCTCAGACATAAAACCCGAACAGACACACCAGGTCAGGGGTTCCAAAGGAAGCTGTGGTCTGAGACATGCAAAGCAATGGCAGCGGTACAGAGTTACACTTGTGGTTAGCAACTGTTTGTTTGTTTTGCTAAGCAGAAGCAGGTGCTACCAGAGATCTGGGGCAAGCAGAAGGGTTGTGCTGCTCACATGCGTTGGGTTGGAACCCTTCTGACCAGAAAGAACCATCTTGGTTTAAATACAAGGAGCAGGATGCAATGGGGAAGGAGAGAAGGATTTTGCTTCAGTCTTTCAACATGAAGATTAAAGTGGTTCAACTTTCCGAGTTCATTTTTACTTCTCACTATCAAGGAATGCATGAAGATGATAGTGAAGTAGTGGCAGGAACCCAAATGTGTTCACTGTGAGCATTCGAGGGGAGCCACAAGTGGTTATTGAAGTGCCTTGATGTGCTGCAGGACTAAAGCATGCAACGGAACATACAATACGTGCAGCAAAGCTCATTATTCAAAGGGTTACTTGCTGTCATTGCCTATGGGCTGTTTGAAAACGTGCTGTCTGACAAGGAACTACCAGTGCACTAAAAATTCTTCGCTGAAAAGCTCATGTTTGTATCATCTCTTGGCTGACACCGGTTGCTAACGTGATGCTACAGTATTTGGTCTCTGCTGATGCTACGTGTAGCCAGGAATGTTTGTCTTCATCCCTCTTGAACGCTGCTTTCCTAAATAGGGCCCGGGGTGCGCTGTGTCCCACGGCTTGTGCCGTTGAGTGAGTGGTATTTTATAGGATTAATCATGAAATTGCAGGAATTAGAGTTCCTTTGCATAAGTAAAAGGGGTTTTGTAGGTGAAAAGGGGCAACTGTGAATGAGCAGCTTGGTTTTGGGCTGTTGGGATGACGCGGGGAGAGCCAGTCCATGAGCACACAGTGTGATGTGATGCAGTGTGTGCTGTCCTCAAGCAGAGTCCCAGGTACCAGGGTCTGCCCGTAGCCTGGGTTGCACCTAAGTGCAATGCATGAAGATCAAGCAGAGATGCCTTGAACTTTAATCCAGGTCATTTACACGTTTCTCTCTTTAAACCAGGCTCCCAGATTTAATTGGTGCTTTAATTTCCTGAGCCAGGATGTCATTTTTAATCACTGTGGCCAGGATTTGGTTGGGTTTCCGTTACTCTTCACACCACCGCGGTAGGATGCTTCCTCCTCTGGGCTAGTAAATGGATTGCCTTGTGCCAGAGCCCCGAATCCGGCTGATGGGGGAATGCTCCCACTGGGCACAATTTTCAGGATTAATTGTTGCTTCATGGATCTACTTTTGTGCCCCTTCCTCACACACTGTGAGCAATTACCTTCTCTGCAGCAGGTGAATTACCTGCTGTTGAAAGCACCCACCAGAGTGCACCTCTATAGAGATATGTAAAAACTTCCTCTTTTGAGATAGATTCACACATTTTGATGTTTATTGCTGTTGTTTCCTTCATTATTAATACTGAATTTGCCATAAATACACAGTTTATGTGCAGTTTCCACTTTACACATTGTTAGTTGACCAGTTCAGGCCTTTATGATGTGCTGAAGGTGCTTTTAACCAAGAACCTTGACATGTTGGTCTGGCTGAAGATCAGAGTCTGGTCCTTGAGGACAGACACTGAGGTTGAATTTTGTCTCATTCAAAGATGTGCAAAAGAGACTGAATAAAGCAAAGAGATGCAAAAGAGATTGAAGAGGCTGCCCCATCCCTGGCAGTGTTCAAGGCCAGGTTGGACAGGGCTTGGAGCAACCTGCTCTAGTGGAAGATGTCCCTGCTTGTGGCGGGGGGTTGGAACTGGATGAGCTTTAAGGTCCCTTCAGCACGAAGCAGGCTGGGATTGTATGGAGATCTCTGGGAGGTGAAGACACTGGTGTAGATCTGGGGAGGACTGGGGTGGCCTCAATGGAACCGTTTACAAACTAAGGCTTGAGCATGGCTTTGTGTTTAGGTATGGTTAATGTGTTTGCGTGAGGACTTGCTGTTGTTGAGGGAGCAGGTTTCCATCTCCTCCTCTCTGAGTGCTTTTGACTGTGATACTTCAAGAAGCTATGAAGGGCTCTGACCCCTCACCAGTGGAGGCAGAAGGAGAACAAGCAGCAGAAGGGAGAAGCAGCAGCAAAGTCACCTTTATGCTGCAGACTGCTTCCCAGGTGCTGTTGATCTCTTGTATTATCCTTCTGGGAGAGCATAGGGAGTTGCATGAGCTACGCAGGGAAGTTGTGTGCGGGCAAGGATGGACATGAGTGTTACTGAGGTTCCAGTTTAGGGGTTTCCAGAGACAAAACCCCTCTGCGGGTTCTGTGCAGCCGATGCTTGAGCAGGACAGGGCCGTAATTTGCCATCAGCAAGGGAACAGCTGAGAGCCCGTTACGTGAGTGAGGGGCTCGCAGGAGGTCGGGGAGCTCACTCCTCCAGTGTCACTGAGGGACGCGGGTGCGAGGAAGCCCTTCGCGCCCCACGGGGTGTCTCGGGGCGCTCTGCGGGCGGCACAGCCGCTCGCAGGGGCTCCGCAGCCCGCGCTCCTCCCCTCCGGCCGGACGGGCACGGGATGGGGAGGAGCGGGACTGCGCCGCGACGCCTGAGCCATGGCAGCCGCTCTGCCCCGTGAGTGCTCAGGCTTCGCTTCAGCCTCGTCCCGCTGTGTCCGGGGGGGGGGGGGGTCCCGTATGGCGCTGGCTTCCCCCTCGCGGTGCCCCATGCCCCGGCGCCCGGGGCCGGTCGCGGCGGGCTCGCAGCCCGCGATAGCCCCGCGGTGGCTGCGCGTGGCAGGCGCTGATAAGCCGCTGTTGCTGTATCCCCGGGTGCGTGAGGGAGGGAGATTGGGGGCCCCGGGGCTCGGTGGTGGTTGTTGGGTGCAGGGAGGGGGAACCGGAGGCGCTGGGCTGCAGCAGGAGGAGGGAAGGGAGTGATTCACAGTGGGCAGGGGAAGGAGCTGGCTTCTTGGGGGGGTCAGCTCCAAGCAGGGCACAGGCTGCTGCTCCATGTGTGTGCCGTGATGTCCGGTTTCCTGGTGTGCACGGTGCAGTAGTTATCAAGGGCTGGGCTGCCCCCCGGTACTGCTTTTGGAGGAGCAGCAGAGGTGCAGCCCTGTCCTGCATCCGCAGGGATGCATCCAGCCCTGCGGTGAGGCTGGTTTCTGGTGCTGGGATGTGGAGGGCACCCTGCTCTGCTTTTCCCTCCTCTGTGCAAACCAGAGCCTTGTTGCACCCCCTGAATGAATTCTCTAGGAGAGGGAGTGTGGGAATGTCAAGGTGCAGAAATTGCTGGGCCAGGTCCCGTCTGTGATGCTGCATCTTAAGTAGAAGTTGTCACACTGTCGAGGTGTGCCTAAGTCACCGCCGACAGAGAGAAGCAGGGATGCAAACCTGTGAGGAGAGGGGTTTGCGTGACTTGGGTCAAGTTTGGTAACTGGGAGTGGATGAAAGGCTTCAGCAGCAGGTTTGGCCAAGAGGCAGCATTAGAATCAGAGATTTAGATTGGATCTTAGGCGGAAATTCTTCACTGATGATTTTGGGTCTTTATCTCATTTCGCAACATCTAAAAACCCCCATCCAACAGCAATGCAATCAACAGCAAAACACAAAAGCTTTGATGTGCTTGAAGTGCTTAAAGGGCCTTTTGATAACTTCCCATAACACAGGCGCAAGCTGGTGGAGATGGAAGTGAATCAGCAGAGCAGGGAGGCAGGACGGGGGGTACCAGCATCACTGGGGAGCGCAGGTTGCTGAAGCAGGAGCACAGAATGGTGCTCAGCGCCCCGGTTTGCCATCACTCAGCTCTGTTTTGCTGCTCTTTGGGCTGTTCCTCTGCCACAGGCTGGCTGTGGCAAGCAGCTAGCAGCGGGTGAAGCAGAAAAAGACATTCACAACATTAATGAAAGCTCTGACAAAAAGGAAGCGAGGGGAACTATTGTCTCCCCGGCCTTATTCTCATAATGTCTGCGTGTAATAAGTCTTTTGGTTATGCTTGTGGCTTCTGTGACAAAGCAGTGATTTAAGGGGCTGTCTTTACAGAGGCAGAGCTGCTCACACAGGCCAAAGTGCTGGTGAGCAATATTTTACCACAAATTGTTGTAACTGGAGCTTGACAACTGCAGTAGGAAGGAGGGAGGGGGACTGCATTTGATTTATTGCATGGCTTGCTGCAATTTGCTTTATGCTGGTGCAGCCGCAGATGTGCAAACTCTGCAAGTAAAAGTCCGTGTGAGTGAAAACGGGGGGGGGGGGAACTGTGATTTGCTGCCAGGATTCCCAGAGGTCTCCTGGATCAGTGGGAAGCACACATGCATCGTGTCTACAGACCAGCTTCTTGGAGTGATGGCATCTTGGGATGCTTGGGAGCCTTTCCCTGTGCTGCCAGTGTCGTATCCCATTGGGAACCGGGGGTCCTGTCTCTTAGTGTGGACACCAAGCGTAACACAGCTCCTCTGGGCAGCAGTGCTTTCTCTCTCTGCCTTCTAAACCAAGCCAGGAGTTAAAGGGATCTTTAACCAAACCTATGGAGCATCTTTAAGATGCACTCCAAAGAGAGAGGGAGGAAGGAAGGCTGCAGCTTGGGCTTGCACCACTGAAAATCCAGATCATGTTTACTACGGGCAGCTGGAACATGGTGATCTCAGATGCTAACAAGTAACATCTGAAGGGAAGCATTAAAACATCGGAGCTGTTTTGTAAGCACCTACTTCGCGTTTATTCCAAAGCCAGTTCAGCTATTTTTGAAGGTTCATTTGTCCCTTTAAGTACCTGGTGTGGCTTATCTAAAGCAAGTGAAGAAGCACAAGAGGTTGCCCTTCCTTTGAATTTCAACTGGAAAAATGGCTTTGTCGCTTTTAAAGACCCCAAAGCAACAAACAACCCCCCTGGCCAGCTTCCTTTCTGCTCCACATACCTTCAGTTGGAGCTTTTTGTCCTCCTGCAAGCTGACCTTGTGTAATTTCCTTTATTTACATTTGGCCGGCACTGGCCTCATTGACTGCAAGAGTTTGTACAACCGCTCTTATCCTGATGCTTGCAGAAGTTCTGCCCATGCTGTCTTCTTACTTACTGCTGCAAAGTACACATGCAATGCTACTGCATAAAATGAGTCTTATCCTATGTTATTCTGCCCTTAAAAGCCTTTGTACCAAGGTAAGAGGAGGATGTGGGCAATTAACTTAAACCAGGTGGGAAAAATGACTCCAATCTGTGCAAGGAGACCTCTGAAAGTGCTACAGTTTGATGTGCTTTTATTTAAGTGAATTCTGTTCAGCCTTTGTGATGCCTTTTGAAGGGGTTGTTTTTGAGGAAGCTGTTGCAAACAGTGTTTGTTCACTGCTGTAACAGCCAGAGTAAAACATGGAGACAGATTAGCTTCCCAGGACTTTGGTATTTGCGTTAGGTCTGCATGCACGATCACCTCTGCTCTAGGACTTTTGCAACCGGAATGAAAACAGATTGCACTTAATGTGTATCATTGGCATGATGATTTCTTCAGTAAGTCCTTCATTTGCAAATAGAAGTATCCATAGTTGGAATTAAGTGTGGCAGTGTTACTGCTGGTAGGGTTTGGTGATGGTGAGAGTTAGGGGCTAAGTGGGGAAGGGTGTGTTTCATCTGGCTGAAAAAGAAATAAGGCTTGAGGGAGAGAAAATTGCCTTTTAGTGCAACTATCCTGGTATTTAGTGGCTTGATTTGTGCTACATGAGCTGCCCAGCCTGGCATGGAGAAAGCCTGCTGCAACTGAGAGATGATAAAATAATGACATGATTGCTTGCTTCTCGGAGGCACGAGGGTAACGCTCCCCAGCGCCACCAATCCAGGAGGAGAAAAGGCTCCTTCTAATCAGGGCTCCCCTGGTAAGGCCTTTACAAGAGCACCCTCGAGGTCAGCCCTGATCTTTAGAAGAACACAGGATTGCCCAATTCACAGGGCAAACAGGCTGCTGCAGGCTGAGGAAGTGGCATGTGATGGCCACGCTGCCAAGCCTCAGGCTAGGGATGGAGAGGAGGAAAGCAGGAAAGGTTCTTCATTTTCTTTATTAAAAAAAAAGGAAAACAAAAAGTTTATTGCAAAACTCAGTGTTTTAGAATAGTTCCAGAGTCCACTAGGTTACAAACACATCAGTAAGTCCTGCTTTGAACGCATTAAAGCCTGCTTCTGGGTCTTCTGTGCCCGCACACACACATACTCACACGCTCCCCTGCTCGTGCCGATACACAGACAGGAACAGAAATGTGAGGTCAGTGACAGACATATTATTTGATCTGTATTGGAAACTGTTGTAGAAAACAAAGAGAACATTACAGTAGAACCTCGCCAATCTGCCGAACAGGGAGCATCCACACACACACAAAACCTGGAGGCCTTGTTCCACTTCCAAGCAGAGTTGTAATAGCAAAGTGCTGTAGTGAGGTCTCGTATCACGAAAGACTTCCATAATCTCACAATTAAGAGTCTACAGAACATTTACCAAAATGCTTGAAGTCATCATAAATTAACAATAAATAAAAAGTACATCTTAATGCAACGATTGTGACTTGTTCATTTACTCACTGATTCACAAAACTCTCAGTTCTCTGTAAGGGGTCTTCCAGTCCTGGGTGCATCGCAGCGAGGTTCTGCTGGCCGTGATAAAGTGCTGAGGCAGAGGAAGGACGCGAGACCACGGGTCTCGGGCAGTGAGGATGGATTGCTCTAGCCACTTGGTTGCAAGAGTGCCTGTTTCTTGGGTTTTGGGACATCTAAGACAGAAAGAACACATCAAGCACCTTCCCAAAAAAAAAGGGGGTGAGTTTCCTGGGTTTTTGTCTCTTTTTTTAACAGATTGTCCCCCATTTCTATGGCTGGTAAAACACAGACAGGTCAGCGTAGCAGTTAATGCATGATGCCACTTCCACTGAAATACACAGAGATGTTGGCTTGGTTTTCCTGCCAAACCAAAACAGACTTGTTTTATTTGTCCCCCTGAGTTGCTTAAGAGGCGTTAAGATGCATATAGGTGGGGTAAGCAAGCTTGTGTCACCATGAGTAGGAATCTCTCCCATTAAGACTAAATGAAGAGCTAGGATGTTGTCTTTTACTATTCCCCTCATGCCTTCTGTGTGCACAGACTGGTTCATTTTACTGGAGCAAAAAAAGGGATCCTGCTGACTCTGGGGAGCAGGGAGAGCCAGGGAAGGCGGTGCATGCCCCACGCCTGGCAATGTGGGAAGCAGACTGTGAGGGGCTGGGTATCAAGGGGACGTTCCACATTCGTTTGTGATGTGGCAGAGATTTCCTTGTGCACGTGTTAGCGAAGGTTTTGGGTGCATTAAGACATACTGAGCCCAACCCTCCCTGCGGGGTGGGCTGGTGACAGCAGCAGAGCTAGGTCCAGTGACACCAGCTGAGGCCTGATGGAAAGAGATGCTGGATCTGTGGTTTATTATTGGGGTTTTTTTCCTTTTTAAATAACAACTGGGTTACCTAAGACCTACCTATTCAAAACAGCTACACTCTATGCTGTAAGGTTCCCAACAATTTCACAAGCTAGCAATACAAGATAGGTGTTGAAGAGGGTGATGTAAAGACAGCTTTCCGTTCTGCAGAAGATGATTTTTCCTCTCCCCTTATTTAAGCTAACCTCCTTTAGCAATCTTAGAATAAATTAATAAATACTAATTAAATTAGAAACAGTACATCAGAGCTGGCTATCAACAGAAAAAAAAAAAACAGTCCTAAGGATACTAATCAGGAGAAGAAAAATTATCTTGTGATTAAGATGTGCAGTAATAACTGGCCATAAAGACATATGGAGCCTCTGATTTCCCAGCATTTGTGACGTTCAAGTTAAGAACAGTATCAATGGTTTCTACTAGGTCAGCTATCTAGCCTAGCCTCCTCCAACCTAAAACATGAGTCCTTATTCTTCTAGAAGAAGATTGACTTGGCTACTGGTGGTGTATGAAATGCTCATCTCCAGTTCATGTCTTCGGTGTTGTATTCGCTTGGAATCTGTGCTAGGGGATGGTTGAGGACAGTCAGAGGCTGAGCTGCTTCTGCTGTTGTTCTCAGTTTCTCTGGGGTCAGTTGAACCTTTACCTATGCTTGTTATCAGGAAAGCAGGAGTGTGCATCACATCTTCATGCTAGACATGAGTTATTGGATGTGGCTATCCGTATTTTCTATGGAGCTTTCCACTGTTGGTTAAAAAAGTTCTTCCTAATCATTAAAAAAAAAAAAGTCGTGGGTAGCAACTGTTCACATTTAAAATTTCACATTCCCTTTAGAATGGAGCTTTAAAACGTGGAGCAGAGCTGACATCTTCCCCAGGCTTGCGCCGGGTAGATTTAGATGGAGAAGGAACGAGGGGGGTTTATGCCATGCTGTCAGAGCCTTTTCCCGAATTTTCGCCTTTTCCCGAATTTTCGCCTTTTCCCGAATTTTCGCCTTTTCCAATATCCATATCTATAAAGTCATCAGGTAAGTCTGGAGCAGCTCCCACCGCGCTCTCCTCTGCGCCCCGCTGTGAGCGGTGGCACAGCCCAACCTTGCACGGTCTCACCAGGGACAGGAACACGGCGCCCAGGACCATGCCAGCAGCACAGGAGTAAAAGGCTGAGCTGTAGTTCTGTGTCGTATCCACTATGACACCTATAGAGACACATTCACTGCAGTTAGCCACAAGTGACTCCCCTCTCCCATGCCCATCCATTCCTCCCAAAGGGTTTTTAATCCGGGTACCACTTTAATCTGGGTACCACTGCATCATTTTATCTGCAATCAGTGCTACTCTATGACAAACAGATGCTACCTTAAAAGAAGTAGAACACAGCATTCAGGGGTGCACAGTGTCATCTTCAGGCAAGTCAGAAGCCTCTGGGCATGAGATGCATTTATTTATTATGCCAGAGACTTCACCTTTCTGCAGTCTATGGCAGAAACACATGCACAGTGGAAGCGATTCGTTTCTGCCGCTCGCTAGAGCCTGAAGTGATGCCAGGTTTAGGTTTCTAGCAGGATCAGGGGAGCACTGCAGTATTTTCCTTCATTCCGAGGTTCCTCAGTGGAGACCGCCTCATCCGTGGGACTCTGCAGAGCTGCATTGCAGTAGTCTTCTGGCTCTGAGAGTCTCCTAATACTAGTTGCAGGGCTTTTAGGCGAGTACTATGATTAGCGCTGCCAGAACACTTTCTAGACACATCAGCACCACCAGCATGCCAAAACACACACCCCAAACCCAAAATTAACATGAGTTTTAGAGTTACCTGCAAGGGGCGGTCCAGCCAACCCAGCTAAGCTTTGAATGAAGACATAGACACCAGCCGCAGAAGACATCTTCTCGATGCCAACCACGTCGTCTTCTGCCAGGAGGGGAATATGCGTGCCCGCTACCGTTCCGAGCATGAACCCGAAGAATATGCTACATGTCATCAAGCCCCAGAACTCGGAGGCAAAAGGGAAGGCAAACAACGCTACAGACAGCAGGACAACGCAGATGAGTTCGATGTAGATCTTGCGGATGGGCTTCTTGTTGAAGGACCCAGCCCGCTGAGATCCTTCCAAAGACCTCTGCAATTGCCATGGCCGACAGTATGTATGCAGAGTGGTCTTTGCCGATGCCAAGGCTGAGACTCAAGGGAATGATGTAGAGGGAAGGAGCGAAGAAGCCCAGGGTAGCAAACAGGCCAAAGAATGCATAACAGATAAAGCTATAGTCTCTCATCACAGAAAAGTCCAGTAGTTTGGTTTTTGGTTCTGGAGGGGTGCTGTTATTTTCAGCAAGTATCTGCACGTGTTCCTTTGGTTCTTCACTTTTCGGCTCTGCTTTGGTTTTTCCAGGCACATTGCTGGGTGAGGTAGTTATTTCGACTCCTGAGTCTATGGACTCTATTGAGGTGCGTGTTTGCTCGTTTTCAAGCATGTACTTGGTCTCCGTGGGCTCTTCTGGAGGCTGCGCTTTCACTTCTTCTTGCTCTTGGATGATGATGGGTCGCAGCAGCGACCCGCAGACAACAATGCTCAGCTGCAGCACCCCGACAGAAAGGAGGCTGTATCTCCAGCCTATCTGCTCCTTCAGAGCAGTAATTGCTGAGGAAAGAGGGCAGAAGGAGAAGAAAGGATAAGTACGAGAACGTGGAGTTACACCAAGGAGCTATTTGAACTGGAGCTTCACCACCAGAGAGTCCCCAGCATCTCAGCTCTCATGGAGGCCTAGCAGAGTCCCTCCTGGTCCATCCTGCCCAGGGGTCTGGCACCCATGTTCCTCCCATCAGCTGCAGCAGAGAGCCAGAAGCCACCTTTAACATCTGGCTAGCAGGAGCCTTCCTCTAGGTAACCACTTGTGAGGTCCCAGTGAGTATGGGATGCGCAAGGGCGAAGGTGGTGGTATTTCTGGTGAATGAGAGCAAACTCAGCAGTAAAGTTTCCTCTCTCACTGACCCCACCCTGAAACCAGCTACTAGAGGAAGTCTCTGCTCTACTCGAAGGTGCGTGTTACTGCTCAATTACAGTCCTTCATCTGCATCAGCTTTACAATGGGTTATTAGCTGAACGGAAGCGTGCGCAGGAGAGGACCACCTGGGCTGCAGACACAGGGAGATGCTGCCTGGGAGCAGGTCCCCAGAAGGCTGGAGCAGCTCATGCTGAGCACAGGCTCACTAACCTTTAGGAACAGTTATGTGTACTGTGTATGTTTTAAATAGCTGAAGTTTCTCGGTCTTATTTTTAGCCTGCTAGATCTATATAGGGAACCGGGCAGGCTGTGTATCAGCAAGGCACGTCCTGCTCTGGCACACGTCACGCTGGGGGGGCTTGGGCATGGTGAGACCAGTCTCTAGGATTACTTGTAACCCTGTTTGCAGGGCACGAGTCCCCCGCGCATGTGAGCAACCACCTGTGGACTTTAGCAGCTCATGAGCACCAAGTTGGTATCAATTGGCTTCTATTTGCTTGGGGAAAGGATTGGAGCAGCATCAGGCTTTAGGCATGGACACACGGCATTTGGGCACTGTACCTGGTGCGAAGGAGAAGACAGCGAAACATTCCCCTGTGGATGCCACCGCTGTGACCAGCGAACGCCTTTTGTCAAAATACTGTGACAAAATGGTGACAGTCGGGAGGAAAGAGAGGCAGTATCCGAGGCCTGTGAATAAATGCCAAAAATTGCCATAACAACAAGTAAGGGAGGGGGGAAACACCGATGCGAGAACACGTTAAGTCAGCTTTCCCAGTGGCGAGATTACAGTATCATTTCGGCCAACTCAGCAAGTCACCCTGGAAGAAAATCATTGGGGAAACCACAATGTTATTTTCCTTTAAACTGGATAGGGGGGAAAGAAAAAGAAGAAAGAAAGAAAAAGCAAAATGAGACCCAACCGCCCAGCTCATGCCTTCTGTGCCCAAACAGCCAGCGGGGTCCATTTGGAGGACCTCATCTGCCTAAAGAGTAACTGATCCCCTAAGCAAGGCAAGCTCCTGGCCACAGATGTGAGCAGGAAACCCAGGATAGACTGGAGAAGGGAAAAGTGTCAGGAAAAAAACAAAATCAAAGGAGAGGTTGGAGGGTTTGGCCCCATGAATAGCTTTCATCTCCCCAGTCAAGCACAAGCAATTGGTACAGCTGCAGGACTGAGTCCCAAGGTGGTCCCCAGGGTGAGACAGCACAAGACCAAGCCTTGAGCCCAGGTCATCACCTTGGACAGGAGAGCAAGACCAGCTCAGGAGGGTCAGCAGTGTTTCTCAAGTACTCCCCATTTCGTGAGGAGTAAAACCCCTCCATGGCCATAGCCACGCTCAGCGGAAGCCGCAGGAGAGTGAAGGGTTTGGAGGTGCAGGAATAGGACAGCTCACCAGAGATGATGCCGATGGTGATGTACATGTCCACAACAGAGCGGGCGAAGGAGGCAATGACCATGCCGGTGCTGATCAGCACCCCCCCGGCCATCACCACCAAGCGGTGACCGAAGCGATTGCTGAGGACCGTTGACAGAGGAGCTGGATGAAAGGAGAGGAAAAGAGATGTGGTCAGCACACATCAGCAACCTCAGCTACCATCTGCTCATACCCCTGCCCACATCCCCATGGCATGCCACCTCCCCTGCTAGCTGGCCTCACAGAGCAGGGCATCACCCTGAAGCCATCCCTCGAGCACCGCACAGCACTTCAGATGTGCTGATAAATGATCAGCAAAGACTAGAAAGTGTGCAAGGGACAAACCTGCAGCAACATCCACAGACACCAGTGGATTTCAGTGAGGCTTAAGTTATTTCTGACCCTTTTCACTATGGAGTTGGGTCTTAAGGCTCTTGTTTTTACCCCTTGCTGAATGGCCACGCCAGGCTCAGCAACATGGACCATGTCCCTGTACTATGCAGAAGGACGAGTTGGGGCTCAAAGGTATGGCTGGGCTGAGGCAGACATTCCTTGTTATTCCAGGAGCACAAAGCTCTGCACTTTATGGCTGTTATTTATAACAGAGCCATTAGAGACACCAAAGTCACCGGTACCAGGTCCTTGTCTGATGAGTCAGCACTACAGCTACCCCTTGCACCCATGCTGGATGCCTGCCACTCTTACCTGTGAAGGTCTGCACAAACACACATATGGATATTATCCAGGATATCCTGCTGTTGGTTTCGTCAAAGCTTTCCATCAGGTCGTTAAAGAAGACACCAAAGGATTTTAAAATGCCGTACGTGAGAGCTTCCACAAAGAAGAATGCAAAAGCAACTGTCCAACCCCATCCTCCGTCAGGCACTTTAGAATAGACCTTAGGGGCCGTGCACCCCATTTTTACAGCTTTGACAGTCATTTTTGATCTGGAAAAGAGGGGAGAAAGAGCCAGGCATCAGTTTTAAGATGGATTTTGCTGGGAAGAGACACAGCCTAGCAGCTGTGACACCCCTATGGCCGGTCCCTGTGCTGCTGAGAGATTAAATGCAGGACCTGGGGTGAAGTTTAAGCCTTTGTCACCCCATAGGGCTCATTTTTGCCAGTGCCTTTCGAGCCCAGGACCAGAAACTCTCTGCACAGGACCCTGGCAAGCTGTTCCCATCAGCAAATCCCAGCGCCCGGGAGCTCTTGTCTGTACTTCAGTGCATGGGGGTGGATGGATGCAGTTCATGAAAGCCCCACCATGGGACCCAGCGTGGGCTGGTGGAGCTGCAGGAGCTCCCCAGGAGCACCCGTCCTCCCCACTGCACCCTGTGCCTGACCCGGGATGGATGGTGACACCCCGATAGCACCCATTAGCCGTGGGGTTGGTCAATGACACAACCCACCATCATACCCTGCAGTGTCCTGCACCCACCGAGCTGCTGCTGGCGCACATGGTATTGGGGTACCCTCAGTTGCTCTGGGGCTGCCAATCCCCAGCTACCCACAGCACTGTAACCTCACAACAGGGGTGTGAACACCTCCTCGGCCACCAGCTCCCTGTGCTGTCCCCTTCAGCCCTTGGGGTCACTGGACCCCCAAGAGCCAGAGCAAGGGAATGCCCTAAGGGCAGGAGGGGCTCACCCGGTAGGACATGGGGGTCTCTGCAGTGCTGCTCTGCATCACTTGTGGCTATGGATGAGGGCATCCTATGCCCTCATCCCATTCTGTGCTGCACCCCCGCACCTGCGGGTGGGACACGGGGACAGAGCCGGGGTCAAGCATCGTGAGCTCCGTCCCCGGCCACGCGTGGACCTGCGGCTCCTGCGTCCCCCCCCGCCCCAGCAGCCACCAGACATTTCCCTCCTCCATTTTATACTCCGGATCAGCGGCACTTCGTGTCCGTGCGGCTCCGGCAGCGCTGCATCCCACGGGGCAACTTCTCAGAGCGGAACAGGCGAGTGCGGGCGCGTCCCCATCGGCACCCACCGGAGAGCAGCCCCACGGGAGCGCAGGGACCCACCCCGGGGGTTCCCCTAAGTGGAGCCTGCGGGGGCTCAGCACCCAGCGGGTTCGGGCTGGTGCACGGTGCCCGTGGCGCGGTTCCGGTGCGGGATGGAGCGAGGCGGGAGCTCCAGCATCTTGCTGACGCCCCGGCTCTGCTGCTTGGGTTGGGGGGGGGGGGGCACCGGGAGGACCCCCGGTGTGTGCCCGAAGTTTGTGGGAAGTGCCTGGGTGCCCCCCGGGGGGAGGCAGCGGGGCTGCAGCGAATGCCTGTGTCACTGCACGGGGAGCGGGGGGGAGGTTCGGGTAGGAGGAAGCACGGTATTAAAAGCAGAAAAGAAGAAGAAACCCCACCACAAACCTCGCACAAACCATATACGTTTAGAGATCAACAGAAAATAGAGCGGAGAAAGAAATTAGAGGTGGAAAACCCAGCGCTTAGGGGCCCGGCGTGCCCCCCCCCCCTTCCCTGCATCACTTTCCGAACATTTCAGACCTGATTTCTGCATCGCCACCGCCGCACCGGCTGCTCGGGGCCGCCGGCTAAAAATAAAGGGATGCGGGAAACGGGAGGTGAGGAAGAAGGGAGGAAAAGCAGAAAGGGAGGTAAAAAAGGTAATATAAAGCCTATTTGTTAATGCAGGCAGACAAAGCCCCCCCCCCCCCCCGGAGGCCCCCGGCGGGACCCCACTCACCGGCGGCGCTGGGTGCTGCGGCGGGGTTAGGGGCTGCCCATGGCCCGGGCGGGCGGGCGGCGAGAGGAGGCGACCCCGCTGCCCGCCGGCCTGCGGCCGCTGCTGCTCCCGCTGCCCGCGGCGGCGGCTGCTCTGCGCTCGCTCCCAGCCCTTATATACCGGCTGGAGCCGGTCTCCGCCGGCGGCTCCGCAGCGCCATGTGCGCGCCGGGCCCGGATCGCCCCAGCGGCGGCGCCGGCACCGCGTGTGCGGCGGAGGGGCGGTGCTGGCGGCGGGGAACGGACCGGCCCCCCCCCACCCCCGCCCGGACACGGGCACCCGGCACCTGCCCGGGCGGCACCGGCACCCCCCGGCCCCCGGCGCTGCGGGAGCGGCACAAGCGGGGTGCGGGGAGCGCGGTCCTGGTGTGCGGGTTTGGATCTCCCCCCCATGTCGGTTCCCGACCTCCCCCCCCCCACCCCGGGTTGGGATTTCGGAGTCGCTCCGTTTTGGTGCCGAAGTTTGGAAGCTTTTGTTTGCGGAAGCATGGAATTCCAGGTGGGAAGGAGAGGACCTCAGGGATCAGTTGGTCCAAGCTTTCTAGGCAAAGCATAACCTAGTCTGGATGTCTCAGCAGCCTGTGCAGACAAGTCTTATCCGGCACTTCTCTTGGGGGGGTTATTCCAATGGCAGAAAAGGCCTTGATCTCTCAATGGGAAAGGGATAAGGGATGAGGTTGTGCAAGCTGGGGTGCAAGGAATATGCCTGCACTATTTATCCCCTTTGGGCAGCATGGCCGTGATCTGTGCGCCCACCAGGGATGCAGTGCCAGGAGCATCCCAGGCTCACAGCAGAGCAGGCAGATGCTATCCTGTTTGCTGTGCGAGGTGCTGGGATGGGATGGGAGCTGATGGGAGGGGGCTGAGCACATGGTGAAGTCCTGAGTGCCAGTTCTGAGCTTGTCTCCTCTGATCTCTGGTATCATGGGCAGCGCATGTTGAGTTTATAGGGGGAAACATGCCCCTTGCATAGGAAACCTAATTTATGATTCAAGCTGGAAGCAGGCGACTCACCACCTATATGGATGGGGAGGAAGGGAGTGCTGGGGCAGACATCTGGCACGGAGAGCATGGGGCAGGGATCCAGTGCCCGGTACAGGGGTTGGGACTAAAGCGATGAGTGCTTTAGGGTTTCCCCTAAATTCCCCTGAAATCAGTAAATAAGAGGAAAAATGAGCACTGCTGTTTCCCAGCTCGCTGCTATGGCTGCATCCCAGTGCTGGCCTCAGTGTGCTGGGCATGGGTAGATGATGCCAGCGAGGTTTGGTAGCCGCAGGTCATATCAGAGGGCTCCCGGAACATCCCTGCCCTTTGCTGGGTTAAAATGGAACCGGGGGGTTCTGGTTCGTAACCCTGGATAAACTATCCAGGTTAAACTGTTCTTCGATGCCTCGCCTATGCAGGGCTGCTGCATTTGATCTGGCGCAAGTCCCTTCTCTTGGCTTGTCACAGTGTGAGTTGGTGGTGGGGCAGCGCAGGTGAGGTCAGCGGGCGCAGAACTGCAAGCTGCTAAGTCACTGATGGCTTTTGCTCCGTAACTTGGAGCTTCCTCATAGCGAAGCTGGTCCAGCGGCCGTTGCCTCCCTCATCCCTGCAGTGAGGTTGCAGCAGCTTCACCCCTCGCAGTCCCATCCTAAACAAGCTCAAATCCGTGGGGAGCGATGGACACTGTGCCTTTAGGGAGCCTCGTATTGCCCCATCCTGCAGGAAACCCCTTCCTCCCATGTGTTATGCCTTTCAGGGCTGCAGATGAAGAGCAACCTGGCCTCCAGGAGCTGATATCCCATTATATAAGGGAATGGGTCACCCTCCCCAGGCTGTAATTCTTCCTGGCAAGGGACAGTGCAAGTGGTTGTGGGACAACAAAAGAAGTTTGTGCCTCCAGGGGAGAAATAAGAATGCAAATATCTGTGGCAAGAAAAAACAGAAGCGATTTACTCCTTGGTATTTCTTGTCAGGACTTCGTTTCTGTCTCTGCTTCACCTTCTCATTCCTTCCCTTTGGGCTTTCCAAATGCAATAAGGCTTTAGGAAGCGACAGGGGCCCCATGGGAGGGACGAGGCTGGAAGCTGCAGCCTCTCCAACCCAGGGCTTCCCAGCTCTGCTGTAAAATCCCCTTTTCCCATCTTGTTTGCCCACTTTGGGGGGGATTTCCCCTGCTGCAGCTTGGTTTTGCGGAGGGTTTGGCTGTGTCTCAGCCAGTACACCCATTGTGGGTCCATTGCGGCAGCCGCTCGCACCAGGGCGTGCTTCTCCATCCCGGGGCTGCTGCGCCCAGTGCATGAGCGCTCTGTAAGCCAGAGTGAAGCAGAGCAAACGTCCTCTTAGTGGGCATAAATCAGCTTGGAACTGGAAAACAAGGGCGGGCTGCGAGCAGCAAAGGGAGCGCGGGCCCCTGCGTGCTGCTGCCGGATGGCTCAGGGACTTCCAGTTCATTTGTCCTGCCGGCTTCGCCCAGCCCTGCTCGCATGTGTAATGTTTTCTCTGCAGAGATGGGTGAAAAACATTCTCCTGTCTCGGGGCTGGCAGGAGTCCTGCTCAGCCTGCAGGAGTGTGTTTTTGTCGGTGCTGCTTCGCCCTGCGAGGGGAACTCGCACAAACTATTCCAGTAGAAAAACCTTTTCCTGGAATGAAGTCTTGACTGCGTTCAGGGCATTGTCAGGACGGTTGTACCGGGAACAGGGCTTTGCTGGTAAACATGAAGGGGGCCTAATGGGGCAGAAACAGAGCTCGTGGCTCCTCTGCCCCCATAAACAAACCCTTCACAAGGCACCTGCTGCCTTTTGCTGCGCTGGAATCAGAAACAGAAATGTATGTGGCCAAAGCATCGGTTGTGTTTTATACCCTCTGTCATGGACTGAACCCATGACACCCTCCAAAGGCCTGGATGTGCCACCATCCATCCCCTCCCGGCTGGACATCCCGTGGTGGGGTTGGGGTCGGGGTCAGCACCATCAGCCACACCGTGGGGACATGTCCCCATCGTCTATCACTTGGCAGCCATGGAGTCAGCTTGAGCCATCGCTCCTGCTTCCTGCCTCAGTTTCCCTGCACAAGAGGCAACACTGGGAGCTGGGAGCCCCCAAAATGATCCTGGGATAACAGTGGGTGTCTGCCCTTTGAATTCCTCATCCCCTGCTGTGTCCTTATCTCTCAACCGGGATAAAGGATGCCTGCTGGGCTTCTGGCAGGAGAACCGGGCTGCTGGAGCGGCTCTGGGCTGGAGATCAGAGCTGGGACACCCCGGGTGCCTGTGGGGGAGCGGGTGTGCTTCAAAAGGCGGCAGGTTACCCTGTGCTCTGCTGCTGCTTTGCTCTCCAGGCAGGCGTGAAAATGTGAAAGAATGTGGAAAATGTGAAAATGATCAAACTGGCCCCAGGATTTGTAAACTTCTGGTTAATGTGTAATAAATACATGACAGATACAGCGCAGGGCAGGCCAGCCCGGCCGCTCCACCGTGGTACAGCCGGTGGCATCCCGCAGCGAGGAGGCATCTCCCATCCTCAGCCCTGCGGCCAGCCTGAGCAGGCTCTGGGGCTTGTCTAAACTGGTTTATCTGGTTCTGACTTATCCTTGTCCTTCTGTGAAGCACCTTGTTTGCCTTGCAGAAACGGGCTTTGTGTTATTTGTTTAGGGTTTGTTTCATTCCTCCCTGGTGCTATGAAACCCAAGTTCACAGCACCCAGTCTGAGCCATGCTGGTGCTCGCAGCCCAGCACTGGTTATCCAAGGCCTCTGCCTTGGTTCCTGGCTGGGATTCTGCCCAGGGAGCATCAGCACCCGTGCAGTGTTTCCTGCTTGGCACAAAGTGAGGTGCCGCAACACCCATGTTCCATCCATAGTCTGCCTGGGGGAATCTCTTGAGTCACTTGTTCTCTTTGCAAAGAGGTGGTGGATCAGAGGTGCATTTACAAAGCTATGGGGGAGCAGAGATGCTGGTGTGGTGGTGAGGGGCACTGGGGCTCATCCTATGGCATCTCCCACAACCCGGCTGGCACAGTCTGTACTCATCCAGGAACTGGGGATGGAAAGGCTCAGAGTGGTTCCTCTGCCA
This sequence comes from Myiopsitta monachus, assembly GCA_017639245.1. NCBI lineage: Eukaryota > Metazoa > Chordata > Aves > Psittaciformes > Psittacidae > Myiopsitta > Myiopsitta monachus. The sequence continues at coordinate 2,686,515 of CM029931.1, read as the reverse complement.
AGGAGTTAGAAGGGAGCACCCTGGAGTTGATGCCAAGGAGTGGCCTCGTGCTCTGTTGGGTTTGGACATGCTGTGCATGAGGAAGGTTCTGCAGGAGCACAGCGAGAGCTGTACCAGCACGTCCCGCTTTCCAGGGGCCATGTTCCCTTCAAATGGCCTCTGAGCATCAGAGATCAAGAAGTTTTGTCTGATGCTAATGCATAAATTTCAGGCCTGGATGACTTCTCCTATAATTTAGAGAGAAGAGAGTGTCCTTTGCAAATGGTTTTGGTTGTTTCTGTTAGGAGGAGGTCATCCTGGTGCTCCTCTCCAATGTAAAGGAAAAGGGCAGAGTTTTGTGGGTGAACGTGGGTTCAGCTCCCTTGGGTTTTGCTTGTTTTCTCTGAGTGGCTGCAGGTGCCAATGGGGTCCCTGGTGCATATGGCATGGGATGGGGTCCAGCATGATTCTGCATGGAGAATCCTACCACACCCCACCCCTGTTAATCAACATACTCTGAGCTTCAAGGCCCTTGGATGGCAGTTTATAAACTGGTGCTCTGGGGTATGAATTATGAGTGGAGCCACATCCTGATCACTGCAGTGTTGCACTGGCAGTCCTGAAGCTGCAGATCTGAGCGACGGCACAAAGCTTTTAGCAATGTGAGCAGAGAAACCTGGGAATAATTTCCTTTCCCAGCCTTAAGAAATGAGCTTCAGGAGCTTGTCAGTTATTACAGATGAAGGCAAGGTCCTGAACAGTCCCCGTGTGGTGCTGTGCAGCTTCAAGGGCAAAGTCTCAGTATATGGGTACAGTGTTCTGCCCCGGGCTGGGTACAGGAGCACCAGCAGGTCCTGACAGGGTCTTGTTCCTATTGCACAGGGGCTGCTGCAGCCATGCAAGGTGGAGGATGCACGGACAGTCACCAGCAGGACCACGGCAGTTATTCATCCACCTAAAGCAAGAGGGGACGGTGCTTCCGTGAGCTGAGGAGCACAGCCTGCAGGGAAGAGCCGTGTGTTGGACACAAACACAGGGAGAGGAGCCGCTGCCGCAGATCGAGCACGCTCTGGAGGGGAAAACACCGCTTGGGTTTGGTGTCTAATTAGATATTTACCAGGAAGGAAGGGGAGTTAAAAATAGGGTGACAGTGACTTCAAAGGCTGGTTTTGACTTCTGAGAATAACACCTTTGCTAGCGCCAATTGCAGGAACATCAGCTGGTGTGAAAGACAGAGGAGATGCTGCAGCTCCGTCTGTAGCCAAGGCACCAAACCCAGACCTCCAGACCCCGGCCTGGCCTCATAGAAGCATCCGAGGAGGAGACGTTTGCATCCCTGCACCCGCGGGGCAACTGCATCCACAGGGACACAGCGGAGGGACTTTGGGGAAGACAAGGCCACCGGTGCCCCAGCCTGGCTGGGAAGTGACGTTTGGCACCATGGGGACCCCATGGGCAGTGCTGGTGCTGGCCATGGCACTGGTGGGACTCTGGGCTCCCTGTGCCACACACAAGCAACCCAACTTCATTGTCATCCTGGCGGATGATGTGGGCTGGGGGGATCTGGGGGCCAACTGGGCAGAGACGAAGGAGACTCCTCATTTGGATGAGTTGGCTGCTGAAGGGACAAGGTAACGTCTGTCCCCCGTCCCTGGTGCTCTCCCAGGCAGCAAAGGCATTTCATTGGTGTGGTTTTGGGTGCATGGGGAGGGCAGCGAGAGTGTGGTACCCATGGTACCTCATGGTACCTTGGGGAGCGTGGGTCCATCCATCCCCACTGGGAATTGCAAGCATCATTCCATGCTTCACCCCAGGGAATGCATGCAGGGGAGCAGGGAGGGACAGGGCAGGGTTGGAGCACGCAGTGGTTTGTGAATGAAGGGTCCTTCCATTTTCCAGGTTCGTGGATTTCCACTCGGCTGCATCCACGTGCTCCCCATCCCGCGCCTCGCTGCTCACCGGGCGCCTTGGCGCGCGCAATGGGGTGACCCACAACTTTGCTGTCACGTCGGTTGGGGGCCTCCCCCTGAATGAGACCACCCTGGCCGAGGTCCTGCGGGGGGCCGGCTACAGCACGGGGGCTATAGGTAACACCAGTCGTGCCGAGGGGCATCTGGGGTGGGAGATAGCAGGGGGTTGAAGATGCTCATGTCTATCCCTTGTGGAGGAGGGACTGCAGGTAGTTAGGTGGAACACTGGCCATTCCAGGGAAGCCTAAAGGATCACGTTGTTAATTTTCAGACCCTGAGATTCTGGCCCTTCCCTGTTCTCAGTTTAAGCTCCAAGTGCTTTCACCTCAGAAGGAATGTGCCAGGTTTTCCTTAGCAAACATGACTGTGCACAGTAGCAATTCCATCCTGCATCCCACGTGATGCTGCTGGTGCAGCTTGGCAGCATGGTGCCATCGTGGTTGGTGCTGGTGCCCCCATGGCTTTTGGGCACCCTCCTATCACCGTGGGTCCCCCCAGCCCATGGAAGCCCTTTGTACCTGGCAGAAAAGCCCTTGGATTCTCCTTTCCCTCCTAGTTCTTGCAGTTCTCCCTCTTGGATCTCTGCATTCAGTGGGATTAAGTGTGTGCCGGAGGTCAGAGGATAAAGCTGGTTGTTGGTGAGAGCTTAGAAAGTCGTCTCCTCTGAACACAAACACACGAAACAGTCTTTTAAGGCTGGAAACAGTCGATTTGCACAGGCACGAGATACCGTGTGCGTTGCTTGTGGGCTCCTGCAAAGAAAAGAAGGCATTCTGGAAATGCAGCCAGCACAAACAAGGAGCCTTTCTTGTCACTAGATCAAAGCCCACAGGGCTGTGGGCACCTCGTGGGTGATGGATAGTGGAGGCTGTAGCTGTCTTAACCCCTGAAGTGATGTTCTGTGGCTTCCTGCAGGTAAATGGCACCTGGGACACCACGGCCACCATCACCCCAGCTTCCGTGGTAAGGACCGTGCCAGCGGGATGAGCTGAGTGCCCCATGGGCACATTGGCCCCACTGACACCCTCACTTGCTCCTCAGGCTTCGATTACTACTTTGGGATCCCCTATAGCCATGACATGGGCTGCACGGACACCCCTGGCTACAACCTCCCGCCCTGCCCACCCTGCCCACGGCATGGCTCCATTGCCAGGTATGGGACATGGGGGGATTTGAGTGCTGGCATTGGGATGTGGGTGCTTGCACCCACTGTGGTCTCCTCTCCTTATGCTCCATGCACCCAGTTTCCTCCTGCGCACCCCACGGAAGGGTACTGGTCAGGGAGGTGGGTCAGTCCCATGTGCCGTGGGGACACACAGCAGCATCATCCCCTTTCTTGTTCCCTTCTCGGCTCTCTGTAAAGCCAGGAGAGCATCCAGGCTCTGTGCCTGCTCCCACACTGGTCCCTGCTCTGGTGATGAGTGTGAGGGGTTTCTTCCCCGCAGGGTGGTGAGGAAGGATTGTTATATGGAGGTCGCCCTTCCTCTCTTTGAGAACACCACCATCATCCAGCAGCCTGTCAACCTCAGCAGCCTGGCAGAGCGCTATGCAGAGGAGGCCGCACGGTTCATCCACAGGGCAAGGTAAGACACCACCAACCATGCCAGGGAATGGGTGATGCTCTGTGGTTCTTCGGGAGCAGATCTGGGTTGTCCATGGCTCGGCTTCCCAGCCTCCTGGAGGAGGGAGAAGCCACCGAGGCTATCACCGGTGTCCTGCAGGGTTCTCTATGGAAGCCTTTTGGTGTATCTCCTCTAAAGGGATGATGTGTTTTTAAAGCCACCATTTACAAGGAAGGTCAAAGCCTTTGAGCTGGGCTCAAAGTACTTCTGGGAGTAAAGTGCAATGAGATCCATGTGAGCAGGGATAGAAATGCTTCAGTCCGTCTATCTATCTATCTATCCATCCATCCATCCATCCATCCATCCATCCATCCATCCCTCCATCCCTCCATCCTCCATCCCTCCATCTTTCAGTGGTACAGGGCAAGGTGGCAGCGGGACACTTCTGCTGGGTGGTGAAGATGCCTCTGTGGATGGGGGATGCTGGCAGGGAAGCAGGCACTGAATATGTATCCACAGCAGCAGGATCAGAACAGCACTAGGGGTGTTTAAATCTGCCCCATATGTGGGGTTTAATCCATTTTGAGGGTAAAGTGCTCTGGGTTCTCTGTACTTCAGGATCTGCCTTTCCCAGGGACACAGTGAGCCCGGACAAGCCCTTCCCTAAGGAGCAAAGTGTCTCTTCTTGGAGACGAGGACCTGAAGCCCTGCTGATGGGTTGTGTAATTTTAATCCCTATTATCAGGGATTATGAGCTGCGACTTTGCAGAACGCCTCCCTGCAGTGCCAGGAAGGGCAGAGCTGCTGGGCAGCTGTGCCTGAGCACATCCTGCGCCTGCATCCCAGGATAACACAGACCCGGAGAGCAACCAGGGCTGGGGTCCTGCAGGGGTGCTTGGGGAAAGGCTTGTGTAAATGGGACAGGGCAAGGAAATGGCTCCTTGTAAGCCCTGGTCCTGTTTTGCACATACAGTAGCTCTAATTTATCCCTTTGGGTATCAAGAATCAGCCACACGGTCAGGATTTGTGCCTGTAACAGGGCTGGAGGGTACCCGGGCACCAGTGGTCCCTCCTGTGCACACCTCCATCCCTCCGGGCTGGGAGGATGCTCTCAGGCTGTGAAAGCAAGCACGTGAGCCCCGGGTTAATAGGAACAACCTTTGAACTCCCAGCAGTATTTGGGGGTTATCTGCGTTCATGGAGAACAGGATTAAGCAGGTGCCTGCCTTTTCTCTCCGTCTCTTTGATGGCTTATTCCAGTTTCCCTCTGCCTGACTCATTCATTACAGGGCAGCAAAACACACCGGATTTGTCATCTCAGTGGTTTTTTAACCGGTCGTGTCAGGGCTGGTGGTGAGATTTGGCTCCTCTGGGGATACTCAGAGAGTGCAGTGGATGTGGGAGCAAAAGTCAGGGGTGTTTGTTTGGAGTCATCAATTAAATGTTTGCTTAAATTTAGGGAGAATTCCGAAGTGTCGATGCAGGAAGCAAGCGGGATGTTCAGGTGAATGAGCAGCCATGAGTCCCTGTGGATGCTGGAGTGGTGCTCCCAGAGGGAGTGAGAACCAGGGGAAGCAGCTTTCCCTGCTCCAGGGTCTCTGGCATCCCTTGGGAAACGGGCATGCCACATCCCATGGGAATAGGCATGGCATATCCCATGGGAAATGGGAAGGACACAGCAGTGATTTGCAAGGCGAGGGCATCAGCATTCCCTGAACCTCAACATTCCATATAGTGCTGGGGGGACACAGCCCTTCGCAGGGCTCCAGCACCACTGGGGAAGGATGCAGCGGCTCCAGCAGGATGGGATTTACTTTTTCCACCCCAGGTGGGTGACGGGTAAAGGAAGGAAATGCCACAACGCACGTTGGAGGGGCCCCGAAAGCTTTTTGGAGGCAGCGATGGGGCGGCCGGAGCCGGGATCCGGCCCCTCCTGCCGCGCGTCATCCCACCCTTCCCCTCGGAGGTCCCTGAGGAAGAGCGGGCCTCGTTGGAGGAGATAAATATAGCTGTAAACAAGAAAACAGGACATGTCCTGTGATGATTTAAATGCAAACAGGCAGCGGGGCAGAACGTGCTGCGCTCCCTGTCCCGGGCTGCGCTCGGGGTCGGTGTGAGCATCCTTCTGCTGCTCATCCTCTGCTGAAACCACTGGGGGGGCCACATGCTTGCTGGGGAGGGGAAGGAAGGGCCAGAAAGGACTCTGTGAGAGAGGGGAGGGAGGTGGGTGCAGCGCCATAGGGTATTTGCCTGGTGGTTGATACAGAGATAGAGGAAGGGGAGAACCCATTCCAAATGGGAGGACAGTTGGCAACAGGGAGACAAGGGAGAGGTTTAAGAGGTTTATGCTCACCCTGGGCCAAGCATCCCCACTGCAAGGGGAGCGGGTACCCACAGGGTTTGCTTTTCCCCTTTGGGAGCTGCAGCAGAGGCTGGGGTGGCTGCAGTGTTCCCAGAAGGAAGAGCCACCTCTCTGTGTCCCCAGGCTTGGCATTGCCACCACCCTGGTGACCTCCTGCCACCCCGGCCCGTCTGAACGTGCTCCCCTTTTCCCCCATGCAGTGGCAGCGGACGCCCCTTCTTCCTCTACCTGGCGCTGGCCCATATGCACGTCCCTTTGGGGGTCCCCCCTTCGCCTCTTGCCTCTGGCATCTATGGAGCCTCCCTGAGAGAGATGGATGCTCTGGTGGGACGGATAAAGCGGGTCGCTGACAGCCATGGGAAGGGGAGCACGCTCCTGTGGTTCACAGGTACAGCAGGAAACGTGGCTGCGGTGATGGGGGGCGACGCTGGGGGGTGTGTGTTTGGGTGGCAGGGGCAGGATGTGTTTGTCCCCTGCCTGGGGCCATCACATCCAGGGCGATGCTGTAGCCACTCAGCCGGGTCCCCACCCCGCCACCCCCTTGGGCTGCAGGGCTGGGCCTAATTAAACCACAAATCCTCATTCATTAAGAAGCCCAAATCCGCTCTGGCTGAGCAGCTCCTAATGAGGATGTCTCACTCCTGACGACAGGAACCCCTCCGCTGCTCATTAGCACCCAGAGTTGGTGGCAGCCCCGTCCCCCCTCCCTGTGCTCCCGCTCTGCTCCAGCCCCTCACCCAGGGCTTGGGCAGCCCTGGGCCTTGAGAATGAGCTGCTAGACAGGAAAGTAAATGCACCCATGGCATGGGAAAACATCACAGGGATGGGAGGAAGGGATGGAGGGTCACCTGTCATCTCCCATTCCCATTGTGGAGCTGTTCCCTCCGTGGTTCCGGTGTTGCTCATAGGGATGCTTCTTTCTCTTGCAGGTGACAATGGCCCTTGGGCACAGAAGTGTGAGCTGGCCGGACGCCTGGGGCCGTTCATAGGGGCCTGGCAGCAGCAGAGAGGTAACCTGGCAGTGCGGCTGGGGCTCCCTCTCCACATGGATGCTGCTCCACAAAGCCCCTCATTGCCCAACACAGGAGCAGTTCCCCCCCAGCCCTTCTGGCTGACACCCCAGAAGACACCCCAGATTGTCCTCAACATACATATTCTTATCTATATATTCTTGTCATTCAAGCAGTCAAGTTTTCCCCTAAAACCACTGTTGTGGGGGCTCATCCCCTTCAGTCCCTGTTAACCCAGAGCTTGAGGTGAGTGGTTGCTGGTTTTGGAGCTGGGATGCTCCCTCTGCCCAAGCACCGGGGTCCCGCAGCCCCCATCCCGCATCCCATCCCGGCTTCCCTCCAGCACTGTGTGCCTTTGCTTTCCTTTCCCTTCACCATTTTATTACTTCATGTATATATATAATACACATGTATGTAACTTTTCCCCTCGCCTTTCCGCCTCTTCCGGCCAAGCCATCTGCTCAGCGGGTTGGTCTCAGCCAGAAGCACGCATGAGTCAGGCGCTTCCCACTTCTGCTTGTGTTACGCAGCGTAAACGCGCGCCCGGCTCCCTTCCCCTCGGCTCGGGGTCAGCGGGGAGGGAGCCTCCTTCCTCCTCCGCTTCCTGACACCCAGGCGATGCAGCCGTGGCCACTTCCCTGGGCAGACGCAGCCACCGCGCTGGATCGCTTTCCCATTCCCAGAACCTTTTTCCTTCAGCTGTTCCCGGGATGAAATCCTAACCTTAGAGGTTTTTTTCCCTTAGTAAACAAACCCTGCTGATGACCCGGGTTGCTCTTGAGCAACCAATAGTCACAAGCTGGAGCAGATGGTACAAGCAGTCCAGCGTTCGGGAACAAAGCTGGGAAAACATGGCCCTTTTCCAGCCTCTCGCCGCCCTGGGAGAGCCCCTTGGCTGTGGCTGGCAGGGCACTGGAGCTGGCTGTAAATACCAATGGGGAGGGATGGCTTCTGAAGTCCCTCTGGCTGTTGTATGGGTGTTTGGAAAGCCAGCGCCATGTCACTGCTGCTGCTGGTGGGTCTGACACTGCAACACTGTGTTGGGTGCTGGGGGATGCTCAGTCGCTGCATCCCGAGGGGAAAAGCTCCTTGAGGAGCAGGCGAGCACGGGCTGCTCTGGGCTCTATACGTTCCACATAGCTTATACATATAGCTTGGCGTTTCCTTTTAGGGTCCAACCCAAATTCCAGGGATGTTTTGCATTGATTTCAAGTGGTCACTGGAGCTGGAAGAGAGCAGCACGTCCCTGTGTGCTGCCCCTTCTCTGGTTGGGGAGGTTCCCATAGTCCCCACCCCATCCCAAAACCCCATCTCCCACCTTAGGGACAAAATCCCAGCTAAGGGGGTGCGGGGATGGGGATGTTTTGGGGGATGTGATGCTCTGTGTGTTTTGAGGCAGGTTTGGGAGGGTCCAGACCTGCTGTCCCTGCACTGAGGACCTGTAGGAGTGGGAGCAGGACCAGGGGTTTCATCCCAGCACGGGAATGCTCAGTTCAGCTTTCAATGCAGCTGCCTTTCAATGAGGTATTTAATGTACGTGCAGAGATGGGGACTGATATTAACTGCTGTAATTGCTATAACTTCCTGTGGTGTCTGAAGGCAGGGGAGGCACCTCACTCACTTGAGCCACACGTGGTGCATGTTAGTAGCACTATTACGTTTCCAGTAGCCACAAGAGATGCCGGTGCTGGCCGTGTCCCACTGCTCCAGACCCAAAGGAGGTGTTCGTTAGGCTTAAAACACCTAAAGTTTGGGTGAGGAATGGGAAGATTGGGATGTGCAGCAGGATGGGCAGCAGGGTCAGAAAGCTTTTACCTGGACTGTTCCCAGTGCTGCTGGCACCGCAGCATCGATGCTCCGGGAACATCAGCATCACTTGGGAGTGCAGGATCAGCCCAGGTGCCCGTAGCACCAGGCAGTGATTCCTAAGGAGGCCTGGCCAGGCTGGGAACGGACACAGGGACACAGAGGGGCAAAGGGACGTCGTCGCCTCTCTCTTGGCTCTGCCCGGAGGAAATGGCTTTGGGCGCGCGCCGTTGCCATGTGCACGCTGAAAGGCAGGAGAACAAAGGCTCTGCCTGGGAAGTTTGCTCCATGAATCGGGTTGGGATGTTCTGTTTGCCCCATTCCCAGCCCCTTCCCCCCCCAGCTGCCTGGGGCCCTTTGGGCTATGGCCAGAGCAGAGGCTCTCTGGCACCCTTACACCAGTTTGGGTGGTCAGTGCTCCTATTTCAATGCTCAGCATCCTCATTTTCTTGCTCAGTATCCCCATTTCATTGTTCAGAATCTCAATGGAGGAAGGGACGGGGCAGCTTCCCCATGCCATGCATCTCAAACCCAAGGGCAGAGCAGTTTTGGATGATGACAGGGAAGCAACAGGGTAATTAACCATCAAGAGGGTTATCAGCAGGATTGTGGTTTTAATGAACCAGGGTTCCAGCAGACTGGGGGAGCTGTTGGTGCTCTACCACACAGAGGGCACCTGCAAGAGCTGTTGAATCCCCTGGCATAAATTGCTCCATTTTCTCACCTGACATCAGAAGGGGATGGAAATGTGGCTGCATTTCTCATCACTACTGGACAAACACAAAGCAGTACCAAAGCGGGCCGCCTTTCCTTACCCTTTCCCTATTTCCTATTCCTATTCCCATTTCCTATATTCCTTTTTCCTTTCCTATTTCCTTTCCCTTTCCCTATTTACAGGGAGAACCCTTAAACTCCTCTCCCTCCCCTCACCCTCTACAATGAAATCATCCTCCTTTGAGGTCATTTACTCCATCTCTGCCTCCGAGTAGCTCCTTTTCCAGAGAAGCTCCAGGGTTTTCCCATCACCTCCTGAGCAGCAGGATGCTGAGCGCTGCCCTTTTCTCTTGCAGGTGGGAGCTCAGCAAAGCAAACAACCTGGGAAGGAGGGCACCGAGTCCCAGCACTGGTGTATTGGCCTGGCCGCATCCCTGCCAAGCGGACGAGCTGTGCCCTGCTCAGGTAAGAGCCCCATTGGGAAGGACCCCGCATCCATCCCCACACCGCGACCTAGGTGATGACCTGGATTTTGGCTGCATCAGCTGCTTGTGCTGGTTATTGCCAACCTCTGTGCTTTTGTCCTCTCCCAAGCCTCTAAGACTTTAATGCTTCAGCAAAGAGGAGTTGAAAGGGCTTTTTGTGCGGCCGTGGATTGGCGTTGGGCTCCCTGTGCCTCCCGGCCACGGTGGCCGAGTGCCTCCCGATAATTAAAAGATGACGATGTTCCCTCTCCCCACCAAGAAGCAGGCTCAGGCTCTGTGGTTTGTGAATGACTTTATGTGGAGGAGGGTGCGGTTGTGGGAAAGGCTGGATGGAGGGACGGAGCTTGCAATCAGTGCAGGATGCGGCGGGGAAGGGATGCAGCCTCCTGCTCCTGGCCTCGCTGGAGTGGGTGGCATGGAGGGGCCATTAGTGCAGCTGTGCTGCACCTCTGCATGCCGCAGTTTGTACCTCTTCCTGCACCAATTGCATGGTTCCCTTGCAGCACTTGTGTCCCTCTTTACAGCCCTCCCTTGCAGCAAATGCAGTGGGAATTGGGGGGCACAGCTAGAGGCAGTGCAGGGAGATGCTCTGTGCCCTTTTGGCTCTTAGAGCAGGCAAAGGTGGAGGTCAGAGTGGTGGAGCCATGGGTTGGTGGGTGTTGGGAAAGAGCCTTCCTGAGGAGCTGGTCCTGACTGGTGGCCCCTGGAGGCGTTGGGTGTATCTAAGGTCCATGAGATAAGCTGGAGCCGTTTACTCCTTGCATGGCCTGAGGGCAGTGCTGGGAGATGGGGTTTTGCGAGCGGGGGAAGGTTGGATCATAAGCTGAGGACTGGTGGAGGGGATGGGGAGCTCATAGCACCCATTGGGTGTCACCTCCAAACCCTTCCGTGGTGGGTGGTGGATTGACCTCTGGAGCATGGGGCAGAGCTGCCAACCCATGCCCGCTTGCACAGTGCAGAGCCTGTGCCTGTCCCGATCCCCTGTCCCACCAGCCTCCTGCAGCCCTGTGCCCAGCCCAGCCATTCCCTTTATCTCCTCACCCTTATCTGCTGCATTTCCCAGCTCCAGCCCAGCAGGTTGGGCAGCTGGAATCCATGAACCTGCGGCAGCACGGGCTGTGCTGCACGTTGGGTGCTTGGAAAGCCGCTCTGTAGCTCCCCAGGAGTCACAGTGCGCCCAGTGTCCTCCATGGCACAGCATTGCTGTGGGTGATACAGGGGGATGTCTGGGTGCCTGTTTGGGAGCCAGCCGGGGGGACAAGAGCGGTGGCTCATGCTCAGAAAGGTGTCACCATTGTGGTCCCAGCCATGGCTTGAGCTCTTGGACGGGGAATGCAGAGGACATGGAGGGATCATAGAATCAGAATGGTTTGGGTTAAAGGGACCTTAAAGCCCATCCAGTTCCAACCCCTGCCATGGGCAGGGACACCTTCCATAGAGCAGCTTGCTCCAAGCCCTTGTGTCCAACCTGGCCTTGAACACTGCCAGGGATGGGGCAGCCACAGCTTCTCTGGGCACCCTGTGCCAGCGCCTCAGCACCCTCACAGGGAAGAGCTTCTTCCTAAGAGCTCATCTCAGGCTCCCCTCTGGCAGGTTAAAGCCATTCCCCTGTCCTGTCCCTACAGGCCCTTGGCCAAAGCCCCTCTCCAGGTTTCTTGTAGCCCCTTTAGGCGCTGGAGCTGCTCTGAGGTCTCCCTGGAGCTGAACAAGCCCGATTCTCTGAGGGATGTGAAAGGCAGGGACTGCTCAGTGTTCATAGCATGTCAGCATGTGGCTTTTCTCTGCGCTTAGACACCCCTCAAAGAACAAGCATGTGAAATAGGGTGGTTGAAGACATCCCTCCAGCTGATGGGAAGACCAAGAACCTGGTATAAAGGGAATGAAATCAGTGCACAGACACAGCTGGGAGACCTCTGCACGCGAGGAGGGACCTCTGTGTGGTGGGATCCCTTGGGAAGCGCAGGATCTGGGCAAGGGCAGGCGTTAACTCCCCTCATGAGCCTCCTTCTGCCCCTGAGGTTATGAAAACGCTGACACCGGGTCTGGAGAAGCACCTGGCCAGGGCTGTGCCTCTGCCAGCATCGCTTTGGTACAGGGCGCGGAGGGGTGAGTGAGGGTGAGCGTGCCCCGGGGCCAGCACTCGGCACTGATGCAATGCCCCGGACCTGCACCTGCACGCTGGTTTCTGCAGGAAACTGCCTCATCAGCCCCTTTTAATCACAGGTAATTGTCGGAGCCGCGCTGCTGCGCTTCCCTGTCCCGACCCAAAGTAGGGCATGGAAGAAATAGGTCAGTGGGGTGGTGGAGGAGCGAATTGCACCAGCGTGGCTGGGCAGGTTGGGCAGGCGTGTGTGTGTGTGGGCACTGCTGGTTCGGATGCCTGCTGCTGCCTGCTGCTGCCTGCAGCTGCTCACCGCCGGGCAGGGCAGCGGTAGTGCCGGGGATGCTCATCCCAGCTCAGCCCTTGGGCAGCAGGCAGGGAGCCGCCAGTCGCTGGTTGCTCCCAAACCTTTTTCCCTCCATGCTCAGTGTTGTAGCAGAACTGGAGCAAGTTTTAAGCCTTTCTTGGCCAGGGCAGGGGTTGGCAGCGTGGCTTCCCCTCTCCCTGCACACACAGCTTCAGGATGTGCCTTCTGCCGGAGTGTTCGGTGCTGACTTTGATCAAAATCCGATCTTTTTCGTGCCTTTTTCCATTATCTGCCCATGGCCGGGGGGATCTTCACCCACGATTGCCCTCAGTTAAGTTCTCCCACCTCTGTTTCTAGCAGTCCCACCCCATGGGTTGAGGCTCCTTGGTCCACACGCACCATGCTAAGGGCCAGATGCTGATGGTGCTGAGCACCCTGGGGCCAGCACACGCTAACCAGGGCCTGCCCTGGGCTGTCATTTGGGTGTCCCTGGGCTGACCCCGGCGAGGTGCTGGCCGGGATGTGCCCTGCCTTGGGCCCAGTGGGGAGCCAGAATTCCTTCTGCTCCGCGAGCACCGTACCGGGGCGGCCGCTCCGCAGTGTTTGTGCTTATTGTTCCCTCCGTCTCTTAGCAGCTAAATGAAAACTCATTGAATGGGGGCCCTTATCCCGGGCTCTTTCCTCTCTCTGCTCACAGAGCCACCAGCACACACCGGGCAGGACAAATGCAGTGGCAGGACCGTGGTAGCACGCTGAGGTCCCCAAGTTGAGGGATCTGGTGCTTTCATCTCCTCCAGTGACTGCGGCAAGCAACTGACCCCCGCGAGCTGCTGGCACGAGGGGTCTGCAGCCAAAGGGATGCGGGCTGCATCCCTGTTGGATGCTCAGCACTGGGATGCGGGCTGCATCCCTGTTGGATGCTCAGCACTAGGATGAGGGCTGCATCCCTGTTGGATGCTCAGCACCAGCTCATCATCCCCGTGCCGTGGGGATGGCAGCGCTGGGATGTGGCACTTGGCCATGGTGATGTCCGCTGGCCCATGGGATGCCCCTGGTGTGTGTGCCTCTGTTTTAGAGATATGGAGTCACCCTGTGTCTATGAGAAGGAGGGATGTGCTCATGCAGTGGTGATGAGTTGGACGCTTGTGCATCACAGCAGGACAGGGGCGAGGGTCAGACATGGGGGGCTATGATCATCCTGTCCCACCCCAGCAATGACTGTGCTCAACCCACAGCACCTCCATGCCATGGGGATGTGCAGGGTGGTGCGGAATTGCCGTGGCCAAGCTCCATCCCCAGAGCCACAGGCAGCAGGCGGGAAAGCAGAGACTGTCCCTCTGCATCCCCATGGAGCCAGAGAGATACGGCATCGCCCGCTCCTTCCCTGCATCCCTCCATATCGGGAAGCAACCGAGGCTGAGCCCTGAGTGCTGTGTTTGTGGCTGAGTCCCCTGATGAACCGGAGAGGTGGAAATGCTGACGGGCGCACACAGAGCAGCACCGCTCTCATGTTCCACCCTGCCTGCTGGGCTCGTGCAGAAGCGAGACCGCGTTGAACTGGGGCCACGGGATCTGCTGCCATTGATGTCACAAGTCCCTGTGCCAGCGCTCTCTCCAGAGGGTGACCCCACTGCTCTCCCATAGGGATACATAGGGGGGATATGGGGACAAGGGGGGGCTGCTCCTGCCCTGCGGGTGCAGGATTTGCCAGGCACAGGGAGCAGCAGATCCTGGCTGAACCCGCAGCGCCTGGCGAGCAGCCGGCGCCGGGGCGGGAGGTGAGTGATGTGAGTGCTGCCAGGGCCCAGCCGCCGCTCGGAGCCGGGTTTAACCTCTTCTGCTCTTGGGATGGGTGCTGAGAAGCTGCTTCCCTCTAAAGCACTCCCCTGTTACAGTGCATTGAGTGCCCAGGGATGGGCTGGGAGGATGCTGTGGGGATCTTTGGTCCTTGCTCTGATGGTGCCGCCTCTTTCCGCAGCGCTCTGGACATCTTCCCCACGCTGGTGGCTCTGGCTGGGGCGGCGCTTCCCCCAAACAGGCGCTTCGATGGCTTGGATGTGTCCCCGGTGCTCTTTGGGTGGTCGGATGTGGGGCACAAGGTAAGGCACAGACACCCCCTGGTGCCATCCCACTCCTGACGATAGATCCCATCACCTCTGAGCTCCCACAGGTAAAGGGGATGGAAAGGTGATGTGCTGAGTCATGGGAGCATCATCCCCCTGGTTTAGAGAAGGAGGATGGCTCGAGACAGGCGAGTGCTGTATCAGGACTTAGGGTACCAGGATAAAAGGGCTTTTGGATTAACGTTTCATGCTTTGCTCATAAACCTGGGATTACAGGTAAGAACAAGAGCTCAGTGTGCCTGCCTGTGCCTGCTGTCCCAGGGCTGCCATCCCGGGGGATGCTTGGGCTTGCCTGCACCCAGAAGGTGAATCAGTGCGGGAAGGAGAAGATTCCAGGGGCTCAGACCTGGTTGTACCCACCTTATTTATCACATTTTATATGCCTATAAGGAAGTCCTCCTTCTCCCAGCTCCTTGTTATCACTGATGTTGAAGCGGGGCAGCACACCCTGTACGCTGCAGCTCTCTGTCCACACAAGAGGAGCTGCTGGCAGTTTGCAGAACCAGTGGTGACGCTCTTGTCACGGTGGCACAGGATTGGTGCAGAACCAAAGGAAAAAGGGTAAAAAAAGCAGTGACTTTAATAGCAGCCCCATAGATAAAGCCCGAGTTTGCTTTTCAAGTCCACCCTCCTGCGAGCACCATGAGCCAGCTCCCAGTGGGGGTCCTGGATTTGCTTTCTGTGTCCATCAGGGGTTTGGTATTTGCTTCGTATTTATGGAACCCTCCGATGAACCGTGAGGGAAAGTGGGGAAGCGGATGGGATACGGCCAGCGAGCTCCGCTGTGCTCCTCACCGTTAACCCTCTTCTGCTGCGGATGTGGTGCTGGAATGGGGTTTGCTGGGAATTACGGTTTTCTGGGAATGATGGTTGTTGGGGAACGATGGGTTGCTGGGAGCAATGGTTTGCTGGGTGTCAGGGCAAAGGGATACGAGCCCGTGCCAGCCATTCCATCGTGTTTCAGACCCAGGAATGAAGTCCTGAGCTGTGCTGCACCGCCCCAGCTTCCTCAGCATCACCCCAGCCTGGCACTCTTTGGGGGTGATTTATGCTGCAGTCAGGGGTGAATTAACCCCTGTGGAGCTGGGAGCCATTGGGTACAGCGGGGTTGTTCCTGCCCATCCCGGCAGCATGAGCAGGGGATGGATCCAGGGATGGGATGACCTTGGGACACACACACAGAGCACCCACTGGCTCCATCTCCATGTGGTGATGGGGAGCAAGCACGTGTCCCTGGTCCATCCCCTCTTGGCTTCCATCTCCTGTTTGCAAGCACTGGTAGCAGCCCCCCCTTTGGTGCTACAGGGTTTTCCTTGTCACAAATCCTCCCTAAAGCAATTCCTTTGCTCATCCCACCCCCCAACAGCCTCTTCCCTAACTGGGATCTCTTGGGATAAACCAGTGTAACCTTGCTCAGCATCCCTGCTCGCTCCGCACCAGCACAGCCTGTGATGGGGCTGGGGTGACACCGAGGTCCTGTCCTGAGCAAGGCTGTTTGCAATGAAAATAAACACATCCCAGAACGTGTCAAGGGCACAAGTGTCACACAAATAAGCTCTTTCCATGAGCTGCATGGCAGAGAGGGGTGTGCAAACAGTCCAGAGCCCAAACAGTGGTTTTCTGGGGAGAAAAGGCCTTTTTCTCCCTTTTCTATGTTTCTTTCTGTTATAATATCAAAGTCAGGGATCAATAGAGGTGTTGCAGACCTGGGAATGTTCCTGAAAGGGCTCAGTCGAAAGCAGCTCCTTAATGATGCTGTAGATTAGAATAGGTTTTCTTAGCACGGGGCTTTGTGGGGCAGGTTTAGGAGCGTGCGTGGTGGTGGTGAAGGTTTGAGTGCCTTTACACCGAGATGGCAGCGTCCCAGCTAAAGGTGCAGGCACAGCTTTAGGGCTGGAAGCAGAGGGATTGGTTCAGTTCCTGGTAGCTTCATGGGCCCTTAATATTTGCTGTTGGCTGCTTTGGAGCTGTTTTATTCCAAGCCAGGGGTGTCAGTGTGAGGGGATTCTGTAGCAGGGGTTCCCCTCGCAGCCTGCACTGCACCACCTCCTGCACTTTGCAGCCTTCGTTTTCAACCCTAAACCATCATTTTTAAACCAAATTCCAGAAGGTGATCTTTTGGTTTATTTATCGGCAATGGAGGGTGATAAAGGAAGCAGAAAGCGTTTGGAAAACACCCCCCATCCTGAATCCTGGCATTTCCTGGGGAGGTACCAACCAGCCCCGAAGGCGATAGCACAAGGGGCGATGGGTTTAAACTTAAACAGGGGAAGTTCAGGTTGGATATAAGGAAGAGGTTCATTACTGTGAGGGTGCTGAGGTGCTGGCACAGGGTGCCAGAGGAGCTGTGGCTGCAGTGTTCAAGGACAGAGCCTTGAGTGCCATGGTTTAGTGTGAGGTGTCCCTGGCCATGGCAGGGGTTGGAACCGAATGATCTTAAGGTCCTTTCCAACCCAACCCACTCCATGATGCTATGGACACGCTGGGCACCTGCTAAGGCATCCGTGCGCGATGAGCGCTGCTCCTGCGCTTGGCCCCTCCATCTGCAGCAGATGGTTCTGATTTTTAGCACAGTGGAAATTTCTTGAATCACTTTTAAGCTCAATTCCCAGGGAGGAAACCTCGAGTGACTCACCCCTCGGTGAAGCCATTGGCTCCGCAGCAGATCCTATCTGATGGAGGAGCCCGCTGAACCATCCAGCTCACTTGTCTTCCCCCTGCCCTGTGCCAAAGCCGTCGTCCTGCACGGATCAAGTGTCCTAAATACCGAAAGGCAGGGATTTGACCCACCCTTCTCTTCTTCCCTTCCTCCTCAGCCCCATCCCCTGTTGTTAGGGAAGGGAGCGCTCACACAGCAGGGTGAGTCAGTGGTGGGATGCTGGACCGGGAGCGATGTTCCAGCACCTCACCTACCCATCGCATGAGCTCACCCTCAGCTTGGGGCTTGCTGCTGGCCCCAGGCAGGGATCTGGCTCCCTTAGATGTCCCTGCCGTTAACTGAGCCTGTGAGCACCGAGGAGATGGGTGTCTCCTTGGCATGAGGCAGTGGTGGTGACACAGAGAACATCCCGGCTCCGAAATACTCTGTCCTGCTCTGCTTTAAACTCCCACACCTTTGTGATCACTTCATTGCAGTGGAATTGCTCTGGGGAGGTGAATTCAGGGGGTCCTGTGTGCAGGGACAGGTTGGCACAGGGAGATGCTGCTGTTTCCCAGTGCCCTTCTGCTGTTCCCCCACCCTTCAACAGCCAAATCTCAGTTGGTTGCTCACAGTCCAGGGGTCAAATGGTGTTTAAGTGTGTGCATGGATGGGATGTGGGTGTCTGGGTCTCACAGAGCGGTTTTCACTCTGCAATGAGCTGATGGGCCCTTTTCTGTTCTTCCTGCAGGTTCTGCTCCATCCCAACAGCGGGGCAGCTGGGAAGGACGGTGGGATAGAGGCGCTGCGGCTGGCTCAGTACAAGGCCTTTTACACCACAGGTACTGGGGCCTTTTATTGATCATGAAGTCTGGCAAAAAGCTTGTGGAATTCTTGGTTCCCTGCAGATCCAGGTAAAAAACAACTCAGGTTAATTCAAGGCAAACCCAAGCGAGGAGTAAATATGTGTTCACCTCTATCTGCACGATGGCTTTGCAGCCTCAGGAGCACTCTTGGACTAGCAGCACGAGCCAGGCTCCCTAAGCTGGGCACGGTGGGACTGGGCCATCATAGATGGATGAGGAACACCAAGGTGATCCCTGGGCAGTGGGGATTCAGCGTTCTCCTCTCACTTCCTCCCTAGGAGGAGCAATGGCTTGCGATGGGAGCATTGGGCCGGCTGAGCGTCACCGACCACCCCTCATTTTCAATCTGGATCGCGATATCCAGGAGCAGGAGGCTTTGGACGTGGCATCCAGAGAGTACGAGGAGGTGCTGCCTGCCATCAGCAGGGCTTACACCCAGGCTCTGGAGGACATCGCAACAGACAACGTCTCGGTTGCAGACTTACTCCAAAGACCCGGCTGTGACTCCCTGCTGCGACCCGCAGCACGTGGCCTGTCGATGCCACGCACCCGGAGCTCACACAGCCCTGCTGGACCACCGCGTGGAGAGAACAACGCGGACCTGTGTGCCTCTAAGTGAGTGATTGCTCCGGCTGCTCCTCTCCTGAGCTTGGCTTCTGTGATGGGGAATGTCGTGGCTCCAGGCTGGAGGTTGGCCACTGAGGGGGATGAGGCTGCGGTGCGCTTTGCTCCATGTAATGAAGGAGGGAGGTGAGTTGTGGGTCTGTGTGGGCGCACAGAGCAGCACTGTCACCCCATGGGACAGGGCGCTGCTGTACCTGGTGGCTCTGGGCACATGGACACGGGCTTTTTGTAGGGCTCTTTAGCTGAGGAAGAGCCAGGCCTTGGATTAGAACTCCCTTCCGGGAGAGCCGGCTTTAGGACAGAATTCCTCTGGGAAATTTGCTTGGCTTTCCTCCAGAATGGACCGTACAGGAGCGGCTGGTGGGAGCACAGCGTTCTCTCCCTTCTGGTGCTGAGACCCTCAAGTTCATTGGCTTAAGAGAGAAAATGCCTGGCAGGCACAAGGTGAATGCTCTGGGAAACAGCACCTGCCCCAAGTGAGGTTCATTAATGGGGGTATCCTAAAGACCCAAGTGTAACAGAAGGAGGGTCCTGGGCTCCCCTTAGAGCCGCCCTCCTCATGGGCAATGCCAGGGGTGCAGATGGGGGGAAGCAGCTCTTACAGAGCTATTCTGGGCAGATGCAAAGGCAAACTCAAAGGTGCAACTGAAACCTAAGAAACCACAGGGACTGCTCAGCAGCTGAGAGAGGGTTTTCTGCAGCAGTTTTGGGCTCTGATTTACATACCCAGATCTCTCTTTGGATAAGCCATGGACTGGTGTGGACTGGGCTTGGTGTGGGAGCAGCATCCACCACCAGCCCCCCCAAAACCCCCTCTCCACTCATAGCATTAATCGAGACTGACATCTTTAGGGCCCCACAAAGAACAGCAGGAGCTGCAAGGGACACAGCGTGACTTTATTCTGTCTTTCAACATAGCAAATGGCATCTCTATGTCACTGCAAAAATACTCTGCCTGGGTAAAATAGTTTGTATATACTGTACAAAGACATTAAGTTTTAATATATCTTCTTCTAAGTACATTTATACACATAAACCAGCATAAATTAGAAAAGGGACAAATGGGTATATAAAATCCTGGTTACATACAGATCTGATTAAATTAGCATTTACACTGTGGCTCTAACATATGGTTTGTTAAATATAGCGATGTGCATACAGTACAGACACCCCCCGACAGGAACTGAAACAAGGGGCCAGGTATTCACTTACTATAGGAAAAAAGCAGTGGCCCACCTTGGCTTTTACTTATTCTCGTCTTGGGGACTCCCGAATCTGTTCTTCCGTATTCCCGGCCTTTCCAATGTGCTTCCCAGCAGCTGTCCTGAGCGCGGATGTTTGCTTCTCATCACGACCTCTTGGCTTTGCCCGGCTGACCTCCGCGGCACAAGATTATCTACCAAAATCAAAACAGAACGGCCTTACTTTTCCCAGCAAGAGGGTTTGTTTCAAGCCGGGTTTACGCACATGGGAGGAGGAGGGGGGGGATGTCCTGTCCTGTTTTGCTTTCCATTCAGAGGCGCATTTGTGGGTGGTTTGATTTATTTACTCTCCCCCTCCCCAAATTTACAGTCCTGGGAACAGGAACCATCTGGCTTGGCGATAAACGTCTCTTGCCTCTAGCTGGCACTGGGCTGAGCGCTTGCAGGAGATCAGTTACTGGGGTCAAGTCCTTGGGCCTTCCTAATTCGTCCTCAAAAGCTCAGCTCCGGGCATGGTGGGAGGGGAAGGTGGGTGCTGTGCATCACCGCATCACTCTCAGGGGTGCATCACTGCATCTCTCTGGGGTCTCCAGGTGGAGCCCAGAGTTAAACACCAACAGGTTAGGCCAAATTAGGTGAGGGGAAGCTTAGCCCAAGTATCAGCAAAGCCTCTGAGAGAAAGAGCAAAGCAGGCGCATGAAGAACAGGCAGCAGCAAGGACCCTGAACCACTTCACATCAGCTACTAATGCCATGGGACGAGGCTGGAGACCTGGGTGAGATGAGCACCTACTTCTGGTGGTCACCAACCATGAGCCAAGGCACGGATTTCTCCTGTATCAGCTCCTTCCTGGACATGACCTGCATCCTGCAGCAGTGCGATGTGAGTCCCCGCTGTGTGAGGGTCTGTGCCAGCTCCTCCTCCCGGGATCTGTTTTGCTGTGGGCTTCAGGACCATCACTTGCCCAGTTCTGAAGCACAAGCATTGGCATTGCATTTGCACATATCCCACTGATGAGTTTAATCCTGCAAGCCCCAGCTGCCAAAATGCCTATCTCGTATCAGAGGGGCTGCTGTGAGGAAGAAGAGGCCGGCCAGGTTCTGCCAAACTTGCTCATCCCCTGTGAAACACAATTACTAGTAGAGCTTCACTGCAAAATCAATGGCCTTTCCTCAGCTAACAGCCAGCTGTTGAAAACATCACTTTGAATCATTACTGATGGCGCAAGAGATCCACCATCCAGCAACGAGTGAGGAGGAACCTGGGCAAACACTGGTCCCACAGAGCCGAAGATGCATCTGCGGCCTGGTCACTTGTGCTGAGATCCATGGTTTGAAGCAGTGGGATGTGTGTGGACCCCACACTGGGGCTCTGGTAGGCTGGATGGGCTGCCGGAGCTCGTGATCCTGTCCATCCTTCCTGGGAGCAGGTGTCAGTGGGAGCTGTGCTGCTGGAGGGTTTCATTCCACCCTCGGCAGCAGCATCCTCTGGCAGCACAGGCAGGCTGCCCAACCAGTTGTGGAGGTAGCCAATAATCGATGTAGAAGAGATGCTTTTAAAGGCTGTGTATCAGCCGGGGGAAGCTGTCTTTGAAGAGCTGCCTGCTGAGTGCAATCCAGCCTGACTTAATGAAATGGTTCTCCTGATGAAGCCTTCGCATCACCTCTGGTCCCCAAGGTGACGAGCTTCAGCGTGCAGCCAAGCACAGGATGCATCCTGTATGCCTGGAAAAGCACTGAGCATTCTGCTGGGAGAAACCACCTTTCCTACTGAATCCCAGGAGCTTTAAGAAGATTCCCTGCTTCCATTCCTCAGGTCCATCCTGCTTGCAGAATCCTGCAGGATTTGTCAAACCTCACAGCACTACCCCAACCCTGCTCTGAGCATCCCTTGGTGGGGAGAGCCACTGTGGCTTCCCAAAGTCCTACCCTGCCTGGCCCAAGGCACACAGCAACAGCTCCCAACACCACTGGAAACCTCACCAACACTGATCAACCCACAGGGAAGCGGGAGCTGCTCGGGCAGGTAACCAGGAAACAGCCAGAGCTGGGTTTGCTCTTCCCATCCCATAAAGACCACGCAGGTCTCAAGCATGGCACCTTCTCCTCATCTGAAGCCTCAGCCTGCTTGTCCTGCTCAGTGACACCCGAGTCCTTTCTGTGTAAGACCAACAGTGGACCTCAAAGTGCTTAATCCACCCCATCAGTGCAAGCAAGAGACAAGCTGAACGTGTTCCACCTCCTCCTGCAGGATCCCTCAGCAGTCCTGGTGCCATCGGTAGCAACATCCACATTCGCTCTTGTTGAGGCCACCTTTTATGAGCCCTCCTTGGCCTTCTCATCTCTTCTCTGATCTTGTTTAATGAAGAGGCCATTTCTGACAACCAGCAACAGATCTGATGTTAGACTGAAGCTGCTGTGCCTCACTGTTAACAGCTGAGCCTCTGAAGTCTCACTTGAGGTCAAGGGAAGGCAAGAGGTTTCAAAATGGAGAGGAGCTGCTGGGTCTGAGCGCTGCTGTGTCTCCAGAAGTCTGTCTTTAGTTCAAAGCCATCCCCGTGGCGTGGGCTGCGGGCGAATATTCCATTTTGTCACAAGTTTTGAGGTTTTTAAATGTCTTTTTTGTTGCACGCTGGAAAACAAACAAAACCCTTCCCATGTTTCCGCAAAGCAGAACGCTGTCAAAACATTTTTGTTGGATAAGGTCAGGTTTTCTCTCCCTCCTTCTCCACACTGGAGTGACCGATGCCTGAAACCCCCCTGGAACGCGTCATTGGGACCAAACAGCACTGAGAAAACAGCAAAGTTCACTGAAATTCAGAGCATCAAAACATCCTGCCCACCAACCCCTGCGCGCCAGAGCAGCGGGAGCCCGCGCCGCTCCGCCTGCTGAACCAGGGCAAGAGACGTTACCGTCAGCAGGAGAGGGGCAAAGCCCGAGTCCCCGCTGCAGAGGCTTCATCGGGAAGCTCCAACTGCTCAGTCACCAGATCAGGGAGTATTTCTGGAACGAGCCTTCCCTCCCACACCATCTCCTCCCCAGCACTGCAGATCTGAGCTGCTCGCTCGGGTTCATTACAGCATGGGGGCTCTGAGAGATCAGAGTTCATTGATAAAGTACCCGCTGTTGTACAGCGGGAGCTTGGGGCTGCTTTTATACAACTGAATCCCAGCAGAGAGCTCATTCAAGAGCAGCGTGATTCCTGCTTGCTGGCGTTTGCGTGTACCTAAACCACATGCTCAAGAGCAGGTTTATCAGAAGGAAGCAAAGGATTTCTCTCTGGCCTTGCTGCTCCTCCCAGGAGCCTGGGCCACTGCCTTCTCCACAAGAAGGAAGGAAGAGATAAGGAGGAAACAAGGAGGAAGAAGGAACAAGAAGGGAGACATTCTGAATACCCTTCTTTGGTAATGGAGTGGGACAACTGGAAAACTCCAGTTCTCAGTTTGCAGCACGTTATGTTACAGGTGACAAGAGACTTGGTCTAAGGTTAATCAAACTGAGTTGGATTTAAGTCATGTTGTTTCAAAGGGAGTCATGAGCTAGTCACTTTTTATCTAAGTAACGCTTTGCATCAGCTAACAGCAAAGTGCCTCATAGAGGTCAGCCTCAGCCTATGGAACACATCCTGGGATCCTGGTCAAGTCTGTACTTCCTCCTTTTCAGGCAAAACTGCCCAGCAGGATATGTAAAAACAGAGTAAAAGGGATTCAAAACTCTGCCAAGTCTACAACTTGAAATCCATTACAATATTCTGCTGTACTAATGCATTACTAGCATGAAGACAGCACTGATTACAACCAGATCACAGCACAGGTGACAACTGCCCATTGAGGGGTTCAGTACTTAACACAAGGAAAAGGAGCTGGAAAGAGACTGCCAGGCTTAAGTTGGATTTTAAAAAGTCAGTATCTGCTCTAAATAGTAATTAAGAAAGAGCCATATAAAAATCATAAACGAGTTTAAAACTCTGTTAATGCCTTTCATCTTTGTCCTTGGAAAAGGAGTTTCCTTTTCAGTTAGCTCAGACATGCAGGGACTGGTGAGGTTCAGGTATGTTCCAGTTGCATTCCATAAACTAACCCAACTGCCTGTAAATGCAACAGGGAGTATTAGGTTCTATTTCTAAAGGGTGGTATTGCTTGAATGAAAGCTACTCCTGGAAATACTGGAAATCTGCACAAGGCACAAAGGTTAGATCTGGATCTGAGCCTCATTCTGCACCTGCACTTCATTCAATGAGCTTGTTCAGATCCATCTCTAGTTATTAGGTTTGATCATCTCTGCCCCATCCCCACCTGCCATTAATGAAGTGTTATTTTCTGGCACTGTCCCTATAACTTAGTTATTCTAGGCTTCACAGTGAGCTGGGACAAGGTGGGGACAACGGTATCTCTTCTGTAAGAAGTTAATACTTTCTTCTCAGCATGAATGGCAGTTTTAGGGGTTCCGAATGCTCACAGGAGGAAACTCATTCTCGTCATCAAGACACACTGGTCCAGTCGCAAACTCATGTTCTGGGATAACCTCTCCTCGCAGGGCACCGCCATCCTCCGAATAACCTGTGCAAGTAGAAATACAGAAGGTTAGGGAGGGAGGGAGGGATGGATGGATGGAGGGATGGATGGATGGATGGATGGATGGATGGATGGAAGAAGGCTGGAAACGAACAGCAGAGATACTGTGTTACCACATTCTTAGCACAGAGCTGCTTCCTCTGGCTTTCTGGCAGCACTCTGGGGGACTGCAGAAGGTATCTCCATCGACTCTAGAGATTAGGGAGTAGACTATACAGCCAGCTCCTGGTGCAGCAGCTTTCCTCCTCCACCATGAATGTGAGCACCGACTTTCAGAGTCAGATCCACATCTGTGTGTGGAACTTTAGACTTGGGAACGTAATGAGATAGTGGCCCAGTCTTCTGCAACCATGTACTGTGAGGTTCATTAGGGTAAGATGTTAACAGGTTTGGGAATGATGAACAAAACCAGTGAGATCTGACTTCTCCAGCCACAATTCCAGCTCCTGGAAACCAGCCTGGCAGCAGCTGCTGCTGACAAACTGTGAAGCTCGGATGTGGTTACTGCTCTGCTGGCGGGCCTGTTTGTGGTCCAGCTCTGCACAAGGAGCAGAAGCACTGGCAAGGGGGCCCGGGAAGCAGAGCAGAAAATGCCTGGCCTGGTTTTGGGGCAGGGGATGAACCTGGTGAGCTCCACAGGGTGCTGCTGCCCCACTCTGCATTGCACAAGTGTGTTTCCAGTTGAACCCTTGAAGGTTGGGAGACTTTTCCACTTTGCCCTAGGTGGCTTTTTCCTTCTGCCTGAGGAAGGGCACGCGTGATGCTTACCTGGCATGGTCGAAGTTGAAGGCACTGTACTTTGTCTGGCTACAGTTGCTGCATAAGATTGAGGTAATGGAGGCTGAAGGTCATTTTCTTTGTTCTCCTCCATCTTTCCTGAGCCAAGAAGACTGTAAAGGAGGAAGAGAGGGGAGAAGAGTTAGTTCTGATCCAAACCCCTCCTCCCCCAGCACCGGCTAAGACAAACACATGTACCCACATCTCCTTGAAGCACATCACCCATCCACATCACTGCATCGAGGCACTGCCTGCAGCCCTGACAGTACTGCAGAGGAGGAGGGCATTGTGTCTACAAGTAAAGCAGGGGGGAAGCAGAAGATAGGGAAAGCACTACTTCAGCTAGAGGACAATGCTGGCAGGAGAATAGAAGGGAACAGATTGACCACAAAAGCTTTAGGTTACAAAGGCAAACAGTGTTTCTAATCACAGAGGGGGCTCCGAAGGGCTTCCAACAGGAGCGGACTAGATGGGAAAAGCAGCCCTGGCTAGTTTAGGACGGCGTTTGAGCAGAGATATAGTATGATGTAACGTAACTCATGACCCAAGGGCCCTTTTCAGTCCTCTGATGCTCAGAGGAACCCACATGACAAAGCTGGCCCGCCAGCTCCGTTGGGCCGCTCCGGGATGGGCGTCAGGGGTGTCGAGGGCGGCCGGAGCGCGCTGGACAGCGCAGCTTTGAAGTGCTTTTGTTTTGTGGCTTTCCCAAAAGCTGCTGGCATTTTCCTGGCTGCCAGCCACCTCCCGGCTCACAGCACATGTTCCATCCCAGCCCACTCCAAAGGCTTCACATCTGGAGCCAAGCAGCCCAGATGTGTGTGTGTGGGGTTACATGTTTAATGGGATTTGCATCCAAACTGAGCAGCACAGGGAAGGCTCTGCTCTGGCACTGCGTGCCTGCAGCGTGCATCTCCATGGGTTTTCCTTTACGGAAGCTCCCAGCTTCACTCCACACCACCCTACTCCCAAGGTCAGGGTAGGACAAGGTGCTCTGCTCTTGTACCATCATAGTGGTCAGCGCTCTGCTGCTGGAGGCATCTCCTAAGGCACAGGAGGCCCACCTCTGCTGCCTAAGCTGAGATGTCCCACAACTGCCTAGGGATGTGAGATGGCTCTGATTTCTTCTACAAGAAGCCCAATGTTCCTGCCTGCTGACGCGGTTCCCATCCACCTCTCTTGGATCAGGCAGCTGAAATCACAAAGTTCTAATGTTCTTATTTCCTACAGCTCCATTTTGTGCTTTCTGGTGGAATTTCCCTTGATTTGTTAAAAGATCAGCCTCCATATCAGATGTGTTGGGAGGTACAGATAGTTACCTGTGCTTCTTAATTAAGACACACTCCCCTCCATCCTGTGGGTCCAGGTTATAGATACAGAGATGTCCATCTGACGTAGTCACCAACAGTCGAGGCAGCTTCTGAATCCTAATGAGAAAGCACCATGAGTCCAAACACATCTGCACTCACACACACGTACACCCCCCCCCTCACTGTGTGCTCTGCGGGCAGGGTACGAGATAAGGGCCATCCTGCTGGTGCTCTGCAGAGATAGCTGTGTTTGCTCACAGGCAGAGGGATGCAGGTATCAGTACATACGTGGAGAGGGCACAGATGTTCCTCTGCCCGGAGACGTTGAGGCGGACAGTGGCAAAGGCTCGATCCTGGTTCATCATGCCCGATACCTGAGCAGGGAGGTAGTTGGTGGCAGCCTGGAACATCTTTCCCATGTAACCGCTCCAGGTTGGAGGCTCTTCTGGCCGGCTGAGGGGGTCACAAAGCAGCATCAGTGCGGTTACCACAATCAGCGTGACAAACCAGATCAGAACACGCAAAATGATCCTGATCTGGGACATGTGATGGCTTTCTGTGGAGCACCTGCACACATTGTGCACCAGCCTGGCTGGATACACAGGAAGGAGGCAGAGGAAAAGGGCAGTAATAAATCCAGAGCGGGCCTGGAGAGGCTGACAGCAGGGATGCAGTGTGTAGCTTTTCCAAGGAGTGAATCCCTCAGGACACAAAGCCAGAGTTGGCAGCTGGTATTGCTGATGGATGAGTATGTGGTGAGGAAATGGAGCTCCATAAAGGCAGACCTTTGCAGCAGAGACACCCCTGGGCAGGCAGGTTAAGCCAGGCTAACCCCCTTACCTGTCAGTGAGATGCTCCAGTTTAAAGATGTGCACGGTCTCTGTGTTGCTGGAAGCACAGAGGAACTGGGAATCCATGCTGAACACCAGGGAGCTGATGTTCACATACCTAGGGCCAAGCAAAGACAGGACTCGTCACTTCATAGCATACCATTCAAGGGGAACCGCTTTGTTTTGCTCACAGAGAAGAGGATGGGGAGGAAGAAGACCCATACACAATGAAGAGCCCCCCGCCTGCCTGTGGGCTGGCTGACAAGCATCTTCCTATTCCCTTTGCTCAGCAGAGCTGGGATTAGCTTTGAGCTCATGACAAACAGCCAGAGAGGTGGAAATGTCCCTACTCACGGCTGTCTGTGAGTGAACATCTGTGCCAGCCTTGCTACAGCAGCTAAAGCTTCTGGTACTGCAAAGATCAGGGAAGATATCCAAAGCGCTGGATAACGGGATACATACAGCATCTCCTGAGCAGTTTCAGCAGGGTGTTTCAGACATGGTGGTTTATGTACTTGGGTGTAAAGCTATAGGCAGGTCCGGGATGGGAAGAGGAAATGGACTGGGAATGGATCTCCTGAAAATACCTGAGGGAGGCTGCAGAAGGCCCATTCCCACCACTGAGACTTGGGCCATGCACAATGACTTAGCAGCTTCAAAGCCCCTCCTTTGAGAGAGTAAGAGTTGGGCTGATAACTTTGGGGACTTCATTATTTCAAAGAAGCAGCAAGGACAGAGTGAACGGACTGAATCTACCTCTGTTCTCCGCAGTGGCCCTGTTCTGCGACACACTGAACTGAACCACTCAACTTGCCGGAGGCGGCTGGGTCTGGCACAATAGCATTTCTATCTGATACGTTCACTCTTGTTTTCCTTCTGCAACAGATGCCAAAGCCACCGGGATCTGACGCTGCCCTGTCCTCCTGTTTACGTTTCTGCTCCGGGAGCCCTCTGTGTACTCGTCACAGACAGAAGAATGAACTGACCTTTTCATCCCTCGCCGGAATTCATAGAGCTTCTGCCCCCCAGGAATGGAAAACACCCGGATGACTGTGCCCTGCAAAACATGCAGAGGGAAAGATCATGCAGGAGCAGGGCAAAGAGCGGGAGCCCCTTCCTCGACACACCCCGGGAACTCAGGATGTGCAAAGGCCCCTCCTGTTTGCCAGTCAGGGCCAACCTGAACCTGATACAGCCGACTCGTACAAGTCAGAGTCCTTTTAGTGCCTCTCATGTGCTGGCTGTGTTCAAGGACAGGCAGCTCAGAGGTCCTCCTCTCCATGCTGCAGGATGGACGGCTGGGACCCCGTTGCCAGCCATGGGCAGAGCACACAGCCTCACAGGGCACATAGGGAGGGTGCTCACAGGAGTGCTCACTCACTTTCTCGGAGGCACTTGCAAGCTTCGAGCCGGTGGAGTTGAAGGCCAGAGCAGCCAGAGGTCCGTCATGGGCAGGAATGGTGCAGGCTGTTTTCTGTAGGGCAGAAGGTAATGTGAGTGCAAAGAGACGTGTTGCTGCTTGGACTGTGCAAGGGCGTTCCCTGCCTCGCACCCTGTCCAGGCCTGCTGATATGGATTCACGGGATCACGCCGTGCTTACGGTATCCCTTCATCGTCCTCAGCATTTCTTATCTCTGCCCTACCTTGAGCTCACTCCCCACCTAGCACAGCCACAGAAAGCTCACTTCAGGGGCAGAGGTCTCTGCTCCCCATCTCTCCAGGCTGCAGGATCACAACTGAGCCCTGCCCAAAGCCTGGCAATGTCTTTGTGTAGAGACAGTCTCCTTCCCTGCAATTCCCTCTGCTGTACAGCAGATCCTGCTGCAGCGACACCACCCTGGTTCCTGCAGGGAGCCCAGGCCCTCGCTAGTACCTCTCACGGCGGCAGCAGCAGCAGCAGCAGCAGCGTGTTTTCCCCTTGTGCTCTGCTCCTCCCTTGCTGCAGATACTCTGCTCCCGCTGCACGTACAGAGCCACAGCCTTATGTAATCCAAAGCCCTGGCTTAAACAGCAGATAATCATGACCCTGCTTCCAGCCAAGGACAGGCTTCCTGAAGGGGCTGTGGATACCTTGCCCTCTCCGTGACTTCGGGCCTGGCATCCCTTCCAGCCCATGGCTGGGCCTGGAGCAGCTCCAATCTCCCTGAGCTACCCTGGTCACATCCCCTCTGTGGGATATGCTTCCTATAGCAACCCCTCATAGGAGCCCCCGTGTCAGCCTGGCAGCAGCTTCAGGCTGCAGGCTAATGGGTCATGTTTCCCTGACTATCCCATAGTGGGAGATGGATGTCCTGAGCTCAGAGAGGCTGTCTGCTTCGCACGGCATCCAAGCAAGGGGAATGTGCCTCCCTGGGCAATTCCCTTGCAGTCTAGCTCAGCGCAGTGTAGTTATTCATCCTTCCCAAAGGCCCCGTTGGCTTTGCTGTGGTTCTGTTTGTTTTCAGCCCGTATCCATACGGGCGAGCTTCGCACTTACCAAACTATTTCCGTCGTAAAGCGCGATCTCTCCGCTGGTCGCACTGCCGGGATAAGCCAAGTAGGAGTTGGCGTGGTTGATGGAGAGAGCACACAGACCTGGTACAGCGAGAGGGACACGGCTGAGCTTGTTTGGGAAAGCAGAAACCCGGCCATGGACCCCGCAGGGGGCTCAGGCTCTGTCTCGTTTTGGGACGGTGTCTGGCACTGCGTGCAGGGCGCTGGCAATGCCTCGGCCGTGGGGACACCTGCTGGCATGGGACAGTACGGCTCCCTCCTCCCCAAAACCTCCTGCTCTGAAGCCTGCTTTTGGGCTTCTCCCCTTTCACCATCTCCTTGGAGAAGTCAGGAATAGGTGCATGAAACACAGCAAGGGCGCAGGGCTAACAGGGCAACTGCCTAGGCACATCTGGGCAGCTCCAGATGTGCACAGGGTGTATGTGCCGGGTCAGATGAGCAAGGCAGCACGGACACAGCCCCGGTATGAAGGGTGCCACATGAAGCCTGGCATGCAAAGAAGTGGCTCTGGGACCGTTTCCTTTTTCTCTGAACGGAAAAGGGAAGCAGAAAGAGACCAAACAAATGCCACGGTTGCGGAGGAAGTTTCTGGCTGACGAGGAACTTGAACATAGCTCAATCTTAAGCACAGGGGGAGTTCTTCCCTGTAACAGCCATCTGGGTTTATGCCAACGTGAGCATAAAGGTTCCCAAACACCCCTTTCAAAGTGAGCAGGAACTGCAGGATGGGACAGGGAGGGATGGATGGCTCTGTGTGCGAGCACATCCATCCGCATGTCCCCCAGGTGACCTTGGAAAAGAGCATCTCTTCCTGCCTCCCGTTTGTGCCGCTGGCTGAGGACCCATCCCCATGAATCCTGTCACATAGAGAAGGGAGTCTCTCCTGCTTCCTGCACCACATCCGCGTGCTTCCAGGCCTCCCAAATCCCACTCAAGGCTTCAGCATGACCTGAGCTTCCTGACCCCCATCTCATCCCACGTGCGGAGGAAGCCGCAGGGTTAAAGGCTGCTGGGGCTGCTGCCACATTCCTCAAAGCAGGACACCCGAATGCTGCACAGACTCACACACAGACCATGCAACCCATCATGTCAGGACACAGCCCTGGCCCCGGCCCAGCAGTTGGAAGGACAGTCTGAAGCTCTCGTTTTAGGTCATTGTTTGTAACTAAACAAAGAGACCGCAACGGAGCTGCAGGATGGGCCCATGGGCCCCGGGATCCACTCCCTATCAGTCAGAGGCTTTTACATCGTGCCAGGGACAGCGTGCGCAGGGAAGAAGAGGTTCAGCAGCAAAGTGCAGGCAACCGAAATGCACCCAAAGAGGCAGGGAAGGGAGGATGGCAAAGACAGATCAGAGACTTTGCTGGTGATGAGCATCCCATCTGTTCAGGATGGTGCTCCCCTGCCCCAGGCAGCCCGGGGGCATCAGCAGAGCCCTTTCTCTGAGCACTGGATCTAGGGAATGCTCAGGCTGAACAAAGCAGGCTCTGAGCGGCTGCTCTGAGTCACCCACTGGGAGAGGCCAACGGGAAACCAGGCCAGGGAAAAACACAGATGTGAGCGTACTGGGCTGACCTCGGGAGACACAAAGCACAAGGAGCACAAAGGACACGGCAGCCTTTGAAGATGCTCCTCTGCTCTCACAGCCCTGACAAGGACTGGTGGGTGCAGTGGCGTGCTCAGGAGGGAGGAGGCAGACGGGTGCTGCTCAGGATGGCACCTCTGGGACTGCCACGTCACCTCCTCAAGGAAGGAAACAAGGGACCCTCTCAGAGAAGCCTTGCCTTGCCCTCAGGCAGGTCCAGGCGCATCCTGGGCTTTTTGGGGAGCCACATGAGGTGGTTTCCAAAGCTGCAGTCATGGCATGTGTGTCACCATGAGCACTGTGACCTCCTCAGTGTAAACCCTGCCCCTGACACAAGCCACATGCGAAACAACATGCTCAAGCACACTTGGAAAACAAGCTCAGTACTTTGGGCATCTTCGTCTCCTGCTTGGAGGAGGCTGGACCAAGAGCCAGATCCTGGCCATGAACAGCCTTAGATCTCACTATGACAGGTTGGTGGGTGTGCAGCAAGTCCTGGCCCTCACTGTGCTGGCATTGCCGTGCCCAGGGTGCACACTTTGGGGGGGTTTGGCATGCTTGGTGTGTGCTCCTACACAACCAGCACAGATCCTCACTCCAAAAAGGGCTGTAAAAGGAGTGGTGAGGTTGGGCTGCTTCAGCCTCCTGGACACGCCATCCTCGGGGTCAGGCTTGGGACCAAAGCAGTTGATCCAGGGACAGAGGGAGCACACATGGCACTTGTCACTCAGCTCATTTCAGTGACAGATGCTGCAGTAAAAGGGTTTTAAACAATTGAGCCTATATGAAGCCCTGTGATCCCTCGCCCTGCCCAGTGAGTTGACTGCTATTGCTCTGAAACCATGATCTGGTCATTCATCCCCACTTGAGGCCTGGGGACCCCTGCCTTCCCTGCCAGGCTGGGCTTCCTCGGGAAGGTTTTCAGCTCTAATTATATTTGCAGTGTTCAGTGTGTTTAATCCACATGGAAAACCATCTGCTGAGACCTGAAGTAGGTCAGGGGAGCTGCCACAGGAGCGTCCCCTGAAAGCCCAGCAGCCAGGCATGAGCATCACATCAGCAGCTTCCCCATCAACCACCCATGAAACAATGCTGCAGCCTGCGACCGGCCGGGATATCACAGCGCTGCCGCAGGCGCTCAGCCAACATTCCCTCTCCATGGCTAAAAATAGCTCCTCTCCCACGAGCCACGAGCAGGAAAGCCGGATTCACCCTACGCTGCACACAGAGAATGTGTTCTGCAGCCACCTGCCCTGCCCCGTGTGTCTGTAGTGTATATGGGATACATGCCCCGTCCCTGGCAGTGTTCAAGGCTGGGCTGGACAGAGCCTTGGGTGACATGGTCTAGGGTGAGGTGTCCCTTCCTATGGCAAGGGGTTGGAACTGGATGATCTTAAGGTGCTTTCCAACCCAAACCATTCCACGATTCTATGATTCTATAATATCAGGTGGCAGCTGAAGCTCTGAGGACTCCCTGGCAGGGAATCAGGGAGTGTTCTGCCTCTCTTCACAGCTCTAATCACTTGGGGAGCTGACCCCACAGCCTGTAAGTAACCACAGGAGCCTTCTACCATAGTGGAGCAGTGCATGTCCACGGCCAAAGGAGAACCTGGGTTAACCACAGGTCTGCAGGGAGCGTGGAGCTCTGCAACACAGTGTGATGCTGCAGAGCTGACTCACTCCGGCAGGGCGGGAAAGCAGGGCCGGATAGTGGGAACACTGTGGGATGCTGACGCAGGACACAGTGAAGGAAGGGCAGGGAGCTCCAGGGGGAGAATTTCAAGTTGTCCTGTATGTGATGGGAAACTTGTGGTCCTGGTTTCCTTAGTTTCCTGCTTGTGACTGAAAATAAAGGCACACTGTGGGAAGCTGTGAGTGCATGGACATCTCACATGAGGACAGGAAGGGAGCGAACCTGGGAGGTAAAGTCAAACCAAGACCACTTCTGCTCTGCTGTGCTGCATTTGGTGCTCAGGAGACAGCAGGGGTTTGCTCAGGACAGAACAAACCCCTCTGTTCCCTTCTCCCAAGCCCACCTGACCGCCTCCATGCATTTCTGGCTCCCCAGTGCTGAATTAGGATGCACAAGGCAAAGGCTGGTTTAAATCCTAACATAAGTCTTGCGGCTCTACAAAGCTCCTGCAGAGCTGTGCAACCCCTGTCACACAGTTCTCCCATGCTCACCTGTAGTATTTGGGGGTGTATCCAGAATAGTCTTCAGAAGCTTCATGTCCTTAATGTTGTGGATGTAAATGGACTCTTCCAGGCAAACAACCAGCCTCTGCAAAGACAAAAGGGACATGCACAGAACCTCAGCAGCATGGGCACGGTGCCTCTGTCTGCTGCTCCCACAGTTCACAAACCCAAACCTTCACTCTCAGAAGAACTCAAAGGAATTTGTAACACGCTAAAATACAACAGAAACATCATCTCGTGTGCTCCTCCATCCCCCCTGTCAACCTCAGATTTTGGATAACTGCTTTTGAGAGCTGCTGCATCTGGTCTTGCAGGTAACACATCATGACTTCTTCTATGCTACTCTAAGAGCTGATCTTCAATACCCGCAAGCCCCAGAAAGACACATCAGGGTTATACCCACCATGGGCCTTGACTGCCATCTGCCCCTACTTTCCTTTGCAGTTCTTTTCATAGCAAATAGCTTTTTGATCGTAAAGACCAGGCAGCAGAGGGGCTGCCAGTCCTGCCTGCCTGCATGTGGGACCATGTACCCCTTGCCCTGGCTTTCTCTTGATTCGGGAGCAAACACTTAGGTGATGCTGCTGTTAGCCCCACTGCTGCTAAACCCGACGCATCTACGCAGCACGTTTCTCTTCCCATTTGGCATCAGCAGGCAAAGCTCTGCTTTGTGTGCCTGCAGAACACCATAAAAACTGGGCTGGGAGAAGTCTATGCAGGGACAGTCACGTTTACACCATCCTGGCAACAGGCAGGGGAGTTCCAAGTTCATGTGCTTGTACCTTTTCTGCTGCACTCTTCAGGAACATCCACCCAGCCAAGAGGCAGCCACTAAGTGAGGAGCTGCCAAGCACCGGGGAGGAAAGGCATAGAGGAAAAGGAAACCTAATGCTGTAACCTTAGCACTGGGCCACCACCTGCGTGACCGCTCTGCTCCGTGTCTCTGCCTGGTCCAGATCAACACGTGTTACCATGGAGGCTTCTTTTGGGAGCAGGTTTTGGATGTGGCTAAAGGGTTGTGCTTTCTAAGTCCTGCGAGCGCACAGCTCCACCTGCATTAGTACCAAATGTCCAGAAGCACTGAAAACCTCCCGGTATAAATGGAAGGCTACACTCCATCCAGGCTCCTGATGCTGGAGCATCCGAATCCATGGCCAGGAAGCCTCCACCTCTTTAGAAATGAGGCCACTTATTTAGTATCTAAATGTGGAGCTTAGTCACTAACTCGAAACACCCACATTAGAAAATCTTTGCTTTGCTCCACCATTACTCTCGGATCAAACTCTTTCCCACTTCTATTCCTGCTAACCACAGCATCTGGGGCTGTGTCAGGGCCATTCTGCATTTCCAGGAAGACTTTGCCTTTCCTACAATAACAGCCATCAGCTTGCAGAGACCGAGAGGAATATTTATACAGCTGAATTCAGCCAAGCCACCATGAGCCTTCCCAGAACTGCAAACACGCTGCTATTGATGTACAGGTGAAGGGAGGGTTCCAGATGATGGCAAAGCCAGAGCTGCAGCAAGAGATGCTGGCACCAACAGGAACAAAATCCAGGAAAGCGATGGGGGCAGGAGGTGAACAGGAAAAGGAGGCCTGGACAAGCTCACCCGTTGGAGGGAGCTGGTTCTCTGCCTCCTTACCCCATGCTAACGTCACTGTGAACCCTGCTGAGATGAGGAATGGGTTCTATCCTCAGAGAAGGTGCCTGGTGCTGTGATTGCTACACAGGGCTACTACAAGGCACTGTCTTGTATAGAATGTTACTGCTCATCAGTGTTCTTTAGTACTTGAGTTGGACACGAATTAGGTGAGATAACTTGAGTTGTATGGTGAGGACTTAAATGCGCTGGGCATGGACACAACCAGATCAAACCTTTCCAAAGAGCTCAGCAGGGCTTCAGCAGTGAATGAAAACCCAGGGAGGTTACAGGAGACCTTCTCACTGGTCCCACAGCACAGATTTATTTGAGACAACTCATGATCTACCTTAACACACTTAGAGTTGTGATGGAGCTCGGAATATGGATCAGCAACAATCAAGGGACTTGCTTGTTTTTCACAGGGAGACCGAACTGAAACATGCACCATTTTGAGATCTGTTCCTATTTTATTAGCCACCATCATCCTGTGCTAATGCCTTGTGTGGGATTTGGCCTTCTATGGACTTTTAATGAAGTATAAAAGCCCAGGCATGGGGTTCAAATGTCCCAGCACATGCAGAACCTGACTGCTTCTGGTTTAAGTCTTGATCATAGAGTGGAACAGTGATTTCTCTTCCACCTACCCCAGTATGTGCAGCATTTCCAGACCTCTCCAGGTGAGTATTACAGCTGGAGGATGAGCTCAGCCCAGGACTGGAACCCAAGCTCATAAAGCAGCCAAGAACAGGGATGCAGGGCTGGGCCTGTGCATCATCTTCGGGCACTCTCCAGAGCAGCCCACAGGGAAAAGCCTGAACTTACCTCTCACACTGATCTCCCCAAGCAGAACCTCCCAGTTTATTTTTATACCTATACATCTATCTGCAATTCAGAGGAAGTCCTTATTTTTGCCAGCTCCATTGTAAGGTGAAGTGAAGAAAATCAATTTAGGGCAGGTTTAATTGTGGTACAGGAACTTCTGGTCAAACACAGCTTTACTGGAAACTCAACCCAGAGTTTCCTTATGGGAGAGCCTCACTGCAGGACTCACTGTTGCTAACTGAAGAGAGGCTGATTATATACAATTACGCAGACTGCTTATTTCTCCATTGTAAGACATCCTCTGCTTCTCATGGCATATACTTTGAAAATAATTACGGACAGAAACAAAGGATGACTTAAAAGTCCTCCCTGAGGGCTCAGGGCTGCACGAGGCTGTGTCAGTTCAGAGAGTAACACTCTGAAAGTCACCTTCTAAATGGTCTGAATGTTTTCTATACCTTTAAAAGTAAACCAAGGCTGTTGCAGGACTTGAAAACCAGCCTTCTGCCTCACCCACAGAGCTCAAGTCACTCCTGGGTTTTGTTACCAGCTTTGAAGGTCTCACTTGTAACCAAGACGGCAGAGGTGGGCCTGCAGGCAGGATGTGGAATCCAAGGGAGGGAGGAGGATGAAAAGGTGTGTTTTTGGCAGAGCTGTGTGCTGAACAGGCAACAGGACAGACAACAAAAAGCCTTTGTGTGACTGCAGTGAAAACAAGGTCTTAGCTTCATTTTACTGCAGCAAACAGTGGCAGCAGATGATCTCCACAGCATCCTGCTCCACTGGCAGGTCACTGAGCCTGAAGTGGAGCTGGTAGGAGAGGACAGCTCCCTCTGGCCCACTTCAGTCCCCTGCAAACCTACCCAAGCTGCTGCTCTGCTGGGCAGTGGGGTTCCAGATGGAAAGTCAGCAGCAGCAAAGAGCCAGTGTGACAACAGCTCTGGCTAAGCCCTTTGGCCAGGCTCTTACCTGACGGTTCAGCCGGATGGACAGTATGTTACTGGAATAGCTGTAGTTGCAGATCTCTGTCCCTTTCTTGAAGTGGTACACATTCATTTGCTGTGGCTTGGCACGACTGACCACAACCACAAGGCTGCTGGAGAACAGACGCTCCACGATGTAAACATCTGGGATTTCATCTGGGCACAGAAGGGAAAGCAGGACAAGAGGCTTTAGCTTGGCTTATGGTGGGTTTGACTTGTGTAAGACTCGAGAGGGGATCGGGTTGGAATGCTCAGTGCTGAGGTGTTCAACGTCTGCTTTCATTACAGATTTCTCATACCTGGCACAAAGCATTTAGGTCAGAGCAGGAAGGGGTTAATGAACCTTCCCCTAAGGCAAAACTTAAGCCAGTCCCCTTTGACAGTGCTGTTTCCCCTCTCCTGGGCAGGGCTCTCCAGCTGAGGCTAATCCCTTAGTCCTCCAGCTGTAGTTAATGCTTGGGAGAGGGATATAAAAAGGAGGAGCTCACCAAGTTTGGTCAGGGGCTTTCCTGGAGTGAGCAAGTTGAGGCTTAGTGAGGTAAGGCACAAGTAGTGTGTAACTCACTGTTTATTCTGCATGGAGTCTTGTTTCTCCTGGCTTCCTTAGGGAAGGCTGGTGTGTTTAAGCCCTCGTTACTGAGATTGTGGTCTCCAGAGAGCTCTAGCATGGCTGTGGTGACACTGGGGTGGCGTGCCTTACAGGCCATATTTGGGATGGTTCCTGTTGTGTTGAGGAGGTATCACTACAATGGTCTTGGTAGACCTGTACCTAAGTCATCAGGGGCTACGACTTCTAGTGTATGTATTCTGAATGGTGCTTGGGCTGTGCTGTATTGGAGGTACAAGGACCACTCCACAGCCATGATGTGGGTCTGCTTACGTCTCAACCCATCACCTTGAGCATGTCACCAGCAGGGATCTGTTTCTCTTTGGCCTGACTCCGTGGGTAACCCAAACTCCTAAATACTTTCAATACAAGCCTATGACTTGTTGCTGTATAGCAGCTCAGTTACCCTGTGAGACAAAGAGAAAAGGAGCCTGGGCTTTGCTCCAGATGATGCAGCTATGTCTGGTTGCTGAGGCTCCTTCTACAGCCAGTGGAGAGAGACCAGCATATCCCAGCTCTGAGGTTTATCTTTAGTGCATCTCAGCTGAAATACTTCTGGCCATGGCCTGAACTACAGCATGTGCTCCCTGAGGCCTGACTTGTTTTGGGCTGTGAAATGCACTGCATGCTGCTCTGAGCTTACACAGGAAGCATGTTAAAAGCATCCAGCAAATACCACATTGGACTAAAAGCCTGCAAGTTATCCACTGTCTGTGCTGGGAGTCTGCAGTCTATGTATGTGAAACATGCTAGTGGTGAGCTACCTCTGAATGCTGGTTTGCAGGACAAGCTGCTGCTGTCAGACTGGCAGCAGTGGGTAGAAGCTGAACTGTAACAGTTAAAGAACTCCCATAAGCTTAAAGTCCTATTGACTGTTCAGAAGCTTCTCCAAGACTGTAGCTCACTCTAAAGGCTGCTGTGCACAGGGCAGTAACCGGAGCCGTTCATCTCCTGATATGGCACAGCAGAAACAGCTCTCTGAGCAGAATCACCCCCTCAAGGCAGACTCCAGTGCAGTAATACAGGTAAAGTCTGTCAGCCAGTACTGAAACAAGACACTTACTGCTTTCATGGACCTGGTCCAGTTGTTCCACAGAGCTTAAGGAGAAAAGCCTGTATCCAGTTGTGGTTCCAATTGCCAGGGAGCTGCAAAGACAAGACAAACACCTGCTAGTTCAGATCTTAAGGCCTCCAGCTGATAGCAAGAGTCCCTGCAGGTAGGGTGTGCTGGTTCTGACTGGGATGGAGCTAATCCTTCAGATTAGCTCGTATGGAGTGAAGTTTTGGATTTGTGCTGGAAGCAGTGCTGATAACACGGGGATGTTTTAGTTACTGCTGAGCAGCGCTTATACAAAGTCGAGGCCTTTCTGCTCCCCAGTGAGGGGGCTGGGGGTAAACAAGGGGTTAGAAGGGGACACAGCCAGGACAGCTGGTCCCAGGGATATTCCACACCATATGATGTTGTGCTTGGCATACAAAGCTGAGGAAGAGGAAGGAAGGGTGTTCCGAGTGATGGTGTTTGTCTTCCCAAGTCCTTGTTAGGCACGATGGAGCCCTGCTTGCCTGGGGTGACTGAGCACCTGCCTGCCAATGGGAAGTGGTGAACTGATTCCTTGTTTTGCTTTGCTTGTGCATGTGGCTTTTGCTTTCCCTATTAAACTGTCTTTATCTCAGCCCATCAGTTTTCTCACTTTTATCCTTTTGGTTCTCTTCCCCCATTGCATTGGAAGGGAGTGAGCGAGTGCCTGTGTGGGGCTTAGCTGCAGGCTGGCATTAAACCATGACACATTCCTCAGTGACCTCCATGAAGGCACAACTTCAGTTTCCACTCTCAATCTAAAGTATATAAAATAACAAACCCAAGAATCTGTCTTCCCATCTGAGGCTACTGCAGCCTACAAAAGGCAAGTATCCCTGTGAGGTGGCAAGCTATCACCCATTCGTATTGTACTGTGGCTGCTGGAGGAACAAACAGGTGTATCACAACCTGGAAGGCTTCAGGATATAAAAGGGGGCTGTTTCCTATGCCAGGAGCTGATCCATCTGCATGACTGACTTTGGAGAGCTGTGGAAAGTTTGCTCTCACTAATAGCAATGGGTGCGGGCATGTAGTATGAGAGACAGTCATGCCAAGAGCTGGCTCAGCTCAGTGCCAGATACAGTAAGCAGCAACATGTAGCATAAATCAGCATTGATTTAAGACCTGCCCAGTGCCCCGATGCACAGAGTTTGTGGTGACCAGCAGTTCACGTCAGCGCCAGGTCACCACCCATCAATGCACTCTTTGTTTGGACACAGCAAATACAAGGCAGTGCTGCAAAGGTAACAGTGTTCCAGGTGTGAGGCTGGTGGCTGTGGTTCTGATCTTGTGCCCCGTGATCTGCGCTATGACTGCCGCTGTGCGCGTCTCGCTGCTTCAGGATGCTTGTTGTGCCATTTGGAGATGGTTCTTAAGTGACTGGCTTTGAAGCAGGTAAACCACAGGTTAGCAATGGTAGGAGGCTCCATGGAATCCTACGAGGCGATGGGATTTGTGAGCAGTTGTGCATGCCCCATCCCTGGCAGTGTTCAAGGCCAGGCTGGACGGGGCTTGGAGCACCCTGCTCTGGTGGAAGGTGTTCCTGCCCGTGGCAGGGGATGGAACTGGATGAGCTTTAAGGTCCCTTCCAACCCAAACCATTCCATGATGGGGCACAGGCTGCTCATCAAGAGGCTCCCTGTGGCTCTGCCACCTACGAAGTGCCCTCAGCTCATGTCAGCGGACAAAGCCCTCGGAGGAAGCCCTTCCCCGGCCACCCCGAGCCGCTGGGGAGGGAAATCCCAGCGATCCCCCGGAATTTGCTGCCTCCCAGAGACCGAACCGGGGGGGGACCCCGGGGCCGCGTCCCGAGAGCCGCGGGGCAGAGCCCGACGGGGCCGTGTGGTGGCGCAGGGCCCCGTTTGAGCCTCGCACGGGGCCCCGCGGACCGGGCGCCCCGAGGGGGCAGTGCCGGTAGGATCGGTCCCGCTCCGGGCCGTCACGGAGCCCGGGCGCTGCCGCCGCCCGCCCCGTCCCCTCCGCCCCGCTTACGTGCAGTCCTGGTTGTAGGAGAAGCAGCTGAGCGCCGCGGGCGGCGCCGGGGCCTCGGCCGCGGCCTCCATG
Organism: Myiopsitta monachus; assembly: GCA_017639245.1. Classification (NCBI taxonomy): domain Eukaryota; kingdom Metazoa; phylum Chordata; class Aves; order Psittaciformes; family Psittacidae; genus Myiopsitta; species Myiopsitta monachus. The sequence goes on along the minus strand of CM029931.1, from coordinate 2,645,806 downwards.
GAGCGGGCGCGGCGGCTCGGCCCGCTCCGGCCCCCGGCCCGCTCCGCGGCGCGCAGGGGCGGTGCCGCCCCCCATTGGCTGGAGGAGCCGCCCCACCCACGGATAGACGTCCACGCTGACCTATCAGCGAGGAGAAAACGCCATAGTCCCGCCTCCAGGGTCGGCGGAACGGGCTGCTATTGGCTGGCGGCGGGCGCCGGCTGCTCGTGGGCACGCGGTGGTGTTGTGGTTGCATCAGACGCGGCGGAGCGGGGCGGAACCCGCGCCCGTCGCTGCGGGACGCGGCCGCGGCGGCTCCGCGGGGCCCGGGGCGGGCCCGGGGCTGCGGGCGCGGGGTCTGGAGGGCGGCGATTGCAGCGCTGCGTCAGCGCCCGGCGGGGAGCGGGGCCCCCCGTCCCCTTGCGCCGCCGCGCCGGGGCTGTGCGTTAGGTGTCCCTGTTCTGACGCGATCTGCGCTCTAAATACGCCGTGTTTGTGCTGCATCGTGCGGCCTATGGGGCCAAACCTGCCAGGGAAAACGCAATGGGAAACACCACCCCCCCCCGGAGACAGTGGCTGCGTGAGAAACGTTCTGGAAGTCGGTGGGATGGCAGAAAGTGCACAGGAACGGGCAGAGCTGCAAACCCCTCATTAGATGAGTAATCCTCATGTGAGCGCTGAAGTCATTGCCCTGGATCACTGGATGCGCACCGCAGGGCTGCTGGAAAAAGAGCCGCACGCAATACCATCCCAATGAGGCAGAGCCCATGCGGACACGGACCTCTGCCTGGATTAGCCCCCTTCCGCTGCCTGTCAGAGAGTTTAAAACCTGTGACTGCGGAGATGATTAATTTGGGGGAGGATGTATTTAAATGGACAGCTTAAAACCATGAGCTTGGAGCCTGGTGGCAAGTGGGATGCGTCCCTGAGATGCAGAGCACATGAGTGATGCTGCAAAGGCGGCAAGGGAAGAACTTGAAATTCATCATGTGTTGGGGGAAAATATCTTCTATTCATAGGGGCCTAATAGGGAAGCTCTAGAAGAACCTCAAAAGGAAACAGAAAAAGCTGGTTTGAATGTCCTAAGACTATCCCTGCAGATCAGCATTTGGTTTTGAAACAGGGATGTCAGCAAAGGGGCTTGTGGAGAAGGAAGAAGTTCAAAACCAAACCACCCCCCCCAACAAACCAACCCAGGGAGTCAGTGCATTGTATTTCAAGCAAACAGCTTCTGCACAGCTGCTGCAGTTGGGTGTTTGCTGCTTGGGTAATCACCATGAGCCGGTTTTAAAACGAAGTCTTGATAAAGCAGAGCCACAGAAGCATCTGAGACTTGGGCAACACAGATGTTTTTGTAGGTTGTCTGATGCAACCCTGTTGGTCAATCTTCCTCTCTGCCTACAATGGCCATTTAATTAGCAGAGGTGAGAGAAACAAGCGGTTCTTCTCCTCTGCTACAGCGTGAAAACCTCTGGTGGCCAAGATCATTCTTGGGGTCTGGGAATATGTCACACCTAGGGAATATGTCCTGGCAGGCACCAGAAGGACCCTTCTTCTTCTGGTGCTTGCATTTGCTGGGAAGAACATACCAGGAGTTGGCTTCCCTTTCCTGACGATCCTGTGACTGCAGTAACCATCAACAGTAACAACCTCAGCTCAGTCTGAAACCAGCCAGAGTGTGGCAACCTGATCGGGAATGGGTTTAATGCAGCACACTTCATGTGACAGGTGTTGGTTTGTGTTTTGCACCCTGGGTGTATAGATTCAAGCCTTAAAGAAGAAACAGAGGTGAAGAAGCTGAAGAACCAGCCACTGTGTCTAGAAGGGCCTCTCCCAGCCACAGCATCCTGCATGTGGCCATTTGATGTGAGAAGGGTGAGGAACCTTTTGGTGGCTTTTAGGCTTTTCCTGGCTCAGTGTTTTAATTCCAGCCAAGCTCTTCCCTCTCAGATAAAAGAATTGGTCTCTGTGAAGCTGTGGCTGCCCCATCCCTGGCAGTGCCCATGGCCAGGTTGGATGGGGCTTTTAGCACCCTGCTCTGCAGGAAGGTGTCCCTGCCCATGGCAGGAGTTGGAGCTGGGTGAACTTTTAGGTCCCTTCCAACACAAACCAGGCTGGGATTCTGTGATACATCAGTTGTTTGAATGAAATCTGCTACTGAAAGAAAGGCCTCGGCAGGGGGTAAATCTGCTGAATATCCTTCGCTGGTGTCCATGATAACTATGAGCAAATGGAGGGAGTAGAGCCTTCCAGGGGGAAAATAGGAGGGAGCAGGCAAAGGTGAACGTCTGACAGGGACAGGACACGTTCCTCATGGCAAGGAAACCTCTAGGAGCTCCAGACAATAAATGCTGCCATCTGGTGCTGTGAGTCCGGCTGCACACATGGCTCATATCAGTCTGGCATCAGTACACAGCGATGCAGAAGCACAGTGCTTGTTACATGGAGACAGCAGTCTTTGCTTGCTCCTGGGACTATCCAGTGCCCTTCCGCTGTTCAGTGCTGGTGTAGGGGAAAGCATTGACCTCAGGGAGTTGAATAGTCCTGGAAGCTGCAGAAAGGAATGTGGGATTTAAGCTTTTTTTTTTTCTTTTTTGATAGTATGATTCCTGTATCAAATATATAAATGTGGAAAGAAAAAACCAATGGCCAGAACATATTAGTGCTGGTCACCAGCAGGCTGGCTTGTCCTGCTGCATTGTTTGGACAGATACTAACCTGGCGTGGGGAGGGGGTACACAGTGAAGTGTGCGTGCCATGCGTATACAAGAAGTATCGCTGCACTCTGTTTAAGGCACAGAAATCAGGAGAGATGCATTAAGGCCCTAAGAACTTTCTGCTGGCTCATACATCAGCCAGGGTGACGGAAGGACAAGAGCCTGACTCCACAGCCAGTCTGAACATCATCAGTGTTTGAGAGCTCTGATTCTAGCAGCTTTTCCTTCTCAGTTTTAGGTGCTGGCCCTGAGCTGGATCCTACCATTCAATGAGCAGCCCTTGCAGAAGTGCTTGCCAAGGTCAGGGAAGAACTTACAACCTAATGCTGCCTTCCCTTGTAAGTTGGATTAATGCTCCTTATCCCATCCTCTGGCAAATATCCCATTTCCTAACTAGCATTAGGACATCACACCCTGGCAATGGATTATCTCACTGGAAGCTTTTATGAATAGGTTTGACATGCTGCTCACAGGAGTGGTGCAGGATGAGGGTGGCTGAGCTCATTGGGGTACACACAGGACTCTTGGAGTCCCTTTGAGAGCCATAAGACCTGTATACAAAGAGTGACGGGGATAAAACTGGAAAGGGAAAACCTTTTGCCTTCCCTTTAACTCTTGGGTGCAGCACTAATTGCAATTCCTCTGTAATTATCTAGAGATCAAAGAATGTTCAGACGTGAGAGATCAGAACAGCCAACACAGCAGAGGCAGAGTGAGCACACCGAGGTCCCACCAGGCAGAGGAACATCGGGTTCCTGCACAGCCTGGTGTGACCAGACCAGAGGAGCAGCTCCGCTTTGAGGGGCTGTGGAGGGATAACGTTGGGAACACAGGCTCCCTGCACAAGGTCCTCGCATGTAAGTCAGTCGCATGACCTGGGTGACTTCTCTTCCATGCTAGACAAGGAGGGGCTTTGAGGAGAAACAGCACAAAACATTGGTACAATAAATACATTCATAGCAGAAACAACTTGATTCTTGTTCAAACAGAGAATGCGAGGAGGCATCTGCGCTGCCCATGGGACTGTGGTGTACATACAGCCAAGGTAATGGCAGCCACTGCTCGCCAGAGCCTCCAAGTTCAGGTGGATGCAGCTTTGTGACTTGTTTTGCAAACCATACTGAATCAGATCTCATGTAGCTTAATGAACTTCAAGCTCATTCAAGTAATTCAACCAGTGATGCCCATTACTGGAGCACACAAACACCTCGTGAGCCTGGATTCATCCTCAGCCCTGCTTTTATCCCCATTCTGCTGGGGGAAGCAGAGATGGAACAGGGCAAAATGACTTCCACAGAGGGGTTGGAAATGAGTAGCAGAGCGGGAAACTAGACTTACATCCCCTCATCATCTTGTTGCTTCGCATTTAATGGTTACAGCTGGAGAATTAAAGAAGGCTATATCATATTCCTGCGGGCACACAGCACATGCCAAGGAAGCCTTAGCTGACATTTCAAAGACCTATTGTTTTTCAAGTGGGTTCCTTCCATCTGGGAAAATGTTCTATTTTCTTGGGGGGAGAGAGGCAGAAACTTGCATCAGAAATCGCTTGATTCTGCAGCCAGCTTGTCAGATGTTGGTCCAGACATTGTCTGGATGTCAGTCCAGACCAAGAATAGTGGATCTGACCGACTGTGTGATGTGTTTACTTTGCCACCTGCTTTCAGAGACAAGCACATAAGCAAATGACTGTTTAAAATGCTTTTATCTGTGCATCTCGCAAGAGAACTGTGTCACAGATGATGCTCTGGGAGGGAGCTCTCCCCAGACTGCCTCTATGTTAAAAGCAGGGGAACTGAGGATTCTTTTCAATGGGGGTATTTACATTCCATTACAAAACAAAACACTGGTAGTATTTCACATGCATTCCCGGAAAAGAAATCAACAGTAGCTGCACACTATCTCACTGCTTTTTAATTCAGTTTGCGTCAGAGAGATCTTAAAGTCAAGAATCACATTTGCAGATGCTCGGGCAGTTCATGAACTGCTGGAGCTGCCCGGAGGTTGTGTAAGTTAAGGATGCAAAACAAAGGCAGTTCACATCCAAACTGCAGGAGGCAAAGACCTGCTGCTCTTCCTTCTCCTTCCCTCTCTAAGGGTCTTTTTTGCTGTCCTTTGGATGCTGTTCTGTATCTCTCAACTCTTGTGAGGCAACCTCGTACCCCAGCCTACATCTGTTATCCCACTGTGCTCATCCCTGTCCTCAGAGCTGAGGAGAGTCCTGGAAGTCATTGTACATAGGCACCTAAGCAAGCAGTTCCCAATAAATGCTGTCAGGAGGGTGCTTGGAAACTCCTTGCCCTGCTGTTGAGGTGCAGGTTAATTGCTGATCTAGACTCAACTCCTTTAAGTCAGAAGAGAGAATGCTGAGTCCAAGTGAAGCATGCTTGGGTGGCAGCAGAACAGTGTTATCTGTGTTAGAATTTAATCAGGGTGTCATGGCTTTTTCAGCGTGTGACTGAGCCTGTCCTTCAGCAGCCACAGGGGAGCTATGTGGCATACCTCAGATAATGACTGCACTGCCTCCCTTAATGCTGCCGAGCTGCTCTCAGCACTTACTCAGGAGGTAGAATGTTCCCAACATTGCCCCTTGGGTGTTGGAAGCCTTCCAGCTGGGAATCATGCTGTGTGTATGAAGGGCTGTGTTGCAGCAGGCACTCTCTCGCAGATGTAAATGGATTCCCTGGCTGGCCTATCTTTAAGATCTGGGCACTTGAGGGCATTTTTTTCTTGGCTCTTGGCTGCTCTGTTTGAGTCTCACCAGTCATGTTCTTCTTCAAAGTAACATATGGAAATGATTTGAGATCAGTTTTGCTTTGCTCCCAGCAAACTTGTTCTGTGCATGGGAACCGTTTCACACGCTGTCTGCCCAGCCGATGTGCAGCAAGACCAAAGGCAGCTTCCTCACACCACCTTTCAGGGTACCCAGTGGTTTTTCACCCATGGCACAGGTTAGAGCAGGAATCTCAAGTGCTGTCTTTCAGACTATGGTTACTGATCACATCAGTTCCTTGCCCTGTTCCTTTATCACAGAATTACGGAAGTTAGTAACAGATTTATTTATGCTGTAGCGCATACAGAGGCTGAGACTACCTGGCTTTTTCTCTCCTCACATGCAGGTATATTGAAAGCTGTCAAGTTTCTACAGTCAACTCCAGAGTCTGGCCTCAAGTAGCCTATTGCTAAACAGCAGTATGCTTTTTCTGTCTTTTGGCTCCTAATCTTGGATCTTCCTATGAATCACACTGTACAGTCTCAATGAGACATGGGGTGCTGCAGCAGTAGTTGGTTATACAAAATACAAGAAGACGTGCCCGAAGGCCACAGCATGAATTCTACCTCTGGCATTGTCATGGGCCGCAGGGAGCTCACAGGTTTTAGCTCCATTGACTTTCTGATTGCTGGTCAATTTGGATTTTAGGGCTGTTGGGGCTAATGGTAGCTTCTGTTTGGTAGAAGAAACCTTTCTGTATCGTTAAAGCTTCTCCATTTCCCATTTATCCTGCCTCAAGATGGTGCACATGCAGCAGCCCACATGTTGGGCTGTGCCTCTTTGGACCCTGCTTGTACATCAAGGGTGATCGATTTGTGTGATTTAACATGTAAAGCTGTGCGTGTGGGTCAAACATTGGCTCCTTCAATTTGACACTTGCTTGGTTCATGTGCTTTCAACCGTGTCAGATGGTGGTACCTCACGGGCAGAGCATGATGGTGTCCTCAGCAGAAACCCCACCACGATAACTCCTGTGCAGCATTGCACCTACCCACAGGTACTGTTAATTTTCCTGCCACTGGAGTACCCATCAAGAAGCTGGTTTTGTTCTCTGCACATAGAAGGGGTAGCCAACTTCTCTGCCTTTATTGCTCATAGTGCCTCATAGAACTTCTTTTAACCCCGAGCTCCCCAATCACTGTTATTCTTGACATTGCTGTTGGAAGTATTTTTCTGTCCTAGTGATCTGTAACCTTTTCCATATGGATCAATTCTTCAGCTGCTTTATCTTCAAGCTGCTCTTCACACTCCTTTAACACTGTTCCTTGTGCCACCCTCACTGCTCCATGCACAGCCTTCCTACCCAGCCACCTTGGATCTCATTTACTTCCTCAGTGAATCTGCAGTGCATTATGTTTGCAGGGTAACATTAAGTCAGTATCTCTGTGGGGTTTGTACAATCACATGGTGGGGAGTAGAACAGAAAGCCTTGATTTCTTCCCAGCGACCATTCTTAGCTTCTATTACTGTTGATCACCATGTTGATAAATAGCACCATAAAATTTAGAGTAATAAATTCAGTCTTTGTAAGAACTTCTGGGAAGCTTTGTTAAAAAGTAAACAAATTATCTTCCCACTTGGGATATTTCAGATGCTTTTTACAGACAAATTTATTGGTCTTTTACGAGACCAGGAGTATGTATCCTACATGACTTAATGCAAAATGGTGATGAGCCAAATGCCAGGGAATGATGAGGTGGCATTGTCACCCTGCTAATGGAGGAATTGTGATGATCTTGAAGAGGACTGCTGGTTTTAATCATGGAAATAGTGCTTTGGATTCCTTTGTATGAGGCTGAAGCAGAAGTGGCTAAATACATCAGCCTAACACTAGAGTGCTTTACAGACATGAGTGGACATCCTGGTCCCGCTTCTCCATGGTAGCCAGATCAACTTGCAGGGACCTAAATACCTCTGGACACTTCCACCCCGACTCTGCCTACAAAGATCATCCTTCAGGCAGTGCTTCTTGGTTTTAAAACGAGAGCAGTCAGGCTGTTAAAGCCAAGAAGTCTTACCTGCAGCGTTGTGCTGTGACACACAGTGATTCACAGCCCCTGCCTGGGGAGTCACCTTGTCTCAGTCACGCTCAGACTCCACCAGTGTTTACCAGTCTCAAAAGCTGGATGTGCCACTGCTATGGACATGTGATGGTTATCACCACTGAAATCACTGCCATGCTAATCCAGTGTTTGCCAGTGGGGTTTGAACCAGGACTGACTACTGAGTTAGTCATAAAAATGAATATAATGACTATAATACATGATAGGAGATAAAATGGAGCTATAAGAAGGGTTCCATGGAGTACTCACTAAAAGCCAGCAGAAGCAGCCAGCAGGGCTCTGCACCTTGCCCCATTCTCCATAGAGACGTGCTGGCTGTGTTTCCCAGCCTGCGTTGGTGGATTCATTCCACTGGCAGCCGTGCTCCAGCCGCAGCCTCAGGCGAAGGGTTGCTTCATGAGAAACTCTGTAATGCATGAAGTGGTTTGAAACGAAAGTTGTGGGAATCGTGCTGACGGTAACGCGCGTTATTCACTCGGGAATGTTTTATTGTTTCGTTAAGGCAGTGAAGCCCAGGGTCTGACTGTAATTCAGACCACACCAAACGGAGCAGGGCTTTGGTTTTAATTCCTCTTACGTCTTTAACAGTGAAAGAATTAACACATGAATATGGACACAAATACATGAGAGGCATGATTTAACTTTCAGAGAGAAATCGGTGCTGACACACAGGGTTATGTGTATGTGGTTAAAAGGGGGGACTTTGCGTTGGCATCACAAGGCTCCTTCCAAAAGCCTGTTATGTTCCCTGCCTTTCCGCCTGAACTCTAGCTCTGGAGCTCAGGAAAGGATTGCATCAGGAGCAAGCTGTACAACAGTATCCTTGTTTTCTTAATAAAGAGAATGTCGCAGAACAGGTTTTACGTATGGGGCTGATCTTTGTTCCAGATGGGATCTATCCCAACACAGCACTTGGGACTTGTCCAAACAAGGAGGAGTGAGATGTGACAATAGCAGACAGCTGGCAAGAAGATAAAGAGCAACAAAACCCCAGCAGGAGTGTGGAGGGGGAATGCACACAACTGCTTTAGAGTGTTCAGAAACTTACAGTAGTTTGCAGTTATAGGAAGAAATACTATTGCTAGGTGAGCAAGTGGATTTGGTAGTTACTCATGCTGTACTCTGACAGTATTTAAGATATTAATATTTATTTAGATAATATCTAATATTATTAAATTAATACAATTCATATTTATTCATATAGAAAATATTAACGATTCCTTATTATTTTGTATAATCATTTACACAATATATATATTTTTTATTTATATAAAAAGCTTTTGGCTTAGTGTCTGGAAATCCTGGACCCTGACTTCTAATTAACCTGTAACAAAGAGAAGCTATCAGATATTTCAGGAATGTGAGCTCAGCGACCAGCTTTGGTCTGTTGTAAATGCAGATCTGAGGTTTAACCTAAGCTATTATCTTTATTTCCTTAATATGAGAACCAGTAAATAGGAAACGCTGTGGCACATGGTTCCTGATGGTTCGTCATGTCATTGCAAAAGCACTGTGTTCTAATACCCAAATATACATCAGACTCTAATTATTGGAATCACTGTGGTTGTGTTATATGCCTCTCCTGAACGGTATAAGCACTGAATCCTGGTTGAAACGCTCCCATACCAGCCCTAACACCGAGCTGCATTCTCAGCCACAGGGAGATCAGCCAGCGCATGATTCCAGGTTCATTCCCTGCTTTCCCAAGCCCTTGGATGGGATCTGCCTCTCCCTGCCGCCGCAGCCGGGATCTTGGGTGACTTCTTGCCGGCTTCAAGCACAGAACGCGGGGGGATTTCAGCCGGTTACAGCGAGATCCCGGCTGACCCGGAATGCAGTTTACCACCCCAGCGGCCTGACCTCTGCACCCGCCGACGTTCACTAACGCCTCTCAGCCCGGGGGTGTCCGTCACCGCGAACGCCGTTTAGCACCGTTTGGGTAAGCCCAGGCGAGGCCCGAACAAGTGAGATGCAGCGCGGGGTAACCCCGGGCCGGCGGGACCCCACCGCGGGGACCGAGCGGTCCCGGTCCCGGTCCCCTCGGCGCCCCGCTCCTCCCGCCGCCGGCTTCTCGCGTCTTAAAGCGGCAACCGCTCCCCCCGCGCTGTCCGTCCCCTTGGAGCCGGGGCGCCCTGCCTTTCCTCTTTAAGGTTACCGCGGCGACGGGTCTGGGTGAGAGCGAGGCGCATTGACGTCAGGGCGGGCGGTGATTGGCCGCGCGGGTTGGTTTCCGGTGGGAGCCGCCGCTGTCGCCGTCGGTGAGGCCGCGGCCGGGACGGGACGGGACGGGACGGGCGGGGGGCGCTGAGGGCGCGGCGGAGCCGCCCGCGGCGGGTGAGCGGCGGGGCCCGGCCCGGGGGGGCTGCGCCGGGGCGGTGGCGGAGGGCGGGCGCGGCGGGGCGCGAGGGGCGCGGAGCGGGCGGCCTGCGGCCTTGGGGGCGGGGGTTGCGGGGAGCGGCCGGTGCCCGCGCTGGAGCCGGCGGGTCCCGGGCCTGCCGCGGCGGGCGGCGCGCCTCCCCTGGGCGCAGGCACCGTGGCTCGGGCGGGGAGGGGGAGGCCGCGCTGCCTGCGGCCCCGCGGGCCGTGCCGAGCCGCGCCCCCGGCGCCGCGCTCGGAGGCGTGCGGCAGTGCCCGGTGCGGCGAGGGGATGGGGGCTGTGTGTGTCCCCGGTGCTGCCGTTGCGGGGAGGGCCGGGCTGGGCTTGGCGGGGCGGCCCCGGGCGGTTCGCGTTTGTAACGTGTGGCAATGCTGCGCTTCTCGTTATTGCCGTAGTGTTTTCCGTTCTGGTTAATTCCTGCTGGCATTCGGGATGCCCCATCCCTGGCGGTGTTCAAGGCCGGGTTGGATGGGGGTTGGAGCACCCTGCTCTAGTGGAAGTTGGCCCTGCCGTGGCAGGGGTTGGGACTGCGTGATCTTAAGCATCCTTTCCAGCCCAAACAGTTCCATGATTGTATGGTTTTCTGCACCAGCCTTGTTCCCATGAGCAGCGCTGTCTGTCAGCAGTGCTATCTCCATAGGTTGTCATTTGTAAGCTGTCACAGAGCCACAGAGTTCCTCTGGGGCTGTTAATTAGGAGTGACCTTCACTGTGTGAGCTGTCAAAACAAAAACGAAGGAACTGGAGAACTTTACGGTGCTTTTTCAGCCCAAGTGAAGTCCCTCCTTGGTGTTCATACAACCCGTAACACGTCTGCCTGTGCGTGCTTATGCAGGGATTAACTGTGACAAGAATGAAACCTGTTTGAAGTGTTTCCGCTTAACTCCAGTCCTCCTGCAATCTCCAGTAGCGTAATTCAAAGGGAATGGTGTTATATTGCTTGTGTGGCTGATGTTTCTCAATCTGCTGCTTCAGTAGGATAAACCCCGTAATACAAGTGCATCTTTTGGCTCTTCAGTGATTTGCCATTGCTCAAAATTAGTTTGACTGAATCCATGTTTCCCCTTTCAAAAGCTGTTCCTGGGATCAACATATCTCACTGCAGATTCATAAGCTGTTGCCACTGTCCCTGTACCAGGTAACTTGCTTTATGTTTCATTAAAAATGCCCTGAGGAATCCTTTCCTATTTCCTTAGCTGTCTCACTGTTAACTGCTTTATGCAAAAAGTGATATTAAATGTCTATGTATGTGTGCGTGTGTGTGTAAAAAATGTGTTTTAAAATGGTTCTGTAACCTTGTGGTGGGTTGACCCTGGCTGGATGCCACCAAAGCCACTCAATCACTCCCCTCCTCAACTGGATAGGGGAGAGAAAATACATTAAAAGGCTCATGGGTTGAGATAAGAACAGAAATCGATCACTCACCCATTGCTGTCACTGGCAAAACAGACGTGACTTTAATTATTACCAATCAAATCAGAGCAGGATAGTGAGAAATAAAACCAAATCTTAGAAACACCTTCCCCTCACCCCTCCCTTCTTCCAGGTTTAACTTCACTCTGGAATTCTCTACCTCATGCCCTCCAGCAGTGTGGGGAATGGGGGCTATGGTCAGTTCATCACACATTGTCTCCTCCTCATGGGAGGACTCCTCACACTCTTCCCCTGCTCCAGCATGGGGTCCCTCGCACAAGACACAGTCCTCCATGCATAAGTCCAGCATAAGTCCAGAATGAATCCTTCCCATGTGCTGCAGTTCTTCATGAGGTGCTCCAGAGTGGGCCCCCTTCCCTTCAGGAACAGAAGGTCCACTGTGGGTGCCCCGTGGGGTCACAAGTCCTGCAGCAAACCTCCTCCACTGTGGGCTTCATGGAGCCACAGGTCCTGCTTGGAGCCTGCTCCAGCATGGGCTTCCCACAGGGGCACAGCCTGCTTCAGGCACCCTCCTGCTCCATCATGGGGTCCTTCATGGGCTGCGGGTGGATATCTGCTCCACTATGGGCCTCTGTGGTCCATGGCATAGCCTGTGTTATCATGGGCTGCAGGGGAATCTCTGCTCTGGTGCCTGGAGCGCTTCCTCCTTCCTTCTTCACCCACTTTGAGGGCTGCAGAGCTGTTCCTTTCCTCTCACATATTCTCACTCCTGTCTCTGGCTGCAGTTGCTCTTGCCCCGTTTTTTTACTCCCTTAAATACATTATCCCAGAGGTGCTGCTGCTGCTGCTGATGGGCTTGCCCTTGTCCATCAGCAGGTCCATCTTCGAGCTGGCTGGTATTGGTTTCACTGGACATAGTGGAAGCTTCCAGAAGCCAACCTGAGGCCCCCCAGCTATCAAACCCTTGCCATGCAAACCCAATTCAAACCTGAAAGAAGGAGGAAAAACCTGCTCAAGAACCCTGGCACCGTAACAGATGTGTTTAAAGATGTGCCCTTAATTATTTACAGTTAGAGTTTTGGGATTGCAGTGTATCCATGGAGATACTTACGAAGTTTGAACCAGTTTGAACTGGAGAGTACTTTTTAGGTCTCCTAATTCCATAACTTCTGTTAGTGGACTCTGCCTTGGCATTTGGCTTCAACCACTTCCTAATACTTTTCATACTGGCTTCTCAGATTCCCAGCTCCCACCCACCTCTCCTGGCCGTCATCCCCGTGACCCTGTACAGACCACATGGCAGTGTGAAGCGAGCCTCCAACCCTATGTAATACTGGGTTTAATAGCAGAAAGTTCAGGTGGAAGCTTCCCTGATTTTGAGCATTCACAGGACTCGAGTTGTAGAAGCTTTTCCAGCTCAATCAGATTCTTTTCCTTTAGTGCCTGTGGCTGGAGAGCATCCAGATTTTTTATCCCTTTCCAGGTACTAAATAAGTTTGTGGCTTTTACTTCCATGGTTTAGCTTAGTTGTTATACTTGCAGATAAAGGTACTTTTATAGTGTGATATCAGTAAGATAATGCAGCATAACTTTGGTTTAGGCAGCACAATGTGCCTGACTGTACTGGGCAGCAGCATCTCTATTTCCTCTACTTATTTAACCTTCTCTTTCTCTTCTCTCCAGCAATGGCAGCTTCTAGCAGCAGCAGTGAGGAGGAACGTAGTCTTCGGGAATGTGAACTTTATGTCCAAAACCACAACATCCAGCAACTCCTGAAGGACTGCATTGTACAGTTATGCACAGTGAGACCTGAAAGACCCATGGGATTCCTCAGGGAATACTTTGAAAGATTGGAGAAGGTAAAAATACAGAGCGAGGTGGGGAAAGAGGGGGGAGCAACCCAATTTTACATCATCTCTGTGATTTAGAGGTTGAGCATCAGATTTGACCAGTGTTTGTATCAGCTGTTTGAAACGGGGACTGATGCTTTTGGAAGACAAATCCTATTTTCCAGTTTATGCCAGCTGATCACAGTGTAAAAGCAGTTCTGTCATAACAAAGCATAAGCTGACAAAGAGACTTACCCAGTTTGGATGCAGATGTAATCCCAATCTAATGCTTAATTGCAGAAGCTGATAGACAACATACACGATCGTGGCTGTAGTTAGATGACAACTGTGGCGTTTGACCTTGATTAGACACTAGAAATAGGCATTTGATTTCTTATATTGAGACAATGGTTTACAATAATTCAGGTAAGCACAGAATAGCAGGTCAACACCCAGCCCGAGATGAAGTCAAACAGGAGTATTTGCATTCAAAATCTCTAGGAGAAGATTCTCTTGGGAGTTCGGTGTTGGCGTTAAGCTTTGTTGTCTCTCTTGCTTTTGTCCTCAAGGTCTCCTTGGTGTTTTTCTTGTTGTTTGAAGCATCCTGGGATGCTGGGAATGGAGAGCGTTTTCTTGTCCTGGTGCTTGTATTTGAAACTCTGATTTCACATTCTTTTGAAGTGTTCATTTTATATATTGATACCTAAGCAGACAGGAAAAGAAGCTGCTCTGAAAAAGGGAGGATTGAAAGGCCAATGTGAGGTGTGACAACTCTATTCAGTGCAGCAGTCATTTGCAGGTGCTGCTTTCAGTGCTTGTATCTTACTCTTTTTTTAATTCTAGCTAGTTTCTAATTGCTGATGTAAAGAAGAAAGAAAGAGACACTAGTGAGTATAAATGTGTACAATGGAAATTGCTTTGTAATGGAAATGTTCAAGGTAGATTCTAGAAAAGGACCAAATGGTGCAAATTAACCTATAGCTTACAATGTATTTGAGGAACATTTTGTTTATTAAGTGACCAACGGCTCTGTAATATGTCTGACTTTTTTTTGTGTAGTTTCAGAGAGAAACCAGCAGCAAACTAGGTAGTGATCAGGGTCTTAAGACTCCACTGTCCCTGCCTGTTACCATGCCTCCTTCCCTACCTTGGATTCTGAGTTTCTAGGTACTGATAGATTAATTGCTTTAAAGCATCACCACAAGTGTTGCTATACAAAACTTCACAAATATACTGGACTTGGAATAAATTGTAAACCAGTCCATACCTTGGGATATAAAATGGGAATATTTGGATGCTTTTTTCTAGTGGACTTATGGTCAATGTGCAGGATTTAAAAGTAAAGGAAGCTGAATTTGTTTTTAGCAGGACAAATCTAGCTCTGAGCTTAAATCACGTGTATTCTGGAGTTGAATAACTCTTGATGATTTTATTCTGGTGCAAATAGGCTGTGTCTGTACTCGAGCAGCCCACAGGGAAGCTGAAAATAAAACTGGTTAGATAATGTGCTCCCCTTTGAATTCCTCTTATGGTTTTGGTCAAGGTCTTTTATTCTGAGTTGTGTTGGCATGGATTATGTGTGCCCACTGGTGCAGCGATAGCTACAAGTGAAACCACAGCATCTCTCTTACCTTGGTCTTGCTTTAACCAGGTAACACAGCACCTCAGTAGCTATCAAGTACTGGAACAGTGGACATCCTGTGCTGCATTAGCAAACTCCTGACATCTGTGTCTGGAAAGCATAAATGTTAAGTGCTGTTATTAACCAGCTCTAACCCAGAGCTTAGCTCTGGTAGAGCAAAAATGATTGAAACAGATTCTACTTTACTTTCCAGAAGTAATGTCTGCTGCATCTTTAATAAAGCAGAGCAACTTTTCAACCTGTTTTCTAAATCTGTTTGACTGGATAAAAGTCAAGGTTGAGATAGGGTATTTAAGATTGAATTTGGAAGGAAACTGAGGCGAGGTTGCTATTTTCTCTCTAGTTATCCTGACAAGTCATCTCTTCCACAGCGCACACACACAGCTGATTCACTGTCATGTTACTAAAATACGTTGAAGACGTTTAAACACGCTTTTGAATTCATGTTCAGAAACATGAAAATGAACTGTCTCTGAGCCCATTGTAGCTGCTACAGGAATTCAGATGTCTTCTGCTGAGTTATGAAAGCTGCTACATGAATCTAATTACTGCACATTGGTTATATTAATGCTCTTATTTTGTCTGCTTGCGATGTACCAAGGCCTCTGTTCTTTTTGCTGTGTAACACCAGGGCATACTAAAAGCTAACAGCCATCCAGTGCTGTGCTTGGCTGTGTAATGTAGCTTGAGCTATGGCAATTTAATGTAGAGATCATTATTACAGCCTGCCAGATGAATCTTGGGTATTGGACATGGCTGTTCACTGGATTAAGTGCGTGTTTGAAATATTGTGTGCAGTGCAGTTAGGTGCATATTAGGCTTTATGGAAAGCTGGAATGATGAAGTGTGACTGTCATCTAGGCACTGTACCTGCTTCCCACTACCCACTTTGTCTCCACAGATATATTGCTGAGTGTTTTCCTGTTTTCCTCAGTGTTTGATTTTCCAGACATGGGAGTCAGGAAGGAAGTACTGTGCAATGTGAATTATGGCAGAGCTTTTAACATTGCTTTTTAGTGTTGGGCTTTTAAGATACGAGGGGAGCTGATAAAGATTAAATGCTTATTACTCAGAAGAAACGGAGACAATTTCTGGTGTGATGACAGTCACGGGGTGCCAGATCATACAGTGTAAAACATCATTCTGGAATTGGGAAGGTCATCAGGAGCTGATGGACTGAAATACGAGTGTGTGAAGTCTCAACGCTTGAATATCCCTTACTTGTAATAATTTAAATTGACTTAATAGTTGTTTCTTACTTGTCAGGAAGAAGAGAATTTACAGTTAGGGGTCACTGACACTGAAAACCTCGAACTACTTCATCAGCTGAAAGACCGGGATCAAGACTTGGGTGTAATAAGAAGGCTAACTTTAGTACTAAACCTTTTTAACATCCTGGTCGTGGTTATACTGATGAGCGCAGAGCAAAATGAATGCCTTTGTCCATTTTGTCGTTAATTTAAACACAGCTTTTTCACTCCTAAACCAGAACAAATACATTTTCTCACTTGTAATCGCTGGCTAAATTTGGGGGTAACTGAGAATGACAACTGCTGCTCTTTCTTCCGGTCCTAGTGCTATTTGTCTCTGATCTGGTGGTGGTTTAGTGTCATAAATCATAAAGGTTTATTTTAAAAAGATAAATACATTAAAAGCTACTGCTGTAAAAACAGTGAGACTTCAGTATGTCGTTTACTCCATGGCGTCGTGTTGCCTTGCAACGTGCAATGTGAATATAGGGAGATTTGTCTCATTAGGGATAATCTTCCTCTTGATGAGTGTGTACGTAGTCTACTTAGAATAGCTGGTGTATTTTAAGATCATACATTATCTTACCCATCTGTAACTGGTTTCTCTGTCCGTTCCGTCCTTCTATGTAACATAGTAATGTTAACTCTCAGCTCAGGCAGAAGTTGCCAGTTGTGTTCTTTCTGTTAGTGCAGGTTCTTTGAGTGGGCTGTTACCTGATGAGTCTCTCGTTGAACTCTTTTGATACACAGCTCCTTGCTAAGTGCCACTGAAGTGCTGCTATCTCTGAAAGGCACAGGATCTCGGTACTTTACGTTTTATGCGATACTGGAAAGAATACAGCACCTGGCATTCACTTATTTAAAGTATCAAGGTTTTTTTAATGGGTTAAGTATCTCTATGTGAATGAACAGTGTGTTTCTGTGGTTGGTGGTGTTGCCCACTTTGTAGAGGCAGTTTAAACTGAACACTTAGGACTGCTCCAGCTATTTTTAACTTCATCTCAGACTTGCTTCTTTAAAACCAGGAGGAAGACGCAAGGTTTTAAATATGTTTTGCTCCCATCATTTTGAAATGTAGCAGTTTTCTCAATGGGCCAAACGCAGGAAGTGAAATGTAACTCGGTGGATCAGTGCTTGCTCTTTGGCTATCTGAGAGGTATAAAATGTACACTCTCTGTAATGGTTATCTGATGTCCCTTTCCTCAAAGCACTGTTGTTATACATAGCCTCTGTTCACCTCCGGAGTGGAACGTGGCAGCCAGGCAGCAATGTGGCAGGGACAGCTTCATCAAGGACACTGGGACAAACCCAGCTTTCCAGAGAGCTCCCAGAGAACAGATGACTCCTTGTTTTTTTAAGGCATGCCCAAAAATCCTGTTTCCTTAATGCTGGGAAAGTCATTTGAGCTGCTGTGATGCAAATGCTCTGGCTCCAAGGTTGGCTTTTATGTTGTTTTTAATCTGATTGTAGTTGATTAAAGTGAATCTTCTGGTACACAGAAGAATCAGATGTCTGTGTGTCTCGTTAGACTTCATTTTACTGTAAGTACACTAGTCTTGTATAGTATCACTACAACACAGCACTACAGGTAACTGAGGGAAATAAGGAAATGTGCAAAGCTGGCAAATCTGGGGTTTATGGAAGGAACTCTGCTCTTCGGCCTCCAGCATCCTTCCTCCAGCCCTTCTGTAAGCAGTGTTCATATTTCTTCCTCCCAAAATAACTGTTGGTTATTGAGTATCCAGCTGGTCCATGACTTGACCTTGTTTCAAAAGCTTCTCATGTAACATGGGTTTGTGAGGAATTCCTCTTCTGTCTTTCCCATCAAACAAGGCTCAACACCTCGCAGCTGAGGGGGAGCTGATAGGTTTACAGTGGGAAAAGGTCTTTAGCATTTGCAGAATGTCTTCATTGCCAGTTGAATACACCAGTGGAAAGGAGAATCAACTTATTTATAATGCTCTAATTTATCAAACTATTCATGTGACTTATTAAAATAAATACCATTGTGATATGAATGTTATGATTGAAAGGCATATCTGCCATCTGTTTTGAAAAGCCTTTGATCTTGGTTGCTGTATTCTCCTGTTTCCTTAATGTGGGAGTAACAGTATGCAGGAAGCTCCCTTGCACTGGCAGGCTAACTTGGAATGTGATATATAATGACCTTTTTCTGTACTGGATGATGTGACACAAACATGTCTTCCTTCCTGTTTAGGAGGAAACAAAGCAGTTGTTGAATCAACAGAAGTCTGGTTCTCGCTCAGACTCACGGGAGGATGAAATCTCCCCTCCTCCTCCTATGAACCCTGTGGTTAAGGGTCGAAGGCGGCGTGGGGCCATTAGTGCAGAAGTCTATACAGAAGAGGATGCTGCATCTTATGTTAGAAAGGTGCTCTGACTTTTAAACACTGCCAGTAATAGCATCTACAGTCCAATAGTTTATGAAAGACTGCCTCTATCCAGTGTATTAAATAACCTGAGCTCTTGGAGCCTGTAAAATCTTACGATAACTGTAGAAAGCAGACCTGTGTCTAGCTGTTTAATTGGAGGTTAGAATGAACTGCCATGCAAGTATGCATTTCTGCCTAACTCAGACCTGTTCCCTTTGAAGTTACATATATTTAGATGTACATATATTTGTATATTATATATAAAAACAAGGTGCTTTGAGTTATTCCACAGCTGCAAAAACATTACATTGAGCCTAATGGCAGAGCAGACTTGCTGCTATGCATAGGAAAACAAGTTGAACAGCTAACTTGTGCTCTCGCAGAAAAACTTACAAACAAGGGATGATGCTTTTACAGGTTCATAAAGCAATACAAGGTTTTATTTACCTCCTGCCCAAATTGGCTGTAAGCATTGACTGTGTTTGGGTTTAGATCTGTAGTGCTTGAAAGAAACAGCCAGTGTTTTGTAGCAATTTGAATAGTTTATTTACCCTGGGGAATGCAGAAATTGTTCTTGGAAAAATTAATTTGTTAATTTTCTGATTCTATCCTAGGTTATTCCAAAAGATTATAAGACTATGGCTGCTTTGGCAAAAGCTATTGAGAAGAATGTGCTGTTTGCCCATCTTGATGATAATGAGAGAAGGTAGGAAAGGATCTTTGTAGTCTTAAAGTTTCTTAAGCGTCATAATGTACAGAGCTGCACGGCCGGTCAGTGTAACCATACAGGGGTTATAGGAGGAGTACTGGAGGGTTGGAGGTGCAGATGGATGAACGTGTGCATGGCAGTTGTCCAGGAGTTTGTCTAATTTTGGTCTCCTTCTCTTCAGTGACATCTTTGATGCCATGTTCCCTGTCACCTACATTGCAGGAGAGACTGTCATACAGCAAGGCAAGTGACAGTGTTTGCACTGATGAGTATGTTGGAAGTGGTGAGCAGGTTCTGGCCTGATGCTCTTATTAGTTTTGGGGTTTGCTTTGAAAATAAAGCCATTGTCTGGCTGCAGTGACCCTTTGTTCCGTTACCAGAAGTACAGCTCATACTGCAGTGAGGAGTGGAGCAATTGTAGGAAGGTGTGGCTTCATTGCATGTGTTATCTATTGGAAAGATTGTCCTTTGATGGCTCTGTAGCACACCTTATGTCAGTTTATGGATCTGGTCCACCTTTCCAGTGATCCTGGAAATGCTGCTGATCTCCCACGTACCAGTAGATGTCCTCTCACAGGACTGAGCAGAGTGCAAGATCAGCGCAATGAAATTTCACCCTGCACACTGTGCAAAGATTCTTCTCTGTCAGCTTTATTAGATTCTGTGCATCAAAGTGCACAGAGATGTCAGCTCTGTGAAATGTGAATGTTTGCTTAACTTTTCTCTTTTTAATGTGTATTCAATTTCTTCCTCTGTAGGTGATGAAGGTGATAACTTCTATGTTGTTGATCAAGGAGAAATGGATGTAAGCATTTTTGGTAGCTTATTAATGATACGTTCATTCCTAGCAGAATAGTCTGATATTTGTACAGGCCCTTCCTTTAGCAGCTTTTCTCATCATAATTTCTTATTGTAGAAACATATTTTGCTTTAGAGCCTCTTTGCTCCTTGATGTCTCAGTCTGGCTGCACAGACTGTGAGTTGTGCTGAGTTTCAAAATGAATGCTTTGGACATCAGCACAATACTAATGCTTTACAAGTACAGGGAGGAATCCAGTTGGGGTGTGGGCCGGGCTGTAAGAATGGCCAGGCTTTTGATTTTTCAGTCAGACTAATCCATGGCTTTCTCTGACAAAGACTTTGTTCAGATTTTATTTCCTATCAAAGGGTCTCAGTGCATATGGTATACGAGAGAGTCCATTTGTCAAGGAAAGTAGAAATTGTGGGTTGGCTGTGAAGAATTGATGAAGCCCTGAAATGGTGAACTCTAACTGCACAGACCTGAGAATTTCCTTTACTGTAAAGGACATACAGGGCAGCAGGAGCTTTGTGTTGTCTCTGACCAGCTCACAACACACTGTGGGTCTTGACTTACCACTGTGCTCTGCCTTTCAGGTTTATGTGAACAGCGAGTGGGCAACCAGTGTTGGTGAGGGTGGAAGCTTTGGAGAACTTGCCCTTATATATGGAACTCCCCGAGCTGCAACTGTCAAAGCAAAGACAAATGTGAAGTTGTGGGGCATTGACAGAGATAGCTACAGAAGGATCCTGATGGCAAGTATTCCTCTAGCTGATGTGTGGCTTATGCCATTGACTCAAGTAGCTGTGTGTATAACCTGGAATTATGCTTCTGCTTTTACTGTTCACTCACCTTATACTGGTCATTTCTGACCTTCTACCTGTGCCTGTCCTTTGATGGAGTTATTTATTCAAAGTCCTGCTATCGCTTTTGTAATTGTAAAGCAAATCACTCAGCGTACATTTATCAGGCATGGGGCAAGGGGGAGCCTTGCATCAGTGAACAAACAGTACCAATACAGCATTAAACTGGACAAAAATGTAATACCTACTGGTTAACTTGCCAGATGTTTTGATTCTGCTCTGTTCTTAGCTTGCTATGTGTAAGTAGTGTGTGTGAACAGCAGTTGTAACTAACTTAAGCAGGCATTGTGAGTTCTGGTTAGAATCTATTTCAGAAATGAGCATTAAGGCTGCAATAAACCCTAAGTACTTGATGAAGGTTGCTCAGCTCTGAAATAATTCAAACACAGTCTTGTGGGTTTGGGGTCTGAGACAGGATGTGGTGTGTCTGCTTAATTTGTCTTGAGATCTATTTGAAGCCTCAGGTAAAATGTGAAGTAGAAGGAAAACTGGGGTTTGTTTTTCTTTTAGGGAAGCACTTTGAGAAAGAGAAAGATGTATGAGGAATTCCTTAGTAAAGTATCTATATTGGGTAAGTGACCAGATTTTTGTTCTGGAGTGGAATAAATTGCCACACTGCAATAAAGCTGTTACCAAGCATCGTTATGACAGGCTATTGCAGTAATCCATTAAAACTGACTGCAAAGCCTGTACTGCTTTTCTGCATCATTCCAAGTCAACTCTTAGTTCAAGTCTATCTGATACACAAATGTAGCCAGAAATCAGTTGACCTCTGTGTAAAGACAGAGCAGAAAGCATGTTTGTGTTTTGTTCTGTTAATGAACTATTAACTCGATAGAATCTCTGGACAAGTGGGAGCGTCTCACTGTAGCTGATGCATTGGAGCCGGTACAGTTTGAGGATGGGCAAAAGATTGTGGTGCAGGGAGAGCCGGGAGATGAGTTCTTCATTATCTTGGAGGTAAGTGAGCTCAAATTAAAAGCTCAAACTTTACTTTTTTTATTCTTAACATGGTTGATTCTGCCCCTAAATAGATAGTTGGAGGAAGATATGGCATAAAGAATGTACTTTTAGAGAATTCCTAAAGGAATATAATCCTGCTGGACATGCAGAAGCATATATTTAATTTTGCTATTTTTACAAAGGGTACTTGTAGGAAAAAACCAAGTTTCTGGCTAAAATCAGTTTATCTTTTACAGAAGAGTAGAGACCTATTTTAGATGGCTAGTAATGTCTTGCGAGTGGTATCATTGTCTTCTGTCTGTTTTGTTGTGGTGGGGTTTTGCCTGTCAGGCTGTAATATTCTTGCTGTCATGAGGAAAACCAGGAAGAAGTCAGTGCTATGGATATGTAACTACCTAAGACATTCATGTTTCAAGAGGAGGGAGGACCAGCTGTTCTTAAAGAGCAGTCTGGTAAATTGGGCAAGGACTGTGACATGGTTCCTAGGCTGAGCCACCCTAAGTTACTTCTGCAAAGCAGCTGATGCCATGTGGAATTCATTGGTTTGTAAGTGATGCTGGGAAGTCCAGTTGTTTAATTGCTGTGATTTATTGAAGGGCACAGCTGCAGTGCTACAGCGTCGGTCAGAGAATGAGGAATTTGTTGAAGTGGGCAGACTGGCACCTTCAGACTATTTTGGTGAGTTACATAGTGCCTACGATGGTTACTCACACAACTGTCACTGTTCTGCCTGTGCTGTGTGGGTGATGGCTGTGCATGATAGTGATGGGATGGATTTGCTTAATTACTGTTTTGGCTGCCTCGTGTGGTTTCACTCAACGTCAGGTGAGTGTCAGTCACTTGGCTTTCAGGTGTGTGTGTGGATCACAGAACTGGGATTGTTCTAGAGCGCTTTCATTTAGAAGGGGCCTCCTTTGAAATTGCATCACACTGCTCAGGGCTGTGTCCACTTGAGTCTCTTGTGTCTCCAGGGATGGAGATACCGCAGCCTCTCCCTGTTTAAGCAGCCTGGTTGTGAAGAGTTTTCTTTTATGCCTGACAAGAATTTCCTGTTCTGCAACTTGTTGCTTTCCCTTTGCCTTTCACTGTGCAGAGGGCAGTCTAGTTTTGTCTTTATAATCTCTTGTTACAAGCCAGCAATAAGATTCCCTCCTCAGCTGCCTTTTTTTCAGGCCAGACTAACACAGCTCTTTCAGCATCTCTTTGTACCCCCTGTGCTGCAGACCTCAGCCATCTGCATGGCACTGCTGGACTTGCTCAGCTTTGGCAGCACCTTGTACTGGGGACTCTGAAACTGTGTGGTGCGCTGGATATAGTCTCGCAAGTGCAGATCAGGGGGTTTTCTCCTTCTGTTGAATGTGTTCTTACTCAGCTAAAAGTGACATGGTCTGTAAGTTGCTTTGGCTTGAAAAAGCTTATATATGTCGGCAAAGAAAAAGGCTATGATTCTGTTATGGTTACTTGTGAAAACTTTGAGATAATCTTCCATGGAACTTCCATGGAACTAAGCACTTGTCTAATGCATATTGATCTATTTTTGGATCACAGATAAGGACTGGATGTGTGTGCTCATAGAGGAGTTTGGGGTGTAATGTAATAGTTTATAACAGGGTATTCTGCAGCAGCTTGAAACACAACTGGGTAATTTCTTTGGCTCTTTGGCACGTTGGGTTTAAATTCATTCATGCTCTCCTGTTGCTGTAGGTGAAATAGCTCTGCTGATGAACCGTCCCCGTGCTGCCACCGTGGTTGCTCGTGGCCTCTTGAAATGTGTAAAGCTCGATCGACCCCGGTTTGAGCGTGTCCTGGGGCCCTGCTCGGATATTCTCAAGCGCAACATCCAGCAGTACAACAGTTTTGTATCACTGTCTGTCTGAAACCTTCCTCCCTACCCAAAACATGCTTCACGAATGCAGACTGCTTTATTGCCCCTGTGCAGAGCCACATTGCCACTGGCATTTGCAGCTTCCTGTCTGTTTAAAAAAGAGAAAAACAACAAAAAAATTGCTTATCATGGCACTATTTTTAATTTGGAGCATATTGGTTCTGTGCTCTCTGTCCCATTAAATGAGTAGAACACAAGTTTTATGAAGATGTTTGCTCTTATGGCTTCTCTCTGTGCAACAGTGTCCAACTGGGGCTAATGCAGCCTTGCTTCAGCGAGGGAGAGCCCTCCTGGTGCTGTGCTCATTGCCATAGAGTAAGGAGGTGACAGCAGAGGGAGGAAAAGTACTTTTAAAGGAGTTTCTCAAACTGTTGGACAGATTTGAAGGCTGTGTTCATCATCTGCTGTATTTCTTTTCAAATGAGAACTGCCCTTGTAATTGAGCTTGGGGCTTGGGGGTTTCTTCTTTTTTTAACTCTCTGGGTACTGTAATCCTGGGTTCAGTCGTGAGGCATCAGCTGCTAAGAAAGCCACAGTTGGAATTTAACAGTATAATTGTTCCTGTGTCTGCTGGGTTAAGATTGCTTAGTTATGTTTCTGTCAAGTGTAAAGCAAAGCTTTCAAGGTTACTAGTTCTGGCGAACTACTGCAGTTGTTAATTCATTTGCTGACTTGCCGCAACTGATTTTCTTTCTTCAGCCATTTACTACTCTCCCTGTTCAAAGTGGCAAGAACCAAATGTGACATTCAGTGTCTGACTTTGATCTGTAGTACATGGGTTGGTGTAAGAATGGTGCAGCTGTCCAGCTGTGAGTAACGTTCTAGTACTTAGGTTGGTGTAAGAATTGGAAGCAAGTGTTTTATTTCCCCGGTGACTTTTGCTTGCTTTGTATTCCTCAGTTGACTTTTTAAACATCATCAGTTCAGGTGAACCCTTTGTTACCAGGGAAAAGAAATGTGGAGTCTTTACGGCCAGCACCAGTTGCAGGTGGTGAGATTGGTGGTCTATATAGATGCCATTGTTATTGGTAGAGAACATAAGGCAGAAGTGAATGTTTTACCTTTCCTGCAACACTCAGTTATTTTAAGTTTTTAAATCAGTCAGTCCTTTTTAAATGGTTACAGATAAATCTAGTTTAAACACAGAAGGTGCATTCTCTTTCCTTGCTGATGGAATATAACATGATGCATATTTCACACTCCTTTCTTTCTTTCCAAGTTCAATATGTTGCGGAGTCTTAAATGTACTTCAGTATTTACCAGCTTTGTGTTCCATTACTCTGTGCACACCAATACTTCCCCAAAGTTTTTACTGAATTCCACGGTTCAATAACAGTAGGCAATTTTTAAGGTTTCCTTTAAACTGTAATTTATATCAAGTAGTGTAGGTTTGTATTTGGGAGTGACAGCAAGCAGTTCTGCATTTGTTGTGCAACTACTTCTAACGATGGAGCCCTCATTTGAGTTCCTTTCTGAGGTCGGATGGATTCCAATTCCAGGCTCTCCAAGGCATGTAGATAATCAAGGGTCTGGGAATTGATGTAAAACAACACTGAGGGCATCAAGCCTTTACAGAAGGTTTCAGGTTGTTTCTGAACCTGAAATCCCAATAGTGGGGTTTAAACACTTGGTGGTTTGAGTTCTCTATTCAGGAGACCTTGAGGAGAGGATTCAGCCACAGCCCTTAAGGAATAAGCAAAACCGACCTTTTTGGTTCTTTTCGGTAAAACTTTCCTAAGTTTTGACTCTGTCCGGGTTTTTTCTTCAGATGTGTTCTTTGTGTTACTTTAAAGCACCAAACCTGATGTAAACTAGTTAGAGCTCCACAACAAAAGGCACATTTTTTTTATATAAGGCTTTCTAACCAGGTTTCACTACTGCATCTTTTTAGCTTGCTGGTTACTCCCTTTTGTAGTTTTACCTACAAGATTTTAAGATAAATCAGCTAAGTCTGAGTTAAATATTAACCAGTTATAGCTTTACCTTTGTGTGCAATTGAAATATGTTTGAAACCACAATTGGCATAGTTTTGCCTTAGCTAACATTCAGGGCTTTAGAAGTAATTCTTTACTAGTCCACCTTTAGCGAATTGATGAAGTCTATTGCCCTAGAAAGCTATAGTCAACCAGAGGACCATTTTTGTATTGTTACCTGACTATATAAGTCTGATTTACTGTATGTGCTAATATATTATATTCCTTTTGTTATAGATTGTCCTAATGGCAGGTAAAGCAATAAAATGATTTAAATTCTTAAACGCAATCAGTCTCTTCTTTTTTTCTCCCTTCATTTTGTTTTCCCTATATTGTGTTTTCCTTTAGCCTCAGAAGAATTACTATGAATGAGGTAGTGAAAACTTAAGAAGCTTCAATGGATTCGCTTTGTGTTAACTCTGGAGGCTTGAGTTCAAGTCTTAGTGTACAGCACAATGGACCCTGCCAGAGAGCTTGGTCTCCATGAGCCTAATACGTGCCTGTGACCCGGGAACGTCTCCATAGTTCTGGCACATGATGGCTTTTGAAGTGAGAAGGTACCTGTGTCTTGGTCGTTTCTTTACGTCTCCTGCTGCCTTGATCTCGTGTTAAGGTGGTTGATTCCCAGCCCAGACACTAGTATTGGAGCTCATAAGCTTCTCTAAGTTGTTTGCTCCCGTCTATGCGTAATCTTAATGAAGTTTTGAACATGTGATAATCACTCATGAATGAGTTCTGGTGGGCAGACAGGGAAATAGAAGAGGGGGATCTTTATACTATGATGAAGTAGGAAAAACCTCAGAGTGGTGACCTGAAGAAGCTCAGGCTGGGCACGTTTTACATCCTGCTCTGAGAAAGCTGTTGCCATTTGAAGATACATTAAAAACCTACCGCGTAAAGGAGCATAGAAATGAGAAGAAGGCAATCTTGCAATCCCCATCAGCGCACCGGCCATTTGCACATCCCTGGCTGTGTTTCCTTCATCCAGCTCTCCCTTTCCCTCACCCCTTGACCAAATAAAAGGCTGAAAACAGAACTCTTCCTATCTAAAGTAAAACTTAAACTTCTGACATTATAGCTTGACTTTTAAACTTATCTTCTGTTGCCATGTTCTTCCTGTTCAAACCAAGTCACCAAATACTTCCGGACTTGCCGTGTGTGGTAAGTGCACGGAAAGTCACCAGTAGAGGGAGATACGGCTTTGGGAATACCGTGCCCTGCATGGAAGCAACCTTCGCACTGCTGATGCTGAGTGAGTTAAGTCCTTTTATTCTCACCTATTCTCTGTCTGCAAGAATGAGAAGGTCTGAATGCCCCCCAGTGCTGAGAATTCTGTTTGATTGATTGAGACTGCCTAAAACCTTGCTTTGGGGAAGCTGGAGATGGAAGGATATGGCAGAATGACAAGTCAGGAGAGACTAAAGGAGCATGGTGTGGGGTTTAGGGTTGGTTGGGAGAATACTGGAGGAATCTCTTTGCTAAGTAGAAACACTCCAAGCTTCCTCAAACACAGGAATGAATAGAGCAGGGCCCTGTAGGAACGTACTCAATTACAACTACAGTCTTCTGTAGCTTTACAGTGTGGAGACGGGTGTATTGTAGAACTACTGTGGAGCTGAATTGTCAATACAGTCCCCTGTGAAAACAATAGCTGTGGCCAGAGGGGCTTTGTTCCCTTCTTGTGTGATCCAGGCACTTACTGCCAGGGTGACCCGAGTTCCCTCTAGGTTGGGCAGAATTCCAGCCCATAGGAATGGTACAGGAGCTTGCTGAGAGCTCATTAGCAGCTGCTGCCCCATCACTTGTACTGTCGTTGTAGGATGTTCTGTGAAAGCTCTGCAGTGCTGTAATGGGTTTTGTTTGACATACAGGTTCATTTAGAAGGAGCTGCTGGTAGCTGGTTGTAGTGTGGCTCTTGTTTGGGGTTTTGTCTCCTTAAGGATGATAAATTATCAAGAGAGATCTCAACTGCTTTCCCAAGGCTGCCAAAAGGCTCAGAGCAATCCTCCTTGGGCAGTTAAAGGGAAAAGCTATCAGAAAGCTTTTATGAACTTATTCTTAAGCCTTTTCATTGGGAGGCAAGGGGAAAACTGCAAATTGAGAGGTCTGATAACTCCCTCCCTATGCTTTTTTGGTCTCCAGTTTCTATTGCATCTCCCCAAAACACGGAGAGATGGGGGCAGGACACCACTGCTGTTTTCCACTGAATTCTGACAGCTTCAGTGATTCTAAAGCTAGGAGATGACCTGAGGTAAATTCCCCCCAGTTTGGCACAGTGTTTTCACCAGAAGTGGGTGCCTTCTTGAATTGTGATTACAGATGTACGTCTCTGAGTAGTTTGGGGTTTGGCTTTGGTTGGTTGTTGATTTCTCTTGGGGTCAAAGGCAGCACATTCCTGCTGTTCTCCCATAACTCAACCTGGCTCTTGACCCATGAGGCAGGTAAAAGTAGAGGTGGTTTTACTGCCCTATGAGGTGGTGGGCTTTTGAGTGACATGCACAGATTGAGGTGAAGTGGGTTGATCGTTCTTAGGGAGAACAAGAGGCAATGGAGAGGCCTGATGGTGAAAACTGTGCAGATGTTCTTCAGTCCAGCCATGCTGGATCAATACCTTACCTTGTCTCGCAGGCAGTGCCTGTGTGAAGTAAGATTACTCTTAAATACAGTCTTGATTATGGAACATAGACTTAATAAGAGGGGAATGTTCTTGGCATTTTTATTCAAGCCTCATCCTTGGATCTCATTTGTGTCCTTTGGCAGCAACTGAGCAGGTTGGGCAAACCAATGGCCGTGTGTTCCCCACCCTCCCAAGGGCATGAGCAGCTCCAGAAGAGATCATCCCTGCTTTCCCACCATAGAGCTGGCGCTCGGGGCATGAAGCTCTGCTGCAGTCAGACCACAACTTACCAACACATGGGCCAAGCACAGCAGCTTTGGTCAAGCACCCAACGCAGGAGCCCAGTGTGATTCCTGAACATCTTCCAAAGGGTTTCTCCCCTCTCAGTCTCCGCAAGTGTTTGTAGATGGAAATCACCAGCTCTTAAAGCTTCCCACTTGCCTTGCAGGGGTTTTCCCTACCTCCGAGCATGAGTTCCAGGCTGTTTAAGTGGTCAGCTTCACTCTGTCAGATGCAGGAACCTCGGGCTGCATGGTATCATTGGCCACCACCTTGGCCTCCCCATAGGTGTCTATGCATTTCCTCACAGCTCTCAGGATGAGCTGTAACCGTCGGTCCAAAGCCAAGAGGTGGGGCTCGGTGAGGATGGGAGCCAGGCGGTCCTGCAGCAGGGATTCCCGCATCACGTCGCTGAGCCGATACTCGGGCTCGGCCAGGAGCTGCAGCCGCAGTAACGTTGTCCTCTTGATTCTGGAAGAAATGAGACATCTTAATGCAAGATCCCGATGCAGCATCCGAGCAAGAACCAGCTGCCTATGGCCCTTGGGAGCAGGGGAAGGAGGGAGGGCAGAGGTGGGTGAAGGTACTTAACAAAGAACTTTGGAACTGGATGATCTTAATGTTCTTTCCAACCCAAACCATTCTGTCATTCCATGAAAAGCTTTCCCTTTATAAAAGCAATGCAAACTTGTGCGGTAACTTCTGCTTCTTCCTGTTTTTCCAGCCTGTGGAGTGTTGGTTCTGCAGGTCTCTGTCATCAGAGGGAGAATCATGATAGAAGCTCTGGGGAAAGGGTGTTTTCACTCTGAGTCAGCGCTGACCCAGTTCCCTACATCACTGCAGGGTGGTGCCGTGTTCCCAGGGATGACATTTGCGGGGTGAGGGCAGGTAAAACATGAAGGAGGAAAGAAATCTGTCAAAACTGAGTGAAAAGAGGGGATGTTTCCTGGGACTGATTTAACTGCGGCTTTTCACCTTCAGCGCTACTGAGATTTAAACATTATTTCCCTTTGACAGAAAGTGGGATGAGAAGCCATAACCTTGGAACACTTCTGGGCATGAAAGCAAAACATTCCGAAACCATTTATTTAACCCTCAGCAAAAGTGTTTTGACTTCAGCATCTCCCAGACTGAAACAAATGAGTGGTTTTAATTATTGCCCTTTAAATTCTGGAAACAAAGTCATCCGTGTTTGTGGAGCCGTTCCAGTTTAGCTGAGCCAGAGTTTTCAGATGGAAGAAGGTGTAATGAGAGATGTATTAACCAGCTCCAGCATTTACCTTGTGTGCCTGTTGTTTACCCAGGGCATTGATTGGGAACAGTGCTCTGCAGCTATAGCAGGACATGTGCTGCCAGGGGAAAAGGCTTCTTGCTGCTGCCATTCCTGGCTGAGCAGTCACTGGATTACACTTGGAAGGGCTCTAGAGGTGCATGTCCTTGGTCTTCGGTCAGTGATGCCTGTTGCTGAGGATGCAGTGAGGCTTTAAACCACAGCTGGAGCCAGAGGATGCTCTGCACAGAGCAGATGTGAACCGCAGCCTCTGTGCGCTCCCCTTCCAGGCAAGGGCTGACCGAGGAGCCGCTGTGGGTAAACACCAGCTGTGTTTGCTGTGCTCCGAGCAGAAACAGGGCTCAGAGGTAGAGAACGGGATGGTCGGACCCCGTGGGGAATGGCTGATTTAATGATGTAATGGTTACACAAGGAGCAGGCAGGACACGGGAAGGAGGGGGAGATGGAAACCTCTCCCACAGGGAAGCTGTAACCCTGCTGTTGTACCCAGTTGTGGGAGATCTGACCTAGAGCCTTCCAGGGACTTCATCAGCCAAGAAGAAGCTGTTTTGGGTCTATCTGTGCCTCGCTGAGGGTTTTGACCCTTGCAGGGTAAGGACCATCTCTTACCGCAGGGCTGTGTTGGTGCCATTCGCTCTGCTTGGAGCCATGCTGGGAGAGGAGAGCAGCAGCATTGAGCGTGTGGGACCAGGGCCGGTGTGAGAGCTGTGAAGGGGAGCTAAAAATACCAGGTTCTACCTGCTGGAAGCCAGACTTGGAGAAGAGCTCAGCTAGGAATGAGACAAACGTGTTTAACAGGGAAGCGAGCGGCCTCTTGTTCAGCATCCCAATGGCTTCAGTGGTCCCTCTTGGCTCTGCTCAGGTGTACCTGGCTCCATGTAGGAATGAAGAGGTGACTTGACCAGCTCGTTTGGTCAGGGCAGGCTGAAATCTGCAGCCTCTGTGCTGACTCAAACCTTTCAGCTTCCTTTCCCAGTGTGTTTGGATGTTCCCCCACTCCAAATGAATTTGCTCTTGTGGGAAATGAGGTTTTGTGTGCCTTCCCTGGGCAGCATGAGCTGCTTTTCTGCTGTTCTTGGCCATAGCTGGCTTATTACAAGGTGCGACTTGCCGGTCCTACCACTGCCTGTTATCAGGAGAACTGAATTAAGAGCTTGTGGGAGATGGATGTGGAAGAATTGGATCTGACCTGTGGATACAACTGTATGCAGGTCAAAGTAAGAGGCAGAGTAAATCTAAACTGCACAATATAGGAGGTGAAGAGAAGGATTCACTACAATGATACATCCAAAGACTCACTGGGTGCAAGTAACAGTTAAAATCAGATCCAGTAATAGAAGTGTATGAGGAGAGTGTAGTTAACATTACCCTGAGGCTGAGATGGAGCAAGGAAAATGGGTTAGCATCTCCTAAAGAGAAACCAGAGATGAGAGCAGCTTTTTCTGCCTCTTAATCATCAGCTGAAAGTTAAATCTGTGTGAGTTAATGGAAAGGGATAGGATAGGACCCACATAGTAAAATGTATGAGCTTCTTAATGCCATGGGAAGAAGAAACCTGATTTACTGTAATAAGGTTCTACCAGGCTTTTGCTGAGGCTCGTGTCAGACAAATGAGGCTGACAGCATCGACATAAGGTGCTAGTAGGCACTTGTGGGAGGGTTTGAGCCAATGGACAGTGTCTGTTGGTCTATCAGTGAAAGCTTTTACACTTGCACAGCCTTTTAGCTTCAAAGGGAGAGTACCCAGGAAGGATAATTGTGCAGCGTTAATACTCTGAGACGGAAGCTTGATCCCGTTTTAGGGATAATTAGTGATTCCCATGTTCCGGTGTTGAGCCTGCCCCTCGGCTGGGATTAGCAGGGGTCTTCCCCACGCTGCTGGATGGAGCCAGGCCTGGGTGGCTTCCAGCACTAAGCGCTGCCAGCTCATTACAGGGAACATCAATGTGTCTGCGAAGGAAGACGGGGCTGGCACTTACATACAACACTGGGAGAGCGGCGCCAGGATGGAGGTTTCGTCATGGGAATGCCGCCCAAACCTGGGAATGAAGCAGAGAACACGGAGCTGCAGTGCCTGCCCAGCACCTTCCGCTGCCCCGTGTCCTGCCCCTGCCTCACCCTCTGGCGTTGTCCAGATGCAGGAGGAAGCCATCATCCCCAAACTTGGTGAACATCTCATAGTGGTGGCGGTCCATGTTCCCTGGTAAAGAGGAATAGAGATTCCCTTGCATGTGACTGAGTGATTAACTGTCCTATGTTTCCTTTCAGACTTGCATGAGGTAGGTGTGGAAGGAAGGGAGGGAAGGAGGGAGGGTTACTTCCCCCTTCACCATACCTATTAGAAAGTCAAATATGGCCATGTCGATGATGTTAAGCAGCCTGTTGCCATTGCTGTAGGGGTAGATCTCCCTCACTGTGTTGCAGTACAGTGGATTCACTTCCCACCTGCAGGAGATGGGGGAGATGCACTCAGTGGTTGCTGCTGCTGTGTCCCAACAGCACCCCAAAGCTGGTTTCCCATGCAGAGATGGGACTTAAAGCTCCCTTCTTGCACACACAGTCAAACCCAGTCAATAGCCAGTGTTATTAGACTAATTATGGGGTAATCTCTCAATCTTGGCCTTTCTCTGCCTGGACATACAATTTCTGTCTGTCTGTGTGTCCATACCCTGCTCATTCTCCCTCCCGCATGCTCCCTGCAATGCAGATATGGGAAGCAGCATCATTTACCCACTTACTCCTCTTTTCCATCAAACGAGTAGGACCGGATCCATGGGTTTGGGATGGAGAGCCGTGGCGCTAGGTTGAGGGATGGCAGGAAGGCAGAGAGGGACCCTTCCAGGAGGTGAGGGTTCCCACACACAGCATACTCCGTCTTGCACATATACGGACACTTGGCAAAGAAGCACACGTTGCTGGCTGGGAGAAGAAGAGAGGGAACAGGGGAAGGAGCTACGATCCTGCAAGGAAGCTGGGCTGACCTCTTCCACATTGAGTGATGGGGCAGCCACTGCTTCTCTGGGCGCCCTGTGCCAGCACCTCAGCATCCTCATAGCAAAGAACTTCTTCCTAATACCTCATCTCAATCCTCCCCTCAGCAGTCTAAAGCCATTCCCCTTGTCCTGTCCCTACAGGCCCTTGTCAGACCATGTCTAACCCCATCTCATGGCAGCCAAGCGCTCACCCACCTGGTGAGACGAAGAAGACGCTCTGCAGGATCTCGTTCTTGGTGACCTCCAGGATGTCCTTGGTGACATTGATCAACCTCCCAACCGTGGGTGGCACCCTCCGGAAATCCAGGATCCTGCTCAAAAGGGACATTACTGCACAGCGTGTGCGATGGCAGATGCTGTCCTGGTCCCTTCCATTGGTAAACCAGAGGTCTTTTGATCCCTGCACCCACATGGGTGTTGTTTTGTCCTCCTAGATTCTTCCTAACAAGTAGCCAGGATCCTTTTAGCCTCTGGACCAAAATGCAGCTGAGTTTGGATTTTGGTATTTTAACAGCTGCTGCCTGGAGCAATCTGGATGCTCTCCAGGATTTGTATCTTTATCCCTTAACCAGCTTCTCCTATTCCCTGCACCCAAGTGGGTTCCTTTGGGAGCTAAAACAGCCCTTCAGGCCCTTCTACAATGATGGGTTTGACATGAAGCAAAGATACATTGACCCTGGTACAGTGGGAGGGGAGGAGAACATCGCCCCACTCAGAGCCTCTCATACCCAGCTTATTCATCTTAAATATTCTTTAAACCCCAGGGCCTGGGGTGAAAGCTGCTGTCGATTGCTGAGTCAGTACCATGGGGTGAACTGGCTCACACTGTGCTCTGCTCCTTGGGTAATGCCCTCCTGCTTCTGAGAACTGGGCACGAAACAGGATTTAGCCTGTTCCTTATTGAGCAATGTTTAAAGAAGGAGAAAAACAGAATCCTTTGCTTCCATCTGCCATCTTTCAGCTCTGAAAACCACAAAGCACTTGAGAAAAGCATCCCGGCCTCATTTTTAATAGTGGTGGAGCTGGGATGCAGAGAGGCAAGTTGATGGTGGTGTAAGGGCAGAGATGGGAAGGGAACTCAACTCTCTTCATTCCTGTACTCGCAGTTTGAGCTGTATGACTTATAGTCCTGCTTTTCACATAGATCAGGTGTAGGAACTGAGACCCCCTCCACTGTCATCATCAGGGCTCACTTGCCCTTGACGCTCAGTACTCATCCCACCGAGGGCTGTAGCCCTCCTCTTCTAATAAGGGCATTTTGGATTTTATTAGACCCAAAGCCTGCTGGAAGAGGTGCCAGGTTAATCACTCAGTAGCTGAGGGCTGCAAACTGCATCACTGCTGTTTATCTCAATCCAAAACACACATTGATTGCTGATGGAGCTTTTGCTCCATCACCGGGGGGGCATCCAGGCTGTGCCCACAACTCATCTGTGCACTTCAATGCATGCGCAATGGGTGGCTGTACACCTGACCTGTTCTCAACCTGGACTTCATCTGCCAGCCTGTTGTAGTGCAGTGACCAAGGCAAAGCTGGGCTTCAGCTGGGAGCCAGAGCCACCCCATCCCCAAACAACGCATCGGCTCCCAGAAGGGTGCTGCAAGGCGATTGCTTGGCTGAGGCCGAGCAGCTCTGCAGCGCTCGGCACGGCTCTTCTTGTGCCATAGCTCCCTATGGGCAGAGGACGGGTGTGAGGCAGGCCCCTACCTGTCCAGGTGGAAGGCGGCGATCTCCGCGTTGTGCCGCTGGAAGTCAATGAAGTAGAAGAAGTCCTCGGGGGTCTCTTCCTCACGTTTCTGCCTGGGAGAGAGCCGGGGCCTTACCCAACCAAGCACAGTGCGGGTAGGGACCAGCGCAGGGAGCCTGGACACAGCGGGGTGGCACAAGGACAGCGCATCTGGTACCCAGAGCAGCCCCTGCCACGGGCAGGGACACCTTCCGCTAGAGCAGGGTGCTCCAAGCCCCTGTGTCCAACCTTGAACACTGCCAGGGATGGGGCAGCCACAGCTCGTGCTCTGTCGCAGTGCTGGGTGGGTGATGGAGGCAGCAGGGCTGTCTGGGGGCTTTGGAACAACTTGTGGCCGTTCAGACCCACATAGCAGCACTGGGCAGAGGTGGATGGAAACCAGTGGGAGAGGAGCTGGCTGCTTTCTGGATGAGCAAGGCACCCCAGTGCTGTGCACAGAAAGCAAAGTGAGGGGGGGATAACTGTGAAGAGTCCCAAGGGGCTACAGATGAGAGCAGAAGCAATTGAAACCTCCTGTGTGAGGTGACCGGGACTGATGGCTGTTTCTTGGGAATACTCTGGGGAATCCAAGGAGAAACAAGGTAAAACACAAAGCTGGGGAAGAGGGAGAAATGAACAGTCCCCTAACGGCAAAGCTCTAGGGAGAACAAGTGTCCCGAGGCCCTTTGCTGTCTGGTATCTATTAACAGAGTAATCTCCAGCATCAATAGGCAGTGTGGGAACACTGTGTTTGTCCCTGCCTGTCCCTGGGATGCTGGGAGCAGCCAGTAACCGTTAAACCTTTCCAGCTGTTGAGGTAGGGAGTGCAGGAGAGGGAAGATGCAGTGGGGCTGGCCTTGCTGAGGATGCTACACAGGGCAGAGGGCTCGGTGGGGCTCTGCTTTGTGCCTTACCTCATGGGCTTGAACATGGCCTTCCCAAAATCCTGGAACCTGAGCACCAGCTTCAGGTGCACGCCGCTGGGCTTCACGACTTGGGGAGGAAATGGGGTGTTAGTGCCTGGAAAGCCTCCATGGCGAAGCACCGGTTACACACTGGTGCGATGGGCATCCCACCCCGGTGAGTGCATCCCATTGCTCTATCCACATCCTCCCCTCTGCTGCTGCAGTTATTTTTCCTTTCTTCTTCTCCTCCCCTGTGCCATAGAGGAGGTTTCCCTCCAGCGCTTCTCCCAGCACCCATTTCTTAAGTCCTTTAGGGGACCTTTTCCTCCCCCCAGTAGAGCCATTGGCATAATGGTGTCCTGGCACCTGCATCCCATCCTCTGCTGGGGCAGTGGGGTTTAGCTGGAGGGAGAAGGTCTTGGCTTTACATTTCCCTGGCTGAGGTTAGGGTGGAGGATACGGTCTGGGATCAGCTGAAGTGATGGCATACGAGGGGAGGGCAGGACCCAAAGGATCACACTCACTCTGGCTGCAGTCGCAGGCTCCCAGCAGCGCTTTCTCATCCTGGCTGTAGTCTGCAAGGGCAGGAGGAGAGGTGAGACACACAGAGAGGGGTACAGCCCCCTTTGGAGGGCCTGAGGCAGCCTGTGGGGACTGAGCAGCCAGGCAACGGGTCCCTGGCATGGCTGGCACCAAAAGATGCTGGGTTAAGCACCACAGCATCATGTCCTTTCATGTCACAAGGTCAGGATGTGAGACAGCACAGCACAAAACCTGCGGGGATGCTGGCACAGGGCTGGGGGCTTGATGCAGAAGTGACCTATGGGGGCCCCATAGAACCCCAGGCTGGTTTGTGTTGGAAGGGACCTTAAAGCTCATCCAGTTCCAACCCCCTGCCATGGGCAGGGACACCTTCCACTAGAGCAGCTTGCTCCAAGCCCCGTCCAACCTGGCCTTGAACACTTCCCATCCTGGTCCCCATGGCATTTACCAGCACTGATAGTGGTGAACTCTTGCATGTCCCGGAGCAGTCTGGTGACAACGGGGCTGGAGCGTGGGTAGAGCCCATCCCGGCTGATTCCCAGGTGGAACTGGAGCCAGCTGGCCTCCGGCCGCAGTGGCAGCGGGGCTGATGGAGAGGTTAGGTTGAGCTCCTCCCTGTAGAGCTTGTGTCTCCTGTGAGAGAGTGGTTGTAGGGTGATGAGGATGAGGATGGAGCCCTTTATTGCTGTGAGTCCAGAGTCTGTTGGGGAGCAGAGCTGGGGGGACACAAGGGCTCTGTGTGCTACCCGAGGGGAAACCGAGGCAGGGAGTGATTGACTGAGATTGTGCTGCCTTCTTGCCTCTGCAGAGCCCTGGGAAAGCAGCATCAAGCAGGAACACAAGAGGCTCTATTGTCCTCTCCTCTCCCCATCAGAACTGATAGGAAAAAACCACTAAGAGCCACAAACTGCCTCTGTGACCAGATTGACAGCCCTCGGTCCAGTGAGCAGGGATGCGATGAGGCCATCCAGCAGTGTCCTGCCCATCACCTCTTAAAATCAAGGTAGAACCCTGCCCTTTCTTGGCAGGTAGAGCCAAAGGGGCCTCCCAACTTCAGTAATAACCCAAAGGTGTCTCCCCACTTGATCAGCATTGAGGCCCCCATGGCAGGGACCCACACTTTGCTAAACTGCACTTGAAAGGTCACTTGTTCCACCCGGCAGAGGACAGAGCTTTAGTTTCTCATTAACACCGCTGAGCCAGGTACAGGGCAGCCGGTCCTGATAACAGGAAAACACAGTTCAGTTTGTACTGAGAGTGCCAAGATAGATCCATGAGAGAAAACAGGAGCTGGATAACGAGTGAGGCATTAACCAAGGCTGGGATGGAGCAACTGAGAGAGAGAGGTGCCATGAACCTCACTAGACCCAGTCTGACCCTTAACAAAGCACAAAGATTGAAGAGGGACTTTTCCACGCCTGCTTTTCCTCCCTATTTTTTCCAAATTTTTCCTATTTTTCCCATTTTTTCCTATTTTTTCCTATATTTTCCCAATTTTTCCTATTTTTTTATGCAGAAGGGAGATGAGGGAGGCTTTTCAAGCATGGTGTGACAT
This sequence comes from Myiopsitta monachus, assembly GCA_017639245.1. Lineage (NCBI taxonomy): Eukaryota > Metazoa > Chordata > Aves > Psittaciformes > Psittacidae > Myiopsitta > Myiopsitta monachus. The sequence goes on along the minus strand of CM029931.1, from coordinate 2,608,308 downwards.
GGGAGCAGTGCTGGCACCCACAGACATGGCAGGGTGTCCTCTGGGATGGCTGCGTAACTTGGAGCAGTGGCTGCAGCAAGTGGGTGCTGACCATGCACTAAGGAATGTACGGCCAAGGAGCTGGTGGCTGGGAAGTGCTCAGGGATGTTGCTGGTTTGTTGCTTCCCTGCTCGGACAGGCAGGAAAACAATGGGGTTTGGTTGGTTTTCTTTTTCCATCATCCTTTCCCATCCAAGCAGGTTAAACAGTGTGGGTAGTCCGGCCTAACCATGAGCAATGGATGAACACACTTGGGAGCGATGGACACATATCAGTAGCATCCTGGGAGAAATCTTGGAAGTGGAGAGATGTGGCCGAGCTATGGGTCAGGGCAGCCCATTCCCTCTCCTTTTCCCTCTGTGTTGGCCTTTCAGGTGGATCAGGTCAGCCACAATGCAAAGTCCATGTGTGTGCGGTCAGAAGGGTTGTTGGAACACATCTCTCTGTTCAGTCTCTCTTGGGCTATCTGCAAAGGATGCAGAGGCTCCCGAAGGTGGGAACAGGACATGGGACGTGCTGAGACTTGCTGTTGGTCTGGCCGGCAGGCTGTGCACAAGGATGCTATCAGCTCTGCTGGATGTGCCTTGCCCTTCCAGCCTCCTCCAGGTCTCTCCTGGTTGAGGCACAACCTCCCCCCCCCCCCCCCCCCCCCGGCCACAGGCAGGGACAATAAAAGCCACAATGTCATTTATACGAATGACTCAGGATTTTCCCTAGGGAAGCTGCCCAAATATTTTACCATATTTGCTCTCCTGCCTCCCATCCACACAGACTGTGCCCCCCCCGGCGGGCAGTGAGCAATACATTACTGGAGGGGAAAAGCCGTGCAGTGATTGTGCAAGGGGAGGCAGCTCCCGGCCGCTGCAGGGCCAGCGAGCCCCTTCCCAGCCTTTAAACCCGGAACACAGCTCCCTCTGCCTCCCGGTTTCCTAAAGGATTCCGGGAATATTTCCCTCTGGAGCAGATCTCTGCACAAGACATGACATAAAACCCGGATTCATTTCTACCCTGCTATAAATAGTCCCGGGGTTGCCCTAGCTCTGCTCAGCCAGCTCGATGTGGGGCACGGCATGGGGTGATGCTGGTCACTGGTGTCCACTTGCCTCCAGTACCAAGCCAGTTACAGGGTTTGGGGTTTTCGAAGCGTCTCCTTCAAGGATAAAAATAAGCTCTGGAGTTTCTAAGGGTGTTTTTTTGGTTCTGAAGAGGTGTAGATGGTTTTTATGCTGTTTCCTTCCTGCATCCCCATCAGGCTCTCCAGCTGGTTCTGCATCCTGCAATAATTCCTGGTTCTAATTGAAGTGCTTGGGAAAAGCACGGTGATGGGCAGCAGTCAGGACATAGAGAGCACTGTGGAGGTGGGACAAGTGCTGCTGTGCTGCCCTGGCTGTGGGTATCCGCAGGCCATACTCTGGGTCCATTCTGTAGGTTGGTAGGGAGTCCCCATCCAGCTGATGTCTGTCTGTCCGTCCATGGAAATGAAGATAGGCACACTGTGCTGTAGATACAGGGTTAAGCCATAGCTTGTTCCACTCCAGAGGAGCATCCCACCACTCTGAAAGCTGCTTTGCCACCAGCCAGACCTGTAAGTGATGCAGAAACATGCCATCACCCAGCCAAGGTGAGGAGAGGATGGACCGGACACCAGCTCTGCACCTCTTCCACTGGACCATGGATGCAGCCACACCTTGGTGAGATCCAGTGTGGACTTTGTTCCTGCAGCACTACCTTCAGTCCTCAACAAGAGCAGCAAACCCATGGATTGGGAAAAAGCCACGTATTCCACGTCCCATGGAGGATGCTGCCCTTCGCTCTTGGCAATTATAGGAATAGCTCAGTCACATTGGAGAGGACATGGGCTCTGCGGTGCTTCTGGTGGGGCAGAAATTCCTCCATGCCCACAGCAAGTTAATGGTCTTCGGAAACCCATCAGCCCTGGCAAGTGCTGCCTCATTATAGCTTCAATTTACAGCGCCCACGGCAGGAGAGGTTGGGTGTCACCTCGGCCTGTGCGTGTTCTCCAAAGGCTTTACCCCCTTATGAGCATCATAGGTTTAATTTCAGAGTGGCTGAGGGATAATCAACGCTTCTGTCTCCCTTCTCCTCCCCAGAGGTACAAAGTGAAGTCAATCAAGGGCAAACAGCATCACCGCTTTCCTCCTGACCACATCATAACCAAACCTCAGAGCAAAAGGCAGCGTGCAGCCACGGCTTTGTCATAAATAGCAGATTGAGACAATACAGTTGGGGAATGCAGCCTTCTCACCCGACAGGCTGCTCCCCAGCCGAGGCCGGTGTGCAGGTAATGTCAGCACTGCTGCAAGTGCTCAGCACTGGGTGCTCAGAGCTTCCGGAGGTGCTCAGGAAGCCATGAAGCACAATGCCATGAGCTTCTTCAATTCAAATCCCCCTTTCCCACTGGGCTTGGGAAACATCCATCTTGCCACCCGAATCCTGATGTCTTCAGGAGGCATGGCTCCACTCTGAGAACCAACATCACAGACTGGTTTGGGTTGGAAGGGACCTTAAAGCTCATCCAGCTCCAATCCCCTGCCGTGGGGTTCACCTTACATTACAGCAGCTTGCTCCAAGCCCCAGAAGATGCTCCACTGCCGCACCACCATGGCCAGCCCAGGGGGTGCTTAACAATGGGCGTCTGGGAGAGCAGCCAGAAAAGGGGTGCCTGGGGGGTATCTGTGCAGGGGGTACCGGAAAGGGGTGCAAGGAGAGAAGGTGCCCAGGAGATGCCCATACAGGGGGTACCTGTTCAGCAGGTGCCCAGGCAGTACCTGTGCACTGAGTGCTCATGGGGGAGTGCCCAAGAGATGCCCATGCAGGGGGTGCCCGGAGAGGGATGCCTGGGAGCTGCCTGTACACGGGGTGCCCATGCAGGGGGTGCCCAAGAGATGTCCATACAGGGGGTGACCGGGAAGCGGGTGCCCAGGAGATGCCTATAAAGGGGGTGTCCATGCAGGGGGTGCCCAGGAGATGCTCATAGAGGGGGTGACAGGGAAGGGGATGCTCGGGAGATGTCCATAGAGGGAGTGACTGAGAAGGAGGTGCCCAAGAGATGTCTATACAGGGGGTGACTGGGAAGGGGGTGCCTATAAGGCAGATGCCTATAAAGGGGGTGTCCATGCAGGGGGTGCCCAGGAGATGCCTATAAAGGGGGTGTCTATGCAGGGGGTACCCAGGAGATGCCCATAAAGGGGGTGTCTATGCAGGGGGTGCCCATGCAGGGGGTGCCCAGGAGATGCTCATACAGGGGGTGACCGGGAAGAGGGTGCTCGGGAGATGCCCATACGGGAGCTGCCCACAGGGGGGGGACCCAAAAGATGCCCATACACAGGGTGACCGGGAAGGGTGCCCAGGAGATGCCCTTAGAGGGGGTGCCCAGGAGACGCCTATAAAGCGGGTGTCCATGCAGGGGGTGCCCAGGAGATGCTCATACAGGGGGTGACCGGGAAAAGGGTGCTCGGGAGATGCCCATACAGGAGCTGCCCATACGGGGGGTACCCAGAAGATGCCCATACACAGGGTGACCGGGAAGGGTGCCCAGGAGATGCCTATAAAGGGGGTGTCCATGCAGGGGGTACCCAGGAGATGCCCATACAGGGGGTGCCCATACGGGGGGTACCCAGAAGATGCCCATACACAGGGTGACCGGGAAGGGTGCCCAGGAGATGCCTATAAAGGGGGTGTCCATAGAGGGGGTACCCAGGAGATGCCCATACAGGGGGTGCCCATAGAGGGGGTGCCCGCGCAGGGTCGCGGCGCGGCCGCGTCGGGACGCACCTGTTCCAGCGAGCCGCCTTCCGCCGGTAGTAGCGCAGAGCGTCGCGGGCTCCCAGCAGCGGCTCCGCGGGGCCCGGCGGGGCGGCGGCGCGGTACAAAGGGTGTGCGAAGAGGCGGCGCAGCGCGGAGGCGGCGCGGGCGCGGGGCGGCGGCTGCGGGGCGGCGGCGGGCGCTGGGTGGCGGCGGCGGCACGGGCAGCGCGGGGCTCCCGCACTCAGCTCCCGCCGCGCCCGCGGCCAGAGGTGGAAGTAGAGATCGGCCGCCAGCAGCGCCCCGAGCAGCAGCAGCACCGCCGGGCGGTCCCGGCGCGGCCCCGGCATGGCCCGTGCGGGGAGCCGCGGGCACGGGCAGCGCCGGGTGCGGGAGCTGCCGCCGCCGCCGCCTCCCGGGGCAGGGCGCACGGGGGAGCTCGAGCGGCGGAGCCGGGGGGTGCGGGCACCTCGGGGCGGGGACCGGGCAGGGCGCTCGGGGCCCCGGGGCGGGGGGATCGGGGATTGGGGACGGCGTGGAGGGAGCGGGTCCGGGTCTGGGTCTGGGTCTGGCTCCGGGAGAGGTTGCGAGGGGACCGACCGAGCAGCCCCGGGCTCTGCCGCCCGCCCCTCCGCAGCATCCGGAGCACCCGGAGACGCCCCCGGTCTCCCCCCGCCTGCCCTCGGTCCTTCGGGGTTTCTCCCGAAGACGGGGAGTCCCCCCCGGATGAAGCCTGTAGCCGGGGCTCTCAGGCAGCGAGTGCGGTGCTGCGGGGGTCTGGGGGCTGTGTTAGCGTCAGTGTATGGGGACGGGGTGTGCGAACACCTCCGGGTGCCCGGGCAGGGCTTGCGGCCGTTCCGCGCTGCTTTTGGGCGCACGGATCAGCCTCTGCTTTTATTTCCTTAATTCCTAAATAAACGAGTTGAGGAAACTCCTCCCTGCAGTTTGCTGGGAGAGGCTCGGCCGCGGGGATGTGCTGGAGCTGGGACCCATCCAGCTCAGCGTGGAGAGCGCAGCGAGCAGCAGGTTGAGGAGCACCACGCCAAGGGAGGGACATGGAGGAGAAACTGGCTGTAAACAAAGGGGACGTGACGAGACTGGGCTGGTGCTGGCACTCTGCTGAGGGGAGGACAGAAAACAAACTGCAGGAGGAGGGGAATGTCAGTGGGGTTTTCATATGGCTGGAGCAGAGCTCGGGTTTGCTGCAAGGGGAGGCTCTGGGATGTGCTGGGTTGGGGGGTTTGGGATATACAAACAGGCATCAGAGGAACTGTTGGCCAAGCATCCATCCTAGAGCCTGTGGTGCTCCTATTGCCGAGGAGGGAAAGTGGTCCCCTGGTCTGGCCTGGGTGGTGGCCTCAGTCCCCTCTGGCTCTTGCTCTTTGGAAGACGGAGTCTGGTTCATGCTCTCATTTAGAAATGCAATTTCAAAATTGCTCTTTCTTTTGATATTTAAAGACTTTGGGTTCGAGGGGGGGGGGGGGAGGGTTGCCCCGAGCCTTTTTCCTGTAATGCCAACTTTTATGTATTTTCCATGGTATGTCAGAAAAATCATGAGCAGAAACTGCAGCTTCTGCAGGTGAGTGGGGGCAAATGATGCTCTGCTTCTCAAAAGCATCAAGTGATGCTTTGAGCAACCCGGTCTAGTGAAAGGTGTCACTGTCCATGGCAGGGGGATTGGAATGAGATGAGCTTTAAGGTCCCTTCCAACCCAGACTCTATGATTCTGCTCAGGGACACCGGCTGTGCCCACGTTTCTGTGCTCTTTGGGGCCAGAACTGGTATAATGATTACGTTTGGATTCCTTTATGTGCTGAACCACACATGAGGTAGCAAGAGGGAAAATTTGGGGGTCCTGCCTGTATTGGCAAGGCTTGGGGGGTGCTGGGAAGCCAGGGGCTCTGCTCAGGGGCTGGGGTCTGCAGGATGGGAAGAGTTCCCACCAGCCTTAGAGGTGGTCCTCCTGATATTGAAGGAGAAAAGAAGCTTTTAGGACCTAAAACTAGATGGAAAGAGGGGAATAATGTTTGGCATCAACCTGGCCACATTGCTTAGGAGAGAGCAAAGGGGTGTTGTGCTGCAGCAGCGCTCTCTGCATGGGGACACTGGGGTCTTCAGCCCTTCTGTGGGCTGGAGGTCGCTTCCCCAAAGCAGCATCACCATGAGCCCAGCACTAAGTAACGGCCTGGGGCTAATGATAGGATTCTTCCTTTATTTCAATTCAATAAAAGGTGGGATGACCCATCTGAAGTTAAACTCTGGAATTCACCAAACCCAAATGAATCACCAGGAGGAAACGCATCTCTGCATCTGTCATCCCTCTGACAGACACTCACTGCCTCTCCTTAAACTTGAAGAGCAGCATTGGGCAAACACTCCATCAAAAACTGGCTCATACTTGTTTCCTTCCTAATCCTCCCGGAACTGTTTCCCTGTTGCCAGTCTTGCCCAGAAACCATTAAATCTTTCCTAGTTTGCAGGGCTAATCCTGAGCGAATGCATCAGGACCCAAGCAGCAGCTGGGCCAGAGTCTCTGTGTTATTTGTGTGCCCCACAGGAGGATTGTTCCGCTTTTAATGAGACTACTTAAAAAGACACAAAAGTGCAGTAAGTCAATCACATTAATCTGTAATAGACTGAAGCGCTCTGGTCCTTCCCAAAGCATTAGGGACTGCCAGCTGGAATGCAAAGCCATTCTGCTCACTGTTATGTAGAACATCTCGGTGATGCTCCCACAGTGCCAGCACTACAGCTTTGCCCAGTGCCACTTCCATGCTCAGCCATGGCTTGGAATCCCCTGGGATCAGGTGGGGATCCCCCATCTCCATCCCGCACTCATCCCTCAGCATCTTGTCATGTTCCAGTTCCTTGGCTCATTGCTCTTGCAGCTGGGCTGTAACGGGCTGTGCACTGGTCCGTGGGCTGGAAGGTGAGGACCAATCCCCTCTCCATGAGTCTCAACGGAGGAGCAGAGCAGGATGGGTGGATGCATTCCTAAAATGAACCTGCACAATCTGCCTCGATAGGGCACCGCCAGCTACAGTGGAATCAAGTTCTCATTTGGAGTTACCATGGGATAATTGTCCTCATTTACTATTTAAAGATGGAAAAAAAAAGCTCCTTCTTCCAGATAACTGCAGCAGAGAAATGTTCAGGAGTAGATGATGTCCCCAAACATATCATTAAAGCTTTAAATAAATGCATGATGACATCTGCTAAGGAAGACTTCCTCTTGTGTTTCAGATAGGAACCAGGCAGGTCATTGTCAAAGTCATCCTTTAATAAACAGAGGACATTCCTTTTGTTTTTCCAGACACGTAACTTAAAATATTTGGGGATGTAATTTGGATTCTTTCACACATTATTGATTTAAATATCATCTTCCTTAGAGACGTCTCGTACTTGACAGAAGGTAAATGCCTCTGTCTGCTGCTTTTTGTCTTCTTTACTCAGCTTGAAATGCTACAGAACTGAACCAGTCCCACCCTGCGGATTATGTTTGTAAGAGGGAGAAGAGATGAGAACTATCCTTTTCTCACTCCCCCATTAATTACAGGGATTAAATGCCAAGGCGGCTACAAAGCGTTACAAAGAATACAAAGATATGAATTGGAGGAGCCAAGTTGTGTCTGAGCATATCGTGGTGTGGGCATGCTCAGCACCAGCTCCAACTTCTCCCTCTTCACACACCGGAGCCAGCGGCAGCCATTGTCTGAAGGAGACAGGGATGTGATGGGGACAGGGAGATCATGGTGCGTTGGAGAGAGGGGTTTGTTCCACTCATGGAGATGCTCAGTAAAGATGATTCCACTTTGTATCCCTGGTAAGGAGGGAGAAAACCACAAGGAGCAGGAGATGCGTTAGCACAGAGCTGGAAATAGAGGCAAAGCTGCAGCTTGGACCCTCCCAGGGGAAAACCAGGATGATTCCAGCTTTTCTGGAATTCGTGTTGGGGTTCATGTCCGAGGTCTTTGCTGTTTCCTTGACCCTGTGATGCAGATGGTTTTGGCTGCTCCCGCAGCTGGGGCTCAATGGGCTGCCCCTGTGTGTCCGGCTGCTCCCTCCCATCCTCCATGAGGCTTTGACTGCCAATCCTGGCTGGAGCCCCTCCGGAGCCGGCCACCGCCACTGCCCTCCTCTCACACTCCTTTCCGCCCATAATGTGATATGGAAGATGCAGCTGCTTGCTTGGGCTCCTGCCTTGGAGCAGATGCTCAATGGTTGTATCTGACCCAGGCTTTTGGCAAGGGATAGCCCCAGATAGAGCACAGATGTGCTGGACACTTCATACAGGGCACTGGGAGGCACCTAAGACCCTCGTGGGGTTTCATCCCCCCTTTCCACTTTGCCGTCAGGGCCAAGTGCCCTCTCCCAGCCTGGCTGCTGGATCTGAAGCCCCTGGCTGGTAGCATCCAATGGGAATTCTCCTGCCTGTGGAGCAACAGATCTCCCCTTTGCCAGCTGCAAAGCATTCAGCAGTGCAGGCAGGGATGTGGGCAGGGTGATGGGCAGGGGTGACAATGGATGTGATGATGGGAAGATGATGGGCAGGGGTGCAGGCAGGGGTGCAGGCAGGGATGTTGGGGGCGGAGCCACCGCCCGGGGGGGGGGAGCATCTCACAGTGGGCGTGGTCATGGTGGGCCAATCAGGGGGCAATGCTGCCCGTAAAAGCTCTGCCTGTGAGCAGTGGTAGTTTGTGGTCCTCAAGGTGCAACTCCCAGCCTGGATGCAGCTTCTTGCTCTTGGAATGATGGGTTTGTTTCCCAGGGAAGGTGATGCCTCATGTGGGGTGTTTGGTGGGGTCTTTTCTGCCTGAACCCCCCCCCAGCTCTGGAGGGGGGTGTTTCTTCACCAAGGTTGTGTAAAATCCTTCTCTGGTCCCTGCTGTGATGGTTCAGTGAGAGAAGCATTCGTTGTTGCTCTGGGCTGTTGCTCTTCCTCAGCTTGTAATTAAAAGGGAGATATTTGGGTTAAATGCTTAAATTAAGAACATGTTTTTGTTAGCTAACAACACAGAAAAAAGCCCTGGAGAACCTGATAGAGCAATCAGTGCCTCTCCACTTGCGTTGGAGATGTTCCTTTGAGAGAGGAAGCCTGTTCACTCCAGAGCATGTTTTTGCTGCAAAAATGCAATTACAGGGTGTAAAAGGAAGCCTTTAGAAGCACACAAAGTGGAAATGAGTTCTGAAGCTGCAGGACAGGGAAGGCAGAAGGTGAGATGTGTCCCATCCAACCCACAGGCTCTGACAGCAGCTTCCATCAGCCATGATTTTGGTTTTCTCCTCCCATCTATCTCACCTGGCTGCTTTTCAAGGCTCATCCCCTTGGCCTCACCGGGCTCTCAGCTGCTCTGGGCTCAGGAGGCTGGGTGGTTCTTACCCTACTTGGCAACCAGTTTTTGCACTGCTAAGCACAACCAAGATGAGACCACCTTCAGGGTCCAAGAGAGCGGCTGTTGTGTGCTGGGGCTGTTTGAGCTGTCTCCTAACCCTAACGCTTGCCTGGTGCATGAGGTCTGAGAGGGCTCCATCTGCACTCTCATCTGAAGCCTGGCTGATGGACATCAATCCTTGGAGCCCAAACCAGGTCTGTAGCAAGAAAGGTGATGGTGACTTGCACACAGCTTAGTGCATGGGCAGGGTTGCTTGTTCTTGCTGCTGCCTGTACATCCCCTACAGCGTGGTGACATGGGACTGTTTGTGTTGGATGTGCTAGGATGGACTGGAAAACAGCACTGACCTCTTGAGCAACACTGAGGAGGGGGGAGGTTTGGCCATGAGGTCATTGGCTCCGCTTGCGTTGAGTTTACAGGATCTGATTTCCAAGATAGTAAAAGCAAAGCAATCCTCTCCTCGCTGCATGGTTCTGCCTTTGCCAAGGAGGAAGGGGCCGGCGCGTCTGTGTCGTTAGAGGTTAAATAACAGCAAATCACGTTCCGTGTGTGCAGGCGCTGCCGGGCTGCGTGCGCGCATTCCTTAATCAGGGTTTAGTTTGTTGGATTACTTTTATTGGCAGTTAACTGTGTAATGGTCTCGGTGGAACATCTGGTCCACGATTGAAAGGAATATTCTTCAGCCCTTGCGGAGTGCAATTATTTTTGGATACAAGTGGAGGCTTTAGAGCCATCAAGAAGATAAAATGCAGATTGTTTCAGAGGGGTTTTTCTCCCTTATTTTAATGGCTTTCAAAGAGGAACTTTGATTGTTTTTGTCTATTGTTCGCAATGGAAACCGAGCAGAAGGGCTGGGGAGAGGCACAGATGTTCCCTGTGCTATTGGGTGGGACAGGCACCCAAACCCAGGGCAGAGGGTTTGAACCTCCCTCCATAACATTTTCCAAGTCTTGGAATAGCTCATCTGCCCACCAGTTCCTTGGTAAAACCACTGAGGGCTGGTGTGGGATTCCTGAGGGAATGATTTAAAAGCCTGTCACTGGATGGGATGAGGGTTGTTTACAAAACAGAGAAACTAAAGGGCTTTGTGCTCTCCTCTGTTGATGGGAAAATCACAGATGGATCCCAAACCTCTGACTCCCAGCTTAGCACCAGTCCATACAGCCCACAAATAGTCTCTGGTTTTTGGGCACTGGGAGGCTGGGATTGCAACTGGCACACTTTCATCCTCAGGAATATATCCTCTCAAAAACCCAGCCCCAAACCCACATTAAATTATCAGTAGTTATATCTCAGGAGTGAAATGCAGTTTGTATATTATGGCCCTCTATGGAGGAGGCTGGCTGACGACTCCTTGTCTGCAAGAGGAGTACGATCTTGGCTGCTGTTTGCTATTATGACTGCAGGCAGACAGGCTGTGAGATTATGGCTGGCTTTTAGTAGCACAATGAAGTGAAATTGTTAAACTGGGTAAGGACGGATGCTTTTAGTTTGTCCCGGGGACATAGTGTTATAGGCAAGGTCATGGATTTCGGGAGGAGCTTGGATGGCATTGGAAGTGCCAAGGGATCAGTCTTGGGGTGAAGGAGAGACTTTGGCTTTGTGTGTTTTCAGGTGAAAAGGGCACTGCAGGGGGAGAGGGAGGAAAGTGATGGGGGAGGTGGCAGCTTTTCAACCCCTCCCTGAAAGCTTGAGAATAAAAGGAGTGAAAACCAGCCACAACCTCAGGGCTTTGGGCGCTTTTCCTGTGGCCCACTGGTGGGGACATCTCTGCCAAGGCAATGGTTGTGTCACAGCAAGGTGCAAGGAAGGACAGGAGAACCTCCAGAATGCTTCAGCCCCCACATGTGATTGCAGAGGCAGGAGGGGGAGCAGAGCTGAGGCCCTCAAACTTCAGTTTGAAGTCAACCATGCACTTGTTTGGATTGAGGCTCAGCGATGGGTTTTAAAAGGGAAGCCTGTGCTTAATAATAGCAATAATAGTAGCAGCAATAACAGTAGTAATCATAGAAACAATAGTAATAACAATAATGGTAGTAATAACTGCAACAATAAAACAGTAATAATAATAATCATACCCCAGTGTTTCATTCCAGAACCTCTCTATCCCTTTATGTTTTTAAAATGCCCTTGTGTTTCAAAGCTGCAAGGGAAAGACAAGGAAAGGGAGAGAACTTCTCAATCATGAACTGGCTTTCAATGTTGTTGTTTACACTGAGGGGAGGGAGGAAGGCCTTCCAACTTCAATCCCCAATGAAAGTCTTCATTAAGAAGCATCAGTAGATTGGGATGTTGAAAAGCAAACAGCAGAGCAGTGATCTGTTGCTTCACACTAGGTAAGGATGCTGTATGCGCAGTGTCAGCTGGTGGGGAAGATCCTTCCTCTTCCCAGGCCCCATCCCTGCTCAGCTTTTCCTGAGGTTCTGTTTTCGCCCTGTATTTTGTGTCTGTATTTGTTTTTCCCCCTTCTAATCATGTCAATCTCTGCTGCTCACTGGGGTCATCTCAACCTTGGCTCTGTGGCTGGCTGCCGGGAATGGGCGATTTGGCAATAACTCTTCAGGGGAAGCTCTTGGTGGACAAAACATTGGGCAATAAAAGTAATGATTTTGGAGCTCAGTGCTCATGAAGGAAGCTGTGCCACAGGAATTTGTTAAATAGCTTATTCTACAATAAATACAATATAAATACAAGCGTCGGAACAAACGGAGGAGCCGGGAAGGACCTCAAGAGGACAACAGCTCCATTCCTAATGCTGCCAGAATAGATGTGTCTGCTGGATCTGGGTGATTGACCCCAGGATTGATTGCCTGCAGGCTCCTCTGGCTTTCTTGCCATCAAACCAGCTTGAACTATTTGGGCCTCAGCTACTTGTCAGCTTTGCCTGCTGCTTTCCCACTTTATTGGAAGTCCCAGGAATGTTGTGCGATTTATTTTCTTCATTCCAATAAGATGTAAGATGTAAAATAAGGAGAATCCGTGATCCTCCTGCACTGAGCCTGGGAGAAGCATGTGTCTGTCTTCAGCACAACCCAGTGTTTAGAGCAAATTAAGATGGAGTTACGGCGCTGGGACTTGTAGCTTCATATGGTTCTTTATAAAATGCCTTCAGCATTTTAAACATGGGTTCTTGAGCCACAGGGGTGATCTTTGACTTCATCTGCTTTACAGGTCCATTACAGTTGGTTCATTCCTATATTGGGGGATGCAGAAGACTCACTGCCTTGCTGGAGAACCGGCAATGAGGTGTTTTTTGAAGCAAGAAAGTAATGGGGATCATTTCAATGAGGCTCAGAAGGAGGGGTTCCTTATCAGGAGCAAACTCAGCTGTTATTGCCTTGGCTTCCTTATTAACCCTTAGTCACCACCAGCGGGTGAACAGGGCAGAGAATGCTGTGTAGAGCAGAATATTGAAGGGAAAAGGTTGAGTTGGAGAATAGGTGAATGCAGAAGTACCCGGACTGCTTACAACTGCTCTGGAGGCGCTGGTGGTTAATGCTTGATTCCTACATGGTGTATTTAGTTGGGATTTGGGGCAATATTAATCACTTTCAGCTATGCCTATTGTTGCTTCTGCACTGCGTCCCAGCAGTGTGGGTGCTGCAATGAAAACGGAGATAACAGGAGTGCAGCCTCAGGGCCTGAGAAGGTCGCTTCTGTCCTAGGATCTCCAAGAGTGGATGGCATCTTTTACCTTGTTTCTCTCTATATTTTCAAGCCTCTGTGGTCCATGGGAAAGGGCACAGGTAGAGTTCTCCACCCAAACACAGTGTGCTTGGTGGAGAAAGCCTTGGAAAGAGGTGATGCCAATTTTGGCACAAGTTCCTGCAACAAAAATAGGTCTGAGTGCACAGTTAAACCTTAGTAAATTGTATCTTGGGTTAAGCTATTTATTAAGGTGTCACAGGGGAATTTCAGGCTAGGTATGTACATCATCACAGGAGATAGGCTGGAAATAACAGTGATTTGGAAAGAACATGGATTTGAGCCTTAGAACCCATGGTGAAAGTCAAAGCACAATGAATTATTCCGCTTAACGATTGATGTTCACGCACTGGATTCAGCTGGAGCCACACTATTTCTGTTGCATCTCACTTCCCCAACGAGCTACCAGGCACAAGAGCTCATGGGGGGGTTTTGTGCTTGTTCTTGGGGTTTTCATTTCTGCCTTTGTTGCTCATTCAGAGGCAGATGCCACTGAAATGGACTTGTTCATGTGCTGTGTGCTATAACTACAGGAGGGAGTATTCCTTCCTGCCTTAAGTAATGAGTCTTCTGTCATGTTGGGAAGCAAAAGGCTGCGGAAAATGATGGGCAGAGCATCACTGCTGGGAGAGGGCCAGTTTGGGCTTGGAGGGGTGAGGGACCTCCCCTTTACATGAGTGCTGCTCTCACAACAAGATTACCCCCTCATTCTTTCCTGTGCTCCAAATTCTCTCAAGGAAAGTGGGGTTCTTTGGTTCCTCTTTCCCTTCCACCATCTTGCTGCTCCCATGAGAGATGTTTCAGGTCACATTGATGCTTGGTGGAGCCAGCTGGAGTTTAGCACACTTTCTGTATCACACAGTGGTACAGAGGTCAGCGAAACCTCAGGAAATCGATGCATGATCCTCCTGGCCTGAGTGTGAAAGTATTTCTTGTTGCATTTCTTAGTGCGGGGCAGAGGTCCTCAGCTCAGCTGATTTTTCTGCCTTTCAGTACCGACAGCTATGGCTCCGGAGGGAGATTTAGCAAGATATAAGAAGTCTGCCACACTCAGGAAGATTTTCCTCCTCTTCCCGGTCTTGTATTTAATCTAAAATAAGTAATTATTAATGGCAGGTCTCTTCAGAATACGAACAAATCACATACTGAGAAAGAAGGAGCTGTGAGATGACTGAAGAGCCATTTTATCTATCTCTGCCACTAATATGCACACAGAGGCACTTGTAAATACTGAGCTTTAGATAAAGAGTTGAACTGTATTTAAACTAATAAACATCAATTGTAACCAGCAGAATCATGTGGATTTAGCAGCAGAAAATCTTGAATTTGGCCTTGTCCTGTCTGTTTTGCAGTGGAGCATTCGGTCTTTGTGTTGAAGTCATGTGCTAAGGATGCAGTCCCACGTGGGATGCAGGAGCACAGTCAGGGGATGTGTATTGATGTGATGTGATTTTTATTCTTGGGGTGGGAATTGTGGTTGTGCAGCAGCTTCGGCTTTGCTGAACTTGATCACTGACGACATGGAAAGGTTTTTTTTGGGTATGTTCAGAGGCTGATCATGAGCCTCACGGGAATCGTGGCTCAGGTCTCCTGCCATACAGGCGTGAGTTGATATTGTGGATATGGGCGAGTTGTGGCTCCTGGGCTGGTGTCATCCTCAGCATCAACTGTGGCCTGGGTTGGTGTCCATCTGGTCTCTCCATGGATCAGCTTCTGTCTCAGCCCAGTGAAGGTACCAGCTGGCTGTAGGCATTTGAAAGAGCTGAGCTTGGCAGCAGAGTTAACCTGGCTTGGTGCCTTGGAGATAAGTTATAGAGGAAACCAGCTGATGTGCAAAGATGTGTTGAATAGCTGGCAGTGATGACCTTATCTGACCTATCTGGAAGGAGCTGAAGTGATGGCCTTATCTAGCAGATCTGGGAGTTACAAGAGGTGTTTTCTCTTCTCCTCCACCCTGGCACTGCGTTGCATTGGCTCGATGGGGCATCTCACACTTTCCAAACCAAGATTTTCAGTGCTTTTTCACTGTGCAGGAACATGAACATTTAGTTCATGCACCCAAAGAGAAGTCAAAATACCAGGTTTTCCCCTTGGCTGTGGTGTGGGTGCCCTGTTGGCTTCAACTCACACTCAGAAAGCTGTTAAAAACATCTGGGAACCAAATGGCTGAAAGAACAGCAAGAGAAAAGCCTCAATTTTAGTTGTGGTTGGAGTCTTGATTAACTCTTCCTAGTTACCCACCTTGCTTCCCAGCCCTCAGCTCACCGACAGGGAGGTTTTGGGGATGTGTGGAAGACAGCTTGGAGAGCCTGTGCACTCTCTTCCTCTGCTTGTGTAGGACACCCACAGGAAAACTGTTAAGTGTCCTGTTGATGGAAAAAGGTCGACAATGACTGCATGTTTACTCCACACTCAATTGCTGCCCATCTTCCCCACCACTTTATTTGAACGCAAAGAACTAATAACTATGTGCAGTGATTGCAGCTATTGCTGCGTTATGTAGTGATTCATGACATGCAGATTACAGGGCAATAATTATAGCTGGGGTTGCTGTCATTTTACTGGATCCCTAAGCACCAGCACCTCTAAGTGCTGGGTTTTTTTGCTCATATGGTGATGTTTAGCTTTAGCTGGAAGCACGGTTAAGTGGGGGACTCACAAATGCAAAATCTCCTTGAAAATAAGGTGACAATTGACTTTCTTTGGACTGAGCTTCTCCTATTGTATTCTGGATGTTATTCTGAGAGCTGGCACGGGCTCCAAGGGGCATTAGTAATGCAGAAATAGCACTGGGTTTGGCCACATCCACATTGTGGATTAGAAGCCTGTTGGTATGTGGATGATGGTGGAGAGGAAGGGCTGAAGATGGCTGGAGTGGGAGGCTGGGGATTCATTCATCTTTGCTCACCATGGGATCTCACATCAGCAGGTTATCTTTTCTTATTAAATACTCAAAAGTTACAGTGCAGAAAGGTGCATTAAGAAATAACTCTATATGCTTATCCAAGGGGAATTCGGGCCTGAGGCTTGGCACGGCCAGCCAGGGAATGGCTACTTGGGCAGTAGAGATGGGAGCTGGATGGTTGGGAGGGTTACTTGTCAAGACCTGAGAACTGGCTCTGTGTTGCTGCCAGAATGGAGTTCTAATTATAGCTAATTGCAGGGTTGATGCTCTCTGGATTTGGTCTGATATGAGTCAAACGATCTCCTGTTGTTCAGCACTTTAGAGACATGTAGCCAGAGGCACCGAGATGGACCTGTTCTCTGAAGCATCCAGCTGGGCAAACACTCGCTCTTCCCTTTCCTTCCTGTGCATGAACCTCAGTGGAGCAGAACACCCGACTGCACCCTTACTCTGTGGTTTTGGGTGATGTTAACACTCTTATATTAAAGAGAGGTCCCTAAACCAGGTGAAATGGTTGGGTGTAGTGATGCTGAGGGAGGAGCAGTGGCTTGGCTGCACTGAGCCCTGGGTTTCCTCAGTCCCCAAAAGCACAGCACCTTTCCCTGCACAGCCTTGCTGCTGTGTTGCTGACAGCACTTTGCATCAGACACTTAGGAAAGCTCTATCACAGATACACTTGCTGAAAAATGGGAGCCAAAGTGTCTTAGTTGTGTTCCCTGCAATGGGACTCGGTGCGTTTAGCAGTTAAGTAGTTCCACAGTGCTTTTAAAGTCAAATATTGCTATGAGCTGGATTTTATTCTAAGTCATTGCATTCATACTTTAAAGCTCATTTTAATGTCCCCTAGTGGGACATTAATGTCCCTAGTACGGACATTCCCTAGTGGGGACATTAAAAGCGTACTTCATGTGGTTGGCACAGCAGTAACACTGTGCTGTCAATAGATCACAAGGTTACAGAAGAGGAACCAGGTTCTGGGTACACAGTGAGAAGCAGATCTCAAACAGAGAAATGGTCACAGTTAAACAAAGGTTTAAGAAGAAAAGCATCAGCTTCTTGGGAGGAACAAGGTGAGGTTGACTCAAATGTGATTTTTCTGTTAGACTTTAGGTTTCACATGAGCCAGGATCCAGAATGATGGTTTCACAGCCTTGAAGAGGTTTCAGACACGCAGTATTCTTCACTAGAAAGAAGCATCCCCCTCTCTCCCAAGCACCCTCTGCAAATTGAATCCACAGCCCTCAAAACCTGGAGCTGATGCCAAGCATTTCAATCTTACCAAGAGTAAACTAGGAGCACAAATGTACGTTAAAATTGACTTCAAAGGTATGTCAGTGTTAACACTGTAAATAATACTGTAAGTGTATTATGTGACTTTGGGTCTGCTCAATGCTTTTCTTCGGGTGCTGCCTGCTATAGGAGATGCTGGTCATGTTTCTTTTCAGGTGTTCATAGGAAATTACATGGAGAAAAAGCTCTGCTTTGGGAAAAGCCCAAAGGAAAACTGATATACAAGAAGGACCAGATTCCCTCCTGGAAGTCTTCCTGGCAGGGTGCAGTTTCAGTGGGGTAGGAGCCCTGGAGGATGCTCACCATGATTGCTGGGGCCTCCGGAGGTAAGAATGTGGTCCCAGATGGGTGGCATTTGCTGGCATTGATGGCCCACAGTGTTTCTGTTCCTCAGCTCATTTTCTGAGTGTTGTCTAAGAAAGCTCTGGGAAGGAAAATGGGCTTAAAATCGGTTTGTGAGGATAGGGAAGGAATTAAAGAGCAACCTTCATGGGAATGGCCCTGGCAGCAAGGACGGATGGAGCTGGGCTGGCCCTTGGCTGTGGGCAAAGGCTGGTGTGTCACTCACTGCAAATAGCTCTAAATTATCCAGCCTTCTTCCCTGTTCAGTACGGGATGGAACATTTTGCCTTGTGGTGGAGAGCAGCTCATAGGAGGTGCCTTAATGGCTGCTTCCGATCTTAAAATCGATGAGTCCCAAATTTGCTACCCAAACCGAGAAAACCAGCCCTGTAGCTGGCATTTACTGCCTAAAGATGTACTGGAGCGTGTTTAAGCACAGACTCTGCATTATCAGACCTTTGGAGATTACTTCTAGCTTCTTTCCTCTGTTAAATATATCTCGGTCCTGCTGCCTTTCACAGGAATAAAATTTGCTATTACTTCTAGGAATCATCCATTAAGTATGTTTAAAATGCTCTTCAGCCACGTGTCTGCACTGTTGTGTAATCCACAGAGCATTCCCTGTGCACGATGATCATTTTTGGCTGGCTTATGTAGGAAATAGCCTTTGCTGCTTCACCACTTTGTATGTCTTTTAACAGACCTCAACATGTGGCAGCTTCTCTTACTTCGAGCTATGGAGTTTTGCCCTTGTGTGGAAGCATGCAGTGGAGTGGGCATGGTCATGGACAAGGTGGGCCAGGTCAGAGACGGGGAGATGGTCTCACTTGGTGGTTTCTCTGGCTGAAAGGTGCTGTCTGATGGTGATGCACGGCCACTTTGCACAGGTCCCTCTGAGTGGGTGATGCTGGTGGGACTGGGGATGTACGTGGTGGCTGGATTTCAGTATGGAAAGGGCAGGATAGGGGGAGCAGCTCAGCATTCCCGCTGGAGGAAGAATGCTCTGCTCATCTCCTGAGGAGAACCCTGAAGGAAGGAGGAATTGCATCTATCCAGTGCTAAATGCCATATGACTCAAGGAAAGGAATAATCACACCTCTTTATTACATAGATTTATCTTGCTGTGTTGGGGCCTGACAACCACCACCAGATGCTCATCTTCTCAGTTGCTTTATTGGATTCTGGGACATCCTCGTAATTGCCATAAGTGGGAGATGATTCCCCAGCATCTGGCGTGTTAATACTGATTCAGAGTGCTTATCAATCCACTTAAGGAAAGCGAGTACGTGCTTGGTGTGCAGGGAGAGGCAGCCTGGCAAAGTCTAAAGCACCATCATTTGATCCTATCTTCTCCTTTGAATTGCTGCTGAATGGCTGAGTCCCTGCTGCTGGACCCTGCTGCAGTCTGAACAGTGAGGATGTATTGCCCAAATGTCATCCTCATTTCTGGTGATGGGTAGGAAAGTGCTGCTCTGTTTCCCCCCCAGATTGTATTTCAGGGGCTGTTGAAATGCTGTTTATCTCCTCTGCTCATGAGAAGTGAATTTAGCAGCTAAGACCCAACAGGAATCTTCCAATAAACTAGAACTACTTCTGTTTTAACTTTTGGGTTAGGTTCAAAGCATCTCCTGCTCTCTTTGAGGCTGCAGATACTCAGGAGCGTAGCTGCTTGGATGCCATTCAGCTCAGCATCTTTTAAGGGAGAAGGGAGCACTGCTTGGAGGTCTGTGGAGGCAGCAAAGTCTCAGGCAGGTGGGTTTCGTCTGTCAGCTCGGTGTGAGGAAAAGGAGGAATAAAACTGGCTAAAAGCAGATATTTCGAGAATTGCTCCAAAGCTGCTGTTTTCATTCCAGGTTGGAATAAAAACACGAGGTTTAGGCAGCTTATAGTTCTCAATTTCCTTCGTCTGGGGAAAGAGAGTTCATGCTGGCAACCTCCATCTTCCAGGCAGACTTTTGGAGGTTTTAGAGAGAGGTGATAGTGCAAAAGAGTCTGTTTGAACACAGGAATTCAATATTTCCCCACATCGCTCCTGGTTGAGGAATGCTGCTGGGTTGTGAATCGTGTGTGAGGGCAGGGAAAAGGCATTCTTCAGGCTTGCAGTGCTCCAGCGCTGTCTAGACTTCATAATGCAATGGTGCGCACTGCCCTGCCTTGAACCACTGCCATGGAGCCTATAAATGGAAGCTGAGAAGCCTTTGCTCTGCCAAAGCCTCAGTCGCTCTAACGAGACCCCGGTTCCTGTCGAGCTTGTCCCACTGAACCACTGAGATTGCAGCAGGTGTGTTCAAAGCTCCGTTCCTAAACCCGCATCCCTCTGGAAGCAAAAAGCCCTGCCTGACTTCCCATAGTGGGGTGGCTGCATCTCCCTCCAGGCTAATGGAGACGCTTGGGCATAGGGATGGATGCTCCTGCATGGGGAACCTGCAGACTACCACTGTGCGGAGGTGAGTTTGGATCAGCACATAGCTCTCAACAGCTCAAAGCTGTCCCATTGAACACAGCACTGCCTATGTGAGGTCACAGCCACCAAAAGCAATCTGCCTTTTAGCTGTGTCTGTCTTCTCTGGCTCCATGAGTCTGTTGGCTCTGCAGAGTTGGTTTGGGTCACCGCTGGCATTAGGATGTGTTTCCTCCTCCACCCTCCTTTCTCCTCTTTCTGGGATCAGGTTTCTTACAGCTAGGCATACTCTTGTCTGTTTCCCACTGAAGCCGGGCTTGGTCACCTCTGGTTTTCTAAACCCAGCCCAAGTCGGGAGCATCTGCCAGGAGGGAGAGGTTTTCCCTAAGCCTGTGGTTTGAGTAACTCTTTGCAGCTTTGCTGCTCTCCCAGGCACACGCGGAGTGGGAAGGACGTCTCTAACCACTGGATGCTGCCTCCTGCAAAGACCATGGCAGCGTGCGGCCATCAGCACACAACAGACTCCGGGCTCGCTGCCTTCGCTCCAGCACCAAGCCAAAGCCTCCTCCCTTTGGGATGACCTTTCCCATGGCACATGGAGTGCAGAAATGTCCTTCTGCTTTTACCACCAAAGGAGGTAATTAAATGACAGTGTTGAACTATGGGGATGTGGGGTCGAGGCAGGAAAGGATCCAGCATCTTCCAAGTGCCAGTACCAACCGCAAACATGGGTACCTGGTGCTGCACTTCACTAAACTCAAATGGCAGGCTGTCTTGCTGCAAGAGAAGCATCACTGCTCCTATTAGCAGGACGTTAGGATCTGAGTGTTGCATTTTAAAAGAGCCTGAAGTTTCCTGGAGTGCTTTGTGGTTTGTGTGCTGGCAGTTTTGGGTGCCTGGGAAGCTGCTCCTTGGAAAGCATCACTTCCAGAGGTTAAGTCCCATTAGATCTCTTCTTCTCTATGTGAAAATGGAGGCAGCTCAGATCTTCTATTGTTTTGATGTTTCCAAAGACAGTACATCCCTGTGCGAAACTGTTGGTTGTAACTGAACAGGCAGGAATGAAATCAGAGAAATGCTGCCTAGATCCTAGTAGGAGTATCATCCTGATGTGAATTTTGGATTAATAAGGTTTTCAGACCTGCTGAAGCTTCTGGTCTGTGGTATTTTTGCCTCTTGGACTGACACATTGTATGTGGGTTATGTATCAGGGACTGACATGGCAGGACCCATAAAGAAATCCTTTTGCCTGTAGGAATGGGATAGCCCAACTCGTTGGGGCGTTAGGTCAGGAATGATGGAGGAGGTGCCTCCAGTGAACAGAAAGATGGTCAATTAGGGCCTTGCATCTCAGATGAGCAGTCACTTAATTTACATGCAGGGAAATAGTCACAGAGAGCTTCTGTGCTGAACTCTGTAGCAACTGCTGAGGAAACCTGCAAAGTCCTGCTCCCATTTCCTGCTCTAAATCCAGCACAACAGACCCTGATACCCAGGGCTGGGAGCCAAACGCTCTCAAGTCAATGGAAAGATCCCCCTTGACTTTAATGGTCTTTGCATGAGTGCTTAATTCCTTCCTATTCACAGGCTCTCTTGGACTTGGTTGTGGAAACAACTGCAGATCTGAAGTGCTGCAGTGAAGTGTAAACCCTTCAAAGCGGTGCAATGGCAGATTCTGCTGTTCTCCCAGACAGTTGGAATGGGTTTTGCTTGACAAAAAGCCTGATATATGTTCTTCCAGCCAGCGCCGTGGCTACAGTGTGAATGAGTGTCTTAACAACGCATTCATGCAGGCAGGCTTTGTGGTCAGCCCACTGGGTTTGGAGCCAAGCTCTTCCCAGCAGGATAGGGAAGGCAGGGAGCCTGTGTCTGTGCTGGGAGAAGCTGAACCTCTGCAGCTTTGACATGCCAGTATCGATCAGGGCTGGGGTCTTGGGTCTTGCAGGGACTTTTCAATTCCCTGCCTACAAAGATCGTGCCACTGGTAGACACTAGATGTGGCCCAATTTTGCCAGCTCTTTGTGAAATGTAAGGTTTTTGCCCCATATTGTCCCATCTTGGGCAGGGCTGAAACTGCACAGAGAAGGGCATCAGACCCCAGCTCATGCACATGCTTAACCACAAAGGTGTTGCGAAGGTACAGTGCCTGTTGCTGTGCTGAGCACTGTCCCATCAGGACCACCAGCGCACCATGCAGTGAATGAGGCCAAAGGCACTGCCTTGGCTGGGGCTTGCTCACGACACTCGGGTAAAACACTAAAAGAGGTGCTTAGCTTTAAGGACATAGATATGTTTCATTGACTTCCACGGGGATTAAACATGTAAGTTTGGCTGTGGAGGGATCTTGGTGCATCTGGCTGTGCAGTGCCATCGGGGGCTATAGGGATTTCCTCCCTAATGATTGGGGCTATTGACTAGCATCGAGACCTACCTGCTCTGGTCTAATCATACAAGGTGCAATAATAGCAGGCAGGTTGTTTAATCTTTATAAAGCCCCCAGACACTGAATCTGACTCTTTTAGGGGAATAGTGGCTTTAAGGGGGATCTGTCTGAGTGCTTGAGAAGAGCAGAAAGTGCTTTCCAGTGTGTAAGGTTGCTCAGCTGCCTCTGGGGGGATGGCGATTGCTCTTTCTCTATGTTCTAGGAACTCCCTGGGTGCAGTTAAAGGTTTTGGCTGTGTTACTTCGCTGTCCAAACTCCACGTGGGTTTTGCTGCTCCTCCATGCACCCAAAGGCATCGGGGTGCCTGCACCCTGCCCATTTCTCACTCATTGCATGCAGCCTGAGTATGAATTTGACCCGTTCACAACGTGATTGTGATGGGTTGGCCACAAATCCCCACTTCTCGAGCTGCATTCAGCCAGAGGAACCAAGACCTCAATTTCACAGCTGTGCATTCCTGAGATGAAAAGGGCAGCTCAGGCCCAGGCTATTTCGTAGCTGAAAATCAGACCTGGGCAATCTATGGAAAACTTCGGCAGCTGCAGGAGCTGCTGGAAAAATCCATATGGGGCTCTGTGGGGTCCAATCCGGATGCTCTGATTTGGGGAGTGCTCTCCCTTAGGTTTCTAAGGTTCTGAATGCTTGCCCATGGGTTGCACTCAAAATGTGAAGACTCCCAATTCTGAGATATAGGAATTATGAGGTGCTGCCTTGGCTCTTTTGGAAGGATTATTTGCTTTTTAAAGTCCCTGTCTGCAGCTTAGGCTGGTCATTCTGTTGCAGAGGAAAACAGGCAGCGGGCTGAGGCATGGATGAAGTACTGAGTTCATCTCTCTGCAGTCCAGCCAGGTACACATTGCTTTTTTTTTTCTCCCAGAACTTAATTAAAACACATACATCTTTCCTCACAACTTTATGATGCTCAATGGCAAATAACAGTCACTCTCTAATTACACCGATATTAACTTGTTTTGGTGGCTGAAAAGGACAGATCCAAGGGCAGGATCGTTCCTCTGCATTGGGTTACTCTGGGATGTGCTATCTCCAGCAAGCAGATAGAAACCCGGAGTTGTTAATCTGGGCCAGCTCTCCTGTGGGCTGGACTGTGCTGATGAGACGAGAAGAGACTTGTCCAGTGGAAGATACACACTTTAGGCTGGGCTGGCTGATGAATCTCAGCTGATGCTCTTCCTGCTCCATTTTGCTGGCATTGGCACTGGTCTCATGGACCTTATAGACTCCTGGCTGGAGGAGCAAGCCCATCAACCATGGCTTGCGGCCTACTCAGAGCCCTCTCCTGTCTGGACCCTTCTCAGTGTCCGCAGGACTCACTGAGGAAAGAAAAGAAAATCCAAACAAGTTTGATTGAATAATAACTTTAGTTTCTTTATGCAGCTGCAAAATTGGATGTGTTTAACCACAGCAGGGGCCCTCTTGGTGCAACAGAATAGTCTGTCCTACAAAGGAAACCACCAGCTCCACTGTGGATGTGAAGTTCCCAATAGAAACAAGCACACTGTGATCCTATGGCCTCCCACTCTCCTGTGCTTTCAGTTACAACCAGTCCCATTCTTATCCCGACCCAGCTAGCCACTGGCATCAGCAGTTGCTGGTGAGTGAGGCTGGATGCTGTGCCTTGTGGAGTGGTGATGCAGTTCTAGAAATGCCTTTGTGCTCCTTTGTGAAACCCTTCCAGCTTGGTTGGATCATGCAGAGTTTTGGTTATGAAATGGCCATTTTCACAGTGATGTTTCCCAAATTAATTTCTTCTTGGTATGGAATTACTTTGTATTAGTGTGAATTTTGCAGTGTTGTGTTCTGCTTGAAATTACTGCTGTCCTATGTGCCAAAGATCAGGATGTTTTGTTCCATTTTCTTGTCTAAACATGATCAAGTACATGAAATCAAGATCTAACCTGTTAATAATCGGATATCTCAAATTGCACTGCATACATGGGAAATAAATGCATTTAGATGTGTTGCCAGGATGGTTGTGCTATGAGAGAACGTGCAAGTCCAACATTGACTCCACCAGTGGGTGGTTTGGGTCTTGGCCAAGATTAAAAAGAAGAATGTGGCTTTGCTTCGGTGCTTTGTGGCTTGACCATCTGCAATGAGAATGAACAGGAACCATATCTCACATCCACCCCCTCCAATTTAGTGCATGCCTGGAAAAAGGCAGAGGTAGGTGCTGTCAGTGTAATAAATGGCATCTGAATCACAAATGATGCATCGCTAGGGCTTTCCTTTGTGGACACAAAGTTGTGGCTGGAGTGATGGGAACAACAGAAGAGGTGACTGAGAGCTGGGTTCAGAGAGCTTAGCTGGGCTGTTTATTCTGGGGGTGAGTTCATCAGCTGAAATATGTGAGGTCTGCAAGGCATGGTGATGAGCAGGAGCATAAGGAGTAGGAAGGCGATGTAATGAGAAGAGCACTGGTGATAGCATGAAAGTCCTTCTGGCAATGTGATTTATTAGGCTGTGATGGTGTCTTTCACATTAAGTGGCAGATGCCTCATCATGTACCACATTTCATGCAGGATGAGAGCAGTTTCACCGTAGGAAACCATTCTGTGTCTGCAAGGAGGCACCGGCCCAAGCTGGTGGCACTGGGTTTGTGTGATTGGTGCTGCTCGCAGTCACAAAGGGCATTTTTAAAACCAATTTCTGTTAGGTTCTATTAATTGACTCATCATCCCTGCCCCCTCCTGTGCAAACATTTGCTCTGCCTGAAATGTGAGCCAAACAAGGCTGACGAGAAATGCTTTCTGAATATAGCTGGGGAGAGATGGGACTGAGGAGAGAGGAGAAGTGAATTTGGGCCATTTGGTAAAACACAACATTGTAAAAGCCTAAAAAAAACCCAACGCCATAGAAAAAACAACAACAAAGGAGTTGTGGTTTCTTAGGCCAGTTGGCATTCCTGGAAGCTGATGACGCCCTGGATTACTGTTGTGTTTTTAGACCTCTCTGTGTTTTTAGGATAGTTTGTCTGCAGTGTGGGTATGTGTGGGTAGAGCTGGGAAATATGCGGGGGGGGGGGGAATGAGCTAAAACCGGACAGGAACAAGCTGCCTGCGTCTGCTGGGGCTTTTCTTGAATCATAAAGAAAAAAGCTTAAAGTTGTTAAAGATTTGGGTACGCGGGGGTGGAGCGCAGGCATGGCAAAGGAAGTCGATCCTGAAGACTACATCTAATACAGGATCTTTTGTGCTCCATTAAACACCGTGCTTCCTCAGCTATGGGAGAGCTGTGTCTCAGCTTGCAAAATAATCAGTCCAGGCTTCTGATTTATGTCACCTGAAAGCTGCCTTGCTCTGCAGAGAGGAGGAGGGATGCAGCCAAACCGTCCCAGGCCAATGCGCCGGGAGCGTGATGGTATGGATGGTGCAGAGATCTTGCAGGTCTTGTATTGGTGCCGCCTGGAAATGGGTTTGGTTTTGCTGTCCAGTTTGGTGTCACATCTCATTTGGGCATTTTTGCTTGGAAAACAATCTTTGTGCAGCATTTCTGTTTTCCTTATGTTACTGATGCTGAGCTCGTTTGGTCTCCATGGGATGCTACTGCTTTGTGGGAAGTCCAAAAGCTGAAGAGTTAGCTCAGCTGGTCCCTGAGCAGGACAGAGAGAAGGTGAGGAATGAGAGAGACAAGGTCTCCTCCCATTTACGTGAGTGTGTAATAACCAGAGCATGTTCAGGTTCTGCTGATTTCCTGATGGCTGCTCTGGGTCTTTATTGCTCACACTAAAAGCAGGGTCCTGTTTGTAGTTTGAACATTTAGAGGGAGCTTGGAGGACCAAACAGTTGTTACATCAGTGTCTGAAGGAGAAGTAACTATTCCCACTCTGCCAGGATGTGTGTGATGGTTTCCTAGGGGGGGGAGCAGGTATGAGCTGGCTCTGGTACCCGGTGGCATAAGAGGGGTGGATGCTGTAGCTGTCAGGTATAAAACACCCACTGCAGTTTCACTCCAAGCTCTTCTCTACCCTGAAGCTCTGCAGACATGCCAAGATCATGGGTTTTTATTTCCCTGCTACCAAAGCAGAGCCTGATGTTCCCAGTCAGTGCATCCAGCAGGCCTGTTCCCTGCCCATTGCCCCTTTCCAGTACAATGAGTATTGGAAATGATGTGCTGTCTGAAAAGTTCCCATTAGCTCTCTTCCTTTTTCACCCCTCAGCTGGAAGCTTCCTTTTAAAACATTGATATCTGTATTCTATTTTTTCCCCCAGCAGGTTAATTAATACCTGATTCATCACCTTGAAAGCTAATGGATATTTATCCAGATCCTGAAGGAAATGAATGCCTTCTATAAATAACTGCAGCAACACTCTAGCGCTCACTGACAACCCGTCTTTATTTATGCTCCTTCTTCAGGAAGCGATCCAGAGGAGTTAATCCTGACCTTTCCCAGGGTTGGTTTTGCAGTGGCCTGGGTTGATGTTTTCCTACTTGAGCTTTACTTTTTAAATATGGTGCCTTTTTCCAAGGGAAAAGAGCCGCTTTTGTGGAAAGAGGCGCAGACAGCACGGCCTCGTCATCCGGCCTGGGCCAGCAAAGCTTGTTTGGGTGTTTTCATGGGCTGGGAGGGCTCTGGCACGCTCTGAGAAGTTGTTTAGTTTTGGCTATTGAGAAAACATACTGGAAAGCCCTTTCCGAGTCCCCATCTGCTTCAAATAGATGGTGTTTATTGGCTTTGTCTCCAGCTATTATCGCTGGTGACCTTAATTAGGAGTATAGTAAAAATCACACCTCGCTACACATATGCACATAGAATTTAAAAGCAATTATTGACTTTATTAACTTGTGTGTTCCCCCTGGGTGCTGCTCTGCATCCATGGGAGCGTCTGGCTGCTCACTGGAGAGGTAAGTCCTCGTTGTCCATGTAGACCTCAAAGGCAGAGATAACTGGATGGGTGCTGAGCTGGACAATGGGAATGATGGGCACAGAGGTGGTATGAGCATTGCAGGGGATGCTGGAGGCCAACCAAAGAAAGATCTGTTGAGGTGTGGTGCTTTGGCTTAACCCACAGCCCTGTCCATTGCTCACTGCTGCCCGTGGCTGGGTCTACGCCAGGTTGTGTGTCTCTGGTATGGGTCTGATGCTGCACTCACAGCTCTGGAGGGACTGGGGGATGCTAAGAGCTCTGTGTGCTTATCCAGACCAAGGCTGGACAAGTCTTGCTGGTGGCATTTCCAGGCTCCTGACCTCACTGCAATATAACCCAGTGGACAACTTGTCCTGTGGTCTGCAGGGTAGACTTTGTGTCACTTCAGCAGCAGCACTTGTTTTGAGGCAGGATAAGGGGAACCAAATGAGCTTGTGCCTCCTGTGTTGCTATGTCTTTGGTTTTCATTGTAAAATGAAATTGGTGCAATTTGTGAGGATGCCTCCAGGAAGCAGCAGCCTTTGGAGTCACACAACTGTGCAGAAATCTCAGCTTTTATTCGTTTCCCTGCGCCTCATCAGGATGCTGAAAGCTTCAAGCACAAAGGAGCAGCGAGATGGTTTTATGGTTGTGTTAAAAATCCATGCTGTTCCAGATGAACTTACGGGCTCTTTTTTTTCCCAGGGACATGGGCTCATGAATGTTTAATTCCTGAGCTTGGCAGCGCTGGCTGAATTAGAAACAGAGCAACTGATTTTAATGGGTGTAAGATTAATGCAGATGAGCTTGGCTGAAACTGACTATAGGGGAAAGCTCCCTCCTCGGTGGGCTGTTGTGTTGCAAGCATTACTGCAGCAGAATGTGTTCTCGTCTCTGGGCATTACCTGGGGCAGACATACTCATTAAATAGGTTCATAATGGATGTTTTGGACATCAGCTCTTTGCAGGTGCCCTGGACCCTCATCAGTTCTACAAGGTGGACTTGGCAACTGAGTGTGTAAGTAGGGAAGAAGGATGGTGTGGATGGATGTGAGAAACCTCCCTTGACTCTGAGCTAGCATCCACTGGATGGGAAGGAGAAGACTTTGTGCTGTTGCATGGAGCCACCACAGCTCCAAGCAAGGTCATGGTGTATACCTGTGCCTACCCTTTGGTGGAGAGCTATTTGTTTGATAAAATGCTATATAAATAGCAGATACTGATATGAGAGAGCTGGTGCCCCACAACACCCCTGCACTGGACAGAGCTCTCTCACTACCATAAGCAATCTGTGAGTTAACTCAATGACTTGCTTTCCTATACACCTGAAATATTTGTATAGTGAGTGGTTTTGTTGCCTGAGCACTAAGGAACAATGGGGGAGGCTGAGCTGAACTGATTTAGTTTGATTCCCTGGGTGACCGGCAGCTTTATATCTCTGTTTATATTTTATGGGTTTCTATCAGGTCGCGCTTTCGGAGATCACATCTCTGCAGGTTCTGCCTGCTTGGGCTGTTGAGTGAATGCAGGAGGAGCATTCACGAGTGGCGTGCAATGAACCATGAACAATGAGGAGTGTCCCAGGGAAGAACTGGGTGACCATGGAGGAGCAGGTCGACTGTCCAGCTTTACAGGGACCTCCTGCCTGACCACAAGTAAGCCACAACACGGGGTTCTGCTTCAATATCCCACCCTCAGAAGGAAGAGCCATGCAAAGCGTGTTAGCGGTCCCCAGCCCAAGGGCTTCTTGGTGTTTGCATCCATAGGATTAGAAGCTCAGGCTACACAGCACAACAGTGTGACCACAGAGGAAATGGAGAGGACATTATTATGGGTCTGTTTTGCAGATCTTGGGGGTCTAGCAGTGAAATCAGTGAAAGCAAAGGGGCTCTTGGGATGAAAGTACTGTACCCCAAAATAATAGGATCCCGAAAGGCAGCATCCAAAATCACAGCACATTCACTGTGCTCTTCCCAGGTGATGGAGAGCCAAGCCTGTGCTTGGGAATGCACAGGAATACACATTCCTGCAGTGGGATTCGTTGTTCTGAGAGCTTATTCGGAACTTGTGCAGGATTTTGTCCACCTTCACACCCTGTGTATTACAAAGCACAATTCCTCATGTTGTTAGCATCTCCTTCAACCAGCAGCAATCGTTACATCCTGTACCTGTTGGCAGCAACAGGGCTTTGCCTCCTTTGCTGCAAGGCTGAACACGGAACCAGTTCCCCCTTTGCTGCACTTCCCACGTTCTGTCTGCAATCATGGGGAAGTAAAATTCCCTACGAAAACCGGGCTGCCACCACATCAGGAGGCTGCCAGCAACCGCCCCCAGGTGTGGCTGTCTTGGAATGCATTTCAATCCCACCCTGAACCTGTTTCTCCTCCTCTGCTATTTCCCAATATGTTTTCCACCCCCAGCCTGAGTTCCTGGTGCTGGTTTGCAGGGATAGTCACCCTCTGCTACTGGCTGGGTGGCTGGTAGCACGTCCCATACCAGAGCAACCTGTGCTCATCCCATTGATGTGCTTTGTTTGCTGTGCTTGGTTTTGTTCCCCAGCTAACCCCATCTCACTGCTCCTGTTTTAATAGCAAGTGATAAAGCCTCCCCTTTGCTGCATCTCACACGTGTTTCAAGTGGTGCAGGGTATTAAGTGGAGCATGCCTGTGTTTAGCACCTGCCAGCGGGGTCTTGGTGAGGAATGTATTGGTGAGGAATGTGTTGCCTGCCCTGAATTGCAGCGTTTCTTCTTCCTCCTCAGGAGATGCATTCCTCAGCTAAATGACAGCCCCTGGTGTTGTGTTGGGAAAAGCTGCTGACTACAGGGCCCGGGAGCTCCTGTTTCAGGGAGAACAGGTTGCAAATGAGCCAGGAAAACTTGTACTCTAGGACTTGATCCTCTTGGGATGTATCCTGAAACAGATGGGATGCTGGGCTGGGATGCAGGACTGGGTGAGTTTTGTGTCTTCGCACTTCAATGATGTTCTCCAGACACTTGAGGCAGGACCCTGGTCCCCAGTGGTCCCCACTGAAATCGCTTTGTGTAGGTCAGGATGTTCCCAGCATCTTGCTGTTGGTAGTATCGGAGCAGCTTTGGCAGCCTTTATAGAGTCACTGAACTCCCCAAGAGCACCACTTCAGCGCAGCATCCCTGCTCATTGCTGACAAGAATTACTCTGCCTTTTGAGGTGCTCCACCTGGAGCCTTGCTGGAGAAGAGCAATTTATCCCTGCCTTCTCCCGAGGTGCCTTAAACAGCACACGTGCGTTTTAAAATGGTTCTATTAGACTCTTGGAGTGAATGATTTCTGGTGACCCAACCCCAGAATAAATCCGTGTGCTCCCAAAAGCCCCTTTAACATCCGCAGCGCAGGGCAAAGACTCAGTTTGTCCCCGGGGGAGGAAACCAGCCCTGAGCAGAGTCCAGTGGTACCATGTGGAGCTTTTGGACACCTAATTCCTAAATACCAGCTTTGCTTCTGTGTCCACAGCCCTGCCCCTGAGCCAAGAGCCTCAGAGGTAACCAGTTCTATGGGGTAGCACGCAGGTGGATACGATGCCTTGGGCTTCACCTGTGTGTACCCCAAACCTGCTGGGGCCGGGGGAGCAGTGCTTGGCCAGGGGAGTGATGTTTGGGGCTTTTCCACATTCTCAGCTTAGACATCAGTTATGTGATGTGTAAGTGACGTGTGTTACCTTCATACCTGTGGCAGAGCAGGAGAGGACCATTGCACTGGTTCTGTGTCACCAAGGAGAGCTTAAATACTGTGATTAACAAATTGCAGTCTCACATCTACTCAGCCACACAGGAAGAAACCTGTAAATGAATTAGATTCCCCATGCACCAGCGGCAGGGCAGGAGTTCTTCCCTTTCCGTCTCTCCCATGACTATATTCTGCTGTGATTTTTAGAGCAGCAGGAAAAAAACCACCCGGAAAAGCCTGTTTGATTCTGTTCGTTGTGCTCAGCCTGGGTTTACTTTATGATTGCCAAAGCATGATAAATGGAGCAGAGATTACCTAGAGATTTTCTCTTAAACTTTATTTTCCGGAGCCTCATTAGCTTGCTGGTTTCATCTGCTTTGTTCTTACAGCAAAATAGCATTGCCATGTATTAATGGCTGTGTTTTTCCATTCAGAATTAAAACCAGATCAAGGCTTCTCACGCTCTGATTTCAAATCCTATTTTAATATATATTGGTCGTGTACATGGTGGCTTTCTTTTCCTCTGGCCCTGATGGCTCTGTAAAGGGCAGTCACTAATGGGATGCTTTCAGTCCTGGAGCTCTGTGCATTCCTATGCGCAGTTTTGTAGATTTAGGGTCATATTTTTGAAGGTATAATGCATAGAGTGAAGAAAAGTGTGGTTTCTAACAGAGAGGCAAGAAAGACAAGGTTGCAAAGCAGCACCTCTGCCATTAGGGGGTACAGAGCAGCTTAGACATAAGTTAGCCCATGGTGTGGGCATCTTCCAGGAGCTAAACGCTATTGACAGATCCCGTCCTGCATGACTTTAGGAGGAATGGCCAAAAGTCATCTCATGGCTGAGGTGCTGCTCTCTAGGGCAGGTTTGGAGGAGGGTGGCAGGGCTGGGACACAAGGACAGCGTGCGACACACACCAAACCCCCCCTAACATACCTGATGGTGTTTCTCCTGCAGGAGCCAGGAGGCTGACCCACCTTCCGGGTTTTCCATGTGTACATCTTCCTCTTTCTGTGCCTGTCCACGGAGGTCTTGGGGCTGCTTGGAGGTGTGGCATAAAGGTCTCCTTCTGCTACCTACCTGCGTGGAAATGGCTTCTTCGTGTGCGTTGGGATGCTGTGACAGTGCAGGAGCTGGTTGTGTCCTCCAAGATCCTGGGAAGGTGCTGGAGATAAAGGACCCAGGGTAAGTTTCTTTGTTGATCGAAAGATGCCTTTGTCATCTTAGGAATGGGGAACGTGGGTGCACAGAGGGGGTGAGGGCAGACCAACTCTGTCTCCAAGACTCAAGTTGCTCTCTGTGATGTTCTCCCCTAGACATGACCCCAGGAGCTTTGCTTGCACTGCAAAGCATCTCACTTGGAAGCGTTTCCTGTAGCTCCTCCAGAGCCACTCAACAAGCTCTAATAATAACTGACTGCTTTCCTATT
This sequence comes from Myiopsitta monachus, assembly GCA_017639245.1. Taxonomy (NCBI): domain Eukaryota; kingdom Metazoa; phylum Chordata; class Aves; order Psittaciformes; family Psittacidae; genus Myiopsitta; species Myiopsitta monachus. The sequence goes on along the minus strand of CM029931.1, from coordinate 2,576,030 downwards.
TATGCATGAGCACAGCAGCGAGGAACTCGGCTCATGCACATGCGGCCACTGCAGCCTCTGTACTCCTGCACAACACTGTGGCTCTCACCCTCTCCCACCGTTCATCTCAGGGCCTTGAGCAGTCTGGTCTATGGAAGGTGCCCCTGCCCATGGCAGGGGGTTGGAATCTTAATGTCCTTTCCATCTTAAACCAAACTGAGATTCTATGATCTGTCCTGCTAGAGCCCAGCAGCCCTGCCACCATGCATGGGAAAGGGCATTTCCCAGGGCTCTTCCCTTCGGATACACAGTGGGTTTTTTTGCTTGTTGACAGGGAATATTTCCTCTTTGGAAGCTGGGATTGTTTTTGTAGCAGCTCTCACCCCAGTTTGTTAAACAAACATTTCCCAAGCGCTTCATGGTTCAGATGATGTTACTGTTATTGGAACATCAGTGTGAATGTCAGAAAATGTACTTCTTGGTTGATTTTGTGCTGCTCAGCTCCCACATGTGATGCTGAGGACTGATGGATCCTTTTGGCTGAGCCAGTTGGGGGTTTCCTGCATTGGAAAAGCATTTGGGTTTAGGTTAACATGCTGTAGCCCAAGACTAACTCTTGCCCTGCTGCATGCAGGAGGGCAGCATCCCCTCTGTTTTGCTTGAGTCAGGCAGAAGCTGGCTCCTGTCTCATGGGGTCTGGACATCTGCAGCTAGTGCTGGTTCCACCCACCTTATTTCCCCTTCCTAATAGCACCAGGCCCCATACCTGCACTTCTGGGAGAGGCTGGAGGGAGTTTTCCCCCTAATACATCCTCTCACTATCTCTGCTACACGCAGGATGCCAGATTTGATGCAAACGCTCTGATCTGTTCTGACAAATCCTCTGTTCCTAAGTAGATCATAACTAGAAAATCTTCCTAAATAAATCCCAGTTTCAGAGCGGTGCCCACAATTCTTATTCTTTTCATACCAATTTAACTGCTGCTTCTTGCCCTGGTCTGGGTCCATCCTGAGCCCCTTGTAGGCAAAAAGGGGCACAGATTTATGGCTGCTGAAGTCAGTATGGGACTGAGTGGAGTTGTATAACTGTAAAACATGACTGTGATTTGGCAGCATTACTGCACAAATGACCAAAATGCTCACTCCAGAGCAGGGATTAGAGGTAGCAGATAGCTGTAGTCCCAAACTGCAGTGGAAAGGGCTGGGATACCTTGTAATTATATCTGTATTGGAGAGAAGCTGGCACATGGATCTGACCTGGAAGAGAGGAATATATTAGAATAATACCTATTGACTTCTCTGTTTCCATCAGGATCAAGTTGATTTATGGATACTGAGACATCTCCCTGGTAACGGGATTCCTGTATCTCCATCTGCCCCCAAACTGGGACCAGGTATGGCCACACAGGTAAGGTCTGTGCACGTACTGAACAAACACAACTTCCTCAGAGAGATTCATCACTGGTACATTGAGGATGTGAACATCCCTGACGATGGTGACCGCTGCATTCCTGTTGTTACAGCATCTGTGGTCCAGCTTTTTGACCTTCTTCCATCTGCACATCCTCAGTGTGCAGCCAAAGCCATTGGACAGCAGAGCTGCTGAACAAGGCTCCGGCTTGTATGAAAGGCAGAGGTGCCACCTTCAGCACAGAGCAGCAAAGCCTGGAGGGCTTGGGAACGGACCTTCCCTTGGACGGGTCATTGCACAGAAAACTCGACATACCATGGAATAGTTTGGGCTGGAAAGGACCATGAGATCCACTTCCAACCTCCCCTCGCGCCGCCGTGCACCGCTGCGGTGTCACCAGGAGGTGGCGCAGCACGAATGGAGATGCTGCGGGGCCAGCAGCGGCTCCGCGCCCCGAAGCGACCCGCAGTGATTCTGTAGCCAGGGCGGTTCCGGGAACGGGCAGAAAAGCCCCGACCGTCGTTCTGGGAAACGCGTCGTGCAAAATCCTCGTACATGGGAGGGAATAAAACCAAAGGCACAAACCCCACATTTGTCTGGAGGGAAGGGAAAGAATGAGCGCATTCCCCTCTTTGAGAGCGTGCCGAGGTCAGGACAGCCGCTGCCTTGTGTCCCCGCGGCCCCTCTGCACGAGAGGAGCCTCACTGACTCCTGGTCCTGTCTGGTGCCCTCATGCACTGCTCTAACGCCCATCTGTCAGTACGTTCTTCAAGGGAGCTTCCTTTAGAGCTTGCATGATAGTAATGACGCAAGCGATAAATCATTTATACGCTGTAAGGTATACACGAGGTTTACCCAGAAATATGAATTGTAAAGCTTAAATATTTAAATCAAACACAATAAAATATATAACATGATAATTCTCATGATTTCATGATATTAACATTTTAAATTTTATTTATAAATATGATAAATGCATGTCATTATTTCTTTTTAAATATATATTTTTGTGTATAAAAATATAGAGATTTCTATTTGATATGTAAAACGGTTTATAGATTTAAATATTCTTATACATAATATAATTACATATTTTTATATAATCATATAAATATGATACATAATATAGAAATAGATATAAATGTATTATACATAAATCCACAAATGTAAATATTCATTAATATCTTTATATAAATATGTATATATATTTAAATATATAATTTTATATGAATTTTAATGTATATAATGCATAAATTATATATACAAATTATAGATATACATGTATAAAAAGATATGAAAATAAACAAATATATATTTTACATGTATTAATATATATTTGTATGCATCTATACATATAAAATATATATAAATATAAATATATTTATATCTTTACAATATATGCTCTAAATATATTTACATACATTCATTTTCATATATCAACATATTCATAAAAATATAGATGTATAAAACATATTTTTCTATATATAGAAATATTTATATATATTTTTACATAACAATACATTCATATAAATTAACATTTAAATATTTAAATTGAAATAATTTCATTTTTTAGACAATTTATATCTACTTATAATATTCATATGTAAATATAAATACATATATGTAAAACATTTATGTATATTTTTACATGTATATGTATGCATGTAAATATAGACGTATATGTATACATGTATATATAGACATACATGTATATACATACACATTTATGTATACATGTATAGGTACATATACAGATAAATATATATAAACACATCTATAGCTATACATTTGAGTATTTGATATATTTAAATATTAATATATTTATAAATTACATAAATATATTTGTGTATAATCTATATATTAATATCTATTAAAATATTTAATATATTCATTTGCTAATATTTATTTATAAATATAGAGATATAGAAAGATTAGTCTATATAAAATATACATATATTTCTAATATTTCTTATATGTACCTGTAAAAATACATATAAATATACATATGCTTATATATACTTACATATATTGATATTATATTCATATATATTTATATATTTTTATATATTATATATTTATATTATATTATATGCCTATTTATATATTTATATTCATATATATTTATAAATGTATAAATATACATATATTTATATAGCTGTATATCCATATATAAACTCAAATATATAAAAAATTTATATTAATATATATCATATGGAGTATAAAAATATATAAATATTTAATGTCACAATTTCTGTATATCTAAACAAATGCATATACATTTAATATATTTATATAATATATGACATGTATTTATATATTGAAGTATTTAATATATTTTTATATTTATATGTATACGTATTCTATATTAATATAGTGACAGGTTATACTGCATATTACATTAGCATACATTAGTATATTTCTGTATTAATATTTGAATATAGATATAGGTCTTTATTTATAAATATATATTAAGTAAAATATAAGTTATATAAATATATATTTATAAATAAAATTTTAAATGTAATTATATCATCATTATAATTAATATACAGTGTAATTAATTATAATTTTATATCTTCTACATTTTTATATTTTATATTTTATAATTTATATATTTGAAAACAATGTATGTTTATATATAAATATATAAAGATAGATATTACATATAAACATGTATATATATAATTTTATAAAGAAATACATGAATTATATACATTTCTTTTTATAATTAAAATTTAATGATGTAAATATCATTCAATCATTATAATGACATAAAATACTATTAATAGAGGTGTTCCCTGGAAAAACCAAACCAGGAGCAGTGCATGGCTGCAGATCTCAGTGGCTGAGCAAGGACAAGTCCTGCCCCCAAGCCTCAACCTCCTGAGCTCCATGTGCTCATCCCTAGATGGGATCCAATGCATGTTCCCCACAGGACATATTCAGCCCACATTCCCTTGTAGGAGCTCTCATTAGGCACCGCTGGCTGAGCTGATGCTGGTTTGCCATTTCCAGCTGTATTTTTTGCTGAATATCAGCAATTTTCCCTTTCTAGCAAAGAACAGGGGCTGTAAAAGGAAGAGATCAGCCATGACAGACCAGATGGAGGATTTGCTTGCAGTGAGGCACTGACCTACAGCGCTTCTGCTACAGACACTGCATTTCAGGAACATTATCGTCTGTATTTTACTTGTGCAGATGTTTGTGCAATGCATTGCTGTCAGCGTAAACCACACACCATAGCACTTTGAAACCTAAAAAGAGCTGATTTCTTCCCAGGAAAGACTTCCCGCTCTCCCAGTTTTCCCTTATTGGATTAACATGTCAAAAGTAACACAGGCTTAATGTGCTCCTAAGTGAACAAGGACGGAGCACCTCTTTTGGTGCTTGGGGTCCTTTGAGTGCAGAAGGAACAGCCAAGTGGCTGCTGCTCCCTCCCCAGCAGCTCCCCACGGGTGGCTTTTTCTTGCCCAGATGCTCTTTCAAACCAGATCAGCTTTTAGCTTTCACAGCATCCTTATGGATGCAGTTCCACGCCATGACCTCCAATCTGAGCTGTCCCTGTCACTGCTACAGCCTTTTGCCATCAGTAAAAACCCCAGGACAGGACATAGACATTCTGCAAATGCAGGAACTGAGGTGTAGAAGATATTGTGCAATCATTCACTCACCGGAGCCCATTTCTTGCTTTTACAGTCCCTTGTGAGGTGCAATCACAAACCCCCACGTGCGATGCGGTGTAGCTCTGTGACATGATGCTGGCAGGAGCCTTCTCTCCTATCCTGAGAGGAAAAACCGTTGCAGTTTCAAGGCCAGTTATTTTTCAAATTCAAGCAAAAAAGAGAAATAAATCTCATTTCTTTCTGTTTTTTCCTGCTTCGCATCCTGAAACCCTTTAGAGAATTTGTGTTTAGAACATGTAATGGATTTCTCAACGTGAGGCCAAAGAAAACCACGTTCTGTGGGTGGAGGAAGCAGGGGCCTGTGCCAGCAAGTACATGTCCTCAACTGCCTAAGGTGAGGCCGAGCACTGTCTCAGATCCTTGAATCCCACAGCACTTGCTTTAAAGTCAGAATCATAAACTCATAGATTAATAGAATGGAGAATGGTTTAGGTTGGAAGGGACATAAAAGCTCATCCGGTTCCAACCAGGACACCTTCCACTGGAGCAGACTGCTCCAAGTGCCGTCCAACCTGCGTGAAAATAGCTCTGTTCACATACCTGGATGAGAAGGAGTATGTCTTGGGTAACCTTGGTGTGTTTTGTGGTTGGAGGAGCTGCTGGCTGGGCTGGCTCCTGGCTCTCATTTGGGACATGGAGCACAAAGACTGCTGCAAGGTAGGAAGTTGCTCAAAGAGAGGGTCAGGCTGGTGTGGCCACCTGCAAGAGAGATGATTATTTACTTATAGGCATTACAGATTCCTACAGCTGCATCCAGTTACCCGGGAGAGAAACGTGGATGGCAGTGACAGTTCTTCCTGCAAACCCATGGTATTTTGCTGCCACAATGACACAGAAAGACCTGCCCCAGCTTAGCCTAAATCCATGGGAAGGATTTGCCTTTGGCATCTGGCCTCCCACTGATATCCACCACCCATCTCTGACCCAACCCAAGACCTCCCCGAGGGCTTTAATTACCGGACTAGATGACTTCTGATATTGTCAAACTGATTCTGAAAAGCCCCTGCAGGAGGGCTGTATTCAGTGCTCGTGCTGGCGGCATCCACCATGACCACAGACACCCGTGTGTGTTTCTATCTCCTCTGCTGCACAGCCCATATCGTAGAATCATAGAATAGGGTTGGAAAGGACCTTAAGATCATCCAGTTCCAACCCCAATGCCTTGGGCAGGGACATCTCACACTAAACCATGTCCTTCCTAACCTGTCCGTAAAACACCATCTGATGTCTCCTCCTGGATGAGGATGCACAGGGACAAACCGGACACCTCCATTCTGTCCAGAACATAAGTTCATGAACTCCTGTTATCATTCAGGCATGACCTAATTGAAACACCAGGACTTACACAATCATCTCCTTGTCTGTCCCCTTCTTCCACTCCTTTAAAAGCACGTTTCCTGCTTTTTCCAGCTGGACAAGCTATCCTTCTGCCTGCTTTGAAGTAAATATGTTGTTGGGTTTGGCTGCTCTCAGAGCCACACATAGTCTTCAGCCTGATATATTATCCATCTGCTGCTAAAGAGAATACTTTGAGCTCCAGAGGGGTTTGAGGTGCTGAGTAGAATTAGGGAGAACCAATGCAAGAGGAAATAGCTTTTCAGATGAGTAGCAACTCAAGCTGAATTACACCTTAAAAGTTAAATACTCTGAGAGATGCTTGTTACAACATCCTGGTACTCACGTGCTGCAAACTGGGGCGCATATGCTGATCTGCATTAGCTGAGGGCCTGATCTATCCTGCTCACCCCTCTCCACATGCAGATGAAATCCAACCCTGATTTCCTCTTTTGTCTCAAGCAAATGGAAAAAGGGAATTGGACTCCTGCGCTGTCGAGGTTGCCAACATCTGCCTTGCCTCATTTCTTCTGCTTGAAGAACATCTGGCTCTGCTCTGGGACAGCCACGTACGGCCAGTTGTGTAGCACGGGAATGAGCTGGGCTCACTGTGATAAAGCCTCCCATCTCCCTGGCTGGAGATGCTCAGTGCCGTCATGGCATGGGAGACTGTGTGCTCGTGGTGCCTTTCCTTCCAGAGCGCACACAAATAACTCTATTTGATGCTGTCAGTCTATTTTCCTCTCCCTGCAGGTTGCTGTGAGAAAAGGATGGGTTTTGTTCAGTTGAAATACAAGATCTAGAGGTGCCTGCCTGGGAATAAGCACGCACACCCATGGCGCTGCTGCTGTGAATGGGAGGATATAGCTGTGATGTGATAGCACAGGGCTGGGGTACACTGCCTTTACTCTGCAGGGTGTCTGCAGGCAGGACATCACTTCATAGGTCATCTGCTATGGGCTTCCTGCAGAAAACCAGCCCTTTGCTTCACATTGCTCAGCTTTACCCTCCTCCTCCTCCACAGGAGTTAGTGTCAGCTCTTTTGCAGCTTGCATCGCTGCTTTTTGTGAAGTTCCTTCTCAGAAACACCACGTCGCTGTGGTTTACTTGCACTTAGGGGGAGTTGCTTAGCTAGCATTTGAGCTAAACAACATTCATCTTTCACTGCGAGAGGATGAGACCTGGAAAGCCCTGTCATTCCTGCTCAGACATTTTGCGAACACCCTTTTGCTCCCCAGAACCTTGCAGGGTGAAATGCTGTCCCTGAGCTCCCAAACCTTGAGCACATACGTGCCTTGCTCTCCAAACTCAAGCACTACTGCCTGGCACTGATTTTCCTTATCTAACCTCAAAGGCAAAGGCTGCTCTTTGCTGTCACTCTGGGATGCCTGTTTGGGGAATGGTGCTTGGGGACCAGCCCTGGAAGCAGCTGGTGGTGAATAGCCCTTTGTAGGCTTGCTGCATAAAGAGGACATTATTAACACTGATAAATAAAAATCTTCCTGTTAATAAGACCAAGTTATTGCATGAGTTACCTCCAGGAACGCACAGCATCTGCAGCATGGAGCTGCCTCATCCTCTTTGTGCTGGGTTGATGGATGCACTCTGGGGCACAGTCAGTATGCTCTGGCTCAGGTTTATCAGCAGAGACACCATGGGCATGGAGGGCTTCTGCTGTGCTGGAAAACAAGGAGAAGACCCAGAACGTTAGCCCAGCTTTGGAGCTGGCTTGCATGCTGGAGCAGGGCAGTCCCCACTGGTCACAGAGCAGCTACAAGGACCACAGCTCCAGCGGATGTTCCCCCCCCAGCCTCCCGCAGCCCTTCAGCTCAGGGCAGGGCAAAGGAGGGAGGTGGAATTGCTCTGAAGGGATTATTTCAGAAGCCAGTTCATTTCCAGGAAATCTCTTTCTTGTTCCTGTTGTTTTTCAATGGAAAAGCCAAGACCTCGTGAACTTGCGTTTGTTCCCTTTTGCCAGCAAAGTTCCTCTTTGTGCTGGTGACAGAACCTCTTTCTCCAAGCGCTGGCCACAGGCCAGGACCTGAAAATCTTGACTGTGTGCTGCCAGTGTCATGAGCTCTGCCCCCCTGATGCCCCAGCTCCAGTCAGTTGACCTTTGAGGGCCTCTCTGTAGGTCCTTTTCCTTCTCTTCCTTGTGCAGGAGATGACGGAGCCAGCTCTGCTTGCTTCTCTTCCCCTATAATGAAAAGACCCAAATACAATGAAGAATAGTCTGTCAAACCTGTGGTAGCAGAGGATGCAGTGGGTTGGTGGTAGTTCCTTGCAAGAAGCAACTGTGCAAGAGGGGTTGGAAGGAATAGCCCAGGCAGGAGATGCTCTTCATCCCAGAGAAGGAAATGCAATTGCCACAAGGTTTCATACCTCAGTCCTGCTCACTGCTTTCATGTCATTCCCAAATCCCAGTGCACTCCTCTTCACCCAGATGCCAGAGGTGCTTTTGCTGGAACAGGGCTTTGCTGGGGCTTTTATTGCTGTTTGTGTCTTTGCATCACTCAAAGACCTCTTCTCTTTCATTGAGCTCCCATTTTCTGGAGCTGAGTGTGTGCACAGGTGACTGCAGTGCTGGTGATTGCACTTCCCAGGGGTGGGGATTACGGATGGAGCTGTTGTGCAATCAGCAGGGAAACAATCAGGAGCCCTCTAAGTATGTGTCCTCCAACTGCCAAAATCTGTTTTGAAGCCAAGTGGGGAACAGACCCAAGCAGTGATTGCGACACAGCCACTGCTGCAGATCAGATAAAGAGAACTGGGCCACGTTTGTTCTGTGAGTTTTAACCTTTGCAGAGGAGCTGGGCACAAGGATAAAATGTGCCCACGTTGTCAGGAGGAGAATAATAGATTCATATAAAGGTTTGGGTGGGAAGGGACCTTTAAAGGCCATATAGTCCAACCCCTCCACTGCAGTGAGTAGGGACACCTTCAACTAGAACAGGTTGCTTAAAACCCTGTTTGACCTGATCCTGAATGTTACCAGGGGTGAGGAAGCTATCACCTCTCTGGGCAACCTGTTCCAGCGTCTCACTGCTTACTGTAAAAAATCTCATCCTTATATCTAGTCTAAATCTACCCTCTTTTAGTTTAAAATCGCCTCCTCTTTTCCTATCACAACAGGCCCCGCTATAGAGTTTGTCTCATCTTTCTTATAAGCCCCTTTTAAGTACTAAAAGGCTGCTACAACATCTTTGCAGAGCTTTCTCTTCTCCAGGCTGATGGAGATAGCAAACATGAGGGACTGCAACAGCCTGATCAGTAGCTCTTGGACCTCTGTAGCCACCTCCATCCCCATGGGAAGGAGGCTGAGCTGTTCCTGACGGTCCACAGCAGTGATGACATATGAGGGTGTAACGGCAGTTTCTATAGAGACATTTATTGGAAGAGGATAAAAATAGAGTGCAAATTTCATTAAGATGTACTTAAACACATCGTAGGCAAATAGCCCCACACATTGGTGGGAGAGGAGCCCAGAAAGTTGGCAGAGTATCCAGAATTCCCTGATGCACCCACATCTACAGAGCAAAGCTGAGCTCCAGTCCCCTATAGATGGGTTATGATCCCTGCAAACCTCTTTGTCCCTTTGTTGTGTGCTGCTCTGTTTGATGAGAGCTTTCATCAGTGCAGGCACTGTTTCATCAACCAGCCGTTGGAAATGCTGGTTGGGGTCTGGCTTAAGGTAGACACCTGCGATGTCCAGGTGAAATGTTTCCTGCATCGGAGAGGAGCCATCAGCAGACACTTGCTGGAAAGGTAGACCTGTTCTTCCTCTTCATGGTAGGTTGATAATGGTAGTAAATATGCACAGTATCACATTGGGTTAATATGGAGTAGCATGTAAATGAGCATCTTGGATCTTTAACAGTCCTCCTGCTGAAGCTGTTTCCATTCGAAAGCCCCATCCAAAGTCAGGTCAAAATCATCCTTTTCCTGCTCTTGGGAGAGTTCCAAAAACACCTGAAATGAACAAGATGGGCTGTGTTCCTGACTTGGGTGAGTGGAGTCAGGCAGCAGCAATTTGTCTACGCTTATTCCCATCATGCTAAATCCCTGCTGCGCAAAACCCCCAGACCATTTTCCCCCACTTTCCCAGCAGAGAAACCATCCCAGCACCCCACAACAGTCTTTGGGTGGAGCCTCACTTCTCCACCAGATCTCATTGCAGCTTTTCTTCCTGCTCATGCCTTTACAGCATATCCAGCCTTGAAATCACCTACCTGAGTAAAAGTGTTCAAAGAGAAGCTGTAGTCCTCGAGGTTGCAGTTTCGTTTGGCTGTGGAGAAATGGAAAGAGAGTCAAAGAATGACAGTCTGTGTTTCACCTTCTCAGAAGGTCACCTTGTTTTCCTCTTACCTTCCTCTAGCTTGGAGAAAGATTGAGACAGGGGTAGTGCATCTCCCATTGGGACCTTATAGACTAGCAAAGAAGGGAACCTTGAAGAAAAAGAAGAAAAGATGATTCCTGGTCTGTACTGAGGTCCTGGGATCAAAACTTTATGTCATGCTATGAGTTGGATATGTGCACGTTTTGCTGCAGTGGTCACAGCGGGGTTGGAAGTGGTGACGTTATCAAATCAGATCCCCATACAGAGTCTCTGAGCCGGTCATCCATCTCCAGATGAGATCCTGAGTCTGGCCATCACACTGGGCACATTTTCAGGGATGAATTAGTGTTGAAACCACCGTTCATCCCATATTTTATAGTTACCGTTCCTGACGGGCTGCACTTGGGAAAATCCTCATAATCTCAGCATGGAGAAGATCAGCGCGCTCTGGATCCTTCACCTTAATTTCCAGGAGGTAGCCCTTGCCAAACTTGTTCTTCAAGTACGGAATGGAGCCAATGTACCTGCAGGAGGGGGAGGAAAATGAAAAGATATGAGCGTGAAGCCATTGATGCCCCATCATCTGCTCCTTCCCAAATTGGTGAAATTGCAGGGAGCACTTAGTAAAGCCCACGGTGATGAGCTCAGGTAGGTGAGGCTGGAGGAGGAGCCCCTGTTTCCCAGCTCAGCTGCATTCCCACCGTATCTGCCCCGACACCAGGATAGCCACACGGTCACACACTGCCTCTGCCTCCTCCATGTAGTGTGTGGAAAGGATGGCTCCTGACTCCTTGGTTTTCAGGGCGGCACGAAGCGTTTTCCTGAGGACCAGAAGGGGGACAAAAAGAGGAGGAGAAATAAAGTTAATATTCCCTGGGAATATTGGACACTTTTTCTTATACCTTTGTCCCTCCAAATGCCTCTCCCCTAAAAAACTGTAAAAATTCACATACAGCAAATTTAGACTGATGTGCACATGATAATACTTTGAAATAATAATATTAGAATATATGTGTGTATATATATATGTATGTGAATGACTATTTTAAACTCGGGTCCCTTTATGAATTCTTCCACTTGCCTAAGGTCTGCAATAAGGGTGAAAGTAGTCTCTCCTTGCTCGTGTTTTAGCTAGAGAGAACCAGGAAAATGGAATTTCCAGTAAAACCATTGGCAAGTGATAAGCAGCACTAACTGCAGATGGAGTCAAACACTCTTCATCTGGCCTTAGGCACTGCACCCTTTACGACTGTGGTGGCATAGTGGACGACGTCCTACTCACCAGACACAGCGCTGCCCTTTGGGGTCCATGCCAGTTGATGGCTCGTCCAGGAGCAGGACCTCTGGGTTGCCCAGCATGCACACTGCAAAGCACAGCTAGGACAGGGAAAAGGGACAGGATCAATCCTTTTGAAGTCCCTGGCATTTAGTCTACAAAAAGGTGCAGCAGTATCGCTTCATTTATGGGAATAAAGGTTTGATTTATAGGCAATGTGGTCTTGGAAAAGGCCGATTTTCCATCACCCCACCATGGCAGACACCATGATGCTCTCCCTGTAGCTCGGAGGCCAGGTAGGTCCCTCTGCTAGCAAAGGGGATATTTGACATGTGCTATGCTATGAGCATTGCAGTACTCATTGTAGGTAAAACAATACAAACCTTCCTGGTTATCCCAGCAGATAATTTTCTGGTTTTCTTTTTTAGGTAGTCTTGAAGCTGTAAAGCATTTACTATTCTGGGGGGAAAGGGAGCAAGTGTTAAAAAGAAAGAACATTTTTGTTATTCCAAATCAACACTCTCATCAAGGACTCCTAAAATGATAAGAAAAAGGAACTTTCTTCCTCTTGCTTTTCACTCCTGCTTGCTTTCATTAAACATTTATTGCATTATTAAAATGGAAGTGAATACTTGAAGCAAAGTGTACTGAATAAGCCACAAGCTTTTGTCGAAACCCAGCATTAGTGTCAACAGCATTATAAATCCATTCCACCTTGCCAATGTCAGCTGAGCCTGCAGTGCTTAAGCACCCTTTCTTGTAGTTCCCAACTATAACATCAGATTTCAGGAAAGCTTCCTAAAGATAACGTTCTTAAAAGGGCATTAGTGGTAAATTTATCCTCACTAGATGCACTCAGGCGAATTGGGGATTTTCTTAACCCACCCACTTAATCATGGCATTTAGCGCAAAATCAGTTTTGCAGCTCCATTTCCTGAGCTTCTTTATGGATTAGAGTGAATTTTGACTTTCTGGTCCCCTCCTCATGGCCTAGGAGCAGGGATAAACCATTGGCCAATCCCTGAAGCACCCTCCGTCCATACCGGTTGACAGCAGCAGCCGTATGCTCCTTGGACACCCCTTTCACAGCTGCATAGACCTGCAAGTGCTGGTGTACGGTGAGGTCTGGCCAGAGTGGGTCCTCCTGTGGGCAGTACCCCAGGAAGGAGGGTGCAGGGTCCTGGAGGTGGGAGGTTGCTCCATTTCCCTTCTTCATCAACACCTGCACAAATAGGGTGATAGTTTTCCTCTCGTAGCCCTGCTCAGATACAGATACAAGGGCAAGACTACTGGGATTTAGGTGATAAAGCCCAAAGAGCAAGGTACTGATTTTTGCAACCCTCATTTGCATCACTTCTAAAGAGAGCCATGGACAATTCAGGTCAATGCAAATGCTTGTCAAGGTCAGACATAGCTCAGAATTTGGTGGTGAGTCACTGGCACAGGGTGCCCAGAGAAGTTGTGGCTATCCCATCCCTGGCAGCATACAAGGCCAGGTTGGATGGGGCTTGGAGCAACCTGCTCTAGTGGAAGGTGCCTCTGCCTGTGGCAGGGGGTTGGGACTGGATGAGCTTTAAGGTGCCTTCCAACACAAATCATTCTATGATTCTATGAATATCTTTAATCAATACATTAAATTTAATGAAATCAATACAATTTAGTAGCACAGTGAATGCAGTTAAAACCTTGATCAGTCATAATGCTTTGTAAAATAATGATAGCTTAGCCTAGGAGCAAGGTTTGCACTCCTACTTTTATCATGGATCTTTCCCCTTTCTCCTACCTGCCCAGCAGTCAGTGTTGTCTCTCCAGTGATCATTTTCATAGCTGTGCTTTTACCAGCTCTGTTGGGCCCCAGCAGCCCTAATACTTCTCCTGGAATAAATGCATATAATTTCTTAGTAATACTTCCCCTTCAAGAAATACATCAGGCACAGTCCCACAAAAGAAAAAATACAAATAATAACAAAGACATGTAAAAGTATATAGTATGAATATATGCCTTGAGAGCCCATAACTTTTCGACTCTAACTGATGCTGCAAGTCTGAGTGTTGCTCCCAGGGCTCTCAGAAGCCTCTTCTCAAGTGGATTCTGGAGCTACGTTATTCTGGGTAACACAGTCAAGGGTAACTCATAGGATGCATCCAAATGCATCCACCTTGCACTGTCCATTATCATATCAACCACAGACTGAACATGCCCTAACCACAGAACAAATAGATTTGACCTTTACATCCTTGCTCAGATAACTGAGAATTAACTCTCTGGGTATGATCATGGTCCAAATGTGGTCTAGGAGAACAGTTCCAGATCTCACCTTTTTTTACACAGAAGGAAACATTTTTGGTGGCCATTTTCTTCTTCTTCTTAAAAATGGAACCAGCTTGCTTTACTTTATATTCCTTGCATAGATTGCTCACAATAATGACTGATTTCTGAAAGCGAGGAGGGAGAAGAAAGGTCAGTCTATTATATTGGATAGCATTAAGCCTTCAGCAATATTTTTCCAATAAAAAAAGGCAGAAAACCTTCTAAAGATATTTCGTTTTCTAATTCATTGGAATCTGAGGTGCAAAAGGACACTTTACTGTCCATGTTCCTCTTAACAGCTTTTGTCTCTATCTTGATGGGGCCCACACTGTACATGTGGGAGTTGGATTTTCCCTATGAGAATAATACAGCCAAAGCACTGACCTGTGCTTATTGACACTTCGTGGTTTGGTTTTTACCAGTGGGCTTCTTATTGGTATATAATAAGACAAGATTTGGTCATACCTCATCCTGACTTGGAGCCACTATGGCATTTCTCACTGCTGCTCTTTCAGCTTTTACATCTTCATCTTCCTCTTCAAGCTCTTCAGGATGCTGGTGGCTGCTTTGTCTTCTTGGGGAAATCCTACAAATATGAAACACCATATGGAGGCACTAGCAAGCTTGAGAGCTGTTTCATAGCTCTGCAGTATATAAGAGGCTATTTTAGTTATAAAAAATCACCAGTATTTAAACATATATTTAAAAATAGCGGCACAAAGTCAATGATATCTGACCAAAACGTTGTCTTCAAGGTAAAGCAGTGTGATAGGAATTTCGATCTCACATGTGCCTGCGGTGCATGCGTGTTTATACCAACCTAAATATTGGGTCCTTCCTCAGAACTGCTCTTCCGTATTTGATCTCCAAATATCGAAGAAGAAAAATGAAACCCACAGAATGGATAAAAGGCTGAAAAAGACAGGTTGCTGCATTAACAGGTTTGTATTCCACCTACTGTGGCTGGAACTGAGATGGTGGTGCTGGGGTTGTAAAATACGTGGGGGAAAGCCATAGTGTGTGAAACATCTCAATTTGAGGTAATCCTGAAGGAGGTGAACTCTGCTATCACTGCCAATACTCCAGAAAATACCAAGAGTAGAAGAAAAGCATCATTCATAAGAATAACAGGGCAGCATTAAGTGATTTGGGCTTATTCCATTTCCCCTTCCCAATTTCAAAGGGGCAAGGTTATTTTTGCATAGGGGGGTAACCCATTTTGATCCTGCTGCATAAAATGAGCCTAGGCTTCTTGCCTGTTTACTCATAACTAAGGGCAGGGCTTAGTAGACATGCATTACTAAATAAAAGTAATCTTAAATGTTTTCTTACTGCAAAGACAGCTATTGGTAAATCACTCTTTGGAACTGCATCAAATAACCTGTCGTCTATAAAAACCTGTAAGAATTATAAGAAAACACACAGTTAAGACCTGATGGCTAATTTTGGAAGGGTTAAAAGCAAATAACAAATACTTTGAAACTGGAGAAAAGCTTCTAATTTACCCAAGACATTTACCGTACAATGAACAAATACAGATAGATAGCAGAAAATGTCACAGCACTCAGCACACGTCTCAAACCCTCCTTCTGGGGATAATGACCTATCACAGGAAAATATCTTGTCTCCTCTCCTTTGGGGTCCCAGCAGAGAAGAAGTGGAGGTGAATGGGACAGGGCAGAGGAGGAATCTCTTCCGTTTGGACTCACTCCCAAGTAATTTGGGGCTGATAAGTGGTCATGTATGTAGTTGGAGGGTGATGTTAAATTCCAAGCTGACTTTCCACCATTCCCTTCAGCTGACATGGAGTAAAGCACCTTGTGAGTGCTCTGAATTCTCCCTTGGTTTCCATGCAACATCAGATGTGTAATTTTCTCTTATGGTTGTTCAAGCCAAGTTGCTCGACTCCGCATGGGAATATCCTAATCTACAATCACAGCTCAAGCACCAGAAGTATCCCCTAACCATAATGAGCAGCAGGAAAAATCAGATCTGATCTGAAATGGACATCCAATTATGCACTCTGGCCATTGGAAAATCCCACCCATAAGAGAAAACTAAGGAGCCTTCCCAGAGCACAATGTGTGGGTATCACCAGACTTTGCTCACAAGGACACATAGTTGTGTTCTATGGTGGGGTGCTTTTCCTTGCTCAGCACCATTGCTTACCTGCAGGCAGCTTATCCTTACACCCAGCAGTGGGTATATGGGAATCAAGAGAGACAGAACATAGAGGGTGACTCTGGTACCAAGGGGAAAATCCAGGAGTGTGCCGATGATATGAGTAATGAAGCATGCCTAGGAATAAAGCAAGAGGGTAACTTAGCTGATGGGGAAGTTCACACTCATCACTAGTCGTTAAAGTTGTATGGGTTCTGCTTTTTCAATTCCCCAATGGGTTTCTAAAGGTGGACAAGAGATATAAAGATGAGAAACAGTGAGGGATCAGGACATTCTCAGCCATCTCTGCCTGAGGGTAGGATGCTGGTTTGGGTCAGCTGGAGAAACTTCTTCCTAGGCAGAACAATGAAGCATGGCATCCCACCGTGTTCTTTCCATCCCAAGTTCATGCCAAATAACCCAGGTCAGGCTGCATCAAACCTAATGGCTCATGTCTCAGCACCTTACATCTCCTGGATGCAAAGTGTTGAATAGAGCAATAAATAACTTTTTTGCCTTCATTCCTGCACCAGTGCAGGATATATCCAAGCATTTCCCTGTGCCACAGTAAGATTTTAGGAACAGAACATGGTGTCAGGAGTTTAATATAGAATTGACTGCTATAAAACACATGCTCGTATTTATGTCTTACATCTATACTTGGTGTTTTGACATAAGAGTTCATCCTTAAGATATCACAAGACATTCCTGTAAACCCTACAGCACATTTTCTGGTCATATGCTTACCGCTATCATGATAAAAGACCAAAAATCACAGTTCCATCCTCTGCGAAAGATGAAGGAGATCACGTAAGTGAAGAGAACAATAGAAATTCCGTAGCTAAGAACAGCCATGATCTGCAGAAAGAAAGGGTTTTCATTAGAAATTGGAGTAATCTAAACAACCAGGGATCTATATACAGCAATGTGGTTCAGTTTAAACGATCATACATTAAGATCAGGCATTCATAAATTACCACAATTCTACTGCCAAGTGTAAAGGAGTATATTAAAGGCAAGATTTATTGCCCTTTATTTCCAGCTGGGAAAACCCAAACGATAGGAAGTGAAACAAGGAGAAGGTCTGTAAGCACCTGGGGACACAGAGGTGTCTCCTGTATCCCTACATGTGCTCAAAATACTACCTCAATCCCTCCCTAGTGAACCAGCAATCATCAGAATGGGATGTACCAGCAGGAAGAAGATGTCGGCGTGCCAGGAAGTCTTGGCGTTCAATGCAAACTGGAGCCCAAACATTGAGAAGAGAATGAGCCAGCACAGTGGGATGTCTACCAGTGCCTGGCCACACCAGTATGCTGAGGGAAAGAGCCCTGAGACCCTCAGCTGGGTACGAGCTCCCACCTAGGAAGACACAATGGAAAGAGCAGTCTGTTGTTGGCTGCAAAGCTGCTCATGGCGTCATACTCAAGCTTCCTTGTGTCAACGCAGTTGTAATCCCTTCCGTGCACCCCAAATCTGCCTCCGTTTACCTTGTAATCTTGCATATAGCCCATTGCAAAGTGAGGAGGAAAACCAGAGAATAACAACAGCATATAAAAGAGGTAAAAAGAAAGAAAATAATCCCAGAGTCGTGGGTCCTCTACCTGAAAAAGAAGAACAAAGCATTGTGTAAAACATATGCCATGTAAAAGGCAAGATGCAATAATTTGTTTTACTGCATTTCTCATGAAATACAGGGCAGGATGAACACTAAGTGAGATTTGAAAGCAAATATTGTCAGGAGAAAGGTTTTCCTCAAACCACAGCCCTGCAAAATGATGTAGAGAATAAGGAACCTCCTGAAGAAACCCCCCTGAAAAAGCCCTCCCAGCCTTCAGTTTTCCTGAATTCAAATGGTCCAAAGGGAGCATCAAGGAATTTGTGTTTACAGGTACATACAGCCCACAGGCTTCCCATTTAAATCTGATGAGTTACTGAGACCTTAATCAGATTTAAGGATTATTTTCTGACACCTTCTGGCTCTGGTACTTACAGAGGAAAATGGATGGCTCCAGATCCGAATGTGCACAGTGGAATTGAAGGCTTTCAGCAGAGCGTTGCTAATGACATTCACAAGCACCGGGAAGCAGTTGACAGTCTCCATGTGGCACAACACAGTAAACCTGTAGCTCTTGAAAGAGCAAGAAAAGAAGATGAAAACTCTTGGCTTTTGTCATCTGCAGTAGAAAAGGAGCACACCAGGAGAATCCAGGCCTGGAATAATTTTGCTTATGCTTTGTTTGCTAAAAAAAAACCAGATTATCAGTTATTAGAAGTCTATGCTACAAAAACCGTGAAGTTTGAGGTGGAAGGTGAAGGAGATAGGATCTCCTCTATCATGTAGTTTACTGGTTAAAACAGTTTCACGTCTTTCAACCCATGTGCCTTATTCAACAGGATCATCCCACAGGTAGACCAGATGGATGCACCATGCTAAATTATTCAGTTGTTGGGAAGAAACGGGAGGAGGAGAACAAAAATCCTCACCTGACCTTTGCGAGACACCTTTATAGCCCCATTGTGTTTTAGCTCCTCTGTGATGTTTTCCTCACTTGTTATTTCCACTGTGAGATCTTGGCTCTCGAGCGCATGGATGAAGTTTTCAATGGCCGTGCCTGGCGTGAAAGCCAAAAGCAGAGGAATCATAATACTGGATAACAGGAGAGTCTTTGACAGTTTGGGGTTTTTCTTCAAATCCATCACCACCAAACAGAACCTGAGGAAGTCTAATAACTGTGGATATCAGACAGCACACACATGGTGGATCATTGCACATTAATTCTTGTGAAGTTAATGGATTTCAGTCTCATTGACTGCATTTTTACATTGCCATTTTCCCCCTTGCCTTTCCTGAACTGCTACAAAATGTATCCTCCTTTGTCATGGTCTGATGAAGCCAACAGTCTCATACTCTGGCCAAATAATGTTAAATAGCATCCACTCATAGGAACATCGAAGGTAAAACTGGAAATAGATAATTAATTTTACTCAGCATTAGTGAGCCTTTACTGGAATGTGGTTTGAAAATCCCATGCTCTGAAAGTAAAGAGATTGTTTGGATAGGGGTCTGGATTTGGAGCAGGGAAAGAACTGGGTCCCTTCTAACCTCATCTGCTATGATACCCCTTTTCACATCATTGCATCAGGCTCTTACTCAGTGGGTTTCATACCTAACCCTTTAAAAATGACAATTCCCATGCTTCTCCATCACAAAACCCTCCATCACACCTTAGATCCCCTACATCCTACAACCATCTCCACTTTCACTATTTTCCCTTGCAACACCAAGCAGCCCCAGCATAAAAAAGGACGAGGAAAGGCTCGTTGCCCTCACCCGTGTTGTTGTAGACCAGGAGGGTGGTTGCTGTCTCTGACCAAGCCCTCTTCCCCATAGGGCAAGAAGTACCGTGCAGATGAGAGCTCCCAAGCACCCACGCTCTGCCAGGCAGCAACCAGGGACAGTTGCAAAACCGCAGGAAGCAGAAAAACCACATAGAGCAGCAAACTAAAGAGAGAGATGGATAAACACTCTGAAAACAGACCTTCAGCAGAGTGCGGTTGCCTATTGGGAATGGTAAACTGTATTCAGGTTACCCAACACTCCTTCTGTTAAGAATATTTGGCAATTTTCTTTTCAGAAGTCTCAAATTTGATCATTCACAAACGACCTCAAAATGCATCAGGGAGAGAACCTCAGATATGCAGTGCTCAAATTTTAGAGCCATAAAATGCTTTTTAGATTGCATAAATCAACATCTCCTGCCGGTTTCTTGTACCCCAGCAGGAAATACCAGCTTGAAGATCAATGGGGCCAAAATAGTTCAACATCGGCAATGTGAGAGAATTTTGAGTTAAAAGAGGAAGCCTGATAGTAGCATTTTCCCCTCTCTTTGTACACATTGGTTTATTTTAAAACTTCCCCCTCCATCTGAAATTAAAGTGTTTCTAAATGATTCTTTTCTTCAGAAAGAAATTGGGTTTCTGTTGCATAAAACACTCAGTACAGAAACGAAAATGCACAAAAGGGAGATTTTGTATTACTGGCACTGGAAAAGAAGAAGCTTTTCTCTCCTCTGAGTGCAGATTACCGAGATCATTCATTGCTAAGACCTGATATCAACTAATCTAAATGCTCATTGAAACAGCCTGCTACAGTAGTTGTTCAGATCTGCAAGAGAGAATCGCATTGTTACTTACATGGACCGCAGGTTTTTCATTGAGCTCTTAAGCTTTAAGAAGCGCACCCATGCCATGGCAGAGACCTGCTGCCTCCAGAGAGCCAAGCCGACGACTGATGCCTTTCCAGAGTCGGAGAGCAGCAGGGAGCCTGGCTCCATCTCATCAGGGCATCGTGATCCCACTTCTGCACACTCTTCCCCAAGGACGTGCTCATCTGCAGAGAGTTTTCCAAAGTGCACATTTATGTCTAAGACCCGCTTCTATGTTGTAATGCATGAAAACCTGAGAGCCATCTAGTAACCAGGTGTTGGAGGCATGGCCAGGGGTTATTGCAGTGTAGTCGTTCCCTTTGGCTGCAGGTTGTGTGTTTGCAGCCATGATTGTACCTTCTTGATCCACTGTGGCTTCTTCCTCCAGCCTCAGGAAAACATCCTCCAGGGTTGTCATGCTAACTCTGTAACTGATAATTCCCTGGTCAGAGCAGCTGTCGAGGCCACTGAACAGATCTGCAGGACAGAGATAATACGAGTGCCTCCAAGACTGCAAATATAAGCACATATAAGCTCCATCCCTGGCAATGTTCAAGGCCAGGCTGGACAGAGCTTTGGGTGACATGGTCGAGCATGAGGCATCCTTGCCCATGGCAGGGGGGTTGGAACTGGATGAGCTTAAGGTCCTTTCCAGCTCTAACCATTCTATGACTCTATATAGTATGAATCTATGCTAAAATTGTAGGGGAAAACCATAATGCAACAGTTCAAATTCCTTATGTGACTTCTATAGAAAATCTCTCTCATTTCTCTCCCCACATTTGTGATTATTTTTTTTCCCTATGGACAATTATGAATTATTTTAATACACATTACCTGGGAATTTATTCATGTTTTCTAATGGCAGTTTATATCTCAGCTCATACTGATTGTGTCCTGAGAATATGACATTGGGGATGTACCGTTTAACCAGAGATGTCACGTTCTTTAAGTCACAGGACTCACTGACATGGATTCTGTTCCATTATAAAAAGAGAGGTGCTTAGTCTTGAAACAACAACAAACCAACCCTAGCAACCAAACAAACCCAACAAACCCAACCACAAATAATCACCCAAACCCAAACCTGAACCCAAACTCAAACCACCACCACCACTGGGTTTGCTTGGATGCATACAAGGAAAGCTCCAGTGTATGTCATTCATTCTTTACTCTGGAGTAAATTCCTGATTCTGTTTATTTGACTGTATTAATTAAGATCATTTTCTTGGTTTGGTGACATCTGCTCTATGGTTTTCCCTTGACACTCATTTTGGTGGCTCCCTGTACATGCGTATTCCCAGAGACTCATTGCTGGGGTTGAAGTAGATACCTTAAATGGTAGCAAATTCCCCATTTTTTCTTCAAGAACAGAGAAGAACCGACACACTTCAGCCTCCCGTGTGAGATAAAAGCCTTGCGGTCTAGAGGAAGAATAAGCCAAAGGGATTTATACTATAGAGCTGTGGTTCAAAAGTGGTTTTGCAACTGAACCTCACATGAGCTTTCTGCTCCAGGGTTGCTCTGCAGAGATGCTGCAGGCTAAGCCAGGGCTTACCTGCAAGGATATCAGCCTCATCCATGAACTGGGTGCTGAACAGGATCACCCGTCCAGCTCTGTGCTCCTTGAGGAGGCTCCACACCTTGTGCCTGGAAAGAGGATCCAACCCAGCTGTTGGCTCATCCAGGAGCAAAACCTGCAGAACGGATGAAAGCAGACGTTCCTCATGCCAGGGTTATTGCATATATTCTGGGTTTGGTGTTCTGAAAACCTCATGTCCTGAAGGCAAGAGACCCAGGCCACCTTTTGTGCAAAGGCATCTATTCTGGGAGCTGAGGTCAGGGAACTGTCTACAATGTGCTTTAAAAGTAGACTAGAAAGATGGACCAGCAATACAATGAAATTATTGAATTTATTAATGTTAATAATTATGAGAACTTTAAAGATGGCTACATGTTCTTGCATGATTTCAGACAAGTACATGACAAGGCTTTACTTAGGTTGGACCTGAACATTCCCCATATTACAGAGCCATGCCTGCTGCTTTACCTGGGGGTTCCCAAGCATGGCTATTCCAATGGATAACTTCCGCTTCTGCCCACCACTGAGTTTCTCTGCTTGAGCGTCTTGAATGTTACTGATATCCAGCAGTTCCAAAATATTTTGCACCTAGAACAGCACAAGGATGTCCGTTCTCAGCACCAAGAGTCTTTCCATCCTTTGCTAGTCGTGAAGGAGATCTTGCTGGGATTGAAGGTGCAGTTTTTGAGAGCATGGACCAAGGTCCATCATCACCAGCAAGATGTCATCCCCTCATCTCCTTGGGTTGAGCAGATGTATTACTGTGGTTGCATCAAGCCCACAAGCTTGCCTACTAACCTGGTTAATGGTCAAAACCAGCTTTGGTTTTCAGAAGATACAACCAGAAGGACCCTTTGAGCTTCCCAAAGGAGCCTTTGCTGAAACATGATGCATTCCAGGGGTGTGCTCACAGGACACACACTTACCTCTTGCTCTACCTCTTTGGACCTGATGCCCTTGATTTCTGCAAAGGTTTTCAAGTTTTCTTTCACTGTTAAGGCACCAAACTGTACATCGAACTGGGGGCAGACGCCAATCGACCCTCGAATCTCTTCCCTGTCTGCTATTTCAGAGAGTTTGTAGTTGTAGATGGTTGCAGAGCCTGTTTATAGGAATAAATGTGGTGAGGTGGAATGAACTGGTCTTTACAGCTTTTGAATTAAGCCCATTACTCACCATCCTACCTTCAGAAGGGAAAGTGAGCCCACTGAGCACGTTTAACAGTGTTGTCTTTCCAGACCCACTGTGGCCGAGTAAGGCAGTGATCTGACCCTCATAAATATTTAGAGACAAGCCTAGAACGAAAACAACATCAAGTTTGGGTAGAAATGAGGTTTGACTTGGCTCTACTCATTGTTGAAGGTAGGACGAGTTCAGGAGTATAAGAACTAAGTAGCAATAAATAGTGAAAAATGCATTAAGCGACGTGGGGCAATGTTCTGCAAATCTGTAGCTAAAGATGTAAGAAATTGCTCTGTATTTAGCAGAAAAGATAGAAATACAATGAAATAAAATATCTTTCTTCTCTTTAGTCTTATTAAATATGGAAAACCAGTAAAAACTGAACAAAACAGTGGTTGCTACACCAATATTTGACATCCATTCTTAAGCAATATAAGTGCTTTATTTATTTGACTGAAATGTTTGCACAACTGTTTTCCCTCATCTTTAGCAGGAATCAGTATCACGGCTTTCTTACCTCTTAAAGCTTCTGTCTTCTTGTCCTTCTTCTTGTATGTTTTTTTAATATTGTTGAGTCTAAAAGGAAGGTAAGTAGAATATTATGGTTTGGTTTGGTATGCTCTGTATACAGGTGTGAACATCTCTACCTGGCACACAATACTGGAACACCCAGCTTTGCAAAGACAAGGTTAATAATGGATGTTTAACAAAGTCTATAGCAAAAAAACCCTGCTATTTTTAAAGCTGAATTTACCCAAATTTCACTATTAGTGCTCAGCCTGAATTATCTATTTATCTCATCTGCGTTCCATCTCTCATATTTCTCTGTGAAATAAAGTGTTTTGCAAGAGCCTCTTAAACACAAGAACTGCCCGGATAAATCAAAACAAAGATGATGGTGGAAGTGGTGGGAGCATTAAACCCAAGCTACCCGACTGAAAAAGTATGAACAGTAACTCCTCTCTTTACCTGATGGCCTCCTTCCCCATGAATTCAGAGGGCACCAGCTCTACGTTGTCACTGAGGAGCTCTTCAGGGCTCACTGGAGTTCTGAGCATCTCCCTGGTGGAGCCTTTCCTGCTCCGCACCCAGTACGAGGGCTTCAGGAAGAAAAACAGGGGGTCTGGGATGCCGTATTTGCCTGACAGGAAAGCAAAGAAGATGATCAGTCATTAACCAAAGCCACAACAAAAGCACCATCCTGGACTAAACCTATAGGAGGGTCTAATAAGAACCTGGCTGCTTCAAAATTGGTACTTTGAGGGGTCAAAAAGAGAGGTTTGGAGATGGGGTTTGGAGAGACAAGAAGGCTGGCTTCAGGGCTATACCTAGTGAATTCAGCATTTACTTAATGAATTAACATATTTTCCCACTCTGTTTTCTCATAAACCGCTCAACAGCAATATAAGAGAAAGAAAAACCACTAAGTACTTTGTTGTATTTGATTTGGGACTTAAGAGTGTGTGTGCCAGGGGAAGAAAAGTCACTCAGTAATATAATATAGTTTTTTTAGTCCAAAACCCATTTTGAGAATGGAGCAGGCCCTCATTTCCTTGACAAGTTATTACAGGCAATCCATAGAAATCAAAGGCATAAAATGAGAGAGTATAATCATAAGTATAAATTATACCTACCTGGGAGAACTTTGTCGAAGTACATAGCTAACAGCATGTACAAGACTGAGTCAAAGACCAGCATGATGTAAGTCGAAAATAAAAAGTATGAATCCTCCATTAGGTTAGAAAAGGAGAAACCCATTCCGTATTTTTCTAAATGGAAAACCTGTAATAAAGGGCAAAGAAGAATAATTTCCAGGCTGGAAAACTATGCAGATGCCATTAAACCATGGGTGTAATTGACTTTGTTAACCCAGATGTCATCTGCAGTACTGACCAATTTTCCTTCCTTTCTATCTAGCGAGGAAAGGAAATACAACTTCTCCATGCAGAGATCTTATGGTTTCATTTAGAATTTTCCAGAACAACCCATAAGCAGAAGATCAGAGTGTTACAGGAAATCCGCCAAGAAACATGATACTGGCAGCCTTGACATGACAGAGTCATGACAAAGACGGTACAATTTTACATAGTGATTCATTTATCCATACGGTAAATCAGCAGTAAACTCAGTTTATGTTCTGCTAGTGCAGAATCTCCTGTCCCAGGCAGATTTTTTAATATGTATATATATAACATATATATAAATGTATATATATAATCTACATATTATATATTAATATATATATAAATATATATCAGGAAATCAAATATTAAATAACTGGAGCTAGCAAGCATTGCTCAGAGCTATGGAGATATGCCTTATGGAAAACTGGGAAACTGCACAGGATTTTCCAAAGTGGGAATGGAGGAAGGATGGCTGCAGCAGGAAACTGGAGTTGTGTTTGCAATGCCTCTGTTGCCAGGAAGAGTCACTGCAGCATGAGGGGAATGATCGGCTTGAGAAGAGCTGATGTCCCCAAGTCAACTCCCATCTGCCCGGGGTCCAGCCCGAGAGGATAATGGTGCTGTTGTGTGCGGCGATGGGCTCACTGCGGCTTCCTCGGGTTCACGTGGGTGCTACTGAAGTGCACAATAACAGACTGTGAGGAGGGCTGTGGTTTTCTTTGCATTCATAAGCTTCTAGATAGGGGAATAGGATGGGGGCATTGGAGCCCCTCTTTGCTGCCCAACAGCAGCTCAGTTCTCATAGGTATGAATGAAGAGTACTTGAAGATTTTACAGATGTGGGGAAACTGGTCTTCTGCAATGAGGACCATGACTTCCCATGCCTTTCTCTATCAGCAAAGCACAGCAGGGTCCTTTATGGCCTCTGTCTGTGATAAAATATACTCTGTCCCCACTGTTTGCCCAGGACAGCAAACTATTGGGAAGGCTCAGCTGCAGAGATGATGCGCCATACCTTTGCAATGCCAGCGTTAAATGCAAAAGGACAGAAGAGACCAAGAAACCACTTCAGTGGTTCTGGAAGGTTTTCTATCAGCACCACAAGGCTCAGACATCCGAAGAGGAGGGTGATGAGGAACGCCATGAAACCAGCGAGTTTGGAGGTCCTTAATAGGGAGCAGAGCATGAAAACCAGGTGGATCTGCAAGAACAGAAGTTTCCTTCTATCACTGAAGATAATAAATCTCTTTAACTGTAGCGCCTCCATTTGGCAGGATTGCTCCTGAGCCGAGTCCAGCTAATAAAATACACTAAAATCCTTCTTAGTGGGTTGATCTGACTTCCAAATCAGGTCTTTGGTAGCCAACCTACTGCCTGTCAGATCTCCAGGCTGCAATTCCAATCACTGTTGCTGAGTCAGAGAACCCACACAGCTATTTCAATCTGTATGACCATACAAAGGATACAGTCTTGAGCACTGTGCTAAAGGCTCATCAACAGTGTAATAAACCATGTAGTGGGAAAATGTGGCTGTAAACCCCGACTTACACATGCTAGGCCATAGAGGAAAAGCAGCAGTACGACCGCGGGGAAGCTGCTGAAGTAGAAAGACACCTTCACCATGAGAGCTGCCAGCAGGCAGGAGAGAACCAACACTGTAAACAGCATACAGAAGACTCCAGGAGAGCCTGAGGATGAAAGGGGGTATTACACTTTCATTTAAATAAGAACTGTTGTTGCAACTTAATCTGCATGTCAGAACCATTTTATATTAAGATATTATTTCCCAGGGTCAACTCATTCGCACCCTGGGCAGAACAGATAGCACCATCCACCTGAGGAGGAAATACCAAGGAAGAAGAACACACCGCTGCCATGCTCAACGCTTCTGGTTTGTCCTTAGAGTACTGAAGAAAACTTATGAACTCATTAACTTACTAACTGACTGCTCAAGTGCCCAGGAGTATGCTGAATTCTGGCAAACACACCTTAGTTAAAAAAGAACTCACCAAAATGCAATGTCCCGCAGCCCCATTGTCTTCATCAATACTTTGAGCTGCTTCTTTTCTCTTACAACATTCATTGACAAGAAATACATGAATGGGGAGAAACACATCACAATAGTAATCATGAAGTAACTGTAGTCTAGTGTGATGGAGGGAATGACGATCTGGGACTTCATATGGACACCAGCAATTGATTTCATTTCTTCCCAAACAGAACGATTTGCCACCACCTAAAGGAATTCAAGGTCAGCATCTCAGCATTTATTTTCTACTGTGAGATGGAGTTATATAAAGAACCTTCTGATTCACCATCTTTAGATGTACTTTGAATGCAGCTTTATAGAAAACATCAACAAGTAATGAGATAAAGCTCAATAGGAAGAGCTCATCTGACTCACTTATGTGCCTGCACCTCAGTTAGATTCCCTCCTTTGTCTAATTGGAGAGATAAATCCTTCAAGCTCATCCAGAGGTAAGGATCCAGACACACAAATGATTCACATTCCCCAATGTCCTGTTTCTCTCCCCAGGTACAAAAGCAGCCTGGACAACTGGAGGGGCACAGCCAGGTGAAATGACCCCTGTGCTGGTATACTTCTGAGGACCAATTTGGAAAGGAAGGACAAGAAATTAAAGACATGTCTACTTTGAAACCAAATCATTTAGCAGATATACAGAGCACTGCAGTCTCCTGCAAGAACTGCCTTTTCCTTGGAATCTGAGTAATTCCCTAAATCAAATAATGGCATTACACTTGGTTCCCAGCCTTTAAGAGAAACTGTCATTTAAGAGAAACTAAAGTCAGGCACTGCAGATTGCATTCAAGTTCCCACTGGTACTGCCAATAATACTCAGGTGACTGAGTATTTAAAAAGGTTATTTTTATGCAGAATTTTCTGACTTTGGTATTGCCACAGAACAATTTGTCTCTCCTATACCAAGCTTAAAACAAAAAGACTCTACATCAAGTCATAAATCCCATTTACCTCTATAATAGCAGCATTGATGCTGGCCTGCAGGGACAGGAAGCCTTTGTACCAATACTTTGGGCTGTCACAGTACCACGATGATAAATCATAACAGTTATCTGCAAGGTGAGAGGTGGAGGGAATCACAGGTAAGAGCAGTGAAAGGTAAATGGTTTTCACTGCAAAAGCTGATGCTAAGATGCATGTGCACTATGGGGACTCTTCAAATGGACAGTGTCCCCCTAACCAAAAAAATAACTTATTAAATCACTGAACAGATATGGATTATTCCAACAAAGCACTTCTGTCCATGCCAGGCAATCACCCGCCCATACATCCTCATTTTGTATTACCTATGTGTCCAAAGTTGTCATTTGGAATAGCCGTATTCTCAGCATGAAACCTGAGGTGATAGGAGAAGTTGTCCTTAAATACAACCCCTATAATTTCATTATTTGAAATCCAGGCTTCTTCCAGAGCTCTCTCACTGTCCAGTGCTTCTAATATTATACCTGTGGTGTGTAAGAAAAGAACTGTAATGAGTTATTTTAGGTCTGGAAATACGTGCCCAGACACTGCGGGTACATCCTGCCTTTTTAGCATTGCAACTCCTCCATCCCAGCTCTTCTCACGGGATGGGGTGGCACTTTAAAATCCTTCATACTTCATGTGTTGAGAAATGTACCTCAACAGAACAAACCAAGATGTCTTAATAGAATTTATCTACATAGTGAATAATTGGAAAGGTTCAGCTTTGCTGCTCTGAAGCACTCAGTAGCAACTTAAATACTAAGAAGTAGTATTGATGAGAATGGAAAACCTGAGATTAATATTCTCCCCTGACCCAAGATATTGGAGAACCACTAAAACACAAAACTTGTACAACAGGTTAAATAATGACAAAGTTACATATTTAACAAGCCAACCATACCTATCATTACTGAGTTCAAGGCCACTTTACTCATGATCTGCCTTGTGGTCACAGTGATGGGTGTATAAGCGATGGTGACCCCAGTAGCATTATAGGCAGGATCATCCAACTGCCCGAGGTAGCCATAAGGCACTTCAGGGGAGCTGATGTTCATCATGAACATGCACACTAAGAAAATCAGGGGCAGAAAGAGCAGAGACAGCATCCACTCCTAGGAGAGGGGGAGAACAGAGAAAAGGATTTAATATATAACAGTACAAAAGCATATTCTATGGGGGATTAAAATACAAAAAAGCATTGTCACACAGGTATCTTAGATGTTAACTAACAAATGGTCTTTGCATCGTGGTTGTTACCTCAGTAAATGACTCAAAGAATCCATCTGTGCTCTCATACATCACATAAAAGACAGAAATATCAGTTAATAAAGTGAATTCTCAAGGCATCTGTTACCAGATAGGCTTTTAAAGAGTACTTTAACTTAGGGCAGGCAGGGATTGGTCACTCTCAATGGCTGACTACTCACTTTTGTCTATTTAAGCTTACCTGAAAGCTCTGCATCTTCATCCTCCGCTTCATCAGGATATTTTTCCACAAGAGAACTTTAGTTTGCTGGAACACACTCATATTTCTCTGAAGAGTCTTCATTTTGAACCTACAAACATGATGTTTTTTGCCCCAAATCACTTTCAAATGCAAGAAAAGCCAGAAAAGCAGTGACTGCTTTTACGCACACATCTGCACAGTGATGCTTTCCTTCCGTTCTTGCTGCAAGGAGCAGCTCAGACCTCATGTGCTGAGCAAAAGCCAGCCCTGGAGCACAGGTTCTAACATGGAGGGACCTCATCATCCTCAACATCCCAACCTTACAGTGGTAAGGCACTGATTACAACCAGAATTTCACACTTCTGTGCTGTGGCATGGTAAACCTGGAGCAGTTATTTGTGAAATAAAAGAGGGAAGATCACTCCACATGACCTGAAACGGGCTTGGGTGGCCTCAATAGGCAAGAAATGACAACATGGTCAATAAAAATCACCAAAACCTTTCTGCATGTCATCTTAATGTGCTGAAGGCTTCACACCAGGAAGCATTGAGCAATTCCTGGCTGTGGTGTGAGCTGAGCTCACAAGGAAAACAGCACTGATTGAAGGCAACTCGGAGCTACGAGGGAACAAATTCTTGGAAGTGTGTGGGGAGAGCTGTTGTTGCTGGCGATATTAATAGAAAACAAGAGAGAAGCAGACAGCCACGAGCCTGTTTTGGTGTGTTACTCCAGCAGACCTGGCAGTATCCTTCAAAAGATGTGGCCAAAGCAAAGCAGAGATTTGTTGCTTGGATTAATGCTGGTGATGATAACTTAAAGAAGTAGGCACGGAGCTGGCTGTCAGAGTAAATTTTGCAGATGAGATACATCCATATTAACCATCAGTAATTATGAGTACCTTTAATGAGGAAAAGGATTCAGTACCCCCTATGCAGAAGAGCAACACTCACTGCTCCGTTGTCACATATAGATAAAGTATGCTTTCAAACAAGACATTGATCTTCTATAAGTGATGTCTCAGGTAGAAATAGCAGAACATTTATGGATCTAATCCTTCCAAACCTTCCTGTCATATGGAAGCAGGATTTACATTGTGCTGTTCCCTTTGGAGGATGATGCCTCACAATGCTGACAGGCAAGACAGAGTTGATCTTCTTCCAGTTATTTATATGCAGCCCACAGGAGAGGCATGATCCCTGTAATGAGGCAGCAGGCACTGGAATGCTGGAAAAGCAGCTGCAACAAATGGTCTTCCCTTTGTGCACACTGCAAACACTTGCACTAGCTCAGCATGCCAGGAGGATGAGCAGGGACATGGGCTCAGTGACAGAAGACTCTTTAAATTCAATCCTCAGCTTACACTGTATGTCAGGAAAGAAATCTGCTCCTCATGTGCTGGATTAGTTAAAATACGGAGCTGAACTTATCCTAACACATCCCCTTAGCACTAAGAACCTCTGGAAACAGACCTCTGCCATAAACTGAGCTCCATTTGTGTGCTACTTCCATATCAAACTGTCACCTTTAAGTAGTCACTAAGCTCATCACAAGCTTAACTCAGGCTGTTAGCAAGATGCCCGGTGTCCCACCTATGCATTCATATTCTCAGGCAATATTAACAGTGTTATTAATTAGTGGATGTTTTCATATCCTTTAAGTAGCAATTTTTACTTGCTTTAAGAAGAATGCTTAACCTTACCTTGATGGCAATGTTTGAAAGGAATCCAGAGCTCGTCCTTTGCAGTGTGCCTATAGAAATGGAGATGCCTGATCCTCTCTGGGATGATCTGGCCCCACTGCCCCAGTGGATCTCAGTGCTCCTTTGTCCATGCAGTCATTGCTTCAGTCCAGCACATCTGCCAAAAGGCATTCCTCACACCATCACTTCTCTTTTACATTGCTTCCTCCCCCCCTTCCTCTTTGGCAGATGTACAGATTTATTTATGTTAGAAAAAGCAAACAGAGCATATTGCCGTTGGGTTGGTGGAGTGGATTCTCCGAAAAGTTACTCAGCAAATTCTTGAGTCTTGGCCAAGAGAAGTGAAATGAGCCCAACAACAAACCACACAAAAATCCTTTCTCTGGCAAGCTCCGTTGTGTTTCTCAGTGCAACAAGAGAGGCTGAAGACAACAGCGATATCACAGCACACTGCTACAGGCGAAGAGCAAAAGCTGACTGGTTCATCACTGAATAGCAAAGGTTGTGTTTGCAAAGTTGCAGTGTCACCAGCCGGGTGTAGGAAGAGTGTGTGGGGTGGCTGCCTGGGGGCTTCTCCTAGCAGGAGGGGCCCAAAACCGAACCACGCAGCCACCTGCTGGTACCTGCCTGCCTGCATCCCTGCCGGCATTGCCCAGACACCCATAAGTGCCTGGGTAAGCCACTTCATCCTCCTTGCCTGCATCGCCCATACCTGCATCATCCATGCCTGCATCACTGGCATCATCCACATGAACCAGAGGAGCTCATGGTGTGGGTGCTGCATCAGTCCCATGGGATGCAGTTGCCACTGTCCTCTAGTAGGTCCCCAGCCCAACCTTTCCCAGAGGCTAGGTGGGTTGAGAAACAGGACAACAGGACAAATGTAGAGAGCTTCTATGTTATTCAGTTGTTTTAATTGGTTATTTAAAACTAGCCCTAGCTGCCAAATGTCTGCCATGGACGAGTGGGGGTTTCAGAGCCTCCTCTGCTATTTGCACATGATTCTCTCCGACAACCAAACCCCCCTGCATAGCCACAGTGCCCACCTCGCTGCCTTGGGAGCGGCAATTCACCCCAGCAGGGTTATTCCTCAGCACAGCAAATCTTCATGAGTCAGGGTACAGATGAAGGGCAGGCACCAATTTGACAAAGGATAAAGGCTTTATTTATTAAAATAATGATTTGTTTTCTTGGCGAGGCAGGAAACCTGCAGAGCAATATGTGTTGTGACACAGGCAACCAAGTCCCAGGGCTGCAGCTGGTCACACACATCAGTAACACTGATGAAATACACTGAATATTTCCTTTGTGGGTCCAAGGACTCAGGGGTGAAGCTGTCTCTGCTCCACAGCCCCATCGGGTGCTGCATCCAGGTCGTGCTCCTCCAGGTCCCTGGTGAGATCCACAAACACCTGCAACATGCCACATCAGAAACAGCCCCACTATGGCCAGATTTTACACTGGTCACAGCCTATTTCTTCCTTTTACACAGTCAGTTTCTAACCTCTAACTTCCACATGAGCATACCTGTTGCAAGGAGTGCAATGACAAGCTGTAATCCTCAAGCCTGAAATTCTGTTTAGCTGCAGAGAGATGGAGAAAGCATCCGTAAAACCCAAATCCATACGAACAATTTGAAAGCAATCTTCTTGCCTAATGGATTGTTTCCTTTTACCTGCTTCTAGCTTGGAGAAAGACTGGGACAGAGGTAGTGCATTTTCCATTGGTATCTTGTAGATGAGTGAAGAAGTCGTCCTGAAAAAAGTAATAAAACCAATTAACTCATCATTGTGTGACTTACCACTAAGGTTTAGGGGTGCTTTCTGCTGTGAATTATTGAGCAAGGAACAACAGAGGGTCCCAGCACAAGTCTGGGCTGGGTGTGCAGCCCATGGACAGTGACCTTTCTTGCCGAGTAGCATAGGGAAAGAGGTGCAGAACTTCAGCATGGAGAGCATCACTTTGTCCTGGGTCCGTCAGTTTGACTTCTAGGTGGTAACTTGAGCCAGACTTACTCTTCAGATCCTCAAGGGAACCAATGTACCTGCAGAGGAGGGAAACCATTGCTCCAACCATCATGATCAGCAAATAAAGCAGTCATTGGATATGAGCAGCAGATGTCTGTCCTCTACTTCATCTGCTGTTTAATCTGTGATGCTAAAACAACGTCCTCAACAAACTGTTTGTTACACACCTGGGATTTTCTATTAGATTAAGAAGAATCACAGAACAGTTTGGGTTGAAAGGGACCTTAAAGCTCAGCCAACCCACTGCCATGGGCAGGGACACATTCCACTGGCTCCCATAGACCCCAGTGCCCACCGTAGCTGCCCCGACACCAGGATGGCCACGCGGTCACACATCGCTGCCGCCTCCTCCAGGTACTGCGTGCTGAGGATGGCTGCATGCTCCTTGCTTTTCATGGCTGTCTGAATCACTTTCCTGGGGACAGAGAGACCACAGTTATTTCCCAGGAATAGCCACAGGACATCTCCTGGTTTATGTCTCACAAGCCCCAAGCTGAAATGGTAGAATTATAAATAAGTGGATGACTAAAAGCCATCAGTTATCTTGTGTAAAGGTGACATGTGGATGCTGATGCTGTGTTGCAATTTGTCATGTCAGCATCCCGCCAGCATTTACACCTTCAGCATAAACTGCTGATGAAAAGCTGGAGCAAAGCACCAGAGATCAATGACAAAAAGGGAAGAGCTATCTGTAATTTTTTCTCTTGCTCAGAAGAAAACAGCAATTTTTATCTTTTATACCAAATACATCAGTTCAACTAGTGCCTACTCAGGTTTCTTGGGGTGCATTACCATCAAAATTGCATCTGGTGGTTCTGCTTACTGCCTGCTGAGTAAGGAATTTAAGGGTACCCCATCCCATGCGCATTAGGAAAAAGGGGAGATAAAGATGTACTCTGCCACCAAAGCAGAGCCTCTTTGCCTGCCCAGTGGTTACTGCAATAGGGAGGGTAAACCCCATCTTGTTAAGTCTGTCACACACTTTTCAGCTCTGCTAAAACGCGGTTGCTCACCACATACGGCACTGCCCTTTCAGGTCCATGCCCACTGATGGCTCATCCCAAAGCATTACCACCGGATCTCCCAGGAGGCTCAATGCAAAACACAGCTGAAACAGGAAAGACACACGATCAGGTCAGGTCTGCTTTTACTTTACCAGCAGAACAGGCGAGGTGTCCTGCCACGCTTTAATCCCTGTGAATCTCTTAGAAGGTGAAGCTCATGATTCCAAAATGCAGGAGGAACAGGGATTCAAAAAACCCCATCTCAAGCTGTTCTTAACCTTTTAAACTCCTAAAATCAGCTTCCCCCAAAATTCTTAAGCCTGCCAAAGATCTGAAAGGGGTTTTCCATCCCATTTACTGGAAGATGCGCATGGTGGGGCGTGAAGAAGTGATTACCTTGGAAATCCAATTTGCGGTTAGCATTTATTAAGCACACAATGTGGGAGGATGGGAAAAGAGGAGAAGGAGGGATCCGGCCAGGCTGGATTCAAAAGCTACTGATAGAAACAGGGCATGTCAGGAACTCATTCTGCTCATGGTTTTCTGTGCACAATGTTCAAGAAAGAAAGGAGGTAAAGAAAAGCTAGAAGTAGCCAACACACATCTAACACAAACCTTTCTGGCTTCTCCAGCAGATAACCTCCTAGCTGGGGTTCTCAAATGCTTCTGGAGATCCAAGGCCTTTTCTATGCTGTGGGGAATGAAAAGGAAAGACACTGAAATGACCATCTCTGTTTGCTAAGGCAGGATACTGGGTTGGGGGTACTGAGGAACCAGACACTAACATACTTGTTTCAGGTGATACACATCACCTTGGGTTACTTGGTGATCTTACTGCTAGCTTGGATGGTAAATTAAGGAATTGCTGCAGAAATTCTGGACAGTCATCACAGCTAATGGGAAAAGTGAGTTACTCGCTAACTGACCATGAACTGGAGCAAGTTCAGGGTATTCTAGATAAAGTTGGGCTAAAATCTTCATTGACAGGGAACTGACAACAGTATAAGGTAGCAGACCTCATCAGGAGATCCCATTTCTCAAAGAGGCACTGACGGCGCTGCCTCTTAATCACAGCAGCCAGGTTTGCTACCAGAAAAACCTTTCCCTGTCCTATACATCCAGAGAGAGGAAGAACCAAAAGCTGAAATCCTTTGGCTTTGTACCGGCTGATGGTAACTGCTGCATCTTCCTTTCTCATCCCTCTCACAGCAGCATACGCCTGCAGGTGCTGGTGCACAGTGAGGTCTGGCCAGAGCGGGTCCTGCTGTGGACAGCAGCCCAGGTATCCCGGGATGTTCTGCCCTGAGGTGGAGACAACTCCATCACAGCCCTTTAGCAGCACCTGTAAACACATACACCTCTGTAGCTGTAGGGTGTTATTCTGGGGCGAATCAGTGAACCCCTGGGAAATGTGGTTGTGTTTTCTCCTGTGTTGTGAGGAACCTTCATGAGCACATAGAAACATGGAATGGCTTGGGTTGGAAGGGATCTTAAAGCCCATCCAGTTCCATCCCCCTGCCATGGGCAGGGACACCTTCCATAGAGCAGCTTGCTCCAAGCCCCTGTGTCCAACCTGGCCTTGAACACTGCCAGGGATGGGGCAGCCACAGCTTCTCTGGGCACCCTGTGCCAGCACCTCAGCACCCTCACAGGGAAGAGCTTCTGCCTAAGAGCTCATCTCAATCTCCCCTCTTCCAGTAGGAAAAGGAAGTAAATGGTAAAGTTCTTTCATGGAAAAGGAACACCAGCATCATTGGACTGATCACCTCCGCCTACCATATCTTCTGCTCACCTGAATCCAGACCAGCGCTTTCACAAAACTAAGCACACATCTTTACTACCAGAAAACTCTGGGTAATAGGTACCAATATGAGACCATTTTTACTTAGTAATTCTTCTCTATTTCAGACATTCAGTCCCAAATCTGTAACAGCAATGGCATTTCCCCTCCCCCAGCACATGCCATTAATCATCCTGCACATAATTAAGTGATGGATTTTTGCTGGCCCAACCCTGTCCCCATTCGGTTTCAATTTCCTGGGTTTGCAAGGCTGTTTATGAAGAGCATTATTAATACATTTTTCAGATGTCAACATTTCTTACAGGGCGTGTGAAATTTCTCGACTGGTTTCAAACACACACCAAAGATTTTGTGTAGCTCAAACCCTTAACTCTGCAACACTGATTTTGATGTAAACTAGAATGTGCTTGGACTAAATCAAAGCACGGCATTCTTTTCCTCTTACTTCTGTAAATAGGGTTGCATGTACATAAATTCCCTGACTTTGAGGCTGCGTTGCCAGCTTGCCTTATCACATCCTTAATTCATAAAGGCATCAAGGTCACCCCCCACCAGCTGCCCCAAAGGAGTCACCTACCTCCCCAGCAGTCACCGTTATGCGTCCAGAAATCATGTTTATAGTGGTGCTTTTTCCAGCTCCATTGGGTCCTAACAGACCTAATACTTCTCCTGGGAAAATGATGCAAGAACTGTTAATAACAAATATTGTTAATAAAACTGTCTTCCCTGTGTGCTAGGCAATAACTGAAAGTACAGGAGGAGGAAAAACTACTCATGAATCCCCATAAATTAAAAGGTAGGAGCTCAGGTGTATTGGGTCTGGTCACACACAAGAATATGGTCTCCAAATGTGACCTTCAGATTAGTCATTTATAAGTAGTTCAGTAAAATACTTGAACCTTTTTTAACAGTAAAAGAAAGGTTTTTGACAGCAACTTTCTTCTTTTTCTTAAAGATGGAACTGGCTTTCTTGTCCTCATATTCTTTGCGTAAACTGTTGACAATGATCGCTGACTCCTGTGAAGAGATGAAGTGGGAAATAAAACCTCTGCTCCTATCCCACAAGACAGCTCATCTGTTCTTGCCATTAAGTATGGCTCTTTAAAGACAACATTCCTAAATTAAAAAATCCAGGAAACAGAGGAACAGAGTGAAGAAAAGCAGAATAGGAATTAAAATACAGTGCCAGCTAAACTCCTTCTGGTGCTAGGGCGACCCTGGGCTGGATGGTGAGGCGAGTGCTTGGACATCAGATCAGTGAATAACAAGTGCATGAGCTAAGAAAGCAGAGAGCTGGAGATGGAGAATGAAAAGGAAAACAAGCCAGAAGGCTGGTTTCACCTCCTCCTGCTGCAGTGAGGCCATCGCACTCCTCACCCTTTCCCTCTCTGCATGGACTTCTGGGGGCTCCTCCCCGGGGTGCTCCCTGTTCTGGCGGGCAACCACTCTCCTCTTCTGGATCCTACAAGTGGAGGCAGAGAGATGGTGTCACTGGGAATCGCTTCCAGAAAGGATTTGGTTTACAAGTTATTTCCCAGTGAGGTACCAATGCAGCACCCTGCAAAATGTATTTGAGTTTAGGAGGTGTTGCACAGGCAGCATCTACTCAAATATTTATTAATGGGGGAAAAATAATCCTGCTGGCATGCATGAGAAAATAAAGGTGAGATTTAGGTTTTCCTGCATCAGCAAGCCTTGACTGGTCCTGTAAGCATTGATCAGGTTGGCACCTTCCACTAGACCAGGTTGGACAGCGCTTGGAGCAACTTGTTCTAGTGGAAGGTGCCCTTGCCCATGGTAGCTGGTTGGAACTGGATGAGCTTTAAGGTCCCTTCCAACACAAACCATTCTATATGATATAATATGATTCTGAGGTCCTTTGCTTGACACATGCCAGTGATCTTTTCAAGGAGAATTTAAATAAATGTGGCAGGTTTTCAAAGGTATTTGGTCATCTCACTCCTGAGTCACATTTGTCTCAGTTGTTTCTTATCTGTTGGTGGCAGAGAAGCAGAGAGCAAGTTGCCGGCCCCAACCTGATGAAACTTACGGGGAAGTCTCCATCCTGCAGCGCGCAACACTGACACACTTGAAAAGGAGTGAAAATGCTGGGTTTCAGTTTGTAACTCTCAGCTTGGCCAGCTGGAGTGAAACATCCTGAAACCTCAGCTATGAAGCTTAATGTAAAAAAGCTTGACTCAAATTTGTTATTCTCTCAAGGACATTGTAGGTCCTTCTATTGCAACACACTGGGTGGGAATTTGCCACCAGACACATACAGGGAAACTCCAGTAAGTAAAGTTGGAAAATGATAACCCAAAGGAACAAAAAAACCCCCTCCCTTCACCCTCAATATCCTCCCTTCCGGATGAACTGATTAAACCTAAAAATATGACTTTAACCACACTTTGCTACAGGTCTTTAAGTTCACTTCTCCCCTCCTCCTGCTGTCAGGGGTTGAGTCAGGAGGATTCCTGCCTGGCTGTGTAGCCCTGAGCCCATCCCACAGACTGGGATAACCAGGCTCACAAGGGCACCTTGGTGCCCAGTACACACCTGAAGATGGGATCACGTCTTGTAGCTGCTTCTCCAGATCTCATCTCCAAACAGCGCAGGAGAAAAGCAAAAATCACACAGTGGATGTAAGGCTAAAAAGGAGAAAATGAATCAGGTTTGTATGGACAGAACATCACATCACACTCAGATTTAACTATAAGGGGATGCAGGAACCTATCTCATTTACTTCAGCCATTGAAAAGGCCCGGAAGGGGAAGAAGTTAAATTGATGCTTCAGATACATCTCCAGTCTTATACACAGATCATTTGCAAAGGCCTTGACTTCATACTACAGTTTTAGTTCAGATAATCTGCACCCGAACAGACATCCTACAGGATCAGAGAGCACTCCTTTCTTTTGTAGAAGCAGCATTAAACTGAGTAGCTGATTAATAATATCCCTGCCTTATACACATGCTCTGCATAATCCCTCCACTTTTGCCCATATGATACAGCATCCAGAGGTCACGTGAGACACAAGCCCATGATAATTTGGATGTACCTCCCAGCCAACATTTAACGTGAAACTTTGACCTCATAACCCATGCTTTATTTATGGGGAGAGTTATACAAGCCCAGTGCGAGTCCATCACATTAGAACAGTCATCCAAAAACCCATCATCAAATTGCTCCTTACTGCAAAGACAGCTACGAAGATGTGATTCCATGTCTCATAGAGACTGATACTGTGAAACAATGAGAAGCGCTACAAGAAAAGAAGATCAGTCAGTTAGAAAAATTCCCTAGCACAAGGCAAGCGTGAGACGTAGGATGCTCAGCTTTTCCTCAGGACGGGATAAAGGAGCTTTGATCTGTACTTATTCTTGCGGGTTCATACTGCCTCAAAGAGCTTCCTTGGCTATAGCTAATTCAGAGATGCTTCAAATCAGCCAGGTTGGATTGACCTTTTTCATCACTGCTTTTCTCTTCCCAGTCTTTCACCTCCTTCTGTCAGCTTACTTCATCCAGGCCTTTTCCCTCCACCACCTTACCCTCCCATGCTGCCCTGTCTGCCAAAATGCAGTCATTGTAACAGCCCTTTGTAACTAAAACCCCTAAATCCAACAAAGGATTAATAAATCCAGTCTTGGTCCCCTCTCTCAATCCCCAGCCTGGACCTTTTCTTCTGCTGTTGTCTTTTGACAGTTGGCACTTTGAGACAGGGAATTTGCAAAGTGCCTCTTGTTTTTCCAGTTTGCCCCATTAGGACCATTACTGAATTTAGTAGGACATGTTTACTTACTGGTGTACTGAAGATCAACCAGCCCAGAGGTGGAAACACAGGAATCAAAGTAGAGAAGGTGAAGTAAAGTGCTTCGTGTAGGTCACTGATCATATAGAGAGCGGAATTCACCTGGAATAAAGCAGAAAAAGGTATTTCTAATATTAATGTATCCTTGCTAAAAATTGGCTGCCACTGAAAATCAATCTGATGTGGGTTATTCTGCTGAATATCGGTATATTTGAGATGAAATCTCAAGTGGCGAGATGCGTAAATCAAACGCTTCAGATTCACTTCACTTACCAGAATGAAGACGAAAGACCAAATGTAACGATTGCTTCGTCCTGTGCGAAATTTAAAGGCAATTAAATAGACAAGGAGGACGAGAGATACTCCATAACCAATGATGCAAATGATCTGGAGAGAGAGAACGGTGTTAGCGACAAGGAGATGGATGTGGGTACGTGAAAACCTGCCCAGAGCGGTCTGCTTGAATGAGAGTAAAGGACAAACTCACTGTGAAAGGAGGGCAGGGTTAGTGTCTGCAAGCAAAGAGCTCACCAGGGACAGCAGGGTGCTGGCCTGCAAGGGGCAGATGCGGTTGAAGAGCAGCAGAACCCCAAACATGAGGCACAAGAGGGTCCAGAAGAGTGGGACATCCAGCAGCGCCTGCCCGCACCAGTATGCGGAGGGGAAGAGCCCTGCAAGCCGTAGCTGTGCACGAGCCTGGAGCTGTGAAACCAAATGGGATAAGGGAAGTGATTTGAAATAGCCTAAGGTATCATTCCTGCTCCTCCTTATCCATATCCTCAGTCTTCCCTCCCCTGGCTCAGCCTTCCTCTTTATTCCAAGCACTTCCAATTCTCTCTTAGTTCTACTATTGTCTCAGATTGTTCAGAGCCCCCACTGATTCCCTGAGATGGAGAGTAATGCACTTTGGAACAACATCATGCTCATGTGGCTGTATTTCTTTTCTATATTCTATCTAGATGTATTATATCTAGATTATTATGATATTATTCTATAGTCTATAGATATAATATATATCTAGATATAACATATGTAGAAATACCAAACAGCCCACCAGTATGTGAACTGCTCTCCAGAGACATTACGTTTGCACTTACTCCCTGTGTAAGACCACTTCCAGCACATGCTGTTTACCTTGTAATCCTCCATACTGCTCATTGCAAAGTGAGGAGGCAAACCAGCAGCCAAAATCAGCATGTAGCTGAGGCAGATGAAAAAGATATCACTCTTTATTTCTGGGCTTTGTGTCTGTGGAGGAGAAATATGGAGTCATATCAATAAACAGCTTCCCAAGGAAAATCTGGTTAGCTCAATGCTCTTAGGATGGTTAAACACACAAGTGAGTGATAACACTAATGGTAAGTCATTTGTATTTAAGAACATAAAACAAGGCAATAAAAAGCCCCAACATTTAGCACCTCAGAATCTGCAAAAAGTATTGGAATTCCTGTAAACTGTGGAGGATAGGCACCATCTTTTGATGCTGATTCTTGCCATAAGGATGCTGAAGAAAAGTGGGGTTTGCAAGAATTACTTAATTGTGAAATACATGCATTCCTATATAGAATACTTATATAAATTCCTATACTAAAAAATACTTATATGTATTCCTACCATATTGCCACATAAGACGAGCTTTAATGCCTCCTGGCACTGAAACCCTGTAAAGCACAAACACTGCAGAAGAAATTGCCATTAAATAGTACTGATTTTGACTGCTAAGCAATGCCCCCAGGAACCGGCCACCAGTTGGACCATTAACCCCAACCCTTGGAGGCTGCTCAACCAACCAGGTGCCTAACCCATCCAGTCCTTATCACTTCAGAATGGCCACTTCAGTCCATTTTCAGCTGGAAAGGCGGGACACTCACACTGTAAAAGGGCTCGCTCCAGACACGGATGCGCGCAGTGGAATTGAAGAGCCTTAGGAAGGTGTTGCTGAGGATGTTCACCAGCACTGGGAAGCAGTTGATGGGTTCTGCACTGCACATGACCGTGAATCGGTAGCTCTGAAGATGTAAGAGCAAAAGACGTTACCTTCACTCCCATGGGAGGTGTGAGGAGGAGCTGACAGCAGTGAGGGGTTGAGCGGAAAGCAATAACAAAGGAATTAGTGTTGTTGGTGGGACCATGGTGACCTGGAAATGTGCTAACAGGAACCACAAGGAAAATGAATGATAAAGACTTCTGGAGAAGAGCACAAAAGACTTGCATTAGTGATTTCCTCTAAGGGTCACTGTTAAGCGGCATACAGTGGCAAGAACCAAATATAATCCTGGTTTCCCCAAACTACCAATATTATTTAATATGTCAAACAAATATTCTCCCTTTTTCCTGGTGTGTGTTTTCTGCTGTGCCTCATTTAAACACATTGTAG
This sequence comes from Myiopsitta monachus, assembly GCA_017639245.1. Taxonomy (NCBI): domain Eukaryota; kingdom Metazoa; phylum Chordata; class Aves; order Psittaciformes; family Psittacidae; genus Myiopsitta; species Myiopsitta monachus. The sequence continues at coordinate 2,533,495 of CM029931.1, read as the reverse complement.
AAAATCTTGTTGACACACGGGATGAAAGCAGCAAAAATATCCCTCACCTTGCCTTCCAGGGAGATTTTTATAGCTCCGTTATATAGTGGAATGCTTGTGATGTTTTTCTCCAGAGTTATTTCTGGGATAATGTTTTGAGTCTTCAAAGCAGCAAGGAAATCCTCAATTTCTGATCCTGAAAGCAAGCCAGGAACAGAAATGAGAGTAGTTAGGGGTTTATTTCTTTAAGTATAAACAGTCTCATGCAGGCATTGCAAAGCAGAAATATGTTAAACCCCCAAAGATTCAGAATACAAGCAAACTTTCATTTTCCCTGTGTTTTCCTATTATAAAATTAAACTGGTTAAGCTCAACGTACGTTTCCACAGTTAGGTTGTTTATTGCTTTTTAAAAGGAAATAAATGCCTGGCTTATTACTCTTTTAAATATCAGCTACTCAGTTATCATCACTAAAACTAGATTTGCTTTTGGCCAACAAGAAAACACCTCCCAAAGCCACAAGTATATAAAGGGACGTACAGAAATAGCAAGGCAAGGTTGGTCTACCAACTCTAAGAGGACTCAGAGTGGTGCAGAAAGTGAATCAACATCACATGTTCTTCTTCACCTGTGTCATTGACGAGGAGGAGGTTTGATGACTTGTCTTGCATTTTCTCTGCAGTGGGAAGGAAATACGAGCTGGCTGTGATTTCCCAGGTATTGGAGCTGTCCCACAGTTGAAATACAATGAAAATCATCATCATTGGAAGGATGAATATTCCAAAGAACAGCAATCTAAATGGAAAAACAGGCCAGAAGTGGGTGCAGGGGAACTCCACATTTAACTGTCTGATTTATACTGAGAAAGACAAGGGGGAATTTAAAACTTGAGCAATTCAGATCTCTACCAGTAAGTCCTGACTGCCCTTATTACTGCAGCTTGCAAATGTTTTCCACCTGATTGTGGCTTCTAAATATCACCACCAGTATTTAAGCGTTCCCTCAGTCACCAAAGGAATGATCACCTTGGAAAGCACCAAGAAAGTAGGTGAGAGCTCCTGTACTTACATGGACCTGAGGAGCTTCCCTTCATGCTTTAGCTTGAAGAAGCGAACTCTCATCACAGCACACACTTGCTGCCTCCAGAGCTCCATCCCGCTCACTGCTGTGCTTCCATGTTCGGAAGACACCAGGAGGCTTTGATCCTTCTCCTCCAGGTCTCCGCCTTCTGTGTATTCAGCACAAGAAATGCCATTATCCACAAAGAGCGCTCAAGGGACACATTTTAATCACACACAGTCAATAAGAATCTTTTGTTGTGGATAGAGGAATGCTTTTACTTTTTAGCCAGAAAAGAAACAAGGGCAAAGAAAAGGGCCCATAATCTACCTAGAACATAATTTACATCACCGAAGTTCCGACTGGCTGAACGTCTGGTGACATATCCAATATCTTCACTGCCCTTGTAAAACGCTTCTGTCTAGTTTATTTCTTCCCCCCTCCTAGTCTGGGCAGTGGACCCTTCAAAGGCAAATCCCCTTCCAACATCAGCCTTCAATTCTTGTGCTTAAAAGCATGTGGGAAGTCAAGATTGAATCATCTAGACTTCTCCAAGAAGACATAATTCACTAGAGGAGAGTTGGATACAATTCTTGACCTACCAAAACCTACTGAAATTCACATTGAAACTAATCAGATATTCAATTCAAACATACATCTGTATGGAACCTTAACCATACCACTCTTGCAAATCAGAGTCACTGTTTTACCTTCTTGACCGATGGCTTCCTCACCCTCCAACTTCAGGAAAACCTCTTCCAGGGTTGTCCTGCTAACCTCATAGTTAACAACCCCCTGTGAAAGGCTGCTCTCGAGATGGCTGAAGAGATCTGCACAATAGAAACAACAGACTCAGCCCAGCAACCAAGGCTAATGTTGAGCAGGAGCTCCAACTGGCATTATTGATGCTGCATGTTCTAGCATTTGCATCATCTATCTCCATAGCTTAAAAGCCATGGCAAAATTATTGCTCTCTTTAAAGGTAAGGAGAAGATTCAGAGTCTTTGATTACCATGGTCCATCCTGAAACCAGAGGAGACTCAGTGGACTGTAGTTTGTACATTAGTTGGTGGATCTTCTTTTGTTCATCTGCATTGTTATTATTAGCATGTCCATTAGAGGCATTCTTTAAGGATAATGTTTATGCATTTGGTTTCCAAATTCCATGCAGTATGGACCAGGGAATATAGTTATTCCCATCACAGCAACTTTGCTTTCTGCTTTTCCTACCACTTGGTTTCCCTTTACAGCCCTGGCATAAGGACAGGCTTTTCTTACCTGGGAAGCTGTCAGTGTTTTCCAAAGGTAGCATATAACACAGCTCTCCCTGCTTCTGTCCTTTGAGCACAGCATTGGGGATGTACTGTCTGACCAGGGATGATATAAGCTCAGGGTCACACAGGTCATTTATGTGCATCCTGTTTGTATCAGAAAGCAATTGCTATATTATTAAATGAGAAAAACCAAAGCATACATCACCCATTTAAAACAGAAAGCCAGCAGAAGTTTATCGAGCCATAGGGAAACCTCCAAAACTGGGCAGCATTTCAGTGGGGATTTTCATTGACGTCTACAAGTGCCCCCGGTTTTGCCATAGCTGAGATTAAGAATAATGATCCTGGCCAGTACTGCTAACCCAAGAACACGGAAATTAGAATCCAAAGGAGAATAACTTCACATTAAAGCAGTTGTACATCACTCTGGCACCACAGAGGAGGTGGAAATTGCAATTCATCGTACCCTGGTCCTGTTTTGGCTGCAAAGGAGGTTGCAAAGCCATTTTAGCTGCATTCACAAAGCTTTGAGGGTTGGGTTCCAAAGAAAAGCTGCTTCCTATCCAAAGCAAGATACTTCTGGCAGCCTCAAAAGTCTTCTAAATTGATTTGTCAAGATTTCTGTTACTCTATATAGAGACTCTATAGAGAGACAGACCCTACAAGAAAAGACATCAACTAGAAGCTTTTCCTGAAAAGAGAGATGACCAAAAAGAAAAGGATTTACCTCAAGTGATAGCCAACTCCCCATTTTCTCTTCAAGTACAGAGATGAGCCCACACACTGTAATCTCCCATTTGAGAGGAAAGCTTTCCGATCTAAGGAGGCACGGATACAGAGGATTGAGGGGGGATTTACAACAGTGCAGCAAACTGACCTCTCTCTGCTCCTTCTGAACTCAACAAGCATTTTTATAGTGAAGTTGAGAGGAGTAAGGCCAGCAGCTGAAGGATCTTTCTTTTCGAAACTGACTTCCTTTCTCCTAAGCACCAAGGTTAATCTTCTAATTATGCATTCTTATAGGCTTCTGTAAGATTTCCCATGCAGCCCAGGAGCAATAAGGAGACGGGAAAGATATTCATTCAAACAATATCAGTAATTCATGTGGGTGCTGCTAGTGGTATATCCAAATAATGCGCAAGTGCTTCACCATGATGCAGAACACAAGCAAGGTCTTGGAGGAGCACATCAGTCCAGTTTTAGCCTCTGCTCAGAGTGGGGTAGATGGTTGCTATCAGACAAAATGCGTCCCATGAGCACAGAGAGCATCATGGTGGGACCCATATGAGGGCTCTGCAACAGGAAACTTGCATTTGTAAAGTGCATTCAACCACAGTGTGAAAATCAGGGCTCACCAGCATGAGCATCGGCCTCCTCCATGGACTGGGTCGTGAAGAGCGTCACGCGTCCAGCCTGGCGCTCCTTCAGCAGGGTCCACACATGGTGCCTGGAGCAGGGATCCAAACCAGCTGTCGGCTCAGTCTAAAAGCAGCACCTGCAAAGGTGAATGAGATTGGACCTCTGCGTGTCCAAGCTGGAATTTCCATGTTTACATCCTTTCATTTCATGCCTTCTAATAATCTCATTCCAAGAATAAAATGCATCCTCAAATATCAGCCATATTTATGCTTTCTCCTGTTATAATATTATCACCCTTTTAACCTAAAATACTAGTTCTCATTGACCTAGAATCCTTGGTCCTTCCAGCAGACAAGTGAATTAGTAGGTCAGCAGATTCAGAGTGCCAGGGGAAAAGCACAAATATCTGTGTGCCAAGTCAAAATGCAAAGCTACGTGCTACAACAATTCATGATCCGTATGTATAAATACGACCATTCCATACCTGGGGATTCCCTAAAATTGCAATTCCAAGAGACAATTTTCTTCTCTGTCCTCCACTCAGGGCATCGGCATGAACGTCCTGAAGGTCAGTGAGGTCCAGCATTGCGAGAACCTTCTGCACCTTGGCAACATACAGAGACAAGAGCCAGATTTCCAAAGCACTGGTTGCATTTTAATTCATACCATCATAGAATCAGCTGGGTTGGAAAAGACCTTTAAGATCATCAAGTCCAACCTTTACCCCAGGACTGCCAAGTCCACCACTAGTCCAAGCCATAAATGCTGGTTATAATCTTTTATAAAGCTCAAACTGTCCATGATGCCATAAAACAGGAGGTCAGTAACTGACAAGCACATACCAACCTCTTGCTCTACTTCTTTCTGCTGAATCCCCTTGATGTGAGCAAAAGTTCTCAGGTTTTCCTTCACTGTTAAGGCTTCAAAATGCAAATTTAACTGAGGGCAAATCCCAACCATTGCCTGAATTCCTTCCATATCCCATACTTCAGAAACTTTGTGGTTGTATATCGTTGCAGAACCTGCAGACAGGAATGATGGCAACAAGTCTCATATGGTACAGTATTTACCAGTTAGAGATGGAAAGCAGACTACTTTGTGTTCATAACTTGGCCACTAATTCCAGCATTGTGGATGCTGCTTACGAAATAAAATGCAATATAACTGTGTTGTCCAAAGCTTTAATACCACTTCAAAATATTTCAGAGCACAGAATCTCTCCCTTCAGAACTAGAACATATTTCCTATAGGTATGCAGCTCATGGAAAACATCATGCCATCCAGATTGAGAAATAACCATCTGTGCATGCTTGCAGACATGAGCCTATCCATAAGGGATGCATTAGCCTTGAAGCTCGTGTTGATGGAGCAATCTGCACCGGCAACAAGCCAGACTGGATGACTGAGGAAAAATGGGGTTTTGCATCTTTACCCCTTTACACTTAGAAAAGCAACCATCTTCTCTTCAGCATTGGGGTCCATCACATTACCTGCTGAAGGCTTGGAAAATCCACTGAGCACATTTAAGAGAGCAGTTTTTCCAGATCCACTGTGGCCAAGTAACGCAGTGATCTGGCCTTCATATATACTTAAGGACAAACCTAGAATAGAAATAGTGTTACATTAGGGTGGAAGTTCGCGAGAAACAGACTTCTACCTGTAGCTTGTTGCCAAGCATGACAGAGGAGTGACACTTCTGAAACTGAGAGGCAAAAACCACAGATCTAAAACCATAGGTTGCATCTTCTGAAGTTAGGACTAAACTTAGTAAGGAACTTGCAGCAGTGACTTGACTGAATTGAGCTAATAAATGTATTAAATTTAATATTCAAAGAATTTTGACTTCTGTTTTCTGTGGGATTCAGAACCTTTTGGTTTAGCGTAGCTCAAGAGAAAGTCCACAGAAAGAGAAGAGCCCATCGCCTTTCCAACACGCGAGATTCCGAGTTATTTCAAAGCAGTCAGAATTTGCTACCTTATTTCCTTAAAAAAGAAAAGGCCTATCTTGTATGTCTGTGGGTTGTTGGGAGTTTTGTCAGTCAATATAAACCTTTGAGACCACATTGATACTTTCACCATCACTTGGAGATCTTGCAAAACAAAGGCATCTCACAAACATCCTGTATGTAACTATACCAACCACGTGCATACTTGCAGCTGGATGATGTGCAAGTGCCTGGAGAACAGGGCTCAGGCAGCGACAGCAGCCTCAGCTGTAGCCAGGAGCCAAAGAAACAACTTCTGTTTGCCCCAAGTAGTTTACAATTAGAAAGGGGGGTTTGAGAGGGGATTTCTCGAGTGGTTCAGTTGCTGTGGAAGCCACAGCTTTTAAGGACAGCTTAAACTGTTGCAAAGAAGTAATAAATATTTACTTCCCTGGAGTGAACAGGAAGAGAACAACCTGGTGGAAATCTGACAGTCATTTACCCCAGCAGCAATAACCAATGCGTAATGGCTTTTGACCGTGCTGGAGGCAGGATTAAGAACATCCAGTAAATTCCAAACCAGTTTGGGTTCATATCCAGTGGAAAATGAAATTAAAAGCATTACAGAACCTCTCTTACCCCTTAGAGCTTCTGTTCTCTTGTCCTTCTTCTTGTATGCTTTTTTAATGTTGTTTAATCTAAAGGAAAGGTAAGCAAGCCGTTACTGTTGGATCTCACAACTCTGGCATGTTTCCTGCCTCAAAATAACCTTGGAAAACGGCTGGCAGAATGGTTCTCAACCTCCTCCTCGGACTGGTCCCTGCTTCTTATCAGCTGAAGGGGTTGCTTTATGGAATCCATGTCTTGTACTCTTAAAAGCAGAACTGGGCAACGAGATTTTCTAAAAGGTGTTTAAAAGGTTTCAAAGTCAAACTCAGTGAGCACTTAGTGGATGAAGCAGAAAGCCCTAGGGAATGTGGCAACACATGGTCATATAATTAAAAGCAACGGCCAGGCTATTATATTAGCAGATTTATATTTGCTTTCTAGTAACATGCAATGGACAGGAACAGCGATGGGCCAAACAAGCTCCATAGGGATGTAAATGACAGTACTGTATGCAGCACACTCCATCAACAGTGTTTTAAAGGTGATGGTGAAGGGGGCAGGCTCGCTGGTGCCACTCTGAAAAGAGGAAAGTGCAGGGTAGTGAGCTGGTCCCTGGCACTGAGAATGCACATGGCCAATGAACCTTCAAATCCAGCTCTGGAGTGGAATGAAACGCCGAACAAACCCTCTGCTTCATACTGTTTACCACTAACCTTATCTGTACACTGTTAAATGGCTCACTCTAACATTTACCGGTGTAATATGGCTATTCAGAGTTGTACACATGTAGCATTGTATTTGCCATGCCTACAGGAGTCTTTACCTTATTGCTTCCTTCCCATCAAAGCCTGGAGGCATGGGCTCGATGTTATTGCTGAGGACAGGATTGTAACTGCTGTCGTTACCAGCTTGTACCCCCATGTACCCATTCCTGGGCTTGCACCAGTACGACGGTCTCAGGAAGAACAAAGGTGGGTATGGTACTCCATACTTGCCTGGTTCAGAAACAGAGAGGATGAAATATCAACCAAAACCTGCTTGCTATTAGGACACCTATTTTGATGCTCCATGTAGATTGCTGCTTTCTCAGTCTATCCCATGGGCCCTTTGGCAACTTTCTCCCTATGAAGGGAGAGGATTATTGAAGAAAAATGCAAGGAAATTTGTATTCTTTCCCTCACATTTCTACTCACCAGGCAAAACCTTATCAAAGTAGATGGCCAACAGCAAATACAAGACACTGTCCAGGCTCAGTATGAGGTACAGGTTAAAGAAAGGGTACAATTCTGGTGTAAAGGCTGGTCCATATTTGTCTAATTTTAACATCTAAGGGAAAACAAAATAGCACAAATTAGATGCAACACTTCCTTCAGCCAGAAACACTACGTGCTGTGTAGTACTGTAATACACTGCTGCGTCACCATGACCATTTTCACCAGAAAGCCACATCCACACTTAATCATGATCCTGTTTTCAAGCAGGGCAACACTTTCTCATGACTACAAGTATCAGAAGTGCTTCAGTAAGCTCAATACAAAGTTGTGCAGAAGTTGTTGCACCAGAAGAGCTGATGCACATAATACTTGCTAAAGCAGCACTTCAAGACCTCATGGTTCCTGCAGGTGTTGGCACCCACCAGACACATCCCACTGCTGGGATAAGTTTTCCAGAGATTGAAATTAATGGTATACACAGAGCTGATAAGTTCAGGATGCAGTTGACATACCTGTCATGCCTGTGATATTGACATACCTGTGAGATGCCGGCTGTAAAGGCAAAAGGACTGAAGAGATTTAAAATCCATTCCAAATACAATGGTAGCATTTCAAACAACGTCAAAAAGCCCAGCAATCCAAAGAGGATGTGAAGGACAAAGCCCACAAAGCTGGCAATATTTGGCTGCTGTAACAATGAGCTGAGCATAAAACAGAAGTGAATCTGCAGCAGAGAAAACCGGCAGTTAGCAGGATGCATTTCTGCTGGTGGTTAAATACACCAATATGAAAATCCAATGAGCAAAATCAGAGACTCAACTGAGTTTCAGCTGTCCCCTACAGATGCAATTGGTACATCATAAGGCTTTCACCATTTAGCAGACAGGTCTATAGGGACAGAGAGATCAGACCCCTCTCGGTCTCCTTAGGAGACTGGATGCCAGGAGGCAGCCCCAGCCTTCCCATTAATGCTGCTGTTAGCGCCTCTTTTTACCCTGATTTCAAGCCTGAATCCCCCAAAATATAATGAGTGAGATCTTAGCCTGCACATTACAACAATAAATCCCAGTAGTGAAGCATTTGCTACCTTCTCATATAAAGCCCAGCCCCAGAGCACTCTGTAGCCTTTGAGTTTCAGATGTTTTACTTAGGAGAAGGATTGCGCATCATTTAAGAAGACAAAAGCAGACTTACAGATGCTGTGCCATAAAAGAAATAAAAGAAGTATATTTCAAAAAAGCTGTGGTCGAGGATAACTCCTGAAATGGTGATCAGTGTCAGCAGAGTTGCTGTGATGGAAACATAAACCGTGTACAGCAAGCTCCAGGATAACCTACAAATGAATGCATGGTTATTTTTGCCATTGTACATGACAGTGCTTGCCCTGATGTAGCCAATGTGTGATACAAGACACACTCTTTTCAATTCAAATACTCCAAGCACACTTCTATTTACAGTTTCCAAACTGGAAAGGTGCAAATCATAGAAGAGTTTGTGTTGGAAGGGACCTTAAAGCTCATCCAGTTCCAATCCCCTGCCATGGGCAGGGACACCTTCCACTAGAGCAGTTCACATAAATATCCATGTCTTGTGCCTACCTAAATCTCTGGAGATGCAATGATGCCAGCAAAGAGCCACGGGGCATCTGATCACTCTAAGGTGATTGCAAGTGACTGCTGCTGGGTCTGGGGAGTTACTCTTCTCATCTGAGCAGTGCTATCAGACCCACATCCATCCCACAAGCTAGTATACATCTTACATACATAATTCCTGTAGTTACCCAGTTCATTTCTATAAGACTTACCAGAACGCGATATCTTGCAAACCCATTGCTCTCATTAACACCTTCAGCTTCTTTTTCTCTCTTATAATTTTCACTGATAAAAAGTACATGTATGGGGAGAAGCACAATATAATGTAAACAATGAACCAGATATAATCCAGTTTATACACAGGTTTGATGGAGGGTGACTTTAGACGAACGCCACTGATTGACTTCATCTCTTCCCACACAGAATGGTTGGTTTTCATCTAAAGGAAAGAGATCAGCCATTCATTTTATTTGCTGCAATTACACAGCCAACATCAGAACAAACAGGTTCTCCTAAGTGTTTATTATTAGTCTGTCAGTGACAAAGTTACATTTGTAAGTGGCAAATCACATCAATATTTAGTATCTCTTTGTATTGCCTTGTAATAAAGACTAACGCTGCCTTAAGCCAGAAGAATGATCTATCATTCTTTTATCTTTTGCATCACTCTATTTAAAAAGTTAATGGTCACAGAAAATGAACTGGTTTGGGTTTTGCTGGGTTTTTTTAGTTTACAGATAACTCTGGAAAGAACAGAAAATGTTATTTTCCATCATGATCACACTTACTTCTATCACTGCTGCATCAATGCTGGACTGCACTGACAGGAAACCTGCATACCAGTACAAGGGAACATTGCAGGTACTCGATGAAAAATTGGAGCAGATATCTGAAAGGAAATAAATGAAGAATTTTATATATTTCCATATATACATATACACACAGAGAAATGTTTACGTATAATCTGTGGGGTTGAAAATGTATTCGACCTAAAGGTCAGGAAATAAAGAATCAACACTGAGGGCAGGAGAGAAGCTCCTCCAGGAAATCCTGAGCACACTGGAGCTGGGGTCACGCCTGCAAAGAGCTTGTGTAGACAGGACAAATGACCTCTCCATCATTTCCATTTTCCAAGACCAGTTCTTAGCAAAACACTTCTCTTTTTTCCCCATCAACTGATGAACTCACTTGATTTTCATCTCATAATAAGGTTGCTGTTTGTTTTGGATAGTTTATTAGTTTTAGTCAGTAAATAGGAGTGCTTTTGGTCACAGTAGTAGTAATGTGGATGAAAGTGTGCGTAGATTTATGCTTTAATCCATTAAATATATGCCCATACACTGTGTGTTAGAAGTAGATTAATGCACACACAATGCTCATTTTCCAGGCATGATCTGACATGGCAAGACATAGAAAGGAAAAGAACAAAAAGGACTGTGGATAACGTGTTCTTAAAAGCTTTTCTCTCTGACATTTGTTTCCTTCTAGATAAACAAGCCCTCAAATTCTAATTAATATCTTTCAAAAGCACTTTGCATATAGAGCCTTTGATCCCTGCTCAGTGGCACAGCATCACAGAGATCCATCTAAGCACTTCTTAATGTAAAATCAAGTCCTCTGGTTTCATTTATTTTGTTACCGATGTGTTCAAAGGCATCATTTGGAGACACCACACTGTAGCTTTGAAATCTGAGACAGTAGGAGAAGTCATCCTTAAAAACAACACCAATGATGTCTTCCTCTGAAATTCCCCTTGTTTCCAGTTCTTTCTCGTTGTCCACCTCTTCTATTATTATACCTGGCATTAAAAAGAGGAAAACAGAAAAATAAAACCACCACAGCTGAAACTTCGATTATTTTACATTATTACATTTATTAAACATGAAAATGGGTATCAGCCACAATCTGTACCCTCTAGAACTGTGTTGTCCAAACACTTTTCTCCCTGCACACAATGACTGCATCAGGGTCAGCTCAGACTGTGCAACTATACCAAGGATTTAAGAGCATCATTACCTGCCACTGCAGAATCTGAAGCCACTTTGCTCATTATGTGTCTGGTGGTGGTTGTTACAGGCGTGTATGCAAGTGTAACTCCCGTAGTGTTGAAGGCTGGATCATCCAGCCGTCCCAGGAACTCATAAGGGATTTCTTGCCGTGGGTAGTGGAATATCATACTTGCTGATGTTTGTATTATTAAGAGGAAAACCACCGATGTGATCCATTCCTAGTGAAAGAGAGGAAATGCAGAGGTGAGTGACAGCCCAATGACTTGAAGGTTGGGTGGTATGGGAAGCATCTTCAAGGACCCTCCTCATCCAGCTCTTCTATGCATTGTCCAGCTCCTCCAGCCATTAATGCTGCCTTTCGCAAGTGATGAAGAACCATTTCACAGGTATAATAACTTCAAAATGTGAGGAATATTTGAAGTGAAAAACATGTTTTCTTAGCACTGGAGCCAATGAGGTCTGCTGATGATTTTATACCCGTAATCCTGAGCTGGACATTGTGTTCCTCTGGCAGTGCAGAAATGGGATCAACAACCAAAAGCCACAAGCCAACTTTGTAACAAGACCTTCTTACGCTGTGATACTGTAGGGTCTGACATTTTCAAGAAAACAACATTGCCAGCTGAGGATTCTCATGTTTAACCATGACAAGCACAAGGTCCTACACCTGGGTTGAAGCAATCCCAGGCACAGCTCCAGGTTGGGCAGAGAAGAGATTCAGAGCAGCCCCACGCAGAAGGACTTGGGGGTGTTGGTCGATGAGAAAATGAACATGAGCCGGCTGCAGTGTGCGCTCGCAGCCCAGAAAGCCAACCGTATCCGGGGCTGCATCAAAAGGAGCGTGACCAGCAGGTCGAGGGAGGTGATGCTGCCTCTCTGCTCTTGTGAGACTTCGCTTGGAGTATTGTGTGCAGTTCTGGTGTCCTCAACATAAAAAGGACATGGAACTGTTGGAACAAGTGCAGAGGAGGCCACGAGGACGATCAGGGCACTGGAGCACCTCCCGTATAAAGTTGGGGCTGTTCAGCCTGGAGAAGAGAAAGCTGCGTGGAGACCTCAGAGCAGCCTTCCAGTATCTGAAGGGGGCCTATAGGGATGCTGGGAGGGACTCTTCATCAGGGACTGTAGTGATAGGACAAGGGGTAACGGGTTCAAACTTAAACAGGGGAGGTTTAGATTGGATATGAGGAAGAAATTCTTTCCTGTAAGGGTGGTGAGGCAGTGGAATGGGTTGCCCAGGAAGCTGTGAATGCTCCATCGCTGGCGGTGTTCAAGGCAGGGTTGAGCAGGGCTTTGGGTGGCATGGTTTAGTGGGAGGTGTCCCTGCCCATGGCAAGGGGTTGGAACCGGATGATCTTAAGGTCCTTTCCAACCCTAACTATTCTATGATTCTATTCTATGATTTTATGTATCACCCAGCATAAAAACGATGCAAAGTAAAAATTATCTGTAATGGAAACCCTAACCTTCGGAAGAAGCAATACTTGCCTGAAAACTTTCTGTCTTCCTTCTCCACACCAGAAGGATATTTTTCCATAGGAGAGCTTGGGTTTGCTGAAGTATTTTTGAGGCTTTCTTGAATACCCCCTGCATTTTCCCATCTAGGGAAAGAAAGAAAATATTATTATTTCGAATACAGTCATAGAATAAAACAGATCACTGGAAGTGAATAGATTTATTCAGGTAAACACCAATATCATGCCAAAGGTTAAGAACTTCCCTCCATTTTACAGTTTGGAGAAACCAAGGGGAAGTTTGAAGAAAAGAAGTTTGAAGTCCAAGATAACCAAAGGGAACAGAGACCTGGGTTGGACTAAGCTCCCTCTTCCACTTGCACAGATTCATCCTTCTTCATCCAAAGAGGCTTTGCAGAAAGAGGCATTCAACTGGCTATAGTTTCATTCTTCATGTACATAAAATTAACAGAGAAAAGCCAGTTTGTCCTGTACTAAAGACGTGAGAAGATTGAATGGCATACAGAATAGAATCATATAGAGTAGAATCATATAGAAGCAAGCAGTTCTACATTCTCATTTTCTTTTTTATACAGTTATTCAAAATACTTAGCACATGCATGATCTGCAGCAGCAGGGTCAAGTCCAGCTCCCGAGTGCTAAAAGGAATTGATTTGTTCTGTTTTAACCCCAAAGCTAATATAATGTATTATAGCTCCGGGATAGACAGGGCAGGGCAGCATTAACACAGCAATATGTTTCTTCATATCCTTCAAAATACTAACCAGGGAATATCCATTGGGGGATATTTCTATTTCTACATATTAACCATGTGGCCAAGCAGCACATATCCTGTGCAAAAACAATAGCAACTTCAGAGCAACCAGTTTCACAACCTCCCCAGGAAGAGAGCAGGGGAGGGAACCTCAGAACATGTTGTTGTATTTTAAGCCTTTAAAACGGCTGGAACCGAAAGAAATCAAAGCAAGCTCAAGCACTCAGTGCTCTTTTCCCCTTGGACATCACTTCCCGATTACACGGATTGGGCAGCTGGAGTTAATAAATGGTTTTACTACTCTGTTCCCTTCACTGTTTGTTTTTGGAAGAATTCAATATTTGCATACTCCAGGGGCAATGGATCCAGAAGCCCTGTTTATTCTCCCGACTGTTAGCACAAGGCTTATCTCCCTGGTGCTCTGCTTTCCCGGCCTGGAGCTCTTTCCTGTGTTTCCCTGCTGCAGCCTGCAGTGAAGGTTAAAGGCAATCTGGAAGGGACTTCTAGGAAGCATTAGGTTTTTTGCACAGGTCTGAATTTCAGCTGCTGTGAACTCAAGCAGCAGCCCAGGGATGCTGGGGCAGTAAACAAGGGTTCACACTGGAGTATTCGGATAACATGGGAGACATTGTGCACTTGTACGAACCACACCGAATGTCACAGACACAACAAGCACTTCATTAAAACTAAAGATGGAGCAATTCTAAAAGATTTTAGGAAATTCCAACTAAATTTCTACCAGTTTTAATCTTATTTTTGCCTGCGGAGCAAGAAGCAGATACTGAGAACACAAAGCCAGAAATTCAAACAAGTGATGCTGCCTGCACAGACTTCACCAAGAAGAATTTAACTCTCAATTAGATATCACAAGACACACATCGTAAGTGGGACACACACCTCTACAAGATCTGAAATTCAAACCTTGCTGGTTCAGAAGACAAAATCAAGCATCAGAAATCTGTTTAGAGGCAACAGTGTTTGAGAAGCTTTAAACCAGTAAAGAGCATCACCTGTAAGAGACTGGATGCCTCTGGGAGCACTTCCCTTACCCAGAGCTCAGTAAATGCACCCAAATTTCTTGCCCTCCAGGAACACACGCCCCTTTTTACTAGGGATCCTGTGTTTATCATTGCTATACCAAAGGTTGTTTCAGGAAGCCACGTCCCAGAGAACCACTTTGTTTATTTACCATCGCAGGGATTTCCCATTTGGCACCTCTTCAGACTGCTTTTACCCTCTAATATAAACTTAACAGAACATATCATGATGAACTCCTAAAAGCTCCTCATGAGCACTGGCAGGAACCTCCCAATGCTGCCTATGAAGAAAGCGGTGTGCTCCTTCCCAGAGGAGCCAACAGCTTTCCAACAGCCAACGATCAACCCCTGCACATGGAGAGCGCAGAGGTGAATGTACTCACTATATACCCTCCTGTTTGCAAAAACAAAGACTTGTGTCTGATCCCTACGCAGCCCTGTCTAACTCCTGGTAAATATGGCAGAGGTTTGTACTGACTTCACTCTTTAACACATAAATTCCAAACTTGAGGAAAAACAGCTCTAAGCCTGCTCAGCATCAAACTTCCACACTTTAATTCGTAGAGAAGTGAAGTTTGGGGGTCTGTGCTTGTAGAAGCCTTTATTTGTGATGGCAAGGCTGGAGGAGGGGGGAGAAGGGGGGGGTACTTAGCTGGAAGGAGCCTGTACTCAACCTGCAGCTCTGTCTCGAGCCAAAGTACATCAGCAGCGAGAATCAAAATCACACCCAGAAAAGCAGAACAGTTTCGCTTCTTTGCCTCTAAAACATGTTGATGTGAAGCTTAGTGTTTGCCAGAGAACAGAGCTGGAAAGCGCAGCTCTTATAGCATGACACTGGATTAAAATAGTGAGGAAAGAAAATGACCAAACACAGCCGCTGCATGAAAATGCCATAGGCAGTATTTTTCCCTTAACAAAAGAGGGAAGAAGCTCCTTACCTGGTAATGTGCTTTCCATCAGGAACAAGTCTCCTCCAGCTCTGAGATGCCTGGGTTCTTCTCTTCTTCGCAGCCCTGGAGAGGGTTCAAAGCTGTATCACAGCCTGATGGCCTTGCCCCTCTCCAGCCTGACGTCAGAGTCCGGTCCCGGAGGTGGGAATGCTCTCAATGCTTCTGGAGCAATGACTCAACGGGGGAGCAACACCTGCAACCACCCAGCCTAAAGCCTGGGTATACTAACACCGGGTTTTGCAGCATTTAATAGAACGCGTGCATTGTGTGCAATACAACAGCATGTTTCTGCCAGGAGCTGGTGTCCTGAGATGAGGTGAACGTGAGCTCCTGAGGCAAAGCAACCTCGACCCTGCCTGAGCTTCTCCAGAGGGAAACTTCACATCTCAGCTCCCCAGAGCCTGAGCAGAAGAAACTCCCTCCTTTCCAGAGGCAAATCCAGTGCCTAAGGACCAGTGGGATTTTTGTTTCTGAATTCCTCTTTGGTTTTAATATACTTAATTTTCCACTCCTTTTCCACAGCTTTCCACTGTGGCAGCTTTTCCAGCAGCTGCCCCACAGCTGGAGTCAGGATGGGGGTTGTTGGGTGTTCTAAAAAATAGCTTTCCAATGCATCTGTGTTCACAACAAGCAGGTGAGGAAGACCAGATATGCCAGGGTACACTCCAAATGAGTATAGAGCCACACAACTCAGCTAGCTAAAGGAATTCGGCTGTCCTGGAACTTCAATAGCTTGAAAACCCCGCATCTGATCTGCAGAGCCGACTAAAAACCTAAAAACACAAAAGCCATCTGGTCGTTGCTTAACAAAAGGCTGTAGATCTGCATCTGCCAATTTACTCATTTTCAAGGAATGAGCTTATTTAGGAGAGGAGCAGAGCCTTTCCCTGCATTACTTCCCATTGGGCAAAAGGGGAGAATGGGGAAGATTGCTCATCACTGCAGAAAGCACATCTGGGATGCACTTCACTACAAAAACACTACTCGTCTGACACATGCCCTGTGCCATAGCTTGCTGGTAGTACCTGGTGCAGTGTGGAGCCCTGGCACGACTGCACATTATCTACAGAAAAATGCATTTTAACCCCAATATGACACCTGGGAACTTTCCCCAAATTCAGATTCCCCAAATTAAACTCTTCAGGGTTGTTTTCCTCCTCACTGAGGGGTTCAGGGAGCATAATCCCTTTTCATTTTGCTAGGTCCTGAAGTGACCCATAGGGCTGAAGGTGGACCTCCTCCTTCTCCACAGCAGCAGGTCATGCCAGTCCCACACAGCAGCCTAGGAGCAAGCAGGGTGCTTCATCCCTGTTTCAAGGTCCAGCTTCAGCCACCACTCACAAGCATCCATCCAGCCACCCAAGCAAGCTCATCTTGGGTTCCAACCACAAAAGTGGATTATTATCTTTTCATTGGGGGTGATTTTCAAGTGGATGAATGGATTCATCCTGCAGATGCAGGACATGGTGTGCCAGGAGCACGCAGCTGCCGTGGGGTCACTTCTAGTCTGAAGTTGGGCTGAATTCATCTGTCCGTGGGCAGTCCAATCCCAAGTGTCTCAATGCTGCAATTCCCTGAATTCAATTTAAAATATGGAATTGTTGCAGCCTGACACCCACAGTTGTATCTACCCCCCATGCTCTGCCTGAGCCCATTCACCTGCAAGCCTTACTGCACCCCAGGAACAGCAAAAGGCTTTTGAAATCAACCCCCTTATTTCTAGCATCAAAGCACACGCATGATAGAAACATGAGCATTTAACAATCCAATCCATCTTTATTTTGGTAGTACTTTCTGCTGGAAAAGGAAAAACCTCGACCTTACAAACACAACAAAGTGGTAAAGACATACAAGTGGATAAATTAAGCTTCAAATGACTCAAAGTGCCCAACAGCAATATCAGGAGGAGCGTTACCAATGAGTCACCTTTAGACCCAACACCTTCTGTGTCAGCTGCCAGAGTACTGGATGTTGTCTACACAATAGACTTCACTTCCTACACAGAGAGCTTTTTAAATAAAGGCTTTTCTTGGGGACATAAATGAAATCAGACACATTAAAGTCCTTCGTAGAAAAATACAACCTTATAATAACACCACAAAGCAAACGCATCTTCCAAGTTTTGGATAACTATTTCTCACAACCACCCTGCAAGGTAACTAAACCCACTGGAACTAGTAACAGTGGCATAAACTGAACTGATTTGCTCCAAGTCCCACAGTGAGCCCGAATCCAGCTGCCTTGTCTCAGTTTTATCTGCTAGAGCACAACTGGGGTGTTTGTATTGTGCAGCTGTGATTTGGCATGAACAAAGTGCCTTAAAATTACAGGAATAAAGCTCTCAAACTGGAGAATCCCCTGGGAATGTAATTCTGCCTGTGCTTTTCCCTATTCTGGCAAGCATCGCCATCGTATGACACTTTGAAAGACTTCTGATACAATCCACTATGATTACATCAATGTTTGAGGTGGCATCTTGTACCACATTGACTCTATGTCCCCACACCAAAAAGATCCCACTCAAACACGCAGTTCATCTAAAGAGCCAAATTCTTTGTACGTGTAGCTGGATAAATACAGTGCCACCATCAACTGGGTTTCTCCAGAGTAAACAAGATCAGTACCAAGCTGAGCAAATAATGCTGCTAATAGAAGCTTTCTTATGATCCAATTGAAACACTAGGAAATAAGACAGCATTTGAAATAGGGTGATGTTATCCAGACAGTCCAGAGCTATTTTATAGACTATTAACTTAAAAGAAGGCATCAAGGCTAACAGGTCACAGCTGTGCTTTGCTAAGTTCACATAAAGAGAGCGCTGTACATTGCTGGACATACATGCACACGACAGCTGAAACACCATTAAAAGGGAGATAGAAGTAAGAAAGGTGAGATTTGGAGAAGACACCTAACTTGTATGTACATACATGGGAAAGCATCTTAAGACAAAATTCTGGGTCCCACCTTTGCTCCAAATAAAGGAAAATGCTCAGAGATGGCAGCAGCAGAGATGCAGTTCAGATGGGATGGGGCTTGGAATGGGATGGGGGTTCCCAGGGGCTAAATAAAAGGCTGCAGAAATAAGAGCTGAATTTTGGTCATTTTAGTTTTCTTATAGGGAAGCTTCATCCCTAGAAAGGTTGAAACCGGAGCTGCAGTTTAGAGGCTGCTGCTTTAATCCATTCTTTACCTCCGTTCTGTTTCCAGCACAGGAGATTAGGGCATATACAAGTACCATGGCTGAGGGCTCCTCAAAACAGGGAGGATCACGGTCTGCGCTCCTGGCCTTCCCCTGGGGAAGCAGATGGGATGTCCTCGTGTTCCTGCAGTTCTTGGGCTCAAATGTTAACTACAGAACAAAATCTGAACATGTTGATGCAATCTACGGGTACAGAAGAGGAAGCAAAGGTTGTACATAAAGAGTTCACATCTCCCCATGGCAAAGAAAGAAACTAACAAGAGATTTGGGCTCAATATGCTGACAAACCACTATCAGATGTATAACATACATTATTGCCTGCTAAATACAAACAGTTAGGACACACAACCCTGCCTTAAGAAATTATGGGTTAAGTTTTTGCAATTAAAACAAAGGTCTCTTCTAACTCTAATGTGATGATGCATAATTGATATGACTTATGAAGCCAATACCTCGATATAAATGCATCTCTATATCTGTTCATTGCAGAACACAATGAACTATTAGCAATCTTTCATTTTACCTTATAAAACTAAAAGAAGTGATGACAGCTTTGTGTAGAAAACCAAAAAAATATATCTATTTTCTTACATCTGCCATACATTAGGAAAAAGGACCACCGATTCTGCTTTTCTTAGTGCTTCTAAGGCAAAGCAAACGCTCCTGTGCTGAGCACACTGCTGCATTACTTACTGCTATCACAACAAAGATGGATTAGGAAATACTGTTGCACTGTACTTATGAAATCACTGTCAAGGAAAAGGAAGACATCTAAGAAGGACTGTCTCTAAAAGCAACTGTCAGGATACATGTTGTTACACCCAACAAAAGAGTTAGGACTCGGTAATGAAGACAGGGAATACTCACATCTCTGCAAACCCCGCAGCTACACAGTTATGTCTTTGTACTTTCACCAAACAGGGGAAAGAAAGCATCCACTTCTGTACACCCCTTGAACCCTACAGTGCATGCATTACAAACACCAGGGCCTCCCATAACAGCAGCAGGAATCATCCACAGCTGCCAGTAGAAAGGAATACGTGCGTCAACAAGTGACATATTATATCTGTAAAGGAACATTTTCACATTGGTTGGATACCAAGCTAAGCTCGCAGTGGAATTCAGGACCCTCTTTGCAGTGAATACGATTACTTTGGAGTGGTTTTGCCCCTCTCTTATAAGTAGGTGCATCTTCTAAGCATAAGCAGGGACAGAGCTGCCGGTGGGAGAACAGGACCTTGCAGGGGTATGTGTCTGCATGGCACCTTGTTGGGCAGGCAGCAATACCCAGTCAAGGGCATGGGGCAAGGCAATACTCAGTGAGCAGGTCCCACAGGGCAGGATGCTCCAACAGCAACTGCTTTAGCTCAGATGCAGGATTTCCAGTAAGGATCCCAACCTCAGCACAGCACAGCTGAGGGAGGAAGGCAGGCAGGTGCTCCTGCACAAGCCACCAACACCAGGAGATGACTGACTGTTGTGGCAGCATCTTCTTGCTCGATGCAAACTGGGAAACAGCAAAGGGAGGAGGAATTTCAGGTCAGCCAGAACAATGGTGGGGATGCTCACCGCTATTGCGGCGACATTCCTAAGGCCAGGATGGTGCAACGTGCTCCGTGCTTCCAAACACAACTTCTTTCTCCATCCCAGCTCGGGTGTTTCCCACGCACATGCCCTGATGTCTGCACAGAGGATCATCACCGGCACAACACATTGGCTGCAGAGCAGGTCTGGACCATGAGGAGCTCAGAAAACAACTCTGTCTTCCTGCGTCCTCTCCCACCACAACTGTGCTGTTCAGGGTGCCAAAGGTGTTGTCCTCCTCCTCCTGCTCTTTAGCAAGCTCCACAAAAACCTGGGACAGACAAAGGGAGTGAATATACCATGCTGCTTGTAGGAACTTTCTTAGTAGCATTCAAGCTAAAAACCTCATGAGTATCGAATGCGCTGCTTCATCTTCAAGTAGGAAGTTTTTAGTATTGTGGGGTTTGTTCTCCTAGCTCCTACCCTCCCAACTCAGTTCCTCAAGAGAGCAGTGAAAAGGAAGCGGAACCAAATATATGCTGAAGGACATTTATGGTCCGCAATAACTAATACAAAATAAGCAATACTAAGCCTCAGCTTTACCCTCCCTTTCAGGGAACTGGGGGTCCCAATTCACTTTGATAAAGGGGACTTCAGGTCCCCAGAAATACCCAAACAGGCATCAGCAGAGCAGCCCCAGTTGCCTGAAAGCCAGGCACAGGGGACAAGCTGCCTGTACAGGGTGCCTCATCCCCTCCACCCACTATAGAGCCAGTGCAAATTGAATCCGCCCCAGATGCCTGCAAAAACCCCATCAAAAGACCTGCAACACCTTCGTCTGGCAGGGTTTACTTCCACAAAGTATCATTTGCTTTAACATACCTGTTCCAGTGTTGCCTGAGAAAAGCTGTACTCCTCGACGTTAAAGGCATGTTTTACTGTTGAAAGAATTAATGAGAGCATATTTAGGGATGCTTCACCACCTGACACCTTTGGATTTAAAGCGTTCTAAGCTGGTACAAGTGCTTACTCTGGATTTCACACAAAACAGAGGTGGAACAGCAATAATAATAGAAAACATAAATCAAATAGATTTGGAACAGTTCTGCAGAAATGCCACCTCATGGCAAATGTGTCAGTTATGAGGAACAAAATGATTTCTGTATATGATGCATGGCAAGTGCTTAATTACCTTCTTCCAGCTTGGAAAAAGAATGTGAAAGTGACTGCACATCTTCTTTAGGAATTTTATATGCCAAAATAGAAGCAAAACTGCAATACAGAAACAAAGAAGTCACAGCTTCAGGTGAGATTACTCAAAGCAGAAAAATTAATATCCAGCTGACGGGATTTAAACTCATTTTCTGAAGGTTACTCCAGGCATTTTGACTAGTTATCATCATACAAGACAACAGGAATGATGCAGCTCCAGACCAGCTGGTTTATAACCCTATCAGAGACCCAGATCCAGGTGCATCAGCCAAGATCCCCTGAGACCGCTTTGTGTTCCATGCTCTTCAGCTTGGATTCAACCACTTGTATTCACTTATAAACTCATGAAAGAAAAAAATCACTGCCCGGAACTCCTGTGGTTGTGAGGTTTTGCCTTTCAAATGAACTCAGGCAGAGGCTACAGGGTCCTACTGGGACTTTGCATCAGCAGTGGTTCCCGCAACCCACACTCCAGAACAGAGAGCTGCTCTACCCCACACATTTGCTTCCGTGAACTGAACCCTCCTTCAGATCTCCCCCATTTGAGGAACAGTCCTTACACAATGCCCCCACTGCCCTTCTGGAGAGTTTCACCAAGCCAGACCCTTGAGTTCATACAGTAAATCAAAGCTGCTGACAGAAGAGCACCCAACCCACCCTCAAACCCTGAGGAACCCCCCGAAAACGCTGAAGCATTTCCAGACAAGGGCCAGTGACTCAGATTTTACGCATTTCCCAAGGGCCCCAACCGAGGAGGAAGCCGTCAGGCAACAGTTATGCAGGAATGGAGCTTTGCTTCCTCCGTGCCTGAACATCTGCAAGCAGGGCTCACAGCCATCGCCTGGCAGCCTCTGCTGGCCTGCAAAACCCTCCCTTTTCTTGTTTTTCAAGCTATGTGTAAATATTTGTTGTAAGTTTTACTATCCTGGCATTCCCTACTCGGTGCCAAGGAACCGCTGAGGAATCAGGGGCTTTATTAACATCAACATTTTCCATGTATTTGTTCAACTTCACCTTTCCTGGCGATTCGCGCTCGGGAAGATGTGCAGAATCTGGCTCTGCAGATACTCCACCTGCTGTACATCTGCTGTTTCTTTTAGTTTCATTTCCAAGAAGTATCCTCTGCCAAACTTACTCTTCAGGTGTTGGACCGTACCTATACATCTACCAGTTGCAGAGATAAAAGGAGAGTCGCACCTATTACACCACACTCAAAAAGCAGCTTAACTCCCCAACAGGCCATTTATTGCCACAGAATCATAGAATAGTTAGGGTTGGAAAGGACCTTAAGATCATCCAGTTCCAACCCCCCTGCCATGGGCAGGGACACCTCACACTAAACCATGCCACCCAAGGCTATGTCCAACCCGGCCTTGAACACTGCCAGCGATGGAGCATTCACAGCTTCCCTGGGCAACCCATTCCAGTACCTCACCACCCTTACAGGTAAGAATTTCTTCCTCATATCCAATCTAAACCTCCTCTGTTTAAGTTTGAACCCGTTACCCCTTGTCCTATCACTACAGTCCCTCATGAAGAGTCCCTCCCAGCATCCCTATAGGCCCCCTTCAGATACTGGAAGGCTGCTATGAGGTCTCCACGCAGCCTTCTCTTCTCCAGGCTGAACAGCCCCAACTTTCTCAGCCTATCTTCATACAGGAGATGCTCCAGTCCCCGATCATCCTTGTGGCCTCCTCTGCACTTGTTCCAACAGTTCCATGTCCTTTTTATGTTGAGGACACCAGAACTGCACACAATACTCCAAGTGAGGTCTCAGGAGAGCAGAGCAGAGGGGCAGCATCACCTCCCTCGACCTGCTGGTCACGCTCCTTTTGATGCAGCCCAGGATACGGTTGGCTTTCTGGGCTGCGAGTGCACACTGCAGCCAGGCTCATGCTCATTTTCTCATCGACCAACACCCCCAAGTCCTTCTGCACAGGGCTGCTCTGAATCTCTTTTCTGCCCAACCTGGAGCTGTGCCTGGGATTGCTTCAACCCAGGTAGTTTAGCTCCAAGTTTAAGATGCATAATAAATTGTATATCTATAGTTTTAGCAATACATTCTAGTTGGCTGCTGTCCTACCCTCCCTGCAGGGAGGGCTCCGGTGGTACCTGAGCTGCCCAGACACCAGGATGGCCACACGGTCACAGACAGCATCTGCCTCCTCCATGTAGTGAGTGGTCAGGATTGCTGCTCTCTCCTTATTTTTAAATGCTGCTCGAATTGCCCGCCTGCAAAACACAGCCAAGAAAATCCCTGAATAAAGCATTTCTCATGAAACAGTAAATCCTGGGTTAGCAGGAAGAGGGGATTGTGATGGTCAAACACAAACCCTCTATTTTATGGACCAATACTACTATAATTAGCACTAAGAATTTTTCACAAACATGACTCAAATCTACACTCCTTATATTGCTTTGAAGATTTCTTTTAACTTCTAAGCTTTAAATCTCCAAGCTGTTCTGGAAGAGGACACAGATGAAGCGCACTTGGCACTAAGGATGCATTATTCCCTGTCTATGGCTCTCCCTAGTGTTAGCAGGGATAACGCACACATAAAACTGGGCAGAGACAAGCCTGTGGTCAGCATAGCCCTGCCAGCACTCACCACATGTGCTGCTTGGCTTTTGGATCCATCCCAGTCGATGGTTCGTCCAGGAGCGTGACCCTGCGGGTTGCCCAGCATACTGAGGGCAAAGCACAGCTGGGAGGAAGGCAAAGGGACAGGGTAAGGACACCATGGATGCTGGGGACAGCCCACATAGGCAGCTTGAGCAGCTCCCCCATACCTTGCGCTTCAGACCCACTCCCAGCTTCTTTGTTGTCTTCTGCAGGTGATCTTTTAAATCCAGGGCACTTGAGACGCTGCAGAAGGGGGAGGACCGCATGTGAAAAGCTGAGAGAGTGATGACTTGGCTTTCCCCTCACCACACTGCATGCAAACAGTCTCATCTGAAGAACTCGGTTACGAAACGGTTGGATATAAGGTATAAAAAAAAAAGCAGAGCAACAAGGAGAACTGGAGCTGGGCACTTCCATACAAAACCCACCATCCCCGTGTCCCAGGGGAGCCTATGGTGACAGCCCAGAAACACCTCTGAGCCCTGACTCCCTATCCTCTGCAAAGGTCATCGATAGCACTCCATAACTTTAAAGAGAACATGAAACTACAAAAGCCAGTTGAATTTTGCATGGTTTAACCTGTATCTCCTAACCTACAATTCACACATGCTGAGTTTGCTGAAAAGATCCAATGAAACTTAAAAGGATAACGGATTATATTAGGGAAAGCGAAAACAAGCTCCAACAAACCAACCTCTACGAAAGCGTCGCTAACCTTAAACATGCCTATAACAAACTACTGACCGTTTTATGACTTCCTTAACATCCGATGGACTCATTCCTTTGATAGCACCATAAATTTCAAAGTGTTCCTGCAATGTAATATCTGGCCAAAGCGGGTTTGTTTGAGGACAGTACCCCACAAATTTCACTGAGTCGTCTTCACTGTGCAGGCCAAAAGCCTCATCTCCCATCAGAACCTGCGAGGAAAAACCACAGACCTCACTCCATATTGTAAGTTTCAGAGCTGGGTTTGGAAAGTTTTAGTAAAAAGCACTTGGGAATGCTTGTAATAATAACAACAGCAACAACAACAATAATGAATTCATTTCCTGCTTGTAGCACATAACGTACTTGCCCACTGGTTGGCTCAACCTCTCCAACGAGCATATTAATTAACGTGCTTTTCCCAGCTCCATTGGGTCCTAACAAACCCAGTATCTCCCCTAAAGAAAGGAGAACACAAAGCATTGCCTATGAAGTCAGGTATATGGATTTCAAGAGGAGTTGCTGTAACTAAGACAGCTCAACAGCAAGTAGTTGAACTCCAACCTTTCTTTACACAGAGAGAAACATGTTTCGTTGCCACTTTCTTTATTTTTCTCCCCAGAAGAAATTCCTTCCTTTCATCAAACTCTTTGTGCAAGCTGCTGACCAGGATTGCTGGCATCTAGAACAGGAGACAGAAGAGGCTGTGGATATCAGCAACTCCGGGAAACCTCCAAATCCGGGTTCTGGGTAGCACCAGAGCGTTACCTCCTCACTTTTGGGGCTGCTCAGCACTTCTCGTACTCGCAGCCTCTCTGCCTTCACATCCTTCATCTTCATTCTCATCATGCGGCACATCTGGAAACTTCCAGGTTTTGGCTTTTGTATAACACTTTCTAAGGGGAAGAAAACAACGCGATGCCACTGCTCAGCATCCAGCTGAGATTTGCTTGCTGCTTTGATGCAGAAAGCGACTTGTGTTTGCCAAACATGGGACTAACACGTTTCTGCAGCACATCTGAGAAGCCCCAAAAGAGCAGAGAGAGATGTCAGTTGCTGCAACTATGTCATCTTCATGCTGAGCTCTTTGCTGGTAAAGGGAGCTGCAATGGGAAAGGAAGTTCCCCTATTTTTTCATAGGTGGTGCCTTACAAAACTCCTGATTTTGCACTGATATAACTTGAAGGAAAGTAAAAAACCCACTTCTGCACTTGAGTGACTGAATTTCAGACAACTAAAATTAGGAGGGCAAATTCTGTAGACACCTGGGATAGAACATAACCAAAGATATTACATTTTCTGTGACAGCCCCCATAGCTATAGACTGCATACTCCAGTTTCATTGCCAGCATTCAGCTTCAAAAGCAGCTCCCTTGGATTAATACTTTTACAAAGGCTATTCAACAGAGACAGACCTGAAAAATGGATCTTCTCTCACTGTCCTCCCTCCATTCTTCAGCTCAAAACACCGCAGAAGGAAGAGCCACACGACACACTGCAAATAGGGCTAAAACAGACAAATACAGTCTGGTTACTCAGACCACTGCTGGCCCTCCAAGGCTGGTGACCCTATAGGTGATCCCACCAGTGTCATGAGAGACAAGAAGCCCCAGCTCTTCACAACCACAGAAGTGCTCATGTTTCCAAGATGCTGCTCAGTAGATCAACACTGAGGATGCGCAGCCAGAATCTCCTTAGATTTAATAGCAAGTTATGTGGGGTTTCTGGAGAGAGAAGGGGCTGTCCCCTGCTCCAGCTCTTGCTCCATCAACATGGACTCCCATAATAATCAGGATAAATATTGGCACCATTGATGAGGCTGCTGAAGCAGCAGACATTGACCTGGTAGGCACAGCAGCTTTACTGGTACTGCTCACACTGCAACAGGTTGCAAAAGCTGCGGGCTCCAGCGATGCTCAGCATTAGATCAAATCTTTATTAATAAAGATGCCTGAACAGAAGGGGCCTCCCAGCAGGAGTTGGTAATTCTCTACAGCAAATACGGCAAATCATCCAATAACCATGCTTACAGCTAGAACTGCTACCAGGAGCCGGTCCCATGGGTCGTAGTATCCGCCGTTCCTCCGCTTGCCTTTCCATGAGACCTGACAATGAGGAAAAACATATTCAGGTAAATAACCACCTACCAGAGAATGCTTATTCTATACTACACATCAGTCTCCAATCAGACATTTAAGTTACATTGCTCAAGCACTTTCTGACCTCTGCAAAGATCCTGCGTGCACAAGTCCAACACCAATAAAACTCCATCAAAGTCCCTGTGGCTGCTCCAGGTTCAAAGCCCCCAGCTCCCAATTAACCCCTCTCCCATCTCTGGGTTCGCTCAGTTCACAGGCTGAGAAATACATGGACTTCCTTTAGATATTTAATGGAAGACTTGCTCCTTTCCTTATTTCAGAGCTGCAACACTTCACTTTAAGGATGAAGGTGACTCTTCACCAGCAGTTGCTATTTTTCACGTGTTGAATGGCTACGGATGATGTTACATCATTGCTGCCCTGTTATCATTAGAGACACCCACACAACCCCAACCATCTGCACGTGCTTTGGAAAGGATCTCCTGCATCCCCCTTACCTTTATAAAACAAATCAGGCAGCCAATAAGGGGGTAAATGGGAATGAAGATGGAGAAGACATAATGCAGGACGGTGGTTATCAGGTAATAGTCCAGAAAAAAGGCCACTTCAGTGACAACAGTACAGAGCAAGGCTGTCTGTACAACAGAAAAGGGGGAAAAAAGTTAATTTTCATTTAGTTCAGACTCTCTAAGCATAAATAATCTAATTTGAGGTACGTTATTTAAAGCTTTTATCATTCAGGATATGGCAGTAATTCACATTAGTGAACAGTTCAGATTTCTTGCGCGTTAAGGACACACAGCACGATAAAACAGCTCTGAGGATAACTGATCTTCCCAGCTAACCAAAGCCAAGGTAAAGTTACTCACCACTGAAAATATAAATGACCAAAATTCTTTTGTATTCTGGACTTTTTTAAACGTGAAGGAGACCACGTAAGTGAAGGGCACAACCGATGGGACATAACCAATCAGGCAGAAAATCTGCAACGAGAGGAAGGGTTTCTCAGGAAAGCAAGAACCCAGGGGTGGATGCTCTGTATAACTGGAATTACTTCCGTGTGCTTTATAACTCTGGATTCATCTCTGTCACTTAACTTGATATATTTTGCCACCTTGGTATATATAAGATACACTATTAAAGACACGAATAAGAGAATGTGGATAGGCAGGAACCTCAGTCAGTTTCCCTTAAGTTATTCCCCCTTGTTTAAATAACACAGGCTCCCATAAATGTTGACCTCAAGATTTTGGCAAATATTAGGAATTCCACCTTCAACTTCAGCATTTGCACAGGAAAGAAAGCAAGGGCAAAGGATAAAGATAAACCAGCCCTGCAGCACAACAGTCACATCCCAAACCTGATTAACTCAAGAGCTGTGGGAAAGCAGTGAGGAGAATCTGATTCTTCTCAATTAAAGCCAATATCTCAGGGAAGCCCACAGTGAATATAAAAGACATGAAGACTTGCAGCCTCTTCGCTTCATTCACATACTGCAATTTGTTGTGGAGCTGCTCGTGTTCAAAGTCACTGTAACCTTGTCATTAGCAGTACGCTGATGCAAAGGGAGCAATTATCAATCAGCAGCAAAAAGCACAAAGCAGACTGAGCAAGCAGGGCAAAAAAGGACAGAGCGTTTCCTTGGAAGATCCTTGTATGTTAAACCTCCATTTTATTCCAGTTCTGAATGAAACTCCAAAATGTGAGTGGTTTTCACCATGAAAAGTACTACTAATTTTGCTTTGGTGCAGCCTGACTGGTGCCTCTGCTCCAGCAGCCTCAATTAGAATCATAGAATAGTTAGGGTTGGAAAGGACCTTAAGATCATCCAGTTCCAACCTCCCTGCCATAGGCAGGGAGACCTCACACTAAACCATGCCACCCAAGGCTATGTCCAACCCGGCCTTGAACACCGCCAGGGATGGAGCATTCACAGCTTCCCTGGACAACCTATTCCAGTGCTGAAAAATATCCATGTTTGTCCTGGGATAGCAAGGTCAACAGAAAAGAAGAGGATTTGCAGACCACAGATTGGTAAATGCTGCATTTTTTTACCGGCTATGAGTGGGACAGGTGCTAATAGTATCCATTAATAAGAATGCTTTATGTCTTAAGCACTGCCCTGTACATCTGTACATCAGAAGAATAGGAAATAAACCTGCAGGGGGAGTCCCTGATGGAAAGTATTCCTCCCGGGATTACCACCTTAAAGAACAACCAGGTGATAATGTTTCCTGTGGCCATGCCCTCAATACAGTGAATAGTTTCTTTCATAAGGGTCTGACACAGCATCTAGAAAAGATTTTTTTCCATAACACCGCATTTGTAAGAATGCTTTATGGCAGTAGTTTAGGCATCAAGCTCTCAGGATCCCTATGAGTAAAACCACTGATATTAGTGGGGTAACATTTGGGCACAGGGATGGGTCTTCTGGCATAGACAGCTTCTAAACCTAGGGTCTCAGCATGCAGAAGTGACCGATCTGAAACTTCTCAGTCAGAAAAATGTTACGCAGATTAAGCATTTTCATAGAATCCCAGGCTGGTTTGTATTGGGAGGGACCTTAAAGCTCACCCAATTCTAACCTCTGCCACGGGCAGGGACACCTTCCATAGAGCAGCTTGCTCCAAGCCCCTGTGTCCAACCTGGCCTTGAACACTGCCAGGGATGGGGCAGCCACAGCTTCTCTGGGCACGCTGTGCCAGCGCCTCAGCACCCTCACAGGAAAGAGCATCTGCCTAAGAGCTCATTGCAGTCTCCCCTCTGGCAGGTTAAAGCCATTTCCCTTGTCCTGTCCCTACAGGCCCTTGTCCAAAGCCCCTCTTCAGGTTTCTTGTGACCTTAGAGCAGTCCTCTAATACCTATCTAAAGGGAGCTCCTGTCCCCACTGCACTCACCACAGCAAGGAACTTGCCCACATAGAAATAAACACCATAGTGGAAGGCGAAGAGGCTGCCTATCATCAGGGTAAGGATGGAGAAGAACAGTGGGAGGTCAACCAGAGCTTGCCCAGTCCAGTAAGCAGAGGGGTAAAGCCCGGCTATCTTCAGCTGTGTGTATGCTTTGATCTGCAATGGGACAAGAAAACACCATGTTAATTAAATGCTAATTAAAACACCTCTTCAGATTTTTCTTCCAAATTCTAAGTTCTTGTGCACTCTCTGAATCAACACCTAAGAGTTTACCTTATGGTTTTCTGCATTATCCATGGCAAAATAGGGTGGCATTCCAGTTATGATGATTCCCAGCAACACGGCTTCAAAATAGATCTCCAGTCTGAAAATTGTGTCTGGAAGGTTCTGAAATATAAATCAGATTTCTTCAGTACTAGAACGTGTGTGACCAAAATAAATGCATTTAGAGTTGGAACATGACTGTAAATGCTGATAAATTCCGTGTGTCTCAAGATCATCTGAGCCACAGCAGGAAGAAAAATACCTATGGAAGTTCGAGAGTACTGGGAAGTGTGTATAATAAACTCCTAGGGCATTTATCTCCTGCAGCAGGTCCTCTCCTCCCCTAAAAGCTACCCCAGCTCTGCACAGGAAGCAGCAGACCTCCAGCATCCTCACATTCAGCCCCTGAGAGTTGCAGGTAACCTGTAACAAACTTGTAATAAATTCCCAATAGAACACCCTCTTTCCAAGCCCCTTTTTCCTCCTCTCTCACAAGCTGCAGAGCAGAATCCTGGCACCTTTCACCATAGAATGGTTTGGGTTGAAGGGACCTTAAAGCTCATCCAGTTCCAATCCCCTACCATGGGCAGGGACACCTTCCACTAGAGCATCTTGCTCCAAGCCCCATCCAGCCTGGCCTTGGACACTGCCAGGGACAGGAAAGTGTCCTCTTCATGTCATTCTGATGCTTTGCCACCTACCCTGTGTTTAAGGTGGCAAACACCCTGTGTGTAAGGGTGGTTTCTCCTGTGCTGCTCACCTGAATGAAAGGGTTGCTCCAGATCTGAATGCTCTCCGTCACGTTTAAATTGCGCAGGAGTAGATTGCTGATGATGTTCATCAAAACTGGCAGGGAATGCACCATGGTACTGTTGAATATGACTGTGAAAACATAGTTCTGGAAAGGAAAGTATGTGCTGGATTAATTCTTCTGCATGAGGGGTAACACCCTGAGAGGAGTCTCCTATGGGCTTGATTAAACCCGAACATGGGGACAAATCTTTGCACAATAGAGGATGCTTTGCAGGAGGCTCTGGGCTGCTCAGGGTGGTTATAACACATCACCTAGTTCAGGAAAAGAGTCATGCTCACAGAGAACAAATTATCTGGGATAAATCCCCAGCATGCTTTATGCAACTGCGACACTGTGACAAATGATGCTCCAGACAATTACAGTCTGGAAAACAAACCCCACAGCAACCCACACTCGTATGTTCTGCCTAATGCATTTAGAAACCAGACAGGCCCAAATTTACATTAGCCAAGGGCTGCCCTGTCACACTGATATCAACAGTTTGTAATGAATAAAAATGGGAACAAGAGACAGAGCTGGCATGTTGCAAAGCAGTTCCTTTGCTACAGATTAAATATGACCCCAATGTCCAAATCTGTTTCACACTCCTTCAGTGGCCATACTGAAATGAACACTTACAATCCAAGAAACTCATTTTCTTTACACATGAGAGCACAATGGAATTATACTTCTGTCAAATTGTACAATTCAACCCACATAAGAAGAAAAATAAGTCCCTGTGCCAGGTCTCTTGTAAAGTAAAATATTCTTCTTGGCTACTTGTATCCTTGGGGGAAGAAAAGGGGATGGAAGTTTTATTGGTCTACCATTAATGATCATTATGGGAGAACATTCGTTTTGATAATTTGATAATATTTCCAGTCCGTTAATACAAGTCCTCCTTACAGCCCTCTTGTATAAGCAATCTCATATGATATTATTTGATTATATGACTCAATACGTGCCTTTCTGGCTGCAGAACAACAAACGGGGCTGCTTTTCTGCTCTTTGGGATACGACTGAGCCTGTCTGGCTCTCTTACCTGTCTGGATTCAAGATCAAGCACATTTAAAGCTGCACTGTGAGGTGCTACCGAGACGTAACCACTGTCATTGAACATCTCCAGGAGGATGTTCATGCTCTCAAGAGAGTGAACAATGTCATCGATATTGGATTCTGGTGTAAGAGAAAACAATATCAAATCATGAAATTGTCTAGGTTGAAAAGCCCTTTTAGATCATAAAGTCCAACCATTAACCCAGCACTGCCAAGCCACCATTAAACCATGGCGGCACTAAACCATGTCCCTAAGCACCACATCTACATGTCTTTTCAAAACCTCAGCACTCACTAATGCATTTTCTCAGTGGTACAACCCAATGAAGGAAGATCATTGTTTCCTTACACCCATCAAAGAGAGTCCTCTGCTATTCCAAACAACACGAATGGCTTTATTTTGGTTTCCCACTCAACAGCCTCCAAAGGATTCAAGAAAATGTTAGTTTTATTCTCCAATGCATTTGTGCAAGCCAAATGGAGCAGAGCTGCCAATGAGCATTATCAGGAGACTCAAAGTTTCAGTTGCATAGAGAATTCACTAAAATAGCAGGAAACCAGCAGCACTTCGATATGGTGTCCAGAGAAATTAAGCTGCATTAAGCACAAATTCCTGTAGCTCAGTCACTCGTTTCTATTGCCTGGATATGCTGCTATGAGCACTTAAAACATCCCAAGTTGAAGCAAAAAGCAATTTTCCGAATTGTTTTATAGCAGGATTTTAATGTTGATGTATCTAAATGGCTCTGGGGCATTTAATGACATAGTGAGCATAAAGCTACCAGACATGGAGGGGGAGGAAGGTCTCCAAATCAATCCCTATGGCATGAAGGATACTCACTCTCCACCACCTCTGTGAGCTCGAAACTCCTTATTTGTGTTAATTACGAGGAAAAGGTTTGTCCCCAGGCCCAAAAGCTGTACACACCATCCTTCCCCACCTTGTAAAATGCTATCTTAAAGAGAGAAGGGGAGACAGGAGCATCTCTGCCCTTCTACCTGTGGAGTTCTGCAGCAGGAGACGGCTTCTGTACTTGTGAGAGCTCTCTCCGGGCTTCAGCAAGTACAAATCTGGGGAGAGTTTGATAGCAGTGACAGAATTCTTGATGATGTGATGGATGAAAAACAACAAAATCTGAACCACAAGAAAAATCAGGAAAAGCAGCAACCTGCAAGAAAGAGAAGGTTGGGATTTATTAAAACCCAGCCAAAGCCAACCTGATTTCTGCACACACTATTAAACATCACCTCCCTCACCCCACAAAAGCATGCATTCAACAGGGATGGATAGCATCAGTCTTCAATATAACTATGGGGAGAATATTAATCACACCCTGCCCTTTCTTTGTGTCATCCGAACAGGTTTTGAGCATTTACATATACAAATGAGAAAGCCCCAATACTCACATAACTCTCACACACTTATTTTCCCGCTTGAGACTAAGGAAATGGACTTTTGCTATGGTGGCAACCTGCTTCTTCCAGAGGGCTGTATTGCTCATTGCTGGTGCCTTTGTCTCTGACAGCATCAGGAGGCTCTGCTCCATATCATCCAGGGATTTCGTATCCATTTCATCCTGCACTTTGCTGGGAATTGAACACGCTGTAATCTGAAACAGAAGAGAGTGAAACTCTACAATGCGATGCTCTGGTAGAGCATGGTTTGAAATGGTAGGGCTGGAGGAAGCTGGGTGGCCATCAGTTCTTGCCCCTTGCTATTGCAGAAGCCATCTCATCCCATCCCAGTGTCTCAGCTTAACCCCAAGGTCAATGACACTGATCTACCCAAAGCTCTGAATCACGCACAGAGCAGATGATACAAACTTCTGCCACTCAAAAGGCATATTCACCCCTGTTTCTCGCCATTAA